>OY728120.1:1043652918-1048652918 GCA_963277665.1 Viscum album
TTGATTCACTAAATATACATTGCATATATTTTTCATTTCATAGAAATCATTAGGAACATATTATGATGCATTAGGAAATACTTCTATTCCATACTATACTAATGGTAAATGTGAATCCATAATAAAAACTTTTTAAGGCCAAAAATCATTTGTGTATACCATTAATGAAATAAATACAACTATAATAGTCATAATCCATTAAAATAATTCCACCCACATCAAATTTTTATTTTCCCCATATATGGGACTACAACTCCAAGGAATTTCCTCTTTACCAAATTCTACAACTTCCTAGTATTCTGTATACAAATATAAATAATAAGAAAATGGAAAAAATAACTACACTGATACAACTTTGTTACATCATAGGTCTGGTTCACTAATAAGTAATAAATCCATATAGCCACCAAGCCTCAAGAATGCCTCCATATATACAAGAGGCTACCGACTGGTAGTAAGGTTCTCTATGGGTATTATATTGACCATTAATATTCATAAATAGATATTAAATCACTTTTCTAAAATATAAAATTCATAACCAAAATCATACACATAGATCTTATTGGTTTAGTTCCTTTAGAAACCAGAAATACATTATTCTAATATTGTTAAATATCTTCATCATCTCCATTAATGATCTTCCACTTTAGTACCCCTGACATAAAATATTTTTTATAACCTGGGGAAAAGAAAACATAAGAAAAAAAAAGTGATATCGTATTCTCAGTATGGGTAAAGAATGGATACATGTAAACATAGTCTTTAGAATAAGTGAATGAGAATATGATCACGAAAATATAAGATCATAGCCTCCATATCAATAGAATAAAAATGAAATGTGGAATAAATATTGGTAGTTCATAAAACTTGAGTCAAAAGGAGATAAAGATCATGTGACATGGAATAATAACATCTGAATAAAACATGGAACTGTGGAAAATATATATCCATATAATAATGATTTCCATGGTAGTAAATGAATCCCTACCAAAGCCATCTTGGTTGAATGGATGTCTTACCAATAGAATCATGTTATTCATGGTCCACTCCCATAACTATATTGGTTTTTAGGGATATATCCCAATACTCACATAGAGGACAAGGTCCTTCATGTCTTTGTCATGAAATACAAATCATTACACAATTTATCAGAGGGATATATCATTACCACCAATATCATAATGAAATCATATATACATGTTCTACAAAATCATACAAAGTCATATCATATTCAATGTAATGGAAAAGGTTTGATAAACATGTACTCTTATCATATTTATTTAAAAAAGATACAGGTTTCTTAATCATTTCTTCAAAATCACAACCCGTGAGAAGAAGTGGGTTTTATAAACATCATACAGTCAAAACATAAAACACATATAGAATTAATATGAATGGTATTCTGGAACAATAAAAATTTATGTCATCATAGAAATAATTTGAAAGATCAAATATAACATAAAATTTCTTTAAAATGATATTTTTAAACATGATGCATTTTCGAAACCCTTTTATATGAAACCACCAAGAAATAATATCATGAAAATTCATTAAAAATAGTTCTTGAAGAAAATATCATATCATTATTGAAATCAATATCTAGTTTTGAAATGATGATAAATTTTAAAAGAAAACATTTTATTTGAAAAAAAACCTCATAAGATTTCAATGAATTATTCAAGGTAATAAGGATACATGAATCCTTTAAAATCCATTAATTTCATATAGATTAAAATAAAATTCTTCTCTTTAAATTTCTTGAAAATTAAAAAATTATATCATTTGAAAAAAGACAAAAGATTATTTTAAAAACCATTAAATAAAAAGTCATACATGGGTAAAAAATAATTAAAAAAATTATAATACTAGTAAAATTATTGTTTATTTTTATTGATTCATGGACATGTACGATAAATATACCGTTGAAAATAATTAGGTGTAAACAATCTCTGAAAATAATGAGATTATAAAAATAACACATACAACTTATAATCAGTAGAATCATATTCTGCTTGAAACAAGAGAATTTTTATAGACTTGAAAATAAAATAATAATATATTTAGGTCCCATAAAAGTAATTCATGGGATATATATACAAAAAAATAAATATGTAGTGTATATGACATCTGTCTCACATATGTAATGCTGAATGAAAAATCCTTTACCTTTTGTCGGACTCCATCTATATGTGTAAGATACTCTTTTATAGAGGTTTTAATCATATTATTAGCTTATAAATTAATCATAATAATAATTATTATTATATCTTAGTTTCTTCAGTTATGAATTTATATTACATGTTTATAAACAATTTCAAGTTAATGAATCATTTTGGATAATAAGATATTTGTTTATCGTTCATTTTTTTACTTGTTATTTTTGATCCAATGATTAAATAATGATTTAATTACTTGAATATGGTCAAATATGATATATATATATATATCATATATATTATGTATATATCTATATCATAGATATATAAAATGGAAGACCCCATTCATGGCGGTGGTAATTCGTATATATGCATTAAGGGTGATTCTGTTTTTTTAACGTACTGAATGGAAGAATGTAATTGACATATATGTATGCGTATATGTTATTAAATTTTCTTTATTATGTCATATATTTCTTATTTATTCATTATATAAATTTTTAAAATCATTCATGAAATGTTTTCCATCGATGATGAATCTCATCAAATCGTGGAGACGACTGGTCTTATATACGCATGGGAAGACATATTATTCTCATAATTGTAAAGGATAAAGAATTAGATGGCATATAAATTAAAAAAAATAACAATTCATATTTATTATTTTCATCCATTAAATCAATTAATATACCCATTATAATAATGTTGTGATGAAAAATATATTATATCATGTCATGGAGAAGATAAGCTATATGTACACACACATGGTAATTTTGTTTTTTGTTGGATAAATAAATGGTTGAATTTGGTTGTTCCATTATAAATTCATAAATTATCTTTAATTTATCATATTAATTATCTTATTGTGTCTAAAATAATTTTTTTCATTCATATAAAGAAAAAATTAATTCCTTTAAGTAAATAGTTTTCCTAAACATATAATGTATTTACAAAAAATTATAATTTTTTAATATAAATATGTTATATATAGGTGAAAAAATTATAAATAAAATTTAAATATCATTTACCAGTTACCTCGTAATTAGTTTTAATTTTAGGTCACAATTATCTTGATTAAATAATTATAGTAATAATGTCCTGTTTCGAAGATACTCTGTGTTGTGTGTAATGTATGCCAAGTCTTTGTTGCATGTAGTGCAAGAATAAATTCATGTTATTAAAACATAATCCAAAAAATGTTTTTTATACAACAATAAAAAAATTATTCATTTTTATTTTATGTTAATAATAATAAAAAGACTAAAATAATTTTAAAGAAAAAAAAATTCAAAATATAAGCATTTTACATTATACCCCTTTTAAAATTAATTTTACCCATTAAATTCATTTGGGTTATCAAATTATTAATACAAGAACATGTTTTTTTATACCAAACCACTTTTTTAATAATTTAATCATAAAACAACCTTTTAAAAAGGAAATGGTAGAAAATACCAATTAGCCAAATTAATTAACAACTAGGTCTCTATGTAGGAGAACATAAGTGAAAATTTGGGGATGGAGAAAATTCATAAGTAATCATTGACATTGTGGAAGATCACTAATCACAGGAAATTGGATGAACTAGAGAATGTTAAAAATTCAAAACCATTAAAAAAAGAAGCAAAATAGTGGTTATTGAAATCATCAATAATAAAGATAATATGAAAATCATTCATATCATGATAATTTTATTAATGTATAAATTTCATAAAGAGAAGATATACTTACTTGATTTTATTATAACATCTCCATTTTTAATTCCTTGTTCAATTTTATCTTAGTCTCTTATTTGATGAAGTGATGTTGAATTAGTTAATCTTGATGTGTTACTAAATTATGTTATGAATTAAATGTCATTCTATCTATCTTCTGAAAAAAATTTAGAACAAGATGTCAAATATTAATAAATCCACCTATTATGAGATAATAATTTAATATCAAAAGTACATATTAAGTTTAACATAAACATTCAGTAAATGTATAAGCCTATAGTCATTATAAAATATAAAAATCAAAATTTTTTAATAATTCTCACTAAATCAACTTAACATTTTTTTCCAATATATGATAAGGCAGTTCTTGATTGTAACATTACAATAATTTGTATACAGTCATCCTATATTCTATTGTAATATGTAAATTACTTGAAGTAACATACATTCTTATTAAGAACATGCATGTTTCCTTATTCCAATGTTTGTTGAATATATTCACTATGTCCAAAAAGTTGTACACATTATCAGTGACATCATAACCATGTTTTTAAAAAATCTAAAATTAGATCCTAGAAAACTAGTATCATTGAATTTAATTATTAATATCAATCATATCCTTATCTAAAAATCATTATCTTAACATAATGGTAAAATTAAGGGTTACCATTCACTTCATCATGTACTCTCAAAATATATCACCTTACCATTAAGTCAATTTTCTAGTTCACAATAAATATTAAAAAAATTCATTTTTAATCATTAATGAAAAACTTATAAATAATGTAATTATATATTTCATTAATATTATAACATAAGGATTAAATTCAAAAAACATACATCTCAATCATTCATCATTATTCATAAACCATTACTCATGATCCATTATCTCATTCATTCCTAAAATATGAGTCATGCCATAAGTTTCATCAACATTATTCTCACGATGATTCTTTTGAATAATGTTATAAATAATTCTAGAACATATCATTCCTTTCACATGTCATTTGTAGTATCCTCACCCTTAATAGTATAACCAATACGTTTACTACCTTATTAATTCACCTTAATATATTTCCACATCGTAAATTGTTATTTATATTTATCAAACATTGTACAAATAAAACATTCAATTTAAACAAATTTCATTCATGTTCCTAACATTTACTTTAATTGGGTAGAATAGAGTGAAAAAATTAGCAGAATGGAAAACAACATAATCATTCAATTTCAAAAATGGTATGCCCAAATCATGATACCAATGTTTATATCTATGAAACCATAGATTTATCATTATGGAAATTACACGAAATATCGTTATAAATATAACTAGGTATCTCACCACGTTTTGTCATCATAGTTTCCATAAGTTAACTAATACTTCGATCTGATACTAATTATAGAGACCCTCATTTTCATACATTGACATTACATAATTATTATGTAATTCATTATGGAGTAAACAAAAACACATCCAAAGATAATATTAGTTTAGTGTCTTCAGAAACATATAACCCATTATTCTAATTTGGTGAATGATATTCAATATATACCATAAGGATCTTTCCCTTTAGTATCATTGAATAAAACCTTTATTTATATCATGAGGAAAAGATAACAAAAGAATAAGGCTCAACTCACTTGCTCAGTAAGGGTAAACAAGGGAGGTATTTAAACATAATCCTGGGAATAAGGGTATAATAAAATGAACATGAGAATAGAAGATCATTCCATACATATCATGATAATAAATTGGAAATATGGAAAAATGTATGGTAGTTCATAAAAAATGAATCATATGGAAATAAATATCATGAGAAATGGATAAATAACATAGGAATAAAACGTGGATCTATGGAAAACAAATAACTGTATAATAATGATTTCTATTGTAGTGAAAGCATCACTGCAAAGGCCATCAAGGTAATATGATATCACTTACTATACCATATTATGAGTCATGGTTCACACTGAAAACCATCATGGTAGTCAATGATTACCCTGAAGACCATCTTACCAAATATAGTCATTCATGTTTATCTCATGAGATGTAAATCATTTCCTAATGCATTAGATGGATGTATTAGTCACATCCATATCATAATGAAATCATACATACTTGTTCCACAAGATCATAAAAAATCATATCATAAAAAATTTAATTGCTAGGGTATCATAAAAATGTAATCAAATAATAATGATTAGAAGAGATACCAGTTTGATAATAATTTCATCAAAAGAATTAACCATGGAAAGAAGAAGATTTCATAAAAATTATTCCATTTAAAAATAAATCATTTATAGAAAGAATATAAATGTTATTATTGAATTATACAAAAGTATTTCAATATAAAATAATTTTTTTATAAAATTTAGAACAAAAATTTTCCTTAATTTTTTTAAAAATTATAATAATTTAAAAAACATATTCTTCGAAACCACTTTGAAAAAATATTAAGAAAAATAATCTGTAAGAGTTCTTGAGGAAAATATCTTTTCTTCAGTGAAATATTTTTATTTACATAAAATTCCATGCAATTATAAAAATAAAATATTTATTTTCAAAATTTCCTTGTAGGCATGCAAGGTAATATTCGAGGTAATAAGGCTTCAAGAAAGCATAAAAAAATATTCATTCTGTATATATTAAAAATAATTCATCTGGTACAATTGATGGAAAATTCAAAAATTACATCATTCGGAATATGAAAAATATTTAAATTCAAAATATAATATTAAAACATAGTACATATGTAAAAATGATGTTAAAAAATTTACGAAGATTAGTAAAAATATTTGGGGAAACAATTTCATCCAACATGTAAATGGATGTTAAATATACCCCCATAAATACTTATATATATACAATCTTGACAATTTTTGGGATAGTGAAATTAACCCATACCACATGTAAAAAAGAATAATAAAATTCACTAGGAAATAAAGGAAATTATATAGACAAAAAATTACCATAATAGTATGGTTAATACTCATAAAATATATTCATTTTAAATATATACACAACAATAAATAAAAATGATGTTTCTGAGGCAGGTTTCTCATTGAAGTAATGTTGAGAACAAAATCCCTCACATTAGGATTGATTCCCTCCATAAGTGTCAAAAACTCTTCATAAATTGTTTTATACAAATTAGTTACTTACACGTAGACATTATAATGTTTTTATTTCATATGTGGTTAATTTATGACTCTATATTACCCATTTATTAACAATTTCATGTTATATAATCGTTTCAAATAACAACTGACTTGTTTAATGTACATTTTTGGACTTTTTATTCTTGATTCTATTACATAATTAATGATTTAATTACATAAAAAATTGAATCCAATATTTTTATATAATATATTATTATTATTATATATATAATAGATACATAAAATGAATTATATCGTTCATGGAGATGATATCCCTTGCGTACGCATGAACGTCGTTTACATTTTCTTATAGAACTCAATGAAAGAATGTAATATATATATATATATATTAATAATGTTTACTTATTTGTTCATATATTTCATATTTTTTCATTACATACATTTTTAAAATGATTCAGGAAAAGGTAAAAGTCAAAGAATGAATCACACCGTGTCACAGACATAGCAGGTCTTACGCACGAACGAGCGACGATATCATTCTATTAATGGTATAAGGCTATGGAATTACTTTGTTTATTAATTATAATAAATAAATATTTTTCCCTATTTTTTCTTTATATCCATTATATCCATCATTATACCAGTCCAAATAATGTATTTTTGAAAAACAGATAAAAAAGGCAAAAAGACGATAAACTGTACTTACAGAAATGTGGTGCTTTCATTTTTAAAATGATTAAAATAATGGAATATGGTTATTAAATAATAATAATAAGATCACATAATATAGGTTATACTAGTGTTATTACTATATAATCAAATCAACCCATTTAATGAAAGTAAAAGAAGATACAATAATGAAAGAGTCGGTAAGGAGATTACCTCTTCTTCGACGATATCTCTCTTCATCTCTTCATAAGGACACTCACGTTGGTATTTTGAAATGAAAAAAACATCTATTGTGTAAATATGAAATCTTAAAAGCTAATATTTCCTGGTATGAAATAACATGAAGGCTCAATGTGTTGTGAAGAAGCAAGGGATGATGTGCCATTTTTCAATTGAGTGGAGGGGTACTTTAATAAAATCCCAAAATATTAAATTAATATAAATATATATTAAATTTAAAATATATCCAAGGTGACTTATTTTGAATATAATCTGATTATTTCTAGAAATAATATCAACCAATTATATTTAGTCATATTTATGTTGCAATATTAACCTTATCTTTTTTCATAAATCCTTAGTTAAACCCTTTATCTTTTACCACGATAACATGAATTATTACTCTTTATGGTGAATATAATTAATTTAACGTTATAAATGATCCACAAATGAACCGTTGATTATATTTTTATCATTCTTATAATAAGATTATAGAAATAATTTTTTATAATATTTTTTTATCATTCAAAAAAAATTTCATTATTTTGAAGAATATTTTTTGTATATTATGATAATATTCAATATTTTCCATTTATAAAATATTATATTAATATGATAACTTAAAAAAACATATAATATGTCACTAAAATACAAAATTTAGTTATCAATTTCGTTTATTTCACTAATTATTTAATATAAATTTATTTTAATATTGTTAATATTCGTGATTTGATATTTCCATTAATTAAACAATTACTACAACCTTAATAAGGAATATTTTAATTAAATTGTACCATCCCTAAAATTAATAAAAATTATTATGACTAATAAATATTTAATATATTTAAAATTAATGTTAAATTTCATAAATTATCACCTATATGTCTCCATTTTAAAAATACATTACTTGGAACAATGGTGGGGAAATGTTTTTCTTATCTTTTAATATAATAATATAAATGCATTATGGTCATCCATGTAGCTCCATGTGGTCCGAAAATATACCGAAGATTTATATTGGTAATTACAAACTTATAAATTTAAATTAAGTCATGTTTTAGGGAAATGTATTAATATTAATAATATAACGTTTTCCTTTAATTATCTGATTTACCCATAACCGTGGTTATATGATTATTAATCATATTACTATTCATAATGTCCAAAAAATAAAAGGGACCTAAATAAATAATTAGGATCTTATGATTTCAAATATGTAATCGATTTTTCCTAATTCAAAACATCTAATTATTATAAATTAATGAAAATTTAATCCCACTGGTGGAATAAAAAAACATGTATTCAAAATAAAAATGTTCAAAAGATCACAAAGATTCTATATACAATTTCATTCTGAAATTGAATACAATGACCTATATTTGATTAAAAGATAAAAAAATTATTTAATTATAACATTGAACCTATTAAAATTATATTCTAAATTTTTTTTTATATTATATGAAAATTTAGTTTTGAATTCAAATATATAATTTTTTTTTATAACTAAAAAAATTAAACTTCTCATTAAAACAACAAACATTCACCTTGTGTAAAAATTTGAAATTCCAAATTAAAAAATGTTGTTTAATTTATAAAACTCAATTTCTAATATTGTGTAAAATAAAATATCTTATCCATAACATATGGACATAAAATTTAATTCCATTATGAAAATAACATTTCTAAGCATATAAAGATGATACAAAAAATTATACATCTAATAATAAATATGTTTTATTTGTGTGAAATAATTATAAATAACATTTTAAAAATAGTTATCACTTCTCATATTACAAGGTATAATATATTGGTTATAATAATAATTTTTTTATCAAATGTCATATAAATTATTGGTTATAATTAATTTATTTAAATAATTGTCATAATAATGTGTTGCTTCACAAAAACAATGTGCTGTATGTTATGAAATCCAATTCAGTGTTAGGTGTTGTGCATACATAATAATACTTAAATGTTTATAAAACATAACCACTACTTATTATCATATACAAAATGATTTCATGTATGTATTATGTACAATAATGTGGGTATATGAGGGAAAAATGATATGAAACACATTAAAAAATAAATAAAATACAAAAGGAAATATCCAATAACAACACAAGAACTAGATCTGTTCTCTACTATTTTACTCCTTCGTAGTACTAAGAATCAATCATCCAATTATTATAGCTTATCTTTTTCCACACCTGAATTAATATAATATTCCAAGGTACTGAACATTAGACTGAATTAGGTGTTAGATAAACATAGTAGGCCTCTACCAATGGTGTATAATAATATTGTTTTTATGAGTATATTAAGAAATAGTGAAATGGTTATAAATAAGAGGGAAAATAGTGGAATAAAACTCATGTCTTTCTATTTTCCTCATAGGACACCCATATGATTCTACCCAATTCAGACTAATCATGAATACCTCTAAATATTTATTACCTTATAACATTAATGTTTTTCAATACAATTAATTAGGGAATGTAAATAAGGAATGTTGTGGCCATTAATATCTAACTGGAACAGGGGAATGAAATTTAAAAAAATTATAAATAATCATTATCAAATGTCATGTCCATTATATATAAATAATCAATATTTAATGACATTTAATTTAATTATAAATAACCAATAACTAATTTTATATTTATTAATTATAAATACACAATATAAAGTGTTTTTTCTATTAGATTCCATGAAATAAAATGATGAATGTCATCTCCATAAATTTCATCAAAACAGTAAGCAGTATCATGTTAATAATTTTTAAATAAATTATAACCATCATAATGTCCATTGTTAGGGATAATTATGATTTCATAATGTAATTGGAAAATTATATTAAATTCTATGTAATATAAATCCTTCTGTAATTGAATTAATTTCATATTTTATGTCCTATGAATGAATATAATGTTAAGGGAACCCAAAAGTATATTTCTTTCCACATCATTTTTTGATACACACACTTTATATCATTTCACTGGAAAATAAAAAAACTAAAAATTCATGATCTTTAGGTCATATGGGATGTATTATTTCTTATGGAATATAAAAAAACCCACCAAAGGGTTTTTTTGGGATGAGTTCATCAACCTCCAACTGGGTATGAGTGTGTCGAAGCATGACAATTTGACATTTTAGTCAATTAGTATAATGGTGTGTCAATTTTAGGAACAATAACAAAAAAATATAGTATCCCAAACAAAAAATCATAATAAAAACACCAATTTGTTTTTGTAAATCATGAACCCACCTACCTTATCATAGAATACAATGCCACATCTGATATCTTCATTAGATTTAGGCTGAAATAGAAAAAATGAATTAGAGAAACACCATAAACATATGAAATATTATATCATAGAGATGTATCATTTAATATGGGGAGATAAATAATAAATGCGAGGAAGTTGAATGATGAGATTATATAGAATGATTCAACATAAAAATAAATACCCAAGGGAGAGGTTGTTCGAGTAAGATGGGGAAATACATACATATGAGGATAAAAAGCATAATTGGGACTAAGTGAGGGGATAAATTATTAGAGAATTAAAGGGATGTATGTTTAAGAGATAGAGTAGTACTTTTTTTTAATTTAACATTATTTTATGAGGCATATCTTATGGATGGATAGTTTCTTAAACTGTTCATCAACCATGAAAGGCTCGTTACATAATAAATCCCTTAGATTGTCTATGAACATTGTTAGAAATAAAAGATGTTGATTATGAATTTGTCCTCTATAACTAGAATGAAACATCAATAATTGGTATATAGCCTACCATTAATAATTTTTTAAGCCATGATCATCCTCCTTGGTTCGTCACATTTGAGTTTCATTGTTTGACCTAATTCTGCTCCAACTAAGAGCATCATTTTTTTCATAAAAAATCGGATATCTGGGAATGATAAAATCCTTGAACAATCCCTAGTGTTTCCATAAAATCATCATCACACTCATTTAGGTAAAATATAGTGTACTAATATAATTTCAAAAGAACCATTCCTCTTCAATAATATCATGATTTTACAATTTTTTTCTATAATACTTCTCACTATTAAAATCTTGAGACATAACAAATTTCATTCACACACTTTTTTTTGGCCAAAACCATTATTTATATGCAATTAGGAAACAAAATATATTTTTTATATTTGGAATTAAAACTATGAAATCCATGTAACATATTAAATTATAGTTACAAAGTACTATGATCCTCTATTGGAGTTAATATGGGAAGGTTCCCACATATTAGAATAAAAATGTGTTAAATATTGATTCCTTGGGTTTCTTTACCATAATCGTAAATGGAAACACTTTTTTGTTTTCCTAAAATATGAATTTCACATAATCAAAGGTATTTGATAATGATATTATGTATTATTTTAAATTATAGAATAGTAATCATAATTTCATTGAAATGACGAAACATGTAGTTCAAATTTTAGGGTCCATCTAATGAAATGATTCTGATCACTATAAATTATCCCTTTCATCTTGTTATGTAAATAGATCAAATATTTTATAGGAAATAAATAATCATGGAAACTCTATTGAACATTAATATTCCATTTGAATATTTCACTCTGAAACCATTATCATCATGATATCCCACTGATATAGGGATATTCTGATGTCTTGGAATATATCTAACATATTTTAGCCTTAATAAACAACCATATATTATTGGATTACAAATAGGAACAGTAATAACTACATCCAAATATTCATCATGTATTTGATGTACTTATTATATTAACATTTGAGATATATAATTTTTATAGTAATATAATGTTTTAAAAGAAACAGAATATATTTAACTTTATGGATTTGGTGGATAATAAGCATTGGGACTTTTTTCACATGATGTTAACACATTGTGTTCTTGAATAATTGTGATCATATTATCTTAAACAAAAATAGTGACACCGCATGTTTTTTTATTAGTTGGATATTCCTATATAAAAATATGTGTATTGGTCTCCACAAATGAAATTATGTTTAATGTATGTAAATGGTCACATATTATAACACATGATGAAAACCATAGAATTATAGAAGTGTGGAATGGTATCATTGGTAAGGTTCCTAATTTGAGATATGAAATTGATTGAATAAACTGAAGAGGATTTATTTAATTTATTTAAATTAATATATATATTTATTCCTTTTTGACTAAGATGAAAATACCTTCATAAATTCCATTAAAATGGTGGAATGAGGTAATTCCATCCAGTATGTTAAATTAAAGAATAAATAAATCATACATTAATGGGGAAAGAAGATATATAAGGATCATTATTATATATCATGAGAAACATACATTATATTAGACAATATATGTTTGTATGAGGCACTTTCATTGAAGTTCTCTAAACATACCTATTTTGGTGCCTTCATATGTTATTAAAACCTTCTTTTGGTTATGCGTTTCACTCAATAATATCAAGAAAAGGGTCTTTAGTATAACCTAAAAATTTATTTGAAATGATATTCTAATTCTTATGAGTCAATGTATGGGACATGGTGGGCCATACCTTGGGATGAGGTATTATATGTGATCGAATTGTCTAATTGTAAGAACCCGAATCTTCGTTCAGGTATGTTTTTCCTTTTTTCTAGAGTTTTTAAGAAAAATGGTTTTTATAGAAATATTCAAAGTACAAACCGTGTACTTTTTGAGTACACGCCGTGTACTCTGTTCCGGCTCGAAGCCATGTGATGGCCGTGTCCGGGCCACACACATGGTGTGTAAGGCTGAGGTGGAGGCTAGTTAATTCGGAGTACGGAAAAAATTGATGTACACGTCATGTACTCTAGAAGTTCACGCCGTGTACTTTCTTTTTTTCATTAAACGGACCGGGGTCGCACCTAACCCCCATATTCGTCTTCTTCTTCAGTTTTCGGTCGTCCGAGAGTGACCGTATGGCCAGATCGTCGACAAAGTCCTACCTCGTCGTCCGTTCTCCAATTCGAGCACGGTCAGTTGCGTTATAATCGCAGCAGTGAGTTCTTCCTTATTCTTTGGCCTCGTTTCTTGATTCCTCCTCGTTTCCAAGTTATCGTGGGATGAACGTTTTGTGCGTTTTCTCAGATCTACATCGTTCTAAGGGGAATTTGTCGTCGAGGTTCACATATATCGATCTCCTAGGATCGAGGTAGGTGGTTTTTTCCTTCCTGTAGAAAGTTGATGAATATGTTGTGCAATTTCCACCAATACCCTTGAATGGGGTATTGCATGTTTCCTGTTATGCCCTTGTTACTTTCCTGCTTGCTTGATTGCTTTAGTAGAGGTTATTTCTTGTGATTAGAGTATTTTTTTGTTCTCGGTTTGATTTCCATGCTTGTCCTGACTATTTGGCGTTTTCCAGTTTCCATGCCTAGTTGTAGGATGGTGGACTATTGCCTTGTTTTTCTGTTGAGACTTAGTTGATAGCCAAGTAGTTCTTGAGGTTTTCATGTATGATGTACACACACACTGAGAATGAATTACCTTTCACCCAGGACTGTCAGAACCTAGAGTGGTTGACCAAAGGGGGAATTGACGGAAGGGCTTCTCCATAGTGTCTTTTAATCATGATGCGAGACCAAGGGGAGAATTGACGGAAGGGATTCTCTAGAGTTTCTTTTAATTACAACGCGGGCTATAGGGGGAATTGATGTTGAGTGCTTCCCCAGAGAGCCTTTAGCACGATACGAGACTATAGCGGGAATTGACGGTGAGTGCTTCCCTAGAGATTCTTCTTAATTGCATTGCTGTACCAGAGGGGTGAGACTGTGTGTGCTTACCAGAGGTTTGCTATTACCTATAGGTTGAACCATATGGGTTATACTATGAGAGATACCCAGAGGGTTACCTGTTTCTTCTTTCATTACTGGCAGCTTACTTGTGTGCTATACTTGTTAGAACTGCAGTTTGTAGCTGTTTTTGCTTTTCGGTTTATTGTTTCTTGTTTTAGTACTTCCATGTACTCATTGACTATTAGGCACAAATATTTGGGTAATTTCCTACTGGGATTGTATCTCACACCATGTTTGGGCCATGCTTTTGGGCCCAAGAATACTGTTTTTCTGCAGGTATAGAGAAGGGCAAGCGCCCATCTACTTCAGGATCTTGACTGCATCAGGAGCTGGGGGCATGGGACCGAGCCGTGGCTCACGATGCTGAGGAGATTTCTTTGTTTTCTTTTGCACTTGGTTTCAGTTGTATTTCAGCACAATTTTGTGTTTGCTGTTTTCATTAGATACGTGTACCTACTGCATCATTGTCATCATAGTTATATATCTACATTGCTTCTGTTGTTTAATTTCTGTTGTTATGCATGTTGTTTACTGCTTCCACTGTTTATTTTTGTTTTCTTGCCTTTTATACCTTACCTAATGAGGGAATAGTTTCCCCACCAACTCAACAAGGCCCTCACTGCTAGTCGGTAGCCTCTGGCATTTGGGGAAACGCGCATGAGGTCATGTGGCGAACCGGGTACGGGGTACTAGTGGAGGGGCTCCGGACATGGGACGTTACAAAGTGGTATCAGAGGAGTTATTTTCACTTGCATTATTGTTTGGAGACCTTAGCCATGGATAGGACGGATTCGGTACTTGTCATTAAGCTGTGCTCGGGAGTAGCTAACCCATGTATAGGGAAAATCCATACTACCTCTTTAATTGCAGTTTTCTGGTTTTTAGATTTTATGGTTGGTATGTTTTCACCTAGAGTGATTCGTATGACTTGTGCGGTTATTGTTTTGATATTTTGGTTCTATTTCTGTCGCAACCCGATTAGATGAGGGTATGCCATCTCATGCATCATATAGGCACTTGTAGAAATCATATGTCATGCATTCTTTCAATGCCATCTAGGGTGCATTAGCGATTGCATGCTGTTGTGATAGGATCTGTGTAGAATATGCATGTTGTTGTGATAGATGCTTGATAGATACTCTGCTGTTATGTTAGAAAACTTTTTTTTTGTTCCTTGCTTAAAAATAAACTACGAATTTTGGTTCTTGATGTGTTACAGGCCCTCGAGGATCAGAATTTGGAACTTTTTCCCTTGTTTTAGTGTTTCTGGAATTCTGCGTAGTTTTTGAGCTACTACCCAAAAAAACCAAGAATACACAGCATGTACTTTTTAGATAAATGTTGTGTAGTTTTTAGGCCATTTCACTGACCGTGTGAGCAGAACACGCTGTCGTAGGAGTAACATTGGGAACACTCCGTGTACCAGTGGTACACGCTGTGTGAGTTCGTGGCCATGTACCCGACCATGTAACTAACATCACGGGCCGAGGAAGCTCAGGTAGAACACTCCATCTATCCATAAGGAACACGCCGTGTAGTTTTGTCTAGGTACCCAACCATGTCACAAAAAAAATGGGCTGGTGTTACCGTCTTTTCCACATGCCGTGTTTGTTCGGAACATGTCGTGTAGTCTTGTCCAGGTACCTGGCTGTGTCACGAACAACACAGGACGGTGTCACCTTCGCCTATGAATGCCGTGCTTTTTCGGAGAACGCCGTGTAAGTTCCAGCCATGTAGACGGTCGTGTACTCAACAACACGGACTACTGAAGCCTCGTCTAGTGCACGCAATGTTTGATTCGAACACGCCGTTTAGTCTTGGGTTGAGTCGGACCGTGTGGGTTAGCCATGTAAGCAGACTCGGGCATGAGAATAGTTTTCAAGTACAATCCATGTGTGGGGGTCAACACGCCGTGTAGTTTTTATTGTACATGACTCGTAGGGAAGGAGTACACACCCATGTCAGTGGTTTATGAAGACACGCCGTGTAGTTTTATACACGCTGTGTAGTTGTCTTTTTCAATCTTGTGTGTTTTTCTTCCCCTATGACCATTTTTTACTATTGTGTTCTCTGTCCTTGTTTTCCTGATCCAAGGTGTGATTTTTATCTTCAAAGCTATGACTCTGAGACATCCTGCGGTCGTACATCTGTCCTCAGGTAGTGATCAGACGCCAGACATGGCTGATCAGGGACTTCTTGTCGATCCCCCAGTAGAGCCATCCTTGGCACCGGTTGTTATACCAGTCTTAGGCACTGATTCACAGTTCAGGGAAGGTTTCATGAGGATGATGCATGCCTTCCAGGGAGCACCACCTCTTGCCTCGTCTATGGAAGACTTGATGCGGGTTTTCCAGCAGCAGCAACCTCCCACGTTTTCAAGGGAGGGAGGACCTCAGGCTACAGAGTCATGGATGGAAGCCATGCTGACTATATTCGAGCATCTGGAGATGCCTCCAGAGAGGTGGGTCAAGCTCACCACCTACATACTCTGAGACTCCGCCAAGAGGTGGTGGGACGTGATCTCACAGACGGATCAGCAGCAGGCTATGACTTGGGAGGAGTTCCAGCACGTGTTCTACGACTACTTTTAACCGGAGACCTTGAGGGCCGATCGAGCCTGGGATTTCATGAGCTTAGAGCAGGGTACTCTATCTGTCATGGATTATTCCTCTCGTTTCACTATGCAGCAGAGTTTTACACCCCTTCGGGATGGGAGTGGGGTGTTTTGGGTGTGGTAGTTTGAGGATGGACATAGGCGGAAGATTCGCTCACAGGTGAACATCTTCTAGCTTACTTCCATTAATTCCATCGTCAACCAGGCACTGATTGCGGAGTGCAACTTGAGAGACTCGGGAGCTGCGAGTTGGGCGGGACTTGAGCATCTTCGGCTAGGATGAGTGATGACCCAGATTTCTAGCCTTTACCTGGATGATCAGGGGACTCCACAATTCGACTTTCCTCCAGTGGTGGATCGCTTCCGGGATGTCTATCCAGAGGACTTTTCAGGTTTGCCTCTGGAGCGTGAGGTAGACTTTTCTTTTGATCTCGTGATAGGAGAAGCATCGGTGTCCATCCCTCCCTCTAGGATAGCTACACTTGAGTTTCAGGAGCTCAGGAAGTAATTGGAGGAACTACAGGCTAAGGGTTTCATCCAACCCAGTACTTCTCCTTAGGGTTCGCATGTCCTGTTTGCAATGAAGGCAGATGGTACCCTTCGACATTGTGTGGATTATCGATAGATGAACTAGTTTACGGTCAAGAACCGATATCCATTGTCACGGAATGATGGCCTTTTCAATAAGCTTCGAGGAGCCCGGGTGTTCTCGAAGATCGAATTGAGGTCTGGTTATCATCAGTTGCATGCTAGACCATCAGATATACCTCAGACAGCCTTCAGGAGGAAGCACAGTCTTTATGAGTATACAGTCATGCCCTTCGGACACACGAATGAACTTGCAGTTTTTATGGAACTGATGAACCGAGTGTTCCATCCTTACTTGGATTCCATATTCATGGTCTTTGTGGATGATATCTTGGTGTAATCTCACACTCGACACGACCATGTCACCCATATTGATATCATTCTGAGTACAATGAGATATCATCAGCTTTATGCTAAACTATCGAAGTGACACTTCTGGATGGATCAGATTCACTTCTTGGGTAATGTCATCTCAGAGGCAGGAGTATCTGTGGACCCAGAGAAAGTGAGATATGTAGTTTACTAGGAGCAGTCGAAGAATGTTTTTGAGGTACGGAGCTTCCTAGGGCTGTATGGATACTACAGACGCTTCATTCGGGACACTTCTCGTCTAGCAGCACCTTTGACAGGTATGACCAAGAAGGGGGCGAAGTTCTGATGGTCAGATTCTAGTGAGTCATCCTTTCAGAAGCTAAAAGGGAGGTTGACGTCAGCACCGATACTAGTATTTCCAGAGCCAGGAAAGAGATAAACTGTTTACTGTGATGCTTCAGGTATCGGGCTAGGAGCTGTGCTTATGTAGGGAGATGGAGTCGTTGCGTATGGGTCTCGGTAGTTGAGGCCACATGAGAGGAACTACCCTACGCACGATCTGGAGTGGGTAGCTATTATTCATGAATTTCTCTATTGGAGACACTATCTTCTGGGAGAGAACATTGTGGACTTCAGTGACCACATGAGTCTCAAGTATAACTTCAATCAGCGTGATCTGAATCTGAGGCAGCGCAGGTGGGTTGAGTATCTACAATCTTTTGACTTCGAGCATGCATATACGCTGGTAAAGGGCATCGCCTTGGAAGATGCATTAAGTAGGAGAACTTAGATTCATGCAGTTCAAGAGGCTAGTAGTGAGTGGCAGTTGATGGCTTTGTTCTCTGAGATGCATCTAGAGGTGCACGACAGACGGGGACATACTTTTCTATCTTCTGTAGTTGTTACCTCCATGCTACTTGATAGGGTACTAATGAGGCAGCTATCAGACTCAGAAGGCTTAGTCCTGCGGGAGAGTGTTTCAGGAGAGGACCCTCTTCTTGGATGGACAATGGGTGAGGATGAGATCTTGCGTTTCCAAGGACGTGTATGGGTACCAGTAGACATACGCGAGGAGCTGATGCGGGATTTCCATTCCTCAGCTTGGGAAGTTCATCCTGGCATCACCAAGATGTATCAAGATCTTCATCTCCAGTACTAGTGGCCAAGTATGAAAAAGGATGTTTATAGTTTTGTCATGAGATGTTCTACTTGTCAACAGGTGAAAGCAGAGAATCAACGACCATCAGTCCTTTTACAGCAGTTACCCATTCTGGAGTGGAAGTGGAACAATGTTGTGATGGACTTCGTGACTGGGTTGCTGAGGTCACCGCAAGGGAATGATGCTGCTTAGGTTGTCATCGACAGACTTATGAAGGTTTCTCACTTTTTGTTGATCAAGGATACCTTTAGTGTTGATCATCTGGGATGACTTTACATCAGAGAGATTGTGCGTATGCATGAAGTTTCATGCACTATTGTTTCAGACAGAGATGTGCACTTCACCTCTTGGTTCTGGCAGAGACTTCAGAAGGCCTTGGGTACACAGGTACTTTTGAGTACAACTTTCCATCCCCAGACTGATGGTCTATCCGAGCGCACGATCCAGGTGCTTGAGGATATGTTCCAAGATTACATCCTTGACTTTGGCGGTTCTTGGGAGAAGCATATTCCTCTGGTGGTGTTCTCCTACAACAATAGTTTCTATGCGACCATTCTGATGGCTCCATACGGGGCTTTGTACGGTAGGCCATGTCGATCACCCTTATGCTGGCTGGAGGCAGGAGAGGCAGTTTTACTGGGACATCGTCTTGTTCAGGAGACTACAAGGAAGATAGAGCTGATTCAGAAGATGATGGCTATAACACAGTCTCGATAGAAGTCTTATGCTGATTAGCAGAAAAGACCTCTGGAGTTCGAGGTTGGAGATTAGGTTTTCCTGCGTGTTGCACCTATGATGGGGAACAAAAGGATTCGGTGATAGAGTAAGCTTTCGCCATGGTACGTCGGGCCATTTGAGTTTTTGGAAAGACTGGGGATGGTCGCTTATCGGTTATAGCTACCTCAGAGGTATCGGGCCATGAATGACGTGTTCCACGTCTCTCAGATCTGACGTGACTTTTCAGACCTGTCGTACGTCTTTCATCTAGAGGAAGTCATGATTGAAGAGGATGCATCATTCGAGGAGCATCCTATCCGGATTGTCGATCATACTACGAAGGTTCTCCACGGGCGGTCTGTTCATCTGGTACAAGTGCTATGGCAGCACGGGCGAGTACAAGAAGAGACCTGGGAGAGGGAGGCCGATGTAGGATTGCAGTGGCTAGAGCTATTCGGGGATTCCTTTTCTCCACCTCGTTATGGAAATTCAGGTACAGATTTCTTTAAGGGGGGAAGTTTGTAAGAACCCAGATCTTCGTTCAGGTATGTTTTTTCTTTTTTCTGGAGTTTTTAAGAAAAATAATTTTTCTGGAAATTTTCAAAGTACACACTGTGTACTTTCTGAGTACACTCTGTGTACTTTCTGAGTACACTCTGTGTACTCTGTTCCGGCTCGCAGTCGTGTGCTAGCTGTGTCCGGGCTATACACACGGTCTATAAGGCTGAGGTTGAGGCCGGTTAATTCGGAGAATGGAAGAAATTGAATTACATGCCGTGTACTCTAGAGGTACACCCCGTGTACTTTCTTTTTTTTCATTAAACGGACCGGGGTCGCACCTAACCCCCATATTCATCTTCTTATTCAGTTTTCGACCGTCTGAGAGCAACCGTATGACCAGATCTTCAATGGAGCCATGCCTGGCCATCCGTTCTCCGATTCGAGCATGATCATTTGCGTTGGAATCATAGCGGTGAGTTCTTTCTTCTGATTAAGCCTCGTTTCGTTATTCCTCCTCATTTCCAAGTTATCATGGGATGAACGTTTTGTGCGTTTTCTCAGATCTACGTCGTTCTAAGGGGAATCTGTCATCGAGGTTCACGTATATCGATCTTCAAGGATCGAGGTAGGTGGTTTGTGCCTTCCCGTAGAATGTTGATGAATATTTTGTGCAATTTCCATCAATACCCTTGAACGGGGTATTGTGTGTTTCCTGTTATACCCTTGTTACTTGCTTGCTTGCTTGATTTCTTTAGTAGAGGTTATTGCTTGTGATTAGAGTATTTTGTTTGTGCTCGGTTTGCTTGACATGCTTGTTCTTACTGTTTGGCGTTTTTCCAGTTGCCATGCCTAGTCGTAAGATTGTGGATAGTTGCCTTGTTTTTTTGTTGAGCCATAGTTTATAGCCAAGTAGTACTTGAGGTTTACTTGGACGATGTACATGCGCGCTGAGCATGTATTACCTTTCACTCAGGACTGTGAAAACCTAGAGTAGTGAGCCAAAGGGGGAATTGATGGAAGGGCTTCTCTAGTGTGTCTTTTAATCACGATGCGAGACCAAGGGGAGAGTTGATGGAAGGGATTCTCCAGAGTGTCTTTTAATTAGGACGTGGTCTATATGGGGAATTGGCGGTGAGTGATTACCCAGAGAGTCCGATTAATTGCATAGTTGTACCAGAGGGGTGAGACTGTGTGTTCTTACCAGAGGGTTTCTAGTACTTATAGGTTGAACCATAGGGGTTAGACAGTGAGAGATACCCAGAGGGTTAACTATTTCTTCTTTCGTTGATGGCTGCATACTTGTGTGCTATACATGTTAGAACTGTGGTTTGTAGCTGTTTTTGCTTATCAGTTTACTGTTTCTTGTTATAGTACTGCCATGTATTCATTGACTTTTAGGCACAAATCATTGGGGGATTTCCTACTATGATTGTATGTCACACCCTATTTGGGCCATGCTTTTGGGCCCAAGCAGACTGTGTTGTTGTAGGTATAGAAAAGGGAAAGCGCCCTTCTACTTCAGGATCTTGACTGCATGAGGAGATGGGGGCATGGGACCAAGCCGTGGCTCGCAATTCTGAGGAGATTTCTTTATTTTCTTTTTCACTTGGATTCAGTTGTATTTTATCACGTTGTTGTGTTTGATATTTTCCTTAGATATTTGTACCTGCTACATGATTTTCATCATAGTTATATATCTACATTGCTTCCATTGTTTAATTTCTGTTCTTATGCATGTCGTTTACTGCTTCCGCTATTTATTGTCGTTTTCATACCTTGTATACTTTACCGATTGAGGTCATAGTTTCCCCACCGACTCACCAAGGCCCTCGCTGCTAGTCGACAGCCTCTGGCATTCGGGGAAACGTTCTTGAGGTCATGTGGCGAACCGGATACGGGGCACCAGTGGAGGGGCTCTGGACGCGGGACGTTACACTAATGTGAATGATGAAATAAATATTAATAGTGTTTATAAAAATATGTGATGAATTTATTAACAAAATTTATCAAAAACTATTAAGTGAATATGAAAAATATATTTTAAAATAGTGGTGTTACTATATAAGTGGAAATATTCACTAATTTCTTTTTGGGATTGGTAATTAGACCTTATGGCACCACGGACTTAGTTCCATGGGGATTTTACCCCACCAAATTCAATAATTTTGGTGGAATAATGTAAAAAGTTAGTTGATGTTATGTTACTTCAAATAAAGTATGATATGTTAAAAAAATGCATCAATGGTTGTGTGACTCATAATATTGATGGGTGTGTTAGTGATTGTCATTTGTACCTCAATACACTTGAATTTTTTTTATTTTATAGAGGATTTCCATTTCATGGTGTGTTAGAGGGAATCACGACATGATGGATACTGCCAGGATAGATGACATGGAATACTTATTAGTGACACTGCTTCCAACGTGATGAGGTAGACAACATTCATACAACTTGAAGGCAGGTCATTGTCAAGACAAGATAATGTCACCATTTGTGAAGATATAAACACCAATGGGGTTTTTTATCTATTTAATTATCCTCTAAAAAATAGAAATTTGTTGTGGGATGGATGGGCGACCTGAAATATTGTGGTAATGTTGCATGTTTTAATGGGTTGGTTGGATGGGAATTGTGATGTAAAGAAATGTGACTGCGAAAATTAAAAAAACGTATTTATAAAGATCTTTTGAATATCAGTGATAATTTTTTTGGATATAGATTTTACTTTTATTATTGATAATGAAATTTGATGAAAAATATAACCATTAAAAATGATAAAAATTGAATGATAAATTTTTTCCCTTAATTAAAATGTTTTATCACAAATAAATGTACCCCTTAATAAATTCTTTCATAATGATGATAAATGTGTATCCTAAAGCACTTGTTTTTCACATAGATAAAATGAATAATTGATGAAAAAACTATATTATATTAAATAAAATATTATTGTATATAAATATATTTATATTAATATAGGTAAAATAAATATTATTTAACATGATTCATGTAATAATAAATATGTATATTCACATAATATAAAAAAGATATTTGGAAAATTTCTTATAAAATAATTAAAAATTATGTTAATAGAAATAGTTTAAAATATCTATAGAGTAATTGGCATTTTATAGCAATTTTGTCTTAGAAAAAAATTAGTAAATCAATAAAAATACTAAAATTGGTTTAAAATAATGCTCGAACATCAAAAAATCATTAAATATAATCTTGGTGGCCATTTTTGATTCTAGAAATATCATATTGAATGCTAAAAATTGATCCCCCTGAATTTAGCAAGTGGTTTACGCATGGCCATAATTTTTAAAAGAAAAAATGGTATAAAATGCTTTTAAAATTGATTTTTTGGTTGGATTCCCTAATTATTGAACATTTTATGGAATTTATCCATCTATTAAGTACATATCATTCTCTTTATTTATCGGTGATTTAATTTATTGCTTAGTATTACATTTGTATGGCTACTATGATTTCAAAATTTTAACATTTTTCTAATTATAATTTAATATATAAATTTATATATATATTCATTATTTACATTAGATATTTTTTTTAAAATTAATACTTAATCATATTTTTAATGTAAAATATTCTATAGAATATGTAATAAAAATGGAACTAAATATCTATTATATATTTATTCTAAAATTAAAACATCTCAATTTTATTTACCTATAAATAATTTATAAATTTTTCTATACCTATAAAAATGTATATATAATATTTATATATAATGGTGGGTCTGTGTTTTGTATGTATTAATAAAAATTATACCTTTGAAGTAGGAAATACATTATACCCCAATCCGTTATGTTACAACATGATAATTAATCATATTCTTTCCCCTTATCATTCATTATTATCACAACAAAAAATTCATCATTTTTCATCTCAATATCTATTCCATAAAAAAAATGTCACAAAAAATTTCATGTCCAATATGATTTTTAATTTTCATCCTCCCATTACTATTAGAATTTGATCTTTAAAGCCTTATATGTTATTAATTATTTAAATCATACGATGAAAAAATTCCAAAAAAAATTCCTTGAAACTTTCTTCCAATGGAATATGATGAATTGGTTATTATCCATGAAAAAAAATTTCAAACTGTGGATAATGATTTATTTTTAGATGTTTGAATGGTTAAAATAGAAAATTTACCGACAAAGTTGAATAATAATTAGTGTTTTACCAATATGTAATGTGTATTTATCATGTAAATATGGAAAAATAATTTTACCTTTAGACTCCATCAAGACAACACTTGATAAGTAGGGAAATGATTTATCTTTTACCACAATGACACAAGATTTACAAATTGATCCTATATATAATCATCAAATGTTAAAATTTGGAAATTCTGAAACACCTACAACTCATGGATAATGGTTCCAAGTATACATCAATATTATTTATAGGATCCATGGGTACAGATATCTAATCAGAAATGAAAATAATGGTTTTCATCATAAATAATCAATAAATAAGTATATAAATGTGAATAAAAACATGCCAAATACTATTTACTGTATACATATGTCGAAATAGGCTAAATACATCACCAAATAATCCAAATCAAACATTACATTATATTATAGAAAAATAATGATGTTCACCCCTAAATTCATTCCCTGAAAATCAATATGTTGGATGAAATATTTCAAAGTTATTCTTATTCCTCAAAATTTAATCTCAACACATTTTTTGAGAAACCATTTTGTCATTAATGGTTTTTAAATTATTGGTATCAGTGGAAACAACCACATTACCTTTTCTAGTACATGTTATTGGGATACATATTAAATTTGATTCTATCTTAATGAACAAAAATGTTCAAACCCATTCATGTCTACACATTCCTTATAAATAAAACTACATTAATTATTGAAAAAATCGATCTAATTAAATAGATCTCCAAATTATTCAACTATCCGTGATTCCATATAATCATTTTATGGAATATCTGTATAATCACATAATATATCCTTAAAAAATAAAATTAGATAACCAATGAAAATGTTACTAATTAAAATATTGGAGTTTCTATTAATAATGATATTATAATATCCATTCTTGTCACATTAGTATATTCGTGATACACTAGTTTACTTACATCTTCCAATGCTTTAAATATTTTTAGCATCATCATGATGATGAATAATATTATATTATGTAACAATATTCATGATATCGTCCACATGACAATAAGATGTTTTTCCTAAGAAATTAAGCGGAAACTACAAAATATTAAATTCACCATAATAATTGTTTGAAAAGAATATCTATCATCTATCATTTTAATTCAATCATCATTATGATATAAAAAATTATATTCCCACTGGAAATATATTATTTTTTGTTGGAAATATAATTCAACACATGTAAACCATAGTATTCTAATGTATTACTTTCAAGGGGGAAATAATACTTATAAATAATGAATTTCTAAAGGCAATTCAATAAATAATTACAAAACATGATGATGGTAAAATGGTATGCGATCAGTGTTATACGTCCAACTCATTTTGATTATAATATAAAGTGGAATAATGTTGAAAATATAAACTTATCTTACAAACAAAAAAATTGTATAATTTGAAATGATGGAAATTTTAATTACATCAAAAATTGAATGAGATAAAAAATCATAGGAAATAAATATTAACCATAAATAATTAAATTTGTTCCCATAGTTACTTTTTGAAACATATGAAATCAAATAAGTTTTCGAAATGACCGATCATTTGATTAATAATATTAATTATGATATGAAATAAAAAAAATATTCTATATAAGAAATAAAATTTCAAAAATATACTTTGTGTGAATAAATATATATATAAAATAATAATTTTTATTTCAGGGGTTATAAACTCAATTTATTATATTAGACAACATTATGAATCATTAACCCCTCAACCATTAAATTTTACAATTGTAATCTCTTCAGACATTAATATTATATAATCAAATTGTAAAATTCATTCCATAATTCTATCGGAACAACTAATAAATTTCAAACATGATGTATTATAATTTAATAAGAATTCATTTGGAAAGTCATACATTTTAAATAAAACCATTTAAATTTTTTTTAATAAACCAAAAATTATATATCACCCACATCAAATTAAAACCCCTAACAAATAATATCTTTCACTATACCTATAATATATAAAAATTATCTCTAAATTATTATAATGTAATCATTTATAATTTAAAATAAATTGAAAAATTATTCTATTTAATGTAAATTGAGAATAATAGAATTAATATATTAATCATTAAAAAATTTATTTTACATTAATTGGAATATAAAAAAATTGAAACACGTGAATAATATATTTTCCAAAAATTTACCTAGTTGATTGACTCAACACTAGATCAATAATTTAACACAAGTTTCCTGATAAATAACTAACTATTAATTGATTATAATCAAAATAAAAAATCAAAACCTTAAGTGAAAATATAATAAAAATTCAACAAAAAATATTTAAAAAAATTCAATTCAAGATAGGTTTATGAAATTTATCATAATAAAAATAATTAATTCATCAAGTAAAAAATAAAACATTAATAGTTTATTTGATAGTTGGAAGGATTAGATGTCACATAATAGGTAATTTGAAGGAGGGGGAGGGTATATTGTAGATTAGTGACTACTGGATTGGGTGTCTAATGTTTTGTGGTAAAATAAACAAAAATGAACAGTTTTGGAGTTATTGGGATTTACAAAAGGCCAATTTTACAATTGGTCATTTTGGAGGAGTGTTAAATAGTGGTTCAGTTGAACCACTGATAGTTTTTATTCAATTGTCATGCAATTGAATTAGTGGTGTCGGGTATGTATTGGTGTGAGAAGGATTAAATGGGGTTGAAAGGGGGGATATGTATGTATTATTCGACTAAATATTTGGATATAGGTCCCTAGGACCAAAAAAAAATTTTATCGTGGCAATAAAAATGAGTTCATTATCCTATATTCATATAGTGATAAATATGTATGGGTGTATGTACTAAAAAATATATATAAATGTATTTATAATAATATTATATATATAGATATGTCAATATATATAATGTAAAACCTCTAGGATAGTTGTTTTTGTGGTTTTTGTGTTTCTATAAGTATTTTTATTATCATGTATATTTGGCTACATTTTTTTTAAATACAATAATGTATATTTATAAAGAAACATACTTAATATATATTTTAATGGATTGAGAAAATAATTTTTTACAAGTTTAGATAAACAATATTAAGTCAGGTGATGTTAAAATACTCATCATTATTTCTTACATTAATGCATGTAAGTGGTTCTAATGGTCTAAGATGATGTTTTTAGATAGAAACAGTTTGTATGAAGTTACTATAATAAAATGTTAATGGTTGAAATTTTAAAAATATTGAATTATTCAATCACACTGTACAGAGATATATGAAGTGCATAATATGGGGAGAGAGTTGATGTTCATTAAAATTGGGTTCTAATAATAGAGATATAAAAATAAAAAATTTTGTCTTCAATGTGATGATGTTGTATCCAATGATCAGATAGAGATTTATTAATGATATCGTAATGATTCGATCATATTAATGAATTAATTTCAATCATAATAGCTTATATATATAATAGTATAGATTACTATGTAACTTTCAGAAGAAGTTTAATTATTCATGAAAAATGGTTGTCCATTATAGGATGACTATATGAATGGTAATAGAATAAGATTAGTTGATTGGTATCTTTTTAATGATTGTACATTCATATGATGGTATGATAGATGCATTTCATCTCATTATCTCGATAAATCTTAATTATATTTTGTGAGTCATACAAAAATGGTAAACTAGTAATGAGAATTGAGTGAATAAAAAATTGAGATTATCAAAAAAATCAGAACAATTATATTGAATATAAGGTATTGAGGAAGAATAATACAAAATTGATGGTTTATTAATAAAGTTATAATGTAGAAATATGGCATATGAATATTTCTATAACACTAAAAAATATTGTAATGTAATTAAATGAGTAGATTTTTAGTCGTTCTTTCAAAGAATATTATTTTAAAAAATATATATGGATGATTTGAAGGAAAAATTGAAGTTTATATTTAAGGAAGATCATATAAATATTTTTGAATCAGGAAATTGAAATCCATTAAAGCTTGTCCAATGCATGTTGACTTGGGAGGCCAAAGTCATATTAGAGCAGGTGCTTCTTAATTAATTTTCAGATGATGTTTTAAAATATATATGGGTAATGATTCATTTAGTTAATTTTAGTAGAACACTAATAGTTTTTATGTGTTAATGTTTAATTGTGTTAATTTCAATAAAAATTCTACTTTGTTAAAGAGGGGGAGATTGGACCTAGTTTCATCAGAAATATGAGAATCAATCCATGGATGACTAGATATAGATCATTAGAAGGGTAATGATAGATCAAGGTGTACTTAAGGGAGGTGAAATGTACATAGCATACTAAACCGAGGAAAATAGGTAAGATCATATCATGAATAATTCTTAAAAGATGATTTCTTTCAATGATGGAATTGTTTTAAATGTATTTTAAAAATGAATTTTAGTATATCCATGTATATCAATAATTTTGAAAAAATAATTAGACCGAAAAAACTCTTCGTATATATGTAGAGGATCTGGAAATATTTGTACATAGGCACTGGAAATCCAAATATGTATTGTTTAAATAACATTTGAAACATTTGATCTTCCTAAGATTGATCAATATATATAACGGAAGAGCTATTAGCTGACGCATATAACATTTTTTTAGAATATATGGTACTATAAGAGTATACAAGAAAGATATTTTTTGCAAAAATGACTTTGATAGATCATTTGAATATTATGGTTTAAAATTAAACCCTTGTTAGAGGATTGATTATTAGAAAGTAGGACCAGTTTTATCCCATTCCATTATAATTCATTAATCAATGTTTTGGTAAGTTAACAAAATTGAAAGGATTAATTATTTGTACCTAATCATTTAAATATCAATTTTTGATATATAATTATATTTATATCATATGAGGTTAGATTGATCAATATATTTGAATGGATTGATGTTATACAATTTTTATTAAGTTAAGAAGAATAATTTATATATGAAAAGGATTTATTACTTCGCCCCTACCCCTCATTGGAATCCCACACTTATTTTACAACATCAATTAGTATTATAAAATAGGATTACTCCTAGGGATATAAAATTCTAAAGATGATAGAGAATGAGAATTTTTTGAATAATATGTTAGTTTCTATATTTAATGGGAAGAGCTATCTATATTTGAATAATATGATGTGTCCCTATCACTTTTCTACTAGACAATAAGTAATAGATTCTGCAATAGATATATTTACTCTTATTCATTATCATTCAGTGGTAATTTTTGATGAAATAAATATGGGATTTAATAAAAATGATCTAAATTCAATTTATAAGGTAGTCTCTATGAATTTTCATAAAATTAAATTTAGTTTTAGCATAGCTATTATGATGTGGGATAAGTTGAGGAGTAGATAAAATGGAATGGTGAAAACATTTGAGTCTATGTTTTAATTGAGAACGGTTGGATTTAATGACATCAAGCTGGAAAATACTGAAGATAGTGATAAGTACATTACGAAGTTTGATGAAATTGTCACTAATATATGTGGTTTGGGTGAGAAGTTGGAAGATTTTTATATTTTTAAGAAAAAACTAATAAATTTCATAGATAGCTATGATTCCAATGTATGAGCACTAGAAGATCTAGAGGATCATTCTCTATATAAAAATAGTAATATTCTCATAGTATATGAAATGTGGAAAATGATTTTAATAAAAATGTTATGGTTGAAATAGATTTTGAATCTACTTTGAACGGGAATATTAGAGCTAAATAAAATGAAGATGGATTATGTTATTTGGATACTATGGAAGATTAAGAAAACACCTGCCAAATCATATAACATATTTATAATAGATAAAAAAGATAAATTAGAAAGGATAAATTGAAATTTTTCATATATTTTTGACTTCAAATGATTGAGTTAGTTTTTAAGTTATATATATTAAGAAGAATATCATTGATTATGAGTAAATATAATAAGATAAGAGGTCCGGGAAAAATATGATGGGGAAACCTAACAATTTTTTTCTTAGTAAAAAGAGTATTTATGGAGTAGAAAAGGGTTGTATGATTAAACATCCTATTACTGATCTAATTTTCATGTCCCCATATAAAATCATGAGATTATAGGAATCAATTCCTAAAATATTTTATATTATAACAGGAAAATCATATCAGATCTACACTTGATTTTAATGGAAAATTTGGGAGATAATTAAAAAAAAATGCACAACTTAAGAAGTAGAATAAAAAGGTTGAAGAAATAAATAGACGAAACATATATTGTGAATGGTTAACATATCAAAAGGAAGATAAATTAAAAAATTATGTCAGAACCTATAATTTAATTGTGAAGGATGTGTGAGGGAAGATAAAATTTATTGATTAAATGTAAGCTAGACATGAGATCCTTAATGAGGATGAAACTAAACTAGTTGAGCAATGTATGCATGATAGGATAAAGATGGATGAATTTTAGAATATGGTAAAATATATTTAGTGATAATTATCTATGCAAGTGGATTATTTATTAAAGACACCATCAATGTTTCTTATAACACAATGTGATTTAAAAAAGATCTTAGAATAATTATCTAAAGAAGTTGATGTTAAAGGATTCTCTTATTGAGATAGTGAAAATACAATGCATAGAGGAAATTTGTTTCTATTCCCAAAAAACTCATTGTAAATTTTCCTTTACAAATAATGAATTTTCAAAACATAATATTCAACATGAATGAAAAAATAATTTTAGGGAGAAACAATATAAAATAATGAAAGAGTAAAATTCATTAATATGTTTTCTCACTAGTTAATGGTATCTATTGTTTTCATAAAATCAAGAAATATTATCATATAAATACTAATATGAGTCAAAAATATTTTGATTCAGAGGTCAGTAATGGTGTTTTGTAGTATTGGAGAACATATCCTACTCATCCTGATACAATTTTTCTATACTGATAAGGATATCAGAATCTAGTAGGAGCTATATCATTTATACTAACAATTGATTTTCAAGGAGGTAGGAAGTAGAAGAAAATTACAACATAAGTTTATCATTGATAAATCATTGAGTGAGGGATGTTATAATCTCATGACATTTGAGCATGAAAAAAAGGAGTGATTGGTTATTAATGCAAATAAATTATCCTTGTAAATTAATATGGTGTAAGAACAAAATAACACTCATCAGAAATGTAAGAGAATGTATTTATAAGATGAGGAAAATGAGGTTGATAATCCATCTACATATGGTAGCATAAATACAATGAATAAATTTTAGAGTTGGGGTAATGAAGGGGATGATACTCTATATATTATTACAATCTTACTATACCTAGAGGAGATCATTAGTATGATGTTTTAATCCAGTAGAAATAATTATGTTTTTAAAAAAATGATATTTCATGCTTTATCTAAAGAATCAATAAATCAGAGGGAAAACATTATAAAATCATTGAAGATTAATCCTATGGAAGAAATGACAGCCAATTATACATCAAATAAGATGAATAAAATGTCTAGAAAAAATGATGTCTCCTAGTCCAACTGATACTTCTATGGATAACTTGTCAGGCCCCGTCCTTGGGGCCCATGTTGTGACTACCCCAAGCCCGCCTTCCATAGGCCAGGGGCTGGAGACTAGCACTGAAGCCGTAAATCCTAACAACTGGGAAGACATTGCCTTTATAAAATAAAAAAACACCACATAGTACAAGCGTAAGTAAACACTAAGTACAAAATAAAGTGCTAAAAAGTAAATGGTCCAGAATACAAACCCAACTAAAAATACAGCTAAAACTGAACAATAGTACAACATAAAAAGACAATAGCTGGAAGAACGGAAGTGGCTACTAGGTCCTCCTCCTCGGATCCTACCTGAAGGGTAGGTACAGATAGTGCAGCTCCTGGATCGTCCACCACAGATCCTACCTGAAGGGTAGGTACAGATATCCTCCACAACTCTCTCGCCCGTCAACCTCCTCCGCGTGTCGTCTCGTCGGGATGTCCACCTATGGATACTGACTCATCGTGTGGTCCACCTCCTGGTACGGACACGTCGTGTGGTCCACCTCTGGGTACCGCCCAGTCCTCGAACACTCGGCCTCTATCAGTATTTCCCGTCGTCTGCAACCAACACAACGAGGTGCGGGCATAGCCCGTGCAGGGGTGAGTATAATGATACTCAGAAGGGACCCCGAGACCCTCAAAGTCTCCCTAAAACCAACAAGGATAACCACAAATAAGATCTCAAAAGATAACCTCTACTTAGGAATATGCCCATACATTTACCTAAGTTATCAATTAACCCATCTCAATCATGAGGAAACACAAAAAATATGAAATCAACATATAACCACTACCCAGGTATATGCCCATATATATACCTAAGTTATCAAGTGACCCATCTCAATCACGAGGTAAACACAAAGGTCAAAGACTCAGCTCAAACCAAGATTTACATTATAAAAAGCGTAACTTCTGAAGAGCCCCATCTCTGGAGTGTACAGTGGTCCTGTCACGACTCCGAGGTACTGCTCACTAACCTAAGACTACTGAGGTACTCCTCCTGTCGAGTACCGCGGGTCAGCCACCCAAACACAGTAGTGCTTCTCGCCGGGGTTTTCCACCCAAACACAGTAGTGCACACCCCCTAATAGCCTGTAGAGGTACTCTCTAGATGAGTACCACGGGTCTGCACTGTCACACCGGTAGTGCTCCATCTGCCATGGGTCTGCACCGAAACAAAGTAGTGCTCCGTCCACTGGGCAAGTCGACTCACTCCAAGTCGAGTCGGTCAAGCAGTCGTTAGGTCTCAGTCAGCTACACGGTCTCCGTACTCCACACGCTCGTCTCTAGGAGGGTCCGCTCCATGATCTACAGGTCGATACTCCGAGTATCTCAAAGTCCCATGAAAAATTATCTCAAAGGACTGCCTCGTCATAGGGGTCTCAACGCAACAGACGGCGCGTCAATCAGACACCTGGTCTGTGAGTTATTAGTTATTTCGTCCCAAAGGCCCGGTTGGTTTCGTGTGTGATCCAACCCAGCCGTATCTCAAATGTACCCCGAACTCTCATAGGGTATACTCAAAGGAACTTTTTCTCAACAAGATCACCATATCCACTGACGGTTCGTCAAACGGACGTCCAGTCTGAAAGTTATCGGCTTTTCCGTTCTAGGGCCCGGTTGGATTTCAGGTACAATCTAGCCCGTCCACTATCCAACTACAACTAAAACTCAGGCGAAGTATTCCAAAATTTCCGTCTCATCAAGAGGAATCCAACAAAGTCAACAACACGACAATCGGACGTCCGAAGCTCAAGATATAAGCGTTTCCGCTCCGAGGGCCCAGTTGGTTTCGTATCTGAACCAACCCGACCATATTCAAAGTTCTCCGAATCCTTGAGTGTAATTTATGGAAACGACCGCCTCGATACAAGGATCGCTACGAAACTGACGGTGCATCAATCGGAGGTCCGTGGCCCATGATATGAACAAAAGACTGAAAATAGTCAGAAATGGGGGTCTGGGCCCGGCCCAGCACCCCCTGGGCGGTGCGAACCGGGTTGACCCAACCCGGGTCCGGGTCCGGCCCATCAGGGCGTGGCCCGGCCCGGCCCAGCCGGCATGGCCCGGCCCTGCGCGGGCAGCCCGTCCCAGCCTAGGCGGCCCGACCCATAGTGGCCAGTCCAGCTCAGCGGGTGCCGCACGCGCTGAGCTGACGCGGGGGTGCGCTGCCCTCGGCCCTTTGCACAGGACGCGGCGCGAGCCGCCGCGTCTTCCCCGGATACCGCACGACCACGGGATCTGGTCGTGTCGCCCCCGCCGTGGCTTCAGCCGCCCCGACAGCACCTTCCGCGGACCACCGCACGCGCTCCGGTGGTCCGTTTTGCCCGCCGTCTATGCCAGCGGTTCTCCCGGGATCCACAGTTTACTGTGAAGGTTTCAAAATGAAATTGTGGCCTGCTTCATCGCTTGTCAATCCGCACACAATGATCAACCAGCGGAGTCTTCAATCGCCTCTGCGGCCCCGACTCCGGCCGCGGTTTGTCCGGCCTCAACAGTACGGCGTGACGGTGTCGCGCTTCTTCGTCGCGTTCTTTCTCGTGTCCGTGTGGTACTGTTTCCCCGTGCCGCCTTTGTTCGTGCCACAATGAATCAAAAAAAAAGGGGGAGGAGAGTCGTTCGTGTTCGTTCGGTCCAACCTCCTCACGTTAGGTTGGTAACAAGTGGCCCAAAAGACGAAGAACAACAAGGATTTTTCACGAACAAAAGAAATCAACCTAAATAGTTTTTCCCGCAAATAAATATTCCCAACCTGCAAAAGAAATCATTCGCGGATCAACATGAGGATGAGTTGATCCGAGTTATTTATTTTAAAAGGAAGGAACCACGAGTATATAAACTTTCACAAAATTAACCCCTACCTCAAGCGTAGTCGTCGAATGAGGTTTGATGTGGAATTTCACGTCGCAGAAGAAGGTGTCGCGGAAGGGGGATCGTCACGTCTCGGAGAAATGATTCGTCGGCGTCGTGCCATCAATCTCCGAGGATCCGGAATTCTTGTCGACCTTCGTCGGAGGTCGGCGTTCTTCGCGTTCTTTGTGTTCTTCGACGAAGAACGAAGAACTTCAAGACTTCTCTTACTCTCCCCAAAAACTCAGCACAACAACCCAACAATAATAAAATAAGGGTTACCATATTTTATTACTCACGCCAAACATTTAAAAATTCAAAAACGAATCAATCAATTAAATTAATTAATTTCAACGTTTTAAACCACCCAATTAATAGAGGTGTTTATTAAAAAGTTTAAACGCAAGAGTTGACTTCGTTTAATAGGGGGTGCGCGTGCGTTACATTAATCAAAGGTTGGGGTTTCGTGGAGGTTGAAAAGGTGGGGCTCGTGTGGGCCCTACCCCACAAATATCCTACGATGTGGGTAGGAAATTGTGGGTCCCACATCATTCACTTAACTTAGGTTAAGCAAAATAAAATAAAATATCAGTTGCACCACTTTTATTTTATTCCTTAACTTTAACCCAAAAATTAAAAACCACTCCTGAGAAAACTCAACTTCGGAAAAAGTGTTTCTAAGAAATTACCAGTGCTGCGATTTTATCGGTGCCCTCAGATTTCAATTCCAAGCACCGGTTCAAAGGTTAGAAAAACTAGCACGTTCGTTCACTAAACGTACCCGAGATAAACTTCAGAATATGATTTCGGGCACACCGAGCCTCGGAATCAGGTGCCGTCAGAAACTATGTTCTTGTAAAATTCCAAAGAAAATTAAGAAAAAAAAATTTCCTTGAAATTTCCCAGTCTTTACAAAACTAAGGTTTATCCTTATTCCAATGATTAATACTTATTTTAACTCACATGAATTTAATTAATAGAGAATAATTAGCAATGTTAGCTATAACCTATAGTGTCATTTACATAAAGTGGATATATCCATACTAGAACATTACGAGCACCATTATGATGGATATTATTCTTCCCTTTAGTGTGAAAAAACTAGAATTATTCATATGATAATACCACATTAATTGGTTGTATCAAACTGATAATCATGTTTTTTATCATAGTTAAAAATTTCTATATGCAGGGGAGTTGTTTTTATACACATTAATTGTTTTGATTTTTTTTTTTGATATAGATGTAGAATTTATCATAACACACTTACTCATATTTAGTACACATTAATGATAACAGATTGAGTGTTGGGAATGAATTACTTTTGTAACATGTTATGGATAACATTTATACCATTATTATACACATTTTTTGGATCAGGTTCAACAACTTAAGGTAAGTGCTTTCAAATATAATGATCTTTTTAACTGATTAATGTTATTCTATTAAAATATAGAAAAAATTACATGGAATTTTGAGATTATGTTATAAGAGATGAGTTAAGTGATATTTTACCCTTTTCAATTGATTTTCAATAAGGGGTAGAAGGATCATTGGGGTAGAAATTACATGGGGTAATAATTGAATAAAAATATTGATTTTCAATGACATTTGAAAATGTGTGGGATAATTACCAACAATAATAAAGGTGGAGACTATTGTACCCAAGATGTTTTTGTTTCATTAGTTATCAATATGTCAATATGTTTTTTGTAAAGAAAATTTACATAGTTAAACATAGAGGTGTTTGAGAAAGTTCATTTATTCTAGTTTAAAGAATCATTATTTTTCCATATGATGATATAATGATCATTGTAATGTCTTGCCCCGACTAACCATTAAATCAGTAGTTGTACCGATCAACACCTGACCTCACAAACGCCTCCCCATACACTATAGTCTTTCAACAATTAGTGTGTTTCCAATAATTTTACATATGGGAGAATATACCCTCATAATTATAGGAGCATATTGTCATTTCAGAAACAAAATAAGAATGAGTAGCATAAGTTTTAATAGTAAACGATAGAGCATCAGAAGAAAAATATGATGACTGAAATATGGTAAATGGACATTAAAAACACATCTAATAATGAATGAATTCCTAGATGATCGTACAAGGTACAATAATTGTGTTCAATAATAATTAAATTATAATATAATAAAAATAATCCAACTGTTTAACTCTACAAAAATATTGAGTTCTATCTCATTCATGTTCTCCCAATCTCCAAATTATGTAGCGTAACACATAAAATAAATCTGCGACACTACAATCATGTAGAACTAATTGGGTACCCCAATGCAATTCCATATTGAGCATGGTGTGAGAAATAATTCTAGTAGGCCACCACCATTGGTGTCGAGATCAATCAATTTCATTATCTATAATGTTAATAGTCAACCACACATGGGAATATAGGAAAAAAATAATTAAATAAAAAATAATTCAACCTGATTTCCTAAAAGGATACCAAACTAATTCTATATACTATGTTATATTAATGAAGTCTAAACAATATAATCCTATATAAGTAACACGATAAAATATAAGGAATCATATATGAAAAAACAAAAAATTGGTCCAATCCAATTTTGTACTCTTTCATGGCATCCAGACCCCAAGGACATCATCCTATCATTCATATACCAAATTAAAATCATAACATCAATGTTAATAATGCATCACATTGAATCCATATGTGGAATCATTCAAATTTTCTACTGGAACCAGATCCCATAATAAATAATCCACAATTGAATCCCAAGGGTTCCTACAAGAACACTCGATATACCCAATACATCTAAGTCCATCGATGTAAACCCATAATTATGTTCCTTGTATCGTTGATAGTATGGTAAACCCTGATTTTGTACAATGTATCTCATAAAGGGGAATGAGAATCACCCTTGGCCTAGAATAGATGTCATTCCAACGAGTTCATCCATGATTTCTCCCCTATATAATTGGAGTCACTCACTATTGTAAATAATCTTCCTAGAGAGCACATATATTCAAGGAAAAGAATCTATATAGATTATTCATATTGATACAAATTGTACATAGTGAATCCATCCATGATGACCTTAAATTGGGACACATGTTCTCTCCCAGCCATAGCATGTGATGCATATAGACTATTCCAAACACCACATTTCGAACCATATAATATATAAAGGCATGAATATAGATTTGAAATAAGTCATGTTAAACATGCTAGCCCAATCATATCGTCCAACTCAAGACATTCAACTATGGAGTATGACAGTATGAACAAGACTTGAAATATAACAATAGAACTACGCTACAAAGCATGAACACATGAATTTAACCATAAAAATGAAATATAAATAATTTTTTAAGTGTAATTCGCATGGTAGGGTATATGATAAAGTCAAAATAATGGGACACAATGAAAAATATATAATACATTTACGTAGCTCTTTAAGGATTACATTTGATCCATTCAACCAAATTTATTAATTCATTTCATTCAAGGGGAACTTATGTGGCACGAAACATTATTCTTAAGGGTCCAAATCTTGGTAAACCATTTATATTAATTCAATTCATTAATTTATGGAATTTACTAAAGGTGAAACACACCCTCACGGGAGTTCAAACTAAACAATACTCTTGTAAAAGGCATTAAAAAGTGGATGAGCACATCATAGTTGCTAATGTCATGGTGATCATTGAATTTGGTGAAAATATGCTCACAAGGGTTGTACCAGACAAGGTAATGGGTGCAATATAATTTTTTCATCCATTTTTAATCATCTCCATAATCATCTGGCTCATTGAACAATGGAATGCGATATAAAAAACAAGGAGACATACAATAACCAAATATACCTCCTACCGTATACCAAGGAAGACCTGAAAATATAGTATTAAGGATTGATTCAATATTGTTCGAATGAAGTCATAGATATTGAAGTACACCCTGAATATAGGGTGAATTTAATTGTAAAAAATAGGGAATAGGGAGAGAAGGTCAACCATTAAAGGAACAATGAATACTTTTGAGCATTCTGAGAGAATTCCATAGGGAATAATGGAGAATAAAACCAATATTTGTTGGTGAAGAAATCTCCTTTCCTAGTGAAGAGATGGAGGACATCGAGTAAGAGAGGGATTTACATATAAGAGTGGAAGGATTGATGAAAAGTGAGTTTAATGTTTAGGTGTATTAATGTTATAATTATTAATATACACATAAAAAATACTGTGAACTCTTTTTCTTCATTATATGCAAAATTATGGGCCAACTGTGCATTGAGGAACTTCTCAAGGAGTACCTTGTATGGTTAAGAATTTTTTTTCATAATTGTGCAAAAATTGTTCAATAAACTATTATAAAAAACATGAATATGGTCATTTAGTCATGAAATTCCACTTAAATGGTTAGAAAACCCATATGGCTGCACATACTCCAGTTGAGTAAGGAGAATGACTTCTAATGGAGGTCGCGTGGTTTCAGTCAAACCCTATACCCTTGAATGCTTCCATAGATTTTGACTTTTTTGGGTCTATCACTCTCAAAACATAAAAGAAAACCCAAGGGACCTCTTGGGACTTAAGAGACGTCTACCAAAAAACATCAATGTGTCTCTACTCTCAATATTTCATTTTTTTTGCTCGGTGTAAAATATAGATCATCCTCCATACAACAAAATTCACAAGAAAATTTAATTTCATCCACTCCTAAAATATAGGATGCTAAAATCTCTCCACCAAAGAACATATCATCCCCAACAAGCCTTTGGTAAATTAAGAGTACATCACTAAACTTACTTGATTCATGATGTCGTACACAAATGGTTTCCTTTCTTTTTCAAACAGCTGATGTACCATCAATCATCACGTTGAAATACTACACAATAGTCGTAAAAACTCAAGATAACAATTTTCTGAACTAATGAATAGATACAGTGCCTAATCCAGAGTATGATAGTTTAGGAATGATCACATCGTTGTCACCTCCATTACCAGGTTAAATCATCTGTAAGGCCAATATAGAATCCCAGTATTCCATAGATGGGACAAACATTTTATGCATGCACTCAATGATATTATCATCATCAACAACATAAATGGTTGGTCCTCTCCATAACAACCTTAGAGGACTAGTCGAACCTAATTTCTAAACAACTCATGGGAACTATTCCACACAATTTCCAAAACCAGAATTTTATTTGTTGAGTTCTTCCATTTCAAACAGAATGCAAAAAAGTGGGATAACAAGTCGAGAGACCTCTGGCCGAAAACCCTAAACACAAAAGTCATAGATAGCCACTATATCTCAAAAATAGAAACATTTCACTTTAGATGATAGAACCCCATGGTTTATTTGATTATGTCATCAATAGAGCACTCCCTCCATCCAGTGACCTATCAACCACAAATGCTCTCATAAGCTTTCATGCCCCAACTTGAACATTAGTGTAAATATGATCAAATATACTTGGATAATTACCACACAATCCCAATCATATGAGCCTGAAGGTAATTCTAGAGTATCCAAATAATACTTCACTAGGGTCCAAGGATCTCATCCACGGTACCATGTACAATGGTATATATAGAAGAGAATATTTATAAAATTTCCTTCTATAATATAAGATCATAGAACGAATCTAAAGCAGCATCTATCAGGAGGTCAGTAAAAAGGGGAAAAATTGTTGTCTTTGAATCCAGCCAGGGAAATCCTACTTGGGATCATGTTTATCACAGAGCAATAACTGCTAATCTATAGTTAACTCGGATTGATCCAACTCAATAACCACGTTCTCATTATGACCACATGCTATTAAAATTTGACACTTCGTTATTATAACCTAAATGATATCCCCATATGGAGCATGATCATTATTAAAGAATGAAAACACTAAGTGGATATCGAAAATAACATAGAGAACCCATTCCACTGCCTACATAAAATGTATATGTTCTCATTAATGTTTACATACATCCATACCCCACAACCAGAAGGAAGATCAGTCGAAAATCCACTGGTAAAAATATTTTGTAGGAAACATGGATTCACCTGTCAACACTTCATAACTATGTAATCATAATTCCCTTACAAATTTTGGAAACCCATTACCACTAAATCATTAACACCGAAGTATATCCATGACCAATTGTGTTTTTAATGGTTGTGTATTCATCCAACCATTCATTGTCGTGGCTCCTTGTGAGAACCTACATAAAGAAATCATGCTAGCCTCATTGTCATTTAAAAGGGATACTAATGTTTTCTTAATGCCCCTTCAATATTTTGTTCCATATACATGGATGTAAATACTTTTCCTAGATTGATGTGATTCTCCCCACATTAGGAGTGTCCCAACACTCTAATTTATAGAAAACTACAAGTCATCTCCCAATACATGCTTTAGCAACCACTACTACAGTTTCTAGAATTTTTCAGAAATCATTGAAAATAATCACATCCAAGAAGAAGATTATATTCACATAAAATAGTTATTGTTTGATTAAAAAAATACAAATTCACGAAACTCCTCTTGATTTATTTCTATTTGAACCCTAACATTATAAAATTATTAAAAAATGACTAAACATTTCAAACACCTGATGCTCTTAACAGGCCATCCAAAAAATATAGACGAGTTTAAATTCAATAGGCACTAAGGACACTATACACCTAATAAAACATATCATTAATGTGTCACTGTGTAAATATTACACATCATCTACAAAACTAAAAAATTCCATTGCATGATTAAACTAAAAGAATGTAATGCGTAAATCAATGAACACCACTCGGGGGGATAAATATGAAAAAAGGATCATCCCTGATAATATACATAGGATTAGCAGACATGTGAATTCAAGTCATCGATGTCCAATAAAATGAAGCATCATGAATTCTCATTACACCCATGAATTTAATTCGGTTGAAGTCACTCCAAGTTTCTCGACACATATGAGAATAAATAAAGGGATAAATGAATTACTATGTAGATGTATATTCCCTAGGATTTCATAACATGCTGAAACTGAGCATCGCATGTTGATCACACCTATAATAAGGATAAACTTATTGAACTACCACCTATTTTTATTAGTGTTTCAATTTTAAGAGATAAGTTTCCTGTGATGGAAAATGATACTAGAACAGTATAATAACAGGGAAACTACTCGTAATCAACTAAAAAGGTATTTAAATATATTAGGGGGATACCTATAATGGGAAATCCCCTTATTGATGGTAAATGTGTCGATCCAAAATAATTTTATGCTCCCAAAATGACTATCATCCTAATGGATGTTGATTTATATTAAACTTAATAAGGATGAAACCTAAGGAAAAAGTTCCCATTCTATTTCAAGGAAGAATGAAAAAAAGAATTTAAACAACCCTTACATGATTATTAAGGATTAAAAAACCTATTATGGTTTCATTTTATGACATTTAAAAAAAACTAATATTTTATCATTTTAATTCACAAGGATTTGATTTAAAATGAAGAGGATCAAATACATATTTTAGCTAAGGCCACACCGAAAAAAAAAGAAAATTAAATTAACTCTACTTTTATGAAGTATTCATTTATTGAAATCCCATTATAGTTATACAATTTTTTCACAAATACTAATTTTAAAAACATACCATTTATTTGATGGCCTCACACTACAACAACTCACGAAGAATAAAAATTATTATGTTAATTAAAAATGAAATAATAAAATCTACCACAAGTTTATATGAAAATACAAAATATGCATGCATGGAAAATTTTAAAGACTCTTCCAAACACAGTATTGGTACACACCTGCGGGCTTAAAAACTATGGAATAAAAAATAAAAGAAGACTGATAAGGGCCACATTAATTAATTTTGGTTACAATTAAAAGAATATGAAACATTTTAAAACATTAATATTTAAAACACCCTTAGTGGGTCATTTAATAAGAAACATCACCTAGATTATATACATTGGTTTAGTTTTGCACATATAAATTTATCCATATGGTTTGTTATGCCCAATAAATAGTGGTACATTCCTTAATAAAGTAAAAATTCATTTAAGGGTAAAAAAATTTTATATTACCCATTAATCATTAACAAAAAGGATCAAAACAAATGGTTTAGTTTTATGGGTAACTACCTTCAATGGATAAAGATACCTTTAACATTACATGTTTCAGGAGACTCTAATGTAATCGGAACCATTTTATCTAGGATAAAAAATATTCAACATCCTTAAATTTTTGAAAATTCATTTGAATATATTTATTCGTAAAAAATGGAACAATATTCTGGGTTGTAATTCCTTTAATTCATAAAGAACTCATAAATGTTACAAATTAAAAGTTGGCTCCCATTTATCCACAACTATATAGTTTTATCAAATACAGACTATGGTTCATGGCCTCAAACTTGTAAAAAAATATCATTATGGTGTTTTCATCAATAAATAATGTACACATTAAAATTTGAACTAAGAAATATAAACAAAACAAATACAGTCATTTTTACATGGTATGAAATTTGACATTTTAATTGAATCCATAGGATTTATAAATAAGAAAAACCCTAATAATAATGAACGGTTGGTTTATAAATAAGAAAGAAACACTCAAACATGTCATATAAGAAAGAAATTAGAATTTAAGTTATAGAGGCATGTGAATCTAATATATATGTTGGAAAGGGCTATATATGATTCTAAAAAACCATGCATGGAATATAATAAGAAAACTATTAAGACTTATGGAACATTATAATTAATTTAATGACTAAATAATCAAACAAATATACATATCATGATATATATATATATAATATGAATTTCAACATGCCTATAAGGATGTATATGGTGATCCCCCTTTACAATCAAGAAAAATTGTAAATTCTAATTGTCTTAAATTAGATAGCAATATAATGTACTCCAATAACTTAATGTATAATCATAATTAGCTATAATCGTGAATAACATGAATAATAATCCCAACCATGGCTACTTTTACGTTTCCATATATGTGGGATGATCACTCCCAGACATGACTATTTACCAAGAACTGATACAATCCTACTCTAATATCTAAAATCCAAAATAGTAAGGAAGAAGTATTATAGAACTAATACAACTCTGTAACATCTCAAATCTAAGTGCTAAAATAGTAGCTAGACTAGTCATTACATGACCACATGTGAGCGTCCCCATTTGAATGATGTTGTGGACTTGAAGTAGGGGTCTAATGATTGTATGATGGGGATATTATACACTCATAATCATAGTATCAATGTTGTATATCAGAATTTAAATAACATACTATAGTGGATGTATTAATAATAAATGATTGAGTGGTGGATGATAAATATAATGACTGAAATAAATTAAATCGACAATTCCAACACATATAATAATGCACACATTTCCAGATAATTCAATAACGTACAAGTAGAAAGTACAATATATATAAAATACAATGAAATAAATAGTGAATTAAGGCTAACTCCCTGAGTATCCAGAGTACAATCTCAGTCCTAAGCTCAAAAGCTTCCATGTACACAGTATAGAAAAACATTAAATCCTTGGACCTACAAGAATGTAAAACCTCTTAGGTTCCCCAGATAAATTTCAGCCTAATAAGGGTGTGATATATAATCCTAATAGGGTAATACAAATGGTTTCTAGTTCAATCCAACTCATGTACAATAATGTAATATATGTACCACATTTGGGAATATAGTGAAATGAACAAATTAATAGACAACACTTTGGTATGTGTTCTTAAATGGATACCGGACCAATTATACCTACATTTTCCTTGGATGGAGGATTAAAACATGGAAACATTTAAAATTAATATGGTAATATATAAGGAATCATATATGAGAAATAAAAAAATGGTTCTTTAAAAATCATTCTCTTTTTCATGCTGGTCGCACCCAATGGAAATCATCCGATCATTTAGATACCACTTTGTAACCATAAAAAATTATAATAATGCATCAAACATAATCCATAAAAGGTTTCTATCAAAATCTAGTAATGAAAACCTAATCCCATCAATGTTGATCCATAATGTAATCTCTCAGGCCAATACATGTGCCTTCGTTATAACTAATATGATTGAGTCTACCCTAGACGACCCAAAATGGTTTCCCTCAAATTAATCATGGTACTGTAAACATGGAGTTTGTACCACGTATCTCTCATAGTGGATAAATTATCACATGAGGCCTAGAATAACCATGTCAACAAGAAGTCCATCCACAACTTCTCCCAATTGTAACTAGTGTCACTAAGAAGATTAATTAATCCTCCTAGAGATCCCATACCTAGAAAGGAAAATTATCACTCTAGGTGTGCATGTAGATCTCACGAGAACCTAGAATTTCCTTCCACAGTGTCTTTAAATCTGGACCCATGTTATCTTCCATCTCGTTTCCATTTAGGCATAGTATCCACAGAACATTCCACAAGGCATAAAATTTACATTCACAACACTTGAAAAAGGAAAGAAAATTTCTCATGCCCAATATATTATCACAATCATATCATCCACCCATGTAATTCAAATATTGAATGAGACAATAAGAACAAGGAACTATGTTTGGCCAAATCACAATGTCCCAAGACATTAAAACCTAAATTAAATCATAATCAAACGCAATTTCCATCTAACCATATGTGTAGATCACATGGTTTTTTAATAATATAATGGAATAAGTAAGGAGACACAATGAAAATGATATAATACATATGATTAAATAATTAATAATTTAATTAGATCATTTCAACCAATTTAAATAATTCATTTCATTCATGGAGTTGAACGATGGTATGAATCATTATTCTTATGGGCCTTACTCATTTTCTGCAATTTATCTTAATTAAATTTGTTATTTAATGGAGTTTATAAATGGTTTAGCACACCCAAAAGTATGTTTAAACAAAATATTGATGTAGGAAAAGGGTCTCAAAGTATAAGGAACACCAATTAGAGAGGATAATGTCAAGGATATCACCCAAGGTGGTGATTTTACACTCACAAGGGTCGTACCAGACATTGTAACATGTTTAAAATCGTTTATTTGGTAATTTTGACTTATTGTTGGATGCTTTGGGAAAGCTTCACAATGACACTCTATATAAAAATGGTCAAACATATATGTATGTACTAGAAAAACTACCCTATACAAAATAAGACCAAAATGTCTCATATCAAGGATTGATTTGGTTGAGTTCGAAATAAATCATTGAAAACTACTAACTCCCTAGAGATATGGATAATTAGGTCATAGCAAAATCATGTAATTGGATAGAATATAAACCATGAAAAGATAGAAGGGGAATATATATAATACTAAGAGGTATTCATAGGGATTAATGAATCTTGGAACTGGCTTTGAATTAGGGTTAAATCTCTATTCCTAGTATGGAGTACGAGTATCTTGGATGGGAGAGAGATGCACATGGAGGATAATATTGAGGGTTGAAGAGAGGGATTAATTTTAATGATCATTAAGGTTATAATCATATATTCACCAAAATATAATATGTCGCACAGTTTGTCTGCACGGGTGGAATAACTATGTGTCAAATGTGTGCAAAGGCATTACCCAAGGAGAACAATGCATGGATAATTCAAACTGCTTACAAACTATGTGAAAAATGAGAAAAAATGAACATTCATAAACATTAATTTTGTCTCAAAACCATTATTATCCACTCACACGGTGATAAAAAACAATGAATCACCACAATCTCTACAAGAATAGACTGTATAGTTCAGTATAGGGGCCACACAGTTTCAAACAATCCATTCCCCCTTAACAACATCCTCTAATTTTGAGTTTTTATTATCTTACAAATATTAAATTCAATAGCATAGAAAAGGGAAATTTTTTAGTATTAACCACATCTAATAAACACATTCATGTGTTTCTACACTAATAATGTCATTCAGATGCTCAGTTTACCAAATTGGTTGTGCAATAAATGACAAAATTCTTATTTATGTGGAATTTCATCCCATCCAAAAATATAGGATACATCTATCTAAAAATATTTTATCATAATGATTATTAAATAGTTTTCATGTTCCATGATGAAGTATCCCAAAAAATGATATTTTTGACATACATCATGTTATAAGGAGACAAATACGTAAACTAAAAAAAAATTAACTTATGAAGTCACATTGTACAGATATATATGATGTAAATCTGATGGAGGGAGTTTCAATGTTCTTAATTATTAAGTTATGTTGTTCGATATGTATTGGAATATGTTCACACAATAATTCAATGAAGTTACAAACAATGATCAACCATATATGACTAATGTATTCCTGATTTAGTTGATCAGAAAATGGAATTAATTTCAATCTTATAAACATATTTATATCTTTAAAGAAGGGATCATAAAATAGATGAGCATCAAACATATAAATACAATGTCATGATATGAATGATTAGAATAATTTATACTTGAATAATTTAATAAAACTAATTTCTATATTGTGTTTATTTACACTCAGGATGATTGGACATAGTTATGCCATCTCATTTTCTATATCAAGTTGAATAAACTTATGTGAGTCCACATGATAGAAGAAAATGTAGACGTTCATCAGACCTATAATGCATAAGTTTACAGAACCAATTTGACTTAAAAATCATTATTATATAGAGGGGAGTAATACATAATAATAATATATGGATAAATTCGTAAAAAAATCAACAGATTGACATACATCAGATGAAGTTTTATGAATATTCCGAAATCATTTAAATTAAATAAATGTAAAGATAATGTGATGTACATTCAACAATCATAACACTATATGAAATTTATGTAATGAATTAATGACATCATTGATTAATATATTATAGGAATTTTATATGAATATTGTTAACCCAAAAATTTTAGAATCTATGAAGTCCTTAATATGAATGTTGTGTTGGTTGGAAAAATTAAAAATTGATCTCGTACATCCAAAATAATTTTTGGAGGATGTGGTCCTATATGATGGTGTGTAGGCTTGTTATTCATTTCAATTATTATTATGATCATGAGAAAATGTAACAATTTTTTGGAATCAAGAGTAACCCATCATGATACTTCCTTTCCAAATAGAAGGATAATTGAACCTAAACGCATTAGACAAAGGAGCATCAAACTATGCTTCACCAGACATGTTACATCAAACAAAGAATAATGGAATAACATGGACCAAATATAAGTGTTTTAGACAAAACATACTTTATTGGGGAAAAGATGACAGAGAATACCAAATGGAGTCTTATTGAAAATAATGTTTCTAGGAAAAAATTATGGACATTTTCCATGAAACATGGGTTCGATTATCCAATAAATTATATGATCAGGATGGAAATATGCTACCAACAGACTAATCAAATTGTTTTTCATGATCATGAAAATATAGTACATAAGATATAGTGATTGAAATTTCTAGTGTCAAAATAACATATAATGATAAATATCTTTCTATTGTGGATAAATATGAAAAGGTAGAGTTTATATAATGTGTGTATAACTGATTTCTGGAGAATCTTTTAGGATAGAAGATGTTATAAGATGAATTGTTGGGAGGTATAAAAAATTTTCACAGAACAATTTATTATTGGGGTTTTGGACTTCGGTTACAAGGAAGAATGATTGATGGGGTACAGAACTAGTTAATTTTATTTCCTTTATAATAAAAAAAAGAATTACATAATAAATATATGATGGGGAATATAATAAATAAAGAAAGGAGAATATTTTATTACAAGACCATCTAAATAGCATGTACTAGTCTCTTTCTATATATACCATATTTTAGGTCATGTTGAGAGATATATATATGTATGTGTATTAAAACTCGGACAAGTTTTAGAAGTAATGCACAAAAGAATAATTCATAAAAGAATATAAACTACTGATTCACCACTTCCCCTCTTAGTGACATCTCACTAATCTAAGTGCTTTATATATATTGGTTTCTATGTACAACCCAACCAATATATATGAGAATATTCTCACACATTTATTAATTGAAACACACAAAGACATCTATAAAAATATATTAATATATACACACACACACAAATATATATATATATACATAGTCAAAAAGAGACAAAAATATTTATATATTGACAGAAACACGTAAAACTATGTAAAAATATTCCTTTAATAAATACATTACAAATTTACATTCACATATACATTAATACATAAATACATAAATATATATACATGTAAACATATTTATGTCATTATATTAAATATATTTATATAATTATATAAATATTTTAGGTATAAATACATATATTAAAAAAAGTATAGATATGTATATATAAATTAAAATATATTTCATTAAATATAAAATAAAATAATATATGGTATGGTAACGTCATTCATCATGCATAATGAGATATCATGTTCCAATATTCACAATTGAGGGTGACTGAGCCAGGTTTTTTTGGGGGGCTATTTTGGTACAATTGAACTGATATAAGTGGATGGGGAACTAGGTGGGGAATAATATGTTCCAATAATAGGGGGCACTCTAAATGTATCAATGGTTTTTGAATTATTAAATCTTAAAAAATTTAATTTTATCTATTTTATAATTTAGCAATTATTAAGGCATCATTGAATATTCATATTATTTTGAATGCATCTATGATTATTGGGTGCATACATCATTTATTATATTTTTGAATTTCATCAGTTCTAGGAAAAATCACTAATGGAGGTTCCCTTTAAATTTTCATTTTTTTATTATGCGGTTTATTTGTGAGGTATTTTTGAGAATTGGTAAACACCATTGACTTCTAAATCTAGTTATAGCATCAGGGGTTTTTATGATGAAGAAATCCAGTTCTAACATTGAAAAAAAATCATAATTTGTACTAGTGATGACATTATAGTTATATGGTCATATATTCCATTTATTTTTCTACATTAGTGGCATATTTTCAATATAACAAAAATTCTTTAGGAGATTATGAGCATTAGACATTAGAAAATCATGAAATTGGGCCTGCAGGTTTCCATGAACTCATATTTTATCACATAATTTATTTTTTATAATTTAAGAAATAATATATTTATCACTATTTTGAAAAAAAAAATATAGGGAAAAATATATGTTATATTTAAATGGAAAAAATTGTAAGAAGTTCCAATGTGAATATTTAATAAGTTTTTACAATCCTATATAATGAAAAAAGAGAAAAAAATTCATTGGTATTATTGATCTCATAAAACGGAGAGCTTCTGCCTCTTATATCTAACTTCCTAGTGTGATAAAAGAGTAATTGGAAATCTCCACGGACCTTGTTTCTGTAGGATATGATATTGTCGAACCAGTTATTCCCACAGGACAAAGGGAGACGATGGAATCTCGGCATCATCGTGATATATGCTCAAATGAAGACCCGCAGTGACATATATCTTCAGTGTTGGAAATCATTGTCCTACTAATGAAATCAGCTGATGAAATTGTAGATTAAGATCTAGATATTACAGCATTGATAATGTAGAGCTTTCTTCTTGTGACCACTACAACAGAGCAAGGCAAGTGGATTGATAAGAAGGTCTACATTCTACATAGAGGCATCAATGTGGGGACAATTTTCATGGAGGAATACTAGAAATCATGTGACAAATTGGTGCATATATGAAGGAATCATACTGGAATACCCTGACACTGTGGTAAATTCTTTTATGTGGATATTAATTAAGGAGATCGGTTCTATCCACCTCAAAATGTTCTTCAAAAAAATTGTCGTATCTTTTGGTGTTAACACTTGTAAGTTGTGAGGGTTCCTAATTTTCCAACAAAAGTGTTTGAAAAATAAGTTATATTGGATGGAAAAAAGTGTTTTTGGATATCTATCACCGATGTTATCCTTCCTTAATCTACTAAAAGGTTCTCTATGTGAACTTTACATGAAAACATTAAATAATCATGAGGTTTAAATAATCATTTCACATTATTACAGTTCCAGGATATTTTATGATTATAGATATATGGAATTATTTCATATCAATTAAATAAATAAAACATATATTAAAAAGTTGATAGATCCACTTAGTATAAATTTTATCCAAAATTTAATAATATAAAACATGTTTTCGTTTCGTGAAGAGTCGTTAGGATTTTCAACATCACTTCATTTATGTTCCTAAACATCCTTAAGACCTATGATAAAAGGTTCCAAACATTGTATAAGAACAATAATATTAATAAGGGATTTATAAATAATAAAATTATAGAATTGGTCCATTTAAAAACCATGAAATCCTCCAAGGGCACTTTTTAATAAAATAATTATTTTTGAGATTAAATAATCATTAATATATGCATCAAGTCCAAATTAGTTTCCAAATATTTTTATAAAAAAATTTATACAATTTATAAAGAAAAAATAATAAGAAATATTGTTTAATATAAAACATTACAATCCACTAAAAATATATTCTAGAGAACATAAATAATACCCTTAATGTGATTAAACATTCATTTTAACAAACGATGTTTAGATTTCAATATTAAATCGAATAACTTCAATTAAAAGTCAATAGAATTAAATTAAAATCATTTAGTTTCCATGGGAAATCATATTTATATATCCATTATAAGAGAAGTTATAAATGGAATAACGCACTCAATTAATTACAATATAAATCATCAAAGTACAATATAACTACCCCTTCCATAACGGTAAAATATGGGGCTCACTTATAAACAAAAAAATGTAAAAGAGAATTCATATACATTAAAAACATATTCTTTTTAATTTAAATTTTAAAATATCACAAAATATTTATTAATACAGATTCATATGTACATTCAAAAATTTCATAAATATAAGTATAAAAATCATTTTTACCCAAAAAAATTCCCTGAATATTATTAAATAGTATATTCTTTAAATATTATATTATAATATAAAAACATGGTTTAAAATCAATATTATAATATAATAAATTATAATTATAACATAATTTAAATTATTTAAATAACATTGATGTTGGAGAAAAATAAAATATAAATATTAAAACTTTTTGAATTAGGTTATAATGAAAACTCATGTATAGAAAATATCATCTTGCTTCACCCATTCATTAACACTAGAATAAAAAAAATACTATTATATATATAATTTCATAGTAAAATTATTAATTTTCATTCAATTATAAATTTAAATTTTACATCATTTATGACGATGTTCTATTAAATTAAATAATTAGTTAAGTTTATGCTTGACCTGTTGAGGATGTTTGTTTTAGAATCCCAAAATAGAATCATTATGTTGGTCACGTGATAAGGGGTCATTAATTAATAATAAAATTTTAATCATGGCTGTATTTTAATTTTTGGATATTAAATATATTTTTAGAACCATCCCTTAATGGAATACATGATAAATGAAATCATATTGCTTTATGGAGATAGTAGTCCACACATACTCACAAATGACGTTATCATTTTTTAATTTGTGAGAAGGTCTAAAATGTAATATATATTATATTTCTATAATTATAATTATTTCATAAATGTCATATATATTCATTTAATAATAAATAATAACAATCCATGTGATATGGTAATAAAAATAAAAAAACATCTATTCATGGAGGTGGAAATTCCTAAATACACAAGAACATTGTTTTCATTTATAATAAGATTTAAAGTAGATGAAAAAGGGGTGTACCATAATTTTAATTTTAATTATGTATATAAATGATACAGAATTTACTATTAAATAATGTTTGGTGACTATTAGAAGATGTTTTAAAATAAAATAATCATTAAATAGGTCAGTTAGGTCTTATACTTATCCTCAGATAGCATCATTGTATGAAACATTAATCCTTTAATGTTATATATTCCGGTCATTAATTGAAAAATAGAATGTGTAAAGGGATTTCATGGGGATATTTGATTTGTTATTAGAGGAACTAAAAATCTCAAAATATTTGAGTATGATAGGGCGGGATGTTCATTTTTATAGGTTGTTGAAGGGACACACTTGGAATTATTTAATATATAAAATTATATATATACAAAAACCAAGTCAAGAATAATGGGGAATGAAATTAATATAAGCTAATATATAACCTAGTAAAAATAAACTTTCCCAATCACATTAATAAAATCCACCGATACATTTTATTATAACACTTTAAACACATATATCCTTAATCATGATAACAAAACTTCTTACAATGATATCCTAATTATTTGACCATATGTAAAATGGTCCCTATTAAAAAATTAATTATATTGATTAAAAAATTTTCATCCACTTTAAAAATATTCTACTAATTTTGGTTTTTAAAATTTCATTAATTATAATATCACAAAATGAATGAAAATACAGTTTAATAGAAAATATTGGATTTATGAAAAAAGTATTCTTAAATTGAAATGATGTAAAAAACAAATTCCAAAATTATTTGTTGTTTTTTAATAACTAATAGAGGATTATTAATCATTTTTATCAATCCAAAAAATAATGGATCCTTCCAACTATAAAATTAAATGAAAAGACCCAAATAGAATTTCAAAATTTTATAAAGTATAACTATCTTCACAAAAGCTAATCTTGGGTTTCCTAAATCAAAATAATTTCCAAAAATACATTATATTATTCCTTAAAAAATATTTTTTTGATAAAACCTCATTATATATTATTGTTTAAATTATTAAAGTGATTTCAAACCATTACCTCAATGTTTTAACAATGTTTTTTCAGGTCTAACCCTTATCAAGGTGACATATATTATATATTGTGAATATTAATAATAAACAAAAATAAAAGCTACATATTTAAACTATATTTTCCAAAAAATAATAAATATGGAATTAATTTTTCATAATTCAAATTCTAGTTGTTTATGAAATTATTTTATATATAAATATTTAATACACAACTGAAAATAATTTTTTAGAAAAATGTGTTTTATTCCCAAAAATTAATTTTATACAAATATAGGGTGTAATCATAAACCAAATAAAATAAATTATATTACTAATCATTAAATGAGGATTTTTTTAAAATTTAAGATTAAATGGAAATAATATTATTACTTATATATTTCTTTATCTGATGAAAAGAAACTAATATTTTACAAGAAATGAGTAACATTCAAAATTCAATTAATTTTTTTTATGTTTATAAATTTTTTAAAAAAAATTGTTGGATAAAAATAACATGAGAATACCAAAATTAATATATATTTTTATGTAATTTAAGTTATATAATTTATAAATTCATCTTTTAAATAAAGATTTAAATTTCAAAAAAATAATTTAGAATAAAACTATTATATTTTGGATTGGAAAATTACTACAAAATTTTATTTATAATATAAATAGGATAAATGCAATTAATGAATATTTATATGAATTATAATTGATCTTTTATCAAAAATAACTAAATTTTTACATTCTTTCACACTTATTGAAATTACATCCTGATAATTTTAATCATTATTAAACATGTGGGGGAATTTTTCCTTTATATAATTTTATTTTCCAATGTTACCTATGAAATCATATGGTATCTACATTAAAAAATAACGTTTTTAATCACATTATTAAAAAAAACCTTATCACTATGTCCATTAATATGAAAAATTTGATTATTGTAATAGTAGTTCTATTCTAAAAAAACTAATTGAGGATACCAAAAATGAGATGCTTCTAGAATATAATTCAATAACAATGAAAGATTAAATAGACCATATAAATGATAAAAACATAGTGGTAAAGACATTAATTATGAAATTCATCGCATACTCTAAATAATTTAATAGGGTTCAATAAACCAAGGATATAACTTTCCCATTTACCAAAATAATAATCAATATTCAATAGAGATACATTAATAAAAAAATTCCCCTACCACAAATTGGAAGTCATTTATCCTATTTTCCAAAAAAAAAAATTGACTATGAACTACCCTTATATGCTACAAAATATAATTGAATTTTCAACCAAAATTTCTATAAATAATGATCCAAAATACAATTTTTCAACAACAACATATGAACAAGCCAAATCATGATATCAATTTACTTATAATTCATCAATAAGTGTGATTGGTGTTCTAGAATGAAATCTATAATTATATGAAAATTCAACTTGTGAATATTTTTTTCTATTATTATTTTTAAATTCATATAATATGGGTGAATCAAATCTTCAACAGTCTGGGCCTTTAACATTAACATTCAATTAAATTGAGGATGAGAAGAGGTACTAAAATTTTATTGTATAGCCAATGAATTCTGAAGTATTTTAAAAAAATTAACTCTAAATAAGAGATCATGATGAGGAAAAAACGAAACACGGACTCTATTCAATAAAATTTTCACTTAAAATTAATTCTAGAAATATGTATAAAATATATATTATATTTAATAGGAATAATATACACATATCTTGTAAACATTTAAAAACACCATATAACATTAGTAATTGATTATTTCTTTGGTAATCCAACCATGTAATCCAAGGATATGTTCTTCTATTTCTATCATGACAGATAAAGTGGCTGATGAATTCCATTTGGTAATTTATACTTTTCTATAAGTTGATTAAATGTGGATCATTTCATGGTAAAGTATGAAACAGTTTTTTTCCATTCCACCCCACTAGAAATTACAAAAAGTTCAAAATCTATATTATTTTTACTGAGATGGATAGAAATAAATACAATGAGCTTCTATCAATAATTATATAGATAGTATGGAATAAAAAAACACACATAATATTTTATTTATTTTCATAAAGTCATTAATATCCATGCTAAATTCATAAAACTTAACTTTCTTGAGAAAAATATTATTTACCCAGTATAACATGACCTACCTTATGAAAATGAATCAATTTTTACAAGAATTTCAATTACATGGACATGAGAAACAAAATTGATTATTTTCTTCCATGAAATATTTCCAACCCAATTTTGATAAAATTATTTAAACATGGATCATATTCTGAATATATCCTAGTTAATTATCCATTCCAATTTCATACATAACGAATCAATTAACCTATTTTCTTTTCATGTATAGTAATGAATAATTTATTAATAATCCTTATTCAGTTCAAGACAACTTATCTACCACTGGTTCAAAAATATATATTTTTACATATATTTACAAAAATTATAATCAATATATATCCCATTTTAATCAATAAAAATAATTTATTTATAATTTCAAATAAAACACTAAAAGAGAATTTAATGGTATTTTATAAGTTAATTTACATCATATGGAATCAATTTTAAAGAATCATAATAAATGACATGATCATTATAAATCAAAACATATCTAATTCTCCTTAAATAAGAATCATCATAGATAAAATACCAGCATTTTAGGGATGGTTGGGCCAAAGATTGAGAATTTAGTAATCTTATTATTAATTCTATGAAAAATTCATCAAATTATTTTTTATAAATGATTTTAATTCCTTTTTGGGTCAAAGAAGTTACTATGTAAGCTAAAAAATTAGTGTTTTCAAAAATATATCAGTATTAAACCACTAATCCAAAAAAATATGAATATCTATAGATTTTATAGATCAAGGAAACTCATAAATAATTTTATTTTTACCATGATCAATGTTATAAAATATTTATTTAAAATATTTCCTAGTAATATATTTTATCTAAACCATAATTAACTCATAATTGTTTTACACATAGCTTGTTTTATATTTAATCACGATGTACTACCCTATAATTATTTTTATTATCATCATAAAATTTAAAATATATTTGGATATCATCAATAAGATCAGCCAAACATTTATCAAATAGCATAGGGAAAACAAAAATCATAATTTCCATAAATAAAACTAGTGATTTTTTTAATCCAAATACAAAAAATATATTACCACAACACACATAACTAGTCTAAATTATCATTTTCAGAATTTCAATCTCATTAACATTCAATTGATGGTATTTAGTTCTTACATCATCAATTGAAAGATAAAAATGTCACTATATATAGTCCAACAAATAATATATATGAGTGAAAAAAAATATTCTTTCTTAATACTGATGTTGTTCAATGGTCATTGTTAATTCAAAGTGTCGCGTAACTTTCACTATGTATAGAAACAAATATAGAAAAATAACTTGGTGATTACATGAGTGAATCCAATATTAGGAAAATCATGTAATAACTATTTTACTACAAAATGTTCTATTTGAGCCATTTGATGAGGAGTTTAATTATTATCTAAGAATAATGATATAGATTATTAGTAAACCCAATCTCTTTAGAAAGTAAAATACCATGAAATACATCTGTAATTACATACAAATATTAAATTACTATTAAAATATCACCAAAATTATTAATTTCATTCTTTCAAATAATATTTGAATAATAAATTTAATTTATATATTTAATAAATTAATAATAATGAAGATATGTTATCTATGGTATAAGTGAATTATCGTATACAAAGTTGTGTTTTTATGTAAAATAAATTCATTATGTCTATTATATATCTTAGCATGATATGCTGATATATAATCCATACAAATAATATCATCAAACTATACCTGAGGTGAGAATTTTTCTAGGTTAATCTCTTATATATATATATATATATATTAACATGTAGATTATTATAAATTTTCTCCTTAACACTACTCATGACCATTTTTAACAAAATATCTAGAAACATTTACATATATGAAATTTCTAATTTTCAAAAGAAAATTGTATAAAAATAGAATATGTAGACCCCAAATTGAATAATAAATTAACATAATAAGAATATAACATATGGTACCAGAAACAACATCTCTTGATGATATAATAGTTATAAATTAATCACAAGGTATTTAGGTTTACATTTCTATTTATGATTTAAATGACTACAATTTTTCTACTTACTCTAGAAAATTACACTCATAATCACTAATTTCATTAATATTAGAAAAAATAATTACCATATTTTCATTTTATATATTACTATTATTTGTATCCTTTTGATTTATATTATTTGAAAAATGTTCTAGAATACAAAATTGGAAAAACCACCTTGTGTTTATAAGAAAACATCCATGTTCATTATTAAAAAAAATTCACAAGATGGAAAATTGATTTTCATTCCATCAAATTTCATTGATGGGTGTTATAGTTTACCTACCACATTTACCTCTTTTTTTACGTGATTTAATAGAACATATGATCACCATTAAAACCCCACTTCATATTTCTCATCAAATAAAAAATTCTGATAATGTTTTAACACAAAATAATCCAATTATCATTGATATTTGGATGTTAATCCTAAGTAAAACATATTAATTTCAATATAATGATACCAAATTAAATTTAATTAATACCTTACAAATCATGTGATGTTTCCTTTATATGTTAATACAGAATAAACTTTATCATTACCCAATTCAGTTTATTTTTTTACCATACTATATTGAAAAAACTAGTACAATACCATTCATAGAGTATATTTTTTAATTCATCCCACTCCAAGGTATCAATATCATCTCTTCCTTAGATATTAATAACCTTTAACGACTAGTAGCCAACTTATTTTACCAAATTTTAGGTAGAATGATTTACATTTTGATTTTCTGAACAACCCGTGGCATTGAATATATTTTCCAACAATTTAACGCATTCATCATTTATCATAGGGTTAAATGATCCATTTAATTATAGACGGTGTCATTTAATAAAATTATCTATAATGGTCATGTTCCATTTTGATTATTTTTTTCACTCAAATATTGATTCCACAACTATTTATAGTATGTGTCAACTGGGCTGTCACAATAAGAAACCACTCTATAGAAACCCATTCTGAACAGATATAGAATAGATGACATAAGTTGTTTATAGTGAAATTATATATCATTTTAAAATAATAATAAATTATAATCTCTAAAAGGTATTGTATGAATAATATACTAACTTATAATTTTATCTATACTGTTTCTTTTAATCAAATTATAATGTCCCTAACCTAAAAAAATCACGATGTTTTAAATCCATAATTATTTGTCTTATATTTTAAGGATATTTACAATCTATTATTTCCGAAAATAAGTTCATAAATGTTAAATACTAAACCTATAAGTAAAAAATTTTATGCTTATAAAAAATAGCCAATTCTCCAGAATAAAATACATTTAAAAAAATATGTCTTATTTTCAGGAATAATATTCATGATATTAAAACTGACATCCTTATTATTCATATTAATCTATAATCCCTTGGAGATCATATTTATTTGTATGGCTGGAAAAATTTCATAGTATGGGTCATATAAAAAAAATATAATAAATGTTAGTCATTTTTAACATAAGTTTATCATATATAATGTTTTCCATTAAAATAATTAACATTATTCTCAAATAATTATTTATATACACATGGAAGTAGCTATACATTTATGTTTTATTATACAATACATTATAATACATATAAATGAAAAATTGAAATCATTATGTATTCTTGGAACACATTTTTATCCATTAAAAATATTTTCTTGAAAAACCTACATTATACATATCCAAAAAATTGAATTTTTTAACAAACATTTGATAAATATAAAAATTAAAAATATTAAAATGAAAAATCATTAAATATACTACTAAATTCATATATGTAATTTTGTAGTTCATATTCATAGATAACTTCCATGAACCCCTAATAAAACTATTGAAAATTGAATAACTAACTCATTTAATTATAACATAATTATATATAGAACATAATAATTAACCAATTCATTGGAGGGATATATCAGTCCCACCAATCATCCCAAAAAATTTTAAGACACAATAACATACATTAAAAAAATATACTCTAGAATTTACCTCATCAAAAAATTTAAAATATTTTACTAATAAGTATGAAGATGCATATTCAGGCATTACCTAAGAATGGGGATAATTGTTTTCAAACAAATGTTAATGAACAAAAATAATTAATTGAATAACAATAAATTTGAAACTATTTTGAAAACCAATTAAAATATAATGATTAATATTGATAATTAATAAATTTCTCGATATGGAGGAATTTTTATCATACCGAATATGTTTAGAAAATATTCCTTTCAGTTTGTTGTTAAAATTAAAAAAAAAACCATTCAGAAAAAATTTAAAATTATTTTTGTAACACAATTAAAAATTAAATAAAACATAGTTTAAATTTAATTTGAAAATATATATCATTATACTAATAATATAAATTAAATTTTTAAAAAAAAAATTAATTAAAAAAGAATAATAATATCAAATTAAAATTAATAAAAAAATGTTTTAATTAAATATCCCTTACCGTATAGATCATCTAGTTTCATACGTTCATTAACACATGAATAATAAAATTATATTCATTATTTCATTTATTAAGATCCTTTTTAATTTTAATTAAATTATCATTATACATTTTATTTCATTTATTATAGTGTTTCATTTAGTTACTTATCTAGTTATGTTTTCGTCAAACGTTTTGAGGATGTTTAGATCCAAATCACAAAAAACATTACTATGTTGAATGTGGTAAAAGGTTATATTGTTACATTAAGTCATAAATTTTAAGGATGAAATTAATATAATTTATTAAAATGGAATAAAAAATTTAACCATATATTAGATTAATATATGAAAAATGAATCCCATTTTATTGTGAATATATTAGTCTAGATGTATGCAAGAACAATGTTATCAATTTTCAGTTGATGGAATGGAATTAAAATAGATTTTATATTATATTTATAAATATTAAATAATTTTATGAATATAATATATAATAATTAAATCATTTGTATTAATCCACTACGTCCAGTGGTAATTATAAATGAATCACTATACTTTGGGGATGTGGTAATCTGCATATAAGTACAAGCGCAATTTTTATATACAGTATGATGGAAAAAAGGGGAGAAAGAATAGTAACATAATAAATTGGTTTAAATATAAATATTATAATTGAGTAAATATTTCACCATGGATAATGAATATTTGATGAATTTATAAGATGAAATATACATTAAATAATTTAGATGTTACTTATACATTCTCCTTTGATAACAACATAGGATTATACCGTAAACTTTCTAGGTTTTCTCTTTTAGTGGTACCATGACCTATAGTATATGGGGGTAATTATATTTATATATTTGGGTTGGTTTTTTCTAAACTATAGTGATAAAAAAATTAGTAAGATAGGAGATTATGTACCATTTTAATGGTGTGGTAAAATCCATGTTAAGAGTTACATAAATGGTTAAATAAAAAATATCATAATCATTTATGTATCTCCACAGAACCAAAAATAAAATATAATATATTAAATGTTAGAAAAATTCAAACAATCACATTAATTATTAAATTGGATAAATATTAATCATTATATTTTAGTTAAATCACATTAATCTCATTTTATCTTTAATCACGATAGCATTAGTTTTTACAATGGTAGTATAAGTATTTAACCAAAAACAAATTGGGGTTTGTGGAAAAATTTTAACATGATAATAAAATAGTTTTTAACATTTTATTAGATTAGATTTATATATGTGGATGAAATTAAATTGATTATAAGAACACAAATTCCATCAAAAGCAGTTTTTAGACAAATACCCAATTAAAGCATTAAAATCATTTATTATTGAAATAATGTAAAAAGATGGTTTCAATGATTTTTTTTCATATTTAATATAAAACTAAGGTATTTATAATATTGGATCAATAATATAATAATGTATCACTCCAACCATACATTTAAATGCAAGGAGTGAGAATTAGTTTTTAAATTTGAATAAAATACAACCTATCTCCACAATAATCAAGCTTGGGTTTCGAAATTATATATAATTTTTTAAAAATAGTACATAACTACATAAAAATATCTTTGGTCAAACAACATTTATTCAATAGGATAAAGTAGGTTTTAGATATATTTTATTGTATTAACTCATTTTTTCACCCCAAAATTTTCAAAATATACCCTTTTCGTGGGCCAAATTTTATGAGTGGAATTATTTTTATTTTTATTTTAAAAATTAATGGGATATGTTTTTATAAAATATAGTATACATGAGCATCAAAATAATTTAAAATCATATGATTCCATCAATTAAATTTTTAATATGGCATTATTTTTTTGATTGATTTTTGTTTATCTATTAATATAATAGAATAAAAATTAATATATAAATTATTTGGCATTAATTTTATTAAAAATTTTAATTATATATATATATAATGAAATTTATAAGTTATTTAGTTTTCTACTCTTTTTATTTAAAATTACCCACATTTATTTAATTCAAATAATAAATCTATAAACCCAAACCAGGACAACCTTTTACAAAGGAGGGATCATTAACAACATTTATGGATTTTATATCATATTATATAATGGTGCGGGTGATGTCTAATGTGATTCTATAGATCATATGCTAAAAATGGTGGTTGAAGGTAAGGGAAACTCGAAATATAGTCCCCGATAGTGGGAAGATGCACAATGATAGCATGAAAGACAATTGGTGATCGCTTGTGCGATGATGATGATTGGTGGGAATAAATAAAGGTCTCCAATGTTGGTTTCATGCATAAGTGGGAGGATGGTGGCGGAAATGATGCTATCCACGGTTGTGGGATGGAGGAATTGAACCACGTGAAAATGAAATATGGGCTAATGGGTCTTTTCATGGGTTTTAACTCCCCTTGGGATTTCATGTCATGTATTATAGGCCTTTATTCCCTAGGAATAAAAATCCATTTTCTTGGATACCACTACCATGAAAAAAATAAGAGTTTCATTAGTTTCGTAAAAATATTGTCTTCTAGAAGATTGGGGGATAATCAGGTGTGGTTTGGGTAGCATCATGCAGAAAATGATCTGGTGGTAGGGGGTCCGATTATAGGATCGATGAATACTGAGGCTTTACACATGGAAGTAGGTGTTTAACTGGTAGATCTTACAATGCATTTGGGAATACTCTTATGTGGGGCCTTATAACTATGATTGTAGTTGGTCTTTGGCTGGTATTTCCGGATGTGGAGGCCTATATTTATTGTGGTCTATGTGTATTTCATTGTTATTATACCCCACAATTTCTAATATATATTATAATTATTAATTATTACTAATTACTAATTACTAATGAACAATTATGATTAATTACGAATAACTAATTATTTATTATTATTAATGATGAATAAATATTAACTAATAGTTGTTAATTAGTATATTATTATTTTAAATAGTAAATAATAATTCACATATATTTATTTGAAAATATTATATAATTTAATATTAGAATAGTTATATTATTTAGTATTAATTTTTAATTTTTAGTTTTTTAAATTATATTATTATTTATAAAGTATAAATATTTATTTATAGTAAATAATAAATATTTTCAATACTTATTAATAATTATTAGTAATTAGTAATTTACAATAATTTTAAAATAATAATAATTTATTTAATTATCAATAATTCGTAATAAACACGAATAAAAACTAATATTAATTAGTAAGAATTAAAAAATAATAATAATTTTTTATAATTTATGATTGTCAATAATTATTTATAATAATTAACACTAATTTATCATAAATAATCACCCTTAAAAGTAATTAATTAATAATTGGCATTAATTTTCAGTAATAGGTAGTGAGAACCCCCCCCCCCCCATTATTTACATATACACTCCAATATTTTATTTTGGTAGAGTGATAGTTATACATTTCCTTTGAATTCATAAAGGACATTAAACCCAAATTCATCATACCCAGAGGCCCATTTGTTTATTATTGGTAATTGTCCCTTGATGGGCCTCCACTATGTGTGTAGCCCTCCTACTCTTCTATTGTTAGACACTACACGAAGCATGTACATTATGGGCACTATGGAACGTTTAATTAATAATTAAAAATAGAATTTATAATAGGATGTGGGGAATCCCCCCTCATCCATTTACTAACACAAACACATCCATATTGTTATTATGGGTAGAGCAATAACAGTACATGGCCATTGTTGGCCTAGTGGGTGTTAAACCCCAATACATTAAGCTCATAAAACCATTTGTTTTATATTTCCCCAAGGCCCAGGACTGAGCTCCTCTACACATGTTTCCTCCTCCAAGTAAACCCTCATCTTCCACCATGATAAGCTTGTACATCATAGCCTCCATGCAACCTCTCCTTCTATTGTTATCCACCACAGTAGACAAGCACATTGGTACAACATGTCATCGGTCACTGTCACTCACTTTTAATGGATGAAAGCCTATCAATACACAACTAATACAATAATAAACCATTATCACCTACCCATATCAAAGAATATGGGGCCCATATCACCTCCCATCACTATAGGTTTGACCATCCTTGAGAAGCACTAGCCCCTACACCCTATGAGGATCCAACAAATATAGATGGGGGAAACTATAATCATTAATGTCCGATGTCCTCATGCAGGTGCCATGTCACTGCTCAACACATTCCATGACCAATGTAGCGCCACCAAATCCAAACGTGCATTCTTCCCCCTTTGATATGGTTCCCCAGTAGCCAGTTATTCCCCCTTTGACATTAAACTACTATAATTTCATTATAAATGGTGATCGATAAGATTTGAATCCTACATATGATGTATTATTAAGGGGAACTTTTCCACTCAAGGGAATCCCCAACTACCTAGAAGAAATTTACAGTTAATAAACATTAAATTATTGTAATTAATAATTAGAAATTAGTAAGGGTAATTTTTACTATTAATTATGAATTATTACTAATGATTAATTATTAATTATTAGTTATTATATTAATCATATTAACAATATAAAATTGTATTATAAATTAATAGTACCATTATTATTTATTAACTATTATGTATCATAATAATCATTAATTAAATTAATGAAATTATTCATCTTTTAGTCTAAAATATTATTTATTTTTTAACATTTTCAATGGTTGTGTCATTGTTTATTAGACAACTGAAACATATACGTTTTCTATGTAGAGGGCTAACCCGCTAAATATACCAGAAGAATAGATACCGAATCGCCCAAGGATAAATGGCCTATAAGGTTAAACACTGGATCTAAGAACCTTTTACCAAATACCCTTATAGTATTCCTAAATGCCCATGGACCATAGGCTCTGAAGGAGCTCACCCCATGGTCCAAGAGGTAGTATTTATCTTGAAAATATATTTTCAAATTTTTTGTCGCTCCATAAAAATTCTATAACACTAGTTCCATGAGTTAGGTATGTTACATCAGCCCCTATCAAGTTGTTTCACCTAAATAGAGAGTCACAAAGGATGGAAACCCTTATATACTACATTTCCATGTGGGGGATACCATTATGGTTGGTGTTAGATCACACATCACACTTTAGAGACACACAACTGAAGATGCTAGTGTGGAATATTTTTTCACCTTCAACATTTTTCTATAAAACATTGGAGTAATTGAACAATGCATACAATAATGTGAAATGGAACCTATTTACCTCTTATTAGAGAACATATTAGGATATAAGTATGGATGACTTATTTCCACAATGTTTAACCTCTTTTTAGGCCACCCACCCAATGAAGCGCATATTTCACTATGTTGTATCACCTACCAGTTTCACTAAGTCATCTTCCTGGTCCCTCAAGATCATTTCAATCATATAGTTTATGGATAGTGGCCCATTATGAATGTCCTAGAATGAAAAAGGCTCATTGTCTGAAGAAATGACCCAAAATTACACCAATATATATTAAATTTGGATATAATAGTTACTCTATAGTAATTTCACTATAACCCTCTACCACTGAGGATTGAACCTATGACCTAGTGTATTGTAATATGGGGATGAAACCACTCAAGTACATTCATGTTGGAATTTATATATTTATTTGATTTTTTATTGATTATTTTTTATTTTAATTAGTGGTTTTTTATTATATGTTTATATGTTTCATTAATTTATAATAATGTATTATTTTTAGAATGATAGAAATTTGTTTTTGAGTTCCATATGGATAAATCCAAAAGTGATTTCAAGGTTCCATCTCCTATTTAATAGTATCCTAGGTGGGCTTGTTAATTATATATCAGATTTACAAAATGATTTAAATTATAAAAAATAATTACTTTAAATAATATTTATAATTTTATAATTTAACTATATATATATATATATATTAGATTCAAAATTAATTTTCATGAAGATTAATTTTAATTACTATATATATAAATATATTTATAGCATAAAAAAAATTGTTATAGAATCAAGATAATTGATTCTCACTTCTATGCAAAAATTTATTTGATAATTTTTTAGAAGTGGCTGGGTATCAATTCATTTGATGTCCATCCATCCTAAATTCATCTATCAAAATACCAAACCCTGCATATAATGAAAAAAACCATTTAATTTTTTTTCCTATGACGATGTTTAGTAGTTGTTGAATTGTATACATTACCCAAAAATCCTTATGAAATGAGAATTATTTTGACTAAATGTTTTATTTTTACACAAAAGTTCTCTGGATTCATTGCCCACAATATTCATAGTTTTACTTCAGTATTAAACACAAGGTGTTAAAAGATGTAATCATTTTCATTTCAATTGAAAAAATATATTATGATATATTGATGTGCCCCTCCATTTATGTGTTCAACTAACACATTTAACTTCTTTTACTTTTCAATCCACAATATTATTTTCATATAAAAAAAATAACTCATCACATTTCTATCCCCATGATGGATAAAACACCTGTAAAATCCATGATAAATTCCTTATTTTATTACCATCCATTCCAAATGATCATCCACCTCTGAATCAATCGATTTCTAAGTTAACGTGTATTCTATATCTCAATTATCATTTATTCCAAATAATATGACTACTTTTTTATGTTACATTGATGAAATCTCATTTATTGAAGGCCAATTTCCTCATTGATTCCCTATAAATTTCATTCTTCCCAACATCTCATCCGTCTATTATTTCAGTTTCATTAGTATTTCACATTGTTCAATATCGACATAGATATTTCCTTCCACTCAAAGATTTTTATATCGTGTACAATTATAGAAATTTTATTCTTTTATTAGTTTTCAACTATTGTCTTCTCAAAATCACATGGGTTGAAGAAATCTATTTATAATACCTAGATTATCCATCACATACCTTTATTGATGGTTTCTTCTCATTAATTTAATTTTGTATTCTTCCAGCAAAAAATTTCCTTCCTAAATGATTAACATTATTCTCCATGACCATTTAAATATCATTCCCATATCGGGATAACACATTACTCATTCCCCATTCTTCTTCCATGATCTCTTCCAATATTTCACTAATAATTACCACTTCGCACACAATCATTCATTTTTATTTGATCAACTAGTTCCCCATTTCTTTCATCAAATATCTCGTTCTTTTGATTCATCATTATGTTGTACGTCATGGTAACATATAATACCACAAATGAATTTTCAATCTATTATTACTACCCATATAGTCTTATTCCTATAAATTTTCCACTTTTAATTATGATCCTAAACTTACAAGCACATTTCCCCATAGTTCGAAACCCCAAGATTCTCATACGACCCTTATTTTCAATATATCATGTCCAACATAGGATTTGAGGTGTTTTGTTCATTTTTTTTATTTTCTGACTCCAATTTGATACTATTATTTTAATTTCAATGTTTTAATTCCCTATTTACCAACTACACCATATTTGTTTAGATTTTATTATTTTTAGATTCTATTTCCTTTAAATGTTTTAAATTCATTGTTTTTATATATTAATAGATTCATTATCAAGATCTCAACTCAAAAATATCGGATCATGTGGTTATTTTTTACAACTACATAAGATTCAATCCATCACATCACAATGGAAAAAATAATATTAGTTATAGATAAAAATATACATTCAAATACATCACATTTTATTTCAAAAGATAAAATACAACATTGTATTCTCTTAGAGAACAACATTGTCCCGTTTTAGCATATACATGTATGTCAATCATAAAACATATGATGGTATCCCATGGAAAATAAACATAAGAAAGGGGTGATATTAGATGCTCAGTTATTTTATTCATGAAAAAAAATAATGTATGGAATGAATAATATAGAAAGAATAATATAGAATGAATAAATGATGAATAGATAATTATATATATATAATCCAATCAACTTGAAAATTATGAATGAATTTCATACCAAATGAAATAATCATATGGTGGGAAAATCTGTTCATGAAATTGACGTTAAAAAATTGTTTTACACATTTGTAAAAAAATTTAATTGTATAACCTTCATAAAATGACAAGAAGATTCGATTAAAATATTTTTTTAAAAAAGATATGCATGAGAATATATTTCAGTAATGACTATATGGATAATAATATTTATATTATATGAAATATTTTAATGAAAATATGGATATAAAAGAAAAATATTTCCCCTTCTGAAATATGGACATATAAAATCATGATTAATAGGGTGATTGGGAAATAAATTATTACTAATTTGGTAACTTCTGAATCAAAAGCCCTATAATAGAAATAAATTCAAATGAAACTTTAATTATAATAAAGATAAATTTATTCATGAAATAAATTATCAATGGGGTATTTCATACACCAACAAAATGAAATAATCTTTGAATATGGAATATTCTTCATGAATGTAAAAGTGGGATGATAATCCCTCACATCGGGTATGGAATCCTTGATTAGTGTTCTATTATCCAGTCAGATTAATATAGACTAATCATGTGTATAAAACATAAAAATACTCAAATATATCATTAAATATTATATATATATATATTTATATTATGAAACATTTATTATCCGATCTTTATTAAAATCCATTTTTTGGGGTTGAGCAGCTTCATATTTCATTTATGTTTTTATATGATAGATTGAGTCTTTTGAAATTTATAATGTTTTCATAATTTTTATAAAGTGAATATTTATATAAAATAATATATATTCATTTTATTTGAATTTATCATAATCCATTATATTTATAGATTTAAAAATGAATAGCAGCATTCATGGAGATGGTATGTCATATTTATGCATGAACACTTTTTCCATTTTTTGACGGGTGGAAAAAATTAGGGCTAAATTATGATCCCCATTTTATAAAAGATTATAATACCATATAAATAATATATATATATATATATATTAATAAAATTCATCCTCATTACCATCAAATTAAATCATATATGAAAAGAATCACCTCACTTTTCAGAGGTGGCATTCCTCATGCACACACCAACAACGTTATCATTTACCAAAAGATTAATAGGTATGAAGGTTGATATTATATGATCATTTAATATGATTAAATATGAATAAAATATAATATATAAACATAAAAATCATCAAGAATCATATTCATAAAATATGGTGATTAAAAATTAATTGTTTCTCTACATGGAGAAAATATGTTTTATGTACACAAAATAATACATTCACTTATCATTTGATGTGAGAGAGGGTGGATAATGGTGGATTAAAAATAATGAAAAAAAATATAAGTATACTTATTATTTTTATCTTAACATTTTATGGTTATTATCATATTAAAATAATATGTAAAGGAAGAAATAAATTTTATTATTGTGAGAAAGACGATTACCTCTTCTTCTGGTTACCTCCTTTATACACATCCTTTAGTAACCAAAGGATAGTCATTGGATGATAACATCAACTCTATAATGTTGATATGAGATTTGATAAGGGAATATTGTATGGTATATACATGATAGAAGATATAAGGTTGTGTAAGGAAGTGGAATAAGGGTTGTCCTATAGTAATAAACCTGGGGGGAATTCTTGAAATTTAGTAGAATATTACATTTAAATAAAATATTTATGGATCCCAAATGGATCAAAATTCATAATATACAATAATAAAATTATTAAAATAATAAATAATATAATATAAATATTTGGACACGTTTTTGTGTGTTTTCAACATTAACATATAGTTTTAACATTCATTAATCTTTTAGAAAATTACTATAATATTACTGTTTTCAACATTTTATGGGTAAATAATGTTAATATAAAATATTTAAAGAACAATAAAATTTATAGTGTTTATTTTTCAAAATATATAATATTAATTTTTTAAAATATATTATATTTAGGAATTTTCAATAATTTAGTAAATTATATTTCAAAAAAAATGTTACTTACTTTTTATCACTATTCATATAACTTGAAGATAAATACATCATAAAAAATGTAATTGAAAAATAATATTTAAAATAGACATAAGGTGTCATTTAGATCTTTAAAATCCATGGGATAGATTAATTTTTTAAAATATTACTAGTTTTAGTATTTTTAATAACATATATATTCTTTTTCTATACATTTAATAAGTATTGTGTCTATGTTGTGAAATAATTTAATAAATATTATTTAGAAACAAATTAAGATAATTAACATCTATATTTTTTTATCATAATACCCATTTTAAATAGAAAGCTAATTATTTTTACTCACAAATATGTAATGGATTGTTATTTAATTTTTTTGTCAACCTTTTCAGCCTCTAGAAAGCACTGCATAAGAACATTCCAAATTCTCCTGTGATATAACTCTAAAATTCATGTATTTCCATTAAAAATTAATAATAATTTTTAATACTTAAAAATATGTCTATAATGGTCTTATTAAATACGAAATAAAATTTTTTGGATAATAAATTTTACATTTCCAGTGGGGAACACACTTTGCATCGGTATTGAAAATGATTTTCAAAATTATTATTTAATAACATAAATAATTTATGATTCGTGTTAACTTTTATAACATTTTAATTAATCTTCATTATTACTTTTTCAAATAATTTTCCTAATTTTCAATGTTATTTTTATTCCTTAGTGATTCCATAAATGATATTGTATCTCATAAAAATAATAATTTTTTACTATTCAATTAAATTAAACAACATAAAAAATGTCAAAAAATAATCCATGGATAAATTATACATGAAAAACCAAATTTTAATTCCATTTATGGAAATTAAATTCTTTTATGTGATAAAAATTTATTTTGATATAGATTCATAATTTTAAAATAAGATTAGAATTAATAAAATTCATTGAGTCTAAAAATAAGTTTAATTCCAAATTCAACAATCAAATAGACTCCAATGAAATTAATTGGATTATTCATAATATTAATGATATAATTTTTTATTGAATCAATTTTTGAAAAAAATTCTCTCCAAATTATTGGAACAAAAATGATGTTTATAATAAAATTTTGTATTTATATCCATTAACATTAAAATTATTATTTTAAAAAAAATACATGAAATTCATCCTAAGATAATTATAATTTTATTATTTAAAAAAGGATAATAATTTTCATTAATGTAAATTATATAATTTCTTGAAAATGATTATAATATCTTCTCAGAAATTGAAATTATATCCATTTAAGAATTCATTTTTCATGTGAAAACAAATTGAACTAAAAATTGGGAATTTAGTTCATAAAAAATAATCAATGATTTTCCATTGTGTTGGTTAATTATATAAATATAATAATTCAGTTAATATTATCCACACACTAATCTAATTCCATGGTTATAATAGCCAAATGTATATAATAATATATCATGGTTTTCCTAGGATTGATGTTTCATGTCATATATTATATTTAACAGCACGTTCATTTAAAATCTAGTGGTGCAATATTCCACCAAAATGAATTTAACCCTCGCTATTTGATCTTTTTATAAGTAATAATTGGTTTTATGTGTGATTATTGATTTTCAGAAAACTCACATTGTAAATAGGGTTAATAAAATATCATCAAAAAAGAGGGATAAGGAACCATGAAGGTGATCACAAATCTAGGTTTATGAATAAAATAACATTAGTGGGAAGTGAAAATATTTCCAAAGAATAGAAAAATATCACCCATGTATTAAATGGTATTGATAGAAACATGGTCAAAAAATGATAGGAATTCAAAAACTATAAATCCTTGATGAGTTAAAACACCATTGAATTCTCTATTAGAAAATTAAATGGACAACATTTTTATTCCAGTGTCCATTTCCTCTAGTTAAGGTATTATTTTTCCATTTAGATAAAGAACATGAGAAAATAATATTAATTTTTTTCATTCCATTTAATTTGAATTATTTAATCCTTTGTCTGTGATTTCATATATTTCAAATTCATATCTTACATCATGAGATGGATAAGAATTTTTCCTAAATGCATCACTTGTAATGAACCATAATAACAATAATTAATTTCTATGGCCTCTAAATATTTTCCAAAACCAATATATTTTGGAAATGTTCACCATTATGATAAATCATATGTTATCCTTAGGAAATAATAACCAAAGTTGAACTTATTTCATTCTATATATAGTTATCTTTATGTCTTAAATGAATTTCCTACACAAAATTATAAATTTAAACAAATTGGAAGAAGGTCGTTAAATTTCCAAAATCAACATATCATTAATCGCTTTTAATGTCGCTCTTATTGTCACATGTATGTACCTTTATCATATATTCTCATAAAACAAGCTAAAAAATTAATATCCACCAAACATTAATAAAATTATTCATGATTATAAAAAAATAACACTCTCTTATTTATCAAATATACTCTCAAATTATCAAACATATCGTTCAAATAAAAAAACTAGTAAAATTCAACGCATTGTAATAAAAATATAAATAATTTTAAAGGTTTCCAATACTATATTATTTCGTTTCTTAGTTGAAGTATTCTATTTATCCCATAAAAACTCAATATCTGAAATATATTATGGATTATCTTTCATTTTTTCATTTTTTTTTCAAAAATTACACATTTACACTAATAACATTTGTTGGTTATTTCTACCATTAAACTTTTAAAATCATAACCATAAATAAAAACTACAGATGTACAATCATTAAATTTTTTATAATAGTTATAACAATAATATCTTTGATAAAATATTTCTAAAACATAATTTCACAAATCAAAGTAAACAAGTACTTTAGTCATTCCACTTTTTTGTTGTAATGTAATAACATATACCTTTATTGTTTTTTCAATTTTATTAATATTCCCTTGAAAAATGGGACATTCATTTGTGTAGTTTTCAATTTTCTTACACATGAAGAACTGCACATTGCTGAATTATTTCATTACCATGAATTCATAATAATGATGGAATTTCTCGGCACACATTTTAAAAAATCATTCATTTAAAAAATTACTAGGTTATTTATATCCTTAATATCAACATGTGGGAAATCTTTCTTCCCCTTCTACCCCTTATCTATTTCCCCCACTCTTTCCTTTTTCTTCTATTTTTATCACTTGAAGCCATAATACATGGATAATTATCTCTCTATTTTGATAGCACAAAAATCTATATTCTTAATTATATGTAATTTTGGAGACACTTCTTCCCATTTAGTTTTTGGGTTTAATCAATAAAATAAACCAAAAATATTAGTATTAATATTACTTTCTAATTCAAAAAAATTACATAAAATCATTGAAAAAAATTCTTCTATCATGGAAACATTTTCTTCTTTTTTGGTCAAGATCACAAATCACCTATATATATCTCCTATTTTTTTATAAAGAAAAATCTTTTCCATGAAAAGATCCTTCAAATAAATCCAATATATACTCTATATATCATATTCCTCTTTTGTTTTTTAGGTCAAAAATCACTTTGAATTTATGTACCCTATGAGATGGAAAAATTACATGATAACATTCTCTTATTCATAACATCCAATAGAAACAAATATATTATCTATAGAATGTATCCATTTCTCATCAACAAATAAATTTTTATTCCCTTTGTATGATGGTTCTTTATAAATAATTATTTGTTATAACATTGTTTCATTACATTTTAGAGAAGTTGGTTACTCCTTATAAGAATGGTTATTACTCACAACAAGGATCAACTTCCACAATAGAGTAATAATTTGTTCAGAACCAATAATATATCCTTCTCCATCATTATTATTTTTCATAGGAAGGAATTATATATATATAATATGTATATTGATATGATTTAAATTCCTCCGATAGTGTTCCATTTCTAAATAATGACATACAATATATTAAATACATGCATTATGAATAAAAATGTATGATTCATAAACATGGGAAACTATTAAAATAAAATTTATAATATATTAATGAATATTGTTAGAATCATATGATTCATATCTTTGAGATTATTTTCAAGGACCATCATTCATACATGTTCCCTTTTACATGCTTTCCTAAATATAGTTCTTGTGGTTTCAAATAAACTTTCTCAAAAACAACCTATAAATACCACTACCCTATTATCCAAGAGAAGGTGTTCACAATACTAAATTTGAAAAAGATACAAGTGATCACACCCCATAGGACCAAATAGTAAAATAGTTTTTCAAAATCAAGATTCATAATTGAATTTAAAATAACATTTGAAGACATGAAATACAATATAGTGTTCTCTTTGAGAAAAAAATTTACAATATTTAGAATATCCCTACATATCAATAATAAAATACATTTTTGTTTCTTTTGGAAATAATAATAAGAATTTTTTGAGCTCATATGATCAGTAATCATTTGAATATATATGATTAAAATTTGAGAACGGATAATATGAAAATAATACATCATGATCAAATAATTAGATATAAATAAAAACATGATCTGTAAATATAATCAATGGATATCATAGAAAATAAAATAATCACATGGATATCAATAAATTATTTCATAATGATGGAATGCATAATTTTGAACATCTAAAACATTCAATTGAGGTTTTATTACAAGAAATTAGAATAAACTCTCAAGGCCTTGGGGTAAGAAATATATGTAAATGGGAAAGGCATTGTACAAAACCTAACCCAGTAGTCTCATGAGAACATCCAATGCATCGTGGGGAAATAGAGGGCCCCACAATTACATACTATGATTAATGAATTAATTTTACCAATAAACCATACAATAAAAGAAATAATTATATATATAGAAATATGTACTTATAAATAATATTGATACTCTTCCAAATCAAAATATTGAGAATATCTACAAATAAGTATGAATAATGGATTCATTAAGGTACACCATTAACTATTTATTCATAAAATCATGCTAACATTTATAGAAATAATTTTAAAATAATACAGGAATATTTCTTGGGAAAAATACCGTTGTTTAAATTCGAAAACGTTAAAAAAACAAAAAATATTTCACTTACTAAAGAAACCATTGTCATTATAAATAACCGTCAAATTTGGTAAAATATGCTTCAAAAAATAAATACCAAGGAAATTGAAAAAAATATCTCATGTTATATTATTTAAAAAAATATTCTCTTCACAATGTTATATAAATTGTTAAGGTTTCCGCAATTGGAAATTGAAAAGATGATTCCTTTAAACCCATTTTTATAAAAGATTATAAAGTATTGAAAATGAAATTAATAAATATTTGGAGATTAATTGAAATATTATTTATATATATTTTAGATAATGTGGGTTTGAAATAAAATATTCAATCATCTTGAATAAAAATATAAACAATCCTCAATAATAATGTCATTGTGAAATAAACCATTACCAATTTTGTAACATATTAATAATAATCTCAATAATGGAAATAAATTCAAATGAAAAATTAAATATAAATTTGAAAAATGAATTAATGAAATATCATATAATTTTTTTAGTATATACAATACACAAAATAATTAATTAGTGAATATTGAATATATATCATGGAATTAAATGTGTGTGGACAAACTCTTACCTCACTGTTTACTTACATCGTTTATATTAAACCCACAAATATGATAAATATAGACTTATAATAAATATATTAATAAAAAATAATCATATAAATCATATAAATCATATAATATATGATTTAATTATAATATTTTTTCACCCACTTATTAACACCACTTAATTAAAATCCTTATTTTTGGTAATATTTTCTCTGTTTTTCCTATATTATTTGTTCAGCAGTTTTGGACAATGTAATATGGTCTTGTTTTTAGAATTTATTGAATGTGAAATATGATATAATGATAATATATATTTACTATGTATTCATTCAGATTTATCCATAAATGTTATTGATTTAGAAATTATTTTAACACTTTTATGGAGATAGTTGGTCGTACATTTCCACGAAAAATGTCTCCATTTATAAATGGGTGGAACAAAATAAAGGTATATAATTTTTAAAATATTCAGAATAAGTTTTATATCATATAAATTACATACATATATATTTATTTAATTCAACATCATTACCATCAATGTAAAATATAAATTAAAAACGTATGGCATTACTTCTTAGAGGTTGTATACTATATATATGCATGAGTGAAGTTATAATTTAACATTGGATTGGATGGTAAGAAGGTAGATATGATATGTTCATTACATAAGTATAAATTTATTCAAATATCATATATAAAACACAAACCTATCATAATTACAATACAATAAATATTTTGATGAAAAATGAATTTTATCATTATGTGGAGACGGTAAGTCATATGTACACAACAGAGAGAAAATCACCTATCATTTGATGAGTGAGAGAGTGGATAATGTTGGTTTCATAATAACGGTAAAAGTCAAATATATTTGGTTTTATTAAATTACCATATTATAATAAAATAAAGAGGTTAGGTAAGAAGTATAACTCTTATTCGAGAATCCTTTTATATATACTTCTATAAGAAACCTAAGGATAGTCATTTGAGGATAATATAACCTATATAATGTGGGTTTAGATGTTTATAAGTCATCTAACTAGGGAATTTCTAATTAATAAGACTCAAATTGATGCAAGGTAGTGAAAGAGGGGGTTCTGTTTTATTATTGTGGTTCGAGAAATTCTACATATTTCGGAAAATATGAAAATAATATAAATTTATTTTAATTTCAAAACAGATAAAATTTGATAATATTTAAATAATAAATTAATATGATCCTAAATAATCTAATCTAATAAAAATGTTGATGTTCAATATGTGTTTCCAACATTATTTATTAGTTTTAACCACGTGTTAAACCTTTTCACAATTAACATAATAGTAATGTTTGCAACTCATTAATAGTTAATAATGATCATATAAAATTATAAAATATAAAAAAATGTTAAATGGTTAATTTATAAAACCATATACAATTAATTTAGATCAATCTTATATCTCATTGATTTTTTTATCATTTAATAAATTATTTTTATTAATAAATATATTTTTTTCCATTTTTTACAATATTCAATCAAGTTTACAATAAATATAACATGAAAAAAAGGTAATTTTAAATAAACTAATATTTAATGAAAATGTATAAATTTCATGGGAAACCCTAATTTTGAAAACTTATATAATTTTTATCATTTTTAAAATCATATATTTTCTTTTTCATCTAAATAACTATAAGTTGTGTATGTGTTGTTAAATAATTTAAGGTAACTATTTTATTTCTAAAAAAATTAAATCAATTGAATTCATGAAAATAACTATAATGTAATAAAAATATACATTTTAATCTATATATATATATATGTATTTTACAACACACATATGTCAATAAAATAAATGTAATATTTTATTTTGTCTTTTCTAGCCTCACACAATCATTGCACAATACTTTTTATAATTCCCTGGTGACATTACACCAAAATTAGTTTGTACCCATAAAAATAATAAATAATTGTTAATATTTAATAACCAAGTTATCATGGACTTAATAAATCTTAAATATTTGTATTAGGATTCTAAATTTGAATTTTCCTGTACGGTGTCGGCACCACGCCAATACTAAAAATGATTTTCACATTTAATATTGAATAATTTAAAATAAAAATGCTTTAAATTAATTTATTCATGAAATTTTTATTATTTAATAATTATTCAGTAATTATTTATATTTCATAAATATTAATATTATAATAAATCTCTAGTGATACAAATAAAGAGAGTACATTTCATAAAATTATATTTTTTACTATTCACTATAAATTTAACATATTCAAGAAATTTTAAAAAAGGTATTATTAGATAAATATTAATTTATAAATCCAAATATAAATTCAATTCCATGAAATTAAATTCCCACAAGTTATCAAAATATGTGTTAATATAGATTCATAAAATATAATGAAAATCACAATTCAAAAAATGCATTTTTTTGTTTGAAAATATTTTTATACCGAAGTCAAGAATAAAATAAAATATAGTAAATTTTATTAGATAATTCATAATATAGTAGATCTAATTTTACTTTTGGACTATTTTAAATAAATTTATTACTTTCCAGAGGTTCGAAACAAAAATATTGTTTTGAATAAAATTTAGTATATTTCACTATTGAATAGAAATCATTCATTTAAAAAGAATTAATAAGACAACCAAAGGTATTTATGAGGTTCTAATATATATTTATTTTATAAAATTAAAATTATATAATTTTCAAAAATTGAATATAATATTTTTAATTTTTTAAGAAAAACATTTTTTTGAAGCATACAATATTGTTTCATAAAATTGAGTTGTTATTTTAGAGAAAAAAATCAATGATTATAAAATTTGATGGTAGTTTATATATATTTAATAATTTCGATAACAATATTAATACCCTTTAGTGTAATGGATAGTTTATAATAGCCTAATTTAAATAATAATATTGTTCGGTTCGATAAGGCTCGGTGTTGTGTTTCATATACGCTATTGGAAGTATTGTTCCTTTAAAATCATATGGTTTTATAGTCCTCATACCACATAAATAAATTTTATTCTCTAAATTTGAACCTTCTATTCTAAATCATGGGTTTTACATGTGAAAACAATTTTTTGGAAAACACAAATAAAATAAGGGTTAACAAACCTTTTTAATAATAGGGAATATTAAATATGAAGGTCCTAACAAAACATTGTTCCTAAATTGGATAAAATTATAAAAAGTGAAAATATGGTAATATAATAGAAAAATATATCCCAAGGATTTATAGAGTACAATAGAGAGCATGGTGATTACATTGTTAACCAACACAATACATTAAATATTTGATGCGTTAAAAGACAATTAATTTATTTCTAACAAATGAAATCAAATAATGTATTTATTTAATGGATTAATCCATAATGTTGTGGGATCCATTTACTATCAAGATAATAATGTTGTGAAAATAAATTTACACAATTTGTTCCCATGTAATAATAATATAATCCTTTTGATGTTATTTGATCTATTTCCACATCAACTCTTATGATAATATATGGACTTGATTTTTTAATTAATTAAGAAATTTTAATGAATCACAGCATCAATTAGTCATTCATTTGTCCTCTAAATAACTAATAGAATCAAAATACCTTGAATAGGATATAAAATATTTTAATATATACGTTATTCTGAAACAATAATAAACAATTTTCATCATAATCCTTTTCATAAGTAAATTTCCTTAAGGATCTTAAAATATGTCTTACCAAATTCAATAATCAAAAAATTAATGTATAAGGTATCTAAATTTAAAAATTTAACATATCATTATTCACCATTAAATTATCTATTATTATTAAACATAAATAATAATGTGGAATATTCTCTTAAAAAATGGTAATTACATGAATCATCATAAAACTATAATTAAATCAAGCATGTTTCCATGAAATAAATCTCTCAATATGTATTAATACACTCCAAAATTCAAAATTATACAAAATTACTCAATAAATGAAATAAAATTAATTATATTGTCATAATAGCACCTATAATGTTCATGTTTTCCATTATTATCACTTTTATTTCCTAAAAAACTATCATTTCGTTATCCTAACTAAACTCCAAATCAGGAACATATTAAGGGTTACCATTCTATATTACATATATTTTACAAAATATCTATATAAAACTAATAAAATTTAATTATTATTTGTTCTATTTAGTATATTCATTCAAATCCAAAAATCAAAACTACAATTATAAAATCATTACATTTTTCTAGGTTTTAATTCTAAGAATATCATTGAAAATATAAATTTTAAAAAATAATTTATTAAATCCAAATACACAATTACTTTAATAAATACACTTTAGTTGTAGTAATAGAATATTATTGACCACTGTCCCTTTTTTATAAGATATATTCTATTAATGCAAGGGTTATTCCATTGAAAAGTTCCCCATTTCATTATATTTAAAGCAATTCACTTCTGGGACTTCTTTGTTTCCAATTAAATCAAGGGGATACAATCTATTATCATCATATTTTGAGTAAAATACTATTATATATATTCATTTACAACATAATTTATATCCAAAGTTATTACATGTGGGAAAATACATCACTTCCTTATTCCCCTCAACAATGGTTTTCTCTGTCATCCTATTCTTCTCTTTTATTCATTCAATTCCATAAGACATGAAGAATTAATTATCTATATTTATAGCACCCAATACTATTACATTATATGTAGAAAATTTATGATAGACTAGTTACCTTTGATGTATTATAATTATCCCACTATAGAAAAATTTAATCATAATTTTTTATTTATGTACATAGTTAATGTCATTCCTTGAAATAATTAGAATGCTTGTTTCATATATAGAAACATTTTCCTCTTCATTTTTTTCGCAAGATCAAGAGTTGAATCTCTATATATTCACATTAATAAATAGGAAAATATTTTTTCATCATAATTTACTTAAAATACAAACACTACATACACTATATTGAATCCATATCTATAACGTCTTAAATAAAGAACCACCATTGACCTATATCATTTATGATATAGGAAACATCCATGAAAAGGTTCTCCCTCTCATTACTGCCCATCGTAATAAATACATTATCTTATGAAATTATCCAATACTTAACTAAAAAATAGATTTATATCCTCATTTAAGGACGGTGGTTGCTGACGCATGAATTTGTCTATTATTGTTTCACTAGGTTTTGGATCAATAATGTACTTATTTCGGGGATGTATGATACTAGAAGCATATTTTGGAAATCCCAATATAGTTATACTTTGTTTAGGAATAGCTACAACCACAACTCTTGCATCCTTATTATTCCTAGAATGGTATTCACATTATGAAATATGTGGAATGATATGATTTTTATTCATCCAACTATGCACAATTTTAAAAAAATGGCAAACACTACATTATGTTATAAAATTATGAATCATATTTTTTAATTTCTAAAATGTGGAGTATCATAAAATAAACTAAAAATTTTATGCATAACAAATTTTAGAAACATATGATTCATTTATATGAGAGTATTATCCAGGTCCACCATAGTTCTAAATTCCCAAATCATTATTTTATTAATCAAAATTATTAATTCTTTTAATTAACATGATCTAATACAAACTTTAAATATACCAACTCCTTTTTTCCAGAGCAGGTGTTAATTAAATTTTCATAAGATTCAAGAGATCACACCATATAGGACCAAAAGGTTTATTAGTCATTCAAACCCAAATACCTACTTGAATTAAATATTACATTTTAATACAAAAAACTCATTATAGTATTTTCATTGATAAAACCATTCTCTAAATTTAGCATATCATTCCACATCATTCAAAAAAATCATTTGGTAACATATGGAAAATAAACATTATTAATTGGTGATCATAGATTCATAGTAAACATATACATATTATAAAACACAAATTTGGAATAAATAATTTGAAATGAATAAATTAAGATCAAATAATTAAATATAAATATTATCAAGATCCTAAAAACATATCTATGTATACAATAAAAAATAAAATAAAAACATTCATATTAATAACTGATATCATATTGGTGGAATGAATAATTTTAAACATCAATACCATAACAATGTGGCCATATTCCTTGATATATAAATATAGTTTCAAAGAATTGTTCGAAGATATCTATGTAAATGGGTAAGGTCTCAATCAAAACCCTACCTCGTTTTTCTCAATATAACTACCGATGCATTAAATGGATATAATAGATACAAACAATCACTTACTATAAATAAGTTATTCTTATTATTAAAAAAAATACAGAATATGGAATAACTACTCATATTGGATGATTTAGTCATATATAAAATAACTAATTTCCCCAATCATACTAATTTCAAATCTATAAAAATAAATAGGATGAATGGTATGTTTATAGAAAATATGGAACCAAGTATTAAAAAATTTATGTTAAAATTGATGAAAATAATTTATATATATCACAATATTATTTCTTTAGTACAGTACAATTTTTTAGATTGGAAAACATTTTTTTAAATATAAAATAACATTTCACAATGAAGAATCCATTTTTATTAAAATTATCCTTTTAAAATTTTAAATGATTCTTCACAAAAAATTATAGTCATAAAGACAAGTAAAATCATTCATTCTATACAATTTAAAAACCCATTCATTTCACATTTTTCTAAAAATATAAAAGGCATGTCATTAAGAAAATAAAATGTATATTTTTTTAAAATAATTTTCTAAAAATAAATTAAAGGTAAAAATGACCTTAATAAATAATATCAATGTGATAAATATATTTATTATAATTATGTAAGGAAAATATACATATTGAAGAAAATTTTCACCAATAGAGAATATACTCATAAAAAATCAAGAACACTAATGAGATTGTGAAATAAACCCTTACCAATTTGGTATAATCTATATCAAAGTCTTCATGATATAAGTGCCATAAAATAAAAAAATAAACAACATAATGATAAATTAATTAACGATATAGATTATGAAAAGGGAATTATATAAACCACGTCAGCAAAATAATTGCGGAATATGGAATATGCCTCATGAAAGAAAAAGTGAGATGAGAAACCCTTACCTTAGGTCTGACATCCATAATATATATTAAAAATACCTATATAATAAATATAAAATTATTAACAGGAATTATTAAGGACTATACTCTTATATATCATATCAGAAATATTTTACATATAATATTTTGTTTCCTTTTTATAAACAATTCATTTTACAAATCACTCTTTCAATAAATATATTCCATATTTTTTGTTGGGTTTTAGTTATGTAGATTCATTCATGAACACTGATTAAGAATTCATCATTTAAAAATGTTAATAATGATTCAATCATAAAATATATTCATCATATATTAATTTATATTACTCCATAAATGTTTTCTATCAAAAAATGATATACATTATTCATTTATATATAATTACATATTTGAGAAAGAATGTTTTATTCATTATTTTATTAATGGATTTAATGAATCAAAAATAATAATTCACCTACCATGAAATATTTTAATATCATATAATTCTTATATATATACATCATATCCAACCTTATTAACATCAACATAAAATTGAAATGAATAAAAAATCACATCAAGTTGTTGAGGTGGTAGTCCAGCGTACACACGGTGAACGTTATCAATTCATAATGGATTGGATGGTAAGAATTAAAATATTATACAATAATTATAGAAATATAAATATTTTATCAGAATAACATAAAAACTAGAACCCCAAATAATTTACATCTATAGAATTTGGTAATGAAAAATGATTGGAATCGCTCCGTGGATATAGTAAGAATGATGTACACACGTGCGGTTCATTTTCTTTACATCTAATGGAAGATATGATGAATAATGGTTTTTTTAAAATAATGATAAATTTTTTTATGGATAAGATTTTTATGTTACCACTTAATGATAAATATAATTGATTTAGAAGAGGTGGAAGATGAAATAAATTTAAATAGGTGGTAAGATGACTAAATTTTATTTGGGAGATCCCTAATATCTAGAACCACCCTAGTCTATTAATTGATAAAAATATGGTGGTCGATTACTTAACAACCGGTAGCACATCCAACGGTTCATCCCCCAACAATGAATCATCAATCGGTCACTCTCCCAATGGTGAGTCACCAAATAGTGACTCATCCAATGATAGATCATCTAATAGTGAGTCACACTGGTGAATCTAATAGGAAACTCCATCAGTGAATCACCTAATAGTGAGTCATTCCCAACAATTTTTCAATACTCTACATTCCTCATGTTTATACAGTATCCTGTAATTTTTTCAATGTAATGTTTTCTTTGACATAATAAGGGATTATTAAAAAAATTAATTGTTTTGGGGAGGTTTCAATGTGTATCTATATTCGAAAAACCTAATGCTCCCTTTGCCTCACAAACCACATGTTTTTTGTCATGATCCATCATTAATTTATTAAAAAATTGATTCTGTCATTATATTATGATCAAGAATTTCATAAGCCGAGATACTTTCTTCCTTATGCGCTCCCATTTTTATTAGTTTACCTAAAAAATTTCTTCATAGTGGAATACTAAGTTGTGTTGTATTATTTTGATAGTGTTCCATCGATTTTTCTTCATGCTTCTCACATGCACCTATATTGGTGAAATATGCAAGTGATGATTGTATGTTCATCTAACTACAGATTCGTTTTACAATCATTTATTTGTCTCTCATCAGGGGTTAGTGCATGAATGTCTCCCTTTTTAATATTTCATAATTCCTATTAAATAATGGTAATTGAGTTGTTTAAAGATCAATATGTAGGGATGGGAAATATTTTCTTGGTATAATCATTGTTATCTGTTGATATTATGATCTGTATAGGATATATGCCTTCTGAATATCATATCCATTGGTGGTTTTTATATTCACACCTATAATGACATGTGAATTACAATTGATGGTATTCTGTATAATGACAATATATATATATATATTATATTTATTAACCACGTTTATTCTATAATTAAATAAATTTCACATGGCCTTATGTATTTTTTGATCGCACAAAAATTTAAAAAGAGGAACTTAAACAATATTCCCCTTTTTAAAACAAAACATATTGTGTAATGGATTTGATTCATGGTCTTCTGTGGGTTTATGTGAATGGGGGAAGAGGATGAATGTGTTCATGTAGTGGGAAAAAATATTGTAGTGGTTTTTTGTGTTGTTGGATGTGTTTGGTACCGTATGGTTGTGAAATGGTGTTGACAAGAATTGATTGTGGTGAGATCAGTTCTTGGGTTTAGCTATGATTTGAGGGTTTTCCATATTGAGATAATGGATTGGGTGGAATGACTTTGAGGAATGATAATTAAACGGTTAAATGGAGTAGAAATGTTAATTGGGTTAATTTACCATGGTTCTCCATTCCCTTTATGACAATTGTTATTTGTCATGTTTTGTGATGTAATTAGTAGTTTCCTGAATAATGACTTCATAAATAAATTAATTGTTTATTAAAGAGTGATATTTGGTTAATTTAATTTTCTTTGGTATTAATGTAGTATTTTTCTTGTTGTAATGTGGATTTATTTTATCAACATCAGATGTGACCAGAACTAATGTTCATAAATTCATTTGGAGGCAACTGGAATATTGGCAGTGTAATGAAGTTGTATATTGATTGATTTTTAAATGATATAATGGAATTCAGTGTTTGAAAAAATACATGTATACCTATATTTTAATTGTGTTTTCTATACCACTCCACCTTAGTTGAGCACTATGTGAGGAACACCCCCATTGTAATGGGGGTGGGTATCTTTCCCAATCATCCCAGTGGGAGGGTGGAAGGATGGTGACCCAATCATACATTCTCCCGCTTCCAGGTAGTGACAACCTAAGAATCTCTGATAAGGATTTAATTTGTGAGCCCCAGGTGTGTTTTGGCTGATTGTGCTTTCCTAGGAGTCTTCAGGATGATATGCTTTGTGGTTTCCTAAGTGTCTTTATGATGAGTTGTGGTTGTGAACCTCATGTTTTTTGGTAGGGATATGAAGTTCTTTGTTTTTTCATGTGATGGGACTAGCAGTGAGGCATAGGTTTGTGTGGGAGGGATGTGATCTACTTTCTTTTCCTTGGTTACATGACTAGCATTGAGGATCAAGTGTTTGTGGTTAGGTTGTGATGTGGTTCTTTTGGAAGAGGTGGGAGCTCTCCGACATTTTCCATTAGGCCCAAGTGTATACACCTATTAGATATAGTGAGGGGTACCAAAATCCTAAATTTTATTATTATATTACTTTAAATGGATTTTATTACTTGTGGAATGTTCCTTAGTGAGGTAGGGATGGATAGTATACCTTTCTAGGTGTGGTTAGATTATAGTTTTTAGTCATAGGGGAATTAGTATGGTTCTTCCACATATACATGAGGGAATTTTGTTTTTCCGTATTCAGTATACTTGAATACTCACCTTATATATATATAATTTCTTTTTTGTTTCCAGGAGGACTATATAACCTATTCTAGGCATTTCTAACTTGGACTTTGGGATATATTTTTTTCACTTCTTAGCCTTGGTTTTTGTATTTATATTGGTAGATCTTGTTTTCTAACAGTTATATTTGAAACATGAATCAGGGATTTTTTTCCATATATATATATATATATTCATTGGAGTTTTTTTGGGTTGAATCATATTATCTCTCAATATTTTTTTCTTATAAAAGGTATTACCTCCCATATCATGAATTATTTGTACAATTGCTGCTAGTCTCGACCCCGGGGCATACTGGAGGTACGAACTTGGGGTCATTAACAATCTTCCTTCATTTATATCATTTGAAGTTAATCATTGTAGCAGGGGGGCGGGCGTCATTAAAAAATGTTATTAGTCAAGTATGGATGAGATATAGGGTACATTTTCTAGATATCCATAGATAGGATTGTTTGGGTTGGTAGGGAAATTGTGTCAGGTGATCTTGGTGCATGACATATTACACGAAAGACCAACTATTAAACGTGATTTTAGGGCCCCCAGGATATGATGCAAGGACTATGAGATTACCAAACAACCAAGTGAGAATACACCATTTTTAGGGTAGATCCCCTAGGATATTTATTTTCATTTTAATGAATTGTGTTCCTTTTAAAAAATTTATTCTTTTGGGGAAATATAAATGGATGAAGAAAGGTGTTAAAAGAAATGAAATTAATCTTAAATAAAATCAAATACTACTTGGGCTTAGGTATTCCTTGTTTAAATTTTAGATATAAAACCTTGATGTCGTTATTCTATGGCTCTAGCAGTTGATACTTAGTGGGCTGATCCATTTGATCGGTAGAGGGTTGATCTAGTGGGGGAGGATGACTAGTGGAAGAGAATGTATTCTGATTTCCCGCGAGAGTACATGGTAATGTATGAGGGAAGTGTATCATATATGGATACAAATAGATGGATTGTGGAGCTTGTGATCACCTTTAGTTAGATTTGGGCTTTAACAGAGTATTGTGTTCTATTGGTTGTGAGTCAGATATAGGGAGCAGCGTGTCAGTGTTGGACACTGTAACTAGGGGAGAAAAAGGAGGCTGATGTTCTATGTGAATATTTTGAGAATTAGTTTTGGGAAGAATTCCTGTCATCGACCATCAAGTTCAATAAGAGGCCAATGTTAATCTACCTCCATCAAAGGAGATGTCAGCACTAGATCTAGGTATCACGTTCATGGATAACCTTCATTTTGATCTGGATCTCTTTCCAGATGAGGATTCTCTTGAGAGACTCTAGGAGGAGGAACTTCCACAATCTATCTAGTACGCAGTTACCCCCTTTACATTTCCAATGTACGTGGAGGTATAGAATAAGGGATATGTGATTGAGTGGATGTTCTCACTAGAAACTTTACCATGATAGGGGAGCTAACATGGTTCTTCTAGAGGTAGGGTTACTAGCTATATATCTTAGCTACCAGGGCCTTTGTGGTTTTGACAGGTGGGGAGTCATCCTTAGAAGTTTCTATTTCAACCATCTGGTCTTCATGTTTTTCCATTGAATTTGGGACTGATGTGTTTCATCTATAGAGTTCATGGAAATCATTATAAACAGTGTCTACAAAATTATTGAGCTCAATATAGTGGGAATGAAAAGATTCTATGCCAATTATAAAAATATTTTTTAGAAAGTCCGCTTTAACAACAGAGACATCAAGATCATGCTCCACTAAGGGGATACAGAGAAGGTAGTGGTTGAACTCATGAAAATTGACCATTTTGTGGTGGGGGCACTTTCATGTGATTTGATTTATTTGGTAGCTTCACAATCCATTGTTTCACCCAGTGTTTCCCATGATATAGGACTGTACATAGAGAGGATTTCCATGAGCTTGTGATTGAGTACTCCGGTTAGAGGGTAGACTAGATTATTTGATATATACCATGGATTTAGACTAATGATTGGGCACATCAGTCACATGGTGAAATCTTCTTTCTACAAATGCTCTATACATTAACATCCTTTTCATTGACTATTTGTACTCTATGAAATATATTATCGACATATTCTAGATTATAATCCTTATTTAAGATGTGGATCCTCAATGTGTGGAATTAGTTAGTGATTAGAGCTATCAAGTGGGCATTTGGAATCTAGATCCTCTTAATTCTTTGTTTGATGATATTTTAGTGGATTTAGTGGCCACTGAAGTCCCTATGGTAGTTTGGGAGTTCTTGGATGTTTTTAATGATGTGGTATTGACTATACCCCTGAGTCTTGATGTTGAGTTTGTGATATACTCACAACTCGGTGGTTCTATGATTTCGATGGTACATTATCGGATGGTACCATAACTGCTGTGGGAGTTGAGAAATCAGATATATGACCTGCTGAAGAAGGGAATTATCTAACCCAATATTCATTCATTGGGTTCTCTATTATTTTATATGAATAATGTTGAAGTTATCCTAATGTTGTGAATATATTAGTAGATGTTTAATCTGGTGACTGTCCAGAACCATTACCCCATCTTAAGGATAGATGATTTTTCAACTAGATCAGAAGAGAAAGTTGGATTTTTAAGATCGATCTGCAATCTGGATATCACCAATTAAGGGTGAAAGAAGATGATATCATGAAGACTACCTTCAGATGTAGGTATGGGCACTTAATGTTTTCAATCATGTTTTTCAGTGTTATGATTTCACCAGATATGTTAATGGGGATTATGAACTCCATATTTTTTCAGATCCTTTAGTGGTTCGTCATCATATTCATCGATGAATTATTGATCTATATGATGATATAGGAGGATCACATTGAGCATCAAAAGACTATCTTTTTGACACTTATATGACACATGATACACATAAAGGTTTCCAGGTGTATGTTTTGGACACGAGAGGTTCATTTCATTGGACATGTGCTATTTTAGAAGGGTGTAGCGGTGGATAAATAGAAGTTTGAGGATGTTTTTTCATGGTAAGGACCCAAGAATGTTCCAGAGATTAGCAGTTTTCTTAGTCTTTTCGTGATATTTCCAAGGATTTGTACATGATTTCTCTCAAGTTGCAGACCTGTTGATAGCTCTAACCACAATAGGACATGCATTTGTGTGGAGTGATCAGTTCTAGGTAGGGCTTGTCTATATGAAGGGGAGGTGGGTTAGTGCTCCAATGATCCGATTTCCAGTGGATGGGGTGACGTCCAAGGTGTTTTGTGATGCTTCAAATCTAGTATTGGGATGTTTGATGATGAAGAAATGGGGAGTTATTTATTATTGGTCATGGAAATGTTTTCCCTGTGAACATAACTATGCCTCCCATAATCTGGATCATGCTTTGGTTGTATTTGTGTTTTGGTTGTGGAAACATTAACTCATTGGGGAGTGCTTTGGGGTGTTTAAAAATCATAAGAGTTTGAGGTATGTCATGTCCTAGTGTGATATATTCTTGTGATAATGGAGGTGGATGGTATTTCCTTAGGACAATGATTTTGATATCTCTTACATCTTAGGAAAGGAAATTTTTTTTACTGATGATTTGAACATTAATTTGACGGAGGTAGTTATGTATTCTACCGATGCTTGGAAGGCTAAGGAGGATATGGCGGCCTTGAACATTGATGCAATGGTGGAAATTAGAAGAGGTTGTTTGATTTATATAGCAATGCATTAATTTATCATGAATCAAGTGGAGGAGTCTTAGTGGGGAGACTCAGTGGAAGAGGGTATGCACGATCACATTGCCCATGGTGATGCACTATAGGGATGGTCCGTAGATGGTCAAAATCGGATGTTGTTCCACATGAGGCTTTTTATTCAAGTGTATGTGAGTGAGGTGTCCATCCACAAGTTTCATTTCTCACCATGACTGATACACTCATGAGCTTCAAAGATGTATCATGGCTTGATGATGATGTTTTTTCCCAAAAAAATGTGGGTAGTGGAAATTTTTGTGGAGAGGTGTTTAGTTTTCCAGACGGTGAAGGTTAAGAATCATGTTCATGGTAGATTGTTGTATCCCATAGATATTCTCAAGTAGAACTGGTATGATATCTCGATGGATTTTTTTCACTGGGTTTCCTAGGGCTAAATGTCGCTATGATGCAATCTGTACAGTAGTGTATCCACTGATGAAATCCATGCACTTCACTGTGATGAAGGATTTGGGTGTAGTCGATTCCATGGAAAGGAGGTATGTGTATGAGGTGGTTTGGATACATATATATTCGATAACCATTATCTTGGTTCGGGATACATGTTTTACCTCACAAGATTGGATTTTATTGCATCAAGCCTTCAGAACTCTATTACACCATAGTTCTGCCTTTCGCACTCTAACAGAATGGACTATCCTAATACTGGAAAGAATGATGTGAGCATGCTTCTTAGAATTTTGGGAAAGATGGGAACCACACATGCCCTTGGTATAGTTCTATTACGATTTTAACAATCAATATTCCATTGGAATTGATTGATTTGATTCGTTAAATGGAATACCATGTCATTCTCTGTTGTTCTAGATGGAAGTTGGAGAAACAAATGTTCTTAGTCATGAGGTGGTGTAGAGAATGAATAAAAAGGATAATAATATTTGTTAGTGGATGATGGTAGTACAATATTGGAAGGATTCTTATAACAATATCAATATGATGCCTTTGGATTTCAAGACTGGGGACCATGTGTTCTTGATAGATTCTCCATGACGTGGGCAGCCGTGGGATGGAAATGAGAGTATGCTTTATTTTCTCTTCGTTGGACCCTTCTTGGATTTAGGGAATGTTGGTAAGGTAGAATAATCATTAACAGTACCACTCTAGATGGAGTAGATCAATGACCTCATTCACATCTCTAAACTCTTCTAGTATCATCATGATGACTCCAATGTCATTTAATGGGGGGAGTTCAATATTGAAGATGACATGATGTTTTTTGAGTGACCAATAGAGACCAAGGATCACTGGGAGAAGCTGATGTGTAGGTGGAAAATCCAATTGAGTCGCATGTAGTGGATGAATGGTGACATAGAGAATTATACTTGGGAGAAAAAAACATAGATGTGTTCCCAGTACCCAAAGTTGTTTTGAGTTTTTCCCAATTATTTTTTATAAGAATTATAATGTTTGATAATTTATTATTATAATATGAGTCTTTTCATTGTTTTGTGATATGTAATAAATTCCTAAAATGTAAAAATATGATGTTCATATTTCTAATTGACTTTCATTAATTGTGATGTGATTAAACCCATTCGGGGGAGTCAGTGCTGCTCAGAGTAGATAATATTTTGACAAGGAGGATGTTATTCTCCAATTCAAATGTTTGGAAAGTGTGGGTTTTTTTCTTGTGTGGTTTGTCTTCTGGTCGGTAGGGTTAGCTGATGTTAGAGGAGGTGTTATTGAATGTTGAGGATTAAATCAAATAATCAATCAACACATGGATTTTTATCATTGAACATTGATGTGCTTAGTCGATAATGATATTTCATGTATAGCGAGATCTTTGATAGGTATCTCAAAGAGTGGTTAGTGAAACAGTATTTTATATCAAGGATTAGCCTTGAATTCTTGAGGGTGAGAATAGTTTGAGAGTTTCCTAATGTAATGTCCTAGACCACCTCAGCACATTACGTTGTGAACATAGGGTGGTTGAGGTGTTCTATGTGAAAATAGTGACTCATTTCAAGTGTTTTTCAAAAATCAAGTTTTTTCAATGGAGAGTTGTGATGGTCTAGGGATAACGGTTGGTCACTAGGGGTGATTCGTCACCTGGTGTCACAGAATCAGCAGTCATCAATGGGTAAGTTAAGATGTTAGGTCACAATAGAGGGATAGTAATTGTGTTTCAGAATGGTGACTCGTACTGGTGACTAGCAACGATGAGTCACCAAACAGTGACTCATCCAACAGAAGTACAAAAAACGGAGAGTGACCCAACAACGTCTTATATACTGATAGTTCATCAAACAATGATTCAGCCAAAGGGGACTCATCCACCCATAGCTCTTCAAATGATGAGTCGCACAGGTGACTCCCAATAGTCACTGACCTAATCATGATTCATTTTAACAGTTTTCCAAACATCCAGATTCCTCCAATTTTTCTTTTTTCCTGAAGTTTCGCACCATTAAAATTTTATTTTATTCAAATGCGTTTATTAGAATATTATATGGATTTTTGGTAGTTTCAATGTTTATTTTTCTTCTAAAAACATGACATGTATTTTGAATCCCCAACTATGTGGGCTTGGTCCATATTGGAATTTTAAAAAAAATGTTTCTCCTATTGTTTTATGATTTTTACTTTCAGAAGATAGTATTTTCCCTTCCTCGTGCACTACCGTTTTATCATGGTGCTCCCCAAAAATTTCCTCCCTAATGATTCATAGGCAGTGTTGTTGATTTTTTATAGATTTTCTCTAAAGGGAACTTCATTCGGCATGCACGACCCCTATTTTTGTGTAATAGGGAAGTGCCGACCATCTATTCCTCATGGTAGGGATTACATCATATCTCTTTTTTATATGTTTCATGAATTGTATATGTATGAATTTTTCCCTTGTGAAGATAGAATGATTAAAATTAAATAAAGCTAACTTAATTGGTTTAATATTCAAAATGTGGGGCTGGGAAAAAGTTACATGTGTTCTACATTGTTGTATGTTGATATTGTGATCTGTGGAGGATATATGAATACTACAAATCATGGATGTCAGTGGTCATTCAGTTCACACTAGTGATGACTTGTTAATTCTTTTTTTAGCCTTTTCTGAAAACTATATATATATATATATATATATGAAAATGGTTAACCACATATATCTGGTTTGTTAAACGGATTCCCCTAAGATATTATGGCTACTCTGATCACACCATAAAATTAAAAGGTGGAGTTTGATCAATAGTCCCTTTTCTAAAACTAGACATATTGTGTTATAGATGTGATGTGTGGTTTTATATGAGGGATTTTTATATGGTGGATGTGGATGAATGTGTTCATGCAGTGGGGTTGATATCCTGTTGTACTTGTTTTGGTTGCTGGATGTGCTTTGTGTAGTGTGCTAGTGTAGTGGAGCTTCCCAGAATTGGTTGTGATGAGATGTATTTTTAGGGTTTGATATGTGTTGAGGGCATCCCAGGTTTAGAGGATGGATTGGGCGTAATAACATTGAAGAATGATGATGGAAGTGTTTTTTATGGGTAATTATTCTAGTTTTTCTCTAGGTGTAGAATTATTAAAGAATCAATCTGTGTCTCCAGATCAGTTTTGTTATGGATGGGTATTAACCGGATTGGAAATGTGAAGTGGGTTAATTAATCATGGTTATTATTTCTCTATGCGACTTTTACTATTTTCATAATAGAGTTATATATATAGTAGTATCTTGGAGAAAGATAGAATGAATTGATGAAATTTTAAAAAAATAATGATATTTTTAATTGAATTAGTTTGGGAATGAATTTAGTTCGTGGCTTTTTGTAAATTAGTTTTCATTTATCATCTATTTAAGTGGCTATCAGAAATGTTGATAAATTAATTTGGAGGTAGTAGAAATAATAGAAGTTTTATGGGGTGGTAGGTTTTTTATTGATATACCATAGGTTGGACTTGAGTTTTTGATACTATAAATTTATACCTATTTTTTACATGCATTTTCAATATGAACCCCACACTATTTGAGCACTTTGTGGAGAACACCCTCATTTTCATGAGGGATTGTTTCATTTGCAAATATCCTAGTGGTAGGATGCTTGGTTGATGACCTATACATCCATAGTCACCCTTCTAGGCAATGAGAGACCAGGATTCTTCAGGTATGTTGTGGTTTATGTGTCATATGTGTGTGTGGGTGACTTGTGACATCCAAAGTTTTTTTATCATGATATGTGTTGTGGTTTTTCAGGTTTTTTCAAGATGAGGTGTGAATTTGTACTAGGTGATCATTTGAGGGATGTGATATGCTTCATTTTCCATGGTGACAGGATGAGGGGTGAGGCATATGCTTGGGTGGACGGGATGTGATATGAATTTTTTTTCCAGTGACAGGACTAGGGTCAGGACCAAGTGTCTATGGGTGGGTAGTGATGTAGTTCATTCAAATAAAGGGGGAGCTCAAGGATGTTTGACATTAAGAAATAATTAATAATTGATTCATATGTGGTGAGGGGTTCCAAAATCATCGATGTTATTATTATATTACTTTACATGGCTTTCATTACCTAGTGAGTGTGTCTTGGCGAGGTTCGGATGTCCAACATTCCTTTCTAGGTTCTATTGGTTTTGGCTATTTACTCACAAGGGAATTTATATGCATCTTCCAATTTTACTTAATTGACATTGGTTTTTCCCTATTGAGTATACACATATACCCACCCTAAATAAATAAAATTTTATTTTAAGTGTCTAAGATTACTATGTGTACCCTGATGGGGATTACATGCTCGATCATTGAGACAATTTTCCTCTCTCTTCTTAGACTTTTTTCGTAATTACATTGGATAATCTGTAGTGGTAACAATTATATTTTAATGATGAATGTGGTATGGTTTTGGATTTCTCTTATATATATATATTCTTTGGATTTGTTTAGGGATAAATCATCTTATCTCCAGATCTTGTTTTCTAATAATGGGTAATTCCAAACAAACCATGATATCATTGTACCCATTGAGCTTGTTTCCACCGCCAAACCTACTAGAGGAGGGAAGTGTGGTTCATTATATCTCTTCATTCATTTCCATCTCTGGAGGGGCATCTTCGGATGGATGGGATCATGACAATAACTCATTCAGATCCTTTCATGAGGTATATATGGATGGTGTTTTGATGATAAAATCCCCTCAATAATTTTTATTTAGAAGTTTATAGTGGAATTTTTTAGTGTATGTATATTTATACGACTCAACATGGGGTATGAAATTGAAGGAAGGGGTTTCATTTTATAATTGAGGTGAGGTGAATTAATTGAGTTTCATGAAAAATAATATTACTTTTAATGTGAAAAATAATAAAAACATATATTATTCTAATATAATAAGATAATTAGTTGAAATCATCTAATAAAACAAAATTTACACGTGTTTTTGGTATTTTTGTACCCTTAACATTTAACTTTAAACCCACAGTAACCCATTTAAAAATGGTCATATTATAATTGTTTTCTACTCATTATGGATTAATAATCTAACTATTAAATACCAAATAACCCATAAATAGACCATTGTTGATTTCTAAAACCAAATCCCATTTATATGACCAAATAATAAATTTTTATGAATTTTATATAAATTAAAAAATAATACATATTTTGAAATATTATTTATGTCATTTTAAACACTATTCATTTAATTTCACATTTGTCACATAAATATAATATGGATATTTGAATTTAATACATTAAAAATATCATAACATGACATATAGGTATTGTAATTTCATAGGGAAAATAAATTTTCACAACCTATTTTTGTTTTAGTATATTAAATTCATTTATTTTAAATAACTATTAAATAAATCAATGTTGTGTCAACATTTTGAAAAAATTTATGAAATCAATTTAATACCTAAAATGAAAAAATAAATTACAATCATGAAAATATTAATATTATTATCAAAATAACAATTTATTATAATTTAATATTCATTTCAACTCATATATATTTCATGATAACTTATTTAATATGTATTTAAGACTTCCTAACCTTCTACAACCATTTCACAATAATTTGGATAATCCAATTGTTAAATAACTCCATAATTATTATATAACCCAAATCCAAAGTACTAATAAGTAATATTAATGAAACATGTCAAAATTGAACTTATTCCCTAAAAATAGTTTTTTTTGTGATACCAAATTTTACTTATTAAATGATGTGCACACATTACGTCTTCAATAAAAATTATTTTCATATTTAGAATGGGATAAATTATAATATATATATTTTCAATTAATTTTCTATTTTGATTTTATTATTTAATATCACATGATTATTTTGATAATTTTAATAATAAAAAAATTTTGTTTCTTTCATTGATATATAATAAAATATATAGTATTTCATAATAAACTGTATTTTTTTACTATTTAATAAAAATTTAATATATTCATAAATATGTAAAAAAATTACCATAGGATAAATTTGAAATTATGAATACAAATATTTACAGTTTTCGTAATATTCTAATCTTATTACAGATATAAATTATTTTCAATCCATATGGAAAAAATGAAAATACAAAAAAAAATAATTATCGATTAAGTATGGAAATATTTTTATACCAAATTCAACTATAAAATTTATTCTAATTTAATAAATTGGATTATTAATATTATAATAGAACATGTTTTAAATGGAATCCATTTTTAAAAAGTGTCATACTTTTAAAATGGTTGAAACAGAAATACATTTTTAATAAACAACTTTTATTCACAATTCAATAAATAATTTTTCTCATTTGAAAAAATAAACAATTTACCCTTTGATAATTTTGATAGGATTATTTATTAAATTATATTTATTTTATAAAATAATATTAATATAATATATAAAAAATATCTTCCAAAAATATAATAAATATATTTTAAGAAATAACATTTTTGATGAATAATATAATATTACTTAAAATTTATTACTTATATTCTAAATATTAAACAATCCATATGATTTATATAGCTACTTTATATAGATTTCTAAATTTAGATAATACAATTCACTTCCACTATTTTAACAATAAGGATTTAAATGACACATTTACTAATATTATTTTTGTGTTCATTAAGATTCGATGTTGAGTGTCGTAAACACTATTGAACAAAGTGTTCATTTCAATTCATAGAATGTTAAATTCTTCATTATTATTTTTTATTAATTATAATATATTTCATGAATTTTATTATAGTTTTAATTTTATTAAATATTATAAATACCAATATAATGAACAATGCATAATCATTAAATAATCAAGAGTTTTTAGTCAAGAATTCATTCTCCCACATTTGAATATTTTTTCATGTTTATTATTTTCTTTAATTAAGATATAAATCAAACATTTGGGAACTATATGATTCCTGGTTTATAATTACTATTAGTATCCATTTTTTAAATAACATAAATCTTTTAAAGTATTGTATCATTTCTGTTTCTGAAAATAATCAACACATTCAACGAAACATCTTCCATTACCATACCAATTCGTAAATACTATGAATTGTTTTTAAAAAAATGTGGTATTGAAAAAAAAATCACAATTGAATATAAAAGGAAAGATTATAGTGAGTCTTGTGAAGACATGAAAAATCATATAACAATTACCATTATTTTCCAGATTTTATGAGTGTATTAAATACAAAAAAGAGGAAAAACAAACACACTTTATTCTCAAAGGAATGATTAAAAATAAGAAAAATTTGATGTAATTAGAAATATGTTTTTATATATGTATCATATCAAATTAATAAAAATCTTTTATAAAAATTTTTAATTAATGAAACAATATGGGTGAATTCCAATATAATCATTACCCAATGCACTAGTTAAATCTCTAGTAACACCAATCAATTAATTTATAGGGGGATCACACAACACAATTGGCACACCCCATCATATATGGTATAACTAGATCACCCCATGCTATCTTGTCCACCCCATCATATAAGAGGTAATGGGATCACCCAACGCCATATGAGTTCAATAATTTATCATGTATAATTCTCAAGTACCATATCCAGAATAAATAATAATTAATCATTGACTTCTAAAGAATGAAACATATGGAAAACTCTTATAAACATGTTATTAAACAAATTTTTATATGAAAATACCCCTTTATTTTAAAAAATATTTTAAATACAAAAACAACTTCTTCTTTTGAAAACCCACTTTCAATACAAATATAACAAAAAATATATAATGTGTTTTTTTATTTGAAGAAAACTAGAAAACATGATAAGTAATCTAGAAATAAAATAATGGTCATAGTAGTAGAAAATTTATTATCACTATATATAGTAAGAATAGAATATCTATTTTTTCATTTGTCAAAACACTCAAATTAATACCCATAATAATATTAATCATGAAAAAAAAAATATTTACAAAACGTAATAATTTTCAAAAATAATATAAATTAAAAATATTTTATTCCCATAAAACAAGTATATAATCATTATACAAATAAAGACATGGAAAAGAAACATATGGATGAAACACATTCAGATAGTATTTTTTTAATGAAAACTATATTATTTATTGAGAAATATTAGAATCATGATATCCATGAATGTAGAACATTAAAAACAATATCCATAGAAGAGTTAAATTAATAATATAACATATCAAAGGTGATGTATACAAACTTTTTAAAATATTATAGTAGTATAATAAAAAATAAACATCCTGGATTGTTTATTTATATGGATTCCTTTACCTTGAGTTTGAATTATGAGGTGTCCCTTTACCATCCTAAATAAAAACACATATTAATTTCTCATTTTCAGTAGTAACTATTTCAACATAATTATTACTTTTATTTCACTTATTACCATGTTATATTAAATTAATTAACAAATTATGATAATGTCATGTAATGACTCCTATTTTTATCGAATTTATAATAATAAATTAATTGGAAAAATAATAAGACTGCACGCTAAGACGACATGTGAATCCAAGACATGGTGTTCCCGAAATAAATTTTTTAAAAATGTCATGTTTATAAATTGAAACAGCATTATGGAAATCACTGAATTTTAATAAATCCCAAATAGGTTCCCAAATCAAAAATATGAGGGCACAAATTCATCTAGAATAACATCATTACCTTATACAAGGCCTAATATCTCTTGCTGTAGTCCAGATGAAAAATATATATTTCAGATGTAAATCTCATTCAATACATTAATTAAAATATTTCAATGATGAAAAAGATTATGTTTCCTTTTTTAAAATCCAAGGGAAGGGGCCTTGGATTACAATTCACATCCTTTTCATTTTCATGAGAGATACGGTGAGAGGGAACCTTGGAATCAAGCATTAGAAAAGCATGGAATGGGAAATAAAGGATTGTGATTACTCGAGGACAGATCGATGGCGGATTGATGAACAAAAAACATGATTGTTCTTCAATGACCATTCCAACCTAGAGATAGGGGTTTTCATTTAAATTCTATCATGTATCCATATTTTAATACCTACCTAAAACATGAATTGATTGATTAATGGATCGATTCATGAATCATGGGTATTGTAATCGTTTGGGTTTCAACATGTGGGGATTATTTTGGATTGATGAGCATTTGATTGAATTATGGATTTATCATAAATTTCATAATTCTTCTTGCTGAAGGGATGTAGGCTGGAATGAAGAAATGGTCGAGGTTTGATCCTGATGTTTCTTATTGTTATTTTCTCCCACATGATATGTGGGTTTTTCACGGGATGAAAAATAATCGATGGGAGTGCAACTATTTCATGGGGAAAAGATCTGATGTTTTGGATCTGGAATGGACACTGCATGATGGAGTTTTGATGATGATAATGTAGAACAGATCAAGGTGGTGTGGGAGATATTGTCGCTCAAATGAAATTTCCCCATGGTGGACCACAACATGGATTTGAATGCCAGGTGACGAAGAACGCAGACTGGGGATCACAGAACCTATACCAGATCAATGAAAGGACCACCAGAGTGAATCAGGTGGCCCGCTAAATGTCTGACTGCTGCACTGGCACATGAGGAGGTGGAAACATCTATTGTATCAATGTTTTCATTGTGGGAGATAATTGACCTATTTATTATCCATCGGGGAATGTTTGGAAACAATGACTGGCCGAGTGTGCCGTGTGACATGAAGGGACTCCATGGGTTTCAATGTTCTGGGTGGTTCAACAGAATTTGTAATAGGTAGCGGTCCTTCTAGACTATAGTGGATACCTCGAACTATGGTTGTGGATGGGAGGCGGTGCCTGCTGTGGGTGGGACGCGATGCCCACCATGGGTGTCAGGCAATGCCTCCCACGTCTTGGGCAGAGAAGACTGGCCCACTCTAGTGTGGCGGTTAGGTGGGTCATACCTAACACCATGGGTCATGCCACCACAGCGGGCAGTGTCGGGTCCAGCAAGTCCAGCATAGGACAAACCTGCGTTGGTTCGGCAGACCCCAGGTCGGGTCGATATGACCAGGTCAGATTGGACTTGGGACCAAACACGCCCCATTTAACTAAAATTTCCATTACATTCAAACTGTATGTCTGATTGACGAGCCATTTGCAACGTTGGGACCCTAATGATGAGTAAGTGCTTTTGATATAGGGTTTTGAATTGTTAGAAAAGACCAGTATAATTGTGGAGTTACCCTTTGGATCTTCTCTCGAGGGTTTGGTACTTCATTTCATGGAAATACCCTCATGATATGAGTCCCACATAGGGATTCAAATACTTCATGGGACTAGAGTGATAATCTATCACCATAGATATATTTTGTTGGTTATTAATGTGACCTTTGAGAATAAGACTTTAATCCTACATCTATTTCGTTATATCATAGGGTTTGCAGTATTCTTTGGAATCCTCAATGTTACAAGCCACACCATTGGATTTCCAGTACTCTAAGGTAATTATATATAGTGCAGGGTAACACATATTAGGTTCGTGATATTATTCAGGATCCCGTATTTTCATTTCATGGCATTTGACCAGTGTTCCTTCATTTGTTAAGGCATCGGTTAGTATGGTCTAGTGAATGAAATTTGGTTGTGACTTACACTCTCTTTCCTTGTGGCTATATATGAGTATATCTAGATAACCATGGTATATTTATGTTCATAAAACTATATATATCTAACTGTGCATCTTTTTTTTGGATTTCCATTGTGGATTCTAGGTGTCCAACTGATTATTTTTTTACTCCCTTTGGCATGGGATTTTCCCGCACATGTCATGTCATGTACAGACAACTAAATATATGACAAAGTTCAAGGGGGTGTATGTTTGGGGATATTAACTGACGATGGAATGTGAGATTAGACTGCCTGAGGCATCTTGAAAATTTTCTATTAATGCTTCAGTACCCTTTTCAGTAGGCCCGTCTTTGTAGTTGTCTTTCTTTTTGGCTTAAAATTTTCCAATGATTTCAGTACATCACATTACATTCTTGTAGCACTCTGGTTTTATTACTTTTCCATTTAGTGGGTTGATTTCATGGTGGTCGGGGTTTTCATTTCTTTTATCTTTTTGGGTTTAGAAACATATTCATATATACATGTACTTAGGCTAAGGCCTCCCATTTGTGAGATATTCCTCTTCAGTGCTAGTTACTAGTCCCAAGCCTATTAGAGGAGGGCTTGGGGTGGTCACGACAAGGGTCCCATCAGGACAGGTCGTGATATATTCAGATTCGAGTATGTTTTGTTCCACATTGGGATGGGAGTTAGTTATATTGTTTTGGGGAAACAATTTTCAGCATCTCTAGTTTGAATTTTAGGACAAGAATTCCAGTGTTGTTTCAGTGGACGACACATCCATACCCTAGGAATCTAGGAACTTAATTTTCGACTCGGTGCATGAAAACATTGGTTTTATTTAAATTAATGTCACATGAATCATATATGAATGGGTTGTATATTTTATGTACTTCTTGAGTCAAATCTCTATATATATGCTTTTGACTTTGGTTCATCATGACCTATTTTAGGATCCCTCCATGTAGACATCCATCCAGGATCTCGATGCATGATCACATGGATTATCCTCATTGAGATGAGATGTCAGTACAGGTGCATATGCCTGATATGGAACCCCTAGCTGATCTTCTTATTATAGTACCACCCATTGTGTATTAGTTTATACTAGTGCCACCAGTAGGGGATGCATGGATTCTTGTTTTGTTGGATGAGTTCCATCGGTACAGACCTCTATGGTTTAGGGGTGAGATAGACCCAATTACAGATGAGTATTGTCTATAGGTGGTTATACGTGTCTTTTTCCTTTTTTGGAAACCTCCAAATCAAATGGAAGTCTTAAAACAAGCATTCTATAAGGTTCAATAGGATAATGCTGGAGCATAGTAATCCAGATGCATGACAAGATGACCCTATCCTAGGTAGGCATCGAGTGCCTTTTTAGGGAGTAGTTCATTTCATCATCCTTGCGTTCAATACGCATCAAAGATCTCCTGCACCTATAGTAGGGTAGCATGATAGCAGAAGAGTACTTAACGAGGTTTACCAAGCTATCTCGCGACTCTGTGGACTAGGTGTGAGACCTATTTTAAAGGGCTTCTGTTTTTGAGTAGGGTCTATGTCAGGAAAGTAAAAAGTTCATGTTATTTCTCGGCTTCTCTAACTAGGATGGGGTTTTGGATCAAGATCTGCACATAGAGAGTTTCATAGAGGAGCAGTCAGTAATAGTGGGAGCTACAGCTAGGCATTAGGTAGCTGAATCTTCAGTGTTTGACAGTTGACATTAGACAAAGGAGCCCAAGAGGGCCATGTCCTTTAGGAGATAGGCCTAAGATACAGATTCAGCAGTGTGAGGATCCCAGGGTAGAGCAGGATAGTTGAAAGATAGATTGTGTTTCACGTTTGACGGGTAGGGTCACATGGATTGGGATTTCCCGACATGCCATATGGATTATCAGTGGATAGTCGTGGGTCCTCGGAGGTAGATAAATTGGTTTGAAAAAAGTGGACTTCAATGCAATGATGGATGTGGCAGTGCCTGCAGGTAGAGTAGTGGGCGGTGGGTGGAGTTTTGAGGTACTATCCCCACCAACCCCAGGTGGTCCCACATAGGATCCAAGTGCGAGTGGACATGGGAGAGGCCATCTTCATGTGATGGTGACTTATGACCTTTGAAATCTAGAGACCATTAGAGGTATGATCTATGTCTTATTCACCCTAACTACATTTCTTGTAGACATAGTTTCTAGTAACTCCATCCATTCTATATGCATTGTTCGGACCTCAGATATTTTGTTGGAGCTGTTAGATTGATCATTATCTTTATAGACTCATTTGTGAGGGGATTAGATGATTACACACAAATTCTGGAAGTGTGAGAATAGTCATAGATATGGGAGCTTCAGCTGGGATCTCTTAGTAGTGGCATCGAGGCATTACAATATCATTCAGGGTATGGATTGTGCATTCACAATCCATTCTCAGATTGACTGTTTTATTAGAAGATTTTTTTTCTCCATTTATATGGAAATAGGTTTTCATTTACGGGTGAAAGGTAGATGCATGTAGTTCCAAATGGAATTTCTCAGAGGAGGGTGCGGTCGAACGCTCATCAATTGCCCAGACTCCCCCTTCATGTGAGGGAGGAGAGTAGTCTGCGGTTCCCTATAGGGGTGGATGATTATTTGATGTATTCCCTAAGGATGTTCTAGGATTAGTGCCTCATAGGGAGTTTGTCTTTTGAATTGATTTTTACACATGTACGACACTGATATCAAAACATGTGTATCGAATGGCTCCCACAGAACATCAAGAGTTTGGGGTATAGATGGAGGATTGGCAGAGTAAGGGCTTTTTCAAGTCTAGTGTCTCACCATAGTTGGCCCTAGATTTCTTCATGATGAAATTGGGGATTTTGAGGGATGTGTGGACTTTAGGCACCCAAACTAGGTGACCCTGAAGAAAAAGTATCCACTATTAATAATTGATGATTTATTTGACCAGAAAAATAGATCATGGTGGTTCACGATTATAGACCTCAGATCAGGCTATCAATAGATGAATTTATGGGAATTGGATGTACCGAAGACAACTATTGGGTTTTTATATGGCCAATAAGAGTACATGGTTATGTATTTCGGTGTAACCAATTCCAGAACAATGATCATGGGAATCATGAACTTGATATTCTATCCATACCTTGATAGGTACGTTGTGGTCATCATTGATGAAATTATGGTGGACTCGGCATCTGAGGGGGGAGAACATAGTACACTTGAGGATGGTATTGGGAAATCTTTTAGAGAACCATATTTAGGGTATGATGTCAACATTTCAATTCTAGATTTGTGAGGTCCACATTCTATGACATTTCAATTCAGATGATGGAGTTTTGGTGGATCCAGTGAAGATTTAGGGGGTGATTTTTTGGGAGCCACCTAAGACTGTGACTGAGGTAAAGAGTTTCCTAGATTGGCTAGGTACTAACAGAGGGGTTTTCCAAAAATTTCTAGGTTAGAATCACCCTTGATGGCCTTGAAATGCAAGAGACAAAGAATACTTTGGATAGATAAGTGCCGAAAAAGTTTTTCGAAACTGAGACAGAGGGTTAATACTACTCCCATCATGAGGATACTAGAGGATGGTGTTGGGTATGTTGTCATCTATGAAATGTCTGGGATTGGAATCAGATCTATCTTGATGTAGGGGAAACAGGTGATTGCCTATGGTTTGCACCAGCTGAGGTAGCATGATCATAACTACACTACCAATGATTTTGAACTAGTAGTAGTGGACTTCTCTTTGAATATGTGGCATCCTTACGTCATGGGGGAGTGGTTTACCATCTACTCAGACCACAAGATACAAAATTATATCTTTTCTCATAGGGACATAAATTTGTGAAAGAGGTGTTGGATATAGTTACTCTAGGATTATGACATCAAGATTTTCTATACCCCAGGGAAGGGGAACATAGTGGCAGATACACTGAACAAGAGGTCCAACAAGTAGTTGATGAGTGTTGTGTTATAGTAGTAGGATGTGTTGTATATATCCATCAAGGAAGATGATGGATTATTTTTCCTTTAGTCAATGGTTGTCCCCCCTCCACTCAAATAGTTAGTCAGGGAGACACAATATGCAGATGTCGACTATGAGAGCCTATGTGCACAGTTATCTTTTGTGTTAGAACTTGATGGATATTTAGTAGGTGTGGAGCACATCATTCTCTTCAAAGGTCACACAGTTTTGCTGGTGGAATTGCATGAGGAGATCATGAGTGAATTTCAAATACCCCCTTAATGGTACATCTCAGAGTGGAAAATATATACTAGGACCACCAATATTAGTTATGGTGGCCAGGGATGAAGAAGGTAGTGGCAGAGGTAGTTTCTCGGTGCCCCACTTACTAGATAGTGAATGAGAAGCACCATGTTCTGTTTTTTTTTAATACAACACTCATGGTTACAGAGGTGAAGTTGGATGGGATATTTATGGTCTTCATTACATGTCTAACATGCACATCTAGGGGACACGATACCATCTGGGTGATCATTGACCAACTCGCCATGTTTTCCCACTTCTTACATATCTAACAAAATAGTTCCATAGAGAGCTTGAGACACCTCTACATCCTAGAGATAGTACAAATTAATGTGGTGCCTTCAAAAATCATTTCTGACTGTGATTTTCATTTCACTTAACAGATGTGGAAGGGTTTTCAAGTGGATTTTGAGACTTAGTTGTGTTTCAGTACAAATTCGCATCCCAAGGAAGACCATAAGACAAAGAGGTCCATCTAGGTTTTATAGGACATTCTTCATGCCTACATATTGGACATTTTTTAAAGTTGCGATAACCACTTAAATTTTATGCAGTTTTCATACAATATTAGCTTCTAATCCCCCATTTTCATGGCACCATTGGAGTACAGGTATGGTAACCTTGCAGTTCACCATTATGTTATACTAACCCAGGGGAGTCCAAACATGTGGGACCAGAGTTGGTGTAGGCTCCCATCGAGAAGGTTCAGATCATCAAGGAGTGCATGAGGGAAGCACAGAGCTGGAAGAAGTCTTCTGAAGATAGGATATATATGCCGTTATTTTTCAAGGAGAGAAACTTTGTCTTCTTTCGGGTCTCACCTCAATTGGGAGACCATTGAGGAGTTCGTGGTGGAGATTGAGGATCGATAGGAGTGGAAAATTTTTGGGTATTCAATTCTTCTAGTACATGTTCGGTGGAAGAATGAGAACCTCTAGGAGAGAACCAAGGAGTGGGAGGCTCATATGTGTGCTATGCACCCTCATATTCTTGTTGAACATCCCATGTTTTGGATTTACGGGACATAAATACATAAGGTGGGGAGAATGTAACAACGTGGATTTTTATATGATTTACATAAAGAATTTATATGGGAAAATACTCAGACTACATGCTAAGCCAACATGAGATTATAATGCATATTGTGACTAGAATAAATTATTGGATAATGATCCATTTTTAAATTTAAAATTCTCAAATGAAAAATTTTCATTTTTATAACTCCAAAATGAGTTCCCGGATCAAATACATGAGGGCACCATTATTTCTAGAACAATAACTTTACCATAGGTAGGAACTAAATTCATCCAATGCTGGCTAGAACAAAACATTATATTTTGGAATTAAACTTCATTATATATTTTAATAAAATATTTTCATGATGCAAAATATTATATTTCCTTTTTATTGAACATAGGTTCAAGGTATAGGGATACAATTCATAACAGTAATATTTTGATGAGATCTCTGGTTAGAGGGTTCCATGGATGAAGGAATTGGCAATAGAAGAACGTGAAATCAAGGTTCATGATCTCTTTTGGGATGATCGACATTGGATTTAAAAACAAAGAACGTTAAATTTCTTCATCGAATGATAAAACCCCTATGTATGGGGTTTTATTTAAATTCTAACATTTCCCTATCATTGAATTACTACGGAAAATGTGACATGATAAATGAATGGATCGATTCACCGATCATGTGTATTGTTTTGGTATTGGTTTCACCATGCAAGGTTTGATGGGGATCGATGATCAGTTGACTAATTTCTAGTTTGTTCATTTTTTTCATGGTTCCTCTTATGGATCAGATCGAGGCCATAAATAACAAAAGGTTGAAGTTCGATCATCGAATTTCTTATTGTGATTTTCTCTCACACGTTTTTCGTGTTCTCTATGGGTTGATGAACATTCAATCATTATGCAGTCGTTTAATGGTGCAATGATCCGATGTATTTGATCTAGAATGGTCAAAGAATGAAAGTGGTCTAATGAAGATAGTGGTGAATGGATCAATGTGGTTAGGGAGATAAAATTGATGTAATGACATTGCACCATAGGGGATCCAAATGAGGATTTGAACCCCAGGTGATGAGGAGAACTGCCAAGGGATTCTAAAGCCTCTTCTATATCTATGAATAAACCACCAAAGCATGTCAGATGGCCCGTAGATGTTCTCTCTAGTAGAGACAACAACCACCATGTCAGAGATTCCATGGATTCATGCCACAATAGGGTAGTTGGACCCGTATCATAGGCCATGCAGTGCATGATAAAACAATGATCGGTCGAGCTAGTCGCAAGACACGGAGGGACGTGACAATTTATCGTGTTTGAGGTGGGGTGACAGACATAGCTGGAGGCTACAATTCAGCTCGACCGCAGAGGTGACCCGATGCAATATCAGTGGGTGTGACATGGAACCCTCCGTGGGTATTACGTGACACCCACCTCGACCAAAGTAGAGAAGACATGGCCACTCATGTGTGCCAGGTTGGTCAGGTTAGTCATGAAGCCACAGTAGGCTAGGTCAGACTCAGCCCATCCAAGTGAATCCCAACACCTCAGGTCAACCTGGAAGATTAGGTCAGACATGGTGGATCAGGTTATACCATGTTTGGCTCAACAGATCTCGGGTCGGGTTGGTTCAGCAGGGTTGGCCCGACTCAGACTCAACTGGATCCTTTTTACAAAATAATTCTATAAAATTGAAATTTTATCTTTGATTTACGATCATTTTGTTTCATTGGGAAACTCATGATGAGGCAGACCATTTTATATGGCTTTCTAGATAGGTAGAATAGACTAGTATAGGTGAGGATTTCCCCGTTGATTCATCCCTTGAAGGTTTGGTATGAACTTTCATGGGAATACTGTTAAGAGATGCATTCTAGATATAGTTGTAAATCCTCCTTTGGACATGAGTTATAATTTATCATTTCAGATACAGTTCATTGGGTTTTGACAATACCTTTGTGAACAAGGCCTCAATCCTCTATCTAGTTGGATATATTATATGGTTTTGGTATTCTTTACAATCCCATATGTTACGAGCTGCACCATATTTTTTGTTGAATTCTTGAAGAATCCCCTATGGTGTGGGGTAAAACATATTGGGTTCATGGTATTCAAAGTAATCACCTATATGTATGTCATAACAATTGAATAGTGTTTCCTCATTGGATGGGGCTAGGTTAGTGGAGTCTTATGACTGAAATTCAGTTGTAACTTACTCTCTCTTTCCTCATACCTTCCTATGCGTATATCATGACATCCTTAGTATATGTATGGGTTTATAATTTTTTAGTAATGGATATGAATTATTTTGTGGTTCTTCCTTTGTTGTTTCTGGATGTCCAATTGAGTATTATTTTTCTCACCACTATACAGGATTTTCCCACATGTGTTGTGTCTTGTGCAGATGACTGATGCCTTAACGGAGTTCTAGGATGGGCAAGATCTGGTCCAGGAATAGTAGGTGCATTGTGTGATCAGATGGATCAAGGTGTCGTGATATTTTTCTTCTACTAATTTAGTACCTTTGTTAGAAAGTCGGTCTTTATAGTTTTATTTCTTTCTGGGCTTTTATTCTAGCCCTAATTTTTAGTACTGAACTTCACTTTCTAGTTTCAATCTGGTAAAATTACTTTTACATTTATTGGATTGCATGTATAGTGATTTGTTTTTCCTGTTTCTTTAGATTCATGGGATTGGATGTGTGTGTGTGTACATAAGTTAAGGAATCCCATTTGTTGGATATGAATACTCCATGCTAGTCTCTAGACCTTGGCCTATCAGTGGAGGGGTTGCGGAGGCAATGGCATTCCCCTTGGGATAGTTCGTCACATTTAAAATGTTTTTTCATTTTTATATTATGTGTAAACAAATTATTTGGTTGGATTACTATTGAAAAATATGCCACTATATAAACATATATGGAATTGTAATCATGAAAGAATAATAATATTTATTCATATAGTATACATTTCATAGCCATCATGAATTTTTGTTTTTTGAAATAAATTTTGTTAATGTCACAGAGACGGTAGGTCATATGTACATATGAGTAAAATTTCGATTTCATGAATATATTTATCGAAAAGAGGTAAATAATATTTTATTTATATAGAATGATTATAATATGATTCATAAAATATAAGTCATGAAATATACTTATATATAAAATCCATGTGTTGTGGTGATAAAAAAAGTGTCGCATCGCTTTATTAAGGTCATGGTCTACATGTTCACGAATGTCGTTAACAATTTTCCAGTGCACGATAAAGAAAAGTTTGAAAATAATTTATTATAATTTTGGAATGATAAATATGTCAATTATATCATAAATTTTTCAATTATGAAACATGTATTCATTATATTACTCTTATTACCTTACTTGTACTACATTTATGAAAAACGAATCACATCGCTTTCCGAGGTTGTAGTCTGCCGTACACATGACAGACGTAACCATGTCCCATAGTAAATAAAATATAAAAAATTAATATACGATATAATGACTAAAATTGTATAAATAGTTAGTATGTTATATATATATATATATATTTATTTATTTATTTATACATTATATGCATCATCATACCAAATTGTGAGATATTGTATGGGAAAAACAAAGGACATTAGTTCATGAGGTGATTGTCTATCGTAGATACAAATGATGATTATTGCCCCATTTAATGGAAGAGATAAATTCAATTGTATTGAAATTGATATAACAATGTCACAGTTTATTTACTATAATTTTTTTTTATAGAATAATATTTTGCAATAATTTATGGGGTTGGTGGAAGAAATATAATAAAAATGCTTGTTGATGAATATTACATGTTCTTTATGAAACTTCAATTGGTTTAAACCGAATGCCTTCCATTGTAGGATTTATAAGAAATATAATGGGTAAATGATGAGAGGAGGGAATATAAAAAGTAATATAGGTATTTATTTTCTAAATTAAATGTGTATTAATGTTGGAAGAGAGGATCATAGTTTGTGTCCTTTTATAAGTGATGCTGGTGGGTGACATGTAATTTTTTTAATAGATTTAAACACACCCACGTTTTTATCATGACAAAACCTCCAAAAATGGTAAATTAACTATTCATTAATAGATAAAGTCAAAATATGGCCATATAATGTTTTTAAATGTTTTTAGTACATTTCTAACCCTTATCTTCATAGTTTAACAACCCCATAATAAAGTGATTTTTAACATAACTACAGTAATCAATTTTTTCAGTTTTCACTATTCATTTTGGTCAAAATTTTGTTTGACCGTATTAGAAAATATATCTTCTTCTTATTTCAAATATAACATAAATTTCTCCGAATTCAATTAATAGATGGGGAAATTTTTAATTAAAATTATTCATAAAGGCGTGATGAAATAGTTGTTCTTTAAGAAGAGCATTTTTTGAGAAATAGGTTATTCTATATTGATAGTATGGCTATTAATAATAAATTTCGTAATTTATTTACTATTAAAAGAAATAAAATATGTAAAATTAAGTTAAAACATTCAACATTATTGAATATTTTAATTAATAAAATTGCGGAAACACTATGATTTTTAAAACAGCTTTTATAATGACCTTTTTTTAAACCAAAAAACATATATTAAAAATGAAATATAATGTTTATTAGAAATTAATTAATTTTGTTTAATATAACTAAGTAATATTTATAATACATTTAATAATATTCCAAGCTTATTAAGACTTTTAATGTTATGAAATTATATAAAATAAAATATTTTTTTTCACAAAAATCAGTACCTTCACATTTCTCAAAAAAGTCAACATTTTATGAAAAATACATAAAATATCACCAAAGTATATGTTTATATTATAATTTGAAAAACTATAAACATATTAAAAAATTAATATTTAATACTTTATAATTAAATAATTTAAATAAATATTTATAATAAAAGAGTTTTATTAATAAAATTATCTTATTGATTTAGAAGTTTAATACTTTTATATAACTAATATATATTTATATATATATTACATATTAATAAAAATATAATAGGGTTCTTATAACTTTAAATAGTATGGTAAATGCTTACAATCTTTTATAAATTACATCCCCATAATTTTACTCACAAATTAAAAAAGTGCATCTATCTTTCGCTCATAGCATTTATAGATTCCAATGTTTCCTCTTCAACCATATGGTTTATAAATAAAAACATTAAATGGTAAATCAAATTATTCCAAAACACATTCACTCCATGGTCTAAAATATAAATTATACGTTCATTATAACAAATATTCAATTCAAATTGACATGCAACAAGTATTAAATAATGAGACGAATCCATGACACATTTCTGTAATATTAAAACATGAAAACTATTATGTTAATGGGACAAACACGGATGTAAATCCATTTTTATAAGAAAATAATCCAAATTTATCTTTGATTTAATTTGAAAAAATTAACCACATACATATCATTTATTTTTTATCAAAAAATATAACATTATTTCATGGATGTGCTTTGAGGGAGATATCAACACCCACCTCAAAAGAATGATATTATCTTATGTTATCCACATAACATTTCTTCTATCTGTTATTTTTCATAATATATATCATAATAAATTACACCTTCTCAACCTTTTCCACTACCAAATATGGACTTAATGACTTCTTTACTTCTACTTCATCCCAAAATGATGGTATCCAACACTATTTTACATATAATTCATCAAACTGGTTTATCAATGTGCTGGAATGAAAACACTCTTATATAAAAGACATAATTAATAAATTATTTTTATCCCAACATCCTTAGTAATTCATTTATCAATAATAAATAATATCTTCAATGGAGTGAATTGTTTACTTAGACTATCCACATGATTAAGGGTTAAACATAGTATAATATTTAATTAAGTACCCAACAAATTCTGATGTCCTTTCCCAAAATTATATAGGAACCTAGGATCACGGTATGATACCATAGTGAGTGTAAAATATTTTTACCTTACTATTTATTTTATATATATTCATGGAAATATGATCAATGTACATTGTATTAGGAATGGGAAGGCAATCTAATGATTTAGTTAACTGATCCAAAATAACCCAAATCCAAATACATCATTGAGAATCCTTCGAAATCCTATTAAAAAATCCATTGATATATTTTCACATGTCCACTCCACCACAAGAGATTATTGATTGATCACCATCAGTAATTATCAATCCCACATTATATTATATCTTGTAAAACATTTCATAGTAATGTATGTAATATCAATTTTCATTCCATCCCATCTGTAATGTTGTTGAAGGTCTTTGTGCATCGTAGTTATGGATAGATGAATATAAACATATAATTATAAGCATAATTGAAGATTTTTTTTCAAAACTATGAATCAAATCCACACATAACCTTTTTCATAACATTAATGAACCTTCCCCTTCTATACTAAAATAAGAAGACATTCCCATCAAAATTGATTATACATTTTCTTATATATATTGATTTTAATTATGAGTCTGCTATGTTCTTATAAAAAATTCAATTATACTAAATCTCAAAATAGAATTGGATTTTTCTACATTGAAAATATCTAGGAAGGAATCAATAATTTTTTTAAAAAAATATTCACATTAAAAAAATTACATGGATAATGTTGCATATTTTATTTGACTCAATGCATCATCCATGTTGTATGACTATACAGAATGATAATTTATCATTATATAATAATCATTAATAAATTCTAGCCATCTTCATTTTCTTATTTAAATTTCATTAATAGAGAATATATAAATAAAATTTTTATGATAAATATATATTTCAAACATTACACCAAAAAAATGATGTCTCAATATTTTTAAATAAAAAACCAAAAAACTTTATTAAAAATCAGGTGTAGGGTAATTTAACTAAATATATTTAAAATAACATGAACAATATGCAATTACATGACCATTTTCATTAGGAAACATCCATGTCGTTTCAAAGAAGAATTAATATTTATGAAAAATCGCCATTTTTAAAAGTCAGGGGAAAGACTATAGAATTCAACAATCTTATTTCTAGTTCATAATAATATTCATAAAATTGTTTCTTCCACATGAATTTAACTATTTTTTGATATAAATTGGTTTTTAGAATATACGATTCATAATTGTGTTCAAAAAAATGTAGTAATATTCTAATATAAGGAAACAATTAATTTCTAATATATTTTTGGTTATTAGAAAATAATTATTACATTTTTATCTGAGACAATACCAATAACATAATTATAAACAATATGTCAATGGAATGAAGATATTTATAACCAAAATTCATTTTTGATATTATTCCCATATAATTTATTTTTAACTATTTTTTTCAATAAAATATTGTGGTTTCTTTCTTGTTCATACTGACTTTTGGAATATATCAAAATTTATTTCCAAAAAAAAACCAAAACATATCTAATAAGACATGAAAAACATTTTAATAATATCCAAAATTAAAATGGATTCATTGGGTATTCATCAAGGTATAAATAAATGCATAGTTCAAATATATATTGTAAAATTAAATACTCATAATTTCATCTTCCCTCACATTCCACTGATGGAATCCCGTCCTTAGTTCAGCCATCTAATAACAATGTGCTTTGTGTGATGATCAATCGAATCATCAATATGACGTAAAGGATACTTACTCATAAAATGGATGTTATAAAATGATCTATATTAAAAAAACATATCATTAAAACTCATTGTATTTAAAAAAAATATGAAAATAACACTCCATGGTGGATTTCATGGTTGAATGAAACATTTTTCTAGAAAAACCTTTTTTTATTTTCATATTCTACAATTTACAATTGATCCAATCTATATGGTTGTTTAGAAATAGGCTGAGCATCTAGTGCTAAGTCAGCATTATGATAAACCTTTTAATCAAGAATAAAACATGGAAAATACTCTATAAATAGATTAGTATTTTCATTTTCTAATATAACTCCCCTTATTTCAAATGTTTCTTTATTTTCAACAATATGAGCTAGGTAACATTGACTGCATTCTCTAATAGATTTCTCAGCATCTTGATAAGTGATAAAATGTATTAAATAATTGAACTCAGCATTCATATGTCTAAAATTTATCTTATTATGATAATATGTACTCAAATAAATACAAAGAATGATATCAAACTTTAATATGTTTTGATAAAAAAATATTTTTGGAAACAATATCCCTTGAAAATTAATATGAAGGTTCTGGTAAATCATTTTTATCCTAATATTTTCTCCTAGAGTTTTCAACAAATGTTTTTTCTTCTTTTCATTTGGTAATAATAAATATTTACAATAGAATTTAATATAAATTAATTAATGTGAAAATACATATTCAAAAAATGTATTGGATGATATAAAATAAATAACTAAACTACATGTCACCAAATATTTTTCCAGACCATCATGATATGTTGTAGTATCAAATGAAATAGACACATTTTTTGGTTTTTGATCATGATGATTTCAATATTTTGGAACTCAATTTGGACACAAATTATAATAATGACCCAAATCATTGAAACTACAACACCTCATCATGTACTGTTATCAATTATCTATTTTTTATTGTTTAAAACTATTTTGTTTGTAGTCAGGAGGCTTGTCACCAAACTGACCACTACAAAATCAATTTCTAGTTCATGTTAAACAATCCCTGAAGGTTAATTTTACACACATGGAAATTTTTGATATCTGACCTCCATACATCATATTATTTTTATTCTCCATTGAATAAAACATTGACATTTTATTAGTTTTGTCATCTTAGTCAATATACATGAATAAAAACTCTATATCAACTTTTTATGAATAACAAACCAAATTGTCGTAATTTTTAAATTATCATTTGGGAATTTTTCTTCTTAAACATGTTATAACCCCTTAGTAAGTTCAATTAATATTACTATATGTATATAGAATAAATTTTGGCACATGCAAGGAAAATATTTAAATGGTTTTCTAGTATACAACCACAGAATAATAATCTTTTGGCTCAATTGTATGCTTTTTCCCATATATAGTCAAAACTTATTATAAAATTATTTCTAAAAGAAAAGTTCCTTGATTGTTTCCAATTCTATGGAATAAGTTCATCATTATACTAGGTATTCATAAGAAATGACCATTGTGAAGTATCCTCAACATTAAAATAATAAATATAATGTATTGCCTTTTGATGTTCCGAACATCCTATTACCTAAGATATCTTCTCTATAACATTAATACACCCATTTCATACCATTGATTCTTATGATCCACTGAATAATGGATGATGTTTCCTATTGAAATTAAAACAAATATATATGTTCTTTTATTCTATATTGATTTAATCTATATAATAAATCCTCACAATTTATAACTTATGATATCGTAGCCATCACTACAATAATATATTCTATTTTGATTCCATCGAACTCTATATGTTGATATATAATGATGTTTTCCTCTAGGTTCCATCCAAAAAAATCTTCAATATTTCCTTCTTGGTTGAAAATTATTAAAGGGAGTGTTTTAGATGAAAAAACATTGTAATATATTTTTCCCATATCATTTAATGTTATCCATAAACTATAATCTATCAAGGAAATGTTATTATCATTATCCAATCCTCTAATGATTTCAAAACTATCCTATAATACCAAAAATTTGGACTCTCTCTTATTCATTTCATAATCATGAGTATTAATTCATTAATTCATTCTATTACATTTGTTTATGCTTTCCAGATTATAAATTTTGATAATTAGATCACAACTCATACTTTACAAACCTGTAAAATAAAAATCAAAACATTCCTTGTGGTATCAATTTTTCCAAAATATAAAACATTTAAAAATAATCGTGACTTGTATTCATGAACAATAATCATGAATATCACCTTGACATCATAAATTACCATTCCCATCCTTAAATCATATTATTTTTTTAAAAATATTTCTGGATTAGAACAAAAAGAATAGTCAAGTATACAACAAGAAAGAAACTGTTAAACTTATGAAACAATAAATAAACATATATCATTTACCTTTTTTCATAATGGTTATTTTAGAATATTAAAACCATGGTTTACAGATGAAAAATACATACATATTTTTCTCAAAAGATAACGTTAAAAATAAATACCATAGTAATAAATTAAAAACAACTTTTATGAAACTTATAGAATTATATTCATAAAACACATTAAAAAATATTTTTACTAGAATAACCATATGAACATCCTATAATATAATCATTAAACAATTAATTGGAGTTCTATCTCAGTTCACCAATCATTTAATCTACAATAGGCTCGACTAAAACTATTTGGTCCACCCCAAAATAAAAGATATAATGGGCTCACCTGATGCTCTTTTGGGTGCCCCTATTTCTGAAGTATAACCCTCAAGTACCATATCATGAATAATTTTTTTTAATTCATTACTTTTTCTATTATAAAACATTTCAAAATTAATTAAACAAAAAAAAGAAATAAATGTTGGATATCGAAATTCCATTTTCATTAAATACCCATTTTTAATACCAAAATAACATTTTAGTTTAAAATACCTTTTGGAATAAAAAAATTCCCCAAAAAATGAAAAATTGTTTTATTTTAAAAAAAAATTCAATTGAAAAAATTATGGAAATATGTGTCACAAGTGTAAATAATTTATTTTCATCCTGTATATTAAGATTATAACATCCCTTTTTTTGTTTGACAAAATGGAATTTATAAAACATGTAAAAATTTTCCTTTTAAAATAATTTCAACATAAATTAAAAAATATACATAAAATATAATTGAAAAAAAAAATTTATACATAAAATCATTCATAAAATCAATATATTAATATGGAAATTTTAATGTAAGAGTTGTAAGGTAACCTTTAAAATATAATTTTTTTGAAATGTACCTTATCATTTTAGAAAAATTTTAATCATAATCCTTATGATGGAATGAATTTCAAAAAATCTATAAATACCAAGATAATTTATACATGTATTACCTAATGCATCGAAGGATCTATATATACACATCTTAAAACAATCTATGTGTATAATATCAAAATAACCCAAATAATGGAATTTGAGAGGAAGTCCCTTACCATGATTTTGACGTGTCACATGTGTCTTTTTTCATAAATAATAAAATATTGAAATTACATACATTATTTGAAAAAAAAATTATTTTATTTTTACATTACATTATCTTATTACAATGTTTTATACAGTTACATAATTAATTGGGTTTTCGTCATATGTTTTGACCGCATCGGACTACTATGTCATAAATGATATAGGTCGGTTGTCTGTGGACAAAGAGGGAATTATTTTAATATCTAAAGGGAAATAATAATGACATAATTATCAAATGTTTTCATGAAATATCGATTTAAAACCAATAGTCAATGTTTTATTTTATAAATGTAGTATGTTATGATCATTGATACTTTAAGATGTACATGTGCAGGAGTAACATTTCCATTTATCAAGAATAATTATAGAGATTATATGAGTAATATTTTATCATTATAGAGTGATAAAAATATCATACAAACAATATTATTTCTCTAAATATACTTATTTATATCATCCTTCTGTTGTGTGGAGGAAATGAGAGTCACATAATACTCATAAGGTTTTAGTCCACATGTTTATGAATCCATTCTCTCGTATCAATATAGATCTGAGTTCTCTAGTAGTATTTGATGGTTTTAGGATGTATTTGATTCATATTGTGACCTCTTAGGTGGTGCCGAAGATTAGGATTTGTTTGATGCATTGTTGGGATTCTTCATCCTGGGTTCTTTCCAGATTTGGGAACCCCTAGAAGGTTCATCTCTTGCGCAAAGTGTTTCTGAGCGTCACAGAGATCTAGTTTTCTTGTGTTCACCAATCATCTTAAGGCATTCGTCCAGAGAAATCCTCTACTGTCATAGAGAAGTCTTCATGTAGTGTTGTGGATTAATTCTTATGGTTGTGACTAGAGACCATTGCGGTGATTTCCAGGAATAATGGTTGTAATTAGGGTTCTTCTATAGTTGGAATCATCACTATCACCAGTTTTTCCATGTCGTCAATATTCTTATTGGCGATTGGAATTGGTCGATGGAAAACGGTGTAGATGGATAATGATTCATTTTTAGTATGTCCTTTTTTATACTTTTTTGGCCTGTTTCATTGGATTATAATTGGAGGATGAGGTTGTTGATTGGTTGTAAATGTATATATGAAATTTTGATTTGTTTTATCCTATTATAAATTATTACATATTCCTATATGTACTTCTGGTTGGGTCTCCAAAAAATAGGTATTGTGGTTTTGACACCCATCATCCAGCCAACTGTCATTTTTATTGGATTTATGGTTGCCATGATTTTATTTTGTACACTGATTTTAGTCTTGAGTAGTGTTGAATAAGGTTGAATTTTTTGTTATTCTTTCAAATGTATTTTCACATGGGATGCTCTAAATTGACATATATCTGTTTAAATATATCATTCAGGCATCCATATGCATTCGTATGTGTGTTGGAGGTGTTTTCGAACTCATTGTGCTGCCCGCATGGTGAAACTTTTAGGTTGGGGGTGATACATTATCTTCTTAATAAAACTACTGCAATATATTTCAGGGGGTGATGAAACTATATAAATTTCCTTTTTTGAAATTTTTTATGCATTAATCACTTTGGTCTTGTCTCATTCCATTGGGGTAGTTTTTATGGAATTGTTCTCACTGCATTTGTAATGGGATTCCTCTTTTCCAATTCATCAAAATAGGATTTTATTTTATCAAATAATAGTGGATATTTCATTTAATTATTGAAAAATGTATCCTTAAAATAATTATAATTTCATTAGTTTCAAATAAAATATTTACCATTATTTTTATTACATAACATGTAATGAGTTAGCAAAAAATGAATCACATCACGTCATGAGGTGATAGTTCGCCGCACTCTCGAGGGATGTTATCTTATCCTTTATGGAATGGAATCAAAAAAGATATATATTCTATAATGACACTAGAGGTATAATTATTTTTTAAATATAATATATATATACATTATATTGATCATCATACCCATATTTGATAGGTTATAATGGAAAAATGTAAAACATTGTTTCATGAGGTGGTAGTCTGTCATACATATGAATGATGATTTTATAATCCATTTTATTAAAGAGGGGAATGATTTAGGTTAGGAAAATAACATAATAACTTCCCAAAATATGTATTATTATGAGGTTTTTTATATTAAATGTTTATTAATAATTTAGGGTGGTGGATGAAATAAAATAAAATTATTTTTCACAGAATGATACCACTACTCTGGGTAACTTATTTTAGTTTATAACTATGGCCTTACTTCATTGGAGTCTTCCCTAAAGTAAGGATTTTAGGGATAGATGAGGAAAATATTTTATATATCTAGGAATTTATTTTTTGAGACAGTGGTATTTTTATGTTGCGATGATTGTTGGAGAGGGGGTGTAATGTTATATGTGAGATGTGTTGGACACTTGTAATGTTTTGAAAATATTCAATCATACACATGGTTTTATCGTGTCTTAATCCACAAAAATGGACCATTATATGAACAATATTACATAATGTTGATATATGGACATCTAAGGATTGTTTCTGATGTACGTATGTCTTTTCAAACTCTTATCTTCATAGTTCCACCCATCCATAAATCTTTTTTCCCATAACTATTATAATTAATTATTATTGTTTCGACAATTCATTTTGGTAAAAAAAGTTATAATGACCATATTATAATATATAAATTATAATGATTCAAAATATGAACTCTTTTTATTAAAATTCAATTCATATAGGTGGAAAAAATTCATTAAAAATTAATCCCATAATCTCGATGAAAATGTGTGTTTTTAATAATTGAATTTTTACAAAATAGATGATACTATATTAAATATAAGAATTACAATATTTATTAAATCATAGTAAATTTATATTTAACTATATATTATATGTAATTTAAATTTAAAAAATTACCACTTAGTAATTATTTTATATAACTATAATGGATAAACATTATGAATTTTAAAAGATGTTTTAAAGAAACCCAATTTTGAACCTAAAAACAATATTATACATAAAACCAATATAATGATTATTTAAATTTAATTAAATGGAATAAATAAAATAGATAATACTATTTTTATTATAAATAATATTCAAAACATATTGGGTCTTTTTAAATTCTTAAATTGTTGAAAAGAATATTCTTTTTTGCGAAAATCAATATTTTAACTATTCACTGAAAAATCAATCCTTTCCAAAAAATCATTAATTTTACCCAAAGTAAAATCTGTATTTTATGATTTTAAAATTTATATTATTATTTTAAAATTATAAATCTGTAATTTTGGAATAACTTTATTAATAAATCATTATATTAAAAGAGTATAATTAAAACTAATTATTTATTGATATATAAAAATACAAAATAATTTTATAACTAATATAAATATCAAATTAATCATAATAAATATGAAAGTTATTAATTATAAAATTACCATGATTTATACAACCAATAATATTATTTATTATTTTTTTGTTTCAAACATTCTTTTTTTCACTATAGGAAATTCTATTACATAATGTTCCCTAAATTTCTTAGTCATATTTGAAAATTATTTCTTTTCTCGGTTAATTATTTTTATTATAATATCATATAGTTGTTCTCAAATACCCATTTGATATAAAGACTTACTTTTTTTAAAATTATTAACACATTATAATAAACATAATTGGAGAACTTTCTATCTTAACGTCCCATTACATGTGTTGTCAAATTTCTGGATATTACACCATCAAACTTTTATTAGTGACCACTTGGAATATTTCTACACTATTTCATAAATTATCAACTGGACCTAAATAAAATATTAATAAAATTTAATCAATTTATATATATTGATCTATATATTTCATATCCAAATAATATTTAATTCATGTTTTAACATGAACCATATTGTTTTATATCTGAGGTATTTCATAGTTGTAATTATTGATTTCCATGTTTCTCATTTAGTGTACCATATATTGTATCATTAATTTACATCATATTAATCCTTATATTTTTCCTATCTAGAAATCTCTATAATAAACAATTTAATTTTTTTTATGTGAAATCAATTTGGGTTAATTATTTTTAATTTGTTTCATTATATTTTTTCATGTTTGTCGTTTATATTGCATTTTTAATTTTCAAATAAAAATGTGATTATTATTAAAATATAATTTAATTTATTTTGTTAAAATTTATTTTCTTCCATATTAATTGAGATATAGATATTTAAATCATTATAATTTAATGGTATCTAAAACATGACATAAATGAGACATCTAAATCATGTAAAAAATCATCACAGTAGAACCATTCACATTACAATCTTTTTTAGATCCATAAAGGTATGTATACATATTCTAATAATTACAATCTTAGGGTTATGAAATTAACTATTATTTTATATAGTAAAAATTAGTTTTTCTTCTAGAGTTATTATATTCCTGTATCATCATACAGATGCAAATTTTACTAAAGAATTCTTTTGGGAAAATAGATATACTATAATTCTCAACAAATATAATGCTAAGAAAAAATATAAGAAACAATGTTTACATTCATAAAATCCACCATGATAAATGTGTACATGATAATTACTATTCAATAATAAAAATGATGATTTTTTTACCCGCTCCTTCTATAAAATAATTATTATTTCTTATTTATGTTTTATTTTTATATAACATTGAAAATGCCTTCAATTTATGGATTTGTTATAATATTTCATATATTTAACAAAAAATATGAAAAAAAATTCCTTCCTTAATGTAGTGAGTTATATAATTAATAAATAGAAAACAGTTATATTGATTCAGTAATTTTCAATTTTATATTTATATAGATATATTGATTTACAATTGATAGTGGTATGGAATTTGAGAATTGATGTGAAATTTATTTTTGAAATGGATGAATGAGACACACTTATTGCATTGGTGAAAGAAAAATAGTCCAATATGGAGGGGATTTTTTTTCATTTACTTCTACAAATTTTTCAATAGAAAAAAATTCAAAACTCACAGTATTATATAATAGAAAAATATTTAACAAGATATTTGAATATTTTATTTTTTCAATGGTACAAAGGGATAAAATGGGGTTCCCTCTAGAAATAGGTTTCAGTAGGATTAGATATTATTAATTTTCGCGTATTAACATAGAAATTATGTAGAAATATTGAAAAATGAAATAGAATTGTGAAATAATGGGTGTAGTGTGGTTGGCCATTATTTTAACTATTATTGATATGATTCCCAATTTTAGTGGGAGAAGAAATGGGAAAAATTTTTATCATTATCAATAATATAATTGTGGAAGAATAGTAATGGTATAATGATACTACTAAATACCATTTTGTATACATTGGGACATCTGTCGGACCTTGGTTTTGGATTTTTAAATGTTGAAATGTAGTTATTTTTGGGGTATGTATTTTAATTAATTGTGGGGTTCCATCTAGGGAAACCTAAACAGTAAATAATTTTACACCTCAGTTATACTTCATGATACATCATCTCAGACATCCAAAGGATGATATATGGATATATATCATTCATTTTCAAGTAGTGATGACAAATTTCTACATTTCTTACATTTTCCTCCAACCTCTTGGTTTATTTTTCTATTACCATGATATTTTTCAAATGATTTATTTTGAATGACATGAACATTACAAAATAGTTCAATATGAATTACACTTGCCTGAAAATTATATACACAATGTTACTTTTTTTAGAAACACCATTACTCATATTATATGAATACATTCACATAGCATTAAAAACAATAGTTTGCATACACCAAAATGCATAAAATTAAAATTTAAAACTCTACAATATAGAAAACTTGTAAGATAAAATATGATAATAAAATGGGTATGTTTTATAATGTCATAAAATTATTGTATCCAGAACACTTCAACAGATTTCACTAACATAAGATTAATAAGTTTGTGCATAACACTCTAGTTAGTATATTGTTGAATTCAATTAAACAAATATGGAAAATCCTATATTTATATCATTAAACATATATTAATATTCACATGTTAGTGAAATTAATAAAATATGTAATAACATGAATATATATGTTTTTACCAATACATATACACATTAGTAAGTACAATTACCACTGTATGCATATTTTTATAGTATGAAATTACATTATATTTTATATATATATAATGTATGAATAAATTTTCAATATGTAGTTAATTATCACTCCCATGAACCATCCATATTATTTAATTATAGAGTATATTTATACCATAATGTAATTATACCAATATTAAATTAAACGAAAATGTATAAAACCCTTTGAAATAAAATAATAACACATACACTAACCTTCTTGATTATTTATTTATGATAATTATAATTACATTTCATAATTATAGTTTAAATGCCTCAGAAATAAAACATTCATTTTACACTGGTATGGATATTAATTATTATGTAAATTTTTTCAAACTACTATAGTATACATATATTTATAAAATTAAATTACATGAGTAAAAATTTGTTAGATTTTTTTTAAATCCATCCAAATTTATAGACATTACACAAAAAAATCAGAATACAAATAGTAAAAATTAATAAAACACATTAATTTACACACACATTTATATAAATATTATTCAACGAGTATTAATAAAAAATTAAATGACATTCACATTAAATATAATCCATCAATGATTAATCATTTTGAATATATTAATCTATAAACTACATTTTCAGAATATTCTTACGTTTTCTCATACTTATATTAACCATATCAATAAATTCACCTTGTGATACTCTTCATTGAAACGAATATATAATTTAGATAAAAAATTAATCCACTAAAATACATTAAAAAATTGGTTGAAGAATAATTTCCAGAAATACATGATCTAATATGTGATTTAAACCACATAAAAATTTTAGATGATCCCAAAACAGTTGATTCTGGAAATATATATGAGGAGAAAAATGATTCAAAAGAATGATAAGTATAATTTGATATATTCATGTGTTTACCAAGTGTACAAGGTACCTGTTTTTGAAAAAACCACAAATATATAATGTAAACTGAAATAACTTTCTAAAATGTTCTTTATTTAATATTCATTACTATATTCAATTATCATGTGATAATATACCTATAAAAAATTTATCTAACAATAAAATTTTAATATGACACACAAGAAAATATGTCCTGTGAAGTTCATATAATCTATTATATATATATATATATATTTAACAAACACACAAATATATATATATTAAGTATATTTATTTTAGAAATTTATTTACAATTAATACAGTCATATAATATATACAAATATATTTATATAATGTATTTATTATAAATAAAAATGTAAAATATGTTTATATATTTTATTTAAATACACATATATTATATATTTAAAAAATATATTTAATAATGTTTATTTATTGTTATTAATATAGATATAATTTTATAATGTAATTTTAGTATTTTTTTTTGTTTCTATACAAATAAATTTTAAATAAATATATTTATATATATATTATCTATTTACATATATAATCTATTTATTATAAATTAATTTCTTATTATATATGTGTGTGTGTGCGTGTGTGTGTGTGTGTGTCTATATATATATAATAAGCAGGTATGGGGAACACCCCCTTTTTGATAAAGAAAGAATGAACTCATTTCACCTCGGTTCAGAGGTAACCCTTTCGATGACAAGAAGTCCCAAGGGCTCAAAGGCCAATTAAAATTTTATGACACGAAGGCCTAGTGGCCTAAAATCCAAATACTAGCCCTTTAAATCCATAGGTGAGTAGTGTACATCATTCCATGTCACCCGTTTAATGTGTCTATATAATTTGTGAATGTGTGAATATTTATTAAATGTAATTTTAATTTTTTTTCACATGAGTAATTTATATATATAAGTATATAAAAACAAATATTTTACATATTATAAATCATTTATAAAATATTTTTATATATATTTTAAATACATATATTTATATTCATATATATAATCATTATTTAATATATACATCATATTATAAATAATACAATGGATTTTTTCATAGACTATTATTTATATAATCACACACTAGAATGCAAACACACTACCCCCTATGACATGTTACATAGATCCTATGGGCCTATGGATCTTGCTAGGGTTTACTATCAACATAGTTTAAAAGTAAGATTTTTTTTAAAGAAAGGGTTCCATGACCCCATCCATATTTTTGTAAAAAAAATATGCAGTATGATTAAAATAATATAGGAGGGTTTTAGGCCTTTTATGTTATAAACTCATTTGATTTAGTAATTTATAAAGGGTTTAAACCATTGATAATATGAGAAAGTATGATAGTTAACCCCAACCCCTAATTTTTTAAATTACATAATAATTTATGTACATATAAAAAAAATATTATAAACGAAGAACTTGTAATTTTTCCAAAATAATTATTTACATGAGGTTTTTCATAACCCCCTCAAAAAACTTTTTTCAAAACATGATTTTTTTAGTATTATTTATGATATTTTTTTTCATGTTTATTTCTTGATTTATTTTTCTACATATTAAATTCAATATTTTTATCTTATTAGAACCACATACATATTACAACTATAATTATAAATAAATATATAAAAATTTTGATAAATGTCATAATCATTAATATTTAAGGATCCAAGAATATATTAATGTTATATATCTGATAAATGAAATAATCTAATGATAAAATATCACTATTTGATGAACAAGGTAGTAACAACAATAATAATCATAGGGATGTAATGTTAATAAAATGATATTGTATCAAAAAATTAAATTGAATTATTTTTATAAGAATTCATAGATAATACATTAAAATCCTTTCAAAATGTATTTAAAAGTGTAATTATTTTCAGTAGGGGAATCTAGAACATTGAATAACTTAAAAAACTCCCAAAGGGTTGTAAAATATATAATTAGAAAATGATAAACACATTTAAGAGGGAGATTATTTTAAAACTAGTAAGATCGATGTTTGTCAGGTCCAATGATGTGGGTCATTGAGGTTAATACACATGAAATGAGTGATTGTGGTAAAAAAAATTCAGTGGCCCAGTTATGCCAACCATTACCCAACTAGTTGGGAAACCCACCATCGATCATGTTGTGGTCACCGAACTAACAAAAAAAATCCCCACATATCATTGGTCACCCATATATCATACTCCACCAACATTAATGATGTCATGAAAGTATGATAGGGCATGAGATGTGGCCCTATGACTAGTGGATATCTTGATATTGAGCAGTAATATATTTGTATTGTTTGTATTCCTATTGGAGACCTGTAGTGACCATTCATTGTTGTAATAGGCCATCGTAGCCTCCTCTACTTCATTAATGGTCCACATCTAACACACATTATTATTGTGATCTTATATTTCTATATAGAACCCCACCCACTCTTTTAGATTCCTCTAAAGTGGATGTTAGATAAGAAGAGTATCAATCCAAGGGGAATTATTTATTTGGATTTTTTGAGAGTCAAAAACATAATCAAATCATAAAACCGAACATCATAATAATATGTGGGGACAATGAAATTTAACATGGAATATGCCACATTTTGGAGTATTAAAAACCCTAAGGAAACTATGAGAATGTCCAATATGAATTAGAGTGTTAAAAAAATTAAATATTGAGACTCAAGTTAAATATGAAACTAATAAAAACCTGTGTGATCATCCACTCTTGGATATGACTATGTCTCCTCTTTGATAATAGTACATTATTAGTAAAATGTGATGGTTGGGGACAATCGTACACAATAAGAGGTGAATATGGCCAACAGTGATGAAAAATTATAATTATATGGTCTTAATATGAATAAAATAATCCTCATGGAATCACTTCTTGACCTTAGCCTCACCAACGTCCAGCTCCAACATCTACATGTTTTTTTGGGATATCAACCACATGGGAGAGGACTTTGAAGGCGGTGCATGAAGAGGATACTTGGTTTGTTTGGTGGAAAAGGGGCCATCAAGGGTGGGTTTCCAAACTAGATGGATGGGATTCCTCATAGATGATCCACTGAAATTTGATAGATGTCATAAATTCCACTTTTAATGTTTATCGTCATATTAAATATATTATTAGTTGTATCCTTTCCTATATTCCATTGTATGAATTTTAATTATCATTTTCTAATAATTCAAATCTAGAAAAAACATATATAATGGTATACAGTATAATAGGTTTTAACTGATTATCTCTGAATTCCATATGAATCCATTAATTTAAATTATATTAAATAATTTCATTGCATTGGGATTGTGTATCAATGATTCTATTCAATATTACTATTTTGTATATTGAATACTGATATTCTAAAAAACCGTTTTTTATTTATCACATCATTTATATTCATCAAAAATGCGGAAAAAGTTTAAATAGATTATATTTATTGATAATTATAGTTGTTTTAGGTATGTTTTTGTAATAAGACACAAATATGATGCTTTATTTGTCCAAAAAAAATCTCTCAATCAACTAGGAACAAATAATCAAAGTTAAACTAGGAAGTTATTGACTATTAAAGAAGGTTTTTAAAAGGTGTTGTGAAATTCATCCTCTATCATATATGTTATTTTATAACTTATTAATATTTCCTATATTTTTTTCATTGATAACGATGTGAAATATATAGTTATATAATTATATATCCTTATATTTACATGTGTCAAGACATCATTTCCCTACTAAGATATGTCAACCAACTATATTCCTTTTCTACTATAAAAACACCCTCCCATATTTCATTTCCCTATTATTGAAAACCCTTATAGGATTATCCATGATGAATTCCTACTCTATTCCTTATACCCAAGTTCATCAAATAGATATTTTCTTCCACCTCCACCACATACACCACGTATCATATAAATCGATTTTCCTTGTCCTTATCATGTTGTATCACTACCTTAATTCCAACAACTCTACATCCGCATCAATTTTTTTCACTGTTAATGGTTTAAATTTCTCATTAAATATGTTTTCCTAAATTATATAAATTATAAGGGATCATTATCTTCTTTAAAATTCTTATTTAACTTTTTTTATTATTTTTCGTTGAGGAAATATCCTTTTTTGGTGACATCCAATATCTAGACAATTGCTTTTACATTACATACATTGTGATTACTCATCCCCCTTTGTGTTTTTATTCATTACATATCATTATTCTTTATCTAAATAGACATTTCATTCCATAAGTTTTTTGTTTATTCCATGTTGTTACAACTAAATTATTCTTTCTAGATGATACATCATTTTTTTCATAATATATGTTGAACCAGACATAATTTTTCATACTATAAAAAATTATTCTCTACTATCAATGGTCGTAATTTATCATTGGACGTATTTCAAGGAATTTCAGAGATCCTAACTGCTTGTTTTAGCAATCATCCTTTTCATGACATATTCTATTTCTCTACATTCAAGATCGAGATCCTCTTCATGTTCATTGATTCTGAAACTTATTCCATGATAGAAATTTTCCACTACATAAGAACATCATCAACTCATTCCTAATGTTCTTCATACCACATCACATCTATTCCACTTTTTTTAACATTAATGGTTCATATAACTTGTTTAACATGAATTAATGGAGTTAGTAATCCCTAACTATCTTATTTTAGTGTTATCCCTTATTTTGAAAGCCTCCACAATAGTTTACTACTTATTTGTGGTATTTTAAAATTATATTATTATTCCATATATTTTATTTGAAATTTTGACAATTTTGTAACATTTAAAGACAAATTTTAGATAATAAATTTTAGCCTTTTAAATATTATTCATGGCTAATTTTACAAAAATAAATTTCATTTATTAGTAAATAAATTGATTTTACTTAATCAATTTACATTTACAACAATGTTTCTATTATCCCAATAACCCTTATCATTTTTAAGTAATATATAATAATTTTATTTTATAAAATTCAATCCTATATGAAAGTAAGATTTCATAGGATATTTTGTTAATAAAAAAATGAAAACTTAAAAATATATTTCTACATTTGATTTATATTATCATATACGTATTTCCATAAAATTACAATATTTTATATCGCATAAAAATATATAATATTGAAATAATAATTAATAATTATAGGTTCATCCACAAAATATAGTTTGTCATATTCTACAAATGAAAGAAAAAATTATGATAAAATAAAACATATATATGCACATGAAATTAAATATAGAGGATATAAATTTCCATTATCAGAGATGATATTCATTGATTTGGATGTATCTCACTTTTATCACATTAATTTTAGGAAATATCTATGTTTTTTAATGATTTCTTCATTATTTACATAATTTTTTACAATATTATTTTGTTTTTAACCTGCAATTATAATTTTATTTTTCATTAATTTTGATATGAAAATGCATACAAAATAAACACATAGTAATTCATACTCCTTTATCCACTCTAATTAAAAAGTGATTATGTTGTTTTCTATAGAATTCGAGTTAACCATGTACCTATCCGTTAAATCAACATGTATAATGTAATGAATATTGGGTGCATCATAAATTAAAATTGAACGAAACTATATTTTATAGGTTTTCACATAATTCATAACTTATATTATAACTCATTCAAAATATAAAAACATACTTCTATTCATTGGATAATATAGTAGTGAATATATACACCAGTAACATTGGTTGGTATGATTTCAACTTATTAACTACTAGAAAAAAATCTAACGTTGATTAACTCAGTCGTACATCTTGAACTTATGATAATGTATATGGTGCATATAAAATACCATTAACATAATTAACCAAAAATGGTTAGTATGTTTGAATTTCATAATTAATTTTTATTAAATAGAATTTATATGTTATATAATTTAATGTTTTATCATTTATGAATTTCCATAAAAAATTATTTAAAATCCAATGATCAGATTGAATTTTATCCATTTGAATAATTAATTTAATTATTTAAATTTTACTCCATTACCTTACAAAACAATATAATTTATCCAATGGAGAATATTTATATATTTTTTATTAAAAAAACACCTCCATTGATATCATTTATATAATGAATATTTGTTTTTTATTTCTATATGAATTTTTTTTAAAAATAAATCATTCTTTCAATTGTATATATTTGAATATATATGATGTCATATGTATACCACAGAAATAATCATCAAATTATTATATCATAATAACTGAACATTTCGGATGATGATGGTATGTAAATTTTTATCATCTATATATTATATATATATTAACTCTACTACCTTATTTACTACTTTTTTTATTTATTTCGCAACATGTTATGTCCCATTCAAATAAATGTCAGATGGATACTAGTTGAAATAATTATAATTTCATTTTCTGGGATACATTTTTGGCTTATACATTATCCTCACATCTTGGTCTCTCCCACCCGTGGTAAATTTTTATTTCCCATTGCCTCACCATGTATTTATCCTTACCATTTATTCTTCATTCATATATAAAACTCTACCTCCACTACTCCTACCCATATTCAATTTCATGAGTCCCACTCAAACCATCCCTAGAATCAATAACATCTCTTTGATTCTCCATCCATTTCACATCCCCTCTATATGATCCACCGAATTAATACAATTAAAATCACCATAATCTCTTCAAGATTGTTTTCAAAAACTTCTCATACACACCCAAATTATTTCTTGCCACAAAATTTTTAGACCAAAAAAAATTCACCTTTATGTGGTTCACTATCATTCACAATCCATCATTTACAACAATTAACTACCGTAAATAATCATGACTTAGAAACCACTTTATTCACCTATGATGTCTATAGAGATTGCTATAAAATAATATTGAATCACTCAAAATTAATTTCATTAAAAATAATATCTTATAAAGTGACTCAATTTTTCATTAATTATTGAGTTAGAGAAACAAATCGTACAGTATTTTCAGTATATTTATCATTATTACAGTCTAATTACATTTCTCATAAATTATTCATATTAATGATGAATATTATATAATTATTAATTTTATAATTCATGTATCAAGATAAATTAAAAAGTATATAGTCCTATCATTTTTCACTAATCATTTATTTTTTCTCCATTTATATGTATAAGATCTTCCTTAGTGATATATGTTATTAAAAACTGATTATATTTTTTATTAATTATTTCTAATAAATGTATCTATTTACATTACTCATAATTTTCCCATCTTTTATGTTTCACATCATTATTGACTATATATACATATGAACAAACTAAAAGTATATTATAATGCCTTTTAGTCACTATTATAGTTTAATTAATCTTCCCATCATGTTTTTATCATGATGTGTTTTAGTTTGAAAATTAATAATATTTTATTTATATAGTTATCTGATCTTATATATTTATATTCTTTTAATTCATCACTATTCATTCATTTATTTCTATACATACTTGTATCAGTTATTCTAAAATGATTATTGTTCTTGTAAATAGATTTATTTTTTCATTAATGGTTTCTTCTCTGATATATCATTCTTTTCCCCCTTCTTATTAAATTTTCATCAGAGTTTTATGGGGTTTTCTCATGAAAAAATATCTATCTAATTCTGACATATAAAAAAGTTATTTTAATCTATGAATACATTTATATATTATTAGTTTGGTTTATTGTCATGTTATGTGATGTTATGTTACTTATCATTCTTATCTGTTTTATTTTTTCTATAATCAAATCAATTATTTGGATACATTTCAGCACAAAAAAATTAATAATACAAATTTATTTTTTCTTTATTGCGAATTTCTAATAACCATACTATTTTTTTGAAAAAATTATTTCATATAAAATGATTTTATACATTATGAATTTGATATTTATATTATCCAATTATGTACATCATGGATCATGAATCTTACTGAATCTGTTACCAAATAACATTTCATTTTTTCATTTTTATTCACTATCAACTATATTAATTAATTATAAGTACTATTTGAAAACATTTAAACTCAGTTACATGTTTTTTGATCACTTGTTAGTAGTTATTATACATTTTTATATATATAACATAAAAGGAAATAATTATACTATAGTTACCTTGAGTATATGATGCATTCTATATTTAAATGTTTTTCTTATACCCTATTAGGGGTTATCAATTGTAATTATCATATTAAATTTTTATTTCAATGAAATTTTATACTCATCTTTTCCATTAATTTTTTATATTTTGTTTCATAACATTTATTTAGTTGAAATAATTCCATATTTCTCTTATAAGTGAAATAATAACAATTTAATTTTATCAACATTTGAAATGTTAGCAAAAAATTACAATCGAGAATTATATTTAATAAAAATCTACCATTATTTTGTTTTACCAGAACAAGGACTTGAATTTTTATTATGATCGAGACATGATTAATATAATCTAGGGAAAAAATTATTTGAATATACTCAACAATCCCAGAAAATTAATTAATTGTATTAATTTTCAAGTAACACTTTTATTATTTTTATCTTCATATTCTTTTTTTGATATTTTAGTGTCATTAATTATTTTATTAATAATTTTTTTCCTTACTAATGTGGGAATTTAAAATATAAACCCATAATTTTGGTAGAAATTTCTTTCTAACGTACAATAATTTGATCATTCGAACCATAATTAGAAAACATTATTGGACTAGGAAGTGAACAAATATCAAACTCCATAAACCTCTCAGTATCCATGGGGAAAAGCCATTAAGAAAAGATGTTCATAATATTGGAGGATTTTTTATGCACTCTTTATAAATACATCCATATATAAACATTTTATCACATGTGAAAAGTAAAATAAATAGTTTCTTACATTTATTTTCATCACTATATGATTTGGTGGTTAAATTATTTTGACAAATATATATATTTTAATATATATATATATATATATGTTCTCATATATATATATATATTAATGAAATTATCAACATGATTGTGTATTCATTACATAATATTTTTTTATCATAACACATAAGTACTTTTAATGGAAGCATATATATTGTGTTCAACATTGGAATACTAACCTTTTCTTCTAGATACATTCCTAACATATGAAATTGGTATGTATTCTAATTTTTTATTAGTATTTCCTTCATCTTTCATCGATAATTTAATTGTTATTATATTAATATTTTCATCTCCTCTAAGTTGTAGTCATGAAACTGTATGTGAATTCCAAATTTCATCACCATAAAGAGCTCTTATACATTGATTTATAACCATGAAATGATTTTATATTTTTTTTTTTTTTCATATTCCCCAAAATTCATCCACCCTTTCACTAATATATTCCTATGAATGAGAATTTTATCATAAAATCCTATATTGTGCACTTAAATAGTCACCTGCTTATTTAGGACATGAAACATATCCACCTATCAGCTCCCCATCTCACTTATATGTCTGACTACAGACATTCCCCATTTATACATAGATTACAAAAACTAAATATATTCACATGTTTTGATAATTCTTATACCTTGATTATTTTATTTATACTTTTCATTAATATTTTCATTTATTCATAGAAATGAATATATTCAGTGAACTTTATCTTCCACAATGTTTTATATATCATACAAATAATACATTAATTATATGTTCCACTACTGTATAATAGGTTTCCAAACAGTGTAATTAATTTTACCTTCATAGTGTATAGTTTCTTATGGCCTCAATTAATGGGATTTATACAGTACATGCAGTAGAACATTACATGATAAATTTTCCATACAATTGATTATTTATTACTTATTTTATAAATATACTTTATTTATATACATATTCCTCCGAAGCCACTATTTTTTGAATGTATGAATTATTTATTAGATATTTTTTATATGTAGATACCTGTATTATAAAAAAATTATTTTTGTTTGTGTATTATAGGATAAAATTACAATTACATACTTCTTAATTTGTTTACATTTGTTATTTTTATTTGAAAATTTTAGGTTATAGTGAAAATTAATATTTATGGATTATAGGGAAACAATTTTTGTTGATTAATACAATAAAATTAAATATTTGTTTAAATAGAAAAATCATCTATACTCAGAGATAATTAGATCAAAGGTACATCATCTCTAAATTTATATAATAATATATCTACTTTATATATAATACTACAGATATAATTCATCCAAATTAAGAATAAGGATGCAGTTTAATTTTTTTTGGAAATTGGAAATTTTAATTTCCATGATAGAGTTCTTCATTGATTATCTCTGAATACAAAACTAATAATTTTCATCAAGCCTCCAAAAAATCCTACATTGTTTTATTAATTTCAAATTTAAATTGATCCTATTATTTTTTTAGACTTCAATAAATTTTTATTTTATTCACATTATTAATCTAGACATTCAATGCAATATATTTTGGGATAATTATGACTTCATATTATTTTATATTATCTTCTATAGTTTTATAATTTTAGACATAAATTTTACTACAAAATTATTTTAAATAATATTAAAATTCAATGTAAAAGAAATTCCAATATTTTCATATATTATTCCATCATGTTATAGAATTATTACCTGAGTAAATATTTAACAAGGCCTATTATTGGGTAAAATCAAAGACATAGTAATTATAATCATATAATGGGGAGTGTCAACAAGGAAATCCCAACATTCAACTAAAATAAGTGTCCCTTCTAGGGCCATCCTTACCATTCTAGCATGATTCTTTTAAATTTAATTTATCATTGAGAAATCAATGCTTATTGTATAATTTCCAGCTAATATAATTAAAAATTCACTATATAGATTTATTAACTAATGATTTTTTTTATTATATATAATTATAATTCCATAGATCAAGATTTCATGACATGTGAATGTTTTATTATACACCTCAAAATTCTGGGTGAAATCAATGGATATGGATAATAGATTATAAAGTGTGGTTAAATTTTTATTTAAACACATGATGATATCTCTAACAAAAAACATCAAAACATAGAGATTTTTAGGGAAAGGTTTCATACATTTTAATTCCTTGTTATATTATATCATACTTTTAATTGATACTGCACCGATAATTATTCCCAAAGATGAAAAAATGGTTTAAAATTTAAACTGGACTACATATTGTAATGTGAAGAATGGTATAATTTTCATTTGAAATATCTGAAGAAAAAAATTATTATTTCATTAGTTCCAACAATTAAATAAACATGTAATGATCTATTTATTAAAAAATAAATTTGTTCATATAATTTCCATCATAATTTATCTTATTTAAATTTATAAATTTGAAATCAAATGGAATATTATTACCCAATATTATATTTTTTTATCTATCCTACGTTATATTTGTAAGGATTCGTAATATATTTATATACACAACTAATATGATAAGAGAACCATGTTTTATCGAAAATTGAGTATAATGTTTTGAAACATAATTCCGTTATGAAATTAATTGTTACAAGACTCAATATCAAATTACCATTATTGAAAATAAATCAAATAACAGTATATATATTATGAATATTTTTTTTACCAACATGTAAATTTCAAGGTCAATTAAAATTGTTGTCCCTATTAAGGTAATAATTAAAATTATAGTATAATTTCATTAAAATTTCTTATATAATTGTAATTTATCTTACTATTCATTACATTAATGTGGAAATATTTTATAAAATTCACTATATCATTTAAGGTATAATCATCTTCTGATAGATTCTACTTTCATACATATGGGAAAAATGTTGTATTATTTGTTTTTGTTTTATTTATTATTTTCATTTTTATGATAAATTTATATATTGTATACCATAAAAAAATAATATATATTTTTCCATTTTGTAATAAGTAATAATATATTTTATATTATATTCTTCATATCTATAACCAATCTTAGGGTATGTTAGAAAATGTGAATATATAGTTTTGTGTATCACTTAATTATTATTCTTTCATTTTCACTACCTTTCCTATATTGTTGAAAATTGGATCTTATTACGACCATTCATAGTTATAAATTCAAAAAATTAAAAATTCTTATTAGATACTTACATATTCATGTTTAGATTGAGGGGTCTGGATTATTGAGAAACACTTTCAATTATTCTTTTGAATAAATAATTATTGTAGTGTATTAAAAACATATCTAAACTAATATATAGTAAGATCTGGGATACATGATAAATAAAAATATATTTTAAAATATTTTATCTATTTAATATATAACACATATAATTGATCACATTGAAGAATAATGATGTGTTCTATTTTCTACCTAAACAGAATATTTTTAAGACTATAATTTTTATATTGCCTTTGGAAATATTGGGAAACAATATATGGAATTTTCGAAGAACCAATAAAAAAACCATGCATGTTTTTATTCATTAAATATTATATATTTCAATATACATTGTTTTTTCTCTTTCTAGTATATTTCCTATTATTTACATTACAAAATATGACATGCAAAAAATTATTTATCTTCTATATAAAAATTTAATTTAATTTTATCCAATAATCCATAGTTTTTTAATTGAACACATTAATTTTATTACAATAAATATATGATTATATATTATAATTTAATATAAAATTGATTGCATTATTTTTATATATAATTACATCATGATTAAAATTTAATAATTGATATATATATTCAGTGGTCTTTTTCCAGAAAAAATTATGCAGCACTATTTCTAATCATATAATAATATTTATCAGCCATGAAATTATAATTTTCATATCAAATTATTGTCCCTATTAAGGATATCCCTATAATTATGCAATTATTTTCTTCAAATTCCATATATCATTGTTAAATATCGATTTCATTTCTACCATTAAATATAAAATAATTTTTAAACCCCTATATATATCATTTCATATATAAAATATTTTGATAAATTCTAATTTCATATATATTAAAAAGTAGTTTGAATTTTTTGTTTACTTTTCAATCATTGTTTCACTTTAGAAATAAATTAATATATGATGTATGATACATGAAAAATAATTTATTCACTACTTCATAAATGATTTATAAATATTATGTTGTATATTCCATTATTTGAATGGAAAACCATTTTGATAGTGTCTTAAAACCCTTAAACACAATATTTTGAACACAAATTTTTTTTCCCAATTATAATTCCTTTTTAATATTATTATAAATAAGATCTTATATAGATTATATATTTTTAGATTCCATTTCATAATGAAACCTGTACTATGTGAATGGCCTACTAAGGTATGTTTTTTTAATTAATTATTTATTTATTTTCCATATATTGTGAAATATATTTCTGCACTACTTTTGGATTTCATATTTAGTAGTGATTAATTTATATTTCATCACAAGTAAATACTGTTCTAATATAACCAATATTTGACATATTATAATCAATATACCACAAATTTGATTCATATTTAATATCGTAATGGTTAATCTATTTGTTATGAAGTCAATTATAAATTAAATATGTTTCATATACCTTTAATTGTATATTAATTTTTCCCTTTATTTTATAGTTTTTTAATCATAGAAAAATATTTGAATAAAAAACTAACATGATTATTTAATTAAATTTAGTTTCATATTGTACCTATTCATTTCATAATTTATTATATCATGTTATGAAATTATATCATAACTCAATATCTGACATGAATTTTTATAGTAAACAGATATTCATGTTGCGGTATTTATATTCATAAAATAGTGTGTTCTAGTATAAAAATTCCATGGTTCATCTAAAATATATATCCTGTTTTATGATATCCAAAATATTATTGTAGTATTTTCATTAAATTTCATATATCATTATTAAATATTTTATTATTACCTCATTTCATATGAAAAAATTGTAAAAACTATTTATTTGTCATTTTAGGTTCTAAAATACTATGAAAAAAATGTATTTCAAATCAATATACAATAATGGATTGATTTATTTTTTCTTCTTCTACGACTGTTTATCATTAAACAAAATTTTATATATGAATTATGCACATAAATATATACATTATTTTTTATTACATATAGTAATAAAAAATAGCTTGTTGTATATTCAATTCATTACATCGATAACTGTATTAGAGATATGTTTAAAACCCTAAAGTGTCTAATTTTGTGTACACCATGATTTCAGTCATCTATTTAGAAACCCTATTATATATTTTTATCTAATGGATCATATATGAATTACATATTCTAATAGTAAATTCCATAATGAACCTCTATCTTTGTTAATAATCTACCTAGTTTTGTTTTTTTCCATCTATAAACTTGTTATTGTGTACATATTGTGAAATTTATTTTGGTGTTATATTTTTTGATATTTCTCCAAAGATTTTAATTTATATACCATTCTATTTTTACAATATTATAAAATTACATTAATCTCTAGTATTATTCTCAATATTCAATTCATTTGATTATTTTAATATTCATAATTTTTAATTAACCTTCATTTTTAATCTATATGAAATGAAAATTTATTCCTTTTCATTCTGATTTCAATTTATATTGTTCTTTATTCCATTGTTTTTAAAATTTTACACAAAAATATTAACACTAAAATTATATAATTATGTAATAATATTCATTATAAAAATGAGTCCCTAAATTCATAAAAAAATTCCACCAGGTTACAAAAATATAAATTGACTTGGAATATTAATTGAATTTTTTCAAGAAACCGATATTCGAGAAGAAATATATATTATCATATAATAGTATATACAGTTAATTAAATCTATGGGTTCATCTAAAATTGCTTCATTGTTATGGTTATACATTCAAATATTTTATGATTATAATTAAATCTCATATATCATTGTAAATTCTATTCTTGTAATAGTATACAATATGATGGTGTATTAATATTCTATAATTTACAATATTTTATAGTATATAAAAATACACCTAATTTTACACTATAATAAATATAATGAAAATACTCATGGAATATATCTTCTAGTATGCACATTTTTTAAATAATACATAACAAAAATTTTTATGAATATAATCACATTGATTTGAAAATATTAATTCATGTAAACAACTATGTATAAAATATAAATTTAATATGTATAATACTTTATATGTTCTAAAAACTTACATTGATATTTCATACTAGACACATATAATTATTATTGTTTCTTATATTTTTATAATATGTAATTAAATATATAAATTTAAAATATATAGATTTCAGTTTAATAATTCTTTTAGAGAAAGAAACATTAAATTACATATATAACTAATCATGTGAAATATATTTACTTTCATTTGTATAAAAGTCTTGTGGATTAAATTATAAATATTAACTATAATATATTTCAAATACATTTTACATAACAAATCCTATAGAGAGAAAATTAGATGTTGAATTTGATGATAATTTTTTACAGAATTAGAAGAAATCATATGTAATTTCAATGAGGGAATATAAACATAAAAACTAATTCTTATGAAATTAACACTACAATATGAAATGTTAAATAAAGAAAGAAAGTATGTCCACGTATCATTTCATATATTTTATAAATACCATAAAATATAAATTACCACCCATTGAAAAAACAATATTACATATAAAACAATCTTAAGGTTTTCAATTTCATTTTAATTAGTTTATTAAATTTAAATTAATTTTTGTTAATCTTCCTATATTTTAACTTCTTGTAGTTTCTATAACATATTATATTTTTATTTGTTTAAGATTCTATTAAATCTAGTGAAAATAATTGTGTGGGTCTATTAGTTATAATAAATTCAAATTTACTTCAAATACATATTTATCTCCCAATATTCATGTTTTCCCTCCCAATAGTCACTCAATCATGTAACATCACTCTTCCCAAATCACCATTCCCGCATACCCCTAAACCCCTCTAGATCATGTATCTTCCTCCTCACACCATCAATTTTTAGAAACCCTTACCTCAAATTTTTCTATTGATCTCCACTCATACATTCTTTTTAATTAACCTCCCACCAAATCACCAAATAATACCCACTCCCACCACTTAGTGGTTTTCTCCCATTATGATTAAATATATCTTAAGAGATCACTCAATAAGACTCACTCATTTATTATAATATCTGACTTAGAAATCCTAGGTTTATTTCGTTGAAATTATGATTATAGGTAATGATTTTTGTTTTTTTGGGTTTTGGGTATCTTGACATCTTTTTACATACTGATTGTGATGCTCTATTTCCTAAACTAGAAGTTTTATTTCCCAACCCGCACACCCAAAATTTCTATTGATGAAGCATATCATTAGAATCCCATGTCTCTAAATATATTATCCTCCCTACTGCAAAATACATTATCTTAAAATCCATATATTCTTCCTGATCTATAGGCATAGCCCAAATAAATGTTTATCTCTATTAATTCCTCCATACTAGTCCATGATATTGTTTATTTTTATTAAATCCATCCCTTGGATCTCCACCAGTCACAAATTTATTACCCAATTTTTTCATTTCCCCAAAATATTTTTTAGGCATTCTATAAAATTATCCATTCATGTATTCATGATAGTGATTTTTATGTTAATTTTATTCAATAATTCATATATATTTTGGTAGGTTTTTTTCATTTTTTATTTTTTATTTTTTGAGATTTTCTATTTTGACCATGGATTCATGATATTATTAATTTTTTATTTTGTAGTTTAATTGTGTTTTAATATTTTTTTCATAAATATTTACAGAATTTTTTATACAAATATACCTTTTTAAATATCATAAAATATTTTTCTATTTTCAATTATGAAATAAATAAAATGTTGTATCTTACTTTATAAGGATGGATAAAAATACTTCATATTAAAATTAATATTTCACCCATGTTCATATTTCTAATAAATCATAAATAATGATATTTAAAAAAGAAATAATACAATGGACTCTGATTGCCTCTAGTATTGGAATGTTTGTAATGATTATAATTAGTTTTTCATAATGTATATCATTGGTTGAATTACATGTTTAAATCACCACATTAAATGATAATGATCATGTTTGAAGACCATATATATTTTAATAATTTCACTTTTAAACTAATGTATTCAATGTTGACTCGTACTTATTTATTATGTATTATAAATTTTTATTTAACTACATATATTTTAAAATCTTATTTGTATAAAAAATTATTCTGCATTTTCATAATATAAAATATTTTTAGTTAATTTATTATTTTCTAGATTTTTATTATTCATTCAATAATTATTATATAATTAATTTCAGTCTCAAATTTATCATTTAACATGTTCTATTAATATTTTTCCACAGATTATATATCTTTCTATATGTACAAATTATTGTCATTAAGTGAAAATCCTACCATGGATATGGTATATGAGGAGTATTCCCTCAAAAAATCCCCTTTGTATTTAAGTCAATATGTAGTGTACTTTATTAATTCTAACTATTCAATACCCTTTTTCATGTGTATGGGTCATAGATATATGCTTTAATTATATAGTAATATATATTTTTATATGTTGTGTCACAACATTTTCCCAATAATTGTTCAATTCATAGAATAAAAGGTGTATTTATTTTTAAAATGCATCTTTTTTAATTTTCTATATTTAATTGAATATTCTAAACTAAATAATCATCAAGTTATTTAATATTTGATGAGTTTTTCAACACCATGATTTTTAGTAATGCATTTACTATCTTAGTATTTACATTGCATAGTTCCTTTTATGTTTCAAATGTTTTATACTTTATTTTTCATAGAATTGTAACACATAACAATTCATATATAAATTATAACATGGGAAGGGGATATTTATCATGATATGCTAATTTTATTTTAAAATGAAAATATTATTATATATTGAGAAAAATGACATCAAAATCATCTCAGACCCTTTGATCACTTCCTCCATCACATCCTCCTCCGAGAATGTATACCTCTATTTTTTGGGTGCATATTCCTCCATTCAGGTAATATAATTTTTGAATAAGTGTATATAGAATGGCATAAAAAATAATTTTTATGTCATTATTTATTGTGAAATCTTTCTCTAGGGTAAAATATACATTAATATGAAAATTAATTATTCAATTAGTCTTTTACATAATTATATGTGCTTTTTTTATGTTTAAATTCTCATATTTTAAAAAAACATTTATTGGGAGGTAAGAAAAATAAAGTTAAATTTTCTATATTTATAGGGTTGATGGGGTTTTCAATAATTTAATGATGTCTTTTGATTTAAATGTTCATCACATTACATTTTTAGACATTGTATTTAATTTTTCTATATTTTATGTTCATGTTAGAGTAATTGATAGTTTGTTCTAAAAATATAAAATAATAATTAAAATATTTTGAATACCCATTTTAATTATTACTATCCCAAATAAATGTTAACCACAGTTTCAATTATTTGCATTAATTAGAAAATATAATTGTGTGATAAATATGGATACAATTTTTATTACACACTACCAGATTGTGTGATAATCTGTATTAGATTGTTTATAATCTCATGCCCTTTTTAAACTATGAAATGTATTTTTCCCAATATAAAAAACCAACAATTTGTTACAATTTACTCAAAAACAAATTTTTTTTAAAAAAACTTTTAAATATGTTTTATGATCTATGTTTTTTAGGTATATTTTTACACAAATGAACATTTCTTAAGTCTATTTATTTGGGTTTGTTATATTTTATTTTTATTCCATGTAAGTTTGTGATTAGTTCAAAATATAAAACTCAATTTTCTATATTCATAATAATTTTCAATTATTATCTTACGATATAAATAATGACCATGATTTCCATTCAATGAATCAATTGATGAATAAAAATGAGACATGAATTTGGTTGCTTCTGGTATAATAATCTTCTCGATTATGCCATAGATTTGTCTAATGTTTTTAAAAGTAGGTCTTTGTTTGGATTATTATATGTACTTCCCAACAATTTAAAATTCATGCTCTTCATAAATTTATATGAAATTATAATAATTTTGTTTTGTGAAGGTACAATAGGGTTGAATGATTTAGATAGTAAGTTATACTATTTAAAAAGACTAATATTACTAATTTGTAAAAAAAATCATCATTTATTAGCATTAAATAGATAAATATTTATTAATTGATATATTAATATATAAACACAAAATTATTCAAGAATATTTTTTTTCCATTTTATAAAAATTAATTAACAGATATATTAAATTATTCAAGTGTAGTAAATATAGTTATTATGAAATATTCAATTTAACAGTACATTTACCAAAACATCATTATACCCCAATTAACATAGCCATCCTCATCATGTCACGAACCAGCCCGGGTAGACCCTGAACCGGTCACCCGAGCCGGTCTGTGGCAAGTGCTGAGGGGAATTCCCGATCCCCCCCGGGATGGCAACTAGTGCCTGGCATCAAAAGTAAACAGGTGGGAATGATTTGGCCCAAAAGAAAGCCAGAATCAGTAAAAGAAAGGAAACTAAACAAAACAGACAAACAAAACTACACAACCAACGTACCTACACGTGACCCCATGGGTCACCACCCAACTGAAAACCAACCTCGCTCAATCATAGAGTGACTAAACCAGGAAAACATGTACACAAAGGATCCTGCAACTGAAAAGGTAAAAGATAGGCGTGAGTACAAAAAGTACTCAGTAGGTGAGCCCAACAACAAAATCCTAAAGCACTGCCAGTAAATAAAGAATCTGTAAATTCCATGTTTGAACTACAATGTATAAAAGTAAGCTTTCATAATGTTTCACTTAATGGTAATAACACGAGACGTTACTCTCATTATTTTTCAAAAGTTGAACTCCTCCCATTGGTTCCAAATTCATTCTAAAAGAGAAAGAAGTGTTGCTTTTTCAAATTTTGTACAAAGACAATAACGCATTTTCATTTGAAAACCATTTCCAAAAGTATAACAGTATAAGGTGTTAAGAACAACCAGAAGTAAACAAGCAAGGAACATTAAGTTACCATGGGTGATCTTAAACATCCCTAGAAAACCCTGGACGTACTCGGGTTCAAACTACCTACTGACATGGTACTCTATAGTCAATAACCAACTGGCCGCCCTAACAGCCAACCAATGGCACGCCCCACAAGGCCTTACCTACCAAGGGGGGACTAACCCGTCTAATCAGGGTTAGCTAGAAACCGTCACTTGATTTTCTAAAAGACGCCCAGGAACCCATGGTGGTTTTAATAATAATGTTTAAGTGGGAGGCCCTCACACGCGTGACTCACCTCACCGCACTTGCCAACCTCTTACAAGGACACTACTACACGACAATCCTCGAAGGGACGTCCCCCTGTAGAGGTGCCCCATAAGTACATATATATATATATATATGTAGTCAGTTCACAATCAATAAAGTGCCAAACGGGCTTCCACATCATCGACGTTTAAACCATTTAGTATCAAAGCGTTTCCACAAGATACGACGCACACCCTCATGGTAAAGACCAGAAAAACATACTTAGTTTAAGGGATACCAAACCACCACCGAAGAATTTCAAAATCCATTTTAAAGGCCAAACATGCATTTAATCATTTTTTTAAAGGAACGTAGTTTCTCAAATGAAATTCGAAATATTATTCACGCGTTAAAGGAAAACATTTTTTTCAACAATAAAAGACTCACACCTGAAGTTTAAAAAAAACCAGTTCAAAAGACAAATGAGTGTTTTCTCTCTTCAAAGATTTACAAGAACACCATTTTCCATAAACAATATACCTGCCATTTTACACACACCAAAACCACCTCCAAACACACTCCAACATGTCTTTCACATTTCAAAAGGAACTCATTCAGCCATATCACAAGAAAACCACAAAACTAAGTCCAAGAAAAATGCATCGAGTGCAAATCAGGAATTTAAACAGATTTCTTTTTCAGCAGGTTGCCGCACTAAGCATTATTATTTAATGCTACTTTAAATTTACTAAAATTGCATAAAAAGACAAGGAATAGATAAATTATAAAGTTAAAGGAAAGTGTAGAGGGAGAAAACCTACATTGAATTTCAGCTTTTTTGTGACGACGCGACACGTCTCAGAGTTGCGCACAAGAAAACACAAACCAGCAATTTCGGTAACGCCAAATTACCTCGCGAACACGCTGCAATATAACTAGAATAACTAAAACACGTAAACACCAATTTAAAAAGGTCCAAAATAATGTGAACTCAAAAGACAACGTATATATATATATATAAACGTTGATATAAAATAATTTAAATAAGAAATAAGGAAAACTTCACCTCGGTTCGCCAACTGAACCTGATGACGCAACACACCTCACACGGGTCTTTACACGCTTGCAAGACAAAGAACGATGTGTTGTGGAATTATTCCTCCAATGCGCTGAAACAAACACCAAAACAAAAAAAATAACCAAACACGATATAAAAATAGCACAAATCATAAATAAATAAATAAATGACACAAAACTTACCTTGGTGAAGAGACGCACTCGATACACGCGGTCACGTGCCAGTCAAAAGTGGCGGCTCACACTTGCAGGAGACCGTCGGGGTCGCGCATCGATTATCGGGTGCGCCGCAGGCCGTCGCAAGGCGGAGGTGGCTAGTCGGGCCACAGAAATCTGGTATGCGGCCGGACGAAGGTGCGGTGGAGCCGACCAGAGCACCAGAAAGGGTCGGGGGACACCGACAGGGCGGTACCGGAGCGGAGAGGGGTGCCGGCAGGGCTGGGGAACACCGACAGTGAGGCCGGAGGCCACTGGACAGAGTGGGGAAGCTGCCGTAGGGGCTCGTCGGAAGGGGAAGGTCCGTCGGACAGGTCACTGGACAGTGGGGTGTCGCCGCCGGGACAGGGGGGTCAGAGGCAGCAGAGGCTGGGGGGAGTAGGCCGCTGGAGATGTGGCCGAAGGGCTGCAGGGTCGCCAGAAAACAACGGAGGCTAGGGGTGCAAGATCGCTAGATGTCGGGAGCATGGTTGGCGCCGTTGGTCGCGCAAGGTCGGTAGCGGGCCGCGGTCGCCGGAGGCGGTGTCCGGAGGGGGAGGTCGGCGGTCGGGCTGGCGGAGGAGGCAGGGGCAAGGCGGGCCGGTGGCCGGGACGGCGCGGGGGGGGGGGGGGGGTGAGGGAGGAGGTGCGGCGGCTGGAATGGATGTCGGACGGGGGTTCGACGAGGAAGAATGCCGGAGGGGGTGCGTTTGCAGACGCCGGAGGCCGCACGGGCGGAGGAGCAATGGAGGTCGGGGGTGGGGTCGCGCGGGCAGCGCCGCCTGGGCGAGGGGGGACAAGAGAGTCGCCGGAGGGGACCGCCGGGGTGCTCCGCGAGAGGAGGGGCACGGAGAGAGAGGGAGAAAGGAGAGGGAGGAGAGAAGAGGGGGAGGGCAACGGCTGCAGGAGAGAGAGGGGGAGATTAGGGTTAGGAAAATATATATATATATATATACACAAATAATAATTATTATTATTATTATTATTATTATTAGAATAATAATAATAATAATAATAATAATAATAATAATAAGATTGAATAAGTAAACAAATAATAAAAAAATCTTAATAATAAAAATAAAACATCATAGAAATAAAACTTTATAAAAATAATAATAATAATAATAGTGAGAATTAGAAAATTATAAAAATAATTATTTTTAATCAAAATTTTAGAACATTAAAACCATTTGAAAATAAACGTGCGCGCGCGCAAGCGCGTGCCCACACACACACACATATATATATATATAGACATATATACATATATTTAAACATATATAAACATATATATATACACATATAAACATGTATGTAAACATATATACAATAAACAAAAAAATAACTTCAAAAAACAAGGACAATTTAAAAGGTAATAATAATAAAATATCGAAATAAAGTTTTTTTTTAATATTCAAAACACCGGGTTAACACACAGTCACCCGGGCCGAACGCACAGTCACCGCTAGCGATGCGGTGACCGTAAACCGGCGCGAAACCACCAACACAATTCAACATAAGAAAAAATTCAAACCGGGACCAAGAAAAGATTAAAAACATGAGCATCTGAGGTCGGTGTGTGACAATTCTCCCCACCACAGACACATTCTGCCCCCAAAAAGTCACCAAGGAAAAAGTCGACCAAGATTCAAGTATATGACCAAACGGAACTAAAGGAACCGAAGATAACTGAGAATATCAGGATGAACTTACTCAACATAGGTCACAACCAACCGATTCAAGAGATAACTGAAGTCCGAGGTTGAGGGGAGAACACGAAGGGGTTCCCCCCACCACAAGAGATCAACTTGTGCAGAAAAAAAATAACCATCTAAATAGACAACCCTTGGAAAAAAAGGGGGGTCGACGCGGGAACTCCCAACCGATTAAAGCCAACTCTTATAGCGCGAGTGAAAAACAACACCTTTGTCAAAACATTGAATCCTCGACCAAAGCCAACAACCTTCAATACATGGGGAAACCCATGAAAAGACTTAACCTAGACATCGATTCGGAAATTGGACCCACTGAAAACCATGAAACATAACCACATCTGACGAGCATTGCTAAACCAAGGTCAGCCCACCGAAGGGTCAAACACACTTTTAAGAAAAACATACGATTCATAATATCACATCCACACAAACCAGTTTGCATGGTTTATAATAGAACAAGTCCATCAATCTTTATAGAAAAACAACACACTTACAACGATGTTAAAACTTTAATAGCTGTAAAACGAATATGAGAGGATTTTTAATTGTTCCACCATCAACAACGAATACGAAACCCAGACCGAGGCTTCACACCCCCTGGGAACTCCTGACTGTGCGCGAGCTTCACCCTGAGACCTGTGGCTGGGGCTCTGATGGATGAAGCATCTCCTGCCTCACAGTCAGGTACTGACACTCTCCAATTATGGAATCCTCTTCATGTGACGCTTCCTACAAAACTTCTCCAAATGACCCAGACAGCCGCAACGATGACACGTCTTCGGAGGGTTGCAGCAGGATGGCTTCAAATGCCTGAAACGACCACACTGATAGCATATCACTGAACGATTTGACAAATCGGGAGCGGGGACCAAAGGAGATAACTCCTTAGTAATAGGTTTCTCTAGCTTCCTTTCCTCTCCAGATGGAGAAACCCCACGAACCACTGGGTACACTGGACTGCCAACCACCCGCGCTCCGGGCAACAACTCAGCTAAGAATGCTTCCTCCACCAGCTTCTCGAAATGATGATCTTTAGGAGGGAGGACCCGCTCCTTGATTTCTGGAGGGAGACCCCCGGTAAAAATAGAGGCCTTCATGATCTCATGCGACGCCACCTCAGGGGAAAAGGCAATCAGTTCCTTGAAATGGTCAACATATGCTTTCACCGTCTGTTGACCTTGTTGAATATGCACGAGCTCTGCCTTCTTCCTTTCCGTTACTTCTTCAGGTATAAATCCTTGGATGAAGATGGTTTTAAAGATATCCCACATCATTCCGGCTTGCGTTGACGGTGGGGAAACCACCTTCCACTGGTCCAGAGCTGGACCTTCCAACAATCCTTTAATAGCATCAACCCTAACATTCTCGGGAGTTCCCAATGTTCTAAAGATACTCTCCACTTCTTCAAGCCACTCTACTGCTTCTAACGTGCCTCGATCACCACAAATAATAGGCAATGTCTGAGAAGGACCCGAAACTGGGCATGACCCATTAGAAACCTTGGGGATCTTTCTGGGCGACATTCTCTGAACAACATAAAAACACAAATCCAAAAATCAGCATCCAATAAAATCTTAATCAAATGGACAATCACATAACAACAACTAGCTCACACGCCAAAAGTCCACGTTACAAAAATCACTATTTCATTTCAAGACTACTTCCAGACAGAAAACCCACTTTCCGAAACAAAATTCAGTTTCAAAAATCATTTTTCTCTTTCAAAAATCATTTTAGAAAGACAAGGTAAAACCATTGGATTCAAATAAACACGCACAACATCTCATGAATCGTCGCATGCGTGTCCATCCATTCCACTCACGCCATCCACGAACAAGTGCCTCTCATGCAATTTTCGCACAAACCCGCACACATGCGATCATTCATAAGGAAAACCAAGGGTTACACTCAAACCATTTCCCTACCAATTCCAAGAAAGCACTAGGTTTTTGAAACCAGGACAATTTAAATTTCAAAAATCCATTTACCAATTTCAACCCATTTTAAAGAAATCACCTCCATTTAAAAATTCAACTTTATTTCAGAAACACAATCACACCAACCAGAACCAAAAATAATATAACTTACAAAGAATCACCAGAATGAGGATCTATCAGTTACTCTCAACCTGATGACATGGTAGTGAGCCATGCCCCAAGTAAGAATCAACAGCTAGGAGAAACTTAAAGCGAGTACTCGGACTCCACATGGGTCACTACTCCATCTGAAATCGTGACATGACACTAGCTCGTCTCCTTTTTCATTCCCCAATCCAAAACGAGGTCAAAAGACACAATTTCTGGACTACCCCTGGTAACTCGAGGATCAGCACGAGCAAGTGTCCGCGATGCTCTTCCCACACCCACCTCTCGAGTTCCGACAGTACTAATCTCCTTCTACCAGACAACCCAAATAACAAGAACCTGCCTCTGATACCATTTTGTCACGAACCAGCCTGGTTCTACCCTGAACCTATCAACCGATCCAGTCCGCAGCAAGTCCCGAGGGGCGTTCCCGATCCCCCCGGGATGGCAACTAGTGTCGGGCATCAAAAGTAAACAGGCGGGAACAATTTGGCCCAAAAGAAATCCAGAATCAGTAAAAGAAAGGAAACTAAACAAAATAGACAAACAAAACTACACAACCAACGTACCTCCATGTGACCCCATGGGTCACCACCCAACCAAAAACCAACCTCGCTCCAACATTGAGAGACTAAACCAGGAAAACCTGTACACAAAGAGCCTGAAACTGAAAATATAAAAGATAATCGTGAGTACAAAAAGTACTCAGTAGGTGAGCCCAACAACAAAATCCCAAAGCACTTCCAGTAAATAAAGAATCTATAAATTCCAAGTTTGAACTACAATGTATAAAAGTAAGCTTTCGTAATGTTTCACTTGAAGGTCAAAACACGAGCTGTTACTCTCGTTCTTTTTCAAAAGTTGAATTCCTCCCATTGGTGCCAAATTTATTCTAAAAGAGAAAGAAGTGTTTCTTTTAAAAATTTTGTACAAAGAGAATAACACATTTTCATTTGAAAACCATTTCCACAAGTATAACAGTATAAGCAGTGAAGAACAACCAGAAGTAAACAAGCAAGGAACATCAAGTTACCATGGGTGATCCTAAACATCCCTAGAAAACCCATGGACGTACTTGGGTTCAGACTACCTGTTGACATGGTACTCCATAGTCAATAACCAACTGGCCGCCCTAACAGCCAACCAATGGCACGCCCAACAAGGCCATACCTACCAAGGGGGGACTAACCCATCTAATTGAGGTTAGCCAACAACCGTCACTCGATTTTCTAAAAGACGCTCAGGAACCCACGGTGGTTTTAATAATACTGTGTAAGTGGGAGGCCCTCGCACGCGTGACTCACCTCACCGCACTTGCCAACCCCTTACACGGACCCCTCTACATGACAATCCTCGAAGGGAAGTACCCCTGTAGAGGTTCCCCATAAGTACCTGTATATATATATATATATATATATGTAGTCTGTTCACATTCCATAAAGTTCCAAACGGGCCGCCACATCACCTATGTTTAAACCATTTAGTATCAAAGCGTTTCCACAATATATGACACACGCCCTAATCTTGAAGACCAGAAAAACATACTTAGTTTTAGGAAAACCAAACCACCACCGAAGAATTTCAAAATCCATTTTAAAGGCCAAAAGTGCATTTAATCATTTTTTTTAAAGGAACGTTGTTTCTCAAATGAAATTTGAAATTTTATTCACGCGTCAAAGGAAAACATTTTTTTTCAACAATAAAAGTTTCACACCTGAAGTTTCAAAAAAAACCAGTTTAAAAGACAAACGAGTGTTTTCTCTCTTCAAAGATTTACAAGAACACCATTTTCCATAAACAATATACCTGCCATTTTACACACAACAAAACCACCTCAAAACACACTCCAACATGTCTTGCACATTTCAAAAAGAACTCATTTAGACATATCACAAGAAAACCACAAAACTATGTCCAATAAAAATGCTTCTAGTGCGATTCAAGAATTTAAAGAGATTTCTTTTTCAGCAGGTTTCCGCAGTAAGCATAATTATTTAATGCTACTTTAAATTTACTGAAATTGCATAAAAAGACAAGGAATAGATAAATTCTAAAGTTAAAGGAAAGTGAAGAGGGAGAAAACCTACCTTGAATTTCAGCTTGTTTGCGATGACGCGACACGTCTCACACTTGCGCACAAGAAAATTCAAGCCAGCAATTTCGGTAACGTGAAATTTCCTCGCGAACACGCTACAATATAAGTAGAATAACTAAAACAAATAAACACCGATTTAAAAAGGTCCAAAAGAATGAGAACTCAAAAGACAATTTATGTATATATATATATAAACATTGATATGAAATAATTTAAATAAGAAACAAGGAAAACATCCCCTCGGTTTTCCAACTGAACCTGATGACGCAACACACCTCGCGCGGGTCTGTACGCGCTTGCAATCCAAAGACTGATGTGTTGCGGAATTATTCTGCCAACGCATTGCAACAAACACCAAAACAAAAAAACAACCAAACACGATATAAAAATAACACAAAACATAAATAAATAAAAAAACGACAAAAAACATACCTTGGTGTAGAGACGCGCTCGACACACGCGGTCGCGCGCCAGTCAAAAGTCGCGGCTCACAATTGCAGGGAGTCCGTCGGGGTCACTCTTCGATTATCGGGTGTGCCGCAGGCCGTCGCAAGGAGACGGCGGCTAGTCGGGCCGTGGATATCCGGTATGCGGCCGGACAACGGTACGACGGAGCCGACCAGAGTGCTGGAAAGTGTCGGGGGATGCTGACATGGAGGTACTGGAGCGGAGCGGGGTACAGGCAGGGCTGGGAAACACCAATGGGGAGGCCGGAGGCCGGTGGCCAGAGCGGGGAAGTTGCCGGAGGGGCTCATCGGAAGGGGAAGTTCGGACGGACAGGTCACTGGACAGGGGTGTGTCGCCGTCGGGATAGGGGGGTTGGATGCGGCAGAGGCAGGTGGGGCACGGTCCGCCGGAGATGCGGCCGAACGGTTGTAGGGTCGCGGGAAAACGGTGGAGGCCAGGGGTGCAGGATCACCGGACGTCGGGAGCAGGGTCGGCACTGGTGTTCGCGCAAGGCCGGGAGCGGGCTGCAGTCGCCGAAGGTAGTGTCTAGAGGGGGAGGTCGGTGGTCGGGCTGGCAGAGGAGGCAGGGGCAAGGCGGGCCGGCGGCCGGGATGGCACAGGGGGTGAAGGAGGAGGTGCGGCGGCCGGAACGGAAGCCGGATGGGGGTGCGGTGAGGAAGGACGCTGGAGGGGGTGCGGTTGCAGATGCCGGAGGCTGCACGGGAGGAGGAGGACCGGAGGTCGGGGGTGGGGTCACGCGGGCAGCGCCACCTGGGTGAGCGGGGATAGGAGAGTCACCAGAGGGGGCCGCCGAGGTGCTCCGCAAGGAAGGACACCGGAGGGGGTGCGGTGGCGGACACCAAAGGGGGCCGGGAAAGGGTGCTGGTGTGGGTACGTATAGGAGGGGCACGGAGAGAGGGGGAGAAAGGAGAGGGAGGAGGGAAGAGGGGGGGCGCTGGCTGCAGGGGAGAGAGGGGGAGATTAGGGTTAGGAATATATATATATATATATATACACAAACAATAATAATAGTAATAATAATAATAATAATAATTAGAATAATAATAATAAAAATTAGAATAATAATAATAATAATAAGATTTAATATGTAAATAAATAAAAGAAATCTTAATAATAAAAATAAAACATCATAGAAATAAAACATTATAAAAATAATAATAATAGTGAAAATTAGAAAATTATAATAATAATTATTTTTAATCAAAATTTTAGAACATTAAAACCATTTGAAAATAAATGTGTGCGCGCGCAAGCACGCGCCCACACACACACATATATATATAAACATATATACATATATTTAAACATATATAAACATATATATATATATATACACATATAATTATGTATGTAAACATAAATACAATAAACAAAAAAATAACTTCAAAAAAACAACGACAATTTAAAAGATAATAATAATAAAATGTCGACATAAATTTTTTTTTAATATTCAAAACGCTGGGTTAACACACAGTCACCCGGGTCGAACGCACTGTCACCGCTAGCGATGCGGTGACCGCGCACCGGCGCGAAACCACCAACACAATTGAACTTAGAAAAAATTCAAACTTGGTCCAAGAAAAGATTAAAAACAAGAGCATCCGTGGTCAGGGTGTGACACATCACATGGGTAAACAATTTCTTATCATTTATATAATAAATAAATACATAAGCCATTTTTATTCAATTATATATCATATAAAAATTTCCATTAAATTATATAATACAAATTGGAATGTGTTTTTTATTTCATATATGATTTCAATTCATCTAAATATATGATAAATTTCAATATTTTCTACATTCAATAATTCAGTTGGTAATTTAATAAATTTTTATACATAATGATGATACATTCTATATATTAGAATGGGAGAAATAAAACAAGTCTAATATTTAAAATAAATTTTTTTGGTAAAACTATTCTAATATTTTGATTTTGATAGTTAAAGATCTAGGTAATCAATAGCCAATATTAAATTTTAGTTGAAATAAGAATGATTAGATACACACTAATCAACATAAAGGCAATGAAATTAGTGATAATTTATTGTTATGAAAATAAAGTGATCATTATAAAGGATGATAATGTGGATGATATTGATATTAATTCACATGGACGACAAAAATATGAAATTTCTTCAAAATTCATTGGTCATATATGACATGTGAATATAAATTTATCAAATTGCTAATATAATTTCCTCACATTAGAGAATATGTTGCATAACTTTATTAGTTCTTCATATGTAAATTGAATATTCTTAGTGCATATTTTTGTAAGAGAGATACTTGGTGTCATGTTTTTTTGTATGGAATTTTATTTGACTATGTTATTTAATATTTATAATTTACTGAATTGTGAATTTATAAAATTTGATATTTGAAATCCTTGGGTTTTCCAATGCATCTAAAATTCTTCAATCCTCAATATGTTGTAATATAACTAGAATGTTCTTAATGATAATGGTATATGATGAATTAAAATTGTTATACTCTTTGGGTCACAATTTTTGGATACTATCAACTATTCATTGATTTCATTCTAATCATTTCTTATTACTTTTCGATCAACTTCTTAAGCCAAATTTAATTTGTTCAATTGATATCAGATAATAGAACAATATTTTTTGATATTGATGATTTATTTTTTATTTTTATTTAATAGTTTGTGGATCTAGTTTTACTCTAGGAATTAATATAAAACTCTTATAATATGGGTTAAATATTCTATAAACATTTTTTATCAATTAATTTTAATTTTTATAATATATAATGATTATCATTGACCTGAATAGTATATTGGATAATATTCCTCAGAGTATTTTTCGTTATTTTTATCACTAAATTTTTTTTCATATAATAAGAATAATTTAATATAAAACATATAATTGTTTACATGATAGTGGAAATAATAAATAAAATATTTTTTCAATTTTTGGATTCATGAATTTAATTAGAGATACCCAGTTATATGTGATATAACTAACATTGGTTTTGGTTGGTCTTATAACATGATGATTAAAATATAGAAATGAAATGTGGTCCTCCTTGGAATTTGGATAATCAGGTACATAACTAGAATTTAGAAACGATTTTTGTCCTGCAGAATTATGTCCCTTATTAAAAATGTTTCAATAATGGAATGTGGTTTTCCCTTGTTGATCATTTACATGAATGGTTTAACTCATTCCAAAAATATTGGATGGTTTTCTCAATTGTTTACCACAATAGTGATAACATTGTTGGGGAGTGGTTCTCTCATTATTAAAAGAGAATTTAGGCTCAGTAGCCTTTCCCACATTTACAATCTTGAACACAGTACTATTATATGGGGTTCTACTCCAATCTAATAAAAAAATTGATTCCAAGATGTTACATACAAATTCCATGAATTGTAGATCATTTTTTCATGAACCCAACTTTGGTAAAGTCCTCTTACATTATTGTTTGTTTCAAAGTGTGTTCTTTTCAAAGAGTTCAGTCCCCCATGATTTTTCCATAAGTCCATGATTTTGGTCAGCCCACACGTTTTCCTATTCATGAAGGCCCCTCATTCATGAAAATTTCCCCTTTATGAGGTCAACCCAATTTTAATCCCCCACCCACCATTTATAATGAAACTTGAATATTTTTTATTTAAATTTTTATGTAATAAATCTTGTCATTTAATATTTATTATAATTTTTATAATTTTTATTATAAATTTTATATTACTAGTAATATTTATTGGTTTTAGTTTCTGATGATTATATGGATACATTAAAAATATACATAAGTATGGTATACTAATTGAAATAATATTTTTGTAATATTTTTCAATATTTATATTTTGATTTTTTTATGGATTGTTATAAAGTTTTTGAGTTATTTTTATTTTTTTGTTTGAAATTATTTTATGATATTATTATTGTATAATTTTTAATTAAATAATAAATGCTTTTAATTATATGATTTATTTATTTATGATTTTTTAAATTTGTAATAATTTGATTCAATTATTGATCCAATATTTAATTAGTTATAATTATTTAGAATAACTATTCTTAGTTGCTATAAATTTGATAATATTTAATATAAAAAAATTTATAAACAAATTTACAATTAAAAATACGTTATTAATTATAAAATATTATTAAGATAAATTAAATGTTTAATAAGTATATAATTTGATTTCAAAACTGTATTCAATTAAATATATATTCTTTATTTAATTATTTTATTTGGGAACTTTAAATATTTCTTAATTAAAAGAATCTATTAAATAAAAATATTATAATATAATATTTTCATATAACTATTTTGTAATTAATATAATAGTCCTTCAAGGACATTATACTATTTTCAGATCACTAAAAATAGTTCAATGTCATATAGAAAAGACAAATGGTGTGTTCCATTCCATGCTCTTAGAAAATATGTTAATATATTATTACATAATAATTTAATATATATATATATATATAATGAGGAAATGAATAAAATAAAAAATAAGAGAACTTGATCCACACTATTATATTCATGCCTCACAAAAGGCATGAAGTGGCATATAGTTCCAAAAACATTCTCAGTGGAGGAAGGTGGAATTATAACTAAATCGGTACTCTCATTAATAGCCAAAAAATTCTCACTCTCTTCCTACTATATATTGAAATAAATCACTATATTTTGGGGTACGATTCTAGGTTGAAGGTTTTTCATTTGATGCTCCACATCAATGTCATTATTGGATGAATCTGTTGTGGTAGGCGACTTATCTCCCATAAAACCATTATTACCAATTACAATGGTTTTGATATATAATATATACAATTTTTATTTCTGAAACAAAATTTTGGAAAATGATTCGAAAATTTTTACTTGTTAAATATTTTTTAAAAAATATATTTTATTAATTTGAAAACATGGTGTTATCATGGGCTGGTATAGAATCATACTTCCTTGTATGGTGTAATTTTTATTATTCATTATGTTTATGATCATATTGAGGAACTATTGTTGTCAGACAACAAGTTAATGAATTAGGATGGTGGAATTTGGTTCCGTTCATTAGTTTGATCCATTCTAGGAGACACTATTGTCGAGTTATGCATTTTTTTATACATCAGTTTCATATATATGGTCTCAAGGGAAGAACATGGGATATTTCTAATGTTGTATTTCTTTTAATTCACCTTTTTTTTATCTTTGTAATACATATATTACTAATTATTTTGAGATAACATGTTCTTATCTTAGTGGTATTTTTGGATTTGAAATGTGATTACCTTAGAGTTGTTTCCTCATGCTATTTATATTATCCTTAGTTGTGTTTGTAGATGTTTTTTTATTGATTTAGGTATAGGGAATCAATCTATATTCTTTTTCAGAACAACATGACGTGGTGTTCATGGTTTATAGACTTTTGATATTTGAGGAATTAATGACATGGAGTCTAGTTTTGTTCAACCGATAACACAGAACAAAAAACCATATACCCATGGTTTAAAACTATGGGTAGAGATTCTAAAATAGGGGGTGTAGACATAGATTATATTAACATACTCATGGTTTTATCAAAATCATGATTATACATTTCCTCAATAGAAAAAAAATATCCACAGTTCTATAAACCATTTGTATCATTATCTTTCCCCATTTGGAGAAGAAAAAACTCTTATACCACCTAAACCTGTAAATAAAATAAAAACATTGTATACCTTTAATGTAATAAAAATATTTTTTAAATAGATTTCAAGAAACTTCTTGTTATAATTTTCAATCAATTTACAATACCTTAATAGACATATACATCCATACAACCAACAAATTCTAGTCGTTAAACAACATCCTAGTGTCTCATTACTCCTAGTCCAAAAATAGAGGGGTTTAATATCACCCTTTATCACCAAAATCCTCATCCTCATAACACATAGAAACATACTTATCACCAAAAAAATCTTATGAGGCAGTATTAGGATCATCATTATCATCACCACCACCACCACCCACTCGACCACCACTTAGACAGTCTTTAAAATGACTTGGGGAATCGTTTAAAGAGAACATTGATGACATACATAAATCAACCGTTGTAAAATATGCTAATGAAAGTGAATACCTTATAATATACATAGCATTCAAGATGTTTTTGGTCATTATTATACTCCATTAACACCATTGTAAGGAAATTATATTCTCCTCACATTATTCTATGTGATTGATTTTCTACTTAGTGGTCTCAGTGGTTTGAAAGGAGTTCCATGTGGACCATTACATAGTGGGTAGAATTTTTGTTTCGGGACGATATCAGACTCTCTAGGGGTTCTCCAAACCTAATTCCTTATTCAAATGAACATTTGTAATGATTTTTTCATATTCAATATCATTGAGGGACTCTAGATAAGACTTATTAAAACATAAAAATGATATTTAGTTATGTATGTCAAATAAATATTTGAAATACAAATAAAAAACATAAATTATTTTCTTTTTATGTGAATTTACTACACATTAAAACTTTTTCTTCCTATTAGAGAAAGATAATTTTACTACAGGAAAGTGGAATTAAATTCCAAATATAGATTTCTAAATACGTCATTGATTAGTATACACATATTCACAATATAAAAATTTTATACTCGTCAATAATAATAAGTTATTCTATAATTAAAATTAATGAAGAATTAATACATTTAATCATGTGATAAACATTGATGAAAAAATCATAAATAAAAAATAATCATAAAAAGGTTATAATTTTAGCTACTCATTATTGACATTCCATAATATTGAATTTGAATTATTTATGATCATTTAATAATAATAACACTATATTGTAGATTATAAAGAATATCTTTTTTATATATGATGATTTAGATAGATATAAATATTTTATATTTCAATTTCTTATATAAAATACAAAGAGAAAATAAATTTAAAATAATTGATATTGTATAACCATTAATCAAATCAATCATAATAATTGTTTTGATTTATTTTCAATAAAAAAAAATAAGTCTACTAATGTGAAAAATTCAAATTATATAGCTATAAAAAATCACATTCATTAAATATAAATAATTTAATTCTAATTCATATTTAATGAAAATGGGCTAATGATATAATGTGAATTATTACAATTGGTCAGCTTGAGATTATTCCATTAGGGTAATTGGACAATTGGTTGTTAAGTGGTCTTCCAATTAGGTCAATTTACTAATTATATATTAGGATATTAGGTAAATTCATCCAATTAGTTGTTTGACTATTATGAAAAATGGCCAATTTTTCATTAGACCATTTGGCCAACTGTACATTATTTTATTAGGACATTACTCTATTAAAAAATTGAAAATTAGATATTAGGGCATTAGGAAAATTTTACATTAGGTCATTAGGCCATTTGGTCATTAAGTCATTAAGCTAATTCTCCTATTGGACCTTATGCCATTATGGAAATTGCCCATTATTTCATTAATCAGTTAGGTAAATTGGTCATTAGGTCATTAGGATGTTAGGAAAATTTGACATTATTCTTTTATTCTATGATACTATTTTTCCAATTTTCATTAGGATGTTGGGAAAATTGAAATTAGGCCACTAGTTCAATTGGCCAAAGGGTCATTATGCCATCAGGAATATTTCCAATTTTTCATTAGGATATTAGAACAATTATGTCTATTGGATGATAAATCATTAGGCTAATTTCCCAATTGTCTAATAGGTCATTAGAAAATATAGAAATTATGAAACATTCCCAATTCATCTGTCCCTTAGGACAAGTCACCATTAATACACTAGGTCATTATGACAAATATCCATTAGTCGATTTATCCAATTGGCCATTATTCCATTATGTCATTATTCTAATTTTCCAATCAAACATTAGGTCCTTATTCCATTATGACATTAGGCCAGTTTTCCAATTGGCCATTAAAACATTAGGAAAAATTGTAAATTATGTCACAGGGCCAAATATACATTAGGGAGTCATGAGAAATGGCCATTAGGCAATTAGTCTAATTTTACATTAGGAAATTAGTCCAATTTTCCTCAAAGAAATTAGGTCAATTTTTTAATTAGCCATTAGTCCTTTAATCCATTTTGGAAATATTCCAATATAAAGGATTTCTAGCGTCATCTATTAAACTGTTCAATCTCCCAAAATCATCATCAAATTATTTTCCTCATGTGTAGTGATATCATTCCCATCTTTCATTGACATATTTTATCTTGTATGATGATATGAGAATAGAAACCAAGGAAATATCAAATTCTCCATACAATTTAATTCATTCCATTCATGAATATTGTAATATTGTATCATATCTACATTTTCATAAAAAAACATGTTATTTTGTTTTCAATATAACATTTTTTATATGGTATCTAACATCATCTTATCTTAACCATTGCATTCCAACAAAATTATAACATGGACAGTGTATACGAAATCCATCTGAGGAATTGTTAAATGAAAAATATAAAATTATTTCCATGTTCTTTTAAAAGTCATATGATATATGACCAGTATGATACATACAACTTCTATCCATTATATTATAGAGAAAAAAGAAATTCTCTTATCAATAATGTAATCAATAATTAAAATGATACCAAACATTAAAAAAAATATTGTTGTGTATAGGAAATTAATGAAAAATACTAAGAAACCAAATTTAGTATAATTAATAATGTATGTGACCATTATTGAACTCCCTACTATCCATCCCAAAAATGAATAAGGAATTTCAGAACATAAAACAAATGCATACTAATATAATTGATGTTAAAACTGAAGCAAACATTTAAGTATATAGGGAAACTATCCTTCACCAATCTGATTATTAGGACAATGATGGTGAATTACACCACCTTAACTATGCGGTCTATATAAATTCTCACAAGATATCACCCCTATAGAAATAACAACGATTCTATAAAACAGATAGAATATAAGGAATGAATCAATATTTGGTTCTAGGGATGTGTAAAACTTCAAGGTGGATTGACCGAAAAAAACAAGTACAACATCTTCATAGTAGGCCATTTTATGAGACCTATGTTAAATAAACATGATAAATTAAAAAAATGGTCATTCCCCATAAATAACACCACTCTCCAAAATAATCGATCTGATTGAGAAAATTTCATCTTTTTAAAACTGTGGATCCCCTATTTCAATGAGTTCAAAAATAAAATATCTGATAAAAACATAGAATTATACAAATAAAGATGAAATTTTGTTAAAAAGGTCAAAAAAATAACCACCTTTTTAAATACCAAACATTATTATTTTTTAAAAATTTAAAACCACATACAGATGGTATGAATTCACGTCATTATGGAAAATATTATTTAGGAAATCAACAATTTTCATATAAATGTTAATACTGGTATATGTTTTATGGAAGCACCATTATAATATTATTATGAAATCAATTACCATTAAAAATACTATTATAATATAATATTTTTATTTTATAAAGATTCAAACCATCTAATACCAAAACACCCCTATAAATCACATATTGAAAATAACCAGTCTTGAAATACACTTCATGTGTTTATAATTTCTTTTGAATGAAAAAATCGTATAAAAAATATTTTATTTTATAAACAAACCCTATGGAATCTTAAAAAATAAAAACATTTATGTTATGGAATCCATTGATCATAAAAAATCCATTTATTTTTCCATAATGGAATAAAATTAACAATCCACAAAATTATTGGAGGAATTGTAAGAGTCAGAAAACATGGACACTATGTAAAAAAGCAATGAAACAATAGGAGGGAAATGAATCCTAACTCTTAGAGATAGAAACATAAAAACTGCTACAAATGGGAGAAGAACACCTTGTCGATGTCTGAAATGCTACCTGAGAAAGGGAGGGGTAGAAAATTAAAATTAAGATAGTGGGAGAGGATAAAACTAGTGCATCAAATGATAAGGGGATATAGATCATGAGAGATGAAATATATTTATTGGTTTGTACCCATGGCATTTAAATCCTATTGGAATCACACAAGCTATACAAATGATATTTTCATAACATGTGTATAGGTTTTAGTAAAAAAACTATATCCATGATATTTTCAAACCATGGGTATTAATCAATAGGGATAGAGCCATTTTCCCATACTATGTTCAACTTGATATCTTTTAGAGTTTTGAGAATTGTTTTTTTATTTTTTTTATTTTTTCTTCAGTAACATGGAATGATTTATTTTACGCATATGAGTATTGAAATTTTACCATTCATCATATATAATTACACATATTTTCTTTTTCATGTTATAGGTGGTACTCAATTTTGTTGAAAATATTCAAAAATTTATATTGTATAATTTTGGAATTTATTTTCAACCTTTGGTGTTTAAGATATATGACTTGTATATTGGAATTAATATCATTCTAAATACAATGGATATATGTCAATTTGTTTCAAATAAAATAATACAACATAAAAAATACTAGAATCATGTTTATAGTATTGTGTGAAGAAGGAGATGCTGGAAGAATACACTTTAAAATATAGTATTGCACGTATTTTAAATCAAACAACAATAAAATATAAAATAATGTCCCACATTAGAATGGATTTTTGGATTAAATTTCTTTATCAACCATACAATTCTATGTGAGTTAAAATGAAACATTTTTATATGTTCACTAAAACCACATTAATTGATTTCATGTATATACCCATGTTGGTTTATAAATTTTGATTTTTTTGGTTTTCTTGTACACTTGAATAAGATTTGATGAACTAATTAAAATGAGATTTAGTGTAAAGAAATATTAATCTTGAAAGTTAGGGGTCAAGACCCTTTATTAAATAAAATAATAGAGAAAAAATACATAAAAAGTGGCATAAAATATATCGAGATATAGAAACACTTCATAGATTCAGAAAAAGAAAACAATTTCAGAAAAAATCTAAATCTGACTGATTAAAATTTATAGATTATTTATAGTATTGAAAATCATCTCTTATGGAACTAGAAATATTATCCAGATGCATCCACCTTACAACAATAGTAGTTGACCTAGTGATCATATCCTTATTAAGATATAAATAAAATTTCATATACCTAAACTTCATTATTGGAATAGATATGAAACCCACATCATCATTTTGTTATCCTTTAGATGATACATTCATGTGAGAAGAAGAAGATTAATTATTCTTCTCATACCATTCTTCATCATCCAATTCAAAAAATTACCCTCAGTTACCAATAATTCCATTTCATTTCCTAAGATCTTTAATATCATTATGAAATTCAATATTAGGAATAAAATTAAAATGTTTATTATAAAAAATATCATATTCTATTGATCCATCACCATCACACACACCATACAATTGTACCTTCAATGAATTCCATACATCCCAATTAATAAAAAAATACCTATATAGGTAAAACCTCCCTCTATTGTTTTTAGACACAATAAATTAATCATTACACTACTTAAAATTTTATATTAAGGTCCCTTAGAGATAAGCAACACCTTCAATATCATCTACAAAAACCTAAAAAAATCTAGGACCATATATTCTAGTGTGTCTTCAAGAACCTGGGAAGTTGATATCTAAACACATACAGAAACAGCCGACCTATGTGAATAAACGTAAATCCCTGAAAACCCTTTAAAGACCCAATAATTGTAGGACTAACATGTATAGATTCATGTATTATGAATCCTCTATTGGGATCCACAATCACACTAAACAATAACAAAAGTAAAAGAAACTTACAAAACTCTATCACCAGTCCACACTTCCTAATTTAAAAAATATTTTTGTTATTGCACCACCTAGGAAGAAGGATTAATGTACAATTTGGGAATAATAATATATATTTTTGGTACCAGAATTAGTAAAAAAAGTAAAAGCATGTTGGAAACACTCGGTAGAGGCAGGCCAACTCCCTGTTATTTTAATAACACTATCATATTTCCATTTTTTAATAATTATAATCTCATAAGACTTATCGAATTTATCTACAGATTACCCTTTATTACAGTGTAAATAATAAGTAACATATATTTAACATTGATCCTTAAAACTCCTAATGCATTTTAAAACATAACAGAGATAATGATACCTCTCACATTAAATATGCATAGATATATCATCCAAAGCCATAGAAAAACTAAATATTCTATGAACATGGTATAAAGATCAATTTTCAAAAATATCCATCCATAGTTTCCTTATATAGAATACTTCATGAAATAATCCATTCTAATTAGAACCCTAAAATATGATGTAATTTGATATAGAATATGGGGATTACACACAATACAATTGATACCATTAACTTTTATCCAAGAATGAATTTGAGATGTATTCATTGAAATAGGGTAAAATATTTTCTCCCACTCTTGGATTTATAATTTCCATAGCTTCAACACAATAGACCCATGACACAAGGTCATCATCATGAACTACTTCAATGAAAATTGGACCTGTAGTAACCATTTAATCATAGGAATAAATAGCCAGTCTGACAACCCCCCATAACCACTATCAACATTTTTATGTAATCTAATCTCAATGAGTTTTCACTTGGAGGGAATAAAATAAGAGCTATAAGAGAGTGTGAAGTCTTTTGGAAATAATTTCAATTGGAATTTTAATGAGAAATAACATGAGTGAAATTTCCTTTCACAAATATCTTTTCAAAAACCACATCAACTGACGAATTGAAATTACAATGAACTGAGATACCATAATGTGGATCTTCTTCCACATATCATGAATCCTTCATATCATTATTCTTCTATTAAGACAAAGGTTCTACCAAAAAAATAACAATACCACATTTATATCAGAAATCCATCCATTAAAAACCATAATCACCAATATCAAATTCAGCCTGAGATCATGGCCACACTACCATTCTCATTGCCCAAATTTTTTTATCTTAAACATATATCAATGCATTGAATTTGGTTTATGTGTTTAATAATAAAAATCAAGAAAGGATATATAAGATGATATGATCACTCCTACTGATTAAAATGATTTTTAGGAGAACATCCCAATACTTCTATCCTCCCAAGTCTCATTCACATATACCATTGAAGGACATTATACCCCTTCAATATCATTTAGTATCCTCTAAGATAGTTTGGGATCTAAGGATGAAGTAATCCATTTGGTAAAGGAGGGAATAACTAGCTTATTTTTTAATCAACATCAAGCATAATGCAACATGGATTATGGATTGGGGGTAATATATTGACCATCCAAATTCATATATTTTTATCGTCAATAATTATATAATACATTTAAATTATCAATGATATATCATATATTTATTATTTTTAAGCATTCGCAGCTATACGACAGTTAATGAAAATAGAGCAGTGGTGTCGTACGAAGGATTAATTAAAGAATTAACATTATAACATCATTATGCAGTGAATAAATCAGATTATAAATTATAAAATTTGATATTATAATCATATAAATTTAAAATATATTTTTATTAATATTTTATAATTAAATAAATAATTTATTTTATTAATAATTCATTCATATTATTCTTATTTATATAATGGTATATGACACTCTAATGAAAGTAATAATATATACTTTAAAATATTTTATTAGCCTATTCTAAAAATGAATGTTCATATTTATTAATATTGTTTAAGAAAATAATTAAATTATTTATTTTAATTTATGAAATTCACTAATAATTTTGATAAGAGTATTTATAATTTTTTAAGAAAAGAAATGATAGATTAAATTAATTCTAAAATAAGAAAAATATAAATTAAATAACTCAAAAATGTTTTTCGGTAATTAGTAAATATTTTCCAAATATATATGGTTTAAAAGTTGTTAAAAATATATAGTAATTGGAAATTTGGGAATAAATTAAATAGTAAATAGTTGAAATGAATTGTGTATAAATTGTTTATAATTAATCATAAAAATCTTGAAGAAACTTTTAAAAATAAAATATTCCAAATACAAAATATTAATATTTAGAAAACCATTTACCTAATAATATGGAATGCCATATTGTTAAGAATTAAATTGTACATATAAATTTTTTACGAGTAATTCAAAAAGTGTTTAAAATTTTAATATTTAAATATTTAATGACTATGAAAAGGATCCTTATTTTTTGAAATTATTTAAACAATATTGAATACACTCTTGAAGATTAATTTAATCATGTTTTTAATTAAAGTTAATTATTTGATATTTCAATTTTGTAGTAGATTGTATATAATTCATATAATATAATATATTTTAACATTATTCCATATATTGATGGTGATGAAATTTTGTAATGAATGAGAATGTAAATTTTTAATATTTATAATTAGAAAATTCTAGAAAAATTATAAAAAGGGTGTTATATTCTAATTTTCTATAATAATTTTAGGGTTAATAGATTAATTTTTTTCAATGTTTATTACAAATAATCTTTAATCCTTATATAGATAATATTATAAATTATATTTTTACATTAATATAATTTAGTAATGTTATAATTAATAATATTGTGAATTAAAACCATTTTTCCTAAAGTTATATGATATTTTTATGCATCAAATGAGGTGTATTTTAAGGATTAGAAAAATAATTTGAAAATGATTTTATAAATAACATATATAAGGTAAAAATATACAAGGATATTAAATTTATAGTTATTATTTCTATTATGTGATTAATATATAATTGTTCATATTAAATGGGAAATTATTTTAACATATAATTTAAACAACAAAAAATGTTTTTGTTTATTGATTTGTTTAGGCTTTTAAATAATAATTTGGAATTCCCTATATTGAAATATATGAAATAAATCATATTCAATTGAGTATAATTGAGTTTATAATGAAAATAATTTATTTTTCATCCACCCTCACATCAGTTTTTAATTGAATTAATTATCATGAATAAAGATTTCACGATAAAATTTTTCATTTTAGGTTATATATATTTTATGAATTATATTCCCTCCTGAGTAACATATTTCTATATGTAGGTACTTGGTATCAGGTCACCTTTCATCTTGGAGGATTATGCATTGACATATAATGTTGAATTGGGTTGGGTATCTATCTCTCCTTCATTACTCATGAAGATATTTTCAAAATCATATATTTAAATACTAATAGAAATATTTTCTATGTAAATTTGTCATAATATACATTCAGAAATATGTTAATATATTTTATTTATATTTTTTATTGGGTAACACTTATTGTGGGTTGTGTGTTAAATTAGATATTAATATGTTGGGACCACATTAAATTTTTTGTAGGAATAAATATTATAAAAACTAAATAATTATGAGAACTCATATATAAAAGGGCATAAAATAAGGCTAGATAATAATTAAAAAAAATTATTAAATGTTAATTCAAATTGTATATGATATAAATTAAATCTGTGAGACTTCAAAAAACCAACATCAAAAGTACTAAGTGTGAGATTACATTCTTGGGGATTCTTTATTAGACCTTGAATATATAACAATGTAATTTAATGTCATAATAGGGTTCCCATGAATTATTTTTTTTATGGAAATCATGTAATATTTAACATTGAATTTTCCTATTTGGATGTTTTATTTGATATATAGGTTCCCTTGGATTTATCCAAATTTAGTTTCTTTTTAAGGTATTCTCTCTCTTAAAGAATCTGGTTACTCATAATGGATTTGATAAAAGATGAATATATACGAATTTTACCATAAATTGGATTTTGATAAGGATTTAACCTCTCAACAATCCATGAATGAAAACTATTAGGAATTTGATGATTAATTACAAAAATATGTAATTTTTCAGATAAAAGTTATGTCCTAAATGGGAATTGAAAATTGTTTAGAATGTGATTGACTAACTTGAATAAAAAATATAATGACAGTAGTTAATTATATAAATTAATTATCACTATTAATTGTAAAAATATAAAATATAGTAGTTCAGTAAAAATGAGGGTGTGTATATTTACAGTAGTTCAGTAAAAAGAATAGGCCTAATAGGCTCTTAGACGTCTCTACTCTTTGAGATATTAATTACACATAATAAACCATATTTGTGTTTTTTAATCAGAAACTATTATAATTAAACCTTTTATTTAGGATTTATAATAGTAAAAATTGTCTTTTTCAGGATTCACAATACTTCAAAAAATTTGTTAGACGATGGTTGTCACAATAAGAATGGTCATGAATCTAGAATCATAGTGTCACAAAATAAAAACCATTTTATTATAATTGGAGATTCATAACTCATATGGTCTTGAATTTATAATATATTATTGGAAACCTGAGAGGAAAAATGAATTTTAGATGGAGAATCATCAACCTATGTTAGAGAAAAATTTGACGAGTAGTAAAAAATAATATCAAACTCAAATACTACAAATAAGATGATGTTGTAGAAGGTTGACGAATAATATTATTTGGAAACTGATTAATATATTGGAACCTATCGTAATGGTTTTATTAGTTGATGATATTTTTCCCATTGATAGATCATCTGGAAGATGAAACATTATATTCAAAATACTTCACTGATTTTTCACTGTACATGAATATATATAATAGTTGATAGTTCATATCGAAGTATTTCATCACAACACTATTTATTAGTATCTCATAATAGTTTTGTGTCATATCATATTTGAATGGTTACTTAATCACTTTAAATATGATATATATAAGTATTAATACAATCTCATATATTGTAAAATACTTCAAATTCAAACATCAAAGTTATCTGAGAGAAGATAAAAACGAGATCCAATATTTTCAGCAGAAAAATTATTTAAATTAGTAAAAATAATGTATACTTCAATAATTCTGAAATAATTGTTAAAAACCAAATATATCTCAATAATTATTATTATATAAAAAATAAGTATAACATACATTATTTATACACACATAAAAAATAAATTTAGAAAAACACCATCCAAATATAGGGAGATGTGTAAATATTCAAAAACTAATGACATTAAATTGAATAATACAAAATAAATTCAACTACGTTTTTTTAATAAATATTAATTTTTAAATGAATAAAACAATGAAATAATTCAAAATTCATGATGAGGAATATATCCACAAGATGTTTATGTTGTATGTTTCTATGTAAATTGAGTATATATTAACTCTATATTTTAGTTATTTTTAAATATACTAAAAACTATTATCATTGTTTCTATAGTGTTTATATGAACTTACGTAATAAAGAAATCATATAAAATGTTTCATGTATATATAAATTAAATAAAATTATCAAAATAATCATAAAATACAATATTAATGATAGTTAAATATTTTATTCAAATAAGTATTGGTGAACTGACCATGAGTGTAGAGTTACTATGAGGTATATACCGTGAACTGGATTCATATTTGATGCGATCGTAACATGAAACTGGTTAGAATTTCATGAAAACGATCTGTATGTTGACTCGATGAAAATGTGGTTATGTGGTTTTCTAAATGATCAACATGAGGTAGGGTAAATTTCAACATTAAGAGAATATTACTAATCAACATAAATTAATACATTATACTATATAATAGAATCATGATATGAATTCATGGTGTAATATGCATTCTCTGTATAAGGAAAACATCTATTTATTTATGAATAATACAGATGGAATAATATGCAATGGAGAAGAAATTATATAATATCATGCTATTTGTAAGCATGGTGTATGTTGGTGTTCATGTGGTGGGCGTGCATGTATCTGTTATTTTCGTCAATATATGAAAAATAAAATATAAATAAATGATGGGGTTTACTAAGGCCATAATGAATTTAAAATTTTTTATATTGGTTTTAATGATAAATAGTCAATGGGATTTAAATTGTGAACAATGATTTTTATTCTCAATGTTAAATACAAGTGTTAATATGGAATCATTGTGTAAAACATATAGAAGTTGAATATTATTAAGAGGAATAGTTTTTAGTATTGTGGCATGTAATTGACTAAATATTTTGTATGATAGTACTAAAAAAATGATAATCCAACCACACTATCCATCAAAAGGGATCACATCTAGTAATTAAGATTCTAGTAAATCTATAACAAGCATGTATGGAGGAAATGGTTGTGAATTAGCATAGGGTTCCATTGAGCAGGGGAATTGAAGTATATATGAACCACTATGTGGGGCCGAATAGTGGCCGAATATGGAACAGATATGGTTCAGTGCCAATAGGTAATTTCAGTGTGACCCATTCATGCATTTGTTGGGTTTATGGAGCACATTTTTTAAAATGTCTAATGAAAATTAATTATTATATGACATCATACTAAAAAATTCACTCACTCATCATTTACTATAATATATGCAGATATAACCAAAAATATTTGATATGATCCTCCTGAGTAATTCTTTCAGTGAAATTATCAACATCAGCCTCCTGCCATCATTGAAGTGATTTATTTCAATGAAATATGCCTATCGGGACACTGATTGATCATTCTATATAATTTAAACATTATATGATCAACTAGATAATTGAATTCAATTGAATCAAAATGAAAATTGATTTTTATGTACAAATGATTCTCAAACAGATGTGATATTGATCATAGAAAATATTTTTTTTACGAATATATTTATTCTCATAGTTAGTACGTATAGTCTATGTAACTGTAAATATATGTTAGATTTATTTTTATAGAGTTGAGTATGTCTTATTGTATAAACATACCCCTATTTTCCAAAATTTTCATTATGAACATAATATAAAATTTTAAAATGTTGAGAGAAAATTTGAGTCTCAAAATCAATCTACATTAATGGGAACATTCTATGATTTCATGGAGAGTATTTTATTTTAGGATCTCATTATGATTGATTGACTTATATGTATCATTGTATGTGGTATCAGAACGTGAATTTTTTCATGAAAAATCAATTATTTTAAAATAATTAACAACCACATTTGTTATAAATGTGTAAATAGACATTATGTGATGTGATTCATTGAGTTTATTTCATGAAGATATATGGATTACTTTGAGAAGAAGAATAATGTAGTATAGTGTGTGTTCTATTGATGGGAACTATGATGTTTTTTAAATAAGAGATGGCAAAGATTCATGAATGATTTGATTCATGACTAGGTGGAAGACTGTGAAATTTAATATACTATAATGTGATACATACATGTGATAATTTTCAGGCATGATATAATGTTGAAAGAAATATGAACATGAGCTAAGTCAAGTGAAAAATTGGTGAATTTGAGATATTTTGTTTGCTAGAAATATTAATGGAATGAATAAGGTAGTTTAATGTTATATAATTATTCAACACAAGAATTAAAAATAATAAAACTTCCCAAACGTTGTATGTTTGTGAATGTATATTATTACACTTATTATGTTTAGAAAACAATGTCGTGTGTTATATAAATAGATGAATTTGATTAAATACACAACAAATATACATTTAATATTGTATAGTGATTTGAGACTGAAGATGAGTATTATTTAAAAATGCATTTATATCATATTTTTCAATGTATTTAGATCTGTTTAGGTCATTGAATCTCACTGAATAATAAGCGTGGATGAGATTTCAGATAAAAGGAGGCATAGCTTGAGTTTTATCTACTATGGTAGATGATTATATACTGTAATACAAAATTATTTGATAATAACTAACATTTGTGATGTGGTACATGAATTAATACATGAGAATGTGTGATCTAGAAATCCCATTGAGGAATATTTAAAGATTATCCTATATTTGACCACATCTTCTGATGAATTAGAAGACAATTGTGACTAACGGTCTAACCAGTTACTAATGTGGCTTGAGAGTGTAGGGAACCTGATTACTAAAATGGATGTCAGTCTAACCAACCATGTATGAATTGTTGGATCAATGGGTTTATAACTTGTATCAAAATACAGGATCATATATTCTAGTCTACAAAAACATTCATCCTAAATAACTGTAATTGATAAAAGAAATATTGTGTAACATATGTAACCAAGGGACAACTGTTGGTATCATAGATATTGTTTTCGTACTAAACTTTGTAAAAATATATTTTTTTGTTTTATTATTAAATTATCTATTAAAATTAGGATCCACTAATCTGAATAGGTGATAATTTTTTGAATCAGATGAAGGGACTTGATGAAGAATTTTTTTTTCAAACAAGTAACCCCTAATTTCCCCTATCCCTCTCAGTATGAATACACTATCCATTGGAATAATCAATTGGTATTAGAGGGATGGTCATATTTAGATGTATATACTATACATACCAAGATTTATATATCCAAATTAAATAAAGTGATGATTTGATTATTATGATAATTTAGAAATTCATTTAATTTAAAATCCTACCTCTACTCTAGAATCTAGATATATTAATTTTCCTATCAAGCCTCAAAACATATTAAAAAGAGAGAGTCAAATATATTTAAAAATTACTCGAATATCATTGATGGTCAACTGAAAGGAAAAAGAACTCAAGGATATATATGTTTTGAGAAATTATTGTATTATATCTCTTCTTAACAATGTACAGGTTATAATGAGGATATGTCAAAAATTGAAATCAGTAAAAAATGATGAATTTTCCAAAAGTGTTGGTCAATTGTATATTCAAATTATTCAATATAAATTTAGATATAAAATTTCATTAGGATGAATATTCTAATGATGTTTAATAAGAATTAGTTAAAATGGATGACATTTCTATCACAATAACAAATCTTATGAAATAAAATTAGCAAATAATATATCTTTTTAATTAATTATATGATAATGTTTTTAATTGATACAAATTTAATGTTTTTTAGATTTCTATTTTTTAATGGTGTTTATATATGTTATCAATGCACTAAAAAAGATCCATAATACATTTATGAATGTTAATTATGCTTATTTAGAGTTTAAAGAAAATCTTTTAAAGAGCATCACAATTTATTTCTAAAGGAAAACAAGATTAATGATGATGAGATGTAACATATAAATATTTTGTGGGATGAAATCATAAAACTAGTTGATTTTGAGAAGATTTCTCACATCATAAAATTTCATGAATTATAAGTAACACTGATAAATATGGAAGTGACACATGTTGATACTTACCATGTTACTATGAAATGATATACTACTTACAATTATTCCTATAAGTGTCAAATTTTATAAAATAACCACAATAGATGAAACAATATCTTGATATAATCATAGGTTAAATATAATTCTTGCCCGTCAAAGAAGGTAACCATTTGTCTCAATAAATCATAGTGTAGTATAACTATTTTAAGGACTAATACATATTAAAATTTAAAATCGAGATAAACATGGGTGAATAAAAATACTTTGTAATCCACTAGATATTTAGATATGTTTTTGAAAAAAATAATATGAATAAATAATCCTCAAATAAATCATAAAATAATAAATGTGATAAACAATATTAGAAAAATTTAAAATAAAATTATAATGTGTCATTGAAAAAGAAATTAATGTTTTTTTCTAATTTTGTTGTTGTTGGATGTTTTGGAATCATGAGATAAATTATTTGAAGAATATTTAATTATAAAAAAGTTATAAAATTCATGTATTATGTTAGAGAAAATATTATGAGAAGAGGAATACTACAGAACAGAAGAAGGGCTCATAGAAAGGGAATTAGTCTGTCAGAAATACATATGATTACATTAAAAATTTATGTTTTTATTGAAAAAAAATTTCCATTGATTTTTTGAGTACTGGTACATAATAATAATTCTCAAATCATATATTGATATGAATAACAGACCACAAAAAAACTAAAGCATCAATGAATATAATATGACAACTCAATCATGGGATGTAATAAAAGAAAACATATGTTTAACGGACAAATTTCGAAAAGTTATTTAAGAAAGATGAGAATACTGGATTCTACAAAAAATATTCATCTATTATGGTTGGAAGGGACACATCATGTACCATTATGAATTTACATTAAAATTATTAACAAATTAAGAATGTTTCACTTGAATAATGAATCAATCCACAAAATAAAAAACAAGATTGAATTATTAAAATATATTTTTTTATAAAAATTAATATATGTTTCCTAAAAGGTGTACATGATGATTAATTATGTTATTTATTAATGGTTTAAAAATTCCATATATTCAGGTAATAGATGAATGAAATGGTTTCATGGAAAATAAAAACTCTTGATGATTATAAGAAACAAACCTATTCCTTTATTTCATAAAAATATTATTGTGAAAAAGAAGTCTACAAAAAAGGGAAGACTATGAATGTTCCTAAACAATGATTGATAATATTTCAGGAACAGTTGACATAGGTAGTAAAGATAGTGGAATAACATACAAAATAACACAAATCACTAGGAAATGTGATGAATCCATATTCATATTAGATGGTTGTTGGGTTGAGAATAAACTCATCAATGTGTTCCTCTAATTATATATCATTTAAGAACCACCATATTCCTATATACATGTTTTTTAAGCCCGGAATTGAAGTTGGAACAAGTATTGAGGAGGTGAACTATATTTTATTTAAGATGTGAAAATATTTATCTATAAATTTAACTTTAATGGAAAACTATTTGTATCAATGTTTCCTTTTGTGAACATTTCAAATTATCTATGTAGATTCGTGATCTTATTTTAAATCTCATAATTATATTGAATTTTTTAGTGCATATATTGAGGGGATCCCATAATAATCACAATAAGACATCATGGTATTAGATGATAAATTATTAATATCAGATATTTTGTTGATATGTGCATATGGTAATTCTACATACTAAATTTTCAGAAATTGAGGAAGACATCATTATGTTACATTGATTACATAACACTATTTTTATGATGAAAAAATTGAATTAATACAATAATAGAATCATTACACTATGATAAAAGGAAATGTAATCTAAAAAGGTGAAGTACATTACTACACTTGAATCTTTTTAATAATTCTATGGAGGTCAATGTTCTAGATTTGTTGACAATATTTTTACATCCACTGATAGATAGTTTCAATGCTTGTATCATACTATAAAACTATATTGATATCATTGATGTTAAATTAAATAACCCTTTTTTTAACCTGGATCATAGCACACTTAGACATAATGTTAGTTAATTTTAGCTCATTTATATATTATATGTGAATATTTCATTATCAGAATAAAATCAAACCACATATTTAAGAATATATGAATGTTTTGTTAAAATTAGAATGATTTATATGGGAATTTCGTCCCATACATATATAATTGGTTTTATTTCCAATATGGTGGAGAATATATAATTGAATTTTGAAATATATTGTTTATATAAAACAATAAAAAAATGGTGATATTATTGAATCCATGTGGTTTATTAACATTTTTTTGAAGATTATTATTTTTTGGATAGGCTATGAGGTTAAAAAATCAATTAGTTTTTAATTTTGATAATTTATATGTTATTAATAAATACATAGTCTTATGTTAAAAAGTACATATTGGGTGAAACATATTAATGGGATTACAAACCATAGCGATCTATCATGGGGGATGTGGATGTGAATCTATATAGAGTTCTGCCAGGTAGTTTCGTGGGGGAATTGTGGAACAACAATGTGGTGCAACTCGACAATGGTGGAGAGAGAAGGAATGGGTCATTTCTAGTGGGTAATAATATAAAACACCATTATTTCATTTGGTGGTTTCATGGAATGTATTTTTATAAAATGTATCATGAATTATATGTAATACATTATGTGTGACTTTGAACTATGATCAATGTTTATTGCCCTTGAAAAATATTTACATAACCATGTTCATCTAATCCGATCATCCTGAGCTATTTGATCAGAAACACTATCATTTTCTACTCTCTACCTTCATCCTAGATCTTATATTAATTAGAGTCTTCATGTATCAACATTGATGGATGAAGATGAAACTGTTGAACATCATTTGATAAACTAGATATTATAATTCAATCGAGTCAATAATAAACTTAATTTTCATGTATAAATTAATTACAAATAGCTAAGAAATTGTTTGTAGAATATATGATATTTGTTATAAATTTGTTTCTTATTATCATGAATCATAGGCTAAGTCATCACACATAGGCAGTGGAGTTATGTAAATGGTGTTTTTTGTTTTGTATTGTTTATAAATAACCCGGTGTGCACTCATTTTCAATATAAGTTTAATATGAATTTTGTGTGTGTCCAGATAAATACATATATATGAACGTGTTCTTTTTTAATGAGAGGATTCTGTGATTGTATTATGAGAAATTTATTTCACATTCACATGATGATGATTTGTGTTCAATAAACGTTTTCTTGTGGTATCCACACACAATGTGGTTTCCTGAATAATATGATCATAAAAATTTACTATGAAACACATTTGATATGTGCAATGGTTGAAAATTTATCTAAGTAGATTTAGTGAGGTCCATTAATGAAGATAGTTTGAAGACATTGTTAATACTAAGTAGGAAAGTGTTTCAATGGGTAAAAGGAATTGTGCATGATAATAAATACATGAAGATAAATATACTCCAATGCATAGTTTCATGATGAGGAGGAAGGTTGTGTCTATAAATATTGTAACCTTTCTCACCCACTTACTCTCTCAGTTTGTTTAACGAGGTCAGATACGGGACCTCATGCATGCCTCCATGAACACAATAGGCTATAAAATAGCAGGCTGGGTGTGTCAAATACATTGGGGAGACTATTTCTACATGTATTGGGTCATAGTATTATAAAAGTAAAAAAAATTACTGTAATGGAAAATACCAGAAACAATAAAACATAGAACTTAGAGAGAAAGAATAAAACAAATAATCAAATAATAATAAATGTAATTCTATGATCAAATTTATAAAATGTCAATCTGAATATAAAAAATAAATAAAAAATATGACATAATAAATTGAAGAGACTTTGGTCCTGAACGCCACCTTGTTGTGATCACCATGATCAAACCCATCCAACAAGAAAAATCAATAAAAAAGACTCATGACACTATTCCAACCCATATGAAATAATATTATTTAGTGGAAAATGTAATCTCATACAGGGTGTGCGTAAAAATTAGTAGAAATACACATCCATGCCTAAACAAAACTAGTCTGATAATAAATTCCTGAAATAAAATCATAATATGTGTAAGAAATAAACAACTAATATAATATAATTTTATAATTTATCACTTACCATGATAGTATATTTGTAATCATATAGCACAACCATCCCAAACATGGCCACAACCATGAAATAATCACACAACTGAGAATATACGAAGGGGAATAAATTTTATAATTTGTGTATAGACCTATATATATGAATTTTATCATCTAATCTGGGCCAATCCTACAATAGATGAATTTTAACCTCCATGAATATCCATATATATATATATATATGCATGTCAGCATCAACGTAGGTCAATCCCACTATATAAACATTTCAACATCACCAGGAATAAATCTCTATATATGTATTTGGGTATCTTGTAAGATCTCTTTATATAAGCATTCCAATATCACCAATCATAGACCAAGATATATTCATTTCAATAGAAAACATGTGAAATACCACTATATATGCATTTATATATATAACAAAAAATCATAAAAATAGGGTAATCACTATATCACTTTATATGACTTAATTGGTAATTTTTTAAATTAATATATGTCTATTAATTACACATTCCACTTTATATTTTAGAATTATCATAATTAAAATAAACATGATCTGTTATATTATCAATGTTTTTGTATATCATGAAATCACTTGAAATGTCATTTCATGTTCAAAAAACATGAATACTTTTTCAATTTGTAAATTTTCAAGGGTTCCCTACCCAAAGGAAGGCCACAAGACAAGTCACAATGACCATTTATATCTAAAGGTATCCAACAAATGATCTAACCATATTTATTACTCAATTAATTTTACACACATATTATATTGATGAAATCAAAATATTGCACAAAAAAATTAAACAAACCATTGTATTTGATTTTAGACCACCAAAGTCTATATAGGGATTAATAAATGCTTTCTACCCGAATCTGAAATAACAAGTGAGGCTAGGAATGTCCCATGAAACAACCTAGATCATAACGGATGATGAATAAAACCCATAAAAACATGGTGAAAATTTTTACACCAAAATGATAGAGAGTAATAGGAGACAATAATACCCAATCAAAACAAATCAACAAATTTTGAACTCTTAAACAAGAATTTATGATGTGAAATGAAGAATCCAAAATCAGTTTAAAATCATCTTGGATTATGAGAGGATGGCTGTACTAAAGATGAATGAAGAAATAAACATATTTCCTAGGTTATAACTTACCATCAACAAGAGTAAAGGGTGTGAAAAAGCATTAAACATCACGAAATTCTAAATTTAAGAGCACATAGGGAAAACGATCACCTTGGTTTAATTTAACAAATACAAGACATTACATGTTTTGTAATGTAGATTCATAGAATGATAAAATATCACACCATGAACCAATTCACAGTCTGCATTCCATATATGGATTCTTCCTTGTGATAGATAAATTTAAGGAAATACATTTACATGGTCTGAAATTGATCTACCCGATTTAATAAATCTTGATTCTACATAATATCCCACACCACCTCTGAAGCATTTCATACTCCTGGAGTACCCTCATAATCTCATTTACCTGTTTCTACCCAGAATCCATTAATTCAAATAAACATACAACCATCTGATTTAGGTAATTTTACCAAGTTGAAACTCCCCATAAAATAATGATACCCAAATACCAAGGTACAATGAAAAGTGGAACCTTGCAAAAAAAAGTGGTTTAATTATAAAATAAAAAGGCGAAAACCTGAAAAAACATGGGATCTTAAATGTTCCCCAACATATAACAGCTCAAAAAATATTTTATCCAATAATCAATTTTGGGTCTCACCAAATAGTCCAAAACACTATTCATGCATATCAAAATAAATCTCCTTTGACTCATCCTTAACAATCCTATGCTCTGACATCCTTCAGACTAGGTGTATAGTCCCACCTATTAAATACAAATAAAAAAGATACACAATCTATATCATGTGCTTCACAATGGAGTGATTGACATCAAGGTCGATGTCCTCAGCATATTCCACATGAGAAGTGTCAGGATACTATATATAAATTGTGAGGTATGAGATATGTCAGGTATAGATCTATAACATTGTGCATGTGATAATTGGAATTCCACAAGATTGACACTTTCCACGATTTCAAAATGATCAAGAAACCATACCACTAGCTTCTTCAAATTCCAGATATATAATTTCCCCAACCTAGGAAACACTTGTAGAAAAATTGTATGACCAAACATGTTGTCTATAGGTCATATTAGATTGTCAGAATGATATTTATACCATCCCTATGGAGTTAAAAACTGTCCTCTCATTAACTGATCAAGATTAGATGTCTCCTATATGAGACTTGGCCTAATCTATTATCACTCATGTGACTCAAACACAAAAGTGGTAAACAACAATATATTCCATAAAAATCCTTGAAAGGCTCAATTTGGATCATTTCATAGATATTGTTATTATGCAGAAACATCACGAGTTCCATATACCTTTTCCATGAACCAATGAAATCCCAAGACACAGGTTCATAACACGTCCTCAAGAATATTAATATTCTTATTAGAGTGCCCATAATATTGAGGGTGATATTCTTTACATAGATGAACCTGAAACCCTATAGACTTTTGAAGACCATTATTATATTACAATTTGAAATGTGGATCTCTATTTGAAATGTTACTCCTCATAACACCAAGAATCCAAACAATCATGTGTTCATAGAGTCTATTCAAATCATAAATAGGGAAGGTATACAATAATAAAAAGATGTTTGATACCAAAAATAGTTGGTCTATGGTCACCCTTGCAACATCATTATTATAGAGGGTTTTTGGTCATTCTGTCACACAATCCATAGTGTCATCATCACATCACCATTCTGGAATGGGCATTGGTTCTGATATCCCAGTTGGCATATGATTCTTAGATATCACCTGCTGATAGGTAAAAATGTTATCTATGAGTCTGACCACCGTCGTATTCAATTTTTTCCCATATTAATGTTTATGGTGATCACAATACCTCAACATCACACAATTATGAACCGCACATCTATAAGCATGAAACTTTCTCATCATCTTCTCATGGAATCTCATAGGAAACCATACATGGAATTTGAAAATAAATGAATTTCTGTTATCAATAAACCCTGTTAATGGAAGCTATCGACCATATATAATATCCCTTAGAACTATGAAATATGGAATAGATAAGTGATCTATATTTATTTTTCAAAAATCATATTTATAATCGATGTTGAATGTAGTGTTACATATCCCTAGGAATCCTTGTAATGACCCAACTCAGATCACCACTAAACTAGTGGTCGGACCGATCACGACATGACCTCAAGCACGTCTCCCTATAATGTATTGGTTCTCGACTACCAGCGAGGGTCTATGGATAGTTCGAGGGGAGACTATAACCTCATATAAGTGTTCCAAAATACAAAATGCTAATGAATAGTGGATGTAGTCTAATAAATGATAAAGTAGTGGAAGACAAATAGTACTGATTTTATAAAACTGGCTAATGCCAATTATACGGAAGATGAAGGAGTGACATGTTACTGTTTAATAAATGGAAAATATTGAACAAAACAACATAATCTATATTATAATAAATAAATAAATAAACAATGACTCAATTCCCTGAGGGCAGTCTCCTCGAGAATCGCGAGATTCTGCTCGGTTCTCTACCCATATCTCCAATGTAAATGAAAAAAAAATCCTACAACCAAATAGAATATAATCAGGTACACGAGTTCAATAGAAGCCTGAGTAGGTTGTGACATATAAATCTATGTGGTCTAGGACCTCCAGTGTCTACCCCAAATCCATACATTTAATAAATAATTTGAACCATGTGAAAGAATGCATAAATAAAGTAAGCAGCAAAGTCTAACTATATACCGAAGTACCTGCTTCATCCCTCAGCTAGTGTCTGAACCAACATTATAAATTTAACATGAATAATAATCAATCATTACGCAATAATTTTTATTTATTAATTATTCAAACATCATTATATTATGAATTTATTGAGATTTGATCTAAGCCTGACATCCCTCGAATAAGTTACTCACCACAAATGTCTCTAATGACCATCTAAGTAAACAATGTATTTACAGAATCCATTCTTGGGCATTGGCTTGAATAACACATCATAAGATATTCAATCTTAATATTTGAAAAACTATGTTTGAGCCTATCCACTAAAAATAGATATTCTCCTATGGGTCCATCTGCTAACAATGATTCATCCAATTCATTGATATGTCTGAACCCTTTCTCATGTCCAATCCACAAATCATTATTTAACAACAGTTTTCATTAACCAAATAATTAATTTCATGGATGAACAATTTCAACCACAATATAATGACAATTAATTGATGTAGAACATCATATCTGGCACCCTCATTAGTATTTGGAGAGTTAGTCCTTGTCTCAAAACCCATGTATATTTGGAGTATCATTCTATGCCCCATAAAATAATGTTTTCATGAAAGATGGGTGTATAATGCCACGTCTAGATCCCTATGATTATTTAGAGAATCAGTACCTATATCACAATACGTTTATCAATCATACATATATTTTTATCATTTGTGTTGAATCCCATGTATAGCACCCCAAAAACATCCACTAATTAATTCAAAAATTAATTAATCCAATCCTCTCATTAATTTGACAAATAATTAACAACATTAATCCCCCGTCAAATAAGTCAACAATTAATTAACCATTCATCATCTCAATTGTTAATAAATAATTCTTAATTAATTATTCTTAATTAGACTTCTAAAGAATTAACTCAACATTTATTTATCAAAATTATTTTACAAGTATGAACTTGTCCAGTCAAATAGTTATTCGTCATGGACATTAACAATTTACATGCACGCCATAAGAATCTCAAAACATACAGAACAAGGCCTATATATTTAGTAACCATCTACATAATATATCATATTTTTAAACAACTCCATCCTAGACATCATAATGCATAGAAAAAACAAGCATCAAACGGTACCGCTGGACAACATTCGTAACAAATATTCAACTCAAAATCTTAATTTAATATACGAAAATTAATTAATTCAACAGTTAATTAATTAAATCATATCTCTTTAAACATTCATCAATTAATTAACCATTTAAAATTTAACATTTAAAAACAAATCCATCCACTAAATATTATCGGTTTCCAATTTATATTACGAACATGTCAAATATTCAATATTCTCAATAAACAGTAAAAGCCACAATTTTATTCTTAATCTTGAATTTCTAATTTATTATTCATTTAACTTCCCTATAACATATTCTTCCCCATTAAAATAATTTAATTGTTAATCATATCACAATAAGAAAATTAGAAAAACATGCTTCAATTCTACCCATGTTCTAGTCCTCATTTATCTCACATTGGCGACCTCATTTAATAACATCAAATGTGTCATGCATCGACATATCATATATCAGCTCCTCCAATAAGACATACAAAAATACAAACCATAGAAAGCATGATATGAAATTAGCACTAACCAAAAGTTTAACTTAAATTAGCATTTCATGAAAATGTATCAATTCCATAATCAAGGTAAATCACAATTTCATTTTATTTAAGGAATCGATAATTCTTAAATAATGTGATAGGGATTTGGGACCCCACTTCGGGGTGGATCCAAAATAATATACAGCAGCTTGAAAGATGATGACACTGAATCCGCAGCTGGTCTGTAACCGCATGCACACACCTTTATGTATATAAAGACACACAGACACACACACTAACATAAATATACATGTTCATGCCACCTAAATTTATCTATATTCATTGAAACATATGTTAAATTCACCAAAATGAAATAACAAGACTCAACACTCCTCAAAAAAAGTACAAGGGACTCATATAATTTTTCAGGATGTAAATTACATGGTGAAAAACAAATAGCGGAAATGTATATCCGTACATGATGCAATGGTGAAAAGATAAAACAAGTCCATATGCCTCACCATTGGCAGCTAATACTTGATTATAGACCAATGGGTCCCGAATCAACATTAACATATTCAAAAAATACTGGAACATAATGACTTGATTAAACCTGAACCATAGGGTTTAGGCTGAGAAACCAAGGTGGTATTGTGGATAAAAATGGACGATGTGAACCCCGATTTATATGCAGATAGACTCACCTTGAGGAGGTGGACAATATTCTTGAAGAGTCCGAGAGGAACCGTCGCATGCCATGTGGATTTCTGGATAGGGGTGGCGCACTATAAGTTCTGCTTGGGATTGTCAGGCGCTGCTGGGTGGGTGTCTGCCCAAGGGCTGCACGATAAGGATAATGTTCCATGCACCTATAGAGGTTGCACCGTAGATGTATCTGCCTCACACATGGAGGAGGAAAAATAGGGGGTCAGACCACCTACAGCTTGCGACACCCCTTTTATTCATTTTTCCCTAAAATTAAACAATTTAATTTAACTTAATAATTAAAATAATAATACACATTTTATTATTATTTTTATAAACATGACACACTTATCTAATAAGTGAAAAACTCCCCATTTAATGAAAAATGATTATTTATTTATTATTCACTTAATTAGAGTTTAGTAATTAATTTGAAAACTCCCTACTGATCAATAAATTCTTTTATACTTTACTGAACTAAATAACCAAAAAAAATTATAATAACATCATTATTTTTTATGAAAAATTCATTTATATAAAACCCAAACCACAAATTTATTACAATATCATTAATATGATAATAACTCCAACCCATAACCCCTAATTTAATTGCCATAATAATTTTTATTATTAAATTCATTAAACTAAAAAATAATACTCCCATTATTATGACTTTTCAAACCTTTGTTAAACCCAACAAATATATTTAATTACAATACTTCATTAATTATGAAATCCCCATTTAATTAAACATTTCATTGAGATGCTCAAAATCCACAATAAATTCTCCAAAATTATATACTCATTTAAAAAGAAACTAAAATCTGAATGAATTCAAATTATTTATGACACCATAATAATAATAATAACATTATTATTATTATAACATTGCATCATTTAATAATAAAATTTCCTTTTTTAATTCTTAAACTCTTAATTTAATTAAAAATTTATTCAGTAAACCCAAATTCCACATTAATTTCTTCAACTGTCAGTAAATAATTCTTTATTAATAATTTAATTAAACAACCACAATATTAATAATAACAACTAAATTATTATTATTATTAAAATTTTCTTTTAATTTATCATAGTCTATCATATATTCTTATTTAAATAAGTTAAACAATTTATAAAAAAGTGTAAACTGCATGGGTAGGATCGCGACCATGCACTACCAGTGAAAATTCATTATGGTGGACTATTTCAGATCCATTGTTACCAAGACTCATTGGTACACAAGTTAAAATTTTAGGGATATTACATAAGTCAAAAAAAGACACCATTAGTTGTTACAAAATTTGGAATGAAATTCGGATCTCGGTTTTAAAAAATGACTCGTTGATAAATCGAGAAAATTTTTGACAACCATCATATTTTAAACCAGTTCAAAAACATGAGACTTTAAAATATACCCATATTAAAAAAATATTATACCCGAGAATCCATTGGGAACCACTAATAAACTGAACTACCAGGGTCATTTAAACTATTTAGAACTGACGTGTTGCGTTCTCATCGCCAAACATACCATTAATCTTTCACTAGCCTAACAGTTGATCCTTTAAAACAAAAGACATAGCTCACATTATAACAAAAAATTCAAAACTAAGATTATATCTGAATTTATTACAGGGACATCATCAACGAAAATGGTTGAATCTCGATCAACCAAAAGAACATGTTTCACATGCTTCCCATGAAATATGTCACAGACCCAAAACCCACATTCTCCCTTTATATGACAACATGCTTTTAAAACTATTCAAATACTATCCACGTGTATAATGAGTTCCTTACCTAAACTCTAGTAAAATATCCAAGTAAAGCCATTAGAAGGCTATAAAAAAATCTATGCCACATCACAAATAAAGGAGTTTCCCAAAGAAACCACACATCCCATAAACTACCCTGATAACAACAACTCATCAAAACCAACATCATTTAAATTGTATCATGGCACAAGACAAAAAATATATTATTGTCTCCATGACATGTTCAAGATAGGGGACATGATCGTCATATTATAAAGATATAACTAAGAGAAAAACCAAGGTCATTACGAAGATTAACGAAACTACTACTAGAAAAGTCTGTTAAAAAACTCTATATCAGATGTTGTCACGTTTACCAAAAACGATGTGACAGTACCCACCATAGAGTTTTACATGATGTCATAATAAAATATCATCCACTCACCAATGCACTATTTCATTATAAATTAACGCATGAATGTGACATTCCTCGAACCACTATCACCATGTAAAACATTGACTATAACAACCGAAACATAAACATATCTACGTGACATAACAGTTGGGTCCCATAAAGTAATCTTAAGTAATGGGAAAAACTTAGTTTAACGGCCTATAACATTCTAAGGGTACAACCTACCTTGGGTTATCCCCATAAAAAACATAAATGTCAACCCTCTCTCTTGGTCATACAAAACTGAAAACACAAGATTCAAAATTTCTTTTTTTGTTTTAGCCATTTAAATTAATTAATTTCAACCATTAAACTTTTGAATGAATTTAAATAAACACACTAGTAAATTTTTTAATAAAAAATCACTTGGTTTTTCCCACTATTCAATAAAAAAAATTCATTCTATCACAAACATCCTCTTTATTCATTTAACATTTAGTGTTCTACAAATTTAAATAGGCAATTTAGAAACTAAATTAATTTTACCAAGAAGGAAACCACGGAGGGTCCCATTTATTCAATCCAGGTTCTTCGAAAATCAACCCAACAACAATTCATTTCAATCAAAATTCATAAACTTTACATTAAATACCATTTCCAAATATACAATGGTTATATAAGGTACAAACACAAAGGTGGCCATCAACTAATAAATAAGGCGCCCATTCACCTTATCACTGGAATTTGGATCCCATTAATCACAATAAACATTCATTTAACATATTAACTTTAGTATCCTTTTCATATATCAAAACATCTCTAGCATGTTAGCATAAGCAGTAACACAATAACATGTTATAACACAGAAGCATGACACATAATCAAAACATGCAAATCATTGAGATAGCATGACATATAATCACTCAATCATGTTATATATATAATTGAACCATGCTATCTATAGAGGCATGATAATGTAGACCAAAACATGGCATTTCACCCAAGTAAAACAATCCAAATTTTCCGACATCCTTACAATGCAACTACATGGCATGTTATATGCAGGACATGTGATTCTTTAAGTGCCTAAGATGATTCATGTTTGAAATTTCCTTTACATATCGAGACAAGAAAACTATTTTCCAAAATTCTCAAAATCAATAAGAGTGGAAAATAAAAATGTAACTCAAGGTGAAATCAAATAAAATGTAACATCAAATACTACAAACATCAATTCCCATCCCTGGCCCCACAGTCATTTCTCATACATTGGATTATCCGTCCAAATCATGAATATTAACTCAAGTGCTGAAACATTCCTAGTCTATTTTCTACTAATCCAAAATAGAAATACAAAAGAAAAAACAACCCTTTGGTACCACTTTGTAACATCTCATCCTGGATCACCACAAAACTGGTGGCTCAACCGGTCACCACATGAGCTCAATCACATATCCCCATACACCAAAGATTGTCAAAAATAAGTGAGGGTCTATAGATAGTTAGTGGGGAGACTGTACACTCATATCAGAGTTCAATAATAGATAATTGTAATAAATAGTGAAATCAGTCAAATAAATTATAATTTAGTGGAAGAAAAATAATACTCATTTTATAAAATTGTCCAACACCAATTATACAGAACATGCATGCATGACATGCTAGTGTTACAAAAATAGAAAACAGTGGACCAAACAACATGGATTAAATTAAAATACAGACATAAATAATCAATGACTCAAAGTCATAAGGGAGGTCCTATCGAGCATCCTAAGCATTCTCTCGGTCCTCTGCACATATCTCACATGTAAATGTAAACAGAACAATCCTACAACAAAATAGAATCTACTTGGGTACCCTAGTGAAATGGTGTCATGAGTAGGGTGTGAGATATAAATCTCAGTAGGGTGGGACCACCAGTGTCTACCCCAAATCCAAAAATTTAATAAAAAAATTTAACTATGAAAAAGCATTCATGAATAAAGTAAGTAGTACAATGTAATTATTCACCCAAGAACCTACTTCAACCCTCAGATGGTGTCTCAACCAACATTATACATTTTTCAAGCATACTCAATGATCATTACAAAATCAGTTTCATTTTTCAATTATTAAATCCTCATTATATTATGAAATGATCTGGATTCTTCCAAAGCACGACATACCCTGTATAAGTCACTCACCACAGATGTCTTTAAAGACCATCTAAGTAAACAATGTAAAGACTGAATCCATGATATTGATTTGTCATAGATAATTCATCATAAGATATTCAATTTTAATATTTCATAAACTATGTTTGATCCTGTCCACAACAAATATTGATTCGATCCAAGGTCCTCCATTAACAATGATTCAACCAATTAATTGATAAGTCTGAACCCTTTCCCAGTTCCAATTCACAAACATTAATGTCGCAATTGTTTTCATTAACCAATTAATTAATTTCATGTATGACCAATTGGACCCATATTTCAATGTCAATTAATGGGAGTATAACATCATGTCTAGAACCATCGTGTGTATTGTGAGTTTCAGTCCATGTCTCACTACCCATGGGTATTTGGAGCATTTGTCTCTATCCCATAAAATTATGTTTGCGTGCATGTTGCCTGTAGAATGCCATGTCTAGAACCCCATGAGTATTTGGAGCATCAGTATTTGTCTCACAACCATTTTACAAATTATATATATATATATTTATCTTTTTTGGAAAACCTTGTCAAACTCCCCAAATACAATGATTAATTAATTCATAAATAAATTAATCCAATCCGTTCATTAATTCAACAACTAATTAACCACATAAATCACCCATATAATAAGTCAATAATTAATTAACCATTATACATCTCAATAGTTAATAATTAATTAACAATTAATTATTCATAACTAGATAAGTAAATAATAAACTCATCATTTAATTATCAAATTTTTTTAACAAGTCTGAATATGTACACTCAAACAGTGATTCATCCAGGACATTCACAATTTACAAGCATGTCATATTCATTTCAAAACATACTGAACTAGGCCTAGATATTTAGCAACAATATAACTCCACATATCATTTTTTAAACAACTCCATCCAAGACAGCTTATGGACTGAAAAAAACATGCCTCATAAGGTACCCTTAGCCAACAATCGTAACAAAAAATCAATTCATAATCTTAATTTAATGTAGAAAAATAATTATATCAAGTGTTAATTAATTAAATCTTATCTCATTAATCAACCATTAATAAAATAACCCTTTAAAATTTAACATGCAATAATTAATCCATCCATTAATTTTTAATTGTTTAAAATTTATATTCCAAAAATGTCAAATATTCAATATTCTCAATAAATAGTAAAAGCCACAATATTATTCCATCTCTTGACTTTATTATTCATTCTACAATGAAAAACCCTATTACAAATTCTGACCCATTCAAATCATTTATCTTTTTAATCATATCACTTTAACCAAATTATTAAAACATGCTTAAAATCAACCCATGTTCAATTTATCATTTATCTCACATGGTCAGCATCATTTAATAACATCAAATGTGTCATGCATTGACATATCATATATCAGCTCCAGCAAGAAGAAATATAAAAATCCAAACCACACTATGAATGATATGACATAACCAATAATCAACAGTTGAACATTATTTAGAATTTCATGAAAACGTAGTAGTTCCATAATCATGGAAACACACATTATCAATTTATTTAATGGTGTTCTAATTCTTAATTAATGTTATTGGGATCTGGGACCCTACCTCTAGGTGGAACCAAAAAAATATTCAGCGGCTTGACATATGATGTTAAACAATCCGCAGTGGGTTTGCAACCACGTACATAAGCCTTTCTATATATAAATATATACTTATATATATATATGTGTGTGTGTGTGTGTGTCCACACCCTCTACATTGATCAACACCCATTGAAAATAAACATTGAATCACAAAAATTTAATTAGAAGACTCAACACACCTCAAATAAAGTACCAGGGACTCATATATTTAATCAAAATCCAAATAAGATGGTGCAAAAAAATAGAAGAAATGTATATCCTTACCCAAAGCAATGGAAAAAAGGTAAAACGGGTCTATCCACGTCACCCTTGGGGGAAGATTATTGATAATGGATTAATGGGTCCTGAGTGAACATTCTCATATCCAAAAAATATATGAACATAACCATAAAATTAAACCTGAACCTTAGTGTTTCAGCTACAAAAAAAATGATTGAGATAGGAGTCAAATGGACGATGCGAGTCCCAATTTATATGATGTCGGACTAAACATGACGTTGCAGACATGATTTGTGTAGATTCCGAGAGGAACCGTCACACTCAATGTGCAGTTCAGGATAGGGGTTGGTGCGCTACAGGTTCTACCTGAGGTTGTCATGCACTGCTGTGAGGGGGTCCAGTCAAGGGCTACACAGTTGGGAAAAGGGGCCATGCACTATAGGAGGTTGCGTTGTAGATGATGCTGCATCACACATGAAGGAGGAGAAGGGGGGTGGGTTTCACCACCTTCAGGTCGCAGCTCTCCTTTTTATTATTTCCCTAAAGCTAATCCATTTATTTTAATGTAATAATTAAAATAATAATAATAATATTATTATTATTATTATAAACATTAAACCCTAATATAATAAGTGAAAACCCCCATTTAATTGAAAATGATTCTTTATTTATTATTCTATTAATAAGTGTCTTGTAATTAATTATAAATCTCTCTATTGATAATTAAATTATTTTAAAATTTAATTACATAAATAAACTCAAAATAATAATAATAAAGTAATTATTATTATTACAACATTAATTCATTTAAATCCCAAACACCAAATTTTTTATGATATCATTAATATCATTAAAACTCCAATCCAGTATGACTAATTTAATTTCCATAATAATAATAATAATTACATTCAGAAAAAATTAAATAATTATAATCCCAATATTATTATTTGTCCAACATCTAATAAACCCAGTAACTCTATTTAAATAAAAAGTTTCATTTAATCTAAAACACCTCTGGTAATTAAATGTTTCTTGGATAAGCTCCAAATCGACATTAAACGTTCCAAAATAATGTACACCATTAATTTCAAATTAAAATTTCAAAGAATCAAAATAATTTATGACCCCATAAGAATAATAATTAAATTATTACTATTAGAACATTATTCTATTTACTAATAAATTAACCTTAAATAATTTTACAACATTTCATTCAATTAAAATGGTTCTTAAATAAACCCAAAATCAACATTAATTTATTCAATCATCATTTAGTTAAGTCTTTATCATTTATTTAATTAAAAAACCAAAATATTAATAATAATAAAATCATTATGTTTATCAAAACAATATTTTAATTAATCTCAATATCTTAAATAATCTAATTTAGTTAAATTAAATTTTTTATTAAATAGGGTAATCTGAAAATGTTGGACCACAATTCTGCACTACCCTTGATGATTAATTAATGTGGACATTTCCGAATCTAGTGCTCCTGGGAATCATCTGGACACCTGATTAACTAATAGGGTAATTACTAAAGTCCAAAAAAATGACCCCATTAGGTGTACCAACAATCGGAATAAAATTTCGGAGTGTAGTTTAAAAAATGTACAAATTGATAAAGCAGTATTTTTTCGAAAACCTTCGTATTTAATACTGGTTAAAAAAACATAGGAAAATACACTCCTAAACATCTAAATTCATGTTTGAAAATAGTTCTTTCATCCCCCACTCATTTTATGACACCCTCAAAGTATCTGTCTGCATATTCTATCTCACAAAACTGACAATGTTGTTACTCTTACACGACACAATGCCCCCAACCCATAATCTCAGATCAGGTGAATTATTTTAATACATTGGAATGATTACAAGGAATCAAACCCTGAATTACTACTCAGTTTAGTAGTCCTGGAAAATAGATAAGATATATATTCAGGACATTACCATTTCTCACATAAAATATAGCATAAATAATTTTTTAATAATTACATTATACCCCTAGCTTAACATGGAATATAAATCATTAAAAACATCCTAGAATCTTGGGAAAACAAAATAGAAAAAATGGGTGACCTCAGATGCTAAGTCTGGATAAACAATATAGAAGAAGATATCAAAAATAAGCAAAAATAGTTAAGGAAATGTAAAAAACAAAAACAAAATCCTTTTAAAACATTATTTGCAGAATAATATCGAATGAATAAGTAAAAAATTACCACATAAAAATGAACATGGATATTCTACTTGTTGAATAATCACATTAAATAACTATCCTTATAAAGGGGGAATATAAAATGTGGGACATGTTAAACACACTCTCAAGTATTTGTCCAAGATATCATATATAGTTTTGTAATATATTAGCCAAATCCCAAACATAATTGTCTCATGAGACCTACTAATGAATCAAGGGGTGATAGTGGGGCCCACCCGATACATACAAATTCCAATGTATTCCACTTATGAATGAGGTATAACATAACAAACATAAACATTAATTTTTAACATTCATATGAAATGCCAATATTTAAACCATAAGTTCCGAATGATATCAAAATAGAATATCCACAGTCAAACATATCATAAAACATTCAATATAATATGGAAGATTGTATCATAATATATCAACATTAATTATGAATTAAATTCAATAAAGGATGTTGACATAAAAGAAAGAGATATAACAAAATCATTAAAACACTTTTAGAAATATCTTTTTTTTGTGGAAATCATTGGTAAGCATGCAAAATTATAAAGGAAAAAATTTTCTTTGTAAATAAATGAGTAACATTTTAAAGGAATATTAAATATTTTAATGCATCATTAAGAAGGAAAATAGTGGCTCGCACTTGATAAGTTAAAAAAATATTTATTCCATAATTGGCCAAAATTTCCATCTCGTAACTCATTCGGAAAATGACATAAAGATTATTTTCAAAACGGTTTTAAAAAAATTAAAACATGGGTATAAATTACATCCAAAAAAATTATACGAATAGAAATATTTTTTTTAAATAAATGTATATGAAACATGGTTTTCAATGTTAAATATTCCCCAGTATATACTTACGTATGAACAATATCATAAAATAATGAAATTGTGAACTTAACCCTTACCATGTACTTTAGTCGATAGAGCATTAAACTCGTATATAATGGTTAATGATTGATAATTAATTATACTATAACCATATACCTATTTATTATAGCATATATTATTGGTTTATGTGTTTATATTACTCGTTTATAAAAAATACAATTTAATGCAATGTTTGGTGTAATAATCGTTGGCTTCATCGCATGTGTTTTGACCTCTCATTCTTGATCATATTACATAGATCATGATAAAATGATTTAAATATCATATATTTTTATGATATAAAGATACATAATAGATAAATATACTAAATGTAATACACATTTCATGGAGACTGTAGGTCGTACGTACACATGAATGTTGTTTCCATTTTTTAATCGTATTGAGTTGAAGTAAGTGAATGCCATATATGTAAATATATATATATATATATTACCATAGAATTATTATGTCTTACATATCATAATTATTTGTAATATATTTTTATATGATCATTAATGGATTGGTAATGTGTATAATAAATATTCTTACATCATGGAGACGGTGGGTCATACGTACACACGAACAACGATATCATTCATTTAATTGTACAATGATATGAACATGATGGTATATAAATTATAAAGAATCATAATCATTTAAAATTAAATATTAATCTCTATTATACACATTTTTATACCCATCCAAATAAATTATTGTTGAATAACAAATTAAACCATGGCATGGAGAAGGTAAGGTGTACATACACACACATGGTTATAATATTATTCGTAGGATGGAAAAAATGATGAATACAGTTGTAAAATAGTAATAAAATAATCTATGTATATAGATGATACTTATTTATTACTTTTTATGGAAGCAACATAAATATAGTATTTAGAAGAAGAGATAAACATTGAATGGAGATATAAAATGATTACCTCATCTTCAGGTGTCTCCTTTCGATTTGCAAAAAAGACATAATTAGTTGGATTTCTGTCCAAATAGTGGACTATAGGATAATTTGATGGGAATTTTAGAGGTATTTTTTCTTGTTTTTGATGATCCAATGGTCTTTGTAGGTGTGAATAAAAGAAAGGGAAAAGTGTCCTTTTATAGGAGAGGTGCGGGGAACTTTTAAAATGTCTTGAAATATTAAATTATTATAAATTGATTTTAGGTTTATAATATCTCTAATGTTATTTATTTGTAAGGTAAGATGTGTATGGGTCTAAATCATCTAAACCAATAGGTTTTAGAAATTTTTAGTTCCTAAATTTTACCTTATCTTTTTTCTTTAATCATTAGATAAATATGATAAATATTATCATGTCTTCTTGGGTTTTTATACAACATGGTTAATATATTTACTAAGAAAACATGCGAACATAAAGTGGGTCATTAAAGAAATTTAAAAACACTATATAAGTCATTTTTAAAACAATTATATTATCCTAAAAATTATATCATTTAATAAAATATTGTTTGTTTTAAAAACTCATTTATGTCAATTTTAACACTATTTAGTGATTTATTTCTGTTAAAGAAATGAAAACATGATTGATTCAAAAAAAACTACTGTAAATAAAATATAATATTTCCTAATAATCTTAAAAATTATATTATGGCATCAAAATTTTCAAATTAAATTTATTCTAATATTTATGATATCAACTATTGGAATCATTCATTAAGAAGTTAATAGTTTCACCATCATTGTGTCATAAATAAATGTATTTATTTAATGTCTATAATTTATAAATAAATTAACATGATGTTGGAATTATTTCTAGGTTTAAAATGATGTTTTATTGTCAAATTTTTTAGTTATATATCCACATATTAAAATTTTTATAGTTAAAATATATTTTTTAATGTTTTATTTCTATTTAATTTAAATTAATTATTATAACATGTCGTATTCAGGCCAAAATGGATCCTAAATTCCAAAATATTGGGATTAAGATTTCTTTAGTCACCCATGACACATTTAATAAAATTAGGACCTGTTTTAGGGTAGTTTTATATTATTATAATATTATTTTCACCCTTATTTACTTAATTTACCATTTTACAGTGGTAAAAAAAATAATTACTGATGTTACTATTCATAATGCCCAAAAATAAAAGGGAACTATTGATAATATTTGGAAATTATAATTCCAAATATGTAATTCACATTTCTATATAAAAAACATATAATTTTTTGTAATTAATTTAATATTAATCCCCATTGTCAAAATGAGAAAACATGTTTTTAAAAAGTAAAAACCACCAAAAGTTTGACATGTGCTTCTATCTAATTTAAACATGGAATTAAATACAAAGTTAAAAAATTGATTAAATGAAAAAAATAAGAAAATTAAACTTTAAACCCATTTTAAAATTTAATATAACTATATAAATAATTTAGATGAAAAGGTTGTTCTGAATTAAAATAAATTATTTTTATTATTCATTAAAATATTAATGTTATAAAAAAACAATTATCAAAATTAATTTTAATGCCCCTCTTTAAAATAATAATTTTATTTTGTCCAGATCAATATTTAAAAGTGTCAAATATTGAATTTAAATTTGGTTCTCCATTAAAAGACTTTAAAACTACATTTCTTAAAAACAAATTTTATCAAAAAAAATTGAATTTGTTCATATATTATGAATTTGTAATGCATAATATGAATGTTAAAATTATATGTTTTATATAAAATTCTAGTTTGGTTAATAAAATCCATAATAGATCTTTAATCAACTAGTCGTGGTGCACTCGAACTCAGAGTTACGTATAGTGCAAGCTACTCGAATTTTTAAGAAGAAGCTTGTCGTAAAATCTTGGGTTTTACACTTAGATTATAATCCAAAATCATGTTGAAATAATATTGATACTAAACGCAATACACTTTAAAAAGGTTTAGGATTTAGTTATAAAAGATGTACCTAATGCTATTTTGGTCCATTTTTGCAACAAACCTCTATCCCATAGGTTAATTCCTCCTACATCACAGTGTGTGCACCATCAGAACAAAATATAGACCATTAGAGTGATAATTTTTATCATATATTATCATTTTTCTTGTTCCATAAGAAACCACTCAATCAACATGCAACAGAACTACAATAAGCCTAACTTATAATGTGTCATAGTAAATAGATTATCCATTACCTAGCAGAGGTAATGTGAAAATAGGTACTGATGTCATACTATATTCCATCTCCTAGATATCATTCTAAAAATAATCTTACCAAAACATCTTCAGTAGTTTATTAGTCATCTTGGACATCATTTCTTCTAGATTAGAGAGGTCTTGGATAATGTGTGGAAAATAACATTTTAAAAAAATATCAAATATCAAATACATAATATGGTGACTCCAAACATAATATGACTGCTACTTTCTACTGTTTTACTAACAGTTCTTCCATTGAGATGACTTGGCCTATGTTGTGCACATTACCAATCTAGAAACTACATTAGGTTACCATGGTGTATATCTTATTCTCTCTCAATGTACTCAAGATGATGTCATGTTGTTGGGATTGATCATATTCTAACATAGATTACATTAATATTTCAATGAAAAAACCACCACAATGCAATCTAGGAATGGATGAAATATTTGACTAATCAATTACATGAATATTATAAGAATATTCATTTAATCAAATGTATCACTACCAACCCAAATAAACCATACATGCTTCTCAATGTGTTTTGAGGTATATTTGTTGGACTCACCCTCAAATGAAGGTATCCAAATATCATATAGATCATGGAGAAGATCAAGAAACTCTCATATGATTGAATATATCCTCAATAAATGTGTGGGGATATCAGTTCATGACCAACCTCAAGGTCAAACATTGTTCATCTTTACAAAACTGAAATGTCCTATCAACTTTTGTGTTGAAGAAAATATCTGAACAACAATGATATGTACTATTCCATATAAGTTTCCTTCACACATCATCCATAAAAAACTATTAAATCCTAATGTTTATATAATGACACCTTGTAGGGTATCATAGAAATTTTCTCTGCTCTTAGCACCAAATAAGTCATGAACTCGATATCACACTCAGGCTAAAATTTATACAAACCATTAGTAATGTCATAAATAAAACTATCTACTTTGGGCTCTAATGATTCCTATTTTATCCCACCATCATCAAGAACAATGAAATTTATCTAGCATATGAGAAAATGCAATCTACATTTAACTAGTCATGTATGACCATTCTAAGGATCCCACACACCCCAGTGTATATAACAACATCCATATAGAGATAGAAAGGTAACTCACTTCAAGTAACATCCAATATGATCCTAAAATATAACTAACCAATTTATACTAAGAATAATATAAAATCCTATCATTTCCATAGAATTTTTTCCCAAAAGTAATTATAAAAACTAATTTATTGAGAACATAAATTTAAACATTTTATATTCTCCAACCCCACAATCAATAGTTTGTTGGTGATCAAGACACCATCATTGATTCCCTCATCCATGACTGAACCATTTGAAAAAAATTAATTTATAAAAAATTTGATGGTATTATATAAAAAAATAGATGAAAGGGGAGATGACATTAGAATCATACATTTTATAGTAGAAGGTCCTATATACAAACTATCCAGAGTAGACAACATAGAAAGTATCTATCATTCCATTATACAATAGGCTCAGGTCTGACTCCACTTGACTATTCCTAATTCCTAGTACGTATGCTCCTTAATGGGGTACCACATACCCTTCCTCAACCAAAATATACTATGGAACTATAACTACCATTTTGATTATGGGAAGTCGATTCCTTCAAAGACTCTACTACATGTATTAGTCCCTTTCCACTACCTATCTACAATAAGTTCCTAATAAAATCTACAGATGACCCATCTAACTGAAATCATGACACTCGAATGAAGGGTATATTTATTTGAGGCATCATGTAGGAAATATTTTGACATTTATATCACTACACTAGAAAATTGTCTGATGATGGATGAAAACAACCCTAAATGCTCCTCCCATTATTTAAACGGCTATAACTATCATATTTCAACTTCATTCGACCATAATAAGAATTATTAGTTCACCCTAATGAAATAGAATAAATATTCTCTATTTATTCTCTTAAATCGCTTATGTGATGAGTTTGTGATTCATGATGCCTGACATTATACATAGATGAAAAATCCTCACCTTTGATCTAATGTCATTGTTATTCTCATCTTGTAAATTCCTCAACCTAGAAATCTCATCATAATCTTAGGATGGTGAAATGCACTGCAAGTCGTTGAAACATCAATTAATGTTCATCACTTGGATTCTCTCTTGTGTTAGATACATGAAATTATTATACTTTTCATTCCTCAATGACATTGGATAGAAGTAGATCAGGAACATCTCATCTATGGATTTCAAATATAACTCATGTTTCATCCCATAATTCATTAAAAATTTCTTAAATTCATAGAAGTTATTTCAATCCAGTATGTAGTAATATTTACTCACCTATATGTGGATATCTATAGGGGCTCATAGATCATCATTATTGACCCAATACAGACTATGGATGCTTGAGGTCCTCCCTTATAGTGAACATATATGAATCCCACAGCTGAATCTCTCTAACCTATTTAGTCATTAATGGAATGATATAAAATGTATCCCTTTCAATGAATCACTCAACCATTATGAATCTATCACAAGGATAAAAATACATATGATCTTAATGTGATATTGGAATCTTTGTTTTAGATTTGTTATGAGTATTATTATTTTTTCTCTTCTTACTCTCAACTCAAAGACAACATGGAGGGGTTTTATCTACAAGACAAACACACTCCTAGAAACACTTTATAAAACAATATCAATATAAAAAGGTTAAAACAACATATAACCAATAGCTAATGGTATCTATAAAAACATACTACAATTTTATGATTATGAAATAATTCATTGATTTAATTTTCATTTGTTTTATACTGAAGGTATCTCATTTGATAGTTCAACCTAAAAAATATGTCACATAAAATAAATATATACTTATAATTTACGATGAATTTCATGATATATAACTATATGAATATAATGATTTATTCATAATAATCTCCTTAAAATTTGGGAAATATGTATAAATCACATTAAACATAAACATCATACAACATTTGAATCACCCAAGTTGAAATTACATCAAACATATCAATTAAACATCATGACCAAAAATCCCAAATTTGGGCACTTAGAATTTTCCCAATATTTGATTTAGATACTCTTATACACAAGATCATTAACATGTTTGGACACATACTAGTCTCATTTATTTCTTTTAAAACTAATAAAGAAGTAGAAAATTAAATCCTACCCTCTGATACCACTATGTAACATCCCATGACTATATACTCTATTATGTTTCCAAAATGGGTTATATATGGGACCTCAATATTTCCCCCCTTACTCTATAGTCCAAAACATAGTATTGAGGTTTCAGAAAAATAATTTTTGACAATATACCCCTTTATTATAGGGAGATATTATAGTGGAAGTAAATATCATAATAATAGAAAATCCAGGAAACAATTCATCATATAACTAAGATGGAAAAGATGAAACAAATTAAAAAATAATAATCATATAATGCTATGATAAAATTTATCAAAATATAAAACTAAAAAAATATAATAAAACAACTAGATTATATAATAAACTCAAAATACCATGGTCCCTAACCCTATGTTAGTCCCATCACTATGATCTAACCCATTGGAATGCAAAATAGACAACAAGGTCCCCAATTAATTCCCAAATCTACATCCATGTAATCGTGTTAGTTACTAAATATTAACCCATATAGATTGTGAGTAAAACATAGTAGGCTGACAACACTATGTTGAAACAAAACTAGTCTGTTCAGAAATTCTTACAATAATGATATAAGAGGTTTATTAATTAAAAACTAATACAATATAAAAATTAACTTACTTTGAAACCATTTAAAAATAACTCTATTCATGTAGCACAACCTTTCCATCCATAACCAAAACAAAAAAATAATCAAACAAATCGGAAAATCCCTATACATAAGCAATTGAGCCTTTAGGAATGGCTCAATATATAAGAATATCATCAAAAAACACTATCCAAAACCAATTGTAAAAGAATTTCAACCTTTAGGAATATATATACACATATGAATTTTAGCATCAAACTGGGATAATCACACTATATAATAATTTCAACAACACAAGTCATAGCTCTATAAATATTAATTTTAGAATTAGAGGATACCCCTCTATATAATAATTTCAGTATCACTAGGTATATCTCTATATATAATAATTTCAATATCGAAATGGTTCAATCCTGGTATAATGAATTTCAACAAATATGACAACAAAAGTCCTAACTACATAGATATCAAAATATAATATCATAATCCTCTATGGTAAATTGTGAGAATTAAAAATTTTCATTTAATAAAACATTAATACTTTTATTATAAAAAATCAACAATAAAACTAACAAACAATAATTCATTTTTAGATGATTAGATTTCACACAATCACCTGAAGCCTTATGTCATGATAATCTCAAATTAGGTGATTTCCATTTTATTATATATCAAGGGTTCACTCTCCAAATGGGTTGGTGCTAGCCAGGTGAAATAACTGTTTAAATCCAAGGGTAACCAAGACATGATTTACCATTATCAATTATTAAGTTAATTCAAAATCATGTTCCGTTCCTGTAATCATTGTTTCACACATACTTACCAATTAAACCTAAAATAGGGTTTGATTTTAGATCACTTACAACTAAATGGTCAACAAAAATAATTTACAATTGGAATCACCAATAAGAACGAAGTTGACGAAGTTCACAAGAAGAATCCGACATCATATTAGATCACGATGGAATTGTAAATGAACCACAACCAAAACATTAATACCCCAATGTTGGAGATAAATATATTATAGGATGACCCAATCAAAATAACTCATCGGTGGTTGATTTATTGAATAGGAAAACTCAAAGCGAATATGAGACTCCCAAATGAACATGAAATTTCATAAGGATTCAGAGTGGATGGTTTCATATAACATTTATGAATACATAATTATATGTTCAAGGTTATAACCCCTCATCCATGGAATTACATGATGTTTAACTGAATAATATGGCATGTAGTTGTCAATTTACGATAACATTGATAAAGGAATCACTTATAGTGAATTTAACTGTGTTCAAAAATTAAATATTATGTATTATTGATTCACAGAATGTAACCAAGTCACAGATAAAACTAGTTCACTTCATTTATTCCTTTCAATATACCTTCTTTATTATAGTTACTCATTAAGTAATACATTTTCAAAATTTATAATTGTTTGGCATTTAGATTTAATACAAACTTCTTCATAAGAGCCCACACCGCCACTAAAGACTTTCAAACTCACACAAAAACCTTGTAAATACATTTACACACATGACACTATTAATTAAAACAAACCTAATTCTCGTTAATTTAGTTAATTTTATACATAAAAATATTTTAATATCTGAATGAGACTAGATGACCAAAGTTCAATGATAAAGGAGAATTCCAAAAAAAATGGATTAACAAAAAACTCAATGACTTTTGTACCTTGAAAAAGAAGGAATCATACAAATATAATATTATTGGATACATGAATGTGATAATATACCCGGATGTGATTAAGTGGACAAATTTTTTGAATATGTGAATAGGAATGTTAAGAAGAGGTTTGTTTGAGATATTGTGTTCCAATTAATTAGTAATGGATAGAGTGAGGCGGTGATACATGCTTGAATTATTCAATAAATGCATGGAAATGAAACAATTAATGAATTAATGTGAATTTTTATTTCATTTTTATTGATTCACATATTAATTTTAGAATACTATGTAGTGTATTACACGCATTCATTATGTTAGATGAAAAGAAAAATTAATATACCTTGAATATTGTGTAGTGATTTGAGATTGATTTTTGGAATTATTACAAAAGAAATTTAATTTTACTAATGTATTGATATTAGTTTTGATCATTTAATATTAATAAATATTATGTAATTCTAGGACTTTAGACTGAAGGAAGCATATCATGGAAAGTGTTTCACTGAGGCAACTGATTATATACTGCGATAGAAAATTCATTGATCTAGTACAACATCTATGATAAGGTATAATATTATTTATATGAACAAGTGTGGTCCAATAATATCATCGAGTAAGATCAATAGAAAATCCAATAGTGGAACAAATCAAATAGAGAATAATAGGGATCTTGTGACTAGGGAACTGACCAATTTCTGAAGCAACTCGAGAGACTAGAGGCCAAACAAGTAAAATAATTATTGTCTTAAAAATTTCATGTAAGAGTTAGATTTCTAAGGGGTGTAATATCAATCCTATATAATATCATGTAATAGAGTGTATACCCATTTTACCAAAATAAAATATAATTGATAGTTGGATTATAGATTAAAATATCCATCCAGAGGACCGAATCAGTTGCAACATGGGGCATTTTGATGTACTAAACATTTTAAAATAATTTTTTTATTGTTTTTTCATTATTATTATACATTGAATAAAGGATATAATCATGTTAATAGGTGATAATGGATTGAATAATTAGTGGGTAAATGAAAAAAATCGGTAAAATATGTTGCACCAGATTCACCCCCTACATGTGTGAATGAACGATCCACTATACACTTAATAATATTGAGTGAAGAAGATTATAAATTTAAAAAGTAAATTATTATAATAATAAAAAATTTACTGAAAATATGGTGTTAAAATACACTTGTTTTGGGATAAATACTAGATAGGTGATTGATTATAGATCCAGCCATGTGTCAACCAAAAAACTCTAGATAACATCATATATTAGTGTAGTGTTTACTGATGTTAAATTTAATGTTGGATGAAAAAAATATAAATTTGGTAGATTTAGGATTAACACATGTAGTAGATAATGTAATAAAAATACAATCATGATTGGTTCAGTGTTCCCCATGCGGTAACTTCCTATCTTAACAGATGGTGTAGTTTCGAGTTTAATTAATGTGGTATGTGGGTTTCATTAATGAACGTCTATTGATTCAGTAATTTTTTTACATTTGTTGAAATAAAAACTACAAATTAAAAATATTCACATAGTAAAACAACTCATTCATCTAAAATTACCATTTATTGAAATTACTCATGTTTCAAAATTTGAAATCTTGTCTAATCTTTTCATCAGAAGATCTAGAGAATTTTCGGCTCCATTAACATCAATTTCATCATTCCATCCTATTGACTTATGTTTATATAATTTCATGATATTTATATTGAATCAAATAACACATCCATATAACATTTTATCATTAGAAATCATGGAAAAACATTATAAAATATAATCTGAAACTAATGAATATGTTAATGAGATATTATAGATATTTAGGTCATTCGTAGATTAAAAAAAATTTATTTTATCCCTCAATATAGTCAAATTAAATATATATAATTGTATTATCATTATAATTAAATATTTTTCATTAAATTATATGTTATGAAGTTAGATTTATCTTTGAACATTAGGTTTTAATGTAAAAACAAAAAATTGTTTTATAATCGAAAACATGGAGCAATTTTTGAGCAAAAAATAAAACATATAAGGGTGAATTCATGCATTGACATAACTGAATAAAATATTTTTATAACTCATATATTTATATTTTATAGGGATATAATCCTCACTCATTGGATAACTAGTTCATTAAATAGAGAGATTTATTTTCAGAATCATAGACCCGATTTTGGAAAACATATTCCAAAAGGTTCAATGAGTTCCAGGATATTTCTGAGGAATTTCAATTTCCAAAATTATTGTCCTTCAAGATTCTTATTCAAATACCATATTTTAATGACCCAACTATTATCCAAATAAATAATTCCTGCCATCCCTTTGTGAAACTATCATCATTTTGGGGTCTCCCCTTCACAAATACATACATAGTTTTTCAAGAAATGGGAATAATGTCAATTTAATATTTTGTTTTTTATTTAATTTTTAATAATTAAAAATTATATATTAGTTTTTTAATTTATAATTTTTTTGTTATATTTTATCTATTTTCAATTTATTGAAATTATGATAATATATTAATAATCTATGTTGTAGTGGAATTGTAATCGAATTTTTAATTTATTTACTGTATTAAGTTTTTAAAAAATTTCTTTACGGGATATTAAATTTTTTGTGGTGGTTATATTATTCCCTTTTTTTAAATATTTTTTATCTCTTTTATTGCATGAATATTTTTTTCCTATTTTTTCATTTTATTAAAACATTGTTTTTTTGTTTTTAAAATTTGTAATAATTTGTAGTTTAATTTTTCATCAGTATTGATTTTATATGATTCTGTGTGATAAATTTTTTCATGCATTTTTCCCACAGAAAATATTTTCTAATTAAAACAAATTATACAAAAATTTTCAACTACAACAATTTGCTAAACATATAATTTAACTGACACAAATTACATGTTTTTTAATAAAATATAATTTAAGAGTCTATTAAATTAATTAAATTTAATTAAAATAATTATTTTATTTCGGATAATCAAAATTTTTGTAATTAGTATAATATTATTTAACAAAAATATTATCATAAAATAATTTAATTAGAATTTTTTTTTATAAAAAAATATGTCTCAACATATGTTATCTCATTTATACCTGACTAAATTCATGGATAGTTACATATTGGAATGGTTCACGTCTATGACCAAGGCTATGCCCAACTTTTCAATATTAATTAATATATTAATATATTAATAAATCATAATTACATATATATATTATTGGTAGGGGATTTTTACAAACAAGAAAGCATACATGTATCATATGAACCATAATAACTCATGTCTCATCCCCAACCCCAATTTAGGGTTAGAAACACTCATTAATACATTAATTATTACATTTTTTGGCCTTGAGTCCCACTGGCTCAAATTACAAGAAATAGTATCAAATAAAAAGTGGTGTTTTCGTAGTACTCATTTACATTCGTGCCTCACCAATGAATTTTGAGGTGTAAAATGAAATAAATTTTACCAGTGTGGGATAGTGTAATTTTAACTCCATTTAAACCTAATTCATACCAAATAATTATCATTCACTTCCTCTTTGCTTTGGAAATCCATCCATATGATTTCAGAAGTGACTCATAAATGACTCATTTTCATTTAATGATATCAATCTTAGAATTTGTTGTATTAATATTTTTGAGATATTTGGATTCTACCTGACACCAATTTTATCATAAAATATCTGGCTTACTGTATCGAATATATATATATCTTGGTTTTGAAATTATATAATTCAAATACTCTTTTAGATTTCATCCCTATTATGTAATTCATCGAAAATTAAAATGGTTATTTGTCAACATAGTGTTATCATGGGTGTGCGTATATTCATACAATATTGGACTAGGGTTTTTTAATTTAATATTTACCGTTTTTGTAAAATTGGGGAAACTTGAATGAGACACCCCCAATTTTTTGCCTTGGATTGTGGAATGGTTTTATACTTGTGATATTGATCCATTCATGGAGTCATGAATGATATTTAATTCCTTGGGATAACTACATGGGATTCATATTGGGGGTTTGAGGGTAAATAAAGGGTTATTTCAAATAACATCATTCCTTATAACCAATTTAATTTTTCAAATATTTATACTTCCTTTCATTATATATTAATTTAATTTAATATGAGATATCTTGTTGTAGTTTTTGTGGTGTGTGTGGGATGAATCTGAGAATTTCATAATGGTTAGTATACTCACCCCATTTATAATATCCTTGGGAATGAATTTATATGTTTTTCATCATACTATATGTATGGGGATGGTTTCATGCATCTATTGTAGGGATCCTTGGTGTGGTTGTAATTGCTTATTGAGTTTGGATCTTGGCGGAATTAATTGGAATAATTCTAGTGTAGTACCATATGTAGCTCCTTGTGATATTTTGTAGTTTTGTGTCATATTAAATTTTGTAATGTTCTTTTCTATCTATGATTACTCTAACTGGTTTATGGTATGATTATGATTATTGTATTATTTGTTCGTGCTTCATATATTTTTATTCCTCTATCATTTAATACTATAGGTAGAGATCTATATTATGGTAAAACATCAGCCAAGATTATTTTATACCCATTTAATATATTCCTATCATTTTTTTCTTTTTAATTTATAAAAATGGTTATAAGAATTATTATACATATCAATCTAATGAGTATTAGACAAAATCTGAAAAATGGTTGGATATACGATAAAAAATATGGGAATAGTGTGTGACTAGTAATGAGAGGAAGATGATGGCAGAAATAAACATTTTAGATCTTAGTATCACATGGATTTTTAATCAAATTAAAATACATTATTAAAATAACACCCACATTGTAATTAAATTCATCACTACATTGGGTTTTTGACCAAATAATGATGATGGCCAACCATTGAATTGCAGGATATGTTCTCTAAACCCATATCAATTAGTTGTATGAACCTTCCCATTTCATTTTAATAATAAAAAATGGTTTTAATGATTCATATATTCATTTTAATATGATAAAATGGATTAATGAATTGAGAAAAATTATTTATAGATGCAATGATAAAAAATTATTTGTTCAAGAACAAAAGTTATGGAAAATAAAAATTAATAAAGTATATAAGAGGGGAGGAGAAAAGAATCTAATATAGACACACTTCCCTCTTTCAAAAGAATAAATTACAAATATAGTCATAATTCAAAATAATAATCTCAAAATTACAATCATGTTTATCTTGTTACTAGTAAGAAGCAACTCCGTAGAAGATGAATTAAATTTCCTGATGTATCCACCTTTCTACATTAGATTTTTCCCTAGTTATCATATTAGGAATATGATATTAATAATCCTTCAAATATATTGAAATATTTCTTGGAATACATGAAAATTCTTCATCATCATTTTTTCACTTAACAGTTGTATCTCTATACGCAAAAGAACATAAAGTAGACTTATCCACCATTTTTCATCATCCATGTCTAGAACATTCACAAAGTTTCCATCAATTCCAAAGGATTTTCTAATATGATGAATAGAATTACGATAATCCTTTTTGTATGGAAAATTAACATTTTCCTTGTCCAAAGTTTCCTAAATGTAGTTCCAGAACTGTCCCACATAACTAAAACATGTACCTCTATAGAACAGTATACTTCCCAATCAATAAATAAATACCCATATTTTAACAATATCCCATAAATGAACATAGAAACTATATACATTTCTTCACCATTAAATTATTGATCTATGTAGGCCTTCGTTGAAAAATAAAACCCTAAAAAATATCTTCTCCGTAATAAATGTTCATTCCCATACATTTAATTAAGGATATAGGAACCTCAGGAGATGAAATATAGACACAAAGTCCTCTTGTTCTTAGTTAAATGGTTTTGAGCCTTGTTCTCCAACTTAAAATTGAGATAATCCTATGGGTTATGTGCATCGATATTTTTGAAACTAGAGTTAGTAGAACTTGTATAAAATTTATGTACAACCTTAGTATAAGATGTTTGGTTCATATATATATTTTTACTGCTATCATCCATCCCATGTTTATTAGGCTTATGCCTCTATAAAATAAATAATTTATAACAAGAAAAAACCTTAAAAAAGTAGAAATAATAGGTAAAATTTAATTGGTATTGATCATTAACATTTGAAATGCGTTGGAAACCCAAAAAAATGACAAAACATATCATATTCAATAAACATTGATATATCATAATTATGAGTAACTAAAAATATATTGTTTATCTGAAACGTGGAAATAAATATATAAACCATTATAATAGAAACTTATATATATCTTGAAGATTTAGTTGCATCAACAATTTTAATTTTCCCCCTAACAAGGCATGTTATGGAAATCAGAATATGAGGAAGGGAAAAACATAAATTGAAACCATGTTATTAAATCCACATATATATTCAATTGTTCTTTATCTAAATGGTTATAATTCTATAATCACACCCATATATGCATAATATCCATATCTTTAACAAAAAAGATCATTTTACCAAGGTTTTTATCAATAAGTCATTCTATGAAAATAAAAAATTGAAAAAAATATTTTCTAATTGGAGTACACCTCTTTTCTAGAAGTCCATAAAAAATCATTATTATCGTAACTAATTAATTTTCTCTTCATGGTTTTTAAATAGAGGAAATAGAAAATGAGCTATAATTGAGTGTATAGAAATCTATAATCACCCGCAAATGGTATTTTTAATATAATTATAATATGTGATATTACAGTTCTAGAAAATAATTCCTAGGACCAAATCAATAAATGAATTGATATTTTGATGAATTAAGATACCATCAGAAAGTTTTTATTCAAAATATAATTCTTCCTTTTTGAAATCATTCTACGATACCTCTGGAGGGCCTCTATCCTAATTATCGAGATAATTTTCACAAAATAATATAATTTCAGAAAAAAACTAATCAACCTCACTAAATCCAGATATATATAAAGGCAATACCACCATTCTAATAACCAAAAAATATTGGTTATAATAATTAATATATACATGGAATATAATCTAAAAATTTATTTAAATGAAATGTCTCTATAGAGGCTATATAAAGGTATATATTCCCACATGTATTTTCTAATTATTACAAGAAACCCTAAAAATATATTTTTTTCAATCCTCATTAATTTATCATAATGAAGGTGCTAGTACCCAATTGATATATATTAGAGTCATCCTATAGATTTTGGGATCTATAATATTATATTTTGTATTTGTATTCAGTAAATTAATAGTTTTTAAGGATTATAAAATTTATTTATAAAAGACTTTATAAATCACATAAATATTTTCACAATATAGAATGTGTTATTATATATAATTATGTCTTATTATTAATTAATTAATTTGAAAATATTTGAATAAGGTCGAATTATTTAAATATATAATTTAAAAATCATTAAAAAGGATTTCAATTTTTATGATATCAATTTTTTGAATAAAAATGTGATATTATATATAATAAATAATATGATTGTTTTCTCATTCAAATGCATATAGTTGTGTTTATATTCATAATTATGGAATGTCCATAATTATAGATTATTTATATAAGTATTACTAGTTATCTATTATTTATGAATAAGTCATTAAATGTTATCTCATGTTTCAGTATTTTATTTCTAAATTGGTTTAATTTGTGTTTCCTACTTCATTAGTATATATAAATTTTTTATACTGTGAATGTGTATCCTTTAGTTTAACAATTAAACTAATTATCTAGGATAAATCCTTACATAACATTATCAGAATGAATCTGTAAAATATTGTTTTCAAATACATTGACCTCAGTTTGAAATTTAGTTAATTAGCATCAATTTTTGAAAATTATTAATTTATTAATAGAATGTGGAATATATATTGTAAATTGGATTATATCTTGTGTAATGTCTCCCTTGAGAGAGGTACATGGTGTTGGACCACATGCGAACATCATGGTTAATGACTTTTTTAATAAAGGGAATTGGGATGGATATCTGTGTATAAATTTTTACTCATATAGAGGATTTTAATTTGATATTTCTGTTTTCCATTGTTAGAATATTTCATAAACCTTATTTATAAGATGATTTTTTATATTAATGGACATCATTTACTTATATTTTTTGATTAACACCTATTGTGGAATTTTTATTGAGTTACAAATTAATGTAGTTTTAACAAATTTAATTAGTTGTTGGAAAAGGTATTTTAATAAATAAATAATTCAAATAATTTATACATTAATGGGAATAAAATATGAGAAAATAGGGATTACATAATATGTATTAAAAAAAATTTAAAATTCGTATCATGAATATTCATTCAGTGAGGCTTTAAACCCCCCCCCCCCACACTCAAAACATTGATTGTGGTATTCCATCCCTGGGGATACATTTAAAGAAAAAAATTATCTATCATGGTAGTTTAGATCCATATATAGGATTATATGTAATATAATGACTAATAAAATTATGTAATAATTTACTATAATTTTTCCTTCAGGGTAATTGTTTTCCATTTTCGGGTGAACAAGGATTAAACGATTGTTGGATTAATATTTGAAGTCTTCAATGGATTACAGTAGCACTGAAATTATAATTCTAGTATATTATATAAATACAATTGAGTATGTCTATATGAGGGACTTGGATAAAATCTTACGAGATCAACTATCTACGAATTAGATTAATTGTGATGTGGAATGATTACATACAAAAATAACTTTTTGAGGAGATTAATGTTATGTCCCTTATAGAAATATCAAATAATACAGAGATGACGGATGGAAATGAATAAAGACTTCTATGAGATGAATTAATTATATAAATTAACTGAAATATTTAATTATCAAGAGATAAAATGCAGTGATGAAGTGAATAATGGGAATATGTATTTTATAGTAGTTAAGTTCTATGTGGACATACTTTACTCTTACAACTCTCTACTACTTGAGAGGTATATAATGAACTATGAACCTAATCATATATTGTGATATGTAATCCACTAAAATCTGAAAATTTTATCTAGATATATAACATGAAATAGAAAAATTTGAGTGGGGAGTCACAACCCTTATGAAAACCAATTTAAGCAAAGAGAGTCATTTCATTAACAATCTTGACTATAGAATCCTGTAATCATATCCCAAAAATTATTGACATTATATTTATGTTGTAATAACATGAATAATAATTAATTTAAAATATATGATATATAACTTGGGTTCGAAAATGTAATTCTAATAAAAAAACATAATACAATGATTGAGTATAATTGAAGAGACAGTTAGAATTTACGAAGGCTCAAACAGAATATGTGGGATGGTATCCAATTGGAATGTTGAATACTGGGCCCCTACGCTGTATTAGTGCATCATAACACCACATTATGGAAATAGTAGTCAAATATTTATCGGTTCCCATTGAATCATTTTCCATTAAATGAAACTATAGTCACATTTTACTTCACAGATAAACGTTGTTCAAGAAAATATGATATATTACAGTTCACATAAAAGGAATTCCCCACATCAATGCATATAATTAACTAATATACAATGTGGGTATTATAATATTTAAACTAGTCTCAGTTCCCATTAAATAAGAATTATAAAACTAAAAATATAGTGTTTAAACGAGTTAGAAAATTCAAATTTAAACATCATAATTATATAATAGATAGAAATTAATTTTTCCAAAACAATCATAACAAAAAAAATTATAAATAAATAAATAATGTATTTATATGATAATATTTGAAATCATAATTATAAAAAAGTAAATATGTCCATAATAGTATGCCAACAAAATACCTTATTCAAAACATATATTCTTTTTATAAAATTTAATAATTAATTCGGAAAATCAAATTCCATGTACATGGGAAAAAATAATTACCAAAAAGTACTGACATAACATTAAGTATAATATAACATTTTTCAATAATTTTTTATCAATAACTAATTTTTCTCAAATTAATTAAACATAATTATTATTAAAAAAATTTTAATTTGATTATTTAGAAAACATTTAATGATGTTTTTTTATTATTAAATTAATATAATAATTATTCTCCACTTAAAATATAGTTAAAATACCCTAAAAATTATTCTAATGGTTTATATATAATTAATTAAATGTTAAGAAACAATTAAAATGCATAATACTTTTGAAAATAAAGTAGTATATCATAATATCAAAATAATTTATAATTAATTTATTTTGAAAATATCCATTTTTCTTAAAATAAATATTTTGTAGAACTGACCTTGAGTGAAGTGTTTTCAGGAGGTATATACCATGAGATTGATTGAAATTTCATTCCATAATAGTTTGAAACTAGTATTTATAACATGTTTTAGATCAATATAATGATTCACTGACCATGTGGTCGTGTGGTCTGTTATCATACAATCCCTTAATGAGCCATGATCCATTGTAGATTATTGACTGCTCAGGGTTCATTAGTTTATATTAGTCAATGAATAGAAAATGGATGATCATCATTAATGAATAGATTATGTTATATGTGATAAATGGGGTATTAAAGAAAGGTAGGACTCATTTTCCCTATATGAGTAAGATATCGACTTCCTCATGAATAATTTCGGCATGAGAAAATGTGACTGAGAGGCCATGACCTAACATCTCATTGTTGGTTATCATGGTACATGTAGTTATTCAAGAAATGGGATAGAGATTATTAATTCTCGAGTTTGATGATTTAAAACTCAAATATAGAGTGAACAAGCTTCTTCACATTACAGGTACATTATATGAGTCCAAAAAATGAATTGAATATAAAAATGTTAAATATTCATGTGGTAAGAGAAAGACCTGACATTCAGAAAATTCAGGGTTCGCTATTGTGACTGTTTAAAAGCCAATAATATCATCATATGTGAGGTGAGTATGGAATTATTCAATCTTTATTTTTGGATTGAAATTTACACATGTAGTAGAAATAGGTTTAAGACATATAGTAGATCATCTGTTGGAATTACATAGATGTTTGGTTCATTATTCAGCTTGTGGTAGCATTCTATCATAAAAAATGCAGTTGGATTGATTTTAAGTCAAGTTGTATATCTGGGTCCTTAAATAAGGTCTTGTGATTTTGGAAATTGACAGACATTTCAATATAATAAAACTGATATAACAAAATCATCAAAAAGTAAAACAACACGTATTTATAAACAAACAATATATCAAAATTACTCATATTGAAAAATGTGAAGTATAAATTCATCTATTTATTAAAATATTTAGTGGAAATTTAGAATATTCAAACATCATATTCATCCTTAATTCCTATTAACTAATATTTATTTAATTTTGGTATCATTCCATTAAATCAAATAACAACTTAATAAAAATTATTCATCATTATATATCATGGAAATATATTAGTGAATATAATTTTATATCTATAGAAAATATACCTAAAACAACACAGATACAATGATACATTTTAAGAGAATACAAATTCCCATTTCAGCCATCTTTGATGTTTAATTAAATTCATAAGTACCATATCCTTCCCAATCAAAAAGTTACAGAAAATTCCAAGTTGTGTAGTATGAGTTTTCATTGAAAAAAATTCTAACTATAAACTAAAGATTATTGTATTACCAAAAACATCCACAAAATTTTGAAAAATAATTTGAAAATCTAGAGGCTGATTCAGAAATTGTTATATTAGTAGAAAGCATATATAAAGTTCATCTTTATCTAGTTATGGGGTCCACTCATCTCACTTTGTGCAACCAATTCTGTGATTTCAGAGACCACTTCTACAAATTTTATATCTATATTTAGGAAACCCAATTCAATCGGGATCCCTATGTTTCATATCTAATGAGATTCCTCACAAATTCTGTGAGTCTAGTCCATTATGATTCCACTATAGTTCAATTAATTGAGAACATCCCATGTGTTCCCTATTCATGATTCTCAAGCCCCCATTCTTGATCCCATCCCCTATACAATGTCTTCCCATTCATAAGGACCCCATCCCCCACATTCATGAAGAAGTAGGATTATTTTCAATATTATTTTATGTATGATTTATTTTTTTAATTAGTATTTCTTAAAAAAAATTATATGTTTTCCAAAATTAATTTTTATTTTTTATATTTTTTTCCCTATAATTACTTGGACATTTTTAACAAATATATTGTAGTCTTATTTGATTTTAATTATGAAATATTCCAACTGTTGTGTCATATAAATATTGTTTTATAACATATAATAATATTTTTGGTGTATTTATATTCATGTAAGGACAGTCATTTTTCGTGCTATTTTTATAAGATTAATATTTTTTTCAAAAAAATTATTGATATTTATGAAAAAAAATTATTCAATTTTAATTATAATTTATCAAATTATTAATAATTTTGAATTTTTTTTAAATTTTATTAATCCTTTCATAATTATTTCAAAAATAAATATATAGGTTGATTTTTCAATTATATATTACTTAAGATATAAAAATTTTAAATTTAAATTATCAATTAAAATTATATTATTAAATTCATAATATATCATAGAAAAATTATATTCATTTTATATTAATTAATTTATATTAGAAACAATTTTATATTATTTGATTGTTAATTAATTAATAATTTTAGTTTTTAAAATTAATTCACATTCATTCAGAATTATTTAATTTAATAAATATATTCCCAAAAAAATTATTTTCTTTTAATTATATTGAAGTAAAATGAATAGATCTCTATGTACATTACTCTATTTAATCTTTTCTAAATACATAGAAAGACAAAGAGTGTCATGGGGTATTTCTAAGACCAATGATTCACACCATTGAGCAATATCCTTCCTCTCCCCACTCATAAAAATGCATAGAGTTAAATAAATATTATAATTTTAGGAATGTCGGATCTTTACTCTATTTTGACAGATTTGGATTCCATAATATTCACATAATATTCCCCCTCACTACGGTGCTCAAATGAAACATGTTTTACAGTTACATGAGAATGTAACTTCTTCATTAGAAGATCCCCTCTTGGTAATTGTAGGATGAATGTGTTAGAGTTTGATGGAATCTCCACCACTATATTTTTATATCAAAATACAAGTCAAATGTTCAATAATATATAAAAATATTATGTCTATTAATGTATTTTTAAAAATCCTATAAAATTGATGGATTGATAAATAGTTTTTCATAATAAAAATAGTGTATGCTCAAAATATGTGTTATTGGGGGAGGGAGTACATTTATACATCATTATATGAGGAAATATTTATTAATACATGACTAGTTTCCTAAATTTTGGCCATCTTGGTTGTTACACAACCATGTAATAACATGGATTTGGGGGGTGTGGTTCTACTCAAAAGTTTAATCGCTTCTAGGAGTCCTTTTTTATGGGTTCTGCATTGGGTATTATATTGGTGTTTAATATAGGAGGGAATGAATAATAATAATTGGTTATTTCCACTAAAATAAATATTTATATTGAATTTTTTTCTAGTTATTATCTTTCATTTCCATATTCCTATATATTGAATTATTTTGAGATGACATGTTATTATCAAAGTGGAGTGTTTGATAGGTCCCTAGGAATTGTTTATTGGGCAGTATACCCATCCCCTATATATTATCCTTGGGTGGAAATGTAGATTTTTTTCATCATGTTACATATATGTGGATTTCATAGAAATTTTCTATTATATAATATTGATTCAATGGGAATTGTGTATAGTGATTGGATCCAGGAGGCATTAATGGGATTTATTGTACTATAGTTCCACCAATCTCACTATAAGGTATTTGGGAGTTTCAATTATTTTTTTACATTAGATATGTTCTTTTTTCTCATTGTAACAATAAATTGTTTGTATTATGATTAAAAGAATTTTAATTGTAAAGACCTGTAATTTCCATGTAAATTTTGTTTATTAATTAATTGGAATTTTATGAATGCATGAAAATTGACGGCGCATAATTCAAAGGCCTTGAGTGCCGAGAATGTATTTCTGAATATTTGTTCGGGTATATTTAGTAAACCTGTGAGCAGGTTTTTCTATCTTTTGAACTGCTGCATGGAATTGAAATCGGAGGACACAGTTGAACTCACAATGCCAGTATTCTCTTAATGAGACATTCACATTGATGACAGTTGGTCGAGGGTGAATGATATATTTTGGGTTTTTTGTGGAAATAATAAAAATTAATAAAGCACACATTTTATATTATTTTTTGTAGCCACTCCATGTTGAAGTCGGTAGTGGGGATCACCAAACGTTAACCTCCCATGAGAGGTTATAGTGGTGTGGACCACCCGAGCCTAACCTCCCATGAGAGGTTATGGTTGTGGGGGCCACCCAAGGCCTAAACCTCATGAACTCCCCTCTGAATGAGGGATAAACTTCCGAAATCCTTCATTAATGTGAAGGAGCCTCTTGAGAATTCTCCACATTAAATTATGCCAACACACCACATTACATTGTGCCAACATAGTTAATTAATTTATCTAAATTTAAATTCTGTCAACAATTAAAATTGGTGAAACACTTTTTTTGGTGGGTTTTTATTTTGAGAGAATTTGTTGCCAAAGGAGATAGAGCTATTTTAAGAGAAAGCTCTGCAATGAATAACACATTCTTCCAGGAATAATGAACCGCCAACAAAGAATGGTCTGCCAAAGAAGAACACTGACCTTGACCTCAACCTTCTTCCTTGGGACATCCTTCAACATTGGACATCTTCAACAATGAATAATCACATCAATCGAAGAATGTTAATCTGACGAACGAGCTCAGGATTAGAGGAGTGTGATGGGCGCGATGAACATCCACAACTTCATCTTCTGTATTCTCTCGCCAAAGTCAACGAACAACCCGATATAGGGGTTTAATTTTTGTGTTATTGAATTCCCATGTTCTTCCTTTTTTTAAGAAAATAATGTGGATGATTTATTTTACGGGTTGGGAACAATCATTGTGGGAGGGTTTGATGTTCTTCATTCTTGTTTATGTGGAGTCGTTTTCTACCACCCTAACGTGCAAGGTATGGGACAAACAAACATGGCTCGACCCCTCCATAAATCATATGTTGATTTTCAGAGTTGAACACGTCGTAGGTGATTGCGAAACTGCACTATCCCATGACCACCGTCGCCTCACGATCTACACACCCCATGGATCTACCACTCATGTCTCTGTCATCCGTCGCCGCCTCTGCCACCATTCACCGAGACGCCGCTGCCATCCGCTGAGTTGCCTCCGCCATCTACTGAGCCGCCCCTGCCATATGCGGAGCCACCACCGCCTGACCTTCATCACAAGGCTGGATCGTCGCCCCGCAACAGGTCCGCCAACTTGCGGCCGGTCTTCCGACCTACAGTTGTTCTGCGCCATGTAGCCGATTTCCACCACGCGGCCGGTATACACCCACGCGGCAGGTCCACAGCCTCGCGGCTGGTCTCCACCCTCACATTAACCACGACCGATCCATGACCTCATTGTACCCCTTGGACAAGTCACCCTTGCGACACTTTTTTAGCCCTTGCGGGCCAGGTCAGACCCAACAGTTCGGGCTACACTGCGATCTGGGTTGGGTCAGGTCAGACAGAATTCGAGCCCACAGCTACCCAGTTACATTCTTTTGGTAATAACTTTTGCACCGGAGGTCCATTAGACAAACCTTAAGTGGAATTGGGGAACCTTGGTGGGAGATGTCCCCTTTGAGTATACCCCACTAGATTTTTGGATTAAGATAGAGAATAGTCTGGTTGGATCGAGCAGGAATCCAACCGGGCCCCTGGGACTAAACTGCTAATAACTCACAGACTGAGCGTTCGATTGATGTGCCTACTGTTACGTTGAAAATCCTATGACATGAAAGACCTTTGAGAAACTTTTTCATGGGAATTCATGGATATTGGAGTATATAACATGAGTTTGTGGAGCGGATCCTTCTGAAGATGAGCGATCATAGTGCAGAGACCTGGTGGCTGGATGAGACTTGACAAATGCTAACTGTTTCGACTCAGAGTGACTTGATAGACCCAGTGGGGAGCAGTATTGTGATGGGGAACACTCATAGTAGGTAGTTCCTTGGTGACGCGACAGACCCACAGTACTCGACAGAAGAGTACCTCGTCTAACCATGAGGGGGAGCACTGTTGTGTGATGTGTCAGACCCACAGCGGGGAGCACATCTTTGTGACACGAAAGACCCACGGTACTTGATTTGAGGAGTACCTCTGTAATCCAAGGTCCGTGGGAAGCACCTCTGTGTGATGTGTCAGGCCCACTGTACTCGATAGTGGAGGAGTTCTCCAGCTACTGAGGTGTTTGACATTGTAACTGGGGATGTTACTTAACACCACCCCAAGAATAAATCCTTGTCTGACCTAAGTCAGAACCTATATTTTTTTCTCATGATTGAGATGTATTAAATTATAACCTAGGTATATGTATGGGAATAAACCTCTGTAAGGTTATTTTTTGATTTCATACTTTATGTTTTATCCTTGTTGGATTTTGCGTGACCTATAGGGTATCGAGGTCCCTATAGAGTATCATTATACTCACCCCTACACAGGCTATGACTGCACCATGTAGTGTTGGATGTAGATGACAGACATCCCTGACTGAGGCTACAAGTAACAGGACTGGATGTTACCTAGAGTTAAACCATATGGCGTGTTGGTACGTAGAGGAGATGGGTGGACGTGGAGTGCTGAGGAGGCGAACTGTACCTACCCATCAGGTAGGAACCTCGGAGGACGATCCAGTAGCTGTCTCTTTTTTTCTTCAGTTGTATTGTTTCACAATTATACTTTTACTTTCTATTTGGGCTTGTATTCTATCCCCTTATTCTTACTTTACTCACTCTGTTTACAGTTAAATTTACTTGTTTTCCTATCTTTTTGTGTGCATGGTTACGTTATTGTGTAGGTTATAAAGGTAATGCCTTCCTAGTTTTAGGGAAGATGCCTTTGGTGCTAGTCTCCTACCCCTGGCCTATGGAAGATGGGGTTTGGGTTTTATCACTGCATGGGACCCAGGGGACAGGTTGTGTCAAATTGGTGTTAGAGAAGTCGGTTCTAAGGCAGAACATAAGACTCTGATATTTATATTTAATGGAAATAGTGTATAGTGTAGTGAGTGTGGTTATCAGTTGAGGGAATCAAGTGTTTGTGTGGCGGACGGTGGATCGATACACCAGGACCATGACATCTAGTTTCTGACTCGGTGCATGAATAAACTGATTGTGTGTGTGTTTTCCAATGTTTTATTTGTGATATTTTGAGTCAGATCATGAGGTATAACATTCATATCACTAGGTATAACTCTTTGACAGTGGATCGCCTATTTATTTTCTGGATGCCTGTACGAAGACATCCAACAAAAGTACCAAGTGTTGTACGCACTGATAGCTGACCCGAGTGACGTGGCCTCGGTGTAGGGCCCTTTTCCATTAATGACACCAGCGAAGGAACCAATAGTACCATTCCCTGTTGGGCCATCGATGCAATGATCTCTAGAAGTAGATGGAGCTCACCGCTTGAGCATGTTGGATGAGTTCCAATGCTAGAGGCCTCCTAGGTTTAGGAGAGAGATGAACCCACATGTAGGTGAGGATTGGCTGGAGGCTGTGGTGAGAGTTTTCTGACTGGTAGGGACACGAGCTGATCTCATGGTGATTATTGTTGCCAGCCGACTACAGGAAACAATGGGCAGATGGTGGAGCTTGATGCTCCATGTTCATGATGAGGTTATGCTTCTCTAGGTAGATTAAGAGAGCCTGTTTCAGGCAGAGTTTTTCCCAGTGACTCTTTACGCAATGCACATACAAGAGCTTCTTCATCTGCACTAGGGTATCATGATTATGGCTTAGTACACTACGTGGTTCACTAACCTCTCATTCTACTTAACAGATATGGTGCAAGACCCATTCTTCAGGGCCTGGCCCATCGTAGAGGGCCTCAGGTGAGTGATCAGGGCTTCGATGATATCACTCAGCATCCCGACATAGGGGTGGGTGTTAGATTGAGCCCTCTTAGTGGAGAGATTCCTTGCTGAGCAGTCACCATCATCACGACCCTTCACCAATCGACACATTGTAGAGTTTTTTTCAACTGGCAGCAAACACACATCACCAAGGTCGATGAGGACTAGACCTACAAGTAGACAACCTCATGACTCCAAATCAGTTGTGAGGGGAACCCGAAGCGTAGACAGTCATGCTAGGAATGGGAAGTGTTACACATGCGTCGGGTTGGGTTACATGGCACGTGACTGTCCAAACCGTCATATGTATGATCAGTAGATGGTCGAAGTACAACCCATGCAGACACATAGATTCAATCGAGGGGGTCTGCAGGGAGTGGGAGGATGTGGTAGAGGAGCTGGATGAGCAGCGAGCAATGGGTGACAATTCGAGATGTTACTGCCACCACCACCAAGAGGTCCACCCCGACCACAGGGAGTAGGTGGACAGGGATGAGCTCTGCTCTAGGAAGCTGAGGCATACGATCTTGGTGCTCCAAAGATGATACGAGTTACAGTCCGTGTCAACTCCACCATAGCTACAGTAATTATGGACACAGGTTCTAGTCTTTCATTTATTTACAATGCTATAGATCAGATCTTAGAGATTCCGACAGAGCCATTGGCTCGATCCTTATAGCTAGAAACTCTTACGAGAGCTGATTTGATGATTACGCACCGGGGAAGGAAGTGGGAGGTTACACTAGGAGGCTAGTGCTTTGGCTGGGATCTCCTAGTAGCAGCGTCGAGGCCTTACGAATTCATCTTTGGTATGGACTATTTATATACAGTCCATGATCATATTTAATGTAATATGTGCATAGTGTGGTGTGTCTACACTGATGGGACAACTTTTACCTTCTCCATTGAGAAGGGAGCATTTTCATCTCAGAATGGACTTACCCGGAGGAGGGTGCAGCAAATTAATCATTAGTTGGATAGACATACCCTTAGAGCAGTTGATGTGGAGAGTCCGATCTATACTGTAGTGTTGGACCCATATGTGGATGTTTTCCCTAATGATGTCCCTGGTCTACCTTTTCCTAGAAAATTGGGCTTTACATTGACTTGTGTCCCAAGATGACACTAATATCTACACAAACATATGGGATGGATCCCGTAGATCTTCATGAGATGAGGGTACAATAAGAGGACTTGCATGGGAAGCAATTCATCTATACCAGTTTTTCTCCTTGGGCAGCACCGATTCTATTCTCCAAGAAGGCGGATGGGAGCTTGAGGATTTGTGTTGTCTATCGTCGCAGGAACTAGGTGACCATGAAGAACAAGTACCCAATCTTTAGGATTGATGCTATCTTTTATCAGCAGAAGTGTGCATTGTGGTTGTCAAAGATAAACCTCAGATCAGGAAATCACTAGCTCAGTTTGCGAGATGAGGATGTGGAGAAGATGACATTCAGATGTCGGTACGACCATTACGAGTTCATGGATATTCCATTCGGTGTAACCAATGCTCCAGCAGTGTTCATTGGACTCATGAACAGGATCTTTCAACCACACCATGACTGATTTGTAGTAGTCTTCATCGAAGACATTCTGATCTACTCGACTACCGAGGAGGAGCAAGTCTATCATCTGTAGGTAGTACTGGACACACATCGAGAGCACCAGATTTATGGTAAGCTCTCGATGTTCTTTTTCTAGATCCAATAGGTTCACTTTCAGGGACATATCATATCAGAGGCTATATTTGAAGTATATTCATCAAAGATTATGACAGTGCTTTCATGGGAGCCACCCAGGGGGGTGAAAGAGGTATGAAGTTTCCATGGTTTGGCTGGATCTTACTGGAGGTTTGTGCTAGATTTCTCCTGAAATGCATCACCACTATCAGCCTTGATGAATAAGGGGAAACCCTTCATTTGGTTACATAGATTCCAGAAGAGTTTTATAGAGATGAGGAAAATGATGGCTAGTGCGCCCATCTTGAGACTACCGGAGGAGGGCGTATAGTATGTAGTCAACTGCAACGCATCAGGGAACATGCTCGGTCGTGTCTAGATGTAGGAGCGAGCAGTGATCACATATAGTTCTCGACAGTTGAGACAACATGAGATGAAAAACACTATCCATGACCTAGAGTTACCAGTAATGGTCTTCTCCTTGAAGATGTGGTGAAACTATCTAATGGGAGAATGCTTTTCAATGTACTCTAATAAAAATAGAATCGTGTATATCTTCTCTCATAAGGACATGAACCCAAAGACAATGACGTTGTCTTGAGTTCCTCTTGGACTATGACTTTGTTAAATTATATAACCCTAGGAAGGGGAATGTTGTAGTATATGCACTCAGTAAATGGTCTGGTATACTACTGCTAGATGAGTCGATAAAGAAGCTAGACACATTGTTGATATCCATCGTGGAATGTGATGGAGCTTCTTTCCTTTAGTTTCTTATAGTCACTCCCCCACTTCTTCAGCGAGTCAAGGAGGTGCAATGTGGGGATGCTGACTGCGAGGAATGACATGCTCAGATATCCCCATGACATGGACCTGATGGATTTTCTGATGGTGGGGAGCACATTATCCACTTCAGATGATGTACCATGGTACCAGTCTCACTTCAAGAGGATGTGTTGAGGGAGTTCCACACATCCCCTCTAGCGGTACATCCAGGAGTGGATAAGAAGTATCAATATCTCCGATAATAGCACTGGTGGCTGGGAATGAAGAAACAAGTAGCAGAGTTTGTTTCTCGGTGCATCACTTGTCAGCAAGTGAAGGTAGAGCATCAGGTACCTGCATGCTTCACTCAGCATTTTGAGGTCCCATAGTGGAAGTGGTATGGGATATACATGGATTTTGTGAGAGTACTTCCATATACATCCAGAGGTCATGACTATATTTGGGTGATCCTCGGCTGACTCAGCATGTCGACCCACTTCTTACCGATTAGAGAGATGTGTTTAGTATGGAGCTTGGGATGCCTCAATGTTGAAGAGATTGTATGACTACATGGATTACACATGACGATTGTCTCTGATTGTGATTCACGTTTACTTCCCGGCCATGGACGGTGTTTCATGAGACTTCCAGGATGCATATTTGTTTGAGAACCGCCTTCCATCTTCCAAATGATGGCCAGTCTAGACCCTTGAGGACATGCAACATGCATGATTTCTCAACTTCGGTCACAGCTGGGAGGATAACTTGACTTTGGTGGAGTTTTCATACAACAACAAATATCACTCCACCATCGGGATGACACCACTTGCGGTGTTTTATGAGCGACCTTTTAGATATCCCTTGTTCTAGACTGACCTAGGGGAGTCATCACAAGAGATACCATTGATGGTATGGGCTACCACAGAGAAATTGCAGATAATCTAGGAGTCGATGAAGACTACACAGAGTAGAAAAAAGTCATATACTGATAGGAGACAGAGACATCTGGAGTTCGAAGATGGCGACCACATATTTTTATGAGTCTCATCTTGACAAGGTTTCTGGAGATTTGACCAAGGCGGTAGGTTATCTATGAGTTTCATCAGACCTTTTTAGGTCCTTATCAGAGTTGGAGATGTGGCGTACTGCGAATCTCTTCCACCAAAGTTGCACTGGGTGCATGACGTCTTCCACATGTCCCAGATGAGGAGATGCATGCACAACCCTTCTCACATCATTGACCATGGTGAGTTGGATGTTGACAATGGGGAGACTATTACAGAGGTTCCATTAGTGATTGAGGATCGACAAGAGAGGGTCCTTTTTGGATGTTCGATACCTCTTGTGTGTGTCCACTGGCAGCACATTAATCTCTAAGAGATCACATGGTAAATTTGACGATGCATAATTCCAAGGCCCGAAGTTCCCAAAATGAATTTCTGAACTTTTTTTGGGAACATTTAGTAAATGTGAGAGTGACATTTTTATAACTTTTGAAATGGTGCTCTGAATTGATATATGAGGACACTATTGAACTCACAGCGTTGGTATTTGTATAAGGATACATTCACCTCGACGATAGTTTGTCGAGGGTGAGAGAAATTGTTTTGGGGTTTTTGTGGAAATAATAAATTAAAATAAATCACAAATTTTATTTTATTTGTTTTAACCACTCCATGAGGAAGTTGGTAGTGGGGACCACCAAAACATAACCTCCCATGAGAAGTTATGGTTTTGGGGACCACCCGAGCCTAACCTCCCATTAGAGGTTATGGTGGTGGGGACCACCCGGGGCCTAAACCTCTTGAACACCCCTCTTAATGAGGGAGAAACTTCTAAACTACCTCATTAATGTGTAGGAGCCTATTGAGCTTCCTCCACATTAAATTATAACAACGCACCACATTAAACTCTACCATCTAAGTTAATTAATTTTACTAATTTGAAATTCATCCAATAATTAAAATTGGGGAAACACTTTTTTTGGTGGGTTTTAATTTTGAGAGAATTTGTTGGAAAATGAGAGAGAGCTCTTTTGGGAGAATTCTCTCCGATGAAGAATGCACTCTTCCATGAGGAATGCTTCGCTAACGAAGAATGCTCCGCCGATGAAGAACACTGACCTCGACATCGACCTCCTTCATCAAGACTTCCTTCAATGGTGGACATCTTCAAAAACTAATAATCACCTCCATTGAATAATGTTAATCCGACGAATGACCATGGGATCAGAGGCATGTGACGGGCACAGAGAACATCGACAACATCGACTTCTTTCATCTTGCGCCAATGTCTATGAAAAACCTGTGGTAGGGGTTTAATTTGTGTGTGATTATAATTTCATGTTCTTCCTTTCCTTTAAAATAATGATCATGGATAATTTATCTTTTCGGTTGGGAACAGTCATTGAGTGAGTGTTTGACATTCATCATTCTTGTTTATGTTGAGTCGTTTGATTGGAGCCTAAATGTAACATCCCAGGTAAATAAATAATATTACATTCTCATGTTTATCAATATTGGTGAATAAAATTTTCATATTACTTTAATGGGAATGCTATGCTAGATGGCGTACCCAATACACAACAACGAGTTTCTTTAAATTCTTACATTGCACACTAATAATATGATAATATTATTTTAAATAGTTAATGCCTAGCCATTGTAATGGAGGGAATGAACAGAAATAATTAAAAATGATTACATATGTTTGTTAAATATTTTTACATTTATCCAATAAATGTTAGAGGCATAAAATTCAAATGAATCCAATTTTAAGAATAAATACACTAATATTTTTAAAAGATTTTTTTACCACCTTTTGATGGAGAACCTTTTTTAAATCCAAGTTTTGACAAATTTATGAGCTCAATTTTTCAAAATAAACTTATTCTTTAGAAATGGGATTTTGAAATTTACATTGGGTAAAAAATTTTCATTTTTGACAAATGTTCATTTTTTTAATGAATAGTGAAAAATACTGCATTTTACTTAAAAACTTCTTTTTCATCTAATTTAATTATATAGATAGATTATATTTTTTAATTGTTTTATAAGTATAATTGAATTATGTTTTTATCACTTAATACAATGTTGTTCATTGGAAGTAATTTCACTTTTCAATTGGATGTAAAAACAAGTCAATCTTTTGATAAATTTTACTTCTTAAAAACCCATCTTTTGTTTTGACAATGGGATATACATTTAAATTAATTAGTAAAATTTCTGTGTTTTTAATTTTATAAAATGGATTCCATATTTTGAATAAAATGGTCTAAATTATGAAATTAAGAATTTCTGTTTTGGGACATTATGAATAGTAACGACGGTAATTATCTTTAATTATCGTTATTAATTAGTAATCGGGTAGTTAAGGGTAATAAAATAATAACATAATAATTACAAATTACCCCAACATAAGTCCTAATACTACCGTTTGTGTCATGTCCGGCCATGTTATGCCTTATTCCAAACTTTGGGACCCCATGGAATCACTTTTTGGGTGATAGTGACACTTTTTAATTTAATGTTTTTAAAAGGAATGTATAACCAAAGTATGTATCACCCAAGTAAAAAAAATTATTTTTTTCTGTTTAAATGATCTCTTGGACTATAAATAGTAATTGGAAATATAAAAATATTTTCTATATCATAGTATTTGTTTTAAAAATTTTAGACTTTAAATAAATTAATTTATTTATGACACCATGATGATGTAGTGATTATCTCATTAATGAATGATTTAAATAAAATGAAAAGATAATGTAAACTCTAATACTTAAACTTGTATAAAACCTATTGGAAGAGTTTATTTCGAACCCTTACAACCTTATCCTCGAAATATATCAATGTGAGACCTTTAAAATCCGTACCTCATTTTAATTTAAAGTAACATTTCTTGACTTTCCCAGAGTGCCCCTCCTCCCTCTTATAAAAGACCCCCACCACTACCTATTTAACCACACCTCTCAAGCCATTGGATCGTCCAAACTCTGCTAATTATATCTCTAAAAATCTCTCTCTTCATCATAGAATCCTTACCTTAGGAATAATGCTCTTCAAGAAACCCTTTTGGTTCAAACCAAGGGGAGTTAACCGATTTCAAGGTAAAGTCTTCTCTATTGTTCTTTTGTTTTATTTTTCTTCTCCAACACCCTAAACTCTTTTTATTAATCTCTTTTGTAAAAAAAAGTATCTTCAATATGCTAGGATGTTTTTATAAGAAGTATTCGATCTACACTTACACACACCTCCGTCTAATGGTTAAAGAACATACTGTTTCTGTGGATGGCGAATTACTGTCTCACAAAATGATGATTGCTCAATATTATTTTATCACCATTAATGGTGGCCATTAAGATGTCACTATATTTATATATGATATATAATTTGTTTATGTTTTGTTTATGATTCTTTATTTTTCATTTATGGAATACCTTTATGGTTTCCATTATGGGTAAACGCAATATCTTCATTTTAGGAAGTGCGGACTACCGCCCCCTCAAAGTGATTTGATTCATTAATTCCATATGTGGGACGTGTAAAGGATGGAGTTAATGATATTATATATATGAAATTTTAATAGAATTATAATATACCTTTATATCATTATGATTTCATGACATTTAATATGAAATAGAAATGAAAGTAGTGTTCATGCGTACGTACGGCTTACCGTCTCCATGAACGGTGAATTTCATTTCTTAGCTCTAAATGTTATGTAATATTATAAAAGAATTTATATAATTAAAATTTATGATATATATGATTTCTACATCATGAATATAATTCTGGATATAATAGATATTTTACCACATTAACAAATTGTAATTATAAGAAGTATATTTTTTACTCAAGTACCAATGATCAACAAAACGACCGTTATTAAGTTAAATAATTACATAATGCTCATAAAATTGTAATAAGTGATATAAAAAGAATAATTAACGTACAAAAGTTCTTAATCACATATAAATTAACTCTAGTTTATTATTCAGTAGATTAAATAATGATCAAGTCATGCCAGACACGAGGTAAGGGATCCTACCACTCTCTTTTTTTAAGTACTCTATTTTATGTCATTTATTTTAAGCTAATCTTTCTTATGTTTGGGGATGTTATTTTATATTACTCATTATTTAATTTTATGTTCATATTATGAGGGGCCATATTTTATCTCATAAAGTTTTAAGTGGTGTAGTTAGGCTGCCGAGTTTTTATAAGGGATTTTTCATCTCACTTTTATTCCTGTGAGATTTATGCTACATTTTCCACCATTTCCTTTGAGTGGTGTATGTACTACCCATTATTCTATTATTTATGTAATATAATTTAGTTTATGAGTATTTACATCAATGTTGTATAGTCCATCTTTCATGGGGTGTACGTTTCGAAGGTTACCCATGTCGGTAAGGGAAGCTTTCACCCTCCTCTTTTTAAAACACTCATTTTTGTTAGGTCTTTTAATTTTCATATTATTATGTTGGGATATGTTCTTCAATATCCATATTGATGTAAAATTTACTTCCAAGTGATGAGATACCATTTTTGTCTCATCAACTCATTTTCTTAATTTTAAAGTGGCGTCGTTAGGCTGTCGAATTTTTACAACAAAACTTCTTAATCCAATTTTTATTTCTTTGGGTTCAACTTGTAGTTATAGAATATGTCATCCTATGAATATGTGTTAATTACCTCTGGTTGTTTTTCACATAATATCCACTTATATTGGGTGTATTTATAATTTTCACACATAATTATGAGATTGATTTATCCTTAATTTAAGGATACCTTCTTTATAAGGGATTTCATCTCATTTTACATTTCTATTGAGACTTCATTGTTGTTATGCATCAATTAACTCTTATATGGTGTATATACTGTCCTTTGGAATATTATATCATGAATCCCTTTATTCTCACGATATTATAAAGTTCTGATTAAATGTAATTCCTCAATTATTTGTATTCATGTGTCTCTCATTTTTTTAAAAACTCTTTAACTAAAATATCATTTTAAATGTTTTAATGATTTATTATTATAAATATTTCTCATTAATATCCATGTTTTCAAAATGGTTTTTAAGGATTTATTTTTATGGATAAATGGTTTAAAAAGATAAAAGCTTCAAAGTGGTATGGGACTTCGTCTCATTCTCCTTTTATTGAGACATATTGTGTTTTATACACAACATTATTTTATACGGTGTATAAACTCCGTTGACTTTTACTTTTACTCAAAAGGAATCTTTTTATATGAATATTTTTACTTAACTACAAAATGGAATGTTTTTACGTTTGCGGTGACAACGACTTCTCCACCATCGTGACCATTATTTGAGTTTTGGCTTCCTCTACAAGTCGTACCCTTTTTTTAAATGAAAAATAAATACCATGTTTTAATTTTCTTTTATTTTGGTATTGAAAATGGTTTTGATAATGTTTTGATTATATAAATGTGTTTTTTATATCTTGTGATTGAAATGTGGAAATGTTATGTTTCCTTTATGCATGTTTTATGTGATACGATTATGTTATGGTTCTTGAGCATTGTTTATGAAGACGGGTGGTTCCCTAATAAACTAAGGGAGGGTGAGCCTATGATAGTTCTCCAATTCATTGGGTAACGTGAAGGGGTTAAATGATAAGGTTTCTCCAAAGAGATTTAGGGAATATACTATGATGGGTATTCCAAATGTAACAATGAGGGTTACTCCCCACGTAAGAATGTTATGAATGCCTCAAGTTACCTTTATGTCTTATGATTTCTATTTATTTATGCATAAATCTTATTATTTCATGTGGTATGTTAAATTGGTTATGTTTTATGAGTAAATTATAATTTCATTGATTCTTATGTATACATGAATAATGTTTTCTTTCCGTATTGTTATAACCCTTACTGAGCTTTTTATGCTCATACCATAATTTTTTGAAATATTTTTTACAGGACATAAAGTGGAATTGGGTCATGGATGTGATCAAGGAAATTTCATGCTGTCTAAAACAAGGAACTAGACATGAATCTTTTGTTCAAGAGTTTTTATTTTTTGAAAAAAAATGGAAACCGAGTAGATGTGTCTACTTTGTAATCTTTGAGATGTAATAGTTAAGTCCTAATTCTCTAAAACTCTAAACCTGAAAAGATCCACAATTTGAATTATTCAATTTAATTCAAGAATATGTAGTGTTTTAAGGATGGTTCCTTATAGTTGGTATCAAAGGTTGGTTTATTAACTTTAGAGGTTATAGTGTTGTTTAAGCATAAGTGACAAGTTGGGTATAACCAAAATGGATAATATATTAGATATAGTCAATGTTATTTATGAATGTTGGAATTAGTTTGAGATAACATGGATAATTATATCTTAGTATTTATCTTCCTCTTTAGTACATGATGCTTTTTTTGATATACTCACACTGACCTACTTGGTTTTAGTAAATGTATGGATCTAGTAGGCACCAATGTGACAATGGGTTTGAAGGTAACTGTGGTGGTTCTCGGATTGAAAGACTAGATGAAATGGGGGATTAAATGAGAAATATCATGGTTATTCTAAACCAAATATTAGGATTCATGATCTACCACTTGAACCTTGGTGAGTTCTCCAATGCATCATGTATGAGAGAACCAACTCAATGTGGAAGTTTAGGTAATAATTATAAAGGTAACCATTTGGGTTTATATGATCCTTACTTTTGAGGTAATTATGGGTTACAATATGATATGATGTAATTTGAAAGGCATGAGATAACTTGAGGTTAAATTATGTTATGTTTATTTTTCAAGATTTTATCGCTTTTTGAGAATGTTATAAGAATTATGTAGTTTTGGAAAAAGGATAACACGTAGACTGTGTGACAACCTGTCGCATCGGATGAAGCTGCGTGAATCGAACCGACAACCAAAGTGCGACTGGTATTTATCACCTACCACTGGAATACGTGTAGTCCCTGGTTATTTTAACTTATTATTTTTATTTAGATGATATTATGAATCTAGAATAATATAATTTTTGGTTATCTATGGAAATTATTAACCTATCATGGAGGATATATGATTAGGTTAATTACTTTTCAGTATGAGACTTTAAGAGTAACTAATGTTACTTGTATATAAATGTTAATTTTTACCATGGAATACTATGTGATTAAATCCTTCATAGATTTGGGTTTCAATCATAGTATGGTTTATCTTTTAATACTTTTATGGAAAGTTGTTTATTGAATGGTCTTTGTTGAACTTTGGATAATTTTTGACAAATTTTGGACATTAAGAGTAGTATTTCTTTTTATAAAGGATTATTCTTTTTGGGTATTATATGATCTCGTACTAAGAATTTTTTGTTTTGGTTTTGGTCTAAATTCATAGGAAATATATAGTTTTGATTTGTGGATTAGGTTATTCGCTAGAAGTTGATTATAGCGCACTTAATGTGAACGAGTCATCCTACATTCTCGTCTTTTGGAGGAAATATGAGTTTGTGTAAGAAATATAGCAAGAGATGAAAGTCTACATGACAAGTTTGTATGTTTACATAAGATTTATTTAATCTCATAAATAAATTCCTCAATGAAAAGTAACTTAAAACAAAAATGATTTCTGTTTATTTTTCCTACTGGGGAATCAAATACCGTTTAACCCGTCACAAGTTTGTGATTTTCTGGTGGTTTACATTCTCCTAAACATGTTTTTATCACTCTCCATCAGAACATAACCCTTTTTTTCTTCCATATCCATGTTTTCATGGAATCCTAGTACCTTTTGCCTCATGTGAACTTTGTACTTTTCTATCTTTCTTTTAAAGAGATAGTTAAATTTACTCTTTTTCTGATTTGAGGCTTTCAATGATGTTTCTAAGCCCAATTTTAAAATTGTGAGGAGGAAATTCCCAAAAGGCAGGAAGGATGTAACATACCAGGTAAATAAATAATATTAAATTCTCATGTTTATCAATATTGGTGAATAAAATGTTAATATTACATTAAAGGGAATGCTATGTTTGTTGGCGTACCCAATACGCAACAACGAGTTTCTTTGAAATCTTACGTTGCACACTAATAATATAATAATATTATTTTATAGAGTTAATGCCTAGATTTTTTAATGGAGGGAATGAACAGAACTAACTAAAAAATTATTACATATGTTTGTTAAATATTTTTACATTTATCCAATAAATGATAGAGTCATAAAATGCAATTGAATCCAATTTTATGAATAAATAATCTAATATTTTTTAAAGATTGATTTACCGCCTTTTGATGGAGAACATTTTTTAAATCCAACTTTTGACAATTTGATAAGCACTATTTTTCAAAATAAACTTATTCTTTATAATTGGTATATTGAAATTTATAGTGGAAAAAATTTTGGTATATTTCTGAGAAATGTTCATTTTTTAAATGAATAGTAAAAATTACTGCATTTTACTTCAAAAATGATTTTTAATATATTTTAATTATATGTATAGATTATTTTTTTTATTTTTTTTAAAGAATAATTGAATTATTTTTTTATCAATTAATCAAATGTTGTTCATTGGAAGTAATTTCACTTTTCAATTGGATGTAAAAACAAGTCAATCTTTTGTTATATTTTACTTTTTAAAAACCCATCTTTTGTTTTGACAATGGTATTTACATTCAAATTAATTACTACAGTTTTTGTGTTTTTAATTTGATAAAATTGATACCATATTTGTAATTAAAAGGTCTAAATTATGTAATTAATACTCTTTTGTTTTTGGATAGTATGAATAGTAATGACTGTAATTATCGTTAATTATAGTGATTGATTAGTAATCGTTTAGTTAAGGGTAATAATATAATAACATAATAATAAAAAATTACCCCACAATGTGTCCTATTTCTACTTGTTGTGTCATGTACGACCATGGGATGCCTTGTGGCAAACTTTGGGACCCCATGGAAACACTTTTGGGGTGATAGTGACACTTTTTAATTTTATATTTTTAAAAGGAAAGTATAACCAAAGTATGTATCACCCATGTAAAGAAATTTTAGTTTTGTCTCTGTAAATGATATCTTGGACTATAAATATTCATTGGAATTGAAAAATATTTCCTACAGCATAGTATTTTTTTAATAATTTTTAGACATTAAATAAATTAATTTATTTATGACACCATGATGATGCAGTGATTATCTCATTAATTAACGATTTAAATAAAATGAAAAGATAATGTAAAATCGAAGACTTACACTTGTCTAAAACCTATTGGATGAGTACATTTCGAACCCTTACGACCTTATCCTAGAAATATATCAATTTGGGACCTATAAAATCCGAAACTCATTTTAATATAAAGTAACATTTCTTGACATTCCTAGAGTGCCCCTCCTCCCTCTTATAAAAGGCCCCCACCACTACCTCCTTAAAAACACCTCTCAAGCCATTGGATCGGCCAAAATCTACTCATTTTAACTCTCTGCATCCCTCTCTTCATCATAGAAGTCGTACCTTAGGCAGAAATCTCTTCAAGAAACCCTTTTGGTTCAAACCAACGGGAGTTACCCGATTTAATGGTAAAGTCTTCTCTAATGTTATTTTGTTTTATTTTGCTTCTCCAACCCACTAAACTCTTTTTAATACTCTATTTTGTAACAAAAACAGTATCTTCAATATACTAGGATGTTTTTATAAGAATTATTAGAGCTACACTTACACAAACCTCCGACTAATGGTTAAAGAACATACTGTTTCTCTGGATGGCGAATTAATGCCTCACAAAACGATGATTGTTCAATATTCTTTTAACATCTTTAAAGGTGGCCATTAAGTTGTAACTATATTTATATATGATATATAATAAGTTTATGTTTTCCTTATTCTTCTGTATTTTTCACTTATGTCATAACTTTATGGTTTCCATTATGGGTAAATGAGGTATCTTCATTTTAGGAAGTGCAGACTACAACCCTCTCAAAGTGATTTGATTTGTTAAAGCCATATTTGGGACGTGTAAATGATGGATTTAATGATATTATATATATTATATTATACTGAAATTATAATATACCTTTATATCATTATTATTTCATTCCATTTAAAACGAAATAGAAATGAAAGTAGCGATCATGCGTACGTACGGCTTACCTTCACCATGAACAGTGCATTTCATTTCTTATCTCTAAATGTTATGTAATATTATAAATGAATTTATATACTGAATATTTAGGATATATATGATATCTAAATCATGAATATAATTCTGGATAAAATGGATATTTTACCACATGAACAACTAGTAATTATAAGAAGTTTATTTTTGACTCAAGTACCAATGATCGACAAAACGACAGTTATTAACTTAGATAATTACATAATGTTCATAAAATGGTAATAAGTGATATAGAAGCTATAATGAACATAAAAATGTTCTTAATCAAGTATAAATTATCTCTAGTTTATTATTTATGAGATTAAAGAATGATCGAGTCATGTCGGACATGAGGTAAGGGATCCTACCACTCTCTTTCTTTTTAAGTACTCTCTTTTATGTCATTTCTTTTAAGCTCATCTTTATTATGTTTGGGGATGTTATTTTATAATACTAATTCTTTACTTTTTATTTTAATATTATGATTGACCATATTTGATCTCCTAATTTTTTAGGTGGCACCGTTAGGCTGCCGAGTTTTCATATGGGATTTTTCATCTCACTTTTATTCCCGTGGATTTATGCTACATTTGCCACCATTTCCTTTGAGTGGTGTATGTAATGCGCATTATTCTACTATTTGTGTAATATAATTTCATTTATGAGTATTTACATAAATTTTCTATAGTCCTTCATTCATGGGGTGTATATTTTGAATGTTACCCAAGTCGTTAAGGGAACCTTTCACCCTCCTCTTTTTAAAAGACTTCTTTTTGGTAGTTCTTTTAATTTACATATTATTATGTTGGGGTATGATATTCTATATCATTATTGATGTAAATTGTTTTCCAAGTGATGAGATACCCTTTTGTCTCATCAACTCGTTTTCTGAATTTTAAAGTGACGTCATTAGGCTGTAGATTTTTTACAAGGGAACTTCTTAAACAAATTTTGATTTCTTTGTGTTCAACGTGTAGTTATTGAATATGTCATCCTATGAATATGTGTGAATGACCTCTGGTTGTTTTACACTTAATATCCACTTATATTGGGTGTATTTATATTTATCACACATAATTATGAGATTTATTTATCCTTAATTTAAGGATACCTTCTTTATAAGGGATTTCATCTAATTTTACATTTCTATTGAGACTTCATTGTTTTTATGCATCAATTCACTCTTATATGGTGTGTATACTGTCCTTTGGAATATTATATCATGAATCCATTTATTCTCATGATATTATAATGATCTGATTAAATGTTATTCCTCGATTATTTGTATTCAAGTGTCTCTCGTTTTGTTAAAAACTATTTAACTAAAATATCATTTTAAATGTTTTAATGATTTATTATTATAAATATTTCTCATTAATATCCATGTTTTCAAAATGGGTTTTAAGGATTTATTTATATGGATATTAATGGTTTAAAATTTTAAAAGCTTCAAAGTGGTATGGGACTTCGTCTCAATCTCCTTTCATTGAGCCCTATTTTGTTTTATACACAATTTTTTATATACGGTGTATAAACCCCATTTAATTTTACTTTTATTCAAAGGGAATCTTATTATACGAAGAGTGTTACTAAACGACAGAAGGGAATGTTTTTACATATGCGGTGACAAATACTTCTCCACCACCGTGATCATTATTTGAGTTTCGGCTTCCTCAACAAGACATACCCTTTTTTAAAGAAACATAAATACCATGTTTTACATTTCTTTTATTATTGTATTGAAAATGGTTTTGATAATGTTTTGATTATATCAATGTGTTTTTGATATCTTTTGATTGAAATGTGTTAATGTTAAGTTTCCTTTATGCATGTTTTATGTGATACGATTATGTTATGGTTCTTGGGCATTGTTTATGAAGATGGGTGGTTCCGCGATAAACTAAGGGTGGGTGAGCCCGTGATAGCTATCCAAAGCAATGGGTAATGCGAAGGGGTTAAATGCTATGGTTTCTACGAAGATATTTCGAGAATATACATTGATGGGTGTTCCAAATGTAACCATGAGGGTTACTCCCTACGTAAAAATGTTATAAATTCCTCATGTTACCTTTATGTCTTATGATTTCTATGGAGTTATGAATAAATCTTATGATTTCATGAGGTATGTTAAATTGATTATGTTTTATGAGTAAAGTATGATTTCTTTGATTCTTATGTATACATGGACTAATGTTTTCATTCCGTATTATTATAAACCTTACAGGGCTTTTTATGCTCATCCCAAGTTTTTTTGAAATGTTTTTCACATGACTTAATGTGGGATAGGGTAAAGGATGGGATGAAGGAAATGTCATGGTGTCTAAAACAAGGAACTAGAGATGACTCGTTTGTTCAAGAGTTTTTATTTTGTGAAAAAAATGGAAACTGAGTAAATGTGTCTACTTTGTAATCATTGAGATGTAATAGTTAAGTCCTAATTCTCTAAAAGTCTAAACCTGAAAAGATCCCCAATGTGAATAATTCAATTTAATTCATGAATAAGTAATGTTTTAAGGCTGGGTCCTTATACTAACGTGGAGGCTACGGGCCAAAAAAACATGGCCCAACCCCTCTGAAAATCTTGCAATGATTTGTGGAGTTGAACATGATGAAGGTGATGGTGCATCAACCACACCACGCGGCCACCGCCGCCTAGTGCCTCTGCGCCCTATGGCTTGACCACCCGCGGGTCCACCATAAACCTTCCCTACAGCCAACATCTGCCGTGCTGCTACCACTGTCCACCACGCCACTAGTGCCGTCTGGTGAGCCACTATCCACTGTCCACCGGGCAGCCGTCCGCCATCCACCGAGCCTCCATAGACGTCTGCAAAGTCGCCGCCGCCATTCACCGAGCCGCAGCCTCCAGACTACTATCCCATGCCCAAACCGCCAGATCGAGGTCGGTCGGTCTGTCCTTTTCCAGTCCACCTACTCATTGTTGGACCACCGCCCCGCGGCCTGTACGTGCCCTGCGGCCGTTCTACACCCTTCGGTCGATCTGTGCCCCGCGGACTATCCACTCCATCGCGACCGGTCCGCACCCTTGCAGCTGGTCCGCCACCCACATGGCATGTCGACGCCCTCGCAGTACCTGCAGTCGGTCTATGCCATCGTGGTACCACTTGGCTGAGACACCCTCACGGTACCCCTCAGTGGATCCACCCTCATGGGCTGGGATGGACCCAACGGGCAAGGCCGCACTGCGGGCCGGGTTGACCCAGGTCGGGCTGAACAGGTCGGACCGGACCCGGGCCCACTACGACCTAGTTACTTTTTTTGTCCATAACTTTGGCAGCGGGCGTCTGTTAGACGAACCATCAGCAGAATTGGGAACCTTGAATCGAGACGGTCCATTTGAGTATATCCCACTAGTGTTTTGGATTAATATGTGGAACTGTCAGGTTGGATAGTGCATGGATCCAACCGGGCCCCCAGGACAAAAAGGCTAATAACTCACAGACCAGGAGTCTAATTCACGCGCCGTTAGTTTTGTTAATACATCTATGACGTGAAGGACCACTGAGGCACTTATTTTTGGGACATAAGGGTTTTTAGAGTATCGAAAATTATCTTGTCGAGCATATCCTACAAGAGATGAGCGAGCATAGTGCAGATACCTAGCGTCTGGATGAGACCTGATGACTGATGACTGTTTGAACTGAGTGTGACTTGACAGGCCCTGTGGGGAGCACCTTGGTGACGCGGCAGACCCACGGTGGTGAGAGCCATTATGAATTGGCATACCCATGATACTCAACAAGAGGAGTACCTCAGTAGGCCAGGAGGGGGAGAACCTCTATGTGACGCGGCACACCCACGATGGGGAGTGCCTCTGTGTGACGCGACATACCCACAGTACTCGACAGGAGGAGTACCATAACAGTCCACCGATAGTAGAATGTACCTTTTTGTGATGCACCATGCCCACTTTAATCAATAGAGGAGGATTTCGCCAGTAGCTAAGGTGTTCGACATTGTGACTGGGAATGTTACTTAACCCTACCACTTGAATTAATCCTAGTGTGAGGTGAGTTAGAACCCTTGTTTTTACTTTTGATTAAGATGGATTACATGATTACATAGGTATATGTATGGGCATATAGCTATATAATGTTTTATTTTGATTTTATAATTTGTTTTTTAACTTTGTTGGATTTTTTGAGAGATAGAGGGTCTTGGGGTCCCTACTATGTATCGTTATACTCACTCTTGAACGGGCTATTCCCACACCTTGTTGAGTTGGATATAGATGAAAAACAATGTTGAATGAGGCTTAGAGTACCTGACTAGACAGTAAATGGAGGTGGACTATACATGATGTTGGTACGCAGAGGAGACAAGTGTACATGGAGTGCTGAGGAGGCGATATGTACCTACCCCTCACGTAGGAACCTTAGAGGATGATCCAGTAGATATCTCTTTTTTTCTTCAGTTGTACTGTATCATAGTGGAACTTGTACATTCGAGTTTGGCTTATATTCTGGCCCCTTTTACTTACTGAACTCACTTTGTTTACAATTCAGTTTACATTTTTTATTATCTTGTTTTGTGCTTGGTTACATGTGCTTAATGGTTATATAGGCAATGCCTTCCCTGTTTTAGGGAACACGCCTTTGGTGCTAGTCGCCAGCCCCGGGCCTATGGGAGGCATGCATGGGGATAGTCATGGCACATACCATGGGAAACGGATCGTGACAATATTATTTTTCAAACATTTTATCTTTTCATGTATTTATATTTTTTCTATTGGTGGAGTTCTTTATTAGGGTAAATCATTCCACAACAATGATGTGTACCTCATGAATTTATTGAAAACATTTTAGGAAATGGTGACAGACAGATGGTTTTTCATATTATGGTCCGTATCTATCCAACAATATGGGGCTCAGATGATAAAATTATTGAAACACAACATTAGAAATAGTAGAATAGTATGTAATGGAATAGAATTATGCAAAAAAACAATGTATATTCTATTATGAAATGAAATTTTAATTGGAGAAAAAAATTCCAATAATTAAAGTCCCATATTGGAATAGAGTTCAGGAATAAATTATTTTATCAACCGAAGAACATTAATGTTCCACCACTGAATTGTCGGATATGTGCATTAAAAAGATGTAAATTTGGTGCATGTTTCTTCATGAATGGTTTTTTAAAATATGATTTGTTTAAATGATTTATGTATTCATTTGAATGTGATTTAATTAATTAATTATAATTTGAATAAATATATGTAGACACATTGATAAAAATATCATATGTTAAATTCCCTTTATTATTGAATAAAATTGTTGACATAAAGAGAAGAAAAGAATGGGGTAAAATCTGGAATCACTGCCCTCAATCAAAAAAGGTATTTAAAATCACAAAATAATGTGCATCGAAAATCATAATATAATAGATTATAATTTCTATATTCTTGAGACAATCTAGAATCCTTTTCTAAGGATGAAAAATAATTATCTTGATACATCTCCCATTATACTGAAGATGTATGCCTTGTGAACATAGTGGTCCTAAGAAAAGAGTCACCTTCATAGTCCTAGAATTATTTCTAGAAAAATATGAGAAAGCATCACCAATATTTTATTATACTTTATAATATATATTCCTTTAAGTGGAAGAAATATAGTTATACATTTTATCCACTTCTTCATTATCCAATTATGAATCATCACACTATATTAAAAAATTAAATAGGACTTCCCAATATCTTGAATAGCAATATGATAGTCAATATTATGTTGTGAATTCACAATTTCCTACATCAAAAGCTCATGCTCTACGAAACTATCCCTATCAATCATACTAGACCCATTCACATATACACACATCCAAATATCCCAATATGTATAATAATAACTATACTAGGAAAATCAACCTTTATTCATACAATACATATACTTCTTATCAATACCCTTTCTTCAATGATCGATGAAGGACCCTTTTTGAGAAAAGATACCACCAACAATATCTCCCCAAACCTAAAAACCAAATCCTGTAATTTCTATCATGGATTTTGTAACATGATGATTTAAAATATTCATATTTTAAAAAAAATCAGACCAATTGAACCAGAGGTAACTCTATGACCAATAATCAGATCCACAAAAGAAACAAAACCAACATACACTGATTCTTTTATATACTTTATCATTATGGGCCAAATATCGACTCAAACTCCTATAAAAATAATATCATACCCAACGACTGTATTATTATTCCCCACATTCATAATTGAATGGGATTGACCTTGGTGATGAACTTGAGATTCATTCATAATTTTTGGGGTTTTAGAATCGATATTGGTGTTACCTGAGTTATTAAAACCTGTAAAACCTTATTGAATACCCATTAAAGATTCATCATGACTCATAGATTTCTTAATTAAACAATGTGATTTAATCCATGTTTGGATTTGAGGGTAATTTGTGGGAAATGGTTTAAATATGTTCCCCCACTCATGTTTGTTCAATGTTTCCATATTCAAAAATAAATACACACAATCCCATGTCATCATCTTATACTCCATTAAATTAAATATAATTTTGAAAAAAACATTAACCATAGGAATACACATGATGTATGAAAAATTCCAAATAGTTGTTAACCTCTTTACTAGGATGTTGAATCTATATAGTTTCTCATTAACATGATTAAAAGTACGATCTATTTTGGAGTTTTTAATCATTTTAATCACATTAATATAGAATTTTTATTATAAATAACATAAGTGACATTAAAATTCAAAAAATAATAATTTTGGAGTAGTCCAAATTAGGGATTTTATATTTCAACAAATTTTGAGACCATCATGTGGAGTTGATTCATAAATGTGTTATTTCATCATATCATTATTATATGAATCCACTAGAGGACCATCATCCAATATATTAATCTAATTTTCATATATGAAAGCCATGTTTGTATGACCCTAATTAGCATTGGGAAATCCATACTGAGAGAATGGCCAAATAAACATTATAATCAACCATATTTTGTTATCTTTATCATGTGAGGAAACATTGATTTTTGTTGACATGTTTCATGAAATTAAAACTGGGTGAAATGTAGATGTAAAGGTATATAATCCCTCTTATTGTTTACAATGATTGAAAATAAACATCTAAATTATTTATTCTTATCAATCCATATTCATGTCTCACATAACAGGCCATATAACCTATTTTTATTGATTTATGTGTCCTATGATAGGGTTTGGGAACCAAGGCCATTATAATCCCTTGGAGAAAAGAATAATTGGGATTATTCTTTGGTTATCAATAGAAATCATTCCCTACCAGGGATTAATGACTGAGGTTACTACATTGATAAACATCATATGCACATTTTATATTCTTCAATTATTTTATACAAGGACATTGTTGAGTAAAGATCATATATTGATTTTTTTCTTCCCCTCTAATGTACATTTGAAGACACAAAAACACAATAGTAGTGTTAGAGTAAGGATTTGTTGATGAATCAAATTGTTAATTTTTTTCTAATGAATAACATTTAAAAAAATTTATTGAATTGGATATATCAAAACTATAATATAATATAAAAAACCATATTTATATTTATGTTTAAATTTAAAATTTATTTATTCCGTATTTGTTTTAATATTTTTCAGTTTTATAAAATCTAATTCAAAATAATTATATAGGTATAATAATTTTTTTTCTAATCATTTTTGAAAATTAAAAACATTATATTTATTACTTTTACTTATGATTTTAAGAAACTTATTTATATCAGTCAATAGTATCAAATTATGAATTGGATAATATTATATATAAATAGAAAAAAATGAATGTAAAGTAAATTTTGGAATATTTAAAAAAATTATAAAGGTGTTTTTTAATTAAATTAACTATTAAATGTATGTGGTTAATATATAATTCTTACTAAAATAACTATGGTCAATAAAATTTTATAAATATTAGTAAATGTAATTTAATATTTATGTTAAATTTTAAATACATTAATGTAAATGATTATAAAAACTTCCTCACTAATAATATAAATGTATCAGATAGATTTATCAATAAAATATTCCCAATATTTATATATTTATATATAATTAATGATAACTAATTATATAGCATGCCTTATGATTAAGAAAAAAAATGTTTTTTTAGAGATAAAATGTGTAATTTTTATAGAGTTTATAAATTACTTAAATATAGAAAAATATAAATATGTTTTCAATTACTGAATTTTTTATATTTAATTTGATATAGATCAGATTGATTTGGGATTTATTTAGAGATATTATTTAAAACATATGTGAATTTTTATTATTATTAAGTTAATCTTGGATTAAATAATAATTTAAAATATTACATATACAGATTATGAAAATTTCATACTTAATGGTAATATTTGTATAGTTTTTAAATAATTTTTATAATTTCAGTCATTTAAGGGGTAATTAAATATACTGAAAACTACGATAAGTTTATAATTAATGAGAATATATAAAATTTATATTCATAATTATGAACTATTTGTCAAATTTATAATTTGTGATTGATACATTTATATACTCTGAAATATTTATGGATAATCGATTAGATGTTTCTAAAACATTTATAAAAAAAATTAATTTAATATTAAATATTTAAAATTAAGAATATCCCTTTCAAATTAATTTGGTTTATAAATTTAATAAATCATAATAAAAGTTATTAATACATTTTTACCTAACAATATATGAAATCATTGAAAATGTAAATGAGATTATCAATTTGAGGATAATAAAATATATTTATAAATGATTATATAAACAGAATAGATAATGTCAAAATATAAAAGGTGTTTATATATATAATTTGGATTTTCATAAAAATTAATTAATTTGAAATTGATTGTATTAAAAGGGGACTGTAATTAATGATATTTTTAAATCTCCTCCAAAAAAGATTACACTTTTAAATTAATAAATACAATAAATAATAAATTAAAATGACCTATAATAAATAATTATATAGATTTCATATCCAATTTGGTAGAAATTTTTTTTTAGAATTATGGAATGTTTGTAATGTTAAAGATATTTTAAAGGGTTTATAGGTTACTTTTATATTTTAATAGTTACAAAATTTTCTCTCAAGATTGAATATTTGAATTTTTCATTTATATATTGTTCATTTTATATATTATTAAATGTAATAAAATGTTCATATTAATATTTTTATTCGTTATATTAGCTATTAAGCTACTTATATGGGATAGAACCTTAAATTATATGCATTTCAATATTATATAACATTTATTTTTCTTCACCCTTAACCTCAGCATCAAATTGAAGTTAGTATCTTCAATTGAGTTGATGGGAAAAAATTTCTTTTTGTGTGGTGAAAATATTATGAATAAGTATCCTTCATAAGTAAATAATTCCTGGTGATTTTGACTTTGGGTCATCCGATAAATATAAATCCCATTATTATTTATAAGGAAAGGATGATGCGAGCTACTATAGAAAGATAATGAATGGATGTGACGAGATACCAGAGATAAGGGGGCCGGGGAGCCATATGTAAATATCAATATGGAGGGACACGAATGACAACAGCATTGAATAAAATTCATTTTATATTGGGGGCTAGGGGATACCCATGATATAGATACTATATGAATACAAATGGGGGGTACCAGGGGGATCCCCCCAAAAATAAAATTCATCAGTATCAGGGAATGATTAATGGAATATTATATAATGTTAAATTGGTGTTGGTATCTCTCATTTTGGTCCTAATAATTATTATATTTTAAATTTCATATATATTATGTCTTTAAATGATAATTTTTGTAACTTATTCATATGATTGATTTGTATAAACAATGATATATTTGACTTCTATTTTTAGGTGATTAAAACAAATTATAGCTTTTTTAAATAGTTGTACAATATTGTGTTGTTAACTCTATAAATTGGTTGTCGGAATAAGGATTCTAAAACCTAAATCCTCAGAATCATGTGTAGAAAAAATGAACTAAACACAAGAATATAATCAGTATATAATGTTTATTAATTATGATTTATTTATTAATTTGTTCTATATTAATTCAATGAGACATTAAATGCTCCCTCCAAATATTATGTTCGATATTCCATCAAATGAAACACTATTCATGACCATCATTATCTACATGGGATTTTTTGTTCCATAATCAGGTGCCCTTGGATTATTTTTTCCATGGAAATAATGTAATTCATATCTTTGATTTGTCCTAGTATATGGTGATTTCTAGTCGTTAGGTTCCCCTTGAATAATCTAGTGACAAAATTTTAATTTGATGTTTTATTTGGATTAATCAACTTGAGAAGACCCAATGGCTTTGATACTGGAGAAATATACTTGGTTGTATCCATTTGATGGATTTGGATAATGATTTATTTTATAAAAAGTATATATATTTAAAAAATTGTGATTGAATTTGTTCATTACAAAAAATTATACGAGATGAGATTTTTGTTAGGTCCTTTATAGTATTTGAATATAGCCTATAGGGTTTTGATGGAGTCGATTATGAATAATAAGGAAAAGTGTAAATTATTTAAATTAATTATCTATGTTAATTACTTATGGATAAAATATTACACCCCATTACATTTATATTAAGTATGTTTTGTAATTTTTTTGTTTCGCTACTATCAATTTTTTTGGTGTTCTAGAAATAAAATTGGGAGGATACCTATAAAGGTGAATTCTAGAATTATTTGAAATTTTCAACACAAAACCTATATTTTCTAATTCTTTTTTGGTACTTATACTCCATGTATGTGTTGTACATGTTTTGTAATGGATACATGGCTAAAGACATGTATAGGGTTCATAGTGTGAATGGTTTACATGTAATGGGTTAGTTCTAAAATATGTAATTATAGAATTCAGAATTTAATTAAAAAGCTAATGGGTTTTTCGGATTATACAAACTGGGAGGATTACATGAATTGTATATGGGTTACACACCATGTAAATTTCAATCTCTTTGTTTTTAGGGAATTGTACGTATGAGAATATTCATTTATTCTCTATGAGTCACTCATCTCTGAACCGATATTTCTCCCTATGCTATTTAATGTGACTTGTTACCATCTAGATCATTTCTATTAATGATTGATCTATATTGTGGTTAGATTACTTAATACTAGCTAATTTTTCCGTCGACTCCTTCATAGGTTTTAGTTTTTTCTTTGGGTTGGATGTAATTATTCTATTGTGAAAAATTTTCTACTGATACTTTTAGTATCCTAACATGAATTATCTTTTGAATGCTATTCTAATAATTTCCATTCACCGTTGATGAAAGAAACTATGTTTTCTACCATGTTTTGGTAGTTGTTTCAAAACAAATCGTCAATTTAATGAATTATTTTTTTCATGATTAGTTTCTTTGGGTGTTTCATTTATCAGATGTTATAATTTGATTCAAATTATTTATGGGAAATGTTGGTGGTTTTAGAAAAATATTGTTTTCAATGAAAATTTATTTTCTTGATTTTGAAATGGGTTTTTACACAATGAATTTGACTGGATTGGATATTAGAACGTTTTATAAAATTGTGACCAATGAATGGAATTTAATTTTGATAAATGAACATCAGGTTCCTTGGGATAATTTGGATAGAGACACAAGTAGCCTCAGTGTGAATTGTTCCACTATGAGGAACATTTTATGGTATTGACTGGTAAGACTCGATATCTATTGGATCCAATGTATTACTTTTTAGTATTGTATGTGTCTAGTATATAGATTCCCATAGGTTTGAGAATACTACATCTTCATAAATTATTTTCCAATTTATGGTCATTTACCACATGAATGTTTTTATATCATGGATTGTTTCACATGGTTTTTTAAATGAGTTTGTATCAAAATGTATTTCATGATATATTTTTCATGGATATGTGTTTAGATGCATACCTCTTGATGTATTTCAATTCTTTCCAGTTCTCACTTCATATACCAATCATATTTGTAGTTATAAAATATAAAAGGATATTATGAAAAACAAATGAAGAAAGTTGTAAAATTATTTAAAATTTATATGTATTTATAAAAATTATTTGAATAAATATTTAGTTTTTAAATCTTGAATAGATGTATACATAATACTATAACATGTATATAAATTGTGGTGGTTTCTTAAAGGGACTTTTCACACCCCAAAATTATTCAATTGGTCATTTTTATATGTTGTATATCTGAATGTAGGTCCTGGAAAGGGCATCTAGGATCAGGATTGATTCATGGGATGTAGTTTATTTCAGTTTAGGTTGGTCTGAATGTGCCTATTAGTCATGCAGGGTGATGAAATACTTTTTTGGTTTTGCGTGTTTGGGTTGGATGGTGTGTTTTGTGTTGTCTTGATTTTTTATGAATCATACACTAGTTATATATATTTTTTTCGTATATTAAATATTGTTTTTAATTATCATATTTTTCCCATATCAAGTGAATGGCTAGTTTGGGTGGATTATCCGGTTGGTCGTAGTTGTATTGTTAAAGTTTTCTATAAAAGCGATTACTCAACCTTTAGTGTGTTAGAACATCCTATGTTTGGTTTTCATTATTGGGTATAAATGAGTTTTTACTATAGTAATTCATAGAGTATGGGTAGTAAAGTGTGTTGGCTAGATCACATTCATGAATTATACTACGATTAAATGGGAGTTCAAGGACTTTTACCTTGTTTGAGCTAGGGAGGTTAAGGTCATTTTAATGAGAAAGGGAAAATGTTTTTTTAAATGGTCCTATTAATTTTATAGTAATTTTTTTGTGTTTTATATAAATTATTAATATCTCCTATTTTTGTTTTAAATATTGGATGTTGGTCCCTTGATTTTGAAATTTTCATGTGATTGATTTGGTTTTTTCCTTTTATAAGAAATTGAATCCTTCAATAGCTCTTCTAAATACGAGAGTGGAATTTGTGAGATAGGTTAAATAGTAGATACTTTCAATGAAACCTTCTTTGGTAGAAGTATTTATCCATAATGTTCATACTTTGTGTCATGTCGGGGTCGGGAACCTAGGATGCATAGTGGATCATTGATCATACTATACCATGTTTCATCCATCCATCATTCGAGGTGATAGAGACCACCATAATATGAAAAATGGCTAGGGAGGTTATAAATTATCTTCAATATATTGAAGAATCCATAAGTTAGTAATGTGGGTTTATCGATATATATTCTTATGGGGTCTAGAAGAAAAAGTTGGGACTCTTTTTTGAATGCTAGGTTTTTTTATTTTCTTACCGGGGTTTCCCAATAGAAAAATTTTAACATGCTAATTTATCCCATGTAATTTGTTATGGTGATGAACCAAGATTTTATGACCATATAGTAAGGGGAACGAACCCTTATGGAGTATTCTAGACATTATTCATTGTTAGTGCATCTGGAACTAGATATTGTGACTAATGATAACCTAAAATCTCATAATTTTGAGTTAAGGACAAGGAATGATATTCCGTCAATTTTGATACTCATGTGCATTCTGACCATTATGGTGGTAGTTGGATAGGTGGCTTCGGTTTAGGAATGAAAAATTGGGATGAAATTTTTGGATAGAGAATTAACAGGACCGGTGATTTTCCATGGTTTTCCTTCGGGTCAGGAAAGGTTGAAAAATATGTGGATAGTTTTATATAGAACGATCTATAAGGGAACCAGAAAAAAAGTAGAAGATTGTATACTACTAGTGTAGAAGGTAATTCAACACCCAGACTAACTGTTTAGAGGCTTCAAGGACTATTAATTTGTAGGGATGATCTAGTCATCTAAAATTAATTTTTGAAATGATGTATCATGGAAGAACGGTGAGATCCACTCTCACTATGGTTTTATTAGTTCGTTAATATGATTCTACAGGTTATGGGTATTCTATTCTAAACATTGGAGATGTTCATGTGGCTAGAACTGTATGACTATATATAGAAGAGTATGTTCTAGGAGTATCAGGAATATGTATGACAACTATTAGAGATATGATTCTAATTTTTTCTTCTGTGGTGATAGATTTAATTGATATAGGTTATAATAATTCTATAATTTCTTCAAATTTAGTTGAAATTTGGGGATTTCATTCAGAAAATATTTTATTCTTCTTAGATAATTTCACATTGTTTGGATAGGGGGTCCAAACTATGTTTCACATGTCCTACCTATTTAGTGAGGATAGAATAATTCCACAAGTAGTGGGACATATTAATACTTAATAATGACATCATATAATTGATAATAAACACGTATTGGATGATATTTTGGTGTAAAAAAAGTAAGAGGAGGATTATGTGGACCAATTGGATCTCATTCTTTAATCATTTAAAAACATCTTTTATATGGTAAGCCTTATAAGTGTGAGTTTTAGATCTATGAGGTTATATTTTATAGTAATGTGATATCTTAGAGGGATGTATCAAGATTCCCTTTAACGGTACATGTAGTTATTTCTCAGGGCATCCTAAATTTTATTTAGAACTGGAGGTTATTGGGTTTAGCTGGTTTCTATGGACTGTTTGATCAATAAATTTCAAAGAGAACATCTTCTATGAAAATATTAACCTATAAGGCTTTTATTTATTAATGCAATGAATAGTGTATGATATATTTTTATGATTTAAATATGTTTTTGACTTCAACACCAGTTTTAGACTTATGGGATCAGGGTAGGTTTATGATTTTCCCTGCAATGCTTCTAGTATGGGCTTAGGATGTTTCATGATGCTGGGGAAACCTGTAGTGGCTATGTGATCTCACCAATTAAACCCTCATGAGAAGAATTACCTTACTAATTTTATTTTGTTTGAGGGTGATATGAATGATGTTATAATGTTGTGTCACAATCTCTTTATGGAGAAGTATATTCGGTATTTAGATCATAATAGCATAGAATGTTTGTTTAGTGGTATGGATTTAAATTTAAAATAAACACACAAGGTTGGTTATCTAAATACATTAGATTTTCATATTTCATATAACCCTTTTAATGTAGTTGTGGTTTTTAAGGCATTAAGAATATAATTATTACCCCAAGGATTGAAGTAATAATTTGAGTAGTGACCTCTATTGAATTTCATTGATGAGATGAGATTGAAAGAGGTGGAGGTTGGTGGACATGTGTTCTGGGATTCTATGAGTGATGATTCATTTTTTGATGTTCGATTTTGACTCTGGAAATTTATAGAAACCTTGTACAAGATCATAAACGAATGCATTTTTTATGGGTAGAGTATGGGTGTCTACTTCGAATCTCCTAGCGGAGAATTGTGCTTCCATTTCTGTTCGGTTTTTCTTCTTTCCTTGAGAAAAGGTATTTTGGAAAGTGGAAACGATTCATGTTTGTCCATGTACCACGGGGATACCATGATTTTTTATAACATGTGGCAGAAATATTGGTGTCATTGGATGAAGAAGTCGATAACAGATTTTGTTTTTCAATTTATTACTTGTTAGAGATTAAAGGTGGAGTACAATAGACCATCATGGTTATTTGAAGAATTACCCATTACAATGTTGAATTGGGATGTGCATTAAATGGATTTCATCACTGTTTTTTCCTTAAAATCTAGTGGAAAGGATTTGATAGTGGATATCATTGGTGGAGTATGGAAATCAAGGTATTTACTACCTATATGGTATGAGGTTAAATTATATCATCTTGGGGATGTGTATTTCTGATTGATTTTGAGACTTCACATAGTTTCTTTTGTAGTTGTTTCTAGTAGGGATCATAGGTTCACATCCATGTTGTGGAATTCTATTCAGGAGGTGATGGGTTCACATATTATATTAATAAAAAAATATCATATTAACATTGATTAACAAAATGAGAAGGATATACATGTTCTTGATGATATACTTCGGTCTTCTGTGCATGGTTTCGCAGGATCAGTGGAAAATAATTTTCATTTGGTTGAGTTTTACTATAAATAAAGATACCATGAAACAATAAGGATTGATCAATTAGATAAATTGTATTTCAATACATGTATATCTCCCTTATTCTTGGTAGATTTGGGAGATTATACATTGGAAAGGCCATGTGTTCTTCAAGAGATGACAAATACGATGCATTTTATCTAGAGGTGATTGATCGTGTAAGAAAGTCCTCATAAATCATATGTATACCATCATTGATGGTTTCTTGATATTGAGGATGGTGATCTAGTATTTCTCAGAGTATCACCTGGAATGGGAAATTGTTGATTGGGTAACCATGTTATATTGGAACCGAGGGTTTTTGGACCCTTTAAGACAATTTGAAAACTGTAGAGGGTGTATTATCAGTTAATTTCTTAAAATGTCTTGAATTATATACATAATGAGTTTAATTTATTATAGTTTATTTGGTACATTAATTATCCTTCACATGTTTTTAGATGGATGTTTATTAATCTAAATCATGACACAACTTTGGTTGACAAGAAAAGTCAGATTATGGACAACCAGGAAAAAGTAAAATGTAGTAAAACACTTTTTTGGTTCAGGTTTTGTGGAAATTTAGATAATTTATATATGATAAATTTGAGCTAGAGATTTTTAATAGGTTGTAGCGGTCTTCTCTTTTTGTGGATCCCAAATTGTGAGGTATTTTAGGGAAAAAATGCATTTATGGTGGGGAGATTATAACACCATGTTACATTTCTATCAAAAATATTCTTTTTCCCTTTGATTGGTATTTAATTTTTCATTTCTTGTAGTATATGTGAATGAATATTTGTAGGATACCTATAATGTTGATGATAGAAAATTATTGAATTTTCAAAAAAAAATCAATGAACTTATATTGCTATTTGGGAAAAAACATGAGATGTTAGGGAAGTGCACAACATTTAATGGATGTTGTAAAGATTTTATGATGTTGTTGCTAGGAGTTAATGTTTTACATGTTGTGTAATAGGTAAACACTATCAGAGTATAAAAATATAGTTTAGAATAAATGAAATTATTTTTTTGGACTATACATACAATAAGGATTACATGACATGTAAATGGGTTACTTGCCTTGTAAATATCATGGTGGTTTTTTGGGAGTCAAATGGGTGATATGATTCATACATTATCTACACTACCATCCTATCTCAAATTATAGTTCATCCATGTTTATTTTAGGTTACCTTTTCTTCTTCTATATCACTTTGTTATGCGATTTATCAGCATTGTAGATATATTGATTCGTACTGAGTAAATGATCCTTCTATTCCATCTTATTTTTTGTCATGTATTTTCTTTCGTTGTGGTTTTATTAACAAATAGAGTTTTCTATAGTTCATTTTCAGTTTATTTACATGCCTCATCTTGTGATGGCCATTCTATTATTTTCCAATATCCATTGTAAAAATAATTTAGGTCTTCTACCATGTTGAGGTAGGAGTTTCTATATAATGGGTTAATTTGATGAATTTCATGTTGTTCATGATTGTATCCTTTCATTTTTTTCAATGATAGGATGTGATTATTGTTTTCAAAATACATCATGGGAAATAAAATGTTTTCATTAATGTGTATTTTGTTTGAAAAGTAATTTTCTGGAATTGGAAATTGATTTTTGAACACTAAAGAATATTTTCTTTTATATGAGAATATTTATAGAATTGTTAGAATGGTTATTAATTGATTTTGGACTAATTAACATTGGAAAACATGGGTTAATTGGAATATAAACATTTGTACCCTTATTTATGTATCACCACTATGAGGTAACTTTCAGGATATCGAATGGAATGAATTGATGTAATTTGGATCAAACATATACCTTTTTAATATTGTGAGTGTCTATTACATTTTTTAATTTTCTCTTGAGCCCAATATTGAGTTATTTTTCATTTTGTTCATTCTCAATTCTCGATAAAATTATTGTTTTTATATAATGTATTGTTTCTCACAAGTTTTTTATGAGGTTATATCACATAGTTTTCCATAATATATTGTTCATGGATATGTGTTTTATTGTATACATATTGACCCATGAATATGATATCCAATTTTAGCCCCTAAACTATTAATATTTATAATTAAATAATATGAAATTATTTCAAAAAAAATGATGGAATAAAAATAAAAAATTATTTATAAGTGGTTTGTATTTAGGAGAAGGATTTCCTACCTCTGGATCTTTTTGGTATTAATAATCTATGTTTATATATTGTTTTAATGATTTTCAATATTTTTTTCATTGTCTGATTTTACCCATATCATGTGATGGGATGGTAAGATTTTCTTGTCTTATTGGCACTAGTTTATTAATTTCATAAAATAAATTAGATACTTAATGCATGATAATTGTTTTTTCATTGAATTTCAGTCTGACGTTGTCCTAATCTACTCTTACACATCATCATGATAGATAAATTGTGGTGTATGAACATGTTTTTTTAGATTCATAACACATTACAATAAAATAATTTCTATAAGTGGTACAACTAGACACAATGATTTTTATCAGTGGATTCAAAACATTTTTAAAAATGAATTTTTACATTGACGGTCATCACTTGAAAGATCATGAAATTTGAATTCTAGACTCACATAAAAAATATACATAATTTAGATTCCATGTATCAAAAGTCGAATGTTATCAAATTTAGAGTCTATGAGCCACAAACTGAGAGAGAAAATTATTTTTGGTTGGAAAAGAATAATTCTATGTTATAGTATAATTAAAAGAGATTAGAATAATTAAAGAAACATAACTAAATCCTGTTAGTTAATGTTATAGATAAAAAATGAGATCATATATGATTGATGATTTACAATAACTTTTATTTGAGTAGTTTATCAAAATTCCTCATCAAGGTAGTAATAATTGAATATGGTTTGGTTCTCCATGATGGATCTTCGATTTGATGAAAAAAATATTTCTTAGAACAACACATATTTTAACTTAATATGAAAATATGAATGATGGTGGATCATGTAAAATGAATTCATAATAAATGTATATCATCATCTTATAAATACTGTGTCTAATTATATATATGATTATGTCTTAATGACATGTAAATAAAATCTATAGTACTAACAATATAGTATCTTACTGTTTAAAATAATTCAAATTCATACATAAAGATTATTTATATGAGTTAAAATTATTATAAAAAAAATCAATTACAAAACATAATGACTAATTCTAACATGTTTGAAATCATAATTAAATAACCACAATTTTTCTATACATAATGGTAATTAAAACATCACAATTATTGCTCTGATTATTTCTATAAAATTATAACATGAATTATGAAAAAAATATTCCATGCACAAGAAGATATGTAATTTTTAAAAAAATTAATGACACTATATTATGCACATAAAAATATGATTGAATATTTTATTAATATATATTTCTTTTAAAATGAATAAAAGGCATATTACATGAATTTGAAACAATAAAATTTTTACGTATTTGGTTTGTATGTAAGTTATGAAAAAATTTATTCATAATTTTAAATACGAACAAAATGGTAAAAATAATTATCAAGGTTTTTATATCATTAATATGAACTTAGGAAATAATTCATGTATTTAAATCATTTTAAATTAAAATTATTAAAATTAAACTATAAAATGATTCAAAAAATATTGTACTATTGAAATTGCATAATTTTCAAATAATTTTTTCTCTTCAACTTACTGTGAGTGAAGAGAGATAATGAGGTACATATCATTTTGTTTATTAAAATTGTTCCAATATAATTTGTGTATTTTTTGTATAGCTTATGGTTGATCAATTTATCGATGTGTGGATCTTGTGTTTTATCATTTGGATGAATGTGCATCGTGTAGTAGGATCACATGATGCAGGATAAAATATCACCTGGATAGAATTTTAATTATCATTAGATGTGAATAATTTATGTATTATGTGATATCGGTGTTAAAAGTAAAGTTGAAGCATATATTAATTATATTAGGATGATGTCTACATCATCAAGAAAAATGTTGGCGTAGATAAATTTGATGTAGATGTTATGTTGAGTCATTTTTCTGTCAATTGGCATGTTGTATTCTAGAGTTCATATAGTGGGATATCGTGTTCCCATGAATGAATTCACTATATTAAATCTAAAATACATATTTAATTTTTTTTCAAGTCATGACTATAATAATATATTCACAAAAAATGAACAGAGGATGATGATGTTAAATATGAATGTGGTAGGATAAAACTTGGAATGTGGCAGATTGAGGGTTCACACCAACAGTAACATGTAATTTAAAAACAACATTATAAATTAGGCGATTGATGGAATAAATTTTCATTATGGTTTTTTAAATACTTACACATACATTAGAATCATTATTAGCACATGTGGTTGATCATTTGTTGGGAGTACACTCATGGCAGGATGATTGTTCACCATGTGATTTCATTATATATTTACATATCAGGTATTTTTGAGTTTAAGCCAAGTGGTAGGTCAGAGGCCTCCATGAACGTGTTACAATTACAAAAACTGAAAGGATTATTGATGTAATTAAACTCACATAACGAAATCTCAATGTACACAGTCCCCTTATTTAAGAAAAATCAATACATAAGAAAATTAATCACATAGGAAAATCTGAATCCTTTTATAATCATTTAATAAAAAATTTAGTTAATGTTCAGACCCTATGAACATTTAAATTATCATTATATCATAGTAAAGGATATTTAGATCATGAGGAAACGAATTAATTAAAGAACCCCTGTTGGACTTTTAGGATATACTAGTTGTTCCAAACAATTGGTATAGGATGCAGTACTAATGGAATATCTAATAACAATGATTCTTCATCATTTTGTCTAGAAACCTATTTTTAAAGGCCTATTCAATGGGTTTTTATTGAACCATTGTTATATCATCATCCATTTTTAATTTTATTAGATATTTCACTGAGAACCATTGGTATAGTTGTATCCCAATGGTTCAAAGCCCTTGGTGAATACCTACACCAACAGTTTGAACTATTTGTATAAACAAAAACCTACTGTTCAATATGAACTTTTTTAGGCTATACCAATGGTTCAGATAAAATTTTTATAAAGACACATTATAAGTCCAACAACACATCCACACTATTAATATATCCTAAAAACAATAAAAATATAACATAGAACCTACTATGAAACCAATTGGACCTCTTTAAAATAGGAAAGAGATAGCATACCATCACCCCACATTTTTAAATTATCTGAAAATAGACAACACAAACTAATTCAAAAATAATTATAGCATAAAAAACCAATGAATTCATTTATCCAATGATAACACACATACATAACATAACGTTTGATCATTAAGAACATATTATGAAATGTAAAATCTAAAAAATATCATCCATAAATATAAAGAATCAATACTTCCCACATCACCATCATTATCATCCACATAATCCTCATCCTCATCCGTGGCCTTCTCCTCATCCTCATCCTCACCCTCACCCTCTGCCATGACCTCTTCCTTGACCTCTTACTCTCTAACACCATAACTAAGAATTTTTTCATACAAACCACCACTAGAACTAATTATTATTGTAATTTATAATTTATAAATCTTCTATATATATGCATCACAATTCATAGAGTTATCTAGTGTATATGATGGATATTAAACTGGAAAAAATTTCATAAATTCATTATTGGTCCATCGATTCTATTTACACTCCTATATGTCCATATTTTTTCCCTTTAAGATTTTTTCTAAGCCTATGATATCCCTGAGTTATCATTTTCAAAATCAGTGTTCTCACTGCTAGAACATATAGTGGGTCAATATCCAGTCAAGACTATAAACTCCCCTTGACAACATTGAACTCTTCTATAGAGCTGATCTCTAAAAACTGAATGTAAGTGAAATTTTGAACCAAATTATTATGCATCCTATTCATCAAGGGCCTCCAAAAATAATTTTTTCAAACACAAATAGACCATAAGATACAAAATATATATTATAATTTGAAATAAAAAATTTAAAACATAAAATCTACTACTTTTTCGGTTCATTTACTATACATCCATAATTTTTATTTCCTCTAAATAAAAGAAATGATGCAACCATCCTTCAATATCCCAAACCTCCCTCTTCAATGTCGTTGAATACAGAAAAAAATAATAAAAAATAAATTACAAATAATGAATTTCATTACTAAAATCAATTTTATATAAATTATAAATAATGTTGCATAGAAAAACATATGATATATGAATTATAGTAACAAAAAATATCACATTCAATGGATTTATCATAAAACTCCTTCAAGTGAAAATATATTTTATGTGATATTGGTATATCATGGAAGGATAAAATTTTATTTTGAATACAATTAAAATGGAAAATTAATAAGTGCCACTCTCATGATTCATGAAATTGTAAACCTAATTATATATTCGATTACTGCAAGTGATAGGGTAAACTAAGTCGAGTATGTTAGCCTGAATAATGAGAAAATTAGACCATGAACTAATTCATATTTACATCACAATTTGTGAACATATAGTGGTTTATTATCATCCATACATGATATCACAGTTCATCCACATACATAATGAACATGTTTTTAAATTTTATGGAGATGAGTAGGGTAAAAAATGGTCATAATATCCTTGGAAGATAAAGACCAGAAGAAAAATATGTTAAACACAATATTGAAAATAGACCAAATGGTTATAATAATAGATTATTGAAATAAAACATAATTAATGGATTCAACAACATTTTTAAAAAATATGAATAAGGAACAAAAATATATAGTTTTTAAATGCTTAATATTTATGGGATGTCTATCATATGAAGCACTAAAATTCATGATGTACCAATTGGGGGTTAAATAAATAACATTATAAACAAACAGGTCAACATAAAACTATAAATGGTTTTGAAAATTGAATTTTTATAGGAATTTTTGCATTTGAGGGTGTAATGTATGGAAAGATCCCAAAATGGATGATCTCTCACGGGTGAAAAATCAAAAGTATGCACACCCAAACAATATTATTGGGGGGATCATAATGGAAAGTACATATTATAATATTTTCCATGGAAGTAAGAGATATAATAGGTCCAAAAAGTAAAACTAAATGGGGAATCTCCATCTATTAATTTAAAATATAAAGATATGGTGGATTTCATGTTGGGAATCCATCTCGAGTCTCTATGCTGGTATTCTTTTGTTTCATGTTTCCAATTTTTGTTTCAATAATGAACTTTTTTAGAAATAAAATTATCTTATAATATTAACTAAGTGTCAAACCAACATCCTCTCACGGTCTGAGATCATTATCCTCCCCAACATCTGGTGGTATTTTATAGCATCATCATTTCTTTATTTCAGGTTGATTCATCCTAAAAACGAATTTTCAAAAAAACATGGAATTATTTAATATCTTGGTCATATTGATTCAAAAACCTCAAATTTTATTAACACCTTTAACTAAATACAAATACAATGAGGTTTATTTTAATAATAACATTCTATCATATTGTAGATCTTGATAGTTTTGACCTCTAAATCCATACCAATTATATCTCTACATCCACTATACAACTCGTGCTTGTATGCCATCCACATCTCACCTAATTCAATGATTCGTGATGCACTCACAGCCCCACCAGCATAAAAAATTAAATGAATAGGCTACCAAAATATTAATTTAAATATATACAATTATAATATAATAATAAATCAAATGATGTTTTTACACATATTTATTCCCAAGAAATATCCTTTACTTGATTAAGAAATTTTCACCAGGGAGGAGGCTGGATGGGAATGATGTTGTAGTATTTCAAAGGCATCACAATAAAACTTCTACATTTACAGCCAATTTTTCAGATATGTTTGTTTTCCTCACTATACTCCATTATGAGATAGGTTTGGTGGTTCTACACTGAAATCATCCATGTAATACCATGCCAATTATCAGAGTATCCATTTATTAAAGAAGAAAAAATTATTATATCAATAAAAACTATAATAAAAAATAAATAGTGGTAAAAACATTCACTCACATTCTATTAATATACCTAAGTCAGGATGATCAGTGGGAGATGATGGATCACTAGGCTCTAAAGAAACATTAACCTACACAAATGGAGTGGATCACAATGCATTCTCTACAGGCTCATAATGTGTCAGTGGAGAAGTCAAGTAAGTTGGACTATAGATGATTTGGTTGAATGATGTTGATCGAAAATTAGATGGAATAAATGACTAAAAATTTAGAATATGGAAGAGTAGTATGAATCATCATTAGATAAAGGAAAGATATGGGAGAGGCATATATTTAAATGGTGTTAAATACATGAGAATCCTAAATATCCAAGTTTTATCTAATGACATTGTGGGATTTTAAGGAGTAGTATATGGTATGGTAGGGGCAGGGACAATGTGTTATCAGGTACGCTGAGTGGAGAATGTAGCTCTATTACCACCCTCCTCATATCATCATCATAAAGACTGGAACCACTATTCTTGTTAGATAATAACTATCACCTATGTGTTGGATCCATGTTTAAAGATAAAAACAAAATTATTCAGATGTCATTATATTATTTGGAAATATATTTGAAATTAAACACTAACGACATTCATAGAAGGAGGGACACACATATCTCTCATTAGACGATTGTTATTTGTCGTCATGTTTTATCATTCTTCATCATTATTTTTCACATTTAGGTCCACAATAAACATTGAAAATTGAACTATTGGTTTCATTATAAGTAATAAATCGATATAGGCTAATGGGAGCAAGGATTGTGTCATTTCCATCATCCCCAACAACAAAAAATAATTATTTATATTACATAATTAATGAAACCATGTTTAGGTTGAATTTGATCTTTCACATAATTTTTCCCAAAATTAATTCCAATACAAATTGTTCATCAGTTACAAGTGTGGGAATCATGTTAATAAATCAAAATCCAAAATAATCTATAAATATGTCATACCTCTTCATCAAATTAATGAAATTTAATTTCTTCATGATGAATTGACCATGAGAGTAATGGTCCAATATTAGTATTTTCTAAATGAAATTATATTAATATACATTTTCAAATCAAGGTATACTATCTCATGCACTGACATAACAATATATTGTAGGAGTTTCTATAACACCATTATATTGTCTTCAAATGTCCATTTCTTATTTAGGGATAATAAATATGTACCCATTGATCCCAATTGATTTGAATTCACGATCCATGAAACATGGACCAAAATCCCATTCTATTGTTTCATCAGATACAAATCATCTATAAAACTCAATACCTAAAATATAAATTAATATTAAACTTAATAAATATTGATTTTACATATTTATTACACTAATTTTTTAACATTAATTTCAACCATGTAGAAAACAATTTACATTGAAATGTATCTCTCCTACTCAAATATAAAAGAATGATTCCTACATTGATCATTTGTTTTATGTTCCCTCCCAAATAATAATGAAACAGTTTAACATATATGTAAAATTTCATGTGATGAGATATGATATGCATTTTCAACATTCTCACTTGATGTAGTCATTATCAAATCATTGTTAAAAAATTTGTGTAATGTGACATCTTCCAGTATTCATATTTTAATGTGGTTAGTGATTATGATCATAGAATTCCCCCTTCAGAGGGAAGTAATGAAAAATGGGTTCACTTTACTCATACTATTTTTCATCATTTCTAGTTGGTCTCCTGTATATCATAGTTTGATCATACTATTATATTCAAAAAAATTCCTTTCATTTTTTGAAAAGTTACCTTTTGTGATAGAACCATCATGATTATTCATGATCCAAACATAATAAATAAATGTGTACAGGTCTCATTGAGTTGGATAAATCCAATGAAATGCAAAAGGTCATACGAGAAAAAAATTTAGATGATGGATAGTTAGCTGCATCTAGCATGTGATCATTAATGTAGTAAATATTTTTTTTAACATTCAAAAACACAATGGATAATCAACCAAATTTTTTTTTCAAGAATGGATTGGAAATATTCATAGCACAGATATTTCTATAAAAATTGCACAACTGATTAATCGAGAACCCCAAATTATTTGATAAAAGTTGAGAGATTGGTATTGGTATATTTTCATTCATAGGCTTCTGATAATCTTGTGTCCTCAAATATTTTAGTCTCTACTATATTTTCTTGATCATTTTTTTATCTTTCTTGAATATCCAATGAAAAAATTAATAGTCTCAAGTTTTTCTAGAAATTAAGATTTTCAGTAGGTGACACGACATTAGAAGCACACTAAACATTCAATTTACTTTCATTTATAACCATTGGATACAATTATGTTTTGATGCCCAAATCCACAATGTCATGATGAGATCACAAATAATTTGTTTTTTCCTTTCCCTTAACATTTAAAATAATTTATTTCAACCTTCCACATTCATTTTATTCAATGCTCATAACGTCATTGAAATGTCATAACAAATTGGATGGATAGTAAATAATCTCAATGAAGACACTTCTCTTCATCCAGTTATAACTTGTTTTAGTAGATAAATTCTTCATATTTCTATATTTTCTCTGAACAATCCTGATTGAAAAACTAAAATCTTGATATTTATTAAGAACATCAGTTATATACATACACATAGGTAGATTTTCATTCTCCATGGTATTTCTAAATCGTCGACAATTATTCTTATATGGATTGTCCATTGGCACCGAATTGTAGATGTCTCATAAAACTGAAACTACGATGAAATTTAAGATTATGGATCATATATTATTCATAAAAATAGTATATAATTTTTCTTCTTTTCTCAATCCATACATCATTAAATTAGCATAAAAATCATAGATCATCCACCTAAGAGCAACACATATAAGAAATATTTCATCTGAACATGCATCATATATATTCACACCCACAATAAAATGTTCTCCCAAATATATTATTATATTTTAATGTTTTAAATTGTTATTAATTTTAGGATCAAAAGATCCAGATATGTGCATACACCTGAAATTGAATGGATTTTTCATACATATACCTGGAGGAATGATATAAATGTGTATGAAAACTCTCAATGTGTTGTGTGAAGTATGAATCTATCAAAATGGATTAAAACCGTAACCTAAAGGTCCCAACCTAATATTATAGACATTATCTATGAAATCATGATATCCAGAATCAAATGTATTCCATTATAATCCATCTATATGGTGAACCACCACATCAGTAATCATTTCCCTGTCGGTATCACGTGATCAGATTTTTATTTATATTTCATCAGAAATGAAAATAATATTGAGTATGGGTGTCAATAGAAAGTACCAAATTATATTCAGTGGCACATGATATAGTGATCCACCAACTTTTGGATTCCATCTGTATGTGACCAAATAATTCAATCATTTCGTTCAATAGTGTCCTACCAAAATATGATAGAATCTTTCATTAAAGCATAAATATTGTTTTTTAATTAAAGTAACTCACCTAAAACAATGAAATATTATGGTATGATGGACTATATGAACCATCATGATTTATATCATTCGAAAATTTAAAAATGTAATTGATTTTATTATTAAATATCTTATACATGGTTTTCCCATGAACCAATCATTTTATAATTTTTTTTCTTTTTCAGTATACAACATTGATGATATACTGGAGTCAAGAAAGAATCATTAAATTTATTTAACACTATAAAAATAATCATAATAATTAGATTCATTGTGTGGGATTGTATCCAAGTCTTCCTAGGTAACCATCATTTCCTTCTCATAATGATGAATACATGGAAACGATTCATCAAAAAAATTACATAAAACAATCCAGTCATGTCGATCATAATAATTTTGAGATTTAATTTTCTACACATTATGATACAACATATATTATTTTTTAAGACCATATTTGGTAATATGGTATATAACTTATTCGTGGATCAACCATGGTGTTCCAACACAATTATAAAATGGTCATTGATTCTAAACACTATTTGAATCATTGATTAATTGTAAATCTAAAAAAAATATCATTCTTATTTTGAAATTCACTAGATATCTAATCGATTTCATATATCAAACATCTATCCTTTATATAAAAAATGTTATATATTTGGTCATAAAAGTATTTTAATAATATTCATATTTTTTAGAAAATAAATTAATGTAAATTAGAATGGTTCAATATATATGGAACCACAACCGACACACTATTTTTATGAGAATCATAGTATAATGTACAAAAAATTAAGTATACATTCATATATAAATAATATAAATATATTTCCATGATTATGCATAATGTTATATCTATTAGGAATGAATAAAATTGATACTAAATAATTTTTTTTATAATTTTTATTTATATTTTCTCTCTTATTCTATTATGTTTTTGTCTAATTTTATTCTTATTCAATAAATTCATGTATAATATATATCTAATTCAAGGTAACTATTTTCAATGTAGAACAATTACTCGATTGTGGTTGTTAATAATCATTTCAAGTGCATAGGGATTGGTTTAGATTATTTTTTTCATTTTGGGATAAATTGATTCATATTGGGTTAGTTTGGTTAAAATTAGTTCTGTTTAATTTTTTTAAATAAATTCTATTTTTTCATGGTGTTGTTTCATATGGTTTGGTTAAATTTTTTACAGTTTTTTTCTATTCATGTTGGTTCCTTTTGTTTCTATTTAGTTCAACTATTTTTCATTTTAGTTTTATTTTTTAGGATGTTTTGGTTAAAATATATAATATATCAATTGGGTTGCTTAGGATTTGATTAGACAAATTCAATTAAATTTACTAAAATTTGGAATTATTGAATTCAATTTTATATGTTCTAGTCATTTGATTTTTTTTATTACATTTGGTTAGTTTAACATGGTTTTTTTGTTTGTATTGGGTATGGTCATTATAAATCAATATATTCTTTATATTTGTTTAAATATTTTTTATTTGATTTTAGATTTTCTATTTGATTTTAATCATTTTTTTTTCATTCCAATTTAATGATTAAATTAGTTCATATCGATTTAATTTTTGTTGGGTTTGGTGTATGAATTTGGTTTGGGTCAGTGTAAGCCTATTATGTTTTTTTAATATTGTTCAATTCTCCTAATGATATATCATTACAAATGAACATATTTTTTTAGGTTTATTTTAGTTAAATTATTATATTCATATTTCTGTTTGGAAGAGTTTATTGTATTTTAGGTTTACTAATTTCTAATTTGGTCGAATCACATAATTTCAATTCAATTTAGTAGGGTTGGTCACATCTCCTTGGATATCACATAGATATGATTTTTTCGTTATGTTTGTTTCATTATGGGTAAAGGGTTGATTGGTTTAGTTCATTTATTTTCAAGCATATATGGGTCAATTTTTAAAATTTAGTTGTCTTAGGGTATGATCAACTCATTAAAAATAGTGTTTATTCAATGTTGAATTAGGTATTCCATGTATATTTCACTTTTGATTTTTCAATTTTGGTTCCAATTATTAGTTTATGTATTTTCATTTAATAAAACATTTGGTCTTTTTGGTTAAGAGTATATTTTGATCCACATTGTCCCATTAGTGTTAGGTTGAATTGGGTAATGTAAATAGTGTTTAGTTTAGACTGGGTTGGCCTATGGAGTTTCCAATGATGTAGTTTTAGGTACCAATTTTTTAGTTTGGTATATGTCAATTTATTTTTTGTTGGGTCACATAAATTTAATTTTATATTATAGTTTTAGTGATAAGTTATGTAATGAATATTTCGTTACAATATGGTGACATGGTGGTACAAAGTATTGTTAAAGGATTTGTTAAATTATGATTTTTTATTTATAAATTAATATGTGGGTTTATTTAGGAATAAAATTTATTATTCATGTTATTGAACTATTCTCAAAATTGGATTTGGAAGAGAGAAGAATTATATTATTGAGTATCATAATTATCTACATTAATACATGGAATAATCTTTGTGTTAGATATAGAAATAACATCAAAATTAATATTATGGGGTGTCATGGAATATTATTCATTTTCTAGATCATTCGATTGATATGGGGTTATGAGTGAAGATTAAGAACTATTAATATCATATAATACTAAAAAAATTGGTAGATAATTATACTAGAAGTAGTCTTGAGGGATGATGTATCATTTGAATTGAGTGTAATAGATTTATGAAGGTTTAGGAGATTTAGCATAAGAGGACAAGTCTTTCACATATTTAAAATCAACTATAAGGAAATGTTATCATTAATAAATTATTCAACTATACATCAGGATGTATGACTCACTGTAATCTTGGTTTTTAAATAATTAAACCATGATCACATTAATAAATTTACGATAAGAATGTAAATCAATAAAATATGTAAATGATATCATGTTAAATCATATATCATGTCACATTTATGAAATTCACAAGGTCGTACCATTATCTAATGTCCTCTCACAACATCAACTGAGATTTATGATTACAAAAATAATTATATTCAACTACTAAATAAAACAGAACATCCTAGCTTCAAAAGATACGATTTATACATATAAAATAATATATCATAAAACACATAGTGTTTGTAATATATACATCTTCTAAATGAAGAAAAAACATTTTTTAAAATAATAAGATATCTCATCATGATAACAAGACTATCCTTCCATTTGTATAGATAATGGTTTTATATATTTCTTGATTAACCTTTGAAATTACTTCATTTTAGAAAATTTAATATACCTAAAAATGATCAGAATGTAACATATCACATCCCTCTTCTCCCTACTCCCCAAAAATCATATCTCAATATATTAATGTAAATCATTATTAGATTAAATATATCAAAAGGGTTCATTAAGGTGTTAAGGATATTAAAAATATAAATTCCACTACATTAATGAATAAAATAATATAATAATAAAGACCAAATAACCATCAATGAAAAAAACATAGTTCATTATTCTAATCAGAAATTGGGAAGTCAATGATTGCCCAAAATTCGAACAAAAAAATGAATATCAATTATCCAACACAAACCAAACCACTACTCATAACATCTCACTAACATAACTTATATTAGAGTATAAAAATATAAACCATTAGAATAGAAGTAGGATTAAGACCCTTTCATATGAAATCATTGAAAAATATTTTATCGTCTTCACACTACACTTAGGGAGGTCATTTTTATAGATAAAATAATCAAATATGGTGAAACTGGATGAGTGGAATACAAAATGATGGATCTAGAAGTAAATAATTTTATTTTGAAAAAAAAATATTAAACTATAAACTTGGGTATGGGCCACTCATGTTGGGGAAAAATATAGATGGAGATTCAGGGTTCACTGTAAGGAGAAATTAGATGTGAGGAGATCTCAGTCACAGCTAGAATTTATGAGGAACACTATACATTGGTTTTGTAAACAATATTATGTAAAATAATAATAAAATGTATACCAAGAGTTTATTAAAACTATTTCTAATGAATTATAAACTAATTCATATAAAAAATTTCAAAAACCATTGGTATAGAGTTAAATTTCACCACATATTCCAATGGTTTTCATGAAACCATCGGTATAATATAAATTCTAACGGTTATACCCATGGTTTTGAAAAACCATGGGAATATTTACCATAGGTATGACTATTGTTTCAAGTAGTGGAAAAATCAATACAACTTCAATATAAATATATATCCGGGAAAATAGAAAGTAATATTATGGTAAACATTCATAAATTATAACTAAAATAATTTAGAGACATGAGATAGTTTTTATACTTTACAAGTGACCAATTGTGGCTTCCCATCAACTGAATGAATAATAGATAAATATCATATCCTTACATATCAACGGGCTGTGTGAAATTTTAATTTTTAAAATAATATTAATAATTGAAATGTTTTTTATAACTAAGAAGAATTGAATATCCAGAAATATGATCCACCATCATACCTGTATGAATACAAATACAGTATAATTCCAATATTATTGCAGCGAAATAAGACATTTATTTGGCTCTTATATTTTGAAAAAAAATATGTAAAATCCATTATCTATTATCTCAATATATAATCAAAATATATTTAATTATTAAAACTACAAAAATATGTTCTACATCCACTATTTTTGGAATTTTTAATTCAATGTTGTTTATAAATAATTCATACAGAACATAATAATCCATTTAAATAAAAAATTAATTTCATTTGATTTATATATGAAAACACATAGTCTGTATTATTAATTATCTTGTAATAATTTTATAAATAATTATTGTGTCATCTTACTGTATATCAAAATATAATATATAAACAGAAAACAAAAAATCACTAATCTAATTGTGAAAATAAATAATAATACAAAAAATACCCCCCCCCCAATTCAAAATTAAATGAATGGTAATAAAATATTTTGGAAAATAATTTCCAATTTATAAAAAAATCTATAAATTTAATTTTTACTGTTTTATATCAATTTCAACAAATTGAAATTTCAAATTTTGAAATCTCAAAACCCAAACTCACATAGAAATAATTTAATCTTAAACATTGATTAAAAATAATCTCAACCAAAATTAAACAAAATATCAATAGATAATTCAAACCCAAAAATAAATTCATATGAATTAAAAATTGAGAATATAAAATAATATTGAATATTATTAAACAAATAAATGAGGCAAGCATATCATGATAATGAAAAAATGAATGAATTAAACAAAACATAATTGTTAAAAGAAAAAAAATCCCCTTAATGTCAATAATAATAATTGTATTTAAAATACCTAATTATTATCCATTAGGATAAACAAATCATGATATTGATAATATTAAATTAATTAAACATTTATCATTATTTAAGTAATATAAAAAACGCATTCAATGATTTTTAAAAACATTAATTTTCAATATTTAAAAAAGATATATAAGACCATAATATTTATATATAACAAGTGAAAAAAATTAGAAAGAATCAATTGAAAAATAAAAAAATTATTACACAACATGCTGAAGAAACAATAAAGATGGATTAAATAGATATATTCCCATTAATTAATGATTTAATTCCACCTTAAACAATATAATAATGAACATCCATTTTAAAACGTTATCCTATTTAAAATTAGAGCTTCTACCTGGATCCTTGAAAATATTATAATAATATTCATAACATTTATAAAAAAATAATCAATGATTGTAAAAAATGTCCATTAAATAATTTAATGACATTAAATTAGATTTACACATTCTCAAAGTACATTTATAAAAGTACATTAAACTAAATAAAAAATAAAAAATTTTGTAACAATAGGATCTTTTTGTAAAATATTTTACATTAAATAATTTTATTTTTTTAATAGGATGTAATGCACGCAACCGTGTGTTCGGACAAACCATGAGACGCACTTGATATAAAATGACCATTATAACCATGTAGTTTGGTTAGGAGGAATAAATATAACTAACATAAGAAAATGTATTGTTGATTCATTGAATACAAATTAATTATGTAAAATATAAATCAATTAACTATTTCTATTTTTAGTAATAATAAATATAGTTAATTGTTATTATTAAAATAAATTAATGAAATATATGTTTTATATAATTGATAAAATATTTTTGATATTCATCCAATGGATATTTTTTTCACGGGGTATGAAAAAACCATATTTGATATATAAAAACATATATTTTTTAAGGCATAATTTTTTTCCTTTAAATAGAGATCCCATTTTAAATTACGATTTTGACACAATGATAATTTTTCTATGAAAACCTAAACATTATATTTGGAATTGTTATATAAAAATTTACTTTGGATAATTTTTTGGTATTTTTTCTGATAACATTCATGTTTTTATCAAAAATAAAAATACACTAAATTATAATTAATGATAACTTTATTCACCAAAATAATAAAAATGGTTTAATTGTAATATTTAATAGTTTTAAAGTACAAATAAAATAAATTTTTTGTAGTTAATATAATGTATGTTGTTGAAATTGTTTTTATATTGTCTTTAGAAGTAAAAACATTTCAATATTTTACAACTTTTTATCTCTTAAAACTCCTTCTCTCATTTTGACAACTGGGTTTTCCTTAAATTAATTACTGAAACATCCATGTTTTGAATTTTAAAAAATTTATTCCATATTTAGAATCATTATATCAATATTATATAAATATCTTTTTTTATTTTAGTGAATTATGAAAAGTAACTTCGGTAAAAAATGATGGTGAATGCATAAATCGGGTAATTGAGGTTAAAAATATTATTATAAAATTAACCTCACCTTTATCCTATTATGATTGGTTGAGTTTTTTTTGACCTAAATAATACTTTTATTTAAATTTTATTCTTTATAATCCACTTGGATGAGAATAGGACATGTAATTTTATTTATTTGAAGAAAAGTTAAATATGTCTCACTCAAATTTTAATAAATAAATAATTTTTATATATGGTTATACAGTAGATAAATTCGATTATAAGTACTAATTTGAAATATAACATGCTTTAATTTATCAGGGTAAATTATTTTTAATTTTTAGGAATTAAATAATTATCTTAATAGATTATAAATTAATGATGTAGAAATTCTTTAATTGTTGAAAAATAAAAAATATAGTTTTTATAAAATTGATAATACCCATTAAAAGATCACAAAACCTGAACACATATTTCTTTACAAGTACATATATACCATAAGAATTAAAGGGTATACTTATTGAAAATTTATAACATTATAGAAGGGATTGATACACTTGTATTATTTTTTTAAAGTGATGATAAACATGTAACATTCCCGTTTTAATTAATATAACATTTTTAATATTGGATTTTATAGAAGATATATTCAATTAAAATTATTATTATAAAATCTATTAGATTTATATTCATCAAATTATTTTATTTCTAATTGATATTGAATATATAATTACATTAAATAATTTCCAAAAATTAACGTAGTAATTATTTTCAAAATAGATATAACAAATAAATGGTCATAGAAATATTAAAATTAATATAATTTGGGAAAATTAATATGTATAATGAATTTTATGAAGAACCTTGACCTATTAGAAATTTTATAAAATATTTAGTTCATTGTAAACTTGTTATCTTGATATTTTTAAAAATAAATGAAAGGGATAGTGAAAAAATTGACATTATTGATTACATTACAAAATAATGGTTTATTAAATTATTTTAAAGACAAAAAATATTATTAAAAATTTATAATAATTATAATATTGATAATAAATTTATAAATTATTTATTCATGGTCAATTTAAGATCAAATATTTATATATTTCACCCTTTTAAAATTGAAATATTTTTATCTTAATTTAAATAAAATAGAATAACTATGTGTTGATTTAAATGATAATGATTAAATTGACATAAGAACTAATTTAAGATATATATTTTGATGATATTACAATTCTATCGCATCCAATATTATATATTAGTACATTTTTGTGTTTTTTGGATGACGTTTTATTTTTTATAAATTAATATTTTGGATATTTCCAAAAATACCCCTCACCTCAATTATAAAAAGGAACCTCCTCCCACACCTATTCCCATAACAATGAACCTTCAAGATCAATAATACACTACCTATATACCATCTCAAATTCCCTAGTTCCATTTTATATGTTTTGGTATTCTTCAAAGACAAAATCTACTGCATTAAGAGGAGATTTAAAAGGAGCATATAGAAGAATAGGTAATCTCCTCTGTCGATTCATTCAAATTATTTCTTCTTCTACTTCCACATAATAAGTTGTTTCATAAAAAAGAAATTTTTAATGTATCACTTATATACTGAGAGGTTATTATTATCATGAAACAACCATACTCTCTCTTCTATCCATCCTACGAAAAACAAAATTACCACACCTGTGTATGTAGGGCTTACCGTCTCCACACAGTAGTGTAATATTTATTTCACCACCATTATAATTGGATGGATATAATGATTAAAATTATAACTATGTATGATTATTAAAACTTGATATTTATTCTATAAAAACATATATATCATCCAATTACAAACGATTTCACAATTATCCAAATGATATCATCACTTGTGCGTACGTATGGCCTATCGTCTCCATGATGCGATGAGATTCATTATATATGATATCTATTAAAAATTATATAATTGTAAATAATGAATAAATTTGGTATATATTATTTTCATATCATTTTTTAATAATATAAGTGTGACCTAAGAAGGATTACTGAAACTTATTCGACCAAACATGCATAAGAACATAAATCAGTTAATAAGCAATAACGAGAAACATGAAATGTTACTAACGAACAGATGATAATATGATCATATATGATATCATAAAAATAATATGATTCTGGAATAAGTCAGTAACATTATTTAAATAATTATACATGTGTTTTCAATTCAAAATAAGGATATTGGACATAAGGTAGGGGATAATTTTTCAGTCTCATTATTATCTGAGATTGTTTATTTGTATGTATTTGAGGGGGTATATTTATTGTTGATGTTCTTGATTCATAAATATTTATCAAAAAAATATTCTAGGTATCCTTCTACGAAATTTTATAGTCAATTTTACTCATTGGGGAATTTATATTAAATGATAATAATGGAATGTTTTTTCGGTATTGGTACGTGGTACTTTTTTGACATCCACGACAATAGTACGAGGAGAATTTTAATTTTAAATGTATACATCATTAATGGATTCTTATGTTTTCATAACACCTTTTATCTATGAATATTCTGTTATATTATTTCAATTTTATTTTCTAAGAAAATTATTTCCTTTAAAATTGAACAATATTTGGGGAAAAGAAATCATTTTTGAAGAAGAAATGATATTTTTTTCAAGATTTAATTACATGTGGTTTTTTCGAAATTATTTTACTTATAAAATGATATTCTTTAAATAGGGTTTGTTTCTATCCCATTTTTTACTATGATTTAATTTACACTATGATGGAATTTTATTTATGAAATATTTTTTTTTTACATGGATTATGATGGAATGATGTTTATGATACCCATTTTATTCATTGGGTTATAATATGAGGAATTATTTATGTTTTTGTTTCACACAGAAAAAAAGAATTCATTATGTGATGGGTGGGACCTGTATTTTCCTCCAATGCATTGGGTAATGATTTATATATCATGAAATATATTGGAATGTAATGATAATACATCCGGTTTAGTATTACAGGCTTCCAGCGACAAGTAAATCCATTTCAGTAATGGGCATTGTCTACTATGATAGTCTTTGAAATGTGCCTTGACTAATAAAAAATTATTTTCTATACTTATGTGTATGCCACAAAATATCATATCTTATTTTATGACTTATTGGATTATAATTAACTTATATGATTTATCCCATGAAAATATTTCTTGACCTTTTATATGAAAGATCTGATTTTCATATAATATGATTCTATGTCCTAGGATTATGATATTATTGATAACTCCAAATATTACCCTTATTGGGCATCTAATCTAAACCATTCATATGATTCAATTCCTCTGGTCCAGAAAAAGTTATTATGTATGATATGTCAATAGGGGGTGTAGGTATGACGGAATAAGTGGGAGATAATTTATATTATTTATAAACTTGTTATTTATGTTTCTATGTTTCTAAAGACACTAAACCTATATAGTCCTGTCATATTTTTATTGTGTTTTTCGAAAAATATTCTTCAATTTTGTATTAATATCTATGTATGTAATGATTGTTCTGTTGTAGTTGGTATCAGAATAATTGTATTGATAAACATTGGACAAATGGATGAGAAAACCTTAGTAAGAACAATAACGATATGTCTATTTATATTTCGTAATACTAGTATATTAAAAATGATAAAAATAACAAATTATAATGGTTATTAAATAGATATTTCATTCATGATTATGTGGCTTTTCTATCACGATTATTGTTTCATACACTATGCTTCTGGGTTTTATCCAGTGGATGGAACCTGAAGGAATTTTGTTAATGCTGAATATGAAGGACAATGCAATGATTTTCCTCCTGAGAAACCAAATGTAACGAGAGATGGAGTCTAAAATAATATAGTTACGCTCACAAAAAATTCTCAAGCAATTAATCATGAATGACTACAAAAACGAGAAAAATTTGTAATTATATTCTATTGAGTCCTTCATGATGCCACATCCACCTTCTATCAGTTGGTATTCATATCCATTAGTGGTTGAAAAAATGTATCAGTACCACTGATAAGTTATTTTCAGTCCTCCAATGTTCATAGCTTGATAATTTCATATTGTAAGTCTCTCATTTGGAAGATTAATCTGATCAATGGTGGAATATTACCATGAATATATTGAAAGAAGAAGAAATTGACTCTAAATAATTGAATGAGTTCATGAACATATTTTTTGATAAGTAATTTCTGCATATTATTCAAAAATATTTGGATAAAGTGCTCATTAAGTATGATAAAAAGGATGTTGAATCATTTGTTACCTATGAAGAAATTTCAACAAGACAAAAAAGGTATGATTCTTGAATTATCATCCAACATGAGTGTAAAATTGACCAATTCATTATTGGGTTAAAAGAAAGTCTCTAAAGGGCATTAAACATAAGGGACTTCAATAGTTATGGGGAAATTATTCAATGTTATCTCATGATTGGTATGGATATTAGAGTAAACCAAAATTATTATGTGTTTGATAAGAAGAGAAAAATTGAATTCAAGGTAAAATATAAAGACCAACCTGAAAATAAGAGGATTTTTCTATTAAAATAAATGTGTGGAAAAGAACATGGAGGAAATTGTCATAACGTTACTAGAAAATGTTTATGTGTCAAACGGAAGGTCATCCAGATGCTCAATTCCAATGTGATGGGATAAATATGAATAATGATTAGAATAAAGAGAAGTCTAAACTATATTCATATCATACACTTAAATTATTCAAGTGAAAAGAAAATTTGTAATTATTCCAATAAATTCCCTAATCTGAGATTCATTAATGATGACCGACATCATAAAACTATTATTGAAAAATACAAGGACATGTCACATGTGATCACTATTTAATATATAAAGTATGATAATGAAATGGTGAAATGTACACATACCATTCTGTCTAATGTTACACATGTTTTATTTTATTCAATATCCACCCATGATTTTATTTGTAAGTCAATTTATAAGGATATCATTTTAGTACCTCAATTATTAGATTTTGAGTTATCTATGATAAATCCTAATGGAACATCAGTCGCACCAAAAGTCTATAATTCTTCTCTAGTTGATGTTTCTGGGAATGTGATTCCTACAAATCATGAGGTCGTCCTATAGTAGAATTTTATGTGTTTCTTGGAATAGATTTAATTTATCTACATGATCTCATATCAATTTCCAAGTAAGGGAATCCACATTTAATATTCAATATCAATCTATAATAATCTATTGATGCATGGATGAAAATGACAATATAGTTAATATTTCCTCCATCATATTAGTCATTTTTGATATAAATGAAGGTTTTTATCCCAAATATCTGGGCAAAAACTCACCAGTAGGAACACACCAATTTTATTGGAGATTGATGATGTATTTTCCAAATAATTTCTAAGATTTCTGTTGAATTGTGAGGATGTGTATTCAATAAAACTATTAAATAGTTCTATTCATATTACAATGACACATTATAGACTATCTATAATTATTTTTAATGAATTGTGGAAGAAACTCCATGTGAATCTTGACAAGGGATTCATACACCCTAGTGTGTCACCTTGGAGAGATAACATTCTGTTTCTTTTGAATAAATATTGTTAAATTATAATCAACAATGATTATAGATGACATACAAGAATTATTATCAAAAACAAATATCCTCTTCCCATAATTGATGAATTATTTGACCAACTACACATAGATCAATAATTTTTGAGATTCATAATCATTCAGGATATCATCAATTAAGAGTACATGAGGAGGATATAGAAAAGATGGTATTTCGTAAATGGTATGGACACTATGAACATATAGTGATTCATTTTGGTCTTACTAATTCCCCTACAGTCGTCATTAATATAATTAATAGAGTCTTTAGAGACTATTTTGATAATTTTTATTATATTTATAGATGATATTATTTTTTTATTTAGTACGAAAGGTTGAAAATGATTATAATATGAGAATTATATTGAATAACCTGAGAAAGGATAATAATTATGAAAAAGTTTCTATGTTTGAATTTTGGCTTTAGGATGTTTCATTTTTTGGGTCAAATAATCTCATTAGAGGGAATTTATGTGGATCCAACAAAAAAATATTAATTGAAAGTTGGATGAGTCCAAAAATGGTAACATAGATCATATGTTCTCTTGGTTCTGCTCTATAATATCTATGTTTTGTAAATGATTTTTTATGATTATCTAATCCAATCCCCATGTTGACATGGAAAGGAGTTATGTTTTTTATGATGGTGGAATGTGAATATAACTTCAAAGATCAAAAATGAATCTTAGCTAGTGCATAGATACGAAAAATTCTATATATTGGAGAATGATTTGGGAAATAAAGTGTTGAACCCAAAATTTTATGGGATGTGTACTCATGAAAAATGTTATGGTCATTGCTTATGCATCACAAAAACTAAAAATCAATGAGAAAAATTACCAAACTCGTGATTTGGAGTTAGCTATGGTAATCTTTACATTAATGATATGGAAGATTTATATTGCTAGTGACATGTCTGATATTTATACATATCATAAAAGATTAATTTATACATTCATAAAAAATTGAGTTGAATATGCGATAAAGAAGATGGTTGGATTTGATTAAATATTACAACTTTTTAACCCATTACCATCATGGGAAAGTGAACATGGTGGCTCATGCTTTTTGTCTAAAGGACCACGATATCCTATCCATGATTAGGATCACAAAAGACATAATATTTTTAGATTTTCAATTAATGGATATTGAAATTTTAATTTAAGGGGATATATCTTGTCTTTCACAAATGAATGTTCAACTATATATTCAAGTGAACAATAAGGATTCGTATAATAAAGATGCAGAACTACAAAATATGGTGTAAAATGTTACTAAATTCAACCATTATTACGATGGAATTATAATGATAAAAACTAGGGTTTTATTCCACCCATAACTTAATTAAATAAGGTATTATTGGATGACTCACATAGTTATTAATTCTCTATTCATCGTATAATAAAAAACATGTATAGGGACCAAAAAGAATACTTATGGAGGGATTGTATAAAAAGTGATTTTATGAATCTGCCTCTTAGAGCATTGTAACGACCCAAAGTTTCATTAATGTAAATCCCTCTTGATCTAATTAAATGACTCTTATGTTTATATAAAATTTCAACTTTATTGGTTTTATGATAAGAATTTTTACCATTGCTAATATAGTCGTTGAACAGTGATCACATGATTAGTATAAATATAGGACATTAACAAATCCAATTTACTCAAAGAAAAGAAGTGATGGCCTCATCCAGTAGAATTTTCCCATACGAAGCCCATTTGTCAGAGCTCAGAAAAGAGGTGGCATCTTTGGGTTCACTCTTTACCAAGCCCAAGCTGAGATTCATCATGTCAAGCTCGAACGTGACCGTCTACGGGAAAAGATGAAGTTGATTGAAATTATCACTTGAGCGATGTTATCTGAGCCACCCCAAGAGTCTGTCACCATCACACACCTTACCCTTAGGTCTTATGCGGCTGTTTTAAGGGGTTATGTAACAAATAAGTAGTACTATGTTCATGGACATTATTTTTGTATATAATAATGAATATAATTTATAGTTATTTCTGATACATTGTAAATAGTTTTTAAAGTACAAATAGTGTTTTATATTATTATTTAATTAAGAAATATATTTTATTAAATTAATGGATTTTTGAATTAAATAATATTTTAGTAAAATATTATTTTTATTATTAAATTACTTTTTATTAAATATAAATGATCTTATAATTTTATGAATGCAATTATAATTTTTATTAAGGTTTGAAAGCCATTTCTGTCAAAACCCATGAATTGTCGATAAATGTCGTTTTTTATTTTAAAAGTGAAAATTAACATATTTTGAAAATTATTTAGAAAAAATAAATCTTATTTTTGGAATCAGGATGTCGAAATTATCCAACGGTGAATTTTTCATAATTTTCTGAGACAGTCAAATTTTTGGGTATAAATTAAATACCGTTTAAATATATTATGTGTTTTATGACATCATAATGACCCAATAGTGATGTAAAACATACTATAATATTTATTTTCGGCCAACATATGTTTTAACATTAAAATAATGTGATTTATTGTTTGTTTGACATACTTTTAAAAGCATTAATGGACCCCTCAAGACTTATTCAACACCTTGCCTTTTTAAATTAATTTCCATGGGAGTGTGACTCACCTCCACATAAGAAACCCTAATATTTTAAGAAGTTAGGACATTGGACATATAAAATATTGTTTTCCTCTTCACTTTTCCAAAAACCATGTGCAAAACCCAGGGGATGGTTTGTGGTATGGATTAATTTAATGTAAGGGGACCCAAACCTAAATAATAATGAATTACCTCACCTTTCCTATATAAACCCACCCAAGCTCCCACATCATCCTCACTAAATTCCCTTGTAGTTCATAAAAAATCTTCCCTACTCTCTCTAGTATCCTCCCATGGGTCCCCGTGCTCCCAAGAATCCTCTCACAAGCCTCTCTCTATCCTTTGGAATCATACTTCCAAGTAAGGGTTTTTTCTTCCTTTCTCATTTTTGTCAATTTTCTTTAAGTTGTATTTCCCTTTTAACTTAAATTATGAATATTGGGGTATGCTTTTGAACCTCCCCCATACTTCCCTATTATTGTTTTAATGATGGTATACCCATTTCTCTCTCATTAAATGCCTCCCATGTACACCTGTTACTATGCCAAAATTCCGAAAGGAACTTCTCTCTCTTCTTTTACATTCAAGCAATAATTTTGTATCATGAATCTAAATTACATTAAAATTGTTGGTAAATATATCTATATGACCTCATTACTTTCCATTACATTTAAATATGATAAGGAACCCCTTTCTCTCTCATAAACCATTTTTATGAACTCTTAAGTCACGTTGTTACGCTGCCGAAATCGCACCGATTTTCTAAGCTAATGCCATTGTGTAGTGGATACCATGATCTTTTCTCCATCAAGTGTATTAACCTTTATTCACATTTACATATTTATTACAATGTTTCATGTATTAATTCTACATTCTTTTATCGTGGAATAAATTATTATGTTTTATGAATCCATGTTTTATGATCCATGTGGCCCACTTAGGCAGGAAATGAAATGATTAAGAAGGGTACGCCCTTATAGCGTGCAATTGCATTGGGTAAGGTATAGTATCATGATACATCATGTTAAATGAGTGTTGAATCATGCTAATTTTAGTGCAATAAGGATTTACTCGTGCTTTATGTGCAATGAGGATTTACTCATGCTCCATGTGAAACGATCCTTGGCTCATGCTAATTCCATGTTAAGTGTTGTTGCCACATTTCCATGTTATGATTATCATGAATTGTCATGCCTTTATGTTCATATTTATTTTATTCTCTATTGATATGCCTATTGTCTAACATGTATTGTACTCCTCATGTTATTCCATTTGTACCCCCTTATTGGGCTTTATAGCTCACCCTTTTCTTATGCATGTCCTCAGGTTATCCCATTCAATGCTAAGTAAGAGGGAATGTAATGGTCATGTAAAGGAAGTTTTCAATAAAGACATTGTATTTCATTTTTCAAGTTTTTATGTAATGATCCTAAGCCCCAAAGAAACTAAACCTCTCAATCCTCTTTGTTATATCAAGTGAAGTTTTATGTAATAAATCATGTTTAAGTCTGTAATAAAAGCAGGGTTGTCATAGTTGGTTTCAGAGGGAGGTTTAGTTATTTTTGGGATTAGGAAACCCTAGTAAAGACATAGATACACGACTAAGTATAATAAAAACATCCCTAAGTTTTGGTATGTACTGAGTAAGTGGGTTATCAAACAAATACATCCTTTTCTGGATACGAGCAGGTAGAGGCGGCTCTGGCACAGATTTATCCTAGGGGTAAAACCCAAAAACACCACTTTGAGCTAGACTCAAATGGGAAATGGTGCATGACAACGGGCCTTGCTATACTCTAGGTTACGACACTACTGGGGGATATGTTTTGATAAATTCACAATCTTAGTATGAACCCTTATTAAGGGAAAAAATGCCCCTAAGAATATATGTTAGAAAGTAGATCATGAAAAGCCTAGATTGAAGCCTATAGACTCATGAGTAAGGAAATAAAAGTTTATTTATAGGTCATCAACTTTTGTCTTTGGATTTCCATTTATGTGTTACCCATAACTTTCCTTTTTTCCAGCAAATGGCTGGTAATAGGAGGACTCGGTCTAACAACCATTGTGAAGATCAGTGTGATGACTGTACTAATGAGATGCCCAATCCAATGGGAGCGGGAATCGTGAAAATTGTCACGCTTCATTCTCAGTTAACTTAGTTTTGAATAGAAACACAGGTCAAGAGGAACGTTCAACCACCCTAATAAAGAACAATTCACTATCGAGAGCTTCATGAGATAAAGGCCTCCTACAATTAGTGGATCATTCGATCCCATAATCGCTGAACAATGTATCAACTCCATTGAAAAGATTTTATCCAACCTTCAATGTTCTGAAGAAGATAAGGTTCTCCTAGATTCTTATCGTATGGAGGGTGATGCTGATCAATGGTGGACTTTGATCAAAAATACGAAGCCTGAGGAGGAGATCAAGGCATTGGAATGGATGGATTTCCATAAGAAGTTTTTCGATAAATATTTTCCGCGCACCCTCTGAGTTAATATGTAAAGGGAATTCCTTTCCCTCATGCAAAAAGATGAAGAATCTATTAGAGCGTATGAGGACAAATTCACAAGGCTTGCACGTTATGCTTCTGGCTTTGTCGTTACCCCCGAATGCAAAGTTGACCGCTTCTTTGGTGGGCTGAAGCCTAGCCTGTGGAAAGCATTAGAGATCTGTGACTTCGACAGCTATGAGGAGATTGTCTGATGTGCCCTCAAGGTCGAAATGGAGATCGGGGAATCACAGGGGTATCATGGGGACAAGAAGCGTAAGGTGTAATTCAATGTTGGTGGTCCGATGGACAAATCCAACGGTTCTATGAAGATCCAGCACCCCACTTGCCAAAACTGTGGAGAGAAGCACCCTTGAAATTTCCTTAAGGGGATGAGGAAATGCATCAGGTGTGGAAGGGAAGGGCACCTAGCTGTTAATTGTCAGCAAGAAAGACCCGTGGTTGTGACCGATGAGAGGAACGCTCAGTTTGAACCTCAACACGTTGTTAAATTCTACAAATGCAAAGAACCGGGCCATTTTTCAAATCAGTGCCCTAATCCAAGGGTTTTCGGAGACAACCAACAACCTCCAAGGCAGCAACGATGAGATTTTTCCATCACTTATTCTGAAGTGAACCCTGACAACAAAGTGGTGATAGGTACACTAGTTATTCATTTAGGAATAGCGAATGTAATTTTTGATTCAGGTTCTACGCATTCGTTTATATCTCGAATGTTTAGTAGAACAATCCCAGCACCACCACAAAACATGGAAGTAAAGATGTCGGTGAGTATGAAAAATGGGTCAATCCTTGTATCCCATAAATATAAGTCCTCCCCTGTTATAGTCTTTGGATTGAATTTCTAGGCGAACCTCGTCATACTCCCTCTGGAGGAATTTGATGCAATTCTTGGAATGGATTGGCTTTCCTTATATAGAGCCAATATAAATTGTCAGGAGAGGGAAATCACACTCCATATGGAGAATCGACCTCCTGATTCATTAAAAGTGTCAGGAAGAAGATGAATCTCCTTTAGCTCCCTCATCTCAAATATGGATATTACTGCCCTATGAACATGCATATCTAGATCAGATGATTGAGTCCATGGAAGAAACCATCCTTGAAGAAATTCCTATTGTGAGGGAATTCGCGGAAGTGTTTCCTGAGGAACTTCCTGGTCTTCCTCCTAGAAGAGATGTTGAGTTCTCAATTGAACTTATACCTGGGGTGATACCAATATCCAAGACTCCATATAGAATGGTTGTTGTTGTGCTTGATGAGCTGAATAAACAACTACAGGAGAATCTGGATAAAGGGTTTATACGCCCAAGTGCTTCACCATGGGGGTGCACTAGTCCTCTTCGTCAAGAAGAAGGATGGGTCAATGCGGGTTTGCATCGATTATCTTGACCTTAAAAAATAATGATAAAGAACAATTATCCTCTCCCAAGAATCGATGGCTTGTTTGATCAGTTGTGTGGAGCACAATACATATCAAAGGTGGACTTGCAGTCGAGATATTATCAAGTAAGGGTGAAGAAGGAAGATGTCCCAAAGACTGCTTTTCGTACAAGATACGGGCACTATTAATTCATAGTAATGCTTTTCAGACTCACTAATGCTCCAGAAATAATCATGGACATGATGAATAGAGTCTTTAGAGATTACCTTGACAAATTTGTGGTAGTCTTTATAGATGAAATTCTAATATACTCCAAAACCAAGGAGGATCATGAGGAGCATTTAAGAACTATATCGGAGACATACGGAGAAGCTCTATGAAAAGTACAGAAAGTGTGAGTTCTGGTTGAAGGAGGTCTCATTCATGGGCCATATCATCACAAGTAATTGGATATCTGTGGACCCCTCTAAAACAGATGCAATTGAGGATTGGCCGAGGCCAACATCTGTAACGGATATCCGTAACTTCTTGGGGTTAACTAGATATTATCGACGATTTGTGAGGAATTTCTCAAAATTTTCCAACCCTCTTACCAAGATAACTTGGAAGGGAGTAAAGTATTCTTGGAGTGATGAATGTGAAAAAAGATTCAAGGAGTTGAAAAGGAGTCTTATCACTACGCCCGTGCTCACTTTACCCACAAGTGGGGAACTTTTTGTTGTTTTCAGTGATGCTTCAAAGAGGGGATTAGGATGTGTGCTGATGCAGAATGATAAAGTTATATCATATGCCTCAAGGCAGTTGAAAATAAATGAGTGAAACTATACAACGCATGATCTGGAGTTGGAAGCGGTGAAATTTGCCTTGAAAATCTGGTGGCGTTATCTCTATGGAGAGAAATGTGAGATATATACTGACCACAAGAGTCTTAAATATATATTCACATAGAAAGAGCTTAATATGCGCAAGAGAAGATGCATAGAGCTCATCAAGGATTATGACTGTTCAATACATTACCACCCTGGGAAAGCGAAAAAGGTGGCAGATGCCTGAAGTAGAAAGGATCCATTGATTCTATCAATGATGAGAATTGAGAAGGATCCAATCTTCTTAGACTTGATGAATATAGACGTGGGAATCATAAAAAAGGGAACATCATCAATAATTTAACAAATTATTGCTCAAACATATCTTTTGGAAAGGTTAATGGTTGCTCAAAAGTATGATGTGGGAATTCAGGAATAAGTGTAAGCTATCAAAAAAGGGAAATCCTCATATTTTAATGTTAATGAAGAAGGAATTGTGCGGTTTGGGAAAAGACTATGTGTTCCATCAAGTCCAGAGCTGAATAAGGAACTTTTGGATGATGAACATAGTTCAAATTTCTCTATTCACCTAGGGAGCACAAAGATGTATCGTGATCTCTGAGAAAACTTTTGGTGGGATAATATGAAGATGGAGATCAATGAATATACATCAATGTTCCTGGTGTGTCAGCAAGTGAAGGCAGAGATGCAGAAGTTTAAGGGGATGATAAAACCATTTCCCATACCAGAATGGAAATGGGGAAACATCACCATGGACTTTGTCACCTGACTTCCATGGACATCCAAAGGCAAAAATGCAATTTGGGTTGTTGTGTATCATCTTACAATGACTGCACACTTCATTGCTATTCGGTATTATTTCTCATTGGATCATCTGGTACGGATATATATTAGGGAAGTGGTAAGGTTACATGGAGTTCCACTATCTATTATGTCTGACTGGGTTCCAAGATTCACCTCTATGTTTTGGAAGAATCTTCAACATGCTCTGAATACTGAACTGAACTTCAGTACGACCTATCATCCTTAAACTGATGGCCAATCAGAGCGGACTATCCAAACACTTGAGGAAATGTTGAGAGCATGCTCAATGGACTTTAAAGGATGATGGTATCAGCATCTTCCTTGGGTTGAGTTCTCTTATAATAATAGTTTCCACTCAAGCATCCAAATGGCACCATATGAAGCCCTATATGGGAAAAGGTGCAGAACACCGGCATGTTGGGATGAGGTCGGTGAACGTAAGCTCCTTGGACAAGAAATGGTCAAGGAAATGGTGGAGAATATGAAAACCATTCAGAATCATATCAAGGAAACCCTGAGTCGACAGAAGAGTTATGCAGATAATCGTCGACGAGACCTTCAGTTTAAAGTTGGAGACATGGTTTTTCTACACATATCTCTGTGGATGAAGGTCATGAGGTTTGGTAAGAAATGGAAGTTAAGCCCAAGGTACATAGGCACCTTCGAGATTCTTGATCGTGTCGGGGCTGTGGCCTATCGAATAGCACTTCCACCTACCATGGCCAAATTTAATGATGTCTTTCATGTATCCCTCTTAAGGAAGTACATACCGGACCCTTCACATGAACTCTCTTCTGAGGTGGTACAATTAGAAGATGATCTTTCTTATGAGGAGGAACTAATGAAGATCTTAGATCGAAGAGAAAAAGTTATAAAAAATAAAACAATGCCCCTCATCAAGTTGTTGTGGAGAAACCACAAGTATGAAGAAGCGACTTGGGTATCAGAGGAAAAGATGAAGTTGAGTTACCCACATCTATTTTATTATGGGAAAAGGAAAATTTTGAGGGAAAAATTTCTTAATGGGGGAATATTGTAATGACCCAAAGTTTCATTAATGGAAATCCCACTTGATCTAATTAAATGTCTCTTTATGTTTATATAAAATGTCAACTTATTTAGTTTTATGATAAGAATTCTGACTGTTGCTAATATAGTCGTTGAACAGTGATCACATGATTAGTATAAATATAGGACTTTAACAAATCCAATTTACTCAGACAAAAGAAGCGATGGCCTCATCCAGTTGAATTGCCCCATACGAAGCCCATTTGTCGGAGCTCGGAAAAGAGGTGGCGTCTTTCGGCTTCGCTCTTGACCAAGCCCAAGCTGAGCTTCATCGTGTCAAGCTCGAATGTGACAGTCTACGGGAAAAGTTGATGTTGATTGAAATTACCACTCGAGCAATGTTATCCGAGCCACCCCAAAGGTATGTCACCTTCGCACACCTTACCCTCAGGTCTTATGTGGTTGTTTTAAAGGGTTATGTAAAAAATAAGTAGTACTATGATCATGTACATTATTTTTGTATATAATAATGAATATAATTTATAATAATTTTTGATACATTGTAAATAGTTTTTAAAGTACAAATAGTGTTTTTAATTATTATTTAATTAAGAAATATGTTTTATTAAATTAATATATTTTTGAATTAAATATTATTTTAATAAAATATTATTTTTTATTATTATATTAATTTTTATTAAGTATAAATGATCTTATAATTTTATTAATGCAATTATAAATTTTATTACGGTTTGAATGCCATTTCTGTCAAAACCTGTGAATTTTCGATAAATGCATGTTTTTATTTTAAATGTGAAAATTAACATATTTAGAAAATTATTTAGATAAAATAAATGTTATTTCTGGAATCAGGACTTTAAAATTATCCAACGGTGACTTTTTTATAATTTGCTAATACAGTCAAATTTTTGGGTAAAAATTAAATGTCGTTTAAATATAGAATGTGTTTTATGACATTATAATGACCGAATAATGATGTAATAAAATACTGTAATATTTATGTTCGGCCAATATATGTTTTAACATTAAAATAATGTGATTTTGGGTTTGTTTGACTTACTTTTCAAAGCATTAATAGACCTCTCAAGACTTATTCAACACCTTGCCTTTTTAAATTAATTTCCATGGGAGTGTGACTCACCTCCACATAAGCAACACTAATATTTTAAAAATTTCGGACTTTGGCCATATAGATATATTTTTTTCCTCTTCCCTTTTCCAAAAACCATGGGTAAAACCCATGGGATGGTTTGTGGTTTGGATTAATTTAATGTAAGGGGACCCAAACCTAAATAATAAAGAATTCCCTCACCTTTCCTATATAAACCCAACCATGCTCCCACTTCCTCCTCACTAAAAGCCCTTGGAGTTCATCCAACCTCTTCCCAACACTCTCTATAATCCTCCCAAGGTGCCCCAAGCTCCCAAGAAACCTCTCACAAGCCTCTCTCTAGCCTTTGGAAGCACACTTCCAAGTAAGGGTTTTTTCTTCCTTTCTCATTTTTGTCAATTTTATTTAAGTTGTATTGCCATTTTAATTTCAATTATGAATGTTGGGGTATGATTTCAAACCTCCCCCATACTGCCCTCTTATTTTTTGAATGATGTTATACCCATTTCTCTCTCATTAAATGCCTCCCATGTACACCCGTTACTATGCCGAAATTCCGAAAGGAACTTCTCTCTCTTCTTTTACATTCAAGCAATAATTTTGTATCATGAATCTAAATTCCATTAAAATTGTTGGGACATGTATCTATATTACCTATTTACTTTCCATTACATGTAAATATTATGGGGAACCCCTTTATCTCTAATCAACCATTTTTATGAATTCTTTTGTCGCGTCGTTACGCAGCCGAAATCGCACCAATTTTCTAAGCCAATGCCATTTTGTAGTGGATACCATGCTCATTTATCCATCAAGGGAATTCAACTTTATGCACATTTACATATTGATTACAATTTTTCATTTTTGAATTCCACATTCCTTTATCGTGGAATAAATTATTATCTTTTATGAACCCATGTTTTATGATTCATGTGGCACACTTATGCATGAAATGAAATGATTAAGAAGGGTGCGCCCTTATAGCGCTCCAATGCATTGGGTAAAGTATAGTATCATGATACGTCATGTGCAATGAGTGTTGACTCATTCTAATTATATTTCAACGAGGGTTTACTCATGATTTATGTGCAATGAGGATTTACTCATGCTCCATGTGCAATGAGACATGGATTATGCTAATTCCATGTTAAGTGTTATTGCCACATTTCCATGTTATGATTAACATTCTTTATCATGCCTTTATGTTCATGTTTCTTTTATGCTCTATTTATATGCCTATTTTCTAAAATGTATTTTACTCCTCATGTTATTCCATGTGTACTCCCTTACTGGGCTTTATAGCTCACCATTTTCTTATGCATGCCCTCAGGATATCCTTTGCAATGCTAAGTACGAGGGAATATAGTGGTCATGTAAAGGAAGTTTTCAATAAAGATGTTGTATTTCATGTTTCATGTTTTTATGTAATGATCCTAATCCCCAAAGACACTAAAACTCCTGATATTCTTTATTCTATCAAGTGAAGTTTTATGTAATAAATCATGTTTAATTATGTAATAAAAGCAGGGTTGTCATATGCATCGATTGTCGGCAAGTTTAGGAAGGGAGATTGAATTATAAGGGGATGACACTACCATGAACTAAACTATAATATAAATGATATAACATCACTATGAACTTTTGATGTCTGACATCCAAAAGAATATAAAGACCATAATTTTATATGGGTTATAGTTGACTTCCTTACAAAGTCTTCACACTTTATTTCTATTAGTTGACTGCCTTACAAGAGCAGCTTAGTGACAACAAAAAAGTTTTTCTAACAACTAATAAAAATACATAGTTCTTTATGTTGTCAATAAGGTGTTACTAAAAATATCTCCCAATAAGTGTGTAATTTTATTTTCAAATTAGATAATTATGAGCCCTAGGTATATCGGTATTTTTTATATTTTTGAAGGTATTGAGATGGTAGCATACTGGTTGGTCCTTCCAACGAAACTCTCTAAAGTTCATGATGTGTTTCATTTATCTCTCCTAAGAATATACATACTAGATTCTTCACATGTACTAAGCATAAATGTCATACATTTTCTGTAAGATATTTCTTAAAAAAACAACCAATAGATATTTTGAATCATATCCAAAATGTTATAGGAAACAAACCCACTCCCTTGGATATAGTTTAATGGCAGAACTACCAATTTGAGGAAGCCATGTGCTAAAATGGGGATATGATGAGGGAGAGGTATCATCATCTATTTTTTCCAAAAAAATTAATTTTGAGTGAGAAATTCAGTTTATTTGGGTAGAATGTAACACCTATGTGTTTTTATGAAATATTTTCATTAAAGAATTTTAATTATTAAATAGATTATATTACACGCAACCGTGATTTTAAACAAACCAGAAGATTCCCTTGACATATAATGACCATTATAACGTAGATGTTAGGTTAGCTGGAACAAATATAACTAATGCATGAAACTGTAATGGGAATTCATATCCTAACAATTGATTATATAAAATATAATTGATTTATATATTTATTTTTTATTAAAAAATTCACTTAATTTCTAATATTAAATTAAATTCCTTAAATTTAAATGTTATTTACATAATAATTTTTTTATATTCACCTAATGGATATTGTTTTCATAGTGTATGAATAAACCCTAATTGATATATTAAAACCATGTACTTTTCAAATTGATAATTTTCCACTTTTAATGGAGAACCAATTTTAAATTAATATATTTACAAATATATAATTTTTATATGGATAAATTAAACCGTTCTATGGATGAGAGATATAAAAATTTACACTGGTTAAATTTTTGATAATTTTTACGATAACATTCATGTTTTGAAGAATATTTAAAATACAATAAATTTTTATGGAAAACAGCTTCTTCATTGAAATAATTTATATCAAAAAATTATATTATTTATTAGTGATAAATTATATATATAATATGTATTTATCAATTAATATATTTTAGTTCATTAGAATTATTTTTATATTCAATTCATATTTAAAAAAATAAATCATTTACAATGTTTTATCTTTTATAACTCATTCTCTCATTTAGAATATGAGATTAATTTTAAATTTATTATAACAAATTATATATTTTTAATTTTTAAAAATGGATTCCATATTTATAATAACTTGGTCCAATTTATGTAAATTGCTTTATTTTTTTATGGGGGATTATGAATAGTGACAAGAGTGATTTTTTTTACAATAAAAAGGTAAATCAGGAAATTGAGCATAATAATAATATTATAAAATAACCATAACAGTTATCCTAATATCATATTATTACGATTTTCTACCTAATTAATAATTGAGATGAAATGTTATCCCTTAGAATCTATATGGAGGAGATGAAGACATTTAACTAATTTTGTTCAAAGAAAAGCTAAATTTGTATCACTCAATTTTTAATAACAAAATCATTTTTTATGTAAGGTTATATAGTAGATAAAATTGATTATAAATACTCATTTGAAATTTATTTTATTATCCTTTATAATATTTATATATTTTTAATATTTAGAAATTATATTATTACCTTAATATCTTATACAATAACATTGAAAATTTGTTTTAATTGATGAAATATAAATAATAATGTTTTTATTAAAATGATAATATCCATTAAAAGGAACCAAAACCTTACAAAGTATTATTTTTTGAGTATATCATGACCATAAACATCCATGGGTCGAGTTATTGACCATTTCGAACCCCATAGATGGGATTATGGAACTTATATAATATTATTTTAAATGATGATAAACTGCTCTCATTCATGTTTTAATTAATATAACATTTTTAATATTGGATTTTCATAAGATATATTAAACTAAATTATTTTAGGAAACCTATTATATTTATAAGTATCCTAGTATTTTATTTTAAATTTTTATTTAAAAAATATGTATATTAAATTATTATACAAAATTAATGTAGTAATTATTTTATTAATAGAGATAACAAATAATTATGATTAAAAATATTAAAATAAATATAATTTTCGCAAATTAATATGTATAATAAATTTTATATATGTCCTTTACCTCTTAGTAATATAATAATATAGGTTTTTTAAGTTAACTTGTTATATTTATATTTTTTTAAAATCAAAAAATTAAAGAGTGTCAAAATTGATTCTATTGATTGTTTATAAAAATATGATTTTATTAAATTAGATAAATATAATAAAATATTTTTAATAATATATAATAATTTTTATATGGTATAAAATGTTTTAAGGTGTCTTTTTATGGCCTATATAACATCAAATAAGTAATTAATGAACTCTTTTAATATTGAAACATTTGCTATCTTAATGAAAAATCAATTGATCAACTTATTGATAATTAAAATTATAATGTTTAAATTGACACAAAAACTTCTATAAACTTTAATGGGGGATTATATTACAACCCCAAAGCATCTCACCTTCAAACATTGGAGATTTTAGATGTTTTGGAATGGAGTTTCAATTTTTTTATAAATTAATATTTTTGAGAACTCCAAATGTGCCATCTCAATTAAGAAAGGGAATCAAATCCATAAATTGTTCACTTTTATTTGAGTCTTAATGCTCAGAAATTCCATTCATATTTCCTTATCAACCTCTCTAGTTTCATTTTAGAGGTTCTGGTCTTCTTCAATGACCAAATCTAGTTCTTTAGACGGAGCACATCGAAGAAGATGTCATCTCATCTACCGATTCATACAAAATATTTCTTCTTCTACCTCCAAATAATGAGTTGTTTCATTATAAATAAATATATACAATAGCACTAAAATAATTCGATGTTATTATAATTATGAAAAACCATAATTCACATTATATCCATCCTACAAAATATGAAATCACCACACGTGGGTATGTACTTCATACTATCTCCACACAATGGTGTAAACTATTTTCCCAACCATCATACATTGATTAATATAATGGTGGAAATAATAACTATATATGATAATTAAAATAAGATATAGATTATTTAAAGACATATATACCATAAAATTCCATACCATTACCCAATTATTGGAATGATATCATTGCTCGTGAGAACGTAAGGACAACATTCTCCACGATGCGATTCGATTCATTCCATATGTTATCCATTAAAAATGGTTATATGACTATATAAAATAAATTAATATTTTATATAAGACGTTATTATCAATTTTAAAGATATAACTAATACCTAATAATGATAAAAATTCCTTATTTGACAAAACATGCCTAAAAACAAAAAGCAGTTAATAACATAATAATGACTAACAATTAAATGTTACTAACAAATGGATGATAATATGATTATATATGATATCATAAAAATTAATTTGATTTTGGAATAAGTTAATAACATTATTTAAATTTGTGTACTAAAGGTTCCGATACATACTAAGGATATCAAAACAAAGGTACGAGATAATTTCTCAATCTTATTTTTATCTGAGATTGTTTATTTGTAAGTATTTATAGGGGTATATTTATGAAAAACCTCTCTGTTTTCTAAATATGAATTCAAAATTATTTTTTCTATACTTCTATAATTTTTTATAGTCAATTTTACCCACAGATAAATTTTTAATAAATTATATGAATGAAATTTTTTTTGGTTCTCTGTATGAGGTACTTTTTTATTCTTCCTTCAATATTAAGACGAGAATGTTTATTTTTTGAGTATACGGCATGAATGTATAGTTAAATTTTCAATATGACTTATTTATATGAACAATACTTTAAATTATATCAATTATATTTTCAAATTAATTCTTTTATTCTAAAATTTCAGGATATTTTGGGAAATGTAATCTTTTTTTATAAAGAAAGGATATTTTCCTCATGTTATAATTTCATGTGTTTTATCAAAAATAATTCCATATAAAATGAGATTATTTAAATAAGGTTATGTTTATATCCATATTGATACTTTTATTTAATTATTTCTATGATGAAATGTTATATTTGATATCCATATGTTTTATATGAATAGTGATAAATGATGTTTATGAAACCCAATTTATTCCTTTGGTTATGATATGAGGAATGATTTTTATTGTGTGGAACATGTGAGAATGATTTCAATATTAGATGAGTAGGACCTATATCTCAATCATTTTAATTGGGTAATGATTTATACCGAATGATATAGACATGACTGGAAATGAATTTAATTCTTATTTAATAATATAGGGTTGGAACGACAAGTAAATGTAGTTCAGTAATGGACATTGTCTACTATGATGGTTTTCGAAATGAACCTTTACTAATATGAAATGATTTTATACTCTTATTTGTTTTCCAAAAATAATAATGACTTGTGTAATGAGTTAGGGGTTTACATTTAACTTTTATGATTTATCCCATGACATGATTTCATTATATTTAATTTGTAGGATGATATTTTCAAATGTTATGTTTTTATGTCTTATTATTATTATATGATTGATAACTCCATTATTTACCTGTACTGGGCATCAGAGCTCACTCATTTATACATCTTTATTTTTGATTAGGATCCAATGGTTTTAGTATTTTTTAGATTCGTCTAAAATTTTATCATTTTATTTTTGAGACATATCCATTTGATTTGATTAATATTAACTTAAATAGAAAACATAGTCTCCCAAATTGAGATTTTCACTATTGATTTTCATTCATTCCATGATAAATTTATAATTCCCTTCTTTTGATTCTTTATATTAATCAAAAACCATTAAATACTTTTTCTTATTTTTTCCATTTCCATCATACAGTTCATGAAAACTATATCCATAATAGTTATAATCATTAAATGAACTAGAATAAAAATAATTTTAGACTCATTTATTTTTTTCACCACCATGAATTAGTTATCTAAGTATTTCTTCCTTCCAGATTAATCACTTCAATATGATTTTTCTATAAAAATCAATCCAATGTTATATGAGTTTAAATTATTTATTATTTAATATCACTTCCGTCATGTTTAATTATTACAATATACAATTTTTTGTGTCACATTATCAATATTAATAATAGGTTACTTCTAAATCCATGTTATACATATATAAAGTACCTTTTATTCATGTTTTTCCACTATTTATATGTTTTAGAAGACTCTTATTGAAATATATACGTTTTTAATCAAATTTTAAATATCATCCCATATATATGTTATTTTTTCATGATAACATTCATATTCCTAAAATACTAATTATTTAGATTTTACATTTATATATGATTTAAAAAATATCATTTTTTTAGAGTCCCCTTTTCTACATTCTCCATTAAATCATGTTCATAATGAATAAGTTATCTGAGGAAATCACCCAATTTTTGGACATCCAAATTATTAGTCTCATCAGTCATAACCTTTACAGCATGAAATTTCATTAGTAGTGCACTTTGGATACATTCAACAAGCACTATGTTCGATAAATATTTCCCAATGTATTTCGTAGCATTAAAATTTCATTTGAATTTGAGAAATATTTGTCCGATGTGGTCGTAATCACCCATATTAAAATCTCGGTAATCTATGTGGGGAATATCAGGAAATTTTATCAAAACTTTCATGAGTTATCTTATAGGGAGACAAGTGAAACAACACAATTTTCATAATATCATATTATAAAATATATATTTCCTTTTAATTTAAAACACTTTAAATTGAATAATTTATAGATGTAATATTTGGGTAATATACAAGTATTTTCAAAGGATATAACATTTTTAACTAGTTTTCTATACAAAAATTCATTATTTATTCCACAATTAGAGATTTCTATAAACCGTAATCAATACTATCAAGTATATGTAACTCATGGGGAATCAATGTATTGTTTCCATTTATTCATTCCTTATTACATTCTTCATTTTTCATTGTATTCTGAGGTCAAGGATAATCAAGTGATTATAATTAAAAATAAACATGAAAATCTATATCTAATATGATCTTATTCTTAATTATATTTATTTTTTATTATTAAAATAAACAATAGAGATAGTTTATCCATAACGTTTCATAAGATCCTATACAAATTTTGAGGTCCCATATTGAAATAAAAATTGGTCAACGTTGGGTGAATAACTCAAATTAATATTTTTAGATGGATGAATTAATTATTAAACTTTATTATCAGAGTAAATTATTAAGAGATAAAATGTAATTTATATGTGGGGAATGTATATAGAAATTTTTTTAGTATTTTGGTCCAAATTACACAAATTCTACTCTTAATTTCTCTAATCCTTTAAAGGTGTGTTTTACATTATAAGGCTATTTATTTGTTATGAATCATAAACCATAACAATCCTAACATTTATATAGTTTTCTTAACTAGACACACAAAATATTTTGTGCAAAATCATAACCCTCATAAAATTGACATTATAAAACATGAGTCACAAACTGAGAAATCATAACGTTATAATCTATGTGTCACAACCTGAATACTTCTAAATTTCTAATATGAGACCCAAAACCGGAATGGTCCTAACATTAGTATAGAATATTATATACATGAGAGTGAAAATGATTTTTATTGGATAATCATAAACTAATATTAGTGTAAAATTGGATGAAATGAGTTGAATTAAAGTAGACTCAAATTTAACTAGATAGATAATGTAATAAAATATTGACGAGGCATATTACTAGGTTTGTGAGTAGGGATCAGAACATCTATGCAATATACTATTAGTAAAATATTATTTCCCACCATTTTGAGATCATCCTTTTAATTAATCAATTTTCACATAGGACATCTCAAATTTCTTCAACACTGGAATATATGAAAGTATAAGGTTCACATCAAGGGAATTAAACAAAAAATATATATATTCTTCTCTTGAAATTAGTGTGGTAAATAAATTCTATTAATGACTATAATAACCATTTAAATTGTATCTATTAAAATAACAGCAAAATATCCAACTGAGTAAAAAATTAAAAATGAAGCAATATAATTATCTAAGATAGAAAAAATTCTTGATCATTAATTTTCATAACATAAATAATTTGAATTAATTGTTATAAATAATTATTGAAAAAGTTTAAAACCTCTTTAAAAAACCTCATTATGAAAATAAAAATAGGTAAAAATTATTTCATAAAAATATATTAAATTATTTTAATATTTTTCAAACTATAATTTTGAATAACATGTTCTATATTAAATATATATTGTATTTTATAAAATATTAATTCCATTTCATTAGATAATATAAAATATTCATGAATATGATTTTTTCAATATATTTTTAATTTATAATGAATTAACTAAGTGAATATTTAATAAAACATGAGTTCAAAATTTTTAAAAAAACATTGTAGTGGGTATACATGTAAATTAGAAATATGTTTAATCTTAATTAGGAATATGTTTAAAATATACTAAAAATTATTCACTAGTTTTCTATGTCATGAATATGAACAAATGAATAACAAAATTTAAAACACATATTATAAAATTGAATTGTATCAGATTTTCAAAATAATTCTAAAATGGATTTCTATTGAAAATTATTGATTATTAAAACATAAGTAAGTCATTAAAATGACCGTGAGTGTATAGTGGTCGTAAGGTATATAACATGAGTTCATATAACATATTGTGCCACCATAATTTGATGTCAGTCTGTATAATTTTGGGTCAACCCATATAGCATTTTGTTGAGGTAATGACCATGTGGTCATGAGGCCTATGGTTTAATGGTATCATACTGTGTTGTGATTTTTTCGAGACAATAAAATGTTCAGAGTGTAGTGTGCTCACATACGACAAAAATATAATATGTTTGAGATTAAAATATGAAATATTTCTCTTATATGAAAATAATATGATATTAAAGCAATCCTTAACACACATTATGTATATAAATATGATGATTCTTGTTTTTTTCCTTTTAATAATATATTTTCAAAGTAGGATAAGAGAAAAACATGAATGAAAATAGAGCAAGAGAACACTAATTTTTTTCCAAATCTATTTTAAATAATTTCAATTAGAATAGATCTAAATTATAGAGAAATTTCAATACTAAATATCAATGAAAAAATATACCCTCTAATGAAAAATTTTAGTGAATGATTTAATCCATTTGTTAGGTGTCATTAATATAAACATATTATGGGGTTATATTGTTATATATTTTTAGCACAAACATTTACTAATTACTTTGTTTTATTATCTGACACCATTTATTATTGGTCTAAATTATTCCTACATCGCGACGTTCAACCAATTTTAACCCCAATAATCCAGATGTGGTCCATATTAATACAGTCACGCAATTTTTACATTTAATACATTAGTAACCTTTTTAAAATATACATTCACATTTCTCTAATGTTTAATGTATAATAAATACCAATAATAGAACAATTATGCATGTATCTAAAAAGCATCTATGAAGAAATTATTTTGAGAGACCTGATGAAAAACTTGTACTCTATAGTGTCTACTGGATCTAACCACTCTCCAAGCAACTTGTGATATTTTTTTACTCCATATTTATATTCATTAATTAATCCCAATATGAGACATTTAATTATTTAGTATATGTATTTGTTTTATCATCCTCAAGATGGATTAGATCATCAAAGTGTTTCACCTCTTCATTTGCGGTACAACATACCCAATCATGCATGACCAGGATGGTTTCATATTGGTGCTTCATGTAGTCATAATATTTGAAGACATGGGTGGAGTCCCATCCAATATTGTTTTATGTTGAGATCATGTGGTTGTTAATATGTGTATTATAGAATAATTTCTATCTTATCCAAGTTTTCAGGATTACATCACACATTCCATGCCTATCATGATCTAATGTTATATTACAAGTGACAGATGTTATTGGTATTCAAGAATGGTATACTCAAATACATCATGAGACTCTCAATCTGAAATTTCATCAAAGTTTCAATACATATTAAACAACATCATGGGATTTAGTATAACTTCCATCTCAGCTCCATTTTCTATCACCTTATCACTGATTATCTTATCTAACTCATTAAACTATTCTTGATGGAAATTCATGAGTTTTATTCCCCCATTGACCAAGTATCATAAAATAGTATGGATAGTTTAATTGTAAGTGTCATAAAACTACTCAAACACCTTTTACTGATTAAGAAGGATCATATCATATCTATCCTTCTAGATCAATTCTTATTCATGAGTTATTATAATCATTAGGTATGGTTCCATGTTAATATTATCTGTGAGTTATGATTCTTTAGAAGTATACAGACTCCTACAAATAGAAGAAAAATTACCCATTCTATCATGATTAAAGAGATTTATTATAATATTATCTTTATTTGGGAATCACATATCATTTTCATCATCTTTTCCTTAACCAAAAGGTATTCTCAGGACCCACCATTTTATGACTGTAATAATTTCCATGTCCTCATCCCCAGCCATGTCAGTCCAGGTCACTAATATCATACGTCGATGGGTCCCTAATGAATATCACAGTGAGCGCAAACACTTTTCTTTAGAGAGTAAGAGTTGGATATCTATTTTGTTCAAATTTTATCGGAGGTACACGTACTCTTCATATAACTTCAATCATCTTATATCCTCCTTGAATAGTATGTTTAAAATATAACAAAATTTCCTAATTCATTCCATGAATTAGTTTTAATTTTCTTTCACATGATTTAGCAATATATTAAGTTGTGTAGTTCTGTATATAGTGGAACCAAGACTATTGTACTTTTTCCCATGATGCTTGGAATCCCCATGAACTCATTCAGAGGATCCTCTTTATTCATTTTTATCACATAAAAATATATTTTGAGATTATATTGTTATTCATTCATTAGATGATCCACTCTAAAAAACCTCGCAATGAAGATACAAAAATATATTTACTCTCTTTTTTCTATATAACTTGTTCGATAATGTCCTCTAGTAAAGCTTTGAGTAGATGTTACCACACTTCCTTGTCTTTCCTTGTCTCGGTAGCCACCCTGACCTCAATAATGAATACATCCCAATCATCTTAGGACTCCATTATTTCCTCTATCATGATCATCCCACTTGTGTAGAGGGATGATTTTAATTGTGGGTAATGGAAGAAAACACTGATTCTCTCATTCCCCCCTTAATGAGATATATGCATTTTATTCTCATAAAAAAGGTTCTATGATATGTAAATTTTATTTTTCATCCATAATTATATATATTTTCCCAAAAGGGGAAGTATAAAAATAGGATGAAATAAAATATAGTAAAAGCAGGTGAAAAAATATTGATTTCATCAAAATAAAATTTATACAATTACTATGGTATGTGATTAAATGTATAGAAAAAATATAATTATAATTATGTAATAAAAAATATATACCAAATAAGTCAAAATTCATAGTCAGTGTTTTAGATCATTTTTATCTTTCATTAACAAGATAAATTTATGGGGATCCATTAATAACACCAATTTAATGAATAAGAACCCAGATAATTATTAGGTTTCATTATTTGACACAATTTCAATTGGTCAGCTTTTGTCCCATTCATTCAAGGATGCAAATCATTTTTTTCCATTTCAAAAAGCCGGTTTTTGGGTTTTCAGTAACAATATAGATACCTTGAACCATCCAAAGTCCAGAAAACACATCCAAAATCCAAATTCAAAATTCAAAATTCAAAAACATCATCAACACCTTAGAACTAAAACAAATTCAACATCCTCCATCAACTCCTTGATTGTAGAATCCCTTAACTGCGGCCTACCAAGAACAACTCCAATCACTTCCAGCATAACGAAATCATCCACCTTCCATCCGAACATAGTCAACCAAAAACCAAATAATTCGATTTTAGAAAACCTTCAAAGAGAATCATCCCCGCACTATGCCGAGTTACCAGGAAACACATATCACAGATTCCGCAAAGAAAGAACCAACATCAGCGCGCAGACTTAGCAATGGAACCAGCAGGAGAACCAACGTCGTCGCGTAGACAACACAATCCAATGAAACTCAAACCAAATAGACCGCAAAAAGATAAAACAGAAGTGTATCACCAGTATGCCAAATTGGAAACCCGCCGCTCAGATCCCTTCGTTGCCACCCATTCATTCATTATCAAAAAATATATGTAAAAAACATCTTCAATATTTTAGGTCTAATGGACCATGATGTGGAAGGAATGGAAAGAAATCTTATGGTGTGTTAATAGGATAAAAACATGTGTTAATTTAGTGGAAGAGAATGAATCCATGATCAAAATCACTGTATTAAAACTCAAATATATAGTAAATGAACATATTATATTAATTATTATATTACAAGCATCATAAAAATGAAAATTAATATGTAGATATTAAATATACATGATGTAAGATAAGGATATGGTATGAGGTATATTTATGGTTATATCATTTGGTAACCAGAAATCAAGGCATCTCTATATTTTAGGTGAGTTATTCGACATATCAGCATCACTATAACATGAAAATTTACAAATGTTGTAGCATTAGGATTAAAACATGTCGTTGATCATGGGTTGGAAGTATAATCGTAGGATGAGTTTTTTCCATGTCATATATTACTATATTAATACATGTGGTGGGAAAGAGTATATGTCATGTGGTAGGTGAGAGGATTAAAATATGGTCTTTTAATTCTGGAAACAAAAATAATTTGTGAGTTAATAAAATACATAAAATCAAATTACACTTGTATCCAAATCTGAAATAATATATAATTCTTTCATCAGAATATTCTGTTTATTTTTAGAACCATTAATCATCTATATCATCATTCAGAAATGTTGAATGATATTTTGTTCATTTAATGGGATATCTAATAAACCAAAAATCACCTAAATGTGAATTATGTAACCCAAAACTTCATCATAAAGCTGTATAAAGAATATTATGTATTTTTTATAAAATATAACTGAAAAATTGAATAATTGGGTCAATTTATATATCATGAAATTGACTAATTTTTCAATTATTGTATCAGATTGAAATATAAATATATATATATATATATACCATCCAAAATAATTAAATAATTGAAATTTTTTTGTATTTAACTAGATATATCATTAAAAAATATTGTCTAACTAAAAACTAAAAAGTGTTCTATATCTAAAAACATGAAACAACATCATAAAAAAATAAAAATATATAGCCACCAAATATATTCATGGTTTATGAAAACATGAATAAATTTTTAATAATTTTAAAAAAAATATCTATTTCAAAAATAAAAGTAATGTAGATGAACATATAATAAAAATGGGAACAATTATTAAAACTAAAAACATAATTTTTTCATTCACTATTTATGGAGTTTGTAATTTCACGAAGTACAATAATAATACATGTAGATCATTATTAGCCATTTCAAACAAAAATATGTTCATGAAAATTATATATTGAATGAAATAGTTTATTTTTATAATAGATATGTTAGATGTATAAGAAGAATTATTCTGAGGTATTTCAATAGATCAAAATATCAAATATAAATAAGAAATATAAAACTCATAACAAACACTCATTTTATTTTGTTATAAAACGAATAAAGAATCCCAAAAATTCTTAGAATATTTATAATAAAAGTATAATTATGTATTTTTTTATAAAAAACCTCCCCCATTTTTGAAAAAATAAATAAATAATTCTTCCATCATTTAAAATAGATTTAAACATGTTGATATTAGACAATCAAAAAATTTAAATATATTGAAAATATATAATGAATTAAAATTTAAATAAAGGAAAAAATTTCTCCAAAAATATATATTATAAATTAAAAGATAATTAATAATAAATAATTCTACTCTTAAAGAAAGTACCAAAAAATTTCAATGATTATTTATTAGGATTAAAAAAATCAATGTAATGACTATATAAATCCCTACTCAAACATCATACTTGAAAAAGTATAATTGATAATAAAATAACCCACATTATAATAAATAATAATTAAAATAAATAAATGTATCATTGTTTAAATAAAAGATAAAATACTCAAGCAATGTAAAATAATTTCATATTTAATGATTTAATGTGAATAAATAATCATAGAAAAAAATAGTACAATAATGTAGATTTAATACCATTAATGTCAATTAAGGTAAAAGATATATCTCTCACTAAAATAATGATATAAAAAGATAAAAAAATATACTCACATCAATAAAAACAATTAATCCAAGATATGATTAACAAAAATTAAAAAACACTTAAATAGATATCCCCTAGCCTTTAATTTATTATTCTCTCCCATATTATAGAGTTATAATAATGAATATCCATTTAAACACCTCAACCTGAATAAAAAAATCATATACAATGACCCATAAAAATGGGTTCATAATATATTAGATATTTATAAAATAATGTACAATTAATTAGAAAATAATTAACAATAATGTCCATTCCATCCAGAAAATATTTATACACATGCTAAAAATGCTAACATAAATATTCTTTATAACAATACTAAACTTTAAATATTTTTATTAAATTAAGTGAATTGTGTGGTTATTAATCATATATATTATTGAGAGCTTATAATTACATAAAATGTGACTAAAATTAATAATCATAAATTCATAACATCATCACATTAAATAATAAACTAGTACAATGTGTGCTAATGGAAGAAACAGTTACCAAATTGTTCAACCATATTTTCAAATCAATATATGGAAACATACTAATAAATAAAACAATCTAATTAAAAAATATAATTTTTTTAAAAAAAATAAATTTATATAATCATTCAAATTAATATTTTCCTAATAAGATTATAATATGATTCATTGGGAACACAAGTTGACATTAAAAAAACTCACAGATAATTTGAAAGATATATTATTATTAATTAATGATTTAATATAACCTAAAGTCAGAGAAAATATCAATGAACAACTATTATCATAATTTCTGTTAATTACACATTTATAACATGTCACATCAGATAAATATTGTTTATTTCATTTTGGAAAATTACACTTATATGGATTTGGAATAAATGGAATATAGTTTAAGAAATGTTTTATCTTTATTTTATTTCATCATGCTCAAAATCCAATGATATTTTTCTTTTCCATGAAATAGTTTTCATAATGTCTGAGTGAAACTATCAACTTTATTTTTTATCATTTAATTTTCTATTTGAAGATAATAAATGTTATCATAAATTATCCTTTTGAATATGAATAATAATTTATCTTTATTTCATATTATTCATTAACTATGTCATTTTCAATCAAAAAAATTTCCAATTTATTAGATTAAATTTTAAAAAAATTATAAACTTAGTTCAATAAATTTATATTTTCCTTAATGACATTTATATGATCCTTGATATTATTTTTTTCTCTTTACTCATTAATTTATACATCTAAATAACCCTTAAAACATAGTTTTTTATGTTTTTCATTAAAATTATATTTTCCATAAAAACTATAACAATTTTTATAAAAATCATTTCCAGAACTAAAATTCAAAATATTAAAAAACTCATTTATATTTTATTGCATCATAGAAAAGAAACATAGTTAATTTTCACTTCCGGTATCATCATGGGAATCAAATTATTCAACCCACATACATATATTATTATTTACACATAGCTACATTTTTATATCTTATTTCTTCCACTGTGTTTTAATTTTTGATATTCTAATTATTAGTCCCTTTTTCCTAAAGTAGAAATGTTTTTGTCTTATAAACCGATTATAATAACATGTAAGACCTTTTCTTCATATATATCATCCTTATGATCATTTAAAGGTCTATTATTTAATATTCACTTTTTCATAATCATATTTTAAATAATTTTGATTATATTATCTTATTTCAATTTATTACATTACATTGACTCAGATTCATAAGAGTCATATGTATCATTTATATGACATTCTAACGTAATACATTTCTTTTTTCCATTTCATTTTTCATAAATGTTCATTAACTAAAGTTTATAATGAATAATTTACATGATAATTTAGTCTAATATTTGATATTAAAAATTCTTGCCCTCACTGATCAGAAACTCCAATTAGTAGTATTTTAGTGGTAGAGAAAATATAAAGCCTTCAAAAAGAACCAGATTTGTTATAGTTTCTCCAAGGGAATTCATACCATTCAAAATACATGTTAATCAATGGAATATTTGGTCGACACATTTATATTATCCCCCATTGATATCATTTCACCCTATTTGATGCATTCCATTTTTTGTTCTAATTAAATTATATGAGCCATGGTGATTAAATTTTGAAGTAATCCAAAATTATTGAGTTATCTTGTAGGTAGGCACATGAATAAACACACTTCTTTAAATATAACGACATAATATAATTATTACATAGTAATTAAAAAATTTTAAATGATATATTTTCATGTCACTGTATTTTTTATAGCTTTAGGTAGTGTGTGTGGTATTCCCATTATGAGTCAGTGTGTTATGCTAAACTACATAAGGAATGCCTCAATTATGGATTTTCTATTATGGATTTTCAATAATTAAAATTTTTTCTATCAATGTGATGTTTCTTATGAGGAATATATAAATCATTTATATTTATTCCTACCACATTGCATTTAACTTTTTCCGTAGACAGTGTGTTACTTCATTAACAAATTTATAACTATAACATATAAGAAAATTAATATATATCTAAGTGGGGCCTATTGTTATTAAAATGTTTTTAATATTAGTGAATGAAATAGTATATTTTGTGTATCTATAATAATGTACAATATGAGATATCAATTATTTGGTCCAATTTGTTGATATAATATAGTCCAAAGGGACATGAATGGACAATATTATAAATATAAAATGGATTAATCAATTATCTAAATTAGTTACTAGAGTTAATTGTCATGTGTAATAATTAATTGGACAAGTAATGAATGATCACATTTATTTTTATATTATTTTCCTCTAATGTGCATCTACTCTATTCTTAAATCCCTCTACTCAATAAGAAATGTGTTTTCAATAAGAACCAGAATTTTGTCTTGAAATCATAAACCAATAAAATCATGCCTATAATATATGAAATACCATAAGAAACATTGATTTTTGTGTGGGGAGTTACTTGTTTTGTTGGGAATGGTCTGATATAATGCATCCCATGCACATCAAGAATGTGGAAGTGTGTCAGAATTACTATTTTTCCCTAAAAATAAGCATGAATATGAAAAATAGAAATATATTTGAGAGATATTAAAATAATTTATTAATGAAAATATCATGAATTTATATAAAAAAATATTTTTAAATTCTTCAAAAATCATTGTTCATATATTCATCACAAAAACACCTCCACTGTGATTTATTATTATTTAGTGAAATTAAATAGTAGAAATACAAAAAATATGATGTATGAAAATAAATTAACATAGACCACAGAATCAAATTGATAAAAATGACAATTTCACGCCAAGAGATAGAAGTAAATATTGGTTCAAAGATTGTAATTTATGATATCAAACATGACCAACATGCACAAAAAACCCCAAAATAGACTACAAGTGAAATTATCAGATTAAGAATAAAGTGAAGATAAAAAAATTTAAATTCCCTTAAACACAATTCCTGGATTAATACCCTGAAAATTAACTAATTAAATGGGGGACTAGGATTTTTAGTGTTGATTATATTTGAAAATTCGGGTATCCACATAGACCTTACAAAACATGAAAAATCCATTAGAGAGGATGACTATATTTCAGGTTTTGAATCTGTTAAATAATGGCATTAGTGGTCCTATAAGATCTCTCTTTATTATCTAAAATAGAATCTAGACAATAGAGTGCCAAAATGCCTCTTATAAAACAAATCCAAAGCCTTTAGTGGATAAACAATGTGATAATAGTGTAATTTAATAGGTCCAAATAATGGGTCATGTGAGGAATTTGAGGCGGATACATGTTCAGACCATGGTGAGTAGTATGATTAAAGAACTACGGTTGGAGAATCAAATCAGCAAATAATAGGGACACAAGGAAAATAAATATTGGAGAAAAATAAATTGTGGGGATCATTATATAACAAGTATATGAGAAAAAAATATGTATAATAATAACCCAAAAAAATTTCCATCTGATCAACTATAATCAATTTAATATAGAACATGTGAGGTTAATAGCATGATTATGACAAAAAAATATGCTCAATGCAATAGAACCCCATCAAGACTATGGAACCCACCAAACAAGGGAAATGTTTAAATAATTCCCCACGTAGAATCCAAATCAGTACAAAGGATAATCCAGCAGAGCTATATTGATAATAAATAATTTATAAATTAAAGTTATATTGTAAATGGGAACGAAAAAAAATAGAAGAATATATTTTTATCTGAATACAAAGACTTACTTTCCAAAAAAAATACATTTTCTAATAAACTAAAAAATTGTAAAATCCAATGTTGTTATTAATAGGATAATTATCCTATAAGTAGAATATGTTTTTTTATAAAATCGGGATACCAAAAACTATAAATATTCTCCCTAATAGTTGGTTTTTGGATTAGTGGTAATCACCCTATAATAATAAATTGAGGAAGGGGGATCCAGAACCATGGATAAAATGTGTTGTTTCTATACTATATTAGCAGTCGTACTATAGCACCGATGACACTTTAGTAGTGGTGTGAACTACTGTCGAGAAATCAAAACTATATCATAAACTATAGGAAACTTGGTACTTTAGAATAAATATTCATTGGTGGGAATCTGGGTTAATAATTGGGATGTGTACCATGTAATGGACTTTCATTTCCACCAAGCCTATGGACCATGTAATGAGATTTATTTCTATTGGGATTATCAGTCATGTTCTGGATAAATAATCCTTGATGGGTGCGGTATCCCCATGGTGGGATATAGCATGCCATTCTATCATGTTTTTGAGGTGTGTGTGTGTGTGTTTAATTTTAATTTTACCAAAAAACACTGAATATATATAAATATTTTCACAATATGAATAACAAATTGCATTTTTCATAGTATCCCTCATTTTTCTCATGCCACTCATCCAATTCTATAAAAACAGATCAACCATAACCATAAAAGTCATATAATAATAAATTATATAAATAAAACAAATCATAAAATGTTATATTGGTTTATAAAAAATAAATATCAAAATAAATACCAAGGATTCATCGATACCAACAAATGGGAAATAAACTTCCTTTGTAGAATCAAATATTGTGAATAAAAAATGTGGAAAGGCAAAAAATGGTCAAATAATAAAATATTTAAATGGTAGTCAAAATGAAAAAAAACTAAACCAGGAATAAAAAAGATATATTATCTCCAATTATGCACAAAAAACAAATAATATCCATAGAAAACACCCTACATTTCCACTAGGGCCCCATGCTTGTTTCATGTAGTGAGAGTCCATGTAACATAGAATGTAGAAAACCTATAGTCTATGAATAAATCTATAAAATGGTTTCTAAAAAATCAATTATATAATACCTGAAAAAATCAAAAAGACAATCCACCAAAACCATCCTACCATGTCGGGGTAGAAAAATAAGAAAATGGAAACAATTATTGAATATTACAAAAATATACATAATACCATAGTATATATAAAAAAATTTACAACTAGGTCTATACAAACTAATTCCTAAAGGTTGTAGAATTAAATTATGAATCAATCAAGGCCCAAATTTACCCATGTGTCCAACAATGACCTATATGTGACCAACCATTTCCTCGAAGAGAATCATGCATGCTAAAAGATGCCTTTCCCTTTACCTATATCCTTCATTACATTATCCTCATCCACCCAATGAAAAAAATAGTGTTTAGAAAAAATATATAAATAGTATACCACAATAGTGCATATAAATCGTCGAATATTAATAATTAAATGTCATTCAATATTTTAAAAATATTTATATAATGAATTTTTATAATTCTAATTCTATTTATATATCAATTTCCCATTGATTTTTCATAAAATATTCTCATATTTCCAAATCCTGAAATATGAAAAATAAAAGTAATAAAATAGAGATGTCAAACCTTAAAGAAAGTGGTAATAATTTTAATTTATATACATGAAATAACCAATCATATTAAGCCATGTGATTCAACTTCATATAAAAAAATTGAGAAGAAATCCATGATAAAATCCATCAAAAAATAAATAAAAATAAATGAAAAATACTTCTGTATTAGGACATAGACTATGGTAATATATACTAGAATTAATATATCCTAAAATAAAAATAGTTTTGGTACCAAAAAATATTGAGTACTACCAATCCACCTAGATACCCTAAAATAAATCCTTATTGTTGCCACACTCACTAGGGTAACACATGCATATTTCTCGATGAACCCAAGGATCTGAATGTGCAAATGTAAATAATCAATTTTAAAACCAAGATAAAAATTTATAAAACATTTTCAAATACAATATATTCCACATTGGTGTTAGAGAAACATATTTCATAAAATTCATCTTTAAAAACATATATATTTCCATGAAATACCTTGAAAAATAAAATAAATTGAATTAAACAAAAACCCCAAATCTATTTTACATGGTCAATAAGAAAATAATAGAACTAACCCATCGAATACAGAATACAACCTCCAGAGTTATGTATCCATATCATCCATCAATAATGATTATTGGAAAACCAATTATAAACCTTTTTAAGAAAAAGAATGTAATCAAATTGAAAAATAATGATTGTAACATCAATCGATGAAGAATCTAATCCAAAAACATAAGAAACACAACATTTGTGATGAACAAAATGAAGAATCAGATGCCTACCAGACATAATGAAACAAAAAACACTAAATATGATGCTAAATCATTGAATGGACCAATTAAATTGGTGGATATCATCAAAATTTCCCAAAAAAACCTATGGGTTTGAGATGGGACATTATAGAATGAGAGGTTAAAAAATAAAGAGTTTCATTAAATAAAGAACACATGAATAGAGGATTAAATGTATTCTATCATATAAATGGTCGGTAAACCCAATAATTAAATTTATTTCATTGAATGCATATCCTCTGATAAATATCCAAACATCAACCATTAAAAAATGTGATCCCTTTACACATTTTGAAATCCTTTCACGCCATAATCAAAATTCACAGCTACTTCCCAAATACCATTATATGATGTTTAATCCTATTACATGACATGTAAATATCTTGAAAACATTTCAATTCCGAATTTATATCAAAAAGTTCATAACTAAGGAATATATTCAAAATAAGGGGTTGTGAAAACTAGAAATCCATAATGGGGTGTTTAAATCTCATCATCCTAAATTTTTCTTAACCCAAAAACATCTTCAAGTTTCTGAATCAATAAAAATTTAATTCCATTTCTTTATTATCAATGATTCTTTCTACAATGTCTCATAGTTATCCTATCAACACTTCCATAGTACATAGACTATAGGAATGTTTTTACTACGTAATACCTTCTCTTGGTGATCCAAAATCTATAATTGATGCTCAATCATTGTGGTTTTAGGATCATGATCAATATACTCCCATATAATCGCATCGTAATGATATTTTTCATACCTTTGGAATAAGTAAACCTGAATCACATTGTTGATATAGATAAAATGAGATGAAAATTCCCACAGATAATGCACTATCCCTAGTCATACAATGATCTAAAATAGACCTAACAAACTTGGTACCAACATTCCATGATTAACCAAATAGCGATGTCCCATGCGAGGTCAAACTCTGCGGAACACTTTATCACTAACCTCAATCTATTGATGATGACAATGAATTTCCAAAAAATATTTCTGACAGATGTGTTCTTTGAAAAACTTCTTCCTGATCAACAACACCTTTTTGTTATCTACTGAATGATACACATCCCAACCAAGGACCCCTCTCTAAAATATTACAAGCACGAGGGATATCTGCATGGGAAATAATAAAAAACCACAAAGGGGTGTATCTTTATCAATGAGTGGTAAAAAAATTTATATGAAAATTCGACCATTGGTAAATTATTTTCCATGGATCCACCAAAATAAATCATTCATTCCCAGCACATATCCTTAAAAACCTGGATAGATCTATCTATTTATCCATCCATATAAGTGTGATAATATATGAAAAATTTCTTTTGGGAACTCAATGGCTCTTTAAAACCTCCCCCAAACATATATTTCAATCTCATCACCCTTTTAGAATAAATAATAGGGGGAACCCCCTGATGTCTAACAATCTATTGGACACACAAGTCTCCATGTTTTACCACTTCTATCCTCCCCTTGATTTTTAGAAAGCAAGATTATTTTATAATTTTAACAATGATAACCCAAATAATATCCCTCCCACAAAGACCCCATGGTAATAAAATGACTAAATCCATGTAAATATCATTTTATTTCTATACTAGAATGGATAAGCGATGAAACTAACATGCAAGTGTCTCATGTTACACCTTTATTCTCTAACAAGTAATACACCATGATAAAAAATCTGAAATCAACCACATCATCACTAGACAATAATAATGATGCCCCATGTCATGATACATCATGGTATCCTTGGGGTTTTTTGACCAATAAGTCTGGTTTGCACAATCCATCAAAACATTCATCTAGAAAAAAAATTAACAACAAACTTTTTTTGATTTAGAAAATCTCTACTATGAGACCCAGAACCATCTCCTGATGTAACCAAACCATAAATATAATGATTCTTATTTTCTAATTATTTATTGATTATTTATTTATCTAGTCACTAAGAGAGTTTGAGATTCAATGGCCTAGTGTGCGCATAATTAATTTATAAATATATTTCATATATTAAATGTCACACACATTTAGTTTTATAAAAAAAATTGAATGAATATCAAACTGAAGTACAAATTAGAAATATGATTATACCATAGTATTTAGTGCATGGTTTTTACCCCATGTGATACATAACATTTATGGGTGTCGGGATTTTGTGAAAAAATACTTCGTGGGAACAAAATTAATAAAGTAAAAAAATCATTTTATTTTATTTTATTGACATAATGACTGATCTCATATATATATATATATATGGTTATAAAATTTTATCACGGCTAGTATCTATAACCTATAGAAAAAGAGTGCCCTTTAGGATCATTCTTGGTAGATGACAACAGATTATGTTTTGGATAGAGGATCGTTACACCATTAGAGTTCGTGAATCACACCAATTATGGTAACACATATCCTTTTATCGTCAATGATCAATCCAATATATAGTAAGGGTGTATGATTTTTGATTCACTATCCCCTCATTTTATTTTAGTTTAATGAATATTGATTACAAAAACCAAATTTATTCACACATTAAAACTATATTTAATTGATGGAAATATTAAATATTAATTAATTATTTATTGATATTCATTCATAAATTCCACAGAAAAAATCTATGTCGACCAAAATATAGTCAAGGTTCATTCATTACTTTTTATGTCTTCTAGAGTTCTCTCCATTTGTATATGTGTTCATCATATTCAATTTCATATTTTTTGTTTGAAATTGTTTTGTTATTCGATCATTGTGTGATCGTTCTTGAACACAAAAAATGATATTCTACGTTTATTTCATGATAAATGGTATGATTGAGGGGAGATGATAATAAAATATGATAGGTGGGGGATCATAGATGATGTGAGGTTCTCGTTCACCTTGGATTCATCAATGACGCTACGGATGTCTTTAGTGGCTATTTCCTGAGTGGATTCAATGCTTGGAGTTTTGTTCTACAGTTATGAGAATTGCATTCAACATCAGATATACATTTTACAATTTGATCGACAGGGATGAGGACCTAGAGGAATGTATGAAGGAATATCCCAACAGATATGAAAATCATGGGTTACACACTGTGTAAAATATAGTTACACGTCGTGTGGGAACCCCAATTGTGGAACTAAGGTTTCTATGGTGAGTTTTGTATCACATTCCATGGGACATGTGATTGAAGGATTGGCATGAATCTCAAAGGATACATATGAACTGAAGTCCATGTATGTGGAATCTACTAGAGTACACAACTAGGTGTAAACATGGACAAACATGGCCATGAGTACAAGGGAATTGCAGGGTGTACACGGGCCTGAACAACAATATACGGGCATGGTTATATTGAATTATAAAGGTTTTAGGATACCTCCACATTCTTTATACTACTCTTACACAATGTTTATTTGGATATTTAAATGTTATGTGATGAATCACCACATGGATAAACTAGTGGTTGGCTGGACACACCGTATACCTGTAGTACACTAATTTTACACACGTCCGCATTGAGGTTGTTTTTATCCCTTCATTTCGGTAGTTTGGACTAGAATTGGTGTTTTTGTTCACATGGTCAATTAAATAGTCTTGTGAGACATTATTTCCACATCTCAGTATTGTGATTCCCCATAGAGGATGAGACCAATATAGTGTTCTTGGTGTCCCTCCATGAGACTAAAGGGTGCTATTATATCATATTTATACCCTAGGTGGGGTGTGTTTAATTGGTGGTATGTCTTCAAGGATTATGTAGATCCTTTTTATAGCATGATTTTTTATCAAGGTTCATGATATCAATGACACATGATCCCCTACATAGTAGGTTGATCTAGATTGGGTTCATGGTGTCACCCAAAAGTCATGAGTGTGACCCCTATCTATGTATCAGTTTATTTTGTTTCTAGTGTGGTTTCATGGGAAGGTACCAATGATCATGACCTAATATTCTATTTTCTTCTGTGATAAAAATTCTCATAGAGTGGATTCATATAAAATGACCAATGATTCATGTATAATTTTATAGGTAACTTTTTTTTGTAACATTCTGGTGGTGTAGTGTTCTTCCTGATTACATATGGATTTTTCTATTTTAATTTATTTTTGTATTAAAGTTTTAAATGATGATTTTTTATGCTTTGTGTTTATTTTTTCCAATGTATCCTTTGGGTATTATTATTCTAAATAATTCATTAGTTCTTCTTACATGTGTCATGTGTCATAAATAAAACAACCCATTTTATGGCCTCCTAGGAGTATAAGGTGTTAGTGGAGAATTGAATGAGCTTTAATGACCACAATATGTTTTGGGTATTTGAATTTAAAAATTTTGCTAAACCTTAGAGCATGTTGGCCTATATACTGCTTTTATTGGGTCTTGTATTTGGAAACTCTTATCAATTTCAATACATTGTTATTGTAATCTGATTATGGGGCCATAGACGTTTTCATGCATTGGTTTCCATTTTATTAAATTTCAACATTTCATGTCCTTGGAGATATGTGAGTGTGAATAGGTCTTTTAAGATAGTGCCTCCCATATGTGGGATATTCCTACTCGATGATGGTCATCATCCTCTGGCCTATTGGAGGTGGGATTGGTTTAGTCATTAGTAGGGACACATTGGGCTAGGTCATGATAATGTGCTATCAGAGAATTAGGTTTAACTATATGATCATAGTATATGAGACTTTATTGGGGATATAATAATCAGTGTTTTGAGTTTGGGTTTTAGGCCAAGGACACCAGTGTTTTTGTGGAAGTCGATGTATTAATACACCATGACATTGACCACATGGATTTTAAATTTGTACATGTAGAAATTTGTTGTAAGGATGAAATTGGGGCATTAATCATATAGGAATTGTTTGTGATTTCCATATCCTTATTATGTTATCTCCATAGATATACTCATTCAGAATTGAAGATATTGTTTATGTCAAGAGCCTCCATGAATAAATTCATCTCGAAATCCATTGGGCAATCCTGAGGGTGATCTGTCAACTATAAAGGATGAAGTAAAAGGGCCTATACTAGAGATGGGACCTTTGGGTGGTTTACCTACTACACCACCACTAATTAAGAAACATCTAGCACTTCTATTTCCTATTGAGTATACATACATGCTGAGTGTGCTCCATGAGATCCAGACACAATGACCTCATAGGTTGAAAGGACAAGCGAGAGGCAGCCAGATGAGTTTTTTAGACATGGGAGGTTACCTGAAGATCAGATGGTTTTCCTCATGGAGATTATTAACCAAGTATATTATAAGAGATGTTGGAGTTTATTGAATCATTCATAGTACAATATATCACTCTATAGGTAAGAATTGTAGCATCCCTACATTGAAGAGTTTTTTCTGGAAACAATATGAATAGGGTGATTTCATGATCTTCTACATTTGTAGTAGTGCGGTCTTATCATGATAGTGTATTTGATGAGGTTCACAGATCTCTCCTAATAATTCATGTACTTGGTGTGGTATCCATTATTCATATCATATATCATTGAGTTGGGTGTACAATGGGATATTTGGGAAAAAGTGATATATCTATGATTTCGCACATATGATGGGGTGATTAATCATCCCTTGGTGGTGGATATATTCTTAGAAGTGTACGAGAATACAATGAATACCAGTAGTGGGAACCTAGGATATGAGTCCTTGGTGGCAGGTAACCAAAAATAGTATTAGGGACCCAAGCTTGTCTGATTCTTTAGGTGGCGATCCTGAGAAATAGGTTCAGCATGATGTGGCTCTCAGGATTTCTCGAATCAGTTGAGGTAGAGGTAGTAGTTCTAATGCGATTGTTAGGTAAATATAGAATAGGATTGTATAACCCACCATGCTAATAATTAGGAGATGATCAAGGGACCTCCTTAATTGAGAATGTGGTTGGAGATATGTGTTATGTAGGGTGACATATATGGATGAGGGGTTATTAGGGTACCAGGAGGTGGTCAGAGGTTTGTCCTATTACCACCACCACCCCAAGTGGTCCGCGCTTGGTTAAAGGAGCATGTGGTTAATGATGAGTCCATGTATATGATATACAGTCCTAAGAAAAAATGTTTATAGAGATGGTATGTGGTATAATATATTTATTTTATTCCTTTGATGTAGTATTGATAGACACATGATTGAGTCATTCCTTTCTTTACAGTTCTTTGCTGACTCATTTATTGATTCTAGTTTAGCCAATAAATGAGCCCTTGTGTTTATAGACTATGATAGGTGGTGAACCATAAAATTTTCACATCTACTGATAGTGTCATCAAATTCTTTGTGGTGTGTTCTTAGTTTTTTGTCTCTCTATATCATTGATGAGGCCTTAAGCCGTCGATTTTAGTGTGGATCGGCAATCAACATTTCATTCTGTTATTTCATATATTAGGAAGATAATTTGGGGTGTCCACAATGATGGGAATAGGTTTTCCTTTTTGAGTGAAAAGGATTGATTTGTATAGCATGATAGACTCAAGAATAAGATAATATATTCAATTATTAACTAGTTGGATAGTATGAAATTTGGAGTAGTATAAGCTATGGGCTACCTATTCCATGTGGTCATGGAAGAATATGGAGATTTCTTCCATGAGGATGTTCTATGATTACCTCCCCACTAATATGTTGAATTTTTTATTTGATTACACCCCTGGATGGCCCTGATATATTGACCATCATTTTGGATGTATCTAGTAGAGCTTCAAAAGATAAGGGTGATATATGATTATTTTCATTATAAGTTCTATTTGAGACTTAATGTTTTCCTTTAGTACTCCTGAATGATTTTTGGTATATAGGAATATGGGATATGAATGTTTTGTGTGGACTAATTGAACTTGAACTAGGTGATTGTGAAGAATAAGTATCTAGTATGAAGTGTTGAAAACATCTTAGAGTAACTGATAGGATTGAGATGGTTCCCACTGTTTGACCATTGATCCATTTATCACTAGCTATGAGTAAGAAACGAGGATATATCAATGATGGAAATCACATGATTCTCTTGTAACTATGTGTACATTGTAATTCCCTTCGGCATGATGAATTCCTTGAGAGTGATATTTGGAAACATGAATATGACCAATTAGTCTTTCTTAGAGTGGGATTTGTTGGTCTTCATTGAGGATATTCTATTTTACATTGTGTATATGAATGAGTGTGTGAGACACATGGGGATGGTACAAAGAATCCTTCAAAAGAACCTTCTTATGGGAATATCCTGATGTTTTAAATATATATTTGTTATGTCCATTTCTTTTGGCATGTCATCTCATAAGGAGTGGAATTGGGCCAATGAAGATTATATAAGTTATTTCATGGGAGCCATAAGAGAGTTCTACTGAGGTTTGATGTTTCCTTCGGTTGGTAGGGTTCTATATGAGGTTAATAGCCGATTTTTATAGAGTGGACACACCATTGAAAATAGTGAACCCAAAGGGTAATTGTTAAATGATAGTTATAAAGTTTCACAATTTCATTAAGGAGTTTTTTATGTGCTTGACGAGAGATCCCATATTGATATTTCTAGAGGAGGGTGTCGTGTATGAAGTGTTGGGTGATGCATCTAGGACGGGGATTGGTTGTGTTCTCATGAAGAGGCAGGTAATGGTTTCTTATGGTTCATGTAATTTGTACCATGTGAGTAAAATTAAATATCCCATGATCATGAGATAGTTGTGGTAGTATTTTCACTGAATATGTGAAGATAATACCAGATCTACGAGGGGTTTATCTTCCACTCTGACAACAAGAGTCTCAAATATATATTATCTCATAAGAATGTTAACATGAGATAGAGGTGGTGGATGGAGTTCCACATGTACTATGAAATCAATAAAATTTATACTCCTAGGAAGGGGAATGTGGTGGAAGACACTCTCAGCAGGAGATCGAGTTCCTAGTTATTGGATGTGGTGTCAGAGTAGTTATACTCTTTGTATTTTTTATTACTTGAAATGGATAGTTCTTCAAATCTTCAATAAATGGGTATTAACCCACCCCCCCCCCCCCCAATTTTGAAATGTGTTATGGACTCTCAGGGTGGATATATATAAAATGATACCTTATGTATTAAGATATCAAATAGATATTCTCATGATTTATATTTTGAAGGTGGGACTCACAATAACCATATTAGAGGATTGGTGATGGTAACATTGATGTTTTCATAAACAAATATGTGGGAGTTTCATACACTCCCTTTTGTAGAACATCCAAGTGCGTCTAACATGTACTAGGACATCCAAAATTAGTTTTGTAGCACATTAATGAAGAGGATTGTAGTAGAGTTAGTCTATCAATGCCTCACAAGTTAGAATGTTATGGATGAGATCTAAGTTCATGTGGGTTTAGCTCAACCCCTTGGGGTCATAGTGTGGAATTGGGATGGGATATCCATCAACTATATAAAGGGGTGACCATGAAAATCTAGTGGACATGATTCATTCTTGTTTATCGTAGACCAACTCACCTAGTGGAAGAAATTACTAGCCATTATATAGTATAGTTTAGTAGATTGAATGGGAAACTATTATGTGTAGGTGATAGTTATGATCCCAATAGTTTCCTTGATGATCATTTCCTACCATGAAACTCTATTCAATTCATTATTAATGACGTGATTATAAGAGTCCATTAGGACTCAGTTTGTATTATATCACATCCTTTCACCCCTATAATTATATCCATACACAGTAGAAAATGCATGTTATAGAGAAAATATTGCATTCATTCATGTTGGTCTTTGTCCAAATTGGATAGATCATCTACCCTTACTAGAGTTTTATTTACAGAAATTGATATCATTGCACTTTTGTAATGGAACCGTTCAAGTCCTTTTATGGGTGACCCTGGTGTTCACCTTATTTTTCAACTTATCTGGAAGAGTCAACACTTTTGGGGAAAGCGTTGGTGTGAGCTACTATAGAGAAGGTGTAGATCATCCATTAGTGGATATGGACATCTCATAGCTAGAAGAAGTCTTTTTAGAGATGATCAAGGATACCTATGGAGTTTGAGGAGGGAGACCATGTGTTCCTAAGTGTCTCACTATGATGTGTATTTAGAAAATATGTTCATGGACAAAATATCTCTCAGATATTCATTAGACCATTTCAAAAACATTATTGTATTGGTATGTTTTTGTATCTATTAGTTCTAAAACTATAGTATGACCTGATACACAACAACATCCACATGTCATAAGTTAGAAGGTATATAAATGAAATATCATGTGATATCGACTATGATGAGAATCACATTTAGGATTGAGTAGCCTTTGATGAGTACCTTGTTGAGATCAAGTATCATTCAGAGAGGATCTTTTTTTGGTGATAAATTCCCATATTATGTGTCTAGTGATAGCACTAGAATCTTCAGGAGAGGACCCGGATGTGGGACACCCAAACATGAGTCTATTACCCTTGTGCTTTTGAGTAGGTTTTTATCTTTTTCGATGAAAACCTAATGTGTGAAGAATGTAATAACTATTATTTTCCAAGTATTTTTTTCTAGAAATTATATGGATTGTTTTTGGAGCCAAAAACATAGAAAATGTCTTATTATGAGGCCCAATGTGCACGGAATAAATTTTTGGCATATATTAAAAATAACTCATGTGAAATATTGTTGAATGAGTGGAATGAATCTTGAATGGGTTTTAATTTAAGAAATTTTATGAAACCGTTGAGGTCATTGCAGGGGTGTTACCCATGGAACAATATAATCTTTATCATTGGGGGGTGTTTTTTATTTTTATTTCTTGAGTCGAATTGATAATATAAATAAATACATTATTTGGCATTACTTTTCTGATTTAGAAACTAATCTCTTTAATTAATATGTTGTTTTATAATTGTCTCAATGATGGATAGTAATCATTAGAGACCTAGACAACCATTGGAAAACATTCTTTGAAGGAAACACTAAATTAGATCATGATCGATGATTTATGAACAATTTGGGATCATGGATCTTTTTAGGAATGGAAACACAAAAATATTCTTCGTCAATGATCGATCCAAAATCCTTGTCGGATGTTTAATTTCTCTTCTAACCTATTATTTTATCTTGATAGAATTTGGATCAATTCCATGAACATAATATATTTTTCACATTGATTGTATATTAAATTAATCTAAATTTTTAGGGTTGGTTGATTTTTTGTAAGTCCATGTTTTTCAATACAATGATTTTGTAAAGGGGAACAATGAACACAGAATGAGTTTTGTTCCTAACATATGATTTTTGTGGTATTTCAACCCTTTTTATTCACACATTAATCATAGGAAATATTGGGGCCTATGCTTCAAAAAATACATGGTATTCAATTGTTGTTTGACTGTTCTTTAGATTAATGAATTGATACCATGATTATGGTTCTTGTTCAAGGATATGATCATGGATGGATGATGGAAAATGATTGTTGGAGGTGGATCAGAGTGGATGTGTGGTTCACATACATCCTGGTATCGATGGATCGCCTATGGGTAGAGTGTATAGGCGTTTCCTAAGTGGATTCAGAGCCCGGAGTATAGTTCTTCAGTGATGATAATTTCGGCCAACAAAAAATAAACATTTTATTGTGAGATAGAAATTTATAGAAACATGGATAGTGACATGGAATAAGATATCGATGGATATGGAAAATCTGAGGTTACACAAAATTTAATATGGAGGTAAACATTGTGTGGGACCCCAACCCCATGTTCAGTGATGGGGTTTCCACTATTAGTGAGGTATCCGTCATCATGTGAAAATGGGCTCAGTCGTTCAACATGAATATCCGATGATACATGTGCACAAGAATACAATGTACATAGTCATGTCCACAATACACTTCCATGGATTCTACCAGGTGTACACGGGCATGGCCAGGTGTATATGGTCAAAAAAATGTTTACATAGGTATATCTTGTAGTACACATGCATGGGTAAGTGGAATAATAATAGTTTTATGTGATCATTACAATCGATGTACAAATCCTACTTATCGTGTTTTAATAAATTTACAGTCCTTTTGAGGTATAACCACATGGAATGATTAGGGGTTATATGGACACAAAGTATACCCCTATTATTCACTTTGACTCCCCCCCTGAGGTTGTTTGGATCCCTTCATATCATTAGTCTCAACTATTTTCAATTGAGTGTGTTACCATGGACCATTCCCATGAGGGAATTATGAAAAATAACATCCACATATAAAGATTCTGATATCCTATATAGAATGACACTATAATAATGTTCATGGTTTCAATCGAAGAAACTATACTGTGATCCTCTATAATTACTATACCTATTGTGGGGTTTGTGGAATTAGTGTGAACTCCATGAGCTGGGTATAAATCATCCATTTTCATGGACATATCTATATGGTTTGATTTATCCTTTTCATTTGATCCTCAATGTAGCATGTTTCTCTAGATTGGGTTTTTGGTGACCCCTAGTGCTCCAAGGTGGGAACCACTATCATAGAATCAGTATTTTCTAATCCTACCAAGATTTAAATGGTGGGGCCTAATGAGATAGAAATCATGGATGATTGTCTCCAGTGATGGAATGGACCATGGAGGTATTGTCCTATAATGATTGTTGATTTGAAAAAATTCATGTGACCAGGAGTTCGTTGTGACTTATAGGTGGAGTGATTCACTTCAGGATTATATCTAGGTTTTTCAGTTTCAATTAAATAACATGATATTGTAGGAGAAGATTATTCACAATACATCACTATTAGTGTTTGATGGTATCCTTTAGGGTATTGTTATACCCAACCATGTATGGGATATTCCTACACATGTTATGTATTATATAGATTATTGCACATTTAATGAGGTATTGGGAGGACATTAAGTTGGTGGAGCATAGATATAGATAAATTAATTAAAAATTCAACAAAAATTAATTAATTAATATATTGAAACTAAAAAGAAAAAATATAAATAAATAATAGATACATGGAATATACCATTAAATAATACTCAATGAAATAATTAAAAAATATAAATAAACTAAATTATTAAATAAAAAATTTAATAATTAATTAATCTAATAAACCATTGAAATATTTAAAGTGAAAATGAATATTTTTATTACCAATTTCATTATCTGAATATATATACAAAAAACTAAAAAAATAATTAAATATTCATATCGTTGTTTAATTGAACATTAGAAATATAATTTTAAAATAAAATAAAAATGGAAAAAAATCAATTTAATGCCAAATCAATAGGGGAACTCGGTGATGACAATATACATTGATTAAATCCATTATCATCTACTACATCAAGTTTGTGTTTATGTTCAACCTACTCAGTATGTTCCATTTAATAAGATGTCATATTAATATGCATCATACCATGAAGCTAGTAAATAGTAAAATCAATGAAAATAAGAGGAACAAGATTACCCTTGGATAAGGAACAACAGGCTCTTCCCTACCCTATATATTGTTACAACTACATTGAAAATCATGAGTAACCCCATCTGATAATGAGAACAAAAATCAACAACAATAATAGTCTACATTTTCATTATCCATTATCATCAAATCCATACTAATAATTAGGTAAATAATTTAAATATCATGTACTAAAGAGTCCCTTATCACCTCACATTTGGCTATCACGTCCCAGCATGTGGGGAACCTAAAGCCTTGTTCGGACTACATTCCCAATGGTGTGGAAAGATCCAATGGGTTTGGAATAATTTCTGAACAAAAGCCAAAAACGTCAAATAGATTTGATGATATTAAATAATGATTAGAACATGTATCCAAACAAACTAGTAATATCGAAGATAATATAATCATTGTACCTCTAAATATAGATGGCTTCCTTCTAATTCCAATTGTGTGTACTCTACCCTATAATGGTGTCCAGTCATAGAAACATGGAAACACCTATTGTCTTGATGATTATACCCACCACCCTTGGAAGAATCAGTAAAAACCTAAAAACCACTGCATATAGGGGATCCTTCCTTACTATCCTATGATATCCTTTCATAAAAAAATAAATGGACGGTTGATCCTAAACAAATAACAATCCTTCTAATACACTATTAATTTAGGCATGATATTATTAAAACTTACAAATGGACAGCTAAAAAACTACTATTTTCTTGATGAATCCCCTAAAACTGGTCCTGAAGATAACAACATACTCATTCACTTCCTTTTCTTGCTAGAAGATATGACCCAGGTAACAACATCACAAAACGATGATCTTTATCAACCTATCTTCTAAACTATGCCAGGCTCATAAAAAATTACTTTTTAAACTATCAACCCATGGGTTATAAGTCATATATAAATAAACATCGACCAAATATCATGCCTAATCACTGAATCAAACCACTGAGCCTTTAGATACACATTAGTGGAATGATCTTTTCCCAGATGTACCATCTCAGGAAAAATGGTTATAATATTATATTGTTCTACACTCCACCTACAACAAGGATTGAAACATCCTGGTCTTTACCAAAAAAATTATCTAAGGATAAATCTACTATATAAAAATTTTCTTGAATGAATCCTACATAAGATCCATGTGAGAAAAAACATTCACAATAGGGTCCATCTATATCCTTCACAATCCATTGGTCATGTATCTATAAAAAATCACAATAGATTCTTATAGAGTCCTCATGAAATGGATGATCATATAAAACCACTCGATCCACTTCTAAAATTAGTTTTTTATATTTTCACCAGGGAATTTATTTTGATACACCATAGTGAACCCAGATCCATGACCCACTACACATCCATGGTTCCTGACACGCACATCAGCCAGAGTATGAACAGTGCAGATAACCGCTTCAACCAAAGAAGGTTCCATCAGAGTATTCACATGTTTATATTGTATCACAAATTACTCTCTCATATTTAGAAGTAATCTTCTAGGAATAGTTTTCTAAAAAACACAAGAAAAAACCTCAATCAGTCACCTGAAAATTCCAAAATCATATGACAAACATAATATATAAATATCAAACCATTAAAATAGATCTATTTAATGAAATTATATATATTACTGATCAGAAGGAAACCCTTTAAAATGTATATGTATTTTTAAATAATCTTCCCAATTTTATTTTCAAATTACAAAAAACCACAGGTCACTACCTGGTAAAAAATTCTTACCACCCATCGTAACAGGAGTTTAGTCACGAATGTGAACTGGCCAGGAAGCCCCTCTCACTTACTACCCAAATTACTACTACCCAAACATATGTATACCCAATATATAGAACCAACATCAAGAAGTGTTAGAAACATCATGTTGAGTATCCGATAGATGAAAAATAATATTAGATGAGTCTAGTTTAACCCGAAATCCTCCCAATATGGCCCTTTAGTGTGAGGTAAAAAACAAGATAAATGAAGCAAGTCATATACCTAAACAAAACATGAAAAACAAGGAGTACAATGTGAAAGATAATGATACAACTAGATCAAGAAAAAAAATATAAATACAACAAGCCAAAAAATTATGAATAAGAAAATGAATAAAGTCTCCATGTGACCAAACATATCATCAAAACCATTCCATGTCCAAGTCATTGACCACATGAGAATCCAAAATTCTACAAGATAGCTTTCCATTTACCTTGAACCTAAAATAAAACATCTTCAAACTCCCAAAATAGAAAATTGGGTTTGATCACAAAGCCACATAGAATTCCACCATTGAATCTATACACTGCAAAATATCAAGAATGTAACAATTATATATTTTAAAACCTAACACTATTTACAAAGAATTTTTATAAATATAAAACTGCTAGAAAATCATATTCTCTATGGTTTTCCATAAAATCCTTTAACATTTTCAAATCCATAAATTAAATAATAATATGTAATAAACTAAGTATTTCAAACTATACACCAAGATGTAATAATATAAAAAAATATCCATGAAATAACCAATCAGGTGAATCCATGTGCAATAAAATCCAATAAAAACCTATGATCAATAATCCATGATAAATTATAACTTGTGATAAATAAGAATAAATTATAAATCACTCTTTATTATTTTATGGACTATGGAAAAAATACTACAAATAATATTACCTAATTTAGGAATAATTTTGGAACAAACCAATATCATGTTCGTTTGTAGTTCATTAATATCCTAAAAGGAAACCATAGGGGTCCAAACACACACTAGAGTCACCTATATCTCCTTACAGACACACTCATGATCTTGAGTGTTACAAGGTAAAAAATACCTTTTAAATCCATGGTCCTAATTTTTTTAACATGCTAAAATACAAGACAAACTGCATCAGTGATTGAAATGAAAAATTTAAATAAAACCTCTTTGAAAACATTTATCATTCAATGAAATTCATAGAAACTAAAAATAACTTCAATTAAATGTCCCAACATAATTTTAAAAAAATTAATATTAATTTATTTCATTAACCCATCAAATAGAAATACTTACCTCATGAATGATGGAACACTAAATGAATTCATCAACTGAGACTAGAAAACCTTAAAATATCTTTCATTAGAAAAAAAAACATGAAACTAAAAAGGATCTATAACAATATAAATATACCACAAATATGAACCAAGAACACATCCAACACAACACCCATAACTAAAGTAATTGAGAATAAAAAGGTTCTCTTATGTAGAAATATTTAATTCACCAAACAAGATGACTATAATACAAAAGAATGATATGAAATTTTCATATATTTCCAAAATCACCAAAAATCACCTATGTATTCTGGGGGAATGATGTGGGATGAATGAATCGGTAACCAAGAAACCTATGTGTCAAAAATCCTTGGAAATGAGGTTTACACATTTACTATCCATTTCATGGCATGTAACCCATGAATTAAAAGGAAACTAAAAAATGTGTCTCCTTCGAAGAAAATATAGACATTAACCAATTCCTGATGTGATAAATTTACATGGATTGTAAACCTCTCAGACCATGAACTAAATCCAGGTCATCTAATTTGTGATAATTTCACATCATGTAATCACATTAGATGATTTTTAAATTCCAAAAAGATAGTTCTTAACACAATTTCAGTATAAAAAGTCAAAAAGGATGAAAGCAATCATATGATAGGGAGTATCTGAAAATATTAATGGGGTGTTAAAACTATAAACCACATGTGTCATTGAATCTTGGGAGAGATATATCTCTCTTGTCCACAAAATAAACTTGTTTTTTCTATCATAAATTTGTTTATTGTCAATATTGATTTTTCAACACACAAATAAATGAAATATATTAATTTTTTTCTAATCTATATGGTCTATTCATTGATTTTGGAATGATCGTAAATGCTCAACATATTTATTTAACCATTTACCCCACTCCACTGGTCATTCAAAATATGTTTTAATGGGTCATGATACCACCCTACAACCTTACAGTCTTCTAGAATAAATAATTCCCCAACTTACATAATTAAATATTTTAACATGTCAATAGAATAATAAAGGGAGGATATATGTATTATATCATGATATTTATTCATAACTTCACCGCCATTATTAACTAGATAAGGATGAACATTATTAAACTCATTAATATAAAAATGAAAAGAATACATCGAGGTAAATTAAATGTTATAAGGCCTTATTTTCTTGGATAGATTAACATATTGTCACAAACCAACCGAATTCATCCCAAAATAGGACACCTGAGGTGGCATGTGGAAAGGACTCAATGGAATTATTGATCCCCACTAGTTGGTGACACAAACCTGATAATAAAGATATACCTTTTAGAAGAATTGGTTACTCAAAAAAACATAACAAAAATCAAATTACATTAATAAAATAAAGACAAAATAATAATACATTTTCAGATAATTTATGTAGTAGAATATAAGGAAATTTTAATCTCTCTTCAAATAAAAATAAACTAAATTACACAACATAACAAATAACTCAACTCTGGGTGATTTTTGGGTAAAACTACCACCATGTCACTACCAAACACCAAACCATGATAACATGAATACCTTCCACCATAATGTCTTACCCTACCTTTACCATTATCTGAAAAAACATGGTTTATAAACACTCAAAGATATGTGATGGATGTGATCAATACAATTGCAGTAGGATCCACCAACAAATTCCAATTGGAGTTTTTATAAAAATAATATTTTTTATCTTTTAAAAAATGAAAATGGAATGAAATATAATTTCACATAGTATTCTGTAAATACATGAAATCCACCCATTTAGTAATTTTTTATTGATAAATATTATACAAACCATCACCGAAAAATTTACAAAATTTCCATTTATCAATGAATTTATAAATTAAAAAGCAAATGGAAGGATCATGGAAATTATTCCATGGGATTTTTTATGTTTGGGTTATCTGGGATACTCACACCTTAAGGATCTAGTGGCTATTTGCACACATATCTATAGAAAATGGTTCAATAGATAAGAAAAAACCTCTATAATTGATCCTTTATCATAGAAATGTTTAGTTATCATAGTTTCAAAACTCCATTCAATTTATCCATAAACCATCATAGAATTTTTTTCCCAATCTGTCACCTCTTCTATACTAAAGGTTCCCATATACTATTCCCTACATTTGGAGTCCTTCACTTTCATATATATCACACACTTGTAGAATTCTATTTTCATTGCATACATTTTTAGAAAGGAATTTTAACATATAAATATACAAATATACCTTGTAACACATTATAACATGCTTTGAAATCTATTTCAATTTTAAATAAAAAATTTGAAATCCAATCTGTAAAATATTTCCAAATATTCACATTTCAATAATAACATATCATTCCATAATTCATTCTAGAAAAAACATTTATTATATGAAAAAAATTGTGGTTTAATAAATAGATGATTTCCTCAAACCACCCTCAAGAATGAAATGGTTGTTCTATAAAAAATGGAATCCACACCAAAAATGTGAGGGTTAAAAATATGAAATTGAGAACCCTAAACCATGAAACAAATTTAAAAAAACTCAAATTCCATAATCATATGAATAATTTTGATAAGGAAAATAAATTTCTATGAAGATTCCTCATGAAGCATGAAATTTCTAATGTAGATTGAATCTTTTTCGTTCCACTTTATAATATATTCAATATAATTCTCATTATATAATGAATCAACCCATAGATCCATCTATATATTCATTAACCATTTGTTCCTTTTTTGATAGAGTGGAGATATCAAGAATAATTATGTTAGATAACAATAAATGGTCTCCTATAATTTTTTTCATGGAGCTCCTATAATTTTTTTCATGGAGCCAACAACACATGATCCATCAAAATTCCAATGTATAAAAGTATGGATTTATAAACTCTATAATTGGAAACCATATTTTCTGGATCCTACAAAATGGAATGAATAATGAGTCCAGTGAGATATGGTTCGGGTCAAAAATGAAATTTTTATATTACTTAATTCATATTTCATAGTTTATCTACATGGTATAACAAACCACATGACCATTTCTTCAATTAGAGATAGTCTCTTAGTATGAATAAATTTTCACCAATCATGGGAAACACGACCTTTTAAAAACACCACAAGTCACAGTGATAGCAGAAAATTATGTGCAGTTTGTCCAAAAATGTGTTCCAATAGTGTGTATTCATAATGAAATCCTAAAACACAAAATAGATCACCCAAAATAACACCTGAATGCTTTAATACATGGGAAATTAAAAATATATATATATATTCCCCAAAAAGTGTCATTTGGATGTGAAACTTATCCCCACCATATCAATTCCTAGAAAAAAATTTCAAGATGAAGAGGACTAATCGATGAAAAGATGAGGATAATTCTCTCCCATCATTGGTTCCCATTTTTACATTTCACGAGAATCTATTAATATCATGAAAAATACTCATATAAATAAAATTAAAATCACATGATAAATATTTTCATGAGAATCGCTATTTTATACCTTTTATTTGATAACTAACATATCTAGTTAAATTTCATTCACATCTTAGTTCAGAACCTAATAGAGATAATGATGACATTTATTAAGCTGATGAACAAGGAAAAAAATATGGAATTAATAGTTATAATATGGACCATATAACTACTAAGACACTTTAATGATCTACTCTGTGATCATAAAATGACCCAAGAATCATGTAGCTAATTTTCCTTTCCTTCTAATCTCAGAGACACATAACTGAGATCAAATATTCAATAACACCTAGTATTGTACTAAAAATCCCATATGTTAGTATCGATGAACTGGATAAGATTTATGCTGAGATAGATTTGACACTTATCATTGATTAATATTCAATGTTTTTACTAACCTCTCTATAATAATGCTCGATCAAAAAATTGAAACCTCTCCCACCTATTCTTATTAAATAGGTTATTTGTATGGAAAACACTGACAATACTCAAAGCGTCCCATTCTGATGGATTACATGAAACTTTTTTTTTAATCACACATAATATATCCTAAATATCCATCCTAAAATCATCAACAGTCCCAAACATAAAAATGTATAATATAATATAAAATATGAATTGATCACAATAATTATTTGTCTATATGGGAATGGTTTGTTTTCCTAAAATTTACCTAATAAACCATCCCCTAAAGAGGGATGTTAAAAATCTAAAATTCAAATAGGGGTCTCTACCTCTAATCATAGCTGACGACACTACTTGAAACCTCTTGATCATTTGAAAATACAACTTTCAAAAATATTAAAAAAATGTTGTTTCTAAAATAAGAGAAAAATGTTATGAATTATTTATTCAATCTATCATCACCCATATAGAATTCTATCTAGGGAGAGTACCTGAAAATCATATATAAATTCCAAAGATATCCCATCCAATTTGTTGAAGGGTATTTAGAGAATCTAGAGTTTGGTAGACATATATTTTTATTCAACCATAATCTACTGACGTGAAATAAAATGATAACCAAAATATGTAATGTCATGTTTCTAAAATTACCAATATAATAAACTTTGTAGATCATAGTTCATCTTTATTATATGAATATTAATAAATATTTGAGAATAATGAAAACATTAGATCATATACTTTATTCTATCTAATTGAATGAAAAAAATCTTATGAAATAATGTTAAAGATAAATGGAGAAATTGAAATTGAAAAAGGAAGACCCACCTTATAAAGTAGTCATCATACTCCCAACAACATTGACCAACTGTTACTCATAATGAATCAACTTTAGAAGAAGTAATTTCAACTAATCACTAGGAAGAGGAATATCAGACTCCTCCTTGTTCACGTGCTGGTGCATCTATGAATTTAATCCCATTATGTTACATTCATATTTTGATTACATTTTTTGATTAAGATGGAAATTTATAATCAAATTTCTTGAAAAATATTTTCATTTTCATAGTGCATATAGAATTTTCAATATGAATGATCAATGATACATTCCCCATTTCCGTTTCCTAAGGTTTGGTTCATTATGAGTGAATGTATGACTTAAGATAACATGGACAGAATTGAAATTTAGTGTTTCCCTAAAGAGTTAATCTCAAAAAATATTGATATAATACAAAATTTTAACATGATCTGAAGCATGAGTTGGATAATGCTTCTCATGTGTCTAAAGATGGATATATTCATACAATATTTCTTGATAATATTATATAATAACACAACCCAAAATAACTCATTATGAATCTAAAAATACAACATATCCCATTTATGATTTTGGTAAATTAAATATATGTGACGAGTTCATATTTCACTTCAACAAATCTTAGGAAGTCTCACATGGTGTTTCCTATATGAATTTTTCCACATTCCTAGTTACAGAAGTCCAAGAATATTCAAGCTTATAATATCCTTTACAACCCACCTATAATATCATAGTAAACCTAAGAAGCTTTAAATATCAAATATATTGTGTAGTTCCTCCCATGAATATATATATATCATCTTATAAAGATCTATATAGATTCTATTTTCATAAATAACGTGTTCTAAGAACATAACTTCTTAAATACAAAAGTAACATTTCAAAAAATTACCATATAGTTGGTGAAACATAATGATTATTACAATGCATTAATGGTGATGTTCAGTCACATATTTAGTTATCGAGTTATCCAAAATGCAATCTATGAATACCATGAAAAAGTAGTCAGGGTTTGTATTAAAATTTTGATTCATCATATCCATCGTGGGAACTAGTTAGTCAAAAAAATCATTGATATGGGGGAATGATACTTGTTATTTAACATAACTAGGAAGAGATTTTAATAAATGGGACACAAATATAGTGGCCCATAATCACTTTTGATTAAAATAATAGTTGTTTCTCTAGGAAATATCCTAGGAATAATTGATCCATTAACTTTCAAATCATACCATTGAATCATCAATTATAATAATTACTCTATATCAATATTGTAAGAAAGATTAAATATCGGATATGTTCTATCCCTATATAAATCAAAAACATTAATTCTCTCCCTAAGAATAACTAGATAAATTTGCAGAAAACACAACATGAAATTACATACCCACTAATGATTATAATAACAATCGTTTTTGAAATATTAAATATAAATTATGGAATAATTTGTTCTGCTCTGGTAAAGGAGTTCACTCTCAGGAAGTTCTTAAATTCCATTTTTTTGGAACCTCTAAGAGGTCACATCAAATTTCATAAATTAAACAAATCAATGACTAAAATAAATATCATCTTTATAGGATACCAAATGATCTATACTGAGGATAACATCAATTGGACGAAATATAAGAATCATAAAATCCCATACTATATCAACTTCTAATATCAAAATATACCCTGGGGGACATCAAAACCAAGACTCCTTCTTCATCCCATGAGGCATCATCAACTTTGTAACAAACCACATCAGTCATATTGGATGATATAAATGTTTACATAGTGGGTTGATAAAATGTGATGATAGGTATTGCTATCAAATAAATCATTCACTAATGATGAAACAATAATGATATTTTCCCTCATATTTGTAGGTTCCACAACAACATCCACAAGAGGCTCTTTTATTTCATGAAACATCATCATTCTAGAAGCTTGTTTCTAGGACATAATATCATTTAAATCGTCTTACATAAAAACAACCCATTTAGTTTTAGAAGAACCTATACCCTATCCCGGAGAAGAAAAATCATGATTGAACTGGAATAAGGGTCCGCTATATTAAAATTTGTTAGATATTATATGATTCATGGGGAATGTAAAACAGTTATGCCGGATCATTCAATGCTAGTAGAAATTCAATGGTTCAATTTTATCTCCACTAATAATATGGTATATTTACAATCATGGAATTTCTAAATACCATATTTACATGTGTCATTTAATTTCATCTTATTTTTATAGGATCTGTTGAACACACCACTATGTGGTAGAGGAATCCAACTACCCCAAAATTATAGATATTAAATATCAAGTAGAAAGACCTTACGAAACCACCTAGCCTTCATGATATCACTGTATACAATATCGGGATATAAATTAACCATCTTGGAGAGGTGGTCGGAAATATTATAGTTTTATCACCTTTTTTAAGGGTAATGGTAATCATGAATTTATCCATCATTAATGAGTTAGGGAAAAAATCTATAAAAAGTTATTTTTGATGCCATTCCACACCTAAAAATCATGTTTTTTTTCTTGAACAATTGTTTCCCACCTTCTTGTTCATATTAAATTTATCATAGATTTGGGACACATCAAATTGAATGAATATATATTTTCAAAGAAGTAAAAAATCAATTGGACCTTCACCAATAAGTGAAAGTCTTCCATATGATCACTCTTTAATTGTATAGATAGTTGTTTAATTAGGAGAAAATATAAGTATCAATTTTTATCACCTCCTATTCCTTTCTTCAATTCTATATCATGGATTTTTGTGAGTACAAGAACCTAGACAATACCCTAGATCTCATGCACCACTACTTAAAAAATTTAAATTGGATATAGGTTTACCCCATTGAAAATCATCTACAACAACCACCTGAGAAACACATGGAATCCTTATAGGGGAAGGGTACTATTTCAAAGAAATAATATAAACCATCAGATAACTGAGACATCAATGTTTTAACTAATATATCATGTAATAATAAATGTGATTAAATAAAAAGTCAATATAAGTGATAAACATCCCAATATTATATGGTAGAATAATGCTCGTTATGATGAGAGTTGTCCATACACTTTATTATTACCAAAGAATTATGTCCTAAAAATCCAATATCCTTTCAATGAAAAAAACCTTGAGACATGAATACCATGGGAATGGAAACCATCACTTTGGCACCAATTATTCGTGATCTATCATGGTTCACCCCGAATACAGACACCTAATCCATTCATGGAAAGGTTAAAATGGGGTTCCCGATTCCCATGGCTGCACAATATGATCCCAGGCATCAAGAAATACAATTGAGAAGGATTTATCACTAAAAAATAAATTCATAAAATTGATGAAATATATAAAATAAATAAAACATGAAAATTCAAACCTAAATAATATATGATAAAGTATACAAGGAAAATACTAGTTACAAACCATGAAAAATAAACCAAATTACACAAGATAACATAAATCTCATCTACACCTGATATGTGAATCAAAATTCCACCATGTGGACTCAAAACACCACACCTAACTAATATAGTTACCCACTACCACCTTTCAACCCCTGGTATTTACATGCATTGGAATAAACAAGGAGTATTATAACCCAATGGTATGCATAGTGTGTGGCCAAAAATTTTCCATTATGTCCCCCACCAATGTGTTCTCAAATAATTCTTTTTAAATAAATCTAGTAATGCTAGTTCAAATAAAATCAATTCATGAAAAACTTTTTTTCATAGATTGATGTAAATATTTGAAATATAGACTATCAGTGAATTGGGAAATCATTTTTTTTTAACAAAGGGAACATATAAAAATAACTAATATTATATCCAATCTCACTATAAGTGATACACAACTCTATATCACGGGTTACCAAAAGGCTCAATATGTTGTGATATGGCCATAGAAATACCCATTAGCTATGCCTTATGTCAAGACAATCACATATCTGTTCAATTAATACATGTCAATAAAATAAGAACACGGGCAGGTAAACCATCCTGTTGACACCAAATAGACTTGGTCTATCCTCATTCATCCCTAAACTAGAAACCTGATCCATCATGTGGTAAGGCTTTAATGGTGTTGCTGATCACCCTAGGTGGGTGATTGGAACCTATAAATCTCAAACTACCTTTGGGAAGGATTTAACACTCAAAAATTCAAGTGTACAATGGATGAAATATATAAAAGAAAAAAACATGAAAATTCAAAGATGGAATATTGATGTTAAATAATATAAGAAATATAAATGTTTCAAATTGAAAAAATATGCTAATGTACAAATGATAAAATAAATCGCATCCACTAGTGATATGTGGGTCAAATTATAACAATGTCACCACATAAACTCCACTAATTTCTAATATAATTTCCCACTCCCACCACGTAGCACCTCATATATACAATAATTATACCAATAAAGGCCAAAATTCACCCATTTGAAGGTGTATCATGTGTCGATAAAGTTTTCATTATGAACCAAATGTGTTCCATAAAGAATAATTTTTAAAACGAAATACTTATACTATTATAAATAAAAAGACTCCCTAAAATATTTTTTTAATTGTTTAATTTAAACCATTAAAATCCATCATTTATAGAATAGTTTATAAATAATTCATAAGTAAACAATAATGAATTAATTAAAAAAAATCCATTTCTTAAATAATTTTTTATAATTGAATATATAATGAAGAACCATGTGAATTAGTCCTATGATAGGATTGGTCTGGGTTATCATAGATCCTCACACCACCATGATTAAATGAATAAGTGTTCACATGTACCTAGAACACATGCCCCTAGATGAGAGAAAATTGTAACGTCCCGACCCGGAAGCCACTAAACCAGTGCTCCGAGCCAGTTCGCCACAAGGCTTTAAGCGTGCCTCCTCGTATGCCAGATGCTGCCGACTAGCAGCGAGGGACTTGGGTGTGATAGTGGGGAGATTATGCCCTCATACCAGAGTAAGAAAACAGAGGAAATAACTAAGTATCATACACAGCGGATAGTAAACAGAGTGTAGAAGCATTAAACAACAGAAATTGAACTAGCTGTAATAGTAAAATGTTTTAAAAGCCCAAACAGCTATGCAATACAATACAACACTGGTCACCCACTGGTCAACCATATAGGTACAAGTAAAAAAGAAACTGAAAGTAAAAGTACAGGGCTCTGCTACTAACTATGAGACAATCCACGTACCCGATCTCCAGAAACTATCAAACTGCAGCAGCCTGATCAGTAGTACCACTCGAGCAGCTCCGCTCGATCATGCAACACTGGGCCTCAGCCCTATCCACCATGAAACTCATGCTCAACCTGAAAAGCAGACATAAGTTCTACACATACACCGAGGTGTACGTGCAGGGGTGAAAAATAATCTCAGTAGGGCACCCCGAAAAAAACCTAAAATAGTGCTTCTGAAAGTGTATGCAACAACAACGTGCTCAGCCTAGCTGGAACACAACAACGGAAGTAAACCAAACGTGCAACCATATAAAACTCAGGGTCTGTAATCCCTGTCGACTGGGCAAGTGCCACCATGGATGTCCATATCTATATACGTACACATGTATAGTTCCATACCTATACACATGTACATAAATATGAATATTCATGATTATGTGATTCAAATAACAAGAAAACACATCAGTAATTGATCCTTGGGACCATAAGCCTGATCTCCTGGACATCTTATGCAAGGGAATTGAGCTACATGTCATGCCACTAAAGTCGTGTATCATTAAGTCAATCTCTGGGTCCGTAATCCCATCGACATGTTCCTGCATCGGCCAAAACTGGAAATATATATCTGAACATGTCAACCAGAACCAAGCCCTTAGGCTAAACAGAATCACGATCTCAGGCTAAACAAAACCATGCCCTCAGGCTAAACAGAACCATTCCCTCCAGCCTTGCCCTCAGGAGAAATAGTAACCTTTCCCTCAGGTGAAACAATAACCTGGCCCTTAGGCCTTTCCCTCAGGTGAATTAGAATCTCTCCCACGGACATAACAGAATCTCGCCCACAGGCATAACAGAATCTCTCCCTCAGGCATACAAAGTGTCGCCCTCGGGCACATAACTCAATCCCTCATGCATGAAAGGTTTCCCTTAGCCGAAATAGAACGTCACCCTCAGGCTAATATAGTCACGCCCTCATGAAATAGTAAAACACTACCCTCAGGAACAAGTAATTAGGTGATTCCCAATATATAAACATGAAATTTACATACAATTCCTTTCAAGGAAAAAGTAATGCATAATTAAACAAGGCATACCCTCAGGTATCCTGGCCAAACGGCTAAATAGAGGAACGCACCCCTTGGGATGGTCCTAGATCCAAGTAGCGATCCCAAACAGCATTTTAATATCATTTGATTATCTATACAATTCTAGATATCTTTTCAGAAAAGGCATCAAACATTCAACACCCCAAACATGGTTTCATATCTCAATAGTACAAAAAAAAAGCACATCAGTTGGATTTTAAACACCATACCACCTACTACTCAGGTAGACAAGGAAAATTAGGCATCCCAACAAACAAGAAGACGCCTCACGTCAGGCTCAATAGCCACCAACCAGGAAGAACCTCTGGTGACCACTATAGCATCAGCAAAACTAAGTCAGATATAAAAAAACAGTGCGGGTGGCCCGAACGCCCAACCCAACCCTAAAACATAACCCAACAGGGTTACTAGTTTGGAATGGGTTCTAGATGACACCTGAAGTCCTTCTCTACCCAAACCTGATGTAATAACTCAGTTCGGTCAAACAGCTGGCACCCGCTGGGTCCCAAAAATCAAACACCAGAGAGTTATCCTACTCAGGATCCTCCAGATAAACAGAGAGAAGGAATCATACATGGGATCCTTAGTAAAGAGGAATACTACATGGGATCCTTGAATGAAGAACAAAATAGGCAACCCATAATAGGGTTCCTCTCAAAGAAAACATTAGAGATTTCCTACAAGGACTCCCGAGTTTCGCACACAAGAAATGCATCCCTCAGGGGACCCTTAAGAGCATTCGGTCTCACGACCTCTTAGGCCAGAAGGGAATGTATCACAAGAGAAACGTACAATAAAGAAAGGTTATAGGAGATAGATCACAGACCATCTCATATTAAGGTTTCTACTAAGTTGTTCCGAACACCCCACCTATCTACCTCACCAAGTCTCACCCTCAGGTGACGACTGGGCTTGATAAAAGGAGGAAGAATCCCATCCATTTATATAAAAACCACCAAAACCCATTTATATGAACTATAAATGTAGAAATGTCTCCACCATTGCGATCTACGTGGAAAAACGCTCAGAATCGACTACTCACACACCCAATTCTGACTTCCAGAGCCCAAGATATCCCAAAATTACTAAACTAGAGTAGTACATGGCCAGAGCTAATTGGGCCTGGTTGTGTAATAGTACACGGCATGTACATTACTGTTCATGGAGTTTACTGTTCACAAAAAGTCACACCGTGTCCGTTTTCACTCGAACACATGCCCATGTACCACTACACGGTGTGTACTCAAAGTACACGGTGTATACTTCAAAAAAAACCACTAAAACCATGTTTTATTCCATAAGGCCAGCCACACGGCCACCACTACACGGCGTGTACTCAAAGTACACAGTGTGTACATAAAAAAAACTCATCTTCCCCGAACGGGAAGAACACATGGAATGTTCCCCTGGAACACACGCCGTGTATACTGGGTTTTCCGATGGGAAATCCCTAAAAACGCACGATTCACCCGTTTTCACCCCCGAAACAACAGATCGAGCCCCATGGGCATACCAGTAAGCGATATAAGGCTTTTAAAACATAAAAAACTTGTCTAAAGGGGATATTTGGCGAAAACGTAAATGGCCCTACCTTCAGGCAGAAACCGTTGAAGCTTCAGTTGATTTCACGGCTCCCGGTTGCCCTTCACAGAATTAGCGCGTCGAGGGCTTCGAATTGGTACCACTCTTGCCTTCCTTCTCTCCTGTTTTCTCGATCTCCCAATTATCCCATGGTACATGGCCAAGGAGGATCCACACATGGTTCATTTTCAAGAAGGATGAGGGTGGAAGAGAGAGAAAAGAAAAGAAAATATGAAAAAAGGAAGAAAAAGGGGCCTGGGCCGGTCCTCGACATGAGTTTATGCCTTCCCTAGGCTAAACTCCCCATTCTGAACTCAACGGCTCAAAAGGAATCTCAATCCGAAACTCCATTTATATTTTATCACTAAATTAACTCACGTGAATATATTAATATTTAATTTAATAATATTAAACATTAAATATTTCGCCAAAATTCGAACAGCTCGAAATTCTTCCAAACTACTGTCATATGGTAAAAACCCTATTCTAGGTCCAACGGAGTTGTCAGAAAACTTATCTGAGATCATATGGTAGGGGAAAATGACCAATTTACCCCTTACAAGCATCCAACAACAAAATTTCAAATTTCTGCTCAAAACTGCAATTCGGAAAAACACGGGTTCTTACAAAAACCTTGATAAGATAACCCGTTATAATAAAATTATTTACTTATTGTATTTATAAAAGCCCTTAAAATGTACCTATAAACCATCCTATGATGATTATCATAATTCATACCACTTCAATGTACCCCAGGTACCCATCTTCAAAAACACACACTAGAAGGATTTCATTTTACAAAATAGAACACACTTGGAAGATTCAATTTTAATATTTTAAAAAATTCAAAGATCATTTAACAAATAAATATTAAAATTAAACATTCAAATAATCAAAACAATCTACGTAATCTATAATCATTATCAATACAAAATGGATAAAAAATTAAAAATATTACCAAATATTACCGTTTCATGAATAATATACTATATCATAAATCAATTTGGAAAAATAGTTTTCAATGAGAATGATATCATAAATTAATACATTGTTTATTTTCATGAAACTAACCACATTAACCATTTTTTATTTATACAATGATAAGGTGTCCATGTAAATAGTAATGAAGATTAATAAGACCAAAATTCTTGTCTTAAACTATGAAACACATGTCAAAAATAGTTGATTATAAAATCCCATTAAAAATGTATACATGGAAATCCATTTACCTTGACAATTCTTAAAGAAGCACACAATGACTAATGTAGACCCAACCAATTTCTTCCTACCATGAAATATATCTAATAGGGTTATCACTAGATCATGGATGAATACATACATTTGGCCATTAAATTCTAGATGTATGGTTTATCCCATGAAACAAGTAGGAGATATAAAAGAGTGGTGATGATTAAAAGATAATTACCTCATTCCTTGAATTTATATAGAATCAAAAGATCCACAATAATTTCTCTTGATAAGTGTTGAGATATCTAAAATATTCAATTTGAAACCCCCATATATTGGATATTAGGATATGGGAGGATGAAAGAAAACAATTTTATATTTTTTAGGATCAAAATGAAATCATTGGATTAATTAATTCACATCACATGATTTAATTGTATGTATTAACAAATTGTGAAAAAGTCATGATCTAATTTCAATTAATTAGAGATTGTTTCATGGTTTGGTAAAATAAGTTCCAAACCTCACAACAAACATTCGTGACACCACAAGCAGAAAATACTACATGTTACATAGTATTTGGGAATATTATATGGTTTGGAAAACCATTCCCCAACTATTAACATTTTCATAAACCTAAAAAGCTTCCCAAAATCACCTGAAACAAACCATGAATGGTTTAATGATAATTTTGATCAGAACAATTAATAAAAATATTAAAATTTTATTATTTTAGATAAAAATAAACTTGTGTCTTCATTATATAAATATTTTTTATCTAAAGAAAAAATACTTTAGCAGTGGTTCCATGGGAAACATCATGTAACACTTTTGATGGCAGGCTTAAAAGGGTGTTTTAATAAGTTTCTTCATTAACATGAGGGTTCACATACAAATATGTACTAGAAAATAATTTTTTGGGTGTGATAGTAAAATAATTTTTCTTGGGTCCATCTGAGTCATCAAAAAGAACTATATAGACAAGTAGTACTCTTAAATTAGTTTTCCACATACTAATTTCTCTCTCACCATCATACTTATCAACATCAAACATCACTAATTAGGTATCTAAGCATGACAAGAGGCTCTGATATTAATTGATAGGTTGATATAGATTTTATATAAAGAATCCTTCAAAAAATAATAATGTGAAATTTTATAAGAATAACTTATGTTCCGACACTAAATGGAAGATACACAAAAACAAAAATAGATCATAGAATTATTAAATTATTTTGTTAATGAAAATAATTGGATGGAAAATAACACAGGATTTTCATACATTAGATCTCACTGTTCCTACATAAAATAGAAGAAAATGACTTTCATGATTTAATATTATCTACTGAAAACAAAATAAAAGGAAAATAATAATGAGGATGAATCAAATGAAACACACATTAATGACATAATTTATATGTGCATGGGGAAATTTTCCCCCAAGGAGTCATCTGTAATCCCTAGAATGAATAAAGTAATTTAGTCCCCAAAAAATTAATTATAAAAAACACAACCACACATATAATTTAAAATTATTATTTATAGGAAGAATATAGTAAGGATCTAAAAACAATACATAAATTCCATTATATGATTATTCATACACCAAGAAACTGAGTGGTCACTCATTGAAATGGATGAATGGGATTACCATAGATGATACTATTCAAAAAAATTGTGACACACATAGAGATTTCAATATTATAACTCTCCAAATAATAATATCACCAGGCCAGGGGATTCAAATCCATTTTGGAGGGCTACGATAGATCCCACAAGGTCTCTCTCCACTATCTAGATTGAATGAAAAACATAAGAATGAAAAAACACCACATTGATAATCTAATCAAAGTCTTAGTAAATGAGGTCACTCAATAATAAAGGTGTAAATAGGGTGAATGAGGCATTTTATATGAGGATGTTGAGAAGGACCTTTCGGTGGTCTATGGTAAGTAAAAATAATTGATAACCATTGCTAGGAAAACAAATTGCAGAATAAGAGGGACACATGTTGTATGATGAACAGATTAAAAAAATGGATGAGCACTAAAATGAAGTTGTTATTCATAATATAAAACCTATAGAGAACCTTGAGAACATATATCCATATGATCTCGATTATTCATCTATAAAGAAATCACTCAAGGGAAATAATAGCATTATTCTATAGAAATAGAACAAATGAAATAACCCCCTCCCCATCATAAAGAAACAACAATAGAACTATGCAGGGGAATATTAAACCCCATAGAAAGGAACAAGGAGGAATGAAGATGATATTTCTTATTTATTTACCTACTAAAAAATATGTAACATATTTTACATGGAAAATAACAAAAAAACAAGAGAAGGAATATTTTTTTCAAAATAAACACCAGAATTCACATAGAATCCCCTAAAAAGTGACTATAGACAATTGGTGTCACGACTCAAAAGAAAGAAAATTTAGAAATCAAGATTAAAAAAATTTATCAAATTTTTATACACTAGGAATCCTAGGCTTACAATCCTAGAATTACAATTTTGGAGTAAAAAACTGAGAGATAAAATGAATTTGGTTTAAAAAAATTTAAACCAAACGTAGAGTAAAATTGGGAGAGATTGGAGGAATTTAGGTATACTCATATAGGACCCAATAGATAATATCTTTGGTGGATGATGAAACATAGTGTCTAGTCTTTTGTATTGGGTAAAAACATCGCAATAAGGATGTAGTAGTTAATGTAATTTTGGTTCTGCTTGGGAGATCATCCTCTAGATAGAATAATGATGGCATAGTTCTTCATAAATTTATATAACACTTGAAAATATGAATTTTGAAACTTTATGTCAGTGTTAATATTTGTAGAAATGTATATCGGAGTATCCTAACTAGTTTTCTATATCATCATTGAATGAGTTTGGATGCCACATAAAAATGATCTATAAAACTAACAAGCCAATCTCTAACCATAAAAAATAATTAAAAATTAAAAAAATTTAATTATCTATGAGGGATTAAAATATAATTTCAAAATAATTAAAATAAAATTAATTTGAATTCAAAAATGATAAGACTAATTAAAACAGGTTTTAAATTATCATTAAAAAATTAGCTGTATAAAAACATGTCAATAATATCCCCTATATATCACAATGATCTTCCTATAAAATTCAGACATGAATTTTGAGAGACACATTCTATATTCAAGATGATATGTAATTATTAAAAAATTAGTGACACTACATTATGTACAAAATATAATATTGATTAATTTTACTGTTAGTATGTATTACATTTGAAATGAATGAAATAGTGATATACATCATAAAATGTGAGTTTAAAACTAATATTTTTTTAAAAAAAATCATTTTGTATGTTTATATGAAAATGTTAAATAGTTATAGTCTCCTTTAAAAATATTTTTTAAATTCACTTAAAATATTCTCATGGTTTATATATAAAATATATGAACATATAATATATAAGAAATTGATCATGAAAATAAAATAAACATTTACTAAATAAAATTATCAAAATAATCCTATAACAAATTGTAATTTGAATTTTTAGATTTATTGAAAATAATTAACGTTGAAATATTTTGTGATATTTGGAACCCATGTGAATGTAAAATGAATTTTATTTAATTTTCATACCCTCATAATTTCGGTTTTATATATATAAAATGTCTCCAATCTAAAATCAATGCACTATTTGTGTGCTCTTGTAGTCGGTTGAATGTGTATCATGTTTTTTTCTCAAATACCTCATTAAGGGAATACAGTTTAGCATAAGATATTAATTTGTTATATTGTTTGAAAATAGTAGGATATAAATGAAAGGAATGATCCACTTTATCTGTATGGGGATGACATCAACTTATTTGTAAATAATCTAGGATCACGTGTATGTGATAGAGAATCTATTACCATAAAACTTATGTTTGGTTACAATACTACATGAAAGTGCTCATGTGGTGATAGAGTATGTATCCATTCCCAAGATAATCATATGTAATCTCAAATACAATGAAAAAAAAGATTTATGAGGTTAGTAGTTAATTATGAGAATAAAAATTGAACTAATTATGAAGAAGTTAAATCATCATGAGGAAAGTTGTAGACAAGTAAAGTGGTAGATTTATAAGTCACTCATACAGTTTCATGCATGCTCATGGTAGCATCATACCCTAGGGGAGTCTGGAATGATATTGGATTCATGGTAGGATAATTATTTACACATGATGTAGATTCATCTTTAACACATGAAGTGGATAATGTCTATGATGTATACTCATGATTAGTTGTGAGTTCACTTTGTGGTTTCTCACTAACATAACACAAGCAGTAGGTTTGGTTTAAACAGATCTTATTGGTGGGTGGATTCAAATTATATTTTGTGATTTCAATAACCGACATCCCATGATTAATAATAAAATACATGTAACCAGATATTTATATAAGAAAACTAATCATTTAACCTATATTACCATGTAGAAAATCACTCACATACACATATCTAGAATCATGTATCATCTTTTAATTACATTATATAGTGATTCTTTTCGCCACCTAAACATCAGATTCCTCATTCTATCATACTAACTTATTTTAATATGATTTCATGGTATTTAGACTGGATTATTGATCAAATATGCATGGATATGTTATTTTGAAATATCATGGGAATATTTTTAGAAACAAAATATTAAATATACATATAATATAACTAAAATATTATAGATACATTAATCGGTTGTTATAGTATTCAAATGTGAATTTCATCCTTCCTATATTTTTTATGAATTATGTATAAATATCATATATGTAGAACTCAAAAAGAGGTATGAAATTTTGTGTTTTCTAGTTATTGTAATCACTAAATAATAGTTCCTCACTTAAAACTAAATTTCGTTTCTACTGAAAATATTCACAATCTATAGATAAATAATAATAACATCTAGAGATGGATGAAGATATTTTTTTTATTTTAAAAATACATATAAAAAATCATATCCTTCAAAAAAATATAAATTTAGAAATTACATTTATTATCTTTCATGATAAATCCAAACACCATGAGTTAACAAGTCTATAAAAATATTCCACAATCACTATTTATATATTTTTTAATTGAATGAAGTATAAACATAATATTTTTGAACATAAGTATCTATTTAAGATAAAATTTATGTATATCTCAAAAAACAGAAATTATTTTTGTAATTATAATTTTATAGGTAGAATATTATTAATTGTGAGTTATTAAAATATATCAAATCATATTACATATAGAAAAAAACAATAAAACTCTCTGAAAATCCCCCTTTTATTACAAAATAGAACAAAATTCCCCATAATTATCCAACTATTTTTAATTAAATATAATTTTTTTTTCTCTTATTAAAAAATAATATTCATTTTGGAAAAAATAGGAAATTATGTTTATTTAAATTTAAAATAGATTTAAACTTATTGAAATTTATAAATAATAAATTTTAAATAATTAAAAAACATAGAAAAAATATGAACTTAAATGAATATTAAAACAAAAACTCCCCAAAAACATATGAAAAAAATAAAAATATAAATTAGAAAAAAAAAATCATAAATAAAACAATAAATCAAATCAACGAAAAACTAGTATGATTTAATAACCCAGTCAATCAACCCTATCATTCTTATGAAACAGTATATTCATAATAATAAAAAATACGATAATAAAACAACTCAACATAAATTAAATAAGAATAAAAATTTGTAATATAATTGATGTTAAACCATTTTAATTAACATCTCATTTTAAGAAAAATATTTAAATAATTCATGCTTTATATGATTTAAAAACATAAAATATCCAAGCATGGAGGATTTTTTTAAAATTATAATGTTTTAAATTTTATCATTTATATAACCACCTAATATAAATATATAATAATTGAAAATAATTTTAATAATTCAATAGAAAATTAAATATAACATAATAAATTAAATTCTTAATAAAAAAGAATGGGTATTTACCTACGAATTAATTTTTAATTCCCTTCAATCTAATATACATATAATAATTAATATCAATTTTGGGACATCATCATGAACAAAACAAGAACATCTACAAAGTTCCATGAAATCAAGTTAATAATATTAAGTGTATTGATAATATAATATGAAATGAGTTAAAATATTGCTAAAAAAAGTTCATTATATAAGAAAAATATTTACCCTCATTCCAAAAATCAAAATTTATCTATCCCTTAAACAATTAATGTATATCAAATAGTTTTATTGAATTAAATTAATTGTTTGATATATTTTTTTATATTATCAATTGAAAATAATCATATTTAAATCATCATCATATTCATTTTTCATTTGAGATGGGAGACCATATTTTATTATGAGAATATCCATGATTAGGAAGTCACCATCAAGGACGGAAGGGAAATCAAGATCGTCAATAAGTTGTAAAATTTGATACTATCGAGCACATTAGTGAGGTTATTTTATTATAGATCTTTACAACTAATTTTTATATTAATTCATAATATTTTACATGAATCAAAACTGATGTAGTACCATCTAGATCAAACTCACATGATTATTTGGGATCATGTAACAATTGATCTAGATTTTTCATTCTTTCACTCAACAATTCACTATTTGGACAAATGAGATATGAAATTTCAATTTAGAAAGAAATTGTAAGAGTGATTATTTTGAATATGGTCACTAATATGAAAAGTCCTGGAAGAAATAGGGATTGATATATTACTAGTGGTTGAAACTTTTCAAATATACTCTCATCCCCCATCATTATGATGATATAACAACTAATCATATGGAACATTGTTACACACCTAGAATGAGGTAGGTATATTTTTTCCATTTATTTTATGTATTATATTGGGGTATTTCTATTTTTTGATGCATTGGTAGGATTCATGGTTGAAGGATATATTTTTGTACACATATGGTATACACTACTATATAGTTTTGAATATGGACTAGGTCATGGCCCAACACTAGAAATAATAATGGGTGTAGAGGGTTATCTAGATTGTGGGTCCCGACTATTACATGGCCCTGAATATTTTAGATGAAATGGAATTTCATTGTCATCCCAACAGAAAATAGAGTGGGGAAAAATCCATAATAGTTGGTGTGCTTACCATGTTGGAGTGTGGTCACTCTTTCTCTAATCTGATTGAAAATAGATAAGGAGGAACCAAGATGTGGTTTTCAATGATTTATTTGGTAGAAAATCATGAGGCAAATCACTCCAATGTCATTTTGGTCTCTGTGGAGGGTGCGACATAGAAAAATTCACTACGACTATGGTAGATACCACCACATCATGGTTATAAAGTCATTAGTTTTCAAAAAATTTGATTTAAAAAATGAGTTTAGAGGGCATATATACATTAAAAATATAAACCAAATGTTTTATTTAAAGGTGAATTGAATCAATTTTAACCCAATTATTTTTATAAAATTCTGAATTCCCTTCCTTCTCTCTAGGGAACTAGAAAAATAATGTTTCTTGATTAAATTATAGGATATATCTTTTTCATCCAATTGTATTCCTCATGGTATTTGATTGATGGATGAATTAGTGGTTCGTGGCTTCACTCCCACCACACTGTTATATATAACTATGAGGCTAACAATTTCAATATTATACTTCTAGTTTTCTTGATTAATTCAATGGAAAAATTAATTAAAATTATTTGAATAAAAAAATTCAAAATGAAAATTACCTCTAAGAAAACTATTTTTTAGCATTAGTTGGTTAGAATTAATTATGCATAGGATTGGAGGTTTTTTATTCATATATACATCTCATATTGAAATTTGGTAACCATGGTAGTTACACCTCCATGAAAAAAATGTTTTTATGGAATGGGGTTCCAATCATGAATATGATCATTAATCTGTGTTATACTCCGAAAAAAAATTAATTGCGATTATTTCATGGGTTTTATATTGGAGGTATAACTGGAATCATAATGGGTTACACCCACCACCTACTTTATATACTTTTTCCATGTTTAAATTTTATTATATTTCTTTTTGTTATATATATTTATATCTAATTATAATGGGATATCTCTTTATTTTCTTTCCAGAATGTTTGGAAAGTAAATGTGGATAGCCTACTTGGTAGTATACTACCCCTATTTATATTCTGGTAGGGTGCATATATATAGATTTTTTTCTTCATGAAAAAAATAAGGTGATGGTTACATACATCTCTATTAGAGCAAAATGATGATATTATCCTAGTTTATAGATTCTGGATTATAGACATAGACATGATGTATAGCCTACTGTAATTAAACATATGAAACCCTGATTAATTTTCAAATTTTGTGTCGTATTGATTTCAATAGTGAAATTTACATTCTACTACTACTCGATTTATATAATATATAGTTATGAGTATGGTATTTTCTTTCACATGAATTGAATCTTGTATTTTATTTATCTTTTTTCCTTAGAGGTGGGATTGTGTGTTAGGAAACATTTACCAAAATAACGATTTATACCGTTGGAATTTATTTCCAACATTGGGTGTATGGGGGATACACCTATGGTTAGTGACTTTATGGTCCTTCATAAGAATATGTGTTGTTGTCATGATGTTATTAATAAAAAAATAAAGCCTGAGAAATATCATCATGATGATTAACCAGCTTAATGAGGAAGAGGATGATGGTGATGGAAATTTTATAACATAGAATTACATGATTTTCTAATAAGTATATAATTCTTTCTAGACTCATGTCCCAGATATGAATGGAATTTAGGATAGTGATTGTTTATCAAACAAATAAATTTTAGGGCCTACCTTTGAATTCTCATTGAAAAAACCTCATATAATGTCCATGTCAATTTTTCTACCCTAGATTACAGATCCCTCTCCTAGCATCAACCCTCCATCCTCTAAATAGTTCCAACTAGAGTTGGATCTAGACATCCTCCCACAATGTCTCTCAAATGGATCTTACATTGATCTTAGCCTCTATCGTCTTTATAGAATGTTTCACTACTGGTAATCTCCTTTTTGATTGAAAGATTATTTTATATCATCCAAAAACCCATCCACATAATCCAAATAATGAATATTATATTTCCAAAAAAATTATTTCCACCTATGTTCACTGCAAATTTACCATCATAATTCCTTTACCAAACATTATACAGTCTAATATAAGAGAAACATTTCATTATAGTACACAATAAATTGTCTCCAAGAATATATTTAAATTTACAATACTTATTATAAAAATATTTTTAACATCTCAATCCTATTAGTATCATAATAATAAAAATACTTATAGAGATAAAATATTTTGCAAATGATTTTCTTTTAAGTACAAATTATATTCTAAAAAACTATTTTCAACCATACATTTCCCACAAACAATGGGCTATGTAAAATTATACATAGACGTACTTCTAGCTACTCATGCAGATTTTCTATTATTTAAATTATTCGTCTATAATTTAATGGAAATTAGTACAATGATAACTTCTACGGGGTTTTGTTATTAATTTGTCACATAATACAGTGGGACACTTTCAAAGGTGCACCTCTAATCCCTATTCTCATAATTTATGGTTATTATTTTTTGGTTATTATTTTAATCATCAATGATCTTGGGTTCCTCAATAGAATTTTAAAATTTATTCTTAATTATATATTTACATGAAGAACAATGAAAAAAATGAAATGAAAAACAATGTTGGATAAAGAAATCCCAGAGTATAAAATGGTGCAATACTGACAACATTAGTAGTTGGATATTATCATATTACATTAACTAATGTTTTTGTGGTATTAAATAATTTTTAATATGTGATATGTATTAAAAAGAGAAATATCTCAATATATAGTCCATTAAATAGGGTATTTTTTCAAATTATAAAATAATTCTTTTTTCATTTAAAAGGATGATATATGTTATGTTATAAATCATCATATAAATAGCTTAAATATGAGAAATATTAAAAAATAGGTTTTAAATCTATGAAAAATCCAATGAATAATAATCATATCCTATAAATTTATGGTACATTGGGACTCATCATGTATATGAAACTAATTTTAATAAACAATATCAAGAAGGTTGTTTATACACTATCAAGATAAAATCCGTATATGTTTTTCATTATGGTTTTTATTGAAGAATTACCAAATTACCATTCAATAAGAATGAATATATGGATATTAATAAAAATATATGATTTATAATGATGTAATATTTTCATTTCTACTAGAGGCACATGGTGGGTTTTATTACTTCATTATATTTACTGATCAGTTCAGTAGATTTGTATATATTTAGTTAATAATGTATATATTATATTAATTTAACATATTTAAGCAATGTATTAATTTTGTATTGAAACACATGTGTTTTATGATTAAGAATATCTCCTAAAACAATGTTTTATAGTAATTTAACCATGAATTCATCGATAACTTGAAGGTGTGTGTGATAGCATCGTGACTCAGAATCCCATATACACATCAATTGAATGGTGTATTTGATGAGTGGAATAGTTCCTTATTAATCATGCTAATATTTATAATGATTCATGTGACTAGGGATATATTATAATGACCCAGTCTTGACATACTATAATTGTATATCACTTTTGTGTTTAATATACAAAATTACACAAAAAACATCTAAAGACTATATTAGTCTAGTGACTTTGGAAACATGGAAATTATAACACTGGTACATAAGTGAGATACATCATCTTCCACTAGGATCTTTTTTACTAGAACCGTTCATAGACACATTAGACATATTACATTTCTTTATAACCCATGGAAAAGGAATTCTACTATGGGGTGAGACCATATTCCTAGAAATGGTAAACAAGGGAGATTTGTAAGAAAACTCATGAGCATATGGGTATGTGAACATGATCATGAAAATATAATATCAAAACCTACATATCAAAGGTCATAAACATAAATCATGGAATAAAACATGGTAGTTCATAGGACATGTATTATAAGGAAATAAGGGACATAAGAAAGGAAATCATAACACATGAAGAAAACATGGAATTATGGAAAACACTTATGAATATAATGATATCCATATTACATAAGGAATTTATGTTGAGTCCATTTTAGTGGAAAATGTATATTAATAATCTAGGATTACCCCCATTCAATCTCTGTATTACTAAAACGATTTTAACCCTCGTTCCATCCCTATAATACTTATATGTTTTCATTTCCTATTCCAGTCCTATAATACTAAACAGAGTTCATTTACTATTCTATCTATGTCAATATATTGAGATATAAGTATTTATCCAATGAATTTTTGGGAGATATAGGACCCACCCATCCGAAAATAAAATCATTTATACATGTTTCACTGGATAATTAAAAATCATTCTATAACCCATGAAATAAAATGGGTATTATGAAAATTTAATAAAATGATTACCTGTTGAAAAAGAGAGGTTTCATAATAATTTCAACATAAACGTAACCCCAGATAAAAAAAATATTTCATAAAAATATATCCTATGAATGATTATAGGATTCATAAAGATAATGACATCAATCATAAAACCTTCTGAGAAATAATGAGACTGGAACCATTAGATCATGTACCAAAAAATATCTATTAAAATCAACAGATGTTATCATATATGGGAAATATTTTTGAAATATATTTCGAAATATTTTCTTTAGGAAAATATCATTTAATATTTGAATAATTATTTTTTAAAAACATAAAACCTATGAAATCCTATTTTATTTTAAATAAATTTTTTAAATTAATCATGAAAAAATGATGACAATCATTTTACATAAAAACATAAAAAAGAATCATGAAATTATTTTTGAAAAAATATTTCCAAAAAACATATAAAATGACTTGAAATTTTTTTAAACAAATTTTCATTGAAAATACAATGAATAAATTAATTTCTATAATATTAGAAAATCAGGATTAGTTTTAATAAAAAATTAAACAATTATAAATAAGCTTAATGGTAATGTCAGTCATGATGGTAGATTAACCAATATACACCAGACAATCCATTTACACCATAAATAGTTTAGAAAGGATCCATGACCAGAAAACAAAAATAAGATTTAATATTAAAAATAATTTTGTTTAAAATAGTAAAACATGGGTAAAAATATATTTTAATGATAATTTGAGAATAATATATTATTTTCGAATCCTTTTAGAAAACATTTTTTTGATTGAACATAGATTTATGACTACAGAGAGTGATAAAGTTAATCATTATTAAAACTATTTATTAACTATATTATGTAATAAATATTGGGAAAATTGTACCAAAACATGAATATATAATGAATAAATATTTTAGATAATATTCATGAGATTTCTTTAGTTAAGTAACATAATATTTCATTAATTATTACATGTCCATGAACAATCTTGATAAACAAGGATATTATTTCAATAAACTTATACGACATATTAAATTTGAATGATATTACATGTAGGAAAATTTAATTAAATTGATTAATAAAATATAATGAGGTTTATTATATTAATTTTTTATCATTCAAAGGAATATTATATACTCCATATAAAAATATAAGTGCATAACATGGAATGTGTCTGAAATAATGAAAATTGAGATGAAATTACATTACAGTTTTTGTCACTTTTGAAACATAAATACCATGAAAAATAGATCATAAAATATTTTCTCAAGTACCCACAAGTATATGTATTATACACATATAATAAATTAATTGGTATTTGATACACCACAAAAATTAAGTGAGTTGTGAATAAGGCATGAATATCATGGAAATAATGTGTAAGAGGAAATTCCCCTACCTTGGGATGTGAACCCCATCCTACTCATTTGAATAACCTACATGATAAATATAAATGTATTATTTATCATTTAAAAACCATATTACTATATATTAGACCATATTTGGTTTGATTTCATCTATATATTACCGTCTTTTTAACCATCCTATGTCAACGTTTAATGTATGATAATATTCACTTTTTTTTGCATGTGTGGTAATTTGTTATATCATTGGACCTCAAAATTGTATCATGATTATAGAATTTAATCTAAGATATAAATACCATCTATATATATATATAATATACTTGTTTTATAATAATCCATATAATATATATGTATGAAATTGAATACACTATTCAAGGAGAGGGAAAGTCGTACGTATGCATGGACACCATTTCCATTTTATTGTCATGTTGATTGAAAGTAATTAAAGGAAATATATATATATGTATAAATGTATACATAATAATTAAATTAGTATTATTATAATATATATATCATATATATTCACAAAATACATCCTTAATACATTCTTTATAGTGTATGATTGAATCACATTTCTTGGAGCGGGTGGTAGTCTCCACTTCCTGAAACAAAATTATCATATTAAGATAAAATAGAATGAATCAATATAAGTGTAATAAAATAATTACATAATTATAAAAACATAATTAATATAATTTATAAAAAATAAAATTATAATTTCTATCATAATTTCCACCATGGGAGGTGGTATTGGAAAAAAATGAACATTCATCATTTAGGGAGGTAGTATTCTGTCACACATATAAACAATATGTTCATTATCAATTAGATGGAATTGTCTATAAGTGTAGGTAGAACCCATATAATAAAAAGAATATATGAAATCATGTGATATTAAGATCTGAAATAATGGTAATATAAAAAAAATGGAAGGAGTTTGAGGGAGGGTGTTACCTCTTAATCAGTTAACTCATTTTGGATTACGCCAAAGGGTTTCCATGGATCGATTTATTCCCAATGGAGGATTCAAGGAGAAAATGTGATATTTTATGGAGATATTTTGGTAGATAAGTGTTTTATAAAATGTGGAATTATTGGTTTGGGGAAGTGGGAGGAGAGTAGGCCATTTACAATAGAGGAGGTGACACTCTTAATTATTTAATGGGAATGAACCCAACCCACGTTTTTTATTTAATGTTGTTTAATTATTGATAAAATACTTGAAAAAGGTTTATATGTCCTAAATATTTGTAAATACCTGGATATTTCAAAGAAATTTTTTTTCTAAAATTCTTTGTAATTTTACGAGTACGTAGTTTCTGACAGCACTTGATTCTGAGGCCCGGTGTGCCCGGAATCAATTTCCAATGATTAGCTCAGGTACGTTCAGTAAACAAATGAGCGGGTTTTTCTATCTTTTGAACCGGTGCTAGAAATTGAAATCTTATGGCACCGATGAACTCGCAATGCCTTTATTTTCTTAAGGGGACCTTTACCAAAGATGATTTTGCATGGGAGAAGACGTTAATTTTTGTGGATTAATTGAGAGGTGGATAAAATTGTGGAACAATTTTATTTTTATATCTTAAGTGGTTATAACCTACATGAGAAAGTTAAGGTGGGACCCACTAACATCTTAACTACCCATTTGAGTATAAATGTGATGTGGAGTCCTCACAAGCCCCAACCCATCACATTTCTATAACTCTCATTAACTCCCCCTTTAAAACTTGTTAACTCCGTTTAATTAAGTAACTCCCCCTCCCTACCTCTTTATTTCATGCCAACACACAAATTAATTAATTAATTGAATCTCTTCATTAATTAATTAAGTGTTTGAATTATGTAATTTTGAATGCATGGCATGATTTAATAAAATACGGGAAGCCTTATTTTATTTTTGGGGTTTGCATGTTGTGTTGAGATTTTGGGGAGAGAGCTCTAGTTTTATTTGAATAACTTCATCCTCAACGAAGAATGTCAACTCTTATACGAAGAACATCGACTCGGTGACCTCGGTTTCTCCATCCTCTTCTTCCTCCGCGTCAAGGGAGGAGACACCGATGCAGGAACTCACCAACGACATCACGCCTTTCAATCATCTCTTCGTGACAAAAAGGGGAGAAGGCACATACACTTTGGATGCTCTCCATCGACGTCTACGAACCCTCACCACGCGACGCCAATGCACTTCATATATTGTTGAGGTAGGGTGTTTTGATTAAATTTTATTGAGAATAAAATTATTCATTGTGTTTCGTGAACCTTCTGCATTCTTGGCCATGTGATTCCGTCTAACGTGGAGGGCACGGGCTGAACAAAAATGTCCCAGAAACCCTCCGTTGGAACATTATTCCTTCCAAAATTGGCAACCAGAAGTGGAGGAAAAACACGGCGCCATTGTGCCATGCCAGGATCGTGATGAAGGGAACTGGCGCCGACGTTCTGGTTGTGCGGAACGAACCGCGGCCTGCAACCCGGGCCGCCTCAGCGGAAGAACCGGCCGGCCCGTCGGCTGGACGGGCGGAGCCGGACCGGGGTTCCAGGAGGGCGCCACGCTGGAGAACGGTCGTCCGCTCATGCGGGCTACATGCTCTGAAGACTGGCCGGTCTAGCTGGCCGGTTCGTGGAAGGGGGCACTGCCAGTACAGTAGAATGGGCCCCCCATTGGAGCCCGCTCGGCCGGCAGGCCGAGCCCGCCGGGCCTCTCACCCAGGGGGGCCGCGCCAGGCCAGGCTGAGCGAGGTTGCGCCTGGTCGGGCTGTGCCGGGCTGCGGCACTTCTGCCGGGCCGCATCCCTTTGTGACAACTTGAGTATTCCCTTCAGACTGGTCTGACACCCCTGCTAGGTCTGACCCATCAAACTGGGTGAACCCGACCCGTCGGCCCACTGGACTAAACGGGTCGGGCCCATTAATCACTTAAACGGAGTTAACTTAAAGACCGCGTATCCGATCGACACGCCGTCTGTGGCACTAGGACTATATCGATGAGACGGTCCTTTTGAGATACTCTATGTGAGTTTCAGATGTTTTTGGATATCGGTCGGGTTAAAAACAAAAATATTTCTAACCGGGCCCCTCGGACGGAAAAGACAATATCTCTCAGACCTGGCGTCTAATTGACGCACCATCTGTTGCGTTGAGTCCCTTTTGACGAGAAAGAACTTTGGGATAAATCAACTCTAAACATAGAGAATGTTAATGTATCGACCCCCTTCGGTCATAGAGTGGACCCTCCAGTAAATGAGCGTGCTGTGTCCGGGAACCCTAGAGCTGGCTGTGACTATAACGATGACGACGACTATACTTGGATCCTACGTGGGTTCGGCAGCTAGGACGATTGTACTGGGATCCTCCATGGGTTCGACAGCGATGACGACTATACTTGGATCCTACGTGGGTTTGGCAGTGATGGTTACTGTACTTGGATCCTATGTGGGTTCGGCTATGACGAATTCTGTACTTGGATCCTACGTGGGTTCGACAGAGGATTTGATTCTGAGGCTACAACTATCATCTCCACCCCTCTTCATGATTAGTATACCTGTGTGAGCTGAGTCTTGACTTTCAATCAATATCATCGATATGATTGACTTTCTTTCCTATGTGCATTGGGTTGTACTTTCCTGTGTGGACTGGGTTGTACATGGCCTAGTGAGTTGGAGAAGAACTGGAATTGATTACTTAGGTATATGTATGGGCAAATACCTAAGTAGTGTTTCTTGATACTTCGTGTTTATATCTTTCCTTTGTGGATTCTGGGAGACCTTCAGGGGTCTCAGGGTCCCTATTGAGTATAGTATACTCACCCCTACACGGGCTATGCCCGCACTACGTGGTGTTGGTTGCAGATGACGGACATCACTGATCATGGTTGAGGCTTGAGGAGCGGGACGATACCTGGAGATGGACTAACGGGCAGGATGTACATGGAGCAGATGGTCGGACCCGAGGAGCTAAGAAGACCATCAGTACCCACCCTTCAGGTGGGATAGCCGGAGGACGACTCGGTGGTTGTGATTTACTTTACTACTGCAGTACATTCTTTTCAGTTGTACTATACTTTCAGTTGGGTTTGTATTCTGGCACAATTACCTTCCAGCACTTACTTTTGTACTCAGTTTACTTTGTGTTTAATTCATCTTGTGTTCTCTGTTGTGTTGTTTACAAATAAGGGCAATGAATTCCCTTTTTATCAGGATTTACCCCTTTGGTGCTAGTCTCCAGCCCCTGGCCTGTGGAAGGCGGGCTTGGGGTAGTCACGACATTGGCCACGAGGACGGGTCAGGACAATATTGGCATAAAATATATTTTTTATTAGTTTATAGGACGTTAGGGGCCTTAAGGGCATGGTTTAGTCCCTTTTTATACTTAAGATAACCATAATTGATGTAATTAATTTTATTTACATAACTATTCTATTTTTCAAAAACTATGTTTAACATAGTGGCCATTATAAATTATTCTGATTCCAAATATGGTATCCATTTTTCTATATTCCAATCATATAAGTGTTAGAAATTAATATTAAACTTATCCAACATTCAGGTCAAGAATGTCGGCTCTTAAAATAAAAATGATCAAACACATTCTATGTTTTAACATTCAATGATTATTTTAAAAAAAATTAAATATATAAAACTTCAAAATATTTCATAAAAAAAATTTTGTGATTAAAAGGAAATTAATCTACCTTTATAAAAAAAATATGTTCTTACCCATAAATTTGGGTTTTCTCTAATATTATGTATATCTAACCTATTGGATGTTTATAAAAAAATATTTTATTCATTATATCACATATATATTAATATAATATCACTTAAAAATTGTAATTAATTTAATTTTTTAGGAATAAAAAAACATTGTGAGAATAATAATAGTTTTCTATAAAAATACTCAATTTATATTCAATTTAGTTATTTATTCATTTATAAATAATTAATACATTTTAATTTTTTTGAAATATATAAGGTAGTAAAATACTAACCATAAAATATAATTTAATGTCTTGATTATATATTAGTATATATTTTAATATTCTATTATTTTTTGGCAACACTCGGCATTGCGTGTTGCATAATCCATCGAGTGATGTTAGTATGCTACATAAACATACCCATGTATTCCACATAGAGGAAGATAACCATTATGTTACAAAAGATTATGAATAACAAGGAATTATGTATAAAAAATCCTAACATAGTGATTTATTATATATAAGATAACTATTTCAATTATTGTTTGAAATGAAAAATTTCAAAATGAATAAATTAATTTAGAAAAAATATTTCACGAAATCATGGGGTGTTACATTCAACCCCATCTAAAATGAATTTAGCCATAATTATTTTTTGTTATTAATGGTTTAGTAATTGATATTTCATTTCATAGAAACCCACATTTTAAAAATGAACAGCAAAACATCGCTTAAAAATTGAAAGTTAGAATCATAAAATTTACTGTAACACCCCGACCCCAGAAACCCAGAGTCAGTGAAATATTACGTATCATTGGAATGTTCATAAATGATCATGTATTGAAATACCGATTAGTTTAGTATCCTTAGAAGTAGTAAATACATTAATAAGGTTTACATTACATCCTAAAATGTAAAACTACCAAAACATTTTCTCCATAGACAACACTGAGATTCCATACAGTATCCCTAGAGGTCAGTTATAATATACTTCTTTGCATACTGGGAAAATAAAGCATTGAATGCGTTGTGGTCAGATGCTCAGTAAGGATAACATTATGGTAGAAACTTTCATAAATAAGCATAAACATTTAAAGAAGTGTATATGACTAGAACAGAAGCATTTTAAATATGAACTTCAGCATAATATGGAAAAGATAAAATCAAATAATTCCATTTACTTATACACATGGATATTCTACTAGTCGAATGATCACATGCAATAGCAATAACCACTTTCAAAGTGATGGAATGCATAATGCCAGACTATCATAACCACATAGTCATGGCCTTGTGCTTTGACGACAAATAAGATCTTGTCAAGGCCTTCTTCCAAGAGACTGGTTTTTCTCATGAGACCTACCGATGCATCGAGGAGCTTAGCAATCTCCACCCATCACATACTACGTCCAATGCATTCCTCATATGAAAAGTTAAAACATAACATAAGCATTCGTATTAAAACTAGCATACGAAATGTCAATACTTTATCCACAAAGCATGAATGGTATAAAAATATCACATTCATAGTCAAACATAACTCATTCAATACAACATGGAAGATTTTATTATAAAATATTAACCTAAATTGAGAATAATGAAGGATATTGACATAGATGAAAATAATCATGAAAACTATTTGAGAGAAATATCTCCCTTTTTCTTGAAAACATTTAAAAGTAATAGTATTTTTCAAGAATCAATTTAAAATAGATTTTTTAATCAAAGTGTCCCATACCACTTTGAAACTTTTAAAAGTAATTTTAATTTTAAAACCATAATGTTGATATAAATAATTCCTTAAAACCATTTTAAAATCATGGACATTAATGAGAATAATTTAGAATAATAAATCATTAAAACATTTAAAATGATATTTTCATTAGAGTTCCTAACCAAAAGAGAGACACTTGAATACAAATAATTGAGGTAATAAAAACATTGTAACATCATGAGAATAAAGGGATTCATGATATACTCTGTCAAAGTACATTATATACACCATATAAAAGTGATTTGGTGTATAACAAAAAAGAAGTCTCAATGGAATGTAAATTGAGATGAAATCTCTTATAAAGGTCATATCCTTAGGTTATGGAAAAATCAACGCAATAATTATGTGTGAAAAATATAAATACACTCAATATGATTGGATATTTAGGGTAAATAAATCAGAGGACATTCACACATATTCTTGTAAAAACAACCCCAATGAATTGTATGTTCAACACAACAAATGGATATTGAGTTAAAATTACTCTTATCAAGTTCATACTGATGACTTGAGAATTTATAAATGGAGTGATTATGTGTATCAAAAGTTTCTCCATAGAAAGGGTAGTGGAAATTATGGCATAAAAAATGAATTGTGATTCCACACATAATCATGGAGTAAAATAATCAATGAAGTATGTGTAAAGTCGAATGAGTGGAAATTGAAATTTCAAATTCCCTTATCGATTTGGTAACATACGAAACATACAACCATGAATGAAGGATCATAAAATGATGATTTAAATATCCATAAATTTATGTATATTACACAGTGAATATAATCATGGGTAGTACAAACACCACATGCAATAAATAAGCGGTGAACAATGGAAATCTCACAGAATTAAATATGAGATAAGAAACCCCTTACTTTGTACTTTTTCCTTGGTAGAGGGTAGGTTAAGCTACTATATAATGGTGAGATAATTTTTATTGAATTATACAAGAATTATATACATTAATATGATATCATATATATGATATTTTAACATTGATTTGTTTATAATATCTTAGTATTATCGTCATTTCGTGTGTTAACGGATTCATTTTCCTTTATATTCATTGTTATGTGAGCCATATTTGTTATGGATGGGATGTATCTTACTCGAATACAGAATGATATCATGTCTCTAAACATTATTTTTAATCATAAAATGAAATTTATTCTTGAATGGATATGATGGGGAATGAATCTCATCGTGTTCGTGGAGACGGCAATCTGTACATATGCACGAGAGACAATATCACTCTTTTGATATTAAAATCCTACATAATTGGATGATATCTCATATATACAGAATCATTATCATGTTATATTTATAATTTATACGAATTAAACATCATTATTATACACATCAAAATAATAATGTATTAAATAACACTTACACCACGACGTGGAGACGGTAATCTGTATGTACGCACGTATGGTGACATGTCATTCAAATAATGGATAGAATAATGAAGATGGTTGTACCATATTTATAATAACTTCACAGTACATAGATTATATTGGAGTTATTATTTTATAATGGAAATAACAAAAAATAAGATGTCCAAGAAGAAAAGAACTTGAAAGAGGGTGGTGAAATTATTACCTCTTCTTCGGGTTCTTCCTTTTGATTAGATCAAATGGGCTCTATAAGATGGATTACTGAACAAAATAGGGCCTCTAAGATTAACTGAGGGATGTTGAGAGGATATTTTAGACGGGGTTGGATGAGACAAAATGTTTTGACGGTGTGAATTAGTGAGTAGGGGGAGTTCCATTTTATAAGAGGGGTGAGGGGCACCTTAGGAAAAGCTAGAAATATTACTTTATACTAAATTCATATTCAGTTTATAATGGATCCAAAGTAGATTATTTAAAGGTTAATTTGTTGATAGGTCAAAAACCACTCAACCAATTGGTTTTATACAAGTTTGGGTCACTATATTAACTTTATCTTTTTGATTTAACTCTTAGTTAAATAGCTTGACATTTACCATATCTAATTGAATTTTTATATTATATAGTTAATAAACACACTATATACTTACAAGTGACCCCCAAGTGGCCTATTAATGATACAAATATCCTTATATAAGTTATTTTGGCCAATCCATTGATTTTTAGGAATATAATATAAGTTAATAATATAATATTTGTTTTAAAAACTCAATTATGTCAATTTTGGCACTATTTAATAATTTATTTTTGATAAAGTTATAAAAACATTATTAATTCGAACAAAATTAATTTAAGCAATTATAAATTTTCATATTAACCAATAAAATTCTTTGATGTCATAAAAACTTTCAAAATATATTTATTTTAACATTTATTATACCAATTATTTGATTCATTCAATAATAAAGAAAATATTTCATCATTATTGTGTCATATATAAATTTAATTATTCAATGTTTAAAAATTATAAATAAAATATCATTATGTCGGAAATATTTTTTTTCTTTATAATAAATATTTATTTGTCGAAAATATAAGGTATATAACTATATGTAAAAATTGTTTTTCTAAAAGATATATGCTTATGTCATTTTTTTTATTTACTTTAACTTAATTAATATACAGTGTCATTATCACTTCCAAGTGGCTCCATGGGATCCCAAAATCGACCCAAAGATGACCATGGTCGGAAATGTATCAAAAAATATGGTTAGGAAATGTTTTAGGGTAATTTAATATTATTATAATATTATTTTTTTACCCTTATTTACCAGATTTACACTTCAACCATGTTAAATAAAATATTTACCGAAATAATTATTCAAATGTCTAAAAATAATAGTTACCTATTTACACAATTTATACCTACTGATTATAAATATGGAATCCATTTTTCTAAATTTAAAACAAAAAAGTGGAAGAAATTAATTTAAAATTAATTCTCGTTGTCAAAATAGAGAGTGTGTTTTTTAAGAAATAATAACTCTCAAAAGATTGACACTTGTTAATGTCTAGTTTAAATGTAAAATTACATCCAGTTACCAATATTAGATTAATTGGTCAAAATATATTCTAATTATACTTTAAAACCTCTCAATAGTATAATTTATCACTATAAATTATTTGGATTAAAAAAGTTGTTTTTAATTAATCTTTAGTATTTTTCACTATTCATCAAAAATTGAATTTTTTCTAAAAAATACCAAAAAATAACCATAGGATAATTTCGATATTCCGAATCCAAAAATTATTTCCGTTTTGAAGGATAAAATTGAAAAAATTTCAAAAAGTGTGTATTACTATTCATAACTGCTAGTTTGATTTGTTGTGGCGTGTCTTAGAACTGAAGGTTTTGTACAACACACACTACTGTATTATTCAATGGAAAGCGTACCATGGATTCATGGGGTGTTACATTTACCCAAATAAAATATAACTTGGTTTCCACATAAGAGAATATATGTTGGCAGTGAAGATTAGATATAGAGGAAAAGCATAAATATTTATAGGGAGTAATTGAGTTTATAAATCACAAACAAGTGAATATATCAATGAAATGTTGAAGGCCTGAAATTCACAAATCAATTATGATTTCAAAGGCCATATATTCAATTAAATTTAGTGCATTAGTACAAGATTTTTTTTATCACAGTAATAATGTTGATTAATTATTGATATATATATAAATATAATTTCATTCTTTGGTTATGATTTTATAAGTTTCTAATAAATCCACTACTTAAAGAAATGAATTTAGACAAATTATTTTTGATTCAAAAAAAATTAAAATATGCTTTTATCTGATCTTATGGTCCCTAAAAGATAAAAAATGAAAACTATTTTTTTCATTAATATCAATTTGACTTAATATATATTCATAAAATGTAACACTATAAATTCATCATTAATATTAATTCATCCAAAATTATTATACAAAAACCATTACATTTTTTAGGCCAGTGGTAAGTGTAAAACCTTTATCATCACTTGGTCATGGGTTAAAGGACCACAACCTTGAAAGAATTGTTTGGTTCTCACTAGACATATATGATGTACTTTTATATGACAAATTAATATAATTTAAAAAAAATGGATGACATTGAAATATGGTTACTCACTAAATAGTCTTTCAAAAAAATTAATATGATCTCTTTGCATAAATTATTCCTCTGAAGTTTATCACACACCTTTCAGGAATAGATAACCATATATCCCTTCCAAAAGATTGAAATAATTTTATTTAAATATAATTTCATGAAATCATTATTAAATTGTTCACCCATATATTAGAATGTACCACATGATTTTCATAACCCAAACATGTGAATACCCTTATTGTATATTCCTTAGAAACATAGTGATAAAATTAATTACCCTAAATTCATTTTGAAAACATGAATTATTCCTCACTACCAAAATATTTGATCTATTCATTAAATCCTAAATTGGTGTTTTCTTCATCAATGATATCATGGACCACCTGTCAGCAAGTCCTCACATAGTTCCAAGGTAATCTGTATCAACCAATTTACTTAACCCTATCTTACAAATCATTATCCAAAAAAATCTGATCATAAAGTAAATATTAAGGGTCACCTAACCTTAGTCAAAATAACACCATGTAATAAAATAACATGACTATTCGATCTGAAAAATGTAACAGAAAATTGTAAATACTGAGCAAAAATCACAAGTATAACTATCCTTTCATATTTCATCATTCAGATGACCTAATTTATTATTTCAAACACATAAAAAAATTTATTATTCTTCTTCATCATTATTTCATTAACATGGATAACTCTTCATATTATAGAATCACTAATGTTTATCATATTTTATATGAATTCTCTTCCTCATCAGAAATGTAATCATTTCTCACACCGACTTGCTGGTTCCCTTCAAGAGCTATCATATTGGATCATTCAGTTTCATAATGACCATTTACTCCACACATAAAACTCTAAACCTTTAATAATATCATATAGAGGCCATTTTTTCCATACATTTCATTAACTATACATTTCATTCTTCCATTGAGTCACATGATTGGTGTCCGTATTTTTAACATTAAATCATCTATTTATTTATTTAATATATTCAACTAGTCGATTCTTTCAACACTATTTACACAACGGAAACTTATTCTTCTTTAATCCATGGTCTCCATTACCAAAACTCCCAGTTAACATATTAATTCACTTCCTTGGGAGGTCTGAGAGTTGGTAAAGGTACATGTTGTTAATCATGTTCCATGAAATCTATTTAAAAATGATCACAACACCTTTCACTCCAGTGATCATCCAACATGACTTATCATCATCCAATCATCCACTACATTCATCATTAATATAGTTCCACTAATTTCTTACCATTAACTATAACCTAAATCATAGATTCTTATTAATAGAGAAAAGGGAGATCTATAATCAGAATCATGAGCATTTGGGTATGATAACATAGTCATGAAAATATAAGATCACACGTTATTTGTCAAAGATCATACCCATGAATCAAAACATAATACATGGTATTTCATGATACATAAATATTAAGGAAATAAAATACATAACCCTTGAATGGATAACATTTGAAAGAAACGTAGAATTTTGGAAAGAATAGTATATAACTATTTTCTTTTACAGTCAACCCATTTTTTTCAAACCATTATTGTGGAAAAATCCTGTTGCTAAACCGAATTCTCCCTCATTCTAGTCCTGTTTTAATGAACCAGGTTTACTCCTCATTCATTGGGCATATAGTGTTCCCAACAAAGCTAACATCTTACAAGATAACATTTATCACTTCATCAACGAATCATTTTCCTATACTAAGGGTACTCATTTGATAATACATAAGATCCCAAATCAACTTATCATTGATCAATAAAATAACTTAACTAAAAATAATTAGTCACACTAACCTGGGACCTCAGGTAGTCCAGTGGTAGGTGAAAAATCCCAATCACACATTGGTTGTGGGTTCAATTACCACAGCATTCTCTTACACGACGGGTTGTCACACGGTCTGTGTGTTGTCCTTTTTCAAAAAAAAATTATAACCTTACCAAAATGAGATAAATTCCTCAAAACAACCATAATTTAACCACAACAGTTTTCTCATACCCTGCATTTTCATTCCAAAATATAATAACTTGTGATTTCCTAAAACCCAATGATCATATAAAACCAAATGGATATTTATAAATATATCCACAAGAGAAAAGATATGTCTTCCTCAAATATCATTTTCGCATGACAAACAGTAGGGTTACAAATACAAGAGAAACTTATTCCAATGTAATCCCATCAATAAGGAGTACTATTACTTTTGAAAAAATTTCCACCCATTTATTTCTATATAGCTTCTTCATTTTTTCTTCGGAAATTATTCACTTTATGCCCTTATTTCCCCCAAGTAAAGCATTTCATTATTCCATTGAGACACTTTCCTGGGAGTCTCCTACCACATTTCATACATGATGGAAATTGAGGATTCTTTTCCCCATGGTCTCCACTGCTGGAGCTCTTATCATTCATCACCTTTCTCTTCGTTGTTGAGTCTGGGAGTTGGATAATATATATGTTATTGATCATATTTTTGTAAAAATGATTTGGCATGAACACGATATCTTTTACAGCTATCAATATTCTATTTTGTTGCTCATTTACACCACCGTTCGCACCATGTACATCATTATCAATGTTACAATGACTTCCTTGGAATCCAGGCATTAACTAAACTAGAAAGAATTGTGTGAGTAACAGTAGTCATAAAATCATATAGAGAATATCATGACACCATATTCCCAATTTGAAACACCTTAGGATTAACCAAGTTCATTTATTCTCATCTTATATAAAAATATTTCAAATCTATTTGTAAATAAAATGTAAATTATCATATTTATATCCCATGGGAGTGTCGTAGCCAAGATTACAGCAAGGCCTGTTGTCATGCACCAATTCCTGACTGAGTCTAGCTCAAAGTGGTGTTTTCGGGTTTTACACTTAGGTACATTTATGCCAAAGAAGCCTCTACCTTCTCATATCTAGATAGGGATGTATTTCTCAGAAAACTCACAAAATATCTATAATACAAAAATTCTTTGAACTTCTTCTATAATAATCCTCTATGTCAATCTTAGGTCTACGTGCTCTAATCAGAGTTTATCTAAATCTAGTTTCCAAGGTTTGTACTAAACTTTCTCTGATACCAACTATAACGCCCCTACCCCAGAAGCCCAGATTCGGTGCATAATTACATATCATTGGAATGATCATAAAAGATCATTTCTCAAAATACCAATTATTTTAGTATCCTTCGAATTACTAGATACATTCATAAGGTTAACATTACATCATAAAATGGAAAACTACAACCACATTGTCTTCATAGACAACACTGAGATCCCATAGACTATCCATGGAGGTCAGTCATATTTTACTTCTTTGTATCCTGGGAAAATATAACATAGAAAGGGGTGATCTCAGATGCTCAGTAAGGATAACATTATAGTAGAAAAATTCATAAAAAAGCATAAACATTTAATGCAGTGTATAAGACTAGATCAAAATTCTTTTATACCTGAACATCAACATAACATAGAAAAGATAAAATCAAATAATGGAATTTATTTATTCACATGGATATTATACTAGTCGAATGATCACATTCAATATCAATAACAACATTCATAGTGATGGAATGCATAATGCCAGACTATCATAACCACATTGTCAAGGACATGTGCCCAGAATACTAATAAGATTTTCTCAAGGATTTGTGCCAAGACACTGGTTTGTCACATTAGACCTATCGATGAATCAAGGAGCTATATTGGGCTCCACCTATCACTTACTAATCCCAATGCATTACTCATATGAAAAGTTAAAACATAACATAAACATTCGTATTAAAAATATCATACGAAATGTCAATACATTATCCACAAATCATGAATGGTATAAAAATTGCACATCCATAGTCAAACATATCACATTCAATACAACATGGATGATTTTATTTTAACATATTGACCTCAATAGAGAATAATTATGGATATTGACATAGATGAAAATAATCATCAAAACTATTTGAGAGAAATGTCCCCCTATTTCTTGAAAACATTTAAATGTCACTATTTTTCAAGAATCCATTTAAAAATAGATTTTTTAATCAAAGTGTCCCATACCACATTGAAAATTTTATGATGAATATTTATTTTAAAACTCTAATTTCCATATAAATAAATCCTTAAAACCATTTTTAAGACATGTACATTAATTAGAATGATTTAGAATAATTATTCTTTAAAACATTTAAGATGGTATTTTAGTTAGAGTTCCTAACCAAAAGATAGACACATGAATGCAAATAAATGAGGTAATAAAAACATGTTAATATCATCATAATAAATGGATTCATGATATACTATGTCAAATTACATTATATACACCATATAAATGTGATTTTGTGTATAACAACAAAGAAGTCTCAATGGAATGTAGATTGAGATGAAATATCTTATAAAGACAGTATCCCTATGGAAAATAAAAATCAATTAAATAATTATGTTTGACAAATATAAATACACTAAATATGATTGGATATTCAGTGTAAATCAATCAGAGGACATTCACACATATTCTTGTAAAAACAACACCAATGAGTTGGATATTCAACTCAACAAATGAAGATTGAGTTAAAATTACTCTTATCAAGTTCATTTCGATGAATTTAGAATTTATATATGGAGTGATTATGTGTATCAAAAGTATATCCACAAAAATGGGAGTGTAAATTATGACATCAGAAAATGAATAGTAATTCCACACATAATCTTGGAGTAAAATAATCATTGAATTATGCGTAAAGACAAATGAGTGGAAATTGAAATTTCAAATTCACTTATCGATTTGGTAACATACGATACATATACTGTAACACCCCGAGAATTTATGAAAAATATTCTTTTAATTTCATTGATGTCTTCTATTATATAGCACACCGTGTTTATCTTGTACTATATGCAACACCGTATTAGCTTGCAGTATACACAACGCTATTCTTGGATTGTGTTACACACAATTTCATGTTCGTTTTACAATAGTCATTCTGCACAACTTTGAGTGTTTATATATATATATATATATATATATTCAATGTATAAATGAAATATTTTTGGATTCTGTTATACGAAACAATGAAGGATTCTTGCACAACACGCATCTCTGACTTGGCTTTCATTACACTAAATCGCGACCTTCCCTGATAGCGTGTGTTGTACGCAATACTGGGTTTTACTAAACAACAGTATATTATTATAATATTATTATGAACTAGAAATTATGAATAGTATTAAATAAATTTTGAATTTTATAACATTATTATTCATCTTATATATTTTCTAGAACATGGTATGAGAACAAAATAATTGTTTCGGGTAAAATAATTATTTTTCAAAAAATGCAGTTCTGCCGCCTTTTGATGGAGCACCCACATTAAATCTAGTTTTTTACATGTTTATAAGTTCAATTTGACAAAATAAAATTATTCTTTGGAATCAGGATATAAAAATTTACTTTGGATAAATTTTTCATATTATTCTGATAATTTTCATATTTTAATGAATAGTAAAAACACGCTACATTTTAATTAGAAGCAACTTTTTTCATCATAATAATTTATATGGTTAAATTATAATATCGAATGGTTTTAAAGTATAAATAGAATATAATTTTACCATTTAATATAATTTATGTCATTATAATTGATTTTATATTGAATTCATAGGTTAAATCAATTCAATCTTTGGTAATGTTTTAACTTTTAAAATCTATTCACTTAACAACGGGATTAATTTTAAATTAATTATTGCAACTTTGATGTTTTGAATTTTGAAAAATGGATTCCATATTTTTAATTAGTGGGTCCAAATTATGTTAATAGGTTACTTTTAATTTTTTTATATTATGAATAGTAACTATGGTAATTTTTATTTACTACGGTTAAAGGTAAATAGGGTAATTCAAGGTTAAAAGAATATTATAATAATTCAAAATTACATTGAAACATATCCTAACCTTATTAGATGAGTATTTTCCAACCATGGGAATCCTTGGGACGATTTTTTGACCCCAATGAGCCACTTGGTAGTGAAAATGACAATTTGGATTAATTAATTTAATGTAAAGACAAAATTGACTTTAACAAAAAAAAATTAGTAATTAATTTTTATAAGGGGTTATATAAGTTATATTTTTGACTATAAATATTCTTTAGAAAGCTAAAAATATTCCCTACATCATGGTATTTTTTCCATAATTTTTAGACGTCAAATGAATTAAATTATATATGACACAATAATGATGTAGTGTTTACCTCATTAATAAATGATTTAAATAAATAAGATTATAATGACTAAAATATCATCCAAAACCTGTCCAATTCAAATTGGATGATTTTATTTCGAATATTATTCATCATATCTTATACATTATTGTGTTTTGGACCTCTTGAAACCGAAGATATGTTTATAATAAAATAATGTTTTCACGCTTTCCTAAAGAGCCCCTCCTCTCCCTTTAAAAGGAGACCACTTCTATGCAATTCCTCACACCTCTCAAGCCTTTTGGCTTGTCCAAACTCTGCCCAAATAAGCTCCCTACATCCCTCTCCTTTCCCTTGAAGTCTTACATTAGGAATAAGACTCTCCAAGAAGTCCTTTTGGTTTAAACCAAAGGATGTTACCAAAATTAAAGGAGGTTTGGATACGTACGAAGCATATCAGACGTACGGTAAGGGATAACTTTTCCAATCTCGTTATTATCCGAGATTTTTTATTCGTAAGTAATTAATGGGGTTATTGTAATCATCCAATTCCATGTTTTCTAAAAAAAATTATGTATGTTTAATGTCCTTTTTACCCATTTTGTCTTTTACTACATGATATGTAAGGAATCTTTTTTTTACGTTACGAGGTACTTTTTGACTTTTCCGAAAAAGTACTCGGAGAATGTTTTTTTAACATATACGGCATGAAAGGATTTTTACGGTTTTATAAAGATTTATTTTCATGAAGCTTCCTCAAAAATATTTCATGACTATTTTCAAAAAAAAATCTATTTCTTTTAAAATTGCATGACGTTTTGTGAAAAGAAATTTATTTTAAAGAAGAAAGGATATTTTCCTCAAGAATTCATTTCAAGTGTTTTATCAAAACCATTTTTCCATCTAAGATGACATTATTTTATATGTTTATGTTTCAAGTATAATTTCCCTATGATTTACATGGTTTCACGTTTCTTATGTTGATATATCCATTTGTTATATATGGATAATGTGATGATGAGATGATGTTTATGAAACCCATTTTATTCTTTGGGTTATGATGAATGTTTCAAGTTTATTTTGTGGCACAAGTAAGAATTATTTCATTATGAGATGGGTGGGACCTATATCTCCCTCCAATTCATTGGGTAATGATTTATATCTTATGAGATAGACATGGCTGGAACAGTAAGTTAATCCGGTTCAGTGTTACAGGACTGAAACAAGGAGTGAACTCGATTCAGAAAGGGACTTTGTCCACTAAGATGTTCTTGGCAGTAATGCCTTGGATACTATGGAAATCATATTGTTTTTCCACAATTACAAGTTTTATTCCCATGTTATTTTATCAGGATTAATGTTTCTTTATGATATATGCCTTACGTATTGCCATGTTTTATTTCATTGCTCAAGATCTTGATGTTTAAACATTGTGTTCATGTTTTAAATTTAAAATGTATATGATTTGTTTTATTTTATCCATTCTTACCCTTACTGAGAATTTGATCTCACCCTTTATATGTTTTCTTTTTCCCAGGATATAAAGAAAGGTTTTAGGTAAGAAAACATAAGGGGAAGATCTTTATGGGAGATGTTGAAGATCTTTCACCACGATTAGAAGATTACGTTCTGAGTTTCCAAAGACACTAAACTATTACGGTCCTTGAGTTTTGAATTTTGTTATGTATTAATTATTCCGCAAAAAGTAATGTGTTGTCCATGTACGTCAAGAATCGGGCCTCTACAGTTGGAATCAAAGGAAAGGTTTAGTCAACCTTTGGAAACTAGGATGCGAGAACTTTAGTGAGATCCCTAGAGATATTTTTAAGGTATGTCTAGGGATGTCCCTAAGGTTAAGTATATATATAGTTTATAGTCCTAAAATTATGGTAACGATATTATATTAAACCTAAGATGTTAGATATTGAAGTTACTACCTTTTATTATGATTTTTTCCTCTCAGACTATTCTTTTTGGGTTTTAGAAAATGGCTGGAAACAAGATTATTCACGATAATGAAGGATATGATGGAAAATGGAATGATATTCTTCATGAGAACCCAAATGAAATGGGATTTGGAAGTCCAAACATCATTATTATGCCAAATCAGAAATCTCATAATATGATCAATAAACTCAAATTTGGTAAGTTTCCTGACTTGGCTAATAAGAGAAAGATGGAGTTTCATGATGATCATAGAGGAAAGAAAGTTCAATTTCCCCTATGTAAATCATGTGGGAAGAGGCATAAAGGAGAATGTTTCAAAGGAACTGGAAGATTCTTTGGGTGTGGAAAAGAAGTACATAAAGCCAGTAAGTTCAAAGGAAAAGGATCAGTTAACACCATGGATGAGGATAATGGTATTGCTACGATATCAACAATGGTTAAATGTTTTAAATGTGGAATTTATGGGCATTATGCAAACCAATTCCCTAAGGGAAAGTCTCATGAAGAGAATCAGTATGGTCGTATGGGTAATATTTATGTTGATGATGATGAAGAGATTACAAATGATATGTGAGATGAAAGAAGTGTTGAAGCTCGGTCAATGGTTTAAGAAGGTAGTAGAATGATTACATGTTTATGAACTGTAATGCTGTATAAGTAATCTCATGGTACTATGGAATAAAGATACATCTAAGGATTGTTACAATGTTTTCTTTCCTTATGTTTTGAAAGTGTTTGATGAATGGTACCATCATTTTTGGAAAGTAGATGATATGCGCATAATGAAGGGATAAGAATAAAATTAAATGTTTGATAGTATTCATGAGCTCATGACTAATATAAGGAGAAGGTTATATCATGGTTTGAGTATATAGAATTTTTGAATTTTGTTATGTGGAAAGAGTTAACTTTTGAAAGTATTCATGTTTTCACTAAGGTTTAATGGGTATTCATTTTTCAATATAATACATGATTAAGGTATTCACATGATTGGAATGTGACCAACAATATAATGGGGGATAAATGATGGTTGGTTGATGACATTTCAAGTAATCATTTTCTTTATACTATGAGCTTGGACCGAAGTATTTTAGATATGCCTAATGATTGGAATGGTTTATGTTGGAAATAAGTTAGTATTGTTTAAGGATAGAATTTCTTTTGATATTATTGATGGGATGTTATAGTAATGCAGTTTTAGAAAAAGGACAACCTGTAGGACGGGCGACAGCCCATCGCGTCAGATAAGGCCGTGGGAATAGAACCCACAACTGAAGTGCGACTGGCCTTTATCGCATAACAATGGCCTACATGAAGTCCCTAGTTAGTAGAAATTATTTTTATTTTATTAAGAGGTATGATAAATAAAGTATAAGTCCATTTTCAGAACCATATACGATTAATCTCACCATAAGATGGACTTATAAATTTCGCTAATTTTTTTTTGAAATAGATGGAATGACCCGTCATTCTATGACATGATCTGCTAACGCTTCACGAATAACAAACTCAACTTCATTTCTTTAATAGATGAAGTGGAAATTGTTCAATCCATGAACAATAGTGAGATTGTACAAAAATCATGTAAGTATTTCTTTTAATTCATCAACATTAGGGAAATGATATTGAAAACCAAAAATGTTGTCCTAGTGCTCTTATATCCAATGAATCATATGGTACATTAGATCATCACAAATTTATGGCTTTGTGATTGTTGGCTTTTTTATAGCCATGTTCTCTACCACTCTCCATCAGAACGTGATGGTAGGATTTTTCTTCCATATCCATATTTTAACCTATGTTCTCCTATATGGAAATCCAGTGATGAGTTACATTGGGTAATCGTTGCATTTCATACTTTAGTTTTTAAAATTAAGTTTTAGTATTCCTTTTTACGATGTGGGTTTCTATGAATATTAAACAATTTATAACCCCGACGAATTTCGAGGGCGAAATTCATTTTAAGGGGGGTAGAATGTAACACGCCGAGATCTTATGAAAAATATTCTTTTAATTTCATTGATGTCTTCTATTATATAGCACACCATGTTTACCTTGTACTATACGCAACACCGTATTATCTTGTAGTATACGCAACGCTATTCTTGGATCGTGTTACACAAAATTTCATATTCGTTTTATAATAGTCATTCTACGCAACATTGAGTGTGTTTATATATATATATATATATATATATATTAAATGTATAATTGAAATATGATTGGATTCTGTTATACAAAACAACGAAGGATTCTTGCACAACACGCAGCCCTGACTTGGCTTACATTACACGTAATCGCGACCTTCCTCGATAGCATGTGTTGTACGTAATACCAGGTTTTACTAAACAACGATATATTATTATAATATTATTATGAACTAGCCGTTATGAATCGTATTAACTAAATTTTGAATTTTATAACATTATTATCCATCTTACACATTTTCTAGAACATGTTATGAGAACAAAATAAATTTTTCGGGTAAAATAAGTATTTTTAAGAAAATGCAGTTTTGCCGCCTTTTGATGGTGCACCAACATTAAATCTAGTTCATGACATCTTTATAAGTTCAATTTGAAAAAATAAAATTCTTATTTGGAATCCGGATATAAAAATTTACTTTGGATAAAAATTTCATATTATTCTAAAAACTTTCGTATTTTAATGAATAGTAAAAACACGCTATATTTTAATTAAAAACAACTTTATTCATCGTAATAATTTATATGGTTAAATTATAATATTTAATAGTTTTAATGTATAAATAGAATATATTTTTACCATTTAATATAATTTATCTCATTATCATTGATTTTACATTGAATTCATAGGATAAATCAATTAAATCTTTGGCAATGTTTTAACTTTTAAAACCTATTCGCTTAACAACGTGATTAATTTTATATTAATTAATACAACTTAAGTGTATTGAATTTTGAAAAATGGATTCCATATTTGGAATCAGTGGGTCCAAATTATGTTAATAGGTTAATTTTATTTTTTTTACATTATGAATATTAACTACGGTAATTTTTATTTACTGCATTTAGAGGTAAATAGGGTAATTCAAGGTTAAAAGAATATTATAATAATTCCAAATTACCTTGAAACATGTCCTAACCTTATTGTATGAGTATTGGCCGACCATGGTCATCCTTGGGCCGATTTTAGGACCCCAATGAGCCACTTGGTAGTGACAATGAAAATTTGGATTAATTAATTTAATGTAAAGTCAAAATTGACTTTAACAAAAATCTTTTAGTAATTAATTTTTATATGGGGTTATATATGTTATATTTTCGACTATAAATATTATTTGGAAATATAAAAAGATTCCCTACATAATGGTATTTTTTTCATAATTTTTAGACATCAAATGAATTAAATTATTTATGACACAATAATGATGTAGTGTTTACCTCATTAATAAATGATTTAAATAAATAAGATTATAATGTTTAAAATATCATCCAAAACCTGTCCAATTCCAATTGGATGATTTTATTTCGAATATGAGTCATCTTATATTCGACATTAATGTGTTTTGTACCTCTTTAAACCGAAGATATGTTTATAATAAAATAATTTTTGTACACTTTCCTAAAGATCCCCTCCTCTCCCTTATAAAAGGAGACCACTTCTATGCAATTCCTAACACCTCTCAAGCCTTTTGGATCGTCAAAACTCTACCCAAATAAGCTCCCTACATCCATCTCCTCCCCCATGAAGCCTTACATTAGGCAGAAGACTCTCCAATATGTCCTTTTGGTTCAAACCAAAGGAAGTTACCAAAATTAAAGCAGGTTTGGATAAGTATGAAGCATATCAGACGTACAGTAAGGGATAACTTTTCCAATCTCGTTCTTATCCGAGATTGTTTATTTGTAAATAATTACTGGGGTTATTTTTATCATCCATGTTCATGTTTTCTAAAAGTGATTTTATGTATTTTTATTGTCCTTTTTACCCATTTTGTCTTTTACTACATGATATGTAAGGAATCTTTCTTTTTTTTACGTTACGAGGTGCTTTTTGACTATTCTGACAAAAGTAAGAGGAGAATGTTTTTTTAACTTATAGAGCATGAAAGGATTTATATGGTTTTATAAAGCCTTATTTTCATGAAGCTTCCTCCAAAATATTTCATGACTATTTTCAAAAAAATATCTTTCTTTTAAAATTGCACGACGTTTTGTGAAAAGAAATTTCTTTTAAAGAAGAAAGGATATTTTCCTCAAGAATTAATTTCAAGTGTTTTATCAAAACCATTTTTCCATCCATGATGAAATTATTTTATATGTGTATGTTTCAAGTATAATTTCCCTATGATTTACATGGTTTCGCTTTTCTTATGTTGATATATCTATTTTTTTATATAGATTATGTGATGATGAGATGATGTTTATGAAACCCATTTTATTCTTTGGGTTATGATGAATGTTTGAAGTTTATTTTGTGGCACAAGTAAGAATGATTTAATTATGAGATGGGTGGGACCTATATCTCCCTACAATGCATTGGGTAATGATTTATATCTCATGAGATAGATATGGCTGGAATGGTAAGTTAATCTGGTTTAGTGTTACAGGACTGAACTGAGGAGTGAACTCGATTCAGAAAGGGACTTTGTCCACTAAGATGTTCCTAGCAGCAATGCCTTGGCTACTATGGAAATCATAATGTTTTGCCACAATTACAAGTTTTATTCACATGCTATTTTATCAGGATTAATGTTTCTTTATGATATATGCCTTATGTATTGCCATGTTTTATTTCATTGCTCAATATCTTTATGTTTAAACATTGTGTTCATGTTTTTAAGTTCAAATGTATGTGGTTTGTTTTATTTTATCCATGATTACCCTTACTGAGCATTTAATCTCACCCTTTATATGTTTTCTTTTCCCCAGGATATAAAGAACGGTTTTAGGCAAGAAAACATAAGGGGAAGATCTTTATGGGAGATGTTGAAGATCTTTCACCATGATTAGAAGATTACATTTCGAGTATCCAAAGACACTAAACTACTACGGTCCTTGAATTTTGAATTTTTCTATGTGTTAAGTATTCTGCAAAAGTAATGTGTTGTCCATGTACGTCAAGCCTCGGGTACCTACATATACCCATGAATGAAGGATCATACAATGATGGTTTAATAATCCACAAATTTAATTATATTACACAATGAATACAATCATGGTTATTACACACACCACATGCATTAAATAAGCGGTGAACAATGGAAATCCCACAGAATTAAAAGTGAGATAAGAAACCACTTACTTTGTACTTTTACCTTGGTAGAGGGTAGGTTATCCTCCTTTATAATGGTGAAATAATTGTTGTTTAATTATAAAATAATTATATACATTAATATGATATCATATATGATCTTTTAACATAGATTTGTTAATAATATCTTAGTATTATCGTTGTTTCTGGTGTTAACAGATTCATTTTCATTTACATTCAGTGTTATGTAAGCCATATTTGTTATGGATGGGATGTATCATATTAAAATCCAGAATGATATCATGTCTCTAAATATTATTTTTAATCATCAAATTATATTTTGTCTTTAATGGATACGATTGAGAATGAATCTCATCGCGTTCGTGGAGATGGTAATCCATACGTATGAACGAGCAACAATATCACTCTTTTGATATTAAAATATAATATAATTGAATGATATATCTTATATACCGAATTATTATCATGTTATATTTATTATTTACATGAATTACACATCATTATTATAACCATCCAAATAATAAAGTATTGAATAACAATTACACCACGACGTGGAGACAGTAATCCGTACGTACACACATATGGTGACATGTCATTCAAAGGATGGATATAATAATGAAGATGGTTATTCCATATTTATAATAACTTCACAGTATATAGATGATTCTGGAGTTATTATTTTAAATTGGAAAAAAATAGAAGAAGTGGAAGAAGAAACGAACTTGATAGAGGGTGGTGAAATTATTACCTCTTGTTTGGGTTCTTCAATTTGATTTGATCAAAAGGGATCTTTAAGTTGGATTTATGACCAATAGAAGGCCTCTAAGATGAAGTGAGGGAAGTTGAGAGGATATTTGGATAGGGTTTGGCCAATCCAAAAGGCTTTTATAGTGTGAATTAGTGAGTAGGGGGAGTTCCCTATTATAAGTGGGGTGAGGGGCACATTAAGAAAAGAGAGAAATATTGTTTCATAATAAATTCATATTCGTGTTTTAATTACTCCAAAGTGAATTATTTAAATTTTAAGGTAGGTATATGTCGCAAAACCACTCAAATAATAGGTTTTAGATAGGTTTGGGTCAATATATTAACTTTATTTTTTTGAATTAACTCTTAGTTTAATAGTATGACATTTAGCATGTCTCTTTGTATTTTTATATTATATAGTTAATAAACATACTATATACATCCAAGAGAACCCCAAGAGGTCCATTACTGACACACCTATCATTATATAAGTCCTTTTTCTAAACATTATATTTTTAGGAATAGAATATCAATTAATAATATATTATTTGTTTTAAAAACTCATTAATGACAATTTTGACACCATTTAATAATTGATTTTTGTTAAAGTCATAAAAACTTTAATAATTCGAAAAAAATTAATTTAAGAAATTATAACATGTCATGTTAATCGATAAAATTATTGTATGTCATCAAATATTTCCAATTATTTTTATTTTAACATTTATAATGCCAATTATTTGATTCTTTCATTAATAAAGAAAATACTGCATCATTATTGTGTCATAAATAAATTTAATTATTCAATGTTTAAAAATTATAAATAAAATACAATTATGTCGAAAATATTTTTAGATTTATAATAAATATTTATTGTCAAAAATATAAAATATATAACCATATGTAAATATTGTTTTGCTAAAAGATATATGTTTATATATTTTTTGTATTTACTTTAACTTAATTAATATAAAGTGTCATTATCACTTACAAGTGGCTACATGGGGTCCCCAAATAGACCCAAAGATGCCCATGGTTAGACATGTATCAACCAATAGGATTTGTACATGTTTTTGGATATTTTAATATTATTATAATATTATTTGTTTACCCTTATTTTCCGGATTTACCCTTTAACCATGGAAAATAAAATATTCACCGAAATAATTATTCAAAATGTCCAAAAAGAGAATTTAACTATATACACAATTTGGAAATCATAATTCTAAATATTCAATACATTTTTATATATTCAAAACAGAGAAGTGACAGAAATTAATTTAAAATTATTTCCTAATGTCAAAACAAAGAGCTTGTTTTTTAAGAAATAATAACTATCAAAAGATTGACACTTGATTATGTCTAGTTTAAATGTGAAATTACATCAAATTACCAATAATGGAAAAAATGGAAAAAATATATTCTAATTATACTTTAAAACCACTCAATAGTATAATTTATCACCATAAATTATTTGGATTATAAATGTTGTTTTTAATTAATGTTTAGTATTTTTCACTATTCATCAAAATTTGAATATTTTCTAAAATATACCAAATATTCACCCAAGGATAATTTTAAAATTCCAAATCCAAAAATGATGTCCATTTTGAAAGATAAAATTTATAAATTTTCAAAAAGTGGGTATTAGTTTTCATAACGGCTAGTTTTATTGGTTGTGGTGTGTGTTAGAACTCGAAGTTGGGTACAACACATGCTACAGTATTATTCAGCGGGATGCATACCGTGGATGCTTGGGGTTTTAGATTTACCAAAATAACATATAACTAGGTTTCCACATAGGAGAATAAAGGTTGGGAGCGAGGATTAGACATAGAGGAAAAGCATAAATATTTATAGGGAGTGATTGAGTTCATAAATCACAAACAAGTGAATATATCAATGAAATAGTGAGGGCCTAAAATTCATAAATCAATTATGATTTCAAATTCCATATATTCAATTAAATTTAGGATATTAGGACAACATTATTTTATCACAGTAATAATGTTGATTAATTATTTATATATATATTTATATATATATATATATCTATAATCAAAATTTCATACTTTGGTTATGATTTGATTTATTTCTAATAAATCCACTACATCAAGAAATGAATTTATAGAAATTATTTTTCAGTCCCAAAAAATTAAAATACACTTATATTTGATCTTAAGGCCCCTAAAAGAAGGAAAAATGAAACTATTTTTATCTTTAAAATCAATTTGACTTAATATATATTCATATAAATTAATACTATAAATTCATCATTAATATTTATTCATCAAAATTTATTATACATTAATCATTACATTGTGTAGGCCAGTGATAAGTATGAAACATTTATCATCACTAGGTCATGGGTTAAAGGCCAATAACCTTAAAAGAATTTTTTGGTTCTCACCAGACATATATGATGTACATTTCTAGAACAACATTAATATATTTTTTAAAATAAAATAAATGGATGTCATTGAAATATGGTTAATTAGTAAATAGTATTTTTTTTTAAAATCAGTATTATCTCATTGAATAAATTCTTCCTATGATGTATATCAAAATATTTTCAGCAATAGATAACCATATAACCATTTCAAAAGATTGAAATAAATTTATTTAAAGATAATTTCATTAAATCAGTATGAAATTGTTCACCAATATTTTAGAAAGTACAACATGATTTTCATAACCCAAACATGTGAATACCCTTATTATATATTTCTTTGAAACATAGTAATAACATTAATTACCCTAATTTAATTTTGAAAACATGAATGATTCCTCATTCCGAAAATATTTGATTTATTCCTTATATCCTAAAATAGTGTGTTCTTCATCAATGATATCATGGACTACATGTCAAAAAGTCCTTACATGGTTCCAAGGTAATATGTATCATCCAATTTACTTATCCATATCCCACATATCATTATCCAAAAAAAATATCAGATCATAAACTACATATTAAGGGTAACCTTCCATTAGTCAAAATACCACCATGTCATAAAATAACATGACCATTCAATCTGAAACATTTTACAGAAAATTGTAAATAGTGAACAAAAAACATAAGTATAACTATCCATTCATATTTCATCATTCAGATAACATAATTTATTTTTTCAAACACATAAAAGAATTTATTATTCTCTTTCATCATTATTCCATTAACATGTCTAACTAATCATATTACACAATCCCTATTTCCTTTCAGATTTTATATGTAGTCTCTTCCTCATCAGAAATGTACTCATTTCTCACACCGACTTGATGGTTCCCTTCAAGAGCTATTATATGGGATCATTCAATTTCATAATGACCATTTACTCCACACTTAAAACTCTAAACCTTCAATGTTATCATAGAGAGTCCATTTTTCTCATCCATTTCATTAACTATAATTTTCATTCTTCAACTGAGTCACATTATTTGTGTCCTTATTTTCAACATTAAAACATCTCCTTATTCATTAAATACATTAAATCAGTTGATTCATTCAACTCTATTTACACAAAGGAAACCTAATCTTATTTCATCCATGGTTTCCATTACCAAAACACCTAGTGAACATATTATTTCTCTTCCATGGGGGGTCTGAGAGTTGGTTAATGTACATGTTGTTAATCACGTTCCATGAAATCTATTTAATAATGATCAAAACACCTTTCACTATAGTGATCATCCAAATTTACTTATCATCATCAAATCATCCACTACATTCATCATTAATACAGTTCCACTAAGTTCCTGCCATTGACTATAACCTAAATCCTAGATACTTATTAATGGTAAAAAAAATGGAGATATTTATTCAAAATCATGATAATTAGGGTATGATAACAATGTAATGAAAATATAAGATCACACGTTATTTTTCAAAGATCATACTCATGAATCAAAACATAAAACATGGTAGTTCATGATACATAAATTTTGAGGAAATAAAATACATAACACTTGAATGCATAACATTAAAAAGAAATATGGAATTATGGAAAGACAAATTATATAACAATTTTCATAATAGTAAACTAATTTTTTTACAATCCATTATACTGGAAAAGCACTTTTATAAACAGGGTTCTCCCTCATTCAATCCCCATTTTACCGAACCATGTTTACGCCTCATTCTAGCCCTATAATTATGAACTGAATACATTTCCCATTCTCATTATATAATATTTAACCATGTTCATTTCCCACTCCATCCATATATATCTCACGAAATATAAATCTTTACACAATGCCTTGGAGGGAGATATAGATCCCACCCTTCTTATAATAAAACCTACAAAAATGTTACACAAGATCACTAATAATCATATCACAACCCTTGAAATGAAATGGGTATTATAAACATGTAATCATATTATATCCCGTGGAATAACGACATGTTTCATAATCATTTCATCATAAACATAACCCATTATAAAAAATTGATAAACATATATCTCGTGAGAGTGAAACATGTTTAATAAATTCCATGACATAAACAATAATTCATTCATTAAATGAATATGAATGGAAATTTATATCACTTCTAAAAAAAGACATTAGTAACATAAATAGACTTTTACATCGATGGGAACTATTATTGAAATATCATTTAAAAAATTTATGAAATTTCATTTATTCATTGAGATAGGATTTTTTGAAAACATAAAACATTTTGAAACCCATATTATTGGGAATAAAACGTTTAATTAAACTGTGAAAAAAAATTACAATCAGTTTATTTAAAAACATATAAAAGAAGCTTGAAAAAATAATGAAAATAATTTTTTATTAAAACAAAAAAATTATTGTTAAACATATTGATATCCTCTGTCATTGAAAATACCTTGAAATAATTAATTTATAGAATATTAAAAAAAATTAAATAATAAAATAATTTCTATATCATAAAATGTATGCTTCAAGGGATTTTCAGTCATGGTGTATGATAACCACAAACAAGACGGACATTCCTTTTACAACAGAAAATGTTTGGATAGTTGACTCGACAGGAAAACAATAAAAAGATTTCTTAATAAAAATTATTTTATTAAAAATGAAAAATTGAGTCGAAATGTATTTTAATGATCATAGTAATATAATATAACATTTTTTGAATTATTTTCAAATACAGGGTTTTTAAATAAAAACAAATTTATTACCGAAGACAGAGGAAAATTTGGACTCTATCAAAATCATAATATTAACTAATTTATGTTCAAAAGAGTGGAAAAATGCTATCAATACATGAATATATTATGAGAAAATATAGGAGAATAAATATAATTATTTTTCATTAGATATGTATTATAATATTTCATTATTTCAAATCATATCATAAATAATCTTGATAAAGGGTGACATTGTTTCCATAAACTCTTACCACATGGTGACATTGAATCATACCCTATCAAGGAAAATGATATTACATTGATCAATAAAATATTATGAAGAATAAAATATTCACTTTATATCATTTCATTGGTATTTTATACTCTTAAAATAAAACTATAATAGTATATCATGGAATGTGTCCCGAAGTGGTCAAATTGAGAGGAAATTACTTTACTGATTTTATAACTTTGGAAACCTAAACCCCTTGACATAAAGATCATAAAATGGATATGAAAATAGCCATATATATTATATTAGGATGCATATAATACATTATTGGTAATTATAAACCCCACACTAAAAAAGTGAGAAGTGGATTATGCATTTATCTCACAAAAATAAAGAGGGAGATAAGATTCCCTTACCTTGTGTCTGGACTCACATCATTCTCATTAAAATCAACTGTTTAATTAAAATAAAAGTTAATTTATAACTTTTAAATAAATATATTCTTATATATTATACCATATATGGTTATATTATGGCCATATATTAATATATTTCTAAACATCCTATGTCAAAGTTTCACTTCAGCTAACATTCAAATTGTTCTTTGCAGGTGTTTTAATTTGTTATATCGTTGATCCTTATAATTTATTTATTTTTACATAATTTAAATCATGATATAAATTTCTTTTATATCATGTATAATTTTATTATAAGAATCCATATAATATATATGTATGAAACTGAATACATTGTTCATGTAGACAGTAACCTGTACGTACACATAAATGCTATATCTGTTTAATTGTCGTATTGAATGAATGAAAGTAAAGTACATTTATTTATATATATATATATATATGTATGTGTATTTATATAAATATTAAATTAGATTTATTATATCATATATATAATATATATTCCCTAAATACATCATTAATACATTCCATATAGTGTTTGATCGAATCACAACGCTTAGAGGGGGCGGTAGTCCACACTTTCATAAATGAAATTATCGTACAACCACAAAATATAATGTACAAGTATTTGTGTTGTAAAAAATTAAATAATAATTAAAACATAATATATATAGTATATAGCACATATATAGAGAGTTTACCACATAATTTCCACCATGTGATGTAGTAAATGATAAATGATCAATCATCGTCTTTTTAGGCGATAGTCTGCCAAACACATAAACAATATATTCGTTACCCATTTGATGGATGTTTGTGTATGTTCAGGTTTAATCCATAGAATAATAAAACATATATAATAATGATAATAATTTTTTTACAAAATCTTGTAATAAGATGAATTTTTAAAGTGGTGGAATAAAATAAAATGAAAGAGTTTGAGAGTGGGTGTTACCTCTTAATCGAGTAACTTTTTCTGGTTTACACCATCGGGTTTCCACAGAAGGATTTATGAACAAGGGAGGATTCAAGTAGGAATGGAGAGATCATGTGGATCTATATATTTAGAGTTTTTTTCTATCCAATGTGGATTTATGTGTGTGAAAAAGTAAGAGGAGAGGAGTACTTTTATAATGGAGGAGGGGTGACACTCTTGTCTTATTTTAAATGAAAGGAACCCCACCAATGTATTTATTATTTATTGTGGAAATGTAACAGATACATGTTGATACAAGTGATGATAGGGTGAAAATATGTCTATACAATGTCTTTTTGACATGTTTATAAGTCTTTTTGGATGTTATGGTTGAGGTTTTGTACCTTATAAAGCATAATTTAACCTTAATGATTATAAATAATTTTAACTACATCACTAATATTTTTAGCCAAAAAATTAGCATACCTTATTAGATAATATTAATTATTCTAATTCAAAATATGGAATAAATTTTTATAAATTAAAATTATATAAGGGGAATAAATTAACTTAAATTAATCCAATAGTTTGGTCGACAAAGGGTGTTTTTAAAATAAAATTGATCAACAATTTGATATGTTTTTATATCCCATTTCAATGTGATGTTGGATGAAATTATTTAAATTAGATTAATATATAAGATTTTAAACTAATTAAACTTTTAAACTAAATTAAAATTTAATTTATCCTTATGAATAAATTAGATGAAATAAGCATTTTGGATTGAAATATGGTATTTTAAACTATTCGGTATGTAAATAAACCTTATATAATATTAAAAAAATGTATCCTAAACAAATTTTTATGTTTTTCATCCAAATATGATGTTTATATTAAAATATTAATAATTTAAAAGTTTCAAAAAATTAATTTAAAAACAGTTTTCTCTTAAAAACCAGTAAAATAACCTTTATAAAAATATTGGGGTTTAAGTAGAAAATTGGGTTTGTTTTTATATTATTTATATCTAATCTATTTGATGAGTACTAAAAATATTTAATTTAATATATGACAAATATATTTTAGTTAATAACACTTAATAATATTTATTAATTTAATTTATTATCATTAAAACAACTTCATAAGCATAATAATGGTTTTCTATTAAAATACCCCCATTATATTAAATATTTTTCCTATATTAATTTATAATTAATTCATTAATTTTATATTTAGTGAAAACCATATGTTATTCAATAATATTTATAAAATATAATATAACAAATTGGTTATATATTATTATATATATTTTAATAATATATTTTTCTTCAGTAACACTCGGTCTTGGGTGTTGAAAAAGTCATCGAGGGAAGTCATTATAAGATGTTAGATTACCTCAATGTTCTTTATAGATTAAGAGAACCATTATATTATGTTTATTTCACAATTCACTTATCATTATGTATAAGAGAATCCAATCCTAGTTCTTTAATATACATATAAGATAACTATTTTAAGTGTTTAGTGAAATGATAAAACATCAAAACGATTACATTTATTTGAAAAAAAATTCCCAAAAACATGGGGTGTTACATTTATCCCATTAAGGATATACATTATATATAGTGGCATGTATGGGGAACCATGTACCAACTAATTTGGGAAATTTGATTCTATATGTGAAATGTTTTGGATGGAAACATGTTGAATAACAAATAATTGTATTCATATTCTAGGTATTTTTAAATATAATACATAATGAAAAACAAGAATATAAATTCCTAAAGTGTTCCTTTTATGTTACCATAAGGATAAAAAATAATATTACATATATAAACTTTTAGATATAAAATTCAAAATGGAAATACAAGTCATATTTTCTAAAAGGGAACAAATTTAAAATGGAAATGGTAAGAGAAAGAGTCATTTCATTAATGGTGAAACCCTATATGCTCAATAATTTTGATGGGAAAAAACATCAGAAGATATAATAGATGAAGAAAAATTTGTCAAGGAAAATTACTATATCTATATATAAGATAGATTATATAACTATATATAAATATATATATTACTATTTAGTGATGTAAATATTTATTCATTTAGTATAATGAAGTTCTAACCTTAAAAAAGTGGTCGATAGAAATTTTACTTATAAATGGAATGAATTAATTAATTTTTAACTATTTAACTTGTACCAAAAACATGTTTGGAGTTATATAGATTTTCTAACTAATAAAAAACTAGTTGATTATAAATGGGTATTCAAGAAAAAGTTGTAAATAGTTGGTAAAGTTAACCCCAAAAAATAATGATTGGTTAAAATTGTTTTATATATTTTCTTGGTATTTTCAATGATAAAACCTACTAACAAGTCATAGTGATAAAAAAATTAAAATATTATTTTCAAAATCAATATTTCATGAATAGGATATTTGGAATATGGATTTTAAAACAACTTTCTAGATTGGGAAGATTACTGAAGATATCTATGTGACATTACAAAAATGGTTTCTTAGGACAATAAATTCCAATTATAAATAAATGTCCCAAAGATCCAATAATGGATTATTATTGGAATCATGATTAGATATTATACATTATTATTAGTCCATAAAGGTGTTGATTTATTAATTATGAATATTTGTCTAGTGTTTATTATATATTTAATGGGGGTTTAAATTTTTATCATAGTATTATATGTCGGTGAAATATTATTTATTAGAAATTATTTACATTTGATAAATCTATTAAATACATGGTTAAATTAATGATTCTCTAAGATATATACAAGATAAAAAAACAATCCATGTTTCATGATCTATCAAAGGAGATCTCAAAATATACATTGACTAAGTAAAAGTACATAAAATGAATAATAATAAAAATGTATATTATGAATAAATATATGATATTAATATATAAAATGTCACATGGATATAATTTCTACAAGAAAACATATCCAAAAACTATAAATTAGGTTAATATAATGAGAATAATTCGTTATTAATTGGCAGTCTTATCTATCATGTATACAATTTCACGTATTATGTTTGTTGATTCCTAGAAATTATAAATAGTTGGAATATATCAAAATAATATTGCATAAATATTTAGGATGTAGTAAAAACTATCCGAATTAATTTTATATGTATAAAAGACATATTAAAATTGAATGTATGAGAAGATAATCTAATGGTGATGGGATCAACTAGTGTTGTTTCCCAAATGATCATACTGATCTAAAATAATAGTTATGTAAATTAATTTACATTTACGGTGGATAATTTAGTTTGATAAGATTAATGAATCATATTTTAATAAATTATATGAAATTATTATTGTAAATAGTTACTTTTAATGAAGCTATGTAAGAAGTATGGATACAAAACATTTATTATATTTTTGGATTTTACATAGTATTTTATACCAAATTATAATATTTTATTATAACATAGTAGTAGTGGTACATTAAAATTATCCTTGGTCACACCAGGGGATAAAATATATAGATCAAATGATTCATCAAATGGGATTTTTAAATAAAGATTTTAACTAACAATAAATAGAGTATCCATACATGATGAAATTGTAGATACCCTAAATAATGTCATATCTCAAAGAAATTTTATTCTCATGTAATAGATAGATGATTATGAGTTTTTTGTAGTTGGATCTTGTTCATGTGGAAATAATTTAAGAGTGGATTCCCTAGCAATTTGGTCTCCTTGTACACTCTTTTCCATTTAATGCGTACAACATGATATATAAATGTGTTTCTCCTAGGAAACATAGAGATTATTCTAATATTGAAAGAACAATAGTTACAAGATTCGTTCAAGCCTCCATGAATGATGTTGAGCTTCCCAAACATTCAGATCAACCTGTTTAAATATATGATGAAGATGAGGAATATGAAAGGGACAATGATCTGGTGTAAAGTGATTCCAATATGATTGAGGAGGATGTTAGGGATGAATTTAGTGCATTGGTGGATGGAAAAGATGAAATTGCCCATTAAAAATAAGTCTATCAAGGGAATTTGGATAAACCATACCTTGAAATTAGAGAATTTATGTTCACAAGGATGGAAATTGAATACAAAAAGGATCCTAATTTTAAATTCAGAGACATCGCTTGGGTTTGATTTCTTCAATTTAATAATTTACTTCATGGTCTCTAGTTCAGTTCTATTGTATGTTGTTGATTTTCACTGAAAATCATAGAATGGAAGGTCACTTAGTGGAACTTATTTTTGAGATGGATCATTCTTGACTCAATTTGGATTTATGACCATAGTCATAATGACTGGGTGTATTTGGGGGTGGATTTTCATCCCCGGTTTCATCATCACATTTTTATCTTTTACGGCTTGATGTGGCTTTCCAAGTGATTGTGTGCTACTTCTCCCAAAATTATTGATTTTGATGAACACTGATCTGGGTTTGAAGTTGTCTTGGTCGCACTATTACTACTAGATAATGTCACTAGCTTAGTAATTTTTGGGAATTTGTGGTTTTTTTGTTCTTCATGTAGATTATGGTGGTCTTATTGGACATTCTGGGAGTTTCTCTTACTATTATACTAGAGAACAATGCTAATTTTTCATAATTTAATGGAAGAAAAAAATATTCTAAAGCAATGAATGGTTGTTTTAGCATGATTGAAACTTCCTTATGGTGATTTTAGAATATTTATCTTGTCATATCAAAAAAGAAGGGTTGTCGGCATGGGTATGATGACACCTTTTTAACATCCCATCAGAGTTATTAGATGCCTATCACATTGCATGTAATTGATTCTATCAAGGAATTTTGTTCTATTTTATGATTTTTGAGTTGTATGTTCTCTTATTGTGTTATTGACATGTGTCTCTCTTCACTCCCAACTAGTGTAAGCAATTCACCCCACATTATTTTACTTTAACTTTTTCATTTAAGGCGGTGTATAAGACTAGATCAAAAGGCTTTTATACCTGAACATCAGCATAATATGGAAAAGATATAATCAAATAATTCCATTTATTTATTCACATGGATATTTTACTAGTCGAATGATCACATGAAATATCAATAACCACATTCATAGTTATGGAATGCATAATGCCAGACAATCATAACCACAAATTCAAGGCCTTGTGCCAAGACTACTAATAAGATTTTGTCAAGGCCTTGTGCCAAGACACAGGTTTGTCTCATGAGACCATCTTATGCATCAAGGAGCTATATCTGGCACCACCCTTCACTTACTATGTCCAATGAATTACTCATATGAAAATTTAAAACATAACATAATCATTCGTATTAAAACTAGCATACGAAATGTCAATACATTATCCACAAAGCATGAGTGGTATAAAAATTTCTCATCCACTGTCAAACATATCTCATTAAATACAACATGGATGACTGTATTTTAACATATTAAACTCAATCTAGAATAATTATGGATATTGACATAGATGAAAATAATCATCAAAACTATTTGATAGAAATGTCCCCCTTTTTATTGAAAACATATAAATGTCACTATTTGTCAAGAAGCCATTTAAAAATAGATTTTTTAATCAAGGTGTCCCATAACACATTGAAACTTTTAAAAGGAATATTTATTTTAAAACTCTAATTTTTATATAAATAAATCCTTAAAACCATTTTTAAGACATGTATATTAATGAGAATGAATTAGAATAATAATTATCTAAAACATTTAAAATGATATGTTAGTTCGAGTTCCTAACCAAAATATAGAGACATGAATACAAATAACTGAGGTAATAAAAACTTTGTAATATCATTAGAATAAATGGATTCATGATATACTATGTCAAACTACATTATATACACCATATAAAAGTGATTTGGTGTATAACAACAAAGAAGTCTCAATGGAATGTAGATTGAGATGAATACTCTTATAAAGACAGTATCCTAAGGATAAGGAAAAATCAATTAAATAATTATTTGTGAAAAATAAAAATACACTCAATATGATTGAATATTCAGTGTAAATCAATTAGAGGACATTCACACATATTATTGTAAAAACAACACCAATTAATTGGATATTTAACTCAACAAATAATGATTGAGTTAAAATTACTCTTATCAAGTTCATATCGATGAATTTAGTATTTATCAATGGAGTGATTATGTGTATCAAATGAATATCCATAGAAATGGGAGTGGAAATTATGACATCAACACATGAATATTTATTCCACACATAATCTTGGATTAATATAATCAATGAAGTATGCGTGAAGCCGAATGAGTGGAAATTGAAAGTTCAAATTCCCTTATCTATTTGGTAACATACGAAACATAAAACCATGAAAGAGGGATAATACAATGATGGTGTAAAAATCCATAAATTTAAGTATATTACACAATGAATAAAATCATGGTTAGTACACACACCACATGCATTAAATAAGCGGTGAACAATGTAAATCCCACATAATTAAAAGTGAGATAAGAAACCACTTAATTTGTACTTTTACCTTGGTAGAGGGTAGGTTAACCTCCTTTATAATGGTGAAATAATTGTTATTTAATTATACAATAATTGTATACCTTAATATGATATAATATATGATCTTTTAACATTTATTTGTTAATAATATCTTCGTATTATCGTTGTTTCTGGTGTTAACAGATTCATTTTCCTTTACATTTAGTGTTATGTGAGCCATATTTTTTATGGATGGGATGTATCATTTCAATATCCAGAATGATATGATGTCACTAAACATTATTTTTAATCATAAAATTATATTTATTCTTGAATGGGTACGATTGGGAATGAATCTCATCTCATTCGTGGAGACAGTAATCTGTACCTATGAACGAGCGAAAATATCACACTTTTGATATTAAAATAATATATAATTGGATGGTATATCTTATATAACGAATAATTATCATGTTATATTTATTATTTACATGAATTACACATCATTATTATAACCATCCAAATAATAAAGTATTGAATAACAATTACACCACGACGTGGAGATAGTAATCTCTACGTACGCATGTATGGTGACATGTCATTCAAAGGATGGATAGAATAATGAAGATTTTTGTGCCATATTTATAATTACTTCACAGTATATAGATTATTCTGGGGTTATTATTTAAAAATGTAAATAACAAAAAAGAAGAAGTAGAAGAAGAAACGAACTTGAAAGAGGGTGGTGAAATTATTACTTCTTCTTTGGGTTCATTATTTTTATTTGATCAAAAGGGATCTTTAATTTGGATTTATGACCAAAAGAGGGCCTCTAAGATAAATTTATGGATGTTTAGAGGATATTTGGATAGGTTTTGGCTGAGCCAAAAGGCTTTTATGGTGTGAATTAGTGAGTAGGAGGAGTGCCCTTTTATAAGTGGGGTTAGGGGCACATTAGGAAAATCTAGATATATTATTTCATAATAAATTCATATTCGAGTTTTAATTGCTCCAAAGTAAATTATATAGAGATTAAGGTAGGTATAAGTTTCCAAACCACTCAAACAATAGGTTTTAGACAGGTTTGGGTCACTATATTAACTTTATCTTTTTGATTTAACTCTTAGTTTAATAGTTTGACATTTAACATGTCTCTTTGTATTTTTATATTATATAGTTAATAAACATACTATATACATCCAAGAGAAAACCAAGTGGTCCATTAATGACACACAAATCATTATATAAGTCCTTTTTTCTGAACCGTAGATTTTTAGGAATAGAATATCAATTAATAATATATTCTTTGTTTTAAAAACTCATTTATGTCAATTTTGACACCATTTAATAACTAATTTTTGTTAAAGTCGTAAAAACTTTATTAGTTCAAACCAAATTAATTTAAGCAATTATGACATTTTATTTTAACCAATAAAATTTTTGTATGTCATCAAACCTTTCAAATTATTTTTATTTTAAAATTTATAATACCAATTATTTGATTCGATCATTAATAAGGAAAATACAGCGTCATTATTATGTCATAAATAAATTTAATTATTCAATGTCTAAAAATTATAAATAAAATACCATTATGTCAGAAATATTTTTATATTTCTAATAAATATTTATATTCGAAAATATAAAATATATTACCCTATGTAAATATTGTTTTTCTAAAAGATAAATGCTTCTATCATTTTTGTATTTACTTTAACTTAATTAATATAAATTGTCATTATCACTTAAAAGTGGCTACATGGGGTCCCCAAATCGACCCAAAAATTCCCATGGTTATACATGTATCAACCAATAGGGTTAGGACACGTCTTAGGATATTTTAATATTATTATAATATTATTTTTTACCCTTATTTACCGGATTTACCCGTTAACCAAGGAAAATAAAATATTTATCTAAGTAATTAGAAAAATGTCTAAACATAAAAGTTACCTATTAAAAAAATTTGGACCTCCAGATTCTAAATATGCAATACATTTTTCTATATTCAAAACATATAAGTGGCAGAAATTAATTTAAAATTATTTCCTGATGTCAAAACAAAGAGCTTCTTTTTTAAGAAATAATAACTATCAAAATATTGACACTTGTTTATGTCTCAGTTTAAATGTGAAATTACATACAATTACCAATAATGGATAAAATGGAAAAAATATATTCTAATTATACATTAAAACCACTAAATAGTATAATTTATCACCATAAATTATTTGGATTAAAAATGTTGTTTCTAATTAATGTTTAGTATTTTCACTATTCATCAAAATTTGAATGTTTTCTAAAATATACCAAAAATTCACCCAAGGTTATTTTCGATATTAAAAATCCAAAAATGATGTCTATTTTGAAAGATAAAATATATAAAATTTAAAAAGGTGGTTATTAGTATTCATAACGGCTAATTTGATTGGTTTCAGTGTGTGTTAGAACTCAAAATTGCATACAACACACACTACAGTATTATTCAGTGGGATGTGTACCATGGATGCTTGGGGTGTTACATTTACCCAAATAACATATAACTAGATTTTCACATAGGAGAATATAGGTTCGGAGTTAGGACTGGAGAGGAAATGAATAAATATTTATAGGGAGTGATTGAGTTCATAAATCACAAACAAGTGAATATATCAATGAAATGGTGAGGGCCTGAAATTCATAAATCAATTATGATTTCAAATTCCATCTATTCAATTAAATTTAGGATATTAGGAAAACATTTTTTTATCACAGTAATAAGTTTGATTAATTATTGATATATATATATATAAACAAAATGTCATACTTTGGTTATGATTTGATAAATTTCTAAAAAATCTACAACATCAAGAAATGAATTTAGAGAAATTATTTTTGATTCACAAATCATTAAAATACACTTATATCTGATCATAAGGCCCCTAAAAGAAGGAAAAATGAAACTATTTTTATCTTTAAAATCAATTTGACTTTACATATATTCATAAAAAGTAACACTATAAATTCTTCATTAATATTTATTCAAAAAAATTTATTATACATTAATGATTACATTATGTAGGCCAGTGAAAAGTGTGAAACCGTTATCATCACTAGTTCATGGGTTAAAGGACCATAAAAATGAAAGTATTTTTTGGTTCTCACCATACATATATGATGTACATTTCTAGGACAACACTAATATATTTTTTAAAATAAAATAAATGGACGTTGTGGAAATATGGTTAATCAGTAAATAGTAATTTTTTAAAAAAAACATTATTATATCATTGCATAAATTCTTCCTCTGAAGTTTATCAAAAAAAATTCAGGAATGAATAACCATATAACCCTTCCAAAAGATTTAAATCAAATTATTTAAAGATAATTTCATGAAATAATTATGAAATTTGAAGTGCCCAGATCAGTGTGAATCACTGAGAGGGGGAGGGGGTGAATCAGTGATCCCTTAAAAATTTTTACTAATTGATTCTTTATCAATTAAACCTCTATGACTGGTTAAAGCCTCGATCCACTCTTCTTGTATCTCTCACCTTTCCTCGAATGATGCAGTAAAGGTAAAGGCACTGGACACAAGGATTTACAAGGTTCAGCACCAAAGGCCTACGTCCTTGCCATGTTGGTTATACGCCCCAACATGGTTTCTCCATTATAACTTGTTAGAATTATAATGGACGATACAGAGTCCCACTGTATCTCTCCTGAGTCCCACAGGAGGGTCTTTATACTGCGTCCTACAGTGTTATCAGAGTCCCACTGGCCTGCTCTAGAATCCCACTGAAGACTTCCTCCGCCCTGAGTCTCACAGGGGGGCTTCTCCTGGCTCCTCGAGTCACACGAGTAGCTCTTCTTCACTTTAAGCTTCTTCAAGTATCTTCAGCGGTCTGGGATAAAGACTGCTGGCCTTGCTCTGTACCTCTGATCACTTGTGATGAACATGTCTTCTCGTCTTGCTCAGGATTTATCTCCTTTCTCTTAGGATGACCTGGCCTCTCTCTTCAAGAATCTTCAACAGCCTCTAAAAAGGTCTGTTGGTCTTGCTCAGCAACTTCTGATCACTTCTGTTGATCAGGCTCTTCTCAATCTACTGAAAACTCCGACAACTAATCTCTTTTACTTTAGTCTGGCTCAGTCTCACTTCAATTCAACTTCATGCACTGAGTGCATGGAAACTCTGATTCATCATGCACCGATTGCATGGATTCTCAATATTCTTCAAGAACTCTTGGTCTTGGACAACTCAAATGCACACCACTGATTTAAGCTTTATTCATGTGTGCACGTGCATGCATGCAAGCATGCACTCCCCTTTCCTTCTTCTTGGTGTGATAAGCCCCCAAAGGGTGTAGTCTCTTTAAGCACACACACCACTTCTTCCTTCACACACGTTATCCAACTTGCTTACACACTTGAATGTGTGTTAAACTTTAGTGTGGGGGTCCTTCTTCTTCCTTCTTCTAAGTGTTTACACTTTTAGTGCACACACTAGGTTCGGCCTTCTTGTCTCTTTGCACACACTTGTTTCACTTTTGCACAAACATGATCTTGGCCTCTTCTTTGTTTGTTAAGCACACACACAACTTAAGTGTGGCCTTCCTCTCCTCCTTGCACACACAAAGTGTGTTCTTCAATTTGGCACACCCAAGGGATACGACCTCCCTTTTTTTCACACCCACTACCCACGGCCTTTCTCCTTTGTAAATCACACAAGGCCTCAGGTCTCCTTCTCCACTTAGCACACACAACACCAAGTGTGTATAACACTTAACTCGAATTCCTTCTTAAAAGGGAGGGCGTGCAAGGTGCGGCCTCTCACTGCCTTCTTCAAACGCCGCCCATGGGTGCAATGGGTCCTGGGCGCGCAAGGTTCACATGCCACAAGGGTCGCGCAAGCCTCGGGTGCATGACAGCCTACTGCCTCGCAAGTTTACGGTCAGTGAGGGATCCTTCTGCCATGCGAATACGCGGGCAGGGACCTCCATCAGAGCCTCGGTGGCTCTAGAACTTCAGCCGCACAAGTGGTTGCGCGGTGGCTTCTTTCTTCACGAGGCATAGGATCTCTCGCGGGTCTCAAAATTTCAGCAATCATTCTCTGTGCTTCAGGCTCTCTTTATATAGGCAGAGAAACGCCTCAAAACATCCACGTGGTTTAACTTCAAAATCCCGAAGATTTCGGATCTTTAAAAATCTTTCAAATCTGGTTTCTATCCTCGGTTCACGCGGGATTCTTCCTTCTTTTATTTTTCCTCGGCCTTCTTCACATGCATGCACATTCGAATGTGTGCATGGCCTCTCTTTTATAATCCATGCAAAACACGAACTCACCGAGGACTCGGCTTATTTTCTTGCCTCAACCGAACTCGAAATACCCCATTTGTTGCATGCAAGCTCGTTTTTAAGAATGGTTGTGTTCGTTAGATCCATACGAACTCATTGTTGTCTTCGGCTTCTTCAGAGGTGGCTAGAATCTCAAAATCCGTCGTCGGTGGTGCCTCTGGTTATGCGAGAATGCACGGGGAGCTTTGGCTGAGCTCGAGGAAAGAGACAAGCTTGCAAGCCGTCGGATCGGGAGTTTAATGAACTTCGACGGACGAGATTAGATCGCGGCGCCGCGGATGCGATCAGCGGTCAAGATCATATGCGCGATGGCTCGGATGGCCAGGATTAGATCCTGACCGAATTTTTTGATCCCACATCGAAACACGCAGCTGTTTTCTCGTGGTTTACCAAATAACTCATGCCGCTCAACGCTCAGTTGTACTTCCCCCTCCACGGTGCTGCCCCGCACCGTGTTCTCTTAGCGGGCACGCTCTTGCGCCCACCTCTGCTCCCTGCGAGCGCACCACTAGCGCCCACTATGCACACACGGGCACGCTCCTCACGCTCACGCTGCGCGGGCTTCATCACCGCGTGGCCTCAGGGGCTTATACACGGCCCCGGCCTCTCTCAGGCTGGCCCCATGGGATCCCCTTGGGCGTGGTGACCTAGTCCTACATGTGCCTTGGTTTGAACCCTTTTGGATGGCCCTTGGTGGCTTCCTTTTTTCTAGAGTAGAGACTTAGGGACTTTGTATAAAAACAAAGTAACCCAAGTTCAAATGCCAAATGCCACTTATTCCAAGCCATTCTTCCTATTCTCCATTCTTCTTCTTCTTCAAAAGAATTCCTCCATCTTCTCATCAATTTGTATTCTTCACTTAGGAGGGACTTCACAAACGTTTCTTCCTTCAACCGAAGCTCCTGAATCACATAATCTTCAATGTTCTTCATTGATCCAATCAGAGATCAAGTTGGATCTTCTTCAAATTCACATGCACTAAGTGATAGTTCATGGACTTCATTAATCCACTTCATCCACTTAGGAGGTGTGGATGGATCAACTTCATCTACTCATGCATTGTCTTAACAATGCATGGTCTTCTAATAATGTGGTGACATTGTATCCAGTTGATACAAGTTCTTGGAACTTAAAGATCATCTCATCAATCGTCTGATGTACATAGAGAATGTTTCAACCACAACATCCTATGTCACTTAGTGAATCTCCTAAGTGACATGAATCTTAGTACCATGGACATTCTCCTTTCCTCACCAACACCATCACATCCTTTGTCATTCACATCTTGACATTCCTTGACATCCATTCATCTTATGACAACATCATGCCTCATTGACAACAAATGCAACACAGTGCACTTCAAAATTTTTCACCCATATGTTAGAAAGTACCACATGTTTTTCATAACCCAAACATGTGAATTCCCTTATTATATATTCCTTTGAAACATAGTTATAACATTAATTACCTTAAATTAATTTTGAAGATATGAATGATTCCTCGTTCCAAAAATATTTGATCTATTCCTTATATCCTAAAATGGTGTGTTCTTCATCAATGATATCATAGACCACATGTCAATAAGTCCTTTCATATTTCCAAGGTAATATGTATCATCCAAGTTACTTATCCATATCCCACATATCATTATCCAAAATAAATTATCTAATCAGAAAGTACATATTAAGGGTAACCTTCCTTTAGTCAAAATACCACCATTTCATAAAATAACTTGACCATTCGATCTGAAAAGTTTTATAGAAAATTGTAAATACTGAGCGAAAAACATAAGTATAACTATCCATTCATTTTTCATCATTCTGATAACCTAATTTATTATTTCAAACACAAAAAAACATTTATTATTCTCCTTCATCGTTATTCCATTAACATGTCTAACTAATCATATTACACAATCCCTATTTCCTTTCAGATTTTATATGTAGTCTCTTCCTCATCAGAAATGTACTCATTTCTCACACCAACTTGTTGGCTCCCTTCAAGAGCTATTATATGGGATCATTAAGTTTCATAAGGACCATTTACTCCACACTTAAAACTCTAAACCTTCAATGATATCATAGAGAGTCCATTTTTCTCATCTATTTCATTAACTATACTTTTCATTCTTTCACTGAGTCACATGATTTGTGTCATTATTTTCAACAGTAAAAAATCTCCTTATTCATTAAATACATTAAATTATTTGATTCATTAAACACTATTTACACAAAGGAAACCTAATCTTCTTTCATCCATGGTCTCCATTACCAAAACACTCAGTAAACATATTATTTCTCTTCCATGGGGGGCTTGAGAGTTGGTTAATGTACATGTTGTTAATCACGTTCCATGAAATCTATTTAAGAATGATCACAACACCTTTCACTATAGTGATCATCCAACTTGACTTCTCACCATCAAATCATCCACAACATTCATCATTAATATAGTTCCACTAAGTTCATACCATTGACTATAGCCTAAATCATAGATTCTTATTCATGATAAATAAGGGAGATATTTAATCAAAATCATGAGCATTAGGGTATGATAACATAGTAATGAAAATATAATATAACACATTATTTTTCAAAGATCATACACAGGAATCAAAACAAAAAAAATGGTAGTTCATGATACATAAATTTTGAGGAAATAAAATACATAACACTTTAATGCATAACATCGGAAAGAAACCTGGAATTATGGAAACACATATTATATAACTATTTCCCTAATATTAAATGCATTTGTTTTCAATCCATTATAGTGGAAAAGCCCTTTTCTAAACCTGGTTCTCCCTCATTACATACCTGTTTTACCGAACCTAGTTTACTGTTCATTCTAGCCCTATAATACTAAACTGAATACATTTCCCATTCTCACCATATAATATTGAACCATGTTCATTTCCCATTCCATCCATGTATATCTCACAAAATATAAATCTTTACACAATGCCTTGGATGGAGATATAAATTACACCCTTCTCATAATAAAATCATACAAAAAATGTGACACAAGATCACTAATAATAATATCACAACCCTTAAAATGAAATGGGTATTATAAACTTGTAATCATATTATAACCCATGGAAGAACAACATGTTTCGTTACCAATTCATCATAAACATAACCCATAATAAAAAATTGATAAACATATACCCTATGATAGTGAAACATGTTTAATAAATTCCATGAAATAAACAATAATTTATTCATTGAATGAATATGTATGGAACCTTTAGATCACTTCTAAAAAATACATTAGTAACATCAATAGACTTTTACATAGATGGGAACTATTATTGAAATATCATTTAAAAAATTTATGAAATTTTTTTTTCATTGAGAAAGGATTTTTTGAAAACATAAAACATTTTGAAACCCATATTATTGGGAAAAAAATTTAATTAAACTGTGAAAACATATTTCCAATCAGTTTATTTGAAAACATATAAAAGATGCTTGAAATAATTTTGAAAATCATTTTTTATTAAAACATATAAAATATCGATAAACATATTGATATCCTATCTCATTGAAAATACATTGAAATTATGAATTTATTGAATATTACAAAAAGTTTTTTATTTTTAAAAATAAAATAATTTCTATATCATACAATGTATGCTTCAAGGGAATTTTAGTCATGGTGGAAGATAACCACAAACAAGATGGACATTCCTTTTATAATATAAAATGTTTGGAAAGATGACTCGATAGGAAAACAATAAAAAGATTTATTAATAAAAACTATTTTTTTTAAAAAGTAAAAAGTGAGTAAAATTTTTTTAATGATCATAATAATATAATTTAACATTTTTTGAATTATTTTCAAATATATGGTTTTAAATAAAAATAAATTTTTTACAGAAAACAGAGGAAAATTTAAACTCTATCAAAATCATAATACTAACTAAATTATGTACAAAAGAGTGGAAAAATGGTATCAATACATGAATATATTATGAAAAAATAGAGGAGAAAAAATTTCATTATTTTTCATTAGATATGTATCATAATATTTCATTATTTCAAATCATTTCATAAATAATCTTGATAAAGGGTGACATTATTTCAATAAACACTTACCACATGGTGACATTGAATCATACCCTATCAAGGAAAATGATATTACATTGATCAATAAAATATTATTAAGAATAAAATATTAACTTTATATCATTTAAATGGTAGTATATACTCCTCCAATAAAACAATAAGAGCATCACATGGAATGTGTCCCGAAGTAGGCAAGGTGAGAGGAAATTACTTTACTGATTTTATAACTTTGGAAGCCTAAACCCCTTGACATAATGTTCATAAAATGGATATGAAAATAGCCATATATATTATATTAGGATGCATATAATACATTATTGGTAATTATAAACCCCACACTAAATAAGTGAGAAGTGGATTATGCATTTATCTCATAGAAATAATGAGGGAGATACGATTCCCTTACCTTCTGTATGGACTCACATCAGTCTCATTAAAATCAACTGTATTATTAAAATAAAAGTAATTTTATATCTTTAAAATAAACCAATTCTTATATATTATACCATATATGGTTAGATTATGGCCATATATTGACATATTTCTAAACATCCTATGTCAAAGTTTCACTTCGGCTAACATTCAAATTGTTCTTTGCATGTGTTTTAATTTGTTATATCGTTGATCCTTATAATTTTTTAATTATTATATAATTTAAAAAATGATATAAATATATTTTATATCTAGTATAATTTTATTATAATAATTCATAAAATATATATGTATGAAACCTAAGACATTGTTCATGGAGACGATAACCTGTACGTACACAAAAATGCTATATCTGTTTAATTATCATATTGAATGAAATAAAGTAATGGACATTTATATATATATATGAATGTGTATTTATATAAATATTAAATTATATTTATTATATCATATATATAAAATATATTCCCTAAATACATCATTAATAAATTCCATATAGTGTTTGATCGAATCACAATGCTTAGAGGGGGCAGTAGTCCACACTTACATAAATGAAATTATCGTACAACCACAAAATAGAAATTTCAAATATTTATGTTGTAAAAAAATTAAATAATAATGAAAACATAATATATATAGTATATAACACATATATAGAGAGTTTAACTCCTAATTTACACCATGTCAGCCACTAAATGATAAATGATCAATCATCATTTAGTTAGGCAATAGTCCGCCAAACACATAAACAATATATTCATTACCCATTTGATGGAAGTGTGAGTATATTAAGGTTTAATCCTTAGAATAAAAAAACTTGTATAATAATGATACTATTTTTTGTATAAAATTATTTAATAAGATGAATTTTTAAAGTGGTGGAATAAAATAAAATGAATGAGTTTGAGAGTGGGTGATACCTCTTAATCGAGTAACTTTTTTTTGGTTTACAACATAGGGTTTCCACTGAAGGATTTATGAACAAGAGAGGATTTGAGGAGGAATGGAGAGATCATGTGGATATATATATTTAGATTTTTCTTCGATCCAATTTGGATTTATATATGTGAAAAAGTAAGAGGAGAGGAATACTTTTATAATGGAGGAGGTGTGACACTCTTGTCTTATTTTAAAGGAATGGAATCCTTCCAATGTATTTATTATTTCTTGTGGAATCGTAATAGATACATGTTGAGAAAAGTGATTATAGGGTGAAAATATGGCTATCCAATGTGTTTTTTACATGTTTATAAGTCTTTCTGGATGTTATGGTTGTGGTTCAGTACCTTATAAAGAAAAATTTAACCTTAATGATTATAATTAATTTTAACTACTTCACTAATATATTTAGCCAAAAAAATAGTTTAACTTATTAGATAATATTAATTATTATAATTAAAAATATGGAATAAATTTTTATAAATTAAAATCATATAAGTGGCATAAATTAACTTAAATTAATCATGTAGTCGGGTCAACAATGGGTGTTTTTAAAAAAAAAATTATCAACAATTTGATATGTTTTTTATCCAATTTCAATGTGATATTGGATGAAATTATTTAAATCAGATTAATTTATAAAAATTTAAACTAATTAAACTTTTAAACTAAATTAAAATTTAATTTATCCTTATGAATAAATTAGATAAAATAAGCATTTTGGATTAAAATATGGTATTTTTAACTATTCGATAAAAAATAAACCTTACAGAATATTAAAAAAATGTATCCTAAACAAATTTTTATGTTTTTCACACAAATATGATGTTTATATTAAAATATTAACAATTTAAAAGTTTCAAAAAATTTATTTAAAAGCAGGTTTCTCTTAAAAATCAGTAAAATAACCTTTATAAAAATATAGGGTTTTATGTAGAAAATTGGGTTGGTTTTTAAATTATTTCTATCAAATATATTTGATTATTATTAAAAATATTTAATTGAATATATAACAAATATATTAAAGTTAATATCACTTAATACTTTAAATTAATTTAATTTATTATCATTAAAACAACTTCATAAGCATAATAATGGTTTTCTATAAAAATAAACCCATTATATAAAATATTATTCCTATATTAAATTATAATTAATTCATTCATTTTATATTTAGTGAAAACAATATGTTAGTCAATAATATTGATAAAATATAATATAAAAAATTGGCTATATATTAATATATATATTTTAATAATATATTTTTCTTCGGTAACACTCGGTCTTGGGTGTTGAATAAGTCATCGAGGGAAGTCATTATAAGATGTTAGCTTACCTCAATGTTCTTTATAGATTAAGATAACCATTATATTATGCTCATTTCACAATTTACTTCTCATTATGTATAATAGAATCTGATCCTAGTTCTTTAACATACATATAAGATAAGTATTTTAAGTGTTGAGTGAAATGAAAAAACATCAAAACCATTAAATTAATTTAAAAAAAATTCCCAAAAACATGGGGTTTTACATTTATCCCATTAAGGATATACATTATATATAGTGGCATGCATGGGGAACCATGTACCATCTAATTTGGGAAATTGGATTCTATATGTGTAATGTTATGGATGGAAACATGTTGAATCACAAATAAGTGTATGCATATTCAAGGTATTTATAAAGATAATACTTAATCAAAAATAATAATCTCAATGCCTAAGGTGTTCCTTTTATGTTACCCTAAGGATAAAAAATAATATTTCATATATAAATCACTAGATATAAAATTCAATATGGAAGTACAAGTCATATTTTCTAAAAGGGAAAAAATTTACAATGGAAATGGTGAAAGAGTCATTTCATTAATGTTAAAGCCCTATATGCACAATAATGTTGATGGGAACAAACATGAGAAGATATACTAGAAGAAGAATAATGTGTCAAGGAAAATTACTATATCTATATATATGATAAATTATATAACTATATATAAATATGTATATTACCATTTAGCGATGTAAATATTTATACATTTAGTATAATGAAGCTCAATCCTTAAAAAGTGGTCGATTGAAATTTTACTTATAAATGGAAAGAATTAATGAATTTTTAACTATTTTACTTGTACCAAAATCATGTTTGGAGTTATATAGATTTTCTAACTAATAAAAAACTAGTTGAGTATAAATGGGTATTCCAGAAAATTTTGTAAACAGCTGGTAAAGTTAACACCAAAAAAATAATGATTTGTTAAAATTGTTTTATATATTTTCTTGTTATTTTCGATAATAAAACCTACTAACAAGTAATAGTGATAAAAACAAATTAAAATATTATTTTCAAAGGAAATATTTCATGAATAGTATATTTGGAATATGGATTTCAAAACAACTTTCTAGATTGGTAAGATTACTGAAGATATCTATGTGACATTAAAAAATGGTTTCTCAGGACAATAAATTCCAATTATAAATAAATGTTTCAAAGATCCAATAATTGATTATTATTGGAATAATGATCAGATTTTATTCATTATGATTATTCCATAGAGGCATTGATTTATTAAGTATGAGTATTTTTCTAGTTTTTATTATAAGTTTAGTGGGAGTTCAATTTTTTATCGTAGTATTATATGTTGATGAAATATTATTAATTAGAAATGATTTAAATTTTTTAAATCTATTAAATATATTTTTAAATTAATGATTCTCCCTGAAATATATAGGATAAAAAAACATTCCATGGAGCATGATCTATCAAAGGAGATCTCAAAATTTACATTGACTATGTAAATGTACATACAATGAAAAATAATAAAAATGTATATTATGAATTAATATATGATATTAATATTTAAAATGTCACATGGAGATACTTTCTACAAGAACACAAATCCAAAAACTAAAAATTAGGTTAATAGAATGAGAATAATTTGTTATTAATTGGCAGTCTTATCTTACATGTATACAATTTCACGTATTTTGTTCGTTGATTCCTAGAAATTATAAATAGTTGGAATATATCAAGATAATATTGCATAAATATTTAGGATGTAGTAAAAACTATCTGAATTAATTTTATATGTATAAAAGACATATTAAAATTGAATAGATGAGAAGATAATCTAATGGTGATGGGATCAGCTAATGTTGTTTTCCAAATGTTGATATTGATATAAAATAATAGTTCTGTAAATTATTTTACATTTATGGTCGATAATTGAGATTGATAAGATTAATGAATCATATTTTAATAAATTGTATGAAATTATTATTTTATAAAGACGCTTTTAATGAATCAATGTAAGAAGTATGGATACAAAACATTTATTATATTTTTGTATTTTACATAGTATTTTATACCCAATTATAATATTCTATTATAACATAGTAGTAGTGGTACATTAAAATTATCCTTGGTCACACTATGGGATAAAACATATAGATCACATGATCCATCAAATGGGATATTTTAAATGAAGATTTTAAGTAACAATTAATAGAGTATCCATATAGGATGACATTTTAGATACCCTAAATAATGTCATATCTCAAAGAAATTTTATTCTCATGTAATAGATAGATGATTATGATTTTTTTGTAGTTGGATCTCGTTCATGTGGAAATAATTTGAGAGTGGATTCCCTCTCATTTTTCTCTCTTTGTACACTCTTTTCTATTTAATACATACAAAATGATATATAAATGTGTCTCTCATAGGAAACATAGAGACTATTCTGATATTCAAAGAACAATAGTCACAAGATTCATTCAAGCCTCCATGAATGATGATGAGCTTCCCAAACATCCAGTTGAACCTGTTGAAATATATGATGAAGAGGATGAATATGAAAGGGACAATGATCTGGTGTAAAGTGATTCCAATATGATTGAGGAGGATGTCAGTGATGAAGTTAGTGCATTGGTGGATGAAAAAGATGAAATAGCCCATTAAAAATAAGCCTTTAAGGGGAATTTGGATAAAACATTCCTTGAAATTAGAAAATTTATGTTCACAAGGATGGTCGATGAATAAAAGAAGGATCCTAATTTCAAATTCAGAGACATCGCTAGGGTTTGATTTCATCAGTTTAATAATTTGCTTCATGGTCTCTTGTTCAGTTCTATTGTATGTTTTTGATGTTCATTGAAAATAATAGAATGGAAGGTCACTTAGTTGAACTTATTTTTGAGATGGATCATTCTTGACTCAATATGGATTTTTGACCATATTCTTAATGATTGGGTGTCTTTGGGGGTGGATTTTCACCCCCGATTTCATCATCACATTTCTGTCTTTTACGACTTGATGTGGCTTTCCATGTGATTGTGTGATACTTCTCCAAACATTATTGATTTTACTGAACACTGATATGGTTTGGATGTTGTCTTGGTCACACTATTACTACTAGATAATTTCAATAGCTTGGTAATTTTTGAGAATTTTTGGTTTTTTTATTCTTCATGTAGATTATGGTGGTCTTATTAGACATTCTGGTAGTTTCTCTTACTAATATACTAGAGAAAAATGCTAATTTTTTATAATATAATGGAAGAAATAAAATATGCTAAAGCAATGACTAGATGTTTTGGCATGCTTGAATCTTCTTGATGGTGATTTTAGAGTATTTATCTTGTCATATCAACAAAGAAGGGATGTCAGCATGGGTATGATAACACCATTTTTACTTCCCATCAGAGCTGTTGGTTACCTGTCACATTGCATTTAATTGTTTCTATCATGGAATTTTGTTCTATTTTATGCTTTTTGAGTTGTATGTTCTCTTCTTGTGTTCTTGACATGTGTCTCCCTTCACTCCCAACTGGTGTAAGCAATTTACCCCTCATTCTTGTACTGTAGCTTTTTCACTTATCATATTTCTTGGGGCATGAATTGGGAGATCGATTAATGAAAAAACATTTATTAAAAAAATATTTATAAATGAGTTTCTCTTAACATTAAATTAATATTACTTATTCAGGTATAATGTATGATAATTTTTATAGATTAAATATCATATAAAATTGATGTAATAATTACCCTTTAAAATTACAACCTATGGATAGAATTATAATGATCAGTAACATATGTATTACCATTAAGATACAACATATTTTTAATGAAATATAATATGTATTACTATTAGTTTTTGGTTGATCATTAGCATTGAGACTATTTTTTCATGAAATTTACACATACAGTTCTTGAGTACATGAGTTCATGATGTTTAATAAATGAATTTGAACACCACGTGTTTTTAATTTCATTTGGCATAAACTTCTAAAAAAGTGATTATGGGTATCCTAATATTAATTTTTTTATAATTTATATTGTTGTTAACATATGATGATTCATGTTTAAAACCATGATTATTTGTGTTTTTGGAAAGGTAGATTGTGTCTTGTTAATCATTGATGATATGACATAGATTGAAATTTTTTGAAAGGGTTTATTTCATTTGATATAAGAAAAGATATATGAACCCTATTGACCAAGATAGTTTTACCTTCATTAAATAGAAGAAAATTGTTAAAGGATGCAATTCCATTTGTTATGGTCTAAAATGAATATAAAATTCAAGCATGGATAGGGACACATGAAATATATATATATATATTATTTAGATATCATTATACAATAAGATTATATTAAGAATTATATGTTTAAAGGGGAGGTTGACATTTAAATGGATTAACCTCATCTCTTTGGGTTCCTTGATGTGTCCCCATAAATTCCCCCTGATCTATTTGTGTCTGCCATTAATTTTGAGATAGAGACCTATTGAGTCTCATTATATGTTTATTAAAAAAAACTTCCAATTAAAAGGAATTATTTTTTAGAAAATGGTGGACATTAGTACTTGGGTTGGGTAGTGTCCATGTTTGAATCATCAAAATGAAATAATGAAATTTAATATTATTTTATTTTATAATAATATGTATGCAACATATCTAATTTATTTATTCATAAGTTATTATGTTTGCATATGAAAAATATGTTACATTCATGGGGGTACTTTAATAGCATCACTATTCACCCAAAATATTCTTATGGTCCATGTAATTAGGCTTTCAGGACAATAGGATTTTGGGAAACTAAGACCTATAACCACTAAGGTAATGTTGTAAGAACGTACCATTGGAAAATGAAAATGACATGCAGTTACTAGAAATAAAACACGACATGACAATATAAAAAAATCATTGGATGGGAAACTCAAAAGATCAATTTTTTCATTTTACATTATAATTTATCTCTCCATATACTTGAAATATTGATGTGTTATAGTGGGTACCAATCCCTAGAATGTCCAAGGGTATCATGATGTTGTGGTTTGAGATAGGGTATGACACAACATTTTGTCTAGTAACAAAATTTCCCATGTGGCTAGGAGGACGATGTATATTTGAATGTAAGGAGGCATAATGTGGAGACATGAAAATGTAACCACGATGGAGAATAGAATGGCGGTTGGGTCTGTGGTAACCTATCATTTGTCCTTCTACCCACAAAAAATTTATGATCTGGGATGTATGGGTTACTAAAAACAATGTGACAGAGTACCACATCATAATGGTCTGACAGAAGGGATGTTGTTGTTTAATGACTGGAGACACACAAAACTATAAAAACACATTTATTAAGTGATACCATTTATCAGTGGAAAAAAATACTGATAATTTGGGAACATTTATTTTTTCGAATTTGAAGTATTGATAATGGTCACCAATAATATCACTAAAAAATAAATGATAAAATAGTACTCTATATTATCTCTTCTTATCTATAATAATGATACTTATTTAGTAATTAAATTCTACGGTATGATAAAATAGGGTTACTTATTAGCACTTTGTTTTAGTTTTTAGCATCAATAAAATTTGTTTTTAATACAAAATTTTATATAAACTTTTATATAATATAATAGTGTATAAATATATTTATATTGATTTGGTTATAATATTTATGATAAAATATGTTTTATTATAAAAATATTCATTTAAATTAAACCAATTTTAAACATGATGTTGAGAAATATTTATAAACTGTTTAAAGAAAACTAATTGAAATATTCATTATTTAGATACAAGAAATAGGAAATTGATGAAAATTTAGTGATAAATATATTATTAAATTAATTAATATCATATGATTGGATGAAAATATGACATTAACTTCAAATAATGATAAATTTTTATGATGGTTTCTATTTGGGATCCATGAGATATCTAATAAAATCCTGTCACTAAATCTCCAAAATTTAGTATGAGCTTTATCACATAAAATTTTTTATAGTAAAAAGGCCTATAAGGCCTCTACAATTTTGTTTTTAGTTGAGATAACCTAATTTTTAAACACTTGATTTAATTTCATATTCATTTAAGAGGGTTATCTTGATTTTTTTGTGGATGCTAAATTTCTTCTATGTGATTAAATTCAAATTTTAATAGTATGATATGTATGTATCATTACTTAAAAAATATGCTAATTGATGTGTCTGTGGGGAGGCCATGTTGTTTTCTGGACATATGATTCATTATAATGGTTATTCATTCCAACATTTTGAAATGTTTTCAGTTTATTTATGGTTGATGATTGTGATTGTTACTCATTTTAGCTGTGAATCATTATTTTTGTGATTGATACTGGCTCTGACTCATTCTATAGATGACTCATCCTGCTGGTAAATCATTCTAGTTGTAATTATATCTGGTGGTGATTCATTCTAGATGTGACTAATCCTGTAATGACTCGTCCCCTGGGGCCCATTCTGTGACTACCCCATGCCCGCCTTCGATAGGCCTAGGGCTGGCGACTAGCACTAAAGGTGTATTCCCTAAATCTAGGAAGGCGTTGTCTTTATAACCTATAACACACATAATGAATCACACAACAAGATACGAACACTAGTAAAATAAATATTAAAAAGAGTTAGTACAGTAAGTAAAAGGGGCCAGAATATAGGCCCAACTTGAAAGTACAAGGAAAACTAGAAAGTAAAAGACTTGTGATAGGTGAAAAGCATCTCTTGGATCATCCACCACAAATCCTACATGAAGGGTAGGTACAGTTCAAAAGTTCTCATCTATGCGGCTTGCCTAATCTAACTTACACCTCCAAGCTACCTCCATTCCTGGTAATATAGTCCTCAGTTAGTGTTTTCCATCGTCTGAACCAAACACAACGAGTAGAGGGCATATCCTGTGCAGGGGTAAGTATAACGACACTCAGTAGAGACCTTGAGACCCTCACGGTCTCTCCAAATCCACCAAAGATAATTCAAAAAGAATGAATTAAACTATCAACCCTACTTAAGTAATTTCCCACACATATAACTGTGTTAAAAAGTATACCCATATCAATCGGGAGGAAAACTCACAGTCCAACTCAAATCCCAAAGCTCAAGTGTTCCACAATGGAAGGAATACCACTAAGGTAAGTACCACACAAGTACGCCACACATAAGAATACCCCAAAGGTATTTCCATGAAGAAAAATACAATAAGGAACATACTCAGCTCACACCATCTATAACCTAAGTAAAATAGTAGAGAAGAATAGATGTAACTACTGAATCATCGTTCTGTTTTAAGAGGCTCTGCTACTGACCAACAAAGGATCGCTCGGTGATGACCCACACAGGATCGCTCGGTGCCGACCCACACATGATTGATCGATGCCGACCCACACAGGATTGATAAGTGCTGACCCACACAGGATCGCTCGGTGCTAACCCACACAATATCGCTAGGTGCAGACCCGTACAGGATCACTCTTCATTCTTCACGTCACAACCAGCTACGGAGTCCCCGCACTACGCTCACTTTCCTCCAGGAGGGTCTGCTCCCCAATCCACTATTCTATACTCAAACTACCATGACGTCTCACGAATAAGTATTTCAAATGACCCCCAAGTCATAAGGGTGTCAATGAAATAGACGATGCGTCAATCGGATGACCGATCTGGGAGTTATTAGACTTTTAGTCCTGAGGGCCCAGTTGGATTCGTGCTCAATCCAACCCAACCATTCCCCAACATCATTAAAATATCTAGTAGAGTATACCAAAGGCACCATATCACTCCATGGTTTCTGTCACCATATACGGTTCACCAAACGGACACTCGGTGCCAAAGACATGGTCGAAAATGCATAAAGGGGTTGATGTGGGTCTGGGTCCAGTCTGACTCGGCCTGGGCGGACCCTGTTCGGGTGGACCCGGCCTAACCCGCAGTGTCCGACCAAGTTTGGGTGGACCCAGACCGACACGCTGGGTCAGACCTGGACCGTTTTGGGTGGCCCGTCCTAGTAGGGGCGTCAGGGCCATGAGGGTCGCGAGGGGTCGCGGGGGGCCGTGAATTCCACGAAGGGTGCAGCGGCCGCGAGGGGGCCACCAAGGGTCGATGGGCAGCATGGAGGGTCGCGGGCAGTGCGGAGGGCTAGAGGCAGTGCAGCGGTCCGTGGGGTGGTGCGGTGAGGCCAGCCGCGAAGCGTCGTGGCGTGGCCAATGGGTGGCGCGACAGGTCGCGGGGTGCCGCGATGACGCCTTAGGGCGGCGCCATTTTGTCGTGACCTTCATCACTGCCGGTAGTGGTTCTAGCCGATGTTCACGAGTTCCACTAGTCCCAAACGCCAACACTGTTCCCCATCACCATCATGAAATACACACCAAAAGAAGAATGACGGAGGGGTCATGCCATGTTTCTTTGGCCCGCACCCTCCATAGTAGAGAGGAAGCAAACGGCTCAACAAAAACCATGATTCAAGAATGTCAAATACAACAATTTCATATGAATCGTGGATCAACTCATTTTGTTTGATCCACTTTCTCCATGCTTTCCAATATTGATAAATTTAATCGAGAAATTACAAGAATTCAATAATGACCCCATTCATGTTCGTTTGATTCGTAGAGATTTTCTGCAGGGAAGGAGATGATGTCGTTGGGAAAAGACGGATTTCTGTGACATCGGCCATTCCTCGATTTTTGGTTTTTTCATGTTGAAGAGGTTCCTCATCAACGAATGACCCGAGGAATAATTCAGAGTTAAAGTCGTCGTTATTTTTTGGCGTTCTTCATTAGAGAGCTTCCTCCATAGGCTCCTTCCTCCCAATTCAACCAAAATTAAGAGGTAGACCAAATAATAGATAATGTTATATGTCATTTTGTTGGTATAATTTTAAAATTGGTTTAATTAATTAATTAGTTGATAAAATTAATTAAAGGGAGGTGGCATCATTAAAGTGGGGAAGCTCAAGAGTTTCCTCCCCATTAAGAGGGGATTTCAAGGGGGTTTATGGGGTTTAAAGTCTCGGGTGGTCCCCACAACCATAACCCACATGGGAGGTTATGCTCCGGTGGTCCCCACAACCATAACCTCACATGGGTGGTTTACCTTTGGTGGTCCATAGCTCTAAATATTCACATGGAGAGATCCAAGAGAAATGAAATAAAATTTTACACAATATTATTTTATTTTATTTTTTGACAAAAAACTGAAAACTTACCTTTCACCCTTGACCAACTACCATCATGGTGAAAGTATCCTTATGCAAATAGAGGTGTTGCAAGTTTCGCGGTGCTCTTGGATTTCAATTCTGAGCACTGGTTCAAAAGTTACAATAACCTGCTCGAACGTTTACTGAGCATACCCAAAAAAAAGTTCAAAAAATCATTCCAGGAAATCCGGGCCTCAGAATCACGCGCCGTCAATTTTCAAAAACTCATAATATTTCCATATAATTAAAAAAAATTACCTGGAAATTATGGGTCTTTACATTGTCCCCACCTCAGGGATATACTTCCTCGTAAGCCACAACTCATACTAAGGGAACAAAAGGGGGTACTGAGCATGCATCTGAGCCTCCTTCTCTCATTTCACTCTTGGAGGTTCCTATGCTGCCAACATACACGCACTAGAGGTATCGACCGCACACAATGGACTCACTCTTGTCTATCCTCAATCTCCACTGGATCCTTTGTAAAATCCTCTGTTTCATCAATGTCCAGCTCGACGTGGCTGATGATGTGGGAATGGTCGTGCACGTATCTCCTCCATTGGGACATGTGGAAGACGATGTGCACCCGGTGAAACTAAGGTCGAAGGGCTAAGTGGTAAGCCACCTCACCAACTCTACTATGAAAATGAAAATGTCATATGAACCTCAGAGATAGCTTTCCACCACAACCAATGTTCTGCAAACATCATCAATGTGAGTCCTATAGAAAGATGTGGTCACCATCCTCGAACTCTAGAGGTCACCATCTCCTATTAGCATAAGACTTCTACATGCTCTGTGTAGTCTAAATCTGATCATGGATGATCTGTGCATTCTCTGTTGTAATTTGTACCATCTATGGTCCCATGAGTACTGACTCCCATTGGTTAGTCCAGCAAAAAGTTTATCTGCAAGGTCACCTATAAAACACATCAAAAGGAGCCAACCCAATGGTGGATTGATAGATGTTGTGGTATGAAAACTCCTCCAAATGAAACTGAACCGCCCAGCTGCTACTGAAGTCGAGGACACGAGAACGCAAAAATTCCTTGACTGTTTGAATGGTCAGCTCAGTCTGGCCATCTATCTGGGGATGGAAGGTGGTGCTCAAATGAAGTGGTGTCCCAAAAGAATCTGGCAACCCCTTCCATAGCTGGGAAGTAAAACGTGCATCACGATCAGAGAAAAGCATAGAGGGTAATCCATGTAACTACACAATCTCCTTCACAAAGTGGCATCCCATGCTCTCTAGTGAACCTTTCTATCTGATCGATAGGAAGTGGGATGACTTGGGGAGTTGGTTGATGATCACCGAAAATGAGTCATGACCCCTGGATTTATGTGGTAGTACTATAATGAAGTCTATGGATATCCCATACCACTTCCTCTCCAGGACCTCTAAAGGTTGAACCAAGTATGATGGTACCTAATGCTCTGCTTCAATTACGGAAAAGTGAGGCACCGAGAGACAAACTCTGCAACTACTTTCTTCAATCCCGGCCTCCAGTGCAGTCGTCGTAGATCCTGTTACATCTTTGACACTCATGGATGTACCACTAGAGGGGATGTGGGGATCTCCCACATCACTTACTCCCAAAGTGACCCAGGTACCATGGTATGTCCTTTCAAAAGGATGACATGCTCCCCACCTTCATAAAATCTATCAGGAGATAGTCCTGTAGATATCTGAACACGACATGTCTCAAAGTCAGCGTCAACACACTGCACCTCCCTGACTCGTAGAAGAAGTGGCAGGACTGACTGTAATAGAATGAAGAAAAGCCGCACCATCTCAATCTAAAACGGATATCTGTAAAGCATCCAGTTGCTCTATCTCCTCACCTAGAAACTAAATACCATATCTCTTGTTGACAGCATCTGCTACAACATTCCCCTTCCCAGAAGTATAGACTATCTCGATGTCATAGTCCTGGAGGAACACAAACCAACCACTTTATCTCAGGTTCATCTCCTTCTGAGAGAAGTTGTACTTGAGACTCCTATGATATGAATAGGCTATAAAATTGTCTCCCATTAATTAAAGTCACCACATCTTCAAGGCGAAGACCAATGCTGATAAATCTAGTTCATGGGTAGCGTAGTTCTTCCCTTGTTTTCTCTGATGTTAAGAACAATATGTGATCATTTCTCGCTCCTGCATCAGGACACATCCGAGCTCTGTCCCTGATGTGACGCAGTAGAATACATACCCTATTCCCTTCTCTGGAATCCTATTGAGGGTGGAACTATTTAGAATCTACCTTAGCTCTTGAAAACTATGTTGCCATCTCTCTAACCACATGAAGGTTTTCCACTTCTCCATCGGTGCTGATAATGGTTATGCAACTCTAGAAAAATCTGTCACAACTTTTCTGTAGTATCGGGAAAAACCCAGGAAACACCATATCTCTGTCACACTAATGGTTGGCTCCAATGAAAGTATTTACAAAATCTTCACTGGATCCACTGCAACTCTAGAATCTGAGATGACATGTCCTATAAATTGATCCTCTCAGATCCAAAACGGGCACTTCGAGAGATTTCAATAAAGCTAGTTCTCTTGGAGTGTGTCTAGAACTACCTGAAAATTGTAGGCATGATCCTCCTTAGAAGGAGAGTATATCAAAATTTCATCAATGAAGACTACTACAAAGTGATCAAGTTATGGCTGAATGATCTTGTTCATGAGTCCCATGAACACTACTGGAGTATTGGTTACACCGAAGTTCATAAAAAAGATCTTATAATGGACATAACGACATCTTAATGACATATTATAAACATCATTGTCCCATACTATGAGCCGGTGATAGCCTGATCTATGGTCTATCTTCGAGAACCACTGTGCTCCCTTCAACTGTTTAAAGAGTTCGTCAATTCTCGGATGTGGGTACATGTTCTTCATGGTCACCTGGTTTAGGTGCCGATATTTGACACAATGTCTCAAGCTACATTCCGCCTTCATTGAAAAAAAAATTAGGGGTTGTCCAAGGTGAAACACTTGCCCGAATGAATCCTTGCCCCTACAAGTCCTCTTGTTGTACCCGCAGCTCACGAAGGTCTGTGGGAGACATCTGATACGCTGGGGTAGATATTGGTGACGTACTGGGGTAAAAGTCAATGTAAAATTCCACCTCTCTTTGAGGAGGTAGACTGGGGGCATCATCAGGGAAAACTTCTACATTCTGGTCCACCACTTCAGGATAATTCCTACCATCCACATCAACTTCTCTGAGGGTAAGGATAGCCAACTGATTAGTGATCATCTATACTCACCTTCGGGTAGGTCCATCATGTACTAAAAAGGCTCTCTTCTTACTATTGAAGGTAAAAATACTCCTATACTTGTGGACACACCCCTATTTTCACCTAATATAGTAAAAATTATCATGGACTATAGATAACCAGTCCATACCCAAGATGACATCGTAAGGCCTTGACGTTGCTACTAGGAGATCTCAGCCGAAGCTCTCACCTCCTAGAGTATTCTCACACAACTAGCACCAGTGTGTAATCGTCGAATCCACTCCTGTAGGTGTCTATATTAGTAATGAACGAGCCAACGACTCCGTTAGAATCTACGAGCTCTGAATGAGGGTTGTGGAAATAAATGAATGAGTGACACCTATATCTATAAGTACTGCAGCTAAAGTGGAATAGACCCAGATCATACCTCATATCATCTCCAGATTTCTATGATTGTAGGCCTCAACTGCCAGGAGATGGGATCTCCCTTGTCCACTTGCTCCCTACGGTCGAGGTGGACATCCAGATGGTTGTGGTGGTAACATCTCGAATCCTCTCCCACCACCAGTTCTATGACCAGCTCCTCTGCCACATCCACCTACTCCCTGGGGACCAACTTTGACAAATCTATGTCTCTATCTGGGTGGTCCTTCGACCATCAATAGATCATCTGTACGGTAGTTCAAAGAGTTATGAGACATGTGACCCTACCCACCACATGCATAACACTGCCCGCTCCTGGCATGACTGGCCCTCCCTCGTGTGCCCCACACAACTGACACTGAATCTTGATGTCTTCCATAGAATGGTCTAATCCTTTTGGACCTCTGTTTCATATGTCTGCTACCAGGTTTAGAAGACTCCACTACGTGATAACTAGTAGTGGTTCTCTCTTAAGGTGACTGCTAGGAAAGGAAACACTCCACTAGGAGGGATCTCTCTAACACCCTCGCATGCGTTGGGATGCTATGTGAGATAATAAAATCCATGATCTCCGACCTGAGTTCATAATCGAATGTATGTCCCTGGAAGAATGGGTCCCACAACATATCTTTGGAGTAGCGTGAGTGGTCAATGAACCTTTCTGAGTACTAATCCAGAGTCTTTCTCCCCTGCTACAGATGAAGAAGCTCCTGAATACGCAATTCCGAAAGAATCACTGCATTAAATTCTTCCTGAAACAGGCTCTCGAAGTATTCAAATAGAAGTGTCACCTCGTTGTGAACCAGGAGGATCAAGCTCCACCATCTTCCTGCTGCTTCTTGAAGAAGGATGGCAGTATGGATCACCATGAGATCGGCTGGTGTCCCTACTAGTTGGAAGCCTCTCATCACAACCTCCATCCAATTCCCAGCTGCCTGTGTGTCTATCTCTCCCCTGAGCCTGGGTTTCCTCTGGCACTGGAACTCTTGCAATGTGATCAAGAGGCGTGCACCCTCTATAGTTGGGGCTGGTGTCATTGGGGGTCCCACCATGTAATGTTACCTCTGGTGCCTCCGCTGGTGCCTCTACTTGAAGAGGGCCTACATCGAGGCCTCATCGCTCAGTGGTCTATCAGTGCATACAACTCTTTGAACCCTAGCTAGCAGTCTTTGTGGATGAATGTTGAAAACAGTAGGTGCACCACAGTCAAAATGTAATACCCGGTGAGATGAATCTAGAGTTCATAAAGAAGACTATTGAAAACACACATCCAATCAGTGTTTTCGTGCACTGAGTCAGAAATCAGAAGTCAGGGTCCTCGTGTATGGATATGTCGGTTGCTGGACCAACACTGAATTCCCTAAACTCATAACCACACTCACTACACATAACACTATTCCCGTTAAAAAGAATGATCATATTCCTATGTTCTACTGTAGAACTGACTCCTCTGATTCCAATTTTTCATGAACCATCCCCGGGGATCGTGTCGTGACTACTCCAATCCTTTCTTCAATAGGAAAGGGGATGGTGACTAGCACCGAAAGCGTATTCCATAAAACTGGGAAGGCATTGTATTTATAACTTATAACACACACAACCATGAACACATCAAGATACGAACTCAAGTAAACTGAATAGAAAATAGAGTGAATATAGTATGTAAATGGGGCCAGAATAAATCCAAACATGAAAGGTCAAGGAAAAATGGAAATTAAAAGGTTGGTGATAGGTGAAAAGAATCTCCCAGATCATTATCCATGAATCCTACCTGAAAGGTAGGTACAACTCACAAACGATCATGTCTGTGGTTCACCTCGACTAACAGAAAACTCCGAGCTACCTCCTATCCTCGTACTCTTATCCTCAGTCATTGTTGTTCGTCATCTCCACCAAAAATAATGAGGTTTGGGCATATCCCATTCTGGGGTGAGTATAACAATACTCAGTAGGGACCCCGAGACCCCCAAGGTCCCATAAAATTCACCAACGATAATCCACAAAGCATGAAATCAACTGACAATAATACTTAGGTATATAGCCATACATATTCCCTACTTATCAAGTATACCCATCTCAATCAGTGAGAAAACGCAGAGTCTAACCCAAATCCCAAAGCTCAATTTTTCCACAATGTTAAGAATACTACTAAGTCAAGTACCCCACAGGTACTCCACACAGAAGAATACCAATAAAGTATTTCCACAAAGAAAAATACCACAAGGTACAAACTCATCTCACCCCATGTATAACTTATGTATAGTAGTAGATATGATTATATGTAACATCAAAATCATCTTACTCTGTTAAGAGGCTATCCTGCTAACCCACACAGGATTGCTTGGTGCTGACCGACACATGATTTCTCGGTTCTGACCCACACAGGATCGCTACATGCTGACCCAAAAAGGATCGCTCGGTGCTGACCCACACCTGATCACTCGGTGTTGACCCACACAGGATCGGTAGGTATTGACCCACACAGGATCAGTCTTCATTCTTCACGTCACAGCCATTTACTGGGTTCCCACACTATACTCGCTTATCTCCGGGAGGGTCTGTTCCCCAATCCACTGGTCAATATTCCAACTTCCACGAAGTCTCGAGAAGAAGTATCCTGGAAGACCACCACGTCATATGGTTCTCAATGCAATAGACGGTGCATCAATCGAACGCTCGGGTTGTGATTTATTATCCTTTTTGTCCCGAGGGCCTAGTCAGATCTGTGCTCGATTGAACTCGATGTTACCCATCTTTATCCAAATCTCTAGTGGAGTATACCAAAGGGACCGTCTTTCTCCATGGTTTCTGGCACTGTAGACAGTTCGTCAAACAGACACCATGTGCCAAAGATATGGCTAAAAATATGTAAATGGGTCCAAGTGGGTCCGAGTGGGGTCCGACCAGGTCGGACCGAACCCGCCTGACCCGGCCTAGCCCATGCTGGGCGGTTGGGTCTGGCAGCGACGCGGTGGTCGCGAGGTCTACGGGGGGTCACAGAGGCCGCGAGGGGCGTGGAGGCCATGAGGGGGCCGCAGGTGGCATGGAAGGCCGCGGGGCCACCGATTGTGGCCGCCGAGCGGTACAGCGAGGCTTCGGGGTGGCGCGGGGGGGCCGTTGGGCGGTGCGACCAGCCACTGGGTGACATGGGGGCCAGTGGGCGGCGTAGTGAGGCCGCGAGGCGGCGGTGACTGCCGGGGGCTGCAGATGGTTGAGGCCATGGGGCAGCGTTGCTGCGCCACACCATCTTCATGGTCGGCAGTGGTCTGGGCCACCATTCTCGTGTTCTACCAGTGCCAAATGTTGGCACCAGACAGTGTCTCCATCGTGAAAGACACACCAAAATAAGAACAACAGAGGGGTTGGGCAAAGATTGTTTGGCCCGTACCCTCTGCATTAGAGCGATAACAAATGGCTCAACAAAAACCTTGAATCAACATCGTCAAATTAAAAAATTTCATACAAATCATGGAGCAACTCGTTTTGGTTGATCCACGTTTGTCATGCTTTCAAGAATGAGGAATTTAATTGAGTAATTACGAGAATTCAATAACTTCCCCTACCTCCTTCGTTTGATTCGTTGAAGATTGTTTGTGGGGAAGGAGACCATGTCATAGGGAATAGATGGACGTCGGTGACATCGGTGTTTCCTCGATCATCGTTTCATTGACATGGATGACGTTCCACTTCAATGAATGTCCCTAGGATAATGTTAGAGTCAAAGTCGGCCTTCTTCGTTGGTGTTATTCGTTGGAGAGCTTTCTCCCAAGGCTCTTTCCTCCAAATTCCACAAAAATGTAGTGGTAGCCCAATTAATATATTATGTTATCTATTATGTTGTTGACATAATTTTCAAATTTGTTTTAATAATTAATTGAGTTGTTAAAATAAATTAATGGGAGGTGGAATCTTTAAATTGGTGAATCTCAAGAGGTTTCACACCATTATGAGGGTATTTCAATGGGTTTTACGGTGTTTTAAGTCTCGGGTTGTCCCCCCCACCATAACCCACATGAAAGGTTATGCTCAGGTGGTCCCCACCACCACAACCTCACATGGGTGGTTTACTTATGGCGGTCCCCACCTCTCAACAACCACATGGAGAGTTCCAAGAGAAATAAAATAAAAAATTTCACAATTTTATTTTATTTTATTTTTTCATCAAAAACCCAAAAATTTCCATTCCCCATCGACCAAATATCGTCGAGGTGAATGTCTCCTTAAGGGAATATTGGCACTGCGTGTTTAGCAGTGCCGTCGGATTTCAATTTCGAGAATCGGTTCAAATGTTACAAAAAAAAAATGCTCTTACGTTTAGTGAACGTAGACAAAAAAATGTTCAGAAATTCATTCTAGGAACAATGGGAATCAGAATCACATGCCGTCAATTTTTTCGGACTCGAAAAAATTCACATTTAATGAAAAACAATTAATTGGAAATTAAGGGTCTTTACATTATCCCCGCCTCAGGGTTTACATCCTAATAAGACACAACTAAATCTAAGGGAACAAGAGGGGCTACTGAGCACGCATCTGAGCCTCCCACTCCCATGTTCTCTCCAAGAGGTTCCCATCCTTCCAACGTACACGCACTAGAGGTATCACCACCCACAAAGGAACATATCTTGTTGATCCTCAATATCAATTGGAACCTCCGTAAATGTCACCCCATCATCGACGTCCAGCTCATCATGGTCCATGATTTAGGAAGGGTCATGCATGTATCTCCTCAGCTAGGATGCGTGGAAGATTTCGTGCACTCAATGCAACTGAGGTGGCAGAGCTATGAGGTAAGACATCATGCCAACTCATCTGAGTCCCTGAATAGGTCTAATGAAACTTATAGATAACTGGTCATCTCAGAAAAATATCTACATACTTCATCAATGTGAGAACCGTAGAAAGATGTGGTCACCATCCTTGAACTCTAGAGGTCTCCCTCTCCTATTAGCATAAGAATTCTGTCAACTCTGTGCAGTCTTCATCCACTCTTGGATGATCTTAAACTTCTCTGTGGTAACCTGTACCATCTATGGTACCACGAGTGGTGATTCCCTTGTGCCAGTCCAACAAAAAGTTGATCATCAAGGTTTCACATACAATTCCTCAAAAGATTCCATCGCAATGTTGGAGTGATAGTTATTATTTTATGAAAACTCCACCAAAGTCAAGTGATACTCCTAGCTACGACTGAAGTAAATGACACAAACACACAACAATTCCTCGAGAGTCTGAATGGTCCACTTTGTCTGGTCATCCGTCTGAGGCTGGAAGGCGGTGTTCAAACAAAACTGCATACAAAAATCCTCATGCAACCCCTAGTACAGTTGGGATGTAAAATGGGAATCAATATCGGAGACAATCATCAAGGGTAATCCATGTAACTGTACAATATCATACACATAGAGGCGTCCCATGCTCTCTACTGATCCCTACACTCTGATCAATAGGAAGTTGTTTGACTTGGTGATTCGGTCAATGATCACGCAAATCGAGTCATGGTCCATGGATGTACGTGGAAGTCCTATCACAATGTCCATGGATATCCCATCCCACTTCCACTTTGGGACCTCTAAAGGCTGAACCCACCCTGCTGGTACCAGATACTCTGCCTTCACTTACTGACAAGTGAGGCACTAAGAGACAAACTCTACATTTTCTTTCTTCATTCCATGCCACTGGTGTTATCGTTGGAGATCCTAGTACTTCTTCGCCACTCTTGGATGTATCTCTAGAGGGGATGTCTGGAACACCCTCATCACATCCTCCTAAAGTAGCACCAGTACCATGGTATGTCCTCTAAAGAGGATGACATGCTCCCCACCTTCAAAAAATCAATTTGGTGCATGTCCTGTGGATTTCTGAACATGTCGTGTCTCATAGTCAGTGTCACCACACTATGTCTCCTTAACTCACTGAAGAAGTGGGGGAGTCACTGTAAGAGGCCGATGAAAAGATAGTCTATCTAAATCTACAAAGGATATCTGTAAAGTAGCCAGCGACTCCATCGAATCACATAGTAGCTCAATACCATATCTCTTGCTGAGTGTATCTGCTACAAGGATCCCCTTCCCATGAGTATAGACTATCTCGAAGACATAGCCTTGGAAGAACTGAATCCAAAATTGTTGTCTCAAGTTCTGGTCCATCTAAGAGAAGATATATTCAAGACTCTTGTGATCCTAGTAGACTATAAAACGATCATCCATTATATAATGTCGCCACATATTTAAGGAGAAGACCACTACTGCTATCTACGTGTCCTTGGTAGCGTAGTTCAGCTCATGTTGTCTTAGCTGTCGAGAACCAAATGCGATCACTACTCACTCCTACATCAGGACACATCTGAGCTCGTTCCCGGATGCATCAAAGTTGACTACGTACCATAATCCCTCCTCTGGATGCCTCATGATGTGGGAACTAGTCAGCCTCTACCTCAACTCCTGAAAACTCTTCTGGGATCTCTCTAGCCACATGAACGTTTTCCCCTTCTTTGTCGATGATGATAATTGTGCTGCTACTTTGGAAAAATAGAGAAAAAAACTTTGACAGTATCCAGCCAAACCCAGGAAACTCCATATCTCTATCACACTCTTTAGTGGAACCCAAGCATGTATCACCTCAATCATCACTGGATCAACTACAACACCAGCCTCTATGGTGACATGGCCCAAAAAATTGAACCTCTCGGATCCAAAACATGCACTGTGAGGGCTTACCGTAAAGTTGGTTCTCTCAGAGTGTCTCCAGTACTACTTTCAAATTGTAGGCACACTCCTCCTCATTAGTCGAGTAGATCAGAAAGTCTTCGATGAAGACTACTACATAGCGATCAGGGTATGGCTGAAAGATCTTTTTCATGTGTCGCATGAACACTTCTGGAGTATTAGTTACACTGAATGGAAAAACCAATAACTCGTAATGGTCGTACCAAAATCTTAAAGTCGTCTTATTCACATCCACATCTTGGACTCTGAGATGGTGATGGCCTAATCTGAGGTCTATCTTTGAGAACCACCTTTCTCCCTTCAGCTGATCAAAGATTGTTTCTAGGAATAAGTTGGAGTCAATGTCATTATTTTTAATTGGTGTTCTTCATTGGAGGTCTTTCTCCAAGGCTCTTTCCTCCCAATTCCACAAAAATGAATAGGTATCCCAAAAAATATATTGTGTTATCTATTAATTCTTTTGTATAATTTTCAAATTGGATTAATTAATTAATTGAGTTGATAAAATTAATTAAAGGGATGTGGAACCATTAATGTGAGGATTATCAAGAGGTTTTTACAATTAAGAGGGGTGTTCTTGGGGTTGTAAAGGGCCTTAAGTCTCGGGTGGTCCCCACCACCCAAACCCACATAGGAGGTTAGAATCGGGTGGTCCCCACCACCATAACCTCCCAAGGGAGGATTACTTTCAGAAGTCCCCAACTCTCAACATCCATATAGGGAGTTCCAAGAGAAATAAAAAAAATGTTACACAATTTTATTTTATTTTATTCTTTCACAAAAAATCTAAAAGTTAACATTCACCCTCAACCAACTTTAGTCGAGGTGAAATTATCCTTAAGCGAATACTAGCACTTTGAGTTCAACGGTGCCCTCAGATTTCAATTCTAAGAATTGGTTCAAAAGTTAAAAAAACCTGCTCATATATTTAGTGAACGTACCAGAAAATAAGTCCAGAAATTTATTCTGGGCTCACAAGGCCTCAAATTCACTGGCCATCAATTTCCACAGACTCATAAAATTCACATTTAATTAAAAAAATTACATGGAAATTATTTTTCTTTACACATCCTAATAGTTACTCATTATAGCGGTGACCCATCCCATTATTGACTCAATATGTTGTTGAATCATCTGGGTAGTGACTCATCTTGGCAGTGACTCATCCTTAATGATTTCCATTTTTATGAAATTTCGCAATTTTTCCATCGCTATGTCTTTTATAGTGAGAAATAGGATTAATAACATAATTAATTAATTTTAAATCCACTCTAAAATGAATCAATCTTATCATGGGTTTCATAAATATATGGTTTCCTTTAAAACATATAAATTTTTTGGGTTTAATGATATCCACCTTAATTTGTAAACTAAGACATTTCAAGTCCTACTAAATTCAGATATAATGATTCTAATGTGAGAAAATCCCTTCATTTTTTTGTTCTCCTATCTCTTGTTATAGGAGGATTCAAATAAATCCTCATTGGATTCATAGAACATTTTTCTTGATGTTGGTTAGAGTTCTCACTATCCTAGGGGAATTTTCCTCCTGTACGTGCACCCCTTATTTTGGAGTAGCTAGTTGGTGAAAGGGTTTATCCTTCCAAGTTGTTTTTTCATTAATTTATCCATATTATGTCATGTTTTATGGGTTTATTATTGTTATCCCTTTTGAATTTGGTTTCATATGTATTAAGAAAGGTAATAAATTAATTTCTATTGAAATTAATGTTGTAGGGGAATCTAAACTATAAATTTACATATTTTTGTTGATTTAATATTTATTGAATTGAGATTATAATTGAATGGGTTTAATTGAATGATGAATGTTGTGTATTTAATTTCCTTGATTCTTATATAAGAAATAATACTTTTTAAATGTCTTTTTTTTATTTTTTATCATCATAAATAACAAGATAATTTAGTATAGTTGGTTAGTGAATTGGATACCCCATTAACAAAAGGATTGTGTGATAAAAACCATAAATAAAGAATCGAAATTGAATGAGTATCCCTTTTATAAATATAAAAATATGTTTTTTTTGTACGAGATACATTTTGGGTGGGTGGGGGAGTTGGCATGATATGGTTGAGCAGTGTGGTTGCGATAAAAGGTTGTGGTGGGTGTCTTTGTTGGGTTGTTTTAATGTTATTCTTGTATTGTGTTGTTTTGTTTCAGCTGCATGGTTTTAATGGATGGAGATAATAATTACATTTAAATATAAAATTATATACAAGTTTTAATCGATTTTGTTTGTAATGGAGAATCCAAAAAATTCTTTACAATGATTAAATAATGATAATGAAATGTGTCTTGCATTCTACATGAGTGGGGATCTGCAATTACCCATAGTAGCAGACATGGGGGACCTTTGGTGTTGGTAAATGATCTTCTTATAAAACCATTGGTGGGGATTATGTGAATTTATATATGTATGTATGTATATATTTTATTTTCCTTGGGTTTTTTACAAATTGAACTCACATCGATCAATATGTGTCGAAAAATGATTATTCTTGTGGGGTTGTCTTTCCTAACATCTCGGTGGAGGGTTGTATGGCTGGATACCAGTTATTCCCTTCTCCCACTTCCAGTTAATAATGGACCATCATTCATTAGGCGAGTTGTGACGTGTGGTCTTGGGTGTCTTCATGATGTATTGGGTTTTGATATCCTTGATGTCTTAAGGATGAGATGTGATTTGGCCCTAGGTATGTTCATCCATGATGTAATTTCATGTGATTTGATGTGTATCCTAGGTGTGTGTAGGTATGTTTTTTTAAGTGTGACCCAAGTGTGTGGGAGTGGGATGTGATGTGATTTATTCAAAAGATGGGGGGGTGGGCGACATGAAGTTTTTCATTGCGGTGTGAGAGCTGATAATCTTTCAGAAAGTTGTTGGGGTTACCCTATCGTCAATGTGATTACTATTATATTATATTACATGGATGCATTATTGGGTGAGAAAACCTTCATTAGGATGGTTTTATGGTTAGTGTACCTCTTAAGTGCTAATTTTATCAGTTCTTTTCTTACAGTTGAATTAGTATGCTCCAAACACATGTGCATGAGTGACTTTGGTTTTCTTACTGAGTAAACATATATGATAACCCTACATATATAAAAATTGTATTCTGGTTTCTAATAGGATTTCGTGGAACATTTTTGGTGTTACTAGACATACCCTAGGATAGTTGTTGGGTTGCTACTCTAATTTTTTATCTACTTTGGAATCTCTTTATATATATTAGTTTTATTTACTCATGCATTATGGTATGGATTTTGGACTTCCATTATATAATTTAATGGATTTTTTTTAGGTTAATCTTTATGTCTCCAAATTCTGTAAGCTTATAATGGGTAATTCCTTCCATATTGTGAGATTTATACACCCTCAGTGCTATTCATAAACATAATCCCTACCAGAGGTAGGACTAAGGGTCCATTATTGATATTGAATCATTGTGGTACCTTTTGCAAGTTGGCATCATGATTGAGTAGAATCTTGGCAGATGGTTGATAAATAGGGTGGAGTTCGGAGTTAGGAACATTGAGAAATGAATGGGTTGAAATGGAAATAGTGTAGGTTTTCCATGGTGCAAGTCATAATCCTGCGATATTGTATAAAACATATGATTTTATGTCCCCCATGTTCTGATCCCATGACTCTAAGACTACTAAATGACCAATTGAGGATGCACAACAAACTAAGTTGTGACCTATGAGAGTTACATTCATCCCAATTATTTTTTTACTTATTATAATGCGGAAATCATTGGATATCAGAATAAATTAAATAAATTATTAAAATTTAGGTGTGTTTTTTAGAAACATTTATGCTATAGTTTCTAATAAATTGTATTTGTTTTATGAATTATTCATATAACCAAAATTTTAATAGAAAAAATTATGCTATAGTTTCTAATAAATTTTTTAGTGTTGTTTCGTTCCCTGCTATTTCATTATTCATAATGATTTAATTTCATTTATATCCCAAAAACATATAAAATTCCATCCCATTTTCATAATATATGAAATTGATAGAGAATCATTCTTATTATATTTTTTAGTGAACATGTATTTCCTTTTTAAGGCCATATGCAATCATATAACCTCAAAGTATAATTCAAAATGGAATGACAAAATAAATTACCTTGAAAAAAGTCATAGAAGTATTATAGTTTCCATGTGAGTTAATGTGTTATATGTTTCTTTCCATTTTTAATTTATCAGGAGCATGTTTTATCATACAGTTGTATTCTTTTTTTATCATTTAAATTATAAAATTTATCAAAATGTCCATCTTGATTATTTATAATTACATTGAATTTGGATTCCTGGACATGATGTACTTTTTCATTATGTTTTCTTGATTTCAGTTCCATAGTATTGGTACAACCATATTTCATAAGGATGTGTTAGGCATGAAATTCATGAGTAATATATTTATAATTTTTTTATAATGATTAACATTCTCTGTTCTAAGGATATTACACTTAATACTACTTAATATATTATTCTTATTCTTATATAACTGATAAAAAATTGTGGCTGATGATATTATATTTCTTCACATGATATGTCATTAGTAGTTTGTTATGGGAAGCATTCCATACATTGAAAATCATTATTTGGTAACTATGGGATTTATAGTATGTGAGACATTATATTGATTCATTTTTAATATTTTTTATTTAGACATGGAAGTAGAATCATGCACTCTTTATTACATTTTAAAAGAATGTTTTTCAGAATAATGTATTGAGTAAAACAAATTGGTCAAAGCCTGATAAAGCATATATCATAGTAATAAAAATTGAAAAATTTTAAATTCTTGCTCATAAATCCTATTTCAAATTTATGATTCTAAAATCATTTTGTGTATGTAATTGAGTATTAGATATTTGTAGAAGAATGTAGGAATTGAAATTTTTCAAATGAAGTTAAAGTTATATTTCATCGGTAATGAGATGAACATGTAATGTCTTGATTAGTAATATTAAACATTATGTGTGAGAAGACATGTGTGTATATTCATAGGTAACATAGATGCATGTTAGTGAAATTTAAAGTAAATACCTTGTTTTCCATTGGGAATAACAAGGAAATTTTTAGTGTTGTTTATGGTTTCAATATTGTTACAATATTGATGTGTTTATATGACTTGCTATATATAATAGTTCTCTAAAACCTTATTTTATATATCATTATTATTTATTATGATATCCTTAATTTGAATCCCATATTACAATCACCATGAACTAAAATCATAATAAATTATATATGGATAATGAACCATTTTCCCCATATAGAATTTACTATTTTATGAATGTACCTATTCTACATGATGAGATAGGGTAATATAATCCCCTATATAATTATGTTGGAAATTTTGTGTTAGTTAAAATGTGGTATTTTTTTATTTTTCCTTGTGTTACATGTGATTAAAATTTCGCGAAATACTATGAGGGGGAAACATGATCTGTAATCAATACTTGTGAATTATTGATGCATTTGAAACCGTGTGGGGGAGTCATTGTCACCTAAAGCTTATAATATCATGACATGGAAGAGGGAATTCCATGATATATGGTATTGAGGATTTTTTTAATGATCATAGTAATCATCAGTTTTGGTATGTAAGTGGATGATATGGATGTGGTGGTTATTTAAAAATGGAGGTTGAGTGTGGATGGTAAGTTAGTGAGTTGATGTGGTTGTGTGAAATGAAAGGTGAATTTTTTCATTGGGTGGTATGTTTGGATAGTGGATAAGTTATAAAGTGGTGGTGTTGTGTGGTGAGGTAGATGTGGGATTAAAATTGTGAGACTAAATTTCATATATTGTTAGGTGATTGTTTTTACATTAAATCACACCTCTTATAAAATAGTAAATCACTTAATTTTGGAAATAAAATAAAAGGTTGATTGGAAAACTATAAAAGTGAATTTATTGATTAATTGAATGATAATTACATGTGTTATGACCTCAACCATTTAAATGTATGGAATATATTTCCTACATCAAGATACAATATTTTACATCATGTTTTAAAACCATGTGGTTGAGTCAGTTTTTCCCAAAGTAGTCAATATCATGGTCGAGTGGATGGGTTCATTTGTATTTAAATATGTGTGGTAGAATTGTATATTAATATGAGTTCATGTTTTGGATGATATGTTTTTATTTGTTTTTTATATGAATCTATGTGGCCATATTTCTGTTTGAGAGAAACCCCCTTGGGATTTTTAAGGTATTGTGTAGATGTACACTTCTTTTCATTAATGATTTTTGTATTCCATATACATCATGAATAACGAGAGGTATCTCACAGGTTGTATGTTCATACAACATTTATCTTCTCATATAGTTTTTTTATTCTGGTGGAAAAATCAATCCATTAGATCCTTTTCTATGGGGTCATGGTGGCCAGGAGGAGAGTTCTTGGAAGAATAAGACACAAATGAGAGCCCAGTACCCGATGTTTTATTTTATTTTCCCTTATCCTATATTTTTCATTTTAATTTTTTATTCATACTATAGTGTTTTATGGGAAATGTTTTCTACATGAGTTTATGTGGGTTGTTTCATGTGTGTCGATGTTAATAAATTGGAAAAATGGAAGAACTGATTATTAATCATGATAAATTTCCCTGTGATGCGATTTAACCTTTGAAGGAGAGTTATTACCATATAGAAAGGATGATATGTTGACATGGAATATGTAATTACATTTTTACTATGTTCATTGATGTAGGTATTGATTAGTTGTTGTGGGTGTTTTGGATATAAGTCTTTTTATGCATGTATTTCATGTATAATGAGCTACATTAAAGGTATCACAACGAATTGTTGTTTGGACAACTTCTCTCCGTCATTTTGAGTTAGTTTTGAATTCTTGATGGTGAGAAAAGTTATAGAAATACCTAGGGTAATATACCAAACCTTCGAGACCATTAAATCCCCAAAACTATGATTATTGAGTTTCCTTACGAGACTGTAAGGTGTTTTTGGGATGTGTGAATTGTTCCAATGGTGATTCATTTCAATTGTTCTCCAAATTTCCTATTTTCCCATGGTGAATTATCCTAGCTATATCTCATTCTAGATTTTACTCATTATGGTGGTGAGTAATTCTAGAGGTTACTCATTTTTGTGGTGAACCATCCTAGAGGTGACTCATTTTGTTCGTGACTCATTTTGTCAGTTACTCATCCTACTTGTGACTCATGATGGAGGTTGATGTGGCTTTATTTTTACATATTTTGTAAAGACCCGTAAATTTCAAGGAAATTTTTTTCTTAATTTTCTTTGGAATTTTACAAGAACGCAGTTTCTGACGGCACCTGATTCCGAGGCCCGGTGTGCCCGGAATCATTTTCCGAAGTTTGGCTCGGGTACGTTCAGTGAACGGACGAGCGGGTTTTTCTAACTTTTGAACCGGTGCCCGGAATCAAATTCTGAGGGTACCGATGAAATCGCAGGGCTGGTATTTGCTTAGAAACGCCTCTTCCAGAGTTGCGTTTGCTCGGGTGTGGTTTTTAATTTTTTGGGCTTAAAGTTTAGAAATAAAATAATTTGTTCGACAAACTTTATTTTATTTCACTTAAGCCACTTGAAGCCACTTGAAAGCCACTTAAACTGAGTTAAAACGGATAGGGTGCTATCCAGAAATATCCTACCCCCTTGGTATGATATTCGTGAGGTGGGGCCCACACGAGCCCCGTCGTTTCTTTCCGCTAAGTAACGCGCCTGTGAAAACCCGTCATTATGAAAGTCAACTGACGTGTTTTCTTAAACTCTTAACGCACCATTTAGTTGGGCGGTTTTTTTCGTGAATTAAATGGGCGTTTTCTTTCGTTGAATTAATTCAACGAATTGATGGGTCGTTACTTACCCCTTTTTCGTTTGTTGGTGTAATAATAAAATAAGACCAACAAGTCTTTTTGGAGGATTACTCGTTGAGAGGTTTTGTCGGAGTTCTTGAGCCTTCATCCTCCTTCGCGAAGAACACAAAGAACGCGAAGAACGCCGGACCCGCGGGAGTCGATGACGCGACGCCGTGTTCCGCGACGCCGACGTTCCCTTCCTGCAACGTTCTTCTGCGACGTCTCTTCCTCCGCAACGAAATCTTCGATCATCTGTTTGAGGTAAGAGACTTCGGGATTCTCTTAAATCTCCCTTGTGTTTTTTTTAACAAAATACGGATTTAATTTTATATAATTAAATTAAATCTGTTGTTTCTTGGTCCGTTGAGTTCGCCGACTCAACGCCGGATTCCGCGACGATGCGACGCCCTTCCGCGACGACGCGACGATCCCCTCCTTCCGCGACGAACAAATCTGCGAAGAACGTGCATACGACGACGACTACGAGGTAGGAGTTTTTGTGAATAATTCCTTTTTCCCGTGATGGTTTCTTTTAAAAGTGAAGAACCGGACAATAAGAAAAATTTTAATCCTTTAAAATTGTTGATTCATGTGTTGAATATATGTCTCCCGTTGTTTATCTCTAACTCGGAGGGTGCGGGCCAAACGAACACGGCCCGACAACCCTCCGTCGTTCTTCGTTGTTGTGCGGATTTGACGGGCGACGACGGAACGTGCCGCAACGGAAGTTTGATGGTTCCGCAGTGAAGAACGAGTCCCGGGAGGAACAACGGCGCAGGCAAGAAGGAAAACGGACCATCGGAGCGACTCCGGTGGCCCGCGGAAGCCGCCGGCGCGGCGGCGCCGGTGGCCGGAGGCGGCGGCGCGCCGCCGGCTGTCCAGGGCGACACCCCGCGGGGGCCGCGGGGGTGTCCCGCGGGGGCGGCGGCTCCCCCCCCCCCCCCCCCCGCGTCGCTCGGCTGTCCAGGGCGACACCCCGCGGGTGTCGCGGGGGTGTCCCGCGGGTGCGGCGGCTCCCCACCGCGTCGCTCGGCTGCCCAGGGCGACACCCCGCGGGTGTCGCGGGGGTGTCGCGCGGGGGCGGCGGATCCCCCCCCCCCCCCCCCCGCGTCGCTCGGCCGAGCCGGGCCGGGCGGCCCGAGCCAGGCAGGGCCGACCGGCCGGGCCGGACTGGGTCCGTCTGGGCGACCCGGTACGGCCGACCCAGGGGGGATCGGGCCGGGTCGGCCCGGGCCCGGACCCCCCGTTTCCGGACCGTTTCGGTCAAATGCCCGTAACTTGAGCTACGGGCCTCCAAACGACGCTCCGTCAGCGGCAACGCGATCCTTGGATCGAGACGGTCGTTTCGGTATATCGCACTCAAGGTTTCGGAACACTTTGAGTTCGGCCGGGTTGGTTCGTACACGAAACCAACCGGGCCTTCGGAGCAGAAACGCTCATATCTTGAGCTACGGACGTCCGATCGACGTGTCGTCGACTTCGTTGATTTCCTCTATGTGAGACAGATCTTTTGGCTTACTCCACCCAAGGTTTGGACGCAGGTGGAGTACGGTCGGGTTGGTTTTTCCTTAAAAACCAACCGGGCCCCTGGGACGAAAATCCAATAACTCTCAGACCGGGCGTCCGATTGACGAGCCGTCTGCGACGTTGAGTTTCTATTGGCGATACAGAACTTTTGAATACATCAACTTCAGACTTTGTGTCAGCTGATGTATCAGCCTCTCGTCTCATGGAGCGGACCCTCCCGAACGAGCTTGCTGTGTGCGGGAACCCTTGTGCTGGCTGCGACTGCTATTTCGACAGCGACGACCGTGCAGAGATCCTCAGTGGACTGCGGCGACGACCGTGCAGAGAATCCTCAGTGGACTGCGGCGACGACTGTGCAGAGATCCTCAGTGGACTACGACGACTACTGCACTCAGCGATCCTACGTGGATCAGTGCTACAGGTCCTGTGTGGGTCCGATCCTGTGTGGGTCAGCGCTCAGCGGTTCTGTGTGAGCCAGTGCCTACAGGTCTTGTGTGGGCCCGATCCTGTGAGGTTCTTTGTGGGGGTTAGTTACCTATCGATCCTTTGTGGGTCCGACGACTTAGATGGATCAATGATCATCTTTATCGTCATCCGAAGAAGTATACATGTGTGAGCTGAATCCTGTTTACTCTCCTTTGTGGATTGTGTTGAGCTATCCTGTGTGGATTTACTGTTTACTCTCCTTTGTGGATTGTGTTGAGCTATCCTGTGTGGATTTACTGTTTACTCTCCTTTGTGGATTGTGTTGTGCTATCCTGTGTGGGTATACGTTTTGCTTTCCTGTGTGGACTGGGTTGTGCTTGGGCTCGGACGTTGGAGCCGAACGGGAATTGATGACTTAGGTATATGTATGGGCATATACCTAAGCAGTGTCGGTTGTTACTTCGTGATTGTATCTTTCCTTTGTGGATTATCCTTTGTGGATTTCGGGAGACCTTCGGGGGTCGGGGTCCCTACTGAGTAGCTTATACTCACCCCTGCACGGGCTATGCCCGCACTTCGTTGTGTTGGTTGCAGACGACGGACAGCGCTGATCGTGGTGGAGGCGTGCAGAGCAGGACGGTACCTGGAGGTGGACCACTGGGCGGGACGCACTCGGAGCGGACGGTTGGACCGAGGTGCTATGGAGGCTAACTGTACCCACCCTTCAGGTGGGACTTCCAGAGGACGGCTCGACGCTGCGGCTTTTCTTTTCAGTTGCTATTTTTCCCTTTCAGTTGTACTTTACAGTTGGGCTTGTATTTCCGACCCCTTTTACTTTCAGCACAGCTTGTTACAGTTTCACTTAGTGTTTACTTTTCCGCTTGCTTACTCTGTGGTGCTTGTTTACTTTTCAAAGGCAATGTCTTCCCTTTTTTGGGGATTTACGCCTTGGTGCTAGTCGCCAGCCCCTGGCCTATGGAAGGCGGGCTTGGGGTAGTCACGGCACGGGCCCCGAGGACGGGTCGTGACATATTTTTTCCACAACTTTTAATTAATTTTTAACAATTTAAATAGTTTTATTAACACTTATAATAAATAATGGAATTTTTGTAATTCTATTATGAAATGTATAAATTAATCATTTGTTATAATTAAATATGTGTTTTTAGTCTTTTTATTTAGTCTTTCTAATTATTCAAATTATATTACCAAACATGTTAGTTTAATAATCTTAATATAGTTAATAATTTTAAATGTCTATTAATTAATTAATTATTCATTGTTATTTTCATTAATCAATTTTTTTTTATTTTAAAACATTACTCTTTAAATTGGATTTATTAAAATAAATTAATTCCTTATTTATAAACTAGTATAAATATTCCATTTAATTAGATAAGTTAATAATTTTTGTTAACGTTTAATAAAATAATTTGTTCTTAATTTTATGTTTTCATTTTCCATCTAATTAATTAAATTAGTTGTTTAATATCTTTAGTTATTTTTAATTATTTTAACTTCATGTGGGCGGTTAATTATTTTTATGCGTCTTGGTTTTATTTAGACTTATATTTAATTAATATTAATATTTATATTCTTAGTTAATAATTTAGTTACATTTTTTTATAATATGTAAAAATAATTTAGTTACATTTTAGTTACAGTTAATTAATCAGTCTTAAATAATATAGATATTTTGAATTTTTCATTAATCATTTTATTAATTTTTTTTAAATTAATTGTTTAACATATCAATTAGTACTATAGGTTAGTTGATGCACCGATGCTGCAACACACTAATGTTGTGACTCACATATCGCTACTCATTGATCTTTTGTCAAACCGATGTTTTTTATAACTATCGGTGAGTCTTGACTAACCGATCAATTTGAAACAGCTTCGGTCTATTATGTGGATCTATTTCAGTGTCTCATTTCATCGGTGTCTTATTTTATTTCAACTATCGGTGAGTCACTGACTCATCGAAGTTTTTTTTTCTTTTAACTAACAGTTTCTCATGACACACTGATTTTGCGACTCCCCGATCTACTTATTTTATTTTGTCCCACTGTGACCAATTTTTATTCCTTTTATCGGTGAATCCTGACTCACCGATGCAAAACATCCATCAGTTTCACATCACATCGATAACTCATTATTTTAACTATAGGTGACTCGATTATTTTATTTTTATTCAATCAGTGTCTCACAGAGTCAATGATACTTATTATTATTTTTAACTAAAGATCTCTTGTTTTTATTTTATTTTATTTTATTTAATATTTTATCTCACGGTCTCATCCCCTGGCTCCTATGCAATTCCTTTATCAGTGTGTCTTGACTCACCGATGAAAAACATTCATCGGTGTCTCTCCCACTCACAGATATCTCATTTCATTTTTTTTCATCCTCCTCAGAACACACAGATCCACATATTCTTGTCCTTTGCGATTCACCAATCCAATCCTTTGGTTCACAGCTTCACACCGATACTATGTCGGTCTTCCATTTCTTCACCTCCAACGACTCCTCAACTCACTTTTCTAATTGAAACCTAGAACCAGCCTAAATTTAAATAACAATAAACTCAAATAGGCATCAAACAGAATCATCAAAATCCCTAGATCTAAAAGCAACGCCACTCCTAGAAAGTTGATTTTCCTTGTCAGGGTCAAACCCTTGCAACTGGTTTCAATGACCTCAACTGTGGCTGATTCTTCCCTTTCCGCTCTCCCGGTTCTACAATCAAAACAATTGAATAATCAAATATCAACAATTTGAATCCATTTCCTGGACTTTTTCTGCACCAAACTGACACTGAGAACGAACCGATCTGTTTTTTGACTATCCGCTGAGTAGACTAGCGGCAGACTGAGTTTGCAGTGCTGCCATAGGACCTGAAACACCCACCGACCATCCCTTTTATGCATTGCTGAACCAAATAAGTACTCCTTCCACCATCCACTGAAGGGATCTGCAATTGAAGGAGATGTCAGGCTTGAAGGGGATTATCCGCTTTTTCCTGTAGGATTCTACATCACCTCCCTTGAGGAAGCTGAGACCCTAGATACGCACTACCGATGGTGATGTTGGAGCTATGGGAACATGATCTGATGCCTTAGTAAGCTGCATCACTAGCCGAACTGGGATTTTGCGCCATTGTTGTATAGAAGGAGATCTACTGTTCACCGCTCGAGCTCTATTACTGTAGTCTACAGGCGTCGGTGCTGTACAAAGGGTGGCGGAGGTGCGGGGTTTGGGGAAGAAGAGAAAAGAGGAAAAAATTTAAATTTAATTAATAAAAACAAACAAATAAAAATATAATAACATAATATAAATAATTAAAATAATAATAATAATAAACATAGAAGATTATAAATAAATAACAAATAATAATAATATACAAATATTAAAAATATTAAAACTAATTTATATAAAAAAACAAAAATATCAATGAAAAACATATTAATAAAACAAATATAAATAAATTTAATACTTTACTGAATTTAGTAAATTTCAAATTTAATCCTTTATGAATAAAATAATTATCAAATATTATAACTATTTATAATTTTATAAATTGAAATAATTAATATTAGAAAACTAAACTCTAATAATCTAAAAAATAATAAACTTTTATTTTAATCTAATTTATGATTAATCAGCTTCATAAATTAATTATATAAATAATAACATGAAACAATATTAAATAAAATAAGTTAATTAATAGACTAAATAATAACTAATAATTATTAATTTAAATTTAATAACATCTAAACATTCATTAATGAAGGTTTTATTTGTTTATTAATGTTAAACATTTTGACGCTGATTCATTAATATGTTTTTCTGTTCTAACTTTGCAAGTTCATTCAAGAGACAGGTATACGTATAGATTCAATCAACTAACTCACCCAGATTTAGTTACATGAGAAAAACAAGCGTGACATGTCAGTCATGAAAACACATGTGTCTGGTGCATAAGAAAAAGACTTTTTGGTGTTGGTGGAAGCATGCAGTGATGTGTAGCAGAAGATAGTGTGATTAAAAGCATAGTAGAAGAAAATTTTAGTGGGGTGACTATCATTCAAAAACTCATTCATTCCATGATCACATCCATCTGAGACCAGATCCGGAGACACTCATTCACTCAAACAAATATACAATTTTTAGAGTGAAGACTCCTGGGAGATGATAGAGAAGACATGGATGCAAAGGAGCTCAAGTAAAGAGCATCACTGGGGGAGTTCTTTTCCCTTCTTATACATAATTTAACAGTACTCTATAATCGATTGTTTTTCATTGATTTAATAAATAAATCAAACGATGGATTATCTTATCTTGAGAATTCGATTTTACTGGTTAATCTTTTAAACATCATCCTTCACATTAAATTTTTTAGAAAAATAATCAATTGGCGATTTGATTATTGATTATCTTTTTAGTTTCTTCACACTTCAATTGTTTTATAAATTCATACATTCATGATCAACTGGTGAGGTAGTTCTTGAATACATTTTTGAAGCGTTAATTTATTTAACATGGTAATTTACAGCGAATTTATTTCTAAATGGTATCATTTTAAAATTGTCAACCAGTTTAGCAGATTTGGGAGTGTCGAACCACTAAATTTTATTTACTGTGTGTTGAGTAACCTAGAAAGGGAGAATATTCACCTTTTTTCTTGAGGTAGGATTCAATTAATTGTATTGGGTATACTAACCTTTAGGCCAGTAGTTTGGAATTCTCGAGTATTTGATTTGATCTTCTCCGTCGACCAGGCCACCATATTTTACTATTTCGTTCTCTTATGTTAGATTTATCATAGTTCTTAGATTATCAGTATACTAATAAATGATTTAGTCTCTTTTTCAGAATTTTTTACATTACTTCTTGTATAAAACAGAAGATAAAAAAATTTAAAAACTAATAAATATAATAAATGTTCACTTTCTCCAATACTGACAACAGTGGAGTATATTTTCCTTCAAACCGTAGAATTCACTCACCTGCCTTTTATGTGAACTGACCCAACACCATTGTGCTAGTGTAGATTAATAATTATAAATTTTTCGATGGTGATGACCTCTAGTGATAGAAAAATTTGGAACCATTCCTGTGGAATGAACACATTAACTGTTCTTTGCTTTAGAAGATTTCAAAAAATATGAAAAATAAAAAATAAAAAAATTCATTTAAAAATCAGATTTAAAAAAATATTCTTTGAACTATATCTACTGCTTGTGATTTTTTTGAAAAAATCTGCAACAATTGTGAAACATTGTGTGTTTAAACTCACTTGTATTTAGTTTCAAAAGAAATGGACCATTTTGTGGACTATACTCATCAACTTGAATTATACTGTGATTGTTGCAGGAGTTATGGGCACGCTGCTTCGTAGTGAGTCTATAACCAGCCACAACTTCCTGCTACCATTGAAGAGGATGAAAACATTGAATCTAGTCCTAACACCCTAGCTAAAATGGAACTAATTGATTCTAAATTGGATGCTAGGGTGGAACTAATTAACAATTGGTTAACTAAAACCCATGAAATTCAACTTAGAGATTCTCAAGAGCTATATCAGAGAACAAAATGATTGTAAAACATGCTCTTGGATTTAAATCAAAGGGTTAAATAAAAAAAATAATTTGAAGAAAAAGAAAAGGAAAATTATTATAAAAATTTTCAAAATCATGTTGAAGAGGAAAGTGATATTAAAACTAGACAAGAAAACATTCTCTTTGAAAAACCGGATTCGGTTGAACTAAGTCTAAAAATAACTAGCTCACTAAATCAAGAGAATATCATTGAATACTCCAAAAAGGTATTTAATGGTGTTGAGTTGGAAAATTTTGAAGATGAATTAAACAGATTGAAAAAGATTTCCAAGATCTTCTCATCATTCCTTCTTTTGAGAAAAATCACTATTTTTGATGTTTTGAGAATGAATTCAATCGGGTAGAAGAGATATTTGAGAATGAAAATTTGAATGTTAAAAACTCTTCAACCAAATTTTCTGAATATGTGAACAATGAGTTTAAATTTGATATTAGGGATAATCTGGATGAGAACCTTAAGATGGAAAATATATAATCTGAAATTTTTGAACCTCAATCAAGAAATTCTCTTCCATGTTTCGAAACTCCAAACCCATCTATTTCCGAAATGATGTTGGTTGATTTAGAGTATGAGGGAATGATGTTTGAAGAGATATAAAATGCTGAGATTTCTTCTCCCTATTCTCAGATAGATTGTTTGATTGAAATTGTGTGTATTGAAATTGAAAACAATGATGTTATTCATGGGGGAAATTTTTTAAATTTCAACAATCTAGAAATTAAATTTATTGATGCTGAATTATACATTAATCACCCGAATTTTAATATATTGGAACACATTATAGACCTTGTTTTGGGAATTGAGTCTTTCGAATTTGAACATGAAAAAGCGGTTGAGCACATAGTTGATTTAGGAAGAACTGATTTGATCGAAGTAGTATATTTTCAAATTGAGATAACAGCAAAGGATCTTTGGGGGAAAATTTACAATATTGTTCGACCTGAATCTATTTGTGATAAAATAAATTATCTTCCCAATATGTTAATTCCATCGTCTCCTGTAAAGGATGTTGAGCCTTCTCATGATACTAACTATAGTCCAGAGGGGAAATTACACTTGATTTCCATTGTACATGATTCTGTTCAGCACTATATTGAATCCCCTCTTGAACCTATTATTCTGTACTCAACAATTTTCACCCTTGAATTTATACATGTTAGTGTTGAGGTTAAGAGAGATAGATATGAGGTCATTGCCACACCCTTTGAAACATCTAGTGATATGTTTCCCCTTCATGTAAACTCAAATCTTGATAACACTGAAATAATTCAAGATGTGGATTGCATTATACACACAACTATTAAAGGGTGTTCCTTAGGGATTTTTATAAGCTGTTAGAGTTTGGTTTTGTTTAGATTGGGATCCCACATTTTTAATTGTTCTTTTTAAAATATCTTGGCCAAAAACATGTGGTGGTTCCATTGGTCAGTTTACTATTATAATTATTAAATTACAATTCGTCACTGTTATATTACTATTCTAGTAGACAGATTCCAAATCCAACAGTCTAATTACTACTCTAATGGACATATTTAAAATGATCATATGGGTCCATGCATTGTATAAATAGATAAATTTCTATTAATTCTTCATTCACATCTATCACTATTAATATTTATAAATAATTTCATCTTATGAATTGGTAGTGAATTGAAAACATTATGTTTTATTTCAATAGTTGGTTTTATGAGGGTGGTCGTTCCAGTGGATTGATATGATCCATTGTTTCATATTCATATTGTTTAATTTTAAATTTGTTATCCCATTATAATATTATTTATTCATATATATTTTGTTTCTAACAAAATTATAATTCTTCATTAAGGATAACAATGATTGGTTGGTTTCTCTTTGTACTATATATGTCGTATAATACATGACATAATTTTAAGTTGGAAAATTACATTGATAAAATTTTGTTCTGCATGTTATTTTCCCCTTAGAAATTACAACCATGAGATGTCATTTTACATACTAAGGTAAAAAATGTGGTTGTAAATATCCTTCATTCCTTCCTCATGTTGTCATGTGTCCTCCACATTCTTATTGTTTCACCAAAGAACCTTGAATATGTGAGTAATCTTGTTATGTAGAATTTTTTCTCAATGGTCCAATATCATAGTCAGTTGTTCCACATAAGAGAGATAATTTTGAATATGTACCACCACTAAATTAAGTTCATGAATGGGATATTCTATGTACATCCTCAATAGGTTACATGGAATAAATCATGTTCTTGAGACAATGTAGGTGGTATTACTAGTCTATGAGACATTGTTCTTACACAATGAAGAATATAAAAGGGGATGATGTAACTAAGAAATAACATAACATTCATTTGAAATATCATTAGTCTCTTCCATGGATATATTTATAATAATATATTATCTCAAACCCCTTGAACCAGGTCCCATCGACGGGTTCTCCATAGCTCTTCTTTCATCATTGGGAAAATCTAATGTGAAGGGAGTGGTCTAGACCATTTCTATAATTTCGTATACTATTTTAGGTCTGAGATACTTCCATTATCAAATATGAACCCATCATTATTGTGTTCTAATTCTTTTCCCATTAATGGATTCATATGTATCCATTTCTATTTTGGATTAAAATCTATTATTGAAAGAGAACTTGGCTAGAGGATGATGTCGGTCCCACCCTCTTTTGAAATCCATTGAGCATTCCCTCAATGTTTCATCCATTTTCAATAGAGTTCACTTACACAGGACATTAGTTTGGGATGATAAGTAGCAATATAGATAATGAAATTGTTTGAAGCATATTAGAGACTCATCTATATCATGGAGGTAAATTGTGGATCCTCTCCAGATGCAATTGATAATGGTAATCCATGAAACCTCACCATTTTTATGATTTTTATCATTGAAGTTTTATTGAGTCTGAAGTGCTCTAGAATTGAAATTAATAGATTATTATTTATAAAAACAATCCAAAATATCTAATATAGAATTATATATTCTAGATTTCATTATAGTACACTTGAAAACATCTATAGTGATATTCTCCCATTTCAATATATATATTGGTAATCATTAAATCATCCACTTATAATTTTCCCTTCCATCAATCGCTTGATGAAGACCCGGAATAGTGAGGTATAATATATTTTTTCTATCTTCATATTTTCCCAAAAATAATTTTCTCAGAGATCTTGAAGCATCTTCCTGATCATAGGGTGGAAGGATAATTCACTTCAGGTGCATCATTCAAAATATCCTTATTTACCATGGGGTTTGATGGTACACATAGTCATTACCCAAATCGTATAACTCCTTCCTCGTCAATTTTCTACTATAGTAGTTTCCTATTTCAAATACCTACAACCTTCTTATAAATTTCCACATTATCATTTTGATATTAATTTATCATTTAATAAGGGTTTGATGTGAAATAATTTTAGAATATAATTATTATGTTCCTTTCTTTTTGATTCTCATGTAATTACTTTGAAAATCTAATAAGATTCTATCCTTTTATATTATCATCATTTATAAGGACACAGTAACCATTATAATTTTGCAATCTTCCACAATATTTACTTTCCCTAAATAGTATTTAATTGAGTAGTTTAAATATATGATCATCTCTAACCACCTATACTAGATAATATCATGATCCTTTTGTGTTAATATATATATATATATATTTTGAACTTGTTATTAATATATATCTCACACTTCAACCAACAGATTATTTTCTTCATAATTTTCAAGGAAAATATTTCTACTGCCCACTCTAAAACATGTGTTGTGTAATTCTACATGGGAATATTCAATTTTGTAGAGGTTCAAGAAATCACACTATCATTATGAATTTGTACACAACACAATACATTTATTAATGAATCACTAAATAACATTAAGTGTTATATTATTTTTGGTTAATTTATGTATTAGAGTAGTGATAATAATCATTTACTGCTTTCTGATGAACTATTCGCATTAACTAGTACACAAAAACATTAATCCCTCCTATTTCAGCTAGATTAGTGTGTCTGAAAATAATGATAATTTCATCACAAATTTTTTGTAATTCCCATATACATGGAGGAAAATATGGATCTATATTACAAATGTAATTTTGGCCCACTCCTCAATTCCCTTTTTTTAAATGGTCAATATATATCCAATTATGGATGACAATATGGCCTAAAAAATTTCTTCGCCCCTAAAGGCCTCACATTTACTATACTTCCCAAATAGTTTTTCCTTTCATTAAGTCATTATAATAGAATTCTAATGACCTTTACGGTCCTCATATGTTTTAGTATTTTCTCTTAATATCATCTATAGAGACTTAAAATATTTTTCGACGTAATATATATATACTTAATTCATAAATTATATATTTTTAGGAGAATTATTGATTCTAAAATAAATAAATATGATCTCTTATTGTGAATAAATTGTTCAAAAGGATATTTTTGGAATATAATCCTTCTTCACGATTTATTGAAGATATCCCAATCATTGTTCCACCATAGGGAAAAACATGGCCCCACATAGTTTATTTTAAAATTCATCTATCCATGGGAGGGGATAAAATTACTTTATCGTGTTTTTTTTAATTTTTTGATAATCAATGAAATGCCACATTAATTCACCCTTCTTCTAAAAAAGCGATCATCACCCACCATGGTTAAGAACATGGTCTTATAAATCCCTTGTCCATATTTTCATTTAATGATTTCTTTAGTTTTTATAACTCAATTTCTATCATTCTGTAGTATTTCTTGGATATGTGTAGAGATCCATGTATATATTAGATTGAGGACTCAACCTTTCAATCAAGAGGAATGGGAAAAAATAGTTAAGGAATTCATTAGTTTAATCCCTAAAATTTAGAATTTCATCATGAATAATCCACTATTTTGACTCAATAATTTTATCTTTTTATCGTATCTCATAATGAAATAATATCCACACATGATATAATGATACAAAGAAAGATGCATCCTCCACCTCACACTTGTATATAATCCGAGGATAACTCATGCTATTAAAAGTAATATCCCATTATTTATCATTAATGTTTCATAAATATAAATATAGACAATAAATTCCCAATGCAGAATTAAAATCCACTTATGGGATCTGGATATCTTCTTACATAATCATTTCATTATATGGTATATAAAAATTTCATTACGTTTAAAAAAATAGAAAAACTTTTTAAGTTTAGTTTTTTAGAAATAAGGAACGTAATTCATGAATATATAAAAAATTATTATAATCTAACTGAAATGATTATTCATGGGTTTATTATAAGTACATTAACTAAATCTAAATTCATGGGCACATATATTATAGGAATAGGGTGATAATGAATCCCAGTAACGAAAAAAATAAGAGAGGTATAATTTATGTGAACGTGAGACGTATCTGTAAGAACATGAGTCAAAAAAATAAGGAATAATAAAGAGGAATAAAATAATAAAAACATCATGTATAATAACATGGAAATAAGGATACTTAATTTAAATGATAAATTAAAAATAATATCACCAATGTCCATCCCCAAGGTGTCATAATTATAGAGGTTATTTACAAAAACATCGTAAGACATGTCATATTTAGAGATTAAATTATTTAACCTATGAATTTGATTGATATCAAGGTGAACAAATTATATGTATTGAAATTACATGGGACCCAAAAATCATAATAAATATTTTCATTAAAAAACCCTAGATAAAAAATAATGAGTTTTTTATCAAAATATTTGAATACAAAATATCATAATGGGAAGATCATTATTTCATTTTTAGCCCATGAAATGTGTAAGTAGGTATCTTATATATATATACCCCATTAAAATAAGTAATTTTTTCTTCTGGTTGAATACCCATGGAAAATAAAATGGGTTGGTTATCCACACAATGAAAATATAAGATAATTTCTTAAGTAGAATAGATGAATTTGGAGAAGTAAAATTTGCAGCATAACGAGAATAAAATGTGGCTTTAGAAAAGGGTAAAATGAGATACAACTAGGTTATCCCATTGATGAAACATAATTTAGAAGGTTTTGAACTACAAGATAATAATTTATAGTAACAATAACATTTAGAATAAATCTAAAGTAAGAGGTTCTTAAATTGAATATAAAAGAAGTATAATTTTCATACATTCAAGAGTTACTCCTAAATATTTTGTTGTGGATCTATATGGGCTAGATGAAAAATTTTAAAGACTCCATGGAAGGAAAAACACCATAAATTCGTGGACTATGGATTGGGATTGAATATTAGAGGTGAAATAGGTGGGTATTTAATGGAAAAACAGGAGGATTTGTTTAAATTTTTTAAAAAATAGGCTATTGAAATATAGTTTTTCTAAAAAAGAAAAACCATTAGATTACCCATGGTTTGTGCCAATGGTTTTGGAAATTTAAGAAATATTTTACAGTATTCTAACACTCATGAACCAATCATCATATTATATTAAAACGTAGTCAAATTTCTAAAACATAAAATTTTTCAAATATATAATTACATTATTTTTTCATTTATATATTAATAAGAGTGTTTTTAGCATAATATTTAATTAAAATAATTTTTATTCATAATACCATAATTTAAAATTAAAATTTTTATCTTTTCTGTATTTTAAAATATGTTTCCAAAAAATAAATTTATTATTTCCATCTCAATTATACCTACCTTTTTATTAAGAAAAAGTATTCATAAATTTTAATTGATGGAATAAAAAAAATTTATAAAAAAGAATTACATTTTATATAAATTTTTTCTACATACAGATTACCTTATAACGCATGTGTATGACCTAAGGGTAATTCCTGCAATGATTACAGAATCCCCTTGGTGCTTTGATAACTTCTATCATGTGTTAATTTCCAACAACATAAACTTGTCCCAAATGTTATTTCATTCATGCCTGACATGTTAAGGATTGGATTGGGATTGGTCAAGGGTGAACCCCATTGATTTTACCTCCAAACCATGTTCTAATAAATGGGATTTATATTTCTCTACCCTTCTAGTTAAGGCCATCACTTCTCTATTCTTCATTAATTATCTTTGGACAATTTTACATGTAAAAACTAATAATTAAATTAAATTGATATCCAGTAGTACAAATCCCAATGGTCATATTAACCAATCATCTTATTGTCTGAGGGATATATAAAGGAATAAACTCAATAGCCCAATTCTCTTTATAACAATAAATAGAACAAAATTAATATAGAGTTGTATGTTTTTTGTATAATATATAATAAAAAAAATTATTAAGAAACAAATAAAATTTAAAAATTCTTGGTCATAACATTCTTACCCACTTTAGATATTCATACCATAAACATTCAACTCATTTTATCCATTCAGATAAGGTGTGTTACATTGGTCTCACTATTTCCACTAGTTACCACATCACATTATCATATTTATGGATGCACCTCAACACTTTGATTTGGTGGGTAGTCTATTTTCATATTACCTTATTCTAGGGTCCATGATCTATACAGAATTCTCCTTATAAGAGAGGCCGTGTTTCGGTTTTACCACCTCTAGATTACATACTTGTGATTGATTAGATTTGTAATTTGTCAAAATAGATACATATAATACATCATGAAAATGAGATTGATTTTGTGGATTTTTAAGACGATAGTCTATAACTCTTATACAATAAATAATTTTATAGGGGCCAATGTACAAAGGGAAATTATTCCCTTCCGTCCCAAACCACATGACACTCATCCACTGTGTTATTTAAAGGAAATAATATTTTCAAAGGTCAAACTCTAAGACCCTTCTTTGGTTTCCAACATATCTATTCATCCAAATATTAGAAGAATTTATATGTTGATAGATATAATGAAACTTTTATGTCATATATTAATCAAGATCAGCCCCATTTATCTTTCTCTAACAAAATTCATCCCCACAAGCATGTGTTCTACTTCGCTTAACATATAAATCTACATAATGATCCATTTGAATAATAGAGTGGAATTTGTTGTTGTATGAGAACTCAAATAATTGAAGGTTTTTATCCCATCCACCATTAAATTCCATTGATCATGTTATTAGCATGTTATCGATGATCTGAATAGTTCTTTATGATTTCCCGCTAGTTTGGGGGTGTTAGGTTATACTGAAACTCTTATCGTTCCATAAATAATTTTGAACACTTCTACGAAACATTGATTTGAATCATGGATAAGAATCAGAATTGATAAAATGTTTATCCCCATTATACCGCACAAAATAATTTATCTAAATATTGGCTTAATGGTCAAGAGAGGAAAACTCCTGAATAGCAATAAATGTGTATTCATGGTGAGTTGGTCCACAATAACCCATATCGCATAATTTTTTTGGATTTTCATGAGATACCAATGAAAAAATACATAGTGATATTGTCCCACTTCCATGTTGTTATGGGTAGTTTTTTAAATTCCCATTGTGGAAGTTGTTACCCCACTTTCACGTGATGATGTTCCGAGAACCTTTTAGTGTAGAAGAAAATCAATCTTTTCTTATTGTCCATCCATAATTATCATGAATGTAACTATTCATTTTAGTGATTCCATGATGTATAAGAAATTTTGAGTAATGATATTCATCCAACAATTCATTATATATCTCAGGGATAAATGTAACACATAACCATGTATGAAAATTTAGCACATCTTCTTGATCAATATTGAACTCTATAAACATTCCATTCTTCACATCCTCTATCTTATTTTTCAATAAGGATCTTCAATTTCATATTTATTGAGAATTTCCAATTATTATGGTTTGGAAATAATTTTGTATAGGATTAATTATTTCCCTTCCATAATTATTCCCAAGTCCAACCTTACTAGGTCATTGATCTACTGATTGACATGAATCCTCGTCATTTCTATCACAACATGATCATTCCAAATTAATGCATCAGTGAATTTGTTTCTCTTATGGGGTGTAATGAATTAAATAGTGATTGTATTTAAGAAGTTCCAAGAATCTCATTTGTAACATTTTTTAATCCTTTTTTATTAATATATACATCCTTCATTTTTGGTCGATGTATTCATCACATTTATGCACATAATGATAGTGCCTATAGATATTTAGAAAAAATTAACTTATTCTAGCTCTAGGTCTTGTGTAAGATAATTCTAAAAAAGATGTTATAACTATCAAGATGCATAAGAAATCACCCTTTCATTTTTCATGAGGATTCAGCTAGTATATTTCAAATATTCTTCCTTAAAAATAATGTACCCTTATTTTATAGATGTTATAGTAATCAGGGGTGTACTAACCAATCTCTCATCATTTTTTTGGAAAAATTCATCACAATAATTTATCTAAATTATCTTTTCCCCTTTTTATGTTATCTTGTTTAGTATATTAAAAATTCAGGAAAAGTTTTTCACAAACCTCTTATAATATCGTATTAATAAAAGGAAACTACAAATACCAGTTACTTTTTTTGGATGCGGACACCCCTCCCCAACCTTTAGCATGGAATGGTAAACTAAGATCCCTTCCACATAGTTTTAAATATATCTCTTACATGGTCTCGATGCTCCTCTCTAATTTTTGAAAATATCATACCTATATATTTAGAATATACCACAAAATTATCGGATTTTCCACAATGACTATATTAATCAAATACATAAATATAGCAGGATAATTAGTCATGTCGAAGGGAATAACAATGAAATCAAAATTCCCATATATGGATCCAAAGGAATCTTATGGAAGAATTCTTTCTTATATCTCAATTAATGATAAACAGATTGACGACCAATCTTGGATAAGAATTTGGCCCCAATAAGTTGGTCAAAAAAACAATCTATTATTTGGAGAGGGTACTTGTATTTATTGTGATTCCATTTTTTCTCTATCACAAATGCATAGCCATATTGATCTTTCCATCTTGTTTACAAAAATAACATGTTTTAAAAAAGGAGACACAATTTTTATGACAATTCTATTCTATAAAAAATATTTCCAATGTTTCATTAATTCATTAAGCTTCAAATTTTCAACTCTATTTTGGGACTTTGATATGGGCTTCGATCTAGGATTGAGTTCAATGGGGAACTATAACTATCATTTTAGAGGAGGTCTAGGTATCTCCTTATAAAATAAATCCATGTATTTCTAAACAATGGGGAAAATTTTATTCTTATACATTCATAAATATTTCAATTTCACAGACCATTTCCATAGTGATGGCCAAGGGATGTTCTTCTCAACAACTCTCATGCTGGGATATATATTCATTAAAAATTACTATATGTTGTACATTCATTACTACTGAGATTTCCATACCTCTTCAGTTGATGTTATCATTATACATTGAGATCCAGTCCATCCCTAGTATAATGTGGAATTACTCATTGATATTGACAAGAATATTTTCTATAAGATTTTGATTTCCCAAGTTAATAACATAGATTTCATATACTATTAATTATCCTTTAATCTTTTTAGGAGTTTTTACTAAGGACACTACGTCTTGAGGTGAAAAAAGTATTCTTTATTTATTGCACATTTTTATGAAATAAAGGATTCATATAACATGAATAAAATATGTACAATCTATATTTGATAGAATAAAGAGAGTACATACGACGACGTGATTTTGGATATTACTATTCATCAGGTATGATATAAAATCCCCAGACATTCTCCCTTGGCCTAGGCAGAGGTTGATGGTGATTCCCCTTCATAATCATCATATTTGGAAAATGATTCGAAAAGTTACCATGATATCAATGCATCAAACATTTGAATTTGGGATGGGCCTATGAGATTTTCCCTTTTTCATTTGTGTTGAGATGTTGTGGATCCACCTTACCATGATGGTTCTGAGTTATATTCTAATCTCTTCAACAATTGGAAAAAAATTTCACTCTCAAGAAATATGTTCTTCAATGGTTCCTTCCATCAATTGTACATGTAGAAATTTTCACTTTCCTTCATTCTCTTCTATGGTCGAAGTTCCTCCCTAAGTATGGCATTAATGGTTTCTTATTTTCCTTCAATGTATGTGACCACTTCATCTCTCCAAACACTAGTTCAAATATCATAGAACTCCTCACAATCTATTCCTAGCTTCCATTGTTTCAAATTTATAGATTCCTTCATAGATGGGGTCCTAGTCCATCGATGAATCTATCAACTATTCCATTAGAATCCATAATAAAAACACAACTATAGTGAGGAAGACTTGTAATCTTCGTGTCATATAATACCACATATTAATTTTTATTTAGCGTCAGTTATATAAATTCCTTCCCCATTTTTTCATATTGAAAAGGGGAAATATTTAGGGAAAAAGGATCCTCTAAACTCTTCCAACTCCAAATCATCTTTATCCCTTATTGGGTTCAGGTATTTAATCATTTTCAACCATTAATCCTCTTCTACCTCAAAGTGGTATTTGTCAAGAGTTACATTATATTTCTCTGAACAGAAGAGTACATAAATTATCTTTTCTATAATGATTATCTGTTTTCACCAATAAATGTGTTGGTAGATCCACTAAAATATGGTGATCATTGACACATAAAGGATTCAATGAATTTTTTTCCTCTTAGAGGTGAATATGGTATCTCATCTTTATTAATGTTTTTAATTATTACTCGAGTTAGTTGATCCATCATTCTCATGATGTTTTCTATTCTAGCTTCTATTGATGCAATTTTAGCACATTTTCTATTGTGGTCACCATTTATGTGATTCCTCATATTTACCTTGTTTTATAAATGATGATAAAAATTGTGATAAACATGTTTGTTTTATGAATATTATAATTATAATGAAATTTTATTTCATAAAACATCATGCTAAAATAAATATTTTTTACAACACATACATTTTCTATAAATCCATCATAACGTTTCCTAAAAAGGCTATCATTTACCATAAGTATTCCTCCTGATTGTAATAAAAGGGAGCGACAAGGCCCATTATCAAACACCAATTCTTGTTTAAGTCAACCTCAAAGAAGTGTGTCCTACTATTACCCAAATATACATAGGTTCTAGGGAAACATCGTCATTTTCATATCAAGATAGGGATTTCATTGCTCTGAAACCACTTAAATGATATTTCACCAATATATCAATATATCTTCATATATTTATTCATTTACATTAGGTTTATACTACAGATTTCTATTCATAATTTCTAAAAAACAAAACATTCTGTTGATAAAATCTATTGAATCCTAACATTTTATTATATAAACTTTTCATTACTTGGAACAAAATAGAGGATCTATTTTATTTTATTTTCTTGTAAATAATGGACATAAATCATTCATCCAATCCACCCAAAAAGCTTCATCATGGGTTCATACTATGAATATTTACTTCATATTATATATTGGGGACATACATAAAAGGAAATTTGTGAGCGTGAATCCCATTATGGAAAACAAGAAAAGAGAAATATATAAACATACATTGAGACATATCAATAAGTACATGTGGCATAATGAGAAATAATGAGAATGAGGTATAACATAAAAAAATAACTTGATTCATAACATGTAAATATGGATACTAATGATAAATGAGAAATTTTTATGCATATCCCCATTGTCTAGCGCCAAGGTGACCAAATAATAGAGATTATACACCAACCATTATAAAACATGTAATCTCCATATATTAAATTCTTTACCCAACACATTGGATTTCTATAATGGTACACTATTCATATGTATTAACTTCATAAAATCCATATAAAGAATAATAAAGCATTTGACAAACAAACAATGGATACTAATGAACAATTTTTTTTATCTAATTCATTGCATGAAAAAAGAACATAATGAAAACATCACAACATCTTTTTTTAACCCATGAAAAAGGAATGTGGGTTTCTGAAGTGTAAATATATTAATAAAATATTTCATTTTTATTATCTAGGGGAATACCTAATGAATATAAAATGGGTTTGGAATCCACCCAATGAATATAAAATAGAATTTTTTTATGGAGAAGATTGAAATTTTGAGATGTAAATTTTTCAATATAATGGCTATAAAAATGTGGTTTTAGAAAATGGAAAATTAAAAGTGGAAATGGTATCCCATTAATAAATAATATTATTTCCTCAATTGTGTGAATAAAAGGGAAATAAGGGATAGATATGATTACTTTCAAAATACATATAAAAAAAGACGATCTTTAATTGAAGATAATAGAATTCTAATTTACTTTCATTAATGAGTTACTCCAAAATCATTAGGAATGGATAAAACTAGGGATTGAGGAAACATTGGGAGGAATCCATTGGAAAAATGACACCATGAATTCTAGATGAACGGATTTTGAGTTAATATTAAAGGTGAAATGAGTTTTTAATTTAATATTATGAGAATTGTTTTTAGAATTTCGAAAAACATGCCTTAAAAATCAAGTTTGTGGAAAAAAACTGTTTATTCACCCATGGTTTTTCACATGGTTTTGGAAATTGGTTACATATTATATGTTATTTTAACACAATAAATGGTGAATCATATATATCAATTCTTATGGAATGTAATCTTAATGTTTAACAAAAATAATGTTTTTATAGTTTCTGTTTCCATTCTAAAATTTCAAAAGTAACTTATAGGTTTGGAAATTGATTAAAATCTATTAAATTAAATGATATTATAAAATTAAAATATCTTATGTCATTTATTGTGGTTAATTAGTTATTAAATCATTAGGAAACAATAATGATGTCATTAAATATATAAAAAACTCCAAATGTATTTTGAATGTTCACTAAAAATTAAATTATATTAAAATATTCACATTGTTTCAACCTAACCTAATTTTGACATGATGATTTAAAAAAATAATATTTATTTTATCAAACTAATTTCCAAATAATATAATTTTAACTTTTAAAAAAAATATGTATTTACTAAAAAATATAGTTGGTCAAAATCCATAGTAAATTTTATGGAAGCTAATGTTTTTGAAAGACATAATAAAAATAGTTATTATTTTTTAGGATGATTTTTTATCATTTTATTTAATAAAAATGAATATTATTCATATTAACCTATTTTTAATTAAAATTAAAATTTTTCTTTAGAGTAATTTTTTTTTCTGTAAAATCATTTCATCAAATTCCATCTCAATTGATCCTATATTTTTATTAACAAAAACTATTCTTAAAATTGAATTGATAGAATAACAATTTTGGTAATACAGTGAAAATATATTTTATGTAACCAAGTCCTTGATATGTACCCCCTTATCAAAACCTCGAATGACCAAACTGTAAGGTTTGAAATTTTGATAGATTAATTTGACTTCATGGATAACATCAACTGTGTAGTAATTTCAAATAACATTAAATAATACCATTGGTGGTTTTTTTAGCTTCACCAGTGTAAGAACATATTGGGATTTGTCCATGGTCAAACCCAGTGATGTTATCTCCCACTTGTGTTCTGAGAAACGTTCTACTTGAGTCATGACCCTATTGGTTGAGGAAATCAATTATCCTTTCAATATTAATTATCATTTGTCATTACAACATGTAAACACTAATTATAATTGTAAAAATATTACCAAGAGTATAGTTTTCAGTTGTCATACTAACCTAAGGTCATATAATTGTCGAAACCTTACAGTCCAATTTCACATCATACATAATTAATACCAATTCATTAATAAAAAGTTATAGCTAAGTTATGAATAATATATTATAAAAAATAAATTTAGGAATGAAATATAAGATAAAAAGTCTACATAATTACACCACTAAAAGAAGTAAAACTAGTTTTATGAAAATTTCAATACACAAATATTTATTGGGAAGTGTAAAATACATGATATGGTATAGTTTCCCAATTTTATGATCTCTCAGATAACTCAACATCCATATTTTGAAATGGTGTCTCAATAGTTATAATAAAAATATATTATATGAATGCTTGTGTTGATCCCAAATCAAATACTATGTTTTCTATTCTTTATTGAAAAACCAAACTACCTACCACCATATCATTTTTTTGATCAACCTCATATGTAGTGATAAAATATTCCCTTACATACTACCATTTAGTTTTTCTGCATCGATCAGTCTCTAAAAACCATTATATTATGGAATTAGATCACATAATACATGTGATCAATTATTTTGAAAAAGTTTATAGAAAGATGAGGGTTGATATTAATATTATTTTCTTCATCTGCATTAGTGGTATTAATTTAATCCCTTTTTAAATTAGTACCTTTATGCCCCTATTTTAAATATTTTAAAAAACTAACTTGAAACGGCTCGACCAAAATGCCACGACCTAAGTTACCCAAGATGGTTCATGTCTAGGACTCAAGCGTGCTTTCCCATTTTCTAGAGACTACTAACAAGTACTGAGGGCCTTTGTTGTGATAGTGGGGAGGCTATTCACTAATATCATATTAAGGAAACAGTGGAAGTAACCAAACATAATCCACATAATTAAATAATTAGATTCATGAAAAATTAAATTCAATGAGAATGTGATAAATAATAAAATAATGAAAAGGGACATATGGCCATGTAATATATACAACCCTAATCATCAGGTGGGTGGATCAAATATAGAAGAGTAAAAAAATAGATATAAATAAATGTACAACTCTATTTTTATACACCTAGAAAAACAAATCCATAATATATGTATATATATGAGCTATCCTATATGATCGATCCCAAGCCACATTCAAATTTTGTGCCTACAATTAAGTGAATGATTAATTTGGAACCCTAGTTCAATGACAGCCTGAGCCTGGTATACGTACAAAGCTCTATAGGGAACCACCAACATGGGAACGTACATAGATGAAAAATTCATTTTATGAATATGTGATCTAATTATTAGGATAAAAATAATAATAACATAAATAATAATTATAATAAAAATTATAAACTATGTAAACATAAATATGATCCTTGGGATGTGAAAAAATCAAAAATACCTAATTCGTCATAAGATAGAATATCTCTAGATATTTGTCATTATATATATAAGCAAACATATATATATAAAACAATACATGTATATATATGAATCATATGTGGAAATACATATACAAAAATATATATAGATTCACAGTTCATGCTAGGACATGAGGTGTTGATCTAGAATACATGCATGATCAATAGGGGTTTCATAATACCATGGAATTTAATTTATAAATTAATTATAACAATGTCATCATATAGTTAAAGAATATAATGAATCCCAGTATTTTCACTTACGTGTAGTTGTTTCAATTAATTTAATTAATTGGAATTTTAAGACCATCGATTTCATTACTTATAAGGAACCCTGATATATCTCAAGAAGATCATTAGGGACCCATCACCATAGACATGCATCCAAGGAGTTCCATAACAACCAAAGAATCACCCATGACATTGTATGATCCATAACCAAATGATCCCATCCTTGTTATACCACATACTGAACCAGTATCACCTATGGAATGATACAACAACATTACCTAGTAATCCAATCTTTGGTAATTCACTAGGGAACCATTATTTAAAATTGTTAAATGTGATATCAAGGCCAAATTACCCATATAGTTCATTCTATATAATGAACCAAAGATTCCCCCAATCCATATTTAACCAATCATTATTTTCAACCCATACATGGTATTATATATAATGAACAATGTATTTCTCATGGTGTAATATAATTCCATATTCTCCACGATCATATCTGAATAATTCCCTATAAGGAATCCAATTATGACCCATTTCATTATATAATACATAGTGAATGTAGTAATATCAATGGAAGGACCCCTGGATGTACCTCTGTTAATCCCCATAATATAATCACATCACAAATGACCCCATGAATTAATTTCTAGAATGTATATTTGGAATCATAGTTTCATCAACTAAAACTTTGTCAGAAATCATAAGGAGTGATGGTGGATGAATTCAGAAACCCATCACTACTGCTACATCCCCTATGGAAAATATGATTGGTATTGGTTCTATGGTAAAACCCACTACAATCTCAAATCAAAACCATTATGCACTAGATCAGGGTCGGTCCAAAATAGGGGCACCCATTGGGTCCCCTAGATTAAGTCACATTAGAGTCATCCATCATTGAATCCTCTAGTTCAAAATTAAAATAGTGGCATCCAACATGAAATCATTTAAATAAATTCATTCGATATTTATTGTACACATACTCTTGAATTTCCTCTTTATGATAGATGCATCTTATACTGGATCCTCTAATGCATGAAATGTGTATAGGAATAACTCTTGGTAACCTCATAATTTGTAACACTGTATCTTTGGGATGGTCAACACAAACATCATTTTTTGTCTTACCAAATGATCATACACTCAAAACTCCAAGTAGGATGACATTCCATATAAAGGATAGTGTATCCTCCTATTAGTTACTAAATATACTAAAAATCTTAAGGGACTTTGTTGAGACCCCAATGGGATAATGCTTGAGAATTTCACATAGTTGCAGTTTGTTACTATGGAATTCTTCTGGTATAATTTTTTAGTTTTAATTAATGAACTTGTATCATTAAAATTTTTGAAATAAGTTGTCACTACTAGAAAAGGGGGCAGTGGAGCCCCCCAGACTCGGGCAACCGCCATTGGCGGTCGCTATAGCTTACCATTAGCGACCGCCAATGGCGGTCGCTAACCTGCATAAAAAAATTTGGGGGGTTTCTGCGCCCCCCCCCCTGCGCCCTCGATCTCCCTCCGCCCTAACCCCCTCCCTCCCTCGCCGCTCTCCCTCGCCGCCCTCCCCTCCCCCGCCGCCCGGCCTCCCCCGCCGCCCGACCTCCCCCGCCGCCCGGCCTCCCCCGCCGCCTGCCATCCGGCCTCCGGCCGCCGCCCTCCGCCCTCGGGCCGCCGCCCTCCGCCCTCGGGCCTCCGGCTGCCGCCCTCGGGCCTCCGGCCGCCGCCCTCCGGCCTCTCGGCCCTCCCCCCCCCCCACCCCGGACGACACCTGCACCCCGGACAGCCCCCGGCGCGCACTCCGGACCGCCCCCCGCACCCCGGACGCCTCCCCGCACCCCGGACAGCACCCCCCCGCGCACTCCGGACCGCCCCCCGCACCCCGGACGCCTCCCCGCACCCCGGACAGCCCCCCTGCACTCGGACACCCCCCTCCGAACCCGGACAGCCCCCCCGCACCCCAGACAGCCCCCCCCCCCCCCCCGCACTCAGACACCCCCCCTCCGAACCCGGGCAACCCCCCCGCACCCCGGACAGGCCCCCCGCACCCCGGATACCCCACCCCGCACCCCCGACAGCCCCCCCTGCACCCCAGACAGCCCCCCTCCCCCGCACCCCGGACACCCCCGCACCCCGAACACCCCTGCCCGCACCCCTGACAGGCCCCCGACACCCCGTACACCCCTCCCCGCACCTCAGACAGCCCCCCCGACCCCGGACACCCCCCCCCCCTCGCTGCCCGTCCCCCGTCCCCTCACCGCCTCCTCTCCTCCAGCTCCCCGCCGCCGCCGCCGCCCGTCCCCTCCCTTGCCGCACCGCCTTTGGCTCCGGCTCCCCTTCGCTGCCTCCTCTCCCTCGCAGCACCGCCTTCGGCTCCCCTCCCTTTCAGGTTTGTAGCTCAATCAGGTAACATGAGCTTTCATTTACATTATTATTTTATCAATGGTTCATAAACAAATGGTTAATATTTATTTTGAATATAGTTGATTTGAAAAATGTAAATGTAATAAGTATTGTGTAAATGTTTGTTATACAGATATTATTATGGATAAGAGTTGGATTGATCTTCCAAATCGAACGTCTAGAGAATATTTCAATGGCATTATGCAGTTTATTGACTTCACGAGATGATTTGAAAGTGACTATATTAGTTGTCCATGTAGAAAATGTGCTAACAGATATCAATTCACACGAGATACTGTGAGGGAGCACCTTTTCTTTAATGGATTTCTGAAAAATTATAAGAGTTGGACTCATCATGGAGAAGAATATGTTCATTGTCAAAATACAGATGTAGCTCAGATGGATGTTGATGCAAGGATGACTGATCCAATGCATGAAATGCTTACTGAAATGGTACGTGGGTTTGATCCTGAAGGCATTGACATCCAGAATCTTGAGACCGGTGAGATAAATCTTCGCTCTGGTGCAGATCGTGATTCGAGGAGGTTTTATGAAGTACTTGATGATGCGAAAACAGAATTATATCCTGGATGTACTTCTTACAATAAACTGTCGTTTATCGTGGAGTTGTTGCATTTGAACACTTTGAATAATTGGTCAGACACATCATTCGACATGCTTTTGGTTTTATTGAAAAAAGTTCTTCCTGTCGACGCTAAGATTCCTGAGTCGTATTACTATGCTCGTAAGTTGACAGAGAACTTAGGTTTTACATATGAGACTATAGATGCATGTGCAAACAACTGTATGTTGTTTAGAAATGAAACTGCTCATTTGGATATTTGTACGGTTCGTGGTGCTTCCAGGTGGAAAGAGAACAGGGGAAATAAGAATCATCAAAGTCAGATTGCGATACAGGGGAAACCGATTGCCGTAAAGCAAATGCGTTACTTTCCCCTTAAACCGAGGTTGAAAAGATTTTTTATATCATCTAAAGTTTCTAATTTAATGAGATGGCATGCAGAAAGAGTTCATGAAAGTGACATGTTAACCCACCCGGTAAACTCTCATTCATGGAAGGATTTTGATAAGAGACATCCCGACTTTGCTAAAGATGTTCGTAATGTCCGATTGGGATTGGCAGCAGATGGTTTCAATCCATTCAAGTCTATGGATGGTGCAACTCATAGCACATGGCCCATGGTGTTGGTTCCATATAATCTTCCTCCGTGGATTTGTATGAAGCAAAAATTTATATTACTTTCCACTCTTATTGATGGACCTAAAAGTCCGGGGGATAAGATTGATGTTTACCTTCAGCCATTGATTGATGAGTTGAATGAATTTTGGGGCGATGGTGGGATGACTTATGACTGCGAAACGAATGAAATGTTCAAACTGCATGCTGCTTTATTGTGGACAATCAATGACTTCCCATCTTATGAAAATTTATCAGGCTGGAGTATGAAAGGGGAATTTTCTTGCCCTTGTTGCAATAAAAGTAAAAAATCTGTATGGCTTAAACATTCCAAAAAATGGGCATACATGGGTCACAGGCGTTTTCTCCCTCCCCAGCACAGGTTCAGAAAGGACAGAGTGGCATTTGATGGTTCTAGAGAGTTCAGCCCAGCACCAAAGATCATGACAGGAGTCTAAATGTTATCGCAGATTGAGGAAGAAAACATCCGCACGATATATGAAATTCAGGATTTGGTGGCTCCTCCAGTACGTAATATTCGTGCTGCGGGTAGGCAGCGCAGTCACAATTGGAAAAAGAAAAGTATTTTTTATAGTCTTCCGTATTGGAAAACTAACATGTTGAGGCATAATTTGGATGTCATGCACATTGAAAAAAATGTTTGTGATATCATATTGTGGACCATTTTAGGTGTCAGTGGAAAGTCAAAGGACCATGTTAATGCACGCCGTGATTTGGAAGAAATGGGTTTAAGGAAACAGTTGCATTTACAGTTAGCTGAGGGAAACAAGGCATATATGCCTGCTGCACAGTATTCGATGACTACAGAGGAGAAAGAGACATTTCTTTCCATTTTGAAGATGGTCAAGGTGCCTGATGGTTACTCTTCTAATATTTCAAAGTGTGTGAATCTGACGAGCAAGACATTGCAAGGGTTGAAAAGTCATGATAATCACATATTACTTCAGCAGTTGATTCCAATCGCAATTTGTGATTGTTTATCCCCCAATGTTGTTCAGCCCTTGATAGAGATGAGTAATTTTTTTAGACAGCTTTGTTTAAGAAATCAACGAATGAGTGATTTAAAAAGTTTGCAGGACCGAATTGTACTTACGCTTTGTCACTTTGAGAAACTTTCCCCCCCCCCTCATTTTTCGATGTTATGGTCCACTTGACAGTGCACCTAGCTGATGAAGTAATGGCTGCTGGTCCAGTGCAATTCAGGTGGATGTATCCTATTGAACGGTATTTGAGTACATTGAAAAGATTTGTACGCAACAGATCTCATCCAGAGGCATCAATAGCCAATGGTTATTTGATGGATGAGTGTACTACCTTTTGTGTAGAATATCTTACGGATGTTGAAACAAAATTAGATAAGCCCTCTCGGATTCATGATGGTCCAGTTGGAGAAGGAACCACATTTGATATGGACAACATCGAGTGGATACAAGCACATCGATATATCTTGTTCAATACTCCATCAGTTGCACCATTAATGCAGTAAGTATCTTATCAATGTGCTTGTATAACTTTTACATGTTTTCTTTGCAAAAGTTGATCTTTTAAACATCGCGTAATCATTTGCAGGAAACACATTAATGAGATAAAAGAAGAGATGCATCGTGCGACTGAGTTGCAAATTCAACAATCTCATTATGCGGCATTTCATGATTGGTTCAAGGATTATGTATGTATAAATTGATTTTCATTATGAGTGAAGTATTAAACTAATTCTTTCTGCATATATCAGTATTGATTTTTATAAATTATGTAGGTTCGTAAGCTGAGGGAGTTAGGGGACCCCACGCTACCTGAAGTATTTATCCAACTGGCTGAGGGTCCATCTATAACGGCTCGTCGTTATAAAGCTATTGATGCTAATGGTTTTCGATTTCGCATTAAAGATGTTGACGACAAACGAGAAACACAAAACAGTGGAATCGGTTGTCCCTTTGTCGATTCTGGTTATTACTATGGTCAATTGATAGACATCATTGAAGTTGTATACACACATGGTTTGAAGTACATATTGTTAAAGTGTAATTGGGTTGATCCAGTGTGTGGATGTAAAGTCGATCAATATCAGTTTTCATTGGTGAATTTTAACTATATGTTATACAAAAATAATGAACGAGTTGAGAATGAACCTTTCATTTTGACATCACAAGCGGAACAAGTATTCTTCGTTACTTTGCCTTCGGATCCAAGTTGGCAAGTTGTTGTCAAAATGTCTCGGCGAGGAGTGTTTTTATTTGAAGAAGATGAACCCGAGACTGTTCCGTTTGTTTACCAACAACTTGATCAACATACCGTAGTTCAACGTGAAGAAGATATTTATTGGGTCAGAGCGGCTGTTGAAGGAGAAACGGTCAATTTGCATGCTTAATGAAAGGTATAATTGTTTTCCCGCTATTCAGTAGAATGTCCTAGGATATCATAAATTATCTAATCATTTTATAAATCCTTATAAGTTTTAATCCTCACTTTTGTAAGTTAATTCAGTCATAAATATTTAGGTTGGTTAACTTTCTGATTTTTTAAAATTCATTCACAACTAATTATTCAATAAATTTTTTGTTTTATTAACAGTTGTACAAGTTTGATTTATTAAGAACAATCCAATTTATCTTTTAAACACTTTGGACTCATTACTGATATTTTGTATGACTGCAGACATGTCGGGGGAAGAGGCAGAAAATCCACATCATCCATCTGAGGCATCTACGTCTCAGGGTCGAGGTATGTTTGAATGTCATTGTCTATATTTTTTAGGTAATTGACATATATATATATATATATATATATAACATTTGTCAATTTATATATAAAATTGTTTTCAATAGGATCAGACTCGGCTGCTTCTTCCTCTCGCAGGAGAGGCCCTGGTCGTGGCATATTATCATGGAATTCCGACACGACGATAGATGTTTCATTTGATGAGGTATTTAATCCCGTGGGACCGAATGCCCCGGCATTTATTCTTCAGCTGGGTCATATCATACGTGACCCACATCGATTTCCATTGACCACGCGTGATTGGGCTTCTATCCCTCAGGACACATTAGATCGTCTATGGAGGGAGGTTCAGGTAAGAAAATTATTTTACTTTACTTTCTATTTATAAATAATACTAATATGTTTGATTATTTTCATTATAGAAAAATTTGAAAGTATGCCCTGAAGAGTTTCGGCCCGTGTGTATGAGCAAATGTCGTAAGCTGTGGAAAGATTATAAAGGCAAAGTGAAGAGGGACCACTGGGTACCAAATGTGGGTGCCCTTGACATCTTGGAAAAAGTCCCGAGAGGTGTCCTCCCGGCTCAGTGGCGTGACTTGGTTTCATATTGGTCTACTGAGGGTGTTGCGGTTTGTATATTAATTATTTTGCTGTATATATATTTTCAAGAATATGTGATTTGTTTGAAATTTGAATGAATTGAATGTAGGAGGTGTCAACACGCCATTCAGAGAATCGAGCGTTGCAGGGACCAGCTCACAGGCTCGGGACTCGTCACGTGTCTCAGATCCGACATGAGGTATATATTATTCATTTTTTAATTTATTAATTAATATGGTTTTGTGTTTATATTCTTTTAATATACAGTTGCGAGGGCAAGGTGCAGCAACTGATAAAATGTCGGTGTGGATAAGGACTCGTGATCGCAATGATCCAGAGGTTGCAGCATTGATAATAAGTGTATGTACTTACCAATAATTACATAAATCTTTATATTAACATATATATATTTATATATATTTAAATATTTCACAGGATCAATTTGAAGCTGAGTTAGAACATCTGCCAGAGGACCAGCGACAGCTTCCCATGCGACGGGATGAGATCTTTCATCGCATTATTGGTCGGGACGGGCATGGCTATAGTTTGAAATATGGAGCAGGGATTCCTCGTTCTGTAGTGTCATGCGCTGCGGTTGTCGGTCCTGCTGTTGCTCATATGACACAGCAGATGTCAGATTTTGAGGCACGGCTGCGCGCTTCCGAGGAGACAAATGCGCAATTGACAGCTGAGGTTAGAGCACTGCGGGAATATGTGCGTCGAGCTGATGGTACAGGGGATCATACGACGTAGGTATATACTGTATTTATTTATTTAATTTAAATTATTTTTGTTATTAAAATATTTATAATGTTTATTTGTTGTAGGCACCTGGCCCACCAGAAGGAGGTAGTAGTGATGGCAACGCGTGACGCACCATATATTCACGAGATATGTTTTTTGTTTTTACTGGTAGGGTTGACATTGATGTACTGTATTTATTCATTTAAGTAATGCATTATTACCATCCATGGTGGTCTTTTAAATATTTTATACACATATTGAGTTTTTGATCAGACAATCTTGAATGATTCTACATTTGAAAAAGTCGAACTAATTCCAACAGATCAATAAATCTGATATTATAGATTATGTATTATCCAATATAATTTTTATAAATTTCTGTATGGTATCGATAAAAGAAATATGTATTAATTAGATGTTATCACTTTTATTTTTCACTTTTTTAATCAATGGGATGGCCTTTGCACCCCCGGAGAGCCCCCCGCACCCCCGTACAGCCCCCCCGCACCCCCGTACAGCCCCCCCGCACCCCTGTACAACCCCCCCGCACCCCCGTACTGCCCCCGCCACCCCCGTACAGGCCCCCGGCACCCCCGTACAGCCCCCCGCCACCACCGTACAGCCCCCCCAGCACCCCCGTACAGCCCCCCGCACCCCCGTACAGCCCCCCCGCACCCCCGTACAGCCCCCCGAACCCCCGTACTGCCCCCCGCCACCCCCGTACAGCCCCCCGCACCCCCGTACAGCCCCCCGCACCCCCGTACAGCCCCCCCCCCCCCCCCCGCACCCCCGTACAGCCCCCCGCACCCCCGTACAGCCCCCCCGCACCCCCGTACAACCCCCCGCACCCCCGTATAGCCCCCCGCACCCCCGTACTGCCCCAAGCCACCCCCGTACAGCCCCCCGCACCCCCGTAAACCCCCCCCCCCCCGCACCCCCGTACACCCCCGCACCCCCGTACAGCCCCCCCGCACCCCCGTACAACCCCCCACACCCCCGTACTGCCCCCGCCACCCCCGTACAGGCCCCCGCCACCCCCGTACAGCCCCCCGCACCCCCGTACAGCCCCCCCCCCCCCCCCGCACCCCCGTACTGCCCCCCGCCACCCCCGTACAGCCCCCGCCACCCCCGTACAGCCCCCCGCCACCCCCGTACAGCCCCCCGCCACCCCCGTACAGCCCCCCAAAACCCCCGTACAACCCCCCTCACCCCCGTACAGCCCCCGCCACCCCCGTACAGCCCCCCGCACCCCCGTACAGCCCCCCGATTGTGTCCGTTTCAGCAGCGCGGCGCGCGCTGAAATGGCGCGTTGGGGGGTCAAAACCACCCGAACGACCTCCGAATGCCACGAAACTGTACGACAACATCCGGGGCGTGAATTGTGAAATGGTCGGCCAGACGGCACCTCATTCGGAGGTTCCGTTTGACGGAGGCGGCCGGAAACGCGTTTCCGGCGCCCTAAAACACCAAAACGGCGTGCGACGGTCCCATTCAGAGAAAACGTGCTCCGAACGACCTGAAACTGCACGGGAATGATAGAAATATTATTCCTGAGATGAAGGAGGAGGCCGCACATCCATCGGACGTGCGGTGCGCACGGCACGTCCGATTGTGTGGTTTTCAGCAGCGCGGCGCGCGCTGAAATGGCGCTTTGGGGGGTCAAAACCACCCGAACGTCGTCCGAATGCCACGAAACCGTACGATAACATCCGGGGCGTGAATTGTGAAATGGTCGGCCAGAAGGCACCTCATTCGGAGGTGCCGTGTGACCGCGGCGGCCGAAAACGCGTTTCCGGCGCCATTAAACACCAAAACGGCGTGCGACGGTCCAATTCGGAGCAAACGTGCTCCGAACGACCTGAAACCGCACGAGAACGATAGAAATATTATTCCTGAGATGCAGGAGGATGCCGCATGTCCATCGGACGTGCGGTGCGCGCGGCACGTCCGATTCTGTCGTTTTCAGCAGCGCGGCGCGCGCTGAAATGGCGCGTTGGGGGGTCAAAACCACCCGAAAGACCTCCGAATTCCACGAAACCGTACGACACCATCCGGGGCGTGAATTGTGAAATGGTCGGCCAGACGGAACCTCATTCGGAGGTTCCGTTTGACGGCGGCGGCCGGAAACGCGTTTCCGGCGCCCTAAAACACCAAAACGGCGTGCGACGGTCCCATTCGGAGAAAACGTGCTCCGAACGACCTGAAACCACACGGGAACGATAGAAATATTATTCCTGAGATGCAGGAGGATGCCGCACATCCATCGGACATGCGGTGCGCGCGGCAAGTCCGATTGTGTCCGTTTCAGCAGAGCGGCGCGCGCTGAAATGGCGCGTTGGGGGGTCAAAACCACCCGAACGACCTCCGAATTCCACGAAACCGTACGACAACATCCGGGGCGTGAATTGTGAAATGGTCGGCCAGACGGCACCTCATTCGGAGGTGCCGTGTGACCGCGGCGGCCGGAAACGCGTTTCCAGTGCCCTAAAACACCAAAACGGCGTGCGGCGGTCCCATTCGGAGCAAACGTGCTTTGAACGACCTGAAACCGCACGGGAAAGATAGAAATATTATTCCTGAGATGCAGGAGGAGGCCGCACGTCCATCGTACGTGCAGTGCGAGCGACACGTCCGATTGTGTCGTTTTCAGCAGCGCGGCGCGCGCTGAAGTGACGCGTTGGGGGGTCAAAACCACCCGAACGACGTCCGAATGCCACGAAACCGTACGACAACATTCGGGGCGTGAATTGTGAAATTGTCGGCCAGACGGCACCTCATTCGGAGGTTCCGTGTGACCGCGGCGGCCGGAAACGCGTTTCCGGCGCCATTAAACACCAAAACGGCATGCGGCGGTCCAATTCGGAGCAAACGTGCTCCGAACCACCTGAAACCGCACGGGAACGATAGAAATATTAGTCCTGAGATGCAGGAGGAGGGAGCACGTCCATCGGACGTGCGGTGCGCACGGCACGTCCGATTGTGTCGTTTTCAGCAGCGCGGCGCGCACTGAAATGGCGCGTTGGGGGGTCAAAACCACCCGAACGACCTCCGAATGCCACGAAACCGTACGAAAACATCCGGGGCGTGAATTTTGAAATGGTCGGCTAGACGGCACCTCATTCGGAGGTGCCGTGTGACCGCGGCGGCCGGAAACGTGTTTCCGGCGCCATAAAACACCAAAACGGCGTGCAGCTATCCCATTCGGAGCAAACGTGCTCCGAACGACCTGAAACCGCACGGGAACGATAGAAATATTATTCCTGAGATGCAGGAGGAGGCCGAACGTCCATCGGACGTGCGGTGCACGCGACACGTCCGATTGTGCCGTTTTCAGCAGCGCGGTGCGCGCTGAAATGACGCGTTGGGGGGGTCAAAACCAACCGAACGACGTCCGAATGTCACAAAACCATACGACAACATCCGGGGCGTGAATTGTGAAATGGTCGGCCAGACGGCACCTCATTCGGAGGTGCCTTGTGACCGCGGTGGCCGGAAACGCGTTTCCGGCGCCATTAAACACCAAAACGGCGTGCGGCGGTCCAATTCGGAGCAAACGTGCTCCGAACGACCTGAAACCGCACGGGAACGATAGAAATATTATTCCTGAGATGCAGGAGGAGGCCAAACATCCATCGGACGTGCGGTGCGCACGACACGTCCGATTGTGTCGTTTTCAGCAGCGCAGCGCACGCTGAAATGACGCGTTGGGGGGTCAAAACCACCCGAACGACCTCCGAATGCCACGAAACCGTACGACAACATCCTGGGTGTGAATTGTGAAATGGTCGGCCAGACGACACCTCATTCGGAGGTGCCTTGTGACTGCGGCGGCCAGAAACGCGTTTCCGGCGCCATTAAACACCAAAACGGCGTGCGGCGGTCCAATTCGGAGCAAACGTGCTCCGAACCACCTGAAACCGCACGGGAACGATAGAAATATTATTCCTGAGATGCAGGAGGAGGCCGCACGTCCATCAGACGTGCGGTGCGCGCGGCACGTCCGATTGTGTCGTTTTCAGCAGCGCGGCGCGCGCTGAAATGGCGCGTTGGGGGGTCAAAACCACCCGAACGACATCCGAATGCCACGAAACCGTACGACAACATCCGGGGCGTGAATTGTGAAATGGTCGGCTAGACGGCACCTCATTCGGAGGTGCCGTGTGACCGCGGCGGCCGGAAACGCGTTTCCGACGCCATTAAACACCAAAACGGCGTGCGGCGGTCCAATTCGGAGCAAACGTGCTCCGAACGACCTGAAACCGCCCGGGAACGATAGAAATATTATTCCTGAGATGAAGGAGGAGGCCACACATCCATCGGACATGCGGTGCGCGCGACACGTCCGATTGTGTCGTTTTCAGCAGCGCGTCGCACGCTGAAATGGCGCGTTGGGGGGTCAAAACCACCCGAATGACCTCCGAATGCCACGAAACCGTACGACAACATCCGGGGCGTGAATTGTGAAATGGTCGGCCAGACGTCACCTCATTCGGAGGTGCCGTGTGACCGCAGCGGCTGGAAACGCGTTTCCGGCGCCATTAAACACCAAAACGGCGTGCGGCGGTCCAATTCGGAGCAAACGTGCTCCGAACCACCTGAAACCGCACGGGAACGATAGAAATATTATTCCTGAGATGCAGGAGGAGGCCGCACGTCCATCGGACGTGCGGTGCGCGCGGCACGTCCGATTGTGTCGTTTTCAGCAGCGCGGCGCGCGCTGAAATGGCGCGTTGGGGGGTCAAAACCACCCGAACGACCTCCGAATGCCACGAAACCGTACGACAACATCCGGGGCGTGAATTCTGAAATGGTCGGCCAGACAGAACCTCATTCGGAGGTGCCGTGTGACCGCGGTAGCCAGAAACGCGTTTCCGGCGCCATAAAACACCAAAACGGCGTGCGGCGGTCCCATTCGGAAAAAACGTGCTCCGAACGACCTGAAATGAGATTATTTCTTGAATCGAAGTTTTTAAATTATTATAGCACAATGATTTGATATTATATATATATTAAATATATATTAAAACATTTAAAATATTATATATATATATATATATATTTAAAATATTGTATTTAATAGTATATATATGAATATTTATATATATATACATATATATATATTTATATTCAATTGAATAAAAAAAAATTTAAATTTTTTTTTTTAGAATAGCGACCGCCATAGGCGGTCGCTATAGGTTGCCCGGCAGAGGGCCTTCAGCGACCGCCAGGCAGTCGCTGAAGGCCGATCTGCCAGCCTTCTATAGCGACCGCCAATGGCGGTCGCTGCGCGGCCGCTAAAGACCTTTAGCGACCGCCAATGGCGGTCGCTAATTGCCTTATTTACAGTAGTGTGTGTCACCCTTTAGGAATAGAAAATGAATACACATATAACCATAAACATGTATAAATAGAAACATAATTCAAATATAATCCTACAGTTAAAAAGATTTAAACCATTTATTTACATATCATTACATCTCTATTCAAGCATTTCATAGGTCATCTGGGCTTGAATATGTCTAATTCAACCTCCATGATCATCCATGCACCTAGATAACATAGGTATAGTCAAAATAGTCTAGAAATATCAATATGATTATTAAAAAAATTAAATATAACATAAAAGTCAAAATTCGTAATATGTGATAACAAACCAGATACCCATCACTCAATGTAATGATGAGATACCATATAATGAATGACAAATAGGTACCCCAACACTGTTACCTAGAAGATAACTAACAAATTATATCAACAAAATTATTTTATTAATTTAAATTTTTATTTGATGCTTTAAGAAATGACTATGGAGACATACCTATACCAAAAAATGATAAAGTTAAATGAACTCTCATGTTAGCCACATTTCATAGATAGAATGATCCATATCATCATTATCTAATTCCATCATGTTCCAATGGAATCAGAGCCAAAATTACAAACCATAGAGAAAAAAATAGAGGATGAATGAAAATTACACAACATAGGCTTTTAGAGATTAAGACATACCTATAGGCTTTCAACGCACCTGGTTGTGATCAAATTCGTCCATGAAAATGGGATAATCACCCATGGGAGGAGGATATGAATTGAATGTGTGGAGGACTAATTTACGAAAAGAAGGAAGATAATATGTATAAATATTTAATTATTGGAGGGGTATAATTTTTACTTTCACCCTCTCAATGATTCTCTAGGTTTTCCTATAGGGTTATCTAATCTATGTTCCAAATATGAACCTCATCCATCGAAGGAAAACACACATAGCATGCTTTGTTGAATGGTTCCTTTGACCATGTCCTAATAATGTGACTGAAACTATCTTGACCCATCTAACACAAATAGTTTCAGTGGATGGTTTAGTAAAACTATGTTACTATAATTTCGAATCAACCCTTGCAAAGTCTCCCATGGACAGTCTCATCGTTTCACAATCCTTGTTCCAATACAATCATGGTCGCACAGTTGAGTTTTATAGTTTTTACTAAAAGTGACCCAACTATGTTCCCTATGCTGTTCATTTCCAAAACTCCAACTTTATGTCCCAAACCCATGGGTCTCCCTAAATCCTCCACGAATAATTTAATGCAGTATTGAACATTTAAAAACATAAATTTAAGGCATCACAACCTTTATGTTTCCCTTTTGAGTCTATTATCAATATGTGACTCATCGAATTGTTAAAAATTAAAATTACATCATAAAATTTAAATCATGAGAAACCAAGGATCTTATAATCCACCACATTAATGCTTCATAAACCTAACATAACCCAAAGGGAATAAAAAGGAATAAACCGACATAATTTGGTATTGAGATTTATTCAAATATTTTTTTTGGGTTTTTCAATGTCCAATGATGATCTAACTCCCCAATAATAATATTGTTCTTAACCTTCTATATCAAATCCAAGACTCACTCCCAATAGGGATACATCATGAAAGAGATTACTTGATCATTCCCATTATGATGAGCAATCACATTATTTTCCCTTTTATCAGGTAGTCTATAGTGCTTCCCACCATATGTTCAAGATTTTAACAACAAATTCTGATTCGTGGTATTTATATAGTCATAATTGAATATTAATACCAGCATCTATCATTTTAATGATTCACTCAACACATTTATCAAAAACCTACACCAATTCACACACAAGGATATTACACATGGTAATAGATCTTATTTAAATGATCAATCTATAATCATTGAATATCATCCTGGTCATGTTCATTTTTTAATTAAAGGCATTTGCTGACCCATGAACTTCACATGTCTCGTCATAATGGTATTCCCATTTTCGTTCCATATTAATCACAACCAATGATATGAAAGAACTAATTCCAAACTGAAACAAGCAGAATATTTACAGAATTATTGACTCCATTGACCAATGTCTCGTAAATCATGATATTGAAACCATTAATCCATGGCGAAACAAGATCATTTGAACATACTCACTAAGCTTGACTTCAATTATGGGGAAACATTGAGAACCACCTAATAGAGTCTATGGATCTCAACGATGTAAGTCCCTAATTTTTACTAAATGAAAGAAGTAAGAATAAAATTCTATTTAATCCCTATAAAAAAATACTAACACTGCCATAATGTGATATCTCTCCTGAAAATCAAGTCAATAAATAAATTTGTCTCTATGATTTGGTTTATGTAATTTATAATCAGGAAGACATTAATCAATCTGAACTACCCATGCCTCTTAATGTATATGGGTTAGTGAAAATATTCAGAAAAATAAAATTCATATCAGCTATCTCATTTTGATAGGCTGCAATGTATTAACTAGGATAACAATTCAAAAATGATTATAAATCATGTGTCATCCAAAATCCCAAAAAAAAAACTAATGAGATGTTTCGTTATTTCATGACAATTCTAAATAGATGTTCTCACAATTTTGATCAATGTGGAACTACCCACATTAGGATCATCCTTTTCCTCATTGAACTGTAATGCGTTACTAATTACCATATCCCATGGTCATTCCAAAATCAAACATAACCACATATATGTTAAAAACTGCTCATTCCAGATCATTAATTCCCAACACTAGCACCTCACCCATTCTGGATTCCCAATAATGGTTTTGAGGGAACCCATTTAATTTGAACTAAATATTAGGATTACCACCCTAAAATGGAATTTTTTTAATACCAATCATATGGATTACATTTTACCACTTCACAACTACAACCTATTTTGGTTCTATTTCGAAACAAGAAAAATATATCCAGTGAGTTCGGAATATAATTGATACACTCTTAGTGTACTCTTGAAAATTTCATGATAAAGAATATTATTGTATTCAAATAAGTATTCCACTGCGATTCCATCAGTAGGTGTTTATATATCTCTTTACATATGTTCACTCTAGACATGAAATAATGACCATTAACCATCTTAAGACATCATGTCTCTAAATAAATGTGTGTCTAGGTCTAACCAAGATTCAACCCCCAATTATTACTTGATCTATTCTCAATGTGTCCACTTCCATGGATACAAATTCCTCATCAATCAAAATTCTGAGAAAACCCATCAATGTATTATTTATTTTAACCAATTGTTGATGGACTCGAAAATGGAAGACATTGATGCAATATTTAAATGGTACTATGCACAACCAATGTCAACTAAACATGTCACATATAGTTGTTTACATACCATTCGATCAAATCCATGATCATACCCAAGCACATGTCTCGCACCTACAAGAGAAACCTAACCACACTACAAGGAACAACAATCTAATTAATACAATATATTTTTTGGAACCAATCATTAGTATCATCACCTCTCTTATGCCTTGATTTATTCCAACGCCTCCCATTAGCTGGATTCGATACAACCATGTGTGTCTACCCATGCTCAACATACAATATTAATATAATAACCACAATCCAATGGAGCTTGTAACCTGAATATTACCACATGTTTAACAAATTCATGGAATTCAAGCACCCTAGATACTTATTCCAAGCTAATGGAATTAACTAGGTTATATCATAAAACCTGGCCACCTACAATTCATCAGTCTTCACTTGAGTTTAAAAAAAATCAATACCAAAAAAGGTATTTATAAATCTCAAACCACATCTCTTATGGTTTCCCTTTATCAAACCAAATATTGACAAACAAGGTTTTATATCAATGATATAGGCCTTTATGTCTTCCACCGAGCCCTATCAGTCATTCCACACATCAGGGTCAATAGTTCATACCTCCTATCCAAATAGTTAATCCTATATAAGGTCACATCTCATGGAGAATCATCAATATTACGATATCCATGAATTTATTATCATTTTATTTCAATACACCATAAGTGAGCCAAATTTATATCGACTAATGAAGGTGAAAACCTATTAGTATGGCATTAACATCTAGAAATCAACCTTCAATTCATTGATCATGGAAATGCATCCTTATAAAGGGATTATCCCTAGTGGGTCATGATATAAACATATAAGATGGAAAAAATAAAATTCAATGGGAATATATATACTATAATACATAGTAGTTTTCCATCATATTACAAACATCAAGGTACCTGACAACATAGTACATAGTGATATTAATAGATAACCATAAAAATGGTCATTTGATTAAAATTTTGTAACAATCAATATATGAAAAACCAAGTAAGATGTTATGAATTTTAGTTATCCAAACCTAAAAATGTATACCCACAAGTGGTATACTAAAAGCATCACCAGTTGACACAGACCAATAGGGATCAATACCATAATCTCAAAAATTTTGTTAAGTATATTTTCATTCTACGATATATATGAAAAAAATCGTATATGTTGGTATTGACTCAATAAATCAATAAGTAAAAACACCTAACATTGGTTAAAAAACCTACATAAAGAGTAAAATCTTGAACTAGTAGGGTTGAAAAACCTCCCATGCATGATGAATGAGTCATCATACTCATAGTAAAATATATCACCATTGATCAACATGACCTTACATCAAAAGGAAATATATACATGTTTTTATAAATGATTAGAATTACACAAAGATCCTGAATTTAAAAACAACAATTTGGTTTTTCTTGACACATCAAATAGTTTACCTCTATTGTAAGTGATAATCACACACTACTAAACATATATCATGTGGAACATATGTTCCAAATATGATTCCTGATATTCCACATTTAATTACAATCCAAGAGTCCAAATCTTGTTACTGGCATCTCATAAATGGGCCTAGATCCCTAAATACAAAATAAACCATAAAATATAGAGAAAAAATGTGGGTTGATCAATCTGAAAAACACAATCAACTAAAATAAAAAATATGAAGAACATATATCCCATACCCATTGTGTCATGTAATTCATATTAAAACAAGTGTTCTTGATGAATTAACATGATATCAATCAGTTTTTCTGACAAGTTAATTGTAATAATGTCTACCATATCTCAATTAGTAAAACCACATGAAGGGAATAGATATGATACTACTTTTTAAAATCCTGAACAAGATTCCAATACATCTGTTCCTGGATCCAATTCACCATAAGGCCTCAATCCCACCTTCTTGTCCCCAAATGTCTTTCAACTCTGATGAGGTTATGGACTTGGATAGTGGTCAGAATAAACCCTCATATTACATTAAAAAAACAAGAAAATTAACCAAATAACATCAAATGTAATAAATAATTAGAGTGGATAGGCACCAAATGTAAACATGTTGTAATAAATAATGAGATACTTTAAACGCTGAAATAGACATGTCATTTATAAAACACTGATCATCCACTATCATGATCACATTTACTGGGGTAAAATAAATTAAAGGAAATAAAATTATTAGGATAATAATATTCATGGTGATGAGCCACATACACATGATCAATTTACATATCAATGCAATTATTCTTGATTGATACAAGTCATTCACAACAATGTTTTCATACAACCAAGCGATGGTATGCTCAAACACCATTGTGTAATGGCAGACTGAGTTGGGTTTTGGTAAAAAACATAGTAAGAAACCACCAATGTGGTCCCATCCAGACCCAGTAAATGTAGTGTATATATTTGTTAGATATTTATCAGGATAAAAATAATAACAACAACATGAATAATATTGATAATAAAAATAAAAAATAAAAAAATTCGACCCTTAGGACGTGACCCTATCAAAGAAAACTATTTCAACATATGCTGAAATATATCTTCAGAGGTGTAACTATATATGTATATATGTAAATAAATAAATATATATTTATATGTATATATCCACCAAATATGTATACCAATATATTCACAATATATATATATATATATATATGTTCTGCAAGACAAGACTCGAGGCATAGCTTAAGATTCAATGTGTAATCATAAGTGGTTTCATAATATCATTGAATTTGAACTCATGAAGAATATAAAAGTTAGAATTCATATATAAAATCATTGAATGAATTCAATTATATTGGTCTTAATGGAAGAAGTGTTAATTCATTTAATTAATTAGATTTCTGATCTCATCTAAGGAGCTACATAGAAGGAACCCCGGTATCATTATAAAAGGTATATAGGGACCCATAATCATATAATTTCATTGATGTAATCCTATAAAAACCCATGAATTACTCATGTAATGTTATGATGAATAAACAAATTATCCCATCCATGGTATAGCACATAGTGAACTGATATCACTAGGTGTATGATAGAGTAGCATTTCCCACTAATCCCATCCATGGTAATTTACTAGGGAACAAGGCATCACTAAAGGGTTAATGTTATCTCATGAACAAAGAACCCACCCAATTCATTCAGTATAAAGATCCCAAGTGTCATATAAGGTCTTTTTAACTTATCTTTCATTTGATCTCATCAAATGTATTGTATATAATGAATCCATGTATCGATCAATGTGTAATATAATTTCATCAACTTTAGGATCCCCTCCAAGTCATTCCATAAAAGGATACCATGTATCTCCAATGTAATCAAATAATATGAATTGAAACTTGTAGGGTCAATGTTTTTATCCTAGGAATCCCCAGTAGAGAATCACATCACATATGGCCCCATTGATTGAGTTCAAGAAGTACATATGGAGTCATATATCCACAAATAATAATTGAGTGAAATACTAATTAAATAGTGAGGGTGTCTAAATTCCTTAACCCATCACTACTTCCAAAACACCTATAGATAACATGTTTGGTATGGGTTATAAGGCGAATCCAACTACCACCATTACCTAGAGCCGTAATAGAGTATCTTAGGATTCATTCAACACTAGGGAACCCATTGGTTCCCCTAGATTAAATCATAGTAGAGGAATCCTACATGAGATCTTATTGATCAACATGAAAATAGAGGCATCCCATAGGTACTTCTCGAAGATATGACATAAGAGATCCATCCAACTGAGGATCCTTAGAAATTGTATTTACGGTAGAGTCACCCCTCATGGGATCCTCTAACTCATTAAAGAATATGGGGTATCTCTATTAGGATCCACTAATTCAATGCCACAAACTCTATTGTATTTTTTGAACACCCAGACTGTATTTTGACTAAATAAGGATCATCAACTATAGCATGTACAGAGGATAACATGAATTTTCAATCATAGTATCACCAAAAGAGTGCTCTAGAAGATAATCCAAGTCTCAAGGTACTATGTCTCACCCCCAAAAGGGTAAATTCATGAGACTAACACACAAGGGTAGTTATTAACCAAGTTCATTTGTCCTGTGTAATTTATCACATTTAGTTAATTTACATGTCATGTGATTAAATTTAAAACATGCGGAATTGGCCATGGGGTTAAGCCTATGAATACAAATATATACACACACATATTTAAATAAAAAATGGAACATATTTCGTACCCCCTAAAATTAGTTATATCTAAACCATTATTAAACACCACCGAGCAACTCTGTCAAAGCTTGCTATTGGTCATCTAATACTGATGATGTTTAAGTCATGCTACATCATTACCTAGACTACCATCTAATATAAGTAAGTACATAAAAATAAATTAAAACCTCGTGAAATTGAATCTAATACAAAATCAAAAAAGTAATAATAGAAAACAACACATTAAACACTATTCACTCAATGAAAATATGAACAACAATATGAATAAGGTCTAAAGGTTTCCCCCAACACCATTCTTGGTAAAATACATATCTTAAAACATCAAAACACAATTTTAAAATTTTGAAATTAGTTTTTTATGTGTTATAAATTCATTGTGATGACATTACATAACAAAATGACAGAATGTGTTATCCTGACGTCCTCCCAGGTAACCATCTTTCTAGAAAGTTATAGATACATATCATGAGTATCTGATTCAATAATGATCAAGTTGAACTAGGACTGAAATTATTAAACAAATATCAAAATATATTGGATGATGGAAACAAACATAACCAATTCTAACATAGTAAAAGGCTTACCTCAAGGCTTACATATCAAATTAAAACGATCTAATAGGACCAATAATGATGAAGAATAACCCAATGGAATAGGAGGAGTGGAAGGGAGCATATGAGGGAGATGTTGCCTAAAAAGAGGAAGAATATGGGGAAATTTTATGGTTATGTGGGATAATGGTAATTGTATCCCTCTTATTGAGACACATAGTTTGGCTACACAATATTACAAAATGTGCACCAACTGTTCACTAAATTTTTCCTTGGATGACACACCTCACACTGTTAGTCACAATGTTATACAAAATGTGGGTTATCCATGTGGTTGGAACTATATTGACCCCCCAACTCACATTGTTGTAGTCGATGGTTTCGTCAAACCATTCTCCAACCATGCCACATGTGTATTGTTTATTATAAACCCACATACGGTTTTCCCATGAAAATTTCATGATTTATCAAAATATGTGACAATAAATACATGGTGGTATAGTTAGTCCACATGATTTAGACTAATTGTGTTCCAATAGTGTGCCCTAGGTTTCATGTTTCCATAAATCCAACATCAGGACCATAAACCCTGGGGCACTCCTCCGAAAAACTAGATATACTTTTCAATAAATATTATATTTATAAAAAAAATAAAAATGATGCATTAGAACCATTAATATTCTATAATTATAAGCTTATAGAGGTTTTGATTCATCCAGTATTTCAAAATTCAAATTCCTTCAAAACATTTCCTACTCATTACAACAATGGTTATTACATCCAGATTCCCTTGAGATACTTTTCAGAATGATTCATCTATATTATTTGACATGTGGGATGTTTGGTTTTAGATCATATGTGTGTTATATTTCTTGATAATAGAATATTAAACTCAATTTTGATCATCTTATGTCCAGGAAATTAAGACCACTAGGAGTCACCAATCACCATCACACCCGTAAGAGCATAAAAAAATTACTTGAAAGTTATAAATATCTCAAGTAACTATGGATTTTAATGGAATAGAATTTATTATAGTAATGATTAAATTATACTTTATTTCAGGGTTCATGAAAATCCTAGATTTATATTATTAAATCCTTGTAATTTTTTCCTCGTATTCCTTGATAGAATAATATTCCTTTTGATTCAGAATGTGGAACTCACTATACATTTTAAGATGGGTATTTTTGGGATAATATTTTTTGAAAAATATTTTATTATATATTATCTATTCCATTTAATCAGTTTCCCCCTTTTTATTTTTTTCATGATTAGTCTCTACCATTGATCAAAATACTCATTAATATGGTAGACCAACAGCAAGCCTTTCTTTTTATATAAGAATTGGAGGTTTGAAAATATCTTCTATATGTTGTCAATACATTATTCATTATTGAGGGGATCATAAGATCCATTAATGTTAAGAGGATTTTTTTTCTAAAATAGTATTCATCCACAAATTTTTCATTATAGGGAGAAGGATGGTCTTCCAAAAGATTTATCTTATTATTCATAACATGATATTTTTGAGATAATGATTTCATGTATTATTGATCTGATTCTCTCATATGGTTAGGTGTCTCTATTGATATATCATCTCGTGGCCTTTCAAATTAGATAAGGTTATCATTTATCTTATTTACCTGCATTTACTAAAAAATTTACAAAATAATTTGTGTTGGAATTCTTTGGTAATGAGAAAATAAAAAGGAAACTATAAAAATATATGGAATAAGATATAAATGAAATGTATATAAAAACATATCAGTCTCTATGTTTTAATCTTGGTTATCCATGATAAGTTTTACTATATATTGACTTATCTCAATTGTTATCACTAGGGGTATCTGTTACTAATCCCTAAAAAATATCATTCTATAATAAGAACAATTGATCCTATTTATTATTTTAATATATGGTTTTTTACATAAATATCCATTAAAAAACCTAGGATCAAATAGCCTAGTGTCATTGGATACCAAGGTACACAAATAGACAACATGAAACAAAAATTATAAATCATTATTTTAATCTCCATAATGACCACATAACATCCCTAAAGATCCCAAAATAACCTAGGATAACCTAGGGAATATGTATAAAAATGAGATGGTCTAAAAATAATTGTATTGGAATAAAGATGGAAATAAATCATATGATATGAGTTGGAAATAATAACTTGATGAAAAAATACAAATGGATCAAAAATAATAATATGGAGTCAAAACATAAAGAACAATTAATCATAAGATATTTGAAAAATTAGAATGATTGTGAAACAGAAAACATCCAATAAACAAGAATCAATGATTACTTCAAATATATTATCACATATTGGATAGTGCCCCATAATGGATTACGTTTTGTCCATAATCCCATACATATAAAATCATGAGACTATAACTCATCCAAATTCATTGGAGCACTATCCAATATCACTTATGATAATAAGTGAATTCATGTTGTTCCACATAAATATAACAGACGTAAGGCACAAACATTAGAATTACCATTGGAATAAATAGGGATTCATAGTCATGTCATATAGTATAACCAATGGGCATATCATAATGGTTCCCCATGAAGAAGGTATGAAATTATTTTTTGACATTAATTAAAGAAAAAAATTTATATATCATTATAAAATATGTCCAATTGATTTGTATAATTGAAAAAAAGTGGTTATGTATCTTCTGAAATGTTATACATAAGGATGGTTTTGTAGAAAAGAGAAATTTGTCTCTATATAGTGTAAGAGAATAATAATTACAATAAATTAAGATGTGAAATAAAAATTATTCAATAATAAGATATAATTTTTTTAAATGTGTCTATTTTTAAAAAAATTCATTGATTGGTATTTTAAAATAAGTAAATAAAATATAGAAGTCCCCTTTAATAGGAATTTGTAAAGTAATTGAGAAGGGAACAATTAAAATGTGTATATACCCATCAAAGAAAGGTTATGTAAACATTTTTTATATTTAATTGACATATATGATGAAAATAATATAAATATATATGATTAAGGAATAGTAAAATAGATTTAAAAAGAGAGAAATTGTAACCCATTGAAACTAGAGATGTCTAGAAAGATCACATAACTAATGATTTAGAATTGTTCTTCAGATAACATTAATGTCCATAGTAATCAAAATAGGTTCTTTAGTAATATAATTATGAATATCCTAAATATATATTTTAATTATTATATTTTTTTTATGTTTATTTATTTTAATTTTAAGGTGTAATAATGTTCAATTTCATTTTCATGAAGCATCTATTTCATAGTTTCATAGTCAGTTCACATATATATATGTGCGGGAGTTCATGAAAAATAGGAATAATAATCTAGATGTTAAATTTAATGGTATTCATGAACTGATAGAAATATAAATGGTTCTAAATACCCTTATGAGTTCTTATATAGGGATGATTCATTATGTAAAAACACAAACATTAATTATTTAGTTCATATAATCAATTTTTAGGACCGTCATGTACCACATTCTTTTTAGTTTATATAATTTTTCCATATATATATGTTTTAGAATAAGAAGTGAGTTATAATGTACATTAAACCATCATTTTTGAACCACTATAATATTTTTATGACCATCCTTGAAGGCATAATGTAAAATGAAAACACATTATCTATATAGACAGTAAATAGAAAAAATTTGTATAATTTTTTCATATAACATAAATAAAAGATAAAATACACCAACCAAGCTGAGGTACTATCCATCCTGACCCCTAATCCTATCTGTGGCATGGCCTAAATGGCATTCCAATTCCCCATGGGTTGGAAACTATTTCCTAGGTATCAACAATGCGTCATAAAAATGATATCACCCATTTAAATAAACATAAACATCACATAATTATAAACATCAAGTGATAAATAAATATAAATAAATGTGGCATAACAATTTTTATATTAAATGTTTACAACATTAACAAAAAAAATAGTGCTACAATATAAATGGAACAAAAAATAAACATAAAATCATAATTTGACAAGAGTATAATCACCCTAAATCCACCACCACAAACACATTCTTGAAGAAGAACTCTCGCAACCAAATACACCATCAACATGAATGATTATTCTATTACATTAGTAAAACTTATCTAAGTCAACATACACTTAATGGTGTATATAGGGTGTGTTCTAAATCCTATTCACATACCAACATTAAGAAATTATTCCATTATATAACATTAAAAGACATTTTTACTTCCACATCTCAAAAAAATGATTAAATTATTTCTAAGAATATATTTTATCGAAAACTATTTAATGAAAAGCACATGAAGAGGAATATAATTTTAAATGAAAATAATTTTCTCAAAAATTGTTTATTAATGATGAAATATACTCATGGTATATTTTTTTCACATTAAAATACAGAAATTTAGAGAACTAATTCATGTGAAATTATTATCGGCTCTATCATAATTGGGAAAATATGTACAATGTATCTCAGGGAAAAGTTGTCTAGAATCCATAATGATCATCGACCTAAAGCACGATCAAATTGATATGAATTTGCCCCAAATTTTAGTGGTATATAACCTTTATATTTTATTAAGTGTTGTATCATCAATTAGAATATTTGAGTCCGAGATAAGCCACTTCTGTGTCAACTTGCGTACTAGTCCTCATCTACCCACCTTGACACCTATGATTCCCTTCATGCTCAAATTTCATTTCCCAGGTCACATAGATCACCACAGTCACAAACACTATACACACATGAAAAATACCTTTCTCAAAATAAAAACCATTTCCATATTTACATACAATCCAAATAAATTTTCATATATGATTGAATCCACATAAAAATATATTAGACCACCTACACAATTAATAAATCACGACTAAGGAATAAAACATGGGTTCACAAATGAAACACAACCCTTTACACTGGCTACCACCTTTTCAAAAAATTTATTCCTCAAATAATAAAAAAAAAATTCATACCACAAAATTAATAGATAAAAAAAATTTAAATACTCAATGAAGAATATTAATTTCATCCAATAATACTAAAACATGGAATCACTAACCACAATCATTGAAAATTCCATAATATTGTGGAACCACCAAACATCCCTAAATTGAATACTATGATGTAAATATGAAACCCCAATATCATTATTGAACCTCAAAATTCATGATCCAACACTAAATACGTCACCCAATCTGTTGGTGATATGAAACCCCCAGAAATAAGTAGAGAAACCTAAGGAAATAGAGAGAAATGATGGAATATGTAAACTTACTTGAATAATATTTGAGAAATAACAATAAAAAACCTCCAAGGAAAAAGGATATTGATGATATCAAATTGAGGGGTAAATGATCCTATGGTGAATAATCTCAAGTGTGGAGTATTAGGGTTGTTTTTGGTTAAATATTGAAAGGGTGAAAATGTAAGAATTTAAATTTTAAGGTCCATGAAATTTCACATGGTTTTCCCATATGATTTTCAAAACCATACAACAATTGTGTGCCCCTAAATACCAAGTAGTAACAAGATTCATATTTATACAATAGGGTATACAAACCATGAATTAACTATACTTTTAGCCATTATCCAAAAATTCTAAATTGCTGTATAGTTTCTGGTGAAAAGTCACATGATTTTCCAATATGTTAACCAAATATGTGCCACCTACAATAATTACTAATTAACTATTTTTCTTCAAAAAAATAAAATAATCCCACAACTCAAATACTATAATTATAGTAAATAGAAAATTACCTTTAAATAATATCACGAATGTGAAAATTCTACCCATTATAAAATCATTTATCCCCTATAAATTCATTTTAAATTTTTATTAAAGAACAAAAATAGATACTCTTGAGAAACCAACAACCCCAACACCTATGTCTCATGAACATCATTTACATTACACCAAATTAAAAGTACCAATGTATTCGAAATTCCACATTCCACATTCACTTTTGCGTCAAAAATCAAGACTATCCATTTAAACGAAGACCAATCAAGCTCTATTACCAAATAATACTAATTAAATATATGAGACAGATCTGGGTTTTACTTTTTCTAATGAGAAACATGAAATTAAACATGAATAAAAGTAAAATTGAAGAAAATAGGAATTTTATGTCGCCTTATGAATTCACTTAGTAATATCAAATGGACTGACATAACTTGGCATCATCATTCGAGGGTTTCCCAAATGATGATGAAAAATGTGAGGTTAAACTTCTAGAAACACCCGGTCAACCCATAGAATAATCTAGATCTTGATGAATCTGATTAGAATAATAATTTTTACACTCTAAGTGATGAATAACCACATGAAAATAATATTTATTTTTTAAACAATTCCCATAAAAGGCTGAGTCACAAAAATGTGGTATCACTTATCTCGGCCCAGTATAATGGATACTGATATGGTTGACCAAAAAGATCCTCATATGATTCCTTTGGAATTGATTGATGGTAATTGATATTATAGTCATATTAAAACAATCCTAAATGTTTATACCTTTAGCCACTAAAATCCAAGACACATGTCTAGATAATGTCTTCCAAAATCTAATTAACCTACTATGTCTCATCATCCATTTAAGGATCTTATGCAGTGAAAAACATGACCTATGGAACATTGATTTTGGAAGGATTAAATACATAGAGAGGTAAAATAGAGGTCCATATCTAAAAACAATTACCCATGAAAATGCATCAATCATCACTATCACCTTCAAAAAAACCATCCCAACACATCCACTTTAGCTGAATCAGAGATTAAAATTAAATTGGATGATTTGGACATATGATTAACAACTAAAAATAAGGAATTACTTAACTAGGGTGTAAAAGGTAATCCAAAAATAATGATCATGGAAATAAAATCCCAATTCCAAAAAGGAATGGGTAGAGGCTGAAGAAAATATAAGGAAATGTGATTCTCTCCCTTAATCTGATGATACTTATAACACTGCGATACGATGTGAGATACATATCGCCTTACACATGGCCACCAGAACTACTGATGCGCATCATAATACATATTGTTAGCTCCATGATAAATGAACCACTGATACTGGTGGCTATATTTCATTACCACATTCCTCAATGAAAATTCAACCATGATGTATCCCTTGTGGCACAAAACACCCAATGGAGAATATAACCATTCACAATGAATCTCCACACAATTTTCAAACAACATAGACTACAAGAACAACTCATCACTCATTTTCTTTTGTCAAATCATTTTCAGATGAGAAGTTGGTAGTTGACCACTGGCAAAAAAAATCTAAAATGTTCCTTAGTTTCCATGTTCATCTATGAAAATATCCCCAACAAATTCCACTAATCAAGGATATTTTTTAGTGTTATGACTATAACTATTTTTAAAATGGATATGAAACAACATTATATTTTCCCATGGTATAAAAGATAATGAAATCAAACCCAAGATGATACTCAACCCAAGGATGCCGCCATAGATTTATATACTTTTGGTTGAAAATATATGGAAAGCTGTTATCATTTTAACAAACTAAAAACATTTCCCCAAAAATATAATTTCACCATATTTAAATAATCATGAAAGCATAATATAATCATCTAATACATATAAATCATGTAATCACCAACCTATCACATTGAAACATTCATAATATTGTGAAAATTAATAAATGTACATAAAAATACCAACATGAAAGAATGAATGAACCAAAAAAAACATTATTGAACCCTAAAAATAATGATTCAAACCTAAATAGGTCACTCAATCGGCTGGATATATGAATCCTAGATAAAAAAGGGGAGACAACCTTGGAATGAGTGAGAAACCAATGAATAAGGGAACTTACTTGATGAATGATGGAGAAAAAACACCAAATACACCATGAAAATAAAGATCCAATGGAGCCATGGGAGTGGGGAAAGGATCTAGTGATGAATAATACATAGTGGAGAGGATTTGGGGTGTTTTGGGATAAAAATAAAATGGTGAAAAAAATATAAAAACACAATTTAAAATGGATTGGATGAGATGAATAGCTTTCCCGCATGGCCATCCAAACCCAGTGGAAACAGTTCACAACTCACTACCTATGAGGAATAGACTGCACAATTACCCGAAATAAATTATAAACCATGTGCTAACCATGCAGTATGCCACACCCCCAAAATTCCAGAAAATCGCATTATTTCTTTGGAAAGAGAACATAATTTTATAAACTTTGCGCCAACCATGCAACTCCTGATATAGGGCCAAATTCACCATTTTTCTATAAAAATACAAAGTATACAAAAATAAAATATAATAGACCGAAGATAAATAGACAACTAACTCAAAATAAATTCACTTATGTGATAAGAGAACGAAATAAGGGTTGGTTTATATTATATTATCACTATAAAATTCATTTAAAAAAATTATACTATATTTTTTAATATATTTTGGTTGCGGGAGGTTAGGATAAACTAGGGGAAAATTCATTTATGTTAAGAAATTTGATAATTTTACATCTTAAATATTGCCTTTTTGAAGGACCCTTTATGGAACATAGAATTGATCTTTTCATATACCCATAACACAATGAAGTAGAGGTATAATGTCTTGGAATTTCAGTTTATTTTTTAATTATTGGTATTATTTGAAGACTGTATGATTTGAAGGCATGATATTCTGAGTCTTGGTGAGCCCAAAATGTATTTTTGATCCTTTTAAGATACTTTTAGTAAACCTACGAGCTGGATTTTCTAACATTTGAACTGGTACTCAGATTGAAATCTGAGGGCACCGTTAAACTTTAATATATAGGATTCAACAAGAATGGAATAAATATCAACCAACAAGGGTAGGATGGAGAAGATATTTTTTTGGAACGTTTCAATACAGTAATAAAATGACATTAAAAAGTTAATTTATTTTTCATTCAAACTGTTGAGCAGACGAAGACGACGCTGTGGTGCTCCGACAAGACAACGATGATATGAAATTAAGGAATCCACTTAATGGCTCGTTATCCAAGTGCAACAATGCAACATCACTGCATAATTGAAATGTTGCAACATGTTTCTTTTATTAATCAAACATGTTTAAGAGTGGAGAATTAAACAACAAATATTCACTAATGAACATTCGATGAACATTCTCTCTGATGAATAATTAAAAACTACAAAAAAACTTCAAAGATTTTTGACACACATCGAATAACAGAGTCAGAAGTGATAAACGACGTTGACTTCTTGAAACCTCGAGGAGGTAATGCTACGAAAACGAATGCCAAAGGTTTAAGTGATCAAATTTTTCAAGTTATTCCCCATTCGTATTCTAAAATTAATGAACTCAGATCAACCCACGAATAGGTTTATCCATTACTCATGCATTTTTTATGGAGGGTGACTTTTCTTTTTGGTGTTTTATCTATGATTATTTAATATCTAGTTTTATGGATCTAAAATCCCCAAGACTCTCCATGATTATATAAATAAATTTCAAAGGGAGGACTTATAGGAATAATTCCTGATCACCTCCACAAGTGTGCTCTTTGTGAAAAGATTTTCTGAATTAACGGTAAGGAAGTTTTGAGACCTTCTGGTGAAGAGGAAGCTCCATAGAGGACGTACACATAGGCAGCTTTAAGAATGTACCACCAGAGCATGTTTGGTTGTTTGCTGATGAATCTATAGGTGGTGGTGATAGATGCGATGATGGTGGCAGGCGGAGATGTCCGCTTCGTGCTGGATGGTGGGATAATAGGCTGTTGGTCGTGTCATTGTTCGGGTGGAGTGGCGCCCCAATGGCACGTCGTGGCAGTATTAGGGAAATATAGTGCCCACCTTTCACCCCGTAGAGGGACTTCCCGTGTTCATGAAATCTGGGAGACTAGGGAGCTGTAGTCCCTCAACAACAGTATAAGGGCCCAACGTGTCCACAGGTAAACTGAGGTTGGATGCGCCAACCATCCACATTTTGGTGGGATGATGCACCCCGTCCACCATTGCGGTCAAGCATCATACTGGCTGGACATGCTCTTATACAATATGTAGGGCGCACTACCTATTGGTCCAAACCCTCACCGAAATTCCATAACCATGATAATAGGCCAATCAAGTGCCCTTTGATCTGAGCCGGGCGAGAGCAGGTCAAAGCAAAATCCAACGAGATGGACCCGCTGCCAAACCGGGTTGGGTCCAGTGAGTCCCATTGGGCCTGGCCAACTGGCCAGACCGGACCGAACTAGACATGAACTGGGTCAATTTGACTCAGTCAAATTAAACCATGGTATGTGGGACCCCTGGGGAAAGATGATCGGGTCGGTCCGAAGGGGTCGGACTCGGCCCATACGAAACATGCCCATGTGTACTAAAACGCATGTATCTCTTAAATCATGCGTCCGTTTGACTGGCCATCAGTGGAGTTGGGACCCTTGAAATTTGGAGGTCCTATTGAGATACTTTAAATGAGTTTTATAGGATTTTTTTCATATGTATGAGTTGTATTGGACACAAATCAAACATGTCCTTTTAAAAAAAATTCCCAAATCATACTGACTGAGCGTCTATTCGACGCGCACTTTGCTGTGTTGTGACCCTAACTAAAAGAAAGTCATTTGGAATTAATATAATTTTAAATTAATGGTGGTAGTGATAATACTAATGGCCTATGGAGTGGATCCTTTTGGAATCAAGCGTTCTATGTGTGCGAATCCAGTGGATGGCTGTGATGTGATGAGTGAATAGTGATCGGGTGCGGGGTCAGCACCTCGCAATCCTGTGTGGGTCAGCACCTAGGGATCATATATGGGTAAGCACCTAGAAACCATGTGTGATTCACCAAAAAAGCCTATAAATTGAATAACATGATCTAGCTCTATGGCTAATCATATTTACTTATGAACATAGGTTATTCATGGTGTGATATGAGTATTTTACATTGTGCTGTCTGTTTGAGATCATTCTTGGTGATATTTGATCTATGGCATTTTAGGTGGTGTTTTTCCTTTTTTTATTACTGTGTGACATTTGGGGGATCGAGGTCTCTACTGAGTAATGTTATACACACCCCTACACTAGTTTTTCCTGCATGTGTTGTTTCTTGTGCAGATGGCAGAAATCTTTGACCGAGACTTCAGGGAGCCTGGACTAGACCATGATTGGAGGTGAATTGATAGATGTGGTATGTTGTAGTGAAATATGATATAGAACAATACCTACCCATCTGGAAGGATCCATGGTGGAAAACCTCATGATATTGTACTTCTTTTTTTGTACTTTATTTTCAGTAGGGCTTGTATTCTGGCCCCTTTACATTCAGTTTACACTGATTTCTCTCACTAGTGATACATTGTAGTGGTTTTATTACATTATTAACTTTGTGGGTTTTTTTCATTGTATTTCCTCTCTATGTGGGTATAGTTTTAAAGGCAATGCCTTCCCTTTTGGGACATTCCTTTCAGATACTAGTCACCAACACGTGGGCTATGGAAGGCTAGTTTTCAGTAGTCACGGTACTGGCCCCATGGGATGGTTCATGATAGGTGAAGCATTTATTAATTTATTTTCAAAATAATAATGGATATCAATAAGGATTATATGTTGTGAGGAAGAGGGGTGGTGAGGCGTGGTATTGAAAATGGGACTAGAGGGGTGTGTTGAATATTATATTCATAGGTTTTTTATTTTGGATGATAAATACCTATACAATTGATTCTTGGGCCAATATATAGTTTCTAGTGAATGTGAGTTTGAAATAATTAGTTATTACATCATCCATGACTAAAAAAATCATGTATTCGGATTTTATTGTTATATATTGTAAATAATCATATATCACCATTCCCCAAAAAATCAACTATCATAGAAAAACACATTAAAATTAACAAAACCATTTGTGAAAATGTTGATTTCAAAATAGGAATAAATTTTAGGAAAATAGATTTTCTAATCTATGATATTTAACTTTTTTAAAAAATCTTCATTTATTAGGAAAAATTCAAATTTTAATATTAAATTCAAGTTTATAACCCTTAAAAATTATGTATGGTATCCTAAAATTATCTTGTCATTATAATAAAACCTAATATTAATTTGTAAATGCATTTTTTTAATAATATTTATTTTCAATTATTATATTTATTATAAAAGTGTTATTAAAAAAATTAGGTTTTATAAAAATGCATACACTCAATTTATCATTTTTAAAACAAATATTTACCTATACCATGGTTTAAATATATCGTAATTTCATTTTTATAAGGTTCCTAAATATTAAATTAAAATTATGTATGTGAGTTTATTGTTATAATATTATAATTACTTTTTTTAAAGTCCATATTAGTTTTCAAACGATTATTTTACAATTCAAATGGTAAGATTAATATTCCATTATCATATTTATAAAGGTATTATGAGTTCCCTACATCCTATAAAGGCATATTATTGAAAAAATTATTCACTAACTTATATTTTATCTCAGGTTTATATACACATTAACCTTATATATGAACATTTTATTATTATCATTCTATTTTATATCTCCATTTTTTTCATGAGTGCACCCATTATGGTGGATAGAGTACAACAAATTTTTCCAATTTCTATTGTCTTATTTTATATTAATTTTCCGACTATAATATTTGTAATTATTTTGGGATTAGATTATGAATATTGTATCAATATTTATTTATGTCAATAATGGGTTTTTTGTTTATCTATGTGCAATATGTGATTTAGATTACATGACATTATTAAAGGGAGGGTAATTCCATTGATAAAATTCTCAGTCGTTACACCCTCCACCTAAAGCATGATTGGTGGAAAAATCAAAGAAAAATTACAATATTTTCAAATTCAAATATGATTTCCTCATTTTTTTAAATCCAACATGTTTCCATTAAATGAAAAAAACTGATAACATAAAATTCTTTTACTTTCAAATAATTATGTATGTAAAAATGAAGGAAATACAAATTAAAGTTCATTTATATCAAAATATAATATTATATATAATTAATATTGGTATTAAATAATCAAATTATTTACCATTTTTACATTTTTGAACTTATAAAATAATATATTTCTTCCCAAGTACCTATAAAATTAATGATAATATTTATTTTATATCAAATATTATCCCTATTTTTCATGTTAAAGATAATTTGATCAACATATATTTGGGGTTAAAAATTTATTAGAACAAATAAATATTTGAATTTTAAAGGTAATATACTCAATATTTTATGTGTCACTTTATTAATCACTAACCCATAAAATATAATATTTTCATACCATTCACTGTTATAAAACATAATTATATCATAATATTATGAAATCCATTGCAAAATTAAATTACATAAACTAAAAAATTTTAATCCTAAAGTTTAAAAATTGAATAAATTCCTTTTCATATCACATAAATTAAAAATCAAATATATTTTATCATTTTCTTCAAAAAATAATATAATACATCTACCAAATAAAATATGAACCCCAAATGGATAATATCATTCAATATACCTCCCACATCAAACCATTGTCTCCATATTATTTTAAAAAAATTATATAAATTTAATTTTTTTGAATGTTAACATACCATTTAATCCAAATTGATTATAATGAAATTAATCTATGAATCATCCCTGAAATCATGTTTTATATTAACTTAAATACCATGAAATTTAAACACACAATTCATAAATTTTCTAAACATTTACCTAGTATATTGACTTTCAACATTATTGTCAATTCAAAACACATTTTATGGAAATATAACTGATTTTAATTGTTCAAAATACCAATAAAATTATATCCTAATCTGATAGAATTATAACAAAAATTAGTAAATAATATTTAAAAAATACAATAATAAATTGGAAATATTTTTAAATTATTCAATAAACACCAAAGTATATTGTAGATCAAATACAAATAATCCATTACTATTTGATTAAATTTTTGGATGGATAAAATACCTCAAAAAATTCCCTGAAAAGTAATAGTTTGGATGGGATATTATACAAAAAAATGGATTATAATGGAGTCAGATTTCAGGTGGGGAAAATTATTGCAAATGAAGGGCATCATGGCGAGAGGGGTGTAAACATGGGATGTTTTGATAATCGGTGAGTCACATGGATAGATTAATAGAGGATCGAGGAAGTATTGACGATGGGGAATCATAGGTTAGGAAACAGTATCATGGAGGAGTCATGAGACTCAATAGCAATGGTCTTACATAACCTTTCTCTATATTTTCCTATTTTGTCATTGTCCATTATGACCTTTGAAATAGAGTTATGTTCACTAGTCCAAATTCTAATTGTGATAAATAAATTTGACTGTATGTATTACTAAACATATATATATATATTCTAAAAATATATCTATACAAATTTGTCAATGTATAGTAAGTAAAACCCTATAGGCTAGTGGTAAGTATTCTTGATGTGTGTATATTTATATTTATGTTCCTATCTACATTGAAAAAATATAAATTAAAATATATATACATTCGTATATATTGAAACACACAACTATAAAAACAAACACACAAATAATATATATATATATATATATATAGTCACAAACACATTGAAATTCAAAAAAACACATAAATATATATGTAAAATTAATATTAATTTTATAAATGGAAGACAAAAAATTTTATGTATGTATACAATTATATGTAAATATATAAACCATGTTTATATTTTTATTTAAATATATTAATAAAATTATTTATATTCTTATTAATAAATAAATATTTATATATATATAAATATTTGTAAATATATATATATATAAATAGATATATCATAATGTAAGGAAGAAATTAAAGAAAGGTTAGTGGTAAGGGTTTTCTCCGTGCACGTGAAGATAAATGGTTCAAATTTTATTTTGGGATGGTGGCTAATTAGGGTTGCTAATGGGGTAAACTTGTGGCATTATCATTGATCAATGTGGTTGGGGTAAATGGGTCTATAGAAATATGTACTAATAAAAGAGGGAACTATGTTTTCAACTACAATTATTGGTTTTCCAAGACATTAATCATTTTGAGCGTTGAGAGTATACAAAATTTACACTAATAAAATAATATTTTATTAGTTCTAAAAATGAAGTGATAAATTTCGCAGTTATGAGTAGCCAAATTATTTTTAAAAAAACTTATTTTTATAATTATAAAGAAATATCCATGATAAATTTGAATTTTATAAGTGAAAAAAATTATGATATTAGATTTCTTTACTAGTGTTTTTTTGGTTCTTAATAAATGGTGAATTTAACAGTTAATTTATATGACCATTTACTCTTTATAAAATTTAAATTATCTTAATGTATCATATAAAATAATTGAATTATTATAAATGATAAAATAAATTTCTCCCATAGATAGTAGCCTGATCTATAGTTGTGTTGACATCATGCTTTACTGCTTATATGAGCATTCATGTAATGAGAATTATGGTACATTCGGCCATATTAATTTTAGTATTTATACCATCATCAACATAGGGCTATGTTCTATCATGATTTCATATTTTATCATGGAACATAATATTCATGTTTGATATTGAATTTTTTTCACTATTATGTAATAATGTCTTGGTTAAAATTTATTGTATTTTTAAAGGTTAAATTTTTTAAAATGTTATGAATTTTTTTTAACAAGTTTTATCCAAACTCTGTAATCCAATAAAATCTTATATTCTTGGGGAACTATTTCTCTCATGAATTTTAATGATTCCTCCTTTTAATACTCATTTTCAGGAGTGAGAAAGGATTTTTCGGAAGAAAAGATATTAAATATCATTTTTGGAATCAATTACATGTTTCTATAATAATATTGAGTATTTTAAACTATTATATTAAGATAATAAAATAAAATTGAGTTCACAGATCAATGTAAAAATAAACTTTTAAGATACATTTGGACAAACTTGAGAGTTCCCTATCTAAATAATTCAAGATATGATCTTCATTGACGATCGTAATTATCCTACAACTGAAAATCTAAATAAGTACCATTTGAATCTAGATATCATGTTTATTTAAATTAAATGATATCCCCTTAAAGATAAATAAATATTGTCTACATTTAATATCATGTTCTAACATTGATCTGATGGAAAACCATTATTTTTCCCCCTTCTATGCTTTCCACAAAATAGCTTGGTCCAAAATTTTCAAATGTATACTAACAAAATTATGATGATTCTGTAATAGATATTTAAAAAACATGAATGATTTATATTTTTGTAATGTCCCATTATTTAATTAATGGAATATTCCATTTTATATAATTGTTTCATATTTATTAATTTAAAATTATATTAAGGACCTTCACCCCATGATAATCTCAACGAAATATTATTATATGAATTTAAAAATTAAAATTTGAGAATAAATATATCCATAATATTTGAAAGTTTTAAATTGCACAAAAATATAATTATAATATGAAAATTTGGATCATTTCAATCTCTGTGAGTAATCTCACTCATGCAAAACACAATATAAATTAAACCGTGTATTAGTAATACAATACTCATCTTTAAATTGAAAATATATATAACCATGATTGAAAATAAAATTGAAGGGGTAATGAGTGAATATTTTGGTATTTATAGAAATTATGTAACCCATATAAACGTTACAAAACGTACCATTGGAATATTAATTTAGTAATTATAATAGTTATCTAAATATTTTTATAGTAATCTAACCTTTAAAAAGGGTGATATGATAATTAGAATAGTATTATTAGGTAGGGAAGGATAAAAAATGTTATGTTATCTTATATAAACATATTATGATATATTTATTTCATGTTACAAGAAAATAATAGTCTTCAAAATGATAAAATAAATGATTATATGTTTTAAATTTTATGTGATTTAAGTTAATTTGTATAACAAATATAATGACATAAAATCTATTTAGTATTCATAAAATGATCAGACAAAATAATATTATTTTTCATTATAATGAATATGTAGATTTATGAATCTATAAGTAATATTTCAATTTTCATAAAATTGATTGAAATATTAAAATTTGAATACTGAAAAAAAAAATTATTTTATTTAAAATATATATTTATCATATTGAAAAAATTATCATCAATATTAGTTTTCATTTTTTAATTGTACACATCAAAAAACTAATACATTTAGGATTTATAATTTTTCTAAAATACATTTTTTTGTGAATATATAAATACATCAAAATATAATATTTTAAATTACAATCTAAATACAAAAATTTATGAGTGATGGCTCATTTAAGAACAAATTAGATCACAATCAAAAGTTCTAATTACTATTTATCGTATCAAAATTCATTAATATTATTAGTCTTGACCTATAATAAAAAACAATTTATTTTAATACTCAAAACACCCCTATAATCCAATTACCACACCAACTACTCAAAAAATAAATGTAATGGATATATTAGAGTTTAATTCAAATAATCTTCCATACCTCTCCCCTGTGTCAATATGGTTTTGGTATCACTAAAAGGAAAAACTGAAGTGAATTAAATTTTATTTCAATAGAAAACGTTTAAGAGGTAATATTCTCTATCTCTCCATTTTAAATTTTCTTTTTCTTCTATCTCGTCCTCACATGTCCCAATAAATATGACATAATGACTATAGTATTATAAAAATATTGTAATCTAATTATGTTAATGTAATATCTATCATTCATTGTATTACCTTATATTATAATCTCCTTTTTCTATTGTAATATCTATCATCCATTATCTTCCATATTCTCCTAATTCATAAAATAAAAATGTTGTCCAAAGTATAATGGATTCTAGTCCTCTAGGAACAAAATAATTCAATTGTCTAAACAACATTTGTGGATGATTATAGAAATATTAATGTCATTTAATATGATGATAATAATAAAATTACAACTGCTTTCATCATAATGTCATGTATTATTAATCCTTTTATAAAACAAAATCTCATTTATGATGGTCGGTAAAAACCCATAAATAAAGAAATTGTATAAAAAAAATTGATTATAAAAATGAGACATTTTTATATCAATACACATATAGATATTTGGGGAAATATTAAATTTTATAAGGATATGAATATGATTTTATTTACATTCATGGGTTATATTTCCAAAGGAAAATAACACCAATAATTATCCATTGGGGATTTATCCTTGGAACCATGAAACTAACACCCATGAGATAATAAAATTAATCTTTATATATCTTCAAAATTCTAGAAAATTAAAACTAAAAAATTATATTAAATAAAATTTAGATTGTAAAAAACTATGAAATTAAGGAATAAATTTTTATTCTAAAGGATATTAAGAGAAGGTGTGTATGGATTCTGGACAAAAGGTAATTTATCTCCCCAAACCAACCTATTTTCTATTTGATATGACCTTTATCTATGAAAATAACATTCTTCCTATCGTTGGTTTTATATAATACTTGTAAACTATGAATATATATATCAAAAATATTGACCCATCTTATTATTCATTCCATTAATGGGGTTATACATACCTTATATTTGGATCTCAATTTCCATTCTTTAAATCAACCGTAATTCAGGGGAAATTATCTACCACTTATTCTTTTTATATAACATGATTTTAATTTCCTCAATTCAATTCATGATTTCATTAAATAATAATATAATTTAGGGACACCAATTTTGGTTTTCCTATTATTTTTTAAATAAAACTCATTGATCATTCTTACTTAAATTAACTCATACTGATTTCTTCATACCCCATTTGGAATATTAATTTTTATACCCAATTTTATACTATTTCTCATGATTTTGTTTATAAATGAAGACAATACTTTTTCCCATATTTATGTACTCAAATATGAATTTTTGAAATATTAATTTCACATTTCTCTTAAGAATATTTAGGAAATAACATTTTATTGTTATATGTGGAATGATTGTGCAAACCATATCCATCCTTGGGTAATTCTAATGTTTATAACATATATTTGACATCCATTTGTGCAAGAAAGAATCTTGTATATGTTATGATATATTCTCTCATATGGTTATAAAATGTATTGGGTAATTTTTATGTCTTATTAGTTGATATGTATGGGATTAGAGAATAAATGTAATCCATAATGGAAATATATATACCATGTATTGTAGTCATAAATATTAGCCTTGAATTATACATATTTCAGGTCTCATGTATTTTCAACATTAATATGTTTCTATGATATTATGATTCCACTTTCTTTGAGATTTGATCCAATATTATTATTTACAAGACATCGTTTTTAGGGTATAATGTCATTCATTTTTACTCATATGTTCTGCTTCATTACAATGATTTTTTATTTCTATAATTATTAACTAACTAATTTAATTTATGTATTCCCCAAGATAACCTATGTAGTTTTATGATTTCATAGGGATTAATATCTCATTATGGTTATTAAAATAAATTCTTTCTATTTTTGTTTCACTTTGATGTATTATGAGACTAATGATCCAAATATGATAATTCCTCTGATCATAGTGTTGTCTTTATTATAAATTTATGTTAAAAGTCATTTTATATTAATTGTAAGAGAGATAGATCGCCATTATTTGAATATAATCTTGTTTTAATTATTATTAAAGAATATGAATAGAATTAATGAGTTATAACTCTTGGGATATTCCTATGTATAGTAAAATATCATGAAATAAATGCGAAGTATTGAGATTGGTGGTTTCTATGAAATAAAATCCATGTGTTGATACCAAATATGGGTATGCATCTTGAATAAATGTACGTAGATATAATAACTCAAATGGGATCATTTGGAACTAAATGAGCTTGTACATATTTTAGAAAAAGTTGAAATTTTTAAAACCCAGTATGACACTCATGGAGGGATATTCTTTAGAAAATTCTCAAACTCATTATGAACAATTATAATGGACATGAATAAGATATTGAGTAGAAAAAATAATTGCGAAATTACCATGGATAAAATATATTGAAATCTATAGAGTCATAATCTATGATATAGAATTCATTTAAATTTTTTTCCTTTTTTATAGTTTCACTTTTTTATGGTTTTTAGTCTATTTATTCTCATCCCAAAGATGAGTTTTTATTTTGTAAATTACAAGAACCAGAATCAAATAGTACACATTATCAATTTATGATATTTCAATTTCATATATGATTATATTTCTTCACATTCATCCCTATAATAAAATTTTATAATTACTATTCGAATACCACCACTAAACCCCTAGGATGAGCTATCATTGAAGAAAAAATAAGATACAATTGTATCCCAATTACACAACACCTCCCAAAAAATATTTCTGAATAAAATATACCATAAAATCATGTCATACATCCTTTAGTATAATTTGATGTAATATTGGGAGTGTATTGTTTGTCCTTTTATAAATCATATATCAACTACCATGATAGGTATGTCACTATTCACATCCTCTATCATCATTTGATTTTTTACATGTGTATGTAGTTGAATGAATCTCCATTTGAATGTTATTGTCAAGAACATATATTACTAAATTTTGAGAAATAATATATTAATAAAATTATTGAGAAAAATGATATATGAATTCTGGAAAAAATGGTCATTGTGTGGGATTACATAGATGTATTTATTATGAGTTTCTAGGCCTTCATTCTTCCAAATAGGTTCAATTCTCAATTTATCTTATACCTTGTGCTATTCAAATATAAAATATTCTCTATTAAATTCCTAGTATAGAGTTGGTTGAATTGAAGAAGAAGTTATAAGAGAAGATATAAAAGGGATTTATATGTTTTCATGCTACACCAAGGAGTGTTCTATAAATCTTCATCAATTAGAAATATGGGTCAGTATTCCTCAAAATTTATTATCATAAACTAAAAAATTATCATTATAATGATCAATTATCCCTTACTATGGATAGATAAATTTTTCAATAGACAAGCCTATTAATTCCCTAATGTCTACCTTTTTCAGGATATCCCCGGTAAAGACCTGTAAAATTGAAGGAAATTTTTTTCTTAAATTTATTTTTAATTTCACAAGAACGCAGTTTCTGACGGCACCTGATTCCGAGGCCTGGTGTGCCCAGATTTTTAATCCTAATATTATCTCGGGTACGTTCAGTGAACGAACGAGTGGGTTTTTATAACTTTTGAACCAGTGCTCGGAATCGAATTCCAAGGGCACCGATGGATTCGTAGCGCTGGTAATTGCTTAGGAACACCTTTTCCAGAGTTGCGTTTACACGAGAAAAGTTGTTAAAAATTTGTGGAAGGTAAAAATAAAAATTGAGCATCAATTTTATATTTCACTAAGTGGTTTAATGATTTGGGTGGAAGTAGGGGGAAACCAGCCAACTTCCCATGGGATGTTTTGAGGGTGGTGGGGCCCACACGAACCCCACCCCTTCATCTTCCCTAACCTTTCATAACCCTTAAATTAATTTGACAACTTGAGTCAATTAATTGAGTGGATTAATTCAAATTTTTAATTTCAAACTTAGGTTATGTTAATAAAATAAGTGTGGTACTTATTTTATTTTGGTTGGGACTTGTTGCTTGAGTGGATTGGGAGGAAATCTAAGGGAGGCTTGAAGATCTTCATCTTCTTCGTCGAAGAATACGAAGAATTTGAAGAACGTGAAGAATGCACTGATCTCTGATGAAGAACACCAAATCCTTGGAGATCAACTACGCTACGCCGTGCACCGCGACGCCAACGAAGCCTTCTTCCATGACGATTCTCCTTTCGCGACGCCTCCTTCCGCGACGGTTATTTCTGCGACGAACCTCCGTTCAAGCTATGCTCAAGGTAGGGGTTTTTATGCGTTTCTTTTCGTGAATTTATTACGTCAACATTCCTCATACTTTTGGACCACCTATTACCGGTTAAAGGGAGGGGGCTGGACTGTACAAACACGACCGACCCTCCTCCCCTTTTATCTTTTCTTTCTTGTGGTGGAATGGAACGAGGATGGGGCAGTGTCATCACACCGCGTGGGGTCATGCGGCAAGGTATGCGCGGAGCCATTGCGCCACGCCTTTGAATCAAACAAGAACTCGGTGCTGTCACGCCGTGCCGGAGAACCCTGAAAAACACCGTGGCCAGAGCGGGTCTGTTGCGGAGGGGTGCGGCGCCGTCAGGCCGTGCCGGACGGTCCAAGGCAGCAGCGGAGCAGGGGAACCGACGACCGGTTCCGGGCCACCAGCGTCGGAGCAGGGGGATAGGCTCTTTCCGGTCCCGAGTCGGCAGCAGCCGGCTGGCCAGAGCTAGCTGGCTGGATAGTGGAAGAGCCGGGGGTTCGAAACCCTGGGCTGGCCAGACGTGTGCGGACCCCATTATGGGGTCGCGGTTACAACAAGTGGGTGGCAGCGACCCCCCCCCCCCCCGCATCCCGAACGGCTCGGCCGTTCGGCCAAACCACCTGGACATCACATCAGGCCGTGTCCAGTCCGGTCCTTGCCCAAGCAGGCCAGACCCGGACCTGGTCGGGACGACCTGGTTCGGGCCGGCCCAGGGGGTCTCGGGCCGGGTCGGTCCGGGCCCAAAACCCCCACTTCCTGACCTCTTTCGGTCTTTTTCCCATATCTTGGGCTGCGGATATCCGATCGACACACCGTCAGTGGCGATGCGATCCTTAGAATGAGACACTCGTTTAGGTATATTACACTCAAGGTTTCGAAGTACTTTGGGTTCGGCAGGGTTGGTTCGTACACAAAACCAACCGGGCCCTTAGAGCGGAAACGCTTATAACTTGAGCTCCGGACGTCCGATTGACGTGCCGTCGACTTTGTTGGATTTATCTAAGTGAGACGGACCTTTTGGATTACTCCTCTCAAGTTTCGGATGCAGTTGGAGTACGTTCGGGTTGGTTTTGTCTTAAAAACCAACCGGGCCCCTGGGACAAAAAAGCCAATAACTCTCAGACCGGGCGTCCGATTAACGCGCCGTCTGTGACGTTGAGTTCCTGTTGACGATACAGAACTTTTGGATACATCAAATATGAACTGAGTGTTAGTTGATGTATCAGCTCCTCGGCTCGTGGAGTGGACCCTCCCGAACGAGCTTGCTGTGTGCGGGAACCCTAGAGCTGGCTGCGACTACAACGACAACGACGATTGTACAAGAGTCCTCCGTGGATTCGACGGCGATGACTAAAACACTCAGCGATCCTACGTGGATCAGTGCTACCGATCCTGTGTGGGCCAGATCCTGTGTGGGTCAGCGCTCAGTGGTATTGTGTGGGCCAGTGCACACAGATCCTGTGTGGGTCCGATCCTGTGTGGGTCATTACGGGGGTTAGTTACCTATCAATCCTTTGTGGGTCATTTCAGGGGTTAGTAACTATCGATCCTATGTGGGTCTGACGGTTTAGATGAATCAGTGGAAATATCTGATCATATCTATCGTCTTACGAATAATTATACCTGTGTGAGCTGAATATTAACTTTCAATCCTATCTTCGATAAGTTTGACTTGATATCCTATGTGGATTACGTTTTTCTTTCCTATGTGGAATTGGTTGTGTTTTCTTGTGTGGTCTGGGTTGTACTTGGGCTCGGATGTTGGAGCCGAACGATAATTGATGACTTAGGTATATGTATGGGCATATACGTAAGTGGTGACAGATGTTACTTCATGATTGTATCTTCCTTTGTGGATTATCCTTTGTGGATTCTGGGAGACCTTAGGGGGTCTTGGGGTCCCTACTGAGTAGCTTATACTCACCCCTACATGGGCTATGCCCGCACTACATTGTGTTGGTTGCAGACGACGGATAGCGCTGATCGTGGTTGAGGCTTACGGAGAAGGACAGACCCTCAGGCAGCCAAGGATTGGCTGGAGGCAGTTGTACGGGTTTTCAGGTTAGTGAGGACACCAGCAGACCTCATGGTGATCCTCGCAGCGAGCCTACTGCACGCGGCAGCAGGAAGATGGTGGAGCTTGATGCTCCAAGTTCACGACGAGGCATATCATCTCTGGACGGACTTTGATAGCCTCTTCTGCTCGTAGTTCGTCCCAGCCACCCTCCGTGCGGTGCGCATCCAGGAGCTTCTACACCTGCGGTAGGACAGCTTGACAGTCGCCTAGTACTCGGTGAGATTTACAGATCTCTCGCGCTATTCGACAGACATGGTATGGGACCCATTCATCTGGTCCCGGACCATTGAGCACGGATAGAGGCATGAGATCCGGGCAATGCTGATCTCCCTCACCATTCCGACTCAGGTAGGGGTACTGGAGCGATCCCTTCTAATCGAGAGCTTCCTTGCTGAGCCTACATCAGCGGTGAGACCTACCGCTGGGCGGCATGTAGGAGAGTCTTCTGTAGTAGGCAATCAATGGATGACTCATGGGTTCAGGAAGACTAGACCCTCTGGCAAACGACTATAGGACACTGGCCCGGTGGTGCGGGGCACACAGCGCGGAGCTAGTCTTTCGAGAGACAGAAAGTGCTATGCTTGCGGCGGGAAGGGCCACATGGCTCGTGACTGCCCAACCCGTCGTGCAGAGGAGCAGCAGACGGTTGAGGGACCACCCAGGTAGAGGCAGCGGGTCGACCATGGTAAGGCGGAAGAGGCAGAGGAGTTGGCCGAGCAACAGGTGGTGGGCGACGCTTTGAGGCTCTACCACCACCACCACCAGTAGGTCCACCCCAACCACAGGAAGCTGGCGGGCAGAGACAGGCACATCTTCAGGCAGTGGAGGCCTATGACCACGGCGCGCTCGAGATGATTCGAGGTACTATCTGTGTCTATTACACCCTTGATGCAGTTCTTATAGACATGGGAGCGAGTCATTCTTTCATAGCCACTGCCCTTGTTCTGAGCTCGGAGATTCCGACAGAGCCGTTGGCTCGATCCTTACGGCTAGAGAATCCTACGGGAGCAGAATCGATGATTACGCACTGGTGCCGGCAGTTTGAGCTTACTCTAGGAGGCGGGAGCCTCACCTGAAATCTTCATGTTTCGGCGTCGAGGCCTTAGGAGGTCATTTTGGGCATGTATTGGTTATCTACAGTCCATGCTCAGATTGACTGTATTAGGCGCAAGGTGCGATGTGTACGCACCGATGGGAGCAGGTTCACCTTCACCGGCGAGAAGGGAGCCTTTACAGCACAGGATGGACTCTCGCAGTGGAGAGGACATCCCATCACTAATCAGTTGGCTAACCTTATCCTAGGAGTAGTTGATGTGCGGTGTCATGGTTTTCCTGTAGTGGTGGATGAGTATGAAGATGTTTTTCCCAACGACGTTCATATACTACATCCTCATAGAGATGTAGAATTTTATATTAACCTATACCCTAGGGCAGCCCTGATATCCACCCCAGCATATAAGTTGTCTCCCTCCATGCTTCAAGAGCTACGGGTATAGTTGGAGGACTTTCAGGGCAAGGGATTCATCCGACCCAGTGTTTCACCTTGGGATTCCCCGATATTGTTCTCCAAGAAGGCAGACGGGAGCTTGCAACTTTGTGTTGACTATCGTCGCCTGAACCAGGTGATAGTGAGGAACAATTATCCACTACTGAGGATTGAAGACCTCTTTGATCAGCTCATGGGAGCACGGTGGTTCTTGAAGATAGACCTCAAGTCAGGCTATCATCAGCTCAGAGTTCGGGACGAGGACGTGCAGAAGACGACCTTCAGATGTTAGTATGGCCAATATGAGTGCTTGGTTATGCCATTCGGCATAACCAATGCTCCAGAAGTGTTCATGGCCCTCATTAACAGGATCTTTCAGCCATACCTCGATTGATTTGTTGGGGTCTTCATCGACAACATTTTGATTTACTCGACGACTGAGGAGGAGCACGCCTACCACTTGCGGGTTGTAGTAGACACACTACGAGAGCACCAACTTTATGGAAAGCTCTCAAAGTTTTAGTTATGGATACGCGAGGTCCACTTCTTGGGACACGTTATATCTGAGGTGGGAGTTGTAGTCGATCCTGCGAAGATCGAGGCAGTGCTAGCTTGGGAGCCACCCAGGAGGGTGACGGAGGAGCGAAGTTTCTTGGGACTAGCTGGGTACTACCGGAGATTTGTGCCAGACTTATCCAGAGTTGCGGCACCACTATCAGCTTTTACGAAGAAGGGGAAACCCTTTGTGTGGTCAGACTGATGTTTGAAGAGATTATAGTAGTAGAGAAAGATATTGACCAGTGCGCCTATCATGAGGTTGCTGGAGGAGGGAGTAGGGTACGTAGTTTACTGCGATGCATCAGGGACCGGACTCGGATGTGTCCTGATGCAGGAGTGGGCCGTGATCGCCTATGGATCATGTCAGTTGTGGAAGTATGAGCATAACTACACTACCCATGAACTAGAGTTAGCATTAGTGGTCTTAACTCAGAATATGTGGTGACACTATTTGATGGGCGAGTGATTTACAGTCTATTTTGACCACCAGTGTCTTAGGTACATCTTCTCGCAGAAGGACCTGAACTTGAGACAGCGGCGATGGCTTGAGTTACTCCAGGACTATGAATTTGAGATAGTATATACTCCTGGAAAGGGGAATGTGGTAGCTGATGCTCTCAGCAGGAGTATGGGAATTCAGCTACATGGGGAGGTGACATAACATCTAGCCACTTTGCAGATATCTTTCGTGGATAGAGATGGAGCAGCCTTCCTTCAGTCACTCACAGTCACTCCTCCACTACTGTAGCAGGTCAGAGAGGCATAACATAGGGACACCGACTGTGAGAGGCAGCGTGCGAATATATCCTCAGGACAAGAACCTGATGGTTTCTCTGTATGAGGATAGCACGACGTTCTTTTCAGAGGACGTACCTTGGTACTGGTTTCTTTACAGGAGGAGGTGCTGAGAGAGTTCCACACTTCCCCTTTGGTGGTACATCCTGGAGTGGCGAAGATGTATCAGGATCTCAGATGACAACATTGGTGGACGGACATGAAGAAGGCTGTGGCCGAGTTCATTTCTCGATGCCTCACCTGCCAGCAGGTGAAGGTAGAGCACCATGTACCAGCAGGCTTGGTGCTGCCCTTAGAGGTCCCAGAGTGGAAGTGGGACGACATATCTATGGACTTTGTGACTGGACTTCCACACACTTCCAGAGGTCACGACTCCATTTGGGTGATTGTCGACTGACTCACAATGTCGGCCCACTTCTTACCCATCAGAGAGTAGGGCTGAATGAAGATCTTGGGACGTCTCTATGTTCAAGAGATTTACGGATTCATGGTGTGCCATCATCTATCATCTACGATCGAGATGATCGCCTTACTTCCCGGCTTTGGAAGGGGTTGTAGGAGTCATTCGGGATGAAACTATGTCTGAGTACCACCTTTCACCCTCAGACAGATGGTCAGATAGAGAGGACCATTCAGACTCTCGAAGACATGCTCCGTGCATGTGTCCTCAATTTTGGTCGCAGCTGGGAGGACCACCTACCCTTGGTGGTGTTCGTGTACAACAACAGCTACCACTCCACCATCAGGATGGCACCATACGAGGCGTTGTACGACCGACCATGCAGGTCACCTCTGTGCTGGACAGATCCTGGGGAGTCAGCACTTGTGGGACTAGAGATGGTCCAGGCCACGACAGAAAAGGTCCAGGTCATCCAGGAGCGGATGAGGACAGCTCAGAGCCAGCAGAAGTCTTATGTTGACAGGAGGCGGAGGCCACTGGAGTTCGAGGGTGGTGACCACATCTTCATTAGGGTCTCACCTCGACGTGGTATATGGAGATTTGGCCAAGTAAGAAAGTTGTCTACATGCTTCATCGGACCATTCCAGGTCCTCAGCAGGATTGGTGAGGTGGCTTATCGCCTGGATCTACCACCTCAGTTGCACCAGGTGCATGACGTCTTCCACGTATCCCAGCTGAGGAGGTACGTGCATGACCCGACGCATATCATTGACCATGGGGAGATGGATGTTGATGATGAGGCGACTTTTGTGGAGGTCCCAGTGGAGATTGAGGATCGACAAGAGCGGGTCCTACGTGGACGGTCGATTCCTCTATTGTGCATCAAATGGCAACACGGGAACCTCCAGGGGAGCACTTGGGAGCGGGAGGCTCAGATTCCTACTCAGTACCCACATTTGTTTCCTTAGTATTTGATTTATCTTTATGGGGACGTAAAGTCTTGAGGTGGGAGTGATGTAAAGACCCGTAAAATTCAAGGAATTTTTTTTCATAATATTCATTGGAATTTTACAAGAACGTAGTTTCTGACGGCACCCGATTCTGAGGCCCGGTGTGCCCAGAATTTTAATCCAAAGTTTAGCTCGGGTACGTTTAGTGAACGAACAAGCGTGGTTTTCTAACTTTTTAACCAGTGCTTTGAATCGAATTCCGAGGGCACCGATGGATTCACAGCGCCGGTAATTGCTTAGGAACACCTTTTCTGGAGTTTTGTTTACACGAGAAAAGTTGTTAAAAATTTTTGGAAGGTAAAAATAAAAATTGAGCATCAATTTTATTTTTCACTATGTGGTTTAAACCATTGGGTGGAAGTTAGGGGAAACCACCCAACATCCCATGGGAGGTTATGAGGGGGGTGGGGCCCACAAAAACCCCACTACTTCATCTTCCCTAACCTTCCATAACCCTTTAATTATTTTGACAACTTGAGTCAATTAATTGAGTGGAATAATTCAACTTTTGAATTTCAAACTTAGGTTATGTTAATAAAATAAGTGAGGTACTTATTTTATTTTGGTTGGGAGTTGTTGCTTGAGAGGTTTGGGAGGAAAGCTAAGGGAGGCTTGAAGATCTTCATCTTCTTCGTCGAAGAATATGAAGAATGAGAAGAACGCGAAGAACACACCGATCTCTGACGAAGAACGCCGAATCCTCGGAGATCGACTACACGACGCCGTATACCGCGACGCAAACGACACCTTCTACCATGACGATTCTCCTTTTGCGACGCCTCCTTCTATGGCAGTTATTTCCGTAAAGAACCTCCGTTCAATCTACGATCGAGGTAGGGGTTTTTATGCATTTCTTTTCATGAATTTCTTCCTTCAATATTCCTCATACTTTTGGACCACCTGTTAACTATTAACGGGAGGGGGCCGGACCGCACAAACACGGCTAACCCTCCTCCCATTTTAACTTGTCTTCCTTGTGGTGGAATGGAAGAAGGATGGCATGGTGCCATCACACCGCGCGGGGTCATGCGGCAAGGTATGGGCGGCGCCGTCGCGCCGTGCCTTTGAATCGAAGAAGAACATGGTGCCGTCACGCAGTGCCGGAGAACCCTGAAAAACACCATGTCCGGAGCGGGGCCACGGCGGAGGGGTGCGGCGCCGTCGCGCGACGCCGGGCAGTCCAAGGCCGCGACATATGCTGCGGCGGAGCAGGGGAACCGGCGGCCGGTTCTGGGCCGCTGGCATCGGAGCTGTGTGACAGCCCCTTGCCTGTCCCGAGTCGGTAGCAGCCGGCCGACCGGAGCTGGCCGGCCGGACAGTGGAAGAGCCAGGGGTTTGAAACCCCCGGCTGGCCATATGTGAGTGGCCCGCATTATGGAGCCGCAGTTATAACAAGCGAGGGGCAGCCCCCCCCCCCCCCCCCCCGCATCCCGAACGGATCGTTCGTTCAGCCGAGCCACCTGGCCAGCGCGCTGGGCTAGGCCACGCCCAAGCGGGCCGGACCCAGACTCGGGTCCGGTCGTCCCGGTTCGTGCCGCCCCTGGTGGTCTCGGGCCGAGTCAGTCCGGGCCCGAAACCCCCACTTCCTGACCTATTTCGATTTTTTACACATATCATGGGTTGTAGACCTCCGATCGACACACCGTCCACATCGATGCGATCCTTGGAACAAGACGGTCGTTTCCATATAATACACTCAAAGTTTTGGAGTATTTTGGGTTCGACCAGATTTGTTCGTACATGAAACCAACCGGGCCCTCAGAGAGGAAACACTTATAACTTGAGCTCCAGATGTCTGATTAATGTGCCGTCGACTTTGTTGGATTCCTCTAAGTGAGACGGACCTTTTGGATTACTATGATCGAGTTTTGGACGCAGTTGGAGTATGGTCGGGTTGGTTTTTTCTTAAAAACGAACCAGGCCCCTAGGACAAAAAAGCCAATAACTCTCAGACCGGGCGTCTGATTAATGCGTCGTCTATGAAGTTGAGTTCCTATTGATGATACGGAACTTTTGGATACATCAAATCCGGACTAAGTGTCAGTTGATGTATCAGCCCCTCGGCTCGTGGAGCGGACCCTCTTGAACGAGCTTGCTGTGTGCGGGAACCCTAGAGCTGGCTGCGACTACGACGACGAAGAATATTGTACCGGAGTCCTCCGTGGATTCGATGGCGATGACTACAGCACTCAGCGATCCTATGTGGATCAGTGCTACCGATCCTATGTGGGTCAGATCCTGTGTGGGTCAGCGCTTAGCGGTCCTGTGTGGGCCAGCGCCTACAGATCCTGTGTGGGTCTGATCCTGTGTGGGTCATTGCAAGGGTTAGTTATCTATCGATCCTTTGTGGGTCATTGTGGGGGTTAGTACCTATCGATCCAATGTGGGTCCGACGGCTTAGATGAATCAGTGGCAATATATGATCATCTCTATCATCTTACGAAGAAGTATACCTGTGTGAGCTGAATCTTGACTTTCAATCCTATCTTTGATAAGTTTGACTTGATATCCTATGTGGATTACGTTTTTCTTTCCTATGTGGAATGGGTTGTGTTTTCCTGTGTGGACTGGGATATACATGGGCTCAGATGTTGGAGCCGAATGAGAATTGATGACTTAGATATATGTATGGGAATATACCAAAGTGGTGACATATGTTATTTCGTGATTGTATCTTCCTTTTTGGATTATCCTTTGTTGATTCTGGGAGACCTTAGGGGGTCTCGGGGTCCCTACTGAGTAGCTTATACTCACACCTTCACGGGCTATGCCCGCACTACGTTGTGTTGGTTGCAGACGATGGACAATGCTGATCGTGGTTGAGGCTTGCGGAGCAGGACGGTACCTGGAGGTGTACCACTGGGCGGGACGTACTCGGAGCGGACGACTGGACCCGAGGAGCTGTAGAGGCTATCTGTACCCACCCTTCAGGTGGGAGTAGCAGTGGACGACTCGAGGATGAGACTTTACCTTTCAGTTGTTGTACTCCCTTTTTCAGTTGTACTTTACTTTCAGTTTGGGTTTGTATTCTGTCCCACTTACATTTCCGCACTCACTGTTGTACCTAGTTTTTAATTAGTATTTACTTTTGCTTTCTTGCTCTGTGGTGTTTGATTACTTTACAAAGTAAATGCCTTCCCTTTTTATCTGGAATTACGTCTTGGTGCTAGTCGCCAACCCCTGGCCTATGGAAGGCGGGCTTGGGGTAGTCACGGCACGGGCCCCGAGGACGGGTCGTGACATCACCCATTAATGTTGATTCTGTAAGATATTCTGATAAATATGATTCAAATAATTTATGGACACTATAGGTTCATAGTGATGACCTTCAGAATAACTAATGATCCAATAATCTTTGTTGAAAAAATTAATATTCTTAAAATATTACTTAGAAAATTATTTTTGTAATTATAGATCATATTTTGATATATACTAAAAATTTGTAGGGGAACATGAAATTTCATAATACTTTCATAAGGAGTTTTTGAAAGGTTATGTTTTATGAAAAGTATAGTAACTTTTTCTTCCTTAGAGGAGAAATTTCATTCTTGATAGAATTTAACACTTTCAAAAGGATATCAATGGAGCCAACTATTTCAATGGAGAATGAGGGGTGGACAAGGCCATTATCTATAATATAGATCCATAGTTTTTATGTACTATACGGGTATTAGTAATGACTTTTAAAAAATGTTTTGTGATTATAAAACCTGTTAACAACGATGGATTTGATGAGAGTGATTTTTTTACCAATGTGTATGAAGACAGATTCAAGGAATTTAAAAAAATGTTATCACTATAATAATACAAAAACTACCCATAAGTGTGGATATTTTCATGGTATATAGTGATGATTTTAAAAGCTATTCAGATACATAATCATGATAAATGATTATTTGATTTCCTAAAACTCAATACAATTGAATGTTCATGAGTAGAAGTAATTAACACATGACTTGGACTTGGATGATGGGATTTAAAAATTAAATATTTTAAAAAATTATATCTTTATGGAGAAGTGTAAAATATATACAGATTATAAGTGTCGGAAATATAAATCCACTTAGAAGGAAATATATATATGTTCTAGTGAATATGTTTAGATATGATTAAGGATAATAACTATAAATCCATTACCAACATGGGTAGGTGAATAAAGTTTTAGATGATCTAAGTAATTAGAATATTGATACATTTTCCATGATGAGAATTGAGAAATATATGATCATCATAGACATTAAATTGAATGAAAATGAATTTTTAATGATGTATCACCATCATTCCATTCTTAAAAAAATTATTTACCATCCCTTCTATGGAAAATAATTTAGTGTCAATGGGATGATATGGAAATACAAAATAAGGTTTAAGCTATAGGATAAGGTAAATCCTCAGAGTTTTAATTTAATAATGAAGTATTTTTAGAATTTGTTTCATGATTATATGTACCAAAATATATTGAGATAATATAGGATCTATTGAATGATGCAGAATGTGTAACCTTCCCTTTCCATCCAGGGAAAAAAAGATGTCTCGAGAAATTTTATAGCTTTATTGTTTGGATAATATGATGATATAGATCATTGAATATATATCAATGTTCATGGTATATTATCTACTATATAATCAAAGAAACATATCCAATGGGATGATGCGACCATTACCCATACCCATATAGAAATTAGAAAACATCACTATGGATGTTATCAAATTACTTCTGAATACATCCAAAATATATAATGTTATTTTGTATGTTATAGATAATCTTACAATGTCTTTTCACTTCATTGAAATTTTATAGAACTTCTCACTCAATCAAATTTCATGTATATACATTAGATATGTTGTGAATCTTTATTGTAAACCACTATCAGTTATACCCAAATATTTATATGAGATACCTCCATTTTTGACAAGACACTCCAATATGATATAAACAATTATTTTTACCTCAGTTAGTCTTATCAACCCCAAAATGATGTCCACTCATATTGAACTATCAACACACTTGAGGATATGTTACGGTCATAGATGATGTAATTCAAATTGGGATTATATCAACATCTTTTTTTGGTCATGTTATTATATAATAATATCAGTCACTCATGTATCCAAACTTATCCATATGAATCCCTTTATGGGAAGATATTTATAACAATTTTTTTATTGGGATGAAGTTTATTAATTCCTGATTTTGGGAAATGAACTGGTCATGTAAATTAGAGAAAAGGTCGAGGCCATTAGATCATTCCACAAGGAAGATCTATGCTAAAAAGAGAGTGATGTTGATAAATTTTAGAGGGACCATTAGTCTGATATTGGTGATAAATATTTCCTACACATATCTCCATGGACGTGAATCATGTGATTTGGGATTAATTGATAGGTAAGTATAATTTTTATTTATCCTTGTTATAATCTTGATTTCGTTGGAGTCGTAGCCTATCGACTAGAACTTCCACCGACCATGGACTATGGACTAGAACTACCACCAGACATGTGTAAATTACATGAAGTGTACCATCTATAAATCCTGATGAATTAAATAAAATATACATCACATGTACTACATTAATTGGTGGTACAATTGGAAAATTATTATTCTTATGAGGAGTAACAAGTGATGATCTTGGGTAGTAGAGAAAAAGTTCAACAAAAGATGGCGAAAAATCTTGTTAATATACTCCTAAAGAACCATAAGTATGAGTCTATGACATGGGATAATGATAAAACTATTGAGCATAATTACCCTCACATATTCTCACTTTATTATGTAAAACAAAAATATTATGATGTAATTTCATATTTATATAAGAACGTAATGACCTACAATTTTTACAATTGAATTTCTATTCTTGTGTAATTATATTATATTTTGTAATGTTGTATTATATTAATCACATCCTTGGCAAGAAAAACCCATCAAAATTTTTTTATATTAATTTGAAAATTATATCTATAAAACAAATATGGGAATAATAATTGAAATTATTACAAAGGGATAAATAATAAAATGAAATATGACCATAATATTATTATTCAGATATACTCTATCCAAGAAAACAATCATCATCTAGAAAAATACTTCCTAAATAATTCAAGTATTAGTAACACAATATTCATCTTTTAAACTATAAAAAATATACCCCTATGTGAAAAAATTAGTGAAAGAAAAATGAATAAAATGACATTTATTTATAAAAATTAGGTGAACCATTTGACCATTAAAATAAAACCATTATAATAGGAGTCTGACTATTGGTATAGTAATTTGACAGTATGGAATTGTAACCTGTATGTTAGAATAGTATTATCCCATATGTATGTGTATAAAAATATATAGTTTTCTTATAAAATAAAAATATGAAATATTTATACCATGCTAAAAGTAAATATAGGTGTTTAAAATGATAAAATGTGTGTTTTTATTTTAGTAAATCATATATGAATTAATATCATTTTTATTAAAAAAATTATTATTTAATATATATTTTTTAAAAAATGGAATATAAATGTATATTATATTTCATTATAAATATAATATAATTTTATAATACAGTATGTAATCTCTCAATGGGAATGAAATCATTATTAATATTTAAATTTCAATTTCTCAAGAAAAAGGATTATAATTTACAATAATATTTGTAATGTTTATAATTTTTTTTCATAAAATGGATAAAATTTTTAGAATATAAATTATGAAATTTTATATAGTGAATTTTCTTATCATTCAAAAATTGCAGAATTTTAGGAGATTGGTAAAATATAGGGAAACATAATATTTTATAATATATGTTAAATAACAGAATTTATAAGTCATGAATTTTCATTAAATGAACCACAGGGGCATGATACATGAATTCACCCAGACAACCCCTAATAGACTAGGGTTAGGTGACTAGTGCCATGTAGGAATATCGCATACATGGGTGACATTAGCCTAATGAAAATTTCCACATGTACACATATCCAAAGTAATACTTTTATGAAAAGTAATGTTATAGTGTTACCAAAATCAGGGGTACAACAACATCTCACAATCACATTACAAAATATCTATTGGAAATAATTTGTGCTAAATGATATCCCAGCAAAATGGGAAAATAATTCAAACTAATCTGTATAGGGGGACTTCAATCAAATATGACCACTCAAAAGAACATCTGCCCGCCTAATTCATAATTTATCCCATGGTACTCCTCCCACTAGGACTCCACTAGAAGGCCTGTTTTCTGAAAAAGATATGACATGTGTGGAAATATCCCATAAAGCAGTTATTATAATGATACCAATTAGAACTAACCAAATTTATAACACATATATAATCAAGATACAAGGTAATATCATAATGCTGAGTATATTTAAATTAGGACAAATTAGAAAATATACAGCAATAATTACATAAACAACCAGATGTACTTATTAGTGTAATCATTCCACAAGATGAACTCAACCATATGTTCAGCCACATGATTATTCTCTATGATTCATGCTAATTCGAATCTAAGATAACTCACTCCATGAGATGTGTTTTCACAGATGTTTTTGATATAAGAGGATTGCACATTTGGTATCAGTAATTAAGTATTATATGGATATCCAAGATCCAAACACTCAGATATGGCAGAACTCCTAGGACAACTAGTGAAATCCAAAAACCCATATGGTGTGTCCTTCCATATAGGTAATCACCTTTCCATGTATGATGGTTACTGCAATACAATGAGAAACACAAATAGAGTATGAGATAATGCTAGAGGATTTCAACTAGCTATATTGGGGAACACCGGGAACTCCATCAATATATCATCCTTTCAAGGAGATCATAATGAAATGCTCAGGAAATAATTCCACATTATACCCATGGAATAAGTAGGCCATGGGGGCATACTCAACCAATACTAGTCTGAACTAAAGAGATAAAGAGAATCATAAAAACCTTGATGAAGTACATGAAGTAAACATGTGGGTAAATGGAGTGTCCCTTGAATGTTGGACTAGCCTATGTCCCTTTTTTATGTCCAACACCATATTCCTTTGTACTTCTAGTTGTGCGATTTTACCTTCCCGTGTACATGGTTTTCCCATGTACCAGCTGATACACGCCTGTCATGGGTCATGGAAAAGATATTTAACATATTTCCTATGTGTTTTCTAGTGATTAACCCTAAGTTTTCTCTTGTTTAGGAGTTCACATTAAACTATTTTACACAATTAATTAGAGAAAAATCGATGTGTTTTTGAATCATTTTAGTATTGAAAACAGTTAATATCTCCAAAACTATAGAAATAAATTAGGAAAATGATTGAAGAGAAATTGGAAACACATGTTATGTAAAGTATTATATGATTAGTGTGATTCGGTGGGGTTTGTTTTCCAATTGTAATGTTATCCTAGTTCTATTTTACCTGATCCTCTTCTGCTAAGTTGATTAATTTGAGATTACATGATCAGATCAACTTACTCTATTGGTAAAATGATTATGATGATTGAAAAAATTACAAAGATCATAGATTGGTCTTCTCTTCTTTTATTTTTGAGAGATTTGTAGTGAATATCATCAATTGACATAGGAAATACCTGATTAGGTCTTGTTTGTCCTAAATAGTCATGAAAATCCCCTTCCCATCCATCATGTATATATGATAACTGAAAACATTACCACTAAGACATAATGGATTCCATCATATATAAACTAAATCCTGGTGGTGGGAGATAATTATCAATTTTCAATTAAAAAATCAATAAGATAATGAAAAACAAAATAAATTTATACATGACAATAAAAACAGCTATATGAATTAAAATGAAACGTCACAGAAGAGTGAAAGAGTATCCATTAAAAAAAGTGAACCATCTAAAGAATTAGTAAATTGAAAACCTACCCTTAAACAATCACGCATATTTTTACCCCACAATGGTATAGGTATTCTATAATAATGGGGAAGAAAAAGGCATTAAATCTAATAATTAGAAAAGATAAAAAGAATTAAAGAAGAACATTTATTCTCATGATTATGTCCCCCAAAAGTTTTCTCTTATTTCATTTACCATATATATAAATCTCTTCAAGGATATTTTTTATAAGATTATCAAAATTTAATTCTCTGTCATTCCTCTAAATTTCAAATCACACAGACATGAATCAAAGAAATTGTGACATAATTAATGAGTCACTGTCTTTCTTGTTTTATGTTTCATTAATCAACCTTTAATTTAGAGTGTCCAATAATCGCATTAATGAGGGAATATCTCTATTGAACTTAAGGATAAAAATAAAACATTAATTAGATTTAATTACATTTATAATCACCAAAATTTGTGTTTATCATCTAATGATAGTCAGCATTTACTAATTTGGGTCCCACTAATCGTCTATTACAATCATTAAACATGTTAATTTTTTGGGCCTTTTGATATTGGAATCATATCCTAGTCTATAATAATAAGATAAATCCCACCAATCACATAATTCTACAAAAAAATCACTCAAATTTTAACGGTTGTACTCGAAATAATGATGATATTATAATTGGTTAAAATGACAAATTTAGTCAATTTTCAAATTTTAGCCCAAACCTACAAAATATAAACAAATTGATACAAATGAGCTCAAATTGATAAATTTTTATGGATTATATCATTGATAAACATATAAAAATGATGAAAATAGTTTCCCTATGAATTCCCCCACACATAGAAAAAGTGATGCTAGATAAGTGAGAATCAAAATAAAATCAATGAAATTCAAAACCCATAATCATGTGATACACAAATATTTCATAATGAAAAAAATCATATCATGACTCATTAATGTACATTATTTCATGTTATCCATCCAAATAATTAAATTCATTTTCAATTAATTTATCTTCCCATGCACTCTAAAGGCCTACCTCACGTGAATATTCTCTTATCACACAAATGTAAAATTTTCAACAAGGCTCGTATATTCCAAACTCATGACAGAGTCACCATAGGCCTGTAAAACTCATACATATCCTAAATATGAGAGTAAAGGAAATGTTATTATCATGATGAAATTTTGGGATTCTTCTATATATTTTGGTTGGTAAGATCAAGATATCTAAAATTATGAGGTCGGATTTTGCAGGGATTGGATCTTTTGAAATAAAATTTCATTATTTTAATTTTAAATCAAGTATGGTAACCTCACATCTCCTAGTATCATTATATTAGCTACAAAAATAATATTAAATTTTATCATGTAAATCTAACTAAATCTATATTTCATCCTATTTATTAAGAGAACTACTACATAAAATGTCAGATATATGATTTTAAAATCTCCAGATAGAAAAACAATATTACTCCCTTGGAATATCTAGAATAGAACAGATTCATATATCAGGAAATAAAAAAATTAAAATCTTACAATTGAATTAATTTTTTATCATTATACATAACACTTTAATATTTTACTTTCCACTCAATTTTTTGAAAAACAAGGTACCACAACACAAGACAGATTCCCCACACACATAAGTTCAAATAAATCATGAAATTTCACTTCAAGAGAAGGTTAGATAGGGTTAATTGGATTCTAATATATATAAAATAAAAATATTTAATTGGATTCTAAGAGATAAAAGGATTAAATATACATGGAAGGATATAATAAAACAGATTCTTTTTAAAAACATGGCTTTGAAAAAAATACCTCAATCATTTAAAACAGGGGTATGTGAAAACCTCATGTTTTGATAGAAATAAATCAAATTACGGTTAAATCCAGAAATACGTTTTTCTCTCTAGAAGTAATAAAATTATTTAGAATATGAAAAATAATGTTCATATGCCTTATAGGAAGGGGATTTCAATGATAAAGACAGTGAATAGTGGCATGAGATTCAACAATTTGACGAGTTTTCATGAAATTGCCCAAATATTTTTATGTTAATAAACATCATTTTTAAAATTAATTTATGCTCAGTTTCTTGAATGAAATTTGATCACTCACAAATATCTGTTTAATAAATTTGAATTGATATGAAATTCAGTTCATGTGTTTCAGAAAACACACTAAAATATAACAAACAGACTATTTTTTTATTTTTGAACTACTAGAAGTCCAAAGGAAAACTGAAAATACGAAACTAAAAATATTTCATACCACATAAATTAATTATGATGTTTCTTCAATAAATTAATTTATATTTTATCATGAAATCATATTAAACATCTAATTATAGAAATAATAAAAGTGTTATGTAGAGGTTATACCAAATGGATTTTATTGATAAATTAGTTAGAGGAGTCTAATAATCCACATTGGAAATATTGAAACATCACCATTCCATTTCATCATCCTTTGTCCCTTATTAGTGTTTTGATACATCCCTCTATCCATCATAATCGACATTTCATAGAAAGGATATACATGCTTAACTATAAATGGAAATTCCCATGAGAAATTATGTTTACCTAGTATCTCCTTTACTCTTGAGTTGAATAATAAAACATTATCCCAAGGTTGGATGTCTATTGGATTGATCATATTTTCATGATCAATTATTGTCCCCTCTTTATAAATCATGGTATTTTAAAATTATTCTCTTATAATTCCTTCTAGCTCATATTACTTGAATCAATACTCTTTTCCAGCACATTCATGATCGAGATTCACATTTCTCATACCCCAATATGCCTCATGAAAATATTCAATAGAAAGTTGGAAAATTTTCGCATAAATCGACCAATATAGAAAAATTATAATTGGGGTTTTGTATGATTTCTTGTCATCCCATACTGTACCCTCTATTATTTGGCTCCAATCCTTCTAGTTTGGTTTTAACAGTATTGTATAGATTTTTTTTGATTTCCCTATTTGAAACATCACTTTGTTTATTAATGTTTGGTTGATATAGAGTTGATGTTTTTTACTCACACTATATTTTTTTATAAAATACTCCATTTTCATGTTTTAATAGTGTGTCCCTTGATCACTTATGATGTCTCTAAGAACTCCAAATGAATATAATATGTTATCCCTAAAAAACAACTATATAATCATCACACCTGGTGGATTTTTCCTCCAGCCATTTTGAAAAAAATCATCTATAAGAAAGATATAAGAATTTAAAAAGGAAATTGGGAAAGTACACATAGAATATATCCCCCATGATTCAACAATATCACAAAAAATTAAGACCATTTTAGGAATTTCTTTTCTCTTTGATTTTTTTCCCAAAAACATACATTTTCAATCATTTTGAAAATTTATGAGCATATTTTAAAATAATGGGAAAATATTCTTGATTTGAAAACCATAATTATTTTTCTTCGATGTACAATGATTCATCCCCCAGATATTTGTATAAAAACAAAAGGATATATTTAATTTATGTTTTTAGAAAACATATTCTTATCAATTTATTATTGAAAATATTAGAATGAAATGGATATTTGAAAATGTAATATCATTATTTTGAAATCATTTTTAAAATTTGTTAGGTATATAAATATTATGATACATGTGATGATATAAGATAATTGACCATGTCATAAAACCATGTCCGATATCCTTCAATCATTTATAACATATCTCCTAGATGAGATATTTCATTGGTTATTTGTCATGAATTTTAGATTTAATATTTTTGCGTAGTCTACTTATATGGTTGACCACATTGTTCTCATATCCCTTCTTATGGTTGATTTCTAGGATGAAATAATGTACTAGTATCAACCATCTCAATAACATTTGTTGAGCATTATCATTTTTCATCATGTACCTAAGAGCTATATGACTAGAAATAATAGGGATTTTGGTTACCTGATGATATGATATAAATCCTTCTAAATCAATCGAAATTGCTAAAAATGATTTTTACATGGTCATTTAATTGAATTTTTTCCCATAAATGGTCTTTTAGACATAAGGAATTATTTGTGGCCTTCTATAAATTCACTGTTAGAGGAATTCTAAATATTATTTGTTGGAAGCATCTCAAATTACCTTGAATGAATCTTCCCAATTTAGTGGTTTCATCACTGGCTGTGTAATAATTCACCTCTTCAATATATTAAATGATTCTCTACCTGCTCCATTTATATCAAAATCCACACCCATAAAAATAAATGTATAGAGGTTGAGAGTAATAAATATAAAAACTTTGACAAACCTTATGTTGTATCTATAATTTCCTTAAAAAGTTTTAAAATGATTCACATAATTTGGCATCGGCAATGAATTTATCAATTCAATTTTTTATTTATTCACTTAAATTCATTTTTCAAAAATGACATGCCTTTGAAAAATTCATCAATAAACCATGAAAGAAATATATTCCAAATTTAAAATATGAATATTTTCAATATAGTATTCCAAAAGAAATCATAGTTTTCTGACGATATATAAAATATTCTCCAAGTACTATGAAATCATCTACAAAAACATCAAAGTAATCTTAAATGTCATAAAAAAAATCATACCATGAACCTATGAAAGGTATCTTTAGAATTACCAGATCCAAATGGAATATATTTATATTAAAATTTTCCAAAGTGACATGTTATGAAATTCCACTATTGATCCTTTGGAGAAATGGGTACCTAGAAATAAACTTAAATCTATAAAAATTCTATAATGAGTACTCCTTACCAATATCTATGACATCCGGTCAATGAAGGTGATGGTGAAATAATCTTTAACATTGACCATATTCAACTTCCTAATATCTATGCATTATGTATAGATATTTTGTATTATTATTGAGATTAATTCAATATTAAATTCATCAATAAGAATAGTATGGTTTTGTTCAACTACATGAATAAGGTATCATAATGGGAATCATTAATGGAATAGATGATCCCGGCTTCTATGATATTCTCAATTCCTTTTTTTGAAAACAACCATCAACGTTGGTTTTGGACTCCCTTTTAGAAATCTGACAAGTTTGGATTCTCCATTATGAAAAATTCTTTGTGACCATATTTTTATGGTTATTCCAGTCATATCACATATGGTACACCCTTTTTCTAGTAAATTATTTCTAAAATTATCTATCCAAGATTCTTCATGTCATTTATATATGTTCTTATAAATCATCGCTGTTAATTTATCACTCTCCTTGAGGTACCCATATTTCTAATCAAAAGGGGTTGGTTTTAACTACATGTCCTAGGGCTTCTCAGGGGATGAAAATAAATTATATTTCCCCATTTCAAAAGTCTATACATCTTAAACACAATAAATTGTATCATATTTTGTATCATTTATGAAATAATTAAATAAATCATATTTACATCATCTTTCCATGTGTAAGTAATCAATATTGTATTTGGAATTAACATGGTTAGTGATATTTTTAATTGAATAATTCGTTCCAATGACTAAGAATTAATTCCATATATTACATTCTTAAATTAGTTCCACTCCAAGTTCATGGGAGATTAAAAATAGTGATTGATAATCTGATTGGTGCCTCATGGATTCATAAATGTTGAAGTGGATAGTGATACTCAAAATATCATTTGGAGTGTCCCCTCATGGAAATTAATGTTGGTTTTCACCAACATTAATAAAGGGCTCCACAAAATGACATGGTAGAGTAATATAGTTATATATTCTCCCATAATCAAAAAACGATATTCAGTTGGGAATAAAATATCTTTGAATATTACAAGAATATCTTTCTAAGTATATCATCTCATTCTAATGAAGCCTTTACATATTCTTGGGAATATCCATAAAATAATTTCATACTTTGGATTTTTTTACTATTTAAAATATTGGGATATTAATTTTTACTTTTTAAATGATTTTGTGAATTTATTTCTGTAGCTTTGCCTCCTGAATTCCTTTTAATTCAATTATTTTGATGGAAATGCTAGGAGTGAGTATTTAATTTCCCATTATTACTATTAAAATGTTTTTTCCCACTTCATCCAATCCTTTTCCTCCTTTATTTTATTTTATTTTTGGTGGTGAATTTTCATTGAACATTAAACTTCATTCTTAGTTAGAATTGGTGGTCTTATTTTCATTTCATGGGTAGGTGTTGGTAGAATATACTTTCCATATCATCATTTATAATGTTCACAGTCTCATTTTGGTTTGGGATTGTCTATGATGGGGTTTTTTCTTTATTAATTACTATAATTTCCATAAAACATCTGAATTGATCAGTTAGACTATCAATATTATCATTCAACCTTAAAACATTGGTTTCTACCTGATTCTCTTTACATACTAGTCAACTGGTGGAAGAATGGTCACAAGATTTTCATTGGAATAATTGTTTTTAAAGGGGTTATTGATTCTAAAATTATTTTCATAGGACATTTTTAATGTAGGGGTTTATTTTATTTTGATTCAAATGGTTTATTGGCATTGTTCTATTAGAATCCATATCCTGGTTGGGTTTGGGGATTACATGGCTTATTTTTTTTGAATTTCCATTAATGATAGGATACAACATAAAACTATATCATCTTCACATCAAGACATTGGTTAGTGTAGAAATAAGTAGAAGAGACAGAAACACATTTCTACGTCATGACTCATTGTTACTTTACAAGCTTCACAGCTAGTTGTTGCACTAATCTGTAATGTTCATGCATTTTATTTTAGATTAAATATGTTGAACCATAATTTCTCACCACATAGATTCCCTAGGGGACTATACCTCTACTTCTGAATTATTGGGTGTTCTAACTAATCTACTCAGTTATACCTATGACATCTACATGAGGATTTTTGATAAAGGATACTCAAGATGTGTCACCTACCAGAATTTGTTTATTTTCAATAATTTTTTTATAAAATATATAATTAAAAAATGAATTAGTGATGTCTATTTTTTCTATTAGTGACATTTATAAATTTCAGTAATTTATTTAACAATTTTTATAAAAAATATATAAATGATTAGTAACTAATTTTGAATTTTTTATAAACATAATTAATAAATTATTTCTCAAAACGTTAATAATTGGTGAAATTTATAAATGTCACCAAATTACATACATTTATAAATTTCACTAAATAGAGACACCACATTTTTTGACGTATTTTCGAAACATTGGTAATTTTTTTAGTGCCGTCAATTAACTCCAACAAATTAAAGACATTTATAAATTTCACAGGATAAGGATGCCTTATATACTAATTCTTTTACAAAAATAGTAATTTTTTTAAATAAATATTTTTTTTGCGTTTGTTATTGCTGAAGTTAAACTTCCTTACTTTTTAAATTGAAATTTCTCCCCACAATCATGTATGTAATGCTCATTTAACCCCTCCTTCCCATCACATATCCTCTTATAGTCCTTCAAATCCACCCATGATCATCAACCACCCTCTTCTGCAATTCTCATATACTGCATCTTCCTGACGCAGTCCCTCTCATACTCCCTCTACCTAGCCTAGAACCTCTTGTATTCTTATAATCCTGCCATGATCATGTACCACAATTCTCATCTCTGTCGCATTCCCCGACACCAACCTTATGTAAAACGAGAAATTCGCCTCAATAAGGTTAGGATATGGGGACCTTCAGTGTATAATGAAATGTAAAAAATAAAAAACCTATTAGGAGTTCTTTGATCCTAATGAGCTATCTTATATATATATATATTGAACTACATAATATTAGTTATATATATATATATATATATATTTGAATATTTATATATTTAGTTTTATATTTTTTAATTTTTATTTTTTAATTTCTATTTTACATTTTACATATTATATTTTGTGTTCATATATACAAATATATATTTCTATTATATTATATTTATATCTATAAAGTTTTCCTAAATGATTTTATTATACATATATATGTTTTTATTATACAGATATATGTTTTTGTTATAGATATGTGTGTGTGTGTGCTTATATATATGTATATATTATATATATTTACTGTTTATATTGATATATATATAAATATAAATAAGGGTCTATGTTTTTTTATATATTTGTTTATATTTTATGTTTATATTATATATATATAGATATGATTGTGTTTGTGTTTTATATTTATTTCTATATTTATATTATATATATATAGTATTATATTAATATATTGTTTTATATATATGTTTATATATGTCTCGGTGTGTGTGGGTGTGGGTATAAATAAATATATAATTATTATTATAATTTAACATATATATGTATGTATATAAAATTTTCAATCATTTTAAAAACTTGTAAAAATTTCATTAAAAAGGAATGTTTTTAATAACACGGATATATTTAAAATATATAGTCTTTATATATATGAATATGTATATAAAAATTTATATATCTATGTGTGTATTTATATATATATATATATATTCATTTATATATAATTTCTATATATGTTTATATATATGTTCTTATATGTGTTTCTATGTTTATATATGTTAATATATATGTATATCGAATTATATATTTACATCGATGCAGGGAAATCAGATATATAAATATTTATAATTTTAATGATTTTCCTTGAAAACATCATTAATAAAGGGTCTATTTTAGGAAATTCTCAATTGATTATTGAAATTATATTAGAATTTTTGCGAAATTATCTACGTTTTGGGAAGAATTACCCTAAATAAATAGTATAATTTGGGGAATGTTGCTAAATTATAAATGTATTGAAGGAACATCTATAAATGAGACTTTTTTGGAAGATGAGTTTCCAAATTACCAACATTTCTATAAACACCACTAAATTACCAACATTTTTTGGAAAAATCATAAAATATAAAATTAGTGACGTTATAAAAAATCACTAAAAATCCAACACTAAAATCTAGTTTTTCTAAATTGTGAACATAATGGATAAGTGTTACTCTATTTTCATGATGTAGGATGCTTGGACAGAGTTTCATGAAACACTCCCAATACTCATGGTAGATTCCTCTAGTTGATATTCATGTCATGTAAATATCCTTTTTGATTTTTGTTCTCCTTGATATGGGAAATAATATATACATGTAGCATCTTCTTAGAGAATTCCAATCACTAAAATCAACTTGTTAATGATTATTCAAAAAATATATGTCTGCACCTTCGAGGGAAAATCAGATTTCACTCCACTAAAATTATTCTTTGTGTTCACCTCTTCGTCTAATTGTTGACCAAGTGAAGCTAATTTCATGGATATTCCAATTTGGTTCTTCTCTTAAATTTACATGAATCACAAAATGTACAATATTAATATTAAAATGTAATTAAAAATAATTTGGCGATATAGGTGTAATGATTTATTTATTGTGAATATAAAATTTATGCATTCAATGATCCTGTAGGGTTTGGTTAGGGTTTTTATCCATGATTTCAGGTTTGGAGTGAACAATAAGAATTCCCCATGATTTCGAGAGAATTATTTTTAAAATGAATCTATTTTTTTATTAATTTATTAAATGGGATAAGGTTATTTCAAATTTTGGATCAAATTCAATTAGTGGTTTGTTTGATTGATGTTTATTCAGTATTGAAAATTATTTTTTATGTTTTGTTACAATTCCTTTCCAGAAACACTTCCAAGATTATTGCACTCCACTCAAAGGGTGTGGGATAACATATTTTTATTTTAGCTATGTTACATCAACTGATGAAACCTAGGTTTTATCGTAATTATAAGTTCACTAAAAATCATTTTTACATATAATTATAGGGAAAATTTAGTTTTTTTATTTCCTCTAGTTTTTGAAAACATAAGAACAAGATGAAAAGGAATAAATCAACTAAAATAATGATTGAAATGAAATTTTGACAATCAGGTGATTGAATGATGTTACATGAGAAGGGTGATCAGTTTAAATTTAGTGTTCAAATTGAAATTCTATCATATTTTTATTTTATCTAATCCTTTTCATCTATATTTATTAAAGTGAGACTCCATGATCATTTCCTCTCAATACCTTGGTCAAATTAAAATAGTGAGAGAAACCCTACCAAGATCTAATTTTGAAAAACTCTCCACAACTATTTGAGATAATTTTAGTCTGTAACCTCAATTGAATTAGGTTATAACTGAACAAATGTAATTTATCCTAAATAATCAATAACATACCCTACCCCACCCACATGTACTAATGATCATCATGTACTTCACCACTATGTTGGGGTATATTCGATTTTATACATACCATAACCTTATAGAGGGGGATAATGATCATAAAAAAATAAACAATAGAATCTAAAACAAAAAATGATCAGCCATGATAACAAAATCCTCTACAATAAACATAATGATAAATCAAATAATAGAGATACTATTTTAAATAAAAAATCATAAAAACTTTCATTAAAACAAATATAACTCTCCATTACACAATGAAATACAATTTCCCCGCCCCATGGTATGAGTAATAGATAATAAGAGGGATGAAGAAGGCATTTGAAAAAAAAGTAGTAAGTAAAGAAATATAAAATAATAAATATTCTCCTATGAAAAATGTCCATTATGTCTTTTTTCATATTTCATCCATCTAACTGTCAAATACCCTAAATATTCCTTCTTATCTTACCCTCAAAATTTAATTTCTATCGACCCTAAAAATTTCAAATATATTCGATGCATATCAATGATGTTTTGACACAATTAATGAATCAACCTATTTTTGAATGAATACATCAAAAATCATTCATCAATTTGGAGAAACACATAACTACATCAATGAGAGAATATCTCCATGATATATTTTGGTAAAATATGACATTGAATTATTTTTCAATTATAGATGTAAACAACTCATATAAATGTATTTTTACTGTGTAATTCTACATGTTTGAAGGTGGTGTCCAATTAGTCATATGAGAAAGTATTTCAAATAGATTTCATTCATTGGGCCTTTTAATGTTCAAATCATATCTTGGTGATGAATAATTAGTTTAATCCCACAAATCAATGCATTATATGAACAATTACTCAAATTAGATCAATTTATTAAATTTTATGATCCAAATAAAAAAGTTATTAGAATTTATTCAAATTTTAGATTTTAAAATTTTTTACATATTATTACCAAAAATCCAAAAATAAAAAAAATGATGAAAATAAACTCAAATTGATAAATTGATATGGATTAACTAATTGAAAAAAAATGTTTAAAATATTATATCTATCATAAAACCTTTTATGTGTCTGTGTATTTTTCTGTAAAACCCATGGGGTACCTGTTGAGCCACCGACCACTAGTCACATGGTGTGTGAAATATTTCACACGGTTTATGATTTTATATTTCCCCCAAAAATGATGTGCTATATCCATGTGTACATTCGAGTGTGTGTTATTTTGTAGAACATGTCATGAAGTCAAGTTTTTATAGAACAAATTTTTGTTTCACATTGTTTTTCTCACACACCCAATTCCATGAATCCATCCATTAATCCTACCAATTAATGGTAGATAAGAGTTTACTGAGACTCACCTTCATCATTTTTTGATTCTAGATATATGATTTTCTCATAAATCTACTCTCATCATATGAAGTCACACACTGCATGCTAAACTACAAACAGGGACTCCAAATCCAATAGCATTTGATCCCGGATCATTCTCCACTATCATGTACTATGATCACATCATCAATTTTGAACTCGTACCTATAGTATCGATATATTATGTTGATGAATAATCATGTAATGAGATAATATAAGATATTAGTTGGACCTACATACAAAATAAAAACCCATGATGAAAAATTAATTAATATTGTAAAAATGAAAAAATGAGGAATGATCATTGATCATTGTCCAGGTCGGTCTTGATTCATTGCATTTATAATGAATAACAACTTAAAAATTAATAACCATTAGGTAAATCAACCATTAATCTAATGTTAGTGTATGGATAAAATCTTATTATTGGAATTTATTTGTATTGAACATTGTATATCAAAATGGAATGAATCCACATAAATAAAAAATCATACCATTATTTTGGATCAATCATTGATGAATAATGATACCACGTTATAGTTGTCTTTATGTTCCACAAAATCAATTGACCTAGATTTTTTTCATGGTATTGATCAAATTAGTCGATTAGTCTTCATCTGTCAATGATGTCCTCCAATAAATAAACTCTATATCCCAATGATTTGTTGTTAAACCTACAAATTAGTAATAATCACAAATTTATAGGTGTGTATTGGATCATGGTTCTAAAAATAAGAAATAAATTTTTTTATTTTTTTATTTTATTATTAATTTCGATGATAACTCATTATGTAAACTCACTACACCAAAAATTATTTTGTACTACCTCGGGTAAACACACCATTATAGACTCAACATCAATGTCATATTTCCCATATGATTCTCCATATGGTAGTTATCTATTTATTTTGAGGAATACTATGAATGCATGATATTACACCTTTTTTCATTATTTCAATACAGGGATCACCAGGCCTCGAAATGTCACATCATCTCAACTTTATCTCTAAAAATATTTCATATAGTATCCCAAATTCATAAATTAAAAAATAAGATTCATTACATATATGACGTAAGAAGAACATAGTTAGAACAAACATGCACCATTTAATTTATTTGGTATTAAAATTCATCTCTATTAGTAGCCATGAGCCAAAAAAACAAACTAATGATTAAAATATTCCAAAACACCCCTCTCCTCATGTAACACCCAGATGTTTTTATGTAATACATTATTCAAATAATTTTTATTCTTTAGTAGCTTTTTTTACATGGAATAATCAGTTTAATAAAACCATGAAATTTCCTTAGTATAAAATAACTGTTATTTCCCAACCATTAGGTTAGAGGTATTAAGATTAACTAACTTACTAAAATGCATTATGAATTCATTAGCTTTCAATTATTTATGAAAAATATAAATTAGATATTTGAATTTTTGAGTGAATTAATCTTGGTATGAAATTTAATGAGATATATTTGTTATATAATTAATAAAATATTCTACATATTCATCCAATAGATATTTAAATCATAAGGTGTGAATAAACCCTATTTTTTGTATGAAAACCTATATTTTTTATAGGGAAATCTTACCCATTTCAATGGAGAACCACTTTTAAATTATCATTCGGGACATTAATAATTTTTATATAAAAAAATAAACATGTTATGTTTATTTTATATTTATAAATATACTTTGGATGAATTTGTTATATTTTTTGATAGCATTCATGTTTTGATATATAGTAAAAAATAATGTAAATTTTAATTAAAAGAATATTTTTATCAAAATAATTTATTTTAATAAATTATAATATTAAATGGTTTTACAGTATAAATAGAATATATTTTTATCATTTAATATAATTTATTTCATTAACATTAATTTTACATTTAATTCATATGTAAAAATATTTCAATCTTTTGCATTTTTTTAACTTTTAAAACTCATTCTCTCATTCCGAAAATGATATTGATTTTAAATTAAATATTTCACCTTATATATTTCAAATTTTAATAAATTGACACCAAATTTAGATTCAGTATGTCCAAATAATGTTAAAATGTTACTTTTATTTTTGGGCATTATGAATTGTCATTTTGGTAATTATTTTAATTAGCATGGTTAAAGGTAAATCAGGCAATTAAAGGTAAAAATAATATTATAAAATTAACTTAATACTTGTAAAAATCATATTTCATGACAAAAATATTCCCTTATAATCTATTCTTCTAAATGGAATTACTTAATGGAAACGTTCCCATTAATATGATAATAATGTTAATAGAATCAATGAATGTGACAAAATATCAAACTTTATTTTTATATAACTATATTAATTTTAATATATGGATAACTAGGATATAATATCAACTATAGGTAATATTGGGAAATGTAATATAATTAAATATATCATCGAAATTTATTTATAATTTTCTTAAATTAAATAATTACCATTAATAATAACAAAAACGTGATGCAAATAGTATTATATTGATAGAAATATGAAATAAATGATTTTAAAAATATGTAAAAAATATAATTTGAATTAATTAAGGATCTCCATAAATTTTATAGGTTATTTTGATAAATTTTCAGTATATTAAATGTATTTTGTGATGATTTATTCTTTATGGATTTTATATAAAATGATATAAATCAATACTATCAAAATTGACACTATTGATATTTTCTAAAAACAAAAAATTATTAATTTATTTAAAAATAATAAAAAATATTAAAAAATTACAAAATGATAATTATAAGGTTTAAAATTTCATAAAATATCCATTTATGGTAAATTTACACCATAAAAGAAAATATTTATGACCATTAATCATTTATAATTTTATTACAAAAATTAAAATTAAATTGACTAAATAACGATAAATAAAAATTATAAGGGTTAAAATTAAATTATAACGTCTATAATGTTTATTTATTGATATTATTTCAACCCATATTCAATATATATTCTAAATAACCCACTTTGGAGAAATTTTAATTTAAAAATTAATTTATATTATTTTAAAAGATTTGGTTTCTCCAATGGTGCCTCTCCCATCCCTTATAAATGGGAACCTCTACTTCTCTTTTAATCACACCCCTAAATCCATTTTTCCCTACAAATACCTTCCCATTTCCTCTCCCAACATCCCTCAATTCATCATAGAACCCACTCTATGTGTATAAATCTATCAAAACGGGGCCTTTGGTCAAATTAAAAATAGATACTCCAAAAGAGGTAATTGATTTATTACCTCTTTCAAAATTATTTTCTCCTTATACATCCTCTTATTATATTTTTATATACTAATGTAATAAATATAGTATCATATATAATAATATATGTTATGATAATAATTATAAAACCTTATACCTCTTTTTTTCCTTCCTATAAATAACAATTTCACCATGTGTGTGTACGTACGACTTACCATCTCCACGACACGGTGTAATTTGTAATTCAACAACAATTTATTTGGATGGGTGTACTGATGAGTCTAATGTATTTAATAAACTAATCTAACATGATAATTATTAGTTTATATTAATATAACATCCACTTCTATATCATTTAACCATTAAGTGAATGATATCATCACTCATGCGTACGTATGGAATACAATCTAAACGATGTGATGTGATTCATTCTACATGATCTTCATTAAACCATGATTATATTTATGAATGTAATAAATAAATATGATATTTATTTTACTAGTTTCATTATTTATATAATAGAATTTTTACCTATTAAGTGGAACATAATCTTATCAGAAAAAACATGTATACGAACATAATGCGGTTAATATCCAAATAACGAGTGACAATGGAATGTTACTAACAAAAAATGATAATAAATTGTATATAATATCAAAAAAATTATTATAAATCTATAATAAGTCACTAATATTATTTAAATCATTATACAAGAGTATTAGATACATACAATGGATATGAAACCTAATGTAAGGGATAATTTCATAGAATCATTTTTATTTTAGACTGTTTATACATAAGTATTTACTATAGTATTTTTATCATCCAAATCCATGTTTCCTAAATATGTAATATTATATTTGTTCTCATTTATTTTTTTATTATTAATATTACCGATTAATAAATATTATTAAATGGTATGAATGGAATATTTTGGTGTTTTTTGATGTGATGTACATTTTAACTTTTCTGACAAAAGTACAAGAAGAATTATTTTTTTCAATTATACAGAATAAATATATTTCTAATATTTCATAATTCCTTATTTCAATGTATCTTCCATTAACATATTTCAATTTTTTCAAATAAATTATTTTCTTTTAAAATTTCCTGGAATTTTGAGAAAATAAAAATATTTTGAAGAATAAATTATATTTTCTTCAAGAATTAAGTTCAAGTGTTGTATCCAAATTATTTTATATCTAAGATGAAACTCTTTAAATATGGATATGTTTCAATTCGTATAATTAATATTATTTTCTTTTGATAAATATGGAATGATATTATATATGGGTGTTGTTATGATGGATGATGTTTAAGAATCCCATTTTTTCTTATGTAATGTTTTGATGAATGATTTATGTTAATGTGGAACATATAAGAATGATTTCATTATAAGATGGTTGAGACCTATATCTCTCTCCAATTCAAGGGATAAAAAATTTTATCTCATGAGATATACATGACTGGAATGGAAAGTAAATCAGGTTCAGTCATACAGAGCTAAAATAGCTAGTAAACTCAGTTCACTAATAGAGTTTATCTGCTATGATGGACTCTGCAATGATCCTTGACTACAAGGAAATGATTTTCTATGATTATTTGTCTGAAAAAAAATCTTAATGTCTTAGATTATGTATTTTTGGATTATTTCCATTAGTTCTTATGATCTATTATCCCATTAAATGATATCATGATCTTGCATATGCAGGATAAAACATCCAAATGTTATGTTCTAAAGTCATATGATTGATATATGATTGATATTTTCCTTTGTTTATACTAACTGATCATTTAAGACCACCCATTCATCTGTTTATTTTTCACAGGTCCTTAATAAGGGTATTATGTATGATATTCCAAAAATGATTCAAGTTATGAAAAATTAAGTGGGAGACAATTTAGATGATTTATGAACCAATTGTTTATGTTTCCCAATTTTGAATGACATTATACCTATATAGTCCTATCAGGAATTTATTATATGTTGTAATGAATTTTATTCAATTTTGATGTAATATCAATGTATGTAATGTATTGGTCGTTATAAATTCTATTAGATGAAAGGTATAGTTAACCTTTGGAAACTAGTATGAGAAAGTCTTTGTAAGTACCCTAAAGATATTTCTATGTATTGGATACAATACTAGTATTTTAGAAATGACCATTAATAAACTATGATAATACATTAAGTGTTTAAAATTGAAATTTTATTCTTGATTATGTGTTTTTTGTTTCATTATTGTTTCCCACACTATGCATCTTAGTTTTAGTCAATCGATGGATGCCAAATGAACCATGTTAATGATGAATGTGACTGGAAATGCAATGATTGTCCCCATGAGAAACCAAATGTTATGGGATCTGGAATGAAAAATATTGTATCCATTCTCACACAACATTCTCAAGTTATGAAATTTCAGGGCTTCCAAACAAGTAAAAGTGGGAGCATCATTATGTTGAGTCCTTCTTGAGACAACACACACCTTTATTCAGTGGGTAATCAAATCCATTAGTTGCTAAAAATGGATTGTTACCACAGAGAGGATAATATCAGTTCTATAATGTTCTGAACATGATAAATCCATCTTATTAGTCTGTCATGGGAAGGTGAAGCTGGTAAATTGGGGAATATTATCAATAATTAGAGGAAAATTGATGAAATTGAGTCCATGGAATGGGACATGTTGAAGAACTTGTTTTTCAAAATGTGCATTCCTCATATTCCTCAAACAATGATGGATAAGGTGTTCTATGTATTTCATGAAGATGATGACGAATCCATTAGTACCTACGATGAAAATTTTACAACGCTTGCATGGTATTCTTCTGGAATGTTTATCCAACCTCAGAGTAAAATTGATCGATTCTTTAGTGGTTTAAAACCAAGTCTCCAAAGGGAATTTTAAATAATGGTCTTTAATAGATATGAGTAAATCGTTTGTTGTTCCATCATGGATTAGATGGATAGTTGAGTAACCCATCAATCATATGGGTCTGATAAGAACAGTAAAATGACATTCAATGGAAAATCTAAAGATCAAAATGAAAAGAGGATGTGTTTTCCCTTAATCTTAATGTTTTGAATGAAACATGGAGGAAATTGTCATAAAAGTACAAGTAAATGTTTTATGATTGGAAAAGAAGGTCATCATGTATTTGCATGCTGAAGTAATTGAAAAAATATGTGTAATAATGAAAAAATGGAAAAGGTTACACAGAATTCACCTCATACACTTCAATGGTACAAGTGATAAGAAATGGGAAATTATGCTAATAAATTCCATAATATAAGAGTTAATTATTTTGATCTTTTTCAAAAAAAACTCATAAGGCCAATCACAAAGTAAAATCACATCAAATCACTATCGGTTATGCGGAGTATGATAATGAATTTGTGAAAGGTATTGTTTCCATCTACTCTAATGTAAAAACAGTTTTATTTGATTTTGGATCCATCCACTATATTATTTCTGAAAAATTTTCTAAGGATATCATCAGATTAACTAATCAATTATATGTTAAGTTAGTTGCGACACCTCAAATGGGACAAAAATCACCTCAAGAGTTTATAATTCTTCTCCAGTTGAAGTTTGTGCGAATGTGCTTCTTGGAAATCTTATAATCCTTCCTATAGTGTAATTTGATATTATTCTTATCATGGTTTGGCTTTATCTATATGGAGATCATGTCAATTTCAATGGAAGAGAAGTCACATATCATATTCCAACTCAATTTATGATCATCTATCTATGGAAGGATGAATATAACTGTCTAGTTGAAATGTTTCCATATTATGGGTCTTGATTCCTATAAATGAAGGATATTAATAAAAAATGGTTTGGGAGAAACTCATGATTATGAATACACCCATTGTACGAGTGATTGATGATGTCTTTCTAGAGGAATTTCTATTCTTCCACCAAATTGTAAAATGATATTATAATAGAACTCATACCAATTTATATGCTTATTTTAAAGACACCTTATAGAATATCCCTAATTGAGTTGAAAGAGTTGGATAAGAAACTAAAATATAATATTGATAAGGGATTCATATGCCATAGTGAATCACCTTGGGAAAACCTTTTCATTTTTTAAGAAGAATGATGGATCAATGATACTCTATATTTATTATCATGAACAAAGAAAGATCCCTATCAAGAAAAACTATCCTCCGCGCATTGATGACTTATACGACCAACTATATAGAGCTCAAAAATTATTAATGATTGATATTTATTTAGGATATCATCAATTATGGGTCAAAAAGGATGATATACCATTGACGACATTCCGTACAAGGTTTGAACAATATGAATTAATAGTGATGCCTTTTAGTCTTACTAATTACTTTTATATATTCATGGATATAATGAATATTGTATTTATAGAATACCTTGATTAGTTTTTAGTAGTCTTTATAGAGGATATTATAGTCTATTTAAAGAGAAATAATGATCATGAATGACACCTGAGAATTATACTAAAGACCCTGAGAAAAGATAATATTTTTGATAAAATTACCAAGTGTTATTTATTTCTTCATAAAGTTACATATTTTGATCACATAATCTCAAGAGATGGGATACCTCTTGATTCATCAAAAATCAGAAGTTGTTAAAATTTGGCAGAGACTAAAATGATTACAGAGATATGATTTTTTCTTTGCTTGGATGTATATTATCCACATTTTTTAAAATATTTTTCTCTATTATCTAATCCACTCACCATGTTTACATAGAAATGAGTTAAGTATGTATGCAAGTAAGAATGTGAAGAGAATTTCAAAGAGCTAAAAATAAGGTTATCCAGTGCACCTATGCTCACACTACCTTGTAGTGGAGAATGTTTCCTGATCTATAGTGATGCATCCAGGAATATGATTTGATTTGTTCTCATGTAAAGTGATATGGTGATAGCGTATGCCTCATGACAGTAAAAAATCTATGAGAATAATTACCCAACTCATGATTTGGAGTTATTTATGGCAATCATTTCATAAATGATATCGAGGAATTATCTTTATTGTGAACGACGTTATATTTTTATTGGTTAGAAAAGAATAATTTTTATTTTCACACGAAAGGAGCATGATATTCACCAAATAAGATTTTTGGAGTATATTAATGATTATGTCTTCTCAATACATTAGCACCATAGGAATGCGAAAAAGGTGTAATATGCATTGAGTCGACAAGACTATGAAAGCCTATCCATGATAATGACCCCAAAAGATACAATATTTTTTGATTTGGAAATAATGGATCTAGAAATATTAATGGAAGGGAGAAATATTATCTTTTATAAATGAATATTAAACCATATACACAAGTGATCATTAAGTAATAATAGAAGAAATATGGAGAGAAACAAAAGGAGATACAAAATTTTCCTGAAATCAACCTTGATTCTGATAAAATAATATGGTTTATGAACCAGGTTTGTATTCAAATCATAGCAAAATTAAATATGGATCTTTTGGATGATACAGATAGTTCTTTATTCTCTATTCACATTGAATACACATTTATGTACATGGTCCTAAAACCGTATTTCTGGTTGGATGCAATGAAAAGTGATGATGTTGAATATGATTCTCAATGCTTGGTTTTTCTACAAGTTAAGGCTAGGAGACTGAAGTCTAAGGGGATGTTAAAACCATCTCCTATACTGAAATGGATGTGGGGAAACATCACTATGGACTCCATTTTTGAACATCTAAAAACATCCCAAGGTATTAAAATTATCTTGAATTTTGTTGATCGCCTTACATAGTCATCACATTTCATTCCTAAAATTGAGGATTTCTATCTTGATCAACTTTATATGATATATATAAAGGAAGTTGTAAGATTACATGGAGTACCAATTTTAATTAAATGTGATCGGGATCTGAGGTTTACATCAATGTTTAGGTGAATTCTACACCATGATTATTATATAGAGTTATGTATCAGCACTGCTTATCATCCTCAAACAGACAGTCAGTCTGAGAGGATAATTCAAACTCTAGATGGCATATTGTGAGCGTGCTCTTTGTCTTTTAAAGGTTGTTGGGATAAACACTACCTTTGGTAGAATTTTCTAACAAAAAATTGCTTTCAATCTAGTATTCAAATAGATCCGTATGAATAACTCTATTGAAATAAGTGTAGAACACCAATTTCATTTGATATAGTTGGGGAATGAAATCTATTTTGACATAATATTTTCAATGAAATGAAATAAAGGGTCAGATCTATTCAAAAACACCTAAGAGCAGCTCAAAGTAGATAAAAAAGTTATGTTGAAAATTTATGAAAAGACCTAGATTTTTATATTGGTGATAAAGTATATCTATGGATATATATCTAAAAGATATTAATGTGATTTGGAAAGAATGTAAAGTTGAGCCCTAGGTATATCATTCATTCTGAAATACTAGATCGTGTTGGGAAGGTAGCTTACAGATTGTCACTTCCATTTAATTTCTTGTAAGTTCATAATGTGTTCCATGTATCTCTCCTATTAATGTATATACTTGATCCTTCACATGTACTAATCATAGATGTTATACCACTGGAACAATGTATTTCTTATGAAGAACAACTGATAGAGATTTTGGATAGTAGCCAAAAATTTCTATGACACAATACCACTTTATTAGAAAAGGTTTTATGGTGGAACCAACATTTTGATGATGCTACAAGAGAATATAAGGATATGATGTGGGAGAGGTATCATCATTTGTTTGTTTCCAAGTGACAAATTTCCAGGCTGAAATTCAGTTTACGGGGGGGGGGGGGGTAGAATGAAACACTCAGATGTATTTATGAAATATTTTATTTATATAATTTTTAATCTTCGATAGCTTCCATTAAAGGAAATTGTGAGTTAAAATGAACTGTGATACTCCCTTAGAATAAAATTACTCTTATATCAAAGCCTTCATATTAGCGAAAATAATTATATTTATCTTAAGAAAATTAATTGTGAGTAATTAGTTATCAATTATTTATGAAAAATATAAATTAAATATTTGTATTTTTCTACGAATTACTATAGGTTATGAAATTAATAAGATATGTATGTTATAAACATAACAAAATATTTCTAATATTCATAAAATAGATATTTTATTAATATGGTTTGAAGAAATACCTATTTATTATGTAGAACACTATATTTTTTGAAAGTGTAATATTACACCCTCGAAGGGTGAACCCATTTAAAATTAATTTTTTGACACATTAAAATTTTGTATAAGATAACATAAATATATTATTTGAATGTGAGATATATAAAATTTACATTGGAAGGATTTCCAATATTTCCTATAAATACTTATCCATTGAGGATTAGTGTCAATAAATGAAATTTTATGTGAAAGAATCAATTTTTCATTGAAGTAGTTTTTAGGGATAAATTTTAATAAGGAATGGTATTAATGTATAAATATAATATATTTTTATCATTCAATATAATGTGTTTCTTTATCATTAACTTAACATTGGATTTATATGTAAAAATATATTTAATATTTTGCAATGTTTTAACTTTTAAAAACACATTCTCTCATTCCAAAAACGAGATTTATTTCCAATTAATTATTGTTCCTTATCTGTTTTATATTTTTAAAAATAGAAACCATATTTAGAATCTATATTTAATAATTGTTTTAATAGGATACTTTTAATTTTTGGCATTATGAATAGTAACTAGTAATTATTTTTATTACCATGGTTAAAGGTATATGAGGTAATTAAATGTAAAAATATTATTACAAAATGACATTAAGACCTAAAAAAATCATATTGGATGAATAACTTATAACCTTATAATTTTTGGTGGTAAATGGATCACTTAATGGAAACTATCCATTTAATATGACATTAACTTTATGAAAATCCTGGAATGTGACAAAATTTCCAACTTTATTTTTATATAAGTATATTAATTTTAATATATTCACAGAATGGAGATATTATCAACTATATGTAGACTATGGAAATCTAAAAAAATTATATACATCATAGAAATTTATTTATAATTTCTATAAATTAAATAATTTTGATTAAGTATAGCACAATAGTGACTCAATAAATTCTGTTATCAATATAAATATCAAATAAATGGTTTTATAAATATTAAAAGAAATTTAATTTGAATTAATTCTTGTTCTACATGAATTTTATACTTTTTTATGACATGTTATTAGTATTTTAAATGTTTTTGTTCAGAGTTTTTTCCTATGTGGATTTTATTTAAAATCAATGAACTAAATAGTGTCAAAACTGAACTATTGATATTTTATAAAAAGAACATATTATTAAATTATTTAAAAATAAAAAAAATTATAAATTATAAATTTATAATTACAATGTCTAAAATGTCATAAAACATCCATTTATGGTCAATTATAATCATATATGTGAATATTTATAACCATTAGATATTTAGAATATTATTACCACAATTAAAATTAAATAGATTAAATAAGGATAAATCAAAATTATAAGGTTTAGTATAAAGGAAAAATATGTCTAAATTATATTTGTTGATAGTTTTTTGAACCATCCTCATACTAAATTCAATATAATTTACTTTAACACCATTTTAATTTATGAAATAATATATATTATTTTAATAATTTTTGTTTTTCTAAAGGTAGCCTCTGATCTCTTATAAAATTGGAACTCTCCTTCTCTATTAATAACACCTCTAAATCGCTTTTTATCAGAAAACCTCTACCCTTTTCCTCCAAAAAATTCCATAAATTCACCTTATTGGACAGACTTTGGGTAGAAAGCCATCCGAAGGAGGCCTTTTGAGCAATTAAAAAAAGATACTTTAAAAATTGGTAATTGTTTTATGACCTCATTCAAAAAAATCATTCCTTCTTATACTACATCATCTTAGGTTTTTTCCATAATAATTTATTAAATATAGTATATTTAACATTATTAGATTTTATTATAATTACCGAACATCCTTATACCTACTTTTTTGAATCCTACAAATAAAAATATTACCATGCGTGTGTACGTACTATTTACTATCTCCATGTCGTGGTGTAATTTGTTTTTTAAACCATACATTTTTTGGATTGATATAATGATTACTATAAAGGATTTAAATAATAAATATAACATGATAATAATTCTGTATAGTTTATATACCATCCAATTCAATAACATTTAACAATTACATGAATGATATCATCGCTCATGCGTAAGTACCGCCAATCATCACCACGATGCGATGCGATGTGATTCATTCAACATGGTCTTCATTAATCTATGATAATATACATGAATGTAATGAATAAGTTGGATATATATTATAATTATACAATTATTTAATTGATATAAATATAACATAAGAAGTGGAATATGAATTTACATGACAAAACTTGTACAAGATCCTAAAGCATTTATTATCCGAATAACGAGTGATAATAGAATGATACTAACAAACGGATGAAAATATAATCATATATCATATCATAAGAAATTATTATGACTCTTTCGTAGGTCCGTAACATTATTTTAATCATTAAAAAGGAGTTTGAGATACATACGAATTATATTGGACCTAAGGTAAGGGATAATTTCACAATCTCCATACTATTTGAGACTATTTATATGTAAGTATTTACTAGGGTATATTAATCATCCACAACCATGTATCTAAAAATTTAATATTATTTTTGTTCTTCTAGAATTTTTTAAAATCAATTTTACCCATTGAAAATTTATATTTAAATAATATTATTGGAATATTTTGGAATTTTTGGAGATGGGGTACTTTTTGAATTTTCTGAATAAGTGTGAGAATAATATTATTTTATAACATATGTTGTATGAACATATTCATACACTATAATAAGGCCATATATCCATGTAGTCTCCTTATAAAATTTCAAGTTTATTTTCAAATAAATATTTTATCTTAAAATTTTCAGGCATTTTTAGAAAAGAAAACATTTTGGAAGAAGAAAGATTATTTTCCTCAAGAATTAAGTTCGACTGTTTAATCAAAATTATTTTCCATATATAATGACTCTCATTAAATATGGTTATGTTTCAACCCCTATTATTAATAGGTTTTTATTTATTAATTATGTAATTGTATTTTATATGGATTATATTTTTAGGGAATGATGTTTAAGAAACCCATTTTATTTTTTAGGTTATGCTATGATGATTGATTTTTGTTTTTTTGGAAAACATAAGAATGATTTCATTTTTAGATTTGTGGGACCTATATATCCCTCCAATGCCTTGGATAATGATTTATATCTCATGTGATAGACATGATTTGAATTGAAATTAAATCCGTTTTAGTAACAAATGGTCAAAACGTCAAGTAAACCCCATTCATTAATAGAATTTTTCTGCTATAACGGTATTGCTAATATACCTCTACTAATATGAAATTATTTTGTATTCTTTTTAGTATTCCATAGAAATTTTTATCTTATTTTATCACTTTTTGGAATACTTCAATTAATTGTAATGATCTTGTATCCCATTACATTATATCACGATCATTCATATGCTGGAAAATACATCCAAATATTATCTTATTACATCTTATGATTTGGTATGATTTATATTTTCACTTTTATACCTTTACAGAGAATTTGAGCTCATGCTTTCATATTTTTCTTTAACCCAGGTCATAAAGAAGGTTATTAAGTAAGATATTCCAAAAAGGTGTCTAATTACGAATAAATAAGCATAAGACAATTTAGATGATTTATAAACCAGTTGTTTATGTTTACCAGTTTCTAATGAAATTATAACTATACCATCTTTTCATTGATTTGTTATATGTTGTAATGAATTTACGTGAATTTTGATGTAATATCAAGGTATGTAATGTATGGGTCGTTATACCTCCTTTTATATATAATACCTCTCACCACCTATCATAGTCACACATTTTAAGCCTTCCACCATTCATAATTTGTTTCCAAAAATCATATAAATCCTCTAACCCCATATTAAAATAGTTTTTTTCTCACCAAAAGAAAAAAATAATTAGTTCCTTATGTTGTATTTCAGTGGACTCTGTTTAAGCGGAAATATTCTCAATCTATCCCTTTAATATTTTTCTTCTACATCATCCCAATATCCCACATAAAACATGAAATAATGATTCAAGTAAAATATTTATAAAATAATATCATTTTATTAATGAAATATCTATAATAATTTTTCTTCTATTCTCTCATCATTCCAAAAATAAATACATTGTTTTTATTATGGTGGATTCACTAACTCAAAGAACAACGTAATTATTTTTTTACACTACCATTAATATAAAGTTATAGAAATATTATTATTTTCTAATATTATGATAATTAGCATATTATAACATATTTCATGATTCCTGGATATATTATCAATATTTGAATTAAATAAAAAATATAGTTCATGATGGTCAGTAAAAGTGCCTAAAGTAACTATGTTTATAAAAACAATTCATATACTAAATTAATCAACCCTATGTAAAAAAAATTAGGATATTTGGGACCACATTAATTTTTTTATTTTCATTAATATAATGTAATTTAACTTCTCGAGTTATATTATCACTTGAAATGAACTCCAAAAATTATATTCTAATGATTCGAACATGGATTCATGTTACCAATTCCCTTAGAACAATGATATCAATGTTTATATCGCATTTCAGCAGTTCAAACGAACATAATAAAATATTTTATTTAATGTATATAATAAAATTGTGTTTGATTTATGAAATTAATGAACCTAGTTTTATTATATAGAAGGATAAAAGAATGTGCAGAATGCTTCTGGACATAGTATATGTGATCTCTCTAAACAACCGTATTTTTGTTTTGTTATGACCAATCGCTCTATAACTCACTTTATTTATCAAATTGATGTTATGGAATACATTATATTTCTTTATATATTTCTATTAAAATTATTCATTGATTGTTATCCCTTTATTTTATGTAGTTATGAATACCTTAAGTTCATTTCTCAAATGGCATAATTAAAAACAAACCCTACTAAGGGGACCTATTCTACCCCTCATTACATTATTGGAATGGACATTTAATGTCATTATTAACATTCATGAGTGCAGTAAAGATATGAATATTTTATGGATACAATTTCAGTTTACCTATAGATTACATTGGGTTTTTTAATGATAACTACATATTCATTATTTCATTAAAGGTCATACATTGTTTAATTAGAACACTATTTTATACGTTAATTTTTATATTCAATTATCAAAAAATTAAAACAAATTTAAAAAATAAACATGTAATTTGAGAACTATTTGTACACACAAAGAAATAAACATAAAAAATATTTAATCCATATATCTCTTTGATCCTTTGTAAAAAAATCCATTGGTTCTATTATTATGAATTTTTATTGAACACATTTTTTTACATTAACAATTTATGTGTTTTTTCCTTACAGATGATTAACATTTGAGGAAAAAATGAATCATATTCATTTAATGATGGCTGAATCTAAGGAGAACTCAAATTCATATGGAAATGTTTATGTCTTAGTGGATGATATGTATGTGATTGGGGAGTAAACCCAATCCATTTTTTCACTCTATCAACCATATAATGTTGTCTTTACAGTTATCCCTGATTTATTCTTGTGAAAATTTTAATGTTGTTTCTTAATTCCAAATTTCCATCATCTAATGATTCAATGTTCATTATTATTTTCTTCAATATGATTATTCAAGATCAATTTATTTTCAAGAATATTGTTATTCCATTGGAATCATGTGTCATTATTTATTATCATGTTTATCCATTTACATGGATTTTTAGCTCATCATATTTTTTAACTATTTTGTATGTTATCCAATGTAATTTTAGGAGCTCAAATTCAAAATGAAGCTCATTTCAAAGATTAGAGTAAATTATTTTTAATTTATTTTCACATTAATCTGTTATGAACCTAGTCATTAAACGATACTAGACCTCTCATTCTTTAGGTTTTATTTTTTTAATTTTCAGTTAAAGAACATTTTAAATTATCTATAAGAGACTAGTGTCAATGTAATGTTTTTTTATTTTGAGTCAGCGGTTTTTTAGTTTTACAATAATTTTGGTAAATTACCAATACTATATTTCACAAATGTAAAATTTCTGTCCTATTAAAATAGAAAACTCTAATGTTAAAAATTTATAAGATTAGGATTTTTTGTTATCATTAACAAACAAATAAAAATATTTTTATCCAATTGTAATTGTATAAACTATATATGTATTTATATAAACATTCATATAATTAAATATATGTTTGGTTATTATATTACAAACTAAATCCAATAATAATGGATGAGAATAATAAATGATATATAATGTTAAACACGATAATGGTGTCAAAATATGAAATTAATTTCGAGAATGTTATTCCTCTAGAGGTGTTTTAATTGATATGGTTTTTATATTGAAATATTTTTGGGAAGGTTGATCACAACACCTAACTCTATCACTATTGATAAAGGATTCTTAAAAAACTGCTTCAAATTTTATATATCACCCTCCTATCAATCCTTACTCTGTGAGAACATCGATTATAGGTTGTATTAGGAGAGGTAGTTATCATTCAACTATAGGGATCATCCTATGCTAAATTTGGTTAGTAAATTGTAAAATCAATAATATTATTTAATTAAAAATTATACTATATAAATGAATAAATATAAATCATGTTCAAATAAACATCATGCAAATATAAATATATATATTCAGATTATTTACAAGAGTGATGAAATTCAAATGAATAATATAAAATAGAGGAATTTCAAGTCACCGATTAACAATTGAAAATTTATCAATCTGTAAAAAAATGATTAGAAATCCATGACACATTCAAAAAAAAAATTATTCTTCCCATAAGAAGAAAAAACATTATATATTCCAAAAAATGAATTTACATTTATGACAACCTCATTTTATAATATGGGGAAGCCAACCAAAAATCTCTAAAACCAATAGTAACGTGTATTGATAAATGGAATAAGATAAACATCTCAAAAAACTTAATGAATAAATAAATATATCAAAAATTACTTTTGAGTTAATTTAATGAAGTTACATTCAATTATTACAAGTAAATGAAACAAAATATATAATGTAGTTAATGCACAATGTGGATTATGTTCTTATAAAAATCAGCCTATGTTCAAAGGGAAAATAAATATGGGTTTTCTTCTATGCAAGAAGAAGTGAGAGAACAAGAGGCCAAGAACATAGTAAGACATAATTAAAATCGAAGGGCTTGATACAAATATAATTAAAATGATGAATAAAACAAAGGAATCTTCTATGGAAAAAATTAAAAAAGATAAATGAAATAAATAGGAATGTGACCCTCTTACATGGGATAAGTCTCACATTATTCAATTAATATTAGATCAATATGAGGATAAAATCTGTGAATTCATATTATCAATGTGTATCACCACCTTTTGGGATCAGAAACTATAAACCAATTTGGATTCAACCTTAAGTCTAGATCAATATGACACTATAGGGAAGATTTCATCATTTATAATGTAGTATGAATCACAGTTGAATCCACTTTATACATTTTTGATTCATACTACTTATTGGCTTCGATGATAGTATTATAAGAACTTCACCACCCAACATTTTTATATCATGTATGTTTACATGTTCAACAATGGCATTCTCTATGTTTAATAACCAATGAACCATTCAAGAATTAATTTCAAATAAAAACTATTGTGGCACTTGGACGGATGAAATCAACATTTAAAACCATTACTACCCTCTCCAATAATTCTTTCATGACTAAACTATTGATGTTTTAATATCAAAGAACCACATATTCCATCTCTATTATACCTCCCTTTATCAAAATAGAAGAGACCATAGACACCTTTTCTATCATTATCCCTATGAATAGGATTGTGAAAATCCTAATATATAATCCCTCCATAAATTTTAAATCTACCCCATAAGTAGGGGTGACCCATACTGAATGGTAAGGGAACATATTGGTATCTTAATGGACCAGGGGCCCACTCATCTTATATGGTATGTGTTGGGTATAGAATATTCTAGAGGGTGGGAACTTCCAGTTTTAAAAAAAACATTAGAGCCAAAGAACCACTATATGAAAATACATCAGCAAATCAGATAGCCTTATTTAGAAACCACAAATAGAAAGTCAATGGGCCACGAATGGGATTGTGAACAAGGATTTGTGAAATATAAAGAACATTTTATAAAATTAATATATAATTCAATTATATAAAGCATAATATCACATAGATATTAAATAATATTTACAAAGGAATATTAAATGTAAAATTTTGCTGTACTAATAATGAATATTAAAAAAACTAATTCAATGAAAATAAATAAGGGACACCAAAAATCTGAAAGTACCCCCTGTGGAAATTATATAATGAAAATATTTGATTAGAAAAAATTTCATGCATCTCCACCTAGAAAATTAATCCCTAATGTTCATGATGTTTCTTCCCCATCTTGATCATTAATCCAGGTATCTCCTAAATAGGAAATCAACTACAAGGTGTGACCCAAATATTACTCCTCCATGTTTCAATGTGACAAATTTCACCCAAATTTGAATGATATTCAAGGGTTTCTAAAAATGCTCTTAATATATAAAAAAATTTAAACAAATTTCCATCATATAGTTACCATATTTTCTATATATGGCGATATAGAATAGGAATAACCTGACCTAATAATCACATCTAGAAAGAATTACTAAAAACATATCATCAGTCCCTAAAGAAAATTAATAAATATATTATTTCTATCATCAATATAATGTAATCTGAAATAAAAAAGATATTTCAAAAAAATAAATTTTAAAATTATATAGGATAATGAAAACAAGAATAAACTAGATTAACGAATAGATGGTAATAAAAAAGGAGTAAGGTCTCTATAAGAGCCCATAATAACACAAGAGGAATAATTCTCCTATAATTTTCCGTTATACACTCTAATATGATACATAAAAACCTAACATGAAGAATCTAAATGCAAGGTGTGTGAATATCATTAAATGTGTGATTTAGTAACATTATTTATGGAGATGACCACCTAAAATGGCTAAAATAAGATTCTATAAAACAAATTGATATTGTAATACCACATGTATATAGTCCAAACATCCCAGTATATCTCTAAAAATGAGAAAAAATGGGGGGATCAAGATAAAAAACTAGGGGGGAAATCCACTAAAAGGGAACACATCATAGTATACCATACAAATATAACCCAGTTCCTAATACTAGGAAACCAAAATAAATATACAAAAACATTCAATAATAAAATACGTGAAAATCAAAGGTCTTGTAAACAAAAAACATGATAATTTCTACCAAAAAAATTCCCAATTCATAAATTTTAACTCATTATAGCTCCATTGCGATAGTAAATTGTCTTATAGGATTTAGGGGAATAGAGAATAGCTAGATTAAGATTAACTCCTATGAAAAATATAAACTAGTGACCTAATAAACACATGACACTCCACACAATTAAATATATTTCAAATAAATTTCCAACCTTACAAAGGACCCTTTTGTAATAAGAAACCATAGATATAGAAAATTAGTTCCTACAAACGACACTCTGCAAGTCTTATACAATAAAAATATAAGGAAGAGAATGGATTTAATAATCAGTAAAAAAGACTGTAAAATTACTTCAATATAGAGATAATGAAGATGCTAAAATAAAATAATAAAATAATGTTACAATGTTAAAGCCACATACTAGTCATTTAACATATATAAAAAAGTGATTTTAATTTTTAACGAAACAAATTAATACCAATTACCACTTAACATCATTTTTGTTGTGGCCTTCACTTTGATGGGATACCGACATTCAACTAGGAGGATCACATGGGTTATTATTTGGTTATAAGATTTTAAACCCAAAATTGTGTTTCATTCTATTTTATAATATATAAACTAGTATAGATAAATAATTTCCCAAATAATTTAATCCAAATATAAAAATCAATAAATGGATTTACAAGAGTTAAAAAATCACAAGAACAATGGTAGTTTAATGAATATATAAACAAAAACTACTGCTTACAGAATTCTCAAGATGTATAAAAAAAATTTCTTCAAAATATAACCAAGACACAAGAGAAAATCGATTCATACAATAAGAATCAACATTATATATTTTTACATATATATTTCCAGAATAATAAAAAATTCATTCTACAATTTTAGGAATCGAAGCATTCATAAAAAATGAAAAATAGTGGGCCTAGATAAAAGGATCACAAGGAAATTCTAAAACAGCTTCAGGAATCATAAAAATTCAAAAAATATATCTTTATAAAATTGTATCTTCTTTATTATGTGAATCCATGTTGATGGAAAAAGGGAGGAAGGTAAAAAATAGACAAGTTTATTTACGTAATTTATCCAATTTGAATAATTGCAAACAGAATAATCCACATAAGGATATTACTATTTATAAAGAATGGAGAGTACAAGAGGCCGTCAAAATAACATTACACAATGAAATAAGGAATGGATATATACATGATAAAAATATGAATGAACAACCAGTACTAATGAGTTATAAAATATATCTATAATCGGAAGAGATATATGTCATACTTAGACCCCTTACCAAGTCTTAGTCTCAAATTTTCTAGGAAAAATCTTTTTTAAGGGAATGAAATCATGAATGTCACATTTTCAAGGTCCATCGCATGAATTTTTTTAAAATAGTTTTTTTACAATTTTTTCTACAATAGGAATAGTTTTGAAAAACATGTGTTGATGGTGGAAACATAGATGATGCCTTTAGGCATTGGGTGAATGGCGGCATCAAAGTTGCACCTTTCCTCTTTAAATATTCTTTACTATTTTTTATATTTAAATAAACATATTTCTGGTTTATATATATATATATATATATATAAAACAAAAAAAATATTGAAGAATTTATATGTTATTTAATATCCTATAGTACTAAAATTATAGAAGCCTGGATTCAAAAAAATTCTCTCACTCAGGGCTCCCATTTATAAGAGTGATTTATGTGGAAATCCTTCTACATATCCATTGTGGGATTTAGGTTCTCCGTTTCCTGTGCAGAACATTATGCATTTTCGATGTGGTATTCAAAACTATTTCTATAATATGAATTCGAATGAATATAAAATATAAACTATAAGACCAATACAAATGAATTTTTTTTTATTAAACCTATAATAAATAGTTAAAAATAATCATAAAAGAGGTTGATGAAAAATAATTTATAAATTTTCAAAGGCACCTACATGAAACATAAAATTATTTCAAGTATGGTACATTGAGAGCCAATAATATATAAAATATAAGAAAAATATAAATAAAACTTAAAAAATGTATTTAATATATAATAAATACTCTAAAATAAAAAGAATTTGGAAACAAATATTGATGAAAAATAATTTATATGCTTTCAAATCCACCAAATTGAAACATAAAAATATTTCAAGTAAGCGAATTTGAACGAATGTAAAATATTAACTGTAAGACCAATATAAATGAAAATTAAATCTTGCACTATTAATATAATAAATATTTGAAATCAAAAATAATTTCATAAATAATATTGATGATAAATAATTTATAAGCATTCAAACACACCTATCTGAATCATAAAAATGTTTCAAATATGCGTCTTTGAATGATTATAAGACGTATATATATGAAACATCAAAAATATATTAAAAATATAATAAATAGTGGAAAATTATTTATTTAATTAGTAATATAATTATTATTTATATAATTATTAATTTGTTAATTAATAATATAATTATGAATTATTAATTATCAATTATATAATTCGTTATTTAATTCGTAATATCATTAATAACTATATAAAAATTAATTAGTAACAAAGATATTAATTATATGATAACTAATTACTTAATCTATAATATATTTATTAATTATTAATTATATAACTAATTTTGTTAATTAGTAATATAATTATTAATTATATAATTATTAAATATATAATAAATAATTATTTTTTTAGTAATATAATTATTAATTTTAATTATTCCGTATTAATTATTAATAATTAATTACATAACACTATATTATTTAAATAGTAATAAAATTATCAGTTATATAATAATTATTTAGTTAATTAGTGACATAATTTTTATTTATAATTATTATTTAGTTAATTAATAATAAAATTGTAAATTATATAATAATTAGTTCTTTAGAAATGAAATTATTACTTATATAATAATTAATTATATAGTTATAAATATATGTAACAATAAATAATTAATTTGTTAATTTGTAATATAACTGTTAAATATTCTAATTTATTAGTTAATTAGTAATATATTTTTTAAATATATAATATTATGTTTTTTAGTAATATAATTATTAATTAGTTAATTTTTAATATAAGTTGTAATTAAAATTACTAATTATAAATTATATAATAATTTGTTAGTTAATTATTAATATAAATATATATTATATAATAACTAATTAGTCAATTAGTAATATAAAAATTAATTATAAATAGTTAATTAGTTAATAACAATATCAATATTAATTATAATTATTCATTATTTATTATTAATAAATAATTATATAATAATTAATTAGTTCATTGTTTATTTAATTTTCATTTATAATAAATAATTTTTTAATTAAAAATAGGGTTATTAATAATATAATTATTAATTATATAATAAATAATTAGTTAATTAGTAACATAATTATTTTTTATATTATAATTAAATAGATAATTAGTAAAATAGTAAATTGTTAATAATTAATTAGTTAATTAGTAATATAATTAATTATTATAAAATTGAAAATTAGTTATTTACTAATATAGTTATTAATTATATAATAATTAATTAGATAATTTTTTATATAATTATTAATTTATAAGTAATTAGTTAATTATTAATATAATTATTAATTATATAATAATTGATAAGTTAATTATTAATATAATTATTTATTATATAATAATTATTTATTTTGTAATATAACTATTAAATATAATTATTTAATCAATAATTTCTAAATTATAAATTTTAATAACATAATATTTAATTAGTTGAATAATAATAAAATTATAATTTTTTTATTTAAAAAATAATTACTTAGTTAGTTATTTAATTATTTCTTATATATTGAATAATAAATAATTACAAATAATACCTTTGTTACTATCTATCAAATTAATAATTATACAATTAATAATTATATTACTAATTAATTAGTTATTTATTATATAATTAATTTTCAAAAATTATAAATTATAAATTATAATGAATAACTATAATAAAAAATTATAGTAATAATTAATTATTTAACTATTATAAATCAAATAATTATATTACTATTTAAATAATTAATTATTATATAATTAATAATTATACAATTATAATTATATTACTAATAAATTATTCTAAAATTAATAATGATATTACTTATTAGAAAATTAATTAAATGGTTATTAATTAATAATTATTAAATATGTTACTAATTAACTAATTAATTTTTATATAATTAATAATTATATTAATTAATTAATTAATTAATTACTATTTTTTATATGTTTATCATATGTTTTACGTTTCATTTATATTTTCTTTGTAATTTATATTTTATAGTCTTTCTTAGCAACTTACTTGAAACATTTTAAAGTATCAAGTAGGTGGGTTTGAAATCTAATAAAAGAAAATCAACAACATTTTTTAAGAAATCATTTTTATTTTAAACTATTTATTATGTTTTTAATATATGTTTCAATTTTCTTTTATAATCGTCTTATAGTTTAATTTTTATAATCTTTTAAACCTGCGTATTTGATCAATTTTAATGTTTCAAATAGGAGTTTTTGAAAGCATACAAATTATTTTTCATCAACATTTTTTATGATTTTTTTATTTTCAACTATTTCTTATATGTTTAATCCATGTATTTTTTTTTCATTTATATTGGTCTTATAGTTTATTTTTTATAGTCTTTCAAAATCCCAAACATGAATCAATTTTATGTTTCATGTTGGTGAATTTGAAAGCTTATCAATTATTTTTCATCAACTTTTGTTTCAAAATTCTTTTCTTCTTCAACTTTTTCTTATATTTTTATTCCATGTTTTATGTTTTAATTAATATTGGTCTTATATTTTATATTTCATAGGCTTTCTAAGTCACAAACTTGAAACATTTTTTTTCAAGTAGATTACTTTTAAAAAATATAAATTATATTTCATCAACATATTTTAGAAAATTATTTCTTTTCCCAACTATTTATTATATGTTTAACAAATTATTTATGTTTCATTTATATTTGACTTATAGTTTATATTTTATAGTCTTTCAATGTTTAGTACATGAAATAGTTCTGAATCCCATATCAAAAATGCAGAATGTTCTACGTAGGTAATGGAGAACCAAAATCCCACATTAGAAATGCCGAATGATTTTCAAGGAAAACAATCTTACAAAAGAGAGCCATGGGTGAGAGATTCTATAAGAATCTAGACTATTGTAATGGAAGTAGTGTAGGATATTAAATTGAAAATAAATTCTTTGTGAAATTTTCGTTTTATTTATATATATATATAAACAATACAAAAAAAAATTAAAATTAAAAAATTAAAATTAAAATAATGTAAACACATAATTTCTTTTAGAGGAACAGAGGCAATTGAGTTGTGAAATTCACCTAAATAATGAAGGTGGTAGATGCATTTCCGCGTTTAGGACACAGTTTTTTAAAAAAAACTTATCCTACAAATATTTAAAAATTAAATTGGCCGAAAACATATATTCAAAAAACTCCTCCATCACTACCACCCAGAATAAAAAAAACAAGTGATCCCTCATGATATAACTCTAAGAATAGTTCAATAATACAGAATGGAGAAATTATCATCGAAGATATTGTAGGGAAAAAATTATTTTACCCTCCTTCTTTAGTTGAGAATAAGCTGCTACTGTGCTTCAGCATTGGAAGTCTAAAAACTTGGCCCCCTAGCATTTACAAACCCTCTTAGTTTTCCTCTTCAATAATAGTATGCTCCATGGTCATGAACTAGAAATACATTCACATATTACCTTCAAGTAAGGACCATGACTATTCTAGGTGGGAAGAAATTGCGTTTGAGATCTAGCATATCCATCTCATTTAGATCTATCACTTTAAAAACTGAGAATATATTGAATTAAATAACCATGTCTACCCTCTCTATCCACTATGTCTCATCTAAAATAAGAGATCTACATTAATCCTCATTTATCATTATCCTCATGAATATTAGAGGAAAAAAATAAGTTGTAATACCTCATTGAAAGCTAAACCTTCCCCAAAAAATATGGTAGACATACACTGAATAAGGAGGGACCTTATTAGGAATCCTGGAGGACCATGGGATCACATGTCATGCAATACATGTGTAGGGTGGACAATATTTAGGTGGTTGGGAAATTCAAGAGGAAACATATACTCGGGAACTTGAAAAGTTCGAGATACATTCCCATAAACTTATTAGAATAATCCATGTGTATAAATACAATACTTCAAGGTAAAGGTCCTAGAACGAGGTAGTGAACACATGTATATGCAACCCAACATTATCTTAAAAAAATTAATATATAATGCCAACATTTTAAAAAATTTAACACATTCTTATTGAATCAAAATTTTAATATAACATTAAATGAATAATTAATCAAAATAAAATTGTATATTATAAATGGGATTTAATTAAGAACAAAATCCAAGATACACCAAAATAATAAAATATAAACCACATAAATTAAATGTAGAGTATATTTAAAAAACACAATATCAAATATATCCACCATAAAAAATAAATAATAAAATGTATTAATATTCCTCACCACCTATATCCTCAATTCAATAAAATCCTAATTTGTAAAATACCTACAGGGTAAAATCCAAACACTCCCCTATCATTTATCTATGTGATAAATTTCACCTAAAGATGAATGTAATTATAAAGCGTTTGAACATGATCATAATATAATCCCAGAAATGTCAATGGAAAAAATACCAACAATTACATGAGTTTCTCTCAAATTATTCAACGAGGAAGTACTGGAAAAGGAAATTGGATCCTAATATAGGTCCTCAAAATATTTCATTAGTGCCTGAAGAATACAAAACAATAGAGAAATGATGTCTTAAAAAACGAATTTGTAGGCCAAAAGTCATTGATTTCACAATGAATGTATGATTGAACTGAAATTGGCCAATGAGAAAAGATTCAAAGTGATAAATGTAGAGTGGGTAATTCCAATATATAAAGGATCCACATGATCCAATATAAAAACAAGCGGATAGAATCAGGAAGAATCAGCATCTTTAATATACGACACACCTTGGGAAAATCAACATGATGACATTAGATACAAGATTTTAGAATATCATTAAAATTGGATTCCAAATATTCACCTAAGAATATGACATACTAAGAAATTTCTAGAAGGAGAGATCCAAAAATATAGGGAAACCAAAGGATCACATCCAAGAAGTCCCAACATCACATGACAACACTAAAATATGATATCAATGTATGGATGCAAGGAATTTTCCATGGGAACCATACCTCTAAAATGGAACACATCATAGTATAAAAACATAATGATACATTTTTTATAAAACGAATAATAGAATTTTTTTTAAAAGGGTCAGTAAGAAATAAAACAAATCATGGTGGTCCACCAAAACCCAAATTAAAGAAATTTTCCCACAAACTTCCTCAATGCTGAACTCACTCTAGGTCCAAACCCATAGTCAACTATCCTATTGGATGTTCATAACAACCCTTCAGTTAATTACATAGTTAAACATAATTTATTACATAATCTTGCACTTATGAAACATTGAGGATTTATGGGTCTATTATCTTTGTAAATTAGTAACATTAATTGACAAGATAAGACATAAAAAACATATTCTTTGAAAACATATTTTACATGACTACTTCATTTCTACATACTTAGCATTGAATGGGATAACCTAGGTACATAAATAAGAAAAAGGTGAGCTATAATGCCAAGTAATATAGAAAACAAGGTATACATGTTAGAAAATATGCATATAAATAAGGAATAAGAGTAACATTAACACAATGTATTGATATATCATGATTATCAAAACCTAGAAATGTGGAAATAACATTTAACAAATTATTAGCATAAGCTAAGGATCATTGCACATGGAGCATTAGTGAACCCTAATTGCACATGAATTAGCATGAGTAAACACAAATTACACTTAAATTAGCATGAATAAAAGATACATTTACTAGATGTATCATGATACTAATCTTTACACAATTCATTGGAGCACTATCTGGGCACACCCTTATTAATCATTTCATTTCATTCAAAAGTGTGCCACTTATATCATAGGACCCAGATTCACTAAACTTCATAATTTATTCCATTAATAGAAGATGGGGAATACATATATTTTTGTCCTAAATAAAAAATGACCCAGGAATAAATGTGAATACCCATGATAGAGAAATGGGTATGGTATTCACATACATGATGATTATGGCTTGGAAATTTTTTCTTAACTTCAGCAGCATAATGATGTTAAATAGAAATCGTAAAATGGGTTGATGAGAAATAAAGGGGCCTATCATAATTTATAGATGGAATGTATAGTATGTGGGTTATGGAATAAAATATTATAACATGTGTAATAGAATTTAGATGCATAATATATAATAATTTCTTGCATTTAAATGAGAAGAGATAAATCTCATAAAGAATTTCAGCATGTTAACGGTGTACATGGGAGGAATTAATGAGGGAGAAAGGGGTGTCTCATAATTTGAATATATGGAGGGAATTATAGTAGATGTTATTAATCAAAACCCTTATTTTTTAATTTAAAATAAAAGGGCATAATGATTTAAAGAAACATGGACATAAATTAAGAAGGGAATATTGTGAGGATCCCTTACATGGAAGTGTGATCCCAAAGAATTGGGAGTGGCTTGAGAGGGACTTATTGGTGCTTGTGGCACCTTTGGAGGATTATAGAAAGAGGAGGTCAGAGGTTTGTAGAGATCCATATGGGTTTATTGAAGATGAATGGTAGATTTACTGGGTTTATATTGAAAAGGAGAGATAATTCTTTATTATTGTGGTTTTGGACACCACACAATAAAATAATCAAAACCACATACCATACAAATTTTTCCCACAATTTTTCTAAAGTGGAGTGTGAAACAATATTTTACAAGTAAAATGACTGATCTTATTAAAATAGTACGATGTCATATGTGGTGGTGAGTCACACTCTCCATGAAATCATTTTAAACTGTTAAAATGTATTAAAAGTATTATAGGGTCCACAAAGGATTTTTAAAATAAATAAATAAACCTAAAATCACATTATTTTAAATTTAAAACATATATTGGAAAAAAATATCTTTTAAATTATTTTATTACATCACTATTAGGATAATATGATGTCATAAAAAACATTATATATTTAAATAATATATATTATTTACCAAACAATTTGATTGTGTCAGAAAATTATGAAAAATTCCCCTTTGGATAATTCTGACATCATTAATCCAAAAATAATATCAATTTTATCAAATAATTTTTAATATATGTGATTTTTTACATTTAAAATAAAAACCTATATTTATCAAAAAATCATGGGTTTTGGTAAAAACTGCTTTCAAACAGTAATAAAAATTAAAATTGTATTCATAACACTAAAAAAAAATAAACAAATATTAATTTAGTAATAATACTATCTTACCTTTTTATTTAATTTAAAAATAAATTAATTCATCAAAAAATATTTCATAATTGAATATTAACTAAAAAACTATTTGTTCTTTAAAAATAATCTACTAATTAACTATAATAAAGTGAATGTATATTATTTATTCTATAAAAACATAACGCACGTAATCATAGTTCTGGGGTCTTATTACAAAACCCATTATAACTCCTACATAAGACCTAAGGGTAAGGTGTGCGATCGTGAAAATATCTTGGGGTGGCGCCGATAACATCGCTGGGTTGGTAATCTCTATTAATTTCAACTTCTCTCATAGGCGATTCTATTTAAGATTAACGTGTTAAATATTGGCTTCGTCTTGTTCTAGAGAGAAGCCCATGGAAAACAACTCATTTCTAATCTTTAAAAAAGGGCTTCATATGGAGAAATTATATTTGATGACGCCCTCTCCTCCTTTGACTAATTAAATTAGATTTGTCTAAACCCTATATTTATACTAATCATGTGGTAACTCTTAAGTGGTTATATTTGCAACGGTAACAATTCATAATGGTATTTTAAAATATAAAATCATAAAACTAAAGAAGTGAATATGTTTCATATAACCATTTAAAATATTGATACATATAATTAGACCAATAGGAATTTTCCTTAATAAATGTTTGGGTAGTTAAAATATTCCTCATATAAGAAATTTCCCCCTCTGAATATCCTTTTCTCACACTAAAACTGATGAGGGTAACTTTGCTTTATACCTTCCACTAATTCCCACATTTCATCTTCAAAATTTTAATTTCTACACAACAATTTAATGAGGGGAATTGTGTTATTTCGTATAACGGTTTCCCTATTATCTATGATCCTTATCAGATTATCTTTAGAGGAGAGGTCATTATCTAATGGAGCAACTTATGGATTGGGTACATGCCATGGGCAAGGTTTGTACTTTCTCATGAGTGATACCTATTATACATCATGTACTTGAGATAAGTTTTGTGTGAGTTCTAGTTGGTAGGTCACTGCTCCAATGTGATCAAGGATCCCAAAACGGCCAATGCACCTTACACTAAGCTTTCCCTTCTTACCAAATCTCATAACTCTCTTCTGCGATGATATGTGGCGAAATACGATGTCTGTGATATCAAACTCTAGGACTCATCGATGATTATCAGCAAAGCTCTTTTGACTATGCTGAGTATATTTAATGTGATTATAGATGTTATTAAACTTCTCCACCATTTATTCGACCATATTGAACCAAGGAGTTTTCTCTCCCCAACATCAACCGAACATGCAGGTGTTCTACACCTCTTCCCATAATGGAAATCATAAGGATCCATTTGGATTCTTGAGTGGAAAATGTTTTTTTAAAGAACTCAACTAGAGGATGATGTTAATCACATGCTCCATTGTATTCCATTGTGCATGATCTATACTTGTCCTCATGTGTTTGGATAGTCTGCTCAGACTGGCCATCAGTTTGAGGATGATAAGTCGTACTGAAGTTTAGCTCTATATTCATAGAATGTGGAAGACTCTTCAAGAGAATAGTGGTGAATCTTGGATCACTATCAGATATAATATATTATTACAATCCATGTATCCTTTCCACTTATCTGACATATATTTGTTCCAGATGATCGAATGAGAAATCTTCTCTAATTTCAATAATGTATACATTCTTTGTCAGGTGATCCCCAACATCCATGATAGCATTGTCTCATTTGGATTTATTTCTAAGTCCGGTGATAATGGACATGGTGATGTTCTCCCATTTACATTTTGGTATGGGTAATGGTAACATCATCTCCATAGAGTTCTACATCTCAGACTTCCCCGGCTAACATTCCTGATGTATAATTAATGATATCCTTGTAAATGCTATGACACCAATAGTTCTCTCTAAGATCATGATACATCATTGTATTTCTAGGATTAATGGATAAATTCTAACTATTTGTATCAAACAAAGGATATTTCTATAACTATGGATTTGATGCAACAAGTAGTCGTGACCCAAATCTCACAATTCATTGTTCTTTAACATTGAACTACGAGGATTTCAATTTTCTGATAGTTTCCACTTTCTCTGAATTCCCATATCATCATTTTAATCATCCATTAACCTTTCCAAAAGATATGGTTGACAAAATATGTGAAAGTATTGATGATGTTCTATTCTGTATGATTCCCTTATCCATCTTCATTAAATCTAATAAGATTGGATCCAATTCAATTCACATCAATGATAGAATCATAGGGTCCTTTCAACATAGATCATCTTCCGCCATGTTCACTTTCCCACGGTGGTAATGGATTGAGCATTAATAGTATCTGATCAGATCTATCCATCTTCATTGGTGCATATTCATCTCATTCTGTGTGAATATATAATTGATTCTTTTTTGATCCATGTGTATTTCACACTTCTCCTCAAAGAGGAAATGTCGCCAAATTTTCAAATGAAAATTATTGCATTCAACTATAGATCATGTGTTGGATAGTTTTTCTCATACACATTCAATTATCTTGATGAAATGGAAATTTCATTGACATTTTAATCAATATAAACCCCTTGACATTCTTCAAAGAATCACAAAATAACTCAAAATTTTCTCCACTAGTGGGCAGTGTGAGAATTGGTGTAGTGATAAAAATCCATTTAAACTCTTTAAATCTATTGTTGCATTCATCACTCCATGAAAACATGATACCCAACCGAGTTATCTTTGTAAGGGGGTTTGAAAATCATGAGAATATTTTCACCAATCGGCGATATTATCCTTCTTACACAAAGAATCTACAAATATCCATCACTGATGTCAGCCTCAACCATCCCTCTATTGCATCTTCCGTGGAGGTATCCACAGATATCCCATTGCTTGTGATGATATTTAAAAATAATGAGACTTCCATAAACCAGAACTCACACTTGATGTACTTTTCATAGAGATTCTCCATTCACAAGTTCTCCAGTACAATGCTTAGATGATCCTCATGCTCCTCCTTAGTTTTAGTGGATATTAGAATATCCTCAATAAAGAGTACCAGAAATTTATCATGGTAATATCTGAAGAATATATTCATCCATTCCATGAAGATTATTGGAGAATTAGTGAGTTTGAAAGGCATTACGTTGAATTCATAGTGCATGTTCCTGGTATGAAAAGTACTATTGGGTATATCCTACTTCCTCACCCTTGGTAATATCACGACCAAAAATCCACCTTGGAGAATTATTTTTCCCCACATTGCAGATCGATCATGTCATAAATTTGGGGAAGATGATACGTGTTCATTACCATGATTCTATTTTGATCATGATAATCAATGCAAAGGCACATTGACCCATCCTTCTCCCTGATGATGAGGACTGGTGCACCCCATGGTGAAGAAATTGGTCCTATAAACCCTTTATCTAGTATTTTATATATTTGTTTCTTCTTCTCCTCATGCTCCACAAAAACCAATCTATATGGAGTCATGGATATTGGAAATGCCCCAGGTATAAGATCAATTGAGAATTTAACATTTCATCTAGGATGTAGACCATTAAATTCCTTGCAAAACACAACAATTAATTCCTTCAAAATATCCTTGTCTTCAAGTATGGTCACTTCCTTCGACTCAATAAAATTAACAAGATACATGTGCTCATAGGTCATTAATATCCACTCTTGATATGATGGTGCTAAGAAATATTCATCCTCATCCTTGCACCTGTCTTGTATCGGGTTTCGATTCTCCATATGGAGAGTGATTTCCCCCTCACATAAATTTATATTGGCTTTATAAGGAGATATACCTTCCATTCAAATAATTGCATCAAATTCCACCATAGGGAGTATGATGAGGTTCAATGTGAATGTCAAACCACAAATTATGTTAGTGTATGAGTTATATTCATGAGATACATTGATTTACCAATTTTCCATTCTCACCGACATCATCACTTTCATGATTTTTTGTGGTGTGGAGATTGTTTTAGTTATAATTTAAATATAAAATAATGCAGAGAACTGATATCATAATGTATGATTGTTATTATTAATTGAATTACTACCGTACCGGTAAGAACATTGTTTCTGGGGTTCTCTTCGACAGTAGAGATAGAAAAAGCTTTCTCTTAATGACTTGGAAGTTGTTGTTTGCCTCTAAAATACCGTGGATTAAGGAACTGGTTTGAAAAGTGCCTAAGTTCATTACAATTTAATGAATGAACAATGAATTGAGGGTAAAATAGATCATTCCACTCCTATATCTCATCAGCTGGTTTTTCATGTCGGCAGTTAATTTCCATGTGAAGTTCTCTTCAACACCAAAAGAAATTCCTCATCCCCTTCAGGAAACATTTGGGGTTCTTCTTTCTGAAGCATTGTAAAATCGTGTGCTAGAATGTCATAGAAAAGTTGGATTGATCCCTTAGACTACCAGAATTAATTTCCACATTACGCTTCTTATCCCCATGAAACCCCTGATATTCACTGAACTCTATTTCATCATTTAGTGTACAAAGAACTATTTCCTCATAGCTTTGGAAGTCACAGATCGCAAGGGATTTCCGTAGGCTAGGTTTTTCCCACCAAAGAAGTGTCCAACCTTTTATTCAGGGGTGTTGAAAAAGAAAGAGGAATATCGTGCAATCCTTGTGACATTTTCCACGTATGCTCTCCTGGATTCATCCTATTTTTGCATGTGGGTGAGGATGTCCCTTTCCATAATAATTCGAAGGGTGCATGGAAAATAATTATCGAAAAACAATTTCTGTAAAACCTTCCATTCCAAAACATCAATCCCAAATCCGGAATCATATTTTTGATAAATTTACAACATTGATTAGCTTCAACCACATTACAATAAGTATCCATAAGTACATTATCTTGTTCAGAACATTGAATATTGGATTAGATATTCTCAATGGAGTTGATACATTTTGTGGCATTTTGAGGGATCAATTGATCCATTAAAAATAAGAGGCCATTATTTTAGGAAGCTCTTGATTATGACTTGTTCTTTCTGTGGGGGTTGAACTTTCCTCTTAACCTATGATTCTATTCAAAACATGAGTTAACTGAGAGAGTATTGTGACAATGGTTGTGATTCCTACTCCCACCAGAAATGGTTTCTCATTATAATTGTCATCACTTTGATCTTCACATTGGATATTAGCCTGAGTCCTCCTATTACTGGCCATTGGCTGGTATAAAAGGAATGAATGGAGTAAAACATAAATGGTATTCCAATTACAAAAATGGATAACTTATAAATTACATTTTTTTCTTTGACATATCTATGTTATCCTTTATCTACTTCCCAAAATATATTCTTAGGGTTATTTTTTTAATTCCCAAAATAATTTTTCATAAAAAACGTATGAATTTACCAAATCATATACCCTATGATTTTTTTAACCAAAATTTCAGAATGACCCATTGTCGTGAACCAGTTCTCATTCGAGTTGAGCGCAAATCAGTGTTTTCAGGTTTTAGCACTAGAAACATCTGTGTGAGTGTCACATCTACCAACTCGTATCCAGACAGGGATGTAATTACTTGATAAACCACTTTCTCAATACTCACCATAATTTAGGGATGTGTATATTATAATTATTCTTATCCCTATTTCTATCACTAGGGTTTTCGAATCCCAATCCCAAAAACAACTAAACATATTCTCTGATATCAACTATAACACCCCTTCTATTTATTACCCACATAAACATAATTCATTACACAAACATGCACTTAAGAATACTAGGATTATTGATAGGTCTAGTGTCTTGGGAAATTAGGAACATTACATAACATGTTAATACATAAAAAACAACATCATTATTAAAAAAATCTTTTACAAGACCACGACATTTCTTCTTACATAAAATTGAATGGGATTACTTGAGACCATGTATAAAAAATGGTGAGCTATAAAGCCCAGTAAAGGAGTAAACAAGGTATAACATTAATAATTAAATATAAGTTAGAAAATAGGAATACCAATGGATCGTAAGAGTAAAAAGAACATAAATGAATGATATATCTTGATTATCATAACACGGAAGTGTGGCAACAACATTTACCATGATATCTACATGAGCCCAGGCTTGTTGAACATGGAGAAAGAGAAAACCCTCATTTCAATTGCATTAGCATTATTAAAACCTCATGGAACATGAATTAGAATTATTAAACCCTCATTACACTTTACATATCATGATAATAATATTTAACCAATGCATTGGAGTGCTCTCAAGGAACACCATTCTTAATCATTTATTTTCATGCATAAGTGTGCCACATAGATCATACAACGTGGATTCATTTAACATCATAATATATTACAAAAATAAGATATATGGAGTACATAAATTCATGTCCTCAATAAATAAGTACCTATTCATATAGGTGATTAACCATGATAAAGAAATGGGTATGGTAGTCACTTATATAATGATTTTTGCATGAAATTTGTTTGTATCTCCGACATAATAATGACGTCGAATAGAAATCATAAAATGGGTTGATGAGAGAGAAATGGGTATCTCATAATTTATACATGGAATGGTCAGTAAGGGTTCATGGAATATAATATACCAACATGTGTAATGGAATTTAGATGCATAATATAAAATAATTGCTTGAATTAGAATGAGGATAGATAAATACATTACGGAATTTCGGGAGTGTAACCTTGTACATGGGTGAAAATAATGATATAGAAAGGGGTATATCATTATTCAAACATAAGGAGGGATGTATAGGGGACGTGTGAAATCATAACCCATCATTTTTTATTGAAAATAATAGAGCATAACAATATAATGAATCATGGACATAAATAAGGAAGGAAGGAATGAGAGAATTCCTTACTCGGATGTGTGATCCCAAAGGCTAGTGAGAGGCTTGAGGGAGACTTATTGGGAGCATGGGGTGCCTTGGGAGGATTCTAGACTAAGGAGGTCAGAGTTTGGTCGAGCTCCAAATGGTTTGAGTGAAGAGGAATTGGAGATTGAGTGGGTTTATATTGGAATGGAGGAGAAATTATTTATTATTTATGATTTGGACATCACACATTAATCTAATAAAAATCCCAAACCATCCCATGTATTGTGACCATGGTTTTTTCAAAAAAAGAGAGGAAAACAATATTTTATAATGAAAATGGCCGATCATATTAAAATAGTAGGCTTACTTATATAGAGGTTAGTCACACTCTTAACAAAATAATTTTAAAATGTTAAAATGCTTTATATGTATTGGAGGGTCCACTATGTCGTTGTAAAATAAATCATACAAACCAAAATTCACAATAATTTATAGCTAAAACGTATATTGGCCGAAGAAACCATTTATACTATTTTATTACATGACTATTTGGTCATTATAATTTCATAAAACACATTATATATTTAAACGATATTTAATTGTTACCCAAAAAAATGATTGTCTTAGAAAATAACGAATGTTTTATCATTGGATAATTTTGAAATCCTGATTCCAAAAATAATATTCATTTTATCTATATAATTTTCTATATTTTTGAATATTTACTTCTAAAATAAAAACCTACATTTATTTAAAATTTATGGATATTGACAAAAACAGCTTAGAAAGAATAATAAAAATTTGATTTTTATTCATAAAAAATATATTATCATATATATTTAATAAAAATTAATTTCTAAATACTATTTTAAAAAAATATTATTAAATATAAAAAAACAATAATTCATCAAAGTAGATTTAATAATTTAATATTACCTAAAAATACAATTTTTTATTTGAAATCAATTTACAAAGTAACAATAATAAAATGAATGTATATTATTTATTTTAAAAAAACATAATGGACATAATCATTGTGGTAGGTTCTTGTTTCATAACGCATTATAACACACACATAAGACCAAATATTATGGTGTGAGATGGTGATATACTCTTGGGGTTGCTCAGATAATATCGCTTGGGTGGTAATCTCTATTAACAATCACATCTCCTATAGGCGGTTCCATTTAAGCTTAATGTGTAGAATCTCATATGGTGCTTGGTCAAGAGTGAAGCCCAGTGATTCCACCTTCATTCTGAGCTCTAACAGATGATCTTCATAGGAGGAAATTCAACTGGATGAGGTAATTGCTTCCTTTATTTGAGTTAACCGAATTGGTTAAGGCCCTATATTTATATTAATCTTGTGATCATTGTTCAATGTAAAAAATAACAATGGTAACAATTGTAATTGATATTTTAAAATCCAAGAACATGAAACCAAATAAGTTCATACATTTTATATAACCATTTTACATAATAATACATTTAATATGATCAAGAGGAATTTTAATTAATAAATGTTAGGGCCATTACAATGTGGGGGAACACAAATGTGCTAATATAAGATCAAATATTTGGAAAAAATAATAGACATATGACCCTTTTGACACACCTAACCATTTTACTACTATTAAACATAATCTATTGTCACACAAAACACATGTCTACCTAAAAAACATGAGACACACAACGTCATCACATGCTAAAAGGAATATAAAATTATCATATAGGAAAAGAAAGAATTTATTATTAAGGAAATAATAATCAATCAATTGGTTTTAATATTAAATCCATTGACAAAAAAGAACCAATATGAAAAAAATAACCAATGTATACTACATATTAAAAAACACTAACTAATCACTTAATTGTATTGAGAAAATGATTCTAAATTATAATGATGAATTTTGTTTCCAATTACCCTTTAATAAATTTTTTGAGGTGATACAGATCACAAGGAAGATCACATTCAGTGATTATGATCCAAATTGGTAAATCATGGTTCATTTTGTCAAAAACTAAAAATTGTATATGTTTCAAATAAATAATAATTAAAATAATAAATTGGAATGTATAGGGATGGTTTGGGCATGCAGATAGGGAGGACTACTATAGTATGACCCTTGATCAAGCCTTTATTATCAGATATGAAGAGACATAATCATTGGACAGTGGTTATGGATGACATTCAGTTTTGGAAAATTAACTATGTGATACTAAAGCATGGGGTTCTTAGATGTCCTACTCGGATTATCATGTCATGGAAAGAAAGGGCCCATATGATATATATTCATGTATTCTTCTATGAAGAACAATGACCCACCTTTGATGTCATTGTGCTCATTTATGTCTCTAAGAGATCTGTATTCCTAATTTCATCATCTAGGTCCTACCTAGTTAATGATTTTCATAAATTCATGATTTTTAATAATGATGGTGTCGATTGGGGGGAGGTGTTTTGGTGTATGGGGCTTCTAAAAAAGTAAAACATTGTAGTGTGGAGAGTTATATATCATGCATTCACTACTGAGGGAAACATTCAACACATGGGAGTTAGCATGGATTGAATGGTTCATTGTTGTAGGGATATGTGGGTTGAGACGACAAACATTATTTACTTAAAAATATAGTGGGATAATGATGATTGAAAATCACATAAAGACTTCACTGGTTTGTCCCCCATAGATGTCTCAGGTGCGACCTTCTACAACTTGTGGTTCTATGGAGAGGGATTGAAAGTTTCATATAAAAATATGACATCCATCACCGTATCTGTAGGATGTTGTGGAATCCATAAATAGAGGAATTATTCTCTTAACAAGGGTGTTTGAGGAATAAGGATCAACATCATTTTCAAAACAATGAATATTTTTGATCGAGTTGTTATGTCTCTGTATAGTCTCTGAGGCTAGCCCCTCCATCTAGGATGTAACACCCGAGAATTTTATGTGAAATATTCTTATGTTATATAAATCATCAAATTAATCTTTCACTACACACAATACTATATTGGCTTGCTTTACACGCAATTGCGGCCTTCCTCGATAGCTTGTGTCGTACGCAATACCAAGTTTCACTAAACAATGATATGCTATTAAAATATTATTAAAACTAGCCGTTATGAATAGTAATAACCACTTTTTTAAATTTAATAAATTTTATTTTTCAAAATGGACTTCATTTTTGGATTCGGAATATCGAAATTAGCCTAGGGTGAAATTTTGGTATTTTTCTGAAAACTTTCAATTTTTGATGAATAGTGAAACCACTAAGTGGTAGTTAAAAATCTGAATTTTTCATAAAAATTAATTTTACCGCTTCTGTGAGTGGAATTTCGAAAATCCGAGAGACACGGTTGATGTCAGTAAGTAAAATGTGGTTCAATGAGATGAAAATAATTTTTTGGTGAATAGTAACTTTTTACTTTTTTTTACCACGGTTAAAAGCAAATAGGGTAATTAAGGGTAAAAATGATATTATTATTACCCTAACACATGTCATAATTCTATTGGACAAGTGTAATTCGACCAAAAACAACCTTAGGAATAAAATATGACCATTTAGGCCCACTTGGATTAGATTAGGACATTTATTATTAATTTATTTAAAGAATGGTTAAAATAGTTAAAATCAAAGTTTAATAAGTAAATAATTTTTAATTTGGGGTTATACATAAGATAAATTCGACTATAAATATTTCTTAGAAAGATAAAAATATTTCCTACATAATGGTATTTTATTTTTAATTTTTAGACATTAAATAATTTAATTTATTTATGACACAAATATGATGCAGTAATTATCTTATTAATGAAATATTGACATAATTGATGTTATAAATACCCAAATAAATGTAATTTGAGACTTTTTAATAATTAAAATAATTTTCTAGGTTAATATGACATGTTAGTATTGATTTAATTAACTTGGTTCGAACTAATCATTCTGTTATGATTTTCTCAAAAATCAATTACTAAATAGTGTCAAAATTGACATAAAATAGTTTTTAAAACAAATATTATATTATTAATTGTTATTTTACTCCTAAAAATCTAAGGGTCAGCCAAATGACTTAGATGTTGTTATATATATTAATAATAAACAACTTGGGGTTAGTTTGGCTTGATATAGTATGTTTATTAACCTTATAATGTAAGAAAACAAGAAGACACGATGAAAGTTAAATTATCTAACTAAAAGTTAAATCTAAATGATAAGGTTAAAATTGATACCAAAACTTGTATAAATTCTATTGGATGAAAGTATTTCGACCCCTACCCACCTTATCTTCTAAATATATCAATTTGGAGCTATTAATAACCGAATTGGACTTTATAATAAAATAATATTTTTAGTTATTCCAAATGTGCCCCTCTCCTCCCTTATAAAAGGGCACCTCCTCCCTCCCTTCCTCACACCACTTTGAGCCTTCAAGATCGGCCAAACCCTGCCACTTTCTCCTCTCCACATCCCTAGAAACATCCTAGAGGTCCTGGTATTCTTCAAAGACCAATTTTAGTGCCCAAAAAGGAGGTCTCAAAGAAGCACTTCAAGGAAGTGGTAATGTCCGTTACCGATTCTTTCATCTTTATTTCTTCTTCCACTTCTTCATCTTTAGTTGTTTCATTATGAAGTAATAACATCAGTATCAATCATATACTGATATGTTATTATAAGTATGAAACAACCCTATTTCACCATCTATCCATCCTACGGAAAATGAAATCACCGCGCGTGCATACGTACGGAATACCGTCTCCACGCCGTGGTGTAATCTATTTTCCACCACCACCTTACTTGGATGGGTATAATCGTGTAAATAATGACTATATATTATAATTTTAAAGTGATATTGATTCTTAAATAGTATACATACACTCCAATACAATTCCATGATCATGGGAATGATATCATCGGTCGTGCGTACGTACGGAATACCGTCTCCACTATGTGATGTGACTCGTTCTACATGATATTCATTGCATAATGATTATATAAATGAATTGAATGAATTAATATAATATATATTACACTAATAAAATTCTGGAAATTAGGTATCTATAACCTATAGAGAATAATAAGAATTTATTCAACAAAACACGCATAAGAACAAAAAGTAATAAACACCCGAATAACAAGTAGTAATGAAACATTACTAATAAGAAGCTAAGAATATGGCCATATATGATATCATAACAATATGTATGATTCTGGAATACGTCAATAACATTATTTAAATCATTATACAGGAGGTTCAAACACTTACGAAGCAAATCGGACCTAAGGTAATGGAAATATCACAATCTCATTTTTATCCGAGATTGTTTATACATTAGTATTTACTGGGGTGTATTTTATCATCCAAATACATGTTTCCTCAATATGTAATATTATTTACATCCACATACAATTGTTTAAATCCAATTTTACCCTTTGGTGAGTTTTTAGTAAAGGATATGAAAGGAATCTTTTGTCGTTTTTCGTACGAGGCACTTTTTGACTTTTCCGACAAAAGTACGAAGAATGTTTTTTTAACTTATACGGCATGAATGGATTTTTAAAAAACTATTTCCAAGAAGCTTCATTTAGAAGTTTTCATGTTTATTTTTAATCAAATTCTTTAGTCTAAAATTGTATGACATGTTAAAAAAGGAAAATGTTTTTGAATTTGAAAGGATATTTTCCTCAAGAATGGAGTTCAAGTGTTTTATCAAAATTGTTTTCCATCTAAGATAATATAGGGTTCTGTTTATATCCCTATTATTACATTTATTTGATTATGTTGTGATGGAATTATTTTTATGAATTTCTTTATCTTATATGAATTGTTTGATGATGTCATGATGTTTAAGATTCAAATTTTTATTACATGGGTTATGCAATGATGTATGATTTATGATTTTGTGGCACACATAAGAATGGTATCATTATGAGATGGGTGGGACCTATATCTCCCTCCAATTCATTGGGTAAATATTTTATATCTCATGAGATAGACATGGTTGGAATGGTAGGTTATACCGGTTCAGTGAAACAGGACTGAAACGGGGAGTGAACTCGGTTCAGAAATGGACTTTGTCCACTAAGATAGTCTTGGAAATGAGTCTTGACTAATAAGAAATGATTCTCTATGATTATGTGTGTATTCCACAAAGTTTCATGTTTAAGTTATGATTATTTGGATTACATTTCACTAGTATGATGTATCCCATGTTATGAAATTATGCTCTCTTTTGCAGGTTACGATTTCCAAAAGTTATGTTCTTATGAATATGATGTGATTGGTATTTCTTTTGTTTACCCTTACTGAGTATTTGACCTCACCCTTTTGTATGTTTTTTCCCCAGGTCAGGAAGAAGGTTATTAAGTAAGATATGCCAAAAGGGACTGTAGATATGTTGAAATAAATGGGAGACATTTTAGACACTTTATGAACCAGTTGTTTATGTTTCCCAGTTTCTAAAGACACTATACCTATACGTTCCTTTCATGGTTTTGTTATATGTTGTAATAAGTATGATTCAATTTTGAAGTATTAACAATGTATGTAAAGTATGGGTCGTTATAGTTGGTATCGGAGGAAAGGTATAGTCAACCTTTAGAAACTATGATGTGAAAGCCATAGTAAGAACCCTAAGGATAATTCTAAACATAAAACACAATCTTAGTGTTTTAGAAATGACCATGAATAACCTAGGATAAGACCTTAAGTGTGAAATTTTATTCTTGATTATTTGGTTTTCTTATTATAAGTAGTGTTGCTCACACTATTCTTCTTGGTTTTAGTCATTGGCTGGAACCCGAAGGAACTGTGTTAATGCGGAATGTGACGGGCAATGGAATGATTGTCCCCCTGAGCAACCAAACGTTATGGGAGCAGGAATGAAAAATCTTGGAGCCATTCTCACATAACTTTCTCAAGCTATGAATCATGGAGGACTTCCAAATGATCAAAGGAAGGAGTAACATTCTATTGAATCCTTCATGAGACAACGCCCACCTTCATTCAGTGGGTCTACTGATCCATTAGTTGCTGAACAATGGATTAGTACTACTGAAAAGATATTTTCAGTTCTTCAATGTTCTGAGCATGATAAAGTCGTCTTAGCAGTGTATCGTTTGGAAGGTGATGTTGATCAATGGTGGAATCTTATTAAGAATAGGAGGAAAAGGGATGAAATTGAGTCCATGGAATGGGACAAGTTCAAGAACTTATTTTTCATTAAGTACTTCCCTCGTATTCTCCGAACAAAGATGGAGAAAAAGTTTCTTGAACTGAAGCAAAAGGATGATGAATCTATTGGTACCTATGAAGAAAATTTTACAAGACTTTCAGGGTACGCTTCTGGTATTATTATCCAACTAGAGAGTAAGATCGGTCGATTCATTAGTGGCTTAAAAACAAGACTTCGAAGGGCCTTAGCCATAAGGGACTTCAATAGCTACGAGGAAATCATTCGATGTGCTCTCAATGTTGAGATGGAGATTGGAGTAACCCATCAGTCATATGGGTTTGATAAGAAGAGGGAAATGGAATTCAAAGGAAAATCTAAAGAGAACAATGAAAAGAAGACGAGCTTTCCCTTATGCTCAATGTGTGGAAAGAAACATGGAGGGAGTTGTCTTAAAGGGACAAGTAAATGTTTCAAATGTGGAAAGGAAGGTCATCGGGCATTTGAATGCCATGATGATGGGAAGAAGATGTCTAATGATGCAAACAAAGGAAGGGATACACAGAATGAACCAACTACACTTCAATGTTTCAAGTGCAAGGAGATGGGGCATTATGACAATAAATGCCCTAATCCAAGAGTTGATGATGATGGTCGACGTCAACAAACTCTTAAGGCTGAAGACAAAGGAAAGTCACATGCAATTTCTATCAGCGATGTGGTGTACGATAACGATGTGGTGAAAGGTACACTTACCATCCACTCTAAAGTAGAAAATGTTTTATTTGATTCTGGATCCACCCACTCCTTTATTTCTAAAGAATTTTCTAAGGATATCACCGTATTACCTCAACAGTTAGATGTTGAGTTAGCTGTGACAACCCCTAATGGCACAACAGTCGCATCAAAAGTTTATAATTCTTCTCCGATTGATGTTTGTGGGAAAGTGCTTCCTGATAATCTTGTGAACCTTCCTATAGTGGAATTTGATGTGATTCATGGCATGGATTGTCTTTCTCTACATGGAGCTCATATCAATTGACAAAGAAGGGAAGTCACATTTCATATTCCAGATCAATCTATGATCGTCTATCGATGCAAGGATGAACATAACCTTCCAGTGGAAATTTCTTCCATCTTATGGGTATTGATTCCACTAAATGAAGGTTATTTATCTCAAATGGTTGGTGAGAAACTCACGATTAAGAATATGCCCATTGTACGGGAGTTTGATGATGTCTTTATGGAGGAATCACCGGGTCTTCCACCAAATCATGAAGTTGAGTTTTCAATAGAACTCAAACCGGGTGCTTTGCCTATTTCAAAGACACCTTATAGAATGGCCCCAATTGAGTTGTAGGAATTGAAGAAGAAACTGCAAGAGAATCTTGAAAAGGGATTCATATGCCCTAGTGTGTCACCTTGGGGAGCACCAGTTCTATTTGTTAAGAAGAAATATGGATCAATGAGACTCTGCATTGATTATCGAGATCTTAACAAGATCACTATCAAGAAAAAATATCCTCTCCCACGCATTGATGACTTATTTGACCAACTACGTGGAGCTCAATACTTTTCCAGGATTGATCTTCATTCAGGGTATCATCAATTAAGGGTCAAAAGGGAGGATATACCAAAGATGGCTTTCCGTACAAGGTATGGACACTATGAATTTATAGTGATGCCATTTGGTCTTACTAATGCCCCTTCTATCTTCATGGATCTGATGAATAGAGTCTTTAGAGACTATCTTGATCAGTTTGTGGTAGTCTTTATAGACGATATTCTTGTCTATTCATAGAGCAAGGAAGAACATGAAGATCACTTGAGAATTATATTGAAGACCCTGAGAAAGGAGAAGCTTTATGCAAAATTTACCAAGTGTGAATTTTGGCTTCAAAAAGTTGCATTTTTGGGTCACATAATCTCAAAAGAGGGGATATCTGTGGATCCAGCAAAAATAGAGGTTATCAAAATATGGTCGAGACCAACAACAGTAATCGAGATCCGAAGTTTTCGTGGTTTGGATGGATATTATCGACGTTTTGTGAAAGCTTTTCACGATTATCTAATCCACTCACCAAGTTGACTCAGAAAGGAGTTAAGTTTGTTTGGACGGAGGAATGTGAAGAGAATTTCAAGGAGTTGAAAAGAAGGTTATCCAGTGCACCTGTGCTCACACTGCCTTGTAGTGGAGAATGGTTTGTGATCTACAGTGATGCATCCAAGAATGGATTGGGGTGTGTTCTTATGCAAAATGATATGGTGATAGCTTATGCCTCACGACAGTTGAAAATACATGAGCAAAATTACCCAACTCATGATTTGGAGTTAGCTGCGGTAATCTTTGCATTAAAGATTTGGAGGCATTACCTTTATGGTGAAAGGTGTGATATTTATCCTGATCATAAAAGTTTAAAGTATATTTTCACACAAAAGGAGATGAATATGCGCCAAAGAAGATGGTTGGAGATGATTAAGGATTATGAATTCTCAATCTATTACCACCCTGGGAAACCAAACAAGGTGGCAGATGCATTAAGTCGACAAGACCATGCTAGTTTATCCATGATGAGGATCACAAAAGATCCAATATTTATGGATTTACAAATGATGGATCTTGGAATTATAATGGAAGGGGAAAAATCGTATCTTTCTCAAATGAATGTTCAACCATCTATACATGTGAAGATTAAAGAGGCACATAAAGAAGATGTTGAGTTACAAAAGAAGGTGAGAAATGTTCCTGAATTCAACCTTGATTGTGATGGGATAATAAAGTTCAGGAATCGGGTTTGTGTTCCTCCCTTCCCCGAATTAAAGAAGGAGCTACTGGATGAGGCTCATAGTTCTTCATTCTATATTCATCCTTGAAGCACGAAGATGTATAAGGACCTGAAAGAATACTTCTGGTGGGATGGCATGAAAAGAGATGTTGCTGAATATGTCTCTCGATGCTTGGTTTGTCAACAAGTTAAAGCTGAGAGACAGAATTCTAAGGGGATGTTACAACCATTACCCATACCCGAATGGAAATGGGAAAACATCACTATGGAATTTGTCACAGGACTTCCTAAAACATCCAAAGGCAATAATTCTATCTGGGTCATAGTTGATCGTCTTACAAAGTCTGCACACTTCATTGCTATTAGAGATGATTTCTCTCTGGATCAGCTTGCCAGGATATATGTAAAGGAAGTGGTAAGATTGCATGGAGTACCACTTTCTATTATATCTGATCAGTATCCGAGATTTACCTCGAAGTTCTGGCGAAGTCTTCAGCATACTCTGGATACAGAGTTGAGTTTCAGCACTGCTTATCATCCTCAGACAGACAGTCAGTCTGAGAGAACAATTAAAACTCTAGAAGATATTTTGAGAGCTTGCTCTATGGATTTCAAAGGTAGTTGGGATCAACACCTACATTTTGTGGAATTTTCATATAATAATAGCTTTCACTACAGTATTCATATGGATCCTTATGAAGCTCTCTATGGAAAGAAATGCAGGAATCAAACTTGCTGGGATGAAGTTGGGGAAAGAAAGCTATTAGGACCTGATCTCGTTGATGAAATGGAAGAAAAGGTCAGATCTATTCAACAACACATAAGAGCAGCTCAGAGTCGACAGAAAAGTTATGCCGACAACCGATGAAAAGCCCTAGAGTTTGAAGTGGGTGATAAAGTGTTCTTACGAATATCTCCCTGGAAGAGGGTTATGAGATTTGGAATGAAGGGGAAGTTGAGCCCTAGATATATCGGTCCTTTCGAAATACTGGATCGTGTTGGGAAGGTGGCTTACCGATTGGCGCTTCCACCGAATCTCTCTCAAGTTCACGATGTCTTCCATGTATCTCTCCTGAGAATGTACATACCAGATCCTTCACATGTACTCAGCTCAGAAGTTGTACCGCTGGGGCAAGATCTTTCTTATGAAGAACAACCGATAGAGATTCTAGATCGTAGCGAAAAAGTCATACGAAACAAGACCACTCGATTGGTGAAAGTTTTATGGAGGAACCACCAATTAGAAGAAGCTACATGGGAGCTTGAGGATATGATGAGGGAGAGGTATCCTCATATGTTTGTTACAAAGTGATGAATTTCGAGGGCGAAAATCATTTTAAGGGGGGTAGAATGTAACACCCGAGACTTTTATGTGAAATATTTTGTTTTTATGTTATATAAATCATCAAATGAATCTTTCACTACACACAACACTAGCTTGGATTTCTTTACACGCAACCGCGACCTTCCTCGATAGCTTGCGTCGTACGCAATACCAGGTTTCACTAAACAATGATATTCTATTAAAATATTATTAAAACTAGCCGTTATGAATAGTAATAACAACTTTTTGAAATTTTTTAAATTTTATTTTTCAAAATGGACTTCATTTTTGGATTCGGAATATCGAAATTAGCATAGGGTGAAATTTTGGTATTTTTCTGAAAATTTCAATTTTTGATGAATAGTGAAACCACTAAGTGGTAGTTAAAAAACTGAATTTTTCATAAAACTTAATTTTACCACTTCTGTGAGTGGAATTTCGAAAATCTGAGAGACACGATCGATGTCAGTAAGTAAAATGTGGTTCAATGAGATGAAAATAATTTTTTGGTTAATAGTAACTTTTTACTTTTTTTTACCACGGTTAAAAGTAAATAAGGTAATTAAGGGTAAAAATGATATTATTATTACCCTAAAATATGTCCTAATTCTATTGGAAAAGTTTAATTTGACCCAAAACAACCTTAGTAATAAAATATGACCATTTAGGCCCACCTGGATTAGAATAAGACATTTATTATTAATTTATTTAAAGAGAGGTTAAAATAGTTAAAATCAAAGTTGAATAAGTAAATCATTTTTAATATGGGGGTATACATAAGATAAATTAGACTATAAATATTCATTAGAAATCTAAAAATATTTCCTACATAGTGGGATTTTATTTGTAATTTTTATACATTAAATAAGTTAATTTATTTATGACACAACGATGATGCAGAAATTATCTTATTAATGAAATATTGACATAATTGATGTTATAAATACCCAAATAAATGTAATTTGAGACTTTTTATGAAATACACTAATTTTATAAGTTAATATGACATGTTATTATTGATTTAATTAACTTGGATCGAACTAATCATTCTATTATGATTTTCACAAAAATCAATTACTAAATAGTGTCAAAATTGACATAAAATAGTTTTTAAATTAAATATTATATTATTAATTGTTATTTTATTCCTAAAAATCTATGGTTCGGCAAAATGACTTATATAAGGTTATATATATTAATAATAAACAACTTGGGGTTCTTTTGGATGGATATAGTAAGTTTATTAACCTTATAGTGTAAGAAAACAAGAAGACACGGTGAAAGTTAAATTATCTAACTTAATGATAAATCTAAATGATAAGGTTAAAATTGAAACCTAAACTTGTCTAAATTCTATTGGATGAGAGGATTTCTACCCCTACCCACCTTATATTAGAAATATATCAATTTGGAGCTATTAAAAACCGAATTTGACTTTATAATAAAATAATATTTTTAGTTATTCCAAAGGTGCCCCTCTCCTCCCTTATAAAAGGGCACCTCCTCCCTCTCTTTCTCACACCACTTTGAGCCTTCATTGTCGGCCAACACCTACCAATTTCTCCTCTACACTTCCCTAGAAACATCCTAGAGGTCCTGGTATTCTTCAAAGACCACTTTTAGTGCCCTAAAAGGAGGTCTCAAAGAATCACTTCAAAGAAGAGGTAATGTCCATTACCGATTATTTCATCTTTATTTATTCTTCAACTTCTTCTTCTTTGGTTTTTTCATTATGAAGTAATAAAATCAGTATCACTAATATACGGATACGTTATTATATGTATGAAATAGCCCTATTTCACCATCTATCCATCCTACGGAAAATGAAATCACCGTGCGTGCGTACGTACGGAATACCGTCTCCACGCCGTGGTGTAATCTATTTTCCACACCCACCTTACTTGGATATGTATAATGGTGTAAATAATAACTATATATGATTATTGTAAAGTGATATTGATTCTGAAATAGTATAAATACACTCCAATACAATTCCATGATCATGGGAACGATATCATCGCTCGTGCGTACGTACGGAATACCGTCTCCACGATGTGATGCGACTCATTCTACATGATATTCATTGGATAATGATTATATAAATGAATTGAATGAATGAATATGATATATATTACACTAATAACATTCTGTAAATGAGGTATCTATAACCTAAAGAGAAGAATACAAATTTATTCAACAAAACACGCATAAGAACAAAAAGTAATAAACACCCGAATAACAAGTAGTAATGAAATATTACTAATAAGAAGCTAAGAATATGACCATATATGATATCACAACAATAAGTATGATTCTAGAATAATTCAATAACATTGTTTAAATCATTATACAGGAGGTTCAGACACTTACGAAGCAAATCGGACCTAAGGTAAGGGAAATATCACAATCTCATTTTTATCCGAGATTGTTTATACTTTAGTATTTACTGGGGTGTATTTTATCATCCAAATCCATGTTTCCTAAATATGTAATATTATTTCCATCCACCTACAATTGTTTAAATCCAATTTTACCCTTCGTTGAGTTTTTAGTAAAGGATATGAAAGGAATCTTTTGTCGTTTTTCGTACGAGGCACTTTTTTACTTTTCCGACAAAAGTACGAAGAATGTTTTTTTTTAACTTATACGGCATGAGTGGATTTTTAAAACATTATTTCCAAGAAGCTTCATTTACAGGTTTTCAAGTTTATTTTTAATCAACTTCTTTAGTTTAAAATTGTATGACATGTTAAAAAAGGAAAATGTTTTTGAATTTGAAAGGCTATTTTCCTCAAGAATGGAGTTCACGTGTTTTATTAAAATTATTTTCCATCTATGATAATTTAGTGTTCTGTTTATATCCATATTATTACATTGATTTGATAATGTTGTGATGGAATTATTTTTATTAATTCCTTTATCTTATATGAATTGTTTGATGATGTCACGATGTTTATGATTCCCATTTTTATTACATGGGTTATGCAATGATATATGATTTATGATTTTGTGGCACACATAAGAATGGTGTCATTATGAGATGGGTGGGACCTATATCTCCCTCCAATTCATTGGGTAAAGAATTTATATCTCATGAGATAGACATGGATGGAACGGTAGGTTATACCGGTTCAGTGAAATAGGACTGAAATGGGGAGTGAACTCGGTTCATAAATGGACTTTGTCCACTAAGATAGTCTTGGCAATGAGTCTTGACTAATAAGAAATGATTCTCTATGATTATGTGTTTATTCCACAAAGTTTCATGTTTTATGTTATGATTATTGGGATTATATTTCACTACTATGATTTATCCCATGTTATGAAATTATTCTCTCTTTTGCAGGTTAGGATTTCTAAAAGTTATGTTCTTATGAATATGATGTGATTGATATTTATCTTGTTTACCCTTAATGAGCATTTGAGCTCACCCTTTTGTATGTTTTCTTTCCCCAGGTTAGGAAGAAGGTTATTAAGTAAGATATTCCAAAAGGGATTATAGATATGATGAAATAAATGGGAGACATTGTAGATGCTTTATGAACCAGTTGTTTATCTTTCCCAGTTTCTAAAGACACTATACCTATACGGTCCTTTCGTGGTTTTATTATATGTTGTAATAAGTATGCTTCAATTTTGACGTATCAAAAATGTATGTAAAGTATGGGTCATTATATAGGAACTCCAGGCTATCATGAACACATCAAACAATAATCCCATTGAAACAAAAATGTGATAGGTTAGATGCTACAAATCATTTTTTTATTTTCAATCGCAAGTTTATGGGATTCCGGTTCCCAAACATACAATCACAAACTCAAACAAGTGAAACACAAATTCGGACAACTCAACCAACATTGAATTACACATCTCTACATCCCATGAAGGATTCATCTTCTCTGGTAGCCGTAGTCAATTCCCATTCTGATGGCCTCCAGTAGCTTTCAAGTTGAACACGACTCCTAAGAAGTTCAAGTACTGGTTGTTCTGGTGATGTCCTCTTGACCATGCTACCCTTATTTAAATACATGGTCACATCACTACTCCTCTTATAGTCAGATCTAGTCTGCATCGTCCACAGAAGACATGAGTAATCTATCCTTGGACGTATTTATGGTGTAGTTGGAAAAGGCCCTCCAGATGTAGAATGTTTCTGATTCCCACTTTGGAAAACATCGGTAAATGAACGACCGACTGGGCCACTCAAATTTTCATTCCCTCCCCCCAGTAATCTCCCTTCCTTTACCGGCTTAATCCCCAAAACCCGAATTGGGACTCCCTACGTTGTTTCCTCTCCGTTGATCTGGAGTGTTATTATCCATCAAAGTCAGACAGTCACCCTCTGTTGAAAAGTTTTCCACAGCCATGGAATGTTCCTCTTTCTCACAACCACCAGCATGAATAACCTCCAGACTCTTATCCGTGTTTTCCACCAAAGAGGTAATCCTGACCACATTATGGTTGTCTTCCACAGGCAACCCAACTGGTTCCTATCCCATGTCAATAACCTATTGAACCTCCACAGCTTCCTCTCTGACCATAATAGGTTCATTACCCATGCCTTCAACCTGATGTCTCTCTAGAGCCTCCTTACCATCAACCCCTCCTTCATGACTAGCCTCCTCCAGTACCGCAACCATCATAACATCAGAAATCCTGTCAAACATGTTACGCAATGATAGAAAAAGAGAATCCAAAGGATCCAAACCTCTAGACTCCATAGAACCAGCCAAGCGAACCACCTCCACTGTATTTGATTCCCCTACATATCCAACATTTTTAGCATTAATATTAGCCAATGAGATTGAAGGATCTCCAACATCCTGCCTTAACCTATGAAAAACATCACCAACCTTTGGGTTAGTCTAATGGTTATTACCACTAGAATCCCCAGGATCATGTATGCTCCCAATATAAACCTTAAGATACCCATCTTTTTTACCATCCAATGTCGAACTAGACACACCCGAGCACCTCCCTCTGTTCACAGGCCCAGTCGACCCTAGATCCAGACCCAAATCCAAGCCATCCACCAAAATATCATCCTCGGTAGTGCTCAAATGAGAAGAATTCCCCTTAAGACGGATCTCCCTCAACCGTGAAGGATATCCATTTCGACATGCCTCACCCGAAAGGCCCATTCTCCTACAAGAACCACAAAACTCGGTCCAATATTCATAAACAACTCGCTGCTTACAAAGATAATCTTCATCAACAGTAATCCATATAAAGTCAAAAGGGATGTGAGGCACACCAATTTCAAAACACACATGGGGGTTCACCAGATGGAAATCCTCCTCAGTATGTCAATCAAAACCTATAAATTTCCCTACCATGTTTCCCAATATGCGAATAATCGAAGGGTTTTGAAATAGAAAAGGAATATTAGGACGACATACCAAAAAAGTGATGGAAGGTGAGTCATGATTCATTTGAAGGTATAAGGACCAATGGAGAAGTAGAAAGAAAAATCCCAAGATGTAGCGGGGATCCCTCAACCAAGAATGGATGAGATCTGCCTTTTTCTTAAACTAAATCCTAATTTGTTTACCGTCCATCAATCCAACCACAACTCGCTCATGTAGATCCAAAGAACCGAAGACGAATCGGTCAAAGTCATCCACTAAAGGACTCTTATTAGAGAACTGAGCCACAAGAGAGAGATTCATTAAGATGGAGGATTCTATAAAATTGGATGAGGAAAGGTGAAGATTCTACATCCCGTAACCAGATCTAGAACCTTAGAGTTTATTTCAACATTCAGAAAGGGTGGCTGATACATCAGATTTGAGAAAGGCTGAAATATCCGTTCTCTCCCATGAGAAGACGATCCCCCCTCCCAAAACAAGGGGAATCCATTGCAGAGGCCTCCGTCATCACCGGAAGGGGAGAATCATAGAAGGATCGAAGAGCACCTGATAGGTTAGATGGAATCCACAAAAAATGGTCTCAATATGAACACAAGTGGTTCCTGTAGCATAGCGTAAATGTGGGGATAGTTTTGTCTGAGATACTAGGGGAACTATTATTTTAGCCTTTCTTACCTCCCACAGTAGAGGAGATTCTATATAATTCGATACCCAAGTGATTATCAGTAGCCTCGTGAAGTGAATTCATAGAAACATTCACACATGGTTGTAAAAACTGATTCACCTATCATTTATAGCTCTTTTTATTACATTGGTACTACTCACGAGACTATTGATTATACGATTCATAGGTACAGGGTTTCATAAAAATTTGTATCTATTTCCAATACATAAGGATTGACAGGAATCTCATTGATTATTTTTGGATTCTCTTGGTACCAAAGGTGAGAGAATCACTTGTTCTTCTATTCTCATTTCCTTTCATCCTAAGGGAGTGATCATTGTTCGAGAAAACTATATCAATATTCATTACTTAGACAATAATTTAAATCATTTTGTTATATTCATTAAGTGATTTCCTTGGAAATTTCAATGATTTAATAAAACAAATAGGGGGTCACCCGCACTTTTACGCGCAACCTGCACATTTATGTGTAACCTGCACTTTTACACACGAATTCATATTTTATGTGCAGCCTGGACATTTATGTAAAACATCAACTTTTACTTTCTACCTTACCTATTACGCAAAACAATCTTCTTTTATGTGAAACATTTTCTTTACGCGTAGACGACTTGTTTTAACACTAAATCTTGATGTTTAGGCACAACTCCATTGCGTATCTCAATTTCGCGCACTAGAGCTCAGATTCTCCCCATGTAATTATCTTTTTCAAATCAGGGGGGTCACCTAATATTTATAGTAAAACTTGATCCTTGTGTGTAAAATCCCTCCTTGACCATGAAATACTCTTCGATCACAAAAAACACAACCTTCCCACATTAGATTATGTCGCGTAAGTATCCAATATTACGCGCACCTCTTGCCTTTTACAATTCTCGATCTTTTGATCTCAAAATACCTCTTTCATTAAAAACCACATTCCTATATTTTTCAAACCACTCAAATATTTTTCACACCATCCTTTTCAAAAAAACACCTTTCAATTTTTTTTATTTTCTGGCCCAATAAATTGGAAATCACTTGAAAATTGTGCGACCTTGAATATTCTCTTTTTGTAACACATCCATATCATTTATTCCATTTTCGAGGTTCTTCTATCAATCATGGATGGTCAATAATATCTCACGAACTCAAAAACTCACTAGGTAAACCCCCTTTGTCAAAAAATTAAACATCATGATCTACATTGTCGACAAACACAACATGGAGGCCCCCTTTTTTCACAAAAACAACCAACCCAAAAATACATAAATAATTCCTTAATGGATTTTTACTTAATAAAAAATAAAATAAAACATTAAACGGTCATAAAATTTGATCTGGGGGTCTATTTGATCTCCAGCACATCTCAAAACGAATTCAATGATAAACATTATGCGCTGGTCATATAAATGAATTTCCAGTTTCTCTTTTTAGGCCAAAAGGCCAAAAGGCCTCCAAAACAGAGTTTTTTTAGATGCCCAATTCGTTTAGCATTTAATGGAATTTTAGCCTGTTTTTTAGGGGAAATTTTTCCTTTTTTCAGTGGGAACAAAATTTATTTCGAGGGATTACATTCATTTTTATTTTATGACTTGGAAATTTTTTCATTTTTAACAATGTAATATTATTTATAATCAAATATATATCAATATATACATATTTTTTATATACTCAAACACAAAAATTTACTTTTTTAAATAAATAATTAAACAAATTTACATATGAAGTATATATCTCAATATATAATCCTTGTAATATCTATTTTATTTAAAATACAAATATATGTATATTTATATACCAGTATAATGTGCGTGGGTCCATTTTTGTATATTAGTGTGTGTATATATTAACAAACTTATATGTATTATATATATATTCAATCATATGAATATATATATAATAATACATATTAATATACATATGAATATATAATATTAGTAAATATATACATAAATATGTATAATTATACTTACAGACACACACACCCAAAAATATAATATATAATATTGTATGTATGTTGTATATATATATGTATTTATTTATTTATAAACACAAAAAATTATTTTATAACTGTTTTTAACTAATCTAATAAACATATTTTAATATAAAAATAAATATACATATAAAAAATATAACTACATATATATATATAAATATATTAATATACAAATAAATATATATATATCCAAATAAATAAACAAATATATATGTATATTATTAATCTATTATAATATATGAATAAATATAACTAATTATATATAAAAAGAAATACATACATCATAAAATGGGGAGAAAACAACAGAGAGAGAGGTAAAGGGTCAAAGCGCGCAGAGGGGGACTCAATTTCGAATATTGGGGGAGGAAGAGATGCGCGGGTGGGTGCAGGGTGGCCAGCACGTGGGTGAGTGTAGGGTGTGGGGCTACTGTTGTTAAAGGGGGGTGGGGGTGGGGACTCTGTTCGCTGTAGGTTGGGGGGGGGGGTCAGGCGGGGTAAAAATAGGGATCCAATTTATTAATTTTTTTAATTTTTCATACTTATATAAGTGCTAAAAGTACGCTGATAAATGACCCTTTTATCAATGCTTTTTTTACCACTGATAAAAGTCACCTTTTATCAGTGTATTTTACCATTGACAAATGGGTCCTTTATCAAATAATTTTTGAGTGCTACTAAAATGGACCCCCTATTAGTGATGAGATTAACAATGATTTTCTAGCACTGTGAAAGGAGGTTTCTAGCGCTTTGAATATCACTATCTGTAGTAGTGTGAAAACATAATTAGGGATACAAAAAAACAAAAAAAAAATATAAATTGGTAATTAAATACAGAATAGATTTAATATGGAAATTATCACATCCCCAAATCAGATTTGATAGCAAAATGCTAAATTTGATCCCAAACAACAGACTATATATAAATCTCATATATGAAATATTTTATAGGAATGTTGCTAAGATTTAATTTTATCTACCAATATAGTTTATCCTTAAATCTCCTCTAATAGCTAACGTAGTGAATAATCCCATGCATAAAAAGGAACCAAAAGTTATAAAGAACCTATTGATGGGTTCCCCTTTATGAACTGACAATAAGAATAAGCATCCTCTTTTGGACACATGTATTAACTACACATACATGGTTTTTAAATAGGTCTATACTAACATCATGTTATCCATTCTGGAAATGATAAAAATGAACAACTCCATAACTAATATGGAAATGAGGATTTCATAGGTGGCCTCCCATATAGATAACTACGTAAGTATGATATTGATTAAAATGGGTGATATTGATATAGAAGTGCATATGTTACTATTAGGAGAACAATCAATTTATACAATAATAGAGGGAACTAAATATTGGATAGTGTTAAATTGTACCCAAATTATATACAATTAACCCATTATTCCATAGAATAATATCTTTTTAGATGACATGTGTTATTTTTTTAAAAATTTATTTTCTAAATTCATTGACCTCTGGATTCTTATATTGATATAATAATTATTCATGAGGGTGAATATTATGTTTTTGGTTATTTTTAATGCCAAAAAACCTATATTTAAATAATGTTTTATCCATCCATTTACATAAGTCACTAGAAAGATTCCCATATTCTATGTGAGAACACATCACATGAATTTTCATCTATCAAATGTTTTAAAATTTTCCATTTAACATTACATATTAAAATTTATTTGTTTTTTATTTTTTCACGTCATGCATAATATCCTAATTTCATGTAAATTGATTTTTATTTTATTTATATTTTTCTTATAAAATTTAATATTATTATTTTTTATTGCTTTTGCATTCCATTACATAGGTTGTTTGTTTTTTTACCCTTACATAAGTAAGTTCTTACTTTTACATGGTCATTTAGTTAGAGGATTTATCTATATATGATATTATGTTACCCTTCTGTGGTGTTGCATTACCCTTACATGAGGAGTGGGAAACACCTATGAAACCTACTAACAGAGCGTATAACCCTTAAAAAAGATCTAGTATAAGAATATATAGCCTCTTTGATGTGTGGGAAACCATAACATAATCTCAGGACTACCCTTACTATACGTCCCTTACATTTTAAATGAAGATAATTATGTTTGTTAGCATATATGACATGCAACAAAAATCTAAAATTAACCAAGAAAAATTATTTTGGAAATATAACAATTATGACCATACCACTAAATAGGAATTTATAAATATTAATATCCATATTATGAAAAATAATTAAAGGTATAACTCAATAAGATTTTTTTTATTATGACTTAATAAATAAGTTCCCAATTTATATTAATGTCATTTTATTTTCTAATAAATAATTTTCCATAAAACATGATTTATATATTTTTTTGTTAGAAAATTTTATAATCAATTTTCAAAACATTAATAAAATTTCTATTATAAAATTAATTTAATTTTTTAATCATCATATCAAAATTCTCATAGCATGAAATTTTTGGATATAGTGTCAAAAAAATTATTTTAACTGAATAGTGAAAAATTAAAATTTTTATTGGAATTTTTATTTTATATTATTTTATTTAAAATTAAAATAATTTTTGGGTTATTTTTGAAATTCCATTATTCAAAAGATATTAATAATAATCCAATTATTATTATTTTAAAAAATTTAATAGTTATATTTGGAAGAAAAACATTTCTATAAATAAAATGACATTTTGTGTAAAAAACATTTATGTTGCAATGTGATTTTATCTTAATAAATAATATATATCCTTATTAATGAATTTTTCGAAATTTATATATTATATATTTACTTAATTCTTTAATAATCCAATTATTTTTTAATCATGAGATACGTATAAATCTATTTATATGCATAAAAATGTAATTTTATAATAAGAATTTTTTCATCACCCATTGCATATATAAATTAAAATAAATTTCTAACTATTATAGAAACATGATTTTAAAAATGTATTACATATTTGGAATTATTAAGTAAATTTTTTTTAAAAAGGTTTATGTTATTTTTATGAATTATGAGTTGAAACAGTTGTAATATTTATCACCATAGAGAAGGGTGAATCAGGATATCATAGGTTAAAATAATGTGCTAATGTCGCCATGTATCATCTGAATTCGTATTGGATGAAGGGTATTTTCACTATATCACATTATTCCTGAAATCAACTTCTTAAATGAATATTTTATTTGAAAAGTAACTATAATATATTTAATGAAGATAAAAATAAAAAATTTCAATCTTTTACTTTTAAATAACTCTTTTGTGTTCACATTAGCTAAAAAGAATATTATGAATGTAAATTGATTATTATTATGAACATAATGAATTTATTTTCATGATGTTAATTTATTTATATTTTTTTATTAAAAAAATAATTACTTTTAAAAATCTCACCACACTAATATGATATTTCATCATTTTATAAAAAAATATAATACCTGACATAGAAAATAATAAAATTTATATAATTTTAGGGATTGATAGCGTAACATTAACTATATAAAACATATGTTTTGATTTTAATGTATTAAGACCATATTACAACATTTCATAATTTATTAAATACAAATTATGTGAATATTTTAAAATTTTACACCAATGAGATTTTATGAAAGTATTATTTAATTAAAATAATTACTAGTCAACAAAATATTAAGAGTACATGGTGAAATGATTTGGTCAAAAATGATATATTTTTTCTAATTATAAGTCTTTTAAAACCATTTTATAATTAACTAATTATATATTAAATTTTTAAGAAATTCTAAGATGGCACATCCCCTCCCTTAAAAAGTGATCCTATCATTTCTTTTCTTCAGCCAATATTTCAACTTCTAGGTCCACCAACCATACCATATTCTATTTGAGAATACCTATACATTTTATAGAGGTTATTGCCTCCCTAAAATACCTTTCATTTGGTCCTTAATAGGAGATATAAATTATTTTAGTATAAGAAGGGTAGCTTTGGAGGCATATGAATCATTATAAGAGTTAAGATAAGGTATTTTGAGTCACACTTTTATTTCTCAGAGACATATCCCATGTTCAATACATTATGTTTTTTTAGTTTATATACTACAAATTTGATAGGTTTTTCCTTGAATATATTTCCATTCATGATAATTAAATTTTCATTTAATGTTACACTTTCATGGGGATAATGATTCAAAAGCTACCAAATGTAATGGTCTTTTGTAATAATCTCAATAATAAAGAGAATTGTATATGATTATGTATCTAATTATGAAATATTAGGAAGATTTTCTCAATAATACCTTGATTAATTTTAATTTCTGTTAATTTATTAATATTTTATTTTTTTCTATTCATTTTATTTTCTTTAATAACCAAAGTGATAGAAATAATGATTTTATAGAATATGAATTAATTTCTATATTCATTCTAAATTCCTTTATATTCAAAATCCATGTTTTCTAAAAATGATTTCGATATTGGTTTTAATATTATATTATTATTTTTTTAGTCCAAATTTTACCAAGAATTGACTTATTTAAAAAAATTTAAAAGTAATTTTAATTTAATTTTCCCAATGAGTAGTTTTTTTTTAATTTTTTATAATGTTTGATTGGAATATTTTCTTTTAATTTATATAGTATGAAAAAAAATTTCCACTGTCATGATTGATCAATGATTTATTTCTTCTTTTACAAGTTTCCAAGGTAAATTTTAATGACAATTAATCCCATCAAATTGGGAAATTAATATAATTTAAAAACATGATTAAAAACATAAAAATCATATTTTCCTCAATAAATTTTATAATGATTATTACAAGTGTTTTTCATCTCGGATAACATCATTTAATGTATCTTGTTATTTACTAGGGATATCGTCCTCAATAACCATCCCTATTATTTCTCTATATTTTTTATGATTACGAAGAAAATATATTTTTGAAACCCAGTCATTCTCCATGGGTTTTACTATGATGAAATTTTTGAATTATTATGACACTTGTATACTTTTCAGGGGTTTTGATATTAAAAATATTTGATGATATTGTTGAAATTTTAAAAAATGTATTATGAGTATGTTATGGATGGTTCTGTTAAATCACTCCCAATGTATTTTCTAAATACTGATAACTAATGAGTTAGTTATGTTATGTGTGAACCTAATTACATGGTCACAATTATATTTAATTTCTAGGTTTTCATGTATATAAATTTATTTGTGGAATATGATTTCATTTACATATGGTTATTAATGGACATAGATTTAATGTCCAAATGGACATACATGGATCAAGTTTCATGTTAGTATGTTTATTCGTGGTGCTGATTTCATGTCCTCAACGTAATGAGTGAACCTATTTCTATGTAAAAAAGTTCAAAATATTACAAGCTTTGGTTTTGTAACATTCTAATTCCTATGTAATTATCTCATGGATAATTGTCATTGATTATACTATATATCACGTTTTACAAATGATGAATCTTTATGCCATTACTGAAGATTATGATCTTTGATATGGTAGGTATGGTTGTTAAATGTTTTGTTCATGTTCTCATGCCATTATGATCATGTAATTTTTATGATATCATTGATATCTCCTAGCATACAATTACAAATCAAACTCCAAAACACATTCTCAGATATCATTTATCAATGTTTGAAATATTAGTTATGATATGCACAAGAAGAGTGATTTTTATGAATATCTATGGGGGATTTGATGTAGAAATTTAAGGAATCTTTTGTTTATATATCCATGTATCCAATGAAAATAGGTTGATATATTTTTTGAATGGTTCATAATATTATATTTTGAATATTCATCTAAAAATAATTGATATAGGGGTATGAAATGTTTCATAATTTATATTTGGTATTAGATAAATGGTTTAGTCAATCTTGGGAGATTAAGATTAGGGAACATTGTTAAAAACTATTGAGATAAGTCTATGTATATGATAACATTATAAAATCATGGTGATGAAGAGAATATATGTTTTTCTATGAAATTAATATCTTTCTGGATAATACAACTGGATGAGGTTTTTGAAAATATGCATCAATGGGATATAACCTTGAAATGAGATGGCGAAGTCTATATCATCCATCATTATAGTGCATGGTTAATGTGACCTTATTGTGAACCTATTTTGTGAGTCAAGGTGGATATTCTCTTGTTAATTTTTATTTCCTTTACACTCCATTGTAAAATATTTTTATTGCTAATGATCATTAGTGACCCAAGTTAATCATAATGAATTATAAAGTGAAAATAATGTATCATGATTTATATATCCTATAAATGACTATTCATGGTTATGTGGTTCCCCATTAGGATAAATATTGTTCACCATATGATTTTTGGATTCCTATATTGGCTGCAAATAGATGGAACTAAATTATTGTTTAATGAAATTGGAAATGCAATTATGATTGGAAACAAGATTGGATGAATATAGAGGTAAAGATAATATGATTATTCTAAATCAGTTATCATGATATATAATTAAAAACATGCACCTTTACAAACTCTCAGACTCACCCAAGAAGGGAAGAATAAAATTTTATGATATCTTAGGTGGTTGATATTATAGATGTAAGAAGTTCTAGTTTTTTATATTTTAAGAATCATTGATGAATAACTTAAGATAATGTCTTAAAAAATGAGAACATGTTTTATTTGAGGAAAATAAGGGCATAGAGAAACAAAATTACTATAAAAAAGAGTTGAAATGATGAAAACTAATTTGATAAGGTACCTTTTAAAGTTCAATGTCTTATGAGTGGGTAGTGTAGACATTATCTAAGTCTATTTGATAATACAATAGTTGACTCCTATAAAAATGATGGGGTTATGTCATATCAATCTTTAATGTTATATTATTAATGATTATATGTATTGGTATTTAATTATTTTTTTGATGTTGTTTATTATTAATGGTATTCTAGTGTAAGAATCATGAAACATATAGTAATTGTTACAATGTACATTTTGATTAATTAATTGAAATCATATTTTTTATGGTACTGATAACCATGAAAAATGATTTAGTTGTAAGTTAATTTTTTTGGGGAACATGGGATTATGGAAAAAAACACCATTAATATGTGTGTGATGTTGACATAATAATTATATAAATAGGTTATTTTGGTAGAAATGTAAATGGGATTTTATTAATGCCTTTGGAACTGATTTGTGATTTTATGAAAAATTTGATTATGTTATCTTTGTGGGAGTTTTAATAATTTTATTAATTATGTAACATATTCAATAATCTATGATAATATTTTTTTATAGAGAAAATTGTTTAATTTTAATGAATGTATGTTATAAATTAGGTATTTTGTTAATTTAGTGCTTTACAATATCTTATTAGTACATATGATCTTTGTATTGACATATCTGGAATGTGACATTAAGATTAACATGATATTGTTTATGGGATTAATGATAATTTGATACTGGAAATTTAGTGAACATATTTATGAATATTTCGATTATTATTTTTTGATAGGCATATTTTTTAATAATTTTATGGTAATATTATTTTGGAAATAATTAAGATAAATTTTGGGTTATTTTTATTGTGAATTTAGTGATAAAACATTAATTTATACATATTGGAAAATTGTTCTGATAAATATAGTTCTCTTAAATATATAGAGAAGTAAGTAATAACAGTTCATTCATTTATGTAATTTATAATCAATTAAATGATAATATTTCAGCTTTAGGAATTAAAAATTAATCTTTAATATGCACTCCATTGTGTTTCAGAAGATGTACAAAATTAATGGAAGCACAACCAAAGGACAAAACTGTGCATTAGAAATGGTATGAAACCAGATTAGTGCATTTATATTCTTCACAAACATTGTAGTAATATAATCCATAATATATTAGAACATAACCATATCATTAAAATTTTATCCATTTAAATTATTTTCTAATGAATTGATGAAATTTTAACCTATCCCATATTTATGGTTCTGTTGTCGTTAATAATCTACTGATCACGTTCCCTATAACCCTCTATTAGTCAAAAGTCTATTTTTATATTCCATATCCAATATCAATTTCCCACAAATTCTCATAATTTTTGAATCCCAGTTATGTGTTATTTGATATGTCCTTCATAATTCCCTTTCCCAATTTTTAAGAGGATGTTTTGTTAACCATTTTTTTGATATGGGTCTTCCATAAAGTAAATTTCATGGGTCAAAATATTTAATTCTAGGATGAAGTTCAAAAATGAATGAAAGAAACATTATAGTATGGGGGAATCTAATAAATTTATATTTAAAATAATATCTTTCTGTTTAATATGGCATACCAATGCAACATTGAACATAAATATATAACGAAATATTATTATTTAAATATGATTTTATAACGTAGTTGTTGAATTGATGGGTTTGAATAATAATAACCACATCATGATGTATATATACATATAATTATGAACATATCTATAAAAATATATTGATTAAATATTGTGAAATAATTAATCAATTTTTAGTAAAGTCGTTAATTTTTTTAGAAATAAATTTTCTTCAAAAATGATATTTTGAAAAATGATATAATTAATTTATTGATAATTTAGACAAATTTTTTTATTACATTAATTTATATTTTTAAATCAATATAAAATAATTTCAGTTTGTGTGAATGTTTGAAACTTTTTCTAAAAATATTGAATTTTTCAGTGAATAGTGAAAATACCGATTTTTATTTGAAATGGTATTTTCATTTCAAGTATTATAGATTCAAATTATATTTTGGATTTTTTTAAAATCATATTAATAAATTTTGATTTAATGTAATCCAATTTTACTATTTTTAATCAGTATTATAGTTATAGTATTTATTAGTATATTTTTATACAGAAAATACATTTCCCAAAAAATCTTGTTTTTTTGCATGAAATTAGGTTTTTTCCTAATAAATTAAATTAATAACTTTTGATGAATTATTTTAATGTTATTTATATATATTATATACTCAATAAATGTTTTTACCATCCATCTTATATTTTTAATATGCATGGGATAAGAATAAATCTAGTTTTATGGGTAATAAGATTTTGTTATAAAAAAATATTCATCTCACTTAACATACTTATTTAAAAATGAATTTATTCCAATTAAATTGTTTTGTTATACGAAAATTGATTCCATATTTGGAATCATAATTTAAAAAAAAATTAAATTGTTTCCTACTATTTTTGGAGAATGAATGAATTATATTTCTATATTTTAAGAAATTCGATGTGTTCCCCTCCCATAACTTATTACATGGAACCTATACTTTCTATAATTGACACCCCTTTAAGCCTACTACATCTACAAAAACCTGCCATATTCGCTTATAAAATTCCATATGAAAATCTTAGTGGTACTTCTCTAAAAAAATCCTAACCCTAGGGTCCTTATGAGGATATACAAAGGTTTTCATCAAAAATAAGAGGAGGATTAGATATATATAAAAAAAGAAAATAGTTAGGGTAAACGATATGTAGTCACACTTATATTTCTCAGAGACATAGATCATATTCACCACTTTTTTCGAATATATATATCCTCATTGACAGTTATATCATGAATCTTTTTTCATTCATTATATTTTGCAGTTTCATTATATTTTAATCTATCATCGTGCTTACGAATCAAATGATGCCAATGTAGGGGATTTGTGTTATACTATCATTATTTATTGTGATTGTTTGTGTTTATGTATTTGAGGATGAAATTTATGGATCCAGATCTCAAATATCCATTTAATTTTCATCTTCTATAGTTATTTTTATATATGATATTTTCTATTCAATTTCCCCCTATTTATGAACTCAAGAGACCAGAATAACATTTTCATAGAAAACTAAATATAATTATCTCATTGGTCAGTATTTGTTTCTCCCATATCCATGATTTCTATAAATGATTTCATGAATTATTTTAAGATTATATTAAGAATGTTTAATTTCATACATACCCATGAATAATTTTGTTTTAAAAAAATTAAAGTAATATTCCTTTCATTTTCATAACAAGATTCTTTTTTTCTATTTTACCAAAGTGAGAAAGGAATTATTATATTTAATTTATACAACAAGAAATGAATTTTGTTCCATCATTAAGGATTAATAATTTTACGATTGCATTATAAATATCATAGTTCATATTATCTAAAACAATTTCCTTAATACTTGGGATATTTTTATGTTTGAGAATGATTCAAAAGTAAAAAATGTATATTTCACCCATGAAATTTTATAATGATATTTTAAAAGTATTTTCATCTCTGTTAACATACTTTGGTGTTACATATGATTTAATTGGTGTTTGTGACAAAATCCATGCGTAATATGTATAAAAAATTATTGAAAAATCACCAAAGTTTTCTACCTTATGAAGCTCTGTCGCGAAGCCCTTCATCACCATGAGTTGCGCAAAGCCGACGGATAGAATCCTTTGTGACAATAGTAGAAATTTTACCAAACCTAATGGGAGTCCAATGAACCACCTTCATGACCTAAATAGATAAATTAAAGATGCCTCTATGAGACCAACACATCTCCTTCATGACCATCACATAGAAATGAAGGAAACCTCTACGAATCTGGAACACCTAATTTTCGATTGCCATAGAGAAATGGCCTAAACCATCACGAGTCTGATAGATAAAACTCCAGTAAGGAATCATCATTTCTTTTGTGACATGCCTTCAATGAATCTCAATTACTGGTGCCTATAAATAAGAGGCTCACCACCACCCCCAAGGATCAACACCCTGACCATTCTCCTTATGAACTATCATTTCATGAAGCATCCTTTTCTCTGTGAAACATCCAGAAAATGAATCACCCATGGTACCTGGGCATTGCGAACCATATTTCCATTTTCTACAATTTCCCTCCACTTGAAGTGGGGATTAACTTCAAAAATCATTAAAAACATCATGAAGGTAGGATCCCCACTGGGGAACTCAGGTATTTACGAAGCATTCAACCCTCATAAAAAACCCCATAATAACATGTAGAATCCATTCCTCAACTGGGTCACCATGATTCAAAGAGATCCCCCCTTCGCAGAGACCCTTTTTTTCATGATTTGCGAAGAACCTTCCAATAACAGGCCCCTTATCTATAAGAAGTACTAGGGTTCATATAGACCCTCTCTGTGTGGCATTCTTATTTAGGAACCCCTCCCCCGTGTGGCCCTCCATTCATGTATGAAGTGACTCCATGGTTCCTAGAGAGTTTCTGTGGTTGCATTGTCCTACCTTATACTTCTTCTCATAGGCTCGCTAAAGGATATTTATTCTTAGAGAGTCACGATAGCATGACCCCCTCAATTGACCACTCCACCACCCTGTTTCATCATGTATTTTTTAGTTCCTTCCCATATCCATGTGCGGGTTGAAATATGTAATGTATTTATTCGGGTGAGGGAATGAGACCTCTTCGTTGGAGCTGCAGGACGTTAATCTAGAAAGCACCCCACATCTTCAACAGATGATGTTAAACTATGATCAAAACATGAATTCTAGGTCAGAGGGGGTAAGATAGGGATGGGAATGGTAGCCTTTCACATCCCACCTTTTTAATCATCCTTCTATTTCCCTAGGTGAATTGTTGTCAAGCTCATCTCAAGTAGTCATTACATAATCCTGGACCCACCTAGATGGGGGGCCCTGTACATGGAGACATATCCTCTTATTATATCTATACTCCCTACTCAATATTCCTACCACATGTAAGTCTTAATCTCTATCTCCCCAGGACACAAGTTGTGTTTAATTCCATCAACAACCCTTATGGAAGCACCTTCGTGATATAGCCATTAGGTCATTTGTTGCCTCTTGTATCTCACACCAAGTGTGAATCACATGGGGTTAGAGAATGAATCATCCATGAAATCTCTTATGGGGTACTAACCATGTGTAATCCCCATTCCCCATTCTTTTCGAAATATGTGTAATTTATCCCTATATTCTAAATATGGCATATAATAAGCCTTTCTACTATTCAGACCCATTATCAATCTATTTCATGCATATCATGTTGGTTCACGTTAATCCCACATGACAATTAATTATATTCTCCTCGAAATACATTATGTTAAAGTGTATGCCCCTCACCTTGCATGACGTTAAACAATATATTCAAATAAGTGGGTTTTGATCCCCTTGGGGTATGTAGGACCCCTCCATGTGGTTCAACCCCATCCAATGATAAACATTGGTTCTCCCTCTTAGGGATGTACCCTTCTAAAGTGATATATTCCATTTTTGGGGCATATCTCCTAGATGGACCTTCCTGAGTTGTTTTGTCCATCCCCCTGAATCTTACCAAGGTTAGTCACCACACTATCCACATCCATCCAATCAAGAGTTTCCCTCTTTTCGTGGGATGAAAACCATGTATAAGCCCCAGCTTGACTTCAGGTAATTGTAATTTGTGTACACCTTTATTCAATTCCCCATTTCATGAACAACATGGGCATTGATTGCCTAAATTGGTGATATGAAGGAAGCTCATCTAAGGCTTAGTCCTTCCACTCATGTCATATCCTGGTCACTCCCTTGAGTCTATGTGTTTTGTGATGATCACTCCTTATCCTAGGGATTTACTTACATTGGATCTTGTCCATGCATCCATTCTCAGAAGCCTCCACCTTAGGTTTCACATTTCCACATTATAGAACTATGTGGTCATTGATACCCATCCACAAGGATACATCGGAAACCTCACTGAGGTTCAGGACCAACACTGTCATATTCACATTGGATCCATATTCATTCATTTCCTCCCCCAACACTTCCTCCATATCCACACCAATTTAACCTAGGACCCTAATCCAGGTGAGATCATTCCATTCCCCCAAGAATCTAACCATTCATAATCCCCATTCATCTCATTTCTATTTTTATCACCTATGAAACTAATCATGTGTAAGACACAACATGTCTCCATGTTGATGTCCTTTGTGTACACCCTGATCATATTCTTCACCCTTCCATAGTATGTTGTTTTTGATCCCTATCCCCCATGTTGGGAATGTAGGATGCCTCTCTGAGGATCAATCTTGGACATTGGTAAACCTTTGTGTCCCCTTTCTGTGGTCCCACCCTTCACTTATCCACCCATTGTGGGATCATGATTAGTCCCCACAATGTGAAATATTACATTTATTGGAAACACTATCCTGGGTCTATCCATATCGATCATTTTGATACATCCATCTTGTAAACCCTCCAGAGTGCTCCCTCCTAGGGATTCAACCCATTTGATCCACTCTTGGCATTGTTATGATCAGTTTGGTCTATCTTGTCTAGATGTTATAATAATTTCATACCATGTGTTAAACATGGGAATCAATGAAAATCCATGGGTACATTACTTTGGAATATGACTCTCTACTTTTGATGTGGGGTTACTTGGGCTTCCATGCCCTCGTGAAGCCCTATCATAAGGGAGAATACAATTGTTATAGTCTACAAACATCAAGACATTCCAAGATGCCTCAATGTGACTACTCTCTAGAATGAATGTTGTTTCCCAAGATGGACCCCATAGAATATCCTAATAGAAGAATAGTAATTAACCAAAATCTAGAAAGAGATGGAAAAAGGAAACAACATTTAGGTATTATGACTTAATATTTAAGAGAGACCCGGACTAGGTGACAAGTTCTGAAGAGGAATACACAAAAGGGGGAATTGACAACCCATCATCCAATTTCTATCATGTAAAAAATTTCTGTTCAGATGTGGTGAATTCCACTCTCCATTGGAATGCTTGAATCAAGAGTATATAGACACGCATCCCGCCCCCACACACACAATGTGCAACCCAGGTTGAAATGTAATGGAAACAAAATTAGAGAACCCAATGTGAAACTCCTCTCCTCAAAATAGGGATTACTATCATTTGAGACATAAATATTTGAGCATTTCACTTGATTTAGATATATGATTCTAGGTCATGCCAAACAAATAGTGGGCCAAGAATGATATTCCCCAGAATTTGGGGTAGTTTATCATTTATAATATTTTTCTATGGAATTGTAAATGTGGATCTCTCTGTAACTATGGAAGACTGAGTGGCATTGGGGAAGTTGGAATTACATTCCTAATATGTGTACTGATGGATAAATCTTCCTATATTATAGGACACAAGCTACAACTATTGGAGTCTAGTCATCTCCCACCCCCAGATGCATGGTAAGGGGAAATGCCAATTCAGAAATCCATCATATCTCCACCACTTCCACGAATGATTCCACGACCACAACTAAAGTTCACCCATGCACCATATCACCCTTATAATGTATTCATAGGTGGGTGATCAATAGTCTAGTTCAACATTACGAATAGGAAGAGGTCAAATTGACTTAGTACATTGCCTGATAGGATTTGGAGGCTTCTGTGCCTCATCTCCCTATCCACCACCTAGGGCCATGCGGGGAGCCTCTACGCACCACTCCAACATCCAATCGTGTTGGAAGCCTCTGCTCATAACTCTTCTAAGAATCATTCCCCTATGATGACAGGGTTATGGATTTTTGAGTCATAATAAATTCACCTTCAATCTCAGAGCCCCTAGAGAGGGCTCCCACCCAACCACATTAGTTCTATCACCAGCTACTAATCATAAAATGAGAAGAGTGGGTTTACATCCCTTCGCCATTTACCCTAGCCCAGTTGGGTCAAGGTCAACATGAAGATGCTTATGAGGACACCCATAAGGGGGTGTCATCTTCTATAGCTTCAGTGTCCCATGACACTGCTGTTGTACACTATTAGTACCTTGTATTTATAGTATAGGGGAACCTTCAGATTCAATTGGTATTTACACCCAAACAACCAATTGGGTGGTATGGGATGACATTTCTAGTTGTTGAGGTGAGTAGCAACCATCACATTCTGATCTTATATGACTTCATTCACTATGGAGGTCCTCCTCATACGATCTCAAGTCCATGAAAATGACCTCCCCACCTATTCGATGCCCAAAATAGAGGTCCTCCCCATTCCCACGATCTTAGGTATAGGGGTTTTCCCCATATTTATTGTTATCTACATGATGGTCTTCCTCCCATCATCATTAGCTCCTACAATGGCCCTCCCAGTGGTGACATCAACCCGAGAGAAGGGATTTATTGATATATCACCCATCAACATGTAGGTTCCCCCCATGTTATCACCAACTCTAGTAAAATCCCTACCCACTCAAGCACTCCCTACCATAGAGGTCCTCCCCAAACATTGAAAAATAGGCCAAAAGTTCCTCCTCGTGTTCTGTTTGACATATGTCAGGGTGCCCCTCCAACCCTAATTCATTAAGGCAGAGGTCTCCCCCCCCCCGTTATCGAAAATTGATATTAGGGTCCTCAATTAATCCCAACAAGCTCAATAGGAGGTCGTCACCACTCTTGCACCAGTCCACACAGATTGCCTCCCCATGTTATAGATATTCGTCTCCCAGAAGGACCATCTCTGGGTATGAGGGTGAACAGTAAACAATAAGGAAGATCCCTAAGATGCCTTAGATCATATTCAGGATAGTTCACTTTTTCATATTCCAATGAGAAATGTGACTCAATGATGGATCATTCTACCGGATCCTCTATATCAGGGTCTATTTCCGGAACTATGTGTGTCAGATTTGGTCTCCCATAATGTGAGATGAACCAGATCCCCAAATGTAACTTCTCATATTCGGGTACCACTCAATGGGTGTCCTGGACCTGGTTGGTCACATGACCTCAAGCGCATTTCCCCAAATTACAGAGGCATCTGACTAGCATCGAGGGACCCAGTCTGAGATTGGGGAAACTATTACCTCAATTTTCAAAGTGTTGTGCGACGGAAGAGATAAATAACATACAATAGTAGAAGTAGTAAACATTATACCACTGAAATGGACAATTGAAGTAAATGATAACCAATAGTTATATATAAAATGATGTTTTATGTCACTAATTATATAAAAGTATCCAAAACATGATACACTGCAATAAAATACAATACAACTCAAATTACAAGTTACAACCAAACAAAACAAAGCAGAGTAAATAGAACGATGCAGCATCGCAAGCCTAAGCTCGGTCCCATGATCTCCTACTCCTCAGCTACAATCATGTGCATTTATAGGGACCCTTTCCCATGTCGAATCCTATAGAAATATATTCTGTTTGTGCCGAAGACATGACCCAAACAGGGTGTGAGAAATAAACCCCAGTAGGCACCCACCAAAGGCCCATGCCCAACTGTCATAGAAAATGTGCAACAACATTGTGCAGTAGTAAATGCAATAAACATGATGTACTCAAAAGCAACTAACTCTACCAGTTATATTCTCATTTAAACATTCATTTAACCATGCCACACATGTGCTTTAACATGGAAGGTATAACATATGAATAATAATCACCGTGAATATTCCTGATAACACTTTCCTCAGATATACAATCCTTACACTCAGGTAATCAGAATTTAAACCCTCAGGTTTCTACCCATTGGAATAATGAATATTCCCCACAGGTGTACAAGGTGTCCCCAAAGGTACAAAATCTAATGCCCACGGGCATAAGAAGGTTTTCCCAAAGGCTAATCGAACACTTCCCTCAGGCTATACAAGTAACCGGGCCGAGCCTAACAAATAAGAAAGAAATTATATACAATTCCTCTCAAGGAAATTCAAAGAATTCTAAAATTCACTGTATACCTATAGGTATCCTGGCCAAACGTCTAAACCGCGGAATGCACCCCCAGGGTGGTCAATGATCCATGTAGTGATCCCAAAAACCAGTTTTAACTTATCAAATGTCTATCTATGGAATTCTAGATAACTTTATGCAAAGTCCATGGCCATAACACACACCGAACATTGGTTCATAGCTCAACGGTACAAAAATTCAATTCAACAGTTGTAAATTAACACCAAACCACCTACCATGATCGTCTCTGATTGGTATACCTGAACGAAACCTCCCAAATCGTCCATGAATGACATAGATCTGGGATAAACGTTCACTCATTCAATCTTAAATAACTTTCCCTCTGGAAATAATTGGTAAGAACAGTGCAAGGACAGGGTAGAGCTTACCCATGTTGTTCAAAAGAGATCGACGATGTAGGAATCGGGTACCCGGTGTGCGGTCGGGATATCTTCTAAGGTCTGGCCATCTCTCCCATGATCCAAAAAAACCCAATACCTCCTCTTCCAAATGAGAAGGCTACTTCCCTTTTCAAGCGTCAAAAAACAAAATACACAGCATATAATCTCAAGTACATGGATTTTACTTTTCATTTTTCAAACTGTTCCTCTGGAGGCTTCATTCCACCGTTGCACTGTTCGTCTGTCGACATGGGTAAACGACATGTATATTTGGTTACACAGTGTGTAAAATCGCTCCATTGGAGGCTGCCTTCACTGCCTTACTATTCACCTGCCGACTGAGTACACGGCGTGTAAATAACTGGTACATGGTGTGTAGTCAGTTTTTACACCCTTCTTCGCCGACAGGCCTACACACCCTGTGTACTCATACCACACGGTGAAAGTACATGACACGTGGAAAAGTACATGGTGTGTACCAACAAAAGTTTGGGATTTTTCCCCATTTTCCTTATTTTATCAAAAACACATAATGAATAAGGAAAAGAAGAATCTTGGTACCTCAAAAAAAAGAACTGGGTTCTTACACCAAATCCCTCTACAGATACATTCAGGAGGAGGAGGGTTTGGATTCCATTCATTGTCTAATCATTCAATCATATCTACTATCAACTAATTCACTCTAAACCTTGATACATGATCAAAAAGAGTAATTTTAGGTGTTGGTAGATGATGAGAACCATCATGATCCACCACCAACAAATAATACCCAGAAATGGAATCAATAGTCAATACACCATCATATAAGGATTTGTTGGAGATGTAAATGAATTCATCAAGAGACAACCTAGTTTACAGTGGTATGTCATATTGCACACCATAGACTCCACCAACTATCCTGCCACCACATCAGTCAATATAAGTTCCTTTTTATGTCCCTCATTCTCCCCGTATTGAGTAATGGGGAAACCAAACATCGAATCCTAATTCCTAAATAAGAAACATGTGATACATTCTCATGGAACATCATTTCCTTGAGTGGATCTAGCCAATTTTCATTCCAGACATCGATTCTCAAGAGTCCCTTGACCAGAAAGAGGTTATGTGTCTCGACTCTACTATAGGAAGGACACAATTATTTCTATATCATCATCGACTAGATTATCCCAGGATCCTAGATCAATATGATTACATTGGCCAGCAATGCAGCCAGGACGAGCATGACAGACTTCCAGTTGCCCATGACAGTGCATCATCTTGTTATAAATAGAACCTCCAACAAAAATGAATCCATAGAATCATTTTTCTCCATTGGTTTATTGTTGAGTCATCCCCATATGTGTAGAACCAAGGTTTGGGATGTATGATACACTTCACTATAGCCTGATTCTGCAATAGCCTATCTTACCCAGTGATATCAAGGATATGTAGTCAGGTACCCTCACAATGAACATGGTTGATCACACAGACAAGGAAAATGAGTTAGGAATCAATGAAGAGAACCTCCCCCTTGAGTAGATCTCATTCTATTTGATACCCTGGTCATTGTGACTCTCCAGAAATGACACACTTTTGTCCTTACAGATCCCTCAGAGTCTTTGTCCTTCAGTCATGATGCCAACAATGGAAAAGGAACCCCAGGAACTACCAATCCATCAGACTCATTTAGCTCGATGATGAAGACAGAAGTCGATCTCAAGAAAACCATGTTTCCCCATCATCGCATGGAACAGAAATGGACTATTTAAAAAATCCCTACCATGTGTTCAATGAAACGACATCAAGATTAAGGTGACCCCCCAAATGATCCTCAATATTTTCCACCGGGGAAGCAAGGCCAGACACAACATCCTCCTAGCGATAACCCTCCCAGTGATCTCGAAAACCCTACCCAACTAGATAATCTAGATGTAAGAGTTTATTGAAAGCTCCCACGGTATGCTTTTCCAAATCCACCTGAGGTGGGTGAGGGTATTCACTCTGACTTTCACTCTACATTTTGTTCCACCAGAATCCCCCCCCAAGTAGTTAACCTAGTCATTCCACGAACTTCTTCATAGTTCATTCCTCCAAAAAACCCTTTGGTAATTCCACCAGTTGATTCATGTGCCACTGTGCATGTATACGTTGTTGATGAGCCGACCAACACACTGGTGGCCTGGAATCCTTAACAGGACATGAACACCCACCACAGTGATCCAATGGATGATCTATATTTTCTTATTGTGGTGCTTGATACCCACTAGGCATTGATCCCACCACATGTAAATCATTATTTAGAATGGGTGGATAATATTTCATCACCCTCAGATTTTGGAAATCCTACCATCTACCCCATTAATGGAATGAGTGACCAGCAGTAGCATCTGGACCAAATTATTTCAAGCTATGGTCCCATGCTAGTTACTCCAGTGTTTTAGAAATCCTCCATGCTCATGTGCTTTATAAAGACACTATAAGGGCCCACATTCTTCTAGTATATTAAGATACCCATTAGATCCATAACTAGATGAGATGATATTCACTGATAGTTTCTATATTAGCTCAATTCCACCACTCACAAGACAACTATTTCCAACCTATTAATGTTCAATAAAAGCCCATATGAGTGGCATATAGACTTTGTCACCCGTGGGAAGTTCCTCATGTATTCAATTGATATTTTTCTTACTCATTATATTTTTCTAATGTAGTTTCCGGGAAATTTGAATATTGAACTGGTTCCCTCCCTCATCATATAGAATTTCCAAGGTCTATTCTAGGTTTTCTTTATCATGGTTCAACACCTAGAGGACGCCTTTCCAAAATCCCATATGGTATGTCTTTTTCCTCATAATGCTCCTACAATAAGGACTTTCAAAGTCGTTCCTACCATCATTACACATGTAGAAGTCCCCAGGATGATGGTTTTTGTTATTGGCATAGCCACCTCCACTACCTTTTCGAGGGAAATTTCTTCAGGCACAACCTCAAGGTCAGCATCGCCCACCTAAGAATCGATGGGCGAGACCCCGCCAACCATCACTGCCATAGTGAGATCCTAACATTCCACCTCCACACCAAAATCTAGACCCTAATCAGGTATCAACACTTATAATTCTTTTTTTTATAAGAGAATCCAAACCTACTCATTTTAAGAGGCACATGACCCTAGTTACATTCAATGTACCTTGAATCATTGAATCCCAAAGTTTCTAGAATGCAGGATGCCCCAAGAGGCAGAACTAATTGATCTCCTGAACTATTTACCCTATCAAAAGTACCTTGTAAATACTCTCAAATAGTGCTGGGATATAAAATATTGGCTCCAAGAATAGGACGATGATAATATATTCAGATTGGGTCGGCCCATTATAGGTGGAGTTTGTTTATGAAAAGCCCGAGTATAATAGAAAGGATGAATGGAAGCAATTCTCTAACTTTGGGTCATAGAAATATGACAACATGATGGCTTCCAAGGTTTTTGACTATGGTCATGGTATCATCTATGCATGTATGAATCTTTCTAATCATTATGAGGTTACCACACATCCTCCAAAAAACACTATTGTGTCTGCATCTTTTCCATCTACATCTTAGAAAGGCAGGTGCCGGCTAATCAAGGGAATAAAAGGCCCCCTTGATTTTGCCAAACCCATCATGTAACCTTGTTGACTTCATGAACCCATAGATGGGGATCTCTCTGATAATTTTCCTAGTAATGGTGGGTTCTTTATGTCATGATCATGAACAAGTCTATGTGAATACCATCATGTTTGTGGACACTTATATGGTTCTTAATGATTAGGAGTGACGAGTAGATCTTCCTAATTTACTTAGTTGACACTATAATCTACAAAGTATTGGGTAATCCAATTATTAGAATGCATCAATCTGTACCTCCCCCAAAATCATGCATGCCACTTAGACCGGACATCAAGACCAATGTAGAACAATAAATGTTATGTACTCTCCTAATTTTTCATAAATTTTCATAACACTATCGTTTAAGTTTCTCAATCAAGAAGAGCCACCACGACCATGAAATGATCGACCATAATTAGTCATTGAAAAAACATAGTCATTGGCCATCAGTGGATAATCATTTTTCTTGGTTCAACCATTGAGTAGTAGGATATCCCCCATACCATCCAGAATCATTTGATCTGACCAGTAGTTCCTTTCGTACCTCCTTCTATAGAGTAAACCTCTATTGGCATACATGTGATCCATACAAAGAAGTATGATGTGTGTAAGATCCGTTCGATCATTCAAGAAAATATGTTGATCCAAGAGGCTCTCCATCTATCAAATGATATGAATGAATCCCTCACATTGTCTTTAAGGAAACCCCTCCAGTTTGAAATAGAGTTAGCGACTGTAGATACATTTCATACAAAAGAACTTGAGAATGCAGAGTGTTAGGACATCAAATCAATTTATAGAAGATATGATGTTTCTCCAATACAATGGAACATATACCTATTATATACCATTGTACAGTTCAATAGTGTGGAATTCCACCTTTGTTTTATCAACATATGTTACGGGATTAATCTCATCTCATCCAAGATTCTCTACAACATTGTGATATCTGAAGAAGATGTAATTCCATATGACTAGAATATTCATGTATATGATAGGACATGGTAGACATCACTCGATAAAATATGCCTGATGACCATATTCAGTATTAGGATCACCATTAATGAGCTAATTTCATTATTGCAAGACATGACCTAAAGAAAATTGATGGCTAGACCTTGGATCCATCTACATGTAGTAGTTTCGTTCTCATAACACCTACTACATATGATTGCCATTACTGGTCATGTGGTTGTACTCTAAGGTGATGTGTCTCCCTTTTCCATTGGTGATTCCTGCTATTTAGAATATTAAAATTATAAGAGTAAGTAAAAAAGGATCATCATAATGAATTTTTTCACACTTAAATTATGGCTGACCCGTTGAAAGACGTGGACGATGCCTTTATCCTCCCGATTCACCAGTTAAAGGCCACAACCCCAAATATGGGAATCTTCTTCTCCATTTTTGGTATAAATGGAAGGCTTGTTTCTTGGTACTAGGAACACCATAAGATCACTTATTAAAATTACACGAATCATGGTCGAGTGATTCCAGAGACTCTTATGCTTGTATGGTATCGAGATGATCATCCCTTGGAAACAAAAGTATTCCACACCTGTCTATTATGTCAGGCCTGGTTGAACAAACACAAGACAATGCACCATTATTTTTTTTGATATTATCATGTGTGGATGTTTGGGTCAATGTCTTGATGGGATTGGTTTGACATTTTTTGTCACCATGGTTTCAGTAGTGCGAGTGTCTCCCAATGATGATTCCACAGTCATTCCAATGGACACCAATGTTCCCCTAGGGTCATCCATCTCAGATAAATTGACCCCTTCCCATGTTAAAAACATTATAGACAAGGAATACAAATTAGAATATGTTCCTCCTTCATTAGAGGAATTCATATCCACCACCAGTCATGATTTGGTATAGGATAATCCGGACAACGAGATAGATATGAGGATAATACTAATTATAAATGCCATTTTTGAAAAATAGTAGCAGCAACATTACGTGGATATCCTAAAGTAGCACCAGGATGTATTTTCTAGCAGATATGATGAGATTCTAGTACTGGATACTTGTATTATTGTCCACTATCATGGCCTCCTAGTAAGACATCATGGATTCCCGCAGCCACCCAGGAAGATGAAACCCTCTTGAAGTACCATGGTCAATGTTGATAATCTCATTAAAAAAACTATTTTCCGGATGTCTGGTATCCAATATGTTTATCCCACATCATTCTCATCAGGATTAATAACAAAAAGATTAATGTTCTCATTGACATTCGGGATCTCAACTATCACTATCTAAATGATGATTCTCATATTCTCATGATTGTGGTGTTGATCAATGCTACCACTGGATTCTAAGATATCTCCATCATGGATGGTTAATATGCATCTAATCGTATATTAATGTCCCTCGGTGATGAAAAATACGCTACCACTATAAAACTGTAAGGTACCATCTATTACCAAGTAACACCTTTGGGTCAAAAGAAGTTACAACCACCTATAAGTGTGTTATTCACTGGATATTCAAGATGATCCTTGGGTAAATAGTGGAATGCTAAATGGATAATATTGTGGTTAAATTATACCATAGTTTAGACAATCTCAGTGATATTGAGAAAATTTTTGTCTTCCTCCGCTCTCATCCCAAGAAGATGAACCCATTGAAGTGAGCCTTTGGGGACACCACTGGATAGTTTCTCTAACATGTCATCGGATATAGAGGCATTAAGATTGATCCATAGAATATAAATTCTATCATTCAGATAACTCCTCTGAGAAACCACTGAGAGCATTGAGGGTTTCAATGCCACTTAGCCAAGATATGTTGATTTATCATGAATTTGGATAGAAAGTGTAGTCCATTTTTAGCACCCATGAATAAAGGTTCCATATAGTAGTGGTATGAAGAGTGTAAAGATTATTTTGAGGAGAACAAGTAGTACATTCTATAGCCTCTGGTCCTAATGCCACCAATCTCAGAAAGGTTAATAGTCCTCAATGTGTCCGCCCTAGTTTTGTTCATCAGTTGCATTCACTCCCATGAAGAACAGCGATGTGACATATAAAACTTTATAATATCCCAGTTACATGCTCCTTTACATAGAGAGAAGATATTCTTCAATCAATAATAGAATCCTTTTTCTGGTATTGGATGTGCAGATGTTGATACATTATCTTCAACATCATGAGATATAGCTGGTGTCCCGGTTATAGCCACTAATGTGAATTCTGAACCACCCCATGTTGGTAGTCCATCTATCTCGGTGGGCAGTTATCCTTCTGCAGTTTGACATCAGGTTCATTCCCTAGAAGGTTATAAAGAGACAAGATCTAGAGTACATCCTTGGTGTTCATACAGCCCTTGTGGAATAGTCTCTGGATATTGATTTCCTATATGAGACCATCCTCTTAGTGGATTAATCCATACCGCGTGGGCAGATTAACATTGATGGTACCTCCTCGAGACCTAGTAGTAGAAGGCCGGATGACCACATATTCAAAAGTGTATGGCTATGTATTATCTTCCATATACTTACATATGGTTTCATTCATTATTGATTATTATTTTTCAAAATGTTTCATAATAAATGAGGTGGAATACCAGGAGCTCATCATTGGTCTTGAGCTAGACCTCTAGATTGGTGTTCCCCACCAACATGTGAAAGGGGACCCCAAGATGTTCATTAAGAAGATCAACAATGAAAATGTCATCCAGAAGATGTGGATTTTACCTTTGATACAGTGCACTCACTAGCTGGTGGCCCAGTTCCCTTCCCCTCATAAGATAACTATTGTTCATCAGTCATAGAATGGTTGAGATAATGCCATGGTTAGCCTGGTCGCTTCGCTTGTAGTGCCTAAATACGATGATTTGATCATCCATGTTGTTGATTGATGGGCCATCTCACCTGTTAATCTAGACGTTGATGATTTCTACATGGTAAGACACCTTACCACCGATGCTTCCACCTAAGAACTTACAGACCCCCCTATCATAGCATAAGAGACCCCGGACTAGAAAACACATTTTTTTCAAGTATGTCCCACACAAAAATATCCTGAAATATAGAGCCAAACATGATTAAATCCATCAGAATTCAATGCAATTCACCATCCTGAGTGGTCTAAGTCATGATAATATCATATACAGGCATGGTTTTCATAGATTCTTTTTCTATTCCATTCATATAGATGATATATCCTTGGTTATTCATGAATTTAATGGTGGTTCATGTGCAACTTACCAGGTAGGTCTGAAACTCTCCCATCAGATACAAATATTGGGGTATTTTTGGACCACCATGACCCTTGACTTCATCGAATTCTCCAATAGATGTCATGAATTTCAAATCCATGCTAACATTGTGCATCAACCACCATAACCTATTCATACTACCAAGTACTACTAGCCCTTTGTTGTTTGGGGACTCAATGTCGTGGGAACATTTCCACTACCAATTTCTCATAAGTGAAGATTCATCCTAAAAAACACATGTTTCTTTTCCAAGTTGGTAGACTCAGTTCTGCTCAAATATGTCACATATCATTCTATCATCTAATTCACGATCTCTAAAATCACCTAATGATTTGGAGTCCCTCATTCCATTCACAATGAAAACAACACAAACTTATGGTAATCTAATTTTAAGGAATTATAGGCCTTGTCCATCATTTATTCATATCCCACTTATCACTATCATTTGGATGAAAATGTGAATAACTAGCCATCCAATATGAGACTCTCTTATATTATGAAAAATAATGTTGGTAAAAAAATTGGTCAAAAAAAAATCCACAACACCCTCTGGGATAAATAGAATCCAACACATAATTCCACCTAGGGGACCCCATATTCCCTGATGTTCAGAACAGAGTAATTACTGCCAATATAGATTCAGTTTCCATCACTCAACATAGCTATCTATGATTATAAGATGTTATAAAATTTAGCAGAAGTCTATTTGGATGAACAAGAAGCCCTCAATGATAATAGGCTAAGGGACTTGCAAAATCTATAAATATAGTAGAACAATATAGCCAGATCATTCTATATTAAAGTTCATATCTGCTTCATCATTTAGGATTATACGGTATTGTACCTAAGGATTCCAATGATTCCCCATAGTAATTCACCAAACTTGGATCCCATGTTGTAGGGACCTTATTTCACTAACATGGTTTATCCTATTGGTGCATACTCTCTAGTTACCATGGATGATGATCACATTATTGTTCCCAGAAATTCCATATTTCTCAATAAATAATTCACATAGGAAATCCATTTATCCTCCATGATGATAAATGGAAAATGGATAACATTCCCTAAGGTCCGATCTCTTTGACCCTATACAATTATATCTACCTTGTTAGAGATGCAGGACGTAAAACTACCCAGTTTCCCCATCCCATATAATTTATAACTATTGTGTCCTTACTACATGATGTTAAACTACATGACATTACAATAACTTTGTTTGGATTGGTTCCAATCGTAATGGGACTCATAGGAATGCTGGGACACTTTGTCATTGGGTCTATCCTTAGAAAGTCATTCCATCATTTTGTTTCCAATTTTTGGGTCTAGATATCATTGAGGATTTCACATGGCGTGGTTTAGAATTTTTCATGTTGGGTTTAGAATGGCCACATCATGTTACCCTCACACAAAGAAATACCTCCTCACCATTCATCCTTACCTCATTACGTTAAACTGCTTAACACACAAGAACTATGTATATCATGATTCCTCCCCTTACATGATGCATTGGAATGACCAAACATCTTATTTTCAGGTTAATCCTTATATTCCCCGACATCTGTACCCTTTTTTAGTTTGCCTCATGGCCCGAGAAATATGACCATAAAAAAATGATCTCTCACATATTGTGTGACATTATAGACCTTCTTCCTCTGGAGGGACATCAAACCATGCAACACTTATTCAATTTCTCTTTCTCATAGCCCCTCGATGTTGGTCCTCTTTTGGAATTGTGTGTGTGGTGTAGTGATGACCTCTTTGTTCCTCCTTCATGTTGGTTCATTTTACTATTCCATGCACACTACCTTGGGGATACCTATCTCCCATCTATGTCCTTACACAACCATGTTAAACAACAAGACATTGTAGAACTATGTATGGATTGATTTATACCCTCATAGGATATGTAGAAACTCCCAGAAATTTGATTCTTCATGTCTAGCCATAATATCATCCATCTTTCCAGCTTCTTCCTTGGCCTGATCATTCTTTAAAAGAGTTTGTGGTATAATATGTGACTTCTAAAGTTCACATTTATGTTGGATTTGTTTTAACATGCCATGAACATCCCCTTTGGAACATTATTACCCCAATTGTAATATCTTCATGACAATAAACTATTTGGTAACCCAGCGTCCTTACCACATGTTGTTAAACTACATGATATCTCTGGAAATATGTATCATTTGATTCCTACCCTTACAAGATGTGTAGGATGGCCCTGACATTTTTTAATCAGTCCTATCCCCAAGTTGATAAAACTATTTCCCCCATTTTCCTTACTCATCCTTTTGATTCATCTACCTCTAGTGGAATCTCAGGACCTTTTTCTTTCCTCATCATCATTCTTAGACGTGCAGTGGTATAGAACACAGAGTTCTAGATTCCCCATGGACATTCTCTCATTCTATCACCATGCTTCTTGTGTCCATTTTTTGGTTCATCTTCAACTTTCACATCCAAAAGGACCCCCTAACGGTATAGATACATGGCCTTGAGGATTAAATACACCATTGGTCTAACATCCCAGAGGATCTCGAATTACAATTTGAGTAAACTCATATCTCTCAAAATTGGTCAATGTTCGACCCTTACTTGTTTATTCAAATCCTAGTTCTGATGATGTGGATACTATGTGTCGAACATGGTCAATAGTTTTCCACTGTTGTTATCACCAATCATGTTTTGTCCCACGTATTGGTCTCATGATTCACCTTCCTTCTCACGTCCCTATGTACATATAGATTTTCAACACCCTCAGTGCCATTCCTCCATGATCATTTGCATGTTTAGTGTATATACTAACATTGTGGGGTCATAGTTAGCACCACACATCTGTTCCCCTATCTAATGATTCCTTAAGTTGTAAAGACCTACTCCAACCCTTATTTTCTACACTCATAATAGATCACAAGGGACTAGGAGTTCTGCAATGTTTATACTAGCGTGGAAGAGTTTCACCTTCACAATCTGAACTATAGGACCTTAACCTAGGTTTTTCATTTCCAAATAATGGGCATCACAAATTTAAAATGTGTGTGTCATCATGGATGTTTTTGGTGTTTTGTAGACTCATTTTTCTCCAATCACATAGAGATTATTTATGGCCCTATATCAAATATATCATATTTTGATGTCTTACAACATTTTCCAAGATCTAGGATAATAAACTAAGATCTCTTTAATCCTAATCCTATGATGTTAAAAATGATAATTCTCCATCCATGTTGTATGATGATAAACTAATTAGTCAAGAGATGTCTCCATTTGTGGAGACTTCTCCATTTTTGTATTGGATATATGCCTTTCCATATTTAATAAATAAGTGTGTCTTTATTCTCATCCTAGTGGGATATGTAGTGATACCTGTAAATTTTGTCTCTGATTGCAGTCCCAAAGTCACGAAACCTTTCCCCCCTTCATGTCCTATGTTTCTCCTAGAATTACGTAGTTCGGCTGACTCATCCATGTCCCTCATTCACAATGGTTTTGTACTAGAAACACCATATACCTCTATTAACAACATAAATGGTATTCTTCCTTACAACATGATTCTAAATTTCATTGGCATGTCCTTGACAAATGACACTAAAATGTGAACCATACAGTCTGAGCTCTACTACTATAAACTAAGATCATTATCATCCTTGTTTTCCTAAATTTAAACAATGTAATGAATCTTATTTTTATTTCTTGAGAGAATATCACCACATTTTGATATTTTTCTCAGACCGTGAAATTTTCAAGAACTACATGTTGTATGATTCCAACCCTTGCAGAATACATAGTGACACCAAGAAATTTTGTCTCCAGGTCTAAAATAAAGTTGAAAAAAAATCCCATTTTCCATATTTTTAGCCTTGTAGTCTATGATTCTCCTAGAATTATATGGTGTGGTTGACACTTTCATGGTCTTATTTCATATCAGGTTTTCAATAGCCACACCACAAACCTCATTTGGGAGAACCCCTCCATGTATTCATCCTCACCACATGACATTAATCTACACTGGCTCATCCACACCTCTTGTGCCCTTTTGGGACTAAATAATCCATCACATTGGAAAGGAACCCCTACTGGAACGGATGCCTGGCCATTAGGATTTCCTACCACTTTGGGACAACATCCCAGAGGATCTCAAACAACAATTTGATCCTAGTACTATGTTCTAAACCGGGTCAAAGGTTGAACCTCCATTGTTTGTTCCCATTCCAGTTCACATGATATGGATACTGTGTCGCCAATATGGTAAATAGTTATACTCCATTATTATTTCTACCGCCTATTGTGTCCCAAATATTGGTGGTAGTGATTCAAATTTTTATTCCCATTAATTGCTTCGTACGTCCATAGACATCGAGCGTGAATGTTGGTTTGGTTGGGATTTTCCACCAATCATTTCACCTTCATTTTTTGTGGACCCTCATATGATGTAAAAACCTAATAACACAACTTGTTTCCAAACATTAACATGAATCACATGGTATTAAATGTTTTGGTAAGTTAATACTCGCATATAGTATTTCAAAACCCCACAGTCCGTGCTTTATGAACATAAACTACAATCACATTCATTCAGTCAATATGATGTTAAACTACAATGCCTCATCTGACATGACCTTAAAAGGTTGTTTCCTTACAAAATGAATTTATACTTCATGAAATCTCATGAACTATGTGTGGCTTGATTACCATCCTTATGGGATACGTAGTGATGCCAGGGTCATTGATCCTAGTTCCTGCTGCAACACTCATTCCCTATTTCTTCACATACATACCGAAAGACGTTGAATTTAATGACATCTCATGAACTATGTATTTCTTGATTCCCATGTTTATGGAATATGTTTCAATATCAAGATGTTTCTTCCTTGGACCCAGCCTTAGAATTGTAGAGTCCACTTGGCACTGTTTTTGATAATTTGTGGTGTGGTGTGGACCTCTCATTTCCTCATTCACAACAGGTTATATACCGCACTACATAATATTATTTTGGGGGGGTTACCCAATGGACGTTGACGCATGAAAATCATCCAATTTTTAACCCTACTTCCTTACTGCCTGATATTAAACTACATGTCACTCCACGAACAATATTCTCCATAATTACTATCCTTTTGGGATATATAGAGATGCATAGACTTTTTGACTTCAGGTCCAACCATGAGTTTGTTAACCTCGCCGTACATTGGCCTCAATGACTGTCTGATCACTATGACCATAATCTAGAAGCCCCTTTTCCATGTAACATGACAGAAAATATTTTTCATCCATAGTGGTCAGAGTATAGAACTCAAGAGGGGGTGAATTAAGTATCTATAAAAATTTCTGTTTAAAAGGTACTCTTAAAAAGGTTCCCAATTAAATTTATGTATAGCCAAATTAAACTAAATAAATCGATTTTGAAGGTCTGACTATTTATATAACTTCTTAGAACATTGATTAATTCCAAGTAATCTTAATTTCAGTTATTAACATTACTTTTGATGCTATTCTAATAAAGCAAAACAATTATAACTTCTTTATAAGATTAACTATCAATGTAATTTTAGTGATTTCTGAGTTAAATTGTAAAATAGAGTCAACTAAAATAAACATAATAACGGATTTAAATGAAGTGTAATAGTCTCAAGTGGAAACCTAATCCACTTAACATGGTGATAACCGTACCCAAATAATTTTATATAAATAAACTTGATCCACACCATAGATTAGGGTTAACAAAATTTCCAAAAACTGACCAGGTCAGAAGACCAATTCACATTTCATCATTGGTATAAACATTTTCAGGTCACACAGGGACGTCTTCCTCACTTATTCATTGGAATACACAATTTTAAAATGATGTATGAGAAAGGAAATATTATATCCATATATTTAATGTAGGATACAATGCGTGTGTTTGTATAGATATACATAGACTACTCGAAAGATAAAAAATAATATACAACAAAGAAGAAATGATGAGATAAAGTTAGAAATTCTCTGAATGACAGTCTATGCAGCACTGGACTACTAGGATGAAGTAGATGGAGAAATTGAGTCCTCTTGCGAAAAACATAGTATCAAAAGTTATCTTGATCTGACTCGTTTTCTTCATGGAATTGACAGTGCTGGGATGTTTTGGGCTCAAGGATTAGAATATGCATCATGTGTTCTTGGGAATAGTCATGTTTCATGTTTTAGTTATTATTTTATGAATTCTCATGCTTCTTCATTATGACACCACATTCATGTGTATTTCTTCTATCCAATTTGTTCTTTTTATTCATTGATTGTATGCATTGGAGCTGATAGGTTGCATGTATTCTACACCTCATACCTCGTACTGTCAGGTGATATGTATACAAAAAAGCATTAATTATGTCAGTTCATTTATAAGAATCAAATATGATTGTTATAAATTTAATTAAAAAGTGGCAAAATAGATTAAGAAATTATGTCATAGTTTTCTCGAAATGGTGTCTCCCTAATACATTGTCTCCTTTTTGTCGTTGAATGGTGAGACAGTTATGATGGAATATTTTTTTGATAATAGGAACTGGTAGCACAAATGTAGTGTTTGATCACTGTGTCTGGTTGGTCATGTTGTCTGGATGGAAACAGTGTCAACATGGTCATGGTTTCTGGATGGTCACAGTCTCTGGATCGTCTGTGTCTGGATGGTCACGGTGTCTGGAAGGTCATAGTGTCTGGATTGTCACTCTGTCTCGATGGTCACAATTTCAGGATAGTCATGGTGTATGGAAATTCATGGTGTCTGGATCCTTTTCCAGAAAAACATAACCAGTGGCAGACTCATGATTTCTCAGAAAAAGCCAAATATCTGTATATTGACGTCTATATTGATATTCATAGATTGGATTAGACATAATTATTCAATATATAAATCATTATAAAGTAAAAAATATAGTATATAATTATCAAATGTAAAGTATAACAATTAACAAATTGGATAGGTTTATTTAAAACATAATGATATTAATCATATGTACACATGATTTGAGACAGATTATATTGGATTAACATGTTTTACCAAATGTGAAGGATTTTTTTTTCATTAAAATGTGATTGAAACATGAGGATTCCAACAATCACAACTTTTTTATTTCCACAAATCTTGTGAGTGAGATATTTATTCTTAGGTAATTTGTATTTCTATTAACATGCATATAGAATACACATTTCTACACCATTTGTGATTATAAAAAAGAGTAAAAGAATATATAGACAATAAATGTTCAGAATACATTAGATGGATAAAAAAGTGTCATTATAGGGAGGGAGAAGAAAGAATACAAAAATCAACCCTATCTAAAGAAAGTAGTCACTATTCTTCACCACTAGCATGACTTCTCTTTTCCCTTGGGAGTTGCATCAGAAGAAGAAGACATATCAGTAGAGGTAGAAGTGGAAGAAGGGAGTGAACCGGTTGACAGAGAATGTAAGGGGAGTCCTTCAAAAAAAGAAGGGGATAGGGTAGTTGAAGTGGAAGACCGATGTAACAGTTGATCAAGGATAACAGTCATGATCTAAATCAGAGATAGAGTCAAATATTCAGAGGTAGAGGCAAGGTAAGAAGATGAAAAGTTAGGTAAAGCAGATCACAGGGGTGCAGCTGTAGGATCAACAAGGGATGTACTCAGGACATGAAGGTAAGGCCTCAAAATCTTGATGAAGTCAGCAATGATATCTCCCCCATACTACATGTCTTTCTCAATGTAATCATTTTTCTCCACACACTTATCCAACAAATGAGTGATATCATTGAGATTTTGGACTTGAGTTTTTAAAGATTGAGTTACAGGATGGATCCTTAGATTCTCTTCTATGTACATAAAGTTGTTAGTCATGTTATTCTTAGAGAAAATACGATTGAGGTATAAATCAACCTTTATTTTCAATTTATTATTTAGAATCATTTGATATCATGGAATGAATTCACACGAAATCAAGAACTCTATCACTATTCATGACAACTTCAGATTGAGATTATTTGTCAAAACCACTATGTACAACCTGGATTTCTTCATTGACAATTGTTCTGAGCAGATCCATGTTTAACTAGGGTTGAGACGATGGTACAGAGGTACGAGAAGCAGTGACAGTAGAGGTAAGGGATTTCAGCTGAGTTTGAAATTTTTTATGAGAGCCCATGTACTCATCAGTTAACTTGTTGAGACCAATAACAAGCTCACACATCTCTTGAAAAATCTACTTGTTTCTATTATCTACTATTTTAGCTAAGGATGTTTGATTTTTTTGAATTAATAAGGCTAAATCCTATGGATTTTCACTAACAATATCCTCAATAGGATAGGAAACTAGTTTTGGTAATAAGGTTATCACTCCTTGCATATCCTCAACCATACCTCTAATAGTTTTTACATCATAAATGTGATGTTTGTTCTCAACTCTTACTTAGTTAATTTTATAAAGCTATGAGGGTTGAATCTTCCATATGACATTTTCCAAAAAATAGAGAAGCATATATTTCACTCAGACTAGTTATAGGAATAGGTTGGGTAATCATTAGTTTCTCAACTCTAGCCAATTGGGTAGCTCCAAATGCATTCATAGCATCCTTATTCACAATGTTTGGAGGTTCCTATGAAGGCTCGTGAATTGAAACTGAGAAAGCCTTAGGTTACATGGAAGATATGGGTTCAGGAGATGATTCTAGTTTAAATGAAACAATGTTGATAGATCAACTCCTTTTGCTGAGAATTATTGGGAATCAATCACAACAAAATAACTGTGGAATTTATACCATGTATCCATTGAGCTTGGATCATTCCGATTTGGGAATTCAACATATTTCAGATTGGGGGGATTCTACCCCTAATCATGGGCATCTTTCTCTAGACTGAGAGATATAGATCCTTAATCTATTTCTATGATTTCATCCCTAATTTCCTCACCCTTTTCCTTTTTACCCAACTGAAATACTTTCTCCATTCTCTCTTCTGCAGATGTAATAACTTTAGGAATATGTTTCTCCTCTGTTTGTTCATCAAGAGAGTTTTATTTTAAAACTGGAAGATATTCTTCATTATTATCTTATACAATATCCTTTTCACTTTCCTTATCAACAAATTCTTCTCTGCATGCAAGTTGTTCTTCCATATCAACAACTTCTTTAGGAACGTGCATTTCTTTTTAAATATGACCTAGGGAGAAGGTGTACTTCCATTCTCATAAAGAACAGTTAATTTTAAAGGTACGATTTCTTCTTCCTATTCTTCCTAAACATATTACTAAAAAATCTCATATGGTTCCAAACAAGTATCAATAATATCCTTTGGTCACGAAGAGTGTTTCACTTGATTAAACATTTCATAAACTCGGTCATTATCTTACACCCAATCATTTCAACATAGATTCCAACAGATGTTCATACCCATTATTTAACTTTCAAAAGTTAGAATTCAGAGTCTGTTATGACTTCATCATCAAGTCCAACCGATACTTTAGTATAAATCATCGCCTAAATTAATCTTGAGTTGAACATGGAAGTTGGCATGGAGGTAGGTTTTATCAACTCACACAGATGTAGTATAACATATTTTAACAGGTTTATCTTATATACATTCATTGTAAGGTGTGTCAAAATTAAATCCTACTACATTAGTATTAGAAAATCACCTTTTATAGGGTAATAATATTCTTAAAAAACATAAATATATGTTTGGTTTCACCATACAGCTTGGATGCTTCGACACTCCTCTTAGTTTCATTTCAAGTTAAGCTTCTCAATGTTTCTTCTAAAATAAAGAACTCACATGGTGGTGGGGGACCACTCTGATTGTCCTCAAAAATACCATCATGAGGTATCCTAAGGCATGCTATCCATAACCTTGATGAAAATGTGAAACTCTGGCCATTTATCTAACTTCTCAAAACATTACAATCTTGTGAATCAAAAGTGAATTGATCATACTGATAAAACTGTGCAACAATCTTCTGGTAAATAGGCCTATCCTCCCTTTGGAATCAATATATCCATCCATTCTCTATAATCACTTTAAATACCATGTACTTACTTGACAGAAGCCCCATATGGCATATATCCTTTTTAGGCACCACTATTTTGTTTACCAAATTTAGATTCAGAGGACTTTTGGGTGCTAACTTAAGTGCTATTTTCAACTTCTTATTTGAACCATGCTTCCCATTAGTTTATGATGATGGGAATTTCCTCTTGGGAATTCACCGAAGGATCGAGAGAGAGAAGGGTAGAAAGAGGGGTTACAGTTTGAGACAAGAGAGCTCGGGTGAAGAAGGAGTGAAAAACCTTTTATTTTTATCATTTAGGGATATCAAGCTTCACGGGATAAAAAATGTGAGAATGTAAAGTAGTAAAATAATGAATTACCATGATACTGGTTATAATTCAAAAATAAAAAAAAGCATTTTTATGGTGAGATTGTAATAAACATTCACAATGAGACCGTAACAAGTGTTGACAGTGACAACGTAATTAACTGTCATTGTGAGACCGTAATGAGCATTCATTGTGATACCATAACAGTGTGATTAAAGAACTGTGTGACTGTATTGAATGAAACAGTAAATGCAAGACAATAACCAAGAAATTGTAACTATGAGACCATAAACATGAAACATCAACTCTTATGACAGTAAAAATATAGAACTGTTAGAGGTAAACAATAATATTAAACAAGATACTTGTGAAAACATAAATTTCCTAATAGTATACATAATACATAAGATTTATCATTCCAATTCATGTATGATGTATACTATTCCTTCAGAATGTAATAGTTTGGTTCATATCTGCAAGATGATATTCAAATCCAATGAAATCTAAAGTGAAATCACCTTTTTTGAAAATTATCTCTCAAGAATTGGTGTCTTAAATCAAAATATTTTGTCCTAGAGTGTGAAACATGATTTTTTGAGATGTTAAGACAACCTGTATTTTTCAAAATTTATAGGTACATTCCTGAATTGTTATCCATAATCAAGTAATGTGTGTTTCATCAAAAAACTTTGTGCACAATAACAACCAGTAGCTATGTGCTCAGCTTCTGATGTAGATAATGCAACAATGATTTGTTTCTTACTACACCATGATACTAGTGACTTTCATAAAAAATAACATGATTTAGAGGTTCTTTTTCTATCTAACTTACAACCACTGATGTCGGCATCAGAATAACTAACTAACTAAAATGATTTTCCACTGGGATAGAATAGTCCTATATTGGAAGTATCTTTTAGGTATTTGAACATTCTCATAACAACATTTAAATTAGGCTCCATAGGATTTTCTTGAAACCGAGCACACATACACACACTAAACATAATGTCATGTTGACTAGTAGTTAAGTAGAGTAAGCTTCCAATCATTCCTCTGTATGCAGTTTAAAAAAAAAATTCCACATTAATCAAGATACAACTTACAATTAGTAATCATTGGTGTTTCACTACATTTAGTGATATCCAATCCAAACCATTTTAGAAGATCTATAGTATAATTTCATTGATTTAAAATAATAAAATCATTATTTTGAAAGATCTGATATCCAAGAAAGAATTTGAGGTCACCCATTAAACTCATTTCAAATTGGTTTTGCGTCATTTTAGAAAATTCAATACAGAAATAATATTTCAAATATCCAAATATAATCCCATTTACAAATATATGATCTACTAAAATGTTATTCAAAGGATGTTTTATTAAAAGGAAAGGATTGACTATTCCTTTTGTAAAACCTTTAGAAATAAGTGAAGTACTTAATCTATCATACGAAGACCTTGGAACTTGTTTTAAATAGTATAATGCTTTTGATAATTAAAAAATATGGTTTGGAAAATAAGGGTTTGTAAAACCAGGGGGTTTCTCAACAGAGACATATACACTTTTGACATCTATTTGATACAGTTTGAAATTCAGATGTGCAACATTAGCAAGTAGAATTATGATGGATCCATGACTAGTTACTGGTGAAAAGGTCTCTTCATAGACAATTATTTCATCCTGACTATAGCCTAGTGAAACCCACCTGTCCTTATTTATAACTACATTACCAAATTTATATACCTTATTTCTAAACATCCTTTTAGTTCCTATGGTGAATGAGTCTTTGGGTGTTTCATCAAGTTTCCAAAAATTGTTCCTTTCAAACTAATTATGTTTTTCTTGCATACCCATTACCCAAAAAACATTATTGATGATTTCAAAAATTAATTATCAATGTAATTTTAGTGATTTCTAAATTAAATAGAAAAAAAGAGGCACCCAAAATAAACAGAATAGTGGATATAAATCATGTGGTTCAGTCTGAAGCTAAGAACTAATCCATACCATTCGGTGATCACCTGCCACCAAGCAGTTTATATAAACTTGATCCACAACCTTTATTGGGGTTAAAAATAGTACAAAAGACTTTCCAGGTCACATGAACTCTTCCATAGTTTTTCGTGGGTATGAACTCTGTCTGGTCACACAGGGACCTCGCCCACACTTATCCATGGGAATACACAATTGTAAAAGTGTGTGTGAGAAATGATATCTTGTATCCTTCAGTTTAATGCCAGAGACAGTTCATGTTTTTCTACAGACAAACACTCACAACTCGAAAGATAAATAATAATTCACAATAGAGCATAAATGATGAGATAACAATAGAAGTGCCATGAGTGTTAGTTTATGCAGCTCTGGACTTCTAGAATGAAGCTGATACAAAAATAGAGTCCTCTTCTGAAAAATAGAGTATCTCAAGTCAACTTGATTGGGATTGTATTCTTCCTGGAGATGATATTGCAGAGATCTTATCTACTATATGATTCTAATATGCATCATGTGTTCTACGGCAGTGTCAAGTTTCATGTTTCTGTTCATCTTTTAAGAATGCTCATGCTTCATCATTATGTGACCACAATAGTGTGTCTTTATTATAGAATCATTTTTATTTTTTCTTCATAGAATGAATGTGTTGGAACCAATAGGATGCATGTATTATTCACCTCAAACCTCATACAATTATGTGATATGTCTACAATGAACATTTAATTATGTTACTGAATTTAAAAGCTACAAATATGGAAGTTATAAATTAAATTAAAAGATTACAAAACATATTAAGAAATAGTGTCACTGTTTTTCATGAATTGGTGTCTCTATGAAATGGTTTCTACTTTTATTCTTTTGGGATGTGAGAATGATATGATAACATAGTTTTATAGAAAACATGAATTGGTAGAACAAATGTGGTGATTTATCACGGTGTCTGGATGGTCACAATATCTTGATGGTCACGATGTCTTGATGGTCAATGTCTCTGGATGGTCACGGTGTCTGGATGATCATGGTGTCTTGATTGTCAAGGTGTCTTGTTGGTCATTATTTCTAGAAGGTCAAGATGTCTAGATGGTCACAGTTTCTAGATGATCATGGTGTCTTTATGGTAATGGTTTATGGATATTCAAGGTGTATGGATCCTTTTCCAGAAAAACACAACCAGTGGCAGATTCATGATTTCTCAGACATAGCCCAATGTCTGTATACAGACATAAATAGTGATATTATTAAAATGCATTAAACTTAATTATTCATTAATTATATCATTTAAAGTAATAAATATAGTGTACAATTATCAAACATAATGTATAATAATTAAGAACTTGGATAGGTTTATTAAACATAAAGATACTAATCATCTGCACTCATGATTTGAGACATATTACATAGGATTAACAAGTTTTATAGAATGTAAAGGATTTTTGATCATTGAAACAATATTAGAAAATGAGGAGTCCAATATTCCCCATAGTACGATGATAAACTACATATCTATGGTCCTTATTTTCATGGCATCAAACTGAAATCAATCCCATGTTCTCTCTAGAGAGGTCATGTTTTTTGGTAATATTGATCTCAATTTATAATGATATGCTCACCCAATGTCCTTTCATCATGGTGGAATTGTTTTAAGAGTGTTGGAATCCATTAGAACAACCCATCACTCTTCCCCATGCTTTGGATTCCCTTTATTTGGATCCACATCCTTTTTCATGTTTGAAGGTAACCCCTAAGGGTTTGGATTATTAGCATTTAGGATCACCTACTGTCTAGGGTCAATGTTCATAAGGACATAAAAAAACATTGAGCTTTCCCATTGTTCCATAATCGGTCAGTGGGTGGCCCTCATTTTTTCGTATCTACCTCATGCTAGATAGGAAGGATGCTGTGTTTCAGACATGGTCAATTGTTATCCTTTTTCATTGTACCTCCATCACTGTGTTCAAAATTTTATGTGTCATAATATAAAATTATCTCTTTCCTTTGTTTGGGTTGCTTCCAAATCCAATTGGGTCATCCCATTAAAGACCTAGATCACATTGGGGAAAGCAATTTGGTTTATATAGGAACCCTATTCTCTAGTTTCATCCTCCCTCATTCATTATAAAATGTCTTGTTAGTCAGTCATTCCCCAAGACTTTGATGATCGATAAAAATTCTAATACCCATTCTAAGAAATTACATGTCATCCCTTGTTTATCCAATCGAGAATGACCCACATGAGCATAGGGATTTATTGTTAGTTGTTTAATGGATATGATCGGGATGAAATAATCATTGGAATAAAATTATCATACCATGCACACATTTTAAATAAACAAGAAATCATGAGAATATTTTCATATGCATCATAAATCAAGGTCCTAATGGATTGTCCCCTTCGATGGAGAATCTCAATGCATCCACCCATTCTCTAGTAGCATATAGGATTTTCTATTGTTATTTGATCTCTCTTACTTATTTGTTGGATATAGGGAATAGATTATCAGCCATGGTATGTGCTCGATCCTCCTCAGGCTGGATGTCAGGAACATAACTAGATACTTACTTCAATTACTCCTTATATTCATCTATCTGAACCCTTAACTGTGATATGAGTTAGGATTGGGTGTTGATGAAAGGGAATAGATCATTTATCCACATTACAAAGAGTTGGACCTCTTGTTTATCATTTGGAAGCTTATGAGTACTGATAGAATTCCTCTGTTTCCATACAATGTTATGGCCACAGTAGTACTCCCATACTTTCTCAGCCAGTTCATCTAGTATGATCTTGTGAATACATCATGCATATACCCCTTTATCACATAGGTCATGTAGCTGAGACAAAACCTTCCCATAATTCTTATCCAATATGTTTGTGTAGTGACATTGATGATGTTCTTGATCAGTTTTCGTGACCCGCAGCAAACAATATAGTTGTCCTCCATTCTAGAATCATCCTAATTCAATTAATTTAGGTTTGAAGGTTCATGTTCATGGGACTCCTCTGGAAGTGTGACAATAGGATCCTCCTCTGGAATCCTATCAAATTTATTGTGCTTTGTATCATGTGGTTGGTCTTCATCATTAGATCACACCTCGATCAGTTCTGGTTTTACCCCAGTAGTGGAACAATCCTACAAGTAAATATTGTGGGTTGATCATCATGGGTGACTGATTATTTTACAATTTAAATTCCCCTCAGTAAATAATCCCTAGGAACCCTGACGATCGTTAATAGAATTGTAGTGAGTGATTGAAGATCTATATCGAAAAAGATGATGTCAGTGGGCCTGGACCGATGGACTACATTTATGGTTTTGTAAAGAAGTAGATTCACGGAGGTAAAATAATTTATCCCATACTTGAGTTTATTCTATAGGGATCACATGATTTGGACCCCTATATATGGTTGGAAACATCAATGATTCCAAAAATACAGCCCTAGTTACCATATTCATCTCGGACCACGTACTCACCATTTCTCCTAACAGAAGTCACAGAGCTTGCCCCTCTATGTTCATTACCACATGGGAATGGGCCCCTCATACGAGGTTTTCCTATATAGAATAAATGTCAGTTGAGAAACTATGATGACCTGTATGAGTAGGAAAAAGTATTAGTTTAGAGTTTACCTCAAGAGTGTCGGTGAATTATCCCATATCCAAGAATGAGAACAAACCTTCCTCCAAAGGTATCACTTTGTCCTTAACTTCTCCCCAGGAATCCTCTAATTCATTATGAAAATGGTAGAACTCCCTGAGATCAACAATAGATGATTATGATGGGGTGTTCAGTCGAGGAGTACATTCACATAATCTGTCATTGGATATTGGGTTCCATGGGAATGCATGAGTCTTCCATCTTGGAAAAATATTTCTACCCCTCTACCTGAGATGCTTGAAAGGAATATTTTTCCTAGAAGATCTCTGAATGATCCATCGTGATTTTTTTATGAAGGTCTGACATCTCAGAAGCACTCTGGAATTTCATGTTAACTTCCCTGGTTTCCCAAGGCTTTGGAATACTAGCATCTTCAAGAATGCCTATGCAGTACAACCACTTCTTATAATCATGATAAGGTATTCTACGAAATCCTATTCATGGCCTCCTTTCCTCTCAACTCTAAAATATTATTATTTTATTATGATTTTTGTTCTATCATTTCCTATTTCATATATAGTTTCCCACATTATCAATTTTTAATAGTTTTAATTCAATAATTTGTAAATATTTTTAATATAATTTTTTTTTGATATTGACATATTCCTCAATCATTTTATTTTAATAAACAAATGTTTTCAGTATATTTTCTAGTAATTATGATATTAAATATTACAATTAATAATGATAATATTTCCGGTGTTTATGTTTTATTCTTCCTTTTCTATTTTGAATTCAATAAAATTACTTATTTCTTCCTAAATATTCTTAACACTTATGACGTTGTTTAATTTTATGGTTCAATTTATTCCATGATGTATTTTATTCTAGTTCAGTATGACTAATTTGATATGATATTTTTAATATTTTTCACATTAAAATGAAATTAATATATAATAAATTTCCACATGTTATCTCTTATCCTCACATTATGTGTATTTTTACATTTTTAGATATTAAATCAATATAATCCCATTGGTGAAAACTTGTCTCGTTTTTATATCTCTACATCAGTTCTCCCCTCCACATAACATTATTAGATAATATTTCTCATAAGTTTTTCAATATGTTATTTCACCTCCAACATGGAATGGATGAAATTTTCTTCTTACACCATATATGTGATTTTATTTTATATCTTGTAAATAAGTAATTATAGTTTACATAGGTAATAATTTACAGTACCATGTGTATTATCATTCATTATTTATTTTTATTCTACTTATATTTTACACTTTTTTCATTCTCATTAGTGAATAATTTTATTTCTGGTTTCTAAAAAACTTTTTTTTTAATTTTATATTTAGTTTTAAATAATTATATTATTCCATTTTTTCATTAATACCTAATTTTTAATTTTATTATTTGAATGTTCATATTTTTTAAACAATATTTCGTTTCATACATTGAAATGTGAGTTTATCCCATCAATATTAAGATATAGATTTTGAATTCATCATACATGCATAATATGTAATTCATCACATTAATGTAACTTCTAATTCATATAATAATGTTTTAGAAGAGAACCATCTGAATTATGATCATGTTCATGTCCATAATTGTGTTATAACATTTTCTTATTCTATTTACTATTGTTGGGTTTTGAAATTCAATATTCCTTTATTCATGCACCGTTATTTTTTTAGTGTTACGATATTTTGGAATGGAAAAAAAATGCATAGCATATTTTATATTATATTATAAAAAATGTAAATATTTTGAATCTCACCCATCAAAATCATATAAAATATATAAGATGGGTGTTTAAATTTAATAATGCATTTATGAAAAATATAAACAAGATATTTCCATCTCAATATAAAAAATTGGATTCTATTTTCATCTATTATCACTATAAATAAATTAAAACTTATAATTTGTTTTGTATTTTTTTATGATAGTAAAAAACATTCCCTTTTAAGCATCATTTTTGTTTCTTAATATGTTTAAAAATATTTTGATAAAAGTTGAAATTATTAAATTATTGAGTTAGATAATCATAAAATATGCAATAGTGATATTTATTCGGTAATATCCAATTGGAGTTCTATACTAAATAAATCATTTAAAATTCATTATGAAACTAGATTCTAGAATAAAAGTTGTTAGTGATTTTAATAAGGGTTTAACAATCAACTATTATGTATTTGTTGAAGGGGATGAAGATACCAATAGATTGGTTGTAATTTAATTTAATTTTAGTATATTATTGATTCTTGTTCACAATTAATTTTATTAATAATTTAATTAATGTCAAATAGAAATTATAATAATTTTTTATGACTATGTGGGGAGGGATACAATCATGTTTCCTATATATCAAGGATTCAAGATGATTATATATTCTTCTTTTTTAGTGTAATAACTCAACAATTATGTTGAAATATGAAACAGATGAAGTTGAATAATGAAAGATATAGTGAATTTTAGTAGGTGTCTAAAAAAACTATTGGAATTATGTTTCCAAATTTTAGAGGGAGATATGATGGATTACTATGATATTATTATAACAACTATACCAGTTTATGAATACTGATGGTATTGTGATTGGTTTTATATATTGGATCTCTTATTGTTTCTTATTCAATGAATTTTAAATGTGATATTTCTTATATTTTTGAGGTCAGTATTTCTTATATTTTTTAGGTCCGTATTTTCCTTATAACAATTTGGTTCAATATAAGAAACCAATAAAAATAAAAAAAGTTAACATCTCTTTTAATCATAAATACTCATTATCTCAGACATCCAAATTTGGATCCATAGATATTATTAATGAATAATCGATCTATGATGAAATATAACTTCTATTTCTCCTTTTCACTCCAACCACATAATTTATTTATGTGTAATTGTAAATTTTTATTTCGATTAAAGGTGACAAAATTTGACAATATCAAAAACATCAGTATGAATGGCACATGTATGAATCTTATATTCTTATATTCACATTGTTTAAAAACAATAATAATATTATTTTAGACTAAAAACTGTGTATACACATATTTGTATACAATATGGATACAATCCAAATTTCAAAATAAATATTTTACAAATAAATATTTGAAACTATATGAAAATAGTATGGATACATTGTACAACGAATTACAATTACAATATCCATAACACATAAAGTGACTAAAAAACACCATATTTCATTTAATATGCATTAAAATTTAGTTATAGATATTACATTCTACAATTATTCCAATTTGAATGAACCTATATAATTTTTTTTAAACCGATATGAATATTCCTCATTTAATTAAATTCCACCAATATGTATTATCCAATATGCACATGTTTAAAAATTTCCAAATAATATTTAGTTACAAAAGTTACAACTATGGGTATATTTATAAATTATTCGATTTCATTGAATAGTATACACATATATAGCATTCATTGCACTTCTATCAATGGTTTATTATTCCTCACATGTCCCTTTGAGATTAGTTTATTAATTTTTACTGTTAAACTATAATGAATACACACCATTGTAATTAAACCATAACACATACACCCACATTCCAGATTAGTTGTGTATTATAATTGAACATAAATTATGGAATTATATTTTTTTTGACTACAGGTATATCATATATATTGTTCATTTTAAACCTTTAGGTATATTCATCATCATGTATATTTTTTAAAAAGTGACCAGTATTCATAATTTTACAGAATAAATATACACAAAGCACACATTGTCTAAATTGTTTAATAGTTGTATTAATTTATTAACATTTAATATAATATAAAATAATTCATACAACCACATTGTTTAAAAACATAAATTTTAATAAACATAAATGTATACATTATGAAAAAGGTATGTATACTACTTTATATTGCCTTCACATTCCATAAAACCCATCTAGAATAATTTTTTTAACATATTCATTCAGAATCTATCATTATATAAGTTCTATTAGTTTTCACATACCAGTATTAAAAATAACTACAAAATTAATTTCCCTGATTTATTTTTTTAAATAATATATAATATCCTTATAAATCTACTCATCCATTGAGGAATAAGAATTTGTAAATAGATATTATAAAAAAAGTGGTTTTATACATGGAAACATCTATGTAGATTCCAAAATTGTTGATTTCGTAAATATAAATTAAAAAAACAAATATAGAAAAGAAATTATTATTATCAATTAATACATTCATGTGTTTCCCTAGAATTTAGCACCCACAGTATTATAAAATACTTTCGTATGTAATAGAAACACAATTACCTTTGTTACCAATTCTAAATTTAATATCCATTCTATCATTCCTTTATATTTTATATTATTCCTAGATCTTTTTTTATATAAATTTTATTGTTATTTGTTACACAAAAAACTATATCCCAGGAAATCGATACAATGTATTTTTAATTTATAGTAAATAAAACATATATAAATATATATATGTATATTAATAATATGTATTTATGTATATAATTTATTATAAATTCATTTATATATTTTGTTAATATATATTTACAGATTTCACACATTATCAATACATTTATATAATATGTTTTTAATTTATCTAAATCCATTTATATTACATATTTACATAATATGTTTATATTTTTTTATGTTTTTTATAAAAGGTATTTTAATATATATTTGTTTCATTGTGTACATATAATTTTTAAATATATATATTCCTTTTGATTTTATGTATCTACTTATATAAGGTACTTATTCAAAATGTATTTATAATATATATAAACATATATATATTTTATTAGATGTATGTGGGTATATAAATTATGTTTGTGTACATATTTATATAGTTTTTTTAATTTATTCTTTGATATGTATAATATATAAATATACGGTGATTTTATGATAATAAATTATAAAATATATTTATATATATTTCTTAAATACATATATTTATATTAATATATAATTTAATATATACAATCATTATTAAATGTACTTTTTCAATTATAAAAATTACATTAGTTTATTTTCATGGCATGGTATTTATACAATCACATTGGCATGCAGACACATTCTCCCCCATCAATTATGCACTCATATACCCATACACATACATGCACCTGTAATGCCCTACCCCAGAATACAGAAACTAGAACCCAAGGCCATTGTTCCAAAAGGCCTCATCCATGCCTCCTAATGTGCCAAAGGCTGTCCAATAGTGATGAGGGATTATGATTTTAATGTGGGAAGACTACACCCTTGTTTCTAAGTAGATATTTCATTATAATTAATGAAAAACATATAAAAATAATTAAACATTTTAGATAATCTATGGAAGCTGATAAAAATAACTACAATATGAAATTACATAACATGTTTTATGATATACATGTCAAGGATTCCCCATGAGATAAAAAACCACGTAAATAAAATAGAATCCATGAACATCTCGTAACATAATCTCGAGTCCTTCCATGTACCATCATTTATATGAAGATTGGAATTAAAATACAACATCAATCAACATTTCACATTTACCTATACCTAAAACCTTAGATGAAATAATGATATCTTCTTCGATACTTGTGTTCCTTGGTGGAAAGATAGGGGTGTGTGTAAACCTCAGTGGGCCACCAACAAAATCATCCCAAATAAAATCGATCTGATATAAATATTGAACTTAAGTGTTCATGGTAAATTGTTAACAGTTATAAAACCAATTATTTAAATTCATTAAATAAGTAGGAGATTCAAAATAAATAATTAAATAAAACATTCGATGTCTTAGAACCTACAATGACACGCGAGGTCAGTCATATATGATTCATCTAGTGTTTAGGTTTCTTTGAGAACATCATGATAACCACACCTTCATATGTAACAAAATATAATTTGACTACTCATATTGACATTCCCAAAGAATCTAACGTCAATGTAGGTATTCTCCTAATACCATGAATCACGCGATGTCCATGTACCCATCCAAAAAGCACTATCACATGGTATTATGTTGAATCTGTTGAGTTCATTTTTGTATTCCAAATCATGTACTGTATGGAATCCGAGGCACTCAACCAGGAAGTCATAAACCTCATGTGTCACATGGAATCCATGTGTTGATCCCAAATTATCGAATTTTAACAACTATATTGAATCTATTTTCTCTTCCCAATATTGTTACTCATTACACATATAAATACAATTTTATAATTTTTATAAGATAATTTAAATAATCATTTCACTATATATGGATTCCCATTTAACTCATGCACCACGATTCATTAATTTATAATTTACCCATTCCTATATGAACCATAATCATGGTTTCTCATTTTCAAACTCATTTCCTCTTACCATACACAATTCGTAACATTATAATTCCACTAAATTTTATGATACTTGATCTCCAAACATTTATCTTTTATGATTTATATAAAAGGGGATACAAATCTACATTACTCAATAGGTTTACTAAATTAAAATTGCATCCCATAATTATAAATTAAATTTACCATGATGATTATGAACACCAAAACATAAAAAAAAATTAATTTTATAAAAAACTGTAACAATCATTAATGGTACACATTAGGATCACCATTAATTTTGAAATTTCATTTCATATCCATTTATTTAAAACAGAAATAATTACTTATGGTTATAAAAAAATAAACTCAATTTACCTCACCACACTTTTAAAATGATATTAAAGCGTTTAATTAATCCATCTAAGGGTATAAATCTAATATGAGATAATCCACTTGGAATCACATTTAATTTAGGTAACATTCACATAAAGTAATAAAGGATACCATGAAATTTTCAAATTTATGTTATTTAATATAAATAAAGATAATGTGTAGAAATTACAACATGACTTCACAGTGAAGCCTATGAAAAATGAGGTAATAATATGGGTTAATTTTATGTACCACCTCTCATATTCCTATAGATTCACACTCTTAAAATACTAGATTCTGGTTTGACCTCATTCAAGAGAAACTAAGAAACCAAATAAAAACCATAAAAATATTTCCTATTAAATTAATCTATAATAATGAAACAAAAAGGTAAAATAAAACTACAATATATGGAATATGAGAGGTAGACTCGATAAGGGATCGCGATCACATGTTATGATTCATAATTCTAACACTAGATTAGGGGAACCATAAATGGGGATAGGACAGGGAATTAGGTGCCCTGGGAGAGGCCTAATAGACATTTGGGATCCCAATTTATGTGTAGGATGAGTAATGGATAGAGAATGTGAAATGGCATGGCTTCCCCTCATTAAAAATAGCCCATATGGGAACCAACCATCCACATTCCCACATTGGTTGCATGGTTTGTAAAATGGAACTCATTAGGCTCCTTTAAAATAAATCAAATAGCTGGTGGATCTATAGAAACAAGATGACAACACTTCTTTAGCCTTGTTCAAGGTCATGTCTCCCCTATAGGTATTTGAATTCAACTTTGATCACCCTGAATCCTCTTTTCACATCCAAAATTAATATTTTTAGGGGATATAAGCCTTAAAATTTTATTCATAATAACAATGTAATAAAATGACCTCTCCATTAAATTGGGAAAACAAAATTCTATCTATGAACCTTGTCCAGTCATTACACCAAGGCCTTAAAAACTCCCCCACCATAGCAATTTATATCCTTGAGTAGTCATGATATTCATCCAATATCATTAATCTACCAATTTCAGTCTCTATCCTCTGTTAAAATAGAATGATTCCATTTTAAACTGCCAAAACACTCAAAAAATATACCTCCATTTAAAAAACAAGGCCTCCCAATCCAAGGATAATGCATTAATTCCTCACTTAACATAGATATGACACTATAAAAAATTCATTCAACCCACAAAATACATGTGCGAACATCCAAATTATTATCCTCCTCATCATACTCCCCATAATTAGACATATCTCACAAATATGATTCAAATCCTCAAAAACACCCACTATCTAAATATTCTATCCAAAGAACAGTCACAGTGTTCGAATGACCCACTCGACATGGTTCTTGATGCACCTTCTCTCAACAAACCTGAGACAATCATTCAACATCAATTCCACTATTATTCCCATATTTCTATTCAAATGTAAAATCCTTTGTTATCCTATCACAACACAAACACATTGTGTATTCCATGAAAATCCATGGAAAACCCTAAACAATGTCTCTTTTACAGAAATTGATATTCCATGTTTGGGTCCTAGCTAATTGCTTCTAAATTCATCCGATAACATAAAGAGATCCTAGTAAAACCAACATGCCTAAAAAATAATGCCTTCCACAAATGTTCCATCTCACATTTTGATCTAGATTCCTATTGATGATGGCATCATTGAACCACCTATGGGTGAACATCATAGTAATAATCCAACACTGAATGTCTTTTACTAATTGAAATTATAACGAAAAAACAAGTGGATGATTTTTCTTCTTCTACTATCATACGATTGAATTCACATAGAACAATTCATTTCTCTCCAGAGCCATACCATGCTAGTTATGATACCTTAAGAATTAACCCACACTCAAATGTGATCCCATCATCAAACATCAAAAACCATCATCATTCACAGACCACACAATCAATCCCCAATGATCCACCACAGAATCATGATTAGATGACAAATTTTTATTCCCATACTAAAAAATATTATTATACTTCATCCACTAAAAACCAAATAAAAACTCTATACTTGACAAAGTAATATAATTTATAGTTAATTCACACACACACACTAGAATCTGGTACCTTGATGATCATCCATAGATTGGTCGGACATACCATCAATAGTTCAATCCCAATGGAACCATGTCAAAAACTTAAATAAAACTCCCAACAAAAGGGGTGTCATTTTTAACAAAAAATAGTCCAAAACCCAATCATAATATCCCCCACCATGCTCACCTGTGAACACAATGGTCTAACATATCCATGTTCTCTCACACCCTAAATCTATTTTAAAAACAATTTCAAAAACTATCCAGTTATAGATAACATAAAACATTCTCATAATGCATTGAATTTCTCCCAATGTTAGTCCCACACCATCCATATCATATGGTGGGCTCCCCATTATATTTCATCCAGTACACTAATACTTGAGTTTAATTTTGTATTAAACTCAATACATTCATCTAGAATGCTCCTATTTAAAATCTAATGAATAAAATATTTCCACAACATGTCCTATAATTACTTTATCCTTGTCACTACTCTCGATTGATGCACTTTTCCTGACTAAACCCAGTAAGGGTTGATATCTTGGATTGACCATGTCCAAAAACATTAATCCAAACTGACACTTCCCATCTGAACTGATGGGCCTTTCAAATTTTGACCAGGCATCCCATATCTCTTCCTACCATCCCTACAGTTTTTTATCTTCTCTAGGATAACACACAACCATTCACTAATCCTAGTCTTGGATGGAATCACACATACCAACTCCCACTACATTGATCAATCAATCAAAAATTGATGCACATTCCCAGGAAAACATATCATGTATTCTTAATCATGCTCCCATCATTCATGTACCTTCAATACTAGGACCACATGACAAAAAATATACAATACACACACTTATGTAGACCTTAATTAATAGGAATAATCCTCGAAACTCCTCTTCAAAAATTGTGCAACACTTTTTCCAAGGTAAATCACACATTGACCTGTACTTAGTTTTATAATATAATTATAATTATTTTCCCCACTCTATCCATGATTCTAGAAGAGTATGTAAAACAAAACTGGTTGTGACACATTACCACTCCTACAAAAACCACAAACATTGTTACCGATCACCATAACCACAAATTCATTCCCAAATAAACCAATTCAATGAATCACGATTCTTATGGAATACACATGATTGAACATCAAATACACTGAACTATTATACATGTAAAATAAAATGATTTCATCTAAATGATGGGTGATCAACCTCACACAATCAAAATAAATCATGACATGGAGGTGTCACTCTCCATGGTGATATATCACCATAACCCTACTCATTGTCCAATTTGTTTAGTTCCACCAATCCTAGGATCATGTCCCAAGACAAGAATCGTACTATACTCTTGTAATTTAACTTCTACTAACCAAAGGAATCCCAGATGCCGTCATTGATTAAGCTTGAAACCTACACATTTTCCCATATTTACACATGACCACCCATCCTCTCAAGAATAATTTCATTACAAAACCACTTACATGATTGGAAACCACTTACCCAAAATATATCCATAACTATTTAGGTTTGGCACCAGAATTATTCTTCCATTCAAAACCATTCTATACACGTGGCCCATCCACCATGGACACTCAATAATAAATAAATCAACAACAATTTAAAATGAAGATGCCCCAAAAATATAACAAAAAGAATATACCCATGCATTATGAAATAGAGTAATGTTATATGATTATGTCAACCCCTCTAATGGGTTACCATTAATGGTTAAAAGAAATGGACTCACTACCCATATGTCGGTACATAAGGGTCACTACATCCTATCACCCAACCCCTTATCAAGCCTCACAAAGACCACCAAACATGATATAACACTCTTGTTATCTCGAGGGCACACTTCATCTAGAATGAAAAAGAACAAACTCAGGTAGCTCAAAAACTAGGATCTCTCTCTAGCCTAACATACCCTCACTATGGTCAATGCAAACTCATCTGGTGAGTAAAAAACCTAGACAACATTAAGGTTACAGACATAAAAACATACACATTAATCCTCTACCATTTTATTAAGTTCACATTTAAAAAATACCCAAGGACAAAGGATTTACATTATTTTAATTTCATCTAATAAATTTATTTATTTTTAATTCAAAAGTATTCATTAAATCTCTTCAGTGTTTAGAAAAATTATTCCTCATTTTGAAGGATTAGTTAAATAAAATATAATTCATAAGATATAAGGAAAAAATATTATTTGATCCATATTTGTACCAAATTTAATAAGACCATGATCAATGTATTGATATCTTCTTGTGCATCCAGAGAAAATAATGGAAGTTATTAATGTTAAATTTTACCATATGATTATATTAATGACATCATATACCTTGATTCAGACTATATAAATACTAATTCTATTCATAATAATAATTTATAAACCACGAGAAGATATAAATTAGAACATTATAATTTAGAATGCGTAATAAAAAACCCAAAAAAAAACACATGTTTCTTATAATCGGCTTCTAAAATCCATCTCCCTATCATGATTCAAGTCATGTAAATTCATTTATATAATAAATGATCCACGAATGTATAAAAACCATCATTAAAATTTCAAAAAAGATTATAACTCCCATAAATCATAACATCACAAATAAATTGTGTTACGTGAAGTGAAAATTTTATAAAAATGTGACATGTGAAACATAAATAATATTAAAAGACGTACCTAGAATATTGGTTTTCCCCCATGTTGTGGTTGATCAATCCTAGGAAAAACTCATTACTATTCCCCGAATCATCCTATTCCCCATTCAAATATTCCATACTAGTTATATTAATGAAAAAAACTATATGATACCACTACATAATGCTCCCCATAAGATAAGTTACTAGTTCCCTAGACTGACATACCATAAGTAATCATGTTCACATTCCCCAACTCATTCACTCATTTACCTGCTCAAACACCTACCCCCTATTCGTGATCTCACATAGACATGTGCGTGCACTCAATCTTTCCCCCATTCTCACACCCTCACTTACCCACATGCAAGAACATATGTTCACACCCTCACAAAAAATATATTTCAATATTATTATTATAAGTATTATTATTATAGAATTTTATTTAAACATTCATCGGGGGATTTTATCCCCAACAGTATATCACCACCACTATGTTAATATACAATTTGTGGTTTTTAACTACAACTTATATGTGAAATTCAAGATAGGTAAGAATATATATTACTTTTTTTAGAAATATTTTAGTAATTATAGTTATTTATTTAGTTGTAGTTATACCTGAAAACCCCAAAAAATATTCTAGAGGTGGGTTTTCATACTTCCCTCTAAACTATATCCTTAATATAATTTTTTTATGATGGATTTAATAAATTTTAAATGTCAATTTCATGCTTTATTTTCATACACATAAATTTAATATCTTTGTTTTATTAGAAACTCCTACTTATAACTAAAATAAATAATAATAAAAGTAATGAATAATTTTTACTATAATAATATTGGAAACGTAAATATACATGAACATTGGAATGAACTATATTTGATTTGTAAAATAATGTTGTTAATGGACATCAATATTATAAGAACAAGATAATATAAAGGAAATTATTAATATATATATATATATACACTATTATTGAAATTCCATTAATAGTGTGCAAAAATATTTTTAACAATGCTATAAATGTGTAGTTATCCTTATATTTGTATATTAGAAACCATTATTGACATATAATAACAATAAATCATCTTTTTAGAATATATAAAACATTACAAAAACATACACCCAATTATTGTATTACTCTAGTGCCTTTGGAAACATGTAAATGTCAACATTGTTACCTATGTGGGAAAAAACCAACTCACACTAGGTAATTATTTACTAGAATACTTTTTGGATAGATAAAACACAATAAAAATATTCATAACCATGGGGAAAGGAATCAAAAAAATGGTTGATCTTAGATGATCAGTAAATGTAAACAAAGGGGATATGTAAGAAAAATAATGAGCAAAAGGGTATGAGAATATTATCATAAAAAGAGAAGATTGTTCCATACATATCAAGGATCATACACATGAATCAAGGTAGAAGACATAGTATTTCATAAGATATGAATTAGAAGGAAATAATGTACATAAGACACGAAAGGATAACATTGGAATAAAACATGGGATTTTGGGGAAAAAATAATCATGTGATGATTTCAATTATAGTCATCTAATTTTTAATGACACTATATTGGTGGAAAAATCCAATTACTAAATTGAGTTCACCCCCGTTATAGCCCAATATTACTAAACTGAGTTTACTCCTCAATTTATCTATGTAATACTGATCCAAGGTAATTTCCTATTCCATCCTTTTAATAATAAACAACATCAATTTCCCTTTCTAGAAAATTATATCTCATGAGATATAAATCATTAAAAAATTCATTGGAGAATGATATAGGTCCCACCCATCTCATAATAAAATCATACCTACATATAAAATTGGATCCTTAAAAATCATATCTTAACCAATGAAATTAATTAGGTACTATAAACATGTAATCATAACATAACCAATAGAAAAAAAGATTGGTTTCATTATAAGTCCATCATAAATATAACCACCCAAAAAAATGGAGTTCAAAATCAATTTTCCTATGAAAGAGAAAAGGGTTTCAGAAATACCAGGACATATTACCTAAAAATTGAATGAAGGAATATGAATGGATCATTTAGATCATTTATAATGAAGTCCTGAGTAACATCAACATATGTTATCATTGATTAGAAATAATTGTTAATGATATTTTAAAAACATTTATTGAGGATAATAATATTTTTTCTTTAAATATGGATTTTTGAAAACAGAAAACATTTTGAAACCCATTTTATTTGGAATAAAACTTATATAAATATATTGTAAACATTTGGACAAAACTTTTAGTTGAAGACATATAAAATAATATTGAAACTATTTTGAAAACCATTTTCATTGAGAATTTATAAAATATATTGAAAAAACATTTCATAGAAAATATTTCTAAACAATGAATATGGATAATATTTAAAGAGAAAATATTTTTATTCATAAAATAAATAAATTTTTCATCATTTAAAATAAGATTAATGGGAATATTGGTCAATATGGTAGATAAACCTGAACATGCTAAACATTCCTTTTACTCTGTAAAAAGTATTGAAAGGTGCATCAACCATAAAATGAAAGAAGATTCATTATTAAAAACATTTGTTTGAAAAATTAAAACATGGATAAAAATGCATGTTATAGATCATATTATTATAATATAATATTTTGTAAAACCTTTCTATAATACATGGTATTGAATGAATATATATTTCTGAATGAATATAGAGGTAAATTAAGTCTTTATTAAAATAAATTCTTAACTATATTATTTACCAAAGAGTGGAATAATGTACCAATACATGAATATATCATTAATAAATATAGGATGTCAAATATTATAAGTGTTCATGATAAATGGATCATAACATTTCCTTAGTAAAAACAAGATCATAGACAAACTCATTAGATGGTGAAGTTGTTTCAGTAAACTCGTACCCCATAGAGACATTCAATAATACTCTATGTTGGAAAAAGTAATTTCATTGAGATTTAAAATATAATTTAAATAATGAGATTAATGATTTATCATTTTAAAGGTAATTTATAATCATCAAATAAAAATATAGGTTCATAACATGGCATGTGTCTCAATGATGGAAAATTGAGATGAGGTAACATTAACAATTTTCTAACATTGGAAACATAAACTCCATGACATAAAGATCATAAAATGGTTATGAAAATACCCATAGATTTTACTATAAATGGAATATAATACATTCTTTGTCATTATATAACCCACAAAAAATAAAAGATCTATGAATAAGGATTCTATATCATATAAATAATGAGTGACATGAAATTCCCTTTCCTTGTGTCCTATATCTCATCATACTGCTTAAAATCACATTTATAATAAATATAAAATTATTATACATTTTTTAACGAACCATATTAATATATATTTTACCATATATGGTTTTAATATGGACTTACATTACCATATTTAAAACCATCCTATATCAAATTCTCACTTCTGATAATATTTTGGTTGTTCTTCCCATGTGTCTTAATTTTTTATATCATTGGTCATTCAACTTATATCACGATTCAAGATTGTAAAAAATGATATAAATATCAATTATATATATTATATTTGTATTATGTTAATACCTATAATATATAAGAACACAATTTTATATAATTTTCATGGAGGCGTCAAGTCGTGCGTACCCATGAACGCCATTTTAGTTTAATTTTCGTATTGAAAGGAAAAATATATTGGACATATGTATGTAAATATATGACTATATATAATAATTATAGTAGAATTATTATAACATAAATATCTTATAAATTCACTAAATACGTTATTAATAAAATTCATGAAGTGTATGAATGAATCATATCACTTGGAGGGGGCGGTAGTTCGCACATCCTCAAATAAAATTATAATGCTAACACAAAAAGGAATGTATAATGATATGTGTTTTAAAATAATTAATATAATATATCACATATATAAAAATATATTCCATCATAATTTCAACTATTAGAGGAGGTAATAGAAAAATGAACAATAGTAATTTTGGCAGGCGGTAGTCTGCAATACTCGTAAATAGTATGTTTTTTACACATTAGATGATAGTGTGTGTAAGTGAAGGACAAAACCATACAATAAAAACCTGTTAATATTTTGAGAATAATATTTTTTTTTATACAATAATATATTCATAACATTTTATAGACTTTATAAATAAAATAAATGGAAAGAGTTTGAGGGAGGGTGTAACTTCTTAATCAGTTATCTCTTTTTGGTTTGCACTAAATGGTTTCTTTGGAAAGTTTTCTGCCAATAGAAAGCATTAAAGAGGAAATTAGGTATGATGGGATGATATTTTGTCATATTGTCTATTCATACAACGTTTCTTTATATGTGTGAGTATGTGTGAGGAGAGGAGGCCTTTGATAATGGAGGAGGGGTGGTACTCTTATATTTTTTTAAAGAAAGGGACCCACATATGGTTTTTTATATAAAATGGTTCGTAAATAATTCAATGTTATGAAAAGTTTGGATAGGATAGACATATGGACATAAAATGGATTTTAGACACTTTTATTAGTCATTTGGGGACTTAATGTTATTGTTTTGTCCCTTATTAAGCTTAATTTAACCTTAATCGTTGTATTTAATTTTGATTGCATCAGTAATATTTTTTGTAAAACAAATAGATGAAATTATTATAAATTATATATTATGATGATTCCAAAAATTGAATCCATTTTTTCTAATTTCACATATATTAGTAGTAGAAATTAATTTTAAATTAATCATTCAATTGGGTCAACAATGAATGTTTTTAAAGAAGAAACGATCAAAATTTTTCTATATGTTTATTCCCAATTTCTATTGGAAGATGCTTAAAATTCTCTATATAGGATTAATTGATAAAAATATAATATAAGAAATCTTTTAAACAAAATTATTATATAAATTAACCTTATAAATAAATTATATGTCATGAACATTTGGATTAAAATTCAGTATTTTTAACTATTCATTTAAAAATGAAACCTTACAGAAAATAACCAATAAATTATCATAATCATATTTTCCTATTAAAATTAAAAATACGAATTTTATATTGACATAATAAATATATTAATATTTCATGAATTTTATTATAAATGTTTTCACCATTAAAAGGTAGTAAAACTCTTTTTATAAAAATATTGGTTTCAAATAATAAAATTGTATTTTTTTTCTTATATTATATCTATCAAATATATTGGATGATTATAAAAAATAAATGATTTAATATATAATATATATATTAAAATAATATCATTTAAAAAATGTAATAAATTAAATTTATTAGGATTAAGATAATTTTGGGTGCATAATAATATATTTCAAAAAATAACCCCTTTATATTCAATTTCGTTCTTATATTCATTTCTAAATAACTTATTTGTTTTATATTTTATGAAAACCATTTTATAGTTAATAATATTAATAAAATACAATTTAATCATAATATTGTATAATATAATATTTAATATAATAATATATTATTATTCTGGAATACTTGGTCTTGCAAGTTATGTAAGCCATCGAGAAAAGTCAGTATGAGATGTAAGCTTACCTCAGTGTTCTTTATAGAGGAAGATAATCATTATATTTCCTGTAGTGCAAGATTAAAATGGAATTTCATAAAACTTATGTCAAACATAGTTATATAATTAATATAAAATAACTATTTTATGTTTTTTTAAAAGAAATATATCAAAAATAATAAATTAATTTGAAAAAAATATTTCACAAAATGTATGGGGGTTCCATTTTAACCCTACTAAAATTAATTTCTCCCTCGAAATACAACAGGGTTATTATTGGTGTAATACATGAGGTTTCCATTCATAGAAACCCACTTCATAAAAATGAACACTAAATATTCTCATAAAATGGGAATGTTGGAACTAGAACGGTTACCAAAAGTAACATATAACTAGGTTTCACATAGGATAACAATGGTTGGGAGTGAAGATATGAAATGTAGGAAAAGATTAAATATTTTTAGGTAGTGATTGAGTTCATCAATCATTAACAATTAAATGATCAAGGAAATGATGAGGTCCTCAAATTCATAAATCAATGATGATTTGAAAGGCCATCATTTAAAAAGAATTTATTGTATTAGGAAATCATTTTTTATCACATTCAGAATGTTGAGTACATGTTGATATTTTTATATAGAAAAAATTAATAATTTTTTGTGATTTTATAAATTTCTAATACATGCATTACCACATGGAATGAATTTATAGAAATTAACATTGATGCATAATGCACTAAAATAAATGTTTAACATATCTTAAGGCCAATAAATGTATTACAGGTCTAACTATTTGTCTCCTAAAATTCAATACTCCTTAATCTATTAATAGAATAAGCAACACTTATAAGAACCCAGATATTCTTTTGAGGCATGTTTTCATTTTTGAGGTGTTTTTTAGAAGAAGATTAATTTCAAGCAATTTCATAAGCACACTCCATGTAAATTATTTAGACATGTCGTTTACTCAGTTGCCGCGGGTAGGCTGGTGATGGTCATGTGACAGTTGAGGACATAGCCGTGTGTGGTGACCTGGAGATAGGCTAATGCTGGGGTATGTAATGAAATGTTCAATCCATGTTCTTATAATGTGAACACCATGTAATTTTTTTCATTAAACATACCAGGGTCACATCTGATAGATAGAACCATCTACTTCTAGGTCTGGTTCATCCGACAGAGACCGTACGACCATGATCTTTCCCCGAACCCCCAATCATGCATCTGTTCTCCGAATTTACCGCTATTGATTGTTTTGGGATTTCCTCAATATGATCTTCCTTCTGCTAGAGATTCGTTTCATTATTCCTCCTCTTTCAATAGTTATCGTGTGTAGAAAATTTTAATGAATGTTGTAGATCAATAGTGTTCTTGGGTGATTCAAGGCCTGATATTAAAGTATAATGATCTCACAACACCGACGTAAGTGGTTTCTTCTTTGTGTAGAATGTCCTTGAGTTATATGTGCAACATTTCCCAATACCATTGAATGGGATATTTCATGTTTACTAATTCAGACCAGTTAATTTCATACATTGTTTGTATACTGGAATAGAGGATAATTGAATGTGAATAGGGTAAATTGGTTTTCTTTGGAAGTGTTTTCCCAGGTATGTTTGTTTAGGACAATTTGGTTCGACATGGCCTGCTAGGCTGTTGTGCTTTTTATTCCTATTACTGTTGGATGTAGTATTTATTTATCTGACATGTTGTTATTCTATATACTATTTAGCCATGTAGTTCTTGATGTTTACGTAGGTCATATTTCGTTGTTGTGATCGTTTGTCTTACACAGTGCTGTAAGAACCTGGTGTAGTAGACTATTTGGAGAATGGATGTAAGGGCTTTTCCAGAGTGTCTTTTTTTACATTTACGATGTGAGACCACATGGAGAATTTTCGTAAGTACATCTTCAGTGTGTTTGTATTTCCTCGATGTAGTCCATAGGGGGAATGGTACGTAAGTGATTCCCCAAAGAACCTATTATTTACTAATACGAGTCTATAGGGGGAATTGTTGGCGAGTGTATCCTCCGAGAGTCTATGCTTAAGATGAACCAGAGGGGGTAGACTGTGTGTACTTCCCAGAGGGTTTCTTATTATTGTTTAGTTGAACCGGAGTGGTTAGTCTGAGAGTACTCCAAGAGGGTTTCTAGCTTTGAGTCTTATTTGATAGATTATTTTGAATGCATTGAAACTGTAGGAATTTTTGTTTTGAGTACTTCCATGTTTACATCTTATTATTTCCTATTGACTGCCATATATATTCACTTACTATTAGGCACATCTCTTCGAGTGGTTTTATTCTAGGATTAGTCTCACACCCTGTTTGAGTAGTCATATTGGGCACAAACAGATTATATTATTATAGGTATAGATAAGGGCAAGCACCCTTCTACTTCAGGTTCATGACTGCTTTGGAGGTGGAGATCATAGGTCCAATCCAAGGCATGTGATGGTGAGGATTTTTTATATGTTTCCTTTGTACTTTGATTTAGTACTAATTCTATTCCGGCATTGTAGTTTTTTTTCTTCTTTTATAAACATGTGTATCACACACTTTTTATATATATGCTCTAATTGATTCTTATTTTCAGTCTTCCACTGTTTAATGTTTTATGGTATGTTTACTGATTCCACTATTGTATATCTATTTTGTTTCTTCTATGTTACTATACCAAAGAGGGAAAAGTATCCCCACCATCACACACAAGGACCTCACTGCTTGTCGGTAGCCTCTGGATTCAGAGAAATGTGCATGAGGCCATGTGACTAACAGAGTACGGGGAGCTTCTGGGTGGCTTCCAGAATTGGTATTTTACAATGTAGTATCATAGTGGGTTCTTTTCTTCTTCACATTCTTTTTGGAGCCTATAGTCTGGGAAATGATAGAATAGGTACTTGGTAATAACTTATTCCCAAGAGTAGATATCCTATGTATAGGGAAAATCCTATCTACTTTGTTTGCTGTATTTTTTCTTTTTTTTCTTTATTACTATTGATGTGATTTTCACTGTTTGGTGATTCACATGTATTGTGTTGTTATTGCTGATTTTATTAAGGTCCTATTTATATTTAAACTTGATGAGATTATGGTATGACATCTCATGCATCATATAAGCACTTGATAGAAATCACATGTCATTTATTCTTTCATTTCCTTTTAGTGTGAATTGGCGAAATCATTTTCTTGTGATATATGTTGTTCTACATATGCATGATGTTGTGATAGATTCCTTGATAGAATACCTACTTTTGATTGGGAATTTCTTTGATTATGGTTTGATTGAATGAACACCAAACGTTGGTTATTGAGGTGTTATGGGCCCTCAGGGACTAGAATTTGGTGGATCATTGCCTTGTTTTCCTTGTAAAATCTTGTATAAGATTCCAAGCATTTTTTCACAAGGAGTATGGGCCCTTATAAATAAGAATTTGGAACTTTAATGTTTGTTTCATAATTTTTATGGGTTTCATAGAAGATTTTGAGGATTTCTAGCTGGAAAAACCTAGAATACATGGAGTGTAATGATGAATACATGCCATGTGTTCTTTTTTTTTTTCGGGAAGAAATTGTTTTTCTTATGTACACACCATGTAATGTATATACACACCATGTAGTCTATAACCAAGTTACTGACTATATGGGTAGAAACATGGGGTTGGGAAATATTTGGAAGGACACGCCGTGTACCAGATGTACACACCATGTGGTAGAACCATGTAACTGGTCGTGTCACTAACAACATGTGTCAGTTGAGTATTTCTAATACACACCTTGTTTGTCTGGAGCACACCATGTAGTGTAACCCAAGTATCTTTCCATGTAACGAGAACCATAGGTTGGTTAAATATTCTTGCACACGTTGTGTCTGGAACAAACACGCCGTGTAGATTTAGCCGTGTAACTGGCCGTGTCTCTAACAATATGGGTCGGTAAAGCTCTAATAGTACACATCTTGTCTAGAAATAACACATTATGTAGTCTTCTTTTAGGAGAATCGTGTGGGTTAGTCGGGTAGAATAATAAGGGCATGGGAAAAGGATTAATGTACATGTCATATTTTAGGACATCACGTTGTGCGTATGGTGTGTTACTTGACCTAGGTTGTCAGAAGTACAATCCCATTTGGAAGTTCTAAGGGAACACACTGTGTAGGCATTATACATGTCGTGTATCCATGTTTTGAAAAACATGAATGCTTTCATTCTCCTATTCCCTTCTTACTCTTTTAGTTTTCAATCCTTGAAAATAGTGATCTAAGGTGTGAGATTGAACATATAGGTACATGGCCTTGATACATCCTCCGGTTGTCCTCCAGTTACCGCGATGTGATCAGACATTGGACATGGCTGATCTGGGACAACCTGTTGATCCTCCAGTTGTCCATGTCTTGCCACTAGCCGTCATTCTGGATACAGATGTTGACTCACACTTCTGATATGGATTTATATGGTTCATATAGACTTTTCACAGATTATCGAATCCTACACTTTTAATTGGAGAGCTCACACGGGTTTTATAGCAGCAACATCCTCCCACCTTCATACGGTAAGGAGGACCTCAGGCTGGAGAGTCAGGGTTGTAATCCATGCTTTCCATTATCAAGCATCTTGAGACGCCTCCATAGAAGAGGGTAATGATCCCTATGTACATGCATCAGGATTCCACCAAGAGATGGGGGAATGTGATCTCACAGGTGGGACGCTGACAGTTTATGGCTTGGGATGAGTTCCATCATTCCTTCAATGACTTCTTCTATCCAGAGACCATGAGGACTGATTGTGCCTGAGAGTTCATGAGTCTATAGTAGGTTACTCATTCTATTATGGAGTATCCGTCTTGCTTCACTAAGTTGAATAACTTCATGCTTATCCCAGGAGGTGATGAGTAATTCCGAGAAAAAACATTTGAGGATGATCTCATTCATGACATCTGATAACATTTGAACATCTTCACTAGAAATTCTATCACTTATGTAGTCAACCAGGCACTGATCAAGAAGCGAAATTTGAGGGATTCTAGAGTTTTGAGCCAGGGAGGATCAACATATGGAGTTAGTATCCGTCCTACTGGCAGCAAGATGCAGCATAGGGGGTCTTCGTGTGGTGATCCAAGGAGGTGAGACACTTCTTCTAGTATGCAGGTGGTGTGCTACCAATATGGGAAGAGTGGGCATTTTACGCCACACTACAAAAGAGACCTAGTGGAGTGCTGATTGTGCAGCATGATGGGGCATCATCAGCACTTTTGTCAAATCTCCTCACCATAATCTAGTGACATGGAGTCTTCTAAGACTCCTCGTTCAGGAGGAGCTCCTCAAGTTTCTCATCAGTATGGGAACTGGAGTTATTCAGGATGTTCAGGCCGATGTGGAGGTCACGAATGTGGTAATCGGTCACAAGGCCTTCATCAAAAACATGGTGGATCATCTCAGAGTGGTTAGGCAGGGTCACAGGGCCGTGGTACATGCCAACTTTTGCAGTGGAGCAGACCCATGAGGAGCAGGATCCTGGACCCTCTGTTGTTCGAGGTAATATTCTTGTTGCATTAGTTTTGGCCTCTTCTCTTTTCGATACAGGGGATTCCCATAGCTTTATATATGTTACTATTGTTGAGATCCTTGGGCTCTGTATCTTTTCTTCTATAGATATATTGATGCTAGAAAAATTCTTGGGGGACAATACTGGCTAGTGTATGACAGTTCAAGGAGTACCCTCTTGAGGTTTGTGGGTGTCACTTTATATGAGACTTTTATGTCCTAGAGATGACAGTCTATGATGTCATTCTCAGAATGGACTAGATAGTTCCCTTCCAAGTTGTTGTCGATTGATATCGATGTAGGGTGAGTTTTACGTCACAAGAAGGTGGATTGTATCATCAAAAGGGAGAATGGGATGTCCAGGCAAGCAAAGCAGTACCCAAGCATCGTGGGTTTTGATGAGTTACATCCCAGATTGCTAGTCTATATCTGGATGACTTGGGGACTTCACTGTTAGGCTTTCCTCTAGTGTTGGATTATTTCATGGTTTTCTTTTATAGATAACCCAATTATTGGATGGATATTAGGCATGGATGTGATATTGCATTTTCAGGATCGTGTATGGGTTATAGTAGATATAAGAAACGAGTTGATGCGGGACATTCATTCCTCAGTTTGGGAAGTTCATCCAGGTTTCACGAAGATGTATCACGATTTACACCTTCAGTTTTGGATTCCAGGTATGAAGAGAGATGTTGTTGGGTTTTTCATGAGATGTTCCAAGTATCAGCATGTGAAGGCGGAGCATTAGTGACCAATATAGATTTTACAGTTATTTACCATTCCCAATTGAATGTGGAATGATGTCAAGATGTATTTCATTACATGTATTCTGAGGTCACCTCAAGGAAATGATGATATATGGGTTGTCATTGAAAAACTCATGAAGTTTTCTCAATTCTTCCTGATCAAGGAGACCTTCAGTGACGATTAGCTGGGAAGGTTGTACATCAAATAGATTCTTTATTTGCATGCCGATCCACACTCCATTGTTTCAGAAAATGACACCCGTTTCACTTCTCAGGTCTAGCACGGTTTAGAGAACACTTTGGGCACACATGTGCTTTTGAGTACAGCATACCACCCCCAGATAGATGTCCAGTCCGATCATACAATTCAGGTGCTAGAGGACATGCTTCGAGCATGTATCTTGGATATTGGAGGTTCTTGGGACACGCACATACCTCTTTTGGAGTTTTCCTACAATAATAGTTTTCATGTAACTATTCAGATGGAACCTTATAAGGCTTTGTGTGGTAGGCCATGCCAATAACCATTATTTTGGCTGGAGGTAGGAGTGGAATCTATGTTGAGACCTCGTCTTGTCCAAGAGACCACATATTAGATCGAGTTGATTTGGAAGCATATGGCTACTACAAAGTGGTGATAGAAGTATTATGTTTATTGATGAAGATGACCTCTAGAGTTTGAGGACAGGGTTCAGGCGTTCCTATATGTCACACCGACGTCTAGAAATAGGAGGATTTTGAGACAATATAAGATTTCTCCTTGGTATGTCGGGCCATTTGAGGTGTTGAAGAGAGTCGGGTCGGTTGCCGACCGGTTTCTGTTACCTTTGAGGTACCGAGAAATACATGACATATTCAACAATTATCAGCTTAAACGTTACTTCTCAGACTCATCTCATTCTTTTAAACCTGAGGAAGTTGAAATAGAGGTGGATGCATCTTTTGAGGAGCATCCTATCCAGATTTTTTATCAAAGTTCGAAGGTTCACCATGGACAGTCTGTTCATCTCGTATGAGTGCTATGGCAGTGTCACGACCCGTCCTTGGGGCCCGTGCAGTGACTACCCCAGGCTCTCCATCCATAGTCCAGGGGCTGGAAACTAGCACCAAAGGTGTAAATCCTGATAAAAGGGAAGTCAATGTATTTATAAAATAAATCAAACACCACCGAGTACGCAAACTGAAATAAACACCATGTAAACTGTATACACATGTAAGTACTGGAAATTAAATGGGCCAGTATACAAACCCAACTGAAAGTACAGAACAAAATGAAAAGTGAAGTATAATAATTGAAAGACAAACAAAAACCGCCAGGATGTCCTCTAGGAACTCCCACCCGAAGGGTGAGTTCAGTCAGTCTCCTCGGATCCTCACGTTCGGCCATCCTCTCCATGTACATCCCACCGGATAGTCCACCTCCGGGTACTGTCCGCTCTTCCCGCCTCATCCACGATCAGTGATGTCCGTCTTCTACAGCCAACACATCGTAGTGCGGGAGAAGCTCATGCAGGAGTGAGTATACGATACTCAGTAGGGACCCTGAGACTCCTGATGGTCTCCCAGAATCCACAAAGGATAAACCACAAAGTAAATATACGAACACAAGTATTAACCAACACTACTTAGTTATATTACCATACATATATATAAGTCATCAATTCTAGTTCTGCTCCAACTCACGAGCTCATGTACAATCCAGTCCACACAAGAAATTATAACTCAATCCACACAGGGAGGTACATCCCAATCCAGATAGGAAAGCAAGTCAATCAAATCTAAGATAATGATTGAATGTCAAGACTCATCTCACACATGTATAATCATCATGAAGAGGACTGGAGATGATTGATGTAGCCTATGAATCAACTCCACTTCCAAACCCACGCATATTCCAAGTACAGATGTTGTCGCTGCCGAACCCACGGAGGATCCAAGTATAGAATTCATTGTCGTCGAACCAACAGAGGATCCCAGCACAGTAGACATCGTCGTTGAACCCATGGAGGATCCTAGTACCGTAGTAATCCTCATCGAACCAACGGAGGATCCTAGTACAGTAGTCATCCTCTTTGAACCCACTGAGGATCCTAGTAAGGTAGTCATCCTCGTCGAACTAACAGAGGATCCTAGTACGGTAGACATCCATGTCGAACCCACTAAGCATCCTTGTACGGAAGTCATCATCTTCATCGCAGCCAGCTCTAGGGTTCCCACACATAGCACGCTCAATTCCTGGAAGGATTTCTCCATGACCCAAGGTTTCAATACATAAACAGTCATGAAGTCAGAGTTGATGTATCACAAATTTCCGTCTCATCAATTGGAAGTCATCGCAAGAGACGGCGCGTCAATCGGACGCCTGATCTGAGAGTTATTGGCTTTTTCATCCTAGGGGGCCCTGCTATGTTTTAAGCTAAAACAAACCCGACCATACTCCAGCTGAATCCAAACATTGAGAGGAGTAATCCAAAAGAACATTCTCACAAAGAGTGATCCAAAATAGTCAACAGAACATAAATCGGATGTCTGGAGCTCAAATTATAAGTGTTTCCACTCTGAGGGCCTGGTTGGTTTCATGTTCGAACCAACCTAGCCGTACCAAAGTTCTCCAAAAACTTGAGTGTAATATACTGAAATGACCAACATGATCTAAGGATCTCTACGCAACTAATGTTGCATCGATCAGAGGTTCGTAGCCCATGTTATGGGCATTTGAATGGATCTGTCCGGAAACCAGGGGTTTGGGCCCGGTCCGACCCTGCCTGATACCCCTGGGTCGGCCCGAACCGGGTCGACCCGACCTGGGTCCGGATCTTCCCCGTTAGGGTGTGGCCCGACCCAGCTGGCGCGGGCGGCCTAGCCTACGTGGTCGGCGGCTCGGCCTTCGGCCGAGCGGGATGCGGGGGGGGGGGGGGGGGGGCTGCCCCCCTTGATTGAGAAACAGTGGCCCCTCTTGGGGGGCCCGCCCTTGCCACCTGTCGGGTCTTATGACCCCTAGACTTCCTAAAAAATGGTCAGCCGTAATGGCCGGCTGGAGATCCATCGCGGGACCTGCTGGTCCCGCCTCCTTGAGCATTGACGGCCAATAGATTCCGTCCGCCTTCCTCTGCACTGTCGAGGCCTTAGGTCGTGGCACTTGTCTGACTGGCACGGCGCGATGGCACCGCGCCCCTCCGCCGTGGCCTGCCACTAGCCGCGACTTCTTTTGGATTCACCAGAACGGTGCGTCGGTGCCGTGAACCTTCGCCGCAGCCCACTATGACTGCGGTTCTCCTGTTCCCGCGCGGTGCAACGACATCACGCCGTCTCTGCCATCACTATTCACGAAGATCAAGATGAAAAGAGGGGAGGAGGATCGATCGTGTTTGTGTGGTCTGGCCTCCTCCCGTTATAATGATAACAAGTGGTATTAATAATTCATGAAGATGATAACCAAACATGATCGATAGAAAAACCCCTACCTCAAAAGAAGTTCGCAGAAGCTAGCGTCATGGGGGTGGTTTCGATGACAACATTGGTGTGCATCCATGCATGGAATGACATCTCACACCAGCTACGGATAGGAGAAGGAACGTCACGTCATTGGTGAGTTTCTACGAAAGTGCCTCCTTCTTTGTCGTGGGGGAAGAAGATGACCGAAGATACTGGGTCGCCGAGTCGATGGTCCTTGAATAAGTGTTGGCGTTATTTATTGAGGATGAAGACGTTCTTCACCGGAGAAGATGAAGTTCTTCAAGAGACTTAGAGCTCTCTCCTCCAATCCTCAACACAACCAATCTAACCCCAAAAATAAAATAAAGTCTTCTTATTTTATTAAGTCACACCATGAGTTCAAAATTCAAAAACACAATTCAATTAATTGAATTAGAGTGTTGGCATGATTAAATGTGAGGAGAGGGGAAGTCACCGGATTAATGGGAAGTTTACAAGTTAATGTGAGTTACACATCTTAAGTGAGGGGTTTAGGGGAGTTAGGGAATGTGAGGGGTTAGGCTCGTGTGAGCCCCACCCCAAATTTATTCTCTATAGGGTAGTTAACAACAAGTGGGTCCCACTAAACTTCCACACATAAGTTATAACAACTTAGAATATGAAATAAAATTGTAACACAATTTTATTTACTTCACATTTAAATCCTCTTTTTTTAACAACTCCTCCTGAGCAAACACACCTTCGGGAAAGGTCCTCCTATGCAATTACCGGTGCTTTAGTTTCATCGGTGCCCTCAGATTTCAATTCTGAGCACCGGATAAAATGTTAGAAATACCCGCTCGTTCGTTCACTGAACGTACACGAGATAAACTTTGGAAATTCATTCCGGGCACACCGGGCATCACAATCAGGTTCCGTCTAAAGCCACAGACTCGTAAAATTCCAAATAAATTCTGAAAAAAAATCCCTTCAAATTTTAGGGTCTTTACAGGCAGCACGGGTGAGTACAGGATGAGACAAGGGAGAAAGAGGCTGATGTACGATCGTAGTGGCCAGTGCTGTTTGAGGATTCTTCTTCTACGCCTCCTTGCAAGGGAAATTTTAGGACCAATTTCTTTAATTGGGGATGTTTGTAAGAACCTGGATCATCTTTTTATGTATATTTTCTTTTTTATGGTGTTTTTATGAAAAAATAATTTATGGAAATTTCTTAAGTACATGTCATGTACCTTTTACGTACACGACCTATACTCAGTTACTGTGGGTATCCAGGTGAGGGTCGTGTAACGGCCATGCACATGACCATGTGTGGTGTCCTGGAGACCACCTAATGCAGGGGACGATAAATTCATGTACATGCCATGTACTTTTAAAGTACACGACATATACATTCTTTTTTTCAATAGAAGTATCGAGGAAATGTCTGATGGATAGAACCATCTACTTCTAGGTTTGGTTCGTCCAGGAGAGATCTTATGACTTTGATCTTTCACCGATCCCCCGATCGAGCATTCGTTCCTCGAATCTACCTTTATCGATTGTGTTGGGATCACCTCGGTAAGCTATTCCTTCTGCTAGTGCTTCGTTTTTTGATTCCTCCTCTTTCAAGACATATCATGGGTTGAACTTTTTAGTTATTTTTTTTTCGGTCAATAGTGTTATTAGTAGATTCAAGTCCGGATATTCAAGTATAATGATCTCACAACACCGAAGTAGGTGGTTTGTTCATTTCACTAAAAATGACTTTGAGTTATATGTTAAAATTTCCCAATACCCTTGAATGGGGTATTTCATGTTTTTTCCCTATTTATTGCATGATTTTCTTGTATGCTAGAATAGATGTTAATTGAATGTGAATAAGGTAAATTTCTATGAAATGGAAGTGTTTTCCCATGATTTTTTGTATATGAACGTTTTTTCCTTCTTAACCTTTTAGGTTTCTGTGCTTTTCATTCCTAGTATTGTAGGATAGAGGGTTTTAAATATAAAATGTTGTTATGTTGTAGACTATTTTACCCAGTAGTTAATGAGGTTTAGTTTGTCCTTATTGCATTTTGGTGCTCGTTTGACTTACACAGGTCCATGAGAACCTAGTGTAGTAGACCATATAAAGAATGGATGCATGGGCTTCACCCGAGTGTCATTTTTTTCTGTTACGATGCATGACCAGGAGGGGAATTGACATATGTGCTTCCTCAGAGTGTCTGTAGTTCCTCGATTCTGGCCGCATGGGTAATGTGTTGTAAGTGATTTTGCATATCACCTTTTAGTTACCAATACGAGACTGTAGGGGGAATTGATAGCGAATGCTTCTTGATAGAGTCTATACTTAAGCTAAAGCAATGGGGTTAGGCTATGTGTACTTACCAAATGGTTGGTTGTTCTTGTTTGGTTGAACCAGTTCAGTTTCTCTGAGAGTACTCTTATAGGGTTACCTTCATTGATTAGATTCTTACTTGATACATGATTTTGAATGCATTGAAGCTGTAGGAATGTTTGTTTCTGAGTAATACCTTCTTTCAAGCTTCTTTTTTCTAATTTCCTTCCATATATATTCACTGACTGTTAGGCATAGATATTCGGGTGGTTTCCTACTAGGATTAGACTCACACCGTGTTTGGGTCATTCTTTTTAGCCCACATCGATTATATTTCTGGAGGTATATATAAGGGAAAGCACCCTTCTACTTCAGGTTCATGACTTCTTTGGAGTTGGAGAGCATAGAACCAAACCGAGGTTTGCGATGCTTATGATTTTTTATCCGTTTCCATTGTGCTTTGGTTTAGTACTTCTTGTATTCTAGCATTGGGGTTGATTTGGATACTTTCCTAGACATATGTATCATGCATCATTTATATTTGTGCTCTAGTTGTTTCTTATTTTCACACATCCAGTGTTTACTATTATATGGTATGTTTACTGCTTCTACAATTTTATACCTATTTTGTAACTGTTTTGTTTCTCTGCCAATCAGGGCATAGTTTTCCCACCATCACACCCAAGGCCCTCGCAGCTATTCGGTAGCCTGTGGTGTTTAGGGAAATGTACTTGAGGCCAAGTGACCAACCCGGAAAAGGGCCCCTCTGGGTGGCTTCCAGAACTGGGACGTTGCAACACTATTAATTCATCATTAATATTTATTCAAAAATAATAATTATAAATTGACCAGGACATCACATAGGATATTTTTTGGACTAAAATCCATACAATCCTTCGGTCGTGGGTTCATGATATGCGGCCTTACTAGAATTGATTACTTTTCACATGAAATATATGGGGACATTTTATAAAACAAAAATAATATAATTTGCAAAAAAATAATTCGAATCATTGAAATAATTTTATTCACTAAATAGCCTTTTAACAAAGGTTTTCCAATAAAATCTCAATGCATAATTACTTATTTTACGATTAACATAAATATTTCATGATTTTTAAACCTTATAACCCTTTCCAAAGATGGAAATACACCTATTTATAAATAATATCATGAAATAAATTAACATTGATCCCCCATATATCACAAAGTACCAATTGTTTTCTCACCATCCAAACTTTTGAATTCCCTTAATGTATATTAAATTTAATCATATTAATAACCTTAATTACCCTCTTTTTTTTAAACATGAATTATTCCTTATTACTAATATATATTGGATATATTCCATAAATCCAAACATGATGTGAACTTCATCAATGATAGTATATACCACTTGTCAACAAGTCCTTACATAGTTCCATGATATTATGTTCCCTTCAATTTACATATCCATATCACACATATCAATATCCAAACAATATTATCATAACATAATGATCATATTAAGGGTGACCATCCCTTAGTGATAATATAACATTGTCATAAATCACTTGATCATTCCATCAGAAAAATTTAAAATAAAATATTCCCTACTAAGTGAAAAAAAGCAGAACAATTCTTATCTATTTTATCATTCATATAATATTTTTCCCAAACACACAAATACATTGATTATTACACTCTATCCATATGCCATTAACTAGGATACCTAATCTAATTACACATTACCTCATTCATTTCCCATTTCATATGTTGTCTCTTCATCATAAAAAATGTAACAATTACTTAAACCATCTTTCTAGTTAAATTCAGAAGTTTTAATCTTGGAAACATTGAGTTTTATAATGAACATTTACTCCACACTTAAAACACATAACATTCAATGATGTCATAATGAGGCCAGTATTCTAATCCATTTATAAAATCCAACTCTACATTTTTCCCTTACATCAATTTACTATTTTTCCTTCTTTTCCATAATCAAAACATATTCATATTACTTAATGAAATTCACTTATGCAATTTCTTCCACACTCTTGACATAGAGGAATATAATTCTTCTTTCCTACATGTTCTCCACTACTCGAACTCTTAGGAAACTTGTGTTTTCTATTCATTGGGGGTCTGATATTTGGTCATTGTACACGTTGTTAATCATAAATCATGGAAAATGGTTTGGTATGATGAAAAAATCATTCACTCCAGTGATCATACCAAATGACACCTAATCAGAAAATAAACCATCGTAATAAACATAAATCTAGTTCTATCCTATTCCTATAATTGAATAAAACCAAAATCATATTGTGGGAATTAATAATAATATTAGAAATCCAAATCGTAATGAATATAATTACTTATAAGATGTTAAAATCATGAAAACATCCTTACTCTATGATACCATATATTCATCCATGGTTTTTGATAGCCAACATATATTTTAATCCTTCATGATGGTTCATGATGTGTCTGTGAATTTCCATAGAATATTCTCTGGGAGTGTCAAATGAGGTGTGAAACATGGCTCATTGTTGTGTACCAGATTACACCAAGTCAGGCCTAAAACATAATGTAGGAGTTTCTACTCTTAGGTATATCTATTCCAAGGCCACATCCAATTTTTTGTATCCAGATATAAATTTATTTATAGGAAACTCCTCACTATATCATTTAACAAAATTTTCAGGATATTCACCAAAATGTAAACTCATCCTTATACTCCTCCTTAGAGACATACCTTGGTATATACTAATAAATTATCTTAGGTCTATCATTAATGTTTCTAAAATCCATGTTTCAAATGTTTAACAATACATTATCTCTATTACCAAATATAAATACTTAGTTTAGAAATAAATTAACATTTAATAACCTTTAAGGAATACCTAAAACATTACACAAATAGTTTCACAAGGACCATGATAGTTTATTTCCTTTAGAAACATTGAAATGTAAACACTGGTACATACATTAAAAACATCATATCCCACTAGGTTCTTCATTAATATAACCCATATTAGAAACATAAAAAACAATACATATCTTTATAACATGGGGAAGGAACCATTAAAAGGGGTGAGATCGTATTCTTAGTAAGGGAGAATAATTGATACATTTAAACATAATCATGATAACAAGTGTTTGAGAACGTGATCATGAAAATAGTATATCACACACTATATATCAAATATAATACACATGAATAATGGCATAAAACATGGTATTTCATACGAGATTAATTATAATGAAATAAATGACATATTACATTATAAAATAACATAGGAATAAAACACAGAATTGAGGAAAACACATAATCATAAAATTATTTCCATAGTATTCATGGAATTTCTTTCAATACCGTTTTAGTGGAATTGGATTTCTACTAAAGAGAATCCAACCCTTTTCTAACCATATATTAATGAATTGATTTCCCCACTCATTACAGTCTTAAAATACTAAACTGAGTAGATTTCCCTTTCCATACCTATAATATTGAACATATATTAATTTCTATTTCATCCATGTATATCTCGTGATATATAAATCTTCACCCAATTCATTAGAGGTAGATTTATGTCCCACCCATATCATAAAAAAAATCATACACACAAATGCCATAATATCATTTAAAATCATATCATAACCCATGGAATTAAATGGGTATTATAAACATCTAGTCAAACAATGTCATGTGGAAACAATACATTCTTCATAATCATTTCATCATAAACATAGCTCGTGATAAAAAATGGATTTCATAATCATGTAACACATAAAATTGTTACATGTTTCACAATGACCATGTAATCATGCATAAACCATTAAGTGAAAAAAATATGAATGGAACATTTTGAGCTTTTTCTATAATGGAATGTGTTACATGAACATACATTATCTTAAATGGATAGTCATTTTGGAATATTAATTAAAAACATTAATTGAGTAATATATCATTTCATACTTGAAAATAAATTTTTTAAAATCAAAGAACAATTTTTAAACCAATTTAATTGTGAATAAAACATATAAATAATGTTTGAAAAAATTTTGACATTAATTTTACTTGAAAACATATAAAATATGCTTGAAATTATTTTGAAAATCATTGTCCTTGAAAACATAAAAAATATATTTAAATAATTAGGAAAAAATTATTGTTTGAAAATAATTTGATACAAGGAATTCCCATAATATTAGGAAATCATTTTTCATTTTATGAAGAAAATAAATTTTAAATATTTTAAAGAATATTCGATTTAATGTTGGTCATGATTGTGGATAAAACTGAACACGCTGAAAATTCCTTTCACACCATAAATAGTTTAGAAAGGTGCCTCAGCTACAAAATGACAAGAAGTTTCCTTACTAAAATCTATTTTGATTAACAAATTAAACCATGGGTTAAAATTTCAATCAATTATCATCAGATAATAATATGTTATTTTTGAACCCCAATTACAATACATGGTTTTAAATGAATGGTGATTTCCACCCAAAGTGTGTAATAGAGACAAACATTATTAAAAACACTCTCTTCAGTATATTATGTAAAGGACAGTTTAAAGTGGGGATAATACATTAATATGTCATGAATACTAATAGGAGAATTAAATTTATGAGTTTTATTAACAGGGGGTTCATAATATTTCATCAATGAAAATGTGATCATAAAAAATCTCGATAAACTGGGAGATTGAATCAATAAACTCCTACCACAAGGTGGCATTGGATAATACTCCATGTAAGAAATGAAATAAAATATACATTTAAAATATAATGAAAATAATTAGAATCATTTTATAACATGTCAAAGGTTGTTTATACACCACATATAAATATATAGGTGCATAACATGGCACGTTTCTCAAAAAAGAAAAGTTGAGACAAAATAACATTTCTGATTTGTTAAATTTTGATACATAAAGACCATGAAATAATGATCAAAAATTGGTTATGAAAATTTGAATATATTTCAATATAATATGCATATAGTACATTCATGGGTAGTATATGTAAAGAAAGGAATAGTGATAAATGAAGATTCTCTTTTTTATTAATTCAAATGTATTATTATATAACATGGTTTTAGAAAAAAACATCCACCTCTGTGGTTATATATTTTGATTTAATAGAATATTAATTATAATGTTGTTGTTAATATAGTTGTTAAATAGTAATCAGATGATTGTTATAAATATAGGGCTTTATCAAATCCTATTAACATAGACAAGGGATGTGATGGCCTTATCCAAAAGGATTGTACTCTATGATGCCAATTTATATGAGCCTATGAGGGTGATAGAATCACTAGAAATTTCCCATGAAAATTTCAAAGATAATATCAATATACGTAAGAATGAGTAAAATTGTTTATGGGATATGTTCATTCTCATCAAGATCACATCTCAAACCATGTTCATTGAACACCCCCATGACAGTCTTGACATCATGAAACTCACTTTTAAGGAATATAACATTGTAATGAAGTGATATGTATCAATACCATATTAATATGAAAATTTTATTGTATAAAATATTGAATTTATTTTCATTTTCTTCACTTTATAAATGACATTGATTTAGATTCAATTAAACACAAATTTTAATTTCGAATAATATTAAAATTCTGTTATTTGATTTATTTCGATGAATTAATGGATTTAAATAAAGTTTTATTTTAATAAAAAAATTATTGTAGAATATGTTTATTAATTTTAAATGGTCATATAACATTTATGAATTGAAATTTAGTTTTTAAAAGGGTTCAAAAACTATAATTGTCCAAAAACCAATCATTTTTTAGTAAATGTCGAATCATAATTTAAAAGTGAAAATTTTTATGTTTATAAAAATATTTACTTAAAATTAATATTATTTTTGGAATCATTATATTGAAATTAACGAATTGTGATTTTTTCATAATATTATGAGACTATCAAGTTTACGAGTAAAAATTAAATATTGTATAAATATACAATGTGTTTTATGACATCATAATGACACAAAAATGTTGTAAAAAATAGTATAAATTTAATAATAAGACAAATATATATTTTAAAATTATATTAATGTGATTTTCAGTTTACTTGATTAATTTTATTATGCCTTTATGAATCCTCCAAAATATTTAATATATTTAAGATTTTAAATACATTTATTTAAAAGATTGATTCACCTCCACATAATAAAGGTTATTATTTTAATATATTAATCCATTCTCCTAAAATATAATGCAATACTCTCCACCATGGAATAAACATCTACAAAACCTATAGGAATGTTAGTGGTTTAAAATATTTTAACTTGTAGATTCCAAAACCAAAGTATTAATGAAATCCTTCACTTCTCCAATATAAACCCACCCAATGATCCCACTATTCACCAGTAAAAATACATGGTTCACGATTTTAATCTTCCCTTCTCTCTCTATAATCCTCCCATGGTTCTACAAAGATATCAATAACCCCTTTCACTCTTTTCATGTCATACTCTCAAGGTAACAGATCCTCTCTTTCTCACTATTAATCAAGAATATTTTCTATGTTATGCCCTTTTATTTTCAATTTCATAATGATGGGGTACGATTTCAAACCTACCCCATTCTACCCTTATTATTTCTAAATAATAATAAACCCTATTCTATCTCATTTAACCCTCTTTTGTAAACCCATTCCCATGCCGAAATATTGTGAGCATCAATTCAATTCTCTTTTTATTCATTATTTTTTATCCTATTGATTCTTCTTCGAATTATATATGTGTGGGAATATCCTTCCATGTTCAAATTAATTTAAACAAATTATTCAAATTATTAGAGAACCATTTAAATCTCATCATCCCATGTTATGAATTTTTAAGAAACTTCATTATGATACCAAATTATAACTGTGATTTTCCATGCCAAACCATTTGTGTAGTGAATACAATGCCAATTTCCAATCAAGAGTGTTATATTTTATGAACATGTCTATTGATTTGGGACTTACATGTATTTATTACACACTCATTAATAGCATAATAAATTATGATGTTGAATTGATCCATGTTTTATAAAATATGTGGTGCACATAAGTATGAGAATAAAATAAAATTGACAGTTTTGCGCAGAATTATATTACACAGTGATGCATTGGACAATGTTTAGTATATTGATACATTATTTTGTTATAGGGGTATAATTGATTCCTTTATGGGTCTTTTTCTACCATGATGTCTTGGCTGTTTACCCTTGACCTTTTTTTTATGATTTACTATTTTATGTTATTTCCACAATTCCCATGTTTTGATTATCATTCTATATCATGACATATTATTCATGTCGATTTATGCCTTGTTCCATGATAGTCCGGATATATAATATTATCTTCATGTTTTTCCTGATTATTCCCATATCAGAATTTATGGATCACCCCTTTCATAAGAATTTTTCCTAAGTTATGTAATGTTTTTTTCAGCATAATCATGTGAAGAAATTTTCAATAAATATGTTATAATTAATGATTAATTTTGTAATTCAATATAACTATTTCCCAAGGACACAAGGATTATAGATATTTTTGGTTGTATGAAGAGTGATTTTATATAATTAAATCATGTATTAATGCGTAATAAAAATAATTATTGTTATTGTTTGTATAAGAGGAAAAGATTTTTTATTTTGGGATTATGATTAGAAGACTCTAGAAAAAACCATATATATGAGACTATATATAAGAATGAATCTATAATATTTGGGTGAGTATAGATTATGTGTGAAATTAATAAAAAAAAGCCTTTTTCTAAATACTATAGGTGGATGTGGTTTTGGAACATATGCACCTATGAATAACAACTCTGACAAGGTGTTCTAGGTCTGAATTATGGTAACCTAGTACACAAAAGCATTAGTTATTATGCACCTAGTTTGACACTATCCAGGATACTATTTGTTTATTTGTATGTTCATTACAAACCATTATTAAGGGATTGAAAAATTCATTTATGATTATATTTTATAAAATTGATCATTTGTAAGAAACACTGAAGCCTTTAAATCCTTATGTTAAGGAAATACATGAATGCTATATGTTATCCCTATAATTTCATTAAATTACTATTTTTTGTTAAAAGTTAAAGATATTCATACTTAATTTTTCTTTTATTATATCCAATGGTTGGAAATTAGAGGAATCAGTTAAACAATTAATGTGGAAACGAATGTGATGACTGGCCCCCAATGAGATTCCCAACTTAATGGGGAAAGTATTCACACACATCATAAATATAATCAGTCAACTAACTCAGGTTTTGAATTGAATCATATATCAGGAAGAGTTTCCAAGTCCCTATAAAAGATAACAAGCTATAATAGAGAGTTTCATGAGACAAATGACACCATATTTCAATGGATCATCTGATCCCTTAGACATCAAATGATGGATCAACTCCATTCAGAAAATATTATCCATCCTTCAATGATCCAAACAAGAGAAGGTTATTTTGGTTGTTTATCAACAATGACGTATGAATTTTTTTACTAAATTATCAAAACAATATGAATTAATTTTATCATTTTTGAGTATGTCAGTTGAATTTTTTACTAAAATTGATTTTAATTTAAAATGAACAGATTCTATGGGAGTAATAACAGTCACACAATGAGTCATATTATGGTGTATCCAATTCTTACACATCCCAAATTATTTATTGATCATATTCATAATGTTTCAAAACATTCCAATTTTTTTTTTCTGATTTGAGTATTTCACTTTTCATTATAAATAAAATAACATTATAAAATAGATACAAAGACTTTAAATAACATTGGTCGCATCATGTATTAGTTTGAAATGATATTGATTCATATAATTCATAAATAACCTATGTATTGTTTTATTAAAATATCATGACAAACATTGTAATTTTTTACTTTTTATTGATTGAATCATTTTTTCCTAAATTTTTTATTTTAATCAAATAATTGGAACTTTGATTTATACGGGGAATATACTGTATTATATTGGGGTGAGATTTATTCCAACATTTCCGAACGGAATTATGGATCATTTTATTAATGTATCAAATCAATCTGAAAATATTTGATCTATTTTTAGTATGTAAATATTATTTTTAATTATAATTTATGTCAATAATAAAAAAAGACGCATATGTAGTCATACTGGTAACAATGTGAATTGGATTAGCGTGACATTGATTCCTACAAAATTTTAATTAATTACAGATCATTTTCATAAAGCATCAAAACAATATTATTTAATTTTCTCAGTTTTGAGCATGTCCCGTTTATTTTTTACTAAAATTTCATTTTACACTACAAACACACACATTGAGTCATATCAGTCACATCATGTGTAATATTTATGGGAGATTGATTCCTACAAGTATAAAATGAAATATGAATCATTTTCTTATATTATAAATATAATCTAAGAATGTTTTTATGATTTTTTTGAGTTACACTTTTTGAACTAAAATGCCAATTTTAAACTCATAACAGGTAGTTTGAGGCATATGTGGCACATCATATTTCAGATTATGTTGTAGGTGATTACAACCTGTCAAAATTAACTTTTGGATATTTGTATCAGTGTTTCAAAACAATATGGAAATGTTTTTTCAGTATTGAGCATGTCAACAATATTTTAAATAAAATTAATGAAAATTTTCTATGTAAAGACACACTTAGAGTGTAACAACCCGATATTTTATGATAAGTATTCTTTTAAATTTATTTAATTTCATGTGTTTTATGCTACAAAAAGATTATCTTGTGCTATATGAAACATCATATTAGCTTGCAGTATACGCAACACTATTCTTAGATTGTGTTATGCACAATTTCAAGTTCATTTGATAATAGTCATTCTACGCAACATTGAGTGTATATATATATATATATTCAATTAATAAATGAAATTTGGTTGGATTCTATTATACACAACAACAAAGGAGTTTTTCACTACATGAAACCCTAACTTGGCTTACATTACACGCAATTGCGACCTTCCTCGATATCGTGTGTAGTACACAATACCGAATTTCACTAAATGAGATATTATTATAATATAATTATGAACTAGCCATTATGAATAGTAATAACCACTTTTTGAAATTTTATAAATTTTATTTTTCAAAATGGACATAATTTTTGAATTCGGAATATCGAAATTATCCTTGGGTGAAATTTTGGTATTTTTCTGAAAAATTTCAATTTTTGATGAATAGTGAAAACACTGGGTTACTATTTAAAAACTGACTTTTTATTTAAATAAGTATTTATTTTATTTAATTTTATTTTAGGTAAAAATTGATACATACTACCTATATAAGTTCAAAGTAATTCATTGGAGTCACTTTATAATAAATTTAGATATATAAAAATTTTATTGAACTTTTCACTGTCTTTTACCCACCACCTAGAAGAATTTGAAAATTTACATAAAACATAATTTTACCACTTTTGTGAATTTAATTTAGAAAATTCGAGAGACACGGTTGATGTCGGTAAGTAAAATGTGGTTCAATGAGATGAAAATAATTTTTGGTGAATAATATGTTTTTACTTTTTTTTACCACGGTTAAAAGTAATTAAGGATAAATAAGGGTAAAAATGATATTATTATTAACCTAACACATGTCCTAATTCTATTGTATAAAGGTAATTCGATCAAAAACTACCTTAGGAATAAAATATGACAATTTAGGCCCACTTGGATTAGATTAGGACATTTAATATTAATTTATTTAAAGAAGGGTTAAAATAGTTAAAATCAATGTTTAATAAGTAAATCATTTTTAATATAGGGTTATACATAATATAAATTCAACTATAAATATTCATTAGAAATATAAAAAGATTTCCTACATAATGGTATTTTATTTATAATTTTTAGACATTAAATAATTTAATTTATTTATGACACAAAGATGATGCAGTAATTATCTTATTAATGAAATATTGACATAATTGTTGTTATAAATACCCAAATAAATGTAATTTGAGACTTTTTATGAATTAAAATAATTTTCTAGGTTAATATGACATGTTAGTATTGATTTAATTAACTTTTTTTGAACTAATAAATCTGTTATGATTTTCACAAAAATCAATTACCAAATAGTGTCAAAATTGACATAAAATAGTTTTTAAAACAAATATTATATTATTAATTTTTATTTTATTCCTAAAAATATAAGGTTTTGCCTAATTACATAGATAAGGTTATATATATTGGCGTTCTTTTGGATTGTTATAATAAGTTTATTAACCTTATAGTGTAAGAAAACAAGAAGACACGGTAAAAGATAAATTATCTAACTTAAAGTTAAATCAAAATGATAAGGGTAAAATAGAAACCTAAACTTGTCTAAATTCTATATGATGATAGTATTTAGACCCATCCCCACCTTATCTTAGAAATAAATCAATTTGGAACTATTAAAAACCGAATATTACTTTATAATAAAATAATATTTTTAGTTTTTCCAAAGGTGCCCCTCTCCTCCCTTATAAAAGGGCACCTCCTCCCTCTCTTCCTCACACCACTTTGAGCCTTCAGGCTCGGCCAAACCCTGCCAAATTATCTTCTCAACTTCCATAGAAATATCCTATTGGTCATGGTCTTCTTCAATGACCAATTTTAGTTCCCAAAGGGGAGGTCTCAAAGAGATGCTTCAAAGAAGAGGTAATGTCCGTTACCGATTCTTTCAACTTTATTTCATCTTACACTTCTTCATCTTTAGTTGCTTCATTATGTAGTAATAAAATCAGTATCAATAATATACTGATATGTTATTATAAGTATTAAACAACCCATTTTCACCATATATCCATCCTACGGAGACCGAAATCACCGCGCGTATGTACGTACGGAATACCGTCTCCACGCCGTGGTGTAATCAATTTTTCCAACACCACCTTACATAGATGGGTATAATGGTGTAAAGAATAAATATACATAGTTATTATAAAATCATACTGATTCTTATATATTTTATCATCCACTCCAATTCAATTCAATAATTTTCGGAACGATATCATCGCTCGTGCGTACATACGGACTACCGTCTCCACGACGCGATGAGATTCATTGTCAATGATTTACCATTCATGAATGATTATAAAGTATATAGAATAAGTAATCATGAAATATATGACATAATAATGATACTTGATTTATATATATATATATATATGTCATCCACTTAATTCCATTCAATTCAATAGGGAAACGAAAACAACGTTCATGCGTACGTACGACCTACCGTCTCCATGAACAGTGTATTTCTTTCCATTTATCGATCTATTATATATATGTATATTCTGAATATATATTATATATAAACCATGATTTATATTCTGGAATTATGTAATCATGATATATGTAATCATATGAATAATTACAAGTCAAAACACGGACGACAAATGAAACGATTTTACCCAAAATGCCCTTTAACATGGAAATTACAAAAGAACGAGTAATATAAAGTCATAAGTGAACCATATATGATATGATAACAATGAATATGATTCTTTAATAAGTCAATGACATTATTTAAATCATTATACAGGACGTTAGGATACGTACGAATCATATCGGACCTAAGGTAAGGGATAAATTTTCAATCTCTTTTTTTTATCCGAGATTGCATATACGTAAGTATTTACTAGGGTAACGTTTATCATCCATGACCATGTTTTCTAAAAATGTTTTCATAAAATGTTTAATATTCTTCCATGAATATTTAATGTCATTTTTACCCTTTATTTTCTTTTTACCACATTGTCTGGATGGAATCTTTCCTTTCGTTACCATATAAGGTACTTTTTGACTCTTCCGACAAAAGTACGAGGAGAATGTTATTTTTAACTTATACAGTGTGAATGGATTTTTATGGTTTTATAAAGACTTATTTTCATGAAGATTCCTCCAAAATATTTCATGAATATTTTCAACAAAATCCTTTTCTTTTAAAATTTCACAACATGTTGTGGAAAGAAAATGATTTTAAAGAAGAAAGGATATTTCCTCAAGAATTCATTTCAAGTGTTTTATCAAAACCATTTTTCATATACGATGACATTATTTAATATGTGTATTCTTTATGTATAATGTATCTATGATTTACATGGTTTCACATTTCTTATTATGAAATGATATCCATTTATTTTATATGGATTATGTGATGATGGAATGATGTTTATGAAACCCATTTTATCCGTTGGGTTATTATGATGGATGTATGTTTATTTTGTGGAACAAGTAAAAATGATTAAATTATGAGATGGGTGGGACCTATATCTCCCTCCAATGCATTGGGTAAAGATTTATATCTCATGAGATAGACATGGCTGGATTGGTAAGTTAATCCGGTTCAGTGTTACAGGACTGAAACGAGGAGTGAACTCGATTCAGAAAGGGACTTTGTCCACTAAGATGGTCTTGTAAGAAATGCCTTGAATACTATGGAAATCATAACAAGTGATGAATGGTTTCAACAATTACATGTTTTATTCCCATTATATTTTATCATGGTTGATGTTCCACTATGATATATGCCTTACGTACTTCCATGATTTATGTCTTTGCTAAAGATTTTGATGTTTAAATTTCATGTACATGTTTTTGTTTTCAAATGTTTATGTATTATTTAATGTACTCTAAGATTGCCCTTACTGAGCATTTAAGATCACCCTTTTTATGTTTTATTTTCCCTAGGATTTAAAGAAATGTTTTAGGTAAGAAAACAAAAGGGGAAGATCTTTACGGGAGATGTTGAAGATATTTAACCATGACTAGAAGATTATTTTTTCCAAGTTTCAAAAGAAACTAAACTATTACGGTCCTTGTGTGTCTGTTTTTGTTATGTATTAAGTATTCCGCAAAAGTAATTTAATGTCCATGTACTTCAAGCTTCGGGTCTCTAAATTTGGTATCAGAGGAAAGGTTTAGTCCACCTTTGGAAACTAGGATGCGATAACTTTAGTGAGATCCCTAGAGATATTTCTAAGGTATGTCTAGGGATTTCCCTAAGGATAAGTATAATATTAGGTTATAGTCCTAGAATTGTGCTAAAGATCTTAGAATTAAACATAAAATGTTAGATGTCGAAGGTACTCCCCCTTGATTATGTTATTTTCCTTGTATGATTTTTTCCTCTCAAAGAATTCTTTTTGTGTTTTAGTCAATGGAGGGAACCAGAAGAAATTCGGTTAACATTGAATCTAGTGGACAAATTGGTGACTATGAGGAACGAAATTGCATAATTACTAGAGAGAAAGATATTGTGATTATGTCAAATCAGTCATCATGATATATGATTAACAAGGTGAAATTTAGTGGTATTCTTAATTCATCAAATAAGTGGAAGATAGACTTTTATGCATGTTCGCATGTTGAGGAGCATAAAGAAAGGAAGATTGAGATTTCTAAAGAAGGGAAGAAGAACCTTGAGGAATACCTCAAATGGAGAGAAAGATGTTATCTGTGTGGAGAAAAGCTTCATAGAGTGACAGACTGTTATGGAGTTCAATGACTTATTTGTGGAGAACATGGGCATTACCCAACTCAATGACCTGACCTAAAAAGTTACTTCTAAATAAAGGGACGACTTATTCCAGGACAATCATTGAAGAGGATGGCTTAAAGTGATTATGTATTGGTATTCAAGAAAAATGTTGTTGAGGTACTTTTATGGTGTATTAGAATATTTTTTTATTAGTGTATTGTGGTTTTCAATAATTTTATTGTACCGATAACCATAAAATGTGATTCAACTATTTTGGAAAGCAGATGATATGCACATAATAAAGGGATAAGGAGAAAATGAAATGTTTGACAGTATTCATGAGATAATTATTGATATAAGGACTAAGTTATATCATGGTTTGAGTATATAGAATTTTTTGGATTTTGGTATGTGGAAAGTGTTAACTTTTAACTGCATTCATGTTTTCACTAAGGTTTAATCGGTATTCATTTTTTTTCAAGAGAATACATGATTAAGGCCTTAGAATTTTTGGAATGTGACCAACAAGAGATATATTATGATATATATGGATTAATGATGTTATTAAAATGCTTGTTATATGAACTCTTTAGTAATCATTTTCACTATAATATGAGATTGGACAGTAGTATATTGGATAAGCCTAAAGATTGGAATGGATTATGTTGGACATAAGTTAGTATTGTTTATGGATATGACTTTTTTCGAAATTATTGATGGGATGTTAAATGAATGTAGTTTTAGAAAAAGAAAAACCAGCAGGACAGGAGACAGCCCATCACATCGGACAAGGTTGTTGGAATCAAACCCACAACTGAAGTATGACTGGCCTTTATCGCATTCCAATGGCCTACAGGATGTTCCTGGTTAGTAGATACTAGTTTTATTTTATTAAGAGGCATGATAGATGAAGTAAAAGTTCATTTTTGGAATCATATATGATTAACCTCACCATAGATGGACTTATGTATATTTGATAACTTCTGCTAACCTTTTGTTTGAAATAGTTGGAATGACCCATCATTCTACCACATGATCTGTTAACACTTCACGAATAACAAATTCAACTTCATTTCTTTAAAATATGAAGTGGAAATTGTTCAAAGCAAGAACAACAGTGAGATTGTACCAAAATCAAGAAATTATTTCTTCTAATTCAAAATTTTCAACTTTAGGGAAATGATATTGAAAACCAAAAATGTTGTCCTAGTGCTCTTATATCCGATGAATCAGATGGTACCTTAGATCATCACAAATTTATGGCTTTGTGATTGATGTTTTTTTCATAGCCATGTTCTCTACCACTCTCCATCAGAACATGATGGTTAGATTTTTCTTCAATATCCATATTTTCACCTATATTCTCCTATATGGAAACCCAGTGATGCGTTTCTTTGGGTAACCGTTACCTTTCATACTTTAGATTTTAATGTTTTGTTTTGGTATTTCATTATACAATGTGGGTTTCAATTAAAGAAACTTTCAAGTAGAATACCATGTATAACCCCAACGAATTTCGAGGGAGAAATTCATTTTATGGGGGGTAGAATGTGGCAACCTGATATTTTATGATACGTATTCTTTTTAATTTATTTGATATCATGTGTTTTATGCTACAAAAAGATTATCTTGTGCTATAAGCAACGCCATATTAGCTTGCGTATACGAAACACTATTCTTAGATTGTGTTACACACAATTTCATGATTGTTTGATAATAGTAATTCTACGCAACATTGAGTATATATATATATATTCAATGTATAAATGAAATATGGTTGGATTCTGTTATAAGAAACAACAAAGGAGTCTTTCACTACATGCAACCCTAACTTGTCTTACATTACACGCAATCGCGACCTTCCTCGACAGCGTGTGTAGTACGCAATACCGAGTTTCACTAAATGATATATTATTATAATATTATTATGAACTAGCCATTATGAATAGTAATAAACACTTTTTGAAATTTTATAAATTTTATTTTTCAAAATGGACATCATTTTTGATTTCGGAATATCGAAATTAGCCTAGGGTGAAATTTTGGTATTTTTCTGAAAACATTCAATTTTTGATGAATAGTGAAAAGACTGGGTTACTATTTAAAAACCAACATTTTTTTAAATAATTATTTATTTTATTTAAATTTATTTTAGGTCAAAATTGATACACACTACCTATTTAAGTTCAACTTAATTCATTGGAGTCATTTTATAATAATTTTAGATATATAAAAATTTTATTGAACTTTTCCCCGTCTTTTACCAACCTCCTAGGAGACTTTGAAAATTTACATAAAAAATAATTTTACTGCTTTTGTGAATGGAATTTAAAAAATCCAAGAGACACGGTTGATGTCAGTAAGTAAAATGTGGTTCAATGAGATGAAAAGTAACTGTTTACTTTTTTTTACCACGGTTAAAAGTAAATAGGGTAATTATGGGTAAAAATGATATTATTATTACCCTAACACATGTCATAATTCTATTGGATAAGTGTAATTTGATGAAAAACAACCTTAGGAACAAAATATGACCATTTAGGCCCACATGGATTAGATTAGGACATTTAATATTAATTTATTTAAAGAAGGGTTAAAATAGTTAAAATCAATGTTTAATAAGTAAATAATTTTTATTATAGGGTTATACATAAGATAAATTCGACTATAAATTTTCATTAGAAATATAAAAATATTTCCTACATAGTGGTATTTTATTTATAATTTTTAGACATTAAATAATTTAATTTATTTACGACACAAAGATGATGCAGTAATTATCTTATTAATGAAATATTGACATAATTGATGTTATAAATACCCAAATAAATGTAATTTGAGACTTTTTATGAATTACACTAATTTTCTAGGTTAATATGACATGTTAGTATTGATTTAATTAACTTTTTTCGAACTAATCAATCTGTTAAAATTTTTACAAAAATAAATTACCAAATAGTGTCAAAATTGACATAAAACAGTTTTTAAAACAAATATTATATTATTAATTGTTATTTTATTCCTAAAAATATAAGGTTTTTCAAAATGACATAGATAAGTTTATATATGTTGGGGTTATTTTGGCTTGTTATAGTATGTTTATTAACCTTATAGTGTAAGAAAACAAGAAGACACAGTAAAAGTTAAATTATCTTACTTCATGTTAAATCTAAATGATAAGGTTAAAATAGAAACCTAAACTTTTTTAAATTCTATGGGATGAAAGTATTTCGACCCATATCCACCTTATATTCTAAATAAATCAATTTGGAGCTATTAAAAACCGAATTTGACTTTATAATAAAATAATATTTTTAGTTTTTCCAAAGGTGCCCCTCTCCTCCCTTATAAATGGGAACCTCCTCCCTCTCTTCCTCACACCAATTTGAGCCTTCATTCTCAGAAAAACTTTGAAAAATTATCTTCTCCACTTCCCTTGAAACATCCTAGAGGTCCTGGTCTTCTTCAAAGTCCAATTTTAGTGCCCCAAGTGGAGGTCTGAAAGAGGCGCTTCAAAGAAGAGGTAATGTCTGTTACCGATTCATTCAACTTTATTTCTTCTTCCACTTATTCTTCTTTAGTTGTTTGATTATAAAGTAATAACATCAGTATATCTCATATAATGATATGTTATTATATGTATGAAACAACCCTATTTCTCCATCTATCCATCCTACAGAAAATGAAATCACCGCGCCTGCGTACGTACAGAATACCTTCTCAACGCCGTGGTTTAATCTGTTTTTCCAACACCACCTTACTAGGATTTGTATAATGGTGTAAAGAATAACTATACATAGTAATTATAACATCATACTGATTATGATATATTGTATCATCCACTCCAATTCAATTCAATAATTATGGGAACGATATCATCGCTCGTGCGTACGTACGGACTACCATCTCCACGACGCGATGAGATTCATTCTCAATGATTACCCATTCATGAATGATTATAAAGTATATATAATAAGTAATCATGAAATATATGACATAATAATGATATTGTATATATATATATATGTGTGTCTATTTCATCCACTTAATTCCATTCAATTCAATAAGGAAACGAAAACAGCATTCATGCGTACGTATGACCTACCGTCTCCATGAACGGTGTATTTATTTCCATTTATCGATCTATTATATATATGTATATTATGAATATATATTATATATAAACCATTTTTTATATTCTGGAATTACGTAATCAAGATCTATGTAATCATATGAATAATTACAAGTCATAACACGGACGACAAATGAAATGAATTTAACCAAAACGCTCTTTAACATGGATTTTACAAAAAACGGGTAATATAAAGACATAAGTGAACCATATATGATATAATAACAATTAATATGATTCTTTAATAAGTTAATGACATTATTTAAATCATTATATAGGAGTTTCAGATACGTACGAAGCATATCAGACCTAAGTTAAGGGATAAATTTTCAATCTCTTTTTATTATCTGAGATTTCTTATACGTAAGTATTAATTGGAGTTACGTTTATCATCCATGACCATGTTTTCTAAAAGTGTTTTCATAATATGTTTACTATTATTACATGAATATTTAAAGTCATTTTTTCCCTTTATTGACTTTTTACCACATGTTATGGATGGAATCTTTCCTTTGGTTACCATATAAGGTACTTTTTGACTTTTCTGACAAAAGTACGAGGAGAATGTTATTTTTAACTTATACGGAGTGAACTGATTTTTAAGGTTTTATAAAGCCTTATTTTCATGAAGATTCCTCCAAAATATTTCCTGACTATTTTCAACAAAATCTTTTTCTTTTAAAATTTCATGACATTTGTGGAACGAAAATGATTTTAAAGAAGAAAGGATATTTCCTCAAGAATTCATTTCACGTGTTTTATCAAAACCATTTTTCAACTAAGATGACATTATTTCATATGTGTTTGGTTCAAGTATAATGTCTATATGATTTACATGATTTCACTTTTCTTATTATGAAATGATATCCATTCCGTTTATATGGATTATGTGATGATGGGATGATGTTTATGAAACCCATTTTATTCGTTGGGTTATTATGAAGGATGTATGTTTATTTTGTGGCACAAGTAATAATGATTTCATTATGAGATGGGTGGAACCTATATCTCCCTCCAATGCATTGGGTAAAGATTTATATCTAATGAGATAGACATGGCTGAAACAGTAAGTTAATCTATTTTAGTGCTACAGGACTGAAAAGAGGAGTGAACTCGATTCAGAAAGGGACATTTTCCACTAAGATGGTCTTAGCAGCAATGCCTTGGCTACTATGGAAATCATAACATGTGCTGAATGGTTTCCACAATTACATGTTTTAATACCCATATATTTTATCATGGTTGATGTTCCATTATGATATATGCCTTACGCACTTCCATTATTAATGTCTTTGCTCAAGATTTTGATGTTTAAATTTCATGTTCACGTTTGTGTTTTCAAATGATTATGGATTGTTTTATGTTCTCTATGTTTTCACTTACTGATCATTTAATCTCACCCTTTTTAAGTTTTCTTTTCCCCATGATTTAATGAAAGGTTTTAGGTAAGAAAATATAAGGGGATGATCTTTACCGGAGATGTTGAAGATCTTTCACCACTTATAGTAGATTATTTTTTCCGAGTTTCCAAAGACACTAAACTATTACAATCCTTCTGTGTCTGTTTTTGTTATGTATAAAGTATTCCGCAAAATGAATTTAATGTCCATGTACGTCAAGCTTCGGGTTTCTACATGGAGTAATACCAGTCACACTATGGCTCAGAATGATCTATTAGTGATTCTTACACATCTAAAATTTCATATGAATCATTTTAATTATGTATCAGAATATTCTAAATGTGCTTTTTATTTTGAGTTTTTACATTTTTTTTGCTAAAATTATTTTCCAATTTAAATAAAAAGATACAAATGTAGTCATATTGGTCACACTATGTGCGGAATTGAGGTGCAGATAATTCCAACACCACCCAAAAGAATTTTGTATTACTATCCTAAAGTATAAAAATAATTTGACATACCAATGTTACCATGATTTCCATTTTATTTAATTGTATAATTGCCAACACTACATATTGAGTTTATGTTCATAGATGAAACACCATCCACTTCTATTTTGGTTTTCCCCAACAAGAATTTTTTTGCCTATGAAAATCAACTGAATATGATATATTGGTTGATTGATAAATAAAATAAATGGAAAGAATATTAACATTTGAAAAATGGAACATGTTATCCCTTTATGGATTATTTTCCAGATAGTCAAAATAAAAATATGATATAAAAAATGGCCTATAAATAACTAAATAAGAAATAGATAATGAGATAAGAAAATTAAAATAAAATAATAATTTTAAATGATGAAATAATTAATTAAATATGTATTATTAATTTACCTTTATATTAATTTATTATTCAATCTAGATCTATTTCCATGTTTTCATTATATCAGTTGCATCCTCAAAGTAAAATATCTAATGAGAATGAGTATCTCTAAATAGACCACCACAAATCAGATGAAGTAATCCACCTATATATGAAAAAATACATATGTGAATAATATAAAAAATTATCAAATTGAACATAAATGAAATGAAATTAATTAAATATATGGATGAAACATCTTCTTGTTATAAATGTAAATTCTTACATAAGGTTTTTTACCTTTCATTTCTAAAAAAATATATTTCATCTTATGAATATGATAATTTTTAATAGTTATTTTTGTACTTGGAAAATATAAATTATCAATTTGTTAATAACATTTTTATATGAAACTATAATTGTCTTCAAAAATTACTTTTCAAGAATGCAATTTTATTAATGGAATATGAAATCTCTCTTAAATTTAAAAACATAATAAACTTATTCATTATTTTTATTTTTTTCATATTTTGAAGAAACACTGAGAAAAATAAGTAATTTTCATAAATTTGTTATTGGATAGTGATATATTATTATATATACCCTCATACTTTTCCACGAGTATAACCTGTGAGGCTCCTTGTTTGCATGGGTTGTCCTCAATCCATGAACTTCATGATTTCTAAACACCCCTATCCAAAAATAATTCCAATTAAAAATATATAAAATATATAAGTTTAATTTTAGTTCTGAAATTTTGGATTATGTATATTAAAAACAGAAAAATTCCATCATGTGTGGTCAGTTTATTGGGTATCCATGGAGGGAATCCACCAAATATTTCATTAGACGATCCAAATTGACCACAATGAGCATCCATTGTTACCTATAAACACAGAAATTAAAAAGTAATGAATATAATGAAATATATTTTATATGATTAAATTTATGATTTATACCACTACAATTTATGTATTGTGTAGAGTCTATCGTACATAGGGTTTTTAAAGAGAATATTGCCCGATTTTCCACCATTTAAATCATTTAATTATTCTATTTTTTATATATTTGATGTGAGGACTACTAAGTCCCAATTTATGTTAATGGGGTAATCACTTTAATTCATAATGATATATACTCTAAAAAACATATCAAATTTATTTAGTCATAATTAACATATTATATTATCTTTTAGAGAAACAAATCATTAAAATATAACTCATGTATACATTAAAAATTGATCCTCCAGGACATTCATATTTGATTATGTCATTAATATTTCCTAGAGAAATTCATTTTGAAACAACATATTCATCCACTTTTTCTTCAAAATCAATTGCGTTATTACTACCATTTTGGTAACATGGTGTGTGCTTGAACATTCAATGTTAGAAAATATTGATATTAAATAGTCAAGAAAATGTGTTTTTGTAAGGTCTTTTTTCATCAGTTGTTTGATACTTTAGATGGATTTGAGTCGATCATTGTTGTCACCATGTTCCATTTTTTCATATGTAATAACATTTATTGGTTCAAACCATTTTCAAATATTGTTAAATGTTTTTTCAAGAAGAAGAAATTGGAAATGGATACCTCCTTGTTCGCATTTGTTTTCAAATAATATAATGGTCGTGCTATTAATGATCCAACATCTTGGAAACTATATGAATATAATTTTCATGAAGTGGGATAGGTTTATTAGTGCTTGGATCATGGCCCATGCTAATTTCCACAATCACATGACATGTTTGAAGTTGTATGTTTTGTAGAGTTTATTTACAAATATTGAACATTATATCCTTTGCAACAAGGTGACAAAGGTGTGTTTATAGATATAAATCACAATCATTTTCACCCAATAGAATATCATTAAAGGATATGTATCAGTGTCAATATTATTCAAAATTCAAATAATGAATTATTAGAATATTGATTACCTCAAATATGATAAGTCATTGAGGGTAATGGCTCACCTAAATGCTACGGGTGGGACACGATCTTCACGCAATGATTGTTCTTGAGTAGTTTCTTTTCATTTCCCCCACCAATAATACTTTCAGGAAACATTGTCTCCACTTTTTTTTCTTCACGGGAGGATAATATTTCATTCAAATATTCTATTTCATTATATTTTTCCTTAGGATTTTTTTTCTCAAAATATGTTTGGGGTATCGCCCTAGTGCCCACACCTCTTAGGCGACCATACTGTTCTAGCTACATCGAGGACACAAATAGTAGGTGTACATCTAGTATAAGAGTAGATGAATCATATATCACGGTCGGATAAAAATATCGGAAAATAATTAATCATTGATATATAATACCAATATAAAGAATATATTTTATTATGTTATACTTACAGTTGTTTCCCACAATTATTGTTTGTCTTAATCTAATAGTACCACATCATTATTTACATGTGCCTCCTTCCATTTCACATAATGTGAGTTAGTAGTGGATTTGGATTTGGGTTCATCAATATAAATATAAATATAGGAACATAATTTTGTTTTCATCTAATTTCATGTAATATTATAATAGTATATTTAAAATATATACCAATATTTTTAATGTGAATGGTACCCCATCCTTGCTTTTTGATAGAGGAACATTGGTTTTGATGGTTCTTCCTTATTTTCATCACACAATTTCAATTTCATAAATAATAATTTCCCAATCAAGTTGATGAATATATGTATTGTCAGAAAATGTATTTCCAATATCAATGTACTTGAAAATAAATCACCTAATGCTGTTTAGAAAACACATCCCATACTTCATGGATCATCAAGTGTGCATACCTAAGTGGTGGGTGTTGGTGTATTTTTCATTCAAAACCATTAAAATGAAATATTATTACACTTATGTGAATTCCTCCTTGAATACTTTCAGAAATCATTAATACATATCAATTGTAGGATTAATCTATTATAAATGAACACTACAAGGAATGATAATGATTAATTATATGATTACTTATTGTATTTTTGTGCAATATAAATTAAGGATATCAAAATTCTCAATAATCTATTCCCAAATCAATGATTTTAGTGTGGGAACCACATGGTTCCATGAATCAACATCAATCATCATGCATTGATGAGTCTTGATCCCTTTGTAACTACTTAGCATGGCCTTGTTGGGATTAACATTATTGTCACAGAAATTCCTTCTGGAAATGAATTGGATGTTTTTGTTTCACGCATTATTAATATTTTCTAGCATCATAACAGTATTTCACTCCTTTTTTTTCAACAACATCAGGTCGTAATTTTCATGACGCATCCCCCATGTGTTAGGTGTCCTGACTACCCAAAGCCCACCTACCCAAGGCTAGGGGATAACGACTAGTGACGAAGGCATCAACCTGCAAGTGGGAGGAATTTTCTGAGTACCTGTATACACACAGATGACCTACCATGTCCCACACACTGACGAAGGAAACAGGTGTCTCTAAAAACAAAGCTGAGTACAACTGCTAAAATTGTGACAGAATACATACCCAACGAAGAACAAAAACAGAAAAGTACACAAACAAAACACTTATGGACATCTCTAGAAAACCCCACCTGATCATGAGAGTTATGTATCTTCTGGAATCTGTAGTAGAATGAGATTTCCACCCAATACTACTAGGCTCTACCTGGTCCTAGGCCACCTAGTTTATTATCATAGCTTCAATAATTCTCTTCTCCTTGAGCACCTCTACGACCTTGTACACCAATGTCTTTGTCAATACATCGATCGCCTGCATGAGAAAAATCATGTGTGGTTGAATCCCGTGCAGGGGTGAGTAACTAAGTACTCACCAGAGACCCCAAAATAAAAAGGGAAGACCACAGAGAAATCCTCAAGGAAAAACATGAAACACAAGACATCTATCACCATGTATAAAACATAAATAACATGAATAAATATTTTTACTCATAAGGTCGATCATCTTATTCTGTTAAGTTTCTCGACTCCTAATCTGAGAAGTGTTTCCCCACATTCAGTCCATATAGGGTTTTTCTGCCACCAATCCATGACGGGTCGCTATAATGTTAGTCTATGAACAGTCATGCTACTGCTGATCCATAGAGGTTATCTCTAATGCAGATCCACAGAAGGTCATGGTATTGCCGATCCACTGAGGCTCGTGCAACTGCCGATCCACATAGGGTATCTCTAATGCCAATCGATTGAGGGTAGTGTTATTTTTGATCCATAGATGGTCATGCTATTTCCAATCCATGGATTATTTCTCTCATGTTGATCCCTGGAGGGGCACTCCATTGAAGATCCCTAGAGGGTCCCACTTTTGTCGATCCACTGAGGGTCGTTATTCACTTGAAAGCCATCCACTGGATTCCTACACTTTGTACATATGAGTTTTTAGGATTCTGATCCACAATCTATTAGTGTAATTTCAACCACCACAATAGTCTCACTTAAAGGTAACCCAAAAAACCATCTTGTCTTAAGGACACCAATGCAACAGACAACACTTTAATTGGATGCCCGGTCTATATGTTATAATGTTTTTAGTAAAAAGGTCCTAGTTTGATTCCAGTCTAATCCAACAAAGGCATAATCCATCTTTTGAAAAATCACATGTGAAGTATCTCAAAAGTACCTCCACTTTGAGAGGTCCCCAATGCCACAAATTGATTGTCAATATGATTCTCGATTTGAATGATAGAAGACTTTTCGTAAATAGGGGTTGGTTGTGTCTAGGCCCGGTCTGACCCGACCAACATGGCCCAGGGGTCCCACATACCCTGGTTTAAATTTCACCAACATGTCTGAACCTGGTTTGGGTCTAGGTCAGTCTGTTAAAACATGGCCAATGGGTCAGGTCCAACAGGCCTTTCTGGACTTGGCCAAGCATGAAGGGTGCTGGTTTGGCCTAGCGGCATGGGTTTGGGCCGCTGGGTGTGGGTCCGACCTGTTGGTGTGGAACCGACTAGCTGGGAGGTGGGTCCTTCCAGTTAGCTGGGGGTGCGGCCATACCAGTCAAATCCAGGCCTGTCCGGTCCAGGATTGGGGGGTGCCGCCAAACCGAGATGCGGCAGCTGGCCGTGTCAGGCCTCTTCTAGCCCTGCAAATGCATGAGGCCCCTTATACTGCAATCAAGCAACTGTGGATCAGATCATTTGAGTGGCACGAACATGAGACACGCCTCCATGTGGCCCCCGCCTGGCGCCACTTCATCCTGCAGCAGCCGAGGCGCTTCGACAGTCACACCGTCGCCCTCCAGTGCAGCCTAGAAGGGTCATCTATCTCCTTTGTCATGTCACTGGTTGTCAACTCCTCCTACATAGGGGCAGTGTGAGCCGGTTTCTAGTAGAACCTTTTGCGGCCACCGATGTTTATCCGGTGGTCCGTTTTCTAATCTGACTAAACCTATGGGCTTCCCGAGTCGTTGTGATCCTTTCCATGGCCCCAGATTCCTCATGGAACCACATTGAGTATATATCCACAATGAATGCACACATTGGAGGTGCTCGGGCATTGTTAGTGTCGGCCCATGTCCTCCATGTTAGAGGTTCATGAACATGGGAGGTCTTGGGATTTATGTTAAATCAATAAATGATAATTTCAACTCATAGATAACAAAAATATCAAAAGAATGTCACCATATCGCATAAACGCATGATCCATGGATCAACCTATTCGTGGGTTTGTTCGTGTTCATCATTTCTCATCATGAATTGGAAATAACATTAAATAAAATATCCCCTACCTCGTTGACATTTGTTTTCATTGTGCTATTCCCTAGAGGATTCGACATGTTGACTTCATTCGTTGCTTCCGACTCCATTTTTCGAGGGGCATCGAGGATGTTGGAATTATTCAGTATTTTTCATACTTTTATGGAGTGGTGAGTTGCTGAAGGTTCATCAGAGAATCCTGTCTATTTAATCCTCACTAATCCAATGTGACAAACTATTAAAAAGGAATCACAGTGCAATGTTTCTTCCATGCTATGTGTTTGCGTGATTACAATTTTTCGTTTATGAAACAACATTGCTGTTATGAGACATTATATAGTATTTATGCTATGAGTTAATGAGACATTAATTAGTTTTATTAATGCACCTCGTCTCCACCCTGTCGCTGCTCAAATGAATCGTCGTTTCACTTCTACACAGATAGAAAAGATATTAAATAACTTTTTATGTAATTTTAATATATTTTGTGAAAATTCTGTAAAATAATTTTTTCGTTTCACCCTTAGTGGAAAAAGTTATGTCATTTGTTGGTGAATCCCTACATTTTGAGTTCTATTGTGCCCTCGTATTTTTGATCTAACCACCATTTAATGAGTAAGATAACCCCCCTAGCATGTTCAATTAAATAAACCTAAAAAAATATCAAAAATTAACATTCACCCTTGACCTGTGCTGATTGAGGTTAGGTTCCGCATTTGGGGAACACACCCTCTAGAGAAATACTGTACTCTCTGATTTCCAATCAGAGTTACCATTTAAGAGTTATATGTTTTTGACAATAAAATAATTGTTTCTTAATTATTTTATTTATAGCCATAAACTAACTTCCACTATTGGTCGGCGCTAGACAATGTTAGTTTATACCTAAAGAACTCATTCCATCACAAGTTCAATTGAGGACAAATATTTTTTATCAGACTGAGATTTCATTAGTTTAAATAATTTGAAAAATAAAATATTTTTATTTGACAATTTTATTTACGGTTATTCCATTTTATGGGTTTTCTCATTAGAGACCTTCTTCGACTAAACATAAGTTGTGCCTAGGGTAAACTCCTCATAATTTACACAACGGTTCCCTCATATTTCTAATCTGAGAAACAATTTAATTGTCATTATAATTTTTCAATAAAACCACACACACCTTCCATTTAAAGCATAACACATTTCAACGGATCATTAAGAAAACTCCAAACTTCGGTATCACACATAGTATCAGTGCATTTTCATTAAACATTTCCATAAAAAAATTACAGGGACATTCTAGGATATTACATTCTCCGCACCTTAGGGATTTATGTCCCAGAATGCTAAAAAAGAGGAAAATTAAATAAATGGGTGTACTAAGCACCAATCTGAGCCACTTTATCCCATGATCCCTCATAAATAATCTCGTGATGTCGCCGAATGTGCACTAGAGGAATCAACTATCCATGAAGGACCCACTCATGTCGATAATTTTTCTCTCTCAGGAACTCCACAAATGTTGTCCCATTGTCAATGGCCAGCTCGCCATAGTCGATGATGTGTGGTGGATCATTCACGTACCACTTCAGCAATGAGGAGTGAAAAACATCATGCACCTAGTGCATCTTTGGGGGCAGATCTTGGTAGTAAACAACCTCTCTATGTATGATAATGATATGAAAAGTGTCTGATTAACCTTAGAGATAGCATGCCGCCACAACCAAATCTCAACAATCCCTGTCTGGGTGAGACACTAAAGAAAACATAGTCTCCCTCCTCAAACTCAATGGGTCTCTATCTCCTATCGGAATAAGACTTATGTCTTCTATGTATAGTCCCAATCTTCTACTAGATGATATGAACCTTCTTGGTGGTATCCCATACCAACTATAGATCCATGGGTGCCGACTCCCCTGGGTCTGTCTAGCATTGGGGTGGTCAACATGGTCGCACATACAGGGCCTCTAACAATGTCATTCCAATGGTGGAGTGATAGCTATTTCCATACGCAACTCCACTAGTGGTAGGTTGTTCTACAAACTATTACCAAAATCCAGGAAACAAGCACGTAGAATTTCCAAAAATGTATGTATGGTACACTCTGTCTGACCATCTATCTGGGGATGAAAAGATGGTCTCAAGCGCTTTTGAGTCCTGAACGCTTACTATAATCCTCCCCAAAGCTGTGATGTAAAGTGATCATCACGATCTGAGACAATTGTCGAAGGAACCCCATGAAGCCACCCGATCTCTTGGATGTAGATGTTTCCAATGACCTCTACCCCTCCCAGATGGTGGATGGGTAGGATGTGAGCCGACTTGGTGGTTCCATCAAAGATCAACCAGATTGTGTTGTGGCCCCTTGATATAAGTTTTAAACCCTTCACAAAGTCCATTGAGATACCATTCCATTTCCACTCTGGTACCTCATGTGGTTGGGCCAAGCCTACCGAAACCAGATTCCCAGCCTTCAGTTGCTGACATGTAAGGCATCATGGAATGAAATTGGCCACCAATTTCCTTATCCTCGACCACCATTACTTACATTGTAAGTCAGGTTTCATCTTCGCCACTTTAGGATATACCACCAATTGGGGGGGTGTATGGGACTCCCTCAACACATCCTCCCATAACGCCATTGAGACTCTGTTGTGTCCTCTAAAAATAATGACATGCTCCACACCTATTGAGAATCCATCGAGAGCTTGTCCTAGGGATAACTGTGCACATCGGGTCTCACCGTCAAGATTCACAATATGTGTTTCCCTAAATCGATGTATGAGTGAGGGAGTGACATTCATTGACTTAATGTATGCTTCTCCATCATCATCCACGAAGGATATCAACAATGTAGATATCTACTCCATCACCTCAATCAGAAGCTATAATCCAAACCTCCTACGGAGCATGTCTTCCACCACACCACCTTCCCAGGAGTACAGATTATCTCATAGTCATATTACAAGAGGAACTCCAACCACAGACACTGTCTAAACTACTAAAAATCCATTGAGAAACATTTCCATATATGTGAAAGGATACCCATTTTAAATGTTAATGTTCCCATATGCCTTTTAGTAGTGGGTACTCGTTATCCATGGACGGTTAGTTAATGTTACTACAACCCACACATATCCTCAAACATTGGGTCTTGCTATGTCTTTCTTCAAAAGTCCCCCACATATGCCCCCTATTTGTGAATATCTACAAAAGTCCTCAGATATATTGATGTGATATCAATACCATATTGGGGTGTAAAATGATATAGAAGTCCCTCCCCCTGTGTGGAGGTAATCCTAGAAACGTCTTTGGAATGTATTTTCCTGCACTCCACCTCTACAATTGGGAACTGATAAATCAAAACATATACTGCCACAAGGGTTAGGCTAGCCGACTAAATAGTGATCAGTTGAACCCTCATATGCATGAGTTTATTCTGGGGTGAATTTGTTTCCTTTTTCATAGAAAATGGAAACCACATTCCAACGTCGCAGATATACGACAACAGTTTTGACAAAAATAGAAAATCTGAGCATGAATTCTGGTAGAGAAGTCCATAGCCAAACAAACATCGAATTTCCTCAATGCTTCCACCAGGCGGTTCAAAACAAAACTCTCACCTCAAGGGTTATATCAATTCATCAACATAAGGGTGATTTTTGAGTCTTCTCCGGTAGGTATCTCCAATCGTAATGATCTTATAAACGTTATAACTATAAAAACTAGGTCTTGAAAAAGATTCATGACAAAAAGGAATAATTAGTACCTTTTTCAATTAATATGGATGCAATTAGTAGACACAAAACATACCATGAATCATTCCTAGTGATTTTGGGTCATACTCATAGACCACATGTAGCTACTCCCGTCTTATGTCCTCCTTCTCCATAAGCCTATTGGGCACCACATTGGGGTGGGGTTGTGACTTTTCGAAATGTATATCACCCCATTCTGACCGCCTGGCTCCTATTCCACGTATTCTTGCCAAGATATTAATATTTCCGTATCAATTTCTCTTCGCAAAACGTTTTACATGTTGATGTCTCTAATACTGAGATTAGTTTCCTTCAATCCCACTACTGACATTTACTAGTTGTATCTGTTCATCCAAAAAATGATTAACCACAATGGATCTCTCTAGAACTATAAAATAAGTAGGAATGCACTGAGTAATTGTGTTCTCTCATATGTCCCTAATGAAGTCTCATTCAGAGGTCCAAACCATGGAGCACTGGTCGTATTGTATTCATTGAGTTACAGGAATAGTCGTTACTCCTCGATGAATACTCAGCAACTAACATGTCATCCAACCAATGTTGTAGATGTTCTTGGTAACACACACCCGAAAACTTTTTTTAGCAAGAGACCCCTTATTTGAGAAAGTTTCTCATGCTATGTCCATAGAATAGTCACCTCATCATATGATCAAGATAATTTAAAACATAGAGTCACCATACTGAGACACATAAAATTCTCATTACCTGGACCACAATTTGATCTATGGGTGCCCTTGATAGATTGATACTCAATCACCACCACAAGCCTGTCCTCAACTACCCATGAGTTGGGCTCTCCTTAGAACCTAATGGGTATCTTCCATTGAAACTTGTGTAAGGTACTGATCCAATAGGTGTCCTCTACCAATAGCGCCGGTAGTAACTGATGAAAAACAAGAAGTGGAATTATAGGGACATCGCCAGAGGGTTCTATCACGGTAAATGGTCCATGTACCAAAGCCTCATCACTCTGTGGACCATCCTTATGGTCATGCACTGGAATCCTTACTAGTTTTCTCGGTTGAGGCATCTTAAATGTGATTAATGATGAACCAATGTCAAAAAATTATACATAGTGAGCTAACTCTTATTCAAATAACATAAGGAGACACTTATGAAATCATTTTTTTAGTAATTGAGCTGAAAATTATAATTCAAGGTCATGGTGTATGGAAATGTCATCTGCCACACCAACACTGGACTCCCCAAATCTGAAAGTCAAACTTGCAAAACATAACACTATTTCCCCAAAACAAAACATAGACTCCCGGTCTATATGATATGAATGACCACCATATAATACCACATTTTCGAGACCCACCCCCCTGTGGACCATGCTGTGAATAGACCATGCCCGCCTCCTAAAGGCCATGAGCTAGGGACTATCACTGAAATATTAAACGTGCTAGTGGGATGAATTTTCCTGAGTACCTGTAGACACAAACACTCCCAATGAAGTACCACACACTAACCATGGAATATTTAATCAGTAAATACAATGATATGTACAACTAATAAATGGTGAACATAATACAAAAACAATTAAATAACTAAAAACAAAAAAGTACACAATGGAAACTCTGATGGCCATCTACAAAAAACCCCACTTGATTGTGATAGTAGTGTCGCTACTAGAAGATGAAGTAGAATGTCATGTCCACCTAATTCTATTGGGACTTGCCTAGTCCTAGGCCACCAATTCCACCATATTAGTGTCTATCGGTCTCATCTCCCTGATCACCCTTGGGTCGTGGTTCACCAAGGTATCTGTTGAAACGTTGATCATCTACACTAGACACAACACTAACAGGCTAATTCCCTTGAAGTAAAAGTAAAAAATCACTCAGTAGAGTCCCCACAACAAAATGGGAAGACCACAATATAATAATCATTGAAATTAATGAAACAGAAAACATCTCACACCAATTATACAACATAAAGAATATAAATACAGACAATTAGTCATAAGGATGATCATCTTATTTAGTTGTGAGGCCCGACTACTAATCTGAGAAGTTTCACTCTACTACCGATCCAAAATGGGTATCACTGTTGTTGATCCACAATGGGTTTCTCTGAGACTAGTCCACAATGGGTCTCTCTACTACTAATCCACAATGGGTCTCTCTCATACAGATCAACGAAGGTCCATAGTATTATGGATCCGTAGAGGGCCGTCCTACTGCCGATCCATGAAGGGTCTCTCTTATACCGATCCACGGAGGGTCACACGATTTCTAATCAATGGATGGTCTTGATAATTCTGACCTAAAGAGGTTAAATCTCATGATGATCCATGGAGGGTCTCACCATTGTCGATCCACATAGGTTATCTCTCTTACTAATCCACGGAGGGTCTCCCTTCACATGACAACTATCCACTAGATTCATGCACCATGTACTTATGAAATCCGAGGGTTATTATCCTCAATAAAATAGTCATAATCTATCCACCATGATGTCTCACTTATAAGTAACCCAAAGGATAATATTTATTTAAGGGTTCCAATGCGACAGACAGTGCATCGATCAGACATTCAGTATATATGTTATATGTTTTTTAGTAAAAATGCCTCGATCAGATTTGAGTCCGATTCAACCTAGAAATACATAAAATTCTTCCAAAAAACAATTGGATTATCTCAAAAGGACTACCTCTTTGAGAGTGTCCCAATACCGCAAACCTCCCATAATTTGGATGCTTAGCTTGCATGATACATGTGTTTTAGAAAATAGGGGTTGGTTTCATCTAGGCCCGGTCGAACCCGACCAACCTAGCCTGGAGGTCCCACATACCCCGATTTTAATTTAACTGATTTGACCACACCTCGTTAGGGTCTGGGATTGTGCTTTATTTCCAGACCAGTGGGTCAGGCCCAATGGACCTTGCTGGACTCGGCCCGGTTCGGCTGAGGGTTTAGCTCGTCGGGTCGCCCGATGACCCGATCTAATTTGGCCAGGCCCAAATGGCACAGGTTTGTCCTGCCATCATGGGTCCATCGTGCTGGGTTTTGGTCCAACCCATATGTACGGAACTAGCCCACTGGGCTATGGGTCCAGCCCACCGATGCGGGCCTATCACGCTTACCGGGGTCGTGACATGCCGCCTCGATTCCTAGCCTGCATGGTGCGTGCCTATGACGAGACAACCGATAGCCTAGTTGGGAGGCAGTAGACGGCCACATCCCACCTGTAATGGCCCCATGAATGGGAGATTCCCCTTCTTATATGGTCGAATGAGCATGGATTGACTCGTCTTGGTGGCAGGAGCGTGGGCCACCCCTCCACGTGGTGCCTTCCAAGCACCGCATCACCTTGTGGTTGACACTGCACACCTCTGTCATCCAAAACACAAGTTGAGGGCCTACCTTTTACTCTTCCGAAGCATCAGTTGCCATCGCCCCCTCCACATGGCAGGAGTGTGCTGATCGCCACTACCAAGCACCGGTGGGGGCTTCTTCGGGCCACCGAATATGTTCCGGTGGTCCATTTTCTGATTTTATTGCGCCTATGGGATTCTTGGGTCGCTGTCATCCCTTCCATGGCCCCAGATTTGTCTTGCCGCCACATTGAGTATACATCCACATTAAATTCACAGAGGGGAGGTGATTGGGAAATATTCTTTTCGGCTTGTTCCCTCAGAGATAGAGGCTGATGAAAGTGGGTGGTCTGGTGATTTCAATTAATTCAACAAATGATAATTTTGACTACCAGATAACGAAAATCCCAAAATAAAGTTACCCTCCCGCATAATCGCCGGATCCACAGATCAACTTGTTCGTGGGTTGATTTTCATTCATCATTTTTGGAAAATAACGGAGAATAACATTATAAAATAATAACCCATACCTCGTTGATGTTCGTTTCCGCAGTGTAATGTCATCGAGTTTTCTAGAAATCGATTCCATTCGTCATTTCTGAATTTGTTCATTGATGGGAGCCAATGATGTTGGCGTAGATTGATGTTTGTCATTTTGTGTTGGAGAGGAGATTCACCGGAGTCTTGTCAGAGATTCCTAGCAGTTTAACCCTCATCCACCAGCCTGACAAATTATTACAAAGGAAACAAATCGCAGTGTTTCTGTTATGATGCAACATCACATCGTTATACTATTATTGGACATTAAATCATCATTATGCTACATGTTAACATGCCATTAATGAGTTTAATTATTTCTCCAAGTCTACACAACATCACGGCACCACAATGTCACCATGTAACCACTCGTTAGTGAGAAAAGAAATAAAATATCTTTCCTAGTTATTTTGTTATTTTTATCAAAAAGTCTGAGAAATAGTTTTTATGTTCAGCCCATGCCAGTCGAAGTTAATCATTTTTGGGAAGTTTTTTGTGTTCATAGTTCAATTGTGCCTTTGAATTTTTGATCTAAGCACTGGTATAAATGTTAGAAAAAACCGCTCACAAGTTCAATAAAAATAAATCATAAGAAAAAGAAAAAAATCGCATTTACCCTCAACTTGTGCCGATTGAGGATAGGTTTCACATAAGGGGAACACGCCCACCTGAGCTCAATGGTACTCTAATATTTCCAAACTAAGATTATATTTATAAATATTATGTATTTGACAAAAAAATAGTTGTTACATAATTATTTTATTTACAGCCAAAAACAATGTCCACTTATGGCCCATGCCTGCCAATGTTAGGATCTTCTTAAGGAAATCATACCATCACGAGTTCTTCTGTGGTATCATATTTTTAATCCAATCCACCATTAATGAGTTATAATAATATGAAAAAAAATAATTTTATTTAATAATTTTATTTATGGTTATGAAATTATTGGTTTTCTAACTGGAGACCTATGGAGACTAAACTTAAGTTGTGCCAGTGGTAAACCCGCCATCTTTAATGCAAAGGTGCCCTAAAATTTATGATCCGAGAAACTATTAAAGTTTTATTTTACATTTTCATGATAGCTGCTCACGTGTGCTATTTAATGAATAACATTTTTCGACGGATCATTCCAAGCACTCCAGGCCTTAGTATTTCACGTCGTCTCAGTTCCTAGTCTCGAAAAAATTTCATACAAAATTTATATATAAACTCTAAAAAATTACATTATTTTTCTACTTTTTACTGATAGTTAACATAAAAAATAAGTTTTCCTTCTATATTGGTATCAGGGACATGTGTATATTGTCGTTGATCCCCTATAATGGTAGAAAAAATAGGTTCACAAACCAATTTTTCCTGTACACTGGGGGCATCATAAGGTTTAGAAACCAGGTGTGCTGTAGGTATGGGAGCATCAACACATGGAAAATTCTTTATCTATAGAATTTAATTTAAATTTAATTTATATAACATAAATTAATCATTCAATAGATAATAACACGAGTTAACACAATTTTTACTACACAAAATATATAAAATTACTATTGAACTCTCTTTTTTAAAGACTATGTGGATTTTACCACGCTAGAAAGTATCAAAATACTATTATAATGGTCTAAAGTAACATACAAAAACTCATCTATATTGGTATTGAAGTGAAATAATTGTGCCATCCCAATGAAATAGTCATCCTCCTTTCAATTTTCATCTAACCATTCAAGGGTTTTAATTGATAAGATGACAATTTATGACATTCAGTTTGTGGGATCTGGAACCAAAAATACATTTACATCCTTTTATTCTATTATAAAAAGTTAATCCTTATATCATTCGTTTGTAAAATCCACATTCACAAATCCTTTTTCATCTATTTAAATAGAACTCATGTTATCAACCTAGTTGGATTGAAAATTAATCACCTGGAATGTTTTAAAATACAACACCCATATTAGTATGATGATGACAATGTAAGTCATATTTTAAAAAATTGTAATTATGAACATAGTAATTGATACATGCATCATTTTATCCACAACTATAACTTTAGTATTTTTTATGGTAATTCAATAATCTGGATAATATTGTTTGAATGTATAGCAATTAATTGCATACCCATTTTGTGCTATTACATGCACACATACTCCTCTAGCTTTCCATCAAAGTCGTTCTTATATTGAGTCTGGATTTTCATATGACTCCTTGAAAATATAGTCTTAGAGCCAACCTATAAAAGTTGATTATATGGAATTGATAACCATATTGCAACCCTTTGTGGATTCAAATGCCTAACCATTTCATTATAGGTTTCAACATATGGGAAACCTCTCAACTATTATGAAAAATAAAATGATGGTACTATTCCTAATCTATAATTTTGATTATAAAAACATCTCTTCTAGAAATTATTTCTCTAAAAATATTCATAGTGTGATGATATTTAAGAAAAATGTTTTTCCACACTGAAAATGTTGTGTAGTATCAAAAAACAGATTATCCAACCAAACATTGTTATCAAGTAATGTGCCACATGCATTAGGAATGCCTCCCCATATGGTAAAAGGCTACTAACTAGATGTGATGGTGTAAAAGTTTAATAGCTAGGAGACTATAACCTCAGCTTATGATATAATAATGTTACATAAAAATATATATTATATAAAGTGGAATTAAATTATCCGAAAACTCGATCAAGACCTCCCATTGGCGGAAGCATAATCAATAGTTAGAAATAGATGAAGCGTAAGTAAACAACTATAGTGGAATAAAATAAATATCCAATCACAGCACTTTCAAATACTAAAACAAAACATGCATCCAATACATGTAATAAAATAAAATATCTAGAAGGGTTTTCCATGGTCTTACCACAATATATACATATTGTTAGAATTATAAATGAAAAATTAAAACTAATCAAAAAAATCAGATGTGCCAACAACCTCAAGGTCTATGGCCATCCATCAATGCCATAAATCCTAGGATCCATCTCCTGAGATTTATCCCTTACCTAAATGTAAAATCATAATGTCTACACACAACCCAAATGGTCCTTGTAGTGTGTGAGAATGAGTCTTAGTAGTGTACCACCCACATGTGAAAACCCAATAGAAGTGTTTAAGTAGGAGTAATATAAAATTACAAAGGAAAAAAATCATGAAATGTAAATAAATATGAGCTTACTTGGTGTTCAAAAACAACGAGTATGCAGTCACCTTCTATGAGTAATTTTAGAATCAATAAAAAGGAGAGTATCCTTTCCCGATGGCCTAAGGTATACCATCATGTCGAATAGACCAAGGTCAACCCTCTAGGTCTAATTCCAACATGTCATTGACACCTCATTCCAATGGATACCTTGTGTCCATGAAATATAATAGAAATCATGGTGTAACTCATAAACAATTAGAACCCTGGTCCCTCTGACCCCTACTCAAAAGAACTATTCAGCTCAATGTCTGACGTCTGGAGGAACAATGATATTTATACTCAAAGTAAAAAAGTCACTATCGGCTCATAGTATAGTGTCTAGAGGAATGGAAATATATTTCCACCCAAAATACTCTAAGACCAATGACCTCAATACAATGAGACTAATCTACCAATTGATCACCTCACTGCTATAATTTGATGGCTCATTAAAATCCTCATGTATTTCCATTGAAAATAACCCTGAACCAATTACCTAAGATGCACTACCAGGGACCTCTACCCAAACAATTGTCAAAACCTCCTCATCACCAAGTAAACCAATGTGAACACGATTCCAATGGTGATATTACCAATCACTGGTGAATGGAAATAACAAAAATAATACATAAGATAATCCAACTCTAGAACCTCATTACCTTGAGAAAAAGTCACTCAAGTCTGATGGCCAATCCATCTAATATCATAGGTCGTGCCCTTAACCTGATGCCCCTTCCTCCTAAACATAAATCCATGATTCCAAACTAGTGATTACTTCACCCATGTAACCTAGGCCAAGAAAATCATGATGAAAGATTATTCGTTAATACAAAAGGTTATGAAACCTCAATAGTCTATAGATGTTCCTATCACAATTCCCTAAACACAATAGTGTGTCACAAAAAATTTATATTCGCAATTTACATCAAATTAAATAAAAATAATAATTCAATATTAGAAACATACCAAGTATTAACTACCTAGGTGGTTGATGGGATCAAATATGGCCTCACATGGGTGAATATGAATTCAGAAAGTGGAATGAAATACCATTTGTTCATAATATAAATTAACATATAAGATTAAATTTATTAGTGTCTCACTCCACAAAACAAAGATGTGCTAATAACCACACCCCCAAAAATACAATGAAAACAAAAATATAGGTATGAACCATAATAGTTTGATTCTTAGGTGTATTAAAATCCTATTTTAGCATACAACAATGACCAGTTTTGGTGAAATTAGAGTTTCCAATGAATGCCCCAAAAATATGGAAAACGACTCGCATAGATTTGGTGGTTCAGGAGGTGAGATAAAATTTAAATATATGCATGGTGAGGGAGATCATTACCAATATTGTTCATACATATCCAACAATGATCAAAATGGGGCTCATACAATGGAGGGGGATCAGTCCATAGTGGCAGAAGAAAAGGGGAGGATATCCCTAATATGTGTTACCCATAGAGGAAAAAGGATGTGATAAGAGGGAGTAAAAGAAGAAATAAAGAGAGGGGAAAACCAAATTTTCATCCATTTAATACACCTCATGGTTATCTAGCATGTATTTACAAACTGATTGAAAATAGTGTTGCATTCAGTGTTGAGGTACAACCTATTTTGCACTACCAGTGTGACGTATGCATAGTTTTCCTAAACTGTGCCCAAGATGTGAAAAGTAAAAATTCAAAATAAAAATAACTTCATGTAATTATGTTCTCCCAAAACCCCACTGGTTTAAAAAAAATAAGATGTTCAAAATATTGTTTCATGGTTTTCTAGGTTTTTCCACACAATTTATATAAACCATGTTCCTTGACCTAAAAAATACAAAACAGGACGTCAAGACATTAACAAAACTGAAACTATTCCAATCACTTATTTCACTATGCAGTCCTTCAAAAATGACTAAAATGGTATCTAGTTAAAGGAAAAAACTGAATTGCGTTTCTAGGAGTGATATAGATTTTCGAAGAACCACCAATTAAAAAATTCAAAATGGGTGATGATTGCAACCCTCTCAAAAACCATGGATGTTACAATCTCCCCACTATACCCTAGATCATCGTCGATATAAAAAAAAGTATGATATGGTACCAATGATCCCCATCCTTATAGAAATAACCCATATAATCCTAGTCTCAATATAATATGTTTACAACATCATAGGGTATCTCCATCGTAGTAGTATCCTACCCCATTCTCATCCAAACCCAATGATAAAATCAAAAAAATAGCCCCACATGTCAATAAATTCAAAAATAAATTTCAATTCATTTCCTTACAATCAATTAACATATCCAAATGATGACAAGATGCCAACACACATCATGTTTCCCACACCTCTATGATGCCCTGATTCCAATGTACCTCAATCAAGTAAAATATCACATAGATTCCCATATTCCAACATAGTTTATCTAACCCAAATCTCCTCAATGCCCCGATGTGAAGGTACCTCAATAAAATGCAGAAAATTGTTGTCACATATACGTCTTTGTTCAATTATACACACACATATATATTTAACACATATGAAATAGTTCCAACCTACCAAACCGCATCTGGTTAGTCTATAAACACATATTGTGCACCTTGTACAACCAAAATGGTCATGCCTCAAAAGGCTATGAAATGATAAATTAGAAACCATGGCTACACCCACAGTGTACCTCTGACCGTCATTAGATCACCAACCTACTCTTCACTAAGATTCTCTACAGTATGCACCTAGATTAAAGCCATACTACCTAAAGCCTAGCCTCCCTATAGTGGTACACTATCCACAAGACACTACCCCCTATTAGGTCACTCTATATCTACCTAGCGTATTGTGTGAATATGAATCTTAGTTACCAATACCTTGTTACACCCATGGGCCAGTCTCAAACCATTGAGTTTTCCACGATCCCTAATGGTTGACTATCCGAGAAGGATTCATACAGAACCTATCAAGAAACCCGAGATGTTAATTTTGGATATACTCCTTCTAAGGCCATGGACACTAAGTCCAAATATATCATAGCATCCAAAAATGAATGAAATACATTAAAAAAACTCTCTGGGGATTTCTACTAGATTCATTGTCCTAACTACCTTGCTAGAACAAATATCATCCTCAATTTTGACTATCGGAAGCCACAACAATAAAATCACTTAACACCATCACTCAGAGGGAATAAGAACGTTCAGTCAAGCTTGCCTCATCTATGAGTCCATGGGTTACTGCCTATGAGAATGAGGTCATCCTAATGTTTCTTACCTTCACCTGAAGGGTATACAATAAACCATCCTCTAAACACCTCACCCATGAGGTATCATCACTCACCATGATAGGTGAGAAGCTAAAAAATTTGTTGAATGTTGTTGCATAGTCCATGATGGACTTGACACCAAGCTGAAGGCTCAAGAACTCTCAAGCACATTCTTCCATCAGTGTCTCTAGATATATGTTCTCGATGAACCTATCCTCAATGTACTTTCGAGCCAGTCCCTCTTGTCGTTCTTCATGCACATGCATGTCCCACTCGCACATATCCAATCCTATGAGAATATAGGTTTCCATCATCACTCACTTCCCATGAAGAATCTCAACAGCTCAAAAAAACATTTTCACGTACTCGATCCGATTCTTATCCAATTGTGGACCAGCCTCACCCAGAAATAACATTGGGTGTTGTGAATAGTATGATAAATAATGATAATACATGGAAGGCTCTACTCCCGGAGCACCCCCTATTGATACCATGGATTACATGTACTAGTATCTCTTTGATCATCTAATCTAATCATATCCAAAAAGAAGTCATGTATAGAAGTTTCCCATTCTAAACTTTAAGAAAAACATGAGCATGTACCTACAACTCATGATCTATATGACCCTAATGGGCCTCAAACTACTCCTTCTCTTGGGGAAACAACCAATTCATTTCTAATTCTCCATAAAACCCTAATTGGAGGAATTTTTTTTGAATACAATCATTACATCTAGACATCCCAATAATAAATATATATCACATATATCTGGAAATCATTAGAAGATGTAATCAACTAACTACCAATACTCTCACACATTGAAACCATGCCACATGACACATGGCACCCCAACAAAATTTCTTTTATACCTTCCCATATCAAAGACATGTATCAAAATTTCTTAGGCCATGCATATATGTACAATAACATCACCTCAAACCTATGACCACGTTTCCCAGCCTGGTGATAAACATCACCCAATTTCATTCATCATGTCTGCTCTTATAAGATCAATGTCCATGTATAAAAGTATCCCAAATCAAAGAAAATTTCTATCACATGAAAATTCATATAAATATGTCACATCCTATTATGTTCAAATCAATTAATAAAAAATCACATCAATAATATCAAAAACACCGAGCCCTGTTAGGAAAAGGGTAAAATCTCCATGTCAAACCAAGAAAATGTAACAAGTGACCTGCAATAACATAAAATTATCAGATTCCAAGAATAATAATAAATTTGAATAACATATAAACAATAAATTTAAAAATCTAGAACAACAATTACCTCTTATGGAAACATGGTTATTCCCTCATAGATGAGGATACATGAACCCAAGAATGATTGGTAAACCCAGTTCCAACAACATCCTAATCTCTAGTATACCATAACACAGATAGTATATTTACCTGAAAATAAATATAAAAACACATATCATTAGTATCCATGATGGAGTGATTTTAGGTATTGCAATGATGGTATAAATTTCAAGGGTTTGTGTATGTTAGTATTTCATTTGGTTCTATTTTTGTGGGCCTGACTATACGACTTCAGTGACAATGATGGGTAGGTTTTTACCTAGTTTTTATTGGTGCTGCAAATGAAGATGGGGGTTGGGATGAATCAGGGTTCTATACTTGAGGAATAGATTGCTGCTTAAGGTGGTGTCATGGATTTTTATATTTATATTTTTAATGTTTTGGAGTTCCTACAGTTAGGATGTGTTTTTTGTTGAATTTTGAAGTTTGTTTGTGATTTTTTTGTAACTGGAATTTGGTATTCATGTTGCTCCAACATACCAATAATGTGCAGTATGAAATTTAAAAATTAAATATTTTTGAATTTAATTAGTATCCATTCGAACAAAGATAATAATTATCTCTATGGAAAAAATCTCAATCAACTTGTAATTTTTCCAACACAATTAGCCACTCGAAAAGTGATATTAGGTCTTGTTTCACTGGTCTTCAGCACACCTACCAATTTTCCAAATGCTTCCGACTAGTAAATAGGGTGTAAATGATAAATTGTGGGGATAATTACCCTAAGGGAATGATATATTAATTTACCATGTTAAATTATATAACATGAAACAAAAATAATTTCATGGAAAAGCCGAACCAGACATGCGAATGGTGGAACCACAACCAATAGTAAGAAATATAGGAAACATATGTAATAAATAGTAGTGTAATAAAATAAAAAACTTTGAATACCACTTTGAACTATAGAAACATATCACACATCTAATACAACTCAAATAATAAAATATCCATATTGTGTCTCCTAGGGTTGAACTATACATACATATAAGATTAATGCTAAAAAACAGAAAAATCAACAAAAACTATAGCTATGGAAGGAACCTCATTGTCCCTTTCAATACATCCATGGAAAATCCACTATGATTTAGTTCCATTTCCCAGAACATTACCTTAACATAAAACCTTAATGTCTACACACATTTTAAGGTCCATTATAGGGTATGAGAACGAGTCCCATTAGGGTACCACCCATGTCTGCATACATTAATATAAGTGTATATAAAGGTGTAATATAAAATTAAATAATGCAACATATCATGAAATTTTAATAAATAAGACCTTCCCTGGTGCTCAATATCCACCAAGAAGCTGCCATCAGCTTTGGCCATCGGGAGAATCACAGAAGATGAGTGGATACTTCGATCATGTTCCATGATATCCCCTAAGGTCAAATAGTCTATGTTTAACCCTTGGGTTCCACCTCTAAAATGTCGCTGGATCCTTGTACCAACTGATATGTAATCTCCATGAAATATCACCGATGTCTCAAAGGCACACCCAAATAATTAGAAACCATGGTCCCCCGAACCCTTAATCGAAATCACCCATTGGCTCAATGACTGATGTCTGGAGGCATAGTGATATCGATCTACAGCCCAAATAACATAATATAGTGAGACTCAACCCTTAACTGATAGACCCAAAAATATCATATGATGGATCATTAGAATCCATGTTACATTCTAAGGAAATAACCACGAATCCAATTAACCATGTCACACCTTCAGGGGCCTCTATCCACACGAGTGTTCAAAACCACAACATCACTAAGTCAACTAATGTGCACAATAATCCAACTATTCATTGGCTAATCAAGGGTGAGCGACAATAACAAATATAATACTTATGACACATCAACTACTGCACATCATGTCTCTATGATCATGTTTCTCATGTTTTATATCCACGAAATTCAATAACATGGGTCGAGACAATGACATGATTGAATTTCCGCCAAAACCGTCTTCCATGAAGCCCAACTGGTGATCACATCACCCATGTAAAAGTGTACAATCCCAATTAATGACCAATATAACCTCAATTCTAATGGCCATTCCACTTTACTTGTTTCTTGAATAGGCATTCACGATCCCATAGATCACAATAGAATGTCACTAGGAATTTAAATATGTATTTATCTTCAAATAAAATTAATAAATTAATTCAATATTAGAAACACACCCCATCATAACTACCCAGGTGTTCCTCAACCTCTTACCAATCCTTGCATGACAGAACATGGTTTGGCATGGCAATCGATGTCATAAAATGTCAAACAATAAACATCACATCATGCATTCCATTTATCTGTGCTTCACTCCACTACCAAATGTTAGGCTAAAAGAATCACCCTTAAATGACTGTAAAAACATGAAAAATTTAATACACCACCATCCTAGGAGTCATAGAAGTTGGAACCTACAATATCATCCTCTAACTCTTAATGGTTTGGAGGAAGTAATTTTTTTATAAATGCATAGAAAATAAGGAAAAATAACTCACACAGATTTACTGATCCATGAGGAGAGGGAAAAGAAAATGAGATGCATGGGTGAGGATAACCTTACCAATAGGGTTCCAACACACCTGATGGTGATATAAATGGATCTCTGATGGAGGAGGGGGAGAAATAACTTATAGAAGATGAAAGGGGGGATATCCCTACTGTACACGAGCCATAGAGGATGATGTAGAATATAAGAGGTATGAAAAGAAGGAATATAGTGAAAAACTAACTTTTTCACCATTAAGAGGTCACACATTTAGCTCGTATATTTTTCCAAACCACGTAGCAACCATGTTGGATTCAATGTTGAAGTACATCCTCAGTAGTATTACCTATTCCACTTGCACAAAGTATTCTGTATCCATGCACTAGTCATGTAATAGACCTCTGAAGACGCTACATAGAATCGCATAGGGTCATACACCCCAACCCGTTTGGGTTTCCAAATCATATAGCAGTTCCAAATTGGGTTGCACATTTTTCTAGGTGAGAAAACATGGTTTACATTAACCATGTGCAGTGACCCTCAACTACCAAAACATGCCATCAGACCTTCGACCAACCCAAAATGTTTTTAAGGACTTGTTACACATTACAAACCTGAAAACATGACTAGAAATATGGTATTTTTTTTGAAGAAAAAATACAATAAAGTTATGATGATCATGAAAGATTATTTCATACCCACCAATTCCAAATACTCAAAACAGGCGAGGATTTCAAACCACTCCAAAACCTATGTTGTTACGGTTTATCAATATAGAATTGAATTGTATCTTGAAAAATATATGGCACTACAATACAAAACATTGGAAGGATTATATTTTTTACATACCCTTAAAAACTATTCATATACAAATCAATAGGGTAAATCCATAAATAATGTAAAAGACCACATAGTGAAATCTCTCTCACCAAGTGAACCATCATGTGAACCATCATATCAAAGAATGATTGTGGGAAGAAAATTTCTAATTCACATAATTTGATGGAAGATTATTTTTACATAGTACACAATTTCACCAGTTCTATAACTATTATGAATAAATATTAAATTAAATAACTTGGTTAAATTTATGAGACACATTTTTTTGGAAACATTTGATGTAATGTAATTGGAATTGGATCCTACATCATAACATGGAAGTCATGTAATTTCAGATTCATTAATATTTAATCATCAAAAAACATGATTTTAATTATAATTGAACAATACCCATATATGACCATTACATCAATAAAGAAGTTTCAAAATATATATCACACCTTTCATGAAATATATTAAGAATATGGAGGATTTAAGGTTTTTTTGAAACTTCATTGATTCAAAATCATTTAGTATTTCCATGTCCACTATTTCCAAACTATAGTTAATTTAATAAATTGTTTTTAAAAGTGAATTTACTAATGTTCCAATGAAACTATCACATACATTTTTTAACATGAATAACATTAAAAAATTGATGTGAAAAAAATTCATGTATGGAAATTCAATAAAATTGATATCTTTTTCAAACTATTTTTCCTAAGGTTTTTTTTAAAAAAAATTATAAAAATATATTTCCATATATTTTTTATTGTCTTAAATTTGGTCACCTGTTAGTGGAGACGGTGTTTTTGATTCTTCTAATCTTCCATAAAATGATGTGATCCAAGATAGACCCTATTTTTTTGGGGTATAAATCTTTGATGTCTTAAAAAAGAAGAATCCAATAAATGCTACATTTTAATTAATGGTGTACCTTGTTCAGAAAAGGGTAACCCTTGACTATTATTATTGTTATAACCCTCGTGAATCAACCTTACTTGGCGCGCAGTTCTAACCTGGCACACAAGTGTCGGCACGCAGGTCACAACTGGCACGCAATTCACTTCAAACACTTGTGCGACACAATCTTCTGAAACTCCAAACCTGTGTGACTCAACCCCATTTATTCCGAAACCAATATTGGTGCACAACAACCAACCGGTGAAAAACTTCAAACATCGGTGCACATGTCCACCAGTGTGACCACACACCACTTGCGCGCCCACCACACCAGCACGACATGAGCTATGATTTTTCAAAGTGTTGAAATCCATTAAAAATGTAGAGGGGTGGTCCTGTTTGTATATGCATTTGGTCAACCTACACGGTAGTGAAAAAGTCTCCCCTCAGCATGAAAGTCTAGGTGTGCAGGTTTCGTCCCCTACAAGACACCTACGTGACTCTGTTTCCTTTTCCATATTTCAAAGATCTGATCTTGAAAAACATATGGTGTGCAACTTTACAGCCCTCCTAGGAACTGGTGTATAGGTCCTTTCATGGCGCGCAGGTCACCAGCGTGACCCTCTTTCCTTTTCTTTATTTTGTCCTTCTGATTTTGATAAACATTAGGTGTGTAAGTTTCCTCTCCTTTATGATTAAGGTGCACAAGCCCCTTTTCCAAATGCCACATTTCTTCAATTGTCGATTTTTAGGCCCAAAAATTTGGAAAACACTTGAAAACGGTGCCACCTCCTATCTGTTATTTTTGTACCGCCTCCAGATAATCCATTACTTTGTCAATGTTCTTGAATCAATAATGGATCATTGACCACATCTCCTGAACTCTACATTCCACCATGAAATCCCCTTTGTCAATAAATTTTACTGTCATTGTTTTTCTTTATTAACAATCACCACAGAGATGTCCACTTTATCAACAAAAACAATCACCTCAAAAATGTATCAATGATACCTTGAGGGATTTTTTCCCAATGCAATGAATCATCAGCCTATGGACCTCTGTACCCTTGTAGTTGGGAGAATAATACTGTTGGAACTCATAGGTTTGATCATCCATCAGAGGTTCTGGTCATGGAGCTCCTTGAATAGAATTTGTCCAATGTTTCAAACTATAACAACGATTATTGTCAGTGCCTCGATCTTGTATAAAATGTAGTTACTCAAGTGGAACTCTAGGCTGCATGACTGGTGGATCAGGGCCCACCACATCTAGAGCATGGTCCTCACCACCATCCTGGAACATGACATGAGTATGTCGTGGATGAATTATCCAACAAATTCCAAGAACACTCCTCAGAATAAGCTATATGAAAAGAGATACAAATACTATTGAATGAATAATGCGATTAAAGGTCTCAAAACCCATTGTCTTCTAACACAACTACCCATATAGATGTCCAGGTATTGGTATGTTATCATGTATAATTTTCAAGGGTTTCGGTAGATGAAGGGTCAACTAAACCTTGCCTCTTCATTTTCTAGAAACCATTTTTTCAGAAGTTAAAATTCTGATTTTTAGTTTGAGTTTTCCTTATATTTACACATCATGTTTCATATAAATTTGATCTCAATTTCAATTGAATCAGTTCATATACACATTTCCCCTCAAATCGATACACATTATGTTTTATTTCAATGACTTGAATCGGTAAATTTCAAATTCCAACCCAAGAGGGCCCATCACCCTCATGAATCGAAACTTGAAATTACTAAGTTGATGACATAAAGAATCTCATTAAAAATATAACTACAATAGTGTCACTCAATAGTCCTTGAAAAAATGTAAAATTAAACCATTTAAAAGCACCTATATGACATGGAATATGCATGTCATGTGAATTCTAGTTTCCTATGACGATGAATGAAAGGATTATATTTTACCTCATATATTAGGGCCAAGGATGAAATAATACACTCAATCAGAATAATAAAAATAATGATGACATTTCATTTGTATCACCAAATGGTACAAGGATATCAATTGTAAAAGTAAAACATTGAACTACAATTATAATTCTTCAAACATGGAATTTTCGTTGAACATGTGTTAGATTTTACTGTGAAAGACTTATAACCTTGTTTTATGTTTTCCTAATCTCCATTCTATTTTCTATAAATAGTATAGAATTAATGGAATGAATCTTATAAAACATTGGATATCCCTAACCTGGGTGTCATTCAGAGATTCCCTTATCCCGGTGGGCCAATGGTCCTCAAGCATATCTTGATATATTCCAGAGGATTACAACTAGATGTGAGGGCCTAGGGCGTGTCTATGGGGACCCTATTCCCTAATAAATAGGGTATATAATAGAAGATAAACTATTATACATGTAAATAGTAAGTGTTATATAAAAATATGGTTTGAAAAATTAATACTGAATAATACGAAATAAGAACAACAATAGATAATACTCAATAGTTGATTATATGTGTCATGCCTCTAGAATGATGGAAAACATGGGTATAATTAAGTAGGAAATAATATATTTACAAAAGTAGAAAAAAGATAACAATATCTAGCATCATGAGACATGTCCCGACGATTTACTATAATGCTCCATCATAATGCAAGAAATCAATATCATGTGTCTGAAGTTGTACACTTCTCTTTGTCAACACAAACAAACATATATTTTTCCCATGTACCAATGGAGGCCTGGATGGGTTTGAGATAAATCATACTGAGCCACCACCAATGGAATCTGTAACAACTACTCTATATAATATTAACTAAAATAGTGTGAAATCATTCATATATAATATTGATGTATCATAGTAGCATAAATAATCATGTACATCCTTTGGCCTCAATTGGTGTATAAACATTCCACCATATCATTTATTAATTTTGTTCCATTTTATATATTTACGTCACATGAGGCATACCCAACACTGATGTCTTAATATAATAATAATGGGGAAGGATCCACGTTATAACAAGTCATATATGATGATAATAACAATGAAATGGATCCAAGGTATTATCCATGGAATCCATGAACTCGAGGATCGATTCTACTCTAATAAAAACATTAGGGTGGATATAAGGTGATGAGTGTACTACAAGGGGGGGATACACCAAATGAAATCCACAATAATAACTCTAACTGAGTCCATGGAGTTCGTCTAATGTAAAATTGGATAAGTAGTGACTAGGACGAAGGGTGTATCTAAGGAGCCTCATGTCCGTAGAAGTCCCAATGAATCTATGGAGTCTATCCAAGGAATCCTATAGTAATGAAAATGGATGGATCCTATTGTGTCATACCAGGGATCCACTCATAGTCACGGATTAGAATTACATGTGGGTGTCCACCATGGAATCTAGTATCCATGAATTTGAAAGGAATCCATGAATACCCAAGGCATTCACTCTGGAATCCAAGGATGGCTCAAGTCTAACCACTAGTATTATAATGTCGATTTTTTATACAATTAAATACCTTATAATTGATTCATTTAATTTATTAGGACTTGTAATAATAATAACATACAACAATACAGTGGGTTTATTCCATTCCTTACATTAGTATGACAAAAATATTAGGAAATGAAAACATGTATTTGATTGTTGAGGAAAATTCAATTCATTATATTCATTCTCTTACCATCATTCATATATGGGAAAGAGTTCTACAAACTTAAAACCAAGAAATAATTTCAATTGAAACATGATACATTATATAAATGGTATACATTAAAATTTATCCAATGAAGATTGATTTGTCATTTTGAATCACATACCTTAAAAGGGTCATGTGATAAGAATACATGTTCTTGAAATTAACCGTCCATTGATTTAATAAAACACTTACCTTTATCAAGGTAATGTCAAGGAAAACTAGAATGATGGTGAAAATAAACATAACAAGTCACTAAAAGAATAACTATGAAACAAACCCTGCATGGGATCGATATCATTGAAAATGTAACCTACCTTAATGGATAAAATATTTATGTGGAGACACAAAATATGGTTATAAATACTATAAGTAAGGTGAATCAATTTAAATGGTTTTGCTCTGTGAAATCCAAGCACATACACATAACTTCGATGATGTTTTATTTTATCATTAACTTTTTAATAATTAAAAATTATTAGTAATTAGTTAAATAACACTTACATTATACTCATATGACAGTGTTTATATTGTATTATCCTCATGTTTGGTCAGGATTTTTGAGATATGAAGAATGGTTCAACAGCCAAGAAATCGGGCATACAAACCATTATCTAAATAGAATCATTGAATGAAAGTATAATGACCAATGGAAAAAAGTAATAAATATCATAACATCTATGATCAAAAAAAGGAATTTGGGATTCGAGCTGACGACATATGGACGAACAAGATCAAAAGCTATATTAGATAGAATTGGGGCACAAAAAGGGATAAAATGAGTCGCTGATATCCTTTAGAGAGAAATTGAGAATAAATAATAGATAAATGGTTTCATTAAGGGAGTATCCATAAAATAACCCAAAAATAAATCATATGGTTTGGATGAATTGTTGGAAAAAACATGCACCAACCATGTGCCAACATTTATAGGGAAGGGAATTTTTCATGGTTAGGCAGCATGGTTAGGGAAATTGTTCTCTAACTGTGAGAGACTCCTATGAAAAAATGTATGTTGTTTTTCATGGTCATGTTTCCCCTTGTTATATTTTATGGGAAACTATGAAATCTACTTCACCCCACAATCCAATTCCACATGGTATGAAGTAAATGTATGGAATGTCCCTCATGGTTTCTACTAAAAATTGTTTATAATATTTATCCCAAAAAATTGGTTTTATGCTCTGAAAAATCATCTAACACCCCATATAAACCCATGTACACATAATAAAAACATATTAGGTAAAACAAAAAAAATGATTATACCAATATTAAAAGGATTTATACCCATGTGAAAACTCATGATCTCACAATGTGTTCTCGTATAGTCCAAATTCCTCCCCATTAGTTAACATATATTTTATAAAAAATGATTGAGTTATTTTTAAATTATCAGTTTAACATATTTTTTTTTAATTTATAATATCTTAAAATTTTCACAATACAGAATCAATAATTTTTATAAAAGGGGATGAGTTTACAAAAAATAATCCACATTTAATATTACTATATTCATTATCCTTAAAGTTTAATTTAATTTTTTACATAACTCAATTATATATACTCAATTTTTTCTATTATCTATGTAATTTATAAAATTTTTGAGTAAGCTTTTAGAACATTCCATTAAAAAAATAATTCTACATGGATATAATGATACATTAGATATTAACTATTAAACAAAAATTTGACACCTAAAATATATTTGGATACGTTCAATTTTATTTATCATATATGTCTATCCCCAAAAATTAAAATATTTTATACTTTGTTAACCTATATATATATATATATTTAAAAATAATTATTTTTTATAGATTCATCTATTTATTGTAGTTCACAATATTATACTAAGGAAATACTAAATTATTCTAAAATTATTCTATCATTATGCACTAGAAATTAAATATATGGGATATTGATTTCTATTATCAATGATGACTTATATTGGCCTTCTTGTATGCCCTATTTTTCTCAAGAATTTAATTAAATATCTTTGTATATTTTTAATTGCAGTTCTCTTCAATTTATGGATAAATGTATTTTCAAAAAAAAAATCATAATCCCAGTATTAATATTACAATTTTTTCTAATCCAATAAAAAAAATGTAAACTAAAAAACATAATACATCATACACATTTTCCTAGTCCAAGGATTTTGATGTTTTCCAAAAATATATATATCAGACTATCCATCACCTATAAACCAAAAAGCATTATGCAAATAATATACTCTACATCCAAAATTTACAATAGAAAAAACAATTTTTATTTTTTTTCACATAATTCATTATATATTTTTTAAAAAATTATTAATTTAATAATATTTTTATTCCTTTTATGATAATACGAAAATGAATATATACTATTATGATATATGTTCTCCCGATTTAAAATCATTAAATTCTATAAAATTCTTAATTTTGATCGAATTACTCCAATGTCTTCCACTTTTGATAAGGTAGATAGTGTATCTTAAATACCTTTTAAAAAATTGAAAGAAAATTGTTTGTTTGATTACATATATAAAATTTTCAAAATTAAATTTAATTCCTATGTTATAGAAATGGATTTTGTTACAACATTGTTTTTTTGTATATATTTAGTTAAATTCCATGGTCAATAGGGATTTTTTATTCATATGATAATATAAACTAATTATTTATATCATTCTAAATTATCTAAAAAATATTATAATTAAAAATATCATGCATGTGCAAATTTATTATATGATAAGACACATTCAATATTTTTATTTCGGGACTGAAAATTATTTTCCAATATAATTACATAAGTTTCCATATATAATACTATTATTCAAGAGGTATAAATTTATTGACATTTGATTATATATGTATACATCAAGAGAAAACATCCAATTTCATTAGGAAAAAATTGAAATTTAAAATGTTGTCTTTATGCAAAACATTATCATCTATATATATTCAATATATATATTTATTAGCTGTATTACCACGATTACAAAATTTTATACATATTCGTTTTGAAACTAATTAAATCCCATGAAAATGCACTATTGGGGGATAATGGTTAAAATAAATATAATTAAAAATATATAACTTATAATTATCTTAGGAAACTTTACTTCATTTCAGAATTCAATGATCATGTTTCACATTTCAACACTCACATCTCTATTTCTTTCTTTTTATCCACTATTATGTTTCTTTCACCCCTTCTAAATTTTCTTTGCACCAAAGCTCTAGGTTTCCTTATACTCACCTTTGGATCCCTTCACCCATCAACATACCCACCTCAACTCTTCCATGTTGTCTTTGGTTCAAAAAGTCTCCATAAATCTTTCCAAACAGACTATATCCTCTTTATAATTACACCTAAATTTCCCATTCTTGGTCTATGATTCATCCATTTGATATCATTATAATCCTATAAAACCCTTCTCGGTTTTTTAAAAGTACTTCTCATACTCTCCCAAAATCATGTTTTCATCTTCATTTTTACCACCATAAAATATTTTTCTTCCCCTGGTTTGTCATTTGTAACAATCAATTAGAGAAAATCATTAACTTCTATAATGTATCAGGACTCATGTATCACTTGAATGAACTATGATGTCTTTACTCATTGATGTTAGAGACTAATGAATAACCCAAAAAATTTAAATTAACCATAATCTCACCATTAATGACAGAATTCATCTCTAACCAGCAAGACATAATAACAATTCTCAATGGATTTCATGAGATTTATAATTTCTATTATAGTTTAATTACATTTCGCATCAATTTTTCTTTGATAATAATGATATCTAGATAATTTTGATTTCCAAATTTATGTGACTATAAAATTTTCAATATTTCTAATCTTATAATTATTCACTATTGATATATTTTTCTTTATGAAATTACTGGTATCATGTCATCTAAAGATATATGTTCTTATAAACATATTACACTTCTAATCAATGATTTTCCCTATAACATGTTTTTATCCAATTCTCATCCATTTTTTATATTTAGTGTCTCACTTCAGCATAAACTATCATGTTCCATGAAATAACTACAATGGATCCATAAAGAATTATTGTCACTATTACAATCTAACTATTCTCTGTAATAATTTCTTATTGGGAAATAGAATATTTTGGTAATTAATCTAGTTTTAATTTATGTATTTTGGTAACTATACAAATTTCTAATACAATTATTCATCAATATTCAGGTATTTTATATGTAATGAATCATATCTATTTTTCTAATTTTATTTCATTTATTCAAAATTGATTCGTTTTTTCATCATTACGTGTTTCCATATTATATTGGTTTTTATTCTCCTTCTCACTAATTTTTCATTAGTGTTTAACAGGCGTATCCAATGAAAAAAACAATTTCTCTCCAATAATGAAATGTAAAAATATCTATTTTACACTACATAGAAAATTATATATTACCAATTATTTTATTTACAAGATGTGTTATTTTACTTATTTTCCTTATATTATGCATAATTTTTCTAATAATAAAACATATGATAGGGATATATTTTAAAGAAACTATATAAAAGTATACATCTATTTTGTGTTTATTATGAAATTATAAAAATCATCCTTTTTCGTCATTAAATATTATTATTAAATATAAATTTCTTATTAATAATGAATTTATTATTTGATTTATCTAGTGATACACGTCATACATCATTCATTTTTTAGTCATGTGTGGAAATCACATATTATGTTGTTATTATTATTATACCATCAGTTACATTACCCAACCATGGAATATCTTTTTTAGGTATTAAAATCATTTACACATGTTCTCCAACATTTCATACTAGTTGTTATAAGTTGTTTCATAAATAATATAAAATAAAAATTTTAAATTTATAGTTAATTATATTATTTAATGAATTCAATTTTTTATGTTTCTCCTACACTATACTATCAAATTATTAGTTGTAAATAAATAAATTATAGTTTAAAATGAATAATGCTGTAAATAAACTATAAAAGAAGACTTTTTTCTAAATGAAAATTTATGAATACTTTGATTTATAAAAAATGGCATGTTTTTAATACGCGACAACGTCAAATATATTTTCCGAAACGTTGTTATAATAAATGAAATAATTAAGAATTATGTTTTATTATAAATAAATGTAGTATAGTAATGTAATAAAATATCTTGTGATTTTATTTAATCCAAACTAAGTTTTGTTTATTTTGATTTATTATTCCAAGACATAGTTTTCATTGATACATGATTAATAAAGATTAATTTTGCTTATATATATATATATATTTAAAATCTTGTTAAATAAATTATTATAAGCCTTAAATTGTAATTGATATTTTGAAATAATAAATAATGATTTTTTTAATATGGGATATTATTTTGGTTAAATAATACTTTATTATAAGGTATTAATTTGTGTTTTTATACATTAATCATATTACATTGTAAAAAAAATTTAATAATTTTTTTAAATTACAATTAATGTAAGTTACTTTATATATATAAATGACTCATATATAATAATAATAGAAGACATTTCATATTTTTACTTTTGTGTTTTTGAATAATTTATTTGTATTAATTATTAATTTATTTTAATAATAAAATATAAAAAAACAAAATAGTAATAATAATAATAAAATGAATTTATATATATATATATATAATTTGTACTTACATAACGAATATATATATTTATATATAATTCACGATTCATTAAAAAAATGTGTTTTCATTATGTTCCAAAAAAAGTGTAATGATTATTTGACCAAAATTGGTGTGACGCGAGGTGAGTGAAAATAAAATGATAAGATTAAAAAAAATGTAAACTACATCTTATAAAAACCTGAATTTAATTATTATTATAAAAAAAATGAATATATATATATATTACATGTTTTTCTTAGTTTATATATATTTATATTAATATAGAATAAAAATTAATATATATATATATATATATACATATTAGATACACTATTCTTTAAAAAAAACAATGACTTTAATATGTTAAAAAAATGAATTTAATTATTTATACAAAAACGTTTTATATAAAACGTTTTACAAAAGAAAAAATAATAATAAAACGTTAAATCAAAGACTAAAAAATAATGGGTGAAAAGTTAAAACATGGAAAGATATTTAATAATTGTGTGGAGAGAGAGAATCTTGAGAATAAAAAAAACATGATGACAAAAGATGATCATATAATGATAATAAATGATAAACAACAAACAATCATGATAAAAAAAATATATTATATTGAATGGTGGTGGAATAGGCATGTGTATTAAAATAATGTGAATTTATAAAATAATATTAAGTGATAATATAAAATAATAACAAAGATGTATAATTGAGGGGAAAATGAGTCATGTTTTTGTCTCTTTTGAAACAACACTTCATATGAACCGAACCAAATATTTCCAATTTCAGCTTGCCCAACAAGCCTCTAATTAATATATATATATATATGTAAAACTCATTATATATGCCCTGTGTAACCTATTTTTTTCATCTGCAACTTTCCTGCTTTCCCTTGGTATGTCCAAGCATTGTCAGTGGATCTGCATTTAAGGTAAGGGTCTATTTTCAATTATCTCTATTTTACAAACCTTTATTAGATAATTATTTATTTTTTTCAGTTTTATATACTTAGATTTCAATCCTTTATTTAAAATATTTCAAAGAGTATTTATGATTTTATTATGCAAAATATAATCATATATACCTTGGTATATACAGATTTATATATATAAATATTTATATGTGTACTTCAAAATCAACGTAAATATTAATTATATTATTTTGGTTTTCGTTATCTTTTATTCTGCAGAATTTTAAGGTGAAAATATTATTATAATTTTATTTTTATTATTAAAATTATGTTATTTTGAATGGTTATACATGTATATATATATGTATATATATATATATGCGTATGGATAAAATAACGATTATTATTTTGTAATTTTATTTCAGCTTATCGTCATGCCTTGAAAAAAAATAAACATCAAATATCAACATTTTTTATCGACATTATGAGTGACGCATCTGCATAGATACATGGCCATGATTTTATGTTCATCATCGACACTCGTCGAATTATAAATTAACTCATGAATTTCATATAGGTAATGACCATTATTTCCTATTAATGACACGTCGTGTGCATCAATATCATTAATTGTGTTTGGATAATAGTTGTGCATATTTTATGTGCTGTATATATATATCTACATGGTTAATTTGTTATTATTATTTCTAAAAGGAATAAATCGCTTAAGGGAAAAGTATGTATGACAAATCATGCAGAGATAAGTCGATGTGTAAATCAACTACTTCAGAACAAGAAAATGAAATTTAATAAAAGTATATATACCTATATATATATATGTAATAATATGTATATATAAATATGTACACATTCATTACTTATGTATCAAACGTTGTTTATGTGTTTTTATATATATGAAAACCCAGTGCAAATGTATACATATTTAACGCAAGCTTAAAAATGTTTTCAGAAAACCTGACTCTCGAGTATGGTAGACAGGAAGGGATTGGGCGTGGACCCATCATGGCCTGTAATTAGTTGAGCAGTCTCATAATTAGTTATTTGTGTTCAGAAGCTTGCATAATGTTTTCAGGAAAACACTGGAGTATATTTGCGAAATTTTAAATGTATGTATCTTCTAAAGAAATTGAACTAGTATTTTGATGTTGTAATTAATTTCAAGCAGTATTTAAAAAAAAGGTATTCCTAAATGTTTATATACAATTTTTCAAAGAATATTTATTGAAGGTTTTTAAACCCCTTACTGAGCATCTTTTGTGCTCACCCCATGTTTTCAAAATGTTTTTCAACAGGTTGTCTTGAAATCCAGAGTTGGTCGTCTTTGTTGTAGTCTGCACAGAAGCAGAGTTTATGTTTCATTTTGTTTAATTTATGATGTAACTCTGATGTTTTTATAAGCATGTATCTATTCTCCAAAACCTAGAACGAAATAAGGTCATCATGTATGTCATGTCTAAGGATGGGTTCTTACACTTGGTATCAGAGGAACGTTCTAGATAACTTTGGAAACAGATGTTGTTGTTTAACATTAGTGTCTAGGAATCTAGCGATCTTAGTTTTCTAAATTATGATGACAGAAATTCATAATTAGTTTAGTCCAATGATCGAATTGCGAGGACACAATTCTGTTAAGGGGGGGATATTGTAATGCCCCTAGTTTCAGAAAATAAAAATAAATAAATTATAGTTTAAAATGAATAATGCTGTAAATAAACTATAAAAGAAGACTTTTCTAAATGAAAATTTATGAATACTTTGATTTATAAAAAATGTCATGTTTTTAATATGCGACAACGTCAAATATATTTTCCGAAATGTTGTTATAATAAATGAAATAATTAAGAATTATGTTTTATTATAAATAAATGTATTATAGTAATGTAATGAAATATATTGTGATTTTATTTAATCCAAACTAAGTTTTGTTTATTTTGATTTATTATTCCAAGACATAGTTTTCATTGATACATGATTAATAAAGATTAATTTTTCTTATATATATATATATATATATATTTAAAATCTTGTTAAATAAATTATTAAAAGACTTAAATTGTAGTTGATATTTTGAAATTATAAATAATGATTTTTTTAATATGGGATATTATTTTGGTTAAATAATACTTTATTATAAGGTATTAATTTGTGTTTTTATACATTAATCATATTACATTGTAAAAAAATTTAATATTTTTTTTAAATTAGAATTAATGTTGGTTACATTATATATATAAATGATTCATATATAATAATAATAGAATACATTTCATATTTTTAGTTTTGTGTTTTTGAATAATTTATTTGTATTAATTATTAATTTATTTTAATAATAAAATCTAAAAAAACAAAATAGTAATAATAATAATAATATGAATATATATATATATATATATAATTTGTACTTACATAACTAATATATATATTTATATATGATTCACGATTCATTCAAAAAAATGTGTTTTCATTTTTTTCCAAAAAATGTGTAATGATTATTTGACCAAAATTGGTGTGACGTGAGGTGAGTGAAAATAAAATGATAAGATTAAAAAAAATGAAAACTACATCTTATAAAAACATGAATTTAATTATTATTATAAAAAAACGAATATATATATATTACATGTTTTTCTTAGTTTATATATATTTATATTAATATAGAATAAAAATAAATATATATATATATATATATACATATTAAATACACTATTCTTTAAAAAAACAATGACTTTAATATGTTAAAAAAATGAATTTAATTATTTATACAAAAACGTTTTACAAAAGAAAAAATAATAATAAAACGTTAAATCAAAGACTAAAAAATATTGGGTGAAAATTTAAAACATGGAAAGATATTTAATAATTGTGTGGAGAGATAGAACCTTGAGAATAAAAAAAACGTGATGACAAAAGATGATCATATAATGATAATAAATTATAAACAACAAACAATCATGATAAAAAAATATATTATATTGAATGGTGGTGGAATATGCATGTGTATTAAAATAATGTGAATTTATAAAATAATATAAAGTGATAATATAAAATAATAACAAAGATGTATAATTGAGGGGAAAATGAGTCATGTTTTTGTCTCGTTTGAAACAACACTTCATATGAACCAAACCAAATATTTCCAATTTCAGCTTGCCCAACAAGCCTATAATTAATATATATATATATATATGTAAAACTCATTATATATGCCCTGCGTAACCTATTTTTTTCATCTGCAACTTTCCTGATTTCCCTTGGTATGTCCAAGCATTGTCAGTGGATCTGCATTTAAGGTAAGGGTCTATTTTCAATTATCTCTATTTTACAAACCTTTATTACATAATTATTTCTTTTTTTCAGTTTTATATACTTAGATTTCAATCCTTTATTTAAAATATTTCAAAGAGTATTTATGATTTGATTATGCAGAGTATAATCATATATACCTTGGTATATACAGATTTATATATATAAATATTTATATGTGTACTTCAAAATCAACCTAAATATTAATTATATTATTTTGGTTTTGGTTCTCTTTTATTCTACGGAATTTTAAGATGAAAATATTATTATAATTTTATTTTTATTATTCAAATTATGTTATTTTGAATGGTTATACAGGTATATATATATGTATATATATATATGCGTATGGATAAAATAACGATTATTATTTTGTAATTTTATTTCAGCTTATCGTCATGCTTCTAAAAAAATAAACATCAAATATCAACATTTTTTATCGACATTATGAGTGACGCATCTGCATAGATACATGGCCATGATTTTATGTTCATCGTCGACACTCGTCGAATTATAAATTAACTCATGAATTTCATATAGTTAATGACCATTATTTCCTGTTAATGACACGTCGTGTGCATCAATATCATTAATTGTGTTTGGATAATAGTTGTGCATATTTTATGTGTTGTATATATATATATATGCATGGTTAATTTGTTATTATTATTTCTAAAAGGAATAAATCGCTTAAGGGAAAAGTATGTATGACAAATCATGAAGAGATAAGTCGATGTGTAAATCGACTACTTCAGAACAAGAAAATGAAATTTAATAAAAGTATATATACCTATATATATATAATATGTATATATAAATATGTACACATGCATTACTTATGTATCAAACGTTGTTTACGAGTTTTTATATATGAAAACCCAGTGAAAATGTATACATATTTAATGCAAGATTAAATTTTTTTTCAGAAAACCCGACTCTCGAGTATGGTAGACAGGAAGGGATTGGGCGTGGACCCATCATGGCCTGTAATTAGTCGAGCAGTCTCATAATTAGTTATTTGTGTTCAGAAGCTTGCATAATGTTTTCAGAAAAACACTGGAGTATATTTGAGAAATTTTAAACGTATGTATCTTCTAAAAAAATTGAACTAGTATTTTGATGTTGTAATTAATTTCAAGCAGTATTATAAAAAAAGTATTCCTAAATGTTTATATACAATTTTTCAAAGAATATTTATTGAAGGTTTTTAAACCCCTTACTGAGCATCTTTTGTGCTCACCCCATGTTTTCAAAATGTTTTTCAACAGGTTGTCTTGAAATCCAGAGTTGGTCGTCTTTGTTGTAGTGCGCACAGAAGCAGAGTTTATCTTTCATTTTGTTTAATTTATTCTGTAACTCTGATGTTTTTATAAGCATGTATCTATTCTCCAAAACCTTGAACGGAATAAGGTCCTCATGTATGTCATGTCTAAGGATGGGTCCTTACATTAATTTTCTTTTAAATAATTTATTTTAATTAAATTTTATACTCTTTTATTACATAAATTTCCCAAATAATGATTCACTATATATATTTAGATTAATACATATACATTTTTAAATATAAAAATCATAACAATAGTTGAATTCTATTAAAATTGGAATAGATAACTACAATTATAATTTGAATTTATGTCTTATACATGTCTACCATAAAAGAAAATTATATGAGAAAAATACCATGAGATATTTACACTAATCAAGACATGATGAATATTTTCTTATGAATAAATACTCTAAAGTAACTCCATATTCAATAATGATTATTTTTTTTTTTTTAATATTACATCTTTTAAAATATTATAATTTCATTTTCATCTTTTAGGGTAATTACTTTGGGACATAATAAAATTTGTTTTAACCTTTCTAAAATTGGAATTGAAACAGAAAATTAACTCTTTTTGTAACAACTCATTTCTAAAACTCTTTTATATGGTCATTATAGATATTTATCGAAATATTAATTTGACTAGGTATTGAAGAGCTTATAGATATGATTATTTTATCAGTATCCTATGTTTTAATCCAATGATAATAAAAATTTTAATATTTAGTGAATGTGATTATAAAATAAAAATATCTGACTCCTTTATCCTCCTTTTTAAAAGTTGAAGAGTGAAATAAACAGTTTTCACAATTTATTCTAATCATTATATGAATTTTTGGTAAATTTTATTTAGATATATATATATATATATTGTGATATATATTGGAATTCTAATGAAATGAAGAACTTTAGTGAATTGCTATTGAATTAGTTATTTTAACATCATATATGTACACTTTTCATTGAAGAATACCCCAAATAATAAATTGGGAAATGTAATACTAAACATTTAGTATTGATGAATACTGAACTTAAATAATTTTTTGACATTAAATAATTTAATTTCTATTATTAAATTTTCATACATTATTGTGATTTTAATTTTATTTTTACAATCCTTGATTCCACAAATAACCAATATCTCTATGATATCCTCAGTAAGAAACCTCATACTCTGATTCCCCGCATCACTCATCTACATTAATGTTTCCATAAATCATACAATGTACACATTGTGTATTATATCTTTAAAATTGTGTGAAGTCTATATTGAATATGAATAATGTATTCATACAATTTTTGAAATTACATATACCTCTATGAATAAAATATGTATTATTTTTTGAACCCAGATATCTATTAAAAAACACTCATCAGTATACACTATAAAATTGAATGGTCCAATTCATCTTATGCCTCTTCCAAAATCATATAGTATGGAATTACACTATGAATAAAATATATATATTATACAATTTTTTTATGCATAGATTATACATAAAATATTTATATAGTTTATAATTTCTCGCATTCAACTTCTAGATTAATTAATTGGTACAATATTCATCAATTGTGCACATTATTCATATATCATATTAAATGGAATATACTTATATGCATACACTATGCAAAAATTTTAAAAAATTAGACACAGTTGTAATAATACATGATTTATAACATTTTAATCATTTAAAATTTATTCTAGGATTCATTTATTTTTCTATACTGTATATACCTGTATTTTATATAAATATATGTTACTTTTTATTATCACACAAGATTTTGTGCCTTACAACAATGAATGCGAAATACATGATGTTATGTTAACTTATTCTTTTCCTAGGAGGCATGTCCCATCCATCATCATTATCCACCTATATGAAACTCTGTTGCATAAAAAAAATTCCAACTTTGGATTCTATTTTCAATTTTTTTCAATAACTTCATCCCCATTTTGAGTATTGTTTCCCCCAAAAATCAAAATATTGATATCATAAATAATTATTATATGCTTTCATCTCTCTATTCATACAATAAACATATTCCATCCACATTATACTTAATAATACCATATAATATAATTCTTCTTCTGGGAATACCTATGAAACCCTATGAAAATTACTTTTTAAGAAACATTATTATATTTTTTCTACAATGAATTATAATCATGAAATCGAATTCCAAATTCACATTCTTCTAACCATATACTAACATACTTAATAATTCCTTCCCAAAATGTTAATTATAATTAATCCTTTCATAGATCATTTTACCTTGTTCTCTTAAATTATAGTCTTTTAATTTCATAAATTACTCCTCCCCACCTCCAAAATCCCAGTTACACTAGCAGATCTGACCACTATCATTCCCACTTATCATCTTGATGCCCATAAACATTAATTTTCATGGTTATTTGAAATTTATCAACCTAGTTGATTTTATTTATTATCATCTATTTTGTTACATTGATTTCATGAAACCTTTATATTCAAAATAATTTGTCTTAGTCCACCTAGAATACATCATACCAATACATCATGAATTATATTTTCTCTAATTTTACAACATGCTTCCAAAAATTGTAAATTATATTTTAATCAATATTCATTCCATACTATGTCATCTATTTATTTAATATTTTTAGTACAAATAGAGAAATATCACTTGATAAATTTAATATACATGTCCTTTTTGAAATTGTTATTCTCTAAATATGTTTCTATTTAGACACATAATTTTATAATTCATGTATAGTATATATGATTCATTATATGTTTATTGTGTTATATATATGTGTACACGTATTATATAAAATGTATTATAAAAAAGTAATTATATACATTTATTCAATGGTGTCATTGTAATTACACCCTATATATTTTTCACAAATGATATTTTTTTAATTATATATTAAAGGTGCATTTTTGGTTATGTATTATGGATAAATAGTTATTATTCATCTGTTCAATAAACAACTCATACATTTATAACAAAAACATCATCTAAACCTATAAATATTTGGATATTTGAATCATCCATTATAACATTATATTATAATATATCTTATTTATATATGATCATTCATGTAAAATTATACCAATTGTAAGACAACAATTACTTCAAATTTCTATTTAAAATTAATATTTTGATTTCCAAATTGGTGATATTTTAATTCAATGACTTATAATGAATCATTATGAATTTTCACAAGATTCTAAAAAAAGTATTACAATGTTTTACTCATTCAAATCTAAAATTGTTAATATTCATTTTGTTTTATATTTTATGAAAATTTTCTAATACTAAAATTACAAAATTTGACTATGAACGAAAAATGATTCCTAAATATTCTGATATAAATAAATTATATCCAATATTTAATAGTTTTTTAATATTACCCAAATATTTATTAATGTGACCAGTGTGATAATATATTAAAATTTTATAGAAAATAGATTATATTATTTTCATATATAATTACACCATGTAACAAAATCATTACTTGACTTAATATCGTAACAAAAATAATATAGGAAATGAATTCAATAAATATTATATATAATCATAAAATATTTTCTATCAAAGAATAAATCAAAACATTCATATATAACTAGTTCCACTATTAGTGATATCCCAAAATGTCATGAATGATTTCCTTTAAATTTCATTTATCATTTTTTAATCTCTACTTATTACCACTTTTCATTAAAAAAATTGGAAAAACTCTTTCTACAAGTATTATCTTAGGAGATTTTTATTTGATATAATTTTAATACCATGGATTTTGATATTTATAGATATGAACATTTTATTACATACATATATTTCCGGGTGAAATAGATCGATAGGGATTATAATGAAATAAATTTTATTCAACTCAATAAACAACTGATGCAATTTATGACCAACACCACATCTAAACTCAGATATAGTTAGATCTTGGTAAGATCATTCATATATTTATACAACACTGTATATTATTTATAAATAATATAGCATCTATAAATCTTCCTAATGTATAATAAAAATGAGTTCAAAATTATTCTGAACTGAATATTATGATTTCCAAAATGATGTAATTGTGTTTGGAGATATCTAATTACAACATTAATAATTGTCACCATGTCTGAAAAACCTAAAATTGTTGATTTAGTTTTTAATTAAAATTTTTAGTATACTTTCAATTATATTATTTGTTATTTGTATTAAAAAATTTACTTGACATGAAATATGTTTTCTGTAAGGTCTGATTTTAATTACTTTTAATTTCATCTTCCACAATTTGGCAATCATTCATATACAATTTAACACATTAATTAAATGGTTATATAATAAAAATATTTGGAAATTAATTGAATTATTTAGATGCATAATTCCATCATGTTATAGAATTATAACTTGACCAAATATTAAAATATTTCTTTGGGAAAAAATTTAATATACAGTATATATAACTAAATAATAGTGTGTATCAATAATGGTATTACATGGTTCAACTAAATTCAGTGTCCCTATTATGGTTATCCATAAAGTATTTTATTGTGATTTCTAGTTTGTATCATATTTATTTATAATATCACTTCATATTATATCCATTCATACTAAGATAATTTTAGTTTTTCTATCTATAAAATTTCTGGTACTGAAATCTTATTATAAATTCTTATATCATATTTATGTAAAAAGTTTTCTAATTAATTTTTTTAATAATTTTCTTTAAATTTAAAAGTAAATAAATGTATTTTGTTTGAATCTTAATAAATATATAATACACATTTAGATATAGTATTAAAATTTTATGTTTTAAATTATATAATTCATATAAATTTCAGTTTTAATTATATGCTAGAACCCAAAAATATATAATTTTGTGTATACCCTAATTTCAATTCATCTATTTATAACCACTTTATATATTACTAGTAATTGTTTCTTATATGGATTACATATTCTATATTTACATTTCAAAATGTACTTTATTTTATGTGATTGGACTATAGTGGTATGTTTTCTTCTTCAATAAATTGGGTACATTCCATATATTGTGAAATATTATTTTATAGTACATTTTTAGAATACATAAGTAATTATTATTAATTTTTTTGTCATTTTAGTTTTATATTAATCCAAAGAACATATATTTATTTCTTATATTATACTCAATTTACTATGATTTTTTAATTTTATTGTTTTTATTTTTAGTTAAACATTATAGAATCAATTTTTAATTAAATATGTTTCCCATATATTCAATTTTTTTATTTTATTATCATATCTTAAATATATTTATAATAATAAAAATATATTTTAATAAACAAAAATGTGTGATTATATAATTAAATTTAATATAAAATATATTTCATTACTTTTATACATAATTCTATAATGTTATAAAATCATTACGTGACATGATATCTTATATGAACTTTTATAGGAAAAATAATTAGAGGGAAAATATTTATAATGATATCACGGTTTCTGTTGAAAAAAATACTTGGTTCATCAAAAATCCAAATCCCTCATATTGTTATCCCTATATGTCTGGTATATGATCCTTTAAATTCTATATATGATTGTTAAATATATACTTATTTCCACCTATTAAACTAGTATAATTTTAAAACCACATATATTTTTTCATTGGATATTTTGAGACTAATGGAACAAATTATTGTTATAGATTGTAGATAATAAATTTTAGTTTATCTATCAAACGAACATCTTAAGTAGTTTATAAGAAAACCAAATCTAATCTCATAAATAGTTTTACCTAGGTAACAAGTTCTATAAAATTATATAATACATTATATTATTTCACAATTATATTACATGTATTACTCATCCAAATAAAAAAATTATGGTGTTGAAATTATACAGAAAGTTAATATTTTGATGTATAGAATGGTGATATTTTTATTAGGAATCTGAGAATGGATCAATAAGAATTTTTATCAACAGTCTATAAAACACTAACTATTTTTTATTCATTCCATATTAAAATAACTCTACTACTTCACATTTTATAATATCAACATATTTTCTTTTGTATACAATATATTTTTCTTCAAATGAAATATTACTCTTATACATTTTGATTTTAATTAATTTTTAAATATATAGTATTTCTTTGTAAGTGTACATATAATTGTTTGTTCATGAATTATATGATTATAAGTTTACATTTTATATAATATTGATTCCAAATTTTCATACATAATTCATCCTTGTTAGAAAATTGTTTCATGAAAAAATATATGAAAAGGAATTTTGTAAGAAAAAAATTTAGACAATAGTGTGCATAATCATAAAATCATGTTTATAATCATAGAAATCACTATGTTAATCTATAATCAGATAACTTGTTATTATTTTCACTATATTTTGGGTTTGATTTCTTCAAAATATCATATATCTACGGTAAATTTTGACAAATTTATTCCTTTATAAAAACTTAATTAGATAAAATCTATATCATTTTAATTACAAGCAACTATATATAAATTCTAATTTTATTTCAATGTGAAATTATAGAATGATTTATTTTTTATTTTATTATTATTTAAATTTAATGATTAATTTATATTTTATTTATTATCAACACTAAATTCATTATGAACTAATTCATATAATAATACATAATATAATTTTTTATCTTATCATTTATATTGAATACAATTTTGATGGTATATTAATAGCCTTAAATATATAATTTTTTGCATTCCAAGAATTTTAGAATTCCATTTACACTCTCATTAATACATTGTTATAAAATTTCTCTCATAAGGACTATATATTCAAAAATACTATTTCATAATGAACCATGTACTATGTGACTAGCCTATAGATGTCTGGTTTCCTCCATCAATAACCATGGTAATGTCTTTATGTTCTAAAATATATTTTTGTGTTAGTAAAATATTTCATATGTCATAATTATTAGATTATTTATCATTTCATGTTTATCATAATCCAAAAAAACCATCATTTCATGTAATATAATCAATATACTATGCATTTTCATTATTTTTTAGTCATAATGGTTATATTCTCTATTATAGAATTCCTTTATTCAATAAAAAAGATTCTTTATTCTTTGATTATAGAAGATTTTACCCATTCAACCATAGTTTTAGAACCATAAATGTATATTTCAATGCACAACATATATATCATATGAAAAAATTTAATTGGAAATTTATTATATCAATTTCATACATAAGGCCATCATGTTTAAAAAAATTACCTGAATTAATATCATACATGAATTTTATTAAGGAACAAAAATTCATGCTATAGTTTTTGTAATACTATAATAGTGTGTCTTAACTATGAATTTCCTTGTTTCTTTTGAAATCGGTGTCCAAAGAATGTTTGTCCCTAAAATTCTTGTATGATTTCCATTAAATTTTATATATCAGTGATAAATCTTTTATTATGTCAACCCATAATTCTTTTATAATATGATGGAATATATCTATTTTATTCTATGTAATGATATCTTTGGAAAATTATATTTTTATATATATGTGAAAATAGGTATGATTTAATTTTTCATTTTTCTATCTTTTTCACTACAAAGGACACATTATATATGGTGTATTCTGCTAAATAAATAAATTATCCCCAAGGTAATGTAATAATACATTATAGTATGTTGTATGATATATTATCCATATCGACAGCCATATTGATGATTTGTTAAAACTATTAAAAATATATTTCCTCAAAAACCCTTATTTTTAGTCGTGTATTTACACACCCATTTAAATATTATTGGTAGTTGGATCTTATAATGATTATATACCCTAAGATACCATTTCATTATAGACCATTTGATGTGTGACTAACCTACTACAAAATGTTTTCATCCATCAATAAACTGGGTATTGTCCATATGTTGGGAAATATATTTCATTGTTATATATTTCGAAATCACGACATAGTTATTAGTTAATATATGATTTAATTTTATTTAAATCCATAAAACCATCATTTATGATATTATAATCATCATAATATTTATATTAGATATTCTTTAATAAGTTTAAATTACTCCCATTAAATTATTACCACATAAAAATTATTAATTTTAATTACATGCTCATGATTTCATCATCAAGAAAAAAGTAGAGCCCTATTAGAATTATTTAAATTAAACTATTGTTTAATGGTTTCTTCATACCTATAAGAATACTAATCCAAATCTGTTCATTATTATTGTGTAGTGTTCCTAAAACATATTCCATCGATTCATTAAACATGATATATATCCTATTCTATGATTTGTAGTATCGTATGGATTATTCAATAAGGATTGATGAATATGTCAAGGAAATTGGACCAGTCGTAATGTTCTATTTTTTGGCTCAATATCATTTTAAAAAATAATTTTATTCTCCAACAGAAGTCTAGGGAAAATCATTAAAACGTGGGTAAAAATTTAATGTCCCAAATCAACATATAAGGGGACCAAATGATCAATGAAATTTCATCCCACCAGTCTATTTGGGATTTAAGTGCATCACACAATCCTTAATTTTCTCATAATATAGACATAAATCATTATGATATTTTGTTTTTGGAAGTACAATAAATCCCTCCAATATTTATTGAAAACATGATTTGGATTTTAGGGAATATTCCACATCAAAAACCTAATAAAATTGTGTTAATTAAAAATTTCCAGATAAAACATGACAGAAAATCATTATTTTATAAAACAAACATAAAATTTGTGACAAATTCCAATGGCCAAAAATTGGGAGCATGAACGTGAAAAATATATTTATACAAAATTTAATAATAATATATCATCATATTAAGTAGTCTGATGTAGTAAATTGTAAACTCAAGTGGAGATGGTGATTTGGAAGGCAACCAACCCACTTTATTTGGTTATAAATAGATACTCATTCTCAACATGATAGGGGTTGGAATTTCAACACTTAGGAATGATATTCTTTACATGAATAGATCCTTTATAATGATCTGTTAGGATATTCCATAATATTTTTCAATAATAGAGACCTATCTTCTTTATTCCATTAGATGATTGTTTTTCATTCGGTTCAATTATAATAACAGAAGTTGGTCTCAATTTCATTTGAATGTTAAACCATTTTTCAACATCATATTCAATTATAATCATCCATATTATGTTGTGTTATACAAATGATATTAATATTTTATAAATAATATTGGAAAAACATCACTTTTATCAAATACTCAATCAATCGAAAGTATGTCTTTAATTCTCTTGACTGTTTGAGTCTGTGTTTAGAACATCACTCTTTTCTTGTCATGATATTTTTTAATAGTTTCAACTCATGACCATAAAAATTATAACAATATTATTAAGAACAAAAATGGTTCTGTTTCTATATCATTGGGGTGATTCATAATTTTTAGATGTTATGTCATTGAGATCATTTTCTCGATTAATATTATTTTTGTTAACATCATGTTTGTCCAAAATAAAATGTCATGAAATATTAACATGATTTGTTTATCATATGTATTAAATTGATTATTGGAACCAAAATTAAACTATCAAAAATAATAATTTATTTAAATTATATTCCTATTTATTTTAAGGATTGTATTAAATCATAACACTTTGAAATTTGATCAAAGTCATTTGGTGGAGAGGATGTCAATTTTAAAAAAATGTCATGAATAGATTAAAGATATCATAAAAACAAATACCCAATAATGAACCCCCATGTATTTAATAAATCCTCAAATAAAATTTAATCAATCATTCATTTCACATAATCTCCAAAAACAACCCCCCCTCAATATCAAAAAGATAAACAAAACATTCAAAAATTTGAATCATCACTGAGGATTCGACTAGACTGTTTCTATACCCATTTTAAAAGTACCAAAATATCTCACAATATATAATAATCAAAAGGTTATTCTTAAAATGCTTAAGTTTATAAGGATGATGAACTTTTTAGTATGTAGTTTTTTATTTTTCTAAAAAAAACCAAAACAAATTCTAATAACAAACACACATAAAACCACGTCTTCAAAAAAAAATGATAAAAAGAAAAAGAAGAACTCATCTTCTTCATCCATTCCGCTCACCTCAAAATTCCCTAACACTCTTAAATATTTCATTATATTGTGTTGAAATGAAAATAGAGTGAACACTTCATTGACATAGGATGTAAATTTAGGATAATAAAATAAACCCATTCATAACCCATCCAATTGTTCTGGATATGTCCAATCATAGGGACCAAAAACATAATGAACATGCTACCTATTATATAAATTAAAAACCCCATGGTACTAGATATCCAAACATCAAGGCTTATTTCAAACTCAAATCAGGTTTGATTCATCTTATAACTCAATTCCATTTTCTATCTAATGAGTAACCACATCTTCACCTTGAAGAGTTATAAGTGCAGTTCTCTACCATTAAGCCTCATGGGGTTTTTGAAATAAAAATTAATGTATGAGAATTCCATTTCTCCATATATAAGTCTCATAATTAATACCTTTATTAATAACCTCTTGGTTCCATAACCTCATTGAATGATAATAAGTGAATCATTTTAGAAAAAATATTCCATGATTCTTGAATGACTTCTATCTGAAAGGAAATAATTTGTACCAATTAAATCCTCAATGGATCACTCCATGTGTACTATGAGTGGTTAAAACATCATGTGGAAACCATTATATACATCCAAATCCCAAAAAAAATCTTGATCAATTTCCTCAATATGGGGTTATTTGCAATGGAGACAACCCTCATTGATTTTGAAATTGGTGGTTTTCATTTATAGAAATATCCTCTTGCTAAAAAATATATTATATAAACTATGGCTAAAAACTCACCATAATTACATAATCAATCATATTATCATGTTCACGTTGTCCTGTATAATGATTCCATAGATCCTAAAAAGATGACTGAGTTGATGAAGGAACTAACATGACTTATTTGACTACTTGTGGTGGATTCCAATGTCGCAACATAATCTCCGCCATAATCTATATTCCTTAGATAAATCAAAAACTGTGGAATCTGTAGCTCACCTACTCATCTAAAAAACACATGTACACAACATAATGATGCTTCATTTGATTATTATATTCTAATGGAGCCTGATTTAACATTTTTCCTTGGAAGACTTTCCGTAAACAATAAATTTAATATATTAGAAACTCCACTTATCCCAATATAAACCCTAATATTCTTCCTATAACATTAGTATCAGTTATGGTAATACCATATCTCATCCTCCTTTGTTCCCTCCATAATATCCAAAACAATTTAAATTTGTTCAAGGATGTGATAACAAAAAAACCTTATCCTTTTGTTCCTCAACAACAGAGGATAAATCCTCCACCTCCTATCTTGCACTATCACACCGAGCCTTCTAAATATCCACCCTAATACAAACCCTTTACCAAGAACCCAAATCAAGTAAATCCCAATATGGGAAGTGTATATTATTTTAAGAAACCATTGTATTTTTCTATTGATGATCACTCTTATTTCCCATATTTTATATTAAAAAACATGGAACCCAAAAGTGGCCAACTTGCATCCCACCATAGGAATCAACAATAATCCAATTCCTCTTAACTCTAAGGTCAGTCATTTCCCAACCCCATGTGTAATGTAACATAAATTTCATGTAGATCAAAATATAACATTGATATTACTCATGATGGAAATACCGATAAAATATTGATCTGGAAATAAAATCGACCAAAATACTAAAAATGAACCTAAAGACACTCCATTAACTCCATCAATTTATATGAAAACGCAAATTTCATTTCATCAATCCATATGTAATAAAATAAAGACCTATGAACCCAATTATAAAATTCATGACATGTTTAGACATGTTGAACTGAAAAATCCCCTCTATGATGCCATCCAAAAAATCCATTCTTATGAAATGATTCTTATATAATTTTTCACCCATAAGAGACACCATTGGACCACATAAAATGAATCAACCTCGCAGTCCATTCCAATTAAGTGAAATGATCTAGGTACAATTATCATTACATGAAAAATATAGTGGTCCAATATTGGTGATACCCTAGTTTATATGGGATCCTAGAATTATTTTTTGTTCAAATCCATCATCTCTAACCATCATCTACAACACATAAACCCAACGAGTGTGGTTATCACATTAGTCCGTTGATGCACAACTAGTCACGAGGGAATAGTTGAGATTTCCATGTCTGATTTAATAAACATATCTTCCCATCATATTTTTATGTCATCTATGTGTAATTTGATAAAAATTATTTCTAATATCCTTCTATTTTTTGGAATACTTTTCCTCATGACATATAGAATTAAAATTGGTGCCCATGCTCGTATCTTATCCACAAAATTTGGTAATAAACTGTTCGAGTTAAATATTTTTCAAGACATGAAATACCTATTAGAGAATCAGTTTTTATTCTCTAAACATTCATTTGAAAGCATCTATGATTTTGTGTTGAAACCTGATCTATCATTTTCTTCATGTTCTAATGATAATGGAGCTTTTGAGTATTGAATCCTCACATTCCATATCATAATTATTGATGCTAAAATTTACTATTCAAATTGTACAAACCATAGATATAAAGGATATTGAATGTTCATTGGAATCTAATCAACACTATGATCTCCACTACTCCAACATGGATGATAATGGGGAAGATGAAACAGAATTATTTTTTTATGATTCAAAACATATTTTCCAACATTCACCATCTCCCATCAATGATTCATAAATTTTATTTATATGTTATGTGTTCCCTGAACCAATATGTTTATCATGTAAAAATAAAAGTAATGATTTTGTGATTTTTCCATAATTTATAATGTGATAACTAGTTTGGATTTAATTGACAATTCTTTGGAAAAAACATTCATATAAAGGATCCTGAAACATTTATTGAGTCTCATGTATCCTATGATCCTCATTACTCCACATTATAAAGTGATTGAAAAAATGTGTTAAAAACCATAGGAATCTCATAATCTGATTACATATATTCTTAGAAACCCATAAATTAATAATAAGAATTGAATCTTCATCATGAACATCCCGAAATAAATAACCAAACCACATTAGACTTCCTAATTCATCAAGTTTAAGTCCAAAGTGATGATTACAAAATTCTTCTTACACTACTATTGAAATACAGAACAATAATAAGGAATGTATTAAATTGTACAACAAAAAATTGGGCCTCTGAAAGGAGAATTATTTCAGGAAGAACACTAGAGTTGAGAAAATACAGTTCCCATAATTAGACTATTGGAAGTCCACTACCACAATATAGCTATAGAAAAAATAAATATAGTGATTCATGTAAGGAAACTCAGGTATTATTCTACATTTATAGAGTTTAGATTTATTTTAGTTTTTCATTAAATAAATAATGATTTTAATTTTGGATTCTCTTTTAGGAAATTCTCTTTTTCTTTTAATAACCAGATAAGGCACTTGCCCCCATGAGACACATTGAGTTCTATCGACCCACCACTTGATGGAGATGGAAACACCTCTAAACCAATCTAAGGGACACCTCTTTCACTTTAACTCAATATCCATCTTTGTCTCCACCTTATCAATCTCCCCCTCTTTCTCCCTCTTTATTCTTCTTTCATCCTCATTTTTTTCAACATTCTTTATCGAACACTATTTATGATTATATTAAAAATAACATTAAAAAACTATATAATATAATAGAAATATATAAATAAGATTCAAAATTACTACCATTATATTTTAAAATTTTCCCGAAAATATTTAAGGTGTCGAATGATTTTTTTTTTCAACTCAATCATTTTTATTTTCATCATCAATTTGAATAATTTTTTTGTAAAAAAATCAAATTTTTGTACATATTTTTTTTGGAAAATAAATCTTCCCTAATAAGGAGGAAATGTCTTTTCGTCATTCCAAATTATATTGTAATGCATACATAATGCTAGAAAATTCAAATTAACTAATTAAATAATCTGTGTTGACATGGATATGAGTAAATATATATAATGAAAAAAATATAATGGATTATATTGAGTCTAAATTATTTATTTTTATGATAGTTATTTATTTTTAATATTTATATATGTAATAATTACATTATATATTTATTCCATAATGACACTTTTATTGTACAAGCTCAAGAAACATTAATAAAATGAATTTAGAATCACTAAATTTAATTTTTAAAAACTATTAAATTACCCCAAAACAATCCTAAATATATTTGGATTATTATATATTCACCATAATTATAAAATATCGAATTTATGAACATTTAGGGCCACAATAATTAGATAAATACCTTTATAGTATTTTATTTAATGAAAAGTCAATTATGGCACACTCTACTGTTTAATAAGTGCAATATTTTGAATATTCTGTCACCTAAAATATATATTCAACTATAAATAGTATTCCAAATAATATACATTTATCTCCATCATGGTAATTTAATTTTAATATTTATGGATGAAATAATTTCATAGTATTCATGAATAAAATTTATGTAGTAATTTTTTAGTTATTCTAAAAATTAAATAATTGACAATAATAGTTACAAATTAAATATATTTTGATATATTTAATATTTTCTATTTTTTTATTAAATTAATATTAATATGATATAATTATCTATATATTTTATAATTTTAGTTGTTTTCTTGATGTTTGTAATGTCGAAGTAAAGAAAAGTATCAAATTTGATAATAATGATATTTTATGGAATTATTATTTTATTAATTACTTAAAAAAATTATATAATAATAATGAGATATTATATATTCAATAATTTCATAATCTATTAAATTACAGTCCAATTGGAAGAATTTTTTGAATAATTGAAATATTAGAGTTTATTATTTTTTGTCGTTCTACGAGTGCCCCCACTATCTTATAAATGGTCACATATTCATAGAATTTATTCTCCCTTAAATACAAATTTTATTCATAAAAACCATAAAAAATACAATCATAAAATACCTCCCCACATTATAGAGTACATAGTTTAGGAATAACACCAACCTTATTGATCATAATGTGTTAAGCAAAGGGGGTTTCCAAAGAAGAAGTGTCATTTTTAATTGCGCATTACAGATTTGTTTCTTATTACACATCCATTCAAAAAATATTAAAAATCTATAAAATATTAATAATTTACAATTCATATATAGATATGTTATTAATTTAGTTGAATAAATTATATCATTCTAAACTTCCATCAAATAGAAAATAATATTGTGTTCGAGTGTACAACAAAGTACCACCTCACAAACCAATGTAATTTGTTTTCCATAACAATCTATGAAGACTCCTTATAATGATGGAATTAATTCTCATATATGATATTAATTAAAAATTAATAATTATTTAAAGATAATATTACACATAATATTACATTTCCATATATATAAAAAAGATATAATCTCTCGTGTGTAAGTGTGGATGACCCCCTCCATGAAGGATTGTGGTTTAGTTTTTACCACCACATAACATGGATGATATATATATATATATGTAATTTTGTCCTAATAATATGATATATATTATATTATAATAATTATTCAAATATAAAATAATTCATCCCTTTATTCTATAACGATCATTGAAAAAATGAAATATTACTCATGTGTTTGTTGGGCCTACCATTTACATAATGGCCATGTAGTTCATTTATAGTGAAAATATTTATAGGATGGGTTTAAAAGTAAAATTGATATATAAAAATTATAATTATCTGAAAATAATTAATATATTAATGGTAGAATAAGGACCTACAATATCATAGTGAAATGACCTAACCATTCTGGACATATCAACGGAATATCATCAAAACAACTGACATAAATTTAAATAAATAAGTATTTATTATGACATATTGATAAATGATATACAAAGGGAATAATGAACATAAAAAATTTTCTATATAATTTTTTATAAAAAATTTATTTTTCAATATGAAAGATAACATATCTGGCGTGTCAGATCTGAGTTAAGGGATTCTTAAAAAAAATAATTTTAAATGGTTTAATGATTTATTTTCCAAATAATTAAATATCATTACAATGGTTAAACTAAAATATTGTCATAAAAATATTACATTAATGTTATTGTTATAATAAGGCAATTTAGTAATTCTGATCTAATGTTATTGAAAATTAATATTTCTACAGTTTAATATAAGAGTGTTTATTTTAAAAATTATTTTTTAATATTCCCTTAAACCTCTATTATTCTTCAATGAAAATATTTTTTAAATTGTTTTTTAAATTAATTTATATGGATAAAAAATATTTCTTATTTTAATTTAAGAAAAAAATTGTATTTTTTGGTAATTTTTTCTTGAAAATGGGTTTAATAAGAAATGGGTATTATGAAATGCAATGAGCATTTAATTACAATTTGTAAGAGATTATTAAGGATTTTATTCCCAATATGTTCCTTGGGAATTTTTTTGATGGTTTTAGTCTATTATAGCTTATGATATGATGCGTTGAGCCCCATTATAGCTCATGAAATAACTGTTTTATCCATATTATATATCTAGATATAATGATGAATTTTAATTATAGAACACTAATAGATTGTAAGCACTGGAAATTAAAGTAGGTCATATTTTAATTCTATTTTTAATGGTTTTGTAAAATTCCTATGATGGTAATATCAAAAGAAACCAAAATAACATTTCATATATTTTTAATGAGGTTTAAAATAAATAATTTGACCTTAAAAGGTAATATAATGATTCTTTTTAAAGAGGAATGATTCCCTTTTCAAAAGAAAAAGATGATGTTATGAAAATATTGGTAATTGGTTTTATTGTTTTCCACCAAAATGTTAGATTTCATTTATTCTTTTCCCCTGATGATATTTTTGTGGTATCCAATGTTTTAGAAACATTTAAATTGTATTTATGGATGAGTATGGAGAAGGATGAGGTACAGATGAAAACTATTAAGAATTATCATGAAAATAAACTTTATTTTATTTTAAAAGGGTATTTTTAGGGAAAATGGACACTGAGTATAAGATTTCACTAAAAATTTCAGGGATTATCGTGTATGTGTAATTTCCAATACATAAAAAATATAATGTGAAATATATTAAGGGTTGTTAGAAAAGTATTTCATTTGTAAAGTCACTATAATAGTTAATTATTATGAGATGGTATTTATATTATGCATCAAATATGGGTTTAGACTACGTCAGAGATTAGGTTGTTTTAATAAGTTTATATCTTACAAGTTATTTATAACATAATATGTTTATTATTTTAATGTTTATCATAAGTTCAATATCATAGAAACACATTTAGAGGCTTTATGTTTTGAAATTTTTAGGTGATAAATGATATTTTTTGAGACATTTATTTATGAGGTAAATATGAGTTATCATATTTTGTGATGTAAAATGAACGGTTTGAGATAACCTTTGATGTTAAAACCTTTAATAAATTTTAAATATATTAAATTTATTTTTTACAATGATTCTCATATTTATGGAATTATATAAGGAGTATATAAATATAGTTTTAGAGAAAGGAATACATGTGGGATGGGTTATACTGCATCACTTTCAACAAGGCCATGGATATTGAACCTGCAACTAAAGGGTTTAAATGGGGTGTCTCCTACCACATGCCTTTAAATATTTCTCGTTTAGAAATACATTATATTTTTATTTAAACTATTGGATAGATAAATGATATGTTCGTTTTAGGAACATATGGGATTGGTAATTGATTTGGTGGATGTTAACAATTTTGGGAACCCTATATTATTATATTAATTAAATATAATGGATTTATATTGAAGGAATAAATATATAATTTAATATTTGAAGCTTATGTGATTTTATTTTTGATATTTTGTAATTTATATTGTTTATAGAAATTAATATAATATATTTAATATTAGTTGACTGGTGAAATTAATTTTTGGTATGAGACATTAATAGTGATACATGTTATTTGGAGATAATTTTAAAAAATAATATTGAAAGGCAACGAGATCAAATCCTTCTGATGTTTGGGTCTTAATATTGGCCTATAATATTTTTAGTGATTTTAAGGATGAGAATATTTTTAATGATATATGAAAAACATATTTATTACTATTGAATTTTGGAGATTATTTTTTTAATCCTATAAAGATATATTATTTTTAGAGAATTATCTTATATTTTTCTAACCATTTTGGTTATTTTTCCATTATTATATGAGTAATATATATTTTTAATTCATTTTTGGACATTCTAATTCCTATAATTTGATTCTAGTGCATCAAGCATGAAAATATCAAACGAAAAATCTTAAAAAAAGATCAGTTTGTTATGGAAATTGATGAATGGATGAAACTCTACATGTCAAGTAAGTATATTTCCCAATGTTATTATAATATATGAAAATGTAATTCAAAAAATATAGGAAAATGATCTTGAAATAAAATTTTTATCACTTTACTATTATTAAATAAAAAATCAATACCCTTTTAACCCATGAAAATGTTTCTATTTTGTGGTGGTTAATATTCTCATGATAATGTTCTCAATCACTCCTAATAAGCCATTAGGAGTTATTTTTTCTATTACATTTCCATGTTTTCATTCATAGAATCCTATTATGTGCTATATCAGGAATCCTTTGTACACTCTTTTCTACCATATTCAGTGAATGTATTATTGATCCTTTTTACAATGTGGGATTTCAGCACAGATATTTTGAATAGTAAATCCTTGGTTTCCACGAATGAGTTCAAAATACAAGGAATAAATTTAATGAACGGGGGAGTGTAAAGTCAATATATTTTAAATGGAAATGCATGCTAGATATTGTACAAGATATGAAACATTATGCTTAAACAAATAACTAAATATTATTATTTAAATGTGATAGTTTTACGATAGTGTTAAAATAAGACGGTATGAATATGAATAAATGATTATGAAATAAATATAAAGGCCCAAATCAAAATACTATATTGGTAAATTATTATAATATAATAACATAACTTTTTAGTAAAGTCACATTATTATTTAGAAATATATTTTCTTCCAAAATGGGATTTATTTTTTTGGATGAATATTATAATTAATTATAGGGAGTTATAGAAAACATATTCCAAAAAATTAACATTATTTTTAAATTCAATATATTAAAATTATTCTATGGTGAAACACTGAATTTTTATAATAATCTACATTTTGGGTGAAGAGTAAAAATTTAGTTTTATAAAGATAAAATATATTTGTTTATGAAGGAATGCAATAAATATGATATAAAAATTTATTATTCATAATGTATGAAACCAAAATAATATAAAAATATAAATAAAATAAAAAATAATTCATAAAAAGTAAATTATAATTTATTTCATGATAGATATGAATGAAATTTTCAAAGATGACGTTGTGCTTCCACAACACAAGAAAAGATAAATTTTGTGTCTTATAGCTAAAAATTATGAGGAATAGTCTTTATATAAATTTTTTTATTAACAATATTTAATAAATGAGGATTTTTTCTTGTATTTTTTTTATTTTTCACCCATGTAACAGGAATTATATCGAAATTCATGTGCATTGCTTACACAAGGCTAGAAAAATAAAATTAAGAAAATAATTATTATATATTGACATTGAAATGAGTAGTTATACGAAATGAAGATTTTGGTGGATTATAATGAGAATAAATAATTTATTTTTATCTTATTAGTTTATTTTAAATTTTCATATTTGAAATAATTCCCCTAAACAAAACATTGATGTAGTGTATTGGAATGTAGACGAAAAATCCACAAAATTATTTTTACAAACACTAAAATTTTATTGATATGAAGTATAAAATGAGTCAAAAACATATCTATAATATATTTTATGAGTATATAGAGACCAAAATCATATAAGAGTCTAATTTATTTCCTTTTGTGGATATGTGTATAGATTATAACCTTTATATAATTTTATTTAAATAAAATTGAAAAATATCACACTCCATGTTTTGTTAAGTGTAATATTTTTATTAAGGCCTTAATGAGAATATAAATTATATTATAAATAATATTTCAAAATAAAAATTATTTATATTTACACTATAATTTATTTTTAATTTTTTTGATGAAATAATTACCTTAAACTCTTTTTCAACATTGATGGAGTAATTATTAAATTTTTGTAAAAATCAATTAAATGATATTAAGAATATTTTATTAAATATAATTTTTGATATGTAATTTGATTTAAGAATTTAATAGGTGATATTTCCATAAGTAGGATATAATAAAATAGTTTTTTATATATTTACATATTTTTTTGATGTTTTTTATTTCAATGTAATGAATACGATAAAATTTTGTATTATAGATATATTATGGAAATAACATTTTTTAAATTAATAAAAATCATAAAAATATTAAATATGAAAAAGGGTTATTATATATGGTCTAAAATATCCTCCCATTTACATTTATATAAAATTTTTAATCATTTTTCTCTAGAATTGAATTATTATATTTTAATATTTTATATATTCAAATATTTCCCCTCTATTTTCTTATAAAATATTTTGTCTTCTTTCCATTTATTCACACATATAAACTCAATTTTTGTAGTCCTAATATTTCCAAATACTTTCCTATAATTTTTCCCCATGTCCTAGAGGAAATCATTTATGTATAAAACCAAAAATAGAGTTCTTAATGTTTCATGCACAATAGGATTCCCAAAGAAGACATATCATTTTTAATCATGTATTTCTACATTATTTATTCTTAGACATCTGTAAAACCATATTGAGGCTTGATAAATTATTAAATAACGGGGCCTATATATTTAGAGATGTTATTATTATTGGATTTTATATCCAAGAAGAAACTATTTTAACATTTAATAAATGAATATTTAACATATATAAATGTTAAACATCTTACTAAATACTCTTCATTGTTATGCATGATTATAATGTAATAACATCCTACAATATTTGACTAATTAATAGGTACAAATACGATCCCCTCTATGATGAGATCCATGAAGTACTATGACAATATTCTTAAATATAGTTATGTGGTTGGATGAGATATTATGATGGGGCACTTAGTATACAAACCATCTGGCGTGAGTACTCATATGTAGATGATAATTAATCATGGAATGTTCAAAAATGGGTATCTCTAAAATGAGAGATTATGATAACAGACCCAGAAGTGTGAATTCCACATGTTTTTGTGTCATCAGATATTATTATCTCTTAAAGTGTGTAATGGTCCTTAGAAATTATTATTATTATTATTTATACATGTCACGAATTTTTCACTATGATTTACAGATTAAAACAGTAATGTCCAATATTGGTGGGAAGTAGGTTTTGTTGGCTGCGTAACGAGTGACAGGATATTAATTGATAATTCGATAAAGTATTTTTACCTTCAATTTAGGGAAGTTAATGTCTCAGACAATTGATTGAAATAAAATTATCTCCATGAATTCCATGGCTATAGTGGATTGAAATGTTTATTTTAGGTATTCAAAGAATAACGTATCAAGCATAATGGTTGATGGCACTGTCATGAAACCTGATTGATGAGATATTAGGACAATGGGATTATATTACACAGTGAGAATTAGTATATGGATTTAATCATTTCTATTTTATGTTCTTTAGCATGGGTTCATTGACCTCTTATTAGATAGTAATCATGGACATTAAACAAGCCCACCTAATTCCAACAAGAATTAATCCTAGAGGGTCACACACTAATTGTTTATGATTGTCTCGATTAAATTATTTTTGAATATAATTAATTGAATAAATATTATTCTCAATAACAAGGAATATTTTTATTCATGTTATAATGATTTCATAAGATAAATATATATTTATTCACTATATTGTTAATAAAATTTATTCTTTTTTTATAGAATATTTTATAAATATTTATTTTATAGTTTTTACAATAAAATATTTACCGAAGAGAATAAAATATTTTATTCTGGTGTTATATAAATAGAATCGGAGTTTGAACAGACCAAGACTGTGTTTGTTGATATATTAATTCTTTAAATGTTGCTAAATAATTTTTATCCAGTTGGTATAAGAACTAATAATAATACTGTTATCATTATGTAGGAGAGGATTTCATTTATAGTTCCATTTTTTGCAATTTGGTGCACCAAAAATAATTTTGTTGTTATTGTTATTATGTGACATGGGTTTTCTCTAATATTTATTGATTAATTTAATTAATGTTTCACAATTAAATATGGTTACTGAAAACCCATGTTGTTTAATAGGTCGGTACGTCTATGGTAAAAAATTCATGTGAATAGAGAATTGTTAAGCATCAAAATTTCTCCCTCGACTCCTCTCATCTCTCCCTCTCAATATTGAGAGAATATCATCCAGACATAAGAAGAAGAGATCAATAACGACAGATGTGAGACATTCACTTCTAAGTTGTAGCACTTGGAGAAGAAATGGTGTTGTTCAGAGACCAATAGAGCTCATGTGGTTCAATGCTAGGGGGATTCTACATTGGATCCTCATGAGTGTAACAAATGTAATCTTGTAGGTTCATTCCTGATGACCAATGATCATCAATGAAGAATGTACCAAATACCCACGTATTAATTTTCATTATAAATTAATAAATTAATTATAATCAAGATTTGAAACATCATCTTACTCAAATATAGTTTTTTCTTCTCATTTCCTAAATCATAGATTTTAATTTTGGGATACTGGAATTATTCGTTGAGTTGATCCTGGATTGGTCATCGATTACGGAAAAAACAATGTTGGGCTCAACCCAACCCCACACTTCCAATATTCCTGAATCCTTCATGTTGTATAAGAATGGTCTCATTATTGTTTATAATAATTTAATTTGTGTTGATGATTTACACTTTAATAATTAATCTGACAATTCAATTTTTTATCATTCTTATAATCCAAATTTCATGATACCTTATTACTCATTCATTTGTCTCACATATTATAGGGAAGAATAATTTTTGGATTAAAAATAAATTGAGGAACACATCTAGAGGTGCTGACAATTTTGTCCAGGTAACATGATAGTACACACCATGTATTCAGAGTTACATGTTGTTTAATATTCCAAAAACATCATTTAATCCCAATTATACACCGTGTAGTTGTGTTCGGCACATCAGGAGTAATTTTTAAATTAGCCATGTCATGTGAATTAAGGACATGTTGTGTAGTTATTTATTAAACCACATGTTGCTCAAGATGAACTAGTGAACGGTTAGTCGGAGTACACACCATGTTTCCCACATGACATAGTGTGTTGTCCCTTTCAGGTTAAGTCAAAATCATGTATCCCATACATAGCTCAATGGACTGCTAACTATTAAAGCAGGATAAAACACAATGTGTCTCCCACTAGACATTTCGTGTACTCTGATACGTCTGAAGTATACCTCAAATGCTGAGTACTTAGGTGTGTACAGTGGATAATATGGTGAAGGTAGTACACACTATGTATCAGAACTACACGCCGTGTAATTTCCCAAATAATATTGAATTAATCATTAATGATTGTGTAATGTTCATAATTACAAATCATATAGATTCAAAAGACTATTCACTGTGTTAACTCCATGGTAATGGATGAGAATCTCCAGGAAATCCAAAAAAGGATTAGGATAACATGATTGATTAAATAATGATAATAGTTAATATATTTGAGTATGATTTATATTTTATAATGATGAAAGAATAAAATGATTGTTTTATTAAATGTGTAATTCATTGCATGTATTTGGATTATAATGAGCTATACCATACCCTTGTATGTGATTGGTTTCCTTTTAATTTTAACATAAATTAAATTTTTGGCTTTTTTTACATATCTCCCAATTAATATTTATAGAATGCATGCCCATGGATTTATTTTATTTAAATCCACTTTTATCCCCACACCTGCATGTCTGTTAAAAAGCATATGTAATGGATGTATCTCTCAAGCTTGTAGAGATGTTTCAAGCTAGGTGTCGAGACAAAACCAATCCGAGGAGATAAAAAGGATAATAGGTGGAATGTTTTAAACACGAACCATAAATGGATCATGGTGGTTGTCCCCTAGGTTAGCAGATAATTTATCTACCACTAGAAAAACTAGTCCTTAGAAAATCTCATGATCATGGCATGTACATTGTTTTATTTCTTTCAGTTTCATGTTTTTCCATTATAGATGTATTTTCGTGAATACATGATCAATGAATTAACATGAATTCATGATGTTACTAAAATAAACAAGGATTATCCATAAATATTATCAAGACATGGATAATAACCTTTGTAATTTCATTATATTATTAACAAGAATTTGATGAAGATAATAAGTAAATTTATAAGTAAAATTTAAAATTACCTTAATTAAATATCAATTCCAACTATGCCTTTCAAAACATGATTAAGATCATGACTCAACAAAACAATGTGTTTGATCATCCCTTGTTTGGACACTTTCTATTATACATGAATCTCTTATGAAATATTCAAGCTGACATAACCATTTAACATTGGGAAGAGTATACCCAGATTGACTTGGTGTAAATTTAGAGGCAAGTGTTTATGAAATCATTGTCAAAATTTTAGGATTGGGGAGTCCAATCAACTAAACATGGAGCTGGAATCCCATAGTTGGCAAAGACCTACCCACATATATATCATCAAATAGCTTGACCAACCCGTGCAGGAATTATGCAATGGGGAAAATGGATCCTTCTCACAAGATTGTCCTTGGAACTATAAATTCCATGTTCAATGGTGAGGTCCATTGGTAATTGATAAAATAGTGCGAGACTTAATAATAAAGAATGCACTAATTTTCTGCTCTTTAATTTTAGAATAATAATGACAATATCATCAACCACACAATCCCTACAATCAATGTAGGATAAAGACAACATATTCAACAGAAGTAACATTCATTAATGTTTTAGATTCATTTAGGACAATAAACTCCATGATCATATATCTTACATGTGGTAATACACAATACCTCATCCACCTACCCTAGAGGCTAATGATAAAGATTTCATAATCAACCAGAAACATATGAACGATGAAGTTGACATTCAACGATTTATGTTATCATCAATGTCTAGTGAACTCAAAAAGCCTTAAGAAAACATTGATGCATATATTATGATTGATCACCTATATAGACTTTATCAAGAGAGATAATGGTATGAATGGTTTGAGATCTACAAGGCACACTTTCAGAGTAATCATGGAGAGGGTGCCCCTACTAGACATCATGCAATGAATCTCATTGGTTACATTGAGAACCAGAAGGTTCTAGGGTTTAAGCTCTCCAAAGAACATGGTACCGATCACATTTTCACATCACTCCCACAGAGCTTCTCTTGTCTAGTTTTGAATTTCAATGTGAACAAAATTGAGACGCCTTATCCAGATCTTATTATCTGCCACCCCCAACTGGAAAATGACATGAAGCATTATGATCCTTTTGTCCTTATAATGAATTAGAGGAAAGGGAATGTGATGATCATTAATCCCAATTATTCATCACACATATCCAAGAATATGACGATCAAGGGGGATGGAAGGTTATAAGAATATTTTTGTTTCACATGTGTCAAGAGTGCAAATAGTATGAAATGTTACACCCTGATAAAGAAGTAATAGTATGCTTTCGGTGCGTTTTTTATCGAGTGAAATTTTACTATTTAGACAATTTGGCTATTAGATATTGCATGTGGTGCTCAAATAAGTATCCAAATACATTAACCAAGTAGATTCAATAATATCGACCGAGGGTTGGTAGATATAAGAGGAGCCATTGTAGCAAGGCATTCTATTGTAGTTGTCTGGGAATACCACATCATGTTTCCAACATGGATGATAATGGTATTTAAAGGGACTTATTATGTTCTTATGTAACCAGAAACATTATTTCTATATCAAGACTAGATAAAAAAGGATTTATTTTCTTGTTTGGAAATTAATGTTTCACCTTTTATAAATATATCATTTTTTAGAAATATTTATGTAACGATATTTACATGTTTGATTTCACAAACCAAGGAATGGTAATGGTTAATGATGAAACATCATGTGACTCGTAATACATCCAATATTAGCATCACCAGCTACGACATGTAAATGTGAAATTCCTGAAAAAGTTATATTAATATAGATATTAATATTATTTTGAAATATAACCACATAGTGTATGTTATGCATGTTCACAAGGAAAAATTACCAAATCCATATTTATTGGGAAAGGGGAATGGGCCAAATAGCATCTTAAATTGATTCATACAGATGTGTGTAGACCATTTCTTATTGAAGCAAGGGTTGGGTACTCATACATTATATTTTTGATGATGATTTTATTAGATATTGATATGTCTACATAAGGATGTATAATTAAGATTCTTTTGATATGATCAAGTAATACCAGAATTAAGTTGAAAAACAACTATGTAAGAAGATTACGAAACTCCACTTATATCGAGGTGGAAAATATCTTAATAGATATGTCATTAGATTCTTAAGGGATTTGGGAATACTATCCCAACTCACACATCCTTACATACCCCAGTGGAATGGTGTAAGAAAAAAACTAGGAACCTCAACTTTTTGGATATGGTGAGATCAATTATGGTTCATGCATGTCCTCCAAAATACATTTGGGGACAGAATGTACAATCCTCGGAAAATATACTAAACCAATTACCAACTAAATCTATAAATGGTATTATATATGAGAATTTGAGTTGAAGAAAAACCATGTTATCAAATTTACATGTGTGGGGAAGTGGAGCCTTTATTATGGCCTCTTCAGATAAAAAAATCACACCTCAATGAAATATGTGTACCTTCACAGGAAACCCCAACAAATAAAGGGTATATTACCTATACAAACACTGAGAAAAATTTAATAGTGGAAAGAAAATACATTTTTCACTAGAGGGAGAACTTCTCTAAGAGATACAATGGTCAAGAGATATTCTTCGATGGAGTTAAGGCTCATGGTACATAAGATTTGGTACAATAGATGATTACACAAAACCCTGTGGAAGAAGAATCTATTCATGAGACACAATAACAGTTTTGTATAATAAGAGAAGATAGAGAACCTAAATATTACATTTTTCAAGTAATCATTTATAATGACTCATTATTAATTGATAATTATGATTCCCTAACCTACTAGGAAGTAGTAAGTGGAACATAAGTTTCAAAGTGGAATAAAGCCATGAATTTTGAAATGGTATCCATGTTCCAAAACCAACTACGTGTTTTGGTAGATCCTTCAGTGGATATAAATCATTTTGGTTTTAAATGGGTGTTCAATAAGAAATAGGACATGGATGGACGATTCAGTACCCATTTGATGAAACAAGTTGCAATAGGGTTCAAATAGTGTTATGGGATTGACTACAATAATTTTTTTTACCAGATTCAATGATGAAATCCATCAGAATTATACTGGCCTTTTCCACATAACATGAATATGTGATTTGGAAAAGGGGTTTCAAAACACCCTTCCATAATGAGAATCATTAGGAAGATATCAGCATTACACAACATGAAGGATTTGCGAATCCAAATGATTCAAATAAGTTATGGAAATTTCAAAAATACATTAATATATTAAAGTAGGAATCCAAGTCAAAGGGAAATCATTTTGACGAATTCATAATGGAATTTTGTTTTTTAATAATGAATTTGAGCCTTATGTCTATAAGTAGTTTAATGGGTTTGAAGTCATTTTCTTAATAGAATAGGTGGATGACGTATTACTTATTGGAAATGAGACACTAGTCCTATAGTTTATTAAGTGATGGTTGAATAAATGCTTCTTTATAAAGGATATGGGAAAGTCAGAATGTATTATTAGGATCATGGCCAATCATGATAGATCCAATACATTAATGGGAATAAGTCAGAGTATATACATTGATAAGATACTGAAGAGATTTAGTATGGATAAATCAAAGAGGGGATTGTTACTAGTGTCACATGGCTTTCATATTTCCATGAAAATGGGTTCTCAGATACATGAGGAAATAATGATAATGGAATGGACTATATAATATTCAGCAAAGGGTCAGATATGTATTCCATGCTATGAAACAGGATATATGTCGCATAATTATTTTGTGTGGTAGGAAGATATTATTTTTACCCGAGTGACCTCTATTAGATTGATGTCAAGTCAATCCATATGTACTTGAGGCATACTAAGGATATGTCTCTGGCTTATGGAGGAGATGAAGAACTAGTAATCAGATGATTTGAAAGAAGCTATTTTCTAGACTGATAAAGATGGAATAAAGTCATAAACGGGGTACAACATCACATTTAATGGAGGTGTTGTGAGTTGGAAGAGCTCAATGTAGAATGTGGTCGTACATTCTACATTAGAGTCTAAGTATATCTCATCTTAAAATGAATCTAAAGAAGTAGTTTGGGTGCATAGATTAATCTAAGAGCAGGTTGTGATACCAAGCAGTAAAGTTCCCATCACAGTCTATTGTTATAATATTTTAGTTGGGTCTCTCGCAAAATATCAAAGGTCACATCAGTAGATGAAGTACATAATTCAAATTTATCATCACTTGAGAGGTTTTTCTTCCAGAGGAGATGTTTTAGTGAGAAATATTACCATAGAAGAAAATGTGGTGGACCACATGACTAAATCCTTGACTGTGTGGAAACCTGATCATCATGTGAGGTCAAGTGGACTGAATTTCGTATGTTGTTGTCTCTAGTCCAAGTGGATGTTTGATGGATTTGGGGTCCTAGAACCAAGTTTTTGAAATTATATTACATGAATATTTATTATATTTAAATATTCAACATTTTATTAAAAAGTGTCAATGTATACATGATTATAATGTAATAATGTCCTAGAGTATATGTCACATTAATAAGGTCGTAGGATTTCTCCACTATGATGAGATCCTTAAAGTGATATTACAATATTCTTAAATATAGTTCTATATTTGGGTGACATATTATGATAAGACATATAGTATAATGATGGTCAGTTGAAAGTACTCATAAGAAGATGAGAAATCTTCTTATAAAGTTCACAATTTGTAATCTCCGTAATGGGAGAGAATGGGAACAAACCTGCAAGTAGGAATTCCCCATATTTTGGTGTCATTGTATATTCTTATCTATGAGCATGTGTAATGGTCCTTAGATGATAATATTATCATTAATACATGTCACGATTCACACACTATGATTTAATAACAAAAATAGTCATGCCATATGTTTCTGGGAAGTAGGTTACATTGGGTAAGTCATGAGTGACATGTTATTAATGGATATATCGGTGAAGGATTTGTCCCATTCAATTATGAAAGGTCATATTTTATCCCTTTGAATGAAATAGAAATGTCACCCTAAATTCCATGGACATAGTGTAATGAAAAGTTTATTTTACGTATTCAATTAATAGAGTATCAAGCATAATGGTTGATGAAACTATCATGAAACCAACATGATGATATTTTGTGAAAAAGGATTGTATTACACAGAAAGAGTTCATTTGTGGTTGTCGTCATTCCAAATTCAATTATTTATCTTTAGTTCCATGACTCGCTGCTAGATAGTAATCTTAGACATTAGGCAACCCCATATAATGTCAATGATGAATAATCCTAGAGGGTCACACACTATGTGTTTTTGGGGGCCTCAATTAAATTTATTTTTAATTTAATTAATGGAATAAATATTATTCTTAGGAATGATGAATTTTTTTTCATGGAATAATGATAACATCAATTAAATAAATATTTATTCCTTTAATTGGGAATAAAATATATTTTTTATTTTATTACACAATTAAAAATATTCTTTTACTCTTTTTTAATTAAAAATATTATTTAAAATGAATAAAATATATTATTTTGGTGTTAAGTAACTTGAATATGAGTTTGAATGAACCAAGAATGTGTCCGTTGATAAATTAATTATTTAAAATTATGTAATTAATGTTTATCTATTTGGATCTAGAAATAATAATAATATTTCTACCATTATGTGGTAAAAACTTTCATGTACGGTTGTATATTCCATAAACAGGCACACCAAAAATAATGGTGTTGTTATTATTATTATATTTAATGCTTTTTCTCTAATAGTTATAATTTCATTTAATTGTAGTTTTGAAATAAAAAATTGTAACTGAAACCCCATGTCATTTAATAAGATTTTACGTCTGTTGTGCCAAACCCTAGTAAATTGCAAATTGTGGAGCAAAATATTTTCTCCCTCGACTCATGTCATCTCTCCCTCTCAAGAAAGAGAGATATAATTCAAGGCTGAAGAATGATAGATAAAGAATTATTGACATATGACATTCGATTCACCACTCTAGCACTCAGAGAATGAGTGGTGTTGTTCAGAGTCCATTAGAACACATGTGGATCACCACTATAGGGATTCTACATTAGAACATTTTGAGCCCAATGAAGGAAATCCGAAAGGGTCATTCATGATGATCAACTATCATCAATGAAAAATGTACCAATGACCAAGGTATTTAATTTCATTAGAAAATAAAAATTAATGTATAAACATGTTTTCAAAGACCCTCTTTCTCAGATCTCGCATTTTCATCTCTTTTACTAAATCATTGATTTAAATCTATGGATACCGGTGTTCATCTTTATATTGATCCCAGATTGGTCATCGATTTCCAAAAATGAATATTTGGCCCCATATAGCCCCCATGATACCACTATTCTGTTTTCTTTAAATTAATTTAGTTTTTAGATCTATATCCATCTCCACATCCATTAACTATGAAAATAATTCATTATTCAAGCGTATGGTGGACTACCATCTCAGGAACCTATGTAATTAGTATTGCATCACAATCTCCCAAGTGTGGTTATAATAATATAATTAACGTTTATATATGATATTAATGAAATATCTATCCTTATTTAACAATAATATACCACATATTTCTGATGATTCAATTTTAAAAAATTATTATTTCGTTTGTGCGTACATGTGTACTACCACCTCCCCCAAGTGATGTTGTTTATTTTCTATCACCACATCACATGGAAGATATATATAAGTATATTTAAAGAAATAATATTATCTATATGTTATTTTTTAAAATATGACATGACACTTACCTACTTTACATAGTGATCATTGAAAATTGAAAACGTTTATCATGCATACATAAAACCTATAGTCACAATGATTATTGCATAGTTCATTTTTAATTACAATAATTTATGAATGTATTTAAAAGTATAATTAATGTATAAAAATGAAAATGATTTCATGATTATTATTGTAGTTTTTTATAGAATAATTACCACTTTGATCATAGTATACAAACCTAACTCGTTTTGGACATATTTACCCAAAATCATTCAAACAACCAATGAAAACATAAATATTTATGTAGTGATTATAACATGATGATAAGAGATTTAAAATAGAATAATGAACCTTAAAAAGGTTTTAAAATATGTATAAAATTATCTAAATTTTATTATTTAGTAATACAAATAACATACATGATGTGTCCGACCTAAGGTAAAGGACTCATTAATTAAAAAACATATTTTAAATGTTTTAATGTTATTTATTTATATTTATAATTCTTACACATTTTTTAAAATATTTTTGTTATTTATTTTTATATGCATTAATTTTTTTAACATGGATTTTTATAATTTCCAATAAATATTTTCAAAAAAGAAATATTTTTTTGTTTTATGTAAGAGACATTCTTTTATAAATCATATTTTAATGAATCCATTAATGCACTATATTTCATCCATGAAAAAAATTTAATATTGTATTTAAAAATTATTTACATAGAAATAAAATATTTATTTTTTTCTTGAAATAAAAAACATTTTTTCATTTTGAGTATTTTATATTTATTTTTTAAAATTAAATGGTATTATAGATACCAAGTAGTTATACATATGAATTTATAAGTGTTTTTATGGGATTTATTTTTGTTTGAGTCCATGCACATTGTTTCTGATGTTTTGAGAACATTATTGTTCAATATATTATTGGTTGATCCACATTATTTCCCAATAAGTGATTGTTTGATTCATTTTATAGATCAAAATTTGATGGGTGAGCCCCATTATAACTCTCTAATGCATTGGGTACTCCAGAGATAGAATTTGGTAATTTGGTAATTCCATTTGTCCGGGTTCTATGTGGGTTCATTGAATATGTTGTCCTAAGGCACAAACTTTACATTTCAATTCATTATAATGATATTTTATGGAAATAATTTGATCTAAAAAGTTATGATAAGGATTCTATTTCATGAAAAATTTATTCTCTTTTAAAAATATAATGCTTGTTTTTATGAAAAGGATGTTATTAGGTTTTAATATCTCTCACTAAATTAATATATTTCCCAATTTTATAATTCAAACTAAACATTTTGTGTTCATCATATGTTTTTGAATGTTTTTCACTGGTTTAATGGATGTTTAGGGACATGGATGATTTCAAGATGAAAACAGATATTTCTTATAATGATAAAAAAACAATATTTTATTATAAAAAGGATGATTTTTGTAGAAAAATGGTTATTGTGTATAATATTAAACTTGTAATGAATGGTTTTAATAGGTAATATCTTTTAGTATTTCTGGAAATCTCTAATGTGAAATGATCCATTCGATTTAAAGAAAATTATATGAAGTATAAAGAATCTTGAATATGTAGGGATTAAGGTTTGGCCTATACTTGTTGTATGTTTTTTAGTCATCTTTGTAGCTTGGGATTTTTTATTATTAGTTTCTATTTCTGATTCACTTGATGTGTATGCATGCTGTATTCCATAAATCATAGTGCCCAAAAATAATCCTTATCCTTCTCATATTTTGAGTGGGGAAGATATTTATTAAGTTCTAGAAAATTATATTATAGGGTATCCATTGGTTGTTAACAACTGTTATGCAAATTTAATATGTGGGAATTCAATCTCTTTAATAAGAGTGTTATGTCGACATGGAAAAAATTCTCTTGAGTCATGGACGAAGAAAACATCGATGAGGGAGTAATATCCTGGCCACATTTTGGGGCTCCATTCCTCCACATAGAATCATAGGAAGGTAATGCCTTAGGGTGTGGATTTTGTAACATCATGTTACTTTATTTAAGTAATTTCTCATATATCATTTTTCCTTTTAATCGGTGCGATTTGAACTATTCAAGGTTGTAGAACCTTTTTTGGAGAAATTTACATAATATTATAGGATGTAAACTTGTTTGAATTAATGTATTAAATATATAATTATGTAAAAGTCATAATAGTTTTTCATTTGATATTCACGATGACTTGGGGAATTTTCATTATTTTTTTGTAGAATATACCTACTAGACATGTTCACATCATGAAAGTGATAAATGGTGTGAATCTATAATGAGGATAATTCCACGAACTAGTTTAAAGGATGAAATTATTACACATCATGAAATTAGGTTAAATCATTAAAAGTTTGATTAGAGTCGTTTTTATTCTTATTTGATTCATTTTTATGGTATCTTATAAATTTTGAGAATCACATAATGAAATGTATTCATATTGTGAGAGGTTATAGGATAGTAGATTAAACCAAGATGTGTGTATGATTTTATATTCAATAAACATTCATATATCTCTATGGAAAACTATAGAGATCACCCATGAAATATTGAGGATCTTTGTTCCATCAGGAAAATTTCATTCAGTGATTGATCTTCACTTCATTTCCACTACTTCTTATCAGGTAAGTGATCTTTATGATTGTCCCTTGTCATTGGTTGTTGATGTGATTCCACACACTATTTTCAAATCTACTACTCTTGGGATACTGTTTTTTATTTCTTAACAACATTTCTTGTAATCTTCTTCTAGCTGCCAGTCCATTATAGGTTTTGGTGCGGTGGGTGTGCTTTCATTTTATTACGTGTGACCTAGCCTCCATGAAAACTATTATTATTATGGAATTTGATTGTAAAATTAGGGAATCTTAGGTTAGTCACCTAATTTTTATTATGACTACCTTATAGTGGTTGTGGATATAGTTGTGGGTATGTGCAGCCTGTGTGTGGGGTAGGAGGATCCACATCATGGAATTAGAGTGTGATCCTTGGTTTCTCTAGATTTGGTTAATAGTTTTATAAATTAAATGGAATTATTTTTTAACAGATTTATGTGTGTGTAAAAATTAATTTTTGGAAAAAGATGGATTCTTAATGCCTTGGTGAATATAAATGTATTTACATAATTATATGCCATTCGTTATGATTATTAAATTATGTGGTTAATAATATATCATAATAGTAGTTTATAAAGAGTGTATATATTACATAAATGAAGTAAAAAATAAAAAAAATATTTTTATATTTAATTAATATCCCATATTTAATTTTATTATTGTCAATACATATTTTTGGAAATTGATTGTACCACATTAAAAATGGTTTTGATGATTAATTATATAATGGATTAAAAAATAATAAAATATTTTATATTTGGAATATGTATAATTGTTACATAATAATAATTGAATTATTAAAATTTTTATAATTCATATAAATTGAAATACTAAAATGATATTTATATATATTAAAGTCTGCAAAAAGTACTAAATTAATGTTAATATATACTATTTCAATTATAAATTATTAAATGATTATAAAATTTATAAAATTAATTTTATAATTTAAAAAACTAAAATGTTTTTATAGTTAATTTATTAAATTTTTCTAAAATTTTTATTATAAATATTACATTAATATTAATTTGTTATTGTTAAGATTATCTATTTCACATTAATGTAATTTATAAATTTTATTAATAATAAAAAATTTAATAAAAATCATTTTAATGAAAATTATATGGCATATTTGTAATCATCAAATAGTTCTTTTATATTAGGATCATGAATGTAATTTATTTAATTCCTTATAAATCGAATAAACTATATAAAAATATAAAATGTGTTTATAAATACAATTAATTATTTCTCAAAATAAATTAATTTTAAATTTTTAAAATTATAAGGAGTCAATATATAAAGACATTTTGTTAACTTCATCAAAAATGATTTCACTGTTTATTTGACCAATGTTCAATATAAATATATTTATATTAAATTAGAAAATATGAATTATTTGATATTAGAATGACTATAAATTTTTTTTTTGAATTCCTTTAATGATATGAAATTTACAAAATGTTTTAATATTTGATCTTATCATTTTTTAATGTTTACACCGACTTCATTCAAAGTTGTATGTTGATTATATTATTCTTGTGCATGATTATTTTAACAATTTAACTACATATAAGGGATGGGGACTTTCATTAAAATATTGGTATTACTCCATAAAATTTATTTTTTATTAATACTAACCTCGACATGTAATTGAAATTATTATAATGACTATAGTTTATGGTAATAATTTGTAAGTATTTGTTGGTATATAAATTATGGATTGGATTCTGTCTTGATTAATTTATCCCTGGGGAGTTGTAATTGGTGTCGGATGACCTTATAAGAAATATTCCAAGGAATTATTCTTGAAAGGTTAATTGGGTTGTCTATTTCTCACTCAGGTCATACTCATGTGGATAATTTCAATTTCTTACATCTCTATAACATTATGTTAATATTTTCGATATGTAATTCATATTATTGATTTAATATATATAATAAAATGTTTTACTTTTCTTTTTAGGTTTGAATCACATACTCATGGTTCTAGGAAGAGTCACTCGTTAATATGGTGAGAACCAATTAATTTGGTTGTAGAAATATAGATGGTTAAAAATATTTAAATAAAATAAGATAATATAATGATTACATATGATTTAATAAATTTATAATTTAATATGAATAATATTGATATTTAACTATTATGATTTTCTAAAAACAAAAAATATTATTTTTGGGATTCCTTCCATGTAGACACAAGTAAAGGCATCAAATATCCAATTTGATAGTTTCATTCCATTTTTTGTTTCCCATGGATTATTATTTGCAATGTAAGAATGTAATAAGTAACTATGAATGGACCTAAATGGGTTTTTATCCATATATAGGTTATTCTATATTAACCTGATGTTATCTTTTTTTGTCTTCTTTATCTTACACTAGATGGGAAATTATAACGGCTAGGATACCAGGGGAATAGAGTTGTGACAATTGATATGACTAATTTAGATAAAGAGTTATCTACTTAACTATTAAAGAATCAGAACTATTATGAGAAGGTTGATTACTTATAAAAAATCTATGTGATGAGATAAATGTTGTGTCATAGATGGAAATAGAAAATCTTTTTGTGGGGGGTGATTATACTAGATTAGAGTTTTAAATGATTTTAATTAACTAATAAAATTAATTTCTTGTTATATTTAATATGAGATAAAATACAATATAAAATTAAATAGTTAACATATTTATTTTATAGTAGTTCAGAAAAAAGTGTCCCTATAATTCAATTAGACCTTTATAATCCTTGAGTGTAGAAATATGCACTATGAATGATATTTTGTGGGAACAAGAAAATTTTACAGTACATCCTTTTATAAAAGTGGAATATCAAGACAAAAGTAATTTCCTTGGGGATTCATCACCATTACAAAATATTCTCAAGATAAAAGGAGTCACAATGTGAATGGTACTTACTTTATATTCCAAGAGTTACAACCCATGAAGTGTTGAAAATATAATTCGAGTGTCAATACTTGAATAGTAATGTCATTATAATCTATTAGACACATCCAAAGAGAGAGCTGTAAATATTATGTAAAATCATAACCAACAATACAGTACAATTTTAAGATAGTCGAAGAATTAATAAAGAAATAAAAAAAATCATGCATATGATTTCATATAAGATTAATGAATTATAAAAATTGGTCTTCTCTAGTGTATTAAAGCATCTCATCATGGAATTTTTATTTTACATTTTTTTGGTTCACCATGAGAGATCATCCAAAAACGAATTAGTGATAACATGTCAATTCACATATTTGGACATCACTGGTAATTATAAAATTATTATGATAACATTCAATAAATTTACCAAAACAATTTATGTCAATATCTAATTACTAATGTTTGTCATATAATATTTTAATGACTAGTTATGACCTTTAAATATGATATATTATTATATAAAACAAATATAAAAATGGTTAAAATAATTCCATTTCGATCTTCAAAATTTCCTAAGAGATAGAACATTATCATTCCAGAATTATTATGAATAAATAATTTCATTTACCAATATTAATGATTAATTTATAAATGATTAAAATCTTTATTAAAAAACCACATATCTATAATAATAGGTCAAGAAGATCCCATAAATAACACAATAATTATTTATATAAAATTCATAACATAATTTTTAATATATCATTCCATATTCATTTATATACATAATTAGTCAAACTTTAATGACATAATATTAAAAAAATGTAGTTTCAATATTTCTATGCAGCTAAATATTAGTTATCAAATGATTACAAAATTATATAACTAATTAAATACTAATTTGAATTTTAAAAATAATTATTCTATGGGTTTATACGTAAAATAATAATAAGTTTAATCTATATTTAAATAATCATTATATTATACTAAAAATATTATCATGGTTTCTATAAAATTAATATTGACTTATGAATAAATAAAAATGTTTAAAACAGATAAATTAATAACAAAGTAAATAAAATTATCAAATGAATTTTAGAATATAGTGTCATGGAATTTTATATATTTTTTTAAAAAAATGATGTATCGAACTAAGAGTGACTATAGTGAATCCATGACATATATTACTTGTGAATTATAGACTTTCCATTCTATATTGTTGTGTGACCATTTCAGCCTTCCTTGTAGTTCAATGAAATAATGATAAATATCTTATATTTTTAATGAAACAAGTTTCATGAAATTCCTAGTTATGTTTATATAGTTTCCATTGGAAAGATATTTCTATATATAAAATTGAAAAATACTTGTATAGAAAAACAAGCACTATCATTGAAAAAAACATTCCAAAATCTAGTGATTGATTCAAGCATTTTTATAGTTGATGAAAACCTGGATAAATTTCATATCTATCTCATAAAGGGGTATCCAATCTAGTCTCACTAGCCAACTAGTTCCCCAAAATTAAGATACAGTTTCATAAAAACCTCAACCTCAAGGTTCAATGAGTTTCATGACTATTGAAGATCCATTAAATTTTCACAAGTTTGGTATCTCACGAATCTTCTACAATTTATCGATTATAGAGATCCCTCTTTTGTTCTCTTTTATGTAGCATGCCTATATCATAAACAAACTCATTCACATTGTAAGTATTTTTCATTTCAAATCCACCTCCCCCAACTCATAGAGCATTAGGTTTAATATATATTTAAATTTATGTCTTTTTTTAAATTTTAGCAACTATTATTTATTATAATTATTATATTAGTTTTTCTATTTTTTTGTTTATATTGAACACTTTCGATGATTTGATAATTGAAAATATATTTTTCAAAAATATTTGGTAGTTGATTGTGTTAAAGTTGTATTGAATTTTTATATATTGGGTTTTATAAATTTTATTTTATGTTTTATTATATTTTATTTTGTTATAGATTTATTTTAGGCGGAATATTTTGGTTTGGCCATATTTTTTTTACATGCATGTTTCTTCCATAATACTTTTTTGATTTTTTTTAGTTTGAATAAATTTTTTTAATATATAATAGTTGATGTATTTTTTCAATATTTATTCAATTTTATATAATTTTTTTAATAATTAGTTTTTTATATTTTTAAAATTTAATAACTTTTAATATTTAAAAATGTGGTAAAAAAATTTTATTTTAAAAATATTAATTTAAGAAATTTAAATTTGATAAATTATAAATTTTTAAATTGAAATAATTTAATATTACAACTCTATTTCATTAAATACATGTTTATAAATAAATAATTCTATTTGAGGAAATTAAATGTTTCTTATCAACATATTTTTTGTTTAAAAATTTTACTATGAAATAACATCATTCAAAATGTATTTTAATTAATTGAATAGAGCTTACGGCACATTATTCCATTTTTCCCTTACTAAATTCATATTGGGGCGCAGAGTTCCATAGTTAATGCCAATAACCAATAATTAACACTATTTTACACTATTAATTAATATATTAATATATTGTTTCATTGTAATTTATTATATATATATAATGATAAAGACAATAAAATAAAAATTGGTGTGGTTAGTGAAAGATGTTACATTCTGGCCTCGCCAAAGGATTGGTGAGATGTATAGTACCATAAATACCATCAATATAGGGATGTAGGATTTTAAATCTATATTTATGAAATAGTTTCCCTACAACCACACATTATATTCCTCCTTTCTATTTCCCAAAAACAAGATTTATTTGGATGTTATTTTGGGATGACACTTTTTCATTTAAATCTCTTCCACCTAGCCTTTAGTGATTTAATGCATTCATGGAAAGTAGATTATCTACCACTCTAATTTTTGAATGAAATATTAGTCATATGATATTTTATGTATAATAATCATGTTTCAAATGAAATCATTGAAAAATACATAGAATTTGTTGGGTTGTTAAATTATTTTCCAAAAAATTTACGTACAAAATCATTTTTATCATGGGTGTTTTTATATTAATAGTACATTATAAGGGGGATTGTTGATTCAGAATTGACTCCATTGATGAAATTATAGAACCTTGGATTTCACATCACCAAGTGATGACTTCTATAGGTGGAATACTGGTACTATCATAATTTTGATCTAATTTGGGAGTCCTACTTAATGGGGGATGAATGGGGATTACTACAAGTGTTTCATAAGGGGGGACAGAGGGGATTTTAGGGGTTATTTCCACTACCTTATTTTTTACATTTTCCTCATATTCTATTTAATATGATTCATTTTATTATAGAAATATTAATAATTATTTTGATATATCATTTTCTTCTCTTAGTGGTGTGTGTGTGATTATATCCCTAGATTTACTATTAGGTTGTATACACAACCACTATATATGATCCTTGGGTGAATATGTAGATGTTTCTCATCTTGATATAGAGAAGGAGAAGGTTTCTTACTTTTATAGTTGATGAACATCATTCAGTGGTTTTGATATTTGGAATTTATATATTATTGGAATTTAGTTGGTGGATTATAATGTAATACCACTAGTGGAACCCTGATGTATTTTGGAGTGTTGAGCCTTTTTGAATTTAGTTGTACAATTTTCGATCAAAATGAATCACTAATTGGTATTTATTATGCATATGATTATTATATTTTTTAATCATGCATCATATGTTTTCATGCAATTATATTTTACGACTAGTGGTAAAATTATGAATTAAGGAAAAAAACTGCCAATAATTTTGTATACCCTTGTTGTAACACATGGATATTTTAAAAAATAAAATTTTGACTGACAGTGTATTCAACATGCAATAGTATGATTAAATGACCATTAAAATATATAATCGTTATAACATAGCTGTTAAATTTATAGATATGAATTTTATTGAAGAAATTATAATATATATATATATATATATATATTTTTTACATATTTTATATTATTTGTAATTTTTTATAAAATAATCAATCAATTATTAGTAATGTAATTTTATTCTTCAAAAATATGTTTTCATCAATAATTATTTTTATTTATTTTCATGAAAAAATGTTTTAAAACATTTATGGTATTTTTAGAAAATAAATTTTATACAATGAAACTATTTTTTTAATTTTTATATAAAAATTTACATTGGCTGAAATTTTTGTATTTTTCAAAAAATATTCATTTTTTAGTAAATAGTAAAAAAATATGATTTTTTGAAGAAATGTATTTTAATTCAAATAAACAATGAAATTTTCAATAACCATTATGTTTTAAATATTATTTAATTTAATATAATTTATATTTAGATATATTAATTCAATTAATTTATTTTTAATCCACATCATCTTAGATTTTAGTAAATGTTTATCTTTGGGTAAAAAGACAATATTTATTTCAAAACCGATTCAAATAGCCTATTGTTTCCCTATTTTAAATAAATAAAAAAACCCATAATGAGTAAATATTTAAATAATATTTATATATCTAATAAAAATATATATTAATTTATATTCATACAATTATTTTTATCAATCATATAGTTCATATAGCATAATATTTTCGTTGATAATACACTTCCTAAAAACCCACTTTTTCATCACGTCCGAGGGTTTAACTTAAAATTTAATTTCTCAAATTATACTAATGGAATTATTTACATTGATTTCGTATTTTTATAAGAATAATTTATATATTCTAATTAGTTAAAAATAATTTTATAATCATATGAAGAGTGAAAATGGTAAAAATTAATCTCTATGGTTAAGGTACAAAGTGTATATCAAGGAATACACTACAAAATAATGGTCTAGTGAATGGAAAAACATGTATAATACTATTTTATGGACCTATATAGATCATATAATTCCAATTTCTTGATAATAATCAATTTATGAATGATTTGGAATGTAAAAAACATGGGTATAACATTTATTTAAAATGTTACAAGTGTGCCACTCACCTCAATTTTAAAAGGCCTACCACTACACCATATCACTCACACATAAAAAAGGATTGTTTTTCCTATAATTTTCCAACTCATTTAAATTACCTATGTTTCTATATATGAATACTATGTTTAAATATGTGTGTGATACTTTACATAGAGCTTATGTGAACTACTAAATACTTATTATAATTTAAATGTTAACATTAAACATTCCATCAAATTTGTGGGAATTTAAAGTATTATTTGAATTAAAAAAAATATTCTTTACATATTTATATATAATTAATTATTTTGTGACTAAATAATTATACATGATTTTTTTCATTAAAATGATTTTAATGTGGAAAAGTGTGGTTTATTACCAATAAATAAACAATTCACTCTTATTATAATATCTTTATATAATTTATATATATAATATATTCAATATAATTTATAAAAATCAAGTTATGTGCTTCTAGACATGTTATATGAATAAATAAAATTTTAGGGATAAAAGAATGATGTTTTCGAACAATGTAGTTTTTCCCCATATTGATGTTGCACCTATATTAAATCGACTATTTTATACATTTTAAACAAAAAATTGAAGAAATAAACTTCTTATTTTAATTTACAGTCTTATAATTTACATTGGTATAATTTTTTATATTTTTTTATATGATTCTTATTATAATGAATTGTGAAAAAATATTTTATTTTTAATTGAAAATTTTTTTTCATCAATATAATTTTGTGTTAAATTATATATAGTTTTGCTTCTAAATTATAATTTTATATTTTTTATCATTTAATCCAATTTTGTACATTTTCATGAATTTTACATTGAAATTTGACATATTAACATTGTGAACTTTAGAACATTTCTACATTAAAAACTCACATTCTTCTTCCATCTACAAGATTTATCTTTAATTAATTTCAGTGAAATATATGTTTGGATTTTTAAATATTAGATTACATATTTGGAATCATTTGGTACAAATTTAGTAAATAGTTCTATTTTTGATGGATTTATTAATAATAACATTATTAGAAAAGATGATTATAATTTTTCACTGTAAATCATGTAATTAAGTGTAATAATAATATAATAAATATCATAAAACTACTCTAACAAATGTCTTAATTTTATATTATGATTTATTATCGACTGATATAATCTACGAACCTAAATTATTTCATTTTAATCCCATAATGGAGTAATTAAAACATTTATAATATTTTTTTAATGTGAATATAAATATATCATATTCATGTCTCTCAAAACATTAACAAATTTAATATGTGGTTATACAAGTGATAATTTTGACTATAAATTGTATTTATTATTCTACAATATTAACCAATATCATGATTACTTATTTATAATTATTACTAATGATATAATTAAATTATATGGTGACATAATGATGATGATCTGATTGCTGTATTAGTGGAATAATCAAATTAAAAATATTAAAATCATTAAAATAAATATAAAATGATATAATTAGTGTCATCCAAGAATTTTATAGGTTTTAATCACATGTTATTATAATTTAAAGTAGGTTTTTAGAACGTTTCATTCATTGATGATGTTTTTTAAATGAAAACTATTAAATATAATTGAAATTCACACTATAGATATTTTAAAATAAATTATTTAAAAAAAAATCAAATTCTTACAAATATATAATTTGAACAACTGATTTGAATAAGTCTTAAAATTTCGTCATTTACTCACTCATTTTTTGCATTTCATTTCTTAGTACAAATATTATCCCTTAAAGTGTAAATTGCATGATATCATGGTTAGAATTTAAAGGGATAAATAATTATTAAAATAAACATATATGGAATATAATACAATAAAAACATGTTTAATATCTATTAGATAAATTTATTTTGACCCATAATCATACAATATTCATAATAAGTATGCTTTGGACCATTTGGATGAGAAAATAATTTATATTAATTTAATATTTTGAATAATTCCAAGAGATCCCCTCTACTCTAATAAAAAAGGGGACCCATTATTCTATATTTATCACACTTCAAAACCATTTTGGATCGAACAAGTTATATCCAAATCCCTTCCTGTAATCCTTCACCACTTCCTAGTTTAATTACATTGGGAATAACACCCTTCTTTTACGTGCTAATGTGTTATTCAGTGGAGATCATCTGATGATGATGTATAATTCATAATTAAGTGTTTATATATTATTTCTTCTCCCAAATCATTGTAATATTCTTAAATGATGATGAAATAATATCTCATGTATCCTCAATATAATAAGATGTTATTATTTTATTATAACTATCTAAATCCATCCCTAATTTCATTAAATGAGAAATAAATTATTCGTGCGAGTGTACGGTAGAGTAGAGCTTTGCAAACCGAAAAAATACTTTTTTACATCACCATATCTCAGGAATGGTAATAATGGTTGAATACATATTTATATATATGATATTCAAGATAGATTTTTCATTATTAAATAATAATATATCATTCTTTATCATAACATTCAATGCATGTAAAAATGATAACATCATTCGTGTGTACGTGGGAACTATCTCCTCCACGAGGGGATGTGATTCGTTTTTCATCACCACATCTCATCGATGATATATATATATATATTATTAATATTATATTAAAAATATTATGATATACATTTAATGTTATAATAATACTTATCTTCTTTCCATAATGATCATTGCAAATGAAAACGTTTGTCCTGCATACGTATGACATTATATCTCCATGGTTATAACATTGTTCATTTTTCATAACCTTATATGTATGGTTTTATTTAGAAGAATAATCGATTTACAAAATTTATTATTATTTCCAAAATATTATTTCGGAGATGATGAACTATTGACCACTTTAACTATTTTTGACTTACGTATTTCATTTTGGACTCATTTATCGAATATCGAAAAATGTCTGACATTAACTTAAATAATTAAGTAATATATAGAACATGATTGTTTTAGATGCTTTTGATCAGGGCTCACCATCTCACATGTCACCTAATGTGGATATTCACATCTGTTTCCCTGCATTACAACATTCCAAAGGTAGACATCATCCATCGCCTCTCCCGAGATATTTACTCCTTGATCAAAATGGGATGTTGGGATTCTGGTTTCTCCTTTCTTGAAATCCTCCTAAAAACTTGTCACCTAGTATGATTATACATTAGCTAATAATACATTGTTTATGAAATAATTCCAAGTGACATACCATTATGGACACTAGAGAGTTACACTTCTTCTATCCGGACATTCTGATGGGTCCTGTCAGTGTAGTGACCATCGTTCAAGGGAGTAGTCACGTTGGGGCATCAATGGAATGTATGGATTTTAAAACATTCAAACACATATATTCTTCCCAGAAATATGGATTGTAAAGGGTAATGAAACATGAGTTTCCCCACATTTATCATGGGGTTTATTATTTCAAAGATATGTCTCTATGATTTTCTTTGGCTTCCCATGTATACCAAGGGACATACTAAGCATTAAAAATGTCGTGGATATAGACGAAAATGATCATAACACTTAGTAAAGTGGATTAGATAGGCATGTCCCTAAGATGGAGAACCAAAAAGGTATTCCAGATGGGTGGAATGAGATGACCATTGAGGGAGTACCCAAGGAATGATGTGTCCAACCAAGTGAAGATTCAGATCCTTGAAGGCTGATTTGGACTCCACAATGGGTCGAGTGGGGAGGTTGACCCCAAAGAGGGGGACTCCATGGTTTATCATTGGATGTTATTGAACCTCTAGGAGGATTCCTATATACCCTATATAAAAAATAGGGTTCGAATCCCACATTGTTTGAAGAGGTGATTTGGGTATTAGACATTATTATCTTTCCATCACAACTATAGCACTATTGGTTGGATGATATGTATTGTGCGGTTATTATGCAATGTTAGCTTCATGGGTTCTATACGAAGCTATAGTGGATTTAATGGTGCATACACAATGAGGCATCCTAGATCAATGGTGTGATCCCACCGGGATGTGGTGGCCAATGTAAGAATCATGATGGAAAAGGATGATGTGATGATCAGAAGAATGGAATGTGGAATGTGATGGGTTTGGACCTCAGTGATGATTCCTATGTATCTCACTGTCTAGGAATCAATTTCCCTATAGTTCTCAGATTGGGAGATAAGACACTTAATGAGGAGGCCTATGAGAAGGAACATATGTGTGTGGGCCTGAAGAAAGTGAGACGTCCAGGATGGGGCATGATCCACTCGAGACACATTGGCTCGAAAGAAAGACCATGATGGGAAGTGGGTGCTGGGAATAAATCTCATGGAGGTTTCCTACGTATCCCAGTGAGAGGGAATCAATGTTAACTTAGTTTTGTATGGAGGTATATAATTGGGGTGTACAAAAAATAATATCCTTGAACATGTTACAGAGGCTTATATGTGGTTAGTGGACCTTCCCAAGAGGATCAATCATTGGTTGAGGAGTGTGGTGATGTGATGAGATTATGAATGGTTAGATTCTTGAATGGATGGATCATAACACCTCATATAGATGGATCTATAAGATGTGTCCCAAAAAGGAATGATGTCATATTCTGAGGGTATATCCCAAAAAATGAGCACTGAGGTTTACCATTTTTTGTGATTGAACCATGAGGATGCTTCCTATGTACCCTAATCAAATCAAAACATGAATTTTTTGGTGCATGGAATTTAAAATCAATTTGGAATAGAATGAGCTAACATGAAATAGTCAAATCAAATTGATTGTGGAGAGCAAGGAGTTGTTTTACTAAAACCTCAATGAGGATTCCTACATATTCTATTTAGAAGGTGGGGATCAAATTCTAAATAGTTCTAGGAGTGGAACGTGGCATAGGTGTGGTTAGAGGTGCAAGGAGATATTATTGGGCTTATCTGTGGATAGAATAATAAGGAGATATTCTGAGGTTTACACATGGTTAACATCCTTTGGTTATAGAGATTGTGACTTATGACCTGAGGGAAACCCGAAGAGGCAGTTCAGGGCTGACATAGATGATTCCCGACACACACATGGCTACAAAGCCCAGAGGGAATGAGAGAGTGAGAGGTTTCTAGTGCAAATCCCCTTTTCGGTCTTCTCAGACATGTTACACATGAGGAAATCACAGTTTAACATCATGTGATGAGGATGGGGGAAATTATTTTTAACGACTTACATCTCAAACGATGAGGACTCACATCTCATCCCTTGGACATGCATAACTTGTACCAACACACACATGGGGATGAAAAGGCACAAGAAATGCCCGAGAGCGAGCTGGAAGAGTGCTCAATTGAAGAGTCCATTTTAGCTGAGATATGTGAAGAATAAATAGTTATTAGAGTACCCATTTGAAGAATCATTAGGTTGGGTAACGCAACATGATGCATCGCTCAGGGGCCTTGAAATCACATCACAGAAGCATATAGGGTAATGTCGAAAAACGGTTCATGATGCTAGGGGGTCGACTAGAGGAGCATCACGATGGTAAGTATTTTTGTAAATGATGGGTGCTTCATGAAGGATTGGTGGTTCATGAAGGAAGGGTGATTTCTAATGGAAGGTTGATTGGTGAAAGAAATACATTAATAGTGCAAGGCTTCTCTTTAGAAATGACCTCATTATTCGAAGAGTTCCCCACAATGTTTTAATGATTTTTGGAGTCATGAGTGACACAAATGATATCCCTCCTTCATGAATGATTATGGCCTTTTCAAGGGCATCCATACAAGCATGGGAAATGAAAAAAAAATCAAAATCATAGCTCACATTGTCACGACCCATCTTTAGGCCCGTGCCGTGACTACCCCAAGCCCGCCTTCTATAGGCCAGGGGCTGGTGACTAGCACCAAGGCATAATTCCCTGTAAAAGGGAAGGAATTGACTTTGTAAAGTAAAAAAACACCACATAGAAAGCAAGAAGTAGAAGTAAACACTAAGTAAAAACAGAGTACTACAATAAGTGCGGAAAAGTATGTGGGCCAGAATACAATCCCAAACTGAAAGTAATGTACAACTGGAAGGGAAAAAAACAACTGAAAAGTAAAGCTGCAGCCTCGATCCGTCCACTGGACTCCCACCTAAAGGGTGAGTACATATAGCCTCCACAGCTCCTCGGGTCCAACAGTCCACTCCGAGTACATCCCACCAGTGGTCCCCCTCCAGGTACCGTCCTGCTCCGCAAGCCTCAACCACGATCAGCACTGTCTGTCATCTGCAACCAACACAACGTATTGCAGGCATAGCCCATGTAGGGGTGAGTATAAGCTACTCATTAGGGACCCCGAGACCCCCGAAGGTCTCCCATAATCCACAAAGGAAAATCCAAATAGGAGAGATACAATCACGAAGTAACATCCAACACTGCTTAGGTATATGCCCATACATATACCTAAGCCACCATTCTTGTTCGGCTCCAACATCCGAGCCCAAGTATAACCCTATCCACACAGGAAAGAAAAACGTAATCCACACAGGATAACACAACACAATCCACAAAAGAAAGCAAACAGGATTAAGCTCACACATGTATACTTCTTCGTATGATGATAGAGATGATCAGATATTTCCACTGATTCATCTAAGCCATCATACCCAAAATGGATCGATAAGTACTAACCCCCGCAATGACCCACAAAGGATCTGACCCACAAAGGATCGATAGGTAACTAACCCCCGCAAAGACCCACACAGGATCGGACCCACACAGGATCTGTAGGCGCTGGCTCACATAGAACCACTGAGCGCTGACCCACAAAGGATTTGACCCACAAAGGATCGGTAGCACTGATCCATGTTGGATCACTAAGTGCTGTAGTCATCGCTGTCGAATCCACTGAGGATCTCTGCATAGTCGTCGTCGTCGTCAGAGTCGCAAACGCAGCCAGCTCTAGGGTTCCCGCACACAGCAAGAACGTTCGGGAAGGTCTGCTTCACGATCCGAGAGGCTCATACATAAACTGACACATAGTCCACAGTTGATGTATCCAAAAGATCTGTATTGTCAACAGAAACTCAATGTCGCAGACGGCGCGTCAATCGAACGCCCGGTCTGAGAGATATTGGCTTTTTCGTCCCAGAGGCCCGATTAGTTTTTAAGGAAAAACCAACCTGACCATACTCCACCTGCATCCGAACCTCAGGCTGAGTAAGCCAAAAGATCCGTCTCACTAAGAGGAATCCAACAAAGTCGACGGCACGTCAATCGGACATCCGGAGCTCAGGTCATGAGTGTTTCCGCTCCGAGGGCCCGGTTGGCTTCGTGTATGAACCAACTCAGACGAACCCAAAGTATTCCAAAACCTTTAGTGCGATATAGAAAAACGGCCATCTCGATCCAGGGATTTCATCTCAACTGACGGTGCATCGTTCGGAGGTACGTAGCCCAAGATATGGGAAAAAGACCGAAGAGGGTCCAAAAACGGAGGTTTCGGGCCCGGACCGACCTGGCCCGAGACCCCCTAGGCGGCCCGACTGGGTGCGGCCCAACCTGGCTCGGCGACCTGGCGCGCTGGCGCACGGCGCCAGCTGGCTCGGCCGAGCCGTTCGGTTTGCGGGGGGCGCTGCCCCCGTGTTTTGTAATGGCGGCCCCCCTTAATGGGGGCCGCTAGCTGGCCGGCCGGGGGTTTGAACCCTCGGCAATTCCTTGCCCGTCCGGCTGGTTTCTGCCACCACGAGACCAGTGACGGCTGGTCCCCTCCCTGCTCTGACACCGGCTGCCCGCTTTCGGTGGCCAGTTCCCGTGCTCCGCCGCAGCCCAGTATCGGCCGCGACCTTCATTCGTCCGGTGCTGCGCGACGAAGCCACACCCCTCCGATGCGGCCCCGCTCCGGCCACGGTGTTTTTTCGGTTCTACGGCGCGGCGCAACAGCACCACGACTTGGTTAAATTTCACGGCGTGACACGACGGCCCCGCGCATTACTTGCCGTACGATCCCGCGCGGTGCGACGGCACCGCGCCATTCCTGTTCCAACCACATTAGAAACAATAACATGGATAAGGGAGTAGGGTCGGCCGTGTTTGTGCGGTCTTGCCCCCTCTCGTGAATCGATAGCAATTGGTCGTATTTTCACAAAGAACGACAAGGTAGTATTCACAAACAAATAAATAAATAAACCCCTACCTCGAGCATAGCTTGAACGGAGGTTCGTCGAACGAGGATTCGTCGCAGAAAAACCATCGCGGAACGAGATGTTGCGGAAGGAGACATCGCGGAAGAAGACGTCGCGGAAGAACCGTCACGGTATACGGCGTCGAGTAGTCAGTCTCTGATGACTCGGCGTTCTTTGACGGATTTCGTTGCATTCTTCACGTTCTTCGTGTTCTTCGACGAATAAGATGAAGGACTTCTAGCTTCCCTTATCTTTTCTCCCCAAACCTCTCAAGCAACAAGTCCCCAAATAAAATAAGCACCTCCCTTATTTTATTAACTCAACAAAGCTTTTGAACATCAAACATCCACACTTAACTCACTTAATTAATAACATAAGTTGTCAAAAAATAATGGTGATTTGAGGGGGGTTGAAGAATATAAAGGGGTGTGGTTCGTGTGGGCCCCACCACCCTCATGAACTCCCTTGGGAAGTTGGGTAGTTACCCAACTTCCAGCCAAAGCCTTAAACCACTTAAAGAAAATAAAAATTGTAGTTAAATTATAAATTAAACTTCCACAATTTTTATCATCTTCTCTCATGAAAATGCAACCCCGGAACAGGTGTTCCTAAGCAATTACCGGAGCTGCGGTTCCATCGGTGCCCTCGGAATTTGATTCCAAGCACCGGTTCAAAAGATAGGAATTCCCGCTCATTCGTTCACTGAACGTACTCGAGCTAAACTTAGGATAGAAATTCCAGGAACACCGGGCCTCGAAATCAAGTGCCGTCAGAAACTGCGTTCTTGTAAAATCTCAAAGAAAATTAAGAAACAATCGTCCTTGAATTTTACGGGTCTTTACATTACTCACACCTCAGGGATTTACATCCCTGTAAAGATACATCGAAGACTGGGGAAACAAATGTGGGTACTGTGCACGCATCTGAGCCTCCCGCTCCCAAGTGCTCTCCTGGAGGTTCTCGTGCTGCCATCTGATGCACACCAGAGGAATCGACTGTCCACGTAGGACCTTCTCTTGTTGATCCTCGATTTCCACCGGGACCTCCATGAATGTTGCCCCATCATCAATGTCATGCTCCCCATGGTCAATGATATTCATCGAGTCGTGCACATATCTCCTCAGCTGAGATACATGGAAGACATCGTGCACCTGGTGCAACTGAGGTGGTAGAGCTAGGCGATAATCCACCTCGCCAATCCTGTTGAGGACCTGGAATGGTCCGATGAAGCGTGTAGACAACTTTCCGCCCTGGAAATATCTTCTTAATCCACGTCGAAGTGAGACACTCAAGAAGACGTTGTCGCCATCCTCAAACTCTAGTGGTCTCCGCCTCCTGTCATCATAAGACTTCTACCGGCTCTGAGCTGTCCTCATCCGCTCCTGGATGACATGGTCCTTCTCTGTCGTGGCCTGGACCATCTCTTGTCCCACAAGTGCTGAATCCCCAGGGACTGTCCAGCACAAAGGAGATCTACAAGTTCGGCTGGAAAATGCCTCGTATGGTGTCATCCCGATGGTGGAGTGCTAGCTGTTGTTGTACGCAAACTCCACCAAGGGTAGGTGGTCCTCCCAGCTGCGACCAAAGTCGAGGAAAAATGCACCGAGCATGTTCTCGAGAGTCTGAATGGTCCTCTCCCTCTGACCATCTGTCTGAGGGTGAAAGGCTGTGCTCAGACGTAGCTGTGTCCTGAATTCCACCTGCAACCCCTTCCAAAGTCTGCAAGTAAAGAGAGCATCTCAATCGGAGATGATAGATGATGGCACACCATGAAGCCGCACAATCTCCTGAACGTAAAGTCATCCCAAGATCTCCACTGAGCCCTCCTCTATGATGGGTAAGAAGTGTGCCGACTTGGTGAGTCGGTCGACAATCACCCAAATGGAGTCTTGACCTCTAGAAGTGTGTGGAAGTCCAGTCACGAAGTCCATAGATATGCCGTCCCACTTCCACTCCGGGACCTCCTAAGGCTGTACCAAGCTTACTGGTACCTGGTGCTCTGCCTTCACCTGCTAGCAGGTGAGGCATCAAGAAACGAACTCCGCCACAACCTTCATCATGCCCGGACACCAGTGTTGTCGTCTGAGATCCTGGTACATCTTTGCCACTATAAGATGTACCGCTAAAGGAGAAGTATGAAACTCTCTCAGCCCCTCCTCCCGTAAAGCAACTGGTACCAAGGTACGTCCTCTGAAAAGGATGTCGTGCTCTGCTCGAAAGGAGAAACCATCAGGTGCCTGTCCTGAGGATATCTGTGCACGCCACGTCTCACATTCAGCGTCCCCACGCTGTGCCTCTGACCCGTTGTAGTAGTGGAGGGGTGACTGTGAGAGACTTATGGAAGGCTGCTCCATCTCTATCGACGAAGGATATCTGCAAAGAGGCTAGCTACTCTGTCGCCTCCTCAAGTAGCTGAATGCCCGTCCTCCTACTGAGATCATCGTCTACCACATTCCCCTTCCCAAGAGTATAGACTATCTCAAAGTCATAGTACTCGAGGAACTCGAGCCATCACCGCTGTCTCAAATTCAGGTCCTTCTGAGAGAAGATGTATCTGAGACTCTGATGGTCAGAAAAGACTGTAAAGCGCTCGCCCATCAGGTAGTGTCGCCATGTCTTCAGAGCGAAGACCACTACTGCAAACTTCAGGTCATTGGGAGCATAGTTCTGCTCATGCGGCCTCAACTGACGTGATCCATAGGTGATCACGGCCCGCTCCTGCATCAGGACACATCCGAGTCCGGTCCCTGATGCATCGCAGTAGACTACGTACCCTACTCCCTCCTCAGGAAACCTCAAGATAGGTGCGCTGGTCAATCTCTGTCTCAGCTCCTGGAAGCTCTGCTGACATCTTTCTGACCACACAAAGGGTTTCCCCTTCTTTTTCAAAGCTGAGAGTGGTGCCACAACTCTGGAGAAGTCTGGCACAAATCTCCGGTAGTATCCAGCTAGTCCCAAGAAACTCCTCACCTCCGTCACGCTCCTGGGTGGATCCCAAGCTAGCACTGCCTCGATCTTCGTAGGATCCACCGCAACTCCCACCTCAGAGATGACATGTCCCAAGAAGTGGACCTTGCATATCCAGAACTGACACTTTGAGAGCTTTCCATAAAGTTGGTGCTCTCGGAGTGTGTCTAGCACAACCCGCAAGTGGTAGGCGTGTTCCTCCTCAGCCGTCGAGTAAATCAAAATGTCGTCGATAAAGACCAAGACAAATCGATCGAGGTATGGCTAAATGATCCTGTTCATGAGGTCCATGAACACTGCTGGAGAATTGGTTATGCCGAATGGAATAACCAAGAACTCATAGTGGCCATACCGACACCTGAAGGTCTTCTTCTGCACGTCCTCGTCCCGAACTCTGAGCTGATGATAACCTAACCTAAGGTCTATCATTGAGAACCACCGTGCTCATTTGAGGTGATCGAAGTGGTCATCAATCCTTGGTAGCGGATACATGTTCCTCACTGTCACCTGGTTCAGGCGATGATAGTCAACAAAAAGTCGCAAGCTCCCGCCCGCCTTCTTAGCGAACCAAATCGGGGAAGCCCAGGGTGAAACACTGGGTCGGATGAAACCCTTCCCTTGGAAGTCCTCCAACTATACCCGTAGCTCTCAAAGCTCAGCGGGGTCCATCCCATATTTTGGAGTTAATATCAGGGCTGTCCCAGGGTACATGTCCATATAAAAGTCTACCTCTCTGCGAGGAGTTAGTCCTAGAATGTCATCGGAAAAGACGTCCACATACTGATCCACCACTGCAGGAAAACCAGGACTCCGCACATCAACTGCTCCTAGGTTGAGACTATCCAACTGATGAGTGATGGGCTATCCTCTCCTCTACGAGAGTCCTTCATGTGCTGCAAAGGCTCCCTTCTCACCGGTGATGGTGAAACTGCTCCCATCAGTGCGTACACATCGCACCTTGCTCCTAATATAGTCAATATGTGCATGGACTGTAGATAACCAATCCATGCCCAAGATGACGTCGTAAGGCCTCGACCCCACTACAAGAAGATCCCAACCGAAGCTCTCGCCTCCTAGAGTAAGCTCACACTGCCGGTACCAGTGCTTAATCGTCATGTCTGCTCCTGTAGGAGTCTCTAGACGTAAGGATCGAGCCAACAACTCTATCGGAATCTCCAAGATCTGAACAAGGGAAACGGCTATGAAATAGTGACTTTCTCCTGTGTCTATAAGAACTGCAGCAAGGGTGGAATAGACACAGATAGTACCTCAAATCATCTCGGGCCCACAGTGTCCGTAGGCTTTGGCTGCCTGGAGATGTGCTTGTCTCTACCCGCGAGATCCCTGTGGTTGGGGTGGACCTCCTAGCGGTGGTGGTGGTAGAGCCTCAAAGCGTTTCCCACCACCTGTTGCTCGGCCAGATCCTCTACCTCGCCCACCTGCTCCCTACGGACCACCACGGTCAACCCTCTTCCTCTGCCTGGGTGGTCCCTCAACCGTCTGTTGCTCCTCGGCACGACGGCTCGGGCAGTCACGAGCCATGTGGCCCTGCCCGCTGTATGAGTAGCACTCCTGCCTCTCGAAAGATTGGCTCCACGCAGTGTGCCCCGCACTGCTGAGCCAGTGTCCTGAGGTCGTCTACTTGATGTTCTGGTCTTCCTGGACCCATGAGTAATCCGTCGACTGCCTACTGCAGAATACTCTACTACGTACCGCCCCGCGGTATGTCTCGCTGCTGAAGAAGGCTCAATAAGAAAGCTCTCGATCAAAAGGGCTCGCTCCAGTACTCCTGCCTGAGTCGGAATACTGAGGGAGATCAGCGATGCCTTGATCTCATGACTCAATCCCTGCTCAAAGGTCCGGGCCCAGAAGAATGGGTCCCGTACCATGTCTGTCGAGTAGAGCGAGAGATCGGTAAATCTCGCCGAGTACTGGGTGACCGTCAAGCTGCCATGCCGTATCTGTAGAAGCTCCAGGTTGCGCACCGCACGGAGGGTGGCTGGGACGAACTCCAAGCAAAAAACGCTCTCAAAGTCCGTCCAGAGGAAAGATGCCTCATCGTGCACTTGGAGCATCAAGCTCCCCCATCTGCCTGATGCCGCGTGCAGTAGGATCGTTGCGAGGATCACCAGGAGGTCTGCTGGTGTCCTCACTAACCGGAAAACTCGTACAACTGCCTCCAGCCAGTCCTCGGCTCCCTGGGGGTCCGTCTCCCCATGGAACCTGGGAAGTCGATGGCGCTGGAACTCGTGCAGTGCACTAAGGCGATGTGCATCGTCCGCGGCTGGGGCTGGAAGCATCGGTGGCTCGACAGGTAAAGGTACTGCCGGTGCCTCAGCTATCAAAGGGCCCTACACCGAGGCCTCGTCACTCAGTGGGTTGTCATCACACACAACTCTTGGAACCCTAGCTGGTTGCCGTCGTGGGGCCATCCTGAAAAGAAACTGGTGCACCACGGTCAAGAAGTATACCTGGTGAGCTGACATAGAGTAATCACATAGAAAACATGAAACACACATGCAATCAATGTTTTCGTGCATTAAGTCGGAAATCAGAAGTTAGGGTCCTGGTGTACAGATACATCAGCCGCCGCACCAACACTAGACTCCCTGTACTGATAACCACACCCAATACGTTTAACACTATTGCTTCACATAGAAAAATATCAGAGTCCCAAGTTCTGCGGTAGAACCTAACTCCTCTGATACCAATTTGTCATGACCCATCTTCGGGCCCGTGCTGTGACTACCCCAAGCCCGCCTTCCATAGGCCAGGGGCTGGAGACTAGCACCAAGGCGTAATTCCTGGTAAAAGGGAAGGCATTGCCTTTGTAAAGTAAACAAACACCACAGAGCAAGAAAGGATTCGAAGTAAACACTAAGTAAAAACTAAGTACTACAGTAAGTGCGGAAAACTATGTGGGCCAGAATACAAACCCAAACTGAAAGTAAAGTACAACTGGAAGGGAAAACAGCAACTGAAAAGTAAATCCGCATCCTCAATCCGTCCACTGGACTCCCACCTGAAGGGTGAGTACAGATAGCCTCCACAACTCCTCGGGTCCAACCGTCCACTCTGAGTACGTCCCGCTAGTGGTACACCTCCAGGTATTGTCCTGCTCCGCAAGCCTCAACCACGATCAGCGCTGTCCGTCGTCTGCAACCAACACAACATAGTGCGGGCATAGCCCATGCAGGGGTGAGTATAAGCTACTCAGTAGGGACCCCGAGACCCTCGAAGGTCTCCCAGAATCCACAAAGGATAATCCACAAAGGAGAGATACAATCACGAAGTAACATCCGACACTGCTTAGGTATATGACCATACATATACCGAAGCCACCATTCTTGTTCGGCTCAAACATCCGAGCCCATGTATAATCCAGTACACAGAGGAAATAAAAATGTAATCCACACAGGATAGCACAACACAATCCACAAAGGAAAGCAAACAGTATTCAGCTCACACATGTATACTTCTTCGTATGATGATAGAGATGATCAGATATTGCCACTGATTCATCTAAGCTGTCAGACCCACGAAGGATCGATATGTACTAACCCCCGCAATGACCCACAATGGATCTGGACCATAAAGGATCGATAGGTAACTAACCCCCGCAAAGACCAACACAGGATCAGACCCACAGAGGATCTGTAGGTGTTGGCTCACATAGAACGGCTGAGCACTGACCCATACAGGATCGGACCCACACAGGATCGGTAGCACTGATCAACGTAGGATCGCTGAGTGTTGTAGTCGTCACTGTCGAATCCACTGAGGATCTCTGTACAGTCGTCATCGTTGTCACAGTCGCAAATGCAGCCAGCTCTAGGGTTCCCGCACACAACAAGATCGTTCAGGAGGGTCCGCTCTATGAGCCGAGTGGCTGATACATCAACTGACACATAGTTCAGAGTTGATGTATACAAAAGTTCCGTATCGTCAATAGGAACTCAACGTCGCAGATGGCGCGTCAATCGGACGCCCGGTCTGAGAGTTATTGGCTTTTTCGTCCCAGGGGCCCGGTTGGTTTTTAAGGCAAAACCAACCCGACCGTACTCCACCTGCGTCCAAACCTCGGGCAGAGTAATCCAAATGATCCATCTCACTGAGAGGAATCCAACAATGTCGACGACATGTCAATCAGACATCCAGAGCTCAAGTTATGAGGGTTTCCGCTCCGAGGGCCCGGTTGGTTTCGTGTATGAACCAGCTTGGTTGAACCCAAAGTATTCCAAATCCTTGAGTGCGATATACATAATCGACCGTCTCGATCCAAGGATCGCATCGCAACTAACAGCGCATCGTTCGGAGGTCCGTATCCAAAGATATGGGAAAAAGACCGTAGAGGGTCTGAAAACGGGGGTTTCGGGCCCAGACCGACCTGGCCTGAGACCCCCTGGGTCGGCCCGATCCGGGGAGACCCGACCCGGGTCCGGGTCGGCCCGGATGGGCACAGCCCGGCCCGGCGGCCCGGCGCGCTGGCACGCGGCGCTAGCCAGCTCGACTGAACGGCCGAGCCATTCGGTTTGCGGGGGGGGGGGGGGGGGGGGGGGTGGTGGGGGGGTTGCCCCCGCGTTTTGTAATCGCGGCCCCCCTTAATGGGGGGAGCTAGCTAGCCGGCCGGGGGTTTGAACCCCCGTCTTTTCCTTGCCCGGCCCGCCCACCCCGGTCGGCCGGTTTCTACCACCATGGGACTGGCGACGGCCAGTCCCCTCCCTGCTCCGACACCGGCGGCCTGCTTCCGGCCACCGGTTCCCATGCTCCGCCGCGGCCCTGTATCAGCCGCAACCTTCATTCGTTCGGTGCGGCGTGACATCGCCCCACCCCTCCACCATGGCCCCACTCCAGTCGTGGTGTTTTTGCGGTTCTCCGGCGTGGCACGACGGCGCCGCGACTTGGATCAATTTCACGGCACGGCGCGACGGCGCCGCGCATTACTTGCCGCACAATCCCGCGCGGTGCGACGGAACCCTGTCATTCCCGTTCTAACCAAATTAGAAACAATAACATGGATAACAGAGTAGGGTCGACCATGTTTGTGCGGTCCACCCCCCTCTCGTTAATCGATATCTATTGGTCATATTTTCACAAAGAATGACAAGGTAGTATTCACGAAAAAATAAATAAATAAACCCCTACCTCGAGCGTAGCTTGAACGGAGGTTCGTCGAATGAGGATTCGTCAAGGAATAACCGTCGCGGAAAGAGACAATGCGGAAGGAGACGTCGCGGAAGAAGACGTCGCGGAAGAACAGTCACGGTATACGACATCGCGTAGTCAGTCTCCGAGGACTCGGCGTTCTTCAATGGAGTTCGATGCATTCTTCGCATTCTTCGTGTTCTTCGACGAAGAAGATGAAAGACTTCTAGCTTCCCTTAGCTTTTCTCCGCAAACCTCTAAAGCAACAACTCCCCAAATAAAATAAGCACCTCCCTTATTTTATTAACTCAACAATGATTTTTAAAATCAAACATCCACACTTTACTCAATTAATTAATAACATAAGTTGTCAAAAAATAATGGTGAGTTGAGGGGGGTTGAAGAATATGAAGGGGTGGGGTTCGTGTGGGCTCCACCACCCTCATAACCTCCCTTGGGAAGTTGGGTAGTTACCCAACTTCCACCCAAAGCCTTAAACCACTTAATGAAAATAAAAATTGTAGTTTAATTATAAATTAAACTTCCACAATTTTTATCATCTTCTCTCGTGAAAACAAAACCCCGGAACAGGTGTTCCTAAGAAATTACCGGCGCTGCGGTTCTATCGGTGCCCTCAGAATTGGATTCCAAGCACCAGTTTAAAAGATAGGAATTCCCGCTCGTTCGTTCACTGAATGTACCCAAGCTAAACATCAGATAGAAATTCCGGGCACACCGGGCCTCTGAATCAAGTGTCGTGAGAAACTGCGTTCTTGTAAAATCCCAAATAAAATTAAGAAAAAAATTTCCTTTAATTTTACGGGTCTTTACACACATTGCTCAAGTTCATGGGGCGATCTATTTTTCCCTTTAATTAGCAATTATCAAGAGACTAGTGATGTGGGAGGTCGTAATGAAAATAGTCAGGGTAACAATGGTAATTTGGGGTGAGCCTACTATTTATATAAAAAGGTGATTCACAGTGCTTTTTGGCCTCACCACAAAGAAAGGAACTGTGTGACACAAAGAAAATGTGACATTGAGAAGTAGAAAGGGTCTGTCAGACTCTGTTAGACTCATGAAGTTACTATGAATGCAGAGATCACAGGGGTATTCATGGAGGAAAATGGGAGCAACAGATTGTCAGATCCTTGTTAGACTTAGACGAAGTCACAAACATATTGTCCACTTTTTCCACAGTGGTTTGTGGTGCTCTTTGGACTTATGATAAACCATTACGGATTCTCGCGTTAATGGTGCAAAATAATATCTATAAAGAAGCTCTGTGAAACATACATTATAGATGATTTTAATGTATTTCTATGTAATTCGCGTTCAGATTAGTTTCAAACTGGAAGTGAATATATTCCGACATTCTATAGAAACACATTAGGTCCCATAAAATTCCCCTCTCAGAATGGGGGATGAGGGAAAAAGAGGTCTGGATTAGAAAAGGTGGGTCACCAAGAATATCTCATATGTTTGCAATGCTCTCTCCGGAAGAATGCAGGCATGGCATATAAAAATTCTTAGGTAAAGGTCACTGTGAAGCTCATATCATTCATCTCTTATAAATTAGGCGTAATGATCCCATTTCACTTACTACATATCCGTGAACTATTTCTTCAAAACTCTTTTTCACCAAGTAATCCACGCCGGAAACATGACTTTGCGAACATGGTTCCCAGTTCTTCTTCTCTATGAACACTTACTATCGAATCAATACAAGGAGTTCTACATCTCCATTTTGATTCATTAGAAGAACATCACTACCCCGTGGAATGATCCTTCACCAACGACCTCTATGAATGATCCCCATGATTGAGCATTGTGAACATTCCAAAAAATACTAAATCCTGAAAAAATGGATACTCAAGAGGCTACTTAGATGGTTCTTGCTGGTACATCTTAGAGGGAATCATTGGATAATAATATCCACAAAGGAGAGTATGCTTAGAGTCACTCCATCGATGAATTGTTGACATAGCTATAATAGGATTCTCTGAAGGAAAATTTGTTTGAAAAATATTTCCACAATATAAATTTGGCTTGCTAGATAAAGTCTTCATTACGGAGGATAACATAGATTAGTTTCCCTAGTTGTTCAGGAGAACACTAGGACAACATGAGTGGTACATGGATATAGACATCCATATGTTGGATGTATCATACCCCTTTCACAGTTCACTTCCCCTACCAACATCTCAATGTCGTCAACCGAAAGGCATTGGAGGAACAACCATCCTCGTCTCAGTTAAATCCAATCATTAAGGTAGGGCTCATGCACCTGGAGAAGGGGTGGATAAATAGATGGGATTTTTTCCAAGGTGGAAAGTTCACAAATGAGTGGGCATGTGCTTACTATGAATGTGTGTATAGCGCAGAGATCGAGACAACAATGATGTTATTAGGTCTGATTGAAGCAGTGTCGGCTTCCCAATTTTACGTCTCCCAACTAAAGGAAATAATTTTGTATCTACTGAGTTGGTTGTTAAAAAATATCAACATGCTCCACTTGCATTACATGGAGGATTGCATCAGCCTATTGGACTTCCATATGATATCATGCTTCCCAATTCATGAGGGGAATTATGACCATCCCATTCCTGCCAGGAATGCATAGAAGGTTGCGGGATCATTTCTTCTCAAGAAAAGGTGTTGCAAAACCTGGTTCTAGGAATTTACAATGATAAGTAGAACACCATGGAGGTACACTTAATTCCATTGTTTAGTTACATTCTAAATATTCCACTATATATGGCTTCTGAGGGGAAGGAAACACCCAGGAAACTACAAGTGAGGCCCCAAAACTATCTAAGGGATGCTTAGAAAGGTATGGATGGCCCTTACTGGTGGATCCTAGAAGATATCTAATGGAAGTTATGGTGCTTCATAATCAAGGAGGATCAACATCCAATAGTCAGGATGGATGGATTCTTCTCGAACCTCATTTATGGATTAATGTTACAAGCGAGGGATGAACATATGAGAAAAAGTCCAATCACATTCATCATGGAGATGATGTTGGCCTATTTGATGTGCAACAACCTGGGTATCCCAGTGATAGAAAAGTATTATCACTTACTTCGGCGCAATAGTCCAAATAATAGGACATTATATTTGTGTGGGGAATTCCACTTCATATATATCTATTTCATGACATACATGGGAGGACATGAAAACATCAAATCCATCTCCCTTCCTGGGTCATGTTTCTGACCTACAATTATAAACATTGGGGGGATCTTCTTGGTCAACCTAGGTCACGGGGTAATCCTAAGTAAGATGAGTCAAGAAGACTAATTTATTTTCACCCATTCCCCCATCCAATGGGGAAATTCACAATTGACAACCCATACACCATAGAAAAGTGATCTTGTCTGCTATCCTTTCTTCATGAAGTGTTGTGGCTTGGGTGGACTATGAACCAATTACTGAACTATAAATCCCACTCCGATTTTCAACGATGAAAAATGTAGGTACATGTTTACTCAGAGGGTGTACCTAGGTGTGCGTCATGAGGACCACTTATGCATGATGAGGAATATTTGGCTGAATTTCATGTAGGAAGATGAGAATATTTCGAGTGATCTTCCATATCCCACAACTATATTCCAGAAAATTTATGAATATGGAAAGAGTTGGGAAGCTTATTTTTAGGTTGAGATGCAAATGAGGCTAGAAATCTGGGGTAGTAAATATGTATTCCCTTCATCGCGATGTTGATGCCAATCTACACTGAGGGGAATTTGTGAGGGGTGGTTCCAACATGCATCATAGTGATGAAGTTGCAGGAGTAAGGGATGTAGACCATGACCTAGCACCAACTGGTGGTGGATAAGGAATGGTGGAAGCAGTTTAATGCCCAGACGCTCTGACCAAGAGGACCCATCAGAGTGGTGAATAATTGAGGTGATTCTTCAAGGAAGATCCTTAGGCTCATAGAAGAAAATGTTATGGGAAGTGCCTCCGCATGATGCTGTCTACCTAGAGACATGGAAAGACTGATACCCCATCAAACAAATCATCAAAATTTAAACCTATGGGAGAAAGTGAATAGGTATGTAATGGTTCTATTAAAAATCAACTTCAAAAAAGTGGATTTATCATTGCCTCACCCCTAGGGAGAAAATTCATGATAGAATTGGAGGAACTGGTGCACTCCCAATGTACCTCATGGTCTATGAAAAAAGGGTGATTGTTCATTTGAACATGACGTCCCCAACTATGTTGTCAGCGGCTCAGCTGATAAAGGAGTTCCCCTTTTATGAAAACCTAGATGGACCCTGGGGTGAATCATTCAGTGAGGATAAACTCTATGTGATGGAGTAATAAATGGTTTATATGGGAAATATTCTAGAAGAGTGAGAAATCATAGCCTTAGTGGAAGCATCACTAGCTGGACTAGATTCATATCTTGAAGTAATCTGTAAAATGACCCCTTATGTCTTTATATATTTCACTTCATATCATTTCATTGTCATATATCAACTTGGGTAGATGGACCTTATTCTGTGTTCGCCAACTGGTAGAGATGAAGGTGTGGTGATAGGTATGGTGGATCAAGAAAATGGACCCTCATTTGGGGAATAAATAGTTGTAATGTCTATTTGTGCTAGGGAGGCCCAAATGGTATCATTGAAATCATTGGAACCCAAAATCCTATATGGGGGGCATGACCCTAAATCCTATCTATGAAAATCCACTTGAAAGACCACATGAATCAACCACTTGTCCACTATATGCTTCCTACCTCACAAATTCATACATGTTGTTTTCTCAATCAAAATGAAATACATGACCCTTTCCTGAAGAGTCCTCATAATAGCATGCATATTACTAGTACATATGGTCAGTGGACCCATGTCCCATGTCCTGAGAGGGATTCTAATCCATAAAGAACCATGTATCTAAGATGGAAATTCAATGGTTTCAGATGAGTGATCAATTATGATCACGAGTGATTCCACATAAGGGGAAGAACATGTAATCAGGTGGGCTGACATCATTAAAATACAATAAAGAAACAAGGACTAACTAGAATACATGGATCCAAACTATTTGGATGCAATTCCTAGAAAATATCTTAATCCCATGCTCCGGGAAACAATTCTTGAGTATGAACCAGCTGAACATGTGTAGATAGGAAAATAGGATTCTGACAGAGCTGAGGATATCCAGAAGACACAACACCAGGAATGGAAACCAATCAAATTCATCATCAAAAAGTTTTTAGAAGATGATTGTATTGGTTCAATGGGATATATTCTCTATTGGATGCGTGATCTATGTACTAGGGGTAAATGGGAGAAATTTTACCTTGTTGATCCATGATTACATCATTGAGAAGATGCGGAAGAGTAGTCAGCACTTGGAAACTGCATCATGAATGAAGAAGTCTGAGAATATGTAGAAGCTCCAGGAGGACGATCAGGTGATCCAACAAATTGATGAAAAGATTAGTTAGCATCTCACATTAGTCTGTAGGCTTAATAATATCGTTGAATGAAGAAAGGTCCCACATGAGGAATCAAAAGATCAGCTATGTCAAGTGAGTTGTCGTGTGGTAGAACAACATGATGAATGGTGTTGAATGAAGACTAGGGCTGGTGATTTTCTATCTATAGACATTGATTATGAGGAGTTTAGGAAGCGGTAATAACCAATAGAAGCAACATTCCAGATAGTGGAGGAATTGTGAAATTCCATTGAAGTGGTTGATCACTAAGGATCATGTTCCATCCAAACTGCAACATAATTTCTGAACATACATATTTATTTATACTATGTTCATGTATATATTTTGACTTTACATGATTACTACATCAGAATCATATCTTGGGGAATAACGAACGATCAATCCCTAAACTCACATTGGTCATACCCAATATGAGAAAAATGGGTTGACCATAAAATTATCCACATTGGATATGAGATAATGAACCAATCATTGATTACTCATGGTCTTATATGTGTTGACATACCACCCAGTGTATTCATGTTGAGAGGGGGGGGGGGGTCATGACCAGAGATTATGATTCCTAGAACTTCTGACTTTTCTTTCCCAATGTGCATAATTACTCAAGCAAGATAACACCAGGGGCATTGGAATAAATATGTACAATGTGAAATGATAAGCATGAATAACAATACATAAAATTTGGAACACAATTATGGACATAGGATGATAGAGTATAAATGTTGACCATATCTGGAACACATCATCCATATTATGTTAGCCTAAAATGGGAAAAAACAAACAAGGGCCAACAACAAACTGTATTCAAAATCACAGGTCCAAACTCGATGTGTCATCTGGTTTCCTCCAAAAAATATTCCCAAAACGGTAGGGGGTCATTGAGGATGATCATCCGTGATGATAGGGGGTTACCTTTAATGTGAAAGGGGATGATGGTCTATATAATGGGTATGAAATTCATGAATATGGAGTGATGGGATGTTCAAATGTTTTCCATGACTCTATAAACTATTCCACCATGACGAGAAGATATTTCATTGACCATATAGGTATATGTAAAGATCAAACCTAAATCTATAAAAGAACACTCTAGAGTGGGATAGGGATGCCTTTCAGTTTTTATAAATGTATATAACGATGATAGGCACCTATCTTAACATCATACTGTGTGGATGATGCATGGAATAGTTCAAAGTCGTATGACCATGATGTTGCACATTTTTTATGGTTATACTTATGGGACCCTAGAATATAGTTTAATGTAAAACTACCTTGACCATAAAAAGACTAAATTATATTGTTTGTACATCATGACAGAAACGAATCCCTATCTGAATAAGAACTAAAGAAGGCCCATGTGATTCAGACACACCTTAAGATGAAAGGAGTCCAAAGAGGAGAAAGGGTTACCAAACCCATGGCTAGACCCAAAGTGAACATGCACAGGAATCAAAATTTATCTTTCGAGTGAATGAATAATGGTGAACAATATTCTTGAATGTTTTACAGTTTATCATGATACGGTAAGGATGAAGGAGGTTTGATTTGAAAATGGGAAATAATGTTATGGATGAAACCAAGTTTGATGATCTAGATGTCACTATATATCCTGTATAGATGGGAATCAAGCCGCATGTAGTTATAAAAGGGTATTATTCTATGTAGGTCAGACCCATGAAAATTAGAATATGGAAATAGATATTTCTTCTTTCTACTTTTGATGGTTGTTGGAACTCTTTTTTTAGCGACTGGACTGGGACCAATAGTTTGAGTGTCCTTACCAGAATCAATCCTTGTGTCAGTATTGACAAGTGGCGTGGTTGACGAACAATGGGAAAGCAGATTCCCTCTCTCGTCTGAACACCTCAATGTTGTGGAGTTTTTCATCATGTGGCCAGGATGATGATTTCACAATTTAAGGATGTTTCCAAGGAACAACACACGCATATTAACATCATACTATAAAGATTCAATAGTTCAATGTACATCTATATGAGGATGTGTTTTTTAATTTCATGTTTCTTGGAAGAAAGTGATATTAGTTTATAGTCATAGAACACAGACCATAAAGTGGTGCATCATCTCTATGTGAGTATAACCCTTCCAAGACTCCTAAACCCACGTGGTCAATGCTTAGCGTGGGAAATAAAGAGTGATGTCAGGATTTCAATGTCATATGAGAGTGAATAACAGTGGAAAGGATATTCCAGGTAGATAAAATTGAACCTTGAAATCATTCCAACTTGTCATGTGCAGATGCATGGAGGGGAGACAATAGAGGTATGGGAGATCCACAAGTATAGAAGGGGGAAGGAAAATGTGAATCACCACACACATTATTTGGAGTATAATGGAGTACAATATTAATAGAGAAGAACTATTGACCCTTTTCATGAAACAACATCCATATCATGTATCTTGTAATGGGAATAAAAAAACTGCTTTTTGTCCACTGACCATGATCAAAACAAGGATCCTTTCTCAGAATGTTGTTTAGAATCTTCTTCGGAGTTGGACCAGGATAGTAGGTGAGCCATGATAATGTGAATATTTAAATTTAGGGATTCTCATTATACCTGAAAGGCGATGAAGTCCAAAATAAAGGGGGACACATAAAAGTGTATATTGAACCGGGGTAATGTCCCTACAAAATCCATGTGCTAGGTATTATACCACCGCACATTCAATCATGCCTATATGGAATACCAATAGGATGGATCATAACTGTCATTAAGGATAGGATTTTTGAGGTGTGTTGCATAAAGTTTATGGTTCATGATTCTCTAACCATGATGTTGGATTTGTTTAATGTGGTTCCATGAGTTTACTAGACATGAGTGATGAAACAATAGGTCCTCACCACATTGCACACTCTTTGGGAGAAAACCGTGAACCAAGAGGGGAAGAAATTCATGATCATGTGACTTTTCCAAAGGAAAGGTTATTTGGGAATCACTATATATAATGTGAGGGTAGAAATGAATCCAAACAATATTCTTAAGTACTTCGTATTTTAACATCATGTGGTGAGAATAAAGGTGAGTATGCAGTTTATCAACATGTTATTTGGATGCCAGAAGTGTTAGATTTTGGACATCGTGCATTGAACATTTTGAAATGGGACATGTGTAGTTTTTACCTATAATGCATCCAAACATGAATGTGTTCTATTGAAGTACAACCAACACAAAAATCTTCTAATATTACATAACTATAGTTTAACATCATAATGGTTGTACTGGGGATCTTATTTTATCATCATGTGGGATGAAAATCATGGTGTGGTTCTTCCACATTGGTAAGAACCCTAACAAGAACCCTAATCCCTTATGATCTATGATCAATGTAGGAATAAAGAAGTATATAGGATAATTTCTATATATAGATCACACATGGGGGAATTAGGATGTTGGGTTATGGATTTCCAAACATTGTTGATCAGCTTACTCTTCACGCAATAGTGCATGGGAGGGTATCAAAGAGGGTGTTGAAGTTCTTCCTAGACATATTGATGGACATAATGTGTGAATAATTGAGGCTGATATTTAATACAAAAGGAAGGTGGTGTAATGATATAGGATAACTATTGACTATGTTTGAGACAAAGAATCCATATTATGTAGTCTAGAATTAGAAAACCAATTGACTTTCGACTGCTAACCATGTTCGAAATGAGGGACCTATTCCAATATTTCATTAAGAATACTCTATGGAATTGTCCCTGGATGGTATCCGAGCCACATGGTTGAACATACATATCATTCAGGGTCACTATAGATATTATATATTAAAGATACCCATGTAATGGGACACACTGTGTGCGGATATGGAAGGAACGAAACGTTAATGAAAAATCTAACATTCTGGGTCATACACTATAGTGCATCTGAGTGTGTAAATGAGGAAAACTAGATAGAGGGATCCCGAACCCTTCTCAAGGGAGGAAGGCCTTGAAGGGTTGCTCATAGATACACCATGGAAATTGGATAATTATAAATGATGATGATAATAGATAGTATAGGGTTAATAAAAAGGGGATGGACCAAAAGACAAAAGGCCATGGGGTTCCTATGTATTTCATAAGGATGAGAATCACACCACATTTAGTTCATGAATGTTATTCAATTTAACATCACACATTATGGATGAAGGTCAAAGAGAAGAGGCTCCCTAGGGAGTAACTTGGAGGCCGCTAAAAACTCTATGTGAATGAGGACTAAGGATGTATCAACCATACCACATTATCTTAGGAGGAACCATGGACAAGTGTATAGAATGTTGATTCCCTCTCAGTTGAGGAAATTAACAAACTGTGTAGATTATCATCATGTGACCAGGATGAAATGATATTTTAACATCATGTGGGATAGGCAATTTAACATCCCATATGATAAAAGAGGGATTCGAATTTTGAGGTCATAGAGGAAAACCAAAACACTATCAGTTTAATATATTTAAGAACAATGTTGTGCAGTTTAACATCATGTTGGAGGATAGGAAAAGAAGATAATAGTTTAATATCATAGAACTCAGACAATTTTGAAAAGGAAATGTGTAGTGTGTCCCTATAAAACAACCCAATGTGAGTGAGGACTATGTAATTCCATACCACACCACTCATTCCCAAGGAAAGCTTAGGTAATGGGGCCTAACAGGGAGGTATGGTGGTTCTATTGCTAGTCCCAAATGCATGTTTTTTGGGTGTCATTATGTTTCCGATAATAATATGAATCAATCCACATGTAGTTATTTAAATTCATGTAGTTTTAATTCATGTGGTAATGAAGACTGTCAAAGGAATGAGGCTCCCCAAGGAGTTGTATGGTTTCTTCTATAAACCTAACATAAATGAGGACCAAGGATGTCTCAACCACACAACTCAATCCTAGAGGGATCATGGTCCATGGTAATAGAAAGATAGAAATTATACATCAGGGATCATGGAAAAAATTCTGGTCATCACTACATATCCCAAAAGGATAGTAATCAAGCCACACTGTGTTCATGAATGTCCCACTATGTAGTATAACATCATCAATGATGACAAGAAAATTAAAATCATTTGGGATGATGAGTTTGTGAAGCTCAACTGTATTGGTACACATACTTACAAAACTAATAAACCCAAGTGATCCATTCTTATTGTTGGAAACAAGGAGTAGTGATGGGGTTTCCCTCACACAAGGAATCACACTTCAAGGGTAGGGGGATGATGGATGAATAACATCTCAATGACACTAACCATCCAACTCAGTGTGAATAGGTACATGGAGGGATAATCCCCAAGTGTGTTGAAGATACATCTAAACATAATGAGGTGGAAATATGGGAATCATGAGGTCTGATATCTTGATTATAATGATGGTGGAAATAAAAATTAAGGGAAACATATAAGGACCCGACATTAAAACATTACATAATCATGAATTAAATGAATAATTCACATTGAGGATATTTTCAGGTTTAGAGTTTTAGAGAGATAGACAATAACTATTTCATTTACAAATATTACATCTCAATAATACTAAGTAGACACTCATACACAGTTTCCATTTTTTTTCACAAAATAGAAACTCTTGAAAAAAAGAGTCATGTATAATTCCATGATTAAGAGAGCATGGCTTTTCCATGATCCCATACATGACCCTATTCCACTTAATGTATTTGGAAAAAAATTTCAAAAACATGGGATGAGCATAAAAAGATCAGTAAGGGATACACAAAGGAGGAAAACTGTTAGTTTTTCAAGAAAATAGGTAAACCATGAATACTTTTTCATAAGTAATACTTTTCACATTTATGAAGTAGTAAGTACACTTCACTAAATAAAAGATCATTACTTACCCTTTTGTACCCAAAATATTACCATAAAAACCATATAAAGACCACATAATATATAAAGGTAACTTGGGACAAAAACATACATAAATGGAATAACCATACAGTTTACTTCTACACATATCACTGAATGAAATATCTATATGGAAGACTTCCATACCCAATGAATTGGAGGTTATAATGTAACCACCTCTCTTTGTATTCACAACACCACCCATCATTTGGTTTATCACCTAACCACCCGTCAAATGTCCAAGTACCAATATAAAATCATAACACATACTAAAAATATAAAGGAAAGAAAATATTTCCACATTTAAATCACAATATATCACATAAATATATTGGAATAACAAATCCATTTTAAAAACCATTTTCAATACCAAAAATACATAAAAGAGTATATGGTATTTATTTTCTTTTAAAAACATTACGGCTTGTTGAGGAAGCCAATGACCAAATAGTACTCACATTGGTGGAAAAGGTCATTTTCACCACTTACGTTAAAATAAAAATTTGTTTTTGTCATATAGTAAAACGATTCATAGAAAAATATTCCCTTTTAAAAGTCAAGGTTGTTTGTACAGCGTATAAAATAAAGTCGTGTATTAAAACAAAATATGCCTTAATGAAAGGAGAATGAGACGAAGTCCCCTACCTTGTGTCTAACTTTACCCGTTCATTGTTTAATATACTAAATAATAAGCATAAGTTAATTTAAACTTCCATAAGAACATATTTCAAGTTTATTAGTCCTTTTATATCACTTATTCCCATTTTATAACCATTATGTAATCATTTAAGTTAATAACGTTTGTTTTGTCAATATTTGTAACATGAGTCAAAAATGAACACCATATATTTACAAGTTGTCCATGTGGTAAATAGTTCATTATATCCATAATGAAATTCATAACTTAGATATCATATATATCATATATATCCAGTATATACATGTATTTATAATATTCCATAACATTTGGAGGTAAGAAATGAAATGCACCGTTCATGGAGACGGTAAGCCGTATGTACAAATGAACACTACTTTCATTTATATTATTTATTTTAATGGAATTAAAACAAAATGTTACATAGTTATGTTATAATTAAAGAATAATATCATTAACTCTATCCTTTATACATCCCACATTTCTCATTAACGAGTCACATCACTTGGATGGGGCGGTAGTCCACACTTCCTCAAATGAGATTATTGTATTTACCCACTATGAAAACCATAAAGGTGTGATATAAATGGGAATTACAGAAGCATAAGGGATTAATTAAAATAATATATTTCATATATAAATACAGTTCCATCATAATGGGCACCATGAGAGGCGGTAAGAGGAAATTGAACAATCATCATTTCGTGAGGCATTAGTTTTCCATCCACAGAAACATTATGTTCTTCATCCATTTGATGGAGGTGTGTGTAAGTGTAGTTCATATCATCTCATAACAGCATCCTAGTATATTTAGGATTCTGGTGTTGTTAAAAAATAAAGGAATAAAAAGAGTTTAGGTGTTGGAGAAGTAAAATTAAAGAAAACAATTTAAGAGAAACAATTACCTTTAATTTGTGTAACTCCATTTGGTTTGAACCAAAGGACATCTTGAAGTTCCTTATGTCTAACTTAAAGATTCTAGAAGGAGGATATAGATGCAGGGATATTAATGGGGAAGAGTTTGGACGAGCCAAAAGTCTTGAGAGGTGTGTGGAATTGGGTAGAAGTGGTCTCCTTTTATAAGGGAGAGGATGGTCTGTTTAGGAAAGTGTGAAAACATAATTTTATTATATAATGTTATTCGGTTTCTAATGGTCCAAAAATCATTATAGTCAAAGATATGATGATTAATGGTCGAAATAAAATCATACAATAGTAATTGGATATGTTTTGGCTAGTATTTTAATCATTATATTCTTATTTATTTATATGATTTATTAATAAGGTAAACACTGCATCATTATTGTGTTATAAATAATTTAATTTATATGATCTATAACAAATATAAGAAAAATCAATTATGTATGAAGTATTTTTATCTTTCCAAAAAAAAATTTATAGTCAAAAAGTATATTTTATATAACCCCTTGTAAAAATTAATTTACTAAAAGATATTTTCTTTTGTCATATTTTCCATTACATTAAGTTAATTAATCTAAATTGTCATTATCACTCCCAAGTGGCACAATGAGGTCCCAAAATAGACCCAAAGATGCCCATGGTCGTAAATGACTCAACCAATAAGTTTTGGACAACTGTTAAGATAATTTTGAATTATTATTATATTCTTTTAACCTTGAATTACCCTATTTACCTTTAACTGTAGTAAATAAAAGTCTAATGTTACTATTCACCAAAAATTATTTTCGTCCTAATGAACGAAATTTTACTTACTAATGACAACCATGTATGTCGGATTTTTGAAATTAAATTCACAGATGTGGTAAAATTTCATTTAAATGAAAATTTCAGTATTTTTAACTACAACTAAGTGATTTCAATATTCATCAAAAATTGATGTTTTTCAGAAAAATACCAAAAAATTATCTTAAGCATTATTTGATATTCCGAATTCAAAAATGATGTTTATTTTTAAAAATTAAATACATAAAAGAGTAAATAATTAATTTTAAAATTAATTCCCATTGTTAAAAGAAATAGAACGTTTTAAGAAATAATAACTATCAAAAGGTTGACACTTGTTTATGTCCAATTTCAAAGTGAAATTAATTCCAATGACCATAATTGGATTAAATGGTAAAAATATATTATAATTACACATTAAAAACAATTAAAAATATAATCTATCCGTATAAATAAATTATATTAAATGGAACTTTTGAAATAAAATACAATATTTTCATTAATCATTAAAAAATGAACTTTATCAGAAAAATCCTCAAAATTTACACAATGTAAATTTTGATGTCCCAATTATAAAGAATGATTTTATTTGGTGAGTTAGAATGTATTAATGTGACCAAAAATATATTTAAAGAGGGTTCTCCATTAAAAGGCATTAAATCGGCCTTTTAATGTAAATTATGCTTAAAATTTGATTCATTCACATTTTAAGCCTCTATCTTTTTAGTGGATAATGTAAATACATTTAAAAATCATGTATATTAATATTTTAGTTAGTTTTTTTCATTTCCGCCAACACAACAGCTATGAGATATCTACCATTTAAAAGAATAATTTTATATTATTAGTGTGGAACGTAGGATTTCAATGAAACCCTTTATTCTGTATCGAGTACACTATCGAACATAGAAAGCCTTTTAAAGTAAAATTATTATTTAATTCAAAAATATTAATAAATATGAAATAGGTCTTATTCTTCATTTACATGGTATGTTATATCCTTCCCCCCTTTTGTAAATTTCCTCCTTGCTATTTTTATTCACTTATAAAAAAAGTGGGGGTATTTATCCCTCAAATCATTTTCGGATTCCCACGTTGCCTCTTCAACCATATGGTTTTTTCATAAAACCATTACCTGGTGAATTACCTTATTCTGCAACACATTCTCTTACGATCTTTAATCTAGACTGGTTGTTCTTCATAAGATATATTCTCTTCCTGCTGAACTACATCTGGTCTCAAAACATGAGATGGATATGTCCTATACATTCTCAACATCCAAACATGAAAAAAATTGTGTACCTGGGATAAACATGGAGGTAAATCCACTCTGTACGCAATTTATCTTACTTTCTCTAAAATTTCATTAGGGCTAATGAACCTCTCACTCAACATTCCCTTTTTACCAAAACACATCACACTTTTACTTGGAGAAACATTGGGAAAGACATGATCACCTAACTTAAAAGAAAGATCCTTCCTCCGATTATCTGCAGAACTTTTCTTTCTACTCTGAGCTATTCTCATATGCTTCTAAATCAACAGAACTTTCTCTACCATCTCTTCTACCAATTCTTGTGCCATAGGCTTCCTTTCACCTACATCATACCAAAAAGATGGAGTTCGAAAACACTTTCCATATAATGCCTCAAGTTGAGCCATCTATATGTTGAGAAAAGTATTGTTTTCAACAATGCATATTCATGTTATTTACAGGGGAGATTATTGAAAATAATACTATGTCTCTTTGTGATAATTTTTATGCTCACAAATACCCTTAGTTATTTTCTAATTATTTGACTTTGTATTTTTGCAGGAGGTTGTTAATTTATTTTACTCTTGAAATAACGAAAATTTATTACATAGCGTGGAATCTATTTTAGCGCATTCTAGAAGCACTGTTCACATCTTACATAGATAAATATAGCGCGGAATCTATTTTAGCGCGTTCTGGAATCACTGTTCATACCCTACGTGGATAAATGTAGTGTAAGGATGAAAAGCATGTATAATTTTTGAGATAAGAGTAAAGTATGGCTAAACAACCATACGTTTTTAGAAAAGTATGGAAGAAGAACCTTACGTTAGGAAGGAACCCTATGTTTTGGTTTTCAGTAAAGCATGGAAGGATAACCGTATGTAAATTCTAAAGGTTACATTTATTTGTCAAAAGTATGGTTCATCAACCTTACTTTTGTAAACAACCATACGTTCTTGGAAAAGTATGGATCAAATAAAAGTATGGATCTTTTACCGTACATTTGAATGTTGAAGAAATAGTATGGATGATCAACCCTACGTTTGATATCAACCTTACGTTGTCAACCCCATGTTTGAAGACTATGTTATTAACCCTTTGTTTGGAGGCCACCTCATCAACCTTACGTTTGGCATCAGAATTTTCGGCAGACGGTTTTTATGTACAAATGATCAGTAAGCTGATTTCTGGGCGGATTTCAAGCCGGATATAAAGTCGATTTTAAATTACGACTTTTACTGATTCAAAGACGTTTTACTAATGGATTTAAGATCGAATTAAATGGATATTTCTATGCCGAGTCTTAAGGGAAGTTACGACTTCTCTGTAAATTCAAATTTTTGAATATCTCAAATCAGAATGAGAATTTTATGGATCTAAATGTGCAGGAGATATGCTTTATTATATATGCTCTCACTGAAACACAAAAAGAGATAATGGTGTGATTGATCTATTGTTGAAAAAGGTGGAAAAGAGAGATTGCAACTATTAACGATTGATCTAATGATTCAACGGGAGCGTAAAAGCTTTGTTTGTTCAAGAAGAAGGAACTCGATAGAGGATTCACCTGTTCTACATCGAATATCTTATGTGGATCTACTACTGCTGAGGTTGTGAACTATATCACTATATCTACTACAACTGGATCAACTCAGAACTGCTTCGACTTGAAGATCAATATTTCTAGAGACATTGATCTCTCTGTTGTCAATGGAATTCTGTTGCAATTGTGAAGATAAACAGGAAATTTCATTCTGAAATTTTGTTTTTATTCTTGAGTAACCAGTTTCACATTGTAAGCTGTGTAGGTTCGTGTTTGAACCTGAAGGTTTTTTGTTGGATTGTAAAGGTGTCAACTGCCTGTACTCAGTTGTGAATCGGTCTGTGGAAAAGATGACCAAATAGTGAAGATCACCAAGCACGTGAAGTAGAGAATTGGTGGAGTGGACTAGGGGATTTTTATTCCTCGAACCACTATACATCTTTGTGTTCTTGTTTTTACTTTTTCCGCTGCACGATCAAATCTGATAAAGTTTAATGGACATAACTCGTTCAAAAGAAGAGTTATTGAAAAATTGAAAAAGAAACAATTCACCCCCTTCTTGTGTATAATCTGTAGATTCAGATCCAACAATTGGTATCAGAGGAGAAGTTTCTAACAGAGCCTTAGAAAGATAGAATCATTTAAGGATTATACAATAGAGCATTATGAATGATACAAGAGAAGGGATGTCGATGGTTAGAGAACCATATTTTAATGGAGAAAACTATGGTTGCTGGAAATAACGTATGATAATATATCTTAAAAACCTCGGATATAGAGTCTGTTCAATGATTCTTACTCCTTATGAAATTCTTGAAAATCCTGAGGCATGGAGTGCTGTTATAGAGGCAGAGTTCGATATGAACTCGAAGGCTATGAATGCAATTAACTGTGGTCTAGGACTAGATGAATTTAACAGAGTATCTCAGTGCCCAACAACATATGAGATGTGGAAAAAAATAGTTGTGGCATATGGAGGAACAGATAATGTAAGGAAAATGAGATATGCAACTACAAAACTGAAATTTGATACTTTCAAAATGATTGATGGTGAGAGCATTACCCAAATGAATGGAAGATTGACAGAAATTTTCAATAACATAACTGCTCTAGGAGAACCTATCAAGCAGGCTGATCAAGCATTAAAAGTACTGAGAGTACTTCCTACTAGATGGAATGGTATCTCTACTGCAATCAGACAATCAACACCTGCCAAAGTTCTAACTATGAGAGAGCTGATTGGTACACTGATGATGTATGATGCTGAAATTCAAGAGGAAGCTAATTAACATAAAGTGATTATCAAAAGAGAAGATATATTCTTGAAGGCAACTTCACTACAATAGAATAGAAAGACGAAGAGAAAATAAGTCAAAGCTAAATCAGAAAGCTATGACTCATCCAACTCAGATGAAGAACTGGCTCAACTAGCCAGAAAATTTAGAAAATTATACAAGAAAAAAAGAGGCTTCAAAAAATGCTTTAAGGGAGATAATAAGGAAGTGAGATGTTATGAATGCAAAAAAGATGGGACATATCAGACCATATTTCCCACAATTGATGGATGAAAAGAAGAAGAAATTCTTGAAAATAAATGACTTTGAGTAGAAAGACAAGAAAGCTATGAAAGCCACTTGGAGTGTATCTGAAGACTCTAGTAGCTCTTCTAAATCAAGCTCAGAGAAATAAGAAGTCAATCTAAAGTCAAACATGTGTTTCATGGTAGAAACTAAGGAGGTACACTCATATTACTCCTCTGAATCAAATTCTGAATCAAGATACGCAGATGAAAAACTTGCAGCCTATTGCAATATTCTTGAAGAAAGATATGACTCACTATTTAGGAAACATAAGTCACTAAAAAATATACATAAATCCATTTCAGATGAAAGAGACACAATGATGAAACAACATAAAGAATTAACTTATAAATACAATTTGATTAACACTAACTATGATAATTTTGAATCAATAATAAAATCACTGCAGGATGAAGTAGAATCTTACAAACAAGCTACATTGGTTTTTACAAAAGGAGAGAATTCATTAAATGAAATTCTTAGAAAAATTTTCCTTAAATAGGAGATATTTGGAATTGATAGTAAAGGATAAAAACCAAATCTATACAAAAATTATTTTTTTCCTAGCTCTAAAAAGCATAATTGTAATTTTTGTGGGGCAAAGGGACATGTAGCTAAAAATCGTTTCTTAAGAAAACCTAAAATTTGTGGTATTAAGAAAGCCTATGTTTCAAAAGACTTATATGATTCAGCTAATTTTAAATGAACAAATAAAATATGGATACCCAGATCATTGCTAGCTAACACTCCTTGACCCAACAAAATATGGGTACCAAAGCAATTTGTTTGAATGTCTTTGCAGGTAGCAGGTCACCAAAGAAGAATAGATATATGGTACATGGACAGTGGCTTCTCAAGACATATGAGTGGAAACTCATTGAATTTTTCTTCACTCACTCAAAAGGAAGGAGGACTTGTCACATTTGGTGATAATTCCAAAGGAAAAATAATTGGCATTGGAACTGTTGGAGATCCAAAAATAGTCTCAATCAACAAAGTACTTTATGTAGAAGGACTAAAACACAATCTGATAAGTATCTCTCATCTTTGTGATGATGGATATACTGTTGATTTTACTAACAATTGATGTACTGTTTTTAGAGATAAACTGTTTAAATTTAAATCACCAAGAACTAAAAATGTCTATACATTGGATTTAAATTCCATTTCTAAAAAACAAGTAAAATTCTTGAATGTTAAAGTAAATGAATCTTGGATCTGGAATAGAAGATTTGGTCATTGCAATGTCTATGTTTTACATAATTTATCCAAGAAAAGTTTAGTTTTTGATTTTCCTTGTCTCAAATTTGAAAGTGATAGATTTTGTGATGCATGTCAACTTGGCAAGCAACACAAAACATCCTTCAAATCTGTTAATAAGGTTGCTACATCTAAACCTCTAGAACTTATTCATATGGATTTTTTTGGACCTTCAAGAGTAGCAAGCTTAGCTGGTAAATTATATGTATATGTTTTAGTTTATTACTATTCAAGATTTACATGGATTTTCTTTTTGAAATTTAAAAATGAAGCTTTTACTTTATTTGAACGTTTCTGTAAATCTGTTCAATTTGAAAAAGGTTTCAATATAATCTCATTAAGAAGTGATCATGGTGGAGAATTTGAGAATCTAGAATTTAATTCCTTTTGCTCAAATATGGGTATTAAACACACCTTTTCTACACCCAGAACACCTCAACAAAATGGGATTGTAGAAAGAAGAAATAGAACAATTCAAGAAATGGATAAAAATATGTTAAATGAATATAGCCTACCTATATATTTTTGGTCAGAAGCTGTGAATACAGCTTGTTGTATAATTAATAGTGTTTTAATTAGACCTATTTTGAAAATTAAACCCTATGAACTATGGAATAACAGAAAACATAATGTAAATTACTTTAAAGTTTGGGGATGCATGGTTTATATCTTAAATATCAAGGATAATCTTGGTAAGTTCGATCCAAAATCTGATGAAGGTATTTTTTAGGATATTCTGCTACTTCCAAAGCCTATAGAGTTTATAATAAGAAGTCAAGGATTGTTGAATATTCAGTTCATGTGAAATTTGATGAATCCGATCCTTTTGAGAAAAGGACAGAACAAATGGATGAACTTGACTCTAATGATAACATGAGACTAGAGAATTTAAAGAATAATTTTGAAAATGAAATAAAAGAAATTCAGTCCAGTTCAGAGGAACATGATACTGAAGAACCTTTAAATATTCTACCTAGACAGTCTAGAACCCTAAATAATCATCCTTTAGAAACTGTAATTGGTAACTTAGAAACTGTTGTTCACACTAGAAGAAACTTAGGAAACCCAGTGGAATTCTCTGCCTTCCTATCACAACAAGAACCCAAAACTATAGAAGAAGCTTTAGATGATTAATTCTGGGTAATAGAAATGCAAGATGAATTAAACCATTTTAAAAGAAATGATGTTTGGGATTTAGTTGAAAGACCTAAGAATTATCCTGTAATAGTAACCAAATGGGTTTTTAGAAATAAACAGGATTACCAAGGTACAATAACTAGAAATAAAGAAAGATTAATAGCTAAAGGATATAATCAATAAGAGGGAATATATTATGATGAGAATTTTGCACCTGTAGCTAGGTTAGAAGACATTAGTATCCTTTTAGCCTATGCATCTTATATGAATTTTAAATTATTTTAGATGGATGTCAAATCTACCTTTTTAAATGGATATTTAATGGAGGAATTTTATGTTGAGCAACCTCCTGGTTTTGAAAACTCTCAAAAACCTGATTCTTTTTTAAAAATACTAAAGCTATTTATGGCCTTAAACAAGAACCTAGAGCTTGTTATGAAATATTAAGTTCTTTTCTTTTGAAAAATGATTTTGCTGTTGGTATGGCATATCCAACACTATTTAAGAAAACTGTGAAAAATAATGTTTTATTGGATAAAATTTATGTTGATGATGTAATATTTGGATCAACTAATAAAACTCTTCATCATGAATTTTCAAAATTAATGAAAGAAGAATTTGAAATGGGTATGATGGGAGAATTAAATTTCTTTTTGGGTCTTCAAATATTTCAAAAAGATTTTGAAAATGTTTTAAATCAAATCAAATACATTACTGATTTACTTAAGAAATTTAGACTTGAGAACAACAAGACATTTAAACCTCATATGTGTACTAATATAATACTTGATTCAGATGAAACTGGGAAATCAGTTGACAATAAGTTATATAGAGGTATGATTGGTAGCTTGTTATATCTTACTACTAGCAGACCAGATATAATGTATTCAGTATGTCTTTGTGCTATATTTCAATCAAATCCTAAAGAATCCCATCTAACTGCTGTTAAAAGATTTTTAGATATTTAAAAGAACTATTTTTGAATCTCTTCTTTATCCTAAAACTTATGATTTTAATTCAATTTCATATTCAGAAGGTGACTTTGGAAGTTGTAGATTAGATAGAAAAATATCATCAGGTACATGTAACTTTTTATGAAAGTCCTTAGTATCATGGTCTAGTAAGAAACAACATTCAGTTGCCTTGTCAACAACTGAGGAAGAATATGTTTCTGCTGGCAGTTTCCATGCACAAGTGTTGTGGATGAAAAACACTATTATGGACATTGGATTGAATTTTAATAATACACCTATTTTATGTGATAATACGAGTTCAATTAATATTTCAAAAAACCTATTAGTCATTCTAGAACTAAGCACATTTATATAAGGCATCACTTTTTAAGAGATTTATGTTATTAAAAAAGATATATATTTATAATTTATAAATACTGAAATTCAATTAGCAGATATTTCTACTAAACCTCTTCCCACTGTAAGGTTTGATTTAATTAAGGGGGAGCTAGGTTTATTTTATTTTAAATAATTTTTTTTATTTTTTTGTAATTTTTTTTATTGAATAATGTTTATGTTTTTCTTTCTTTCAACGTATAAAAAAATTATTATTTTTAAATATATGTAATGATGAGTGATTACACGGGAATCAAGGCTGTCAGAGCGTTTTCTACTTTTAAACACTTTCACATCTATCGAAACCCTTTAGAAATCAAAAAATCGCACTTCATTTTCTGAAACCCTAACCTTAGAACTTCTGAAACCCTAAACTTCAAACCTTCAGAGACTCTCGCAGCAATGGTATGGACTAAAAGAGCTAGTGAGGCTGAGCCGAGCAATTCCAAGAGACAACACACTGAAGGACGAAAAATATTATAGGGTAAGGTAATCGATCTTGACAGGTTGTTTCAGGCGATTCTATTGTTGAACCAAGCACTGTCGTTTCAGAATATTGAACAGATGTTCAATAGTAAAGATACGGAATTTATGTATGAAGTAGAACTTAGATACTTCTACAAATATGTACAGTTTAGTCTGGGTGATACCGAAGATAGTATGATGGCTAAAATAGAGGATAGGGATTTATCAATTTCTTCAGTAGAGATTAGTAAGATTCTAAACTGCCCTCATGAGGGAGTTTTTCATTTTGATTTAAATAATAGAGGAGATTTTGTGCATAAATCTGAAGACATTATGTCTTTTAATTTCGGTACCAAGACAGTAATGAAAATGTTTTTTAGGATTTGGAGCATGATCAGAAGATTTTGGTAAAATTTATTCAGACCGGAATAGCTCCACAGATGGAAGAAATGGAGAAGATTTTGTACCATGATATGTATATAAAGTTTCTTTTGTTAAGTGATATTTAGTTAAACTTTCCAAGATACATGATATGGTATCTCAGTTATTACTGTCAAAGCGAGGCCAGGATGAATTTCTATCCCTTTGGTAGATTTATTTCTAAGCTTCTTTTACTCAATTAAAATATGAAATGGTTATGAAGTCAGATTTATCAGATTTGAAGTTTTTTATGGAAAACTAATTTGCATCAGTTGCAAATAATGCAGTTAGTGGATCAAGTTCTTCACCTGATTTAATCAGAAGGTTTAAGGCTATTACAGCTACGTTGAGAAATATGAATGAAAGGATACAAGATCTTCAATGTAATAGTGCTCCTTTGTCAGTGTTGCTGTACAATATGAAATTCTTAGTGGATCAACTAACATCTAGTGATCCATCAATCAGAATTCTGTTAGATCAGTTATCGGAGAAGCTGTCAGTATTTGTCGAAAAAGATGAAATGATGCATGAGTTTTTCAGAGTCAATTTAATTGAGGATATTCATATGACTCAGGAGAACATATATCTCATTATCAAGCTTGGAGATGGGATGATGATGAGACTTCGGGAACAGTTTACAGAAATCAAGTCTGCAATTCAGAGGAGATAGACCCTATTTCCTATCTTACCCAAACCTTGTTTCTTGTGTATATCAGTTTCATGTATATACTAGTGTTTTTGAATGAAAATTTTCTTCATTTTTTATTTGTATCCTTCCTTATTTGTTTTACTGGCTTTATTTTTAATATTCCAGTACTCCAGATTTAATTATTGATAAACAGTTTGTAATAGAATTTACTAACAGTTCAGTGCAATATTAAACGTGTTAAAATCCATGATTTTTTCATTTTTTTGATTTCACAAAAGGGGGAGAATTTGGATAAACACAACATCAATATTTAGGGTAAGAATTCATTTTATTGAGGGAGATAATTAGATGAGACATTTGGATTTATAATTATCTTTTTGGTGGAGAAGATTTTATTTAAATCTTTAAAACGAATTTTGAAAGTTAGTTTTATTTTGTTTATATAATTTTAATTATTTTATAGGTTTTGTTTTATGGGTTTTGTGATCATCAAAAGTGGGGAGATTGTTGAGAAAAGTATTGTTTTCAAAAATGCATATTCATGTTATTCAAAGGGGGAGATTATTGAAAATAATACTCTGTCTCCTTATGATAATTTTGATTCTCACAAATATCCATAGTTATTTTCTAGTGATTTTACTTACTATTTTTGCAGGTGGTTATTAATTTACTTTACTCTTGAAATAACAAGAATTTATTACATAGCGTGGAATTTGTTTTAACATATTCTGGAAACACTGTTCACATCTTACGTAGATAAATATAGCCTGGAATCTGTTTTAGCACGTTCTGGAATAACTGTTCATACCCTACGTGGATAAACGTAGCGTAAGGATGAAAAGAATGTATACTTTTTGAGATAAGAGAATAGTATGGTTAAACAACCATACGTTTTCAGCAAAGTATGAAAGAAGATCCTTACGTTAGGAAGGAACCATACGTTTTGGTTTTCAGTAAATTATGGAATGAGAACCGTACGTAATTTCTAAAGGTTACGTTTATTTCTCAAAAGTATGGTTCATCAACCTTACTTTTGTAAACAACCATACGTTCTTGGAAAAGTATGGATCAAATAAAATTATAGACCACTTACCGTACGTTTGAATGATGAAGAAAAAGTATGGTTGATCAACCCTATGTTTGATATAAAACTTACCTTTTCTACCGACGTTTGAAGATGATGTTATTAAACCTACATTTGGAGGCCCCATCATCAACCTTACGTTTGATGTCGGTATTTTTGGCAGACAATTTTTATGTACAGACGATCAGTAAGCTGATTTATGGGCGGATTTCAAGCCGGATTTAATGTCGTTTTTAAATTAAGACTTTTACTGATTCAAAGCTGTTTTATTAATGGATTTAAGATCCAATTAAAAGGAGATTTTTATGCCGTGTCTTAAGGGAAGTTACGACTTCTCTGCAACTTCAAATTTTTGAATATCACGAAATCAGAAGGCGACTTTTATGGATCTAAATGTGCAGGAGATATGATTTATTAAATATTCTCTCTCTGAAACACAAAAAGAGAGAATGGTGTGATCTATCTATTATTGAAAAAGGTGGAAAATAGATATTGCAACTATTCATGATTGATCTACTGATTCAACATGAGCATAAAATCTCTATTTGTTCAAGAAGAAGGAACTCGATAGAAGAATCACCTATTCTACATCGAATATCTTCTGTGGATATACTACTGCTGAGATTGTGAACTATATCTCTATATCTAATACAACCGGATCAACTCAGAAATTCTTCGTCTTGAAGATCAATATTTCTAGAGACTTTGATCCCTCTCATATCAATTTCATTCTGTTGAAATTGTGAAGATCAACCAGAAATTTCTTTCTGAAATTTTGTTTTTATTCATGAGTAATCAGCTTCTCATTCTAAGCTGTGTAGGTTCGTGTTTGAACCAGAAGGTTTTTCCTTGGATTGTAAAGGTGTCAACTGCCTGTACTTAGTTGTGAATCGGTCTGTTGAAAAGAGGACCAGATAGTGAAAATCACCAAGCTCGTGAAGTAGAGCGTTGGTGGAGTGGACTAGGGGATTTCTGTTCCTTGAACCACTATACATCTTTGTGTTCTTGTTTTTACATTTTCTGCTGTAGGATCAATTCGAATAAAGTTTAAAGGATGGAACTCATTCAAAAGAAGAGTTATTGAAAAATTGAAAAAGTCAAAATTCACACCCTCTTGTGTATAATATGTGGATTCAGATCCAACAATATATACTGGAATGAAAACTGTTATTATATAAAAATTCAACTAAAGAATGATGTTGGTCCCAACTTCCCTGGTAATCCATCGACCAAGCACGTAGCATATCCTCCAAGGCTTTAATTTTTCATTCTGGCTTCCCATCTGATTGAGGATGAAAAGCTATACTAAAATTTAATTCAGTACCCAATGACTTATGAAGGCCTTTCCAAAATTTAGAATTAGACCTAGGATCACGATCTGATACAATGGATAGGGGCACTCCATGCAACATGACTATATCTTTAAAATAAAATCGATAATGTTAATCTAGAGACAATATATCTTGAATAGGAAGGAAATGGGAAGATTTAGTTAATCGATCAACTATCACACAGATCGCACTATTACCTCAAGATGTCTTTGGTAATCCCACAATGAAGTCCATGGATATATTTTCCCATTTCAACTCTGGCACCGGTAGAGGCTGAAGCCTCCCATTTGGTATCTGCCACTCTACTATATCCTGTTGACAAGTCAAATACTTCATAGTAAAATAATCAATATCTCTTTTCATTCCATCCCACTAGTAATACTCTTGATGATCTTTGTATATATTAGTACTACCAGGATGAACTGAAAACATGGAACTATGAGCTTCACATAACTACTCTTTCTTCAACTGTGAATCACAAGGCACACATAATCTCTTTCCAAATCACAAGTCACAATTATTATTAATGTTAAATTCAAGCAACATACCCTTATTAACCAACTCTACCTTTTTCTGTAACTCACTATCTTCTTTCTGGGATTTCATTATTCTGTCGGATAGAGATGATTTCACTGACGCCTGAAACAAAACAGAAGTATTTCCTGCAACAACAACTTCTATGCCAAAGTTCATCAAATGAAAGACCAAAGTATCTTTTTCCAAACATAAAATGGTTAATGAAGCATTACTTTTTCAACTCAAATCATCAACCACTTTATTTTCATTTATTCAGATGGTAATGGATCGTGAAATCAGAATCCTTTATTAATTCTATCCATCTCCTCTGTCTCACGTTCAATTCTTTCTAAGTGAATATATACATAAAACTTGTGTTATTAGTTTATATTTCACACTTTACTCCATACAAATGATGGCTCCATATTTTTAAAGAAAAAACAACAGCAACTAATTCCAAATCATGTGTAGGGTAGTTAATCTCGGGTGGTTTCAACTGACGTGAAGCATAAGAAATTACCTGATCATTATAAATTAGGAAAGAACACAGTCCTTTAAATGAAGAATCACTATAGATAACAAACTCACAATTTCAGGATCGTAGCTCCAAAACTGGAGCATTCACCAATCTAGTTTTCAATTACTGAAAACAATCATCACATTCTTTTGTCCAGATGATCTTAACCCCTTTTCGAGTTAACATTGTCATTGAACTAGATAACAATGCAAAATTTTCAACAAACCTCTAGTAATAACCTGAAAAACCATGAAAAATATTAGTCTCTATTATATTTATGGGTCTTTTCCATTATTTAATAACTTTTTATTTCATAAGATCAACAATTATGCCATTTTTTTAAACTATGTGACTAATAAATGAAATATGTTGTAACCGAAACCCACTCTTTCTGAATTTCCAATAATGTGTCTTTTCTTTTAAGGTTTTCAAGATGACCCTTAAATGACTTTCACGATCTTATTTAGTTTTATAATAAACCAAAATATCATCAATGATCACAACAACAAACTTATCCAATAACCCATGGGAAATTCTATTCATAAGATCCATGAATAAAATAGGTGCATTGGTTAACCCAAAAGGCATAACTATAAATTCATAATGGACACATCTATTATGTACCGCAGTCTTCAAAATGTCTGCTTCCTTTAATTTCCACTGATGGTACCCCGATCTCAAATCATTCTTCGAAATATACTCAACACCCTGGGGCTGATCAAACAAATCATCAATATGAGGCAAAAGATATTTGTTCTTAATAGTAATGTTATTCAATGGTCTATAATCAATTAAAAGTCTCATTGAACCATCTTTCTTTTTAACAAACAAGATATTGTCACACCATAGTGATGTGCAAGGTTGAATGAAACCTTTATCTAATAACTCATGTAATTTCTTATTTAAATCTAATAGTTCAAGTTGAGACATTAAATAAGGGGGTTTTGAAATTAGATTAACATCAGGTAATAAATTAACAATAAATTTAACTTCATGATCAGGTATTATACCAGGAAACTCATCAGGGAAAGAAACAAGGTACTAATTTACCACTGACACATCATTAATCTGAAAAATCCATTTGTATTCAAAAATATGTGCAAGGTAACATTCATTTCCCTCGTTTACTAATTCTCCAACTTCCTGATATGTTATTAAAAGAAAGGGTTCATTCATGTACACAAATTGAAATTATTTCTGCAATGAACCCTCTTTAGCTCAACAATAAATCTTATCATGATAAATAGAAAGCCAATATATGCCAAAAATAACATCTGAATATACTAGAGGAAAAACAATAAGGTTTGCAGATAGATTCTTTCCACACAAGGACATGAAGGTTCTTATAATTTCTTTTTGTGTAAACATTCACTCCTGGTGTTTTTACCATATGTTCAGTATTCATATACAGAGATGGAATTCCAAATTTAGTAGAAAATTTATCAGAAATGAATGATTGTGTAGACCCTTAATCATACAACACATTGGAATAATCTGAACAAACAAAAAATGTACCTAATACTACTTCATTTGATGGCCCAACATCTGCTGAAGTAGTTGCAAAGGATTTCGCCACCCCTTTCTGCTTGTAGTCTGGCTACTTTCTCTCAATTGAGTTCTTCAATAGACACTCATTTTCTTAATGAACCATTTCATTACACTTAAAACTTCTTACCTATGTTTTTTCATTTTCGTCTTGATCATATTCCTTACAGTTACGAGCAATATGACCAGACTTACCACACCAGAAGCACTTTCTATACTTTTATAAACATTCTCTTGGATTCTTTTTACCACATTTCACACAAGATGGATATTTAGTTTTGTTACCTCTATGATTCTTCGATGAATTCTTCCCCTTTTTCTGCCATCTAGACCTCTTATTTTGTTGTATTTCAAAGAACACTTGATCATCAGAAAACTAAATTTCCACCTTTTCTGCAAGTCGAACATATTTTTCATAACTTTTGAACTCATGAGAGGGTAACACTCTTCGATATAGTGGCTTCAGTCCTGCGTAAAATTGATTTATCTTACCATCGAAAGCTCAGATGAAATTTGGTGCATACCTTTCCAGTCGAGTGAACATTTTTCATAAGCATCCACTGAGTCATCCTCCTGCATCAATTCTAGGAATTGTTTTTCCATCCTAAGATTAACCACCTTAGGAAAATATTTCTCAATAAAAATACATTTGAATTCATCCCATAAAAGAGCATCAATCTCCTCACTATCCCTGAAATTTTTTACCATCGACCACCACTGATCAGCTTCACCTTCATAATGATAAATTTTGAGACTAACCTTTTGATGTTCTAAACAACCCATAACATTGAAAATCTTTTCCAGTATATTAATCCACCCTTCTACTAGCACAGGGTATGATTATCCTCTGAATGATGGGGGATGTTGCCTCATTAAATGTTCCACTACTTACATGTTCCTATGCGGTAGATCTGGATGATCTCGTGCATTGATACCACCACCATTTACAGGCTATGTAAATTGTTCCATCACTACAACAAAATATTTAGTTCTGATTCTAACCACCTCAGGTTGCTGATTGGGAAGGTTGTCATCTTCTAGATGTCGTCCCAACATAGCTACCATGTTTCCTCTATGGAAAACCATTCTGAACACAGAAATATATTAGGTGAATCAATATGGTAATATGTAAATTCTATATAATTTCAATATTAACATAAATTAATTTATGGATATTAATTTAAAAATACCTTAAACTCCTAATGTTGTCTAAAGCAACCTATGATACCAACTATAAGGACCCAGCCTTAAAACATTACATAATTTTGAATTAAATGAATAATTCACATTGAGGATATTTTCATGTTTAGAGTTTTAGAGAGTTAGACCATAACTATTATTTTTCAAAATATTACAACTCAACAATACAAAGTAGACACTCCTACTCAGTTTCCATTTTTTTACAAAATGAAAACTCTTGAAAAAAATTCATTTCTAATTCCATGTTTAAGAGAGCATGAATTTTCCATGATCCCATACGTGACACTATTTAACATTATGTCCTCTGAAAAAAATTTCAAAAACATGTGATGAGTATAAAAATCTCATTAAGGGGTACACAAAGAATGAAACTGTTAGTTTTTCAAGACAACAACTAAAACATGAATACATTATCATAAGTAATACTTTTCACCTTTATGAAGTAGTAAATAATCTTCACTAAATAAAAGATTATTACTTTCCCATTTATAACCAAAAGATTACCATAAAACCTATATAAATAACGCATAACATATAAATGTAACTTCGGACATAAATATACATAAATAGAATAACCATACGGTCGGAATCATCACATATCACTAAATGGAATAGCCATATGTCCGACTTCCAAACACAATGCATTGGAGGATATAATGTAACCACCTGTCCTGGTCTTCACGGCACCACCCATCATTTGGTTTATCACATAACCTCCCGTCAAATGTCCAAGCACAAATATTAAATCATAACACATACAACAAATATAATGGAAAGAAAAAATTTCCACATTCCAATCACAATATATCACATAAATATATTGACATAAAAAATCCTTTTTAAAAACCATTTTCTATACCAAAAATATTAAAAAGAGTATAAGTTATTTATTTTCTTTTAAAAAACAATATGTCTTTTTGAGGAAGAAAAAGATCAAATAATACTTACGACGGCCGAAAAGGTTGTTGTCTCCACTTATGTTAAAATAATAATTCCTTTTTTTCGTTTAGTAAAATTCTTCATATAAAAATATTACCTTTGAAAAGTCAAGGGTGTTTATACAGCGTATAAAATAATGTCGTGTATTAAAACAAAATATGACTCAATGAAAGGAGATTGAGATGAAGTCCCTTACCTCATGTCTGACTTGACTCGTTCGTTCATTATTCTCCTAAATAATAAACATAAGTTATTTTCTACTTGCTGAAGAACCTTTTTCATGTTTAGTATTCCTTTTATATCACTTATTACCATGTTATAAACATTATGTAATCATTTATGTTAATAGTGTTCATTTTGTCGATATTTGGTACATGAGTCAGAAATGAACACCTTATATTTATAAGTTGTCCATGTGTTCAATAGTTCATTATATAAAAAATTAAATTCATTATTTAGATAACATATATATCATATATATCCAGTATATATATGTATTTATAATAGTACATAACATTTTGTGGTAAAAAATGAAATGCACCGTTCATGAAGACGGTATGCCGTACGTACACATGAACGCTACTTTTATTTGTATTTCTTATTTTAATGGAATTAAAACATGATGATACATAGGTATATTATAAGTAAAGTATAATATAAAATATAATACAATTAACTCTATCATTTATACGTCCCACATAAGGCATTAACGAGTCACGTCACTTTGAGGGGGCGGTAGTCCGCTCTTTCTCAAATGAGATTATCATATTTAACCACTATGGAAACCATAAAGGAGTGATATAAATGGGAAGTACAAAAGCAGAAGGGAATCATAAAAATAATATATATCATATACAAATATAGTTCCATCATAATGGCCACCATGAGAAACTGTAAGAAATAATTGAAAAATCATTGTTTCGTGAGGCATTAGTTTTCCATCCACAGAAACATTATGTCCTTTATCCATTAGATGGAGGTGTTTTTAAATTTAGTTGGAATACTTCTCATAACAAAATCCTAGTATATTTAGGATACTTCTGTTGTAACACATGAAAGGAATAAAAATAGTTTAGGGGTTGGAGAAGTAAAATAATAGAAAACAATTTAAGATAATCAGTTACCTTTAATTTGGGTAACTCCCTTTGGTTTGATCCAAAGAACATATTGAAGAGCCTTATGACTAAGGTAAGGCTCCTAGGAGGATGATAGGGATGTAGGGAGCTTAAAGGGTCAAATTTTGGTTGAGCCAAAAGGCTGTAATGGTGTGTGTAATTTGTTAGAAGTGGTCTCCTATTATAAGGGAGAGGAGGGGCTATTTATGAAAGTGTGAAAAAATTATTTTGTTATATAATTATATTCAGTTTCTAAAGGTCCAAAAATAATTATTGTATAATATAAGCTAACTCATGGTTTAAATAAAATCATCAAATAGGAATTGGATAGGTTTTGGATATTATATTAATCATTATAATCATATTTATTTAAATTATTTATTAATGATTCAATGCCGCATCATTATTGTGTTTAATTAATTTATGACTAAAAATAATAAAAAATATACCATGATATAGGAAATCATATTATCTTAATAATTAAAAATTCTATTGAAAAAGATAATTTATATAACCCCTTGTAAAAATTAATTTACAAAAATATATTTTCTTTTGTCATTTTTGCCTTTACTTTAAGTTAATTAATCTAAATTGTCATTATCACTCCCATGTGGCACAATGAGGTCCCAAAATAGACCCAAATATTCCCATGGTCGTAAATGATTCAACCAATAATTTTTTGAAATGTGTTACGGTAATTTTGAATTGTTATAATATTCTTTTATCCTTGAATTACCCTTTTTACCGTTAACAGATGTAAATAGAAGTCAAAAGACACTATTCACTAAAAATTAATTTCATCTTAATGAACAAAATTTTACATAATAATAAAACCCATTAATTATGGATTTTCGAAATTCAATTCACAGAAGTGGTAAAATTTCATTTAAATGAAAAAGTCGGTTTTTTAACTACTGCTAAGTGATTTCACTATTCATTAAAAATTGATCTTTTTCAAAAAAATACCAAAAATTCAGATTAATAATTATTTGAAATTCCAAATTTTTAAATGATGTTTATTTTATAAAATTCAAAACATAAAAGTGTCATTAATTAATTTTAAATTTAATTCCCATTGATAAAACTAATAGCGTGTTTTTATGAAACAATAATTATCAAAATATTGACAGTTGCTTATGTCCAATTTCAAAGTGAGATTATTTCCAATGACCAAAATTGAATTAAATGGTAAAAATATATTCTAAATACAATTTAAGAATAATTAAAAAAATAATCTATCCATTAAAAAAATTAGATTAAAAGGAACTTTGGAAATAAAATATAACATTTTCACTATTCATTAAAAAAGAACTTTATCGGAAAAACCCCAAAATTTTACACAAATAAAATTTTGATGACCCCATTATAAATATGGATTTTATTTGGTCAATTAGAATGTATTAAAGTTACCCAAACTATATTTAAATAGGGGTTTCCATTAAAAGGGGATAAATCAGCCTTTTAATGTAAATTATGCTTAAAATTAGATTCATTTACATTTTAATCCTCTAACATTTTATTGGATAATGTGAATACATTTAACAATCATGTATAATCATATTGTAGTTAGTTTTTTTAATTCCTTCCAATACAACATCTAGTAGTTAACTACCATTTAAAATAATAATATTAAATTATTAGTGTGCAACATTAGATTTTAAAGAAACCTGTTGTTGCGTATCAGGTACGCTATCAAACATAGCAACCCTTTTAACGTAAAATAAATATTTAATTCAAAAATATTAATAAATATGAAACATGTCTTATTATTCATTTACATGGGATGTTACATCCTTCCCCCCTTTTGAAAAATTATGTCATTGCAATTTTTATTAACATATCAAAATAAGTGGGGGTATTTATCTCTCATAGCATTTTCAGATTCCCATGTTGCCTCTTCAATCATATGGTTTTTACACAATAACTTTTCCTGGTGAATTACCTTATTCCGTGACACTTTCTCTATACGGTCACGAATATGGACTGTTTATTCTTCATAAGAGAGATTCTCTTTCAACTGAACAACCTCTGGGCTGAAAAAATGAGCTGGATCAGGCATATACTTTCCCAACATCGAAACATAAAAAACATTTTGTACAAGGGATAAACATGGAGGTGTTGCCACTCTGTACGAAACTGATCCAACTTTCTTTAGGATTTCATAAGGTCCAATGAACTTTGGACTCAACTTTCCCTTCTTACCAAAATGCATCACAATTTTCCTTGGAGAAATAATGAGGAATGCATGATCACCGACCTCAAAAGAAAGATCCTTCCTCTGGTTATCTGCATAACTTTTCAATCTCCTCTATGCTATTCTCATGTGCTTCTGAATAAACTAAAATTTCTCAAACATCTTTTCTACCAATTCCAGTCCCATCAGCTTCCATTCAACTACTTCATCCCAAAAGCTAGAGTTCGACAACGCTTTCTATATAATGCCTCAAATGGAGCCATCTGTATTCTGGAATGAAAACTGTTATTATATTAAAATTAAACCAAAGAAATATGTTGGTCTAATGTTATTTGGTAATTCATCGAACATGCACGTAGCATATACTACAAGGTCTGAATTGTTCGTTCTGACTACCCATATGACTGAGGATTAAAAGCTGTAATAAAATTTAATTTATTACCCAATGACTTCTGATGGCCTTTCCAAAAGTTAGAAGTAAACCTAGGATCACGATCAGATACAATAGAGAGGGGAACTCAATTCAACTTTACTATCTATTTAACATTAAATCATGAAATTTGATCTAGAGACAACATATCCCGAATAGGAATAAAATGAGAAGAATTAGTAAATCGATCAACTATAAACCATATTGCATTATTACCTTGATATGTATTTATTAATCCCATAATGAAGTCCATGGATATATTTTCCCATTTCCACTATGGAAATGGTAGTGGCTGAAGCATCCCTTTCGGTAACTGCCTCTCTACATTAACCTATTGTCAAGTCAAACACTTCACAGTAAAATCAACAATATATCTTTTAATTCCACCCCACCAGTAATACTCCCGATGATCTCTATACATCTTATTAGTACCAGGATTAACTGAAAATGGGGAACTATGATCTTCACATAACAACTCATTCTTCAACTGTGAATCACAAGGAACACATAATCTCTTTACAAATCTCAAAAAACAATCATTATCAATGTTAAATTTAGGAAACATACCATTATGAACCAAGAATTCCTTTTTCTACAACTCACAATCTTCTTTCTGCGCTTTCTTTATTCTGTCTAATGGAGTTGATTTCACTGATTCTTGAAACAAAATAGAAGAATTTCCGACACCAAAAATTATATTCCAATGTTCATCAAATCAAAAACCAAAGGATCTTGTTCCAAATGTAACATGCTTAATGAAGCATTAATTTTTTGAATCAAAGCATCAGCCACTTTAATTACATTTCTCGGATGGTAATGGATTGGGCAATCATAATCATTAATTAATTATAGCCATCTCTTCTATCTCATATTCAATTATTTTTGAGTGAATATATGCTTCAAAATTTTGTGATCAGTATATATTTCACACATTACTCCATAAAAATAATGCCTCCAAATTTTTAAAGAAAAAACAATAGAAGCTAATTCTAAATCATGTGCAGGGTAATTTAACTTGTGAGGTTTCAAATGACGTGAATAATAAGTAATTACATGATCATTCTACATTAGAACACAACTCATTCATTTCAATAAATCATCACTGTAGATAACAAACTCACCATTTCAGGATGGCAGTGCCAAAACTGGAGCATTCACCAAACATCTTTTCAATTCCTGAAAACAATCCTCACATTCTTTTGTCCATATAAACTTAAAACCTTTTCGAGTTAACATAGTCATTGGACTAGATATCTATGTAACATTTTCAACAAACCTCTGGTAATAACCATCCAAACCAAGAAAACTATGAATGTCGGTTATATTTAGTGGTCTTGGGCATTCATAAACAACTTTTGTTTTTACAGGATCAACAGTTATGCCATTTCTTTAAACAATGTGACCAAGGAAAGAAATTTGTTGTAACCAAAACTCAAACTTGCTAAAATTCCCATAAAGTTTATTTTCCTTTATTTTTTGCAAGATAACCTTTAAATGACTTTCATGATCCTATTTACTTTTAGAATAAACCAAAATATCATCAATGAACATAACCACAATATTATCCAAGAACTCATGGAAAATAATATTCATAAGATCCATGAATACAGAAGGTTCATTGGTTAAGACAAAATGCATAACTAAAAATTCATAATGGCCATATCTAGTATGAAACACAGTCTTTGGAATGTCTGCTTCCTTTAATTTCCACTAATTGTACCTCGATATCAAATCAATCTTAAAAAAATACTGAGCTCCCTAGAGCTGATCAAACAATCATCGATATGAGGCAAAGGATATTTGTTCATAATATTAACGTTATTCAATGCTCTATAATCAATTCAATGTCTCATTGAACCATCTTTTTTTAACAAAATAGACAGGGGCACCCCATGGTGATGTGCTAGGTCGAATGAAACCTTTATTTAATAACTCCTCTAATTTATTCTTAAACTCTAAAAGTTCAATTTGTGCCATTCTATAAGGGGGTTTTGAAATTGAATTAGCATCAGGAACTAAGTCAACATTAAATTCAACTTCACGATCAGGTATTATACCAGGAAACTCATCAGGGAAAACATCATGGTACTCATTTACCACTGGCACATCATTAATCTGATCAATCCCTTTATTGTCAACCATATGTGCAAGGTAACATTTATTTCCATCTATTACCAGTGTTTCAACTTCCTGATATGTTATCAAAAGAAAGTGTTCATTCTTGTACAAAAACTGAAAATCTTTCTGAAAAGAAACCTCTTTAGCTCTGCAGTCAATCTTAGCATGATAAACAGAATTCCAATCCATGACCAATATAACATCAAACTCTACTAGAGGAAAAACAATATGGTTTATAGGAAGATTCATTCTGAACACATGGACAAGAAGGTTTTTATAAATTATTTTTATCTCAAAATTCCCCCTAGTTGTTTTTACCGTAAATTCAGTATTTATATATTGAGATGGATTTATAAATTTACTAGAAAACCTCTAAAAAATGAATGAGTTTGTAGACCCTGAATCAAAAAACACATTGGCAAAATCTGAACAAACAAACAGTGTACCTGATACTACTTCATTTGATGGCCCATCATCTGCTGAAGTAGTTGCAATGGATTTCACCACCCCTTTATGCTTGTAGTCTGGCTGGTTTCACTCAGTTGAGTTCTTCTCTGGACACTCATTTTCATAATGTCTCATTTCATTACACTTAAAACATCTTACCAATGGATTTTCATTGCTTGCTAGGTCATCTTCCTTACAGTTACGAGTAATATGACCATACTTACCACACTGGACAAACATTCCAGAATATGATAAACATTCTCTGGGATTCTTTTTACCACATTTCTCCCATGATGGATATTTAGTTTTCTTACCTCTAGGCTTATTAGATTAATTCTTCCCCTTTTTCTACCAACATGACCTCATATTCTGTTGTTTTTCAAAGAACACTTGATCATCGACAAACTCTATTTTCCCCTTCTCTGCACATCAAAAAAGATTTTAATAACTTTTGAACTCACGAGAGGCTAACGCTCTTCAATATCATGGATTAAGTACTGAGTAAAATCAATTTATCTTAATATCATGATCTTGGATGAAATTTGGTGCGTACCTTGCTAGTCGAGTGAACTTTGTTTCATAAGCATCCACTGAATCATTCTCCTGCCTCAATTATAGGAATTTTTTTCCATCCTAAGATGAACCACCATAGGAAAATTTTTCTCAGGAAACATACCTTTGAATTCATCCCAATCAAAGAATTAATCTCTTCACTATCCCTGATATTTTTCACAATTAACCACCACTAATCAGCTTCACCTTCAAAACGGTAAACAGTGAGGCTAACATTTTGATGTTCTAAACAACCCATAATATCAAAAATCATTTCCAATGCATTAATCCACCATTTTTCTAGAACAAGGTAAGATGATCGTTTAAATGATGGTGGATGTTGCCTCATGAAATGCTCCACTACTGACATGTTCCTATGTGGTTGATATGGCTGATCTCGTGCATGGATAAAACCACTATTTATAGCCTTAGTCAACTGTTCCATCACGACATAAAACTTTTCCTTTCCGATTCTGACCATCTCAGGTTGCTGATTTGGAAGGTTGTCTTCCTCCTGATGTTGTCCCGACATAGCTACCCTGTTTCCTCTACTAAAAACCATTCTGAACACAGAAATATCTTATGTGAAGCAACATCAAAAATCTGTAAATGCTATATGATTTCAATATTAACATTAATTACATTATGGATATTAATTTGACAATACCCTAACTCCTAATGTTTCCTAAACAAACCTATAATACCAACTATAAGGACCCAACCATAATACATTACATAATACACAATTAAAAGAAATAATTCACATTGAGGATATTTTTAGGTTTAGAGTTTTATAGAGTGAGAACATAACTATTAAATTGCAAAATATTACATCTCAACAATACAATGTAGAAACTCATACCTTGTTTCCATTCTTTAAAAAAAAATAAAAACTCTTGAGAAAAAGAGTCATCTCTAATTCGTTGTTTAAGAGATCATGAATTTTCCATGATCCCATACATGACCCTATTCCACATTATGTCTTGTGAAAAACATTTCCAAAACATGGTATGAGCATAAAATTCTCAGTAAGGGATACACAAAGAAAGAAAACGGTTAGTTTTTCAAGACAATAGGTAAACCATGAATACATTATCATAAATAATAATTTTCACCTTTATGAAGTTGTAAATACTATTCACTGAATAAAAGATCATTACATAACCTTTTATAACCCAAATATTACCATAAAACCTATATAAAGAACACAAAACATATAAATTTAACTTGGGACATAAACATACATAAATGGAATAAACATATGGTTTACTTCCACACATATCACTAAATGGAATAGCCATACGACCGACTTCCATACCCAATGCATTGGAGGTTATAATGTGACAACTCGTCCTGGTAATCATGGAACCACCCGTCATTTGGTTTATCATGTAACCACCCGTCAAATGTCCATGTACCAATATAAATTCATAACACATAAAAAAAATATAAATTAAAAAAAAAATTTCCATATTAATATCAAAATATTTCACATAAATATGTTGACATAACAAATAAATTTTAGAAACCATTTTAAATACCAAAAATAAGTACAAGAGTATAAGGTATTTATTTTATTTTAAAAACATTACAGCTTGTTGAGGAAGCTAATAATCAAATAATTGTCACAACGACAGAAAAACTCATTGTCACCGCATACGTTAAAAGAAGCATTCCTATTTTCATTTAGTAAAATTCTTCATAGAAAATATTCCCTCTGAAAAGTCAAGTGTTTTTAAACAATATATAAAATAATTTCATGTATTGAAACAAAATATGCCTCAATGAATGGAGATTGAGACGAAGTCCCTTACCTCCTGTCCGACTCGACCCGTTCGTTCTTTATTATACAAAATAATAAACTTAAGGTAATTTCTACTTGCTTAAGAACCTTTTTCAAGTTTATTATTTCTTTTATATCACTTATTACCATGTTGTAAACATTATGTAATCATTTAAGTCAATAATGTTTGTTTTGTCGATATTTGGTACTTGAGTAAAAAATGAACACCTTTTATTTACAAGTTGTCCTTCTAGTCAACAGTTAATTATATCCATAATTACATTAATAATTTATATATCATATATATACAGTATATAAATGTATTTATAATAGTACATAACATTTGTAGGTATGAAATGAAATGCACCGTTCATGGAGACGGTAAGCCGTACGTACGCACGAACGCTACTTTAATTCATATTTTTTATTTTAATGGAATTAAAACATAATGATAAATATGTATATTATAAACATAGTATAATATCATATATAATAACATTAACTCAATCTTTCATACATCCCACATAAGGCATTAACGAGTCATGTCACTTTGAGGGGGTAGTAGTCCGCACTTCCTCAAATGAGATTATCGTATTTACCCACTATGGAAACCATAAAGGTGTTATATAAATGGGATGTACAGAAGAATAAGGGAATCATAAAAATAATATATATCATATATAAATAAAGTTCCTTCATAATGGCCACCATGAGAGGCGGTATGACGTAATTGAACAATCATCGTTTCGTGAGGCATTAGTTTCCAATCCAGATAAACATTATGTTCTTTATCGATTAGATGTAGGTGTTTGTAAGAGTATTTCTAATACGTCTGATAACAACATCCTAGTATATTGATGATACAGGTGTTGTTACAAAATAATGTAATAAAAAGTTTTTAGGGGTTGGAGATGTAAAATAAAAGGAAACAATTTAAGAGAAACCATTAACATTAATTTGGGTAACTCCCTTTGGTTTGATCCAAAGGACGTCTTGATGTGAATTCTGCCTAAGGTAAGGCTTATAAAATTAGGAGAGTGATGTAGGGAGGTTAATGGTTGAGATTTTGGAAGAGAAAAAAGGCTTGAGAGGTGTGTGGAATTGGTTAGAAGTGGTCTCCTTTTATAAGGGAGAGGAGGGGCTCTTTAGGAAAGTGTGAAAACATTATTTTATTATATAATTATATTCGGATTCTAATGATACAAAATTCATTATTGTGGAATATAAGATGACTTATGGTCTAAATAAAATAATCCAATATCAATTAGACTGTTTTTGGATAATATTTTAATCATTATATTCTTATTTATTTAAATGATTTATTAATGAGGTAAACACTACATCATTATTGTGTCATAAATAATTTATTTTATTTTATGTATAAAAATTATATAAAAATTCACATGATGTTGGAAATATTTTTATAATTCCAATTAATATTTATAGTCAAAAAGTTAATTTATATATCCCCTTGTAAAATTTAATTTACTAAAAGATATATGCTTTTGTCATTTTTTCCTTTAAGTTAATAAATCTAAATTGTCTTTATCACTCCCATGTGGCTCAATGGGGTCCCAAAATAGACCCAAAGATGCCCATGGTTGTAGAAGACTCAAATGTTATGTTTTGGACAAGTGTTAAGGTAATTTTGAATTATTTTAATATTCTTTTAACCTTGAATTACCCAATTTACCATTAATCGCGGTAAAAAAAGTCAAAAGTAACTGTTCACGAAAAACAAAATTCATCTTAATGAACCTCATTATACCTACTAATAAAAACCATGTTTGTTGGATTTTTGAAATTAAATTCACAGAAGTGGTAAACTTTCATTTAAATGAAAAATTCAGTTTTATAACTACTACTAAGTGATTTCACTATTGATAAAAATTGATATTTTTCGAAAAATACAAAAAATTCAGCTTAAGAATTATTTGATATTTAGAATTCAAAAATGGTGTTTATTTTTACAAATTAAAAACATAAAAGTTTCATTAATTAATTATAAAATTAATTCTCGTTCATAAAGAAAATAGCATGTTTTTAAGAAAAAATAACTATCAAAAGACTGACACTTGTTTATGTCCAATTTCAAAGTGAAATTAATTGCAATGAACAACATTGGATTGAATGGTAAAAATATATAATATTTACACATTAAATCCAATTAAAAATATTATCTATCCATATAAATAAATTATATTAAAAGGCACTTTTGTAATAAAGTACAATATTTTCACTATTCATTAAAAAATTAACATTATCGGAAAAATCCCTAAAATTTACAATTTTTTTTTTGAAATCCTAAATATAAAGAATGATTTTATTTTGTGAATAAGAATTTATTAAAGTGACAAAGATTATATTTAAATAGGTTTCTCAATTAAAATGTGATAAATTGGCCTTTTAATGTAAATTATGCTTCAAAATAGATTCATTAACATTTTAAGACTCTAACATTTTTTTGGACAATGTAAATACATTTAACAATCATGTATAATCATATTTTAGTTATTTTTGTTCATTCATGCCAATACAACATATAGGAGTTAACTACCATTGATAATAGTAATATTATATTATTAGTGTGCAACGTAAGATTTCAAAGAAACTCGTTGTTGCGTATCGGGTACGCTATCGAACATAGCAACCCTTCTAAAGTAAAATTAATAATTAATTAAAAAATATTAATAAATATGAACTATGTCTTATTCTTCATTTACTTGGGATGTTACATAACTGTTGACCATGTTTTATTTCCACCATCCATATCATGTTACCGAGAATGAGGATATAAATAACAGGGTATGTCGGTGACCATAATTTGAAATGTGGGACCTGTCTCACAATGTCATCTAATGTATTTCAGGGGATTGGCCCCATATAGTATGTGGGAATAAGTTTCATGAGACTAGGAAAATAGTGGGTCCCTTCATACGTGGAGTAGTATGCGGATCCAAAAAATGGCATATAAGCATGGACATGGATTGATTGAATTTCAGTTTGGGTTCCAACACTCGAGGCCCTATGCCATATAGAATTTGAGCACCTCAATATGGGAATATGAAGGGAGGGATTCAAACCCTTTATCAAGGAATATGGTCCTGGTCTATTTTTCGAATGTGGAATAGTAGTGTACTAGTTGCAAATATAGAGTGATCTCCCATATGGGAGCTCATAGAATTACACATTTTTTCATAATTTGAGGGGGAGGTGGGGCCATCTCATGAATAGTGTATGAGTCCTCCTATGATCCTATCATAAGAATAAGTTACATTTAATGGATGTGTACTGAGGATTATATAAATGATGTTTTACATTATATGGTAAGGGTGTTATATCATATAGTGTATGGTCGTGTGATTAGGAAAAGAAGTCGATGCCTTTTAAGGTCACATAGCTATGACCATGGTTTTTACAATTTTAGGTCATGTAGCATTGGCCAGAATACTGAAAAAGTTTAACGTCATGTGACCAAGGTCAAAAAAAAAATACAATAAGAGGTGTTTCCTTGGGGATGTGGATGACCTTGAAAAACATAATTGACATGAATTAAAATTAGTAAAATCTACTCCACACAATGTGATATTATAACGACCCACTGTTTCTCAATGGAAATTCGAATCATATAAATATTTCATAAAATCACATGAAAACACAACATAATGAACCACTAGGTTCTATGTGACCTTTTATCAAAAGTTTTTCACTTCTTTGTTTGAAATTTTTAAAACCTGACATACACGGTTACGATCACAATGTTATTTGGAGTCCAATAAGAAAATCGGAATTTTTGGAGAATAGTATCCAGCCGTTATGAATAGTAACATACCATTATGAATAGTGATATACCCTAATGAATAGTAACCTTGCCTGTGATAGTATAAAAATAATAATCACATGAAAGTATGATGTACCTTTATCATAGAATAAGTAAATGAATGTATTAAAACTATTTTTTAATAATAAATACTGAGTTTAATTAAATATTAAATTACAAATATGTAGAAAATTATATTTTAAAATGGCACTTCATTTTTTAATTCTACACATTGAAAAATGGTTAGGGTGAATTTTTGAGATTTTTATTAAATACAAGAATTTTTTAGTGAATATTAAAATACTTTAATTTACTGTATAAACACACTATAGTAAAAATGAACTATTCCTTACATCACAAGTGATGTAAGCACCCAAATATAGAAATAACATGAATTTATTACTATTATTGGTCATGGAATACATACAATTCTTTTATTGTGAAGAAATAATAAATTAATGATTATAATACTGTGAAAACCCCTCTTCCCTCCACTATAAATACCACCCATTCTTAACTCTTCTCTTCACTCCTCTCAAGACTTGTGCCTCACCAATATTCTACCCAAATATCTCTCCAAGCTTCTCCCCCACTTCCAAAATCCCCTAGCCTCTTGAAAATACCCAATCCTCTCCCCTTAATAGGATCTCAAAGGAGGAAGTCCCAAGAGGTAAATTTCTCTTTCCAATTCCTTCATATCTTTTAAGTTATATTCTTTTTCATTCTTTTCTCACCATCCATCTCCCAAATGGTATGATAACTCTAGTAACATACATGTAACGGAATTATATTATTCCAATGGGATACTTCATTTTCTTCACTCCATTCCCCACCTTTTTTTGAAACAAATGAATGCACCATTTTATATTTTTTAATTTATCACATTCAAGGATAATAGTTTATCAATTTCTATTATCATCATTAATTCGGGTCATGAAACCATTTGTGTTTTGGTTGAACCAGATTATTATATTTGTGATATATCATTGTTTTGTTTCTATAATCCTTTTATACTGACGATATTATGTTATAATGAAAAACATGATCATTGTAATCAAACCAAGGGATTAACCAAAACAGTTGTCACAAAGGTTATATATATAATAATTCGACTTCACTCTAAGTTACAAAATTAATGGTAGAACCATGTAATCTTTTGGATGTACTATAATATCATATATTTTCAAATCTGTACAACCACATTCCTCTTTCATATTTATCAAAACATGAATACAAGTGAATCGGTCTTTAAAACCAAGTAAACAATGAAGCCCAAACAATGAATTGAACCTCATAACCTATTAGAACGGTTATTAATGAACATAATATGGTTATACTAATAAAATTACACATAGAATAGGTTATGTAATTATTAACTAATACACATAATTGTTTTATTCTGGTCATTAATAACAAGTGGAGAACACGAACATATTTAATGTAAGGGATCCTCTCTTTTTCACTATTAAATCAAAATTGTACTCTATGAAATGCCTTTTTTGTGTAATCCCAAATGATCGGGTATGATTTAAAACCTCCCATATACTTCCATAATTATTTATAAGTGATGATAAACTCTATTTCACACTCATCAATCCCTCTTAGGAACACCCAGTATCATTCTGCTAAACCGTAACGAAATATTCCTGAAGCTTCTTTGTTCTTTTGGGTTGCCTTATCATTCATTATATCAAAATGGGGATATCTTTTTTATTTATGTATGTATTATAAATTTATTTTAGTTTTAAAATTTTCATTTATTTATACCCTTAACTAATTCCCTTTTAGCGATTTACATTTTTTAAAAAGATTCAATCCATAGAACATTCTAATAAGCAATCATGTTTTAAGGGAACTTCAAAAAAATTTTCACAATTTAATGTGCACTCAATCCTATGTTTTAATATACCAATGTCTTTACAAAATCAGTATTTTACTATGAATACCTTTTTTTCTCATTTTTGGTTTTATATAATAGATTTTTCAATTTTCTATTCTAAATGATCTATAGTAATTTGCTTAAAACCTCACAAAGATGTTTTAATGTTAATTATTATCAAATAAATCTCTTATATGTTGAAAATTATATTAGACACCACATATAATGTTATAATCCTATTTTGACTTATCAACGTCCATGTATGTTCTAAAGCCTTTCATTCCTGGATACACTCATGATAGTCCCCTCGGTTATTCTTTATGCAATGAATGTGGTACCCAATTCTTTCCATGGGTACCCTTATGATTATGTATGGTTGATTATGTATGGTTCTTTAGGAGGAAAGAATATTCATGAAAATTTTGAGATGGGTTTCCAAATATCGGTCTAATGCATTACGTAATTTTACGTCTCATGAGATACGTTGGGAAATGGGATTGGTTGTCATCCTTGACCCATACTAAAATGGGAAACCGGATTGGTGGTTATCCTTGACCCATACTAAAGACATGTTTTATGATTCTACCACATTTAAATCATTCCATTTTTATATGATCACATGGTTATATGATATGATTTCATATGATACATGATTTTGATATTATTATTTCATGCCTCTTAACTCATTTGATTAATATGTATCCTTATGTTCATTCATTTAATAGGTTTTTAGCTCATCCTGTTGTTCTTGTATTCCCTAGGGTATCCTATGCAGATGTAAGGGCTCAAAGGATGTTATGAAATCTTTATGGAGAATAAATAATGAATTTTTTTAGTGACATGTTTTTTGTTTTATGTAACTAGACTTACAAGACAATAGACTTAATGATCCATGGACTGTACTATGCCATATAATTATGCTTAAAATCATGTAATGTTAAATGTGAATGTCGTCGGTCGCTATAGTTAGTATCAAAGGATGGTCTATGTAACACCACATGATTTGATGAAAAATATTCATTTAATTTCATTGATGTCTTCTGTTGTACGCTACACCAAAATTATCTTGTGCTATACGCAACACCGTATTAGCTTGCTGTATATGAAACACTATTCTTGGCTCGTGTTACACACAATTTCAAGTTCGTTTTGTATAAATTATTCTACGCAACATTATGTATAGAGTTTTTTTAATGTATAAATGAAATAAATTTTGATTATGTTATACACAACACCATAGGGAGCTTGCACTACACAAAATAGTGACTTGTCTTGCATTACCCGAAATCGCGACCTTCCTCGATAGCGTGTGTTGTACGCAATACCGGGTTTCAAAAAACAAAGATATATGGTTATAATATTATAATGAACTAGCCTTTATGAATAGTATTAACTAAATTTTGAATTGTATAACATTATTATTCATCTTACACATTTTCTAGAACATGGTATGAGAACAAAATAATTTTTTTGGGTAAAATAAGTATTTTTAAAAAAATACAGTTTTACCGCCTTTTGATGTCGCACCCAATTTAAATCTAGTTTTTGACATGTTTATAAGTTCAATTTGAAAAAAATAAAATTCTTATTTGGAATCAGGATATAAAAATTTACTTTGCATAAAATTTTAATATTATTCCGATAACTTTCATATTTTAATGAATAGTAAAAACACTCTATATTTTAATTAAAAAGAACTTTTTTCTTCGCAATAATTTATATGATTAAATTATAATATTTAATGGTAATAAATTATAAATAGAATATATTTTTAACATTTAATATAATGTATGTCATTACCATTAGTTTTACATTGAATTCATATGTAAACACATTCAAATATTTGGCAATTTTTAACTTTTAAAACCCATTTTCTTAACAGTGTGATTAATTTTAAGTTAATTACTGCAACTTATGGGTTTTTAATTTTGAAAAATGGATTCCATATTTAAATTAAGTGGGTCCAAATTATGTTAATATGTTATTTTTTTTTCTGATAATATGAATAGTAACTACGGAAATTTTTATTTACTTCAGTGAAAGGTAAATCAGCTAATTAAGGGTAAACATAAGATTATAAAATTACCCTAAAACCTTCCAAAATTATATTGGATGAATAATAGTATACCCATATAACCTAAGGGTCAGAATAGATTCATTTTATTGACTTTTCACTGTGAAAATAATTTAATTATTATTAAAACCAAAGAAAGTGACAACATGTCACTCTCTTAAATCTTATAAGTATAATAATTTTAATTTATTGATAAACATCATAAATCTTAGAACATGCATAGTCTACAGAAATCAAATAAAATTATCTACATCTTGTGATTTTATTTATAATTTTTAGGGAATAAATAATAATCATTAAATGTGAGACAATAGTTATGATGAAATTATTTTATTGACTGAAATATCAAATAAATGGTTTCAATAATATTAAAATTAATATTTTATGAACTATTTAATTTACTCCACAAATTTTCTAGATAAATATGACATGTTATGAATATATTAAATATTTTATTTCGAACATATCTTCTGTGTGGATTTTATTGAAATTCAAATAAATTAATAGTCTCAAAATTTGAACTATTGTTATTTTAAAAAAATAACATAATATAAAATTCATAAAATATCACAAAAATATTTAAAAATAATAAATTAAAATTTATATGGTATAAAATGTCATAAATGTTCCAATTATGGAAAATTCAGAATGCATAATTAATTATTTATAGCAATTTAAATCTTAGAATCTTATTACAACAAATAATTTTAAATAAATTAAATAAGGATAAATGAAGTCGATAAGGTTTAAAATAAATTTCCAACAGCTCTAAATTTTATTGTTTGATGATATTAAAACCTTATATATCCTAATATTCGAATATGAGTCATTATTGGAAGTGTTTAAGTGAGTTTTGATTTATTATAAATTAATATTTTTGAGGTTTCCAAAGGTGGCCCTCTCCTCCCTTATAAAAGGGAACCTCATCCCTTTCCTCTTCACAACACCATGACCCTTCAAGATCAGCCAAACACTGACCATTTCTCTTATCCACTTCCCTAGAAAAATTTTGGTGGTTCTGGTCATCTCAAAAGACCAACTCTAGTACCTTAAGAGGAATCTTAAAGGAGGTGCATTGAAGAAGATGTAATCACTTCTACCGATTCATTCAAGTTTCATTCTTCTTCAACTTCATCTTCTTTAGATGTTTCATTGTAAAGTAATAAAATAAGTATCACTAGTATACTGATATGATATTATAAATATGAAACAACCCCATTTTTCCTTCTATCCATCCTATGGAAAACGAAATCACCCTCCAAGCCATGGTGTAATTACATTTTCCACCACCACCTTACATGGATGGGTATATTGGTGTAAAGAATTACTATATATGCTTTTATAAAATCATACCGATTCTGAGATATTATATCATCCACTTCAATTATATTCAATAATTATGGGAACGATATAATTTCTCATCCATACATACGAACTACTGTCTCCACGAATGCGATGAGATTCATTTTCCATGATTAACCTTTCAAGTATGATTATAAAGTATATATATAATAAATAATCATGAAAAATAATACGTAAAAATACTGGATTTATTTACATATATGTTTCATTTACTTAAATCCATTCACATCAATTAGGAAATGAAAACAACGTTCATGCCTATGTACGACCTACCGTCTCCATGAACGGTGTATTTCATTGCATTTATTGATCTATCATATATATTTATATACTGAATATATATTATATATAAATCATGATTTACATTATAGAATTAAGTAAATCAGTATATGAGTAATAATATCAAGAACAACAAATCGAAAATCACATGATAGATGAAACGATTTTATCCAAAACACTTCTTTAACATGGAATTTACAAAAGAACGGGTAATATAAAGTCATAAGTGAACCATATATGATATGATAACAATGATTATTATTCTTTAATAGTTGAATGACATTATTTAAATCATTATATAGTAGGTTCAGATATATACAAGGCATATCGGACATAAGTCTACGAATAATTTTGCAAATCTCATTTTTTCTTAGATTTCTTATACTTAAGTATTTACTAGGGTTATATTTTTCATCCATGTCAATAAAAATGTTTTTCATAAATTGTCTAATATTCATACATGTATTTTTAATGTCATTTTTACCCCTATATGACTTTTACATTGTGTTATGGAAGGAATCTTTCTTTTATTTACCATAAGAGGATCTTTTTGACTTTTTCGACAAAAGTACGAGGATAATGTTTTTTAACTTATACAGCATGAACAGATTTTTAGGTTTCCATAACGCCTAATTTTCATGAAGCTTCCTCTAAAATATTTCATGATTATTTTCAAAAAAATTATTTTCTTTTAAAATTTAATTTCATTTTGTGGAAAGAAAATGATTTTGATGAAAAAATGATATTTTCCTCAAGAATTCATTTCAAGTGTTTTGTTAAAACTATTTTCCATCTAAGATGACATTATTTAGTATGACTATATTTCACGTAAAATGTATCTATTATTTAAAATGTTTTATTCCTCTTATTATGAAATGGTATCCATTTGTTTTATATTGATTATGTTATTATGGAATGATGATTATGAAACCAATTTTATTCTTTGGGTTATAATGAATGATTTATGTTCATTTTGTGGAACAAGTAAGAATTATTTCATTATGAGATTTGTGGGACCTATATCTCCCTCCAATTCATTGGGTAATGATTTATATCTCATGAGATAGACATGGATCGAATGGAAAGATAATATGGTTCAGTGATACAATACTGGAACACAGAGTTAACTCAATTCAGTAAGGGACATTGTCCTCTATGATGGTGTCCCTAAGGATAAGTATAAGTACAGGTTATAGTTCTAGAATTATGGTAATGATATTATAATTAAACCTAAGATTTTAGATATTGAAGGTACTCCCCCTTTATTATATTGTTTTCCGTATCGTGATTTTTTCCTCTCACACTATTCTTTTTGGGTTTTAGATGATGGTTGGAACCCAAAGTAACCGTGTTGATCAATGTAATGGACAATGCAATGATTGTCCTCTTGAACAAACAAATGTTATGGGAGATGGAGTGAAAAAATCAGATTGCTATACTTACAAAATATATGAATCATTCTGGACTTCCAAATTAGCAGAGAAGGGAACAATATTCTATTGAGTCCTTCATGAGGAAACACCCATATTCTTTTAGTGGGTCTTCTAATCCAATTGTTATTGAACAATGGATCTGTACCATTGAAACTATATTTTCCATACTTCATTTTTCAGAACATGAAAAATTCATTCTGGTTATTTACCGTTTATAAGGAGAAGCAGACCAATGGTGGAGACTAATTATGAATAAGAGGCCCCAAGATGAAATTGAATCCATGGAATGAGATAACTTCAAGAACTTATTTTTCAGTAAGTACTTCCCCCACATTCATCGAACAAAGAATGAAAAGGAGCTCCTTGAGCATAAGCAATAGGATTATGAATCTATTGGTATATACGAAGCAAATTTTACAAGTCTTGCAAGGTATGAATCAGGATTCATCATCCAACCTGAAAGTAAAGTTGATCGATTCTTCAATGGCTTAAAACCAAGTCTTCAAAGGGCATTAGCTATAAGATACTTCAGTAGCTATGAAGAAATTTTTTGTTGTTCAATCAAGGAAGAGATGTAAGTTAGTGTCACATATCCATGTCATGGATTTTATAAGAAACGAATTATGGAGTTCGATGAAAAAACTTGGAATAATGGGGAAAAGAAGATGAATGTAACTTTATGCTCATAGTGTGGAAAAAAGCCTGCTGGAGATTGTCTAGTAGGTACTAGAAAATGCTTCATGTGTAGAAAAAAAGGTCACTAAGCAGCAGAGTGCTGATGTAATGGGAAAAAGGATTCTAATGACAGGAATAGAGAAAGGACTACAGAGAACGCTCCACCAACACTTCAATACATCAAGTTCAAGGAAATGGGGAATTATGAAAATCAATTCCCTAATACAAGGGTTAATAATGATCGATGTGATCAACCTCTTAAGGAAAAGGATAATGGTATGTCACATGTGATAACTAATTGGGATATTGAATATGCTAATGATGTTGTGGAATGATTAAGTGTATATGTAAGGGGATTTCCAAATAGTGTCATGGAATCTCATTTATGGTATCGTAGAATTTTGGAATATCTATGTATTGGTTTTCAATAATTATATGGTACCAGAAACCATGAAAAGTGATTGAAATATTTTTGGAAAGAAGATAATATGCGTATAAAGAAGGAATAAAGAGAAAATGAAGTAAGCTCATGACAGATATCATGGTTTGAGTATATATAAATTTTGGGATTTTGGTATGTGGAAAGAGTTATCTTTTGACACCATTCATGTTTTCACTGAGGTTCAATAGGTATTCATTTTTCAATAGAATACATGATTAAGGTATTAACATGTTTGGAATGTGACCAACAAGATATATCTTTTGATAAATGGGGGATAAATGATATTATTCACATGCTTGTTATGTGACCTTTCAAGTAATCGTTTTCCTTATACTTTGAGATTGGAAAGATGTATTTTGGATAAGCCTAAATATTGGAATGGATTATGTTGGGCATCAAATAGTATTTTTTATGTATAAAACTTGTTTTCGATATTATTTCTATAATGTTATAATAGTATTGTTTTAAAAAAAGGACAACCCATAGGTTGAGCGACAACCCGTCGCATCGGACAAGGCTATGGGAATCGAACCCACAACCGAAGTGCGACATGCCATTATCACATACCGCTGGCCTACAAGAAGTCCCTGGTTAGTATAGACCAGTTTTTATTTATTAAGTGGTATGAAATATGAAGTATAAGTCCATTTTAGGAACCATATACGATTATTCTCACTATATATGGACATATGTATATTTAATAACTTTTTCAAACATTTTTTTAAGACAGATGAAATGACTTATCATTTTATCGCATGATCTTTTAACACATCACTAATGAAAAATTTAACATCATTTCTTTAAGAGACGAATTGAAATTGTTCATGGACAAACCAACTGGGAGATTGTACCAAAATCAAGAATGTATTTCTTATAATTCCAATATTTTCAACATTAGGGAAATGTTCATGAAAACCAAAAATATTGTCCTATTGCCCTCATAACTGATGAATTAGATGGTACCTTATATCATCACAAATTTATGGATTTCTGATTGTTGGCTTTTTCATAGACATGTTCTCTACCACTCTTCATCATAACATGATGGTTAGATTTCTCTTCCATATCCATATTTTCACATATGTTCTCCTTTGTGAAGCCCAGTGATTAGTTAATTTGGGTAACCATTACATTTGTTAATTTAGTTTTTAATGTTATGTTTTTTTATTCCTTTTTACAATGTGGGTTTCAATTAAAGTAACTTTCATGTAATAAACCATTTATAACCTCGACGAATTCCGAGGGAGAAATTCATATTAAGGGTGATAGAATGTAACACCTCGTGATTTGATGAAAAATATTCTTTTAATTTCATTGATTCCTTGTGTTTTACTCTACACCAAAATAATCTTATGCTATACGCAATACCATATTAGCTTGCAGTATATGCAACACTATTTTTGGATTGTGTCACACACAATTTCAAGTTCATTTTGTAGAAATTATTATACGAAACATTAAGTATAATTTTTTTTAATGTATAAATGAAATAAATGTTGATTATGTTATATGAAACACCAAAGTTTTCTTTCACTACACACAACCCTGACATGGCTTGCATTACATGCAATCACGACCTTTCTCTATAGTGTGTGTTGTACGCAATTCCAGGTTTCACTAAACAACGATATATGTTTATAATATTATTATGAACTAGATGTTATGAATATTATTGACTACATTTTTAATTTTATAACACTATTATTCATCATACACATTTTCTAGAACATGGTATGAGAACAAAATTAATTTTTCGGGTAAAAAAAGTATTTAAAAAAATGCAGTTTTGCCACATTTTGATGGAACAACCACATTAAATCCTATTTTTGACATGTTTATAAGTTCAATTTTAAGAAAATAAAATTATTCTTTGGAATCAGGATATAAAAATTTACTTTGTATATGTTTTTCATCTTATTCTGATAACTTTCATATGTTAATGAATAGTAAAAACAAACTATATTTTAATTAAAAACAAAATTTTTCATCGAAATAATTTATATGGTTAAAATATAATATTGAATGGTTTTAAAGTATAAATATAATATATTTTTACCATTTAATATAATGTATTTAATTACCATTAATTTTATATTGAATTCAAAGGTAAAAATATTTCAATCTTTGGCAATGTTTTAACTTTTAAAACCAATTTTCTTAACAACAGGATTAATTTTAAATTAATTACTGCAAATTTTGTGTTTTGAATTTTTAAAAATGGAATAAATGTTTAAATTATGTGGGTCCAAATTATGTTAATGGATTAATTTTATTTTTTTGATCTTATGAATAGTAACTACAGTAATTTTTATTTACTATAGTTAAAGGTAAATCGGGTAATTAAGGGTAAACATAAGATTACAAAATTACCCTAACACCTTCCAAAATTATATTGGATGACTAAAAGTCGACCCATATCACCTATGGGTCGGAATAGAATCATTTTATGGACTTTGTTCCATGAAAATAATTTAATTATTATTAAAACCAATGAAAGTGACAACAAGTCACAGTCTTAAATCTTATAAGTATAATAATTTTTATTTAGTGATAATCTATATGAACCATCAAACATGAATAGTATAAAGAAATATAATAAAATTATATACATCATGTAAATTTATTTATTATTTTTAGGGATAAAATAATTATCATTAAAGGTGAAACAATAGTGATGTTGAAATTATTTTATTGATTGAAATATCAAATAAATGATTTTTAAAACATTAAAATAAATATTTTATGAACCATTAAATATTCTCCATGAATTTTCTAGATCAATATGACATGTTATGAATCTACTAAATAATTTAGTTAGAACATATCTTCTGTGGGGATTTTATTTATATTCAAATAAATGAATAGTTTTAAAATTGACACTGTTGTTATTTTATAAAAATAACATAATATACTATTGTTTAAAAATCACAAAATTATTTAAAATTTATAAATTACAATTTATATGGTCTAAAATGTCCTAAATTATCCAATTACGGACAATTCACAACATATAAGTAATTATTTATAATAATTTAAAATCTAGAATCTTATTACCACAAATAATATTAAATAAATTAAATAAGGATAAATCAAGTTGATAAGGGTTAAAATAAAGTTCAAACATATCTAAATTTTATTGGTTGATGATATTACAACCCTATCTCATCTAATATTCGAATATGAGTCATTTTTGGTTGTTTTTACGGGGATTTTGATTTATTATAAATTAATATTTTTGAGGTTTCCAAAGGTCCCCTCTCCTCCCCTATAATACGGCACCTCCTCCCTCTACTCTTCACAAAACCACGAGCCTTCATCCTGGGCCAAACCCTGACCATTTCACTTCTCCACTTCCTTAGAACCATTCTGGAGGTTCTGGTCTTCTCAAAAGACCAACACTAGTCCCTTAAGAGGAAGCTTAAAGGAGGTTCTTTGAAGAAGAGGTAATCTCCTCTATCGATTCTTTCATGATTCATTCTTCTTAAAGTTCCTCTTCAATAGATGTTTCATTGTAAAGTAATAAAATCACTATCAATAATATTCTGATATGATATTATAAATATGTAATAACCACATTTCACCTTCTATCCATCCTATGGAAAACAACGTTCATGCGTACGTAAGGCCTACCGTCTCCATGAACGGTGCATTTATTCCATTTATCGATCTATCATATATGTTTATATACTGAATATATATTATATATAAATCATTTTTACATTCTTTAATTAATAAAATCAAGATATGAGTAATAATATCAATAAAAACAAATCGAAACACATACGATAAATGAAACAATTTTACCCAAAATGCTGCTTCAACATAGAATTTAAAAAATAACATGTAATATAAAGTCATAAGTGAACCATATAGATATCATAACAATGAATATGATTCTATAATAATTCAATGAAATTATTTAAATCATTATACCAGAGTTTCAGATACATATGATGCATTTCAGACATAATGTATGGGATAATTTTTCAAATCTCATTTTTCGGAGATACTTATACGTAATTATTTACTGGGGTTATATTTTTCATCAATTTCCATAAAAATGTTTTTAATAAAGTTTTTAATATTCTTCCATGTATGTTTAATAAATTTTTTACCCCACTATGTCCTTTACGATGTGTTATGGATGGAATATTTCTTTTATTTACCATAAGAGGGACTTTTAGACTTTTCAGGGAAAAGTACGAGGAGAATGTTTTTTTAACTTATACGGCATGAAAGGGTTTTTACGTTTTCATAACACCTGGTTTTCATGAAGCCTAATCTAAAATATTTCATCATTATTTTCAACAAAATACTTTTCTTTTAAAATTTAATGGCATTTTGTTAAAAGAAACTGATTTTGAAAAAGAAAGGATATTTTCCTCAAAAATTCATTTCAAGTGTTTTGTAAAAACTATTTTACATATAAGATGACATTATTTAGTTTTATTATGTTTCAATAATAATTTCTCTATTATTTATATGGTTTTAATCTTATTATGATGAAATGATATCCATTTGTTTTATATGGATAATGTTATGATGGAATGATATTTATGAAACCCATTTTATTATTTTGGTTAAGATGAATGATTTATGTTTAATTTTCAGCACAAGTAAGATTGATTTCATTATGAGATGGGTGGTACCGATATCTCCCTCCAATTCATTGGGTAATGATTTATATCTCATGTGATATACATGGATGGAATGTTAAGTTAATCTAGTTCATTGATATAGGAATTGAACGAGGAGTGAACTCGATTCAGTAAGGGACTTTGTCTACTAATCTGGTTCAAGCTCCTAATGGTTTTCCAGAATTACATGTTTTATTTCCATGCTATTTTATCATGATTTAACTTCCATTATAATCTATGCCTTACGTACTTCCATGTTTTATGTCATTGCTCAAGATTATGATGTTTAAACATTATTTTCGTGTTTTTACATTCAAATTTAGATTAATTTTTTTATTTTCTCCATGCTTACACTTATTAATCATTTCAGCTCACCCTTTATATGTTTTATTTTCCATAGTATTTAATGAAAGGTTTTAGGTAACAAAACAAAAGGGGAAGATATTTATGGGAGATGTTGAAGATATTTCACCATGATTAGATTATTATGTTCCGATTTTCCAAAGACACTAAACAATAATGGTCCTTGAGTGTTGGTTTTTGTAATGTTTTAAGTATTCTGAAAAAGTAATGTATTGTTCATCTACGTAATGTTTGGGGTCTTTATAGTCTAGTTATTTTTTGAGATTATGAATATATACCCTTAGTGAGAACCTTAAATATGAGACTATGTATAAGAAAAAAGATCTAAATTTTGGTGAGACAATAGTAGGTGGTTTAACAATAAAATACAAACATGTCTGGATACGAGCTAGTAGTGGCGGCTCTGGCACAAATGTAACTAGGAGTGAAAACTCAGAAAAAGTGTTCCGGTCTTGACCAGGGCTATCCTGATACACAACAACTGGCCCTGATGCACTATTGGTTATGAAACACCATGGGGATATTCTTTTTTTGATTGAAGAGCATAGTACAAACCATTATTATGGGAAAAAATCCCATAAGAATATATGTTATACAATAGATAGAGCATAACCAATATATAAACCTATGGAATAAAAAGATATGATATACATATTCTTTATTAGTTTATCCTTTTGTTTTCAAAGATTCATTTTTTATGATTAATAGCTATGTATTCAAGACCTCTATTTATAAGTTATTTTTCTTAGTTAATGGAAGGAAACAGAAGAACATGTTCCAACAAACAATGTGATAGTCAATGTGATTATTAACCTAATGATATGTCTGATAGGATGTGTTCAGGTCCTTAAAACATTATGACAATATCTGATCATCTAGATTATGTTATGAATAATAATATGAATCATGTGGAACACAATCCTCCTCAATGGAAAGATATGGTTGCTGTAGAGTCCTTCATGTGAAAAACTCATCCCATGTTTAGAAGCTTTATGACCCCCTCCTTGCAGAACAATGGATTTACTCCATTGAAATGATATTCTCTATAATCCAATGCTCTAAATAAGAGAAGGTTTTACTGGAGGTCTATCATTTTTATGGGAAGTTGAAACTAATATAAAATACAATGTTCGAAGAAGAATTTGATTATATGGACTGGGACAAATTCAAGAGGATTTTTTTCAACAAATATTTTCCTGAAACCGTCTACCTGAATACAGAAAGAGTGTTCCCCAGAATCAAGTAGAAGGAATACGAGTCCATCGAGGCATATGAAAAAAAATTTAAATGCATTTCAAGGTACACATATGGCATTGTAATGAACACTAAAAGAAAGGTAGATATTATCTTTATCGTACTAAATATGAGTCACTGAATAGCATTAGCGATTCGAGACTTCAATAGTTATGTGGATATTGTCCGTTTTTCCCTCAATGTTGAAATGGAGATTGGAGACTTTCAGTTGTTTCATGGGCCTAGTGAAAAGAAATAAAAAATTTATAAATACATGGGTGGTTCATTAAAAAAATCCCATGATGGAAAGAAGCCCTACTTTTCCCCTTGTAATAGTTTTGGGATGAAGCACTTGGTAACTGTCTGAACGAAACCGTGAATTGATTCAAATGTGGAATTATTGGTCATATGGCCAAGAACTGACTAAGGGATATGAAACATCCCTCTAATGATGAAGAAGAAAATATGGTTCAGAGAAACACTCAGCCTGCAGTGTGGTGTTACAACTACATGGAGAATAGGCATTATGCGAACAACTACCCTAATCTGAGCATTGTAGAAGGAAATAAAGAACAACCTATAAGGAAACAAGGAAGGGATTATGTTATCGTTAATGCTGAGGTGGATCCGGACAATGAAGTAGTGACACGTTCACTAGTTATTCATTCATGAATAGTGTACATACTATTTGACTCTGGTTCTATGCATTCATTCATATCTTGAATGTTTATAAAAACTATTCAAACACCACCGCAATGATTAGAGGAAATTATATATGTGAGAATAGAAAATGGGAAATTATTACATCCATGTTTTATAACTCCTCCCTGGTTAATTTTAGTGGATTGATCCTCCCAGAAAAACACGTTATACTTATTTTAGTGGAGTTTAACGATATCGTGGGAATATATTTATTATCGTTGTACAAATCCAACATCATCTATTGGAAAATTGAGATCACTCTTAACATCATAAATCATGATATGATTCTTTACAAGTGTATGGAGAAAGATGAATCTCATTTATAATCACAATCTCATGTGTGGATATTGTTGCCAAGACAATAGGCATATCTAGCTCAAATGAATGAGACAAAGGAGAGAAATTTGATGGATGACATTCCCATCATGAGGAATTAAACTGATGTATTCCCTGAAGAGTTTCATGGTCTTCCTCCTAACCGAGAGGTTGAGTTATCAATTGATCTTCTCCAAGAATCCCTGCCTATCTAAAAGAAAAACTATATATTTGACACTATAGAGCTAGAAGAGCTGAAGAAGTAGTTATTGGAGAATACGGAGAAGGCTTTTATACACCTGAGTGCTTCACCGAGGGGTTCTCAAGTCCTCATAGTCATGAAGAAAGATGGATCTATGCACAACTACATTGATTTTTATAAACTAAATAAAATCACAAAAAATACAAGTATCCCCTACCACATATAGTTGACTTGTTCGATCAGCTTCGTTGGGCCAGTTATTTTTCTAAGGTAGTCCTTTGGTTGGGATATCACCAATTAAAGGTGAGGAAGGAAGATATTCAAAGGAATTACTTTCAAATGAGGTATGGGAACTATGAATTCATAGTGATGCTCTTCGGACTCCCAAATGATATAACAATTTTTATAGATTTATTGAATAGTGTCATTATAGATTACCTCGAAAAATTATTTGTAATTTTATTAATGATATTATGATATACTCCAAGTGCAACGAGGAACATGAGGAGAATTTTATTATTGTGTTATGGACTGTTCGAAGGGAGATGTTGTATGAAAAGTAGATTAAATGTGAGTTCTGGATGGAGGATACATCATTCATGGGGCATGTAATCACTAGAAATGTGATATCAGTGGACCTTTCCAAGAATAATTTAAATGATGAGTGGCTCATGCTAACTTCTATAACAGAGATCCAACACCTTTTGGGACTATCTGGTTATTATCGATGATTTTTTAAGAACATTACACCATTTTCAATGCCAAATATCATGCTGACATGAATGGGAGTAAATTTTCATTGGATACAGGAATGTGATGATTATTTCAAGGAGTTGAAGAAGAGGCTTATCACTATGCCAGTACTCACAAACTCTATAAGTGGAGAACTCTTTGGGGGTGTATATTGATTCTTCTTATAATGGATTAGGGTGTGTGCTAATGAAAAATGATAAAGTGATAGCCTATGGCTCAAGGTAGCTGAAAATGCATGACAAAAACTATCCTTCTAATGATTAGGAGTTGGTGGTTGTGATCTTTGCGTTGAAAATATGGTAGAATTATCTTTATGGGGATAAGTGTGAGATATATACTGACCATAAGAATATAAAATATATATATCTACACAAAAATAGAAAAATATGCACCAGAGAAGATGGATATAGCTCATCACGGATTATGACTGCTCAATTCACTACCATCCTAGTAAGGTAATCCTGGTGGTGTATTCTCTAAGTAGAAAGGATCATGCATCATTATCAATAATGAGAATAAAAAAGGATATGACATTATTAGATTTGAAAGGGATGTACATTGGAATCATTAAGGGGGGGTCATCATCAGTCCGTTCTAAAATGATTACTCATGAAACCCTCTTAGAGAAACTAATGTATTCTCATAGAAAATATATGGAAATTCAAAAAAGAGTGGAACCTATCAGAAATGGGAAATCCTATAATTTCAAAATTGATGTGGATGGTGTTGAATAATTTTTGACATGATTATGTGTACCATTAGATAAGATTTTATGAAGGATTTATTGAATGATGAACATAGCTCGACCATCTCTATCCACCAAGGGAGCATAATGATGTATCAAGATCTTTGAGAAAAATTTTTGTGGAACAATATGAAAAAGGGAGATTGTTGAATATACATCAAAGTGCCTGGTATGTCAGCTAGTGAAGGCGTTGAGGAAAAGTCGAAGGGGATTATGCAACCACTACCCATATGAGTATAAGTGGGAGAACATTACCATGTACCTTTTCAATGGACATCTAAGGACATCTAGAGGTGAAAATGCCATATGGGTCGTTTTGGATTGTCTTACCATGAAAACTCACTTTTTCACGATTATAGGGGAATTATCTTTCGATACACATTCACAAATTTAGAAAAAATAAGTGGTAAGGATTCATATAGTACCACAATTTATTGTATCTTATCGTGATCCAAGATTCACCACAATGTTATAGAAAATTCACCAACATGCTCTAAGCAATGAACTGAACTTCATTATGACCTATCTTCCTCAAACTGATGGCCAATCTGAGCGAACTATTTAGACACAAGAAGACATGTTGAGAGTGTGTTCTATGGAATTCAAAGGAGGATGGGACCAAAATCTTACACTGGTTGAATTCTAATACAACAATAGTTTCCACTCAAGCATCCAAATGGAAGCATATTAATCCCTTTATGGGAAATGGTCCATAACACCGATGTGTTGGGATGAATTTCATGAACATAATCTACTAGGATGTGAAATGGTTGAAAAAATGGTGGATAAGATGAAAACCATTCCATAGAATACCAAGGCATCCAAAAGTTGACAGGAATGTTATGTAGACAATCATCATTGCGACCTTGAGATTCATGTTGGAGACATGGTATTTCTATGAATATCTCCATGGAATGAGGTCATGTGTTATAGAAGAAATGGGAAGTTAAGTCCCATATACATTGGGCCCTTTAATATCCTTGATCGAGTCAGAGTTGGGGCCCATCAACCACCACATCCACATAACATTTCAAAAATACATGATGTCTTTCAGGTATCCCCATTAAAGAAGTTCATCCAAAACTCTTCACATGAACTCTCATTTGATGTGGTATAGTTGGAGGGAGATCTTTCCTACATGGAGCTGTGAGTGAAGATCATGGATCATAGAGACAATGATTGACGCAACAAGACTACTCATTTGGTCAAGGGTTAATGGAGAAACCATAAATACAAAGAGGAAACATTAGAACTAGATGAAGAAATAATGGAAAATTCCCCCCACATGTTTTTGGCCAAGAATGTAAAATTAAATTTCAAGGGAGAAAATTCTATAGGGGGGATGAAATAAACGACCCAATTTTTTTCAATGGAAATTCCATTATTTTATAAATGTTATAAAATCACATGAAAACACAACATAATTAACTACTAAGTGACAAGTGAACTTTTACCATATTTTTGTCGCTTATGTGTTTGGAATTTTGAAAATCTGACATACACTATTTCAATCACTAATTTATTTGGAGTTTGATAAGAAAATAATAATTTCTTGTGAATAGTAACATACCCTTATGAATAGTAACATAACCTTATGAATAGTGATATAACGTAATTAATGGTATCATTTCCTATAATATTATAAAAATAATATTCACATGAATGTATGATTTACGTATATCTTAGAATATGTAAATGAATGTTTTAAAACATGTTCTTTTATAATAAATTATGCGATTAATTAAATTTTAAATTGATCATATTTAGAAAATTATTTTTGAAAAATGGATTTCATTTTTGGATTCTAAATTTGGATAAATAGTTTGGGTGAATGATTGATATTTTTCTGAAATATTTTAAATTTTTAGTAAAATTAATTAATTTACCGTATAAATACATTTTATTGAAAATTAACTATTCTTGACATAATAAGTGATGTAAGAACCCAAATACCTAACTAAAGTGAATTTTTTATTATTCTTGATCATGGAATACCACTGTAACTTTCCATGTGAATAAATAATAAATCAATGATTATAAAATTATGAATACCACTCTCCCCTCCACTATAAATACCTCCCATTCTTACCTTTTCTCTTTACTCATCTAAAGCCTTGAGCCATGAAAATATTCTTCCTAAATCTCTCATGATGCTCCTCCCCTAAATCCAAAATCCCCTATCCTCTTTAATGTACCAAAAATTCTACCCTTAAGTGGTTATCAATGGTGTAATTCTCAAGAGGTAAATTATTCTTTCCAATTCCATTATTTATTTAATGTTCCTTCCTTTTTGTTTCATCCCTCAACTCCCATCACCCAAATTGTATATAAATCTAGTAACATATATGTACCAGAATATTATATTTATAGTGGGATTCTTCCTTATCTTCTCTTCTTTTCATATCTTTTATTTATAATAAATGAAAGCACAGTTTGAGATATGCTAATTTAGCATATTTATGGACAACTGTTTATCGATTTCTATTATCATCTTCAATTATGGTCATGAAACCATTTTTGTTATGGTTGAATGAGATTATTATATATTTAATGTATCCTTGTTTTGGTTTAGTAATACTTTATTTACTAATGATATTATGTTATAAAGCCGAACATGTTTTTTGTTATCAAACCCACTGATTAACCAAAATATGTGCAACTGTAGTTATATATATATTAAATTTATTTCACTCTAAGTAACCAAATTAAATTCAAAACAATTTAATCTAATATATGTTCACTAATTGAATATAAATTAAAATCTATAAAAACACTTTCATCTTACATGTTTATCCAAACATGAATATATGTGCACCGATCATTAAATCCATGTAAACAAACAAGCCAAAACAATGAAATTGAACCTCCTAACCAATCAAAATGGTTATAAATGAACTTAAATGATTATATTAAACCAATTAAATATAGAAGAGTTTCTATAATTATTAATTAATAATACTAATTTTTATTTCCCATCTTTAATAATAAGTGGAGGACACCATCATATTTAAGGTAAGGGATCCTCTCCTTTGCACTCTAAAATCAAAACTGTCCCCTATGAGATGCCTCTTTATGTGTAATACCTAATGACGGGGTATGATTTTTTTACCTCGCCCATAAATTCCTCAGGATCAATACGTGATGATAAACTCATTTTATATCTCATCAAGCCCTCTTAGGTACACCCAGTATCATGATGATAAACCGTACTGAATTCTTCCAAAACCTTCTTTGTTCATTGGAGTTTCCTTATCATTATTTCTATCAAATTCGGTTTATCTTATGTATTTATTTACTAATTGTAAATGCAGTTTAGTATTAAAAAACTCATTAATGGAATCCATTTTATCATTCTCTTTTGAGGATATACATGTTTTTTAATGATTCCATCCTTATAACATTCCGATAAGCAATCCTATTTTACAGGAACATTCCAAATTTTTACACAATTTTAAGTGAAATCTATCCTATATTTTAATCTATAATTGTCATTACTAAATCAGTCATTTATTATCAAAACATTCTTGTTTCAATTATAGATTTATATAAAATATTTTCCCCTTTTCTATTAATAAAGATCAATAGTATTTTCTTTAAAATGACACAAAAATGGTTTAATGCTAATGATTCCCATATACATAACTTGTATGTACTCAGTTTTGATTGACACCACATACCATGTCATATGCCTATATTACCTGATTAAATCCCATTTATGTTCTAAAGCCATATTTTCATATAATCCCTCAGGATAATCCTATTGGTTAGAATTTATATGATGATTGTGGCACCTAATTAATTCCTTGGGATCCCTTATGTTTATGTATGGTGGATTATGTAATAATATATATGTGGTAAGAATATTCATAAAAATGTTGTTCTGGGTGCACCTAGATAACGCTCCAATACGGTGGTTACAGTTAAGTCTCATGAGATGCGATGGGAAACAGGTTTGGGGGTTGGCCTTGACCTCTACTAAAATAGAAGACAAGATTGGTGGTTAGCCTTGTCCCATAATAAAATGGGAAACGAGATTGGTAGTTATGCTTGACCCATTATAAAGATAGGTTTTATGATTCTTCCAAATTTCTATGATTCCTTGTTTATATGATCCCACTCTTATATGATTTGATTCATATGATCCATGATAAAGATATCATTATGTCATGACTCTTAACTCATGTTCTTAATTTGTGTTTGTTATATTACTGAGATTTTTAGCTCATTTTTTTTGATATGTTCCCTAGGGAACCCTATGCAGATTTAAGGGCTCAAAGGAAGTTAGGATCTATATATCGATATTAAATAATGAAATTTAGTTTAGCCCCATGTTTTATGTTTTATGTACATAGTCTTCCAAGAATATAGATGTAACAATCTTTGTCTTGTACTCTGATGTAGAATTATGCTTAAAATCATGTAATGTGATACATAAAATGCTTTTGTTACTATAGTTCCCAAGGAGAAAATCAAGCCAAAAATGTATAAGAGAAGATGATCATACTACTAGATGCATTGACCAGGTGTCTAGGAATCACTATGTAGACCATAAGGATGGGAATCAAGACACACATAGTTCATGAATTTCTTGATGATTAACATCATGTTCTAAGGATGAATGGTATCATAGATTATGTTTTTAGAACTGAAACTATTGGGTTATTGTTCATTTTATCATCATGCATAATGAAAAAACAATTTAACGTCATGTGGGACATGATAGAAGTCTAAAATAATACGGGATGAATAAGATATTAGTATGAGGTCATAAAGCTTATAGCATAGGGTAACCACATTGTTTATCATCTTAAAGGAAATAACCATAGTTTAATGTCCTATAGGACCATGGTTTGTAGTTTAACTTCATGAGGTGCAGTGGTGATGGTATGGTTTATGTCCTGCAGCTCAAATAGGAAGAACTTTTCCTATGAAAAATTCCACTTGAGATACCTAGAATTGGTACGTGTAGTAAATCACTCACCATTCACGGTCACCAAAGAGCGTGAAAAATTATGGTAAACCTTATGAAATATGTATGTTCATTCCCATATGGGATCTATCATTGTAGTCTTCATTCTAGGTATTATTGGTGTCCTTATAGCCAATAACATACCCCTTTTCAGGAATTAATTGAGAAGAATTTTTTTATTGAATGCTCTAGCTATCATATTCGGATGCCTCTCCAAATTTTTTAATTACTAAATCCTATTTTCATTGAGGAATTATAGTTCATCTAGACACACTAATGATTTGTTGTAACATATTCTGATCATAGAATATTGTATGAAGTGATGGAAATAAATCTAAATTGGATGGAATGTCTCTTTTTTGTACACCAAAGAATATGGTGTCACAAGTATGGAATTTTGTGTAGTAGTCTGATAGGTCCATAGAAACTTGAGGAGCTTTTTAGCCAACTTTTTTGTTCTGACCAACAAACTTACGAAAAATGTTGGAGTGGTTATTGTTGAAAACCACTATTTATCAATTTTCCAGGCCATGGTAGTAGGAATTGTGGTTGGAATGGATTGTTTACATGGAATACAATTTAATTAGGCCATCATCATGGAAGTTGTTGCTGTTAATGGGGATAATACCATGATGGAATCTGAATTGATGGATTGTGTTGGTTCTCACGAACTCAAATATAAAATATGCCATTACCTCCTTGAGTATAATGGCCTCATCTGACTTAGATAAGAAATATGTTGGATTCATAATCAACATACATTGCATATATGTCACTAGTGGGTAATGTCCCATTAAAAAAATGTCCCAGACCACAAAGGGCCATGAATTATTAGTGTTATAGAGGTACTATATCAACTGATGCACAATATTGGAATGAATATGACATGCGTGACACCTCTTGTTGAGTTTGATGCCATCATGGACCATGATGGGATAAAAGTATCCCCGCTGTCGAATCTGGTGAGGGAGATTCATCATAGACTAATGGGGTCTATAAGAGCTAGCAATAACGTCCCACATAACCTAGGAGTTCTCATATCCCTAAATGTAGTCGAGGAAAATTCCTTCAAACCCACCTTTTAAGAGGACCTATTCAAGGTTAGGACTATTTTTTATGGTGAAAATCACATCACGCTAGTGGATTTGGTTGCACTAGTCTCTATCAAATGGGAGATTGATGTGTTTGGTTTACATGACCAAAGGAGTTTTCGAAATAGGAGTCTCTTCTATTGTGTCAGGGGGGAATCGAGGTCTTGGTGAGGAATAATTTATATTATGGTTCCTTGACTACTAGTTTTCTTTATCATCCAATGAGATTGGTGCTATGAACAATCAGGATCAATAAGAGATGGGCATACAGTACAATTTATCATCTCGACAGTTCTATGATTGAGAAACTTAAGTGACGTATAGTAAAGAAGGGAACTCCTCCATCAATTGGTGAGTGCGTTCTTATAAGGCCCCAGCCTTGAACCTTACTTAATCTTTAGTTACTACAAGATTACAGATTAAGGATATTTTCAGGTTTAGATTTTTAGAGAATTATATCATAAAACATGCATTACATCCCACATTTAAACAAAGTGGTTACAATAAATGATAGTATTGGTTTTTCCCCATCAATAGAAACATATTTAAAATAAAACATGTTTTCTTTCTTGACACATCCTTGACACTATCATCATATAATGAACCTTTCCCTTGACATGTGAATAACATTTCAAAATGTTGGGATGAGCATAAAAATAACAGTACGGGATATAAAAGCACAAAAAGAAAACACTAGTCCATGTATGAAATCATACATTAATTTTAAAACATAATCATTTAAACATAGCTTATCAAATCATGCATAAATCATAGAAATCATAAGGCATAAAGGTAACATGAGGCATTCATAACATTCTTACATAGGGAGTAACCCTCTTGGTTATGTTTGGAATACACATCATAGTATATTCCCTAAATCTTTTCGGAGAAACCTTAACGTTTAACTCCTTCACATTACCCAATGCATTGGAGAGCTATATCGGGCTCACCCACCATTAGTTTATCACGAAACCACCCATCATCATAATAATTCCCAAGAACCATAACATAATCTTATCACATAAAACATGCATAAAGTAAACATAACATTTTCACTTTTCAATCACAAGATATCAATACAACACATTGATATAAAAACATTATGAAAACCATTTTCAATAAAAAAGTAAAAGAAAATTAAAAGAGGGTATTTATTTTTCATTTAAAAAAATGTATGTCTTGTAGAGGATGTCGAAACTCAAATAATGGTCATGGCGGCGGAGAAGTCATTGTCACCGCATACGTATGAAAAAAACATTCCCTTTTGTCGTTTAGTAAAATGATTCGTATAAAAAAATATTCCTTTTGGATAAACGTAAAAGTCAAAGGGGATTATACACCGTATTAAAGAAGGTTGTGTATAAAACAAAATATGCCTCAATGAAAGGAGATTGAGATAAAGTCCCATACAAAGACGGTATCCTTGGATTAAGGATAAATCAATTACATAATTATGTGTGACAAAAGAATAAACCAAATATAAGAGTGTATATTAAGTGTAAAACAATCAGATTTCATTCACACATATTCATATAATGACATATTCAAGGAGTACAAGTTTATCCCAAAGAATCAAAATTGGGTTAAAAAGTTCTCTTGCAAAAATTCGACAGCCTAACGACGTCACTTCAAACATCAGAAAATCAGTTGATGAGAGATAAAAAGGGTATCTCATCACTTGGACATAAAATTTACAATAATAAGGATATATAAGAACATATCCCAACATTACAATATGTAAATTAAAAGACCCAACAAAATAAGTCTTTTAAAAAGAGGAGGTTGAAAAGTTCACTTACCGACTTGGATATCTTTCGAAACATACACCCCATGAAAGAAGAACAATACAACATTGATGTAAATACTCATAAAGGAAAGTATATTACATAGAGAGTAAAATAATGGGTAGTACATATACCACTCAAAGGAAATGGTGGAAAATGTAGCATAAATTTCACGGGAATAAAAGTGAGATGAAAAATCCCTTACGAAAACTCGGCAGCCTAAGGATGCCACTTAAACATCCAAAAATGGATTGATGAGATCAAAATACTGTCTCTCACCATATTAACATATAATTTACAGCAATATGAATATAAATGAACATTCCCCAACATAACAATGAGGATATTAAAATAAGTGACATAAAGGAGAGTACATAAAAAGAAATAGATAGGTTGGATCTCTTACGAAAATTTGGCAGCCAAACGGCGCCACTCAAAACATCCAAAATGGATTGATGAGAGAAAATAGGGCCTCTAATCATATGAACATAAGAAGTACAGTAAGAGTAATATAATAGAATATCCCAATCATAAGAAAGATGATCTTAAAAGGAACGACATAAAAGAGTGTACTTAAAAAGAAAGAGAGGGGTAGGATCCCTTACCTCAAGTCTGACTTGTCTTGTTCGTTTCTTTATATTCCTAAATAATAAACTTTGTTCAATTTATAATTTAATAAGGGCCTACTTTAAATACTATTATTCATTTCATATCACATATTATAATTTTATAATAATTGTATAATAATGTTACTTCATATCAGATGTTTTTTGCCGATGTTTGGTACATGAGTAAAAAAAATGAACTTGTTTGAAAATGATTTCACATGTAGTTATAATTAAATCATTTACATAATATTATTAATGATTAAAATGTCATATATATCCAGTACATATTCATTTTATAATGTTCCATAACATTTGGAGATAAAAAATGAAAAGCACCGTTCATGGAGACGGTAGGCCGTACGTACGCATGAACGCTACTATCTTTTTTTGTCATATTAATGGAATTAAAAAGAAATGAGATATATATATATTATAATTCCATTATAATATATATGTTTTATATTTCACATATGTTAATTAATTTCATTCTTTATACATTCCATGTATTTCATTAACGAGTCACATCATTTGAGGGGGCGGTAATCCACACTTCCTCATGTTAAATTATCGCATTTGCACAACATGAAAAGAATAAAGGTATGTTTTAAATATAAAATACAGAAGAATATAGTAAAAATAAATACCATATATATCATATATAAAATACAGTGACATCATAATGGCCACCTTTAAAGGTGTTAAAAGAATATTGAACAATCATCGTTTTATGAGGCAGAAAATCGCCAACCACAGAAACAATATGTTCTTTAACCATTTGACGAAGGTGTGTGTAAGTGTAGCTCGAATAATTCACATAAAAACATCCTAGTATATTGAAGATACTGGTGTTGTTACATAATAAAAGAATAAAAAGAGTTTATGGGGTTGGAGAAGCAAAATAAAATATAAGAACGCAAGAGAAGACACTACCTTTAAATCGGGTAACTCTTTTTGATTTGAGCTCAAAGGCTTCCTTGGTAAGACTTCTGCCCAAAGTTAGGCTTCTTGGAGTAAGAGAGGGATGTTTAGAGAAAAAATGGGCAGTGGTGGGCCGAGCCAAAGGCTTTGTAAGGGTGGGTAAGGTGGTAGAGGTGGGGGCTTTTTATAAGAGGAGAAGAGGGGCACTCTTGGAAAGTTAAGAAAAGATACTTTGTTATAAAATGATTTTCTAATAACAAATGTCCCAAAATTATAACTTTAGATGTTAAGGTGATAAGGGTTCTAAATACACACATCCAATAGGTTTTTTACAAGTTTATGTCTTATATTTTATATTATATTTTCATTTTATTTAAATCGTTAAATAATGCAGTAATTGCTACATCATCATGGTGTCATAAATAATTTAATTTATTTAATGTCTAAAAATTATAAAAAAAATACTTTGAAGTAGGAAATCTTTTTATCATTCCAATTACTATTTATAGTCAAAAAAATTACTTGTATATCCCCATTTAAAAATTGTTTTAGTAAAACAACTCATGTTTGTGTCATTTTTACTTTTACATTAAATAAAAAGATATTAATGTCATTTTCCTTCCAAAGTGGCTCCATGGGGTCCCCAAGATCGACCCATGGGTTTTCTTGGTCGGCCATGACAAATCCAATAATGGTAGGACATGTGTTTAGGTCATTTCATATTATTAAAACATTATTTTTACATTAAATTACACTAATTTCCTCTAATCGCGATTAAAAACACAAAAGTTACTATTCACCAAAAAAATTATTTTAATCCCATTGAACCAAATTTTACTTCCTAATGACAGCCATTTATGTATGATTTTTTAAATTCAAAACAAATAAGTGGTAAAGTTTCATTTAAATGAAAAATCAATATTTTAAGTACCACTTAGTGGTTTCACTATTTATCAAAAATTGAAGTTTTTCAGAAAAATACCAAAACTTCACCCTAAGATATATTTGATATTCCGAATTCAAAAATGATGGATATTTTAAAAAATTAAAATCATATAATTTACATTAATTAATTTAATAATAAATTCCCGCTGTCATGACAAATAGCGTGTTTTTTTGAAATAATATATATCAAATGATTGACACTAGTTTAAGTCAAATTTCAAAGTGAAATTAATTCCAATGACCACTATTGGATTAAATGGGAATAATATATTCTAATTTCACTTTAAAACAAATTCAAAAGATAATCTAATAATATAAATAAATTATATTAAAAAGAGGTTTTGAATTAAAATACAACATTTTTCACTATTCATTAAAAAATGAACTTTATCAGAAAAATACCAAAAATTTACATAAAGTAAATTTTGATGTCCCGATTATAAAGAAGAATTTTATTTTGTGATATTTAACACATAAAATTGTCAAAAAGTGTATTTAAAAGAGGTTCTCCATCAAAAGGCGGTTAATCGACTTTTTAAAGAATATTAGAATGTTTACGCTTAAAATTGGATTCATTCGCATTTTTAATACTCTAACATTTATTGTAAAGAGTAAAAATATTTGACAAACATATATAATCATTTTGTAGTTAGTTCTGTTCATTCCCTCCATTACAATGGCTTGGAGTTTACTACCATTTAAAATAATATTATTTTATTATTAGAGTGCAACGTAAGATTCCCAAGAAACTCGTTGTTGCGTATTGGGTACGCCATCGAGCATAGAGTCCCCTATAATGTAATATTAATATTTCATTCACAAATATGGATAAATGTGAGAATTTCATATTCTTTATTTACCTGGGGTGTTACAGTTCTGACATGGGTACAAGCTATAACTTCCTGAAGACATATTCACAGTTGATCTGATTGATGACTAGTTCGGTGACCCCCTTAACATGTATGTTGGGATCAACAATCTCTAGGGAAATCATGAGACCAGTGATGAGAGACTTATAATATACCTTGTTGTTGGTGAATCCATCTGACAATAAGAACGAATAGGGTATGATATCTAGTGTAGGGTTTGTGAAGAAAATTTCCATGTCTGCTCTGCTGAGTCTGGGATCATTGAGGCTTATACTAGTCAGACACAAGGATGTTCTGTCCAAATGAATCATCCATCATTGAATTGCCTGATCAACTGAGAGGATGGACTCATTTGAAATTTAACGATCTATGCAATGCACTATAAGGGCATAATGAGAGGCAATGATGTCTTCCAATAACTAGCCCTTGACTACCTTCTATAGAATGAACTTGATTTGGAACTGCTGAAGGATCACCTCCCATCGTGCTAGATGGCCTGCCAACATTGTGTTGTTTAGAATATACCGCATTGAATCCCCATGGGAAACCATCTTTATCTTATGATGCTACAAATAATTACACAAATTATGCACTTTGAAAACTTGCACGAGGTAGTTTGTCTAGATAGAAGAATAACTAGATTCTGTGTGAAGGAGCATGAAATTAATATATTATAAAATTTTATATGTTCCCAAATTTTTATTCTAGGTGAAAGGGGAATTTATATTTCATTTTAGGGCAGTCACATTGAGGACTAGTGGATTTCTAGAGACTGGTGACATCAGAATCGAAGGTTATAGTAGATACAACTATATATCCTTAAGTATCTTAGAACTATTCATCCAACTAATAGACAACAAATGTCATCAACTATCTGGAAAATGGATTAGAAATACCATCCAAATATGATATGTATTGGAATATATAAGATATATTGATTTGAAATCAATGGTTCTCTCCAATTATTCTTCGAGGAGGCATCTGGATGATAGCCTCTATCCTCTCTGGATTGATCTCAATGCCTATAATGATAAATCCAAGAAAAATCCAAAAGTTAATCTTGAAGGAACACTTACAGGGGTTCAACTTAAAATGGTTGTAGTGTAGGATGCCAAACATATTATCTAGATCTATATGTTGATTCAGACACTGGCAGGACATGACCACCAAATCATCCACATATCATTCCTCTATTCTCCCACGGATTGTTTTAAAAATATGATGTATATCACACGAAGAGGCGGCCCCTGTATTATTCAACTAGAAGGACATACATAAGATATGAATATTCCTTAAATTTCCTAGATGGTAATAGAATCTTCATCCATGGGGCCATACATATCTAATTATATCTATAGTGCTCGTCAATGAAGGATATGGACTATGATCTAGCCATGAAATTGATCAAAAGTTCATCCATAGAAAGGGGGAAATCATCCTTTGGACAGTGCTGGTTGAGATTCCAGAGGTCGATCCTGACTCTGATCTATCTGTTCTACATCCCAACTGGGATGATGTTAGCTAACCCTATAGTACAGAAAAAATCCTTCAAGAATTTTTATTTGATGATCTTATCATCCTCGACCTCGACCATGGCACCAGGGGAGTGGTGTAACATCCATGGAGGTTATATGAACCCACTTTGTCTTGAAAAGAGATCATGGTGGTGAACAACAACCTGAGGGTCACTTCCTAGAATCTCTTTGTAACTCTTGAAAAAAAAATTATTTTTCTTCAATAAATTTACACACTTCTGATTTTGTTTTGTAACCACACTTGCACTAATCAGTGTCAGCCTAAGGTCCTCCATAGTATTGAGGATCACCTGTGCCAACTCATCAATGATAGTGGATACAACTTATTCTATTATGGGAGGAGTCTTCTAGACCCTCCTCTTCATATATGTTAGAGGCATTGAAGGTAGAAAATCGTTCATCTAATCTGATTGATCCTAAAGTAAAATTGGTGCCTAATTGAATGATGGTGGAATCTTATATGTGAAAATCCCACACTATTTAAACTATGATCATGTAGACTGTCAAACTGATTCAATCATTACTTCAACAAAGGGGCCCATACATGAGGATATCAATGCAATGGTGGAAAGTCTGTCAATGTCAACATAACCATCATAGTGAAATACGAAGGAATGGCATACCACAATTTCCATGGGGAAGACATCTTGATACCTTACAGAAATAAGGGTCTTGTCTCAAAAATACCAAGTCTATAAAGGAATATGAGTTAATCTTCCAATGTTCCATATACATACGAATGTGTATCCCACTCCTTCAAAAGACAACAAAATAGTGTCAAAATATAGGTGTTGTGGCCTCCAATCGATTAATCTAGAGTATGAATGACTCGTCCAAATCACTCCATGTGTTGACCGTAGGAGTAGGGTTCTTGACCTCATTTGTTTGAACCCACTTTACCATGATATTTTAAAATTCAATGTCTAAATAAAAGGATTCAAAAAAGGAAAAGGTAGACAAATCACCTTGCAGTAATCCAACTACACCATTAAGAGAGTAATTGAGGCATTTGTGATATGAGGAGGGAATAACTGTAGTTATGTAGTTCCAAGGTCGACCCATTAGAGCATTGTAGGTGATGTCCTACAAGATGATCATGAATTTGGTGTTTGTAATCAAACTATCCAACTATGTATTGAGGTGGATATTTAGAAATGGACATTGTGCGGTTCTATCATAACCTTAAATATTCAGGACTTGGGCACTCAAATCAGATTCAGAAAACCCTATATATCATGGAGGTCAAATCCAGATGATATTAATCCTAGAACTAGTTTTGAAAGGAAATATATGGACTTCCATGCAATTAATGTGTCAATAAAATGTTCTGTAGGAAGATGTGGCCCCATATCGTCACGACCTCATCTTCCCTGAGGTTTAGATGATGTCTTGGAATTATTCATGCTCAGTTGGCTCATCATGAAAGTTATCTAAAGCTGCTACCTGTATTCTAAACTGGAGGGTGATTCTCAAAACATATGCGAGGAATTCACCTTAATAATTCAATAGTTGGATGTCCTAGATGATCAAGAATTTTTTTGTAATGATTTAATGATGTTTAATCATAACATACCTTTTCTCTAGACATAAATTTCTACTGGTGAATGGTATCTCTTTAGAAGAAGTCCTGAAAATAATTGTGGCTGATTGAAACTGTGGGTTCTAGATGGTGCAAGAGATATCTCATTCCACACTAGGTGAACGTTGAAAAATCGCTACCAGATGATTATCAGATGAATTATTTCTTGACATAGCTTGATGCGACTGATCACGACATGGTCGCGAAAGTTAGGCATGATAGAGTAATATGATCAGTGGTGGTAGCGAATCCACTGAGGTTGGAATAGAACATTGTTCATACAGAGCTCTATACCTTGCATCTTCTATAGTATATGTAGAATGCACAACTTAGATTGAATCAGTAGCATGAGAAATATGATTATTCAAATAAAAATGGTATCATTGATGTTGGAATATACATGAAACATTAGGAGAATATTCCCAACACTATTTTCATATGGAACAATATAGGTTTCCACCAGCTCGACGGTATTCACTGATGCATATTCCTGATTATCACCTAAAGAATCCTCTAGCATTTGGAGAATTCTGGGGGTAGATCACATCTCTAATGGAATGAACTAACACAGTGTATGAGATGACATCAGCACCAACGAGGATCTTTTCATTCCCCCACATTGTCAACGCCTACTCTTCTTAGAATAAGAAGGTTGAGACATGGGTTGAGTAGTGGTTGTAGTAGGAGGCACAACTACATTGGAAGGCTCAGACCAACTCAATCGGGATCGAATGACACCATGGTCATGAGATGAAACTCTATGTGATAAAAAATTGCCATACTTATGAGATCCACGGAAGGATACCAACATACATTCATCCACACTATTGTTTTCCATCTTTGTGGAAACACATGGATCATATGCCATGGAATGACCCAATCTGACCACAATGTTGTAGACCTAGTCCTAGATCTATCCCATGAACCCAAATAACTACATGAGGGTTTGTATAATTAATCAATGATTAGAGAATTTGTTTGGGGTGATCAGTGACATTAGATTCCTAGGTTCTCCTACATTCTAAAAACATCATGACTCAGTTATCCACGACACATCAGAAATAGCTGGGGACCTGAGCCCCATCAATCATGTAGGTACAATTTCGACTTTCTAGAAAAAGGACTTGAAGAGCCTGGCCTTGATGATGGGATGGAGATTATTGAGGAGGCATAAAATGATTGTCTCTGCTGGGCGATAGTGGTTTTAGGGTGGCGTCAGCTGATTCAATGGTGGACAACATGGACCCTGAGGCTAGCTCAAATGATTATGTCCTTGGATTTATTATGGATGTGGATATTCTGGTTAAAATTCAACCAGTATAGAGGCCACGACCTATGAAATGATTGTTTTTTTAATCTTGGTGGATCTTCATGTAGGAAATATAGGAGGCAACTTGTGCGCTGGTTTTGATTTTTACAAGGCTTCTTCTAGTCATTGAGCCTTGTCAAATCGGAATTGTTATCCACCTGTGGAGTAATGAGTGATGAGTGATGGGACCAATTCAGACATCAAATTTCCCATGGAAATTTTCAACAAATTCTCATGAGTAAATGGAATATCGGGTCAATACATGAGGTATTTCCACCTCGTGAAAAAGTAGGAGACTCTCTCATTAGGTTTTTGTTTTCAATGAAGGAGGATGGAAATAATGCTATTCCATGTGGTGGAGGAGAAGTGATAAAAAAACATCTAAATGTAGATCTTCCAAATCAGATATAGACCCAATGGCTTATTAGTCATACTAGATGAACATAGGACCTTCTAGTGACTGCACAATACGAGAGAGCATGGTAGCCTCATGATGCACTTGATTTCCCAGCATTAGTCTGTAGTTTAAATGGTTTGATCTTGATGCTGAAGTGGTTTTATCATCCTATTTAAAGGGGAGGTGGTATGATTCATTAAAATTGGTGGTGGTGGAATATCGTCAACCCATTCTGAATATGACTTTCCATTAGGTGGTATCTCAACCTATTGTGTATCATGGGCCTTGAGGTGGTATGCGAGAGAAGACATCGAGTAAACTTAGAAGAGATTCCTATCATGATGGGGATTCCTAACCACTCGTACATTGGCAGGAACTTAAAAATGATAGGATATCCCAACGACTCATGGAGTGACTGGAGCATCTTATGTAGTGGATGGAAGAACCTAAGGAACTGCATGATGAACAACCTAAATACCAAACAGGGGAACAACCTAATATGGTTGTCTAAGAGGGTTTTCATGTAGTTCGGGATAGTTTGAAGATTTATAACATGTCCATTTTCCATAATCCCCTGCCTCTATCCTGTCATGATGTGAAGGGTTTTCGGGATCAATGATGGGAAATTCGATGATAAGAACCCTTTGATTCAACTTCTTCTACAATGGAGGACAGACAAGATCATATCTTGGATCACCATAGTCTGAATTCCATTCTATAAGGAACCATGTGAGGATCTCATCAATGATTCATTTTGCATCAGTGTTCTATTGGAGCAACAAGGCCTTTTGGGATCAACCTCAATATTTTGCATAATTCTAGACAGATCAACATGTATGTATGTCCCGGTCATCCCATTACCCTTTTGGGATCCCATCCTTGGGTAAATGCGTCAAAGGATTGTTCAAAAACAAGAACATGTTTTTATTGATGAGTGACAAAGCCAAGGGGATCTAGAATATGTTGTGCTTCCCCAAGGGTAGGGTCATCCTCTTTGAAACTTTTATTGGTTTCCCTCTCCTTATGTGTGCCAAGCTTGGCCACATATACTATGACCGCACCCGAAGGCATATCCCCAATGTCACTGTGCAGGTCTATCTTCCCAAGGTTCAATCTGTAGTGGATGGTGGCATACATCATCCATGCTTGGATTTGGACAAATAAAAATGTATAATTGATTATTCTACAGAAAACATTGAATATCTAAATGAATCATTGATGTAGAGCCCTGTAAAAATTGGGTGATGCATGGTGCTAAGCCCTGAGAAGCACTAAAAGGTCGCCCATGCAGTACTGGAGGACGATATCATCAACATTATCCTGACTCTATGGATAAACCATCTAAACGTTATGTATGTGGAAAAACATGTCATAGAGGGTTCAGTTGATGCACTTGAATTTTCTCTAATTTTAAAATAATGGAACTTCATTGAATGGAGTCACAGTCATCTAGAAAATCTCATATTACTGTTCTACAACAAGAACATCGAAAAATTTCACTATACAAATGCGGTATCTGGCCCTCGTTTTCCCCACTGATTAATTTAGTTGCATTTGGAACCTGTAAGGATACTTAATTGTACCAATATGGTAGAGGACTGGTTTGCGGGGAGAACACTTGGTGATATAACATACCACTTCAGACTAGGTCGCCTCTTGAGGAAGGTATTGACCACATTATCATGTCCCTATTTGACAGGGTGCTGACCACTACATCATGTGTGGGGAATGATATCATAGGTGGTGTATCTAGTTGGGTATAATCATCTATCTAACCCCAGAATAACTCTATATGATCTCATGTTAATGTAGAGAGTGAGTCCAGTTATGGTAGAAAATACTACACAATAAGACACACAAAGGGAGCCAAATCTTCCTTCTCCAACATGTACCTACAATGGGCATCAGGGATCTAGTGAATCTCTCTTTTTGAGAGGATGAATCTCACATAATGTTTTCTAGACTAATTACATAATCTAAGGGATCATGTTTAAGGATCCATCATTGATCCACACTTCACATCAAAATCTGAAAAGTGGACAAAATGTCTTTGATCTGGAACATCTCAAGATTATTTCTTTTGTGGTGATGGTTCACACTCCTAACCTATGATGGTTATTCAAGGAATGATAGGTATTTGAAATGTTGAGGACCTTCATGTTGGATGGTTACGATGTGAGGATAACCTTTTCGTTTTTTTCATCAATGTTTGGAGGACCTCTACTTTGGTGATATGAGGTGAAAGGATTATTCTGGAATATGTCGGATAAAACATGGGGAGGACCCCCTTTTCTATTTCCTTATGTGTGGTGTGGACCACTATGGTTGGAAGTGATATCATGAGAAGGGCCATCAGACTGATATTACGAGATATGAGTCGGACCCTTGTTTTGGCCATCGATAAAGAGGTCAAGGCTTCGGTTGATGACTGATAAATCGGGAAGGACCTCATCCTAAGACATGGTGAACATGGGGAGGACCAAAAATTTGATAAGCGATGGGGAATTGATTATTTCATACCTATTTGATGATCTTATGGGGATTTAATTATTGGGGATGGCGAGTATTTGAGTAAGTACATTTTATTAAATACACAAGATATTGGGAAAATATACATACATAGGATCATAGGCATAGGGAGGACCCCAATGCTGGGTGAAAACAAGATAGGGAATTTATAACCATGGACAGTTTTTGGGGACATGGGGAGGTCCTCAATGTTGTGTGTTGGATTATGGAGGAACTCTTCTATAGAGAACACTAGTATGAGGAGGAACACTGTATTGAATGTAATTTTCATGGGTCGTCCCGTGGTGGCTGGTGATCATAACGTTGACCAGAATATTCGGCCCAATATTCCCACATGGTAGATGATCTCTTGATCACATCCAAGAATAGAATATACTATTCTCTATAATAACAAGTACATGATAGTATGAATCTGTGCTATAATGGTACCCTAAAGATGTAGATGATGATGCCCCCTCATGGGTGTCTTCCAGATCCTGTGGTCGACGTTGGAATCGGGTCAGCCTAACCAAAGCCCATGGCATAGTAGTGTAGACTAGATTCTCTTCATCCTGAATGTCCAATAATTGGTATCATTGATGGGGATTTATGGAATCCATCCATGGAAGATCTTGGGTAGCAGAAATCATCGTGCAGAATTTGACATCCCTTACCACTTCTGTGTAGTGGAATGAGTCATAGGAGAACTATGGGGAGTGCCTCCCAAAATGTCTGGAAAACATGGTGGAGAGTAGTTGCTCCATGAATGGATGTTGGGGGAAGAAGTTATCACAATTCTAAAAATATTTCAGATCTGAAAATTCTATTTCCATCATGTTAATGGCCCTTTCCTAATTGAATTGATGAACAATGATATCTATCACCCTTCATTGAATAACTTAAGAAGGTGAGATGAGGCATGGGTGCCTAGAATATGTAGTTGTGTATGTATTCACGCTGGAATTACATCCTTTAAATGTCATATTATTTTTCATTATATCCCTATATCTATGGGTGGGGGTGATTGGTTTCCTGCAGTCGTAGCATGGAACCTATAAATAATGAAGGTTCAACCATTAGTACAAATATCCAAAAAGAGATGCACAATTCCCTAATGTCATCCAGTCTTCCATGGTTTGAGAGAAAGATCCACTCTTAAAATGTGATAGACACGAATAACTAGTTACTAACTAGAAGAAATAATGATGAGTTCATGTCAAACCCACTATTTTCTTTAGTGGTACTTGGCACCATATAACAAGATTTCATGAAACACTAATATTTTGATCTCTCAAGAAAAAACGAATACCCATAGTTGGAGGAGAATCAGTTCATGTTGGGTTCACCATTTTCTATTTCTGATTCTTTCCATCAATGTGTTCTTCCTCGCATATATCCACATGATGTAGAATCACATATATTTCCCTAAATTCGGACATTCCTATTGCAGGTATAAATCATCGCTTATTTGTTGATTGATTCTCCTTGATCAAAACTGGATAATGGGATATTGGTTTCTCTTTCCATGGATTCGACCTCCAAAATTTTCACCCAGTTTGGTTTACACTTAGTGACTAAGGAATTTTTTGTGAACTAGTTCATAATTCCAAACCTTTTGGACACCGGTCAGTTATGCTGCTTATGTCTGGACATTCCAAAGGTTCAATTCATGGCAGTAACTTTTGGTTAAGAGATTAGTCACATTGGGAATCAATTTCATGTCTAGTAGCTAATTCACTAGACCACCGTATTCTTGCTAGTTATTGGGATTCTCAAGGGAACATAGAAATGGGTTTTCCCAGGTCCATCATGTTTTATCTTATGCTATAGGCTTGTCTCCAAGGTTTTCCTTGGCTTCTGGTGTTAAACACGAGGTATGTCGAGATTTTATCATCTTGAGTGGACAAATCAGACTGTTCAGAACACTTATGAAACAAGAATAGATAGGAATGTTCCTAGGTGGGATCGCCGATAAGGTTTGTTGTATGAGTGGACCATGATGCCTTGGGAGGGAGGACCTGAGGAATGGTGTCCCCAAAAAGGTAATATTCGGCAATATGAATGCTGATTTGGACAAAAAAGTTGGATCCGTGAAGTATACCCCAAAGAGGGGGATATAATGGTTTACCATTAGTTGGGATTGAACCTTGGGGAAGCTTCCTACATACCCTATATAGGTTATAGGGATCAAAACCCAAGTAGATGGAATAGGTTATTTAGGGATTAAACATTGTTAGCTACCCATCTCAAGAGGAGAACTATTGGTTGGAAGATATGGATTGTTTGTGGCTTATGCATGGTTAAAAACCCCGTGTTCTATGAGAAGAAGCTATGGAGTGAATATGGATTACACAGTTTGGTTACCTAGAGGAATGGAATGATCCCATCAGAATGTGATAGCTCAAGTATGAATTTGGATGGAAATGGATGAGTGATGATGAAAGGAATGAAATGTGGAAAGTGATTGGTGTGGACAATGGATAGGCTTCCTACATTTCCTATTAGATAGGTTTCAATGTTCATATAGTTCTTAAGGTGGGGATATTGGACAAATAAGGTGGAATCCATTTAGAATGAGTGCTTTGATGGGGACCTTAATGATGTTAAACATCAAGAATGGGGCATGATCATCCTAAGATGCAAAGGCTCGTAGGAAATACCTGGATGGGAAGTTGGTGAAGGTCTTGAACCTCAAGGGGGATTACTATGAATCCCATGGACTGGGAATCAATGTCCATGTAGTTTAGTATCGAGGCATCAAATTAGGGTGTACACCAATGAAATCATATCGAAGATGTGGTAGGGGTAACGTGTTGTTAAAATCCCTTCACAATTGGTTCAGTCTTGGTTAGATGAATGTGGTGAAGTTCTAGAATTATGCGTGGTTAGATACCAATATGGATAGATCAGAACAACATGAATGGGAGGATCTAAGAGATGGGTCCCAAAAAGGGACAATGTCACATCATGAGGGTAAATCCCCAAAAGCAAGCATTGAGGTATACCATTGGATATGATTGATCCTAAAAAACCTTCTTACGTACCCAAATGTTAAAAAAATACATATAGTTTATAGTGGGTAGATTAATATTATTTATTATGAGAGTGATCCAACCTAAAATAGTTGGAATAGTTTAATTTTGGTGTGTGTGGGTTATTTTTACTTGAGCCTAAATGAGGTTTCCTAAATAACCTATTTAAAAGATAAGGATCAAATACAACTTAGTTCAATGAATGTAATTTGGATTACTCATGGTTAGTATCCTAAGGAGATATTCTAGGGATTATCCATAGTTAGTGGCTCAAGGAAATATTCTAGTGCTTACGTGAGTTTACTGTCTCAAAGAGATAGTTATCAGGACATACTATAGGATGGAAGCATGAAGAAGTGGTTTGGGGATTTCATAGAGACCATCTAGTGCCCGTTCCATTTCTAGTCCACTCATAACTGTCCCACATGACGAAATCAATGCTGAAAATCATGTGTTGAGGATTGGGGGTGGATTTTCACTTTAACATCATGTAGCTTAGACGATAAGGATTCACTCCTCATTCATTGGAATTATAAAAGTTTTACTAACCCACACATGGGGATGGGAAATGAAAAAACAATTCCCAATGGGAGTGATGAGGATGTGTGGTCAATTAAGGGGGTCATGTTGCATAACTATAAAAAGAATAAATATTTGTTAGTGTACATATGCTGATAATAATTAGGCAGGGAAACGATTCATGAATCACTACTTGAGGGTCCATGAAGTAACTTCAAACATTCCTAGAGGGATATGGTCATAAGAGGATCATAATGCTAAGAGGATCGAATAGAGGATCTTCACAAAGAAAAGGAGATTTGCGAAGAAAGGGTGATTCATGGAGAAAGGGTTCATCATGAATGAAAGTCTCTAGTGGCGTAGGGAATCCCATTAAAAATAGATATTTATTTATATATTTCTATGTAAAGGATTAATGATTCTCAAAGCCTCTAGTTACCTGATGGAGCTCCCTCTTTTGTGAAGGACAAAGGCCTTTGTGATAGGAATCCCTATAATTAACGGCCATGAAGAACCCTCAAAAGAATATATGGAAATTACCATGTACCTAGGGAGATCCATATTTCTCACTAGTTCGTAATGCTCTGGAGATTCATAACGTTAGAGGTTAGAATGAAAAAGGTAGTTGTAGAAATGGTTGGTGTTATGAGCCTACTATTTATTGGTAATTATTGTTTGTGGGACTCGGGGGACTCACAACGAAGAATGGAATAAGGCTTTGTAATGATTATGTGACACCGTGATGTAGAAAGTGTCCTTCAGACTCCATCAGATTCATGAATGAGCCATCAAAGAGGATATGATGGGGATAGTCATAGAGGAAAAGGTTCACCTTAGAGTGGTTGGGTTCTATCAAAATTGATCAGACATGTGAAGTTACCATCATCATTTTCCACAGTGTTTCATTGTGCTTTATGGACTCATAAAAAATATCATCGAAGCTCATATTCACAGTGGCAATGAATATCCATGAAGGATTTTCAGAAAACATACTCCTTTGATGATTTTAATTAATTCCGAGTTTATTCGTGTTCTGATGATCATCAAACATTCCATGAATTTGTTCCCTCCTTCAATAGAATGACTTTCAATGCCAACAATTATAATTATGATATAAAAGGAATAATTAACATTAATAAGTATATCCATAATTTTGATTATTAAAATATATTTATTATTCAAGAATATAATGATTTCATGTGATGAGTGGGACTCAAGGTAATATACTCTTTAAAAAACATCATTTAAAGTATTTTAAATATTTATTCATCTCAATACTTCTCTTTCATTTCCAGGTTGTAAGAGTTGTTTTTATTTATATAATAATATGAACATGATTTATTTAAAATTTTAATTTTCAAATTTCTCACAATTTTTTCAATGTGGTATGGGACACCTTGATTTTAAAATATCATTTTCTATTTATTAAATAGATTTTTAATGAAAAAGGTAATTTTATATCTCAATATTTTGTACACATGGGTTTATCAGAGTTTTCATTGGATTAATTTATGATTTTGTCCTTGGAAATTATATAAGAAAGCTTGATCCCAACTATTCCAAGTGGATGAGACTGATATAGCTTATAAGAAGGGTTGATCGCCATTGTTAGAAATGAAATATAGGTGTTCCAGATATTGTTTATACCAAGGGAGAGCTCCATAATCACACTCTAATTCTTTGGGTTATCTCCAATTTTATGTCTACCATATTTTTATTCTATTTTTAATTTTGAATTTATTATTGATATTCTAATTATCTCTTAAATATCCAAAGGGAATTTTCTATGCTTACTTATGAGTTTTAATGAAATTATTTTCATGTGATTTCATATATTCACTAGACTAATGCTTAACAATATTTATGTTACTTATTGATCTTTTTTCTCATTCCATGTTTTAAATTTTTTTTCATGAGTAATAATATTTTAAGGAAAAATAATATGTCATGGTGAATGATCAGAATTTGTGTATTGAAAGGAAATAATTTTTTATTTTAAAAGGGGTTCCTTTTAAAAAATATATATTGACTATATGTATCCACTTCTAATGTTTTGGTTTACTATGTAAGTATTTTTAATAATTATATATGAATACAGAACTCACAATCATTGGGAATTAATGGAAATAAACTCTAGTAAATATACAATAGAAGATATTATATTTAAGGTCTATTCTATATATTTGGTTTTAGAGCAGGGTTTAGAAAAAATTGGGGATTTGGGTGTTTTCTTAAGAGTTAAGGATATCATGATGAGTTTATAATATTGAGGTTTATAGTATGTTCAATGACATATGAACCCATTTTTATGATTTTATGTTAAGAAATTTAAATGGGATTAAATATATTTTTGAAGATATTCTGTTTTGACATAAATATGGGTTATTACTTATTGGGAAAGAAAATGGATGTTATGAGTCATACATTTTGAGTAAAATATGTTATGTAATTTAAGATATTTAGGATATTTATATATTTTTATAAAGGCTATATTAATATTTTTTTAAAAAAAATGATTATCCATAGGATTGGTGAGAACCCATTAGTTCTATCATGGTCGTAATAATCAAGCCCACAACTAAATGGTGATTATGGTACATCTCCTACAACTCTCTTACCTGATTCCATGGTTACTATGACTTATTATTTTTTGTTAAATAAGTTTATGGAATAGTAATATGTTCATTTTGGGAACATATACATTATGAAATATATATCCATGAAATTAAATGACGATTTGGTGATTAAGTTATTAATTCTAATTCTAAAAATTATACTATTTTGGGTATCCTATATGATCAATTTGAATATAATACTGTTGAATTTTATTTGAAGAATAATTATGAGTTATATCTTGAAATATTTTATGATTATATGATGGAAATATGGTTATTCATGTTATTTAAGGAAATGCTTAACATATCATGGAGAATATGTGATCCGGTAAATTTTATCTTTCGTATTAGATAATAAAATTTATGGATTTAATTACTAATTTATCTCGGAAGAATAAGATGTCATATCCTTATGAATTTGGGGAGTCAAAATTGGTTTGTATTATTTTGAAATATTTTATGGATATTAGTTTATAAAATGGTCTATAATAATCTTTATGTATTACAAATGAATTTTGGATATTAAAGTAGTTTTTCATCATATAAAGGTTTACTATTTTTCGATAATATTTGGTCTTATCCGAACCATTTGGGTTTTGGATAATTTTTCGCGATAGTATAAATCAAATGTTTTTATTTTTTGGATTTTTTGATTCTCTAGAAGTTGATTCTAGTTATCCTGGAATGGAAAATAAATCTGGAATATTAATAATTTAAAAAAAAGTGTTGGTGGTGGAATTTGATTAATATATTAAACTCTAGATTTAAATTAAGTGTGTTTTTATTTGACCATTGTCTAGAAAGTAAATGAATTCCTAAACTTAAATAAAATAATCTTAATACAAAAACATTATCCATTACCTTTTCATACTGAGGAATCAATGATCATTTTTACCGATTATATATTTATAATTTTTTGTTTTTAACATTCTAATGTCTATATTTTCTATCACTCTCCATTAGAACATGATGGTTTGTTCTATCATCTATGCCCTTGTTTTAATTTATGGAAGCCTTGTTTTTTTTCTCACGTGACCATTATATATTCTTTTATTTTTATTTTTATGTGGAATATTTATTAATAAATTTTATGATTGGGATTTCAATGAGAGAATAATAGAAAGTAAAACACCTAGTGTTTTATTTTTGATTCAAATTTGTGAGGATTAATTTTAAAAATGTTGTTGAAAATGTAACAACCTATGAATTTAAAAATAATTAATATGTTTTATTGCATACATGGTCTGACCCTTCGAGCCTAAATGAATAAATAAATAAATATTATTATTTAAATTTTAACAATATAATTTTCATTAGAATCGTGGGAATGAATATTATTAATCCAATTATATAAATATGGAATACAAATGTATATATAAATAATTATTTGTTGAAAAAGTAATCATAAATGAGTGTTTTTCAAAAAAGACTTTAATTGTGAAAAAGTGGATTTTATTAAAAATAAATAATAAAATCACTTATTTTATATTATAAAAATGTAATATATATAATATATTAAATTTAATTTTTTCATAATTATTTTTTATACACATGATATATGAATCAATCAAATTTTAGGCGAAAATTAGTATTTTAGAAAAATGCAGTTTTGGAACATTTTTTTCCGCACAGACATTAAATCTATTTTTGTGATAATTTTATAATTTTTATTTGAAAAAATAAACATTGTAATATAAATTTTATTATAAAAAATTAAATGTGTTTATTTTATGGTTTTTTTGTATGTTTTATTTTTTTGATGACTTGTTAAAAAATATTTTATTTTTAGTTGAAACATCATTTTAAAAAAAATATTTTTTTGTAAAATTTAATTATTGATTGGTATTAATGTAGAACTATATAATTTTTTTTATCATTTAATATGTAAAGACCTGAAAAAATTCGGGTCTTTACATCACTCCCACCTCAGGGATTTACGTCCCCATAAAAATATATCATAAACTTGGGAAACAAATGTGGGTACTGAGCATGCATTTGAGCATCCCGCTCCCAGGTGCTCTCCAGGAGGTTCCCGTGCTGCCATTTGATACACACTAGAGGAATCAACCATCCATGTAGGACCCGCTCCTGTCGATCCTCAATCTCCACCAGGACCTCCGCAAAAGTCGCCCCATCATCAACGTCCAGCTCCCCATGGTCAATGATATGCATCGGGTCGTGAACATATCTCCTCAGATGGGATACGTGGAAGACGTCGTGCACCCGGTGAAACTGAGGTGGTAGAGCCAGGCGATAAGCCACCTCGCCAATCCTTCTGAGGACCTGGAATTGTCCGATGAAACGTGGAGACAACTTACTGCCTCAGCCAAATCTCTGTAATCCATGTCGAGGTGATACCCGCAAGAAGACGTGGTCGCCATCCTCGAACTCTAGTGGCCTCCGCCACCTGTCCGCATTAGACTTCTGTCGGCTCTGAGTTGTCCTCATCTGCTCCTGGATGACCTGGACCTTCTCCCTCATGGCCAGGACCATCACCGGTCCCACAAGTGCTAACTCCCCAGGGTCTGTCCAGCATAGCGGTGATCTGCAAGGTCGGCCGTACAACGCCTAGTATGGTTCCACCCCGATGGTGGAGTGGTAGCTATTGTTGTATGCGAACTCCACCAAGGGTAGGTGGTCCTCCCAGCTGTGACCAAAGTCGAGGACACATGCACAGAGCATGTCCTAGAGAGTTTGAATGGTCCTCTCTGTCTGACCATCTGTCTGAGGGTGGAAGGCGGTGCTCAGACGTAGCTGCATCCCGAACTCCCCCTATAACCCCTTCCAAAGCCCGGATGTATAGTGAGCATCTCGATCGGTGACGATAGATGATGGCACACCGTGAAGCCGTACAATCTCCTGAATGTAAATACCTCCCAAGCTCTCCACTGATCCCTTCTCTCTAATGGGTAATAAGTGAGCCGACTTGGTGAGTCGGTCGAAAATCACCCAAATGGAGTCGTGACCTCTGGAAGTGCCTGGAAGTCAAGTCACGAAGTCCATAGATATCCCATCCCACTTCCACTCCGGGAACTCCAAGGGCTAAACCAAGCCTGCTGGTACCTGGTGCTCTGCCTTCACCTACTGGCAGGTGATGCATCGAGAAACGAACTCTGCCACAACCTTCTTCATGCCCAGCCACCGGTGCTGTTGTCTGAGATCCTGGTACAACTTCGCCATGCCAGGATGTACTGCTAACTGGGAATTGTGAAACTCTCTCAGCACCTCCTCTCGTAATGCAACTGGTACTAAGGTACATCCTCTGAAAAGGACATCATGCTCTCCTCCCATTGAGAATCCATCAGGTTCCTATCCTGAGGATATCTGTGCACGTCGCGTCTCATAGTCGGCATCCCCACGCTGTGCCTCTCTGACCCACTACAATAGTGGAGGAGTGACTGTGAGTGACTGAAGGAAGGATGCTCCATCTCTATCCATGAAGGATATCTGTAAAGCGGCTAGCTATTCTGTCACCTCCCCAAGTAGTTGAATGCATGTCCTCCTACTGAGAGAATCGGCTACCATGTTCCCATTTCCAGGAGTATTGACTATCTCAAAGTCATAGTCCTGGAGGAACTAGAGCCATCGCCGCTATCTCAGGTTCAGTTCCTTCTACGAGAAGAAGTACCTGAGACTCTGATGGTCAGAATAGACTGTAAAGCTCTCGCCCATCAGATAGTGTCGCCACATCTTCAGAGAAAATACCACTGCTGCTAACTCCAAGTCATGGGTAGCATATTTATGCTCATGAGGCCTCAAATAAGGTGATCCATAGGTGATCACTACCCACTCCTACATCAGGACACATCCGAGTCCGGTCCCAAAAACATCACAGTAAACTACGTACCCTACTCCCTCCTCCGGCAACCTCAAGATAGGTGCGCTAGTCAATCTCCGTCTCAGCTCCTGGAAGATCTACTGACATGTGTTTGACCACAGAAAGGGTTTCCCAATCTTCATTAAAGCTGAGAGTGGTGTCGTAACACTGGAGATGTCTGGCACAAATCTTCGGTAGTATCCATCTAGTCACAAGAAACTCCTCACCTCCGTCCCGCTCTTCGGTGGCTCCCAAACTAGCACTGCCTCAATCTTCATAGGATCTACCACAACTCCCGCATCAGAGACGACGTTCCCCAAGAAGTGTACCTCGTGTTTCAAGAACTGACACTTGGAGAGCTTACCATAAATCCGGTGCTCTCGGAGTGTGTCTAGTACAACCCGTAAGTTGTAGGCATGTTCCTCCTCTGTCGTCGAGTATATCAAAATGTCGTCGATGAAGACCACGACAAATCGATCGAGGTATGGCTGAAATATCCTGTTGACGAGGCCCATGAACACTGCTGGAGCATCGGTTACTCCGAATGGAATAACCAAGAACTCATAGTGGCCATACCGACATCTGAAGGTCGTCTTCTGCACGTCCTCATCCCGAACTCTGAGCTGATGATAGCCTGACCTGAGGTCAATCTTTGAGATCTATCGTGCTCCCTTGAGCTGATGAAAGAGGTCATTAATCCTCGGTAGCGGATACTTGTTCCTCACTATCACCTGATTCAGGCGATGATAGTTAACACAAATTCGCAAGCTCTCGTCCGCCTTCTTGGAGAACAATATCGGGGAAGCCCAGGGTGAAACACTGGGTCGGATGAATCCTTTGCCCTGCAAGTCCTCCAACTGTACCCGTAGCTCTCGAAGCTTGGCAAGAGCCATCCGATATGATGGGGTGGATATTGGAGTTGTCCCAGGGTACAGATCAATATAAAAGTCTACCTCTCTATGAGGAGGTAGTCCTAGAACGTCTTCGGGGAAAACGTCTGCATATTGATCCACCACTGCAGGAAAACTAGGACTCCCCATGTCAACTGCTCCTAGGATGAGGCTAGCCAACTGATGAGTAATGGGATGTCTTCTCCTCTGCGAGAGTCCATCCTGTGCTTCGAAGTCTCCCTTCTCACCGGTGAAGGTGAACCTGCTCCCGTCGGTGCGTACACATCGCACCTTGCGCCTAATACAATCAATCTGAGCATGGACTTTCGATAAAAAATCCATGCTGAAGATGACGTCGTAAGGCCTCGACGCCACTAGAAGAAGATCCTAGCTGAATCTATCGCCTGCTAGAGTAAGCTCACACTGCCGGCACCAGTGCGCAATCGTCAAGTCTTCTCCCGTAGGAGTCTCTAGCCGTAAGGATTGATCCAACGGCTCTGTCGGAATATCTGAGCTCCGAACAAGGGCAGCAGCCATGAAAGAATGACTTGCTCCTATGTCTATAAGAACTGCAAAAAAGGTGGAATAGATATAGATAGTTCCTAGAATCATCTCAGGCGTGCCGTGGTCATAGGCCTCCGCTGCCTGGAGCTGTGCCTGTCTCTGCCCGCAAGCTCCCTGTTGTCGGGGTGGACCTCCTGGTGTTGGTGGTGGTAGAGCCTCAACGCGTCGCCTACCACCTGCTTCTCGGCCAGCTCCTCTACCTCATCCGCCTGCTCCCTGCGGACTTCCACAAATGACCCACTTCCTTTTCCTAGGTGTCCCCTCAACCGTCTGCTAGTCCTCGGCATGGCGGGTCGGGTAGTCAGGAGCCAAGTGGCCCTACCCACCGCATGCGTAGCACTGTCTGCCTCTCGAAAGACTGGATCCATGCTGTGTGCCCCGCACCACTGAGCCAGTGTCTTGAGGTCGTCTACCTGAGGGTCTGGTCTGCCTGGACCCATGAGACATTCGTCGAATACCCGCAGGAGAAGACTCTGCTACGTGCCGCCCCATGGTAGGTCTCGCTGCTGATGAAGGTTCAACAAGTAATCTCTCGATCAAAAGGGATCACTCCAGTACCCCTTACTGAGTCAGAATGTTGAGGGAGATCAGCGATGCCCTGATATCAAGTATCAATCCCTGCTCAAAGGTTTTGGCCTGGAAGAATGGGTCCCGTACCATGTCTGTCTAGAAGCGTGAGAGATCGGTAAATCTCACCGAGTACTGGGTGACCGTCAAGCTTCCCTGCCACTGCTGAAGAAGCTCCTGGATGCTGACCGCACGGAGGGTGGCTGGGAATAACTCCGAGTTGAAGAGGCTCTCAAAGTCCGTACAGAGAAGAGATGCCTCATCGTGCACCTGGAGCATCAAGCTCCACTATCTTCCTGCTGCCACATGCAGTAGGCTCGCTGTGTGGATCACCATGAGGTCTGATGGTGTCCTCACTAACCTGAAAACCCATACAACTGCCTCCATCCAATCCTCGGCTGCCTGGGGGTCCGTCTCCCCACGGAACCTAGGTGGTCGCTGGCGCTGAAACTCGTACAGTGCACTGAGGTGACGTTCATTGTCAGCAGCTGGGGCTGGTAGCATCGGTGGCTCGACGGGTAGCGGTACCGCCGGTGCCTCTGCTGTCAAAGGGCCCTGTATTGAGGCCTCGTTGCTCGGTGGGATGTCGTCACGCACAACTCTCAGAACCCTAGCTGGCTGCCATCTTGGGGCCATCTTAAAAAGAAATAGGTGTTCCATGGTCAAATAGTATACCTAGTGAGATGACATAAAGTAATAATAATGAAAACATGAAACACACATGAAATCAATGTTTTAGTGCATTAAGTCAGAATTCAGAAGTCAGGGTCTTGGTGTACGGATACGTCGGCCGCCTCACCAACACTGGACTCCCTAGACTGATAACCACACTTAATACTCTTAATACTATTGCTTTATATAGTAAAAGATTAGAGTCCTGAGTTCTGTGGTAGAACCGAACTCCTCTGATACCAATTTTCAACGACCCGTCCTCGGGGCCCGTGCCGTGACTACCCCAAGCCCGCCTTCCATAGGCCAGGGGCTTGTGACTTGCACCAAGGAGTAATTCCCGATAAAAGGGAAGGAATTTACTTTGTATAGTAAACAAACACCACAGATCAAGCAAGCAGAAGTAAACACTAAGTAAAAACTGGGTACAACAGTAAGTGCTGAAAAGTATGTGGGCCATAATACAAACCCAAACTGAAGGTAAATTAAAACTGGAAAGGGAAAACAACAACTAAAAGTAAAGCCCCAATGTCGAGCCGTCCACTGGAAGTCCCACATGAAGGGTGAGTACAGATAGCCACCACAACTCTTCAGGTCAAGCCGTCCGCTCCGAGTACATCCCGCCTAGTGGTCCACCTCCAGGTACCGTCCAACTCTGCAAGCCTCAACCACGATTAGCGCTGCCGTCGTCTGCAACCAACACAACGTACTGCAGGCATAGCCCATGCCGGGGTGAGTATAAGCTACTTAGTAGGGACCTCGAGACCCCTGATGGTCTCCCAGAATCCACAAAGGATAATCCACAATTGAAATATACAATCACGAAGTAACATCCGACACTACTTAGGTATATACACAAACATATACCTAAGTAATCAATTCCTGTTCGGCTCCAACATTCGAGCTCAAGTACAACCCAGTACACACAGGAAATAACAACCCATTCCACACAGGAAAGCAAAATGTAATCCACAAAGGATAGCACAACACAATCCACATAGGAAACCAAAACAGGATTCAGCTCACATAGGTATACTTCTTCATATAACGATAGAGATGATCAGATATAGCCACTGATTCGTCTAAGCCATCGGACCCACAAAGGATCAATAGGTACTAACCCCCGCAATGACCCACAAAGGATCTGACCCACACTGAATCGATTGGTAACTAACCCCCGTAATGAACCACACAGGATCAGACCCACACATGATCTGTAGGCGCTGGCCCACACAGGACCGCTTATCTCTGACCCACATAGGATCTGACCCACACAGGATCGGTAGCACTGATCCACATAGGTTCGCTGAGTGCTGTAGTCATCGCCGTCGAATCCACGGATGATTTTTTCACATTTGTCATTGTCGTCGCAGTCACAGCCAGCTCTAGGGTTCCCGCACACATCAAGCTCGTTCGGGAGGGTCCACTCTACGAGCCGAAGGGCTGATACATCAACTGACACGTAGTCCGAAGTTGATGTATCCAAAAGTTCTGTATCGTCAACAGGAACTCAACGCCACAGATGGCATGTCAATCGGACGCCTGGTCTGAGAGTTATTTGCTTTTTCGTCCCAGGGGCCCAGTTGGTTTTTAAGTCAAAACCAACCCGACTGTACTCCAACTGCGTCAAAACCTCAAGCGGAGTAAGACAAAACGTCTGTCTCACTAATAGGAATCCAACAAATTCAACAGCACGTCAATCGGACGTCCGGAACTCATGTTATATGCGTTTCCGCTCCGAGGGCCCGGTTGGTGTCGTGTACGATCCAACCCGGCCGAACCCAAAGTTCTCCGAAACCTAGAGTGAAATAAACTGAAAATACCGTCTCGATCCAAGGATCGCTACGCAACTGAAGGTGCGTCGATCGGAGGCTCGTAGCTCAAGTTATGGGCAACAGACCGAAAGAGGTTCGATATTCGGGGGTTCGGGCCCGGTCCAACCCGGTCCGACCCGGCCCGATACCCCCTGGGTCGGCCCGAACCAGGTCGGGGTCCGGCCAGCTTGGGCGCGGCGGCAGGCCGGCAGTCCCGCGACTGCACGAGACTGGAGGAGGTGGGACGCGGCAATCGGCCGCGTCCGTTGGCAAGAGGCGGCCCCCACGTGGGGTCGCAGGTTCGTCCAGGAGGGGGGAGGGGTTCCCCCCTTCTGCATGGCCGCCCGGCTAGTGCCAGCACGCCGGGCCGAGCCGCCCAGCTGGACCGCCAGGCTGGGCCACACCCAGGCCGGGCCGTGCCATGCCAGTCGGGCCATGCCGCGCCCAAGCGGGCCTAACCCGGACCCTGGTCGCACTACTGGAAAAACTATCTATACCCACAGTTTTGGGAACCGTGGGGATGAGTGGCATCGCAATAGGGGTCTTAGGCTATCCCCACGGTTTGGATGAACCGTGGGTATATATACGGGTCACCTGCTGCACAGGTGGCGTATGACTGCCCCCACGGTTTGAAAACCGTGGGAATTTACATCTAAAAAAACAGCAGGCGGGAATTGAACCCAGGCAGCTGCGCAGCAGCACAAGGCCTCTGACTAACCGATCTACCAGCTTATCTGTTATATAAGTATATATTTCTATAAATATATTAATATTATCAGTTTTTCGTAAAATAAAAAGCGGCAAGCAATCGACGCCAGCGGGATTCGAACCAAGGACTCCATACCAGCCGGACTACACGCCTTACCAACCAAGCTATCCAGTTATTTGATATATATCTATATATTTGTATAAATATATTAATATAACCGGTAATCGAAAAATTGTAAAAAGCAGAATTCGAACCCGCGACCACTACGAATTTAATTTTTGAACTGACCAACTGAGCTGGAAAAATATTATTTACAATTTCATATATCTGTGTACTTATATTTTTAGTTATATTAATCCAAATTGTGTTCCCGCCAATTTTTTTTCGTTGTCCCGCGTAATTTTTTTTCCTGCACCAGCAATACCCACGGTTTTTTAAAACCGTGGGTATAGGTCTTCAAAAAAAATACCCCAATACCCACGGTTTTTCAAAACCGTCGGTATAGATATTCTGAAAAAACTCTATACCCACGGTTTGGCCAAAACCGTGGGTATAGGTCTTTAAAAATAAGCTATACCCACGGTTCTGGGAAAACCGTGGGTATAGGTCACCTATACCCACGGTTTTCGGAAACCGTGGGTATAGGTGCACATTTTATCCGTAGACCGACGGTTTTCGAAAACCGTGGGTATAGGGGTACCCTATACCCACTGTTTTTTGCAAAACCGTGGGTATAGGACCGTTTTCCAGTAGTGTCGGGTCGACCCGGTTCGGGCCGACCCAGTGGGTATCAGGCCTGGTCCGACCAGGCCCGAACCCCATATTGCCGATCCTCCTTCGGTCTGTTGCCCATAACATGAGCTATGGGTCTCCGATTAAGGCACCATAAGTTGTGTAGCGATCCTTGGATCGAGACGGTCGTTTCGGTTTATTTCACTCAGGGTTTTGGAGAACTTTGGGTTCAGCCAGTTTGGTTCGTACATGAAACAAACCGGGCCCTCAGAGTGGAAACAATTATAACAAGAGTTCCGGACGTCCGATTGATGTGTCGTCGACATTGTCGGATTCCTCTTAGTGATACGAACGTTTTTTCTTACTCCGCTCGAGGTTTGGACGTTGTTGGAGTATGGTATGGTTGGTTTTGACTTAAAAACCAACTGGGCCCCTGGGACGAAAACACCAACAACTCTCAGACCAGGCGTCCGATTGATGCGCCGTCTGTGACGTTGAGTTCCTGTTGATGATATGGATCTTTTGGATACATCAACTTCAGACTACATGTCAGTTGATGTATCAGTCCTTCATCTCGTGGAGCGGACCCTCCCGAATGAGTTTGCTGTGTGCGGGAACCCTAGAGTTGGCTGCTAGTGCGACGACGATGACGACTGTGCATAAATCCTCCGTGGATTCGACAACGACGACTACAACACTCAGCGGTCCTACGTGGATCAGTGTTACCGATATTGTGTCGGTCAGATCCTTTGTTGGTCAGCGTTCAGCGGTCCTGTGTGGGTCAGCGCCTACAGATCCTGTGTGGGTCCGATCCTATGTGGGTCATTGCGGGGGTTAGTTATCTATCGATCCTATGTGGGTCATATCCTCTGTGGGTCATTGCGGGGGTTAGCCCCTATCGATACTTTGTGGGTCCGACGACTTAGATGAATCAGTGGCTATATCTGATCATCTCTATCGTCATATGAAGAAGTATACCTGTGGGATCTGAATCCTATTTTTCTTTCCTATGTGGATTGTGTTGTGCTATCCTGTGTGGATTACGTTTTGGTTTCCTATGTGGAATTGGTTGTGATTTCCTGTGTGGACTGGGTTGTACTTGATCTCGGATGTTGGAGCCGAACTGGAATTGATGACTTAGGTATATGTATGGGTATATACCTAAGTAGTGTCGGATGTTTTTTCGTGATTGTATCTTTCCATTGTGGATTATCCTTTGTGGATTCTGGGCGACCATTGGGGGTCTCAGGGTCCCTAATGAGTCGCTAATACTCACCCCAACACGGGCTATGCCTGCACTACGTTGTGTTGGTTGCAGATGACGGACAACACTGATCATGGTTGAGGCTTGCAGAGCAGGACGATACCTAGAGGTTGACCACTGGGCGGGACGTACTCGGAGCGGACGGCTGGACCCAAGGAGTTGTGGTGGCTATCTGTACTCACCCTTCAGTTGGGACTTCCAGTGGACGGCTCGACGTTGCGGCTTTACATTCAGTTGCTGATTTCCCTTTCCAGTTGTACTTTACTTTCAGTTTGGTTTTTTATTTTGGCCCACATACTTTTCCGCACTTACTGTTGTACCGAGTTTTTATTTAGTGTTTACTTCTTCTTTCTTGTTATGTGGTGTTTGTTTACTTTACAAAGGCAATGCCTTCCCTTTTATCCGGAATTACGCCTTGGTGCTAGTCACCAGCCCCTTGCCTATGGAAGGAGGACTTGGGGTAGTCATGTCATGAGCCCCGAGGATGGGTCGTGACATAATAGAACATATTTCACGTTAATAAATTTCTCTTTTAAAATAGATATAAAAACATTATAATATTTTTAACATTTTTACTTTAAAAAAACTTTCTCATTTCATCAATGAAATTTTTATTAAATAAATTTCAATTATTTACGTGTATAGAATTTTGAAAAAATGAAATCAATACTTAGAAATAGGATGAAATATTTTATGAAATAGTAATATATTATTTTATGTGTTTATGAGTAGTAACCTTAGTTATTTTTTCATTATTGTGGTTAACGGGAAATTATGTAATTAATGGAAAAAATAATATTATAAATATTTTTTGACTACCTGAAAACAATTATTAATTTTATTGGATTTATTATTGTAGACCAAGAAGATAATTGTGTTGAAATTATGGCCATTTTAATCCACAAGAGTGTTATTTTGACATTTATATTGCATTATTTTAAGTAAACTAAAAGATGTCATAAACTTGTCTCTCTTAATGTTATCAATTTTAATTTAGGGTTTATATTAGACATATATTAGACTATAATTTTTTTTAAATATAAAATGTTTAACTACATCACTGGAATTTATTTTTCTTTTTTTATGTTTGATATAATTAAATTATATTGTCAGACAATGATGATGGAACAATTGCTCCATTAATGGAAGAATCAAATATATGTTACTAAAAATATTACAATAAATATAATTTTATATAATTAATGTCATCCATGAATATTATGCATTAATTTAAATTTTTTGAGACAATTTAAATAATATTCATCTATCCTAATTTGTTGTTATGATTTTTTTAAATGTCAAAAAATCAATAGTGTCAAAATTGACACTATTGGGATTTTAAAATGGATTATATTTTATTAGATTAAATTAAATTAATAAAAAAAAATCCATCCAAATGATTGAGATAATTTTTAAAATTTCACCAACTACTCATTATTGTTTCTTTTTGAACGTTATAGTAATTATATAACTCCTCAAAGAGTAAATTTCTTGATATCATGGTAAGTATTAGAAGTGTTAAATTATGGTTAAGACAAATAGATAAGGATTAATAAATAAAAAAATCAGTTATGATTTTTATGGGCTGAATTTATTTTGTCTTATAATCATCCTATGTTCTACATTCATTTGTATGGGTCCTTTTGTAACTGAAATGTTATGTATAATAATTTAATATTTTGATTTTTTTTCAATGTTTACCCTCCCCTCTCATATAAAAGGGAACCCAATCATCTATATTTTTAACAAATAAAAAACATTATGGATTTAAAAATATCATAGAAAATACCTTACTATAATCCCGACCAACTTTATATATGCCTTTTTTGAGGCACAACTCTCTTATTTTATGTTTTAAGTTGTTAATCAAAGGATATAGTTTGAAAAAAATGTATCTTTTTTAATTAAGTGTTTCTATTTTATTTGTTCTTATACATAATTGAAATATTATTCATATATGAGGAAATAATAAATACAATATGATAAATAAAATGATATTATATTTTTTTAATACCTTCACCTAAATCCATATCAAATTTAATTAAAAGGGAAATTAATTATTCATTCATGTGTACGACAGACTACAACCTCAAAAACCAAAATAATCATTTTTCTATCACTATATCTGAAGAATAGTTATAATGATGGAATTAATTATTATATATTATATTAATGAAATATTTATCATTATTAAAGAATAATATATCATTTCTTTCTTAACATTCCAATGACATAAAAATGACAACATCGTCTCTGCGTACCTGTGAACTATCCCTTATACGAAGATAAGCGATTTGTTTTACATCACCACATCACATGGATGATAGAGACATGTGTATATAAATAAAAAATATGATATTAATTTTATTATTATATCTATTTCAATTTAAAATAATTTTTATCTTTACTACTAATGATCATTGTACAATGGAAACTTTACTCATACGTATGTACAACCTAACTTCTCCATGATTATAACATTGTACTTGATTCATAACCATACCTGAATTGTTTGATTTAAAATTATAATTGGTGTATAAAATTAATTATTATTTATTGAATATTAATATATAAATGATGTTCTAATGTCTACATTAACAATTTTCTAATTACAAATGTCATTTCTGACTCATGTACCGAATATCAACAAAACGTACCAAATGAACATAAATAATTAAGTATTATTTATAACATGATAATAAGTGATATAAATTAAATAATAAACATTATAATTTTTATCAAAAAAGTATATAATTATCTAATTTTTATTATTACTTAATATAAGTATTGTGTGTGATCAGTCGAACTCATGGTAAGGGACTATTTATCAAAAACATCATTTTTGTAGTTTTAAATTTTATTCTTATAAATCGTTCTTTTTGATTTCCAAATGGTAAAAATCATTTTTATTGATTAATATATAAAGAAATTATTTTTTATAATTTTTTTATTTTTTTAACTTCTCTCTAATTTTTCAAAGTGGTATGGGAATCATTGATTTAAATAAATGTTTTAAAATTTTATAAATCAGTATGTAAATAAAATTGGTATTTTGATATGTGATAGTATTTTAATAATTGGTTTAAAAGGGTGTTCACGTGTTTTTCTCATGATTTATCACTTTTAAATTAATTAATATTGGTTGATCCCCATTATAGCTCATAGGTGATATAGATATTTCTTATATGAAGGTGGGCCTGATATAGCTTATACAAAGGGTTAATCCCCATTATAACTCATGAAAGTCAGGTGAGCCCAATAAATCATATACAAAGGGTGATCCATATTATAACTCTCCCCTAAAATATCTACATTAGATGTGAAATTTTACTATATGGTTATTCCATTCGTTTGGTTTAATGGAAGAGTAAAATGGTAAGGATGTCCCAAGGCACCTATGTGATTTTTCTCTCCTTTATAATATGTTTTTTTGGAAACTATTTTAATTTATTTTCATATTTTTATGAGTCTAATGATTTAGATTCTTTTTGTCCCTTATTGACCTTCTAATTCTCATTATGTGTTTCAAAAATTTTATTATAGGTCTTGATATTTTTAGGGTCATATAAGCTGATATGATTAAATTATTAATTATTTGTCTTTTAAAGTATAAAATTTTTTATTATAAAAGGTTTTCCATTGGTGAAATAATTTATAATGATTATAATTATCCACATGTTATGTATGTGGTTACTATTTAATATTTTTAACTAATTTCCAAAAAATATTGACCTAAATGATATTTGGGAAGAAAATAAAATGAGTTTGAGAAAACAAATCACAAGAATATCTTAGTTTTAAGGTTTGGTCATTATAGTTGGTATCATAGTAGTGTATAGACAACATTGGATATTATGATGTTTCCTTAAGAGTTAATGATATCATCATGATTTTATAATTTTTATGTTTTTAATATGATCAATATCTTAGAATCATATTTTTAAGAAATTTTGTTATGAAATTTTCTTGTGATTAATTATAATTTTGGAGATACTCGTTTTTAGGTAAATATTTTTTATTACATTTTGAAAAAAATGACATTTAAGATATTATCATAGAGGGTAAAATATATTAAGGTTATATTTTAGGATGACTGTGACATTTTAATATTATTAGAGGTGTTATATTAATATAGTTTTATAAAAATAATAACCCACAATATTTTTGACAACCTATTATGTCATACAATGTCACTTGAGTAAAACCCACCACCGAAGGGTGAAAAGGGTGCGTCACCTAACATTATCCTATGTGAATTCATTTTTAGTAAAACTTGTTTCTTTTACTTAAATGATTTTAAGGAATTAAATAAGTTAATTTTGGTAACATATATTTTATCAAATATATTTCCTTGTTGTTAGGAAATGATTTTGTGATTATGTTATATTGTTATATTCGAATACATTCATGATTTTTGGGATCCTATATGATTATTTGAATAGAATAAAATGGGATTTTATTTGATGAACAAATTTTGAGTTATACATTGGAATATGATATGTTTCCATTGTGAACATATGGTGATTTGGGTTATTTATAGAAATGATTAACATGTCTTGGAGGATTTGTGATTTGGAAATTAAGTTTCTTATGATACATTATGATTGATTGATTTTATTTATAATTTATCTTGGAAGTAAATTTTATCAAATCCTTCTGAATTTTGGTTGTCAATAAAAAGATATAATTATTTTGTGGAATTTTAATGATATTGATTTATCAAATGGACTATGTTGAACTGTGTGTATCATTGTTTAATTTCAGATATTTTTTTATTTTTTCATCATATAATGGTTTATTATAACTTGATAATTTGTTTATATGATCCAAATAATTTTGGTTTTGAAAATATTTTCGCTATATGAGAAATATAAATTTAATATTTTATTGATTTTTTTTTTGATTTTATATATGTTGATCCCAGTGCTTCATGCATGAAAAATTCATCTTGAATGGTAATAATTTTAAAAAAAGTAGACATTTTTGTGGAATTCTATTAGTGGTTGAAACGCTACATTTAATGTAGGTATGTTTCCTTCTGTTATTATTCTTGTATGTTAATGAATTATTTAGCTTAATGAAAAGGATCTTAAAAATGGCAGCTATTTATTTTTCAATGTATGGAATCCAAGTCCTTTTAAAAAGTCATATATTCCTCATTTTATAGGTTTTATATTCTCTTATCAATGTTTTATATAACTCTCCATCAGAACATGACGTTTAGTTTTATCTTCCATGTCCATGTTTTCAGACATGGAATCCATGTATGTGTTGTCTTAGGTGAACATTGTACTTCCTTTTCATAATATTTAATTGGATGTTTTAATATTTTGTTTGATATGGGATATCAAAATTTTTATTTTTTAAAATTCATACCCCAAGTTTTTTATCTTGAATTTAAAAATGATTGGATTCATTTTCTAATATGGGGGGGTGTGGCATCATTATTTTTAAAAAAGAAATACAGTGTTTAGTTGTGTACAATGTTCGCCCCATTGATCTTAAATGATCAACTAAATAAATATGATTATATAAATGTTACAATTAAACTATCTGCAAGAATTGTGTAAATGAATAAAATTAATTTTTTTAAGAAAATATGTTTTATGTATGTATATATTATTAATTATTTGAAAACAAATTATTAATAAAGGAATGTTTTTCAGAAAGACTATTTAAATATGCACAAATATGTTTTATTACCAATAAATAATAGTATGATAATTTTTGGGTTTATAAGAGTTTAAAATATATAATATATATATATTGAATAAAATGTATAAAATTCATCTTTTGTGTTATCTAGAAATTATATATGAAGAAATCCAATTTTAGGCACAAAATAGATATTTTTTTCAAAAAAATGTAGTTTTCCATCTTTTGATGGAGCACCTATTTTAAATCAAGTTTCAAAAACTATAATTATATATATATATGTATATATATATTATAAAATAAAATAATTCATTGAAATTAGTCTATCATAATTTAATTTGGTTTAATTTTGGTATTTTTTTTAATAAAATTCATTTTAATGAATAAAGACATACTATTTTATTTTATAATTGAAACAGATATTTTATAAAAATAATTTATAGTGTGAAATTTTATATTGGATTTTTATAAAAGTATAAATAGATCAATTTATATAATTTAACCAATTTTAGTTAATTGTAATGAATTTCATAGTGAAATTGGATATAAAAACATGGTAAAATTTTGAATGTTTTTACATTCAAAACCGAATTTCTTGTTCGGTCAATGAGATTAATTTTAAAGCAATTTCATATAATTAATTGTTATAAATTTGAGAAAATGGATTAAATTTTTATTATTATAATTTTCAATTTTAGAATTATTGGTCCCTTTTATTTATGGGATTTGTGATTAAAAACATTAGTAATTTTCTAATTACCTAGGTTAAGTGTAAATCGGGTAATTAAATGTTCAAAAAATATTATAAATATTATAAATCATCAATAAAACGTAAATTATTTTTATTTTATGAGTTATTGTTTGATCTATAAAATACATATAAATATATAATGGCCTTTATAAGACACCTGTTTGTGATTATGACATTTATATTTTTTTTTTAATTTGTAGACAAAGATTTTATAATCATCTCTCTCATAACATTAAAAAATTTAATATGGGGTTATAAAATTGATATGTTCAACTGTAAATATTATTTTTAAATATAAAATTTTAACTTTTGTAATTATAATTTATTTAAATTTTTAAGAGTTAAATAACTAAATTATATAGTGACACATTCATGGTGCATCATTTTTTCATTAATGGAAGAATCATATAAATGATATTAAATTTAATAAGTAAATGTATTTCTATATAATTAATGTCATACAATAATTTTACGTATTTATCTGAAATAATATTTATTATTTAAAGATATTTTTTAACATATATTGATGTTATGATTTTTTTAAATGTAGATAAATGAATTGGGTTAAAATTGACTATTGAAATTTTAAAAAATGTAATTTTTTTATAAGATATTAAATACATAAAATTAAAAAATTCAACCAAATAATTTGGATAAGTGTTAAAATTTTATAAATGACTAATTCATACATATTTCTTTATTTTATAGAAATTATATTATCTGTAAAATATAAAATTACATGATATTATATTAAGTTCTAAAATGGTGAAATGATGATTAAATAAAAAATAAAAAGATTATAAAATTATAGAAACACGTCTAATTTTAATTGTATGAATTTATTTAGACCCATAATCATCCATTATTTTATATATTTTAGGTTTTTACCATTTTTAATATATTATTAATTTATAATAATTTAATATTATGAATAATTCCAAGAGTGCCACTCTCCTATAATATAAAAGGAAACCTATTATTCACTATTGTTATTACATAAAAACAATTTTATCTCAGAAAAACTCTTCCAAAATCACATTATAGATTCCACACCACTTTATATCAGCCGAATTTAAGGCATAACACCTTTCATCGAGGTGTTAAGATATTAATAAATGGAGACCTTTTGAAGAAAATGTATCCTTTTTAATTAGGTCTTTTTGTTTTATTTATTATTAAACTTGATTAAATCCATTTTCAACAATGATAAAATAATATATCCAATAACCTCATTATTATGAAATGTAATTATGTTAATATCATCACTTAAATACATTTTATATTTCATTAAATGATAAATGAACTATTCATTCATGTCTATAATATCATACGACCTCACAAACCAAAATAATTTGTTTTCCATCACCTTCTTTCATTCATGGTTATAATGATTGAATTACATTTTATATATGTTACTCATTAAATATATGGAATTTTAAATGACTATTATATCATCTTTCATACAATTCCCTGAAAATAAAAATCATTATATTGTTCATGGGTACGTGTGAACTTTTACCTACACAAGGTGATGTGATTCATATTTCATAAACACATAACATAGATTATATATATATATATGTATATATATATTTATTTAAATTATTAATATGATACTAATTATATTCTTATCATTCTATGATGGTAAAATAGCCAAAAAGTCCGAGAGCCAGGTGAAAACCTGCTCCCAATAACATAAAAAAAAGAGTAAGCAGTAAAGGGAAACTCAGAGAAGGGGGGCCTTAGACAGCCTTGTGTACAAAGTGCCAATACTATCACTGTGAACGAGCTCATTATAGTAATCAGGAAGTACAAATGACCAGCTTGAACTAGCCTCCATAATTGACCTTTTTGAGAGGACGTCCACCACCTGATTTGCCTCTCTAAACACATGAGACACCTCCAGAGAAATCGACTCAGCAAGATGTAGAGCATTAACCCATACAACAAGCATCTTCCATGGAACATTCCTGGATCACTCCTTCAGAATCAGTGTTGCAATAGAGGAGTCCGATTCGATCCACAGCCTCCGCCAACCATAATGAGCCGCATATCCAATCGCCTTAATCATTCCCCATAGTTTAGCATCAAATGCATTTCCATTGCCTATGTAATGAAAGAAGAATCCTTTGACAAATCCTTTTTACGTCCTGAACACACCACCACATACAGCAGGTCCAGGCGCACCGGAGGCTGCCCCGTCCACATTCACCTTTAATTAATCAGTTATAGGTGGTATCCACCTGATTTATTTCATCACTTTGGGCCTCTGCTCCCTGCCACTTACACCTAGGGATCTCAATAGAAGAAAATCAGAAATGTCATTATTCATTGAACCAGATTGATTTACCGAGGTAGAGATAATATATCGGTGCATCATCATAATACCCTCCTTGAAAGAGGGCCTTCCATTTTTGAAGCCAATAATATTGTGGGCCTTCCAAATGAATGAAATCAGAGCAACAATAACAGCAATGAGCAGGGACTTGACCTGCTCACTGCAGACAGCTTGCATGGCCGAGGTTAGCAGTGCACTAACCGAGTGAGAGGCTAATTGGAATTGGAAAACATCATTAAAATAACTCCATAACCTCACAAGAAATGGGTAGCAAATGAAAACATGGTTGATAGTCTCATCTTCAGCCAAACAGAGGAAACATACCGGTGCAACAGTTAAACAGATTCGCTGCAAAGCAGATTAAAGAGGCAGCCTTTGCTTCCAAATGCGCCAGATTAGAAGTGCATCAGTCGGAGTAATTTAAGGGGTCTGCAGGCCCTTCACCCAAACAGGTACATCAGTCGCATTGCCACATTGCAGCATATATGAGTCACGGCTGGAGAAGCACCCACTAGGCGTTGGATTCCATATAAGGATGTCATAGTCAACATATTCATACTTGGAGATCTCTAACTGTAGGTGAGGACGGATGATGGAATAAGCCTCTGGATTCCCCTGTAAATCAGAAATGGGAAGTCTCCTTAAAGACAAGGGAATACTAGTGGAGTGATTAATTGGTGAGGAAAACCACTGCGTGCTCCAGCAGTTCATTTGAGAATCAGCACAAACCAGCCATTTATCCTGTGTCATAATATAGATGCATGCCTCTCTGACGGACGACCATACAGAGGATTTAAGATACACATTTGAGTTCTTCTGTAACCTGCCAACAAATCTGCTAGACAGAAATTCCAGAGAAGGGTCAGTGCTAGATAAAAGTCTCCTGGTGAAGTTTTGAATCAATGCATCATTGAAAATCCTAACATCTTTCACCCCCATCCCTCCCCTTTCCACAGGCCTTATGCAGTCCTTCCAAGAAACAGTAATAAGTATCCTCTTTTGTGTCGATCATGTCCAAATGAAATTTCTGATCATACCACATAGCTCCCTGAGAAGAGAAACTGGCCATTTATAGAGTGAAAACGAGTAAATGAACATTTAAGTGATGACACAATTCACAAGACAAATCCTACCAGCTTGAGACATGTTCTTTCCATTCCAACTAGTTATCTAATTTGTGATCTTAAGTGCAATACCCTCTAGGTAAACTCTTTTCACTCTCCCCCAAAACAAAGGCATCCCAAGGTAGATGAAAGGCAGTGCACCTCTCTTAACGCCAAGCCTTCTAGCGATTCTATTTTGGCTCGCTAGTCGGGTTTCTTCCCCAAAGACAACAAAAGATTTCGCCTAGCTTATAAACTGGCCTGCCACTTTCTCATAGTGATTGAAGATAACCTTTATGCAAGATATGGTTTTCCTGTCAGCTTTTCAGAAGAGAAAAATATCATCAGCATAGAAGAGATGCGAAGGGGCAAAGCAACCCCTCCCATATGTCATCCTCTGATAGATCCCAAGATTGAAAAGATCATGGAGGCATGCTCTCAGATAGTATTCAGCCACGGAGAACAACATCCTAGATAATGGGTCACCTTTCTTGACACCCCGAGAGCATTGAAAAAATCACTTGGGTGATCCATTGACCAGAATAGATAACCTATCACTTTCCAGAATACATAGCACCATACCAATGAATTTACCTGAGAAGCCATGCATGCTCAAAACTTTGAAAATAAAGTCCCATCTGATGGTGTCGAAGGATTTTGATATGTCAACCATTAGTGCCATATTCCCAGCCCTCGCTTTATTCCTCATAATTTTAACACACTCTAAAGCAGTGAATAGACAGTTTTGGATATTCCGGCCAGGAATAAACCCAAACTGGTTAAACGAGATAAGAGATCTTGCTATCTCACCAAGCCGAATTGCCATGATTTTACTAATAAGTTTTGGAATAGTGTTTCCAATAGCAACATGCCTGAAGTCCTTAATATCCAAATCATTCTCCCTCTTGGAGATCAGAGCAATAAAGTTTGAGTTCATCCCAACTGGCATGTAAGAATGGAGAAATAATTCCCTTACCGCTTCAATCACTTCCTTATGAAGGATGTCCCAATAAGACATGAAGAACTTGTTGGAAAATCCATCTGACCCAGCGACACTGTCTATGTTCAAGGAGAAAAGAGAATCATGAATTTCTTTGGTGGAGGGGATATCAGTTAGTCTATTGTTCTGTGCATCATCCAAACTAGGCTCAATGCATTTAATGATTTTATCTGAAATTTCCACCCCAGAATCATAATAAAGCTTTTCAAAATAGCATGTCAGAGCATTGGAATTGTCATTCTCAGAGGTAAACGTACTGTCATCAATTTTTAAAGCCTTAAGGTTCCTTGTTACCTTCCTCTCCCTGTGCAAGCAATGGAAGAACCTAGAGTTCCTATCTCCTTCCTTCAGCCATCTCACATTGAACTGATTTCGTGCCAGGTTTTCTTTAAGAGACAAGATACTTTCAAGACTTGAGGAAGCCTATATCTCCTCTTGGGATGGTAGGTCATGAAGTTTATTACGTTGTTGAAACTCAGACAGAAGTGAGTCAGCCTCTTTAATATCCTGATCATGGTTGGAGAAATACTTCTTACTCCACACACTTAGTCTGGCTTTTACTATTTTCAATTTACAAGTGAGGGTATACAATGCACTACCTTGAGGAACCTCTTTCTCGGATTCTTCAACATTCTCTCTACACCCTGACACTACCATCCATGCATTGTTGAATTTAAAGGGAAGTGGAGCTGATCTCAGACATCAAAAACAGATATCAATTAATACGGGATGATGATCAGAGTGTAGTCTAGAGAGGGTCATACCAGACACTTCCATTTCCTCACTTTGCTCACCCAAATGCACCATACACCTGTAAATTTTACTCGCATGCCTTCCATTAAGGGTGCATCGACTCCAGGTAAAAGTAGCACATGAGATAGGCACTTCAACCATTCTGCATTGGTCAATACATGAGGAAAATTCTCTTGCAGATTCCCTACAGAAATAACTTTCATTTTTTTATTCAGGCCACATAACCGTGTTAAAATCACCAAGAACCATCCACCTCATGTCATTGTGCTCAGCTCTTTCTGTGAAGTTCCTCCACAAGATTCTTCTTCTGGGGTACCGATTGAACGCATAAACAAAGGTAGCACAAACGGTGTTAGATTGATATGAGCAAATCATGGTGACAGTATGCTGATCACTTCGGAAGGACTCAACTGTTATAGTATTATGCTTCAAAGCCCATAAGGATTCTGTATCATTATCCAGTTGATTGGCTGCAATGAAAGAATACCCCATCGCAGACCAATTAAAGGCCATCCACCTAGCAAATTTCATACGAGGTTCAACAATGCCAATTAACAGTGGTTTATTGGTCAAAATAATGTGCTTCATGGCTTTAACTGTGGGCGAATTCCCAATGCCCTGACAGTTCCAAAATAGGACTTTCATTTATGAGAGGACCGCTACCTAGTACAGGGTCCAGCATAGCCTGTTGAAATGCATTTCTCTGATTCTGCCAGGTTATCCCATTCTGTATCATCTGAAGATCCTCTAGTAGATTCATGAGCATCATCATCAGTGGATAAGGAAATGAACCTGTTCTCCGAAAATATTGGTCCCATCAAAGTGGTAGGAAGAATCCTCTTTGCAGCCTTAACATCTTGTACCTATGAAAAATCCCCATCCATCACACCATACTCCTTTACTGTCTTATCACTGAGCATTGATGTTTTTCCAGGAATTTATAGAGCCTCTTTCCTCGGCTCTTCCAAACTGGGAAATCCCTCATTGCCACCAAATAGCTCATTATCATCCTGACCTTCTGGAGGCCCTTGAGCAGTCTCCTGTACCGGATTCTCACTTGCTGAGCCTTGTATCATAGCAGCATCCTTCTTGGCTATTCCAGAGTCATGTACAATAGTAAGAGAATTACCCATATCATCCTTACCCTGATATTCCTCATCCTTCCTATCACTGGGTGGATCCAACCCGTAACTGTCACCATGGTCACCAACACCAGCAGCATTCACTGTGTTCTCCATAGCCTCCGACATGACATTCATTACCTGCTTCACAGGAACCTCGGGGGTAATTCCCTGATCTTTTTCTTTCCTTTGACAGTGTAATTCATCATGACCCTTAATGTTATATATTGAGCAAAATTTGTTCCTATTACATTCTGAAAGGAGGTGCCCAAAAATGTGACAATTGCAACAAAATTTGGGTTTCATCTCAAAACCAATCTCAAGGTAGATGCTATCATCTCTGGTGGTGAAGACAAATTCCTCATCTAAAGTGTTAGCAATGTCAAACTCCACAAATATTCTGAGCAAAGGAGTTCCTCACATTGTTGGGGTCAATGTTCCGATCCCACTCATGAATCCGAAGGAATCTAGGATTAAGAGGGACAAACCCCAGACTCCATGCACGCCGCTTGCATTCAGAAAATTCATTATTATTTCATGAATATTATTATGCTGAAGATGGTCTAATGAACACTTCGACCTTTTTTAACATAGTGAAATAATTTGGGACTCATGTACATAATATCAATAAAACATCTCACATGAACATAAATAATTACGTATTATTTATAACATGATAAAATTTGATATAAAAGGAATAATAAAATTTAAAACTTTTTTAGATAAAAAAGATAATTATCCAACATTTATTATTTAGGAATATAATAATTGTTTGTGATGATTCATACTCAAGATAATAGAAAATTAAATTAAAACATCAATTTAACTGTTTTAATGATTTATTCATTTAATCTTAATCATTCATGTCCATGATTAAAAAATATATAGATTTATTTATTTGAACATGACTGTTTTAAAATTTTAATTATTTAAATTATCTAAAACGTTTTAAAATTGGTACTGGACACATTTATTTAAAAATATCATTTTAATTGTTTTAAATGGGGTTGTAATAGAAAAAGGTATTTGGATATATAAATGTTTTTTCTCATGGGTTTTAAATGGATTTCATGGGTTTTATTCATTTTTTATTCTGTGGATATTATATATAAAGGGTTGAGAACCACTTTATCTCATGATTGATCCTATATATCTTATTAGAAGGGTTTATCCCCATTGTAGATCATAAAATAAATGTAAGCCTGATATAGATTATATGAAGGGTGGGCCCTATTATAGCTATCTAATGCAATGGGTACACATGAGGTGGATTTAGACCATATGTTTATTCCATTTCTATAGGTGAATGTAAGAGTGATATGGAATTTATGTCACATACCAGCAATGATAGTTTTAATGACTTCAAATGAGTTAATAGGGATAGATTATTAATGGGTTTTCACATTTCCACTAGACTAAAATTTTTTATTATTTGTGTTCCATAGAAATCGTTTTGTGCTCATCAAATGATTTATTATTCAATTAACAATTCATATGATTGTTAAGAAAAGAAGACTACATCATGATGAATGTATTGAATATGTGTCTTGAAAAGAAATAATGATTTTTTTGAAATGGATTAATTTGGGGAAATTAATTAATACTAATTATATTTATCCACATATAATGTATGCATTTAAAATGTAATATTTATTCATAATTCTGAAATACTATAGACCTAAAAATTCATTGAGAATGAATAAAAATAAATTATAGTAAAAATGTAATATAATATGTAATGTTTTCGTTTGGGTCCATAAAGTCAATTCCTAATACCTAACCCCTCATACTAATATACATTGTTTTGTTTTTAATCCATTCTATTAACAGTTCATATATAATACTCATGAGGTGGTATGAGAAGAGGTAATATTCATAACCATGTTTTTTTTGTTGTTTCATTTTCGTTGTCCTTAAAATAATGTTAAAAAATGATTATATGATTATACCAGTTTTTATATATATAGATATTTCAATATATTAATTGATAACAAATTTCCATCTCTACTTCCATCAAATGGGATACGAAATCGTTATTTATGTGTATGAATTATTACTACCTTGCAAGCAGATGTCATTCATTTTACATCATAACCTCACATGGATTTTGTTAATTATTGTTTGTAATTATATTTATGATATTTTTAAAATAATTATATTTATTTATTTATGAAATAGAATGTGCGTTTTTACCTTACATTCCAGGGGTGATATAATAATGTTACCCATGTGTATGATGGGATACCACCTCTTGAAATTATGTGATATGTTTTTCCCTAACGATTTACATGGACGTGATTAAGGAAAATTATAGTTAATATATGTGTTCTAAATAAAATCATATTTATATTGATGAAATATTTTTCCTTATTAAAATATAATATATCGGTTTTCTTCTTACACTAATAAATAATAATGTCGTTCTTATACGTGTGGACTACCACCTGCCTGAAGATATATGAATCTTTTTTGATCACCGCATAAGAATAATGATATATATAAGAATATTTAAATAAATAATTTTTTTATTTATATTATTATTATAATTATGTTATTATAAAATTATACATAACTTCTTGTCATAATGACCATTGAAAAATGGAGACATGACTAACACGTACAAACCACCGAAAGGCTCCCTGATTGTAACGTAGTTAATTTCTCATTGCCATTTTTCTTGATTATTTTTAAAACTAAAAGTTATGAAATAATATTATAATTAGTCAATTATAATTATTGTTTAGAGGTTGAAATAATAACCAATTTTACCATGGTTGACACACATAAGTTTTTCTGAAACAAAACAAAACAAAACATCCTGAAAACATTGGATGTGGACATAACAAATTAAATAATTAAATATTTCATTAAAGATAAATAAATTTAATGAATTATGTATAAGGTATTAATCATATTGAATTATATAATGAAACAAATTAATTTCTGTATTGTTATTATACAATATTAACATACATAATAGAATATAGGGAATTGAGGTAAGGGATTTGGGTCTTTCTTTTACTCATGTGGGATGTAACCCATATTCACCACTTATTTTTATTCTATGATTAATAAAAGAAATATTACATTAAATATCAGGAATATTTCATAAAAAATTTTATTTTATGATTCAAATTGTAATAAATTATCCAAGGTGATTAAATTGAGAGTTATTATGTGGTAAAGAGATTATTAACACAATTTTCTTATGTTGGATTATAAAACATCATCATTGACATAATTATGAAATGAATATGTTTGAATTAATAATAAAAACAATTCATTATTTAAAATTTTATTTTTTGGATTTAATTTTTTTACACATAATATATTTATTGATCAACTCACAATTCAATTAAATGATATTTTTATGGGTTAATTATCGCAAATTCATTTATTTGTGATGTAGGTTTTAGATATGAACCTATATTCATTGTGAATTTTATATAATAAAGTTTTATAATTTTATATCATGGATATAATTTCTACATGGTATTTAATGTTACATTTTAGGTTATTATATAGTATGAGTTACAATTGAAAAGTTACCAATGTGGAAAAGGATTTATGATAGAGTAAACTTTATTCCCTGACTATTTATGATCATGTTTCTTTTTGAGTATATAATATGATATTATTTTCATGAACCACATATATTTTAATCATGTATCGTTATGAAAGACATTCACATGTTTAATTTCCATTTAAACCCATATTTATTGAAGAAACATTATGAAATTCTTTCATAAGTGACATTGATGTCATATTTCACTTTTAGATCAGGTATCATTCTTTTTCATTCCCATTTAATCAAAAAAAAATTTAAAAACTCTTATTATAAAAATAAATTATTTAAAAAAATGTATTACATTTTATTTTACATTATTATTAAAAAAAGGACAAATTAATTTTTTATTCTATCTATAACATGAATGGATTTTTCCACCGTATGTCTATTAATATCCTTGAAATTGTGTTTCTATATTTCAAAGTATATTTTCAAATAAAATTAAATACATAGTATTTTTTTATTTTTGTAAAAATTTTAATTTTTGAAATGAAAAGGTTATTTTAACCGAAACAAATAATGATCATTTATTGATATTTCAATTCATCAATATCAAAAACCCTTGTTGATATGTATTCTCCAATGGGAATATTTTGTAGTTATTCCATAATTAATCATTCTTTATAATTATTATGATTGATTTATGGAATTTTGACATAGAATAAATTCTATAAATAATTTTTATTCATATTTCACTACGGGTGTTATGTAAACCATTTATTTTCTATGTGTTAATTGTGTTTGAAATAGATTGTTATAGAAAACATATTCTTATCATGGGTAAATAATGATTCAAATAGATTGTTAGGGAACCTCTTTGATTAAAAAATTTTAATCATGTTTCAAAGATATTTTAATAGAATCCATTTTTTCCATGTGTTAATCCTATTTCAAAAAAATTGTTAGGAGATTTATTTCCTTCATAATTGTTGATCATGATTTAATTATAATTACATAGAATTTATTTTTCCACAATGTTTAATATAATAATGAAAATAATAATAATTTCTTCAATGAGTTTATCATGACATGAATTTTATAAGAACTTTATTCATTATATGGTTATTTGAAATTGTTTATAAGGAAGGGTAGTTATGTTATAAAAAATTGAAGGGTGGTTCCATTATAAACCAAGGATGGGTGGTTACATTATTAAATGAGGATGGTTGGTTCTGTTATAAAAAAATTACAGGTTGGTCTATTATAAATCATTTATGGGTGGAAAGATTACTAACCATTGGATTAGTGGTATAGTGATAAACCAAGGATGTGTGGGTCCTCTATATCCCTTCAAAGCATTAGGAAATTCGAAGATGGAAGTCAACCATAGTTTTTATTCCATTTGTTAGAATTGATGTTTATATAATGGTCTAAGAAACGAATGTGTTTTATCTATGTCATTTATTTTTTATAAGTTATCTTATGGTTAATATTGATATCACATGGCTCATAATTATTTATTTTGATGACTCATTCCATTGTTAAATACATATTCCATGATTTCAAGATCCATGTGTTGATTTCCTTGAATATTATATTGTTCTGGTCATTCACATTTATTATTTAAGTACACCCTTATTGAATTATTATTCAACCTAATGAAATTCAATTTTCAATCCTTATGTTTTAAATTTCCACGAATTTGAGGTCACCCCTCTTATGATTAATTTTCCCCAAGTTATAAATATTTTGTTTTAATGAATAATTTCTATATGGGTTTTATATGGATGATTATTATGACCTAATGTATAATATGATTTGCTATGGATAGAGGGAAATTATGTTAATCTTTATGATTCTAATTTTTTATGAATCTATGATTGATGATTTTTCCCAATTATCTAAAACTCAAAACCCAAAATTTCTATGAGAGGGTATGTAATCCAATTTTTTCCTTTTTATGTTGTATGACTTGGATAGTGATGATTGTGTCACATAAATTATTATCTAATCCAAAAAAATATAATATTTTTTTGTCAATATTAAATCATGGAGGGGAGGTTCATGGTTGTTATAGTTTGTATCAGAGGTGATGTTTAGATATATTTGGATATTAGTATGTTTTAATGTAAGGATTACATAAGAGTTCTGGTCACTATCATATGTCTATAAGATTACAGATTATCATTATGTCAATGTCTTATCCAGAAATGACCCAAAATATTATAAATAAAATTTCCCATCTGATTGAATTCAATGATTTATTATGTATTGTGGTTATAGAAAACATATGAAAATATTTATTTTTGTTATATAGTAATATTTTTAAAATAATGTTAAGCATCATTACTGTGGGTGATATGGCGGTCGAACCCTTATCGAATGATTAGTATAAATATAGTGTTATCAAAAATCCAATTGAAACTTACAATGTAATTGATATCCTTAACCAGTTTGATCACACCCTATAAAGCTCACCAATCAGATCATTCAAGGAAGATAATATCACTTTGCTTCACCCTTGATCAATATTAATATGTGACCTAACAACATAATTTTGATGAAAACTGTTTAGTGGAGAGGTTTATGCTGTCAGTATCACAGCCCAAACCATGTTTGAAAAACTAACCATTGAATGTCCTAAGATCATGCACATTACCCATATGGTGTTTTCTCGTGCATTAATGGGTTACGTATCAAGAAACTATCAATATTATAATTGAAATATTTTTTATAGAATAATTAATATATTTTCAGCATATTCTTGTTACATTTTAAAGGATTATTATTTTGTTACAATAAAACAAAAATAGAATTTATCATGAATATTATATATGAATTAATGAATATATTTTTTATTGTAATATATTTCTGAAAAAAAAAATTTCAATAATAAAAAATTGTTAAATAATTTTTATCATATATAAATGATCATTTACTTTTTATGAATTCAAATGTTTTTTTATAATGGTTCGAAAACAGTTATTTCCAAAAACTCTATATTTTGTAATAAATACAGAATTTATATTAAAAATGAGAATTCACACATATATATTTATATAATAATGTTTATAGAATTAATATTATTTTTGGAATCAAAATTGTGAAACTATCCTACCGTGATGTTTTCATATTTTTCTGTGAGTCTCTAATTTTGTTATAAAATTTAAATAATATATAATTATACTTGGGGTATTGTAACCACAAAACAACCCAAAAGTGATTCAATAAATTCAATAAATGGTATCCATGACAAAATCTATGTTTCAAATTTAATTTAATGTAATTTTATATTTATTTGGATAAATTTTAAATAAATTTTGAATCCTCTGAAAAATTAATATATGTTATGGTTTTAAATAATTTATTTAAAAGTATGAATCAAATCAAAGTCCAAGAGGGAATTGTTTTATTATTCAGCCCTTGCAAATATATATTAATGAGAAAAAATACCTACTGGTAGAATTAATTGGAAAATCCATGGTTTTTTATTTTTGCGAATTTTATTAAATAGAGTCCAAAAAATAAATAATGATGAAATCCCCCTATTTTCCAAATAATCCCAACATAGATCACATTTATCTTTACTCTAACTCCTTAGAACAAATCCATACTCTCACATGAACTCACAATTGCTCACCCATGGCACACTCATGATCTCAGGAGTCCCCTTCCAATTAATTCGAGTCACACACTCAATTAGGTGATTCTTCTCCTCTCCATTCAATTCATGTTCCTCCATTGAAATTAGTCTATTTAATTTTAATTGTTCATATTTCCATTATTTTATAAAAATTATCTTACTACAGTTTTTTAATGAGATATAATTTATCCTCTCTCAATTTTCCCACTGCCAAATCCATTACTATTCCATAATTTTGTATGGGATTTATTTCTTCTCATATCAATTATTTCACCTGTTTAATGTTTTGATTCTTCATTTCCATAGGATGATGTGGGGATATGATCTTCTATATCCCATGTACTATTCATTTTAGGTGTCAGTGATGACATAATCATTTCACTATCATTATTCCCTACCATTATTCTTTATGTACAACTGTTACTGTGCCAAACATTAGAAGGGTTTTCCCAACTTCTATTCATTATTCATTATTATTTATTATCTTCTTCCTTTTTTTAAAATTACTAATATTGGGATATCTATTTAATTGAACCTATGATTTCCTATATTATTTTAAAATTAGGGGAGACCCATATATCTCTCATCACTTTATTTTATATATTTTTTTTTTCTGATGTCGTTATACATCCAATATTTCCCTGGGATTTTTCATTATAGAAAAATTATGTAGTGAATAACATACCCATTTTGTATCTATAGAGTTCAAATTTATACAAATATACCTATTTACATTGGGACGCACATGTATTTATTCAACACTCTTTGATCATGTAGTAAATTATGAGGGTGATTGAATCCATGTTATATAATAAATGTGGAACAAATAAGTATAATAATGAAATGAATGTGAAAGGTGCACCAATAATTACACAGTGCTCCAATGCACTAGTAAATAATGTTGAGATTACCCAGATATGGGGATAGGTGAACTAGTTTGCTGATTATCTGGCATCTATGTCATCCAAAATTAAAATTAAGTCTTCCTTCCTTAGCATTGGTTCATTTCCATTGATGCAGATAAAGATTGTTATTAATGATTATATGGGAATACATTATTTTAGACCAATGTGGATCCCCATGGTCTATATTTCATTATTTCCCTTTCCTCTATATTTCTATTTAAAATAAAAAAAATGTTATTTGTGAGTCAGCAGTATACATCGGACTACCACCTCATAAAATAAAATCATTCATTTCTCCATAAACACCATTCATGATTGTGCATATTAATATAAATAATTTATATTTATTATATTTATTGAGACATTATAATTTTATAATTATTATTTAACACATTCCGTCATGCTTTTCCAATTTGTAGAAATATGATAACATCATTTATGTTTATGAAATACTAATGCCTCATGAAGCGATGTGATTCGTTTACAAGTTATATGGAATATATATATATATGGGATCAATAAACATATGTTATATATATGAAATAAATAATATACTGAAATAATAATAAAAATATATATCATCTACTTTAATTTCATTTAATACGATAAGAAAATGGAAGCATTATTCATGCGTACATTAGACCCACCTCATATACGAACAGTGTATTTTATTCCCTATCAGAAAATTTTATGGAATACTATAAATATATATATACATAATATAAATGATATTAAAATCATTTTTTACATTCCATGTATTATTAAATCATAATCTATGCTGGATGAACTAATAAATATGAATTCAAAACATACTCGGAAAACAAATAATGTAGTTACCCGAAATGATGAAAATAAAGAATGATTATAAACGACTAAGAAATAATTTTTTTGAAAAGGATAATATATGATATAAAAACTATTAATATGGTTCTTTTATAAGTTAATAAAATGTTTCAAGCCACTATATTAGTGGTTTAAGTGTTTTTATCCAAAAATAAATCATACGATACAATATTTATTCTTACTTTCATTTCATTAATAAATATTTTAATGTTATGTACATAATTCCCCATGGAATTTTAAAAAATAAATACATAATTATTCATGGTATTTTTAGATTCAATTTTATTTGATTCATCTAATTGGAATTTTAATTCATGTTCCCATGTAGTAAATAAAATTCATTACTCAATTTTGTTTCATTGGGATATGTTAGTCATTGTTGTTAACATTATATAATTATGTGTGTAAATAATTTTGTCTATAATTTTTAATATTTACACTAATTTTTGTGGATTTAGAATTTTGGAATCTAATATGTTCATTATATAAACATTATGATCTTTTCAAGGGATTATATAATAATACCATTTTATTCTAGATTGGTTACACATGTATTTACATTGAAATAAATTATTTGATAAAGATTTAATAGACCCTTTTATTATCTTCTTTTCTAGTTATTCATGATAGTATTCAACTTATAGTACCATTTTCCACGGTTTTTATACTTAAAAACATTAAGAATTTTTTAGTAAAATCTAGGTTTGTTTTACTCTTCAGATAGAAATATTTCTTCATAGAAAAACAATGTTTTAAAAAAATTGGTTTTTTCATTATTCTTTTTAAAATGATTTATTAAAATTCATTTCTACACATTTATTCTTTTTATAAAATTTTTCAAAATGAATTTTTTATAAATTTCATAACAAGTAACTTTTGTAACCATTTTACAATGAAAAATGAATGTTCTTTTTAGCCTGTATGTAATTACCCACACTCATTTCCTTAAAGATTACATTTAAATTTTAATTAAATCCCCTTATAGAAAATGTTTTTTATACTAATTATTAGAGAATTTTTTTAAAAACCAATTGATTTTTCAAATAAACTATACATCTACATCAAAATTGTTTCTAAAAAACATTTTATTGTATTAATATTCATCAATGAAGAAAAAATATTATTAATCCAATTGGTATACATCATATTGACACCATCCATATTCTTCCTCAAGATGGATTATGGTTTTTTGACTATGTATAGGAGTGAAATTAACTTCCTTGAATCAAATTTTTATAGTTAACATCCCCTTGAGTTATTCAATTTCCATTGGCCATTTAAAATTTAATTTAAAGTAAATAACGACATTATTTATCATATATATAATTATTTTCTAAATCATGTACCATTTTTACCTACAATTTTTTATTTAACAACTCTGCAATTAATAAATAAATATTCATTACAGAGTATGGATATTTGATAATTCTCAATATTTATGGATGAAATTCGTTATTCAGTGTTTGAGGAATTCATTGGACTGGTATGACATGGGTTGGGGATAATTTAATGTAATCCCCACACTGTGTTAGTAATCTCATGAAATGAAATAGTTTTCCCAATCATATGGTATTCTACCTGTTCTTTTTTAAATTGTGTTGTGAACGGTTTGTGCGGTAAAGGTTATATTTACTTCTAAAACAAGGATTCCAATAATAAACATTTCATTGAATCAGATTTAGTTATTATTATCCATGATATTTTCACAATGATAACATATATGGATGTATTTTGTTTTTATTTTATGGAATAATAGAATGGATTTCAGTTATTTACCTTGAGATATTGAATATTCCTTATTCGGTTATTTTAAGGGAATCAATGCCCAGTTATATAACATTACAATGTAATTAATATTTATTGAGTTATTTAAATAGAACATGTGATGTTTTATCTACCATGCCATAATGGTCATACATATTGATTCATTTTTCACACAACATCATATAACCATTACTCTTAATTTGAGATCATGAATAGTTTATTTAATTTCCTTAGGATTCCATGAAGTTTAATATGACTGATATTTAAGAATACACAAGATTGAATAAATTTATTCTTTTAATATTTTAAATAAATAAATAAATATAAATATATATATATATTGTAATATTTGTATTTATTTCTAATTCATGATTCGTGAATGTATCAGGTTTACAAATACTACTAAACTAGTTAGTAATTTGGGACATGATTTCATTGTATCTTATTCTAATGTAATGATACAAGGAACTGGATCTAAGATAGTAGTGTATGTGTCACCACATAAATGGGGATATTAGAAAATAACAAAAGATGATTTATAGTTTTTTATTATGTAATTGGGACAATATAAGCTCTGTTTAATGTCATACTTTGATCATTATATATTACACAATTAAACAATATTTCTTAAATATGTGGTATGTGGCTATTACACACAAATTGGACATTATTTAATCCTCTTGTTATATCAATAAGGTATCCACTCTCCATTTCATGGGGTAGGGTTATAGAATATTATCATGGGACATTATCTGTGAACTAGAATGAATATTGATCCTATGAGGCCATGTTAGAGGGAATATCCTAGAGGAATATTTCATCTGCACAATTTATGGTCATCATTCTTGAAGCATGACTCTTAATATATTGTTATAGAGTTTGGACTGTAGGTTTAGAATCCCAAGACAGCTATGTATGGAATAAAATAATGAAAACTCAATATAAATTGTGTCATTAAGGCTCTAGATCCACAGAACATAGACCCATAGTGGGTTTTACACAATTTAATGTGATTATTTTTGGACATTGGATCAACATTTAAATTCATAGATTATGGACCTTGGGATTTAATACACTAGAAGGACACACACATCATGATAAAGTAATAACCTGGAAGAAATTGAGTTCCATGAAACCCAATATTAGGAAATACATTCCATGGGCCATGGATAGTAATTTACGGTCATAATTTTTGGTGCAATTATTAATTGATGCTAATTGAATTTTGGACCATGGGAGATGAGCCACTATGTGGATGTGTGTGGTGCAGAAGGGAATTAAATCCAACATGATTGAGCCCTAAGGATTATAAACACCACACATAACATTCCATGGATGATTGGAATGTATTTTAGAGTGGTGATTAATAGATTTATGGTGCTATTTTATTGTCATAGAGATCAAAACATGACTCTTAGTTCATGGTCATAGATTTTAGACCATGTGGGTTTCTGTGTCTCAAAATTTCATGCGGATAGCCCCTTCCCCACTCATATACCCATGCAAGCAGTTCTAAATATGAGAAAAAAAGAGTACTAAGGAGTTCCAAATTCATAAAAGGGAGAACATTAAGTGGAGGTAAAAATGATGACAAGTACCATAAGGTATATTGTGTCATTCAAGACCTGGATTATGAGAATTGGGAATGAGTGATAGGTATAGAACAATAGTTGACAGTGTTTGAAACACAAGTTTTGTAACCACATCAGGTAGATATGTGGAGAACAAATGTCAGATCGACCATTAACCAGTTCGAAACATGGAATATTCTATTTTATATAGATGAACCTTTGATTCATAATCCTAGGACAATATGTGAGATATTATGTCCAAAAAACAATACACTAGATAACCTATTCCAATTAGAGTATGATTGTTATCAAAATCAGGGAATCCACAAAGTGCTAATCATATGGGGCAGCAGGAGTCTGACATTGGTGTGATTATGGCCTGTATGGAAATGGATTCAGGTAATATCACATTATGATTAATCCTGGTTTCCATATAGGATAATGTGTGGATCATCTCATATTTATTTGATGAGTCGTCCCAATTTCAAAAGGGGAAAATTAAGATTACATACATATCATATGAGGGATCCATATTTCAATGAATTTAATGTTTTTTCAATGTATTGCACTATGAATGTATAGTTTGGTAGTTTAATTTTGTGTAACAATGACTATATGAAATATTGATGGATTATTGTCACAGAGCATTGACCAAGGGGTACGTGTGTCCCTTGATGATTTCTTATGATTTAAAAAATCATAACCTGACATGAATGGAGAACCTAAATGGCCCTAAACCATATAAAACCTTGAAAAATCATATCCCGATTCATTATAATGAGCTTGAAATGATAGTAGGGACCCAACAATGAGTCAATGATGGATTTTAACCAATGATAAAATATATGGGTGTCACTTCTTATTCCATGAGGAAGGGAATCAATAACATTTATTTTTGAGACATGGTGTGGTAGTGGACCGATTCTAAAAGGGAGATACAATCTCAAATAAACATAAAGAAACATCTCACATGGGAAAAATAGGAATTGTAAATTTTCCCTACGTGAGGATATATTTTAATACTGTGTTTTGGGGATGTTTTTGCAGAAAATATTTTACTACATGGGAACCCAGTTTAATAGGGGGCTAAGCCATGCCTTGTTATGTGGAATCCCAGTTTCACAATGGGTAAGATCTTATTTAAATAACATAAACTGAGGATGAAGGTGGTGGGATTATGCACTAATACTCCCATTAATATCTTCCTTATTTATGGCTGTGATGAAATTTCATCCCATTATTGTGTCAAGGTAAATATTTGAGGATTATACTGGGAAAGCCGGCATGTGGGAGCATATTTGAGGTGACAACACTGTAGGTAAAAAATAGATTTATAGTAAATATATAACTATTCCTGAATATTAATAGGTTCAGAAATACTATATAACTCACGAGGATCTAAATCAGACCAAATATAGTTTTATAATGCTGGTGGACGTATTGGTTCCACTTGGGATGAAGAAAATTATGAGAAAGATAGATGAATTCATGTAGATTAGGGTCCTAATGCTTAGACCGTAGAAAGGGTGCCTCTAGGATATTCATGTTGCTTAAGAATATGTGATGGCATGAAAGGTTTTAAGGAGTCCTTATAATACATGAAGCAATCCTGATGACGACCACACACTATTTAACATTGTTTGGACTTGTCATGGATAATAATTTAAAGTTATGTATCTTGGACTATGTATTGGATGTGTTTTACAAGGGTATATGTCTAGAATGAAAATGGTACGACCTGAAATGAATGGGTCCAATGGAGTATCACGTACCACTCAAGTATTAGGCCGAAATAGTACATAAATTATGGTAAAAATTCTTATACAAGAAGGAAAAAACATTAAATGTAATGATTCTCAGACATGGGAGACATTAGTATCTAGAATATCAATGTGGATTGAAAAAGGTAAATCCCAAAAAGAAAGGATCCAAGGACTCCCATGTACCACATGAAAACTATGATATAAACCTAATAGAGTTTAGGAGCATAATTATTCTACCAAAATTGTTTCCATGGGGTAAAGGGTTCATAAATTTTCATCTTATCACAGATACAAGTGGTCTTCTTATCGTTGTTTATCTCGTGACGAATGGGATCAAGCCAAAGATAATTCTATGAAATGATATAGTAAGATACCTACACTATAGAGACCCCAACCCCAGAAACCCAAGAGTCTATGTCTTCAAAACATGATGTGTTATATAAAAATAAAACAAACATTGTTAACAACAAATCATGTCACATACAGAGGATCGTGTGCGGTTCGGGTTCTGGGAAATTGTCAACTCTTGAAACGATTTATCCTTGAAAAGCTGATACATGATTTTTTTTAAAATCAAAACATAGGGTGAGAATTGAAATACTCAGTAAGGGGTTTTTTAAAAAGAAATGAAAACAGTGTAACATTTGAAAAAATTCTTTTAAACGAATTTGAACATTCACTAAAGGAATATTGTAACACATAATACAACAATGCTCAATCATGGGTTTCAAGAAGAACATGAAACAATTATGTCAATTCTCGAAGGAGTAACAATGGTTACCATAAACAAGTATGGCATGTGAATTACATAAACATAAATTAAAAATTTAAATGTAATGCATAATCAAAGTTGTGCATAAAGGAAACAACTAAATTTTCATATGCTGGTTACTAGTCTATTAAGTGATAAACACCAATCATGCTCCAAGATTATACCTGTGAAATTAGAACTTTATTAAAACTTAAAGGCATTAGTCGTGAAAGAACATTATCCTAGAAAGAACTTGTTACATTACTTGAATTATGTGGCATCAACATTTAATCTTAGACAATCATTTTTGTATCACCAAGGTCTATCCCCAAGGTGTCAATAAAAATTACCAAGGTTATTCACCATGGTATCAGTCTAAAAGGTCATCTCTAGAGACTAAGACTTTACCCAATGCATTGGAGTGCTACCAGAGAGCACCCTTGACATGTCTTTATTATCATGTGAGCCACATCATTCATGATTTACTTAAACGGTTTGTGTATTCATGATGTCCCATACCAACTTGAATATCTCATTCATTTTCATTTTACCCAAGGTGTCCCATACCGCTTTGGGTAATATAATTTCTTAGATCATTTAGTGATATACTATGAGCATGCATTACGTACAATAATAACTAAAATAAATAATGAACCACCAAAAATTTTTCTAATACGAGGTATAATAGTTAACTTTGAAAAATGTGTCAATATATAATCAAAGGCAAACATAGTTTAGTAAAACATCATTTTCACTAAAGCATATAAAATAATGATATAATAAATGATAAATCTTTGTCATTATTAATCCTTGGAAAAGGAGTGCTTGAGGGAAATAGTTGAAATCAGTTGTGGTGATAAATAATCCATTGAACTTGTAAATAAACTAAATCATAACTTGATAATTCATTCACCAAAGTGAGTTCATTTTTTCTTTAGATTATAAGTGAACTCAACATGATATCATGAACCATCAAATCATAAATCATCCCATATATTTAAATCAAACTGAAATATACACTTTATCATAAAATGCATCAAGGAAAATGTTAGATAACTTCATAATAAAACATGCCAATTTGTGTATATTTTAATTACATGTTGGCCACACAAATTATATCTTAATTAAATCTTGCATGCATCAAATAATAAGTTACGTCCTGTTATTTATAGAATAATATAATAGGGTTTGGAAGTCATTCCTATAAATACATATACACATACCCATATATACCCGAAGTGTATATATGGGTTTTACACAATTCAAAAAACAAAATCTATTAAATCCCTCAGGTAACTGAATGTTTCCAACCATAAATTGCATACATGGTTGAAAACTAAATCTATATAAGTTTTTTCATAAATGTAACCATATGTATAAAAATTATGGTTTTATAAAGATAACTCCACTTAAACAAAAAAACATAGTTTTCATATATATATATATATATATAAATTTTATTTAAAGATTGATACCAAAAATAGGCCAGGCTAGGTTATAAGAAAATGTTCATGAAACTGTGTATATACACAACAAACATTAAATATAAATTTTTGGTTTTGGAAAACTGTAAAAAAAATTGTATATATACTGTATGTAAAAAGAATACACAACCCGAGGGATTTTCATTATATAAATGTACACATATAAACTGTATATATACAATCTATATACATATGAAACTATATACACACAATATACAAACCGATGGATTTGTATTATGTAAATATATATAATTAAATATATTTACAAACCGTATATACTAAAACAAAGAAGAGTAGTAATTAATTATAAGTAAAATTATAAAACCTCCTTACTTGCATCCCACTGGAAACACGGCTACAAGCTTCGTTTGAATACATTACAACCCGAGGAGTTTATATATATATATATATATAAATAAAGTCTGTATATATATAACGTGAGTATATAAAAAAAATTCCAAACCCGAAGGAAGAAACATGAAAGAACCCTTACCTAGCTTTGAGGAAGAATCTTGGATCAACCGGTAGCTCGTTGCCCTTGCTGTAGGGTTCGGGAGGAGCTCCGGGGAAGAAGAAGTTGTCCGGGATTCAACGAATCAGGGGGTTTATAAAGGCCTCGGTGCCTCGGCCAATGGGTAGGCCATCGTGGGGAAGACGAAGAAACAGAGCCCTATGAGGGGGTGTTCGGAAGTCAAGGGGAGAAGTGCATGGGAGGAGAGGTCGAGGCATCCTCGCGCAGGCCTACTGGTTGGGTCCTGTGGCGAGGGAGAAGATGATGGGTCGAAACGTAAGAAAATGGACGGTCAGGATTCTCGAAGGGGAAGATTGCACAGCTGGAGATGGCGTGGGAAATTTAAAGGGATAGAGGGTTAGATGTTCGGGAGGTATCAGACGGCTCAGGAATACCCACGGGAGAGATCATACGGTTAAAAGGTTTGGAAGGATGAGATCGACTCGGAAGTCGATTGGACAGTCCTCATTGCGCAGAGCGCGTCCCACATTGAAACAGAATGCGGTTGAGGAGCAGTTTATAAATCAAAGCATGCGGCCTCCGGTGCAATAACAAGAACACACTCACACCGAGGCCTTATACACGGGCCCCATGCGGGCATCATCCCAACCCCACGCAGTGCGCGCCACGGCACACGGGCCTTCGCGCGACCTAGAACACCTATGCACGGCTCGAGACGCGGTTTGGACACCCCCTAACTCGCTTGGGACCCCGATGGTCGGCACCTCAGGTTTCTTGGGGCCCGGTCTCGGCCTAGAGGGCTTGCCCCAATGGGATGCCCTCGGCTTGGCAGGGCCCTAACCTAATTTTTTTATAAAAAAATTGTTTAAATTTAAAACATAACTAGAATAAGTATGGTTAAAAAAGTTTAGTATAAGTGTTTGTTCAAAATGAGTTAATATAAGAATAAATAGTTTTAACTAAAAATCTAAATCCCTTTTATCTTATGTAAATTATTTCATATATAAGTCTGTTAAAAGATATATTTTTCATATTTTACATAAAAAACCATCATAATTATTTGGATCTTCAAAATACACTACTATTTGTTTCATAAGTTTTAAAAGACAAAAATTTTTCCCCCAATTCATAATTTAAGTAATCAAAAGATATTATTATTATAGATACCATTTAAACATATCTTTTATAAAAATAATACTATGTTTTCAATATATAAGTATCCATCGGGATTTTGTGAAAACAAAAGGATTTATTTCCAAGAATACTCTTTTTATTTTAAAACTATGATTATAATAATATCATAAATTATAAGAGCATAAACGAAATAAGCTTTCATATAAAGATAAAATTTATTAACCGAAACCCAAAAGTTGTTTTGAATCCCAATAGTTATATATTTTAACAGTCATATCTCTAAGGACCATTATAAAAACAGAGGCATCTTACAAAATCAAAACACTTGAACCAGAAAGGATGGATCTCCTCATACCATTGGTGTTGAGTATGTGTGTCGTGGCTCTGGCTATTATATTTTTCACACTGATGGACTCTGAAGAAGACGATTATCCGATTACTCAAGTTGTGATTCTTAATAGTCTTGATGTGGAATTGTTAGGTCTTGTGCATGGTATTTTCAATTAGTTGGGTCTTGTTTCAATGTAATATATTAATATATACCAGTTTAACTTATTCTCTATATTTCATTTCAAATTCTTTATTATCACAAAAAACACAACAAATAAAACAAGAGACATCATTAAAAGCATAACATTGTTCACTTTGACCAGTTCATAAAACCCGGGGCGTCACATTATCCCCCCCCTTAGAAAACTGTGTCCTCACAAATTATTTCACAACACTACAAGGTTCTACAACGTTCTTACCACCTCCACAAATGTATAGGGTCAACAGGTGAATTTAGCAGAATCCATGCCGCGATGCTAACCTCTTTTAGTTCCCTAATCTAGATACACCTAAGACAGGAGGGGTTTCACTTATGTTCCAGGCCTTCAGGCTTCCAGAGGGAAGCTCGAACAGTAAAATGTTCTGAAATGTCATTACAGACAAACGTACGATGGACTCGCCGAATTATGTCTCGGTCGAGGACATTGATGCCATAGATGCGGTCAAACAAGATAATTCTGAGAAGTTGGAGCATATATGCCACACTAATATTTCCCTCTAACACAGCCTCCTGAAATTTCACTCTGGCCGTGTAGTTTCGGCCTAGGGGGAAACACAAAAAGAGCCCTTCGTGGTAACATCCTCGTCGTTCTTGTCCGGCTAGCTGTGCAGAGCCAATGCGGTAATAGATGGAGGCATTCCCCTGGCAGGTGCGGAGAATCTCTGGACCTTTTATTACCTCAAACCACTACTTGCACATTTATTGCAAATTTGAAAAGGGGTCATACTCGTCCTCACATATTTTGATTGCAATGATTTCTAGAATCTCTATGGGAAGAGATAACAGGTGGGTTTCTCCATCCATCTGAATGTTTTAAGATGGGAATTCAATCACTTGAAAACCAATCAAAGGTATACATGAAGTAAAAAAAATGAATGGGAAAGTCAGAATTTCAATAAACATACGTTTATTATTAAACATTAGTGCTTGAGTTTCCCTTATCCACCGACTAGACGAACTCTAAACAGAGAAGCAAAACTCCCTAACTCCTCGAACCAAACACTGGCTGAGCATTCAGGGAAAAACTCATTGGGGCACCTAAGACGTCTTATGAGTCTAGCGTGAGGGTTATGAAGTTGAGAGACATCCTCATACACCTGTTGTCTGCTATCTAGTCAGGTGGACTTTTCTTCTATCCTTCCGAAGTCCAACAACTGACCCCAGAAGCCGTAGTTTAAAATCTGACAAAGGTAGCCAGCTCGGAGGTCCCTGTCAGTAGTATCTTCTTGGAAAGGGTTATCAATCATAGTTCCAAATCTCTCACCCGCCGTGAAAATTCAAAAAAGTCCCTCATTATACCTTCCTCGACGTACATAGGAGGGAAACTGGTTTATCATCATAATGATGTAATCTATTCCTACCCCTGGTGTAAATGAAGCATCCGTGGTGAATTGGATACGTCATAATGGTGTTTTCATGTCATGGGGATATGGGAATAATTTAGAAAATCCTCACGGCTAGCTAAAGACACAATGGTCTCTAGGGCCTCTGTGGGGAGAGATAAGAGATTTGTGACTTCGTTTTCCATCTGAAATTTTAGAAAACCAAATTTTTAATAAAATTGAAGTACATATACATATATATTTCTTTTCAGTTTCTGGATTTCCATAGTTATCCAAACCGAACCTATGATACCAACTATAGAGAACCCGACCCCAGAATCCCAGGAGTCAGTGCCATCTGAACATGATGTGTTATCTTAAAATAAAACCCACATCATTAACAACACATCATGTCCCATACCGAGGATCGTGTGCGGTTCGGGTTCTGGGAAACAGTCAACTCCTGAAACGATTCATCCTTTAAGAGATGATACCTGAAATTTTTTTTAAAATCAAAACATAGGGTGAGCAATTAAATACTCTGTAAGGGGGTTTTTTTAAAAAGAAATTAAAACAGTGTAACATTTGAAAAAATTCTTTTAAAAGAATTTGAACATTCACTAAAGGAAGATTGTAACACATAATATAACAATGCTCAATCATGTTTTAAAGAAGAACATGAAACAATTATGTCAATTCTCGAAGGAGTAACAATGGTTATCATAAACAAGTACGACATGTGACTTACTTAAGCATAAATTAAACAGTTAAAAGTAATTCATAATCAGAGTTGCGTATAAAGGAAACAACTAAATTTTAATATGCTGGTTACTATTCTATGAAGTGATAAACACCAATCATGATCCAAGCTTATACCAGTGAAATAAGAACATTATGAATACATAAAGCCATTAGTCGTGAAAGAACTTTTCCTTAGAATGAACTTGTTACATAACTTGAATTATGTGGCATCAACAGTTAATCATAGACAATCATTTCTGTATCACCAAGGTCCATCCCCAAGGTGTCAATAAAAATTATACAGGTTATTCACCAAGGTATCAGTCTAAAAGGTCATCTCTAGATATTATGTCCTTACCCAATGCTTTGGAGAGCTATCATGGCGCACCGTTGACATGTCTTTATTATCATGCGAGCCACATCTTTCATGATTTAATTAAATGGTTTGTATATTCAAGATGTCCCATACCACCTTGAATATCTCATTAATTTTCATTTTACCCAAGGTGTCCCACACAACATTGGTTAATCTAATTTCTTAGTTCATTTAGTGATATGTCATAAGCATGCATTATGTACAATAATAACTGAAATAAATAATGAACCACCACAAATTTTTCTAATACAAGGAATGATAGTTAACTTTGACAAATATGTCAATAACTAATCAAAGGAATATATAGATTAGTAAAACATCCTTTTCACTAAAGCATATAAAATAATGATATACTAAATTATGAATCTTTGTCATTATTAATCCATGAAAAAGGAGTGCTCAAGGAAAAAACTTGAAATTGGTTATGGTGATAAATATGCCCTTGAACTTGTAAATAAACTAAATCATAACCTGATAATGCATTCACCAAAGTGAGTTCATTTTGTCTTTAGATAATAAGTGAATTCAACATGATATCATGACCCATCAAATCTTAAATCCTCCCACATATTTAAATCAAACTGAAATACACACTTTATCATAAAATGCATTAGGGAGAATGTTAGATAACTTCTTTAATAAAACATTCCCATTTATGTGTATTTTAAATAAATGTTGGTCACAAAAATTATATCTTAATTAAATCTTGCCTGCACCAAAGAATAAGTTACATCATGTAATTTATAAAAGAATATAATAGGGTTTGGTAGTCATTCCTATAAATACATATACACGTACCCATATATACCCAAAGTGTATATATGGGTTTTACACAATTCAAAAAACAGAGTCTATTAAATCCCTTAGGCAACTGAAGGATTCCAACCATAAATTGCATACATGGTTGAAAAATAATCTATATAAGGTTTGTCCTAAATGTAACCATATGTATAAAAATTATGGTTTTACAAACATAACTCCACTTAAACCAAAAACATAGTTTTCATATATATAAATATATATATTAAAATTTTATTTAAAGATTGATACCCAAAATAGGCCAGGTTAGGTTATAAGAAAATGTTCATGAAACTGTATATATACACAATAATCATTAAATATAAATTTTTGGTTTTGGAAAACTGTAAAATAAAAACTGTATATATACCGTTTGTAAAAACAATACACAACACGAGGGATTTTCATTATATAAATGTACACATATAAAGTGTATATATACCGTCTATATACATGTGAAACTATATATACACAATATACAATCCTATGTATTTGTATTATGTAAATATACATAATTAAATATATGTACAAACCGTATATACTAAAACAAAGAAGAGTAGTAATTCATTATATGGAAAATTATAAAACCTTCTTACTTGCACCCCACTGGAAACACGGCTGCATGCCTCTTTTGAAAACCTTACAACCCGAGGAGTTTTTTTATATATATAAATAAAATCTGTATATATACACTGTGAGTATATATAAAAATGCCAAACCCAAAGGAAGGAACATGAAAGAACCCTTACCTAGCTTTGAGGAAGAAGCTCGGATCATCCGGGAGCACGTTGGCCTTACTGGAGGGTTCGAGAGGAGCTCAGGGGAAGAAGAAGTTGTCCGGGCTTCAATGAAGAAGGGGGTTTATAAAGGCCTCGGTGCCCCGACCAATGGGTAGGCTGACGTGGGGAAGACGAAGAAACAGAGCCCTAGGAGGGGGGTTTGTGGAAGTCAAGGGGAGCAGTGCAGGGGAGGAGAGGTCGAGGAATCCTTGCGCAGGCCTACTGGTTAGGTCCTGTTGCAAGGGAGAAGATTATGGGTCGACGCGTAAGAAAATGGATGACCGGGATTCACGAAGGGGATGATCGTACGGCTGGAGATGGTGCGTGATATTTAAAGGGATCTAGGGTTAGATCTTCGGGAGGGATCAGACGGCTCAGTAATACCCACTGGAGATAATGGAGGGTTAAAAGGTTTGGACAGACAAGATCGACACAGAAGTCAATCGTAAGGTCCTCATCCTGCGGAGCACATCCCACATCGAAACAGAATACAGTTGAGACGCGATTGATAATTCAAATCTTTCCACCTCTGGTGCAATAACATGAACACACACACACACCGGGGCCTTATACATGTTCCCCATGCGTGCTTCGGCCCAACCCCACGCAGCGCGCACCGTGGCACACGGGCCTGTGCGCGACCTAGAACACCTATGCACGACTTGGGACGCGGTTTGGACACCTCCTAACTCACTTGGGACCCTGATGGTCGGCATCTCGGGTTCCTTGGGCCCTGGTCTCGGCCTAGAGGGCTTGTCCCAATGGGATGCCCTCGGATTGGCCGGGTCCCAACCTAATTTTTTTATTAAAAAGATGTTTAAATTCACAACATCACCAAAATAAGTATGCTTAAAAAAAATGTAGTATACGTTTTTCTTTCAAAATTATTTAATATAAAAATAAATAGTTTTAACTAAAAATCTAAATCCCTTTTAGCTTATGTAAATTATTTCATATATAAATCTTTTAAAAGATATATTTTTCATATTTTACATAAAAAACCATCATAATTATTTGGATCTTAAAAATACACTACTGTTTGTTTCATAAGTTTTAAAAGACAAAAAGTTTTCCCCCAATTCATAATTTTAGAGATCAAAAGATATTATTATTATAGATACCCTTTAATCATATCATTTATAAAAAGAATACTAAATTTTCTATATATAAGTATCCATCGGGATTTTGTGAAAACTAAAGGATTTATTTCCGAGAATACTCTTTTTATTTTAAAATATGATTATAATAATATCATAAATTATAAGAGAATAAAAAAACAAGCTTTCATATAAAGATAAACTTTATCAACCAAAACCCAAAGGTTGTTTTGAAACCCAACAGTTATATATATTTAACCGTCATATCTCTAAGGAACATTATAAAAGCAGGGGCATTTTAAAAAATCAAAACACTTGAACCAGATAGGATGGCTCTCCTCATACCATTGGTGTTGAGTATGTGTGTCTTGGCTCTGACTGTTATATTTTTCACACTGATGGACTCGGAAGACGATGACTATCTGATTACTAAAGTTGTGATTCTTAGTAGTCTCGATGTGGCTGTGTTAGGTCTTGTACATGGTATTTTCAATTAGTTGGGTCTTGATGCAATGTAATATTTTAATATATATTAGTTTACCTTATTCTCTATATTTCGTTTCTAATTCTTTATTAGCACACAAAACATGAGAAATAAAACAAGATACATCATTAAAAGCATAACATTTTTCATTTGGACCAGTTCATAAAACATGGGGCGTCACATACACTGATGGGGGAATACCTCACCGGTAGTGGGAATTGTGGCTACCCACAATCCTGGGGTATCCCATTATTAGATCTTGGGTTGAGGCTATATTTTAAAATCATGTGTAATGGACAATTTGTATTCATCAAATATCTCACAGGGATTCCCGATTTAAAAAGGGTAATACATCTTGAATCAGAAAATAATTTGATACATGGAATCCTAATTTTTATATGGGGTAGTATAATATATCATTAAGTGTTATACTAATATTATATAGGGTAAAATCACAGTTTAGCATCATGTGTTGAGTATATAAGGCTCTATAGTTTACCATCCTACATCAAGAACTTTAAGGCCTGAAAATAGATTATGGTCAAATGGATGGACCTTTTAAGATGTTTAAGGTCATATTTCATTTACCATAGGCTCTTTGTTTTTATGATCTACATTTTAAACCATGAGGTATTAGTTATTATGGTCAATGAGTTTAAACCATGGGTTGTGTGTCTCAAATAGATATGTGTAGTGTAGAAGAGTGACAAAACCTGATGTGAATGAGGGATAAGGAGAACCAAAATTTTGTAACACATTCTTGATAATGTTCGCACATAGTTGAAATTCATTAATCTTGGAACATCACTCATTTACGTGATGTAATTATTTACAAAACTAGCATCGATGGGTGGTGTGATATGCTCTTCAACCATGGTTACCAAAGAGTATGCTTCATTAAAATTGACCTTATGAATGATGTTATCACATTACCTCTTTCTATCCAACATTGGGGGATTTTTTATAGGTACCATTAGTATTCCATGATCTTGTACCATGCCACATTGGAGGAATGAGTAGAGGAGAACCTTCATTTTGAATGCTCTCGCAACCCCATTTCAGTTCCTCTATAGATTTTTCATAGTTGGGAGCCTATTCTATTAAGTCAATCTAGATTATCTACATTAAATTAGTTCATTATATATGGTGTCATCTGGTTGTAAAAAAAACTATTTAGACGTTTTTATGATTATCTTAAATGGGACCGAGTACCTCATTTTTATACACTAGAGAATATGAGGTCACCTATATTGAACTCTATGTCATCATATGATAGGCCTAGAGGTATTTGGGGATTTTTTCCCAAAACAAATTCGACTCATGTCCCACAATATTGTACATAATGATAGATATAGTCTTTTTTCATAACTTTGTCTTCATATGTTGCATCAAGTGTTGTTGGAGTGAATATTTTTATTGGAATAATATATTATTTGCTAGGAATTCTTCGTGTGGGTGCTATTATTTGAGAGAATAGAATGAGAAATTCCAAATCTATGGATGATATGGGAGATCTCAATCTTGATAAAGAATAGGGACTTTAATTCCATGAGAGGAATCACATCAATCTACGTGGAGAAAAATATTTTCAAATACAGAATAAACATGCACTCATATGATATTGTTGGCAGGTATGGCCCAACAACATTGAGTCCCCTTATAGTAAATAGACAAGAATACCTTGTGGTATGGAAGATCTATAGTGCTATATTCATTATTTTTTCCTATATTATACACATGTGACCCCACATAAGAAAATGATAAATTCATAGACCATGTTGATTCATCAGTACTGGATCACCTATATTGAGTAGAAGTATTTCAATACAACATAATGGGTGCCACATGACCTGTAATGGGATTCATGAATAACATGGAGAATATCATCGAATTGGATGTAATGGATGATAACAACATAAAATCCATATCTTTGGAGACTCTTCTCAGGGTTAGGCACACTCTAGAGGGTTAACTTCACTACATGCTGACAAATTCACTCATGCTTGGATCTATTTATCTGGAGATTACCTCACTAGTGATACTCAAGAAAATGAGTTTTACAATGGGGAATTCACTTTAATATGGTGGAACTAATGTGGTTTACAATATAAGACCCATTTTCTAAATGGTATACCATTTTATTTCATCATAATCTAAAATCTCATGGGAGATGAGCCTTCAGTGTGACACATGAATGAACAATTCATCTAGGATATGCACTATAAGGGATGTGGATAAACTAGATAAGGCGACGAATCAATTATTCTAAGATTGAGTAACATGAATCACATACCAATGGGTAGAAAATGGTCAATTAGATGATAGTTTCTCAAAAAAATGGGCACGATATATTGATTTCTAGAGACCAATTCATGATTAAACTGTTTGATGACTAACATAGAATCTCATTTCACATGAAATAAAGGATAATACACCTCAAGGGAAATCAGGAGACTAGTTATGGGAAGCTGATTCCCTAACTCATTATTGGTGATGAATTATAATAACATAAATGAGTATGATATGATGGCCTATATAGGATTGATGAAAACAATTCAAAGTCCCACTCTTCTGAGATTTGGATAATTTATCCTTCTATCAATAAAGATCTATGATGCACTGTTTAAATGAACCTTCTAACATTGTATGTGCTGATAAATTTAAAGGGTATCCTAATCTTGGAAATCAATATCCATGATATTTTCATCGTGGTTAATATGTTTTTCCATGGATGTGTTCTAATATATGACCCTTGATGTCTTCTATGGAATGAACCTAATGTGTAAATGCTTAAGGATAACAATTCATTGTTCCAAAATTACCATTAATAGGTGCTGATTTAGGATATACTTTGTCAGGTCCACTCAAGACACCATATGAATTTCATTATTATACAGATAGTGTCCTAACTTATCCACAAAAATAAATTTCAAGGAATCACTTCTTGATAGGGTATTATTGGGGCTCCATGTAAAGGTGAATGCGACAAATATATTACAAGCTATTTTCTCTACCCTCATTATTCCTATATGATATAAGGGAACTTGGGGATCATTCAAGGGTCATCTTGTTGAGGAGGAGAGGCTTCCTAGTGACTGGGGGCATCAAAACTGGATGTTGTAGGGGATACCATATGATTTCATCAAACACATCAAGGAATTACTCATCCCTCTATTAACCTGTTCCTTTATTCATGATCCCTCAAATGGGATTACAATCATTAGTCAGATTCAGAATGAATTGTCAAATTTATTCTAGGTGTACTTAATGTCCTCGAATCTCATAAAGGTTACTTGGAGGAGTCATTTAGATGATTTCCATGGTCTTCCCTTGGTTTATCTTGATGAATATGCATATTATGAAGAATCTGAGAAACTTCCCATAGATAACCCTGAATGCCCACTTCATGGTGTTCATCTAAAAAAATTTACGGAAAAATATGACCACTCTCTCAAGGTATTTGATATGTTCCAAACATTAAAGATAAATTACCACAATTTCATCCATGTATTATTCCCCCACCTTCCCAAGGATTGATTTGATGATGTGTTGTATGGCCCATTGATATATGGATCCTTCAATCTTCTACCCAAAGGGAAAATCTTAAGAGAAAAAGTTCCCTTTTATTGCAATGAATGAGGTGGAATCCACATCCTTAGTGTCCCTCTAGATCTATTTGTACCCATAGTATCAATATATAATGAGAGGGCATGGAACCTAGTTTATAATCGATCAATAACATTGTCACTGGAAGGGGAAAATCAACCTTTATACAGTGGAGGTTGATCTCCAATAACATGATATAGACATTGATTGAACCATTATTCTTCCTAAATGGGATGATGTTTGCTAACCCTTTGGGTACTGGACCTCATGGATGAAGTTATATTTGATAATATTATCATCCTCATACTCAACCAGTTCACCATGAGAGGGTTACATATTTCTAGGAGGCCTAATGAACCCGTGATGAATCACTGGGAGGCCAAGATGATGGATGGTGACTTAAGGGTATAATCTAGGAATGTAATATTAACTCCAAGATAATATATCATGATGTATCATAAATAAATACACAAACTATTTCTTATAATCTAGTGAAACAAATTCACTGATCAACAACAGCCTCATATTTTAATATGTTCCAAGGTTCACCAGAATCAACTCATCTATAGTGGTAGAGACACCCACGTCAAATGTAAGAGGGGTGTCTTTCAAATCCTATTTGTCTCTGTTGGAGGAGAAATGATATGAGTTGGATATTCATCTAGGATAGTGAACAGAGGGAAAGATTTAGTACCTACTTGGGAAGACACAATGTCTCTTTTGAGAGTCCCTTTGATAGATTAAAATAGTGGAAAAATTAATCATGATAATTATATCTAGACTCATACTATGGGTTCCATTATTTATTTCAAAGTAATCATTTATATATATATACTAAAAATCCAAAAATTCCGAATATAAAATATGGGAATTCTTTGAATGGGTTTCCATTGGATGAATCTATAAATACATTGTAGGATTTTGGGGCTTCTAGTTTGATAGGATATAGTCCTATGTAGGAGTAAAATGTAATCTGTGGATGTTCTTTCTTTTTATGAATATTGGAAGCCTTTTTATTGGGGAAATAATAATCTTCCGAGTACTGGAATTTTAGGCTATAACCAATAAATTATGAGAATGAACTTATCCTATTTGTTTACCCACATACTATATTTTTTTCATCATATCATTGGTGTGATGATCTATATTTGTTTTAACATTCTTCCCCTCTTTCTTGTAGTACCTAGAATACATATAGTGGGATTCATATGGCATGATGTTATACAAACCACCCTAATGTAACCCTATGCAATAGTTGATGGATTACTTGAGTAATTGATGATATGTGGAGGGGACATCCACAAAGATATAAACTCATGGACTATGAAACAAAAAATTGTATGTGGTAATCAACGACACTTAAATTAAATCATTTTTTGATACCATGTGGTAAAACATGGTCTTCAATTGAACCAAACCACTATTTTTTGCTCACTCCTTCAAAAGCCCAAATTTATTAATCCAGAGGGATTCAGATCTTCTTCTTTCTATCCTTTAATAGGAAGCTATTGATCATGATTGGGTTAATCCTAGAACTTTTTTCCACCAGAAAACATCAGATATCAATGCCATCGAGCTATCCTTAAATGTATAGAGGGTGGATGATACATATACTTATAGATCCCTTGACATCACCATGGGTAAATATGAAGGATTTATGTTCCACTTGCTCAACCTCAGATACATAGTAGGCCTTTGCAGTAGCTATATAAACATCAAACTATAGATGCATTTTAAAGAAATCTTCAAGGGCCTCAGACATTTCAATCTATAAGAGGAGGTCCCTGTTAATTAAAATCCTTGTATTAATTCCAAATGGGTTATTCACCACATCATACGTCATTTAGTAGGGAATAATTTCACCAATAGTGGGCCTCTCTTTTCATTGGGGTATAATAGATGCAACTTGTTATACCACTGGGGTTTGGATAGTATTTTAAATATCCTGATGGTGGTTAGTTTACCTTCTTTGAACCATTTATATTTGACTGTCGATTGGATGATTTTTTATTTTTGATGGATGGGGATGTATACAATGATGTGTTGGCTATGATAATCTATCATCTAACATAGTCGGCAGAGGAGTCATTCCTAATTAAGCCTACAAGTAGGACAGTGTAGGTTGTCATTTATCAAAAACTTTTTTCCTCATCTTGATAGTGAAATGAATAATTTTGATTAACTACCCTAATAATTCTAGATATTATCATGTCTAAATCCATTCCTTCAATGATTTTTCCTAGATGATTCTAGGGGATTTACATTTTATTCCTCTCAATCATGAATTTTGAAGTGGTCAACAATATTAGAAACATTCAAGGAGGAATACTACTACTCATCATCCACGATTTCATTTGGTTCATGAAATTCCTTGAGGAATACTCCTAACATAGGGGCCAGGATATTGCTGGGGGTGCGAAATGTATTTGACATCTATGGGAGACTGTAATTTCCCTTTCAATATTTTTGAATAATCTTACGAGATGTGGAGGGTAGTGATGCTGATGTAAAAGAAACGACGTAATGATGTGAAACAACAATATGGGGTTTTGGTGTTATTAAATTATCTCAAAAGACATTGTCGGTTCTAGAAATATGCTTTCAAGAAAAGGAATCATCATATTTATACATCTCAAATTTATATGTCTACTGGCATTCACCTGAGCCTTCACTATTTCCATTAGGGTCAATTGAATTATTTTTCACCTATATTGAGATTTGACCCAACATAAGCTATCCATGATCATCTTTTCCCAACATTTAATCCTAAAACACATATAAATATCTGATATTATCTCTATGGATCCAATGGTACAAGAAATGGATGAAGTGATCTATATGTCTGGCCTCTTGAGGATTCTTTCACTCTGGAAGCTTCAAAATCCCCTTTTCGTGGTAACATACAATGTTTCTAGAACTAGAATTTCCTTGAAATAATATGCATTGTTCTTTATCTATAGAAATGGAATTCAGCGATCTTGGCCTGGATGAGGGGTCGATCTACATTTTATCATCTTGGAAGCTCCATATGGAAATGTAGTGCCTAACGGTTCTTGGATGGGTGAGTTTGTACTTGATAGGTATACACTCGATGAGGTGGAATGAAAAAAGGGTCCAATAACACCACCATATCGAGTGAATCAACCTATAAGATGGTGGATTTCACTTCCATACAATTTCTTCATATTGGATCTGGAAGATGCAATGGACACAACTGACTGATCTTTAACATAGCATCTTTTGGATTCTAGACTGTATCAGAATATTCCGAAATCAAACCTAGAACATTATTGCAGATGATTTTGGGGACTAGCTTAGTTTGGTCATTCCGTACCCACATATTCTATAATAGTTATTTAGTTAGCATCATATTGATTTAGTACATGAGTCCTTTCAATTGGGAGACGATTTCTGCAACTTACTGATCAAGCCTTTTTTTCACATAAAGAGGTCAACAATACTTATCATTCATGTGATGGAACATAACTGGTAGAGGAATTTTATGTTGAGGTATTTCTAACTAAATATGGTCCCTATAGGTAGCTGGTTGAACCATATGAACACCTTTTCATCCAGTGTCTGTAAAAATACTACATCTTGGTGGCCTCATGAAATTCTGGGGTTCCAAACTTATGTCCAAACCTCATGATGTAGTGGGAAGAGTGTATTAAAGGATCAGTCATCCCATTGAATGGGTCAAATCTGGTATTCTAAAACAATGGAGGTTCTCGGATGTTGTACACCTACATTGGGTAGGAATTTCTATCAGGAATGTTCACCACAAATAGTGTTTCCATGTCCTAATTGAGAGTGGTGAGAGTGGCTAGCAAAAAATATTAATGAGTAATATATCATGACCAGAATACCTGACACAACTACATTGACATGCTCATAAACTCAGTGTTAATGATCACATAATTGTATACTGGTATGGCATTGAACTCTGAGAAGATATTTACACTACATGGGAAGGTTTGGTGAATCACACCATGGATGAATTATGTATACTCTGACCTCCTATCTTCATAGATTCACATGGTCACCAATATCAACTAGAATACTCTTGACATGGAGGAAATCTTTCCCACTAGAGGAGAAAATGGTCCCCATAGAGTGTTTCAAGAATCTATGTAGTGATCAATGAGCAGGTCAGCAATGCGACTTTTCTTCTCGTCAAGATGGTGGAGAAAGGTGCGTACCATGGGCTCTGATTGTGTTTTTTTTGAACTAAAATAGATTGGAAGGATCGATATGGTCTTTGAATTTGATTATGTGTCAACAAGTGTGTAGTGTTACCTCATTGGAGGGATCACTTAGTCCACATGAATGATTTTACTAACGAATGGGGAACATGTCTGATGGTCTTCCAAGTACGATCCCATCCCTTAGGAGAATATTCCTTATCAATATTTTTTTTGATTCCCCAATACCAATGATTGTCTAGATGTTTGGTCAGAAAATATTTAATGTAATGGTACCTGGAGGGGAACCATCATCGTCAGTGTGTAGGACATCTTATCATATGATATGGGTGAGGTGGAGTGAACTATAATGTCTGTATCCTCTGATCTAAACACATATATATGCCTCTTCTATATTACTATAGATCACGGTGAGGCTCTAGAAACAACTTTGTTGGAGAGTATAGTGGTTGATCTACATCTCAGGGCATTGATCCATCATGGATGCTACCAAATCATCCCTTTGGCAATGCTAGTCAATTACCTTGAGGTTTTCCTTACTACATGAATAGGATAATTTATAGTCATAGAGGCCCTGAAATTTCTCCCATATATTCTATTTGTAACATATATGCTTCTCCATGAAAAGGGACATGGGATATCCATGTTTTGATTTTCTTATTGCTAGAGTACCACGTACAGTTGACCGGTGTCTAGAACCTCCCACAAGCCCTATTTCTTAGAGTAAGGGTCTTACACTTTGTGATCACAAAGGCTGATTCTTATTGTCCAATATATGGGTGGTGGAATCAATGTGGATCATTAATATTTCTAGTTGACTAGTATTTGAGTCACTATTCCAGTCAAACAATCTATTCTTGATGGGACATGTATTGAGAACAGTTCTAGGTGCCCATATCATTAAGATGAGGTATTCAACACCACCTCTTGCACAGGGGTGGTGCCATTCATTTGCATCTCAATAGAGATCTCACCTTCAGAAGAATTCAGTCAAGTCATCATTTTCACTAACATATCTAGTGTATGGAGGATGGACAATAGTGGCAACATAAGTGGCCTCATTTTTGTCCCCTTGAACGGGTCTAGAGCGTTCTCAACCTGGATTTACCTATGGTGGGAGTTAGGGATCCTATGGATCTATGATTTCAAGGTGGAGAACTTTATTCATCGGGCACATTCCCCTAACTCTGAGAGACTCGGTTGAGAATACATTCTTATTTAATACTTCCCTTCATAATTTAATAGATCAATGAGATCCATATAGACTTGGCGCTTCGAATTATTTATCATTTGATGGTTAGTGTTCTCCCATCTACACATGGATCGTTATCTGGGGAACAATACATATTTGGAATGGGGAGGGAGTCCATGTAGGTCGGTAGAAACAATGGGAATACCTCCACATTGTTTGGTTGTAAACTGGGAACTACCTCAATGTTTACGATGATTTGGTAAAATTGTACCATTTCTATGATTGGTGAAGGAGTGGGGAAGGCCTCCACTCATGTTGGAAGAAACACAGGGATGATCACATTTTTGAGAGGCATCAGTACATGGATTACCTTCGAATTGGTTTTTGAAAAGTATTGGAGGACCTATACTCTTTTTTTAGGATGTGGGGAGGACTAATACATGAGCTACTGAAATAATGGGGAGGACCTCCATTCAGGTTGTTTAATGTGTGGATATGGCCAAATCATTAGCTGATGATAGTGTGTGGAGTCCTCTCTCATTGATTCTAATCATTAGAAGCTATATCATAATGGATATAGGTGGAGAAATGATTGAATGAGTCAATCCATCATAAATTCGAGGTGGAAGAGGACTGGATCTCAATCAAGTGATGTTATATAACTATTCCCCAATTACATGGACCAGGAAGGATTCCGAGATGGTCGTAGGGCCCCAAAAACTGTAGAAGATTCCCATAGTCTTGGAACAACATTATACTTCTGCCGATGGTGGTGTTAGGTTCTTCATACTGGGGACATCAGAATAGGGGTGATGTAAATGTGTCACTCAGATTGTGTGTTTAGTTTTTGCGGTCATAAAGAGGGATGAGTGGGAGCCCTCCTAGGTGTCTCCCTAGTATTAGTCATATCTGAAAAAACACAGGAATCTCCAAACACCTTTACATAGGGGAGAGATTATCTGGAGCACTCCAGTGGGATATTCCCAAAGTGATTCTCTATTGGAATTGGGGGTGGGTTCCCCCTACGTGGCCCTTAATGGTAGTAGTGTTGATGAGGCACTCATGCCTCCATGTCATGGTGGAAAAAATTCCATGTGGGAATTACCCCCTCCCACTCATACCACCATATGAGGTTATTGGTCAGCCTCCTCTAGATCATAAAAAATGATGAGATAGGGAAAGAGTTCCCAGTTGCCCCAGTCATGGAAGAATCTATGGAGGATGTGGTGTTGTGTATGATTTCCAAATAATAGTTTCCCCTTCCCTACACTTGCTGGAATTGGGTTTCTAATTTCCCATATCATTAATCTTAAAAGGCATGGGGATTTATTTGTTAGTATAGGAACAAGAAAAGGGTATCCCAATGCACATACATAATACAATCTTCCAAAGATAGTGAGTGATCCAAGAAAATGATGACAAAGACCATGGATTCCCAATGATATCTTCCCAAATACATAGTTTAGTTCTTGCTAGATCCCCAATTTTATAGGAGGGACCTAGGGAAATATGTTAAAATATGATGACATGAAAAATCTACAAGTTCCATAAAACTTATATTCTTCATGTTTAGGAGAATATTTTCACATTGGGCTCACCATTTTTGATTCTCAAACATCCATTGAGGCCAAATTTCACATTAATGTGTGTTTTGGATTTTGGTTTACCTACAATCGCAATTTATAAATGAAAAAATCTTGCATCACATTCATTTATGAAGGCTTCACCAATGTCAAAATTTGGGGATTTGATTTCGATTACTCAATAAATTTATTCCCCCTTGGAGCTAATTTCCTAGTACGGGTCTCCCTCATTAATTTAAATAATGTTCATGGAATTAATTCATGTTTCCTTATCTATATGGGTGATGGTTAATTTCACTAATTTTTCCCTAACATGATGGAAACCAATTTTCATAATAGTAGTCATACTGGGAATATTTGGGTATGTATGGACATTAGTCTCATTTGTCACATATATTTTTCCTCTTGGGAAGGATTCTAATCAGAGGAATCCTAGGAATGAAACCCATGGAATCATAGGCAGATAATGAGACAATTGACATTAGGGGTGTAACTATTTCTTATCTTTTTACCTCATGCCTTCCACATTTATTAAATGGATTAGGTATTTTGGGTAAAGTGACAAGTTATAAATCCTATAGAGATGGATCATAATGTTTGGTAGATATGGATCAAGGCAACAATTTATCATACTGTGGAGATGGGATGGTCTATTGGAAAGCCCCATGGATGCAGATTAAGGAGGTGTTTCCCTAGGAGTGAAGATATCACAACAACAAAGATTACCAATAGATCAGAATACACTATGGGGGAGGATCCATAGTTTTGGATCATAAAAATATATGGTGTAAGATCAAGGATCTACATCTCTACGAGGAAATATGTCACACCTAGATTGTTTACCAATGGATAATAATGTCCAGTGGAGTAATATAAATTGTTTTTCTATCTTAATTCCCCATGTAGGCAGATCCGTGAGGTTTTCCCCAAGGATAGAATATATCATGCCTATGATTACTAATGTTGGGATTGAACCATAGGTAGGATTCCCACATACCATATTTTAAATATATGGATCAGAATCAATGTATCTTAATTCCGTGTTTTAAGGTTGTGTGATAGGACTCATCCAAGAATTTTAACATCATTCGGTATGGATGATCGTGTTGTAAAATAATTCGTGTTGTAAAATAATTGTTGATGAGGTATGGTGTCAAACTAATGGGTAAAAGGTTCCCTTCATTGGAGTATTTCTCTTGGGGAAATTGTGTATTGCTTATATATGGATGATGACCTCCATGGGTGGCTTGCACTACTCTGGTGGTGTCCTGAACACCATAGTGGATGTGAGTTGAATCCCATGATGTTCATACATGAGAAATAATTTTCTCATCAAATAGGGTAAGACTATAGTTTTATGTCTTGTGAATGTGATGTTATCATTAAATTTAATTACTTACGGATTAGCCATAGGACTAGGAAGTTTTACATCATGTATCTCGGAAATTGGGGGACTCCTTCGTCACCCCTAATGATCATGTGACTACGTCTCATGTGCCTTCTGGTGGGTCATAGAGTTGGAACTATTGTGAAGTAGTGGTCATCCATGTGGTCAATTTTATAGTCCATATTCAAAGATGAAAAATTAATGAGGTTACCTATTCTTAGAACAAATATGTATGTCGGAGTCTCGTGCTACACATGGGGTGCATTGGGGAAACAAATGGCCAGTTGTAAAATGCCACCCAAGGACTCAAGGTGTAGTTGAACCAGTTATGGATTTCTATGGGTTCCCTACACACTCAACATTCACCAAGGGGTGTCTATAGAAGAGAGACCCCATATAGAGGAATTTTAAAGGATCTTTATAAATATTGGAGGTCCATAAAGGTGGGTATTGTAAATATTGAGGCCCTCACATTGTTTAATTGGTTCTCAAATGGGTATTCTTCCTGAACAAGGGTATCCCTATCTAAGGTTGTAGTCCTGGATCATATGAGTAGCGCTTTTTGAATTTTGAATGATTCACAAATCCCCATGTTCCTCATATGTTCTTCTTCTTCTGCAAATGGAATTAGACATCATTAAAGAAATCTCTACTTTATGTGGAGGATCTCAAGAAAACAATTTATGTAGTTTTTTAGGATTGGATACCTTGGGTGATCAATTTTCCCTATTTTTAATGAATCTCATGTGGACATCAAAAAGGTATTATTTTTTCAAGAGTCGATAGGTTTCCATATGTCCTTAAATGTCTTATCAATGGGGGGTATTTTTTTGATATTATTTTTTAGTGATTAGATTTCTTAACAATGAATTATGATCTTTACATGTTGGTGTGATCCATGAGTTTGAATGTGGATTTCTAAGAGATTACTATCATGACTCTGTGTATTCATGAAGTGCTATGTGACTTCCAATGTCACTACATGGAGGTTACTGTTAATCCTTAGCATATTCACGAAGGTTATTCTTATCCTATGATTTTATTAAGATTCATGAATTTGTGAATAATCATTTCTTCACAAAATGGACCCTTAGTGTTATTTTTTTGGATGTTTTGTCTCGTATTCACTTAGTACCATCCATGCCTTCATCAACCTTCTCCCATGAAAACTGCATTACATCATCAATAAACATGGAAAAAATTTCAAATAGGAATATTTTTTGTGTATGGAAGAACCTAAACAACCAGAATCCTCTTCATTAGGACATAACATTTTTACAGGGTTTCACATACAGTAAAAATATTACAAGCTATAATTGAGTGATTACACATTTTTAATAACTCTGAAATTGAATTCAAATTAGAAATAAAAATAGAATACTTTTCATTCTGGACAATTATTTTCAAATTTACTTTAATTTGTAAATTATTGTATTGATACATCAAGAGACCATTTCATGGAGCTTTTTAAAAACCAAAAACATCCATAAGGACACCAATCATCTATTTCACTAGATTTCCTCAATCCAAATGTTCATGATCAACATTATATGGAAAACGTTTTCTAGAAAAACCGTAATCTCCATCGCCAAATCTATCTAGACAGCTAGTATAGACCACAATTCTCATCACCCAAATTTTATGATATTATTTATATGAATATATAGATAATATTGTTAGTGAATTTCCATAATTGAAACACGTCATGAATGAATACCAATGTGGATTTGATCCTTATTATTGATATTTATAGTTGTAAGAAAACTGCTAATAATCTGTTATACCAAATCCATATTTATCTATATTATAGAATGCACAACCACCCTTAATGAGAACCATGTTTCCAACAACAGAGTGTATGATAAAATTTCTTTATAGTCCAATGAAGAAATGTGGAATTATCTTCTAGTTTTATTAAACATCATCAAGATAAATCAATCATGGATTAATGATTCGGGGTATGAAATCAACAATCCAGGTTCGTATAATTTGTTTTATTTATTTATATTATACCTTGAAATTATTTATGATATAAGTATACTATTTTTTTCTTCACTGCCATGTACATACGAGGAAAACAATAAACACAATAGAGGTGTCAGACTAAGGAATCATTGATAATCCATTGTTATCATTTTGTTATTTAATGATGAATATGTTTTACATATTCTAAAATGTGGTATTTCAATTCAATAAATAAATATAAAAATTTATATTAATATTTAATAATTAAATAAAAAATTTATTTAATTATTTCTTCATTCACATTATTTATATGGAATGGATGTAAAATTTTAACTCTATATTTTCATACTGTGTAGTTTTGTAGCATAGCATTGTTCTTATTGATTAATCTATTTTTATATTTTTTTGAATCTCTTCATTGGCATACACTACCAAGGAAATTGTAATTGTTACGATACGTGAGTAATTGAGTTTCATATATCCATATTATGTATTTGGATGAAAATTAATTCAATAAACTACCCAATAATCAAATTTTTTTTGATTGGGATGATTCATTGAAAAAATAACTAAATGATGAGATAAATGTTAAGTATCGGATGGAAATAGAAAATGTTATAGAGGGGATAGATGGAATAGAGTAAATTTTTCAAATATATTAATTAATTATATAAATTATTTATAGAGTAAGTTATCCAGGGATAAAATTTAATGCATAAATAAGAGAAAAAATATGTATTTTCATAGTTGTCTGAAAAATTTCACTTACTCTACTTTTACACTTCTCTACATCATGAGAGACGTGTTGTGAATTATGAAACTTATTTCTCATTATCAATCATAAACCATTAAAATATATCCCATTCTAGAGGACATACGACTAGACACGCTAACTTTTGTGTTGGTAGTCCAAATCATTACATAAATGAAATTATTCTGTGAAAGTTACTACTCAAATGGTCCTCACATTAAATTATGAATGTCACAACCCAAACAGTTCTAAATTTAGAATAATGTAGTCAAAATAAAAATATATTAATATTATATTCCATGTGTCTCAATAGAAGAGAGATTTTTTAATCAATAAACCACTATAGGGGTACAATTAGATGATATGGGAAGAATTAACATTTACTCAAATAGAACCAGGTTGATAATGTCATCAACGACTGATGAAGCATGTTCACTAGTATTTTTGTTGTAAATCATGATGTTTTATTAAAGTTGTTTTTGTTGAAGATTTTTTTCAACCCCTAGATAGATCAACCAGCTGAGGAATAAATCATTTTATATGATAGCACATATCTTCATAGCCTGTAATAATATAATTAATGAATGATCATATGTTCAGAAATGTATATTTGTTTCAGATAATAAATTTATATCATATGATTGTTGAATTAATATAAGTAGGATTTTTAATACTAATAATCCAATCTCTAACCTAGTAAATAAATTCAAATTCAAACGTCATAATTATCTAAGAGGAAGAAAAATAACATTTCTTCATTATTATAAAAAATATTTTTATAATTAATAAATATTTTTATAATAAAAAAATATAAAGCTAAATTCTAAAATGTATTAAATCATCATTATGACACAATAAATAACAATTATATTATTTTAATAAAACCCTATAAAAATCATAGAAATTATTTCATTAAATATCATATTTTGATGTTGAAAAAAATCCCATTTTCATCCAAATACATAATTATTTTTAAGTGATGATTTTACATTATTTACTAAAAAATATATATGAAAATATTTATTGTAATGAAAAATTTCATAAAGTTGATTAAGAATGAAATAATTCATAAAACAAGATTTATATGATTTAAAACATGTATTCACTACATTTATATGTATATTTGAAATAAAATTTAAAAAACACTAATAATTATTTGGATGGTTTTTATACCAACAATATGAAATTATGATGTAATGTCTCTACTTTTTAATCATGTGTGAGATTATAATATTATAGGAAATATTTTTAGATAGAGGTGCTGAGATGGTATGATATATGGAAGATCATGATACTATATTGATATATTTAAAATAATGAAAAATATTATATCACACACACACACACACAAATAGTTTTCATAAAAAAGATGAATGGCACATGAATTGAGACTTGAATCAGAAATCAGATGCTTTCATTCTATATGAAATGTTGTATTTACCCTCTCAAGGATATAACCTTACAAAACGTTAGAGGATTAGGTTAAGCGTGATCATAGAATGATTAGTAAATAAATAATTTAATATTACATATTTTGATAATTAAATTTAAATAAACTAGATGTTCTATTATTTAGTCATGATCAAGGGACAATATAATGTTCAGATTCATAACCAATGTGATATAGTGGATTCAATGAAAGATAGAATTTGAGGAAAATGATAGCGTAGAGAATTGGATTTGTATCATGGTGGATCATCTATATTTTTGTATGTTGTGTTGAAGAATGTTCAGTTACACTAGTAAGAATAGATTTATTCATCATTATTTATTTATGGTTGATTTTTTAGTCATTTATTTGATTCTTCATTTTCCATTCCAATGGAAAGTAATCAAGGCCAACCCAAAAAATGTAAATGTTTCATTCCTCCGCTTTTATTTTTTCCATTTCCCCACCTGTTCATCACACATCATCACCAATATTTATTTAGGTTGGCATTGAATTAAATACCCAATAATTGATCATTGTGTAATTGTTCTTCAGTGAAACATATCGATATAATCGGTTATAGTTAGATATCAATGATATGATCATGGTGTTCGATGATGTTGGATTTAGAATTATGTATCAAGATTGTAATGTGGTTTCACTATTTCAGGATTTGTTTACGAAAATTGTGTGCTTCAATGGGATAAGTTTACTGATTGTATTTAATGTCTTGGATCTATACAGTTATAAGGGAAAGGTTTGATTGTGTAGTGATCTATGTCTTGTGACGATATTGGTGGAATATCGATAGGAATCAGAGGGAAAAACAAAAATTCATTTAAAAACAATGGTTCCTAAGAAATAATCTACTACATGACTTGTATTATAGATGAACACACATGGTGTAGTAAACCTAGTAGTGGGACTATGATTTCCAAAAAAATAAGATTCACATGACCTGTGTCGTATGCCACATAACCAATTACCTAAGACAAAAAAATCCATGTGAACCCATAACATTAATGGTATGCGACTCTTCAATGTAAATATGTAGGTACATGGGAACGAATAGGTACATGGGCGTGATCATGTATGTGTGAAGTTACAAAGGAACAACTAGCTATGTATGGGCACTGGATGCTTTACTTTGGGTAATATATAAGAAATTATAACATTCATGGAACACACCTTGTACCCCCATGTGTGTGTCAATTTTATTTTCATAGGAATTGTGTGGCCCTGACTCTCTATAGTTTTGGGTAGTATTGGTTGAGTGTGTTCCCATGATTTTTTCATATTAGGGAACAATATAAAATTATGTCCTATGTATAGGATTGTGACCCACTAAACATGATCTATTCCCATTGGAGTTTGTGTGTCCATCATTGATCCTATGAGTTATCTAAAATCATTCTCTGTTTCAAATATGTGGGGTTTGTATTATATAGTGAATAAATTATAGGGTAAGAGTTTTCTAATCTAGAATGTTACCCCAGTATTGTTTCTAGGGTCCACCAATGTTCATGGGAGTGATACCCTCTCTAGGATTTTGGATCTTGGAGATCCAGTGACTACTTATTTGGTTAGACCTAATGTGGGTGGCCTCTCTAATGAGAACCAATAGTGATACCATCACCTATGGAGTGAGTTAGCCTTGATAATAATTACTTTTGAAACCCCTAGAAGAATTTTCTAGTCGAATGTATGTTTGTGACCACTAAGAGGCATGGTGTCTATCATGAGTTTATCTGTGTGTATTTTTTCTATATTTCTATTTCTAATATCCCGATTGAAATATCATTATGATGTTCATATTATTACTATTTGATTCATTATGATTAGTGATTTAGTTATATCAGACTATGAATAGTTATACACACCCTTACATGGGATTTTATATTACATGTCATGTGTAATTAAAATAAAAAACAATTTGATGGAGTCCTAGAGGGTCTAGGATTAGATGGATCATTGTGAGCTATAAATCCGGATGGTATTCCTAGTTTTCTCTTTTAATTGAAAACACATATGCATAAGAGGTTGGAATCTATAGATTTTCTTGTGGAATTTTATTCGACCCCCTATACTTTATGAAATTTATCATACCCTGATTATGGGATATTGATGTATGAATGCATCTAGTAACTATTTTCCACTACCTACCAATATTTTAAGGGTTTTGAGTTTACGAATGTACACAAGTACATTAGTATAATGCCTACCATATGTCTGATGTGTATACTTGTTGTTGGTAACCCTCCCTATCCATTCAAGGTTTGGTACGGGGTTGTCACACTCAAGATCTAGTGGGTATGATCATGACATAGTGTTATCAAAGGGGTTATTTTACTGTTGTACTAGAGTCTATGATATTGGTTTGGGAAATATACAAACAGTTTGAAATTGATTATATTTTCTCTATAAGGCTTGGGTGTTTAGTATTATTGCATTATATGATGTATCCATTCACTATATCTTAGAAAACATACATCTTGACTCCATATATGTAGGAACTAGTTTCAAGGATAAAATGGAAGATTAATAATATAGGAAATGATTATTCGATTCCATTTGCTTCTTATTTAATCTCCCTATATATAATATTTTACCATTGTGGGTCTAGATTCTATTTCAGGATTCTATTATGAATGTAGCAATAAAGGATTCCATATCCTAAATAAGACGATGATCCATATAGTTTTTAGGATTTTGTATAGGGACACATATAGTTTTTAATGCCTCTCATTGGATTGATAGTAATTTCTCCACACATTGAGAATACATTTAACCTAGTGGTACCATCATTGTATTTTTAGAGGAGGAGTTAAATTCTTGAGTTTTATAGGTATAACCTCCGAGTTTTCTTGGCCTACATGATCATCATGTAGTTGAGGACTATCGTGAGATAGTTTCTTGTGTTTCTTCATGGTGAGGAATGCTCCTGATTATATTGTATTACTTGTTATGAGTCTTATTATAAGATTCAAAGGGAAATTATGGAGTCTAGTGACTTGTATATATGATAAAATGATGCACAACTGGAATAATTTATAGAACCTATTTAGATAAGAGATTTATACTTCCATCTTTCCTGTAGTGTGTATATAGAATCACCAAAAAATTGGTATGTAATAAAAAACATATATGAGTATTTGCTAAGGTTCACCTACCTTCTATGAAACAATCAATATATAGATTGAGTTTTTATTCTAAAAATTTACTTTTTAGCATGTTATAAACTGAAATATCAGTGATTTAGTGGTATCTATTTTCATTTCCACCTATGATGGGGTGACTGAGTGGGAATTAGTTTCAGAGATATTATTAGAAGAGTATACTCGAGAAACGGTGCATGTGGTTAGCATGTATGATATGAGAAATTGATAGTTGGTTACCGACACCATGTAAATGGTTTAGGGCATGCGAGATAAATCCAATGTTATTTTTTTGATAGATTATTTATAGCACATGGTTCTCATTATAGTAATAGTAATCAGAGGGTGAGGTAGTGGATTTTCTATGATGGAAGGGACATATCACCCTGGATTGATCAACCAGTCATATTGTTGGTATAGATATGGTCAACAAACTGCCCCAGTAGAGACAACATTAAAAGAAGTTATGTCCAAAGGGTGGTGGGTGTGTTAGTGGAGTTATGGGAGTAGTAGATAGTGGGAGATACATTGACCTATTTCCACAACCCTTCTCATGTGGTCTGTGTTATTCTCAGGTATTTGTTGGTTAGGGAAGAATAATGTTTCAGTCCAGGGAAGACACTGACCCAAAGAATCTCTATATGATTTGAGGTATGATCTCTATCTTATCTAATTTATCTATTTTAATTATAGACAATGGGTTGAGTCACTATTTTATTATAACTTATCTTATTCGATACATAGAGATTTTAGTTAATAAAATTTCCCTAACCATGCTCTTATAGACACTATATACAAGCGATTTGATAGCCACATGTTTTTAGAGTTTTTTTATCTAACCCATGGAGAAAAGAGCTTCTTATGGGATCAATTATAGCAGCATTAAGGTCATACGATTTCATATTATGTATGGACTGGCTATCCATAATTAATTACGAATTTGACTATTTCATAATGAGGTTTAAATGAATTTTAGGTGATGGGTTGAGTTTTCCTTCATTTTTGGGATGTAAACCCGTGAAAATCAAGATGTACTCTTTTGTAGGAGGATATAAACAATTTCTCATTTCATAGATAGTATTACCCTTTGTGTTGTGGATGCTGTGAGATTTGGGATCCCTATATTTGTGGTGAGGTATAAGTATGTCATTCTTTAGTATGTTCCAAGGATACATTGCCACTAATAGATAGGCTTCTTTATATAATTTCACCCAGGTATGGAACTGATATTTGTACCATCATATTGGATGAATACCACTACGCTTTGAGAGGGGATGTAATATATTGAGGATTTATAGAGAAAGATCATTATTAGACCTAGTGTATCACATTGGGTAGTCACGGTGTTGTTCTCCACGAATGTGCATAGGATCATTAAGTTGGGTGTGGATTACCATCACCTGAATTAGGTGAACAAAAAGAATAAGTATCCACTATGTAGGATCACTTACCACTTTGATCAGATGATTTGGGTCAAATTATTCTATAAGATATACCTCATATTAGGTTATCACCAACTTCATGTTTTTAGATGGATTTACCAAAGTCAGTATTCTGATGATGTTATAGAAACAGAAAGTACATGGTGATGTCTTTTAGCATGACGAACCCCCAAATATTGTTTACATTGATCATGAACAAGATATATCATCTATTCTTAGAACAATAATTTATAGTATTCTTCAATAATATCCTAGTGTATTTGAGATCTGTAGATGAGCATGAAACGAACTTAAGGATGGTTCTTGACATATTTTGGGAGAACCAACATTATGATAATCTCTTAATGTATTACTTTTAAATTTTGATAGATCCCCTTTCAAGGAAACATAATCTCAGAATAGATAGTAGAAGTGGACCCAGGAATGATCATCATGAGTCTAGTTTGGGATCATTCCATGTTCCTGACCAAGGTGTGGAGTTTCCATTGGTTGGTAGGGTACTATGTGATTTTTTTAGCTTCTTTTTACAGAGTTGTTTCACCCTTGATAGCATTCTTCCAAAAGGGGTATCCTTTCATGTGGAAGGACAGATTATTGTAGGACTTTTAGATGTTATGAAATTGGTTTTTGTGTTTCCACATCAATATAACATTATACTAGTATGATTGCAGAACATTATAGGCTACATGATCACATGGGAAATCCTCATTCCTTGAGTTTAGTTATATTTAAACTGCACACTATCTGATCATAAATTTCAATACAATACAATATTAAAAATATTACTAAAATTTTGGGAAATAAATGACAGAAGAAGTTTATTAAAAATTAACAAATTCAATAATGTGTGGAAATTTTGTTTGGTATCAAAGCTGGGAATCAATGAAAAAAATCATTGGACTATCCAAATTGACCATAATGAGCATCTAATGATTCCTAAACACAAAAAATGTAATATTTCACGAATAAAATGAAAATAAATTTTATATGATTAAATTGTCCATTTTTACCCCTAAAAGGTCTGTATTAGGGAGTGTTTGTAATCTATAGGTTATTTCATATTATTTTTCTAGTTTCTAGAATATTTAATTAATTTATTTATTCAACATCTATTGGTTTTAAGGAAGTGATTGGAGGACTTCTGGGTCCAAATATATTTTTCATGTGAAAATTAGTCTGTAACATTGTCTCCATACACTGGTTAATCGATATCATCTATGTGATTCCTACCATTTTGTTAACATTTTATCTTCATCAACCTTCAAATATATTAAATGAAGATATTGAATAGTTGTGGTAAAGGTTTTTTATATTGGTATTTTGGATCAGTTAGTTAATCCTTTATATGGAGTTGAGTTTCCCTTTTGTTTAACCATCATCCCTTTGTCCATTTGTAATAACATTCATCAGTTCAAACCTTTTTTCTTTAATTATTGAATGTTTATCTTGACTAATAAATTTGAAATAAATACCTACATGTGGAGATGTTTTTTACTATAACTATTTCCAAGTTTCAAAATGTTCCTATATTTAAGATAACCATATTAACATTTTCAGTATCATGTGGAATAGGTGTCTTGACACTTTTCTCAAGAGCTACGCTAATGAACACTCTCACATGACTTGTGAGAAGTGTATTGTTTTTAGAGTGAATTCATCGATGTTGAACATTGTAGCTCGTGCAACACGATATTGGTTGGGTGTTAATAAGTATAAATCATAGTCATTTTCACCATGTAGAGTATCAATATAAAAAATGGTATTGGTGTCTTTCTAACATACTTGTCTTAGAATTTTTTTAAATGTTGATTTCCCCAACTAAGATTGCTCAATGAGGTGAATTGAACACATCAACGCTAAAGGGGATGTGGTGGTATCATCATGCAATGATTGTTCTTGAGTTGTTTCTTTTCTTTTCTTCTCCCATAAGAATTTCTAACAAATAAGCGATACAATGAACTTTTTATTCAATGGAAGCTTATCATTCTTTGATCTATTCCTTTTTTTATCATTGTCCTATTATTAATTTTTTTCTCAAAATATGTTCATGGTGTCACCCCAAAACCAGCACCACTAATGTGGCCATACTATTCTGGCCACTTCCAGGACACCAATAGTGTGTTTTCATCTGGTATAGGTGTTTTGGATTCCTATTTTTGTATAGATAGAAAATATAAGAAAATAAATAATCATTGTTAAATAATAACAATTTAAAGAAATTATAATTTTTATTATGTCATAGATAAATTTTTTTTCAAAACTTCTTTTGAATTTTAAACTATTTGTATCACATCGTTATTTACATGTTCCTCATTACATTTTACATTTTGTAAATTGGATGTGGAAATAGACATGGATTCAACATTATGTATATATACATAAAAACATAATTGTGTTGTTTTTCATGTCATGTAAAACTATTATGGTAGATTTAAAATATGTACCAATATTTTTCATTTTAAACATACTCAATCCTTGATTCAATGGAGGGGTGCATTATTTATTCTACTCTTTCTTAATTTTCAGCACTATGTTGTTGTTTCATAAATAATAAATAATCAATCAAATTGATGAATAAAATTACTATCAAAAAACATATTACCAACCACAATATAGCTAAAAATACATCTCCCGACAGTGGAAATTAAACACATCCCAAACTTTTTATCTTATTTTGTTTTCATAAGTATGTGGTGGGTATGTGTATTTTTCCTTCAGCAACATTAAGATGAAATCTCATTATAATTTTGTGAAATCTTATCTGAACCCTTCTAGAAAGATAAAATATAAATTTAGTGTGATAATCATATATTATAAATGCATTTTAAAAGGGAATATGAAGGGTACTTAAATCTTTCATTTTCTTATTTTTCAGTAGAATAACTAAAGGATATCATAATGTTACTATAATATCTTTAGAAATCATTTCCATAAGTGTGGGAGCAATGAGGTTCAACGAATCTATATCAATCATAACACATTAATGAGTAATGAGACCAACTTCACTAATGAAAATGGTCTTTTGGAGTTAATTTTTTTGAAAAACTCTTTCCATATGTCATTGTATTTGATTAATTTACTTACCGATAAATAATATTTTTGACACTTTCAATCTAAAACTCATTTATTTTTTCTATAGAATTATATCATCATTGGATACAATTTCCACATATTCAGAAACATCAATATTTCATTCCACAACATATGTAGCATCAACATATACATATGTCTGATTCTCATCTACAGTGGTTGTTGTAGAATCTATGGAATCTTTTTGTACATCTGCACTGGGGGAAATAGAATGTGAACAAACCTATTGTCCCAAGGGATTGGGAGAATTAGAAAATTTTATAATGATTATCTGTAGATGTTTTTCAATATTAAATTTATATTACTTAAATACAATAGTGAATAGATAATAGCATCAATGAAAACAATGTATATTACAAAAAAAATATTTCTTATTTATTGAACTCACTTTTTTAACGGTGAATATATTTGGACCCTCTATCGAGTATCCAAATCATTTTATTGTGGCCTCCTCTAACATAAAACCCACATCAACATTGGGAACACTAGGAAATGAATGTCACACCCCATTGTATTGTTAATCCATAATTTAATTTTCATCTGACCCTTATGTGGTTTTGGTCAATAAAAAAACAATTGACCACATTCTAACTGTGGGATCTGGAACAAAAAATTATTGTCCTACCTGTGATGCCATTATAAACGGTTCTTTTTTGTACCCATCCATAATAAAATAAACATTAATTAATCCCAATTCATCTTTTTTAATAACACTTATTTTATCAACACACATTCATTCAAAAATAATCTCTAGGTATGTTGTATAATACAACTCCCCCATTTGTTAGATGATTCCAATGAATGAAATATTCTCATAAATTGGATTTTTTCCCTTAGTACTAGAAACATGAATAGCTTCAGACAAAAGTGTAAATACACAATTTTTTGGAATCTCATTAAATATTTAAATTTTAATATAAATTATAACCATTTTTTACATTACCATTTTAATATAATAATACACAATTTTCCCCCTTGATAGATATCAATGTCATTCTACAATTGAAACTGTATTTTCCTCTAACTCCTTATAAATATTCTGTAAAGAAAATTATATAATCCATTTATGATGTGTATTTTGTATCCATCCTTTGACCCTTGATGGAGTATAATTACTATGAATTTATTTTTTGGGTTTCAATATATGGGGAAAACTCAAAATTGTTATGAAAAATATAATGCTTGGCCTAATATTGATAAGTAATATTTATTGTGACAACATATCTTCTAATAATATCTTATCCCACAAGGATTTGAGTGTGAGGAGATTATGTTAAACCAATACTTTTCACATAGAAATGGTATTGTATCATCCATAACATTTTTAGCCACCCAAACCATGCTGTTAGGTCATGTTCCAATATCACTAAGTGTGCCTCCCCATAGGGTAAAGGATTCCATCTAGAATCGTGGCTATAAAAGAGTAAGATTTGGGAGATAATACCTTTATGTTATAATATAATAATGGAATGAGTAAAGATATATAACATGAAGTGAAAATAAATACACATAAAACTCAAACCAAACCCACTAATGGAAGAAGCTCAATCAAGACTGAGCAATTTTCAAATCGTAAGTCAACAAAATTAGTAGAATAAAATAAGAACCCAAATCATACCACATAGAGAAACTCAGAAAAACATGCATCCAATACATGTCTTACAATAATATATGCATAAGGGGTCTCTATGGAATTATCATAATAAATACATATAATTATCATGCTAAAAAAAATTGAAAACAAAATTGAAACTCCAACTTAGGAAATAACCTAATGTTCATAATCTATCCATCCTTACAAAATAAACTAATATATATCTATAGAGAAAAAAACCTTACATGGATGAAAATGAATAATTTCTATACACATCCTAAAGGTCTTGTGTATGGTGTGAGAATGAGTCTCTGTAGGGTACCACCCACATGTTCATAAAAAACATATGTGTTGTGTATGTGTAATATAAAATGAAATTCTGTAATAGATCAAGAAATTCAATTAAATATGAACATGGTGAAAAAAATCCACCAAGAAGTTATCAACGAATTTTCAGAATGTTGGAATCACTAAATTGTAGAGGATTGTGGTATAATGGCTGAAAAAATTTGTAGTGACCCAAAGCATTACATACATAGACATTACATTAATTTTGCAGAATACTTAATGCAAAACAAAAACAGAAGCCCAAATACCGTATTAGTTTAGTGTCTTTGGAAACTCTGAAGAAAAATATTCTAATCACGGTTAATGTTCTTCAACATCTCCCATTATGTTCTACCCATTTTTTTTACCTAAAACCATTATTTATATCCTGGGGAAAAATATAAAATGGGTGAGCTCATTTTCTTAGTATGGGTAATCATGGAGACATAAAAACAATCCATAAACATTTCAACGTAAAAACATGACTATAAAACATCAATATCTTGAGAAATGACATAAAACATGGCAGTAAATAAAGCATAGATCATAAAAGAACATTAATCGTGATAAAACAATATGAAAATAAAACTTGTAATTTTGGAAAAACATTAAGCACATGTTATGATTTATATATTCACCAAGGCATTATTTCCAAGACCATCATTGTGGACAATGTTTATTACTGAATAGGGTTTACATGTCTTTCCACACCTGTATTACTGAAACAGATTAAGTTGATGTTCCAGACATGTCTATCTAATGAGAAATAAATCATTACCCAATGCATTGGAGGGAGATATAGGTCGCACACATCTCATATTGAAATAATTCTTATGTGTGCCACAAAACAATCATTCATCATTCATCATAACCCAAAGAATAAAATGGGTTTCATAAACATAATCCCTTCATAAGAAAATCCATATTAAACTAATGGATATCATTTAATCATAAGAAAAATAAAAACATGTAAATAATAGAGATATTATACTTGAAACATAATCATACTAAATAATATCATCTTAGATGGAAAATAGTTTTGATAAAACACTTGAAATGAATTTTTGAGAAAAATGTCATTTCTTCTTCAAAATCATTTTCTTTTCTTAAAATGACATACAATTTTAAAAGAGATGATTTTTTTTAATATTAATCAAGTAATCTGGCATAGGAAGCTTCATATAAATAATGCATTATGAAACCATAAAAATTCTTTTCATGCCGTATAAGTTAAAAAAACATTATCCTCATACTTTTGCTGGAAAAGTCAAAAAGCTTGTCATATGGTAAAAAAAGAAATATTCCTTCCATAATATAATGTAAAAGTAAAAGTGGTTTAAACATTACTATAAAAATTCATGAAATAATATTAAAAACACTATGAAAAACATTTTTATAGACATGGATGAAAAATATAACCCCAGTAAATACTTACGTATAATCAATTTCAGATAAAAATTAGATTGATAATTTTTCCCTTACCTTAGGTCTTATTTCTTATGTAAATGTCCGAAACACTTGTATAGTGGGGTAAAACATATTATTAACTTGTAATAGAAACATAATAATATTTTTGATATCATGTATGATTCACTTATGACTTTATTTTACCCATCCTTTTTTAAATTCAATGCTGAAGCTGCATTTTTTTGTAAAATAGTTTCATTTATCGTACGTGTTTTGACTTTTTGTTCTTGATATTATTACATATATCCTGGTTTACATATTTTTAAAATTTAAAACATGACATCTATATAATATTTATTTAGTATATAAATATATATGATAGATAAATAAATGGAATGAAATACACCGTTCATGTACGTACGTATGAACGCAATTTTCGCTTCCTTACTCATTTGAATGAAATTAAGTAAATAAAAAATACATGTACATAAATCCAGTATCATTATAATGTAATATCACTCATGATTATTTATTCTATATAAATTATAATTTTTCTTGAATGGTAAATCATGGAAAATGAATCTCATCGCGTTCGTGGACATAGTAGTCCATACATACGCATGAGCGACAATATCATTCTTTTGATATTAAAATCATATATAATTAGATGGTATATCATATATATATAATCATAATAATGTTATATTTTTTATTTATATCATTTATACTCATTATTATACCCATCCAAATGATGAAATGTTTGAATAACATACTACACCATGACGTGGGGTTGGTAAGCCGTACGTACGCATATGTGGTGACATTTTCATTCAATGGATGGATAAAATGACTAATATGGTTGTAATTTTTTTATAATAACATCACAGTTTATATAATATACTAAATTTTTTATTTTATAATTGGAACAACAATGAAGGAGGATGTGGAAGAATAAAGGAACATGAAATATGTGGTGAGATATTTACATCTTCTTCGGGTTCTTCATTTTGATTTGATCAAATGGGCTTCTTAAGTAGGATTACTAACTAACGGAAGGCCTCTAGGTCTAAGGGAGGATAGTTGAGAGGGTATTTGGGCAGGTTTTGGCCGATCCAAATGGATTTGGAGGTTGAATTAGAGAGAAGGGGGAGTTCCCTTTTATAAGTGGAGTGAGGGGCACCTTAGGCCTAAATGGCCCGATGGTCTTCATTTTTATTGATTTTTGATAACCCCCCATTCAAGGAAGGAGGGGGAAACCTTACAAGGACCATAATCTCATAGATTACATGGCACATAGGCTAAGAGATAACATGACACAGAGATCATAGAGAATTCAACCAGACTCTCTACAAGGAACTACCCCTCCCCAGCATATGCATCCTAATAGTAGCTCTCCACCTTTGCATGACTATCTGGCTAGGCTTCCTATGCAAGAACAGGCTGGTACCAATGGAATAGCCATACCATCTCATTTTTACAATCAATTTGGATCTTCTCTGGTGATTGCACATGCTTTGAATCCTCTTCTTGGGGTTTCTCCTTTTTTTGTGGTGTGAATGGGGCCTCCATTCTTATGGCCCGAAGGCCTTGGGGTGGCCCTAAGGGCTAAAGGTGGATCAAAGGCCTTGAGAATAAACTTTCTCAAAGGCCTTTGGTGGCCCAAAATCCATTTAGGACCTGTGGACCAAACAGGTGGCCCGATGGCCCAAATGGATGAATAGTTCCAGCTGCTACATTATCGAACAGTGTCTGCTACAGTACAACTACAATACCTACTACAGTGACTACTACAGTGACTGCTATAGTGCCTGGTATAGTGCATGATACAGTGCCTACTATAGTGACTTATTTCGAAGCTCGGGTGGGGATGGGTCGCAATCCTGTCAACCAATTGGTTTTATACAAGTTTAGGTTACCATTTTAACCTTATCATTTAGATTTAACTCTAAGGTAAATAATATAACTTTTACCATGTCTTCTAGAATTCTTACACTATATGGTTAATAAACATACTATAAACATCCAATAAAACTCCCATTGGTTCATTAATGTCATATATATTATTATATAAGTCTTTTGGCCGATACTTAGATTTTTTTGACCATTATATTAATTAATAATAAAATGTTTTTTTTAAAAACACTTTTATGTCAATGTTGACACTATTTGGTATTTAGTTTTTATCAAAATTAATAACAACATTATTACTTCAATAAAAAATCATCTAAATAACCCTAATATGTTATATTAACCTATAAAATTATTTTAATTCATAAAAAGACTTATATTACATAAATTTGGGAATTTATAATATCAATTATGATAATATTTCATTAATAAGGTAGTTAATTCATCATCATTGTGTCAAAAATAAATTAAATTATTTAATGTCTAAAAAATATAAATAAAATAAAATTATATAGGAAATATTTTTATATTTCTAATGAATATTTATTGTCCAATTTATTTATTTATAACAATATATTAAAAATGTTTTAGTTATTAAACTTTGATTTTAACTATTTTAACTCTTCTTTAAATTAAATAATAATAAATGTCCTAATATAATCCAAGTGGACCTAAACGGTCATATTTTATTTCTAAGGATGTTTTTAATAGAATTAAACTTATAAAATAAAATTAGGACATGTGTTAGGGTAATAATAATATAATTTTTACCCTTAATTAACATATTTACTTTTAACCGTCGTAAATAAAAGTTAAAAGTTACTATTCATCATAAATTATTTTCATCTCATTGATACACATTATACTTACTGATATCAACCATGTCACTTGGATTTTTTAAATGCAACTCACATAAGAGGTAAAATTATGTTTTATGTAAATTTGAAAATTCTCATATGAGGTAGGTAAACGATAGTAAAATGTTCAATAAAACGTTTATATATGTAAAATTATTATAAAATGACTCCAATTAATTACATTGAACTTATATAGGTATTATGTATATATTTTGACCTAAAATATAAATAAATGATTATTTAAATTAAAATTTCATTTTTAACCAATAAATCTGTGTTTTCACTATTTTTCAAAAATTAGAATTTTTCATAAAAATAAAAAAAATTCACCCTAAGCTAATTTCAATATTCCAAATCCAAAAATGAAGTCGATTTTGAAATATAAAATTTATAAAATTTTAAAAAGTCGGTAATACTATTCATAATAGCTAGTTTATATAGTATTTTAATAACATATCATTGTTTAGTGAAACTTGGTATTGTGTACAATGCAAGCTATCGAGGAAGGTTTCTCTCGTTTGTAACGCAAGCCAAAAATAGTGCGGAGTATAGTACAAAATGATACAGAGTTTTGTATAGCGCAAGATAATCTTGGTTTAGCATACAACACAATACATCAATGAAATTAAAAATAATATTTCTCATAAAATCTCGTGGTGTTACATTCTACGCCCCTTAAAATGAATTTTGCCCTGGAAATTCGTCGGGGTTATAAATGGTTTACAAATTGAATGTTTCATTCATAGAAACCCACACCATAAAAAGTTATACTAAATAATAATTTTAAAAAGAAACGTAGTGGTTACGCAAATTAACTCCTCACTGGGTTTCCACATAGAATATAATAGGTGAAAAAATGGATATGGAATATAAATCTAACCATCATGTTCTGATTGGGAGTGGTAGAGAACATGGCTATGAAAATTCCAACAACCGCAAAGACTTAAATTTGTAATGATATAAGGTACCATCTATGACAACATTTTTGTTTTTGTAGATCATTTACCTAATGTTGAAAAAAATTGAATTAGAAGAAATAATTAATTGATTTTGGTATAATCCCACTATTGGTCATTCCTTGAACAATTTCCACTTCATCTCTTAATGAATTTAAGTTTAATTGGTCATTCATGAAGTGTTAGTCGATCATGCGATAGAATGATAGGTCATTCCATCTGTCTCAAACAAAAGGTTAGCAAAAGTTATTAAATATACATAAGTCCATCTAAGGTGAGATTAATCATATATGGTTCTTAAAATGGACATATGATTCATATATCATACCACATAATAGAATAAAACTAATTTCTACTAACCAAGGACTTCTTGTAGGCCAGTGGTAGGCGATAAATGCATGTCACACTTCATTTGTGGGTTTGATTCCCGCAACCCTACCTGACACGACAGGTTGTTGCCCCTCGTCCAGGTTGTCCTTTTTCTAAAACTATACTTTTATAACATTCTAGAAAAAATGTTTGAGCCTTAAACAATACTATCTAATGTCCAAATTAACCAATTCCAACCATTAGGCTTATCAAAAATACTTTTTTCCAATCACATAGTATAAAGACAATGACTACTAGAAAGGTCATTTAACAAGCATTGAATACCATCATTTATCCCCCATATATCCAAAGAATTATCATGTGGTCACATACCAAATATGTGAATTCCTTAATAATGTATTCTCTTGAAACGTGAATTAAAAAATAATCTTTGTGAAAACATGAATGTTGTGAAATGTTAACTCTTTCAACATACCAAAATCCAAAAAATATTATATATACTCAAACCATGATTTCACATTGTCCTTATATCAGTCTTGAACTCATTAATACTATCAAACATCTCCTTATCTTCTTATCCCTTAAGTATGTTCATATCATCTACATTCCAAAAATATCTGAATAAATTTTCATGGTTACCGGTACCATTAAACATATAATTTCAAATACTTTAGAAAAAACAATTGTGTAACACTCCTTAGAAGTTTCATTATCCCGCTGTACCATTAAATTACCCAGAGAACATAACTTTTGATAAATATTAAATCATTCTATTAACTTATTAAACCATTGTCCATGCATCATCATTTTATTCCTCAACACTTTTTTCATCACATATATCATTTTTAGTCTCTTCATCATCATCAACATAAATACTAATCATATGACCATGCAGATTTTCTTCAAGAGATTTTCCCTTAGGGAATTGGTTTGTATAATGCCAATACATTCCCAATTTAAAAAATGTAATCATTGTTGTTGTCTTACCAATACCATTATCCTTGTCCATGGTGTCAACTGAACCATTTCATGTGCACTTACTGGCTTTGAGTCCTTCGTTTCAACACCCAAAGAATCTTCTAGTTCCATTGAAAAATTATCCCTGATGTCTCTTACCACATGATTTACATGATAAAAATTGAAATTTATTTCCTCTATGGTAATCATGAAACTGCATCTTTCTCTTATTAGCTGAGTCAAGAAACATACCAAAGTCGAAATTATTGATCATATTATGAGATTTCTTATTTTGTATAACAACAATGTTTGGAATTCCAAATCCCATTTCATCTGGTTTCACATGATGAATATAATTCCATTGTCCATCATATCCTCCATTATCGTGAATCATCTTATTTTCAACCATTTTCTAAAACCAAAAAAAAAAATAATCTGAGAGGCACAAATCATGCTAGAAAAACTACATAATAAATGGGGAGTACCTTCAATTTCTAACATCTTAGGTTTAATTCTATGATCATTAATGTAATTCTAGGACTATTACCTATACTTATAATAAACATTAGGGACATCCCAATACATACCTTAGAAATATATCTGGGGATCTCACTAAAGATAATGCATCCTAGTTTCCAAAGGTAAACTAAACATTTTATCTAATACCAACTATATTGACCCAATGCTTGACATACATAGATATTACATTAGTTTTACGGAATACTTAAAACATAACAAAAATAGCCTCGCAAAGACCGTATTAGTTTAGTTTCCTTGGAAATGTGGAACAAAATTTTCTAATCCTGGTGAAATATCTTCAATATCTCCCATAAATTTCTTCCCCTTTTTTTACCTAAAACATTTATTTATATCTAGGGGAAAAGACTTCATAAAATGTGTGAGATCAAATTCTCAGTAAGGGTAAACATGGAGAACATAAAAACAATCCATTGACATTTGAACGTAAAAACAAGAACATAAAACATCAAAATCGTGAGCGATGACATAAATCATGGCAGTACAAAAAGCATAGATCATAAAAGAATATTGATCATGATAAAATATCATGGGAATAAAACATGTAATTGTGGATAACTATTATACACATGTTATTATTTCCATTGTACCCATGGCATTGTTGTAGAGACCATCAAAGTGGACAAAGTCCATTACTGAACTAGGATTACATGCTGTTCCAGCCCTATATTACTAAACCAGATTCACTTGTTGTTCCAGCCATGTCTTTCTCATGAGATATAAATATTTACCCAATGAATTTTATGGAGATATAGGTTCCACCCATCTCATATTTAAATCATTCTTATGTGTGCCACAAAACAATAATAAATCATTCATCATAACCCAAAGAATAAAATGGTTTTCATAAACATCATCCCATCATAACATAATCCATTTAATGAAAATGGATATTAATTACTCATAAGAAAAATAAAACCATGTAAATAATAGAGACATTATACATGAATCATTAACAAACTAAATAATGTTGTCGTAGATGGAAAATATTTTTGATAAAACACTTGAAATGAATTCTTGAGGAAAATATCATTTCTTCTTCAAAATCATTTACTTTTCTCAAAATGACATTCAATTTTAAATGATATGAATTGTTGTTGAAAATAATCATGTAATATTACATATAAATCTTCATGTAAATAAGGAGTTATGAAACCGTAAGAAATATGTTCATGCTGTATAAGTTAAAAAATAATTCTCCTCATACTTTGGCCGAAAATGTCAAAATGTTCCTCGTATGGTACAAAAAAGATACCTTCTATAAGACAATGTAAAAGTCAAATAGGGTTAAAAATGAATTTAAACATACATGGAAGAATATTAAACACTATATGAAAGACATTTTTATAGACATGGATGAAAAATATAACCCGAGTAAATACTTAGGTATAATCAATCTTTGATAAAAATGAGATTGCGAAATTATCCCTTGCCTTAGGTACTATTTCTTCCTTAAATTTATGAACCTATTGTATAGTGGGTTTAAAAATATTATTAACTTGTAAGAGAACCATAATAATATTTATGATATCATATACGAATCACTTATGACTTTATATTGCTGGTTATTTGTAAATTCAATGTTAAAGCAGTGTTTTGTGTAAAATTGTTTCATTTATCATACATGTTGCGAAATTTTGTTCTTTATATTATTAATTATATCCTGATTTAAATAATTCTAGAATTTAAAACATGATTTATATATAATATATATTCATCATATAAATATATATGATTGATCGGTAAATGGAATGAAATACACCGTTCATGTATGTACGTGTGAACGCTGCTTTAGTTTCCTTATTGATTTTAATGGAATTAAGTAAATGAAACATATGTACATAAATCCAGTATAATTATTATGTAATATCATTCATGATTTTTAATTCTATATACTTTATAATCATACTTGAATGGTTAATCATGGAAAATGAATCTCATCGTGTTTGTGGAGATGGTAGTCTGTAAGTACACATGTGCGACCATATCATTCTTTTGATATTAAAATAATATATAATTGGATGGAATATAATATATAAGTAATCATAATAATGTTATATTTATTATTTATATCATTTATACTCATTATTATACCCATACAAATGATGAAATGTTTGAATAACAAACTACACCACGACGTGGAGACGGTAAGCCGTACATACGCATGTGTGGTGACTTATTCATTCATAGGATAGATAAAATAACTAATATGGTTGTAAAATTTTAATAATAACATAAAATTATATATAATATACTGGAGTTATTATTTTATATTGGAATAAAAAAATAAGGAGGTAGTGGATGAAGAAAAGAACTTGAAATAGGTGGTGAGATATTTACCTATTCTATGGGTTCTTCGTTTTGATTTGATCAAAAGGGATCCATAGGATGGCTTTCTGACTAAAGTAAGGCCTCTAGGATGAAGGGAGGACAGTCTATAGGGTATTTGGGTAGGTTATGGCCTATCCAAATGGAATTGGAGGTCTGAATAATAGATAAGGGGGAGTGCCATTTTATAAGATGGGTGAGGGGTGTCTTATGAAAAACATAAAATATTATTTTATAATAAATTCATATTCATTTTATAATTGCTCCAAAGTGACTTATTTCGAGACTAGTGTGAGGCTGGGTCGAAATACTCTCAAAAAATATGTTTTATAAAAGTTTAGGTTACCATTTTATCCTTATCATTTATATTTAACTCCAAGTTAAATAATTTATCTTTTACCGTGTCTTCTTGTATTCTTACACAATATGATTAATAAACATACTCTAAACTGCCAATCAAACCCCAATTGGTTTATTAATGTCCAATATATGTTTTTATATAAGTCTTTTGGCCGAACCTATGATTTTTAGGACCATTATATCAATTAGTAATACAATATTTGTTTTAAAAACACTTTTATGTCAATTTTGACACTACTTGGTATTTTGTTTTTTTTCTAAATTCATAACAGCATTATTACATAGAAAAAAATTTATCTAACCAAACATAATATGTTATATTATCCTATAAAATTAGTTTAATTCATTAATATTTTCATATTGAATTTATTTGGGTATTTATAATATCAATTATGTTAATATTTCATTAAAAAGGTAATTACTGCATCATCATTGTGTCATAAATAAGTTAAATTATTTAATTTCTAAAATCTATAAATAAATTAAAATTATGTATAAAATATTTTTACCTTTCTAGTGAATATTTATAGTCGAATGTATCTAATTTATAACCATATATTAAAAATGTTTTATTTATTAAACATTTATTTCATCTATTTTATCTCTTCTTTAAACAAAAAAGTAATAAATGTCTTAATCTAATAAAAGTGGACCTAAAGGGTCATATTTTATTTCTAAGGTTGATTTTGGTCGAATTACACATATCCTATAGAATTAGGACAAGTGTTATGGTAATAGTAGTATCATTTTTACCATTAGTTACCCTATTTACTTTTAACCGTTGTAAATAAAAGTTAAAAGTTACTATTCACGAAAAATTATTTTCCTCTCATTGACCCAAATTTTACATTCTGATATCAACCTTGTCTCTAGGATTTTTGAAACTAAACTCACAAAAGAGGTATAATTATGTTTTATGTAAATATGAAAATGCTCCTAGGAAGTGGGTAAAAGACGGTAAAAAGTTTAATAAAACTTATATATATCTAAAATTATTATAAAATGACTCTAATGAATTACATTGAACATATTTAGGTATTATGTATCTATTTTGACCTAATATAAAAATAAATGATTAGTTAAGTAAAAAAGTCATTTTTAACCAATAACTCATTGTTTTCACTATTAATCTAAAATTGAATATTTTCATAAAATTACCAAAAATTCACCCTAGGCTAATTTCGATACTCTGAATCCAAAAATGAAGTCGATTTTGACTGATAAAATTTATAAAATTTCAAAAAGTGGGTATTAATATTCATAATGGCTAGTTTATATAATATTTTAATAACATATTGTTTTTTAGTGAAACTCTCCATAGTGTACAACACAAGCTACCAAGGAAGGTTGATCTTGCATGTAACACAAGCCAAGAATAGTGTTGTGTACACTACAAGCTAATACAGTGTTTCATATAGCGCATGATAATCTTGCTGTAGCATACAACACAAGACAACAAAGAAATTAAAAATAATAATTCTCTTAAAATCTCATGGTGTTACAGAATCCATTGACGTCAAATAGTCCAAGGTGAACCCTTGGGTTCCACCTCCAACAAGTAAATGGAACCTAGTAATATATGATTCCATGTGTCCAATAAATAATAAAGATATCCTGAATTCATGCCCGAACAATGAAAACCATGGTTCCTCTATCCACTTCTGGAAATCACATGTCTGTTCAAAGCCTGAAATCCATAGGCATAGTAATATCAATGCTCAATATATAAATACCATTGTTGGCACATATCACGATGATCTGAGGAAAGGAGGCCATATTCATCTTAAATTAATATATAACCAATGGCCTCGATATAGTGAGCCTAATCACATAATCAATAGCATCAACTCTACCAGGTGATGGATCATCACCATCCCCATTTCATTCTACATTAATCACTCCAAAACCAATTACTTGTGCTGCACTAACGATGGCCTCTACCCACACGAGTGGTCAATACCATATGATCACCGAGTCATCCTATCTGGAAATGACTTCAAGGAATATTTTTCCAATAATTGGTGAGTGGAAATCACAAAAACATTTATAATCTACATCAGTTATAGAGCCTTGTGTCCCTATGACCATGTTCCACATGTATAATGTCCATTCCATCCAATATAATGGGCCATTACGTCAATATAATGTCCTTTCCTCCTAAAATGATGTCCATGATTCCCAAGTGGTGATCACATCACCCATGTAAACCCCTATAATCCCAACCAAATGACCAACATTGCCTAAATCATGATGGACAATACACATAAATAGTCAAATGTTGAACCTGTCATGATCCCATAGATCACAATAGTAGGTCAAAAAAACATTATATATTTAATGAACATCAGATTAGATAAATATAGTAAATCAATATCATAGAGAAACATCAGGCTAATGAACCACATGGTTGACATCCCCTATTAATCCCTCTATTGAGTTAATATGGTTTCAAAATATCCAACAACAACAGATAAGGTCATACATTCAATTTTACATCAAGAATTAAATTTAACATCAAACATTCAATTTTACATAATGAATTAAATTTACAAGTATCACTTTCAACTACCCAATGGTTTTATGCAATTCCCAACTCCAAGAACACCGAAAAAGAATGAATAAAATAAAGTAGAACCTACCTTTGATTTGAAGATATAGACATGTCCGATATTAGCCTCTCACTCTGACTATACTGGAAGAAATTGGAGTTTCTGAAAAATTATCTGAAAAAAATAAAGATGTCTCTCATAGATATAGTGTCCAATAAGGTGAGATAAATGAAAAAGATAACAATTTTATGGATATCCTTACTGATATGGTTCTAATGCACCCGACAGTGATGAAATTGGAGCTAACACCGAGGATGGGTATTAGTCCTTAATAGAAGAATGTATGGGGTGGTTCACCATTCTGTGTGTGACCCATGGAGGACAGAGGAGGATTAATTAGGAAGTAAAATAAGAAATTAATATTGGGTAAAAACTAAATTTTCACTAACTTATGAATTCACATGGTTATCATCCACAGTTTTCCAAAATATGCAACAACCATGTGGGTTACAAATTTGAGGTACCTCTTAAGTGGAACTACTTGGGTGAAATGGGAATGGTTTTCAAAAACTATTCACAATCCAAGAGAATAACCTCTAAAAAACAATTGTGGTTAATTCATAGAAGTGATCTAAAACTAGAATGGTTTTCCAAATCATGCTTCAACTTTAAATTGGGCTACACAATTTCCTCTGTGAGGCTGCACATTTGACCTAAATCGTACACCTTAACCAACGAATTCCAAAACAATAATTGAGGCTTACAACACACATCAAACAATATAAAACACCCCTCATGCTTTCAAATTCATCAAACATGTCTACAAAAGTATTAAGTTAACATAAAACTATGTATTGAGTTTTTCTGATCAAAAAAGATGTTTTCATTACCAACAATTCCAAAAATTCAAACTGGGTGAAAATTTCAACAGAATACAATAACCCGAGAAGTTACAATCTCTCCATGCTAACATAGATCTTATGAAATATGTAAAAATAATCCCAAGGATGGTTCCAACCGTACACATCTAAGAAAAAATAACCTATACTACCCTGGCCTTAAGGGCATAGTTCAACTTCTTTAAGGGGGACCCCCACCTTAGTAGGGACCCACCATGGCCACATCCTGACCAAAGAGCTCAAATAAAAAAATTCCATTGACCAGTATTGGTATCAATAGTCCTTCTTGTCACTCCTACACCTCATCAGTGCTTCAAATTCATATATGATGCCAATCAGATTCACATACATCATCACTGTCTGCTTTGTACTCGTGTTACACCTGGCACCAATGAGGTCCTGTATCTCACCATATTCCCAATTCAATCCTGATTCCTCATAGATCAATAAAGTATCAAATCGAAATGAATCCAATATTCTAACACACATCATGTATCCCATATGTCCTTGATTCACTAATGCCAAAGAACCTCAATCAAGAATCAGATCACAATGATTCCCATATGCTAACTCACCTCAATTTACCCAAATCTCTTTAATTCCTTGATGGCATGGAACCTCCAATACAACGTAGTCAATAGATCTCATGTATAATTCATAGTTCAATGCACATAATATATAAATATATATAATGCATTTGAAATGGTTCCAACCAACTAACAAGTTTCTAGTAAGTTTATAATTATGTCTTATGCACCCAAAATGAAAATGATTCAAATGTTCATATTGAAATAATTTAGAGAACATGGATACAACCCTGAAATACCTCTGACCACTATTGGATTACCAGCCTCCTCATCCAATAGAATCTCCAAAAAATGCACCTGGCCTGAAGCCCGACTTCCAAAATCATTTCCTCCCTACGATGGTTCACTAGATAGTAGCCACTGACCCAACATCTGGGTCCCTCTATATCTACCATGTCCTCTTTGTGTAGCTGAGGATCATCTACCATAAATTGGTACCACCCATGGTTTTCTATCATAAACATTACTCTTCATCTATACTCAAATACAAGTGCTTTGATAAGGATTCCTACAAATCACCCATGATTCCCGACCTATCCACATTCCTGACACTCATTTGGAGGACTCTCACACTAAATCCAGACATGTCCTAGATATCTAAAGTAAATAAAAATAAACCAAGAACTTCTATAATGTAGTATCCTATAGTATTTCACCTAACATCCCTAATGGAACTCAACATGTACACTATTCCATCTTTTGAAGAATCACCACTGAAAACACCAAACACCATATCTCACTTAGTATAAGACCGCTCCATCAATTTTCCCATAGAAATGAGTTTTTGGTTCACTACCTCTATGAATGAGGCCAAAAAATATGTTCACCTTCAAACAAATGGAATTATGTAAACCATCCATTAAATTACTAACCCTTGAGGTGTAATCACTCACATTTCCTTGTACAATGTGAAACAAATCGGTGAAGGTGGTTTCATCATCCATTACTAAGAAGTATTCCAATTTATGTCTCAGGAACACCCATGATCATTATACCCATGCTCTCTCTAGAAATGTATTGTGTGAATAATCTGGCCTCAATGTCCTTCATGGAAATTCCATTATATGTACCTTCCAACACTTTCATTTCCTATTAGTGCATAGTTGTTCCTCTAAGTATATATGTGGACATCATTACCCGTCTCCCTATAGCTATCTATATCCACACAAAAAATCATACACATTGACTTAATTCAATTTCTAGTTGCCTATAGACAACACTCACCATTAAAAGTAGATGGTGCAGTGACTGGGAATCCATAATAAGATAATCCATAGAATGATATAGTCCCTAAACTCCCCTATCAATACAGTGGATAACACATATTGGGCACTTATTTTGAAGTACATCCAACCATAGCCCATCACTTTTCATGATTTGCAGCTACCCCACCTAAACTCAAAAAAAACCCTGAGCCTATATCAATAGCTCATGATACTCTTGACCCTCAGGTTCCTCAACCTACTCGTACTCTTATGTATATATATATATCATACTAACATATATATATATATATATATCATACTAATATGTATAATAATGAATGGTAGTGTCCACAAACTAACAATAATCTCCATCATTTCTACCATTCCACGTATAATCCTTGCCACATATCCTCTTTACCAACCCCTATCAAAGCCATGTATAAAAATCCATTAGGCCATGCCCATCTTGATTATCACATAGCCTCAAACTGGTGACCATGTTTCCCAAAACGGTGATCAACATCACCCCATTTCATAGCAGATGCATTTTTCAATAAGAGCCCCCCATGGATACAATTATCTCATATCAGAAGAAATTAATATCACATGTACAAGAATATATATTCCATATATTATTGGTTTGTAATAAAATCATTAAAATGAACATCAAACCTAATAAACACCATTTTACATTCTGGTCTAATGGTCCATGTATCCTTTTCACTACAGTTCTACATTAGAATTCCCATATCGTAACAAATAACAACTCACATTCAAATAATACCACTCGAGGTGTAAATCATATAAAATATAAATTGAGAAAAATATAATAGAAATTGTCATCCATTGAAACATTTTCTCTCTATCATATATGGGGTTAGTGGAACCCATGAACATGTTGTTAATCAACTTTCAACAACATCATAATATCCAATCTACCATTACCAAATTATTATGACTATAAAAACATTATATCATTTTTATCCTACTGAATGTTGATACTATTTCCCATTGAGGAACTTCTTGGATACCAGTTTTAGAACCCCTAACCTGATTATCCAGCCAAATAGTTCTATCTAGCCTGTGTCACTAGCCTTAGGTGTGCCTCCACTGATTCCAAATGTTTCCAACTAGCATAATGGGTGTAAAGGAGTAATAGTGGTTATAATATACGCTAATTAGTGATAAAATAATGGTATGTGTAAATATATTTAAAATGAATCAGAATAATATAATTAATAAACTCTAACTATAAATTCCAAATATGTATGTATAACCAACAATAAACTACAAAGAATGCGTAAGTAAACAACAATTGTAAAATAATATAAATATCCATGAAAACCCCATTCATCAACTAAAACGAATCATGAATCCAATATATGTTTACAATACAATATCCACAAGGGGTCACCATGGGGTGACCAAAATTCCTAACTATATTTTGAATTCAAAAAAGTAGGAATAGTCAACCAGAAACTGAAACTGTGGTAATAACTTCAAGGTCCCTTTTCATCCATCCATGCCAAATCAATTATTATCTAGCTCCAGATCTTGAACGTGTAACATAACATAAAATCTAAAAGTCCACATGCTTCCTATTGGGACCATGTATAGTGACAGAATTAGTCTTAGTATGGTACCATATATTTATGCATACCCAACAAATGTGTTTAAGTATATGTATTATAAAATCAACCATGGAAACATCTCATGAAATTTAAATAAATATTAGCTTCACTTCCAATCAAAAACCAATAGGTTGTTTTCACCTACATTGGCCAATGTTGAAATCACTGAAGAGGAGAGGATCATTAGCCCAAAACCCAAGGTATCCCCTGATGTACAGTAATCCAATGTGGAAACATGGGTTCTACATACAAAATTCACTAGAACTTATGAAAACCCAAACCTCATGTCCATGAAATATCACTGACATCCTGAATCCAGTCCCCAACAGTTAGAACCCGAGTCTCTTAGAACCATGCTCGAAGGTACCCATCAGCTCGAAAGAAAATGTTTGGAGGCACAATGATATATGTCCTCAAACTTATAACTCGCTATATGATCATAGGATTCCATTCGGAGGAACAAATACCTCTATACGACCAAAATATAACACTCTAGAAGGCATTGATATATTGATCCACATCCTAAAAAATTTATCCTCAACACTATTTTATAATGTCCCCTCACAATCATTGAGACCTTATAATGAAAGCTCTAATAAAAAATTTACGTATGTTGTATGATCGGGGGCCTCCTCCCACATTAGTGGTAAAATCAACCTCATCCTTGAGTAAAAATTTATGGATCTGAATTCAATGACACTGGGGAAATCAAAAGTTAGAAAAAATCAACAAAATAATACATAATACCCATCATCACTAGAACTATATGCCCCTATGACCATTTATCTCAAGTATGATATCAATATTATCAAGTAAAATGGGTTATTCTCTCAACTGGTTTTCATTCAGCCACAAATGACATCCTTGATGCACAATTGGGGATCAAAAATCCCCATTATACTGTGACAAACCCAACCAGAAAGACACCGTCCCCACAATCCTGATGGCCACACAACATCAATACCATTGGTCCAAGCTGATCAAGTTCCCATGGATCACAAAAGTATGTCACAAGTATTTTATATATTTAATTGAATTAATATTAAGGAAGAAATTTAATTCAATATAAAAAACACACCTTGTACTAACAACACTGGTGGTAGATGGGCCCTAATCTAGCCATGCATGAGTGACCATGGATTGAGCATACCCAAAAAAATCTAAAAAGGTCACAAATTCAATTTAACATTAGTTATTCAATTTATTAGGGTCTCTCTCAACTACTAAACAATCTTACAAAATCCAAACTCCCAAAATGATATAAAAACTTGTATAATGTTATTATTAACATACATTTTATTCATAGTTGTAGGCACATCAGATATTATTGTCCAACTCGGACCAATTTGGATAAAATATTAGTTTCTAAAAAATCTATAAAAATAGGTAAAAATGAATCACATGGATTTAGGGGTCCTCGAGGTGATAGTGAATGAAAAGAGAATCATGGTTGTTTATAGCCATACCTATATGGTCTGAACAAACACAACAGTAATCAAAATGGAGCTCAAACAGAGGTGGGAGAGAAATCCCTAGAGAAGGATGAAAGTGGTAGGGGCTCCAAGCTATGTGTGGCCACCAAAGGAAGAAGGAAGAGAAAATAGGGATAAAATGTAGAAATAAAGAGAGGGATAAAACAAACTTTTCACCACTTTAATAGGACACATGATTAGATCGAATAGTTTTCTAAATCAAGCAGGCTACATTGTTGTTGTGCTGCCTATGTGAAACTACCCAAGTGACTTGCAATAGATTACACCAAATTCAGGGAACCCATGAAAAATCTCCACAAAAAAGTATAGTTCATCATGTACAGTCATGTTCCCTAACCCACATTGTTTTAAAATCCTTCTAACTGTCCAAAACATCGTTGCATGGTTTTCTGGTTGTGGTTTCACGATTTACCTAAACCGTGTTCCTTGACCTGCGACATCTAAAACATACCTTCGGGCCTCTAATACAGCTGAAACCATTATAAGAACTCATTGAACCATTCCAACACTTCAAACATGACTAAAAATTGTATTGGGTTAAAAAAAATAAAACACAGTTCCAATGAATGAAAAATATTTTTCCATACCCACTAATTCCAAAAATACAAATCATATGGGGCTTTAGACACTCTCAAAAAACCCATTATGTTTTAGGTAGTTGGTAAATAATTAAATTCATTCATAAACTATATATCACTCAAAAATACAACCCTCTATATGACATCAATTTTTTACATACCCTTTCAAAAAATTCATTTATCATTCAATGGGTTTCATCCATCAATAATGTTAAAGAAAACATAGTCTAATCTCTCTCACAATGGAACTATCATGTGAATCATCATATCAATGAATGTTGGTGGGAAGAACATTTATAATTCACCTAATATGATGGAAATTATCTTTTTCATAGATTAAATTTTTTCAATATCTATAACTTTTATACATATATATTTGAAAAATAAATTGATCTTTCTTAATGTATCATAGATATTCTTGGAAAACAATAAATTTAAAGCTACAATAATTACATCTAACATCAAAACATGGATTTCATTTGAATTCAAAAAAATAAACATTAAATAAATCATTGAAATGATATTCTTGATATATTATTAATACCACTATGTTACCTTTAAAACAATCAATATGTTTCAAATTAGATATATCTCCTTCCTGGAATTAGTATAGGCTACTGCAGGTGGAATAATTCATTTTCCACCATCACTAGTTCCAGATCATCCCATATTCCCATGTCTACAATATCTATAATAGACATTAATAAATAATTTGTTTTTTAGGTTAATTTTTTAACATTCCAATTTCAATTTATCATAAATTTTTTCAACATTCATAACATCGAGAAATTTTATAACATCAATACAATTCCATAATTGAAATTAAAAAAAAAAGATCACTTTTTATAGTCAGTTTAAAAAATTATTTAAAAATATTTTTTACCAAAAGAAATGTGCACATTGATTATATTCTCAAATAGTTGATCAATTATCATTAGTGATGATGTTTTATATTCATATGAACTTCCATGAAATGATGTCTTCCAAGATCATTATATATGACATTGCGATAGAAATATATGATGTCCTAGAAACATAGTCATAAATAAATGATTCAACCTAGTTCACTATGTACCTTGTTCTCAAAAGGGACACCCTTGTGTTCTATTATGGTTATATCTAGAGAAATTTCCATAAGATGTAATGTGATTTATCATCCCATACAGAATGGCTCTTAATGTGATATCTTCATTTATGTAAGAATTCTACAACGTAACACTACAATCCCAAAAATAATTTCAATTCTAAGATCAATGGATCTAAATAAACCTTGTTGTCTTTAATTGGATGTTTTTCTCTAGATATATGCATAGATAACCTGATTAATTTTCATTTCATGCATATCTCTAGTAGACTGTTATAATTTAACAACATAATTGGCCATGTAGCGTGAGTGATTATTTTAAAACAAAAAGGATTTACTCCCACTATATTTAACATAATAACAAGGTTTGTCAACTCATTTACAAATTATGGATACTCAGAATAAATTATCATCCACTAAGGAGATTCTATCTACCATGATGTTTCCTAGAAATATATATTGTATCTACTTTCCATTTATATTTACTTGTAGTCTCCTTATATAAATATAGGCACCTAATCCTTAGAATGCTTAGAAAGTAAGATAAATAGTTCCATGGACCCATCTAATCATTATTGTATAGAGTGGGTCCTTATTATGTGAATTATATAAGATATTTTTATCCTTGTAAAATATTATACACTAATTTGGACATGCATGTATTCTTTAAAAGATCATTCCCATCGACCATAGAATTCATTTGACATCTTATGTTTGGAAAGTGTGCTTTTTATCTTCTGGGAGAAAATCACTCCAGAGATCAAGTAACTTGTAAAGCTGACATAACTTGATCTATTTCATTAATTCAATTTATATGTGTTCATTATGGATTAAAATGTTTAATATTTACTAAAACCAACATGCAATGGTGTCTTTTCACAACTCCTTAACATTTTATTCAATTTTTGACAACCACTAAGTTCATTTTCAACTATAATTTTCATTTCATCAATTTAATCTCCATCATCATTCAAAAATATAATAAAATCCTCTATAATATCTTCCTCATTTTCAACAATTGTAATCATATTACATGATCCATAAAACACAATTTTATCCCAGTCAATAGTTACAATCTCTTTCTCACTATTTCAATTCAAACATTTATAACATTTTTCAATTCCATGGAAGATAAAATGCTCTTCCCACTCCTCTTGAAGAAATAATTTTGAATAACAATAGAGAAAACAAGGAAAGGATTGAGAAGGTCATATGGATGATCCTTAGAAAAATTGATGAGTTCTTTAACACCGTCTTCATACACTTTTATCATTCTACTCGCTTCCATCCTTTTTATATTCATATTCATTATATTTGATTCAGTAATATTAATTTTTTAAAAACCAAAAATGCAAAATATATTCTAATTATGATTGAATTCATAAATTTATAGATATGATATAGAATGATAGAAAAATGGTTTATCATCACAAATTATTGAATGAATATATTTAATAATATTTGTAAATATAATAGAGGTGATTTTTATTTTTAAAACTATTTTTCAATTCATATTTTTAATGATGATTTTTTATGAGTATAAATGAAGTATAAAATCCCATTTACATTATAAAAATCCATTGAAATTTGACTTTGGAAAGTAATAATGGATATAAATATATAAATATATATTATTTAAAAGCCTTTTCAGTATAGAATATATGACTATTGAAGAAAATAATGGTTTCCTAAATAAAAATATTGTTATATTTTTTAAATTATTTTTGACATTGACATTGAGTTTATCAATGTATAAAAGTATTGAACTATTAAAAAATTGAGAAATCAATATAGGAATAAAAGTATAAATTAAATAAATATATTTTATTATGTTAATATATAAAATTTTAGACATACATAAAAATATAAAATAATATATAATTTAAAAAATAATATATATTTTAAGAAGTATACCTAACTTATATTTGTATATTAAACTATAAAACTATATAAAAGTAAATTTATGTTATTAATGAATATATAATTTTTATAATTTTACAGATTTAAAAATTTATATTAGTATAAAATTATAATATGTAAAAATTATATTTATGAAATTATAATTATATAAAATTATTTAGTTTTATTCCTTTGTAATATCGAAAATATCATTAGGTCCCTTCTCACCCATTCCTCACCTACCATGGTCCATTAATCATGGGATATAAATAAAAAACAAAATGTAATGAAGAACCGTTATTGATGTGGTAGGTTTTGATCATGCATCACAAAAGACTCTTAGGAATGGGGTTTCTAAATAAATAAGACTAAATATTGACATCCAACATGATTAAGATGCAGTAAAAAATAACAAAATTAATATAATAATAAATAGAGCATAAGTGAATATTGTTTCCACTGAGTTATAGTCACCACACATTTCCCAAAGTGTCCCGAAGTACACATATAAAATTAAAAAATAAACATGATCCAAGACACCATAAATGATCTCCTTAACTCCCATTCCACTTTAGAGATAATCCATAAATTAAACAACACCTTTTAGAACAAAAGATAAACCCATTTCTACCCCCAAATAGATCTATTCTTCAAACACACATACTATAATCCTAATCATCAAAATTTAGAGGAAAAATATTTGAGAAACCCAAAGATGAATTGCATTACCATAAATATTACCTCTAAATATAGATCTTACATGATTTATTTACTACCATTCTGAGATGAAAATTTTAAATAACATGAATCATGAAATAAAATAGTTGTAGTCCTAGATATCAAACAATATCGGCCGTCCACAACCTAGGGAAAAAATCAAAATAAAAAACATCAAATCATGGGAATCCATCACACCTCACAAAAACATAATTTTCATTAAAATCCATGAATCCTATTAAAGAACTCAATTTCCATTTTATAGAAAATATATATTATATAAATTATTATGTTTATTGAAAATTATAGTCAATAAGTTCACACATTATTACACTTTCAAAGTCCATTTATGTGATAGAAAATTTTTATAAACTAATTTCATATGAGTAAATTCACTTTTTAATACACCAAAACCTGTTTACACATTCTATTAATTTATGAATCCAACCAAATATCACATAACTTACTTGTATTTTTCAAAAAAAAATCTCTAAAACCACCTAAAAATCATCTATTTTTCTAATCAATAAAAAGAAAACAAACAACCATTTTTAAAAACCTATCTAAAAGGGTTTAAAATAAAAATTCTATAAAAATATATTTTCATCTCAAAAATGATTTTAGAGCATTCAAAAAAAATGACACACCAAAATTCAAATACATAATTTTATATTAAAATCCTAAAAATATTATAAGGTCCAATTTCATCCATTTTACCACTACCAGATTCCCGGAATCATGGGGTATAAATAAAAAACCAAATAGATTGATAAACCAAGCTCAACATAGTAACGTGGATTGATGGGCCGTGGACAGTGATGCGACATGTCTTAAAAAATTTCCTAAACGAGAATTTGGTCACAGTATAATTTTCTAGCTTTACAAACTAACCTCACACCACTATCAACCTTTTATTTGGATCCCAAAATCTAATAAATACACACCATGTGAACCAAAAATGATATTGGGGATCAACATGTTATCAAAAGAGATCAAAATGAAATATAAATCTAAAAATTCATTCCATACCATATATTTGGAATGTGATAACTAGTTATAAAGGAAGTAGTGTTCGATGAGAGCGACCTCGCAATTATAGTGTGGTTCTGTGCAAGCGGCGGTGGTGGGAGTAGGGTTCAGTGAGAGGGGAGGGGCGGAAAAAATGCAGTTTGATGAGAGAGAAGGTTTCATAGTAGTGGGGTTTGCTGAAAGCAGTGATGGTGGCATGAATTTGGATTGACGACTATGTTGGAATGGCGGTAGTGGGTTTTGGTGAGAGCGACAACTTGTTGGTAGTGTTGGGGTTCTGTGGCTGTAGTGGTATGGATAGGCATCAACAATAGTTGGGATCCACATTATATTGATGGTGTTATAAAAGATGACTTTGTTGAGGATATTTGAATAACATCAGTTAAAAATTTTATCAATGATTTCAAAAAATCCCTCATAAAGAATATTTTGGCAATGTTAATGAATATAGAACTGAGAAAATATGTCTTTATCAGCCCTTAAATTATGGCGCTCATAAAGAATTGTATTATCAGTTGTTTTTTTTGAACTGATAAAGATCTAATGTTAATTATAAATTTATATTAATATATATATATATAATATTATATATAATTAACAAATATATTTAGTTATTTATAATTATAACTTTAACTTAATACACATTTATTTATAATTATATATATAATATATATTTATAAATATTTGAATATATTTATATATCTATATATAATTATTATATTTATAATTTTATGAATATATATATATATATCGAATATATTATGTTTCTATATTTATAAAATTATAAATATCAAAAAAATATTTATCTTAATTTCAATATTATTTAAATATATATATAATTATAACTATAATTAATATTGTTTTTATTATAATTATAAAAATAATATTTATCAAAATAATTATATTATTATTATTAATTTATTTATTAAAAGAAGTATACAATTATTAATAATTTATTTATAAAAATAATTATATAATTATTATAAATATAATTATTATAATTATAATTTAATAATTTTATATAATTATTATATAAATTATTTATATTTATAGTATTATAAATAAAATAAATTTTATATTATAATCTTATAATTATTTTAAAAAATATAAATTGATTTATAATTATTACATGATGTAAATATTTTGTAGTTTTAATTATAAAATTTTAATAAAAAAATTTATTATATTGATAATTTTATAATGACATCTAATAAAGGTATTTATTATGATTTTATAATTATTTAATGATACAATTATTTATAATTATAATAGTAAATAATAGTATATATTTATAAATATATTTATAAAATAAAATATATATATTTATAATTATTAATAAATGTATTTATATATAATTTTATATATTTATAAATATAATTTTATATATTTATTTATTTATATATAAATATTAATATATATATATATATGCTTATAAAATAATAATAAATGTATTTATTGTAATTTTATAAGTATTTTAATGTATATAATTATAATTGTAAGTATGTATTTTTAAAAAGTACTTATATATAATTATTTCTTTACAATTATAAATATAAATAATATATTTATTATTTTAGTATAATTAATATTTAAATATATTTATTATATTTTTATATGTATTTAAGAAAATATTATAAGTTCAAGGGTATAACATGATGAATCATACCTAAAAAAGTATAAATTGTAAAATACGAGTCATCACATATATTCAAAGCATGACTAATAAGGGATTAAATGAATAAATGGACATTCATAATTCATTAATACATGACATATGCATGTGGTGTCATAAGATAGGTTACCTTAAAACAAATCAACCCCCAATCATGTCTACAAATAAAATTATGATCATATGACATCAATTAGACTCATGCATCAACATATGAATATAAATAATGCCAATTATATCCATGAATATCATCCTCATCTCATAAGATATATATATATATATATACTAAATTCATTGGTGACATATATTCATTTAGACATATGTATAATTATAATTATAATTAAATATATTTATAAAGAATTTATATAAAATTATAAATTATAAATTATTAATTTATAATTATAAATATAATAAATATATTTATTATTTAGAAAAAATATTATCTTTTTTAAATAATTTAAATAGATATATAGATCTATTTAGAATATTGTTAATACTTTTTTCAAAACATTATTTATATTTATATGAATAATTAAAAAATATATATTAATATATCATATATATATTAATTATAAACATGTGTTTTTTAATTAATGTAAAAAATAAAAATAATTTTTGAATATAAATATAATAATTTTATATATGTTAGTATAAATTTTTATTAAAAACATTTATCATCGACAAGATTAGTGATGATAAAGGATACACCACTATCAATGCTTTTTTAGCGTCGACAAATGATACCTTCATCAGCACTTTTTGCTAGCACTAATAATGGAGAGTTACTTATCTATTTTTTTTCTTAGTGCGGAAAAAAGTGGGTGCTTATCTTGCCTCCATTTATGGTAGTTATATAATATCAATGTAATGATATTTTTTCAAATAACTATACTGATTGGTTTTAATGAGGAATTCAAAGATAATCAATTAAAAGAACAGATAATGAATATTTATGACAAAATATTTTCAAGAATGGTATCAAGAACACATTGGAACACTCAAGAACTACTAATGGATTACAAAATATGAGAGTAGATAAATAAAAACATATTTATGTGGAAGCTGAACATTAAAAATAGATACATCGTCTTCTTTCATAGCCAACATGGAGGTTTTTGACGGTCAACATGTAGGGCTTGTGGGACAACTGTTGGAAACACCCACTTTAGTAGATAAGTTATGCCACATATCATCCAACAAGTTGAGAAACCCTCCTATGTTAGTCCAATACTCAACAAACTATTTTGTTACTTCTCTATTGGTGCAAATGTTTTTCATGAAATAAATAAAAATTAAAAATATTTTTATGTGTTATGGTTTTTTGACACATGAGATTTTTAACAAAATCAAAATTTCATAAAGAAAAATTTTCGTTTAAAGGATGTGGTAGAATCTATCTTTATAGAAATAATCAACAAGGAGAGAAAATAAAAAAATTATCTGCTTTGATCAACAGTCATTTTTCATTTGATCTAGGTTTTTTAGCACGTAGTTATTCTGTCGGAAATATTAAGATATGTACTGTCATATTTTTTATCTTCTTCATTGATGTTGTACATTTTCTAGAATCACTTTTTTCTCCATTTTCTACTAATAATTATATCCTAATATATTTAATAGTTATAATTTGAGATCCCTTACATTTTTGGTATTATCTACTATGTACTTGTTGATTATAGTAGATATTGTTTCAGGACTCGGTCCTTTGGTTTTCTACCCTCATTGCGAATTTCCATGATAAAATATTCTCATGTGAACATTTTTTTCTTGACCATATTATTTGGTTATTGCACTTTCACTTAATATTTTAGGAATGTTTAAATGGAAAAATATTATACTATGCATTCTATTTTTTCTGGTTTATGCATTCATTATTTTTTGTCTTGCCCAAAATTTAGTGTCAAAGGGTTTTATTTTAATTACATATTTAATATGGAAGTCAAATAAATTAAAATGACTTTTTTGAATGGTACCAACTACAATATTTGGAGACAAGAAATGAAGGATTTTATTTTACTCAGGCGATTGGTTCATCCTATTTTTACTACTCTAAAGCTGAAAATAATGTGAGATGAAAAATAGGAGTTCAACCATGAGACGGATTGTGGTTTAATTTGAAAATGAATCTAAGTTAAATTTTTAACCATATTTTCATCATTTATCACTCTATAACATTGGGGGAGAAACTTGAAACTATCAATTATTCCAAAATAAGAAACTATATATTGCTTCTTACCAAACGAATGAATAATTTGAGGTAAAAAATAAGGTAAATCTATTTTTTACGATTTGAGTTGATATCAGGGATGTTTTTATCAATTTTCTAGTTTGGGTATTAATTTTTATGATGAGGTTATAACACTTTTGTTTCCAAACACATCACCCGATTCTTGAGAGAAATTACTTCTAATTCTAACAATTCCTACTCTTAAGGGAGTTGTAATATTTTGTATGGTAATGTATACTATATTAAATGAAAAGGTAATGAGACGTACTCATTAGAAATAATCTTTTGAGATTAAAGTTATTTAGTATATGTGTAGAATCTAGGAAACGTATTAGGGATAGAGCAATTGACGTTATAAAAAATCCCAATTAAAATATAGATCAATGTATACATAATTTTAATGTCATCATTTTTTTTATGAGAAGTAATTTTAAGAAGTTATGTTGTTTGTCGAAAAGAGAATTTAGAATGAAGGAAAATCATTGCGTGAAAATGGTGATGGAGATGATGGTTTCATTTCCATCATAGGGGATGTTTATGTTTTTTATGAATCCATTAGTATTTATTTTGATGAATATTACTAGGTTTTTGATAGAGGATCATGTTTTAATGTGACATCGAGAAAGGATCTCTATATTTAAAGAACCCAGTTAATTTTGGAATCTTTAATTTAGAAGTGATGGTCATGATGATTTTGTAAGTATTAAGAATATTTTTTAGAGACTAGTACAAAAAATAAACTGATTTTCAAGAATGTCATCATGTGCCTAATTTTATATTGAATATTATTTCTAATATCATTACTAATGATGAAGTGTTTACAAGTAATTTTGGTGATTTCCAGTGCAATATTTCTAAGGGTTCTTTTGATAGTGGATTGAGGGAATAATTAGTCTAATTTTTACTGGATTAGTGATTATATTTTTTGTGATACTGCTTGCATTATTGAGCATATTTTTTCTTCCAAGTTATGGAAAAAGATGTTGGTTCACAATAGTGAGAAGTTCATTGATTTTTGGCTATGATATATCTTCTTATTGATTTTATGAGGGTCATATTGGACATGTTTGATCACTATATGGCTAAAAATATTGTATAGGATGTTTTAGTAGTCATTATCTACACTAATGTCAAAGGTGCATGAATTAGTACATTATAAAATTTTTTGTACAATAAAATATAATAGATATAGTGGAATTATATATTTTGTGACATTTATTTATGAATAATCATGTATGTTGTGGGATTATGTTCTGAATTCCCAAATTCATGTGCACTATGTTTTTAAAAAATTACATGTTTCAGTTGTGTGGTATTATATTATGAAATAGAAATTTATTCACAAGAAACATGTTATTGATTATTTTGGTTCATTTCATCTGTATTTTAGGAATAAAGGTATTCGGCATTATAAGATTCCTCCCATGATATCTATGAAAAATGGAATATATTAGAGGATGATCCATTCATTATTTGAAAGATTTCATTGTATGATTTTGTAAGAAAGGTTTTTTGGAAATTTTGGGGGTGAGTCTTTATTTACTAAATCTTATATTATAAATTTATCTTCTTTGGTAGAATTGGAGAAATTCACTCCAACATGTTTTGATATGGTAAATAGATTATGTATGATCACTTACATGTTATTAGATTTTAGTATTTTTCATGTGCATAGAGAAGAGAGATCCAAGAAGGATGGTAAGTTATGATTGATATTTTTTATTCTTTTTGAACTAGATGAACCATGATGAAATATTTAGGGATGAGTAGACTATTATATATATTTATTAGGGAAAAAATATACATCTTTAACATTTGAAAGATATTACATTCATGAGAAATATTCTAATTCACATTTAAATAAATTTTTTGATATTAATGATCATGATCAGGTAAGGAATGATCTTCAGGGTGAAAAAATAGGAAATTATTTTTATAGTGAATTTTTTTTATAATTATCTAGTTCTAATGGTTATTAATTAACCTGATTTTCCACTCTGTATGACATCTAGAAAAGAACAATTTTTTTTCTCATTACTCTCTTAATGAGTATGTTCCCCTCCCTTAAGGGGGGGGGGGTATGAAAATCTTTTTATGTGGAAATGGAAAGATAATATATGGAGAGAGGGGATAAATAAATGTATAATGAGATGAAATAATTTCATGAAATCCATTCTTTTGAGTGGGCTATATTACCTATATGTAATAGAGCATGGAAAATTGGTGGATTTATCATAATAAAAATAAATAATCGGGTTATATTCCATGATACAAGGAATGGGTAGATTTTGAAGCATTATGTTAGAAGAAAGGTAATGATATTGATGATTTTTTTCTCTCTTGTTGTAAAAAATTTCTTCCTTCCAGGTTGTTCTTGATTTGGATGCATGTTGGGATCTGCAAATTTTGCATATGGATGTGGCAATATATTTCCTCTATACATATTATAAGGATGATATTTATATAGAGAAACTAGAGTGTTTCATTGAGATATGTAATGAGAATCGTGATTGCAGGTTATAGAAGTGTTTGTATGTTTTGATCAATACTTTGTCGAATAGGTATAATATAGTGGAATCTATCACTTTTTATATAGGTATCACGAAGACATTCTTTGAAAATTGTGTTTTTAATAAGATATTTACATATGATGATTTTATTCTTCATTTTCATTATATGGATGAAAAGATCATTTTTATCCATGATGCTTCTAGAATTGGTCAGTTGAAGAAGGATCATTTTTCGTCTTTTATTATGAAAGACTTGGGGGAATTAACAATAGATTCTTGGCATATCAATATCATGTGACTAAAAGTCCATGAAATTGGAGTTATCTCAAGAGATATATATTGAGAAAGTTATTTAGAGATTTTATATTTATTGGGTGAATGTTACTATTACTCATCATCCATTACATTTTAAGCTTTTCACTACTCACTCACCTTTTTCTGCTAAAGAAAGGGAAGATATGCAGCACATACCTTATTCATTTGTTGTTTGTCGTTTGATGTATGTGATCGTATATACTAGACCTGATATAGGTCAAGCATTTGTTTTGGTCGTTTTCATTATTTCTAAATCTAGGTAGAGCGAATTTTTGGTTAGTAAAGTATATTCTTAGTTATCTTCATAGTACGAAAACTCTGAGAATTTTTTATAAATTGGAACCTATTATTTTTGATTTATAGATAGATATGTCGCAGGGTTTATTAATTCCAGTAAGTCTAATTCTGGTTATTTTATTACTTTTTTTTAGAGAGATATATAATAGATGTCTAGATGGCAGAGATTTGTTTCTTTATATACCACTATGTCAGAGTTTATTGTAGAAATTGATGCATGAAATGAATTGTTTTTTTATGAAACAAATAATTCAATAGCTCAATTTTAATCAAGAAATATATATTTTGTTTGTGATATTTATAGTGTTATTTTGTGTAATGAATTCCAATTTCATGGTAGGTTGAAACATATTGATATTTTAAATAATTGGATATGATATTCCATTTATTTGAGAGAATTGGAACTCAAAAAAATCCATACAGCTGAAAATGGATCAGACAAGTTGACAAAGAATTTACTTAGTGGAAAATTTGAGGCATTCTTATGGATACTAGTGTTGAATGTGATCCCCACTAGAGTTGGAGGGGGATTTTTAAAGGAACATACTATATTGGTGCACATGATTTCCTTGAAATTAATAAATAGTATAAAAAATAGGGGTTTTTTTATCATGTATGATTTTTAACGTTGTCCTAATGTCACATGTAAATATTTCCTTTACAAGGTTGTGGCATCTAATGTTTTCATAGATATCATCAATACAGAGAGTGAAATCCAAATTTTATGATTTTATTTGATCGAAAATCAATTTCCTTCTGATCATTTTGAATCTTCACCACCTGGTTACACTGTCGATGATCCTTAGATCCATATTGTCATATTCATGATTTTTCTTCTTTCATGGATGATGTTATTTTTTAATATATCCATTTATCTTTATTAAATTTTCTTATTCTGTATATGATAGTTATAATTTTTAGATCACATCCATTTTTTGGATACTCAATTGTCTACTCATCGATTCAAGTGGATCTTATTTCTATACAAGGATCTATGGGTTGTTCCCTCTTTTTTATCCCTTTTTTATATTTATGGTTTGAACAGATTTTTTTTCTTGCACATATTATTTGGTCAATATGGATCTAATAAAATTTTTAGGGTCATTTAAAGGGAAATAATTTTTTTTTGCACTATGTGTTTTCTTTTTTTTCATTTACTTAGTTTTCCACATTTTCCATTGAAAATAGTCAAACCCCCCATCCAATTCACCAAATACTTCTAGGACCTGAGGGATGTACCGAATGGATAATTAGGCATGAGATGTAGCCCAATGGATATTGGGGATTCCAATCCCAAGGGGAAATGCAATCAATAATTTTTTTCAAATTGGGACCACACAACAACTATGAAATGTTTTCATAGTCCATAATCACCTCCTATGTTGTGTTAAAGTCCCTACCTAGTTCAAATTCATGAATTGATCTCTTATCTAAGAGGTGTACCACCACCCCTCTATTTGATGCCTCGTTAGTGGCATCATGATGGTGACACCATTTTAATATGGTAAAACATGCTCTGATGAATCCATAAGATGAAAATAAGATATCACTTTTTGAAATTATTAAGGTTGGGGACCGTCAACAACACTATAGGAAGTGATGATGGCCTACTACAATGTTATATGATGGTTCTGAAACCCTAATACGAAGAAAAACATAAAAAAATGTTTCAACTCGACCTCAGACTCTCCTTGACCACATCTAAAACCATCTCATCTTTTGGGGACCTATGAAACAAGGAATATGGCTATATTGGAATAGTATTAAGGGAATATATAGCATGTTTTATGGTCAGGATACTGGAGAATGTGTGTTTCCTAAGAGGCCAGTAGAGGGTGGCATTTATGATCTTCAGATATTGGTGTTTCTAGTCATTTTCACATATATCCTACATATCATCCCCAATAATGATCCATATCCTTTGATCCGTTAAATGAAGTGGGGACCACTTACAAACATCATCGTACTCTTCAATATGGTTTTCATTTCGTCAATTTCCTTTTTAAAATCATTTCATTTCTATTCATTTAGTTTCTTATTTCCCATATTTGATATATTTATACATAATGTTTGGAATTGTAGGATTTTCTATGAATTTGTTATTAAACAAGTTATTTGATTTAGTTTAATTAATATTATTGAATTAATATTTTATCTGTATGATTACATTCAATGTTACTATCTTTTATCATGAATAGTGAAATTTTATCATACAGTTTTTATTTATCAGAGATACTACATTGTAGGAAAAAGTGAAAAACAAAAAATTTATTATATTAATTAGTAATTGTTGTAGTTATAGGTTATTGTTTCCAAATAGACACACAAATGAAATTTAATGTGAAAAACTAAATCACACAATCATTTTGGAAAATTTATTAATTCTAAACTATGAAAAAACTATATATTAATGATAGTTTTATGAGGGAGTTATAAAAAACTACAACAAACTAGTCTTTTACTAATCTAAAGGTGGATCTTGTATAATTTTTCAATAATTTTTCTGAAATATATATTGTTATATATTGATTTTATCTTTAATTTCCACATCTCACCACCATATATCTCTTCTTCCCTGAGGGATCCTGCCACATACATTTGTTTCAATGAAAGACCCATCACTTATTTCATATCTCAGTGGCTGAAAACTATTTACTATTCATTCGTAATGAATTCCTCACTTCATTCCTAGATCCTAGTATCATCTAATTTTAATTGTCCTCTACATTTACCTCTACATTAGCCTCCCCTTATTATACTAATATTGTATATCCTTAAATTAATTTTCATTTTCCTCATTACAAATCATCACTAAATTTTCATCTCTAAATCTTTATTCTTATAAAATTACTTTCTCTATAAATGGAATGAATTTCTTATTTTATATTTTTTTATTTATTTCCATAATACATAAAATTAGTTTTTCTTCATCACTTATTAATTAAAATATTTACTTAATTTATATTAATATGATCTCCTTCATGGGAGATATCTACTTCTTGGATGATTCTCTATAAGTTGTCTCTCTCTTGAATTTAAATGCACTATTATTTATACATCATATGTATTTCCATTTATTTATTATTTTCATGGTTATTTAATTATGTGATTTGTGTTTTCACAATTATGTGGTTACAACTTTTTTATTTTTTCCAAATGATTCAACTATTTTCTGATGTAGTACATCAAACCAGACATAAGTTGTCTGTCTATATAAATGGATTACTCACTTTTAATGTTTGGAATTTTTTATAGGGAATGTTTCCTTGATTTAAATATACCAAAATGGTCAGTATTAGATCTATTAATTTTTTTTGGAAGATACCATATTTCCACATTCATTATCGAGATATTGTTATATGTCATCATTTATAAAACTACTACATCGATTGATGTTTTTCTATACAATGGGACTTATTCTATATGTTATAGTGGTTCTTCAAACCAAACCAATGTTTGGTCACTATTGAGATTGTTTTCCAACATCAAAGGATCAATATATTGGTTTTACATGCATTGTCATTGTCTCCAAAACCTGACTACCTAGTGTATATCTTGTGATATCACTGAATCAGGTTCCACTCAGAGGTTCCTCGATCCTATTGGGCCACATGTCCTTAAGAACATATCTTCAAATTCTAATGGTTTTCAACTAGAAATGAGGGCCTAGGGTGCGCCTATGGGGAGAATATTCCCTCTTTAATACAGAATATCATAATGAATAAAAAAGATAATAGGTAAATAGTGGAATCAGTGTAAATAGAAGACACAATAATAGTATACTAAATAATAATAGATAAGATGAATTGGAAATAATACTCAAAAGTAAATTATACTTGTCATGTATCTAAAAATATTGAAAACATTGATACGATGTGGAAGACATTACATGCTACAAAAAAGGTTGGAAAAAGGAAACTAATAATCATCCAAAATATTGACCCCGTTCCTGGTTATCTAATACCATTATTTATCCATTTCTAAGAGAATAATATCATGTGTCCCATTAGTACAATTCTATTTTTCAACACCTTAATACATTCAATATTACCAATACCATTGTAATCCAATATGGGGTGTAATAAATCTCATTAGGCCACCACCAATAGCATAATAAAATAAATTACCTGTAATATAAACTGAAATAGAGTGAAAATATGCATATATAAAATTAAATATGTATAAAATCATAAATACCCAAGTACCTGCTTCATCCTTATCCTGTTTCTGAACATGTAACCATTTCATTTATTAATTTTTTTTACCATTTTTATACTTAACTCATGTAATGCATATCCATCACTGATGTCCGAACATAATAATAATAGTGAAGTATCCATGTTCGAACAAGACATCCACGATGGTAAAAATAATGAAATAGATCCAAGTTAATATTCAACGCATCAGTTTCCCTGAAGGTTGAGCCAACTAAACTAATAATGATAAAATGTCTACAAGGGATATATTATAATCCAAGGGGAAACACTGATGGAATTCCAAAATAATAATTATAATTACTTCCTAGGAGTTCATCCTTTATAAAATAGAATAAGTAATAACTAGGAATAAGGTTGTGTACATGGAGCCTCATATCCATTAAAGTCATGCTAGATATAATCATTGAATCTGTGGTATAATATAATGACGATAATTTAGGGATGTTAGGGTCTCATACTCATCATCCACTAATAGAAATGGATAATGTGACAAGGTGGGTATCAATCATGGAAACTGGAATCCCTAATTCAACATCTTGTCCCCGCGGGCTCATTGAATAACCACAGGAATCCACAGATGGCTAGATTCTCTCCACTCCTATAATAATTTCAAAGTGTGTATATAATTACGAACCTTATACATGACTAATTTAATTAATTAAAAGATATAATAATCATTCCATTCAATAATACAATGTTTTCATTCCATTCCCTTCAATAATGTTTCAAAAATATTAGGAAATGAATCCACATATTAGTTAATAGAATAAAATCAATTCATTAGATTCATTGGACATCTGTATATCACAATTAAATGGGATTCTATAAACATTAAACCAAACATTCATTTTCATTTAATACTATCAAGTCATATACGTGGTATACTTGACAATTTAATCATTTAATATTGATTTATGATGTTAAATAACATGAGCTAAAATGGAGAATTGATATGAATATGTGTGATTTGAATTAACAGTTAATTTATTTAATTAATTACATAGATTAATCTATAAAATTTCAGGGAAACTCAAATGGTGGTGCAGATAATCATAACAAGTCACTAAAATTACAACTATGAAAGCCCCACATATAGTATGGATAACATTGCACTTTTAACCACTAAATATGGATGAAATGTTTTATACGATTCATAGAAAATGGGTTGAATAACTATAATTAGGGAACATAAATTTAATAGGTTACACCTAGGGTATTTAGGGAACACACAAGAAAAATTATAAAATTGAAGAAACACAAAGGATTAGTTGTAGACCACCTAACATGTAATCATATGAATCTCCTCATCTAGTATTAGCCTATAGTTCCTATGTTTTAATGAGATATGAAGACTGGGTCTTTTCCCTGAAAAAAGTTAAAATGAAACTGCATAAAAATAACAATGATTACATAATGAAGAATGATGAACAACTAAAAATAAATTATGATCATATCGGTGTTGATACAACAAGATGAACGGTACATCAATCAGACTCCGGGTAGATGAATAGGGTCAATAAATATAATATATTGCGTTGGAATCTCAAAAGGTGAAAAAGATCCACCACTATTCCCTGAAGAGAAAATGAGATGAATGTAGAGTTAAAAAAGTTCATTAATGGTGTTTTTGGGATATCACCCAAAAATAAGCATCAAATGGTTTTGCCACATGGTTGGCCAAACTGTGCACCAACCGTGAACCATATACAATAAGGAGGGAAATTTAACATAGATTGTCAATGTAGTTATGGAAATAGTGTTCCAACTATGAAAATCATATCTGCATTAATGTTTACTGTTTTTCGATCGGTTTCCACCCCTAGAACATAGTTAGGGAAAATTGAGAACCATACGTCACCGAACAATCCAAATGACCACAATTATAATTTTCTATCTATCCCACCTCATATGGTTTCTACTAATCATTTGGAAAACACATTTCTACCAAAAATAGGGGTTATAGGCCCCAAATAAGCTCTGAACACCCCTGAGACACCTGCAAAATCATTAATAATCCTTATTAGGTCCAAATTAAATTATTAGATAAAATTTAAATAGATTGATTCCTATGTGAAAAATAGTTTATTACTATCTTCCCTTTAAGGGAACTCATTCCCAGGTTCACCATCTATGGTTAGAGAAACAATAGATGATAACAAATTAAGAATTGGGCACATATATCAGCTCCCACTCCCAAGTCTCATCTTGTACAGGGTTATGCTACCATTTCACCCATACAAGAGGTTTATACTGGAATCAATGAGCCATAACGATCTATTCAGTGATTCATATTGGATATTCTTCAAATGAAGCATCGACCAGTAAATCAATATCCTCGTGATGAAAAATATGAGATGGGATGGAATGATATTGATGAATCATTGAAACATGAAAGGCATTGTGCAGGGAATGGTACCTCTGAGCTAATAGTAACTAATTGGCTACTAGAACGGCTCTATCATTGATCTCAAACAAACCTATAATGTGAGGTTATAGCTTCCCTTGACTTTTTATTCATAAATTTCATAGTTTTTAAAATACACATAGGAAAATGTGATTTTTAACCATAAAATATTTATTTTTTCTTCTTTAATCAATTTAATAATTCATTCTAAATTGAACAATACACATAAAATTTCTGGTTATTTGATCCTAAACCTATGTCCCTTGCACATTATGAGGACCTAGTATTGCTAACACTTCTTCTTCTTACCCCCATAGGGGCGAATAGCCTGGACTACTATACAAGGACTCAAAAGGATCAATTTGAATCGCCTCCTTAAATATTTTATTTTAATTCTACTCAACGAGTGGGAAATGCTTCTACCATGAACCAATCGACACCAAGATGCATACTAAAATTATATCTTTCATAACATGTATCATCCATTCTGATTGACCCTCAGTATATGAGGTAATATATATCTTCAAAAGAACATTTTATCTATATATTTCTACAATCCTTTCCAAAACTGAGATGTCAAATGTGAATCCCTATCCGAAATTATAGTATAAGGTTCCACATGTAATTGTGTAATCTCATAGACATAAAATATTCCCTACTCCCCAAATAGTAATTTTTCCTATAATGGAAGGAAGTGGGATACATTATTCATTTTGTCTATGGAATCCCAAACTGCATCACAACCTCGAGGTGACCTCCGTAAACAATCTATAATGTCCATGGAAACATCTTCCCATTTTCATTATAGGATTGGAAGAGGATATATCCATCCAATAGGTTATTAGTGCTCCTCTTATACCATCTGACTGGTGGAAAACCAATTAATAAAGCCTATTATCTAATGTTTCTTCTCATACTACCTATATTGGTGTAACATATCTTCATACATATTGGAGATGACTATATGGACTACCCATAGAGAAGCATGTGACTGGTGCATAAAATACTCTCTCATATCATTAAGAATCCCGACATGCCCGTATATACATAGAATGTATTCTCTATCCTTATACCAACTCAGTGGTTGGTCATATCCTGAAATACTATTGTAGTGAACCAAGCCTTCATGATGTAAAAATCTCCTACTCATAACCTTATCATGGAGGGAAGAGGAAAATATCATTGATGAGAGATAAGACTGCATGTGAATATGGTCATACATCATATACATCTTAGAATAGAAAGATATCAATTTCTATTTATCATTGTCTACCTGTATGGATTATCCATAGTTTTCTGACTTAGTGAATTCTATAATTCATTGAATTTTACAGTCATATAAACCAGATCAAAATAGAAAGACTGAAGATACTTTAACCGTCTCTTTTTTTTATGGTTCAATTCATACTATATAAATATATATTTTACGCTCTTATTGTTTGTATACATCAAAATGTGTTCTCAAAACCTATACATTCTCTGGTAACATAAGCCATGAATAACTGTTGTTATCTCATGGTGATTCATCATGTAATTTGGATTAGGAGGGAAATTTTTTTGATATTCTTATTGAAAAACTCATTTCTCATACAACACCCTTTATCCTAGGAAAATGACTATTGCATCATAGAATATAATATAAACTCTTTCAGGCTGGGGAGGAATCAAAAGAGGTTCTAATTAAATCTTCCCATTAAATTCATGAATGTATTTTTCCCACGATTCATACCATATCAACATTACCCCTATTTATAAAACTAGTAAAAGGTGAATCAAGTCATTAGAAGTGCTATACTGAATTCATATAATATCCATCCGAAGCCCAAGAAATAATTTATATCAACAACATTCATAGGACTGTCCTCGAAAAACATATCACCCAACAAATCTAGGTCAACAGATGCTACTGAATCCAAAATAATATGACCCAATAAGTGCACTTTTTCAATATAAATTTGGAACATAGTTGTCTTAGAATAACAATTATACACTCTCAGTGTACTCATAATGATCTCAGTGTGCTTACAATTCTCCCTACGAGTGTGAGAATACAACAATATGTCATCCATATGAATTGTCTTCAATGAATCAAGATAGAGGTAGAACACCATATTTTTCAAAGCCATGAAAACGATAGGTATGTTTATATATTGAAAGATGTTAAAAGATACTAACATAGACCTTAACAGAAATGAAATGTTTTAAAGTGAATGTCTGAAAAACTGACACTATCTTGATGATTGGTCGATCTCACGTTGCTATTAGGAAACGCCCTAGATCCATGGAGTGAGTCAAAGAGACCCCTTATTTGAGGAAGTTGATATTAATACTTGATTATAATCTTGTACATCCATCTGTAATCCACGTATAAATGAAGGGTGCAATTCAACTTCTTGGAATAAGGCCCGATTGAATCTCACATTGAAATGTTAGGCCATATAAAACCCTTGGACTCTAGAACCTCCTATTGTATATTTAGCTCATATATCTCAATGTAATCCTGTATGGAGGAATGAACAATGGATTTTCTCCTGAAATGAGATTAATCATAAATTCGATCTCTCTCTCAAGATGTAATATATAATTATTTTTACGAAGACAATCTATCTAGATGAATTTAGTCTAATATAATCATAGATCATCCATAATGAGATTAGAAATTTTTATAGTCATTCCACATATTCCATATTGATCTCATATTGCACTACAGGCCTCGACATCCCACTCACACATGTATATATTATTGGTTCAATTGGTTGATATAAATGATAACCTACCATGATATATGTATAAAAATTTTAGATATAGAACAAACCAATTCATCACATGAATGACCTCGATGGATTTGAATTCAAGAACAAATAGGACCCACAAGAAAGGAGAATTTACTATATCAAGGGTTCAATCTCTAATTTGTAATATTCCCTCTAATTATACTCCCTACATTTTATCAATTGTAATTAAACAGCTATAGTACAATATTTCCAGCATGAGGCTTTCTGTGATATATAAATATATGAAACCGTTTGAAGAAACTGTATCAAAAAAAGAAAAGACTATATAGGAGGATACTCCAAAAGTACCTCATATTATAAATGTTCATTCACTATGATCCTCGAGTATCAGCTATTATCCAAGCCACTAGCCATATCCTCGACCTTGTGCTACAAGTGGACTACCTAGAGTATGACCATTCTGTTGGCACGAAAGATCTATAATCTTAATTCTATGGCCACAAAAACCTACATGAATAGTCTGTATATTGTTACTCTAACACCAAACCTATCATGGTATACAAGAACATGCCCCTAAAAGTGGAGGTAGTGGGGATCCACTTCCACAAAAAGCTAATGGAAAGGACTAATAGAATCTCTAATGATTCCCCATATGGACACAATAATATCACCCCACAGGGTATCTATAACACTAATGATGTAGGTGAACCAATCATCCAAACTAATGGAACACCATAGAGATACCGCTACATTTACTTTTTGTAACAACCAAAACATTTATCAATGAAATTTCTCCCTTATTATTGTAATTTAATATAGTATAAATCATATAAGATTACCTATGGACCATAATGAAAGCATTATAAACGATGAAATAATGAAATAATAGGTATTTATATTTATTAAAAAACCTATACTGGAGAAATAGAAAATTGACCATGGGATTTGTTGTTTGACACATATGAAAATTAAACTGGCCAAATTAATAGTAACCTTAACTATGAACGTATATATAAAATTTTAGAATTAAAGATATATAATTGTGGTATAATTATATCATAGTCTAAGTAAAAAATTAATTTAAAAATTATTAATTGAGTGTTGGTATTTTGGCAAGTCATAAATATTTAATTTCAATTTTATGATTTATTTAATAACATAGAAGAATTTTTTTTTCATAAATTAATATTTTTTTTCTTATAAATTTTTGATAATTTAATTATACCTTAATTAATTTTTCATTGTAAAAAATTAAGTTTAAAATTTATAATATGTATTTTTTGAGTAAATTATGATTTTAATTAGAAATGTAATTTATCATATATTAGAAAATTATTTTCATAAAATGGAGTTTATTTTTTGATTCTACACATCACAATATTCTTAGGGTGAATTTTAGGTATTTTTCTAAAATACATTAATTTTTGTGAATAGTAAAATATGGTAATTTACAGGAGATTAGATAAACTATTCATTGTTTCATAACTATTGAAAACACTATAATATCTAATTATCCTTCTCTATATAAATTATATAGTAATGATATCTTCCCCATTTCTTGTCTTGGGTCAAAAAAATAAACTAATTATTATAATAATGGTAAAACATGTTATCCTCCACTATGAATACCACCCCTCACAACCTCTTCTCCTCACACGTTTGAATTCTTGGGAAATGACTAAAATATTCTTTAAATCTCCCCAAAATCCCCTTACCCATGTCCAAAAGATTATGTTCTCAACAAAATTACAAACCTAGGTGTCTTAATTTTTTTCTCATGTAGGAAAATTCAAGATGTAAAAATGTCTTCCAATTTCTTTTAATTTCATTTCATGTTCATTTATTTTATAATTATATCCACTCCTCCCCTAATCAAAATAAACTGATAACCCAAGTACATTACATATTCTAAAATTATATCTTGTTAATGGATGATTTTGACAAATTTCCTCATTCTCTCTCTTCTATTCTAAAAATCAAATTGTTATATGCAGTGTGCCAATTTACCAACATCATGTTGGATACACATTCATTTTTCATTAATGCCTACCAAGATGTTAATACAACCTTTATAATCTTTTAAAAATATTTTAAAATTTATGTTAAAAGTCCCCTTTATGTACAGGAACTAACATATAAACATAATACTAATGAAAAAATAATATGGGTTCATTGTGATAAAAACTAACAAAATTTACCAAAAACGATCATCATTAACATTTATCTAATGATTCATCCTCATAAAAAATAAATAAATCATTACAAGATAATTTATGATTCTATAAGATCTCTAATAACATATAATATCCATTCTTTATATTTATCAACATTTTACATGAATATTCATTCGTGTATACACGCTAACCAATCATGAATACTAAGAAAACGAACACTCTTAAATGTTGAAATAAAACTATATAACTAATTGAAAATACAATAATTTATTTTAGTAAAACTATAATGAAAAAAATAAATTTAAAAAGGCTATTTATTCGTTATTTAATAAATTTATTGGGATTTTATATGATAATAAAGATAATAATGTTTTCAAATATATGGTATGGGGAAATCTCGAACCCAAATATCATTATTTTGGCTTTCCCACTTTCACCCAATTTTCAGTATTGAAATTACTATAATGTTATATAAATTTAATTTCTTCCTAAATATATTATATTTTTTATGATATACATTTTATTTACTGGTATTTATGAAAGACACAATTTTTTCAAAAAATAACTCGTCATTAAAAAACACACCTTTTACTTCTCTTGAGAATGATTCATCTTCACTCAAACTAATTTATTATTATTAAAATTATGGTATTCCCTATTTAATTTGGGAATCTAGAAGATTATAAATTAAATATTTGTTAAATGAAACCCATAAAATTCAATGTGTTTTTTATGTCCATGATTGATGTATGTTCTATGTGAAATTCATGATAATATAAATGTTATGATGTGATGGGTGAGCCCAAAATTATATAGCTCTCCAATGCCTTGGGAAATGTGATGCATCTCCTGAGAAAATGTAAACTATTTGTGAAACTTATTCTATCTAAGTATGAAACTATGTTTGGTGTTGAAAACTCTAAAATTTAGTTTCGTTATTATGCTTATTCACATTCCATTCTTTTTCAAATGTTATGACTCATGATTATCACAAATGATACCAAAATTAAGCAATAATAATAAGGAATATGGTAAACCCATTATGTATTGATTCTTGTGTATCTCTATCCTCTTAATATGATTTTATATCACCCATTATATATTTAAATCCTATGGTGATAACATGTACTATGTAGAATGAGAAGGACACTAAGAAGCAGGAGAAGAAGGAATTAAATAGATATTATATTTTTTTGTAAAAATTATGAAGGATTTATGTTTTTATAATCCTTTAGCCTTAATATCATGGTATTTATAACAATATTATGATTTTTATCATTAAAATAATGTAATAGTAATTTAATGGAATATACAGTCATTGTAGTTGTTATCAAAGAATGATTTAGTAAATTTTTGAATTATTATTAGTGAACCATAGTTAAAACCCTTTTAATGAGAATTTGTATAAGTAAAAAACCCTGAATCAACATTTTAGAGAATTCTAAACATAAGGATACAACATGATTTTCCTTTAGAGTTAATTTCAAAAAATAATAAATTATATATTCATGTCTTCTTGAAAAGTGTTTTATTGTATCCTTTTCTATTTATGAAGATGGTGGGAACCTAGACAAACTACGGAAACACCCCATAAAGGGTACAATTTCCCAATTTCTCGAAAGACACACCCAATTCCAAGAGAGGAGGAGTACAAAATTTCAGGGAGATGACTACCATGTTTTCTATGTCTATGAACAATTACATAAATAATGTGGAATATCCTCCATCACATAACAGGGAGAAACTCGCTATCGAGTCTTTAATGTGGAAACAACCACTAGAGTTTATCGGATCATCCAGTGTAGTAGTCATGAAATACTGAGTCAACTCATTGTAGAATATATTTTCTAAAATTCACTATTCGAAGATGGATAAGCTTAATCCTATCATCTATCTTATAGATGGAGTGGCCAACCAATGGTGGGAGATGATTAAGAACACCAATCCGAAAGAAGGAATTGAGAAGATGGAGTGGGATGTACTGAAGATAATGTTTGGCAGAAATTATTTCTCATGAAATATTCTTAAAAATATGGATTTTGAATTCATAAAGGTGAATCAAAAAAGAAAAATAATCTTCCACAACCTATAAAGAAAATTCCACAAGGATTGAATGGTACTCTTCAGTTTTTGTTATCAACAATTATAGAAAATTGATAGATTCATTGGTGGTTCAAAACCAAAACTCCAATAGGAACATTCAATTTGAGACATTAGGAGGTTTGCATAATTTTATTGATGTGATCTCAAAGAGGAGATGGATTTGGGAGAATAGTCATATGGATTTCGTGATAAGAATCAAATGATTGAGATTCTAGGAGAGTGATCTAATGAGAAATGTGGAACAAAACTCCCCCCCCCAAATATCAAAAATGTGGGAAGAAACATCATTTGAACTAACTAAAAGGGTTGGGGAAATTCATCTTGTTTGGGATAGAATTCCACCAGTCTCATGAGTTTCGAATATACATGATAATGTAAGAAACTGTATTGGATGATAAGAGGGCACCACTGATGGTTTAATGCATCAATTATTTGGATAATAGGTACCATGAAAGAAAGTTCACTAATCCTCATGTCCTAGAGTGTAATAAACATCATTAACCACAAAAGACAATGGAGAATTGGAGGATTTATGTCATCCTTACAATAAAAGTGAGCTGAGAAATTGATATCGTAATGTATAGACATATATTCACTAAATAATGGAAAAATATTATTTAATTCTTATTGTATTCATTTCATTATATCATGAAAGTTTTCTAGAACTATTGAACCAATTCCCTAAAACTGTGATGAAGAGATGCCCTAAAAATCCACTAAAAATGCAATCATTGCAACCCATGTGTTAGACACATATCCTATTGGAATATGTGGGATGATTCTTCCAAAAAATCATGTGATACATACCATGGTGGAATTAATTTTCATTATTGGAATAGATTGGATCCCATTATATTTAGAACATATCCACAATTGAGAATAAGAAACATCTTTTAATATTCCGAACCTTCCCATGGTACAAACAAAATGAAAGGAATATCATGAATCCCTATTGAAAAATACTTCAATGTTTTTTTTATTGATTCCATGTGATATAGCATACCTCATAGAAAGCCATGAGTTAAATCAAGGTATCATATTTGGAGAAATTCATAACCTGAGAGAATTTTGTGATGAATTTTTGGAAAATCTACATAGACTTCTCCAATATCATGAGGTATATTTCTCCATAGAACTCAAAACATGGAGAAACTCCTATCTCAAGGTGTCCCTATAGGATGGCTACCATTGGATTGGAGGATTTAAAAATACACTAAGTGATTATATGGACATAGAATTTATATTCCATGATACATCATCATGGTTTGTGTTAGTGATCATTGCCATGAATAATGATGGATCTAAGTGGAAGTGTGTCGAATATTGAGAAATCAACAAGATAACTAGAAATATTATGAGTCCTCCACCAAGGATAGGTGACTTACTCGACCAGTTATGGGGAGCTCAGTACTTCCCATAGGTAGACAATCATTCATTATATCATCTTATAAATTTGAAGAAGGGATAGATTCATAATACATCATTCCATACAAGGTATGGGAACTATGAGATTCTATTTATACCTATAAAACTCAATAACTATCCTTAAATCATTATTGATTTAATAAATAGAGTCTTTATACATTACCTTGAAATTTTTTTGGTTCTGATTATCAATGATATTCTCATCTACTGCAAGGGAATGGAGGAATATGAAAAATATCTATGTATTGTGATTGTAAAATTGAGTAATGATAAATTGTACACCAAGTAAAGAAATCACGAATTTTTGATGGATCATGTATCAATCATGGTAAATATGATCACAGTTGAGGGAGTTTTTTTTGGAACCATAAAAAAGGTGATAGAGAAATGTCCAAGACCCTAAAATGTCATGGAAATCTACAGTTTTTATGGACTAAAAGGGTTCTACCATCGTTTAATGAGCAATTTCTCAGAATATCCAAGACCTCTACCTATTTTAATAAGGAATGGGGTAAAGTATGTTTGAATGGGGAAATATCTGGAAGGATTCAAGAATGTAAATACGAGTCTTATCACAGAACATATACTCACATTATGAAAATGTGGAGACTGATTTTGGACGTACAATGATTCTTAAAAGAAATGTTTGGGTTTTATTCTCATGAAAAATATAATTTGATAGACTATACCTAAAGGCAGTTGTTGATCCATGTGTAGAACTACTCAATGCATGATCTGGATGTTTTATATATGATTTTTGAATTGAAAATATTGCGAAACTACCTATATGATGAGAATTGTGACATATATTCTATCAAAAATAACATAACCTAAATATTCACAGAAGAGAACCTCAAAATTCTTCAATAAAGATGTTTTGAGCTAATAAAGGAATATTATTTCTCTATTTAATGTCATCATATTACTGTGAATAAGGTAAATGATGTTATTAGTAAGAAGGAACCTATTATTCTATTCATCTGGCTAATTTAGAAAGAACCTATCATGATTGATATGGAAAATTTGGATTGTGAAATAATAAGGGAAAATAATAAATATTACCCTATAAAAATGGTTTCCCAACAATCTATCTATTATATTATTAAAAAGGATCTAAGGGAGTATCCAGAGTTACAAAAGAATGTGATTTTAGTAAAGTAATGGAAGCTTCAATAGTTCCATATCGATGACGAGGGTGTAATTCATACCGGAATTTGGCTTTGTGTACCTTCATCACATGGGATAAAGAATGATATATTTTATAATTCACATAGCTCAACATTATCAATCCATATTAAGAGTACCAATATGTACCTTGATCCCCGAGAACACTTCTGGTGGGATAATATGAAGAATGAGATTTCATAATATATATCATGGTACTTGATATGTCAACAACTTAAGGAAGAGTCGCATAAGTAAAAAGTGATGATGTAATAACTGCATGTACACATGTTAAAATGGGAGAATTTCATTATTTAAATTTTCACTCGTCTCCAGGAGACATCTAAATGAAACAATCTAATACGAATTGTGGTAGACAGACTCACCATGACTTCCATCTGTATCACTATTCGAGAAGATATCTCTCTTGAAAAAATTAAAATGATATATATGAAGGATGTGGTGAGACTTCCTATGTCACGAACCAACCCGGGTCGACCCTGAACCGGTCACCCGAGCCGGTCCGCGGCAAGTCCCGAGGGGCGTTCCCGATCCCCCCGGGATGGAAACCAGTGCCGGGCATTAAGACTTGGTCGTTGGGAACGACTTCAGCCCAAAACAAAAGTAAATAGAACAGAATAAATAAACACTAACAGCGGAAAAGAAATAAAAACCACACAACCACGTACCTCCATGTGACCTCTCAGGTCACCACCCAACTAGAGAGCAACCTCGCTCCAACACTGAGCGACTCAAAACAGAAGACCTGCGACTGAAATGGTAAAAGATAGGCGTGAGCACAAAAGTACTCAGTAGGTGAGCCCCACAACAAATCCCAATGCACCGCCAGTAAATAAAGAATCTACCTATTTCAGGTTTGAACTACAATGTATAAAAGTATGCTTTTATAATGTTTCACTTGAAAAACTAAACACGAGCCATTACCCTTATCCTTTTTCAAAAGTTGAATTTCTTTTTATTGATTCTAAATTCGTTCTGAACGATAAAGAAGTGTTACATTTTCAGTTTTACTACACAAGAGAAAATCACATTTTTATTTAAGAACCATTTTCGCAAAACAACCAGTACAAGTGGTAAAGAAGAACTGAAAGTAAACAAGCAGGAAAGACAAGTGCAAGTAAAGGTAAGCAGACAAGGAAAACCAGGTGCAAGCAAAAGTAAACCAGAAGTTATCAGCAATAACCATGGGCGATCCTGAACATCCCTAGAAAACCCCTGGACGTACTCGGGTTCAGACTACCTGCCGGCATGGTACTCCATAGTCAATAACCAACTGGCCGCCCTAACAGCCAACCAGTGGCACATCCCTCCTGGCCTGTCTGTAACTCCAGGGGGTACTAACCCGTCTAATCAGGGTTAGCAAGCAATCGTCACTCGATAATCTACAAGACGCCCAGGAACCCATAGTAGTTTTTGTAACACTGTGTAAGTGGGAGACCCGCGCACGCGTGACTCATCTCACCGCACTTGCCAACCCCTTACACGGACATCGCTACACGACAACCCTCGAAGGGAAGTCCCCCTGTAGAAATGCCCTCACAAGTACGTATATATATATAAATATAAGTATAATCACTTCACATTTATTAAAGTGCCAACCGGGCCGTCATATCATTTACACTTTAAACATCTAACACTAAAACATTTCCAAGGGACATGACATACGCCACACGATTGAAAATCAGAAATGCACTTAGAACATTATTTAAGAAACTCAAATCAGCATCTCAAACCTGAAAAACGTTGGTATCACAAGTAAGAATTCTTTTTCCAAGTTCCAAACGCACCCCACTTTTATCAAGAGCCAAACGGGCCTTTAAACACCTTTTGAAAGAACACCATTTCCAAAATGAAATCCAAATTTTTGTTCGCGTAACAAAGGAAAACATCTTTCATCAACCAAGAGCCACATATAAAGTTTCCAAAACAAGTTCAAAGGTCACACGACGTTTTCTCCAATCAAGGTTCTAAGAAAACAGCATTTTCCATAAACAATACATCTACAAATTTACACACGCCAAAAACATTTCAAAACACAATTTAACATGACTTTAATTATTCAGGAAGAACCATTTAGCAAAACTACCATGGAAGCACACAATTAAATCCAAGAAAACTCTTTTAATGAAATGCTAGAATTAAAACAACTTTTATCATCAGCAGATCACCAAACTATAGATAACTACTTAATAATACTTTTGAATTTGCTGAAACTTAATAAAAAGTCAAGGAATAAATAAATTCCAAATTTAAAGGCGAGTGCAAAGGGAGACCTACCTCAAAAACCGAGCGCGACGGTAAAAAGACCTTGGAACCAAGGCGCGATGACACGACGTGTGTCCGAAGCCACGTGATGAAGTCCAACACTCTCGAAACTGAGGCGCGGAGACAGCAGAACCTCAACGGAAAGTAGAACGATCCTTTGCGGACAAACTGTGTACGCTGAACAGTGGAAAAAGTGCATGTCACTCAACCCGCGACAGAAAAAGGATTATTTAAAATTAAATAAAAACACTAAGATAAATATATATAGGTAAATAAATAATAAATACATGAATAAATAAATAATCAAAAGAATAAACAAATAAAGAATTAATTAATTGACAAATAATTAAATGAATAAATAAATAACACATACAACAATAATCAAGAGAATAAATAAATAACAATAATAATTTAGCACAATAATAATATAATAGTAATAACAATATTAATATAATAATAATAATAATAATAATAATAGCATACCCAATAAATTAATGATAACCATAATAATATTGATAATATAATAATAACATAATCAAAATTATAATAGTATATTAAAGGTAATTATAATAATGTAATAATATTAACATAATAATAATAATAACAATAATCTAATAATATTAATAAAACAATAATAATAATATAAAAAGATAATAACAATATTAATATGATAATTAAAATATTAATAATAATAATTATAACAATAGAGATAATTATAATAATAATAATAATATTAATAATAATGACAATACTAATAATGTCAATAATTATACTTATAATGATATAATAATAATAATGTAATAATAATATTATTAAACATGATAAAAGAAAACATTATAAAAAAAAATAAAAACACTCACAGCGGAGTGGGGGGCGCGGATACTGGAAGGAGGTTGCGCCGGGGAGCCGAGACGAGGCCGGGGCACCGACGGGTGCAGCAGGGTGCGGGCTCGGTGAAAGGCGAGAGGGGCGCGGCGGTTCCAGGCTGGGGTGAGGCTCGGGCGCCGGATGAGCAGGGGCGAGGCCGGGATAAGCGCTGAGGCGCTGGGGGGGGGGGAAAGCGGAAGCTGGCGCCGGAGAGGAGCGACGGAGGCGGTGCTGAGCAGCGGGGGTTCGCGGGTGCAGCTGGGCGAGCCGGGACGGGGTGGAGGCCGGGAGCGGCGAGCTCGGGTGCAGGGAGGCGGAGCGCCGGACGAAGGAGAGGCCGGAGGCCGGGCGAAGCAGGGCGGCGGCTGCGGACGCCGGAGGCAGGAGGGGAGGCCGGGGATCGGCTGCTGGCTCGGTTGAGGCGGAGGCGGCGGTGCGCAAGGGGAAACCGGGCCGGGACGACGGTCGGGCGCGGGCTGAAGGAGGAAGGCCAGGCGCGGCGGTGAAGGGGGCGAGGGCGAGGCCGTAGCACAGGAGGGGAAAGGAAGAAAACGAAAAAAAAAGAAAGGAAACGGGGAGAGGGGAGAAGAGGGGTGGCGGCTACGGGGAGGTGTGCGGCGATAGGGTAGAGAAGGGTTAGGTCTAGGGTAGGTTTATAATATATATATATACATATATATGATGAAAATAATAATATCAATGATTATAATAATAATAATAATTTTAATAATGTTAATAATTATAATAATAATAATAGTAAATCAATAATAAAAATGTATAATCATAATAAAACCTTTTTAATAATAATAAAATTTATCATATTAATAATAATAGAACTTATAATAATAATAATAATAAAACTTAGATAATGATAATAAAACTTACAATAATAATAAATAATAAATTAGTTAATTCAAATAATAAATGTTTTGATCAAATATTTAAAATAAAAATTTTAAAATAATTTGAAGATGTTACACACATATATATATATATTTATACATATATAGTTCTATATATATATACACACATTATCATACATATATCTATGGCCATACATAAACATATATACAATAATCATAACACAAATAAAAAGTTACTAATAATAAAATACCAACATAAAAATTATAAAATTTAAAACGCCGGGTGAACACACTGTCACCCGGGCTGAACGCACGGTCACCGCTGACAATGCGGTGACCGCGCACCGGCGCGAAACCGCCAATGCAATTAATCTCCGAAAAATTTAAACCGGGACCAAGAAAAGAGAAAAATTATGGACGTCCGCGGTCGGGGTGTGACAATTCTCCCCACCACAGACACTTTCTGCCCCCAGAAAGTCACCAGGCCGCAAGTCAACCAAAAACCAAGTCTATGCCCAAACACAACTAAAGGAACCAGAGAGGATTGAGAATCTCGAGGATGACCTTACTCCACACAGGTCACACCCGACCGATTCAGGAGGAAAACTGAGGTCCGAGATTAAGGGGAGAACACGAAGGGTTCTCCCCACCACAAGAACTCAAGTTGTGCCGAAAAGGTGACCATTTAAATAGAAAACCCCAGGAAGGGGGGGGGTCGACGCGGGAACTCCCAACCAATTCAAACCAACTCTCACAACACGATTACTACAACACCTCCGTCTAGACATTAAATCCTTGACCAGAGTCAACAACCTTCAACACCGGTGAAAAACCATAGAAAAACATTTAACCAACATCAGATTGGAGACATGATCCATTGAAGTCCATAAAACATAACCACATCGACAACATAACTACAACAAGGTCAACCCACACGAGGGTCAAACACACCTTTCGAAAGACACACGATTTAGACAATCACCTCCACATGACAAGTCTGCTTAGATTATCATAGAGCCAGTCCATCATCACTTTATAGAAGAACTACGCATTTACAACGCTGTTGAAACTTCAGTAGCAGGAAAACAAGTATGGAAGAGGTTCCTAATTGCTTCACCGTCCACACAGAATACAGAACTTGGACCAAGGCTTCACACCCCTGGGGACTCCTGACTGTGCGCGAGCTTCACCCCGAGACTTGTGGCTGGGGCTCTGATGGCTGAAGCATCTTCTGCCTCACAGTCAGGTACTGACATTCTCCCATCACAGCTTCCTCTTCAAGCGACACTTCTTGCAAAACTTCTCCAGATGACCCAGACAACCACAGCGATGACACGTCTTCGGAGGGTTGCGACAAGACGACTTTAAATGCCCGAAACGACCACACTGAAAGCATACCATCGAACGATCTGATGAACTGGAAGCTGGGACCAAAGGGGATAACTCATTAGGAACAGGTATCTCTGGCGCCTTTTCCTCACCAGAGGGGGAACTCTTATGAACAACAACAGGGGACGCTGAAGTAGTAACCACCCGCTCACCGGAAAGCAACTCAGCCAAGAAAGCTTTCTCCACCAGCTTCTCGAAACAAAGGTCTTTAGAAGGGAGGACACGCTCCTTGATCTCTGGACGAAGGCCTCCAGTGAAAAGAGAGGCCTTCATGAGCTCATGCGACGCTACATCTGGAGAAAAGGAAATCAGATCCTTGAAATGGTCAACATATGCCTTCACCGTCCGTTGGCCTTGCTGAATATGCACAAGCTCTCTCTTTTTCTCCAGCATCACTTCCTCAGGTACAAACCATTGGATGAAAACGGTTCTGAAGACATCCCACGTCATTTCACCTTGCGTTGACGGTGGGGTAACCATCTTCCACTGGTCCAGAGCTGGACCCTCAAACAACTCCATAATTGCACGGACCTTAACACTATCGGGAGTTCCCAATATTCTAAAGACACGCTCCACTTCCTTGAGCCATTTCACTGCTTCTAACGAACCCTGATAAACATGGAGAATAGGCAAAGTCTAAGGAGGACCAAAAACTGGGCATGACATATCCGAATCCTTAGAGACCTTTCTGGGCGGCATTTCCTGAGCGACATATAAAACACAAGGCCAAAACCCACATCAAAACGAAGCAACATCAATAAAAGCGTCTTCATCAAAAACAGTCAGCACATGGACCAAACCGATACAACACAACCCAAAACAAAATCTCCTTTTTAAAATCCCCTTTTCATTTTTGATTTCAAAACCACCCTTTTTCAAGATCACTTTCCAAAAACCAATCCACTTTCAAACCAAAACTTTCCAAAACCGTTTCCCATTTAAAACCAGTTTAGAAAACAAATTCAAGCGTTAAATTTCAAACACCCAGGTAATCTCATGAACCGTTGCACATGTCTTTATCCACATTTCATTCATACGTGCATCAACACACACTTTCCATGCATTCTCACACATGTGCAAACGTCCATAAAGAGGAACCGAGGTTTCAACCCAAATCATTCTTGTCCAATTCCAAGCAAACAACAGATTTTCAAATCAAGAGATTTCAGTTTCAAAACCCATTTTATATATCTAAAGTCCTTTAAAAGAAACCAGTCCAATTTTCAAAAACCTTTTTCATTTCCAACAACGCACTCACACAAACCAAAACGAAAGCAGCAACCAAATTTGCATCAATCACTGAAATGAGGGACTAGTAGTCACGCTCAACCTGGCGACATGGTAGTGAGTCATGTCCCAAGTCAGCGTCGACCACTAGGAGGAATTCAAGCCACGTACTCGGACTCCACATGGGTCACTACTCCATGTGAAATCACGACGTAACGTCGGCTTGCCTCCATTGTCATCTCTCAATCCAAAACAAACCAGGAAAGACAAGGACACAATTCCCAAACTACCCCTGGTAACTCGAGGATTAGTGTGAGCAAGAGTTCGCGACGCTCTTCCCGTACCTACCCCTCGAGTTCCGACAGTCCTAATCTCCTTCTACCGGACAACCCAAATAACAAGAACCTCTGATACCATTTTGTCACGAACCAACCCGGGTCGACCCTGAACCGGTCACCCGAGCCGGTCCGCGGCAAGTCCCGAGGGGCGTTCCCGATCCCCCCGGGATGGCAACCAGTGCCGGGCATTAAGACTTGGTCGTTGGGAACGACTTCAGCCCAAAACAAAAGTAAATAGAACAGAATAAATAAACACTAACAGCGGAAAAGAAATAAAAACCACACAACCACGTACCTCCATGTGACCTCTCAGGTCACCACCCAACTAGAGAGCAACCTCGCTCCAACACTGAGCGACTCAAAACAGAAGACCTGCGACTGAAATGGTAAAAGATAGGCGTGAGCACAAAAGTACTCAGTAGGTGAGCCCCACAACAAATCCCAATGCACCGCCAGTAAATAAAGAATCTACCTATTTCAGGTTTGAACTACAATGTATAAAAGTATGCTTTTATAATGTTTCACTTGAAAAACTAAACACGAGCCATTACCCTTATCCTTTTTCAAAAGTTGAATTTCTTTTTATTGATTCTAAATTCGTTCTGAACGATAAAGAAGTGTTACATTTTCAGTTTTACTACACAAGAGAAAATCACATTTTTATTTAAGAACCATTTTCGCAAAACAACCAGTACAAGTGGTAAAGAAGAACTGAAAGTAAACAAGCAGGAAAGACAAGTGCAAGTAAAGGTAAGCAGACAAGGAAAACCAGGTGCAAGCAAAAGTAAACCAGAAGTTATCAGCAATAACCATGGGCGATCCTGAACATCCCTAGAAAACCCCTGGACGTACTCGGGTTCAGACTACCTGCCGGCATGGTACTCCATAGTCAATAACCAACTGGCCGCCCTAACAGCCAACCAGTGGCACATCCCTCCTGGCCTGTCTGTAACTCCAGGGGGTACTAACCCGTCTAATCAGGGTTAGCAAGCAATCGTCACTCGATAATCTACAAGACGCCCAGGAACCCATAGTAGTTTTTGTAACACTGTGTAAGTGGGAGACCCGCGCACGCGTGACTCATCTCACCGCACTTGCCAACCCCTTACACGGACATCGCTACACGACAACCCTCGAAGGGAAGTCCCCATGTAGAAATGCCCTCACAAGTACGTATATATATATAAATATAAGTATAATCACTTCACATTTATTAAAGTGCCAACCGGGCCGTCATATCATTTACACTTTAAACATCTAACACTAAAACATTTCCAAGGGACATGACATACGCCACACGATTGAAAATCAGAAATGCACTTAGAACATTATTTAAGAAACTCAAATCAGCATCTCAAACCTGAAAAACGTTGGTATCACAAGTTAGAATTCTTTTTCCAAGTTCCAAACGCACCCCAATTTTATCAAGATCCAAACGGGCCTTTAAACACCTTTTGAAAGAACACCATTTCCAAAATGAAATCCAAATTTTTGTTCGCGTAACAAAGGAAAACATCTTTCATCAACCAAGAGCCACATATAAAGTTTCCAAAACAAGTTCAAAGGTCACACGACGTTTTCTCCAATCAAGGTTCTAAGAAAACAGCATTTTCCATAAACAATACATCTACAAATTTACACACGCCAAAAACATTTCAAAACACAATTTAACATGACTTTAATTATTCAGGAAGAACCATTTAGCAAAACTACCATGGAAGCACACAATTAAATCCAAGAAAACTCTTTTAATGAAATGCTAGAATTAAAACAACTTTTATCATCAGCAGATCACCAAACTATAGATAACTACTTAATAATACTTTTGAATTTGCTGAAACTTAATAAAAAGTCAAGGAATAAATAAATTCCAAATTTAAAGGCGAGTGCAAAGGGAGACCTACCTCAAAAACCGAGCGCGACGGTAAAAAGACCTTGGAACCAAGGCGCGATGACACGACGTGTGTCCGAAGCCACGTGATGAAGTCCAACACTCTCGAAACTGAGGCGCGGAGACAGCAGAACCTCAACGGAAAGTAGAACGATCCTTTGCGGACAAACTGTGTACGCTGAACAGTGGAAAAAGTGCATGTCACTCAACCCGCGACAGAAAAAGGATTATTTAAAATTAAATAAAAACACTAAGATAAATATATATAGGTAAATAAATAATAAATACATGAATAAATAAATAATCAAAAGAATAAACAAATAAAGAATTAATTAATTGACAAATAATTAAATGAATAAATAAATAACACATACAACAATAATCAAGAGAATAAATAAATAACAATAATAATTTAGCACAATAATAATATAATAGTAATAACAATATTAATATAATAATAATAATAATAATAATAGCATACCCAATAAATTAACGATAACCATAATAATATTGATAATATAATAATAACATAATCAAAATTATAATAGTATATTAAAGGTAATTATAAAAATGTAATAATATTAACATAATAATAATAATAACAATAATCTAATAATATTAATAAAACAATAATAATAATATAAAAAGATAATAACAATATTAATATGATAATTAAAATATTAATAATAATAATTATAACAATAGAGATAATTATAATAATAATAATAATATTAATAATAATGACAATACTAATAATGTCAATAATTATACTTATAATGATATAATAATAATAATGTAATAATAATATTATTAAACATGATAAAAGAAAACATTATAAAAAAAAATAAAAACACTCACAGCGGAGTGGGGGGCGCGGATACTGGAAGGAGGTTGCGCCGGGGAGCCGAGACGAGGCCGGGGCACCGACGGGTGCAGCAGGGTGCGGGCTCGGTGAAAGGCGAGAGGGGCGCGGCGGTTCCAGGCTGGGGTGAGGCTCGGGCGCCTGATGAGCAGGGGCGAGGCCGGGATAAGCGCTGAGGCGCTGGGGGGGGGGGGAAAGCGGAAGCTGGCGCCGGAGAGGAGCGACGGAGGCGGTGCTGAGCAGCGGGGGTTCGCGGGTGCAGCTGGGCGAGCCGGGACGGGGTGGAGGCCGGGAGCGGCGAGCTCGGGTGCAGGGAGGCGGAGCGCCGGACGAAGGAGAGGCCGGAGGCCGGGCGAAGCAGGGCGGCGGCTGCGGACGCCGGAGGCAGGAGGGGAGGCCGGGGATCGGCTGCTGGCTCGGTTGAGGCGGAGGCGGCGGTGCGCAAGGGGAAACCGGGCCGGGACGACGGTCGGGCGCGGGCTGAAGGAGGAAGGCCAGGCGCGGCGGTGAAGGGGGTGAGGGCGAGGCCGTAGCACAGGAGGGGAAAGGAAGAAAACGAAAAAAAAAGAAAGGAAACGGGGAGAGGGGAGAAGAGGGGTGGCGGCTACGGGGAGGTGTGCGGCGATAGGGTAGAGAAGGGTTAGGTCTAGGGTAGGTTTATAATATATATATATACATATATATGATGAAAATAATAATATCAATGATTATAATAATAATAATAATTTTAATAATGTTAATAATTATAATAATAATAATAGTAAATCAATAATAAAAATGTATAATCATAATAAAACCTTTTTAATAATAATAAAATTTATCATATTAATAATAATAGAACTTATAATAATAATAATAATAAAACTTAGATAATGATAATAAAACTTACAATAATAATAAATAATAAATTAGTTAATTCAAATAATAAATGTTTTGATCAAATATTTAAAATAAAAATTTTAAAATAATTTGAAGATGTTACACACATATATATATATATTTATACATATATAGTTCTATATATATATACACACATTATCATACATATATCTATGGCCATACATAAACATATATAAAATAATCATAACACAAATAAAAAGTTACTAATAATAAAATACCAACATAAAAATTATAAAATTTAAAACGCCGGGTGAACACACTGTCACCCGGGCTGAACGCACGGTCACCGCTGACAATGCGGTGACCGCGCACCGGCGCGAAACCGCCAATGCAATTAATCTCCGAAAAATTTAAACCGGGACCAAGAAAAGAGAAAAATTATGGACGTCCGCGGTCGGGGTGTGACATCCTAGGCTTCCACTCTCGATTGTATCTGATCACCATCAAAGGTTCACATCTAAATTATGGATGATCCTTCAATATGCATTGAGTGCTAAATTAAATTTCATTATGGACTATCACCGCCAAACTAATTGTAAATCTGAAATGAATATTTATATTCATGAAGATATATTAAGAGCCTTTCCAATATAATTCAAAGGTGGATGGGATCAATATCTCCCATTGTTTGAGTAATCATATAACAATACCTTCCACTATTGTGTTAATATCACTCAATATGATGCTCGTAATGGAAAGTGGTGTAGAATTCAAACAATATTGGAGAAGTTGGAAAACTAATGATACTTGGAATGGATATTGTTCAATAGATAGAATTGAAGGTTTATCCTATAAAAACACATATAAAACCTATTCAGATTCGGAAAAACGACAATGCTGACTTCCATTAAAGGGACAAGGAGTTCAATGTTGGATATAAAGTCATCCTTCGAATATTACCATGGATGAGATTCATGCAGTTTGGAATGAATGGGGAGCTAATCCAAATTCACATAGTCGCTTTTGAGATCCATGACTTCATAGGAGTCATGTCCTATTATCATGAACTTCCATTTAATATGGATCATGTTCATAATGAGTTTCGCATATCATTGTTGAATATGTACATACCAAGTCCATCACATGTACTGAACTCAAAGGTGCTATTGTTGGAAGATAATCTCTCTTTTGAAGAGTATCCAATAATGATTCTAGACTGGAGATATAATTTTCTATGCAACAAGAAAACCCTACATGTCAAATAGTTGTCGAGGAACCATAAGTATGAAGAAGCAACATTTGAACTGGTGCATGAAATGGAGAATGATTACCCTCACAATTTTATGTAAAACTTAACTTCTAGGGTGAAATTTCAAAAGAGGGGACAATGTAACGACACATAATTTTATCAATGTGATTTAACAATTCCAAATATAATTTAATCGGGTTTAAATAAAATAAAAGATCTTAGATACCATAACAAAAAACTTATATATGACGATTCAATGAAATAATATGTATTTAAAAAAATTAAGAAACCTATATCGATGAAATAGTAACATGAACATAGAAATAGTAATATGAGTCTTATGAATAGAAAATCAAAAAAATGAATAGTAACCCCAACTAGGAAGGTATAAATAAAATTTAGGCATCTAATAAATAAAATTATTGTATAATTATATCATAGTCTATGTAAATAAATGTTTTAAAAAATATTAAATAAGTGTTTCTATTTCTGTAAGTCGTACATATTTAATTACAACAAAATTATTAATTAAAATTTTAGTATAATAATTATTTTCATTAGAGGTATTCATAAATTAATAATATTTTTTTAATTATTTTAATCTAATTTTATGATATATAAATTAATATTTCAGAGTGTTAAGAAATCGTTTTTAATTTTAAAATCTGTAATTTTGAATTACACAATGATACTAGTTAAAATTTTAATTTATCATATTTATAAAATTCTTTTACAAAAATGGATATCATTTTTTTATTCTACAGGTTGAATAATGTTTAGGGTGAATTTTTTGGCCTTTTCAAAATACATGAATTTTTTGTGATTAGTAAAATATTGTAATTTATGGTATAAATATAGTATTATGTGATTCATCAAAAACATAAGAACTATAATATCGAATTATAATCCCACATATACTGTATTTAGATATAGAATCATCACTCTTTCTTGTCAGGAGAAAAAAATCTAATGATTAAAATAATGAGAAAACACCCCTCTTCTCCAATATAAATACCAACCCTAACTAACTATTCTCCCCAAAAATCTCATTATTTTAGCCCTTTCCAAATTCAACTCAAATATAATAACAATCATCATCCCTAGTTCGAATACGTTTTGGTCCCAGCATAAGGAAAAACCTATTCATCTTAAGGAGGCTCTCAAGGAGGATAATTCAATAGGTAAAAACCTCTTCCCCTTTTTGTCAATTTCATTTCATGTTCTATTATTTTTGTATAATATTCTAAACTACCCTATTACAAATGTAATTTTAACTATATTACCATACATATAATAGAATATGATACTTTTAATGTATTATACATCATTAAACTTCTCTCTCCCCCTCTTTTATTCTAGAAATGAAATTGTTGCCTTTTATGTGTCAATTTACTGACATCATCTGTGATGCACATTCATTTTCCATTAATGCCTCCAAAGATGTTAATAAAAAAATTATAATGGATGAAACATATTTTAATGTGAATGTTACTATAATAATTATGTCCTATAACTAAAATATATACATAATACTACACGATATAAAAAACGAGTTTTTTTGTGATAAAAAACTGCCAAAATTGACCAAAAATGATTATTATTAACATTTATCTAAGGATTCAACCTCATAAAATATAAAACTATTTATTATAAGATGATTTATACATATATAATATCATTAATAACATATAATAATTTTTTTTGGATATTTATCTTCATCTTCCACGTACTTCCACACATGTTTACAGGCGAACTAGTCCTGAAAACACAAGAAAATGTACACTTCCAAATGATGAAATTGATATTCAAAACACATCAATATTCAAAAAAAATAAACTTAATAAAACAATATTTAGTCAAATTCTCATATAAATGATTCTTTATTTGTTTATTATTAATTCTAATTTGATTATACAATATTGTAAAGAGAATAATGTGTTCGAAAATAAGGTAAGGGGAAATATCGAACCAAACTCTCTTTCTTTAGGTTTTCCATAATTCTACCGATTTTCAGAAAAATTATTATTTTAATGTTCTTTAATTACCATTTCATCATCATTATCATAATTTTTTTGGATAATCATTTTTTATACTAAATTTTATGTAAAAGACAATGTTTTTTCTAAAAATAACTCTTCTATAAAAAAAACTCCACTTTGACATCTCATGGGATTAGTTCTTCTTCACTCAAGATTAGTGAATCTAATTACATGTATGTTATTCTCTATTTCATTTGAGAACACCAAATTTTATGAAAATATAATTTTTTAAATGAAACCCATTCATTTATATGTGGTATTTTATGTCCAATATTTATATATATTATACATGGATTTCATAATAATTTATATTTTCTGAAGTGAAGGGTTCGCCCTGAATTATATAGTAATTCAATTAATTAGGTAATGTGATGTATCTATTAAGAAAATTTTAATTATTCTTGAAAATGATATATATTTTGTGAAAACTATGTTTGGTGTTGAACACTGAGGGATGATGTTTCATTTTTATGAATATCCACTTTCTGTGCCTTTATCTAATGTTTCCTCTTGTTATTATGATGATGATCCCATGATTATGTTATGATGATTATTATTAATATCGCCCCATTTTATATTGATTCATGTCATTCTATATCCTCTTATTAGGCTCTTAGAAAACCCATTTTGATGTATAACCTTTGGTTCTTACTTGTACTACGGAGAATGAGAAGACCACTATGAAGTTAAAGAGCAAGGAATTTAAAATATATTAATCTTTGATTTTGTAAAAGTTATTTATGTTATTGGATTTATAATGCCACTAATCCTTTGGTTCCTTGTATTTCTAATACTATTATGTATTTATCATTAAAATTATTTAATTGTAATGTAATAAAAATAACGGATGTTATAATTAAGAGGCTACTCCCTTGACGAGAATCCTTGAGGGAACGTTTCCTAGAACAGGATGAACGTTTGGTAAACATGGAAATTTATCATCTATACTTGGTACTATTGTAGTACCTTGGGTTGCGCTAAGTAATAGAATCCTTATTGATTATTTTGGAAATGGTGGGAATGAGACAGATATTCACTTCTGTATGGATATAATTCTAAAGTCTATCCTTGAAGTGTCTAGAACACAGAAGCTCATCCCCAGAAAGAATCTAAGAAAATTGCTACAACTCCATTTGACAAGATGAATAATCCATAAATAACAAAGCTCCTTACACTAGATGTATAAGCTCTTAGTGTTTGAGAAAATGTGTACTCATATAAAATAATATGTAGATCATACCATACAATTCTCTAATGGTGAAAATCCTCAGTAATTACCAACCACCAATGTCGTGATGAATAACACATCTTGTGAGTAGAAAAAATAATCCTCTACTGTAGAGGAATATCCATATTTTCTAAGATTGACATTGTGGCCTCTATCTAATACATGGAATCCTATGGCTATCCATCCCTCAAGTTGGTTGGAGAAAACAACTGCCGAAATCACATGTCAAATCAACAATCATTGGTTCAGGTCCTAGGGAAACATCCATAGACTGCATTTGACATTAGAAACTACCACGAAAATTTGCATCAGTTACCAAATCATGTATAAAATTTACTGCCTTATGGGGGAAACTTGGATGAAATACTAGTTTCACAAGGGCCATGACATCTATAACATGGTCATCACCACACCCAAATGAACTATACAAAGACACCATGGAGTCCTTATCCTACATAATCAAAGAAAACTCGTCATTATAATATAGAAGTTGATATATATCAATAATAATGAAATTTGAATGATATGATGTGCACACCACACATGTAATACTACCCCAACTACATGTATAGGTGGACATGTGTTGATATGTGATCATGTATAATTTTATGGGGTTCTCAAAGATGAAGGGTCAACCATACCTTTTGTTTTCATTTACTTGAATCAATTTATTTGATAAGTCAGATTCATCTTTTTATTTTTTTCATTTTCAAATTTTCACAAATCATGATTCATTTAAAATGTATCAGAATTCCAATTGAATAAAGGCACATACCCATTTTCACTGAAATGTTCACCCAATTATTTCAATTTATTGGCTCGAGTCATTAAATTAACAATCGAACCCATGAGGGCCCATACACCTCACGAATTGAAATAAGTAATCACTGAATTGCATCCAGAAATAAGAACAAGAATAATATAACTACCTTAGCATAATTCAATAGTCATATTAAAAAAAGAATAATACAATTAGTGAAATGAACATATATGACATGGCATTAAATTTTCATCTGAATTCATGGTGCCAATGAAGATGCATGTAACGATTATCCTTTCCACAGTATTATTAGGCCATGGATGAAATTAACTCCTAATCAAGAATAATAACATTAACCATCACATAGCATGTGTATCACCCATAATTGTAAGGATATTAACTATAATAAGAAAAATCATCATAACATTTACAATTCAGGAAACATGGAATATTCTCCCAACAAGGGTTACCTATGGACAAGTATGACTTATAACCAAGCTATAAGTGTTCTTAATCCCAGTACTATTGATTCTAAAAGGTAACAAAAGAAGGGAACAACTATGATGCATCTTTGTGACATCATGAACAAAGGTTTAACTTAGAGGTTCCCTAAGCTCAGGGGTCCACATGGTGCTAAGATGATCTCCCGGAATGTTGGAGGATTCTGACTAGGATCGTGGGCCTACGGTGTGTTAATGTAATGACTATTATCTCATTAATTGAGTGCAACAAAATATACCTATATCATTATAGGTAAATTATGGATTCAATATAAACTGATTGAACAATAGAAGACGACTGAATAATAAAAAATAGGTACAACTGGTAAAAATAATCAAAAGATGATGATGCATGTCACATATCTAGAAATCTAGAAAACATGGATATAAATAAGAAGGAATTATATTCTATACAAAAGTAGATAAAAGATCCAAAAACTATCTATAATACCAACACCTTGTCAGGTTATCTGCTACCAAGGCATTCCTTCGGGCATCCTAGGATGGCTTTAGTCTAACAAGTCTTGTGGCAATGTTTATGTTCATATTCAATTAGGAATGATATACATTTGTCATTTTTATAATTAGGCCATGTATTAATAATTCCATTCAAAATGAAAATATGTTCCCTTCATGGATATCATTAGTGTTAAAAGTCTATTAGGACATGAAAATTATATCATTTTGTATAAAACACAATCAATTTATTATGTTAATTCCTCAACCACCATTTACATGGAAAGGGGTGATACAAACATTCAACCAAACATTCATTTAAATTTAAATATTCCAATTCATAAACATTGAATAAATTCAAATTTATCTATTAATGATTGATATATAATGTTGAATAATTTACCTTATGTGGTTCATCTTATAATCATATGTGGTCTTGAAATTAACAATGTTTTTATATAATAAAACATTTATCATCATCAAGGTAAATTCAAGGCACACTCAAAGAGTGTCACAAATAATATTAACATGTCATTAAAACCACTAATATGTTATCATCCTACAAGGGATTTATATAATTGAGGGAGAATCCTCCAATAGTGGATAACATATTTAATAGGGTTCATAGAATATGGTTCTAATGAATATAATAATGGAAAATCTATTTAACTTTACGTTCTAAGTGAAACCAGTGGAAACAGATGTATCTTATCTGAATTTCATATTTTCATATTATGTTTTGAATAAAAATATCATATTAGTAATTATTTAGATGAGATAAATACCATGTAATCTATACTAAGATGACTCTCTACATCTAGTATCACCCTCTAGTTTATCCTGGATTGGAAGAGATCTGAAGAATGGATCAATTCCAAGAAAATAGGGCATATGATCCTTCATATGAAAAGATTGATTGATTTTAAAAGGAATGATATAAAAATAAAAACAAATGAAGATGTTATTGTTTTAGATCCAACAAGATGAAATAGGTTTCTATTGGGATCTTGATGGGTGAACAATACTAAAAGCTATAATAGATTACTTTGGGATAACAAAATGGGAGAAAATGATCCATTGATATCGGTTGGAGAGAAAATGAGATGAAGACAGAGTTAAATGTTTTAATTAAGCGTGTTTATCTAAAATATCCCAAAAAAATGAATCACATGGTTTGGCTTCATGGTTAGACAAAAGGTGCATTAACCATTCACCATCTACTATATGTACAGGAATATAACAATGTAATGCCACATGGTTATTAAAAATGTAGACCATCTATGTGAAACACCTATTCTAAAATGTAGGTAGTTTTCCATGGGTGTGTGTCCCTTATCACATTGTTTGCAGAGATCATGTTCCATATATCCCCCCAATTTTCACTATGCACGTTTAGATGTATCCATGTGTCTTGTCCTAGGTTTTTCTACTAACTATGCGGCTCTAATATTTCAACCAATATGAAGGGTTTGGGGCTACAAACAGGCCTCATTCACTATTGATACAACCTTGAACCCATTAGGAATAATTATTTGGTTCAATACAATGTATTAGACAAAAATTATTAGGATCTATACCGGAGTTTAAAACAATTTTATCACAATGTTTTCTATTCTATAATATAAAAATAAACATTTGATGACCTCTTATTTATAAATTGTTTTTTGTTCTCCTAAAATTATCAGTTTAACTAATATACTTTTCTTTTTAAATTTCTTAACCATCTCATAAAATTTATACAATAATATTAGAAAATGATGAATAGTTTTACAAAAAAAAATTATCCGCATTGAATTTTCTTGAATTCATAAATATTAAATCTTAATTGAATTTATTTTACAGATCCCAATTACATTTACACCAATTTTTTCTTTTATTCAAGTAATCCTTAACTTTTTTTAGTATGTTCCGAAGATTTCTTTTTGAATAAAAATAAAAAATACCTGGATATAAGGCTACATTGAATATTAACTATTAAAATTTAATTTTACACTATAACTGGTATTAGAAACATTTCATTTCATTTATTGAATATTTATTTCCAAAAAATCAATTTTATAAATATAATTAACAAATATACTATTGTAAAAAAAATTATTTCATATAGATTCATCTATAGCATTCAATTAATTAAATTAGACTAATTAAATACCCAATGTTTATAAAATTACTCCAACATCATGCACTGGTAAATAAATATAGAGGATACCGATTTATATTATGAGTATTGAAATTTATGGGACTTCATGAATAATCTATTTTTCTCATGAATTTAATGAAATATATGTTTTTATATCTGATTACTGTTTTCTTCCTTTCTTCCTTTTTGTTTTTCCAATAAAAGTGTCTTACTATAGAGTATTAATATTTTATTCAACAATTTATTTTAATATGAAATGTGTAAAATACAAATACAACTTATTTAATAATCCTTTTCTAACTCCAATTAAAAAAGGATTTCGATGTATTAAAAAATTTACTTTACCATATCCTTCCCCAGTATACCAATAAGAATGATATAGTGAATCAAGGATATATAAAAATTAACAATGAAAAATGAAAAAATTTAGGTTTTCACAAAATTCATTACATATTTTTTATCTAATTCGTAATTTAATATTAGTTTTATTCATATTATTATAATATTTTAACAAATATATAATCATGAGATACAAGTTATTATGATTTCAAATCATTAAACTCAAGAAAAGTATTAATTTTTATCAACTCAATCATATGTATTTCACTTATGATAAGGTAGATAGTGCATCTCAAATACCATTAAAAATGATGGAAAATTGCTTGCATGATTGGGTTGGTTAATTTTTCTAAATTAAGAAAAATTACCTGTATATAGAATTTTATTATTTTTATAATGATTTATTTATGTTAAACATTAATTTAATTATAATTTCCTATCATACATTATAATTAATATGAAAAATGAAATTAATATTCTATATTTTACTCCATTTTCTGAATAAAAAATATAATTAAAAAACACATGTAGATGTATCTATTTATATTATAAAACTCCTTCAATGTTTTTATTTCATGAATGAAAATTATTTTCCCCTAACAGTAAATAAGTTTCAATTAATAATACAATCATTCAATTGTTATATAATTCAATATTTTTGATTATATATGTATAAATCATGAGAAATATTCAATGAACTATTGAAAAACTTGTGAATATTTCAAATGATGTTTTCATGCCCCTATTTATCACCTTTATATTTTAATTATTTATATATTAACTATACTACCATATTTACATATTGTTATTCTTATTTTTTTTGAAACCAATTATGTCCCATGAATATTAACTAGTAGGGGATAATAGCTATAATCAATATAATTAAAAATATTTTCGCCATAATTATCCATGAATGCTTGTCATCATTTCCAGAATCAAAGAATATGTGTCACATTTTAATGCTCACATATGTGATTCATTCATTTTCCCAACTACCATTTCTATCCCACCCCTTCCAAATTTTCTTTTTTCTCCACCTCCATGATTCATTTTCATAACATTTGGCATACTTCACCTATCAGCATCCCAACCTCTACTTTGCCTCATCATCTTCCTGTCAAAATGTCTCCATCAATCCTTCACAATACACTATAGCCTATTTATTATTATAACTAAAGTTACCCTCCCTCATCAATTATCCTCCCCATTTATATTATCATTATTTTCATAACCTCTTCCAAATTCATTCTATGAACATATCATAATATCTAAAAATAATTATTTTCATTCCAATTTTAAACAATAAATTCTTTTCTTTCACTTGGTTATTTATATGTCACAATCCACAATCTCTAACCACAATCTATTGTTATCTATCTGGATTCTAAAAAATTTTCATCCCCTAATAATTCATTAGTCATTTTTTAATGATGAATGACGCACTAAAAAAAATTCAATTAACAATCAAATAAATATCAATGCCTCATTTTATCTCCCAAAATCGAGACATAAATACCTATTGAAATGTATTTCATGATTTTATTAACTATTATAGTCTAATTACATTTATTATCAACTATTCTTTAGAAACCTGATATTTAGATAATTTCCCAATTCTAATTCATATATCTAGGCAATTTTAAATATTTATAATCATATCCTTCTTCGCTATTGATGTTTTATTTTTCAGAATTTTTACATATCAGGTCATATAAGCTGATATATGTTCTTATAAATAGATTAGCTGGCCAATTATTGTTGTTTCAAAAACATTTTTTATTACATACTAATTAATTTTTTATCTTTTGTTTCCCACTTCATCATTATCTATATATATATAGTAACTTCCTAAAATGGATCCATAGAGATTTATGGTCACAATTATAGTCTATTTATGCTTCCAAAAATGTAATTATTCCCTTTCTCCTCATTATGGTGATCAAACCTGTCATTTACTGATGTAAATATGTGATTAATATTTTTCCTTTAAAGGTATTAACATCTGTATTTTTTGGAAAAATGTGTTATCGGTAGGTGGACTCTTTATCACTCCACATATATCAGGAAATCCGTGGCTTATGATTTGAAATGTATACATATTTTATTTATGATGAATAAATTGGAAAGTAATTATATATATTTTTATTTTTAAATGATTTTTTAATGTGAAAAAATGGGTATATCTAAATTGGGTTTCTAAAAGGGGGGATACAATCATACATCATTTCTTGGGAGAGTGCTAAAACATACTTCACTATTATTATATGATTTGAGAACCTTGATTGATACACCAAAAATTTAGGACTTAGACATGTGTTATGGGGTTCCATAATAGAGTTTTATCCATTCTAGGAGACCTTCATGATGGGGGATGCATTTGGATTACTGCAAGGGTTTCATATGGGAGGGATAAGGAGAAAATCATGTGTATTTTCTACTATCTTATTTCTTTAATTTCATATTGTTTTATATTTATTATATTTCCGTTTACTATAAAATTATTTTTAATTATTATGAGATAACATGTTCTTATCAAAGTGGACTATGTGATAATTTTCTAGGGATTATATGTTAGGTTTTATAATCTCCTTCTGTATATGGTAATTGAGTGTGTATACATTTGTTTTTCAACCTGATACTAGTATGTGGAAGATTTCATACATTAAAAGATGAGGATTGTGATGTAGGGGTTATGTTATGAAGTGTTTAGAGCTTGGAGGAATTCATGTGTTTGAGTCTAGTGTAGTTTCGCAAGTGTATCCTTGTGGTGTATTAATACTTGGGTTCATATTGAATTTAATTATGTTCTTTTATTTTACAAAAAAACTCAATTTGGAAACTTTTATGCTTATGGTTATTCAATTTGTTATGAGATATAATCAAATATATTTTCTATGTATTATATTTTGTAGATATATGTGGAGTTAATTATTTTTTTAATCATATGTAAAAAATTATCTCTACACTAGGAATTATTTCAATACATTGAGGTTTGTCAGATACACCATGTTCAAGTTGAATTTGGGTAATTCTCATGCCAACTGATATTAGTTGGGATGTTACAAAACGTATAATACACCATAAGAAATACCATAATTTTTTGTATCCAATATGTCATGGATGAGGATGATGGTGAAGTACATTATATTAAATTGTGTCATGAGAATTTTTAATCCTTCAACCAAACACCCTGAAATTTTTTACCACATTATAATGGATTTCAAAACTATATACGTTTATCAAAAAGATATGTTGAGGGACATACATTGAATTTTAGGATATGATCACTAACACCATATAAATTATGTTCATGTATATTGACATGTGATTTTAACAATTATGATTGATTTTATTAGTTTTAAAATTTGTTTGAATCGAATTAAATAAGTTAATTGTAATGAGAATAACTGTATATAGCTACATTTACCATGAACGGATATGGAAAACCACCATTATGAATAAAATAAAAATATATAATGTCACAATTATATGTTGAGAATGGGGTCAAAAATTGAAACACATCCCTCATATAATAGAAAAAATCAATTCTGAATAAAAAGTGAAACAAAAAAATAAGCTGACTAATTACAATTTTTACAATATTAAGACCATTCAGAATAAAATCCCAACAAAATAAAATAATTAAAATAAGGTATCATCATTATACCTTCAAAATTGAAAATGAGATCATATTGGGCCTATTATAATAATAATCATTCTATTTTCTAAACTACATTCTTATAATAGATAAGAAATACTCATCATTCTTTTTTCTTCCTTTTGACATCTCGTCTGTGTAGGATCAGTTACATAAATTAGAATTTTCATCCATTAATTCATATGAATACCCTAATATATCCTACCAGTATTCATGATTTCCAGAGGATTTCCTATGATTATTAAAATTATTATTAATGTGAATATTCTATTGATAATTAACCTATTCATTCTAAAAAATATCCTTCTCAAATTATCTATCCCCATAAAAATTAATAGATACAAGAACCTATAAATATATCCATGCATCATAATAAATAGAATAAGAACACTTTTGGACAATTCCCATTCATTACTCCAATTCAATTTATAATTATCTTTACACTACCTCAAAATAGATAAAAAGTGCCCCCAGGATAATGTACTCCCTCCGGAGCTTCTACTCCGACCTGAACAATAAATCTTGTACATTCTAGAATTTCATGAGTAACATGATATATTAAATTTTTTTACCTATAGAATCATATAACCGATAAAAAAGAGAAAAAATATCATTACCAATAATCAATGTCAAGAATAAACAACACTAAATTACACTGATTCATATAACTAGTTCCACTCTTAGGGTCCACTAAAACTATGAAATCGGAATGTATTCAAAGAATATCTTGGTACCTTCCAATTATTTCTCTCATTTATAGATAAATGTTATTATCCCTTTTAATCCACTTTAGTACAAGGATTAACTTGTGAGGTATGATCAATACAAGAAAAATAGTTAGCAGCACCTATAAAACCAAGTTGGACAAACTTGTAAGAAAAAAACTAAATATGGGTTTTTTTCAATAAGACTTATATCAATGAATTTTTTAATAGAATTTACCCACTGATACTTTTGGAAATTGAAATGGGAAATCACCTAAAAAGCGATGAAGTAGCATGTATAATTTCTTCATCATTAATCCATAACATTCCCAATTCCTTGGAAACCTAAACATAAAAGAGGTAACCTCTCATATTCAATATCTAGAGACATACATTCATCGGGAGTAACTAAAACTACCATATCATTCTACATAGTTAAAAGATCAATTTACACTAATATACACGCATATTATCCATATCTATTAGGTTTTGATGAATCATTCATTTTAATTAAGACCACTGTAGTGGAATAAATATCAATGAGAATATGAGGATTCCACAAAATCCAAATTATAACTTAGAAATTTATCCTATAATAGATTCAAGAGTTCATTAAGGAAATTTGATTAAATTTTTGGTCCCAGTCATGGATGTAAAATTTCCCTGGATTCAAAATAATATATCCATCAACCCATGTCATCATATTTATCTACTTGAAATTTAAGTGGATATAAAAAACCCTTACTCATTGTAATACACTTATAGTTTATGAAATACGAAACAACTCTTAAAATAAACTTTATATCATAATATCTCAATGGTTTCTCACTAGTAAAATAAGTTAAAAAATTTAAAATAATGTTTTCTACATATTTGGACTCATTCTGAAATGGAATTTTGATTATAAATAACAGAAATGGAATTAAATTTTAAGAAAAAGACATGTTGGAACAACACTAGTCAACGAATTGAAATATTCCTGAACCATGTGACCATCACATGGGGATTCTTCAACCTCTCAAGATTCCATTACAAAATTATACTTAAATTATACCATAGGAACTCCAACTGAAATATCACACTCAATTTCTTTTGGGAAACACATTAAAACAATACCCTAATCACCATCACCAAATCCATCATGAGAGTAAATATAGATCAATCTTATCATCATCTAGAATTGGTGATCTAAATCATTAATAGATACATTAAACATGGTAAATGTGTTTCATTAAATTAAAAATATCATGAATTGATATTTAAATGGATATACACCCCCTTTTTACCAATATTTCAAGCAAAAAACCTAATACAAATTTCTTCATGAGCCTCATTCTTCTCTCCAAGAGAAGTCACTGAAACCCCTATAAGAGCTTCAGGCATCCAAAGAGAGATATTAGGATCCAAGTTTTGAATAAATCCTTATATAATGGAATCCTTAGCTTGGTTCACTGGTGGGTATCATCAATGTTAATCCATAATGTATTAAATACTCAGGGTACCACAATGATAACTGAGGTACACATATTTTATGATCTTCATTTATATAACATGATGGACATGTTTAGGATATGCCATATACTGTGTTTTACATCTTCTACCACGTCCATATAATGAACACCAAAAACCCAACATGGGTGTCAAAGAAAGGGATCACTGATGAATCAACATTTCTTGTCATTATTTACTGAAGAACATGTTTATGAAATTGTAAAAAGTGACATTTCAAGAATATAACTAAATGTGAAAATTCATATTTGTATTAAAAAATTAAATTAAAAATTTATTAAATTATATACTATTTCATATTTTTCATGTATATAAAATTGTTTATAAAATGTGAATAACATTCATGATATAGTATTAATAAAATTTGTTTTATCGAATTTTGCAAATAAGAGTGCTAATTTTTATAAATCATATTTAAGAATATAAATATTAATTTATTTTAATGAAGTGAAATAAATTATTAATTTTATAGATTAATTAATTATTTTTATTGATTACCAAAATGATATATTAAATTATATATAAAATTGATGAAGAATTTTTATAAACTAATAAAATGAAAAATGATTACGGATAATTGCTAATATTTTTTTCAAATATGAATGGTTTATAAATATTATTAAATTGTATTTTGGGGATAATATAACTTATTTATAATTATATTATTTTATTATAAATAGTATATAAATAATTCTATATAAATTCCATAAATATTAATTAATAAAATATTTCAAATGATAAAAATAAATATTTAAAATACCTTTTACCTTATTATATGACCTGCCTTATCAATAAGAATTAAATTTCTTATATAGATATTATATAGGTTTTTTATATGGAGTCTATAAATATCAAATTTAAATATTTGATGGCAAATTAAAAGGTTCCTTATTTTGAGAAATTATTTAAAACACATTAAAAAAATTCTTGATAATTAATTTAATCTTAGTTTAAATAATATTTAAATATTTGATATATGTATTTCATAAAATGACTAAATAAGGGTAATTGTATTATAAAATCGATTATAATTCAAATAATATAAAATTTATAAATGGTAAATTCATGTATTGATGACTATGAAAAGATCATAATGAATGAGAATATAAAACGTTTATAACCATAATTAGGAAATGTTTGTAAAATTTATAATAGGGGTTTTATAGTGTAGTAAAATTATAAAATTTTAGTGATAATAGATTTATGGGTTTTGAAATAAATATTAAATTTATTCGTTTAAATATATTGATTTAAAATTATTAATATCATTTTCACAGTAATAAGATTTATAAATGTTATAAATCATAAAAAGGGGTATTCAATACATTTTACATAAAATTATTTGTTTTGATTATAAAAATTAAATGAGGTTTTTCTTGAAGTATTAAAAAATATTTTATAAAAGAATTTATAAATCACTAAAATAAGGTAAAAATATAAGATGTATTTATACATATAATTTTGAATTGTTCATAATAATTTATTTTCAAATTATTTTAATTAAAAGGGTTCCTTATTTAAAGATATTATTTAAAATTCATTTGAAGGGTTTTGTGTGTCGATTTGACCACTGCTTTAAAAAATAATGAATTTCAATATAAAAAATAATATTATAGAGTTAATATTTTATTGAGTATAGATGTTTTTTTTGTTAAAAATTATGGAACTGCCATAATGTTAGTAGATTTATTAAATTGTTTATAGTTGGATTTTATTTATGAATATTTCATTAATGGTTACCTCATGTTTATATATTTTAATTATTATTTAAATTAAATTTTATTCCTTACTTTATTCATACAAATAATTTTTTATATTAATATTGTGCATCAATTAGTTACATAGTTAAACATATTATAAGTGATAAATACTTTCACTATATGGTAGGTACAACTCTATTAAATTTAGTTATCATCAAAAATTACACCAGTTTCTAGTTGAGGTTGTGCTAAGAATATTTCTTATTATTTTTTAATAAATTTTTGGTAAAGTGAAAACCAAATAGGTAAAACATTATGAGGCACTATGCCCAAGGGGATCTACCAATATAGACACGAGCCTAACCAAACCTAACAAACACGAAAAAAATGCATATGAAACATAGAAATCTAGAAGAAAATCTACATAGGCGCATTCAAAAGAGGATGATCGATGGTGAGGGATTCATCAATAGTGCTCTGGAATAATGATCCATGAGAACACTGAGCCTCCAGGGATGATTCAACCAAATAAAGAGGCACCCAAAAATTTCTACCATCGATAAATCCACAAGAACTATCTAAAACATCTTTGAATCCATCAAACCTGAACAAATTGGAGTCATGTATGAAAGAGAATGATGAAATGGTAGATAAAACCAAGAAAAACTATAACAATCCAAGCCCAGAAACTTCAATAATAGCTCGCGCCACTATTTGGTCCCAGATAAATAGTTATTGGATGTGTATGCACCAACAAAACTGATAATTACCATGAACACTCAAGTCATCGATCAGGTGAATTAGTGGATTTTGAGTTGATGCAGAAACAGTGGAAGAGACGTGAACAACAATTGAACAGTGCGGTACCACTAGTTAGGGGTGAGTCTGGTATGGTATTGTTTCTAGTTTTTTTTGATGTTGGTGTCTCAATCAAAGGCCAAGACACAATTTATTCAATAAAAAACAATTACATAAGTCTAAAAGAGGGTTTTTTTATTACCATATTTTTCATAAAGATGGAGAAGATCAATAGAAAAATAATCCATCTATTTGATTCCCTGGTTGATTCCCTTTTTGCAGAGACCATCAGAAACAATGTTCACTTCAAGGAAGGCATGAGTGGAAATGTTTCTGATCTCTAGAAGTGAAGCAATGCAGCTTATCCCACATGTAGTAAGATGCCATGAAATGTGAATCGTACCATTCCATATTTCTTCGACTATATTGGTTGAGTCACATTCAATCAAAATGTTGTTCGATCCCTTTTGTTTGACAATGTCGACCAGAAGTATCACAACATTCATTTCCGCTTATAATGCATAGGCAACCCCACAACTGCTGAAGAAGCATCCTTAAAAATGGAAAAGGATGTCTTTGAAGACATAATGACATCCCGCAGGTTCCGGGATGCCTTTGGAAGCTACATCATCATTAATTTTGATCCATCACAGGAGTGGGGCTTTCCTGAAGACCTTGAAGGAGTGGATCAGTGGTCTGTAGATACCATCAATCCCATGTCAATGAAAGATCGCATAGTCTCCAATACTGCGGTTGCAATGGGATTTTTTAATCGAGCCTGCATCTTTAATGACAATGAGAATCCTCATCTGACCTATATTAAGATCAAATTAGTAGTTGTTCTGAATAATGTCATTTCAATTATACTAGATCACGTACATGATCTCAGCAACAACAACTAAGAAGAGGTTCTTGATTTGTTTTAAATTTTCAAGCTCCACACAACATTTTAATTGCAAGGAAATATAGTCGACTGATATCCATTTCCAATAAAAAATTTAGTAATATAATTCCAAAGAACTAATACCTTAGCACACGACCAAAAAAGATCGTTAGTATCCTCTCTTTGTTGGGGATAAAAGTGGAACTTAGAGTAGAGTTGGATACCAAAACATTGGAGACAAACCTCAGTTGGAAAACGATTGTGTTTAATGTGCCACACAAAATTTATGCTTGAGGGTTTTATCTTGGGTTTATAAAAAGGATTCAAAAAATCCAAGCATGACTCTGAAGTTGTGAAATTAGGGTTATAATTTTTTTTTGAATCAAGTACACCGTTGTGGGAAGGCTCCCAAATAAGAAAATATCCTACGTTAGAGAAAGGTTAGTTATAAAAAAAATGAATGATGTAATCAGGGAAATTGAAATTTATATATTGAATTACATCCTTTATAGTACAATTGATGATTTCGGCTAGGAATTGGGAGGGAGCTTTGATAAAAGGGGAGAGCCAGTCTAGTTGTCCATAAAAAATTTCATGGATGAATCCGAGCTAACCAAACTTATAGAACTATTCATAATTTTAGAAAATTATTGCCTAATAGATGGCCATATTGAAGATTTAAAATAGATCTTATTACCCTTCATAAGCTTCATGTGGAATTGATCTTTGATAAAATTAATTGAATAAATGAAATTATTAAGTATTATTCATTTCAGTATTGCTTATAAATCATTATGGAAGTGATTTTGATTTTTAATGACAAGAAAACCTGCCTCAAGAGGATTGAAATAGTTAGACCAAGGTATCTAAACAAGAATCATTTCTAGAATACTACATGTCTAAATAATTTTTTTGATGTAAAGATTATTTTTCATTAGAAAACTAGTAGGCCATTTGTAGACAATTAGTGAGTAGACAAATTTGGAAACAACCATAGACCTCACCCAACCAATTCGGCTAGCCATAAAGATGGATTTTCTTTTCTAGGTGGATAGTTGATTCATAACCTAGTCCAGAGAAGAATTAAAATACATGGATTTTAGTCTTCCACAAATGATGGGAACTCCCATATTGGTGAAGGGAAATGATCCTTCTTTAATTCCTAAACTATTTATAATGCTAATTATCCTACTGAGAGAGAATCTTTTCATGAAGAACACAAAATATTTGTTCCATCTAATAGTTTGACCAGAAATCTATTCATAATGTGCCACAAAAATTTTTAAATTTAAAATATTTCTTTTTTCACCATTTAAAAAATGAATAATTTCATATGCATATAGAAGATGTGTCAGAACCTTGAGGTTTCTAGCCAACTGTTTGTGTTTAAGATTGTTTTGGTCAACCAGTTGTGTGAGAAGTCTACTATGATAATCTTCCACAATTGGAAAATAATAGCAGATAAGGGATCACCTTGTCTAACACCTTTGGTGCATTTATAGTAGCATTTTTGGGATCCATTAACAAGGACAGAAATTGAGGCCAAATTAACTAAGTAGTTGATCCTACATATAATAGTGTGATTGATACCAAAACTCATGAGAAATTTGAAAATGATTCTCTAATTAATGGTGTTAATGGATTTCCAGAGGTCAAGATTAATCACTATTTTTCCTCCTCTAGAGAATTTATTTAGGGAATTAGTGCATTCCAAGGCATGAAAAATGTAGTAATGTATGGATCCACATATGATTAAACCGAATTGACTCCAACATATTATTTTATTTCATATGGGAACAAGTATATTAGCAATATGTTTAGTAATAATTTTATAAATAGAATTAATGAGAGAGATATGTTAGACAAGATGAATTTCAAAGGTGTTATAAAATTTAGGGATTTTGGTAAAAAATTTAGCATTGATACCATGAGTGAGAAAACCATTAGAAAAGAAGGATTTTACTTGTTTATAAACATAAATATGGATTTTCTCCTAGTATTGTTGAAAAAACCCATTTTTGAAACCATCGGGGCTCGAGGCACTATTAGGGTTGAGACTAATGATGGTGTCTTTGATTTCATGATCAATATGGATGTTCAAAAGAAAATGATTTTCATTAGCACGCACCATAACAAGAATGACCATGTGGAGGAGGTCTTTGTAAATATTTGTCCCATTAAAAGTATCGATGAAGTAAGAGACCACATGATTAGAAATGGCCACCTTAGAATCAAAGAGTATGTCAATGTCCCGAATGATAGAGAGAGGTTTTATAATTGATCTAATTTTTTGAAGGGAATTGTAGAACATAGTTTTTTTATCACCATCTGAAGGCAAAATAGTTTTGAAAACATTTTTATGAATTTTGTCATTAATAACTAGGTGAGAATTATGTTTTACTGAGATGTTGATTTCATTTGGAGGTTCGAAAGTGAAATCAGAGTGAGTGTTGATATTATGAATTTTATTAATTTCATTCTCAACGGTGGATAAGTCATTGTCCATTTGTTTTTATTTCATTCGAAAAAAATCATTGAGAAACTGTTTAAGATGTTTTAGCGTAGTAGGATAGGAAAAAGCATCCGAGTGGTGATTCATTGATGCCCATATTTTTTTATGAGATATGAACATTTCATGTCAGTAGACCTAGAATTGTGTAACATGAATGAAAGAATGGGATTATTTATTTTGGAAAAAAGACTAAAAATTATGGGGTGATGTTCTGAGGTAATTTTTTTAAATTTGTGAAAGTGATAGTGTCCACTTTTACTAGAGTTGGGTAGTTTATGGAGGCCCTATCATGTTTTATCCCTATAACTATGTTGTAGTGTCTTATATACCATGTAAATTTAGATCTCGAAAGATTAATTTATTTAAGTATATAATACTCAACAGATACTCTAAATTCTTTTGGGGATATATGAGAGTGTCTAGGACCAATTTTCCCCTTGGGAGAAAGAATATCATTAAAATCTCTTATCATGAACTAGGGGTCATGAATGATGATAGATAATTTAAAGAGATCATGCCATAGAGGTTTTCAGTCTAGATATATATTTTTGGCATACACCATTGTAAAAAAACAATGTATGTTATCAATGGAAAAATCATAGGTAAACATTTGATCAAATAAATTGCAGACGTTAACATTTTGTAAAGTAGCATATTATGGAATATAGAGGGAATCAATAGCAATACCATTTTTTCAAGCACATAGAATGCTATAAACATGATCATAAAGATCCAAACATTTTCAAGAAAAGTAGATTTTTTGTTCTGTAATAACAAATATTTTTGGATTATGAGTAAAAATCAGTCTTTTAAGCTTGGTGACCGTGTCAGAGTTCACAATGCCCTGACTGTTCCAAAAAAGAAGATCAATTTGAACCTAGATTTGGAAAAAGATCCCTCTTTTTTATTTTTGGATCCACTGAACCCTTCTTCCTTTTTATATCCTAAGATTTTGAGAAGGTTTCATACTCAACTTCTTATCGTGTTGAATCATAAGAGTGACAACATAAATGTTATCAGCACCTATAGTAAAAATCGACTTTGTAATAAGAGTTGGTTTAATTCCAATGGGGGTGGTCATAGGATCATCCTTTTGGCCATTGGGTGAATCCAGTACATGAGTAACAATGGAAAAAATAGGTGGTTGTTTGATTAATATAGACTCAATGGGTATTTTACTTTGCGTACCCATGTTATAGCTCAGGGAAATCAGTTCAGTGCTAGTGAACCAAACTTTTGTGCACATTTGGATGGTGATGTACTACCTACTGAATTAGAGGAAAATGACATGTTCTTGAAATGTTAATTGAGCTGACTATATGTCTCTCCATGAATACACATGTTGATATTTTCAATTTCATATATCGTTATGAATTTCAATGAAGAGATAATGCAATTAATTCTTAGGATCCAAAAATATTTATAACAATATATTTTACATCTATTTTTTGTTCAGTAACACATATTGTGGGTTTTGTATGAATTCATATATTAATGTGTAGTGAACACATAATTTTTTAGGTTTGAATAGAGATTCTAGTCAACCAATAAAATTATGAATATAGAAAAGAGAATAAAACATTAAAATATAATGATTACATAAGATGTAATAATTTGGAATTTATTATTCATGTGATGTATATTAAATAAATGTGATTTAAAAAACACCTTACAATACTTAGTGGAAGATTACAACCAAGATGAAATGTGTTACAAACATGATTGTATAATCAGGTAGTTTCGTACTATTGTTCAGTTACCACAGATTATTTTGTTTAATGAAGGAAAGATATCTATATCTCTAAATATTCCATCATTGTTGTATATTTACGTAATAGGGTGCCCCTAGACTAATCTAGTGTTATCTTATTTTTTGAAATCTTTGTTGTAATACACTAGATGCGAAATCCAAGAAGTTGTGATACGATAGGAAATGAGTTTTCTATGAATAAATAATAGATTTTAATAATTATCAATCCTCTCATGTAACATCCCATTAGCTTCATTCATGTATTTCTAATATATCTTTTAGTTTTCATTTTTTTTTGTGTGTTATAGAACTATCATGGATAGAGAGACCTTACTCGGGAAGATGAAACAATTCATGGGGAAGTATTATTTTTTGAATTAATGGAGTCTATGTATAAATGGGTAAAAGTCTTATAGGGATTTCCCTTGTGATCTAAATTGACAAATGGATTTTTATAAGTGTTTCTACTGAATCTACTAGATTGAAACATTTATATCATGAAAGGGTTACACAATTTCAACATATCATCGAGATGATGAAATGAACTGGTTTGGGGAATATTATGTTTTCACACTATGACATTAGTTCACATATTAAAAATCTCAATCAAAATTATATTTAATATTCCGTGAATCATCTTTTAACATCTCATGGAAATAATTTGATTCATGTTTACAAAGGGTTTCTTGTTGTGAATGGTTCGTGGATAGGGGATTGAAAAAAATTACAGGTCTGGTTTTATTTTAATTAGATGTATATGATTCTCTATGGAAAACCAATGATCCCTCTTATATGATATTTAGGATCACAATTCCTTGGTGATTGTTTTGGTTAATGATTGATCTTTGGTGTGGTTGCACTATGGACAACAAGGTATGTTTTCTTTCTTATTCTATTTTTTTGGTTTCTATAGTGCCATTATGATACCTTTTTATAAATATTCATATTTTGATGATTATATTCGAAATTAGTTAAAGACATATTGTCTTTTCATGATCCTGGGGCCCGATCCTTTATTGTCTACGGTGTGACAGTAACATTTTTTTTTGAAGTATGTGGGACTTAACCAAAATTCTAACCATGGTAGTTATGAATATGATTATAAATTATGGGAAACATATGTTGCGCCTTCGTTTGTTGTTTTTTGTTCCTTCATGTGGTTATAGATCCAGTTATTGGTGCATGTGATATATTTTTTGTGGTAGGTGGATCCATCTCGAGATTGTATTTGATGAACATTGATTACTCTAGTTTTAGAAAATTGTTTCATAAATAAACTGACATTATTGATTGATATATTTTTATATGTGTTTTTGAAATGGGGTTTTAGAGAATAAATGAGTTTCACCTTGTTTTGGGAAAAGAAATTCCATTCTCTGAATTGTGAAATAGATATAAGAAATGTTTTTTGTATAATTGTTTTGGAAAAATATTTGGGAAATATAGAACATTGGAAGCCTTATGTACTTTGGTGGATGGTGTATTAATAGGCCTAATTTGGTTTTAATTATAAATAAATGTATTTATAAATATTTTCATATAATTATAAATAAATGTATTTTTAAATATTTTCATATAATTATAAATAAAAGTATTTATAAATATTTTCATATAATTATAAACAATTATTTATTTATTTATTAATTTATATATATATATATAATAAGTGTATTTATTATTATTTTATAAATATTTTAATATATATATAATTATTACTATAAATAATTTTGTTTAAAAAGATCTTATATATAATTGAAATTTTATTATCATAAATATAATAAATATATTTATTATAATTTTATATGTAGTTATGAAAATATTATATGTTCTTGGTAATAACATGATGAATCATACCAAATAAGGTATACTACATAAAATATGAGTCATCATGTATATAGAAATCATGAATAATAAGGGTTTAAATGAATTAGTGAACATTCATGAGTCATTAATACATGACATATGTTTGTGTTACAAAATATTTGTAACCCTAAAAAATAGAAACCCACAATATTGTTCGCAAATCAACATATGATCATATAACATAAATTTTACTCATGCATCAATATAGATAAATAAATACCGCCAATCATATCCCTGGATATCATCACCATCTGATGAGATATATATTTATACCGAATTCATTGGAGACATATATTCATTTATAAATATATATAATTATAATTATAAATAAATATATTTATAAAGAATTTATATTTACTTATAAATATATAATAATTAATGTTTAATTGTAAATATAATAAATATATTTATTATTTCAAAAAAATATTATATTTTATTAATTATTTCAATATATATTTATTTATTTATAATTTTATAAGTAATATTTTCAAAACATTGTTTATATTAATTTAAATAATAAAAAAATATATGTTAATATATCCTATTTATATTAATTATAAACATGTGTTTTTTAATTAATTTTTTTAAAAAATATTTTAGAATATAAATATTATAATTACAAAAATGATAAAATTATATTTTCTTAAGAACATTTATCATCGACACAAATAGAACTAATAAATAATACACCATTATCAGTGCTTTTTTAGCATTGATAAATGTTACATTTGTCAGCATATTCAGCTATCACATATAATGGTGAGGTACTTATCAGTGTTTTTGTCATAGCATTGATAAATATAGGGTGATTATTTTGCCATTATTTATGGTAGTGATATATTATCAACGTAATGATGTTGTTTCAAAAAACTCAACTGAATGTTTTTAATGAGGAATTCATGGATAATAAATTATAACACCCCATAATGAATATTTATGCCAAATTATTTTCAAGAATGTTATTAAGAACACATTGGAAAACACAATAACTCGTAATTGATTATAAAATATGAATTTATAAAACTACAAAAATATTTATGTGAATGATGAACATTAAAAATGTGGAAAACGTCGTCCTTTATAGCAAACTAAGAGGTTTTTTGATGTCAATAGGAGGGACATGTGGGACTACTATTGGAAAGACCATATTTAGTAGATCAGTTATGACATAAGTCACCCAACTAGTTTGGAAACCCACATATGTTATTCCAATACTCACAAAACTAGTATGTTCATCATCAATTAGTGAAAATGTTTTTCGTGAAATTAATAAAAAGTCAAAATTTGTTTTTAGGGGTAACTACTTTTTTCACACATGTAATTTTTAACATGAAAAAAATTTCAAGAATAAAAATTTCCATTAAAAAGACGATACCATGGATAGCTTCACAGACATCATCAATATATAGAGAAAATCCCAATTTATTATTGACTTTGATCGACAATCATTATTCTTCTAATCTTGTTTTTATAATCCCCATGTTATTCAGTTGACGATATTCATATCCATAAAGTTAGATTTCTCTTTCTTCGTTCTCACATGATGTGAATTTTTCAAATTCCCTTTCTTCCTCTCATTTACACAAGAAATTTTCTGATATTGTTTCTATGATTTATAATGCGATATCTCTTCCTTTTTTTATTCTCAACTATATACTTAGAGATTATAATAGATCTTCTTTCTGGACTAGGTCTCCTAGTATTCAACCCTCATTGGAATTTTACATTATAAAAACTTCTGGTGTGAATATATTTTTTCATGAACAAATTATTTTGTTGTAACACATTCTCATGATTTATTCAATCATGATTAAATGGAAATAATTTTTTATTATAGAGCATGTGCTCTATTATATTGTTTTTTAATTCTTTATTTATCATCTTTTGAAAAATTTCGTGTCAAAGGTTTTAGTTTTAATTTCATATTTATTATGGGATTCAATTACAGTCAGATGAATTTTTTGAATAGATCCATCTACCATATATGGTTACAAAAAATGTAGGATCTTTTTTTCAAGTGATTGAATCATCCTATGATTATCACTTAGAAGCCATAAATAATGATAGATGAAGATTGAGAGTTCGAGAATGAGATGGATTGTGGCTTAATTTGAAAATTTGTCAATGTTAATTGCATGCACCATATTTTCCTCATCTCTCACTCCATAACATTTATGGATAATCTTGAGACAACATATTAGTCCAAAATAAGAAATAATAAAATGTTTTTTATCAAACGAATGATTTATTTGGGTTAAAATAAGTTCCATCTATTAATAACTAATTGAGTGGATATCAGGCATGTTTTTATCAATTTTCATTTATGGGTATTATTTTTTCTGAAAAGGTTTTAGAAAATTTGTTTCCTAACACTTCACCCAATTATTTGGAGAATTTACTTTAAATTCTAACCATTTATTCTCCTAATGGTGTTGTGACATTTTTTATCATTAAGTATACCATATTTATTGAAGAGGTCAGGATACATAATCATGAAAAATATTCATTACAACTTATATATGTATATATATTGAATAGGGGAGAATCTATGAAAAAAATCAAGGATATAGCATTCTAGGTAATAGAAAAGGACGAAAAAATCCAAAACAAGGTATAAATTATCTGATTGTCATCATTATGGTATGATAAGTAATTTTAAGATGTTTGGTTGTCAGATGAAAAGATAAAATAGAATGAAGGAAAATCAGTGGGAGAAAATGGTAAAGGAGATGATCGTTTCATTTCTTCTAAATGGGGTGATCTTGTTTTTGTTTATGAATCCATTAGTATTTATTCTGATGATTCTTACTAGGTTCTTTATAGTGGTTTGTTTTTTCATGTGAAATCAAGGAAGTAGATATTTATATCTTAAAACCTATGTAATTTTGTAATTTTTAATATGGGTAGTGATGGTCATGATGATGTTGTAGGTAACGAGACTATTTTTTTAAAGGCCAGTACAAAATGTAATATGATTTTTAATAATGGTCAACATGTGCCTAAGGTTCTCTTGAATCATATTTCTATTATAATTACAAATGATGAATTGTTTATGAGTAATTTTATAGATTTCAAATGGAATATTTCCAAGGGTTCATAGATTGTGGACTGAGAGAATAAGTAATCTGATTTATACTAGACCTGAGATTGTATTTCTTGTGATACTACTTGCATTGCTGAGTGCATTGTTTCATCCATGTTATGGAATAAGAGGCTCATTCAAAGTAGTTAGAATTGTATTCGATTTTATTCTAAGATATTTAGTCATCTAGATTAAATGACTGTCAAATTGAACATGTTTGATCATTATATATTTCAAAACTATAGTGGAGAAAGTTTCAGTAGTCATCCCCTACACTGTATGTTACAGGAACTTGAATTATTACATTCTAACATCTGTGGAACATTAAAATATAATAGTATTAGTGGAGTTTTGTTTTATTTTTTTACATTTATTAATGAATAATCATGAAATATTTGGGATTATGTTATGAATTTTAAAATTCATGTGCTCTATGTTTTTGAATAATTACATGTTACTTTTCAGAGGTATTTATATAAGAAATTAAAATGAATTATCACTAAAAAATGGGGGTGAGTATTCTGGTCCATTTCATTACTATTTTAAGAATAATGGTATCCAGTATAATCAGACACCTCCCAAGATACCACATCTAAATGGAAGAACATCGTGGATGATCAGGTCATTATTTAAAAGAGTTCATTGACTAATTTTGGAAGAGAGGTTACAGGGAATTTTTTTGGGTGAGGATTTATTTACTACTTCATATATTATAAATTTATCACATACTGTTGCATTGATGAAATTTACTATAACGTGTTTTGGGATGGAAAATATATTAGGTATGATCACTTATGTGTTTTCTGATGTAAGTATTTTTTCATGTTCCTAGAAATGAAAGATCCTAGATGGATGGTAAGTTATAACATATTATTTTATTGTTTATGAACTAGATGAACCATAATGAATTATTTAAAGATGATCATAATATTATATATATTGATATCGTATAAAAATATAATTCTCCAACATCTAAAGGAATTTTCATTCATGAATAATCTTTTGATTCACATTTACATCATATTTTTAATTTTAATGATCATGTTCATTTGCAGAATGATCTTCAGGGAGAAAAAGTGGGACATTATTTTTCTAGTCCACTATATTTTCAATATGATCATGTTATAAGAGTTATTTATTAAACAAAAGTTACACTATATAGGTCATGTAGGAAATGTCCCATTATTTATCATTAATCTCATAATGTGTATGTGCCCCTCTGTGAAGGTGGAGTACGAAAATATTTTTATGTGGTAATGGAAAGAGAATAAAAGGAGGGATGGGTTACCAAAATGGATAATGAGATGATATAAGTTCACTAAAACCATACACTTGAGTTGGCTATGTTACCTATAATTAATAGTGTATAAGAACATTGGTGGATTTATTATATTAAAAATGATTAATCATGTTATATTCCATGATACACTGAAAGGATAGTTCATGAAGGATTCCATTTGATGAAAGGTATTAATATTGATAATATTTTCTCATGTGTTGTAGAAAATTTCATCCATCTAGGTTGTTCTTTTTAAAGATGCATGTTTGGATTTATAGACTTTATATATGGATGTGAAAACAAATTTCATATATGGACATATTGTGAAGGATATTTATATAGAGAAACCATAGCATTTTTTTGATAGGTAATGAGAATCATTTCTATAGGTTAAAAAAGATTTTTTATGTATTGATGTATGCTTCAAGGAAAAGATATAATATGATTGAATCAATCATTTTTAATCTGGGTTTCAGGAATACATCATCTGATCATTGTGTTTTTGTTCATGGATTAACTGAGGATGATTTTATTGTACTTTTTCTTTATGGGGATTATATGACAATTGATATCCATGAGGCTTCTAGAAATTATGGATTGAAGAAGGATCCTTTTGATTCTGTTTTGTTGAAAGACATGGGGAAAGCATGATAGATTCTTGGAATATCAATATCATGTGAATGAATGTCTATGAAATTGTGGTTATCTCAGCAGAGATATATTGTGAAGGTTATTATTGGATTTTATATTGATAGTGTGAATTTTTTTATCACTCCCCTTGCATTACATTTTATGATCATCATATGGTAGACACCTTATATTTCTCAGGAGGGAGAAGATATTCATCACCTACCTTATTCATTTTTAGTTTATTTCTTGATTTAAGTGAAGGTATGTACTATACCTAATATAATTCATGCATTTTGTTTGGTCAGATTCTTTATTTCAAATCTAGTTGGAGAGAATTTTTGATTAGGGATGTATAATTTGTATTATGTGCATGGTACTACTAATATGAGATTTTAATTATAAAGGGGGACCTACTATTTTTTGATTTATAGACACATATGTTGTAGTATATATCAATTATAGTAATTCTAATTCAGCCTACTTGATTACAATTTCATGGGAGATGTACCATAGATGTCTATATTGGAGAGATTTATTTTTTTATCAACCACTAATTTAGAGTTTATTATATCTATAGATTAATGAAATGAATCATTTTTTGTGTGAAAATTAATTCTATAACGTAATTTTAATTTGGAAATGTATGTTTTATATTTTGATATTCAGAATGTGGTTTTTTTGGAATGAATTCCACTTTATTGTACTGATTGTAAAAAATTTATATTTGATATAAATTTATCTGATATTCCCTTTATTCGAGACAATTGGAACTCACAATGTACCATACAACTGAAAATATATTAGACATGTTAACCATGAGTTTAACAGTGGAAAATTTTAGGCTTTATAATATATAATAGAGTTAACAATGATCCCCATCAGAGTTGGAGGGGGGTTTTTTTGGAACATCCTCTATTGGTGGTTATGATTTCCTTGTCCTTAATAAAAATTCAAAAAAATTGTTTTTATGGGTTATGGTATTTAAAATGTGGATGAATTTAAATACCATTAAAATGTAACAAGAAAATATTTACATTAAAAGGGTGTGGAATCAAATGGCTTCACAGGCATCATCAACACATAGAGGGAAATCCCATTTTCATGATTGGAATTGATCAATAATCAATTTTATTCCGATCATTATGAATTTTTAGCACCCGTTTACTTAGTCGAAAATCTTTAGATCCAAAAAATTATATTCTTGTTTTTTATTCTTTCTTGGAAAAATTTGTTTTTTAAATCTACATTCCGACATTCAAAATTTTCTTCTTATATATCTGAGTGTTATTATTTTTAGATCCAATCCATTTTTTGGATTCTATATTGTCTACTCGTTGATTATAGTGAATCTTATTTCTAGTAATGGATCCTTGGGTTGTTTCCTCATTTTTTTCCATGTAAAATATTTATGGTTTCAAAATATTTATTGTATAGAACATGTTATTTAGTCACGATGCATCTGATTAAGTTTTTAGGGTTTTTTATGGGAATAAAATTTTATTCACTACATGTTTTTTCATGTTCTTATTTTCCATATTTTCCAATGAAAAGAGTCCAAAAAAACCCCATCCAATTAACCATCTACATCTATAACCTGAGGGGTGTAACCAATGTATAATCAGTTTTGGGATGTGGACTGAAGGATATTAGAGAGGCTGAGCCCAAGTGGAAATGCAATCAGTAAATTGTTTTTCAAAATGGGGTCACACAAAAACTATGAAATTTTTTCAAATTCCATCATCACCTCCTCTATTGTGTTAAAGGTAACTAACCATTTCAAATACATGAATTGATCTCTTATCTAAGCGGTCTATCTCCACCCCTCTTTTTGATGCCTCGGTAGTGGCCTCATGATGGTGACACCATTTTAAAATGGTCGAACACGCACTAAGGTGTCCATAAGATGAAAATTAAGAGATCTCTTCATGAAATTATAAAGGATGGGGTCATTAAACTACACTAGAGGAGGTAATAATGGCCTATTATGATGTTATATATTTTTTGTAAAACCCTAACATGAATAAAAACAAAGAACATTGTTTTAACTCAACCATAGCCTCTCCATTGATCACGTTTAACACAATCTCCAATTTTTAGAACTTCGACATCGGGAGAGTAGGCTATGATGGAAGAGGATTATGGGAATGTCTAGGATGTTTGATGGGAAGAAGATAGGTGTATGTGTGATTCCCAACTGTCCAACAGAGGGTGGCATTGATGATCTACTGATGTTGGTCTTTCTAGTCTCTATCCCACATAAACTTTTTGTTGACATAAATAAACAACCAAATCATTTGATCTATTAGACAAGGTGGTGACCAGATTTAAACTTCATCATCCTCTTAAATATGGTCTTAATTTTTTCAATTTCCTATTTTAAAATCCTTTCATTTCTATTATTTTATTTTTTTTGTTCCCATCTTTAATATACTTATATATTGGTATACATAATATTTGGAATTATTAGATTATCTATATATTTATTAAGGAAAAATTAAATTGATTTATTTTAAATAATGTCATTACATTAATATTCTATCTTTATGATCCTATTCATTGTTACTTTATTTTTTCTTTAATAGTGAAATTCCATAATATAGTTTTTTTAGAGATTCTACATTCTAAGAAAAAGTGTAACAAATAAAATTTTATTATATTAATTTCTAATTGTATTAGTAATAGGTATTTTTTTTCCAAATAGACACACATATGAAATTTAATGTGGAGAAAAATAAACCAAACAATTGTGTTGGAATGGTTATTAATGCTAAAATATGAAAAAACTGTATATTAATGGTTGTATTTAGAGGATATTATAAAAAACTACCTCCAACTTGTCTATTAAAATTTAATGGCAGTTCGTGTATATTCGTTCAATTATTTCTATGACTAATATATAGTTATATAATGATTTTATAATTAATTTGCATATCTCACCACCATATTTCTCTTTTTCCCAGTGTGATCTATCCATATATTTTTTTTCAATGAAAAATTCATTACATTTTTCCATTCTCAGTGATTGAAAACTCTTCTGTATTCATCTACAATGAATTTCTCACTTCATTCCGACTTTTAATTTAATATAATTTGAACTAACCTACACCACCTCCTCCATCTTATCCTCCCCTTACTCCACCTGTATTTGATATCCATAAAGTAAATTTCATTTTCCACATTACACCTCATCACTAACTTTTAATCTCTAATTCCGTATTCCAGTAAAATTATTTTCACAATAAATACGTTGAATATCTCATTTAATATTTTTTATTTCTTTTCCTAATCTCTAAATTCTTTTCATATTCATCATTTATTATTAAAATGTTTACTTAATTAATCATAATAAGATCTTTTACATTGGCATCATCTATATCCTTGATGATTCTTGGTATGTTTCCTCTTTCTAGACATCTATATCAATTTTAATTTCTACATCATATGTATTCCCCATATTCGATGTTAACATGGATATTTAATTATTTTATTTGTGTTTTATACATTATGTGGATACAACTAGTTTATTTTTTCTAGATGATTCAACCATTTTATGATGTGTTACATCAAACATGACATAGTTTTTCTCTATATATAGATAGATTTCTTACTTTTAATGGTTGGAATTTGTTATAGAGATTGTTTACATGATTTTCATATCTTCTAATGGTCTTTATTGGATCTCATAATTTCTTTGAATAATACAATATCATCGCATTCTTTATATAGATATTGTCTAGGTCATGGATTCTAAAACATCCATTCAATTGATGTTTTTCTCTACCATGGAACTTCATATATATGTTATAGTGGTTCTTCAAACCAATCCAATGTTGGGTAACTATTTTGATAGTTTTCAAACATCACTGTTTCAAAATATGGGTATTATAAGAATTAACATTGTTTGAAAAACCTGACCACCTGGGGTATATGTTTTGACATATCAGAATCGAGTTCCACATAGATGTTCCCCAAGCCCTTTAGGCAACATGGCCACAAGCACCTATCCCAGAATTCCAATGGTTGTCGGATAGCAATGAGGTCCTAGGTTCATTATATGAGGAGAATATTCCTTCATTACTAGAATATAGAATAATGAATAAATAATATAATACATAAATAGTCAAATTAGAGTAAATTGATAACCCAACAATAGTAAACTGAATAACTATCAATAGGGAAAATTGGTAATATTAATCAAAAGTTAGTGATAAATTTCATGTCCCTTGAATTATATAAAATATTAATACAAAGTAGAAGACATTACATGACATACAAATGTTCATAAAGGAAACAAAATACAATCCATTTTCTTGATCCCTATCCTATCCATCTACTACCAAACTCTACCCAATTACAATAGAATGATATTGTGTGTCCAAAGTAGTAAAATTCCATTTTTGCACACCTGCATACATGTAATCTTAACAGGTACCAATGACATCCTTGATAGGGTGAGATAAATCTATGTAGGCCACCACCGATAGCATATTTAATATAAATTACTTATAATATAGTCTTAAATAGAGTTCAAATATGCATATATTAAATTAATGATGTATAGTATCATAATTAACCAAATACCTACTTCATCCTCAAAAAATGTCTGAATATGTAACCATTTCCATCATTAAACATGTTATAGTTTAAATATTTATGTCATGTGATTCATATCCACCCCTGATGTCCGAACATAATAATAATAGTGAAGGATCAATGTTGGAACAAGCCATCCATGATGATAAAAATAATGAAAGGTAAACAAGGAAATATTCAATGAATCTATGACCCTAAAGGTTGATCCAAATCAACTAATAACTATAACAGGTATATAAGGGATAAACTATAATACAAGTAGAAACACTGAAGGCATTCCACAATAAAAATTTAAAATGATTCCAAGGAGTTCATCCAAGGTAAAAAGGTATATGCAATGACTAAGCCGAGGGGTCTGTACAAGGATCCTCAAATTGAAAGAAGTCATGTTATATCAAATAATTGTATCATTGGTATCCTATAATAATGTTAATGCGGGGATATTATGGTGTCATACTGAGCATCCAATTATAGAAATGTATCATTTTTCATGTAGGGTATCAGTATGTGAAAATGAAATCCCTAAATCACAATAGTGTCCTCAGGTGCTTAAAGAATTCCCCCAAGAATACATGGATGGCTAGATTCTCTCCACTTATATGATAATTTTAAGGTCTGTATATAATTAGGCACCTTATTCCTGACAAATTTATTTAATTTGGACATGTAATAGTCATTCCATTCAACAATACAATGTTTTCATTCTGTTACCTTCAATAAATTTTTTATTCTTTTAGGACATGAAGCCACATATTAGTTTATTGAAAAAAACTCAATTCAATATGTTCATTACATAACCTTCAATGAATATGAAATGGTGTGCTACAGAAAGGCATCCAAACATTCATTTGTATTTAATAATTTCAGTTTATATACATGGTATACTTGACAATCTAATCATTTAAGATTGATTTACCATGTTTAATCACATGCCTCAGAAGGGTTAAGAGATATGAATATGTGTCAGTTTAATTAATAGTTAATAGATTTAATTAAATACTTAGCTTTATCAATTTTATTTCAAGCACACAGGAATATTGGTGCAGATAAGCATAATAAGACACTAAAAAAGACTACTATGGAAACAGAATATATAGTATGGATTACATTGTGGATGTAACCTCCAAATATTGATGAATTTTTTATAGGATTCATTAAAAATATGTATAATTACTATAATTAGGGAACAACAATTTAATAGGGCGCGCCTAGAGAAATCCCAACAGACACAAGACAATTTATAAAATTGAAGGAACATTTTGGATTAGTTGTAGACCACCTTCCATGTAATCATACGACTCTCTATATCCAATATCAACCTCTAGTTCCCAAGTTTGAATGTGATCAGATAAATGGATCAATGCGCAAAAATAGAGCATATGAAACTCCATCAAAATAGCATAGTTAATAAAAGGAATAATGATGAACAACTAAAATGAAATTAAGAACATATTGGAATGGATCCAATTAGATAAATGGTCCTTCTAATAGACTCTGGGTGGAAGAATAGGGTAAAAACTGTAATAGATCACATTGGATGATCAGAAGTGGAAACAAATGAGCCACTATGATTCCCCAGGGATAAAATGAGATGAATAAAGATTTAAAATAGTTGATAATTTTTTTTTGTATGATATCAACCAAAAATATGCATCAAACGACTTGGTAACATAGTTGTCCGAATTTTCAACCTACTGTGAAACACATACTATAGTGAGTGGAATTTCGCATAGTAACTCAATGAAGTTATGGAAACCATGTTCCAAATGTTAAAATCGTATCTGCAATAATATATGTAGTTATTTCATGGGTGTTCTGTAACACCCCAGGTAAATAAAGAATATGACATTTTATCATTTATCCATATTTGTGAATAATATATTAATATCACTTTAAATAGGACACTATGCTTGATGGCGTTCCGAATACGCAACAATGAGTTTCTTGGGAATCTTACGTTACAATCTAATAACAAAATAATACTATTTTAAATGGTAGTTAACACCTAGCCGTTTTAATGGCAGGAATGAACAGATCTAACTAAAAAAATTTTATATATTTTTGTCAAATATTTTTACTCTTTACAATAAATGTTAGAGGATTAAAAATGCGAATAAATCCAATTTTAAGCATAAACATTCTAATATTCTTTAAAAGGTCGATTAACCACCTTTTGATGGAGAATCTATTTTAAATCCACTTTTGACAATTTTATATGTTATATTTGACAAAATAAGATTCTTCTTTAGAATCGGGACATCAAAATTTACTTTGTGTAAATTTTGGTATTTTTCCTGATAAAGATCATTTCTTAATGAATAGTGAAAAATGTTGTATTTTAATTCAAATATTATTTTTAGACTAATTTATTTATATGATTATATTATCTTTTGAGATGGTTTTAAAGTGAAATTAGAATATATTTTTACCATTTAATCCAATAGTGGTCGTTGGAATTGATTTAACTTTGAAATTGGACTTAAACTAGTGTCAATCTTTTGATATATATTGTTTCATAAAAACACGCTATTTATCATGACAGCGGGAATTAATTATTAAATTAATTAATGTAACTTATATGATTTTTATTTTGTAAAATAGACATCATTCTTGAATTCGGAAAATCAAATATAGCTTAGGTTGATGTTTTGGTATTTTTCTAAAAACTTCAATTTTTGATGAATAGTGAAACCACTAAGTGGTACTTAAAAAACAGATTTTTCGTTTAAATGAAACATTACAACTTCTGTGTTTTGAATTTCAAAAATCTGACATACATGGTTGTCATTAGGAAGTAGTATTTGGTTCAATGGGAATAAAATATTTTTGTGGTGAATAGTAACATTTATGTTTTTAATCACGATTAGAGGTAATTAGTGTAATTTAAGGTAAAAAAAGTTTTAATAATATTAAATGACCTAGACACATGTAATACCCTTATTTGATGTGACATCGCCAACCAAAACAACCCATGGGTCGATCTTGGGGACCCCATGGATCCACTTTGGAAGGAAAATGACATTAATATCTTTTTATTTAATGTAAAAGTAAAAATGACACAAACATGAGATATTTTACTAAAACAATTTTTAAATGGGGTTATACAAGTCATATTTTTTACTATAAATATTAATTGGAAAGATAAAAAGATTTCATACATCATAGTATATTTTTTATAATTTTTAGACATTAAATAAATTAAATTATTTATGACACCATGATGATGCAGCTATTACCACATTATTTAACGATTTAAATAAATCGAAAATATAATGTAAATTATAAGATCTAAAATTGTCAAAAACCTATTGTATGGGTGTATTTAGAACCCTTATCACCTTATCCTCGAAATTTGTAATTGTGGGTCATTTATTATCCTAAAATCATTTTATAACAAAGTATCTTTTCTTAACTTTCCAAGAGTGCCCCTCCTCTCCTCTTATAAAAGGCCCCCACATCTACCACCTTACCCACACATCCAAAGCCTTTGGCTCGGCCAACCCATACCCATTTTGTCTCTCCACATCCCTCTATTACTCCAAGAAGCCTCACATTGGGTAGAAGTCTTCCCAAGGACGCCTTGGAGCTCAAATCATAAAGAGTTACCTGATATAAAGGTAGTGTCTTCTCTTGTGTTCTTATGTTTTATTTTTCTTCTCCAAACCCCTAAAATCATTTTATTCCATTATTTTGTAAAAACAAAAGTATTTTAAATATACTAGGATGTTTTTATGTTAAGTATTCTAGCTTCATATACACACACCTTCATCTAATGGTTAATGGACATACTGTTTTTGTGGTTGGCTATTTTCTGCCTCACGAAATGATTATTGTTCAATATTCTTTTAACACCTTTAAAGGTGTCCATTATGATGTCACTGTATTTTATATATGATATATATGGAATTTATGTTTACTATATGCTTCTGTATTTTATATTTAAAACATACCTTTATTCATTTCATGTTGCGCAAATGCGATAATTTCATATGAGGAAGTGTGGACTACCACCCCCTCAAGTGATGTGACTCGTTAATACAATACATGGAATGAATAAAGAATGAAATTAATGAAAACATGTGACATATATAACATATATATTATAATGGAATTATAATATATATATATATATATATATCTCTCATTTATTTTTAATTCCATTAATATGACAAAAACAATTAATGTAGTGTTCATGCGTACGTACGGCCTACCGTTTCCATGAACGGTGAATTTCATTTTTTATCTCCAAATGTTATGGAATAGTATAAAATGAATATGTATTGGATATGTATGGTATTTTAATTGTTAATACTATTCTCTAAATAATTTACTTATAACTACATGGGAAATCATTTTCAACCAAGTTCATTTTTTACTCATGTACCAAACATCGGAAAAAAACATCTGATATGAACTATCATTATTAAAAAATTATTATAACATTATAATATGTGATATGAACTGAATAATAATCTTTAAATGAGGTCCTTAATCAATTATAAATTTACCAATGTTTATTACTTAGGAATATAAAGAAACGCACAAGACAAGTTGGACGTGATGTAAGGGATCATACCCCTCTCTTTCTTTTTAAGTACACTCTTTTATGTCGTTCCTTTTAAGATCATCTTTATTATGATTGGGATGTTCTATTATATTACTATTTCTGTAATTTTTATGTTCATATGATGAGAGACCCTATTTTCTCTCATCAATCCATTTTGGATGTTTTGAGTGGCGCCGTTAGGCTGCCAAATTTTCATAAGAGATCCAACCTCTTTCTTTCTTTTTAATTAATCTCCTTTATGCCACTTCTTTTAAGATCATCTTTTTTATGTTGTGGGATGTTATTTTATATTACTATTGCTGTAAATTTTATGTTAATATGGTGAGATACCCTATTTTGATCTCATGAATCCATTTTTGGATGTTTTATGTGGCGTCGTTAGGCTACCGAGTTTTCGTAAGGGATTTTCCATCTCACTTTTATTCCTGTGAGATTTATGCTACATTTTCCACCATTTTCATTGAGTGGTATATGTACTGCCCATAATTTTACTCTCTGTGTAATATACATTCATTTATGAGTATTTACATCAATGTTGTATTGTCCTTCTTTCGTGGAGTGTATGTTTCGAAAGGTACCCAAGCCAGTAAGGTAACTTTTCACCCACCTCTTTTTAAAATACTTATTTTGTTGGGTATTTTAATTTAAATATTGTAATGTTTGTATATGTTCTTATATATACTTATTTTTGTAATTTTTATGTCCAAGTGATGAGATACCGTTTTTATCTCTCATCAACTCATTTTATGATGTTTGATGTGACGCCGTTAGGCTGTCGATGTTTTTCAAGGGAACTTCTTAACCCAATTTTGATTCTTTGAGATAAACTTGTACTCCTTGAATATGACGTTTTATGAATATTTGTGAATGACCTCTGATTGATTTACACTTAATATCCACTTATATTTGGTGTATTCATTTGTCACACATAATTATGTAATTGATTTATCCTTAAACCAAGGATACCATCTTTGTATGGGACTTTGTCTCAATCTCCTTTCATTGAGGCATATTTTTTTATACACAACCTTCTTTTATACGGTGTATAAACCCCTTTTACTTTTACATTTATCCAAAAGGAATATTTTTTTTTACGAATCATTTTACTAAATGACAAAAGGGAATGTTTTTGTTGTACGTATGCGGTGACAAAGACTTCTCCACCGCCATGACCATTATTTGAGTTTCGGCTTTCTCTACAAGCCATAAATTTTTTCTAAAAGAAAAATAAATACCCTATTTTACTTTTCTTTTATTTTGGTATTGAAAATGGTTTTCATAATGTATTTATATCAAAGGGTTGTGTTGATATCTTGTGATTGAAAAGTGGAAATGTTATGTTTCCATTATGCGTGTTTTATGTGATACGATTATGTTATGGTTCTTGGGAATTATAATGAAGACGGGTGGTTCTGTGATAAACTAAGGGCGGGTGAGCCAGATATAGCTATCCAATGCATTGGGTAACATGAAGGAGTTAAACATTAAGGTTTATCCAAAGAGATTTAGGGAATATACTATGATGGGTATTCCAAACATAACCAAGAGGGTTACTCCCTACGTAAGAATGTTATGAATTTCTCAAGTTACCTATATGCCTTATGATTTCTATGATTTATTCATTATTTTATGAGGTATGTTAAAATTCTTATGTTTTATGAGTAAATTATGATTTCATACATGGACTAATGTTTTCTTTTAATACTTTTATATCCCTTACTGAGCTTTTTTTGCTCATCCCATGTTTTTGAAATGTTTTTCACAGGTCAAGGGAAAGGTGGATGATATGATGATTGTGAGAAGGATGTGTCAAGAAAGAAACCATATTTTATTTTAAATATGTTTCCTTTGATGGGGATAAACCAATACTATCTTTTATTGTAACCACTTTGTTTAAATGTGGGATGTAATGCATGTTTTATGATCTAATTATCTAAAACTCTAAACCTGAAAAGATCCTCAATCTGTAATCTTGTAGTAACTCAAGATTAAGTAAGGTTCATGGTTGGGGCCTTATAGTTGGTATCAGAGGTCGGTTTAGGCAACTTAAGGGATTATGAGTTTTTATTAGACACCTGATTAGTCCCTATATCTATTATTTCAGTAAAATCCTTGTTTTATAACTTTTTTGAGGTCTTGTAAAGTCGGTTACGAATGGAAGGAGGAGGATTTCAAACAATATTCCTATCTCTTCCTAATGACATGCTGTAAAATAATTATTTCAAAGTCTTGTTCGGATGATTGTGAAACCTTTTCTAGAATACAACTCACTTGCAAGCAGTTGTTTGAGAAATAAAACACCTCCACTATACCACCTTATCATCGTGGGTCATGGGTTGTATTTTAGGCAAATACTATTTTCACAATATTCTCATATTTTCAGGAAAGGTAAATATTATCAAGGTATTTTCAATTATTTTACCTTATCATAAGAATTTTAAGCATATTATGATTTTAAAAATGGTGCTGAGGAAGGGGACCCTTGCGCAACCTATTTATATTTTCTTTTAAAATATAGTCTCTCAACACATACTTATGGTACTTTTAAAGGACCAATAATAGAAAGTTTCAACTCAAATTTTGTCCGACTATTTTATAGAAATCATGTTTTATCAGATGTTTTGGAATTATATGTCATACATGATTATTTTCCAAAACTATTTTTCTGTGAACACCCATATGACCCATGTTGTACAAGGTGTATTTGGATGTAGGAAGCAAATTATTTTGAAGGATATCAAATCATTGTTGTAATGCATGGGACTTCTACCTACGTGAACAAGATGATGATGAAACCGAGTGGACCCCATGATCAAGGTACGCTGTTATTCATTTTGGGAATCGTTTTATATTATGGTGGAGAAATAAGACTTCAAGAATTAAGAAGTTGAGATCCTAATGAATTTGGATGAAAATGAGAGTTATAAGGAAACTATTGAGGTTAAAACTTGTTTGGGTTATTTTTGGAGTTTTATAAAAAGGACAACACGGAGACCGTGTGACAACCCATCACGTCGGACAAAGATAAGGGAATCGAACTCACAACCAAAGTGTGACTAGTATTTATCACCTACCACTGGACTACATCAAGTCCCTGGTTAGTTTGACTTATTTTTTTTAGTTAGATGATTTTATGAATTAAGAGTAAGTTGATTTTGGGTTATCTATGGAAATTATTAACCTATAATGGAGGATATGTGATTAGGTTAATTACTTTTCAATATGAGACTTTAAGACAACTGATGTTATTTGGAGATAAGTGTTAATTTGTACCTTGGAAGAATATTTGATTAAATCCTTCAAATATATGGGTTTCAATCTTTGTTTGGTTTACTTTGAAATATTTTATGGACAAATTGTTTATTGAATGGTCTTTGTTGAACTTTGGGTATTGTTTGAAAATTTTTGGAGATTAAGAATAGATTTTTTATCCTTTTTGGGTATTTTCTGATCTCATACTAACCTTTTAGGTTTTAGTTTTGGTTAAGGTCTAAATATATGGGAATTATATAGTTCTCTTTTGTGGAATTAGGTGATTATATAATAGTTGATTATAGCTCTCTTAATGTAAACAAGTCTTCCTAGATACTCATCATTTGGGGAATGTACAAGTTTGTCTAAGAAATCTTGTAAAATTTGAAAGTCAACATGACAAGTAAGTATGTTTCCTTAAGATAAAAAATAAATTCCTCAATGAAAATTAACTTATAACAAAAATTTTGTATATTAAATTTTCTTAAGGGGGAATCGAATACCGTTTAACCCCCACAAGTACATGATTTTCTTGTGGTTAATTTTCTCCTAAACATATTTTCTATCACTCACCCTCAGAACATGACCCTTTGTTTTTTCCTCCATATCCATGTTTTCCTACATGGAATCCTAGTATGGGTTAACTCTGGTGACCTTTTTACTTCTATTTCTTTATTTTAAAGTGATTGTTTTACTGACTCTTGTTTCGATGTGGGATTTTCAATGAATTTTCCAAGCCCAATTTTAAAATTATGAGGACGCAATTCCCAAAAGGGGGGAAGGATGTAACACCCCAGGTAAATAAATAATAGGACATTATCACATTTATCCATATTTTTGAATAAAATATTAATATTACTTTAAAGGGGACGCTATGCTTGATCGCGTACCCAATACGCAACAATGAGTTTCTTGGGAATCTTACGTTGCACTCTAATAATAAAATAATATTATTTTAAATGGTAGTTAACACTTAGTCATTGTAATGGCGGGAATGAACAGAACTAACTATAAAATTTTTATATATGTTTGTCAAATATTTTTACTCTTTACAATAAATGTTAGAGGATTAAAATGGGAATGAATCCAATTTTAAGCGTAAACATTCTAATATTCTTTAAAAGGTCGATTAACCGCCTTTGGATGGATAACCTCTTTTAAATCCACTTTTTGACAATTTTATGTGTTATATTTGACAAATATATAATTATTCTTTAGAATCGTGACATCAAAATTTACTTTGTGTAAATTTTTGATATTTTTCCGATAAATTTCATTTTTTAAATGAATAGTCGAAAATGTTGTATTTTAATTCAAAACCTTGTTTTAATATAATTTATTTATATGATTATATTATCTTTTGAATTGGTTTTAAAGTGAAATTAGAATATATTTTTACCATTTAATCTAATATTGGTCGTTTGAATTAACTTCACTTTGAAATTGGACTCAAACTAGTGTCAATCTTTTGATATATATTGTTTCATAAAAACACGCTAGTTGTCGTGACATCGGGAATTAATTATTAAATTAATTAATGTAACTTATATGATTTGAATTTTGTAAAATAGACATCATTTTTGAATTTCGAATATCAAATATAGCTTAGGGGGATGTTTTGGTATTTTTCTGAAAAACTTCAATTTTTGATGAATAGTGAAACCACTAAGTGGTACTTAAAAACTGATTTTTCGTTTAAATGAAAACTTATCACTTCTGTGTTTTGAATTTCAAAAATCCGACATACATGGTTGTCATTACAAAGTAAAATGTGGTTCAACGGGATTAAAATAATTTTTTTGGTGAATAGAAACTTTTATGTTTTTAATCGCGATTAGAGGTAATTAGTGTAATTTAAGGTAAAAATAATGTTTTAATAATATGAAATGACCTAGACACATGTCCTAACCTTATTGTATGTGTCATTGACGACCATCAAAACCCATGGGTCGATCTTGGGTACCCCATGGAGCCACTTTGGAAGGAAAATGACATTAATATCTTTCTATTTAATGTAAAAGTATAAATGACACAAACATGAGTTGTTTTACTAAAACAATTTCTAATTGGGGTTATACAAGTAAGATTTTTGACTATAAATAGTAATTGGACATATAAAAATATTTCCTACATCATAGTATTTTCTTATAATTTTTAGACATTAAATAAATTAAATTATTTAGGATACCATGATGATGCAGCGATTACCACATTATTTAACGATATTAAAAAATGAAAATATAATGTAAAATATAAGACATAAAATTGTAAAAAACCTATTGTATGGGTAGATTTATAACCATATCACCTTATCCTATATATTTATAATTGTGGGGCCTTTTTTATCTGAAAATCATTTTATAAAAAAGTATCTTTTCTTAACATTCCAAGAGTGCCCCTCCTCTCCTCTTATAAAAGGCCCCCACCTATACCACCTTACCTACACTTCCGAATCCATTGGCTCGGCCAAACCCTGCCCATATTGTCTCCCCACATCCCTATATTACTCCTAGAAGCCACAATTTGGGATGAATGATTCCCATGGAAGCCTTTGAGTTCAAATCAAAAAGAGTTACCCGATTTAAAGGTAGTGCCTTCTCTTGTGTTCTTATGTTTTATTTTGCTTCTCCAACCCCCTAACACTTTTTATAATTTTCTTTTGAAACAACAACAGTATCTTAAATATACTAGGATGTTTTTATGGGAAGTATTTGAGCTACACTTACACACACCTTCGTCTAATGGTTAAAGAACATACTGTTTCTATGGTTGGTGGTTTTCTGCCTCACGAAACGATGATTGTTCAATATTCTTTTAACACCTTTAAAGGTGGCCATAATGATGTCATTGTATTTTATATATGATATATATGGTATTTATGTTTACTATATTATTATATATTTTATTTATAAAACAAAACTATATTCTTTTCATGTTTTGCAAATGCGATGATTTCATATAAGGAAGTGTGCACTATCGCCCCCTCAAGTGATGTGACTCGTTAATACAATACATGGAATGTATAAAGAATGAAATTAATGATAATATGTGACCTATATAACATATATATGATAATTTAATTATAATATATATATATCTCTCTCATTTATTTTTAATTCCATTAATATGACAAAAAAATGAAAGTAGCGTTCATGCCTACGTACGGCCTACCGTCTCCATGAACGGTGCTTTTCATTTTTTATCTCCAAATGTTATGGAATAGAATAAAATGAATATGTAATGGATTTATATGATATTTTAATCATTAATACTATTATATAAATTATTTACTTATAACTATATGGGCAATCAATTTCAAACATGTTCATTTTTTTACTCTTGTAACAAATATCGGCAAAAAACATCTGATATGAAATAACATTATTAAAAAATTATTAAAACATTATAATATGTGATATGAAATGAATAATAATATTTAAAGGAGATACTTAAGAAATTATAAATTGACCAATGTTTATTATTCCGAAATATAAATAAACGGACAAGACAAGTCGGACTTGAGGTAAGGGATCCTACCCCTCTCTTTCTTTTTAAGTAGACTAATTTATGTCGTTCCTTTTAAGATCATATTTCTTATGACTGGGATGTTCTATTATATTACTATTAATTTATTTTTTATGTTCATATTATTATAGACCCTATTTTCTCTCATTAATCCATTTTGGAAGTTTTGAGTTGTGCCGTTTGGCTGCTGAATTTTCGTAAGGGATCCAACCTCTCTCTTTCTTTTTAAGTACTCTCTTTTATGTCACTTCTTTTAAGCTAATCTTTGTTATGTTTGGGGATGTTATTTTATATTCCTATTTCTTTACATTTTATGTTAATATGGTGAGATACTCTATTTTGGTATCATCAATCCATTTTTGGATGTTTTAAGTGGCGTCGTTAGACTGCCGAGTTTTCATAAGGGATTTTTCATCTCACTTTTATTCCAGTGAGATTTATCCTAAATTTTCCATAATTTCCTTTGAGTGGTATATGTACTTCCCATTATTTTACTCTCTGTGTAATATACATTCGTTTATAAGTATTTACATCAATGTTGTATTGTCCTTCATTCATGGGGTGTATGTTTCGAAGGATACCCAACTCTGTAAGGGAACCTTTCACCCTCCTCTTTTTAAAAGACTTATTTTGTTGAGTCTTTTAATTTACATATTTTAATGGTTTGATATGTTATTATATATCCTTATTGTTGTTAATTTTATTTCCAAGTGACGAGATACCATTTTTATCTCTCATCAACTCATTTTCTGATGTTTGAAGTGACGTCGTTAGGCTATCGAATTTTTGCAAGGGAACTTCTTAACCCAATTTTGATTCTTTGGGAAAAACTTTTACTCCTTTAATATGTCATTCTATGAATATATGTGAATGACCTATGATTGTTTTACACTTAATATCCACTTATATTTGGTGTATTTTTTTGTCACACATAATTATGTAGTTGATTTATCCTTAATCCAAGGATACCGTCTTTGTATGGGACTTCGTCTCAATATCCTTTCATTTAGGCATATTCTATTTTATACACAACCTTCTTTTATATGGTGTATAAACCCCTTTGAATTTTTCATTTATCCAAAAAGAATCTTTTTTTATATGATGCGTTTTACTAATTGACAAAAGGGAATGTTTTTGTTGTACATATGCGGCAACAACGACTTCTCTGCCGCCGTGACCATTATTTGAGTTTCGGCTTCCTCTACAAGCCATACATTTTTTTAAAGAAAAATAAATACCCTGTTTAACTTTTATTTTATTTTGGTATTTAAAATGGTTTTCATAATATATTTATATCAATCTGTTGTATTGATATATTGTGATTGAAAAGTGGAAATGTTATGTTTCCTTTATTCTGCTTTATGTGATACGATTATGTTATAGTTCTTGGGAATTATTATGAAGACGGGAGGTTTCGTGATAAAATAAGGGCAAGTGAGCTTTATATATCTCTCCAATTCATTGGGTAACATGAAGGAGTTAAACATTAAGGTTTCTCAGAAGAGATTTAGGGAATATACTATGATGGGTATTCCAAACGTTACGAAGAGGGTTACTCCCTACGTAAGAATGTAATGAATGCATCATGTTTCCATTATGCCTTATTATTTCTATGATTTATTCATGATTTGATGAGGTATTTTAACATTATTATGTTTTATGAGTAATGTATTATTTCATACATGGAATAATGTTTTCTTTTCATACTTTTATATCCCTTACTGAGCTTTTTATGCTCATCCCATGTTTTTGAAATGTTATCCACAGGTCAAGGGAAAGGTGCATGATGTGATGATTGTGTCAAGGATGTGTCAAGAATGAAACCATGTTTTATTTTAAATAAGTTTTAGTTGATGGGGAAAAACCAATACTATCTTTTATTGTAACCAATTTGTTTAAATGTGGGATGTAATGCATGTTTTATGGTCTAAATCTCTATAACTCTAAACCCAAAAAGATCCTCAATTTGTAATCTTGTAGTAACTCATGATTAAGTAAGGTTCAAGGCTGGGGCCTTATAGTTGGCATCAGAGGTCAGTTTATACATCTTTAGGGTTTAAGAGTTTTTGTTAGACACAAGATTATTCCCTTTATCTATTATTTCAGTTAAATCCTTGTTTTATAACTTTTTTCAGGTCATGTAAAGTCGGTTAAGAATGGAAGGAGGAGGATCTCAAACGACATTCCTATCTCCTCCTGATGACATGCAGGAAATAATTATTGCAAAGTCATGTTCTGATTATTGTGAAACCTTTTCTAGCATACAACTCCCTTGCAAGTATTTGTTTGAGATATCAAACACCTCCACTATACCTCGTTATCATTGCGGGTCATGGGTTGTATTTAGGCAAATACTATTTTCACAATATTCTCATATTTTCAGGAAAGGTAAATATTATCAAGGCATATTCAAATATTTTACCTTATCACAAGAATTTGAAGTAGATTATGATTTTAAAAATGGTGCTACGGAAGGAGACCCTTGAGCGACCTATTTATATTTTCTTTTAAAATATATTCTCTCAGCACATACTTTTGGAATTTTAAAAGGACCAATAATAGAATGTTTCAACTCAGATTCTATCCAAACATTTTATAGAAATCATGTTTTATTAGTTGTTTTAGCATTATATGTCATACATGATTATTTTCCAAAACTATATTTTTGTGACCACCCATATGACCCATGTTGTACAAGGTGTATTTGGTTGGAGGAAGTAAATGATTTTTAAGGATCTCTAAATCATTGTTGTAATGCATCAGACTTCTACCTACGTGAACAAGATGACGATGAAACCGAGTGGACGCCATGATCAAGGTATGCTGTTATTCATTTTGGGAATCATTTTATTTTATGGTGGAGAAATAATACTTCAAGAATTAAGAAGTTGAGATTGTAATGAAGTTGGATGAAAATAAGAGGTATAAGGAGACTATTGAGGATAAAACATGTTAGGGTTATTTTTGGAGTTTTATTAAAAGGAAAACATGCATACCGTGTGACAACCCATCGCGTCGGACAAAGCTGCGGGAATCGAACCCACAACCAAAGTGCGATTGGTATTTATCGCCTACCACTAGACTACGTGAAGTCCCATGTTAGTATGACTTATTATTTTTAGTTAGATGATTTTATGAATTAATAGTAAGTTGATTTTGGGTTATCTATGGAAATTATTAACCTATCATGGAGGATATGTGATTAGGTTAATTACTTTTCAATATGAGACTTTAAGAGAAACTAATTTTATTTAGAGATAAGTGTTAATTTGTACCTTGGAAGACTATGTGATTAAATCCATGAAATATTTGGGTTTCAATCTTAGTTTGGTTTACTTTGAAGAATTTTATGGACAAATTGTTTATTGAATGGTCTTTGTTGAAGTTTGGGTATTGTTTGACAAATTTTGGAGATTAAGAATAGTTTTTTATCCTTTTTGGTTATTATCTGATATCATTCTAACCTTTTAGGTTTTAGTTTTGGATAAGGTCTAAATACATGGGATGTATATAGTTCTCTTTTATGGAATTAGGTGATTCTGTAGTAGTTGATTATAGCTCTCTTAATGTAAACAAGTCTTCTTAAATACTCATCATTTAGAGAAAGTATGAGTTTGTGTAAGAAATCTAGTAAAATTTGAAAGTCAACATGACAAGTAAGTATGTTTCCTTAAGATCAAAAATAAATTCCTCAATGAAAAGTAACATAAAACAAATATTTTGTCTATTAAATTTCCCTACAGGGGAATCGAATACCGTTTAGCCCACCAAAAGTACGTGATTTTCTTGTGGTTAACGTTCTCCTAAACATGTTTTCTATCACTATCCCTCAGAACATGACCCATTTCTTTTCCCTCCATATCCATGTTTTCCTACAAGGAATCCTAGTATGGGTTAACTCGGGTGACCTTTGTAATTATCTTTCTTTATTTTAAAGTGATTGTTTTACTGACTCTTGTTTCGATGTGGGATGTTCAATTATGTTTTCAAGCCCAATTTTAAAATTGTGAGGATGCAATTCAGAAAAGGGGGGAAGGTTGTAACACCCAAGGTAACTAAAGAATATGAAATTTTCACATCTATCCATATTTGTGAATAAAATATTAATATCACTTTAAATGGGACGCTATGCTTGATGGCATACCCAATACACAACAATGAGTTTCTTGGGAATCTTACATTGTAATCTAATAATAAAATAATATTATTTTAAATGGTAGCTAATGCCTAGCCGTTGTAATGGTGGGAATGAACAGAACTAACTAAAAAATGATTATATATGTTTGTCAAATATTTTTACTCTTTACAATAAATGTTATAGGATTAAAAATGTGAATGAATCCAATTTTAAGCATAAACATTCTAATATTCTTTAAAAAGTCGATTAACTGCCTTTTGATGGAGAATCTACTTTAAATCCACTTTTTGACAATTTTATGTGTTATATTTGAAAAAATAAAATTCTCTTTATAATCGGGACATCAAAATTTACTTTGTGTAATTTTTTAGTATTTTTCGGATAAAGTTAATTTTTAATGAATAGTGAAAAATGTTGTATTTTAATTCAAAACCCCTTTTTAATGTAATTTATTTATATGATTAGATTATATTTTGAATTGTTTTTAAAGTGAAATTAGAATATATTTTTACCATTTCAACCAATAGTGGTCGTTGGAATTAATTTCACTTTGAAATTGGACTTAAACTAGTGTCAATCTTTTGATATATATTATTTCATAAAAACACGCTATTTGTCATGACAGCAGGAACTAATTATTAAATTAATTAACTTAACTTATACGATTTGAATTTTGTAAAATATACATCATTTTTGAAATCATAATATCAAATATGTTTTAGGGTAAATGTTTGGTATTTTTCGGAAAAACTTCAAATTTCAATGAATAGTGAAACCACTAAGTGGTACTTAAAAAACTGATTTTTTGTTTAAATGAAACTTTACAACGTTCTTGTTTAGAATTTCAAAAATATGACATACATGGTTGTCATTAGGAAGTAAAATGTGGTTTAATGGGATTAAAATATTTTTTTGGTGAATAGTAGCTTTTATGTTTTTTAATCGCGATTAGAGGTAATTAGTGTAATTTAAGGTAAAAATAATGATTTAATAATATGAAATGACCTAGACACATGTCCTAACCTTATTGGATGTGTCATTTCCGACCAATAAACCCCATGGGTCGACCTTGGGGACCCCATGGAGCCACCTTTAAAGGAAAATGAGATTAATATCTTTTTATTTATTGTAAAAGTAAAAATGACACAAACATGAGTTGTTTTACTAGAACAATTTTTAAATGGGGTTATACAAGTCATATTTTTTTACTATAAATAGTAATTGGAAAGATGAAACTATTTTATAAATCATAGTATTTTTTTTATAATTTTTAGACATTAAATAAATTAAATTATTTATGACAGCATGATGATGTAGTGATTACCACATTATTTAACGATTTAAATAAAATGAAAATAAAATGTAAAATATAAGACCTACACTTGTAAAAAACCTATTGTATTTGTGTATTTAGAACCCTTATCACCATATCATCAAAATTTATAATTGTGGGACCTTTTTTATCCGAAAATCATTTTATAACAAAGTATCGTTTCTTATCTTTCCAAGAGTGCCCCTCCTCTTCTCTTATAAAAGGCCCCCACCTCTACCACCTTACCCACACTTACAAAGCCTTTGGAGCAGCCAAAACCTTCCCATTTTGTCTCTCGACATCCCTCTCTTACTCCTAGAAGACTCACCTTTAGAAGAAGTCTTCCCAAGGAATCCTTTGAGCTCAAATCAAAAAGAGTTACCCAATTTAAAGGTAGTGTCTTCTCTTGTGTTCTTATGAATTATTTTTCTTTTCCAACCCCTAAACTATTTTTATTATTTTCTTTTGTAACAACACCAGTATATTAAATATACTATGATGTTTTTATGTTAAGTATTCGAGCTACACCTACACACACCTTCGTCTAATGGTTAAAGAATATACTGTTTCTGTGATTGACGATTTTTTGCCTCACGAAACGATGACCGTTCAATATTTTTTTAACACCATTAAAGGTGGACATTATGATGTCACGGTATTTTATATATTATATATTTGGTATTTATGTTTACTATATTCTTCTTTATTTTCTTTATAAAACATACATGTATTCTTTTCATGTTGTGCAAATGCGACAATTTCATATGAGGAAGCGTGGACTACCGCCCCCTCAAGATATGTGACTCATTAATGAAATACTTGGAATGTATAAATAATGAAATTAATGAGAATATGTGACCTATATAACATATATATTGTAATGTAATTATAATATATATCTATCTCTCATTTATATTTAATTCCATTAATATGACAAAAAAATGAAAGTAGCATTCATACGTACGTACGGCCTACCGTCTCCATGAATGGTGCTTTTCATTTATTATCTCCAAATGTTATGGAATAGTATAAAATAAATATGTACTGGATATATATTAAATTTTAATCATTAATAATATTTTTAAATGATTTACTTATAACTACATGGGCAATCATTTTCAAACAAGTTCATTTTTTTACTCATGTACCAAACATCGGCAAAAAACATCTGATATGAACTAACATTATTAAACAATTATAATAAAATTATAATATGTGATATGAACTGAATAATAATCTTTAAATGAGGTCCTTAATTAATTATAAATTGAATGATGTTTATTATTCAGGAATATAAAGAAACGAAGAAGACAAGTCGGGCTTGAGGTAAGGGATCCTACCCCTCTCTTTCTTTTTAAGTACACTCTTTTATGTCATTCCATTTAAGATCATATTTCTTATGATTGGGATGTTATATAATATTATTATTACTATAATTTTTATTTTCATATGATGAGAGACCCTATTTTCTCTCATCAATCCATTATGGATGTTTTGAGTGGCGCCGTTAGGCTACCGAATTTTCGTAAGAGATCCAACCTCTCTCTTTCTTTTTAAGTACTCTCCATTATGTCACTTCTTTTAATCTCCTCTATGTTATGTTGGGGGATGATATTTTATATTCCTCTTTCTATAAATTTTATGTTATTATGGTGAGAGACCCTATTTTTATCTCATCAATCCATTTTTTGATGTTTTAAGTGGCGTCATTAGGCTGATGAGTTTTTGTAAGGGATTTTTCATCTCACATTTATTCCCGTGTGATTTATGCTAAATTTTCCACCATTTCCTTTTAGTGGTATATGTACTGACCATTATTTTACTCTCTGTGTAATATAAATTCTTTTATGTGTATTTACATCAATGTTTTATTGTCCTTCTTTCATGGGGTGTATGTTTCGAAAGATACCCAAGTCGGTAAGGGAACTTTTCACCCTCCTCTTTTTAAAAGACTTATTTTGTTGGGTCTTTTAATTTACATATTGTAATGTTGGGATATGTCCTTCTATATCCTTATTGTTGTAAATTTTATGTCCAAGTGATGAGATACCCTTATTATCTCTCATCAACTCATTTTCTGATGTTTGAAGTGACGTCGTTAGGCTGTTGAATTTTTGCAAGGGAACATCTTAACCCAATTTTGATTCTTTGGGATAAACTTGTACTCCTTGAATATGTCGTTCTATGAATATGTGTGAATGAACTCTGATTGTTTTACACATCATATCCACTTATATTTTTTGTATTCGTTTTTCACACATAATTATGTAATTGATTTATCCTTAATCCAAGGATACCGTCTTTTTATGGGACTTCGTCTCAATCTCTTTTAATTGAGGCATTTTTTGTTTTATACACAACATTATTTTATACGGTGTATAAAACCCTTTCACTTTTACATTTATCCAAAATGAATCTTTTTTTATATGAAGCGTATTACTAAACAACAAAAGGGAATGTTTTTGTCGTACGTATGCGTCGACAACAACTTCTCTGCCGTCGTGACCATTATTTGAGTTTCGGCTTCCTCTACAAGCCATAAATTTTTTTTTTAAAAGAAAAATAAATATCTTGTTTTACTTTTATTTTATTTTTGTATTGAATATTGTTTTCATAAGGTTTTTATATCAATGTGTTGTATTGATATCTTGTGATTGAAATTTGGAAATGTTATGTTTCCTTTATGCATGTTTTATGTGATACGATTATGTTATGGTTCTTCGGCATTATTATGAAGATGGGTGGTTCTGTGATAAACTAAGGGCGGGTGAGCCCGATATAGATCTCCAATGCATTGGGTAACGCGAAGGAGTTAAACATTAAGGTTTCTCTGAAGATATTTAGGGAATATACTGTGATGGGTATTCCAAACGTAACCAAGAGGGTTAATCCCTACATAAGAATGTCATGAATGCCTCAAGTTACCTTTATGCCACAAGATTTCTATGATTTATTTCTGATTTGACGAGGTATATTAAAATGATTATGTTTTATGAGTAAATTATGATTTCATACATGGACTAATGTTTTCTTTTCGTACTTTTATATCCCTTACTGAGCTTTTTATACTCATACCTTGTTTTTGAAATGTTTTTCACCTGTCAAGGGAATGGTGCATGATATGATGATAGTGTCAAGGATGTGTCAAGAATGGAACCATGTTTTATTTTAAATATGTTTCTGTTGATGGGGGAAAACCAATACTATCTTTTATTGTAACCACTTTGTTTAAATGTGGGATGTAATGCATGTTTTATGATCTAATTCTCTAAAACTCTAAACCTGAAAAGATCCTCAATCTGTAATCTTGTAGTAACTCAAGATTAATTAAGGTTCAAGTCCGGAGCCTTATATGTTCACCCACCTAAAACATGGTTAGGGAAAATCGTGAATCCTACATCACCCAATTATCCCAATCATCCCAGCTAGAAGCAACTATGTGGCCTACCCCATATGGTTTCAACTAATCATCTGGACAACCTATTTCTCCATAGAATATTGGTTATGGGTCCCAAATAATCTTTATTCACCCCTAATACACCTGAAAACTAATTAATCACCCTCATTAGGACTAAAATAAATTATTACATAAAAATTAAAATGATGGATGCATGAGTGAAAAACTATGTTTTAATAGTCATCCCCTTAAGGGAACTCATTCCTTGGATCACCTTTAATGGGTGGAGAAACAATAACTGATAACTACTCTATGAACTGGGGATGTACTTCAGCTCCCTCTCCCAAGTCTCATCTTGTAATGGGTCATTCTACCATAGGAAATGTACAAGAGGGTTATATCATAATTGATGAGTCGTCATGATTCAGTCACTGATTCATATAGGATATTCCTAAAATGAAGCATTAATAATTAACTCAACATCCTAATGATGAAAAATAATATATGGGTTAGAATTATATCGATGAAGCTATGAATCATGGAAGGAATTTTGTAAGGAACGATACCTCTATGTTAGTAGCAACTCATTGGCTATTAGACTGAATCTATACAGGATCTCAAACAACCCTATATTGTGATTTCATAGCTTCCATTTCCATTGTATCCATTTATTCCCTCGTTTGTGAGTTACTCTTAGGAATACGTAATCTCCAACAACAAAATCTAGAGATTTTCATTGTTAAACAAGACAATAATTGTATCTAAACTATGTAGTACGCAAACACTTCCTGGTTTGTTGATCCTACACCTATATATCTATCATAAGATGAGGACCCCAATGTGAAAACTCTCCAACCTCTTACCGGCATAGGGGCGAATGATCTAGACTACTATACACGGACTCAAAAGGAATCATCTGAATCTCCTAATTAAATATATTACTTTAATTTAATTATATGAGTGGGATATTCTTCTACCATGAAACACCAAAATCAGGGATGCATACTAAAATTATTTCCATCAAAACCTGTATCATCAATTATGATTATCTATTAGTCTGAGGGTGAAGATCTCTCCATAAAATAACATTTTAGCAATATATTTCAACAATCCTAGCCAGAACTGAGATTTGAAATGAGCATCCCTATCTAAAATTATAGTATAAAGGTCCTCCTATATTTTTATGATCTAATAGACATACAATATTCCCAGATCATCATATAAAAATATATCCTAGATAGGAATGAAGTGGGATACTTTAATCAATCTTTCGATGACATCCCACACTACATCACTACCTCGAGGTGACCTCCGTAAACAATCTACCAAGTCCATGAAAACATCTTCCCTATTACATTATTTGATTGGAAGAGGTGATAGCCAACCTATATGTCATTGGTGATCTGCCTACACCTTCTAATTAGTGGCACACATATTGATAAATCCTATTATCTAACTTGGCATCCCATTCCACCAATACTAGTGTCAAAAATAATGATATATCCCGGAGATATCTAGATGAAAAACTCATTGAGAAGCATGTGAATGTTGCACAAAATCCTATCTAATATCTGTAGGAACCCAGAAACATCCATCTATACATAGAATGTCTTCTCTATCCTTTTACCAATCCAGTGGTAGGTCATCTCTTGAAATAATATCATTGTGAACCAACCCTTCATGTTGTAGAAATCGTCTACACATCACCTTATCTAGGATGTAATATGTAACTATCAAAAATGAAATATAATAATTCTTCTGAACATAATGAGACTTAATATACAACTTATAATGGATGGATATCACTTTCTATGTATCATATCCTTCTTGTACGACATGTCCTCTGTTTTGTGACTCTGTGAATTCTCTACTATATTTCCATTTTACATGCATATAAACAAGATCAAAATAGAAGGAATTAATATACTTGACCCATATCTGTTGTATATGCTTAAATTCAATCCATGTAAATATTAATTGTGGATCATGTTGTTTTTATACATCACAAAGTGTTCACCTGACATTTAATTTCTCCAGTAACATAAGGAATACACAACTGATGTTATCTCAAGGTGATTCATCAAGTAACTTGTCGTAGGAGGGCTCAACATTCAATATTCCTATGAAAAACCTCTATCCTACTACAAAACCATTGATCCTAGGATAATTTCTTTTGCATCACATAACACAATATAAAATATTTAAGGCTTTGGAAGAGTTAAAAAACGTGCCAATACAATCCTCCCATTTAGTTCATGAATTGATTTTTTTATCATTCGTACCTTAGTTACTTAACCAATTTCATTTAAAATGAGTAAGAGGTTTATGAAGTCATTTTAAGTCCTATAAAAATTCATGTAATATCCATCCAACCCAAAGAAATTATGTATATCAATAACATTCATAGGATTTTCCTTGGTAACCATTGCCCATGCCAAATCTAGGACAATTGATACTACTGACTCCAAAATAATATAACCCAATAAATGATCTTTTACAATATTTATGTAGAACATATTAGTCATTGAATAACGATGATACAATCTTAGTTTACTCATAATGATCTCATGGTGCTTACAATTCTCCTTCAGAGTGTGAGAATACCCCATGATGTCATCCATATGGACTATGTTCTATGAATCAAGATAGAGGTGGAACACCCTATTTTTCAAATCCATGAAAATTGTAGGAAAGTTTATATGATCGAACAACATTAAATGATACTCACATAGACCATAACATCGAAAAAATGTTTTATAGTGTATGTTTGAAGTTCTTTCTCGTTCTTGATGATAGTTCGATCATAGGTCTATATTGGGAAACACCCTAGATCTTTGGAGAGGGTTGAAGAAATCACATATTTGAGGTAGTGGATACTGGTACAAGATTACAATCTTTTACATCCATCTCTAATCCACTTATAAACGAAGGGCCCCATCCACCATTTTGGAAAAAAAGCTCATGTGATTCCCATATCGAAATGTTAGGTCGTATATAACCCTTAGCCTCCAGACCTCCCAAATGTTTATTTAGCTTATATATCTCAGTGTCATCATGTATGGAGGAATGGACACTAGATCAAATCCTAGAATGATATAAGTCATAATATATACCTCTACATCAAGAGGAAATCCATAATTTTTTTAGGAAAACACCATATCTAAGAAAATTTAGTCTAATTTTATCAATGATCCTCTATGAATAGATTAGAAATAGTGGGGTGACTCCATGTATACCATGTTTATCCAATATTTCTCTAATATCCAGGACATCTGAATCAAGCATGTCTATATAATTTATTCCCTTTTGTGATGTAAATGATAACATACTGTGTTATAAGTCTAAAAAGTTTTGATATAGAACTATCCAATCTATCCCAAGAATGACCTCTATTCCTTTAAAATCATAAAAAAATAGGTCCCACAAGAAAGGGTAATTGACTATCTCAAGGGTACAATAATTACATTGGAATATTTTCTCTAATTAAACTCCACACACTGTATCAATTTCCATTACAAAAATATAGTACATTATTTCAAGCCTATGTAATTCTATGATAGATAAATATATGAAAGAGTGTGAAGAACTTCTATAAAAAAAAGAAAAATCTATAGTGGTGGATACACGAATAGAACCATGTACTTTAAAAGGTCATTCAAAATGATCCTTGAGTATCAGCTATAATCCATGAAACATGAAAAATCCCTGACCATGTGTCACAAATGGACTACACAGAGTAGGATTGCTCTATTAGAACAGATGATCTATTATCTGGATACTCTTTCCACAACCCCTGACTAGTCTAGATAGTGCTAGTTTAACTCCCCACCTAGTGTGACATAAAAGAACATGCCCCTAAAAGTGGAGGTATAACAGATGCACTTCGTCAAGAGCTAATTGATTGGTCTAACAGAATCTCTAATGATTCACTATATGGCCACAAACCTTGCGCACCACATGGTCTCTATCACGTTGATGCTTTAGGTGAACCTTTCACCCACACTAATCTAACACCATAGAAAAACATTTGGTAGGTCTGGAGGCTAAGGGTTATAACCCTTAGGTCGTAAAATAAAAATATATATTTATAAGATAATTTCAGCTTCTATAATATCATTAAAAACATATATTATCTTTTCTGGATATTTATTCAAATTTTACACAAACATTCATTAATCTATAAAAGTGAACCTATCATGAAAAAAAAGACAATAAACACTTGTAAATTTAGAAATTAAACTCTATAACTCATAAAAAATAACATATATGATTTTATTATAACCATAATGAATCAATTTCATGTATAAAGGGTACTTTATCTATTAATTACAGAACCTATTGTGATTTTATAGGATATTAAAGAGAATAAAGTGTCGGTACAAATGGTAATGGGAATTCTCGAACCCAACTCTCTTTCATTTGGGTTTCCCTCTTTCACCGCATATTCATTATTTATATTCCTCTAATGTTACATAAACATAATTTATTCATAATTACACTATGGTTTCTATGATATAAATGTTTTTTACTTGTTTTTATTAAAAATTATCTGTTTTCCTAAATAACTCTTCATTAAATAATCAAACATTTTACTTCTCTTGAGATTGATTCTTCTTCACTCAGTATTTTTTATTCTTATACCAATTATGTTATTCCATATTTCATTTGGGAACCTAGTATATTTTTAATGTATGATTTTTAAATGAAACCCATTCATTTCCATTGGTTATTTTATATATAATATTGATATATGTTCAATGTGTTATTCATGACTATGTAAAAATTATGATGAGATTTGTGTGCCCAGAATTATATAGAACTCCGATTCAGTGGGTAATGTGATGTATCTGATGATAAAAATTAAATAATGTGTGAACATGATTCTAACATTGTTAATAACTATGTTTGATGTTGAAAACCATTACCTGATGTTTCATTATTATGCCTTTCCACATTCCATACCTTTTCTAATGTTTTGACTCATGACTATGATAATGATACCATAATTATTTAACGATTATTATTATGCTCAAACCATTTTATATTAATTCATGCATTTTTCTATCATCATTATAGTATTTTAGATCACCCATTATTAATGTATATCCTATGGTGATAAATTTTACTATGGAAAATGAGGATACTAAGAAGAAAGAGAAGAATGAATTAAATAGATGTTAATTTTTTTGTAAATTTATTTATTATCCTTGTTTTCATAAACCATTAGTCCATCATCGTGGTATTTATAAAACTATTATGTTTTTATCATTAAAATTATATAATATTAATATAATAGAATATAGGGTCATTATAGTTGTTATGAGATAATGATTTAGTAAATTTTGGATTTATGATTAGAGATCCAGAGTGAAAAACCTTTGAATGAGACTATGTATAATAATGCACCAATGAATCATCATTTTAGAAAATTCTAATCTAAGGGATCGAACAAGATATTCCTTTAGATAAAATATTACAAAAGAATACATTATATAATCATGACTATTTGACATGTGTTTTTTTGTAACATTTCCACTTTTAGAAGATGGGGGAACCCAGAGAAACTAGGGAAACAACCCATTGGAGGTACAATTCCCCAATTTCCATAATGAAATCTCCAATGCAATGGGAGGAAGAGTTAAAAATTAAATGGTGATGTATACCTAGTTTTCTAAGGCTTTGAACAATTACCTAAATAATTTGGAATATCCTCCATCAGCTAAGAGTGATAAACTTTCTATTGATTCTTTATTGTGGCAATAACCAGCAATGTTTAGTGTATCATATTTTACACTATTCATAGAATAGTAACTGAACTCAATGGAGAGGGTTTTTTCTATAATTCGATATTATTATATGGATAAGGTTACTATATTTGTTTTCCATCCAGATGGAGAGACTTACCAATGGTGGGTGATGATTAAGAACTCTAATTCGAAGGAAATAAATTGAGGAGATGGAGGGGAATGTATTTAAGATAATGATTCATTAAAATTATATCCCATTAAACCATCTTACAAATATAGATTGAGAATTAATAACGTAGAATCAAAAGGAAAGATAAAGTTTCACGGCTTTCAAAGAAAATTTCACAGGTCTTAAATTGTACTCTTCAGGTTTTTAATAAATAATGATAGAAAAACTAATAGATTATTTTGTGGTTAAAAACCACACCTCTAAAATAATTTTTTAATATGAGACATTAGATGTTATGATGAATTTTTTATTTGATCTCAAAGAGGATATGGAGTTAAGATAATAGTCTTATGGATATGGTGACAAGAATCAAATGAGGAATATTCAAGAAGGGGGATCTAATGATAAAGGAGGAAAAAAACACCACCACAGAAATGTCAAAAATTTCAGAGGAAGTAAATTAAGAACTACATAAAATGGAAGAAGAAAATATTAATGTTTGGGATATAAGGCCACCGAGATAAGGATTTTCAAATATTCATGAGTTTGTAGGATATTGTTCTAGAGGAAAAGAGACCACCACACATGGTTCAATGCATCACCTGTATGTAGAAATGGTTTTATGTGTGCTAGATCCCTAAACCTCATGTCATTGAGGGTAATCAACATCATCAACCACCAATGACAATATAGGAGGGGAGGATTTATTCTATCCTTACAATATAATTGGACTAACAAAATGATTTCGTACAAGGTACACTTAAATTCACTAAAAAATGTAAAAATTTATTTGATTCTCATGGTATGCATTTCATTATATCATGCCTGATTTCTAGAACTATTGAACCAACACCCAGAATCCATGATGTAGATATCTCCAAAAAATCTCCCAGAAATGAAATCATTGCAACCAATCTATTGGACACATCACCTATCAGAACTTGTGGAAGGATTCTTCAAGGAAATCTCATGATAATTAACATGCTATAAATCAATGAAATTATTGGAATATAGTGGATCCGATTATATAATGAACATATCAACTATCTATAATATGAAATATCTATTCATATTTGAAACCATCCCATGCTACAAAAAAATGAAAGGAATATCGTGATTCTCTTTTGAAAAATACTTCAATGTTGTGGGTATTGATTTCCTATAATGAAGCATATCTCAATCAAATGGTTTATTCAATGTAATGTATTAAAATACGGGAAATTCTTATCATGAGGGAGTATAGTGATGTATTTCTAGAAAAGTAACCTAGACTTCCCCTAGATCGTGTGGAAGATTTTTGAATAGAACTAATAACCGGAGAAAATACTATCTCAAAGTGTCCCTATAGGATGAATCCTAATGAATTGGAGGTGTTAAAGAAGGAAACACAATATTTTTTGGACATAGGGTGTATATTCCCTAATACAGCATCATGGGGTGTGTCAGTGATCATTGTCAAGTAGAATGATGGATCAATGCGAAAGTGTGTCGATTATTGAGAAATCAACAAGTTCACCAGAAAGAAGAATTATTCTCTTACAAGGGTAGGAAACATTCTCCACATGTTATAACTAGATCAGTACTTCTCAAAGGTATATCATCATTTATTATATAATCGTATACATGTGACGAAGGGAGATATTCATTAGACTTCATTCCACACAAGGTATGGGAAATATGAGTTTCTATTGATTCCTATCAGAATTACTAAGGACCCTTCAAACATTATGTATTTGATGAATTGTGTCATTATGAATTACCTTGAAAAACTGTTGGTACTAATTATCGATGATATTCTCATATAATCTAATGGAATGGAGGAACATGAAAAATATATAAGTCTTGTGATAGTGATATTCAGTAATGATAAATTGTACAACAAGTTCAACAATTAGGAATTTTGGATGCAGCATGGTATATTCATTGGAAAAGTAATCACAAGTGAGGGTATTTTTGTTGACCCCAAAAAGAGAAGATTGGGGAATGTCCAAGACCCTAAAATGTCCTAGAAATCGAGAGTTTTCATAGATTATAAAGGTTATACCAACATATTGTGAGAACTTTCTCACAATTTCGAAGACCACTACCTATGTTAACAAGGAATGGGGTAGAGTATGTCTGAATAGTAGAATTTGAGGTAGGCTTAATGTGGATAAATAAGAGGTTGATCACTGCACATGTAGTCACATTATTAAACTTTGGAGACTGATTTTGATATAGATTGACTCTTCAATGAAATGGACGGGGTTTATACAAATGAAAAATTATAATGTGATCGCCTACACCTTAAGGAAGTTGATGATCAATGTGTAAAACTACTAAATGAAGGATCATGATCTAGGATCTATGATTTTTGAATTGAAAATATAGTGACCCTGCCTATATGGTGAGAAGTGTTACATATATAACAATCACAAGATCGTAACCTAATTATATACAAAAATGAAACTCAATATGTATCAAAAATTTTTGTTGGATCTAATCAAGGACTATGATTTTTATATTCAATATCATCCATGTAATGTGAACAAGGAAGCTGATTTTATTAGTAGAAAAATAAATGCTACTTTATTCATGTTGCTGATTGAGAAAGAACCTATCTTGATTTATATGTAAAGGATTGATTTAAAAATCATAATAGAAAAGAATACATCCTACCGTGACCAAATTATTTCACGAAAATCTATCATTGTCAATATTAATGAGGATCAAAGCGATTATCCAAAGTTACAAAAGAAGGTAAATTCAGTAAAGTAATAGAAGGTTTAAGAGTTCCACATCAATGATGAGAGTTTTATTAATACTATAATGGGGCTTAGTGTGCCTTATTCACATGGTATAAAGAAAGAGATATTTTATAATTCACATATCTCAACATTCTCTATCCATCCTAGGATAACCAATTTATAGTCTGATATTTGAGAAAACCTCTAGTTGGATGACATAAAGATGGAGATTTCATTATATATCGCAAGGTGCTTGATAGGTCATCATGTTATATAAGAGAAACATAAGTGAAAAGTGATGATTCAATAACTGCTTATACCCATGTTAAAATGGGGAAATGTCATTGTGGACATTTTCACTAGTATTCTAAAGACATCCAAAGGATACAATGTGATATGGGTCTTGGTGGATGGACACTCCATGACTACTACCTTTATCACTGTTTGGGAAGATCTCTATTTTGATAAAATTACAATGATATATCCGAAGGAAACCATGAGACTACATAGGGTTCCACTCTCGATAGTCTCTGATTATGATCCAAGGATCACATTTAAATTATGGAGGATGCTTTAAAAAGATTTGAGTACTAAATTAAATTTCATCACGACCTATCACCCCCGAACTAATGGTCAATATTAAATGACTACTCAGATTCTCTAAGATATTTTAATAGCCTTCCCATAATAATTCATTGTTCTATGTGAGAAAAATATCCAATTGGTTTAGTTTTCATAAAATGATACCTTCCACTAAAGTATTAATATGGATACATATTAAGATCTATATAGAAATCAATATATAACTCCAACGTGAATAGATGATGTTGAAAACAGAATGATACATGGAATGGATCTTGTGCATGAGATTGAATTGGTGGCTCATCCCATACAACAATATATCAAACCAGTTTAGAGTCAGAAAACGGAAAATGTTTCCAACCATATAAGGGACTTGGAGTTGTACATTGGATATAATGTCATCCTTTGAATATAATCATGTATTTGATTCATGAAATCTAAAATGACTGGGAAGCTAATATGAATGTACATTGTCCCCTTTGAATTCCATGACCGTATAGGATTCATGGACTATTTTCTTGAACTTCAACTAAATATGGATCATGTTCATAATGAGTTCCACATATCACTGATGAAAAAGTACATACCAGATCATTCACATGTACTAAACACAATGGTGCTACAGTTAGAAGATGGTCTCTCTTTTTAGGAGTATCCAATAATGATTCTAGAAAAGGGAGATAATGTTTTATGCATCAAGAGAACCTCGCATGTCAAATAGATGTGTAGGAACCAAACATATGAAGAAGAATCCTATGAACTGGAGCTGGAAATGAAGTATAATAACCCTATCCTTGTTATGTAAAACATAATTTTGAGGGAAAAGTTTCAAAAGGCGGGACAATTAAATGACCCAAACATTTATCAATGGGTTTTCATCCATCTAATATTATTTTAATTGAGTATAAATCACAAAATATCACTAAAATATCATAATAAAAATTTATATATGATTGTTTCATGAAATAAGAAGTATATTAAAAAATTAAGGAACATGTACTAATGATATAGTAACATGATCATATTAAAATTAATATGATCCTTATGAATATTAAATTTTCCAAAACAATAGTAACCCCAACCCTAAAAGTATGAATAAAATTTAGGCATATTATAAATAAAATTATGGTGTAATTATGTCATAGTCTATGTAAATAATTTTTTAACAATTATTAATTAATTGTTGGTATTTTTCAATGTCTTACATATATAATTAAAATTTTACGAATAATTTAAAATTTTAGAAGAAAAATTATTTTCCGAAAATTAATTAATAAATCAATATTTTTTATCTTATAATTTTAAGATAATTTTATGAGACCTAAATTAATATTTCAATGTGATAGAAAATCATTTTTTATTCTAAAATCCGTATTTTTTTTGTAAATGATGATTTTAATTAAAAATATATTCCTTATATATATATCTTTTTTCGAATATGAATTTCTATATTTATTTGACACATTGAAAATTTTTTAGTGTGAATTTTTTGGATTTGTCCAAGATACATGAATTTTTTGTGAATAGTAAAATATGATAATTTATGTTATAATTAAATTATTAATTAAATACAACATTATTTGATTAATCACTAATTTACACACAATAATATCAAATTATCCTTCTATCATTACTATATTTAGACATGGAATCTTGACTCTTTCTTTTCTTGAGACAAAATACAAAAACTAATGTTTAAAATAATGGGAAAACTCCCCTCTCATCCACTATAAATACCACCCCATCATGACCACTTCTCACCAAACCTCTCAATCTCTTAGATGTTTCCAAATTATATTCAAATAAAATTCCAATCCCCTTCGACACTTCCATCTGGTTGTGGTTTCAAAAAAGGAAAAACCTATTCATCTTAAAAATGTTTTCATGGAGGATAATTTTAAAGGTAAAACATCTTCACATTTTTTGATTTCATTTAATGTTCTATGATTTTTTATAATAATATCACATACCCACAAAAAATGTAATATTAACATCATTAACTTACATATACTAGAATTATATATTTTTTATTGGATGATCCACCATAAAAAAATTCCCTCTCCATCATTTATTCTTGAAATGAAATTGTCGCCTTTGATGATCCATTTTACGTAAATCATCTTTGATTCCCATTAATTTTACTTTAATTCCTAAAAATATGAAATAAAAAACATATAATATATGAAACATATTTTAATGTATAAATCAAAACATCTTTTATGTTTTGTAAATAACATATATATAATAATAATTAATGAAACAAAATGATTTTTTTCTGAAAAAAACTGCCAAAATTAACCTAAAATGAAAATCATTAACATTTATATAATGATTCATCCTCATACCATATAAAATAATTTATTATAATATATTTTTAACATATATGAGATCATTAATTTCATATAATAAAAATTATGGATATTTATCTTCATTTTAAATGTACATTGACTCATATATTCAAGGGAACTCGTCATAAAAACTAAGAAAATGTACACTCCTGAATGATGAAATTAAACTATAAAACCCATAAAAATGTCCAAAAATAAAATTAATAAAACCATAATAAGTCAAATTAAAATATAAATGATTCTATATTTGTTTATTAATATGATTAATTTGATTGTAAATTATATTAATGTTAAAAATGTGTTCGAAAAATAAGGTAAGGGGAATTCTCGAACCCAACTCTTTTTCTATGGGGTTTCCCTCTTTCACCCCTATTTAATATGGATATTCCCATAATGTTGATAAATTATTATTTCATCATCATTATCATATATTTTTTGGAAACACATTTTTTCCTGATTTTATGGAAATCACAATATTTTCCAAAAATAAATATTCTTTAAAAAAACAACTTTTATGTCTATTGAGACTACTTATTATTCACTCAAGATTAGTGAATCTAATTCAATGTATGTTATTCCCACTATAATTTAGGACCCCCAATGATTATTAATATATTCTTTGGTAAATGAATCACATTCCTTTCTATGGGTTATATTATATACAAGAATTATATATGATCTAAATGGTTTGCATGATAAGGTAAATTTTATAATGTGATGGCTTCAACCTAAATAAAATAGTACTCCAATGAATTGGGTAATTTCATGTATCTAATGGGAAAAAATAAATTATTAATGAACATGAAATATATTTTTTCACAACTATGAGTGGTGTTGACCACTAGGTCACGAGTTTTCATCTTTATACATTTCCACTTTCTACACGTTAATCTAATGTTTCCTCTCAATATGATGATAATGATCCAATTATTATGAAATGATTATTATTATTATTATCACCCCTTTTCTTATTGATTCATGTATTTATATATCCAATTAATAGTCTCATAGATCACCCATTAGTATATATATCATTAGCTTCTTACATTTACTATGGAGAATAAGAAGGACACTATGAAGTTTGAGAAAAAGGAATTTAATAAATGTTTATGTTTGATATTTAAAATGTTATGTACAGTATTAGTTATAAAATTACACAAATCTTTTGGATTCTTTTATTTGTAACAATTTTATTTTATAATTAAAATTATGTAATATTAATGTAATAAAATATCGGGATTCTATAATATAGTTTCGACACCCCAGACGAGAATCCTTTTGGGAATGTTTCCTACAACATGAAGAACTATTGGAAAACCTCGACATTGACCATCTATACTCGACACTATTGACGTACCTCGAGTATCACTATGTGATATAATTCTTATTGACTATTTCATAAAATGTGGGTAGGATAAATATATTTACTTGAGTATGAATGGAACACTATAGTCAATCCTTAATGTGTCTATCACACAAAATATCATCCCATGATAGAATCCAGGAAAATTACTACAACTCAATTTAATGAGATGAATACTCCATGACTGACATTTCTCCCTACTCAAGATGTATGATCTCTCAGTGTTTGTAAAAAGTATTACTCATATAAAATAGTTCGTAGATCATCCCATACTATGCCTTAATAAAAAAAATCTTGGGTAATTACCTATCACCGGTGCCCTGCTAACTGACACATCATGGGAGTTTAAATCTTGGTACCCTACTCTAGAGGAATCTCCAAATTCGATAGGATTGACATTGTGGCCTCTATCGAATACATGTAATCCTATAGCCTTCTATCCCTCATGTATATTCGAGAAAACAATTGATGTAATCACATGTCAGATCAACCATCGTTGGTTCAGGTCCTACAACACCTTTCATGGACTGCATTAGAAATCAGAAACTATCTTGAAGAATTGCATCAATTCCCAAATGAGGTATAAAATGTAGTGCCTCATGGTAAACATCAGGATGCAAGAAAACAGGCTCAAGGCCCACCACATCTTTATCATTGTCATCAACACCCCTAGTGCACTATACAAAGACAACCTAGAGGCATTAGACTAAAAATTACAAGCACATTCTTCAGTAAAAGATACAAGATGATAGATAACAACACTAACGATAATATAATGGTATTAAATTTCTCACTACAAATGTTATACTACCCCAACTAACTATTTAAGTTTCCTACTATCGGTATGTTGTCATGTATAATTTTTTGGGGTTCCAATTGATTAAGTGTCAACTATACCATTCCTCTTCATTTACTATCATCCATTTATTTAAAAATTCATATTCTGAATTTTATGATTTCATTTTCATATTTTCACACATCATGATTCATTTAAAATGGATCATTATTCCTATTTAATCAAGGCCCATGCCCCTTATCACTGCAACAGACACCCAATTATATTCATTCTGATGGTTCGAGTTGATAAATTAACCATTCCAACCCATGAGTGGCCATTCACCTCATCAATTGAAAAAAATTAATCAATTAATTGCTGAAAAATAAGAATAAAAATAATAATATAACTACCATAGCATCACTCAACAATCATTCTAAAAATATGAGAATAAAAGCAGAGAAATGAACATATATGAATTGGAATATGAATGTCATGTTAATTCGTGGTTCCTATGAAGATTAATTTAACAATTCTCAATACCATCATAATTTTATGCCAATGATGAAAATAGTTCCACAAGAAGAATATTAATAATAACTATCACATATCATGTGAATCACACAAAATGTCATGGATATCAACTATAATAGGAAAATGAATAACAACAATGATATTTCAGGAAACATGGAATTTTCCCTAAACATGGGATACCTATTCCAATGTATGACTTATAACCAAGATATAAGTGTTCTTAATACCAACATTATTGTATGTAAATAGTAAATAAAGAAGGGAATGAAACTAATGCATCTTTGTGACATCCCTAACTAAGGTTCAACTCAGAGGTGCCCTGAGCTCGGTGGAACACATGGCACTAAGTGCCTCTCCCAGAATGCAAGAGGCTTCTGACTATGATCGAGGGCTTAGGTCGTGTTAATGGGGAGACTATTACCACATTAATTGAGTGTATCACAACAGATATATAACATTATAGGTTAATATCGGATTCAATTTAAATATATTGAACGATAGAAGATCACTGCATAATAATGAATAAGAACAATGGGTAAAAAAAATATGTTGTTGTATGTAACATATCTATAATTATAGAAAACATGGATATAAATAAGAAGAAATTACATGATATGGAAAAGTTAAAAAATAATCCAAAAACGATCTAGCATCCCAACCTCTGCCGAAGATATATGATACCATGGCATTCCCTCTTGCATCCAAGGACGGTTTGAGTCTGACCGGCCTTATGATAATGTTGATGTTCATATTCAATTAGCCACCATATACATTATTCATTTAATTTATTAGGCCATGTATTAATAATTCCATTAAATATGAAGTTACATTAAATCCATGCCTATCATTAGTGTTAAATGTCTATTAGGACATGAAAAATTATGTTATTTTATAGAAAATAAAACAAACCTATTAGGTTAATTCCTCTACCTTAAATTTACACGGATATTGTTGCTACAAACATGTAACAAAACATTCATTTATATTTAAATTTATAATTCATATATATGGTATACATTAAAATTTATCTGTTTATGATTGAATTATCATGTGTAAGAACATACGTTTGAAGGATAATGTGACAGACATACATGGTGTGGAAATTAACAATTTGTTGATTTCATAAAACACTTCACATCACCAAGGTAAATTCAAAGAACACTGAAACAATGTCACAAATAAGATTTACATGTCACTAGAACCTCAACTATGTTAACATCATATAAGGTATTGATAGAATTGGGGATAAAAACTTCAATGTTTTATAACATATTTTATAGGGGTCTTAGGTTATGGTTATAATGGATATAATAAAGGAAATTTTATTTAATTTTATATGCTCAGAGAAATCAATTCACACACACGTAACCACGGTGATTTTTCAATTTTCATGTTATTTTTTGAATAAAATTACCATATTAGTAATTAGTTAGTTGAGATAGGGACCGTGTACTGTATTCTCATACAACACTCTACATCTATTATCCGCCTCAATTTTCTCATGGATTGGAAGAGATCTGAATAATGGATAAATGTATAGAAAATAGGTCATATGATCCTAAATATAACAAGATTCAGAGATATTAAGAGGAATGAAAGACAACTAAAAAACAAAATATGATCCTATTTTTATAGATCCGATGAGATGAATGAGGATCTGATTGGGCTCCAGATAAACCAATGAGATTGAAAACTACAATAGTTAACTTTGGGAGATCTAAAATGGAGAAAATGAGCTACTGATATTTTCTGGAGAGAAAATGAGATGAAGAAAGAGTTAAATTGGTTAATTAAGTGTGTTTATATATAATATCCCAAAAAATGAAATCAAACTGTTTGGCTGCATGGTTAGCCAAAACATGCATCAACCATGCTCCATCTACTATTGGGAGGGGAAATTTGAAAGGTTATTCAACATGTTTATGGAAACTATAGACCATCAATGTGAAACACCTATGCATAAATTTATGTACTGTTTTCATGGGTGTGTGTCCCTTAGCGTAATTTTATTAGAGACAATATTCCCTATATCTACAAATTTTTCTACTTTATACGGTTAGAAGAATCTATTTGGTATGTCCCAGTTGTTTTCTACAAACTATGTGGCTAGAATATTTAAACCAAAAATAATGTTTTAGACAAATGAACAAGCCTCAAAAACCATTGACACACCCTTTAACTCATTAGTAATCTTTATAAGGTCTAAAATAATGTATTAGACAAAAATTAATAGGATTTATACGAGAGTGAAAACCCATTTTCTCACAATATTTTCTCTTCTATTCTAAAAGAACCCACATTAGCTGACCCTATATTTATAAATATTTTTTGTTCTTTTAAAATTATCAATTTAACTAATATAGTTACATGTTTAAATTTCATAACCATATCCTAAAAATTAATCACTAATTTTAGAAAATGATAACTAGTTTTACAAAAAATTCATCCCCATTTAATTTTATGGAATTCATTAACATTAAATATTAATGGAATTTATTTTACATATCCCAATTACATTAACACTAATTTTTTCAATTATAAAAGTAATCCTCTACATTTTTGAGTAGCATCCCATGTTTTTTGAATAACAATCAATGTAACCAGAATATAATGCTAAATCAGATATTATCTACTAAAATAAAATTTTACTCCATAACCAGGTTTACAGAATTTTCATTTCATTTATTGTATATTTCTTTCTAAAAAATAAATATTTTAAATATAATTAACATATACAGTATTGTAAAACATATTATTTCTTATCTAGTAATATATGGAATTTAATTCATTAAATTTTACTAATGAAATACACAATTTTTCTAAAATTACTCCAACATCATACAATGAATATTAAATATAGAGGATATCAATATCCCATTAGAGTAATGAAATTTATTGGTCATCATGATTGATCCATTCTTCTCATTATTTTAATGAAATATATGTGTCTCTATATGATTGCTATTTTTTGCTTTTATTCACTTATGTTTTTCCAATAAATGTGTCTTACTACATGGTATTAATATTTTTTTATTTCTTTTAATAAGAAAGGTGTAAAATACCAAAACATCATACATATAATGATTTTCAAACTCTAATTGAAATGGGATTTAAATGTATTAAATAATTATTTCACCCTATCCTTCCCCTATATACCAATAAAAATGTTTGAAATAATCATGGATACATAAAAATTTAACAATGAAAAATTAAAATTTTTCAGGTTTTCACATAATTCTTTACATAATTTTTCTTCTAATTTTAAATTTAATTATATTTTTTATTACTATTATTATAATATGGTAATAAATATATACTCATGTGATACAGGATCACATTATTTCAAAACATTAAACTCTAGAAAAGTCTTAAATTTTATAAACTCACCACTATTTATTTCACTTCTGATAAAGTATAAAGTGCACCTCATATACCCTTAAATATTAAGGGAAAATTGTTTTTTATTAGATTTATTACATTTTCTAAATTATATGAAATTTTATGTTAACAGAATTATGTTTTTTACTTTGATGTTTTTTATTGAACTTTAATTTAATTCCAATGGCCTAGCATGATTTATTTTTTAAATGAAAAATTAAATTAATTTTTATATTTTACACCACTTTCTGAAAAAAAAAATATTTAATCAAAAATCACATGTAGATGCTTCTATTTATATGATTAAAGCCCTTTGATGTTTTCATTTATAGATTGAAAATTATTTTCCTCTAACAAATAATTTGTTTTAATTAATAGAACAATCAATCAAGAATTATATAAATCATGATATTTGATTATATATGTATACATGATGAGAAATCTTCAATGTAATCTAGAAAAAAAGTGAAAATTTATAATGATGTTGGTATTCCCCTATTTATCATCTATATATATTCATTATTTATATATTATGTAAACAACGTATTTACTGATTTTTATTCTTATTTTATTCGAAACCAATTATGTTCCATGAGAAATCACTAGTGGGGTGTAATAGTTGTAATAAATAAAATTAAAAATCTATTACATATAACTATCCCTGTAGTCTTATCATCATTTCCATATTCTATAGACATGTGTCACATTTTCTTTCTCACATTTATGTTTTATTAATTTTACAAACTACAATGTCTTTCCAACCACTTATAAATTTTCTTTTCTCCTCACCTCCATGATTACTTTTCCTCACATTTGGCTCACTTCACCTATCATCATCTACACCTCAACTATGCCTCATCATCTTTTATTAAATAAGTCTCCATTAATCATTACCACCACACTATGGCATATTTATTATTATACCTAAATTTACCCACCCTCTTTTTTGATCACCCCCTTTTAGATTATAAATATCCTCATAATCCCATACCAATTCTTTCCAAAAACATGTCATAATATCAAAAAAAAATTATTGCCTTTCCATTTTTACACACCAAAATGTTTTACTTCCTTTGGATCATTGTCTGTCACAATTCATCATCTATAACCATTTTCTATTGTTATGTATCAAGACTCTAAAACAATATTCATCACCTATGATTTTATTATTCATTTTTTTTAGAGGAAAATGATGAACTAAAAAATTTTCCATTAACCATGACATCACTATATGTGGCTCACTTAATCTTCAATTATTGAGACATAGATACCAGTTGAAATTAATTTCATGAGTGTTTTTACACTATAATGTTCTAATTACATTTCTCATCAACTATTCATTGATATAGAGGATGTTTATATAATTTTACACTACTAATTCATGTATCTTGGAAATTATCAATATTTTTAATCCTATCTGTTATCGCTATTGATGTTTTATTTTTTCGAATTTTATCTATCAGATCATATCTTGTGTATATATATTATTATAAATAGGATACAAAGACAATAATTATTTTTTCTAAATGAAATTTTTCTTTCATACTCATTAAATTTTTATCTTTATTGTCACACTTCATCATTATCTATCAGTACTTAGTAACGTCCTAAAATTGATCAATAGTGATTAATGGCCATTATTATAGTCTATCTAGGCTTCCCATGAAATCATTATTCTCTTAATTTTATATATAGTGATCAAAAATGACATTTAATGATGTGATTATGGGATTAATATTTTTCATTTGATCATATTTATCACTATCTTTGTTGGATGAATTTGTTAGATGTAAATGGAATCTTTGTCACTTCAAATATATGAGTAAATCCAAGGCTTATGATATTTGTTGTATACAATTTGTATTTAGGATAAATTCTTTGGAAAATTATTAAATTTTATTTTATTGTTAAATTGGGGTTTAAAATGAAAATTGGGTATGTGAAAAATAGGTTTTGGAAAGGGGGAATACATTCATACTGCATTGGATGGGAGAGTGATAAATAATACTCTAATATCATTATATGATTGGGAATCCTTGTTTACTACACCCAAAATTTATGACGTGGACATGTGTTATGGGTTTCTACCATAGAGTTTTATCCATTCTGGGTAACCTGCTTGATGGGGGATACATTGGGTTTACTGCATGGTTTTCATTTTTGAGGGATCAGGGTAAACCCAAGGGTAATCTATATTATCTGATTTATTAAATGTCTGATTGTTTTATTGTTATTATATTTCCATTTACTATAAATTTATTTTTAATTATTATGAGATAACATTTTCTTAATATAGTGGACTATATGATAATTTTCTAGGTATTTTCAATTATATTTTTATACTCTTCTTATGTATATGGTCAATGAGTGTGTATGTAGGTTTTTTTTCAAGATGATACAATTATGGGGAAGGTTTATTGCATCACAAGCTAAGAATTGTGAGGTAGTGGTCATGATATGAAGTGTATGAAACTTGTAGACATTCATGGTTTGATGATTAGTGTAATTGAACTAGTGTAGCCTTAAGGTGTATTATTATTTAGCGTCATATAGACTTTAATTATGTTCTTTTAATTTTGAAAAAAAACTATACTCCTATAATTTTATGCTAATTATTATTCAATTTGATTTGATCAAGAATCATATATATTTTCTTTTTATTATCTTTTGTTGATATTATTGGAATTATTTTTTTGGTTAAATAATATCCCAAAATTGATCACTACCCGTGGAATTTATTTCAATATATTTGTGTTTATGGGATAAACATAAGTCTGGTGGAATATTGTAAATTATCATTCCAATGTGTAAGGTTTGGGATGTTACAATAGGTACAATACACCATAATAAATACTAGAATAGTGTGTTACCAATCAGTTGAGTAAGAGGTTGATGGTGAAATAAATTATATTAAATTGTGTAATGTAAATTATTTATCATTGAACCAAACACCCCTAAATATTTTACCACAATAAAATGGAGATCAACAGTAAATTTGTTTATCAAAAAAAATAAGGCGCAGGGATTACCATTTAATTGTAGGATATATTGACTAAAACCATATTAATTAGTTGCATGTATCTCACCACGGGGTTTTAAAAATTATGAGGGATTTCATTAGTTTACAAATTAATTTGAATAGGATTAAATAAATTAATATCAATGATAATAAATTTATATAGATATATGTATCATGAATGGAAAGGGGAAATCACCATTTTAAAAGAAAATAAAAATAGAGAATGTCACAATGAATGGTTCAAAATGGGGTCAGACTTGGAATCAATTCCCTTATTTAATAGAAAAATCAATGCATAATAAAATGTGAAACAAAAAAATAATCTCAAGAATTACAATATTCATGATATTATGGAATGTTAGAATCATATCAAAAATAAATAAAATAATTATCTTACTGTATCATCATTCTATATTAGAAATTTACAAAGGGATCATTTTTAGCCTATGTTAAGAATAATCATTCTTTTTCATAAATGTCATGATTGAAATAGATTAGAAATCATCACCATCCTTTTTTCTTCCATTATCCATCTCATATGAGTATGTTCAATTACATTAAGTATTAATTTCATCCATTTATTCATCCTATAACCCCAAAACTGCCTACCGGTTTCCATAATTCCCAATGGATTTTCTATGATAGTTAATAAAATTATGAATGTGAGTATTCTATTGAAGAATACCATGTTAATTATACAGAATATCCTTCTTAATTGATCTATTACCAGAAAAATTAATAGGCACATGAAACTATAATGACAACCACACATCCGAATCACTAGAATAATAATTATTTTGGAAAATCCCCATTCATTCCGCCAATTCAATTTTTAATGATATTTACCCGATCTTGAAATAGTGAAAAAGGCCCCTCCAGGAGAAAGGAAACCCTCCAGAGCTTCTCCTCTAACTTGAACAATCAATCTGGTGATTTCTAGCATTCCATTATGAATTTGAGGGATTTAAATTTTTATACCTATGGAAAAATTTAACCCATTAAAACTAGTGAAAAATTCATGACCAACTGTCAATGTTAGGATGACACCACAATAACTTGTACTTATTAATATCCATGATTCATCTCTTGTTGTCCATTATTACCATGAACTCCAGCAATATTCAAGGAATGTCATGGGACCTTCCCAATATTCCTCTCAGTACAAGTTAAATGGTATTGACCCTATTACTCCAAATTAGAATAAGTAATAACTTGTGGGTTATGATCAATACAAGAATAAGAGTTTTTAGCATCTGTAAAACCATGACGGACACCCTTATGAGAAATAAACCATCTCTAGTGTTTTTGAAATGACACTTCCATCAATCCCTTGTTAAATAGACATGATCCTATGATACAAATGGAATTTATTCTGTGCATGGTCCTAAAAGGGATGGAATGACACGTAACATTTCTTCAACAATGATCCATTACATCCACAATTAATTGGAAACCTAAAAATAAATGAGGTAACCTCTCATATTCAATATGTTGAGACATACATTCAACTAGAGTATCTATAACTATAATATCATTCAACATAGTTGAATGATTTATTTCTATTAATTTCTATGTATGCTATCCATATCTAGTTAGATTTTAGCATCATACAATCTAATTGTGACCCATTTAGTGGGATAAATTTCCAAGAGAATGTGAGTATTCCATGAAATCCAATTCATACCTTATAAATTTATCCCAGAATTGTTTCAAGAGTTCTTTGGGGAAATGGGATTAAATATTTGGTCTCACTCTTAGATGAAAAATGTCACTAGATTCAAAATAATATATCCATGATTCTATTTCTTAATCTTGAACTCCATGATAATTTAGTGGATATAAAAAACCATTACTCATATGAATACAATTATATTCTAAAAAACCCAAAAAAAACTCTTAACATCAAATTTCATTCATAATATCCCAATGGTTTTCCACTAATATAGTAAATAAAAACGAGTTAAAATAATGTGATTACATATCTGGATTCATTCTAAAATGGAATATGAATAATAAATAACAATAAAGGTGTTAACATTGAAGAAAAAAACATGTGGGAACAACATTAGTCAACGAATTGAAATCTTTATAAACCAGGAGACCATCGCATGGTGTATCTTCAACCGCTCATGTTATCATAGGGAAAATATTATTAGATTATGCTAGAGGACAACTAAAAAAAATATCACAATCAATAACCTTTGGTAAATCCACAAAAAAATACCCTAATCACCATCACCAACTCTATCATGAGAGTAACTCTAGATCAATATCTTTATCATCCATAATTGGTAATCATAATCATTTATAGATACATTAAATGTGTTAAATGTGCTTTATTATGTGAGACATATCCCGAATGAAAATATAAATGGATATGACACCCCTCTTCATTTTTACAAAGATTGAAGCAAACAACCTAATACATTTTTCTTCATTAGCCTCATTGGTTTCTCCCAGAGAAGTCACTGGAACCCATATAAAAGCTTCAGGTGTCCTCAAAGAGTGATTAGGATACACGTTTGGAAAAATTCCTCATATAATGGAATCTTTACCTAGGTTCTTTGATTATCACATTCATTGTTAATCCATCATGGATTAAATAATCAGTGTACCACAACAATAATATAGGTACACATATTTTATGATCTTTATTTATATAACATGTTGAACTTATCGAGGATAGGCCATATAATATGTTTTATTTGTTCTACCACGTCCATCTGATATACATTCAAAACCCAAAACTATTTTTAATGAAAGGGTTCTTTGATGAATCAACATGTCTTGTTATTATTTGTTGAAGAACATGTTTCTGAAATTAAAAAATTTGATATTTCAGGAATATATCTAAATGTGAAAATTGATTTTTATATTAAATAATTAAATAAAGAATTTAGTAAATTATATACTATTACATAATATTCATGCATATAAAATGGTTTATAAAATGGGAATAACATTCATGATGTAGCTTTAACACAAAAAAAATTAATTGAAATTTTTAAATATGAATAATAATTTTTATAAACCATATTTATTAATATAAATATGAATTTATTTAAATCAAGAGAATAAAATTATGAACTGGTATAGATTTTTTAATAAATTTTATATATTATAGAAGAGTTATTTAATTTTTTTAAAAAAATTGATTAATAATTTTTATAAACAATTTAAATGGAAAATACTTATAGGTAATCAGTAATATTTTTTCAAATATGTATGATTTATAAAAAATTAAGGGGTGTTATGGGGATACATTAACTTATATAGAATGTATATTATATTATTGAAAATATTTCATAATTAATTATATAATTTTTTCATAATAATTAATTAATAAAATACATTAAATGATAAAAATATATATTTAAAAGACCTTTTACCTAATTATATGGATGCCCTCTAATAAAGAATTATATTGTTTATATAGATATCAAATATGTTATTTATAGGGAGTTCATAAATCTCAAATTTAAATATTTGATGAAAAATTAAAAGGGGCCTTATTTTGAGAAATTATTTAAACCTCAACAAAAAATTCTTTTGATAATTAATTTTGTCATCGTTTAAATAATATTTAAATAATTGATATATGGATTTTGTTAAATAATTTCATATGGTTAATTAGATTATAATATTGATTATAATTGAAATGATATAGTATTTATAAAGGGTAAAGTCAAATATTTATGAATATGAAAAATAAATAATGAATGATAATATAAAATGTTTATAGGAATAATTATGAAATGTATATAAAATTAATAAAATGGATCTAAAAAATTAAATGAATATTAATATTTTATGGCTAATGGATTCAATTTTTTTGAAATAATTAATAAAAATATTCCTTGATTTATATAGAGTTCATATTAATAATATCCTTCTCATAGTAATAATATCTATAAATGTTATAAATCATAATAAAGGGTATTTGAAACATTTTACTTAAAATTATTTGTATTCATTAAAATAATTAAATGATGTTTTTATTTAAGGATTATAATTTTTTTTGTAAAAGTGATTATATATCAATTTAATATGGTTAAAATTTAACATGTATATATATATATAATAAGTTATAGTTCATAATTTTTTTTAAATTATTTTAATTAAAGGGTTCCTTATTTAAGGATATTATTTTAAATTAATTATAAAGGATTCATTTGTTGATTTGATCAATGTAACACCCCGAGCTTCCACGATACGCTTCTCTTTCAATAATGTAGTAGTGTGTGTTGTACGCAACCTCGAATTCTAACACACTGTAACTAATCAAAGTAGCCGTTATAAATATTAATAACCACTTTTTAAATTTATAGAAATTTTATATTTCAAAATGGACTTCATTTTTGTATTCCTAATAATGAAATTATCCTAAGTTTAATTTTTCGTAACATTCTCAGAACATCCAATTTTTTTTATTAATAGTGAAAAATACTTAAAACAGCTTTTTTAATAAAAATATTTTATTGTGATAAATTATATTATTTAGTGGGTTTAAAGTATAATTAGAATATATTTTTACCATTTTATCAAATGGTGGTCATTGGAATTAATTTAACATTGAAATTGGACATAAACAATTGCCAATCTTTTGATATAAATTGTTTCTTAAAAACACGCTATTTATTGTGACAGCAGGAATTATTTATAAAATAAATTAATGCAATTTATATTTTTGGAATTTTTTAAAATAGGCATCATTTTTGAAATCGGAATATCAATTATAGCTTAGGGTGAAATTTTGGCCTTATTCTGAAAAACTTCAATTTTTGATGAATAGTGAAACCACTAAGTGGTTGTTAAAAAACTGATTTTTTGTTAAAATGAAACATTACCACTTCTGTGTTTTGAATTTCAAAAATCCGACATACATGGTTGTCATTAAGAAGGAAAATGTGGTTCAATGAGATTAAAATAATTTTTTTTGGGGAATAGTAACTTTTAAGTTCTTAATCGCGATTAGAGGTAATTTGTGTAGTTTAAGGTAAAAATAATGTTTTAATAATATGAGATGAGCTTGACACATGTCCTACCCTCATTGGATGTTCCATGGACGACCAAGACAATTCATGGGTCAACTTGGGGACCCCATGGAGCCACTTTAGTTGGAAGATGACATAAATACCTTTTATTTAATGTTAAAGTAAAAAATGGCACAAACATGAAATGTTTTACTAAAACAATTTTTACATGGGGTTATACAAGTCATATTTTTGACTATAAATTGTAATTGGAAAGATAAAAATATTTCCTACATAATAGTATTTTTTTATAAATTTTAGACATTAAATAAATTAAATTATTTATGACATCATTATGATGCAGCGATGACCTCATTATTTAACGATTTTAATAAAATGAAAAGATAATGTACAATCCAAGGCTTAAACTTGTCCAAAGACTATTGGATGGGTATATTTAGAACCCTTATCACCTCATACACGAATTATATAAGTGTGGGACCTTTAGAATCCGAAAATCATTGTATAATAATGTAAAATTTCCTTACTTTCCAAGAGTGCACCTCCTCTCCACTTATAAAAAGGCCCCCACCTCTACCACCTCATTCACACTATCAAGCCATTTGGCTCGGCCAACATCTACCCAAATACTCTCCCAACTTCCCTCTCTTACTCCTAGAAGCCTCACTTTGGGCAGAACTCTTCCCAAGGAAGCCTTTGTCTCAATTCAAAAAGAGTTACCCGATTTTGAGGTAATGTCTTCTCGGATGTTGTTTTGTTTTATTTTTCTTCTCCAACCCCCTAAACAGTTTTTATTCATTTCTTTTTTTAACAAAACCAGTATCCTCAATATACTATGATGTTTTTATAAGAAGGATTCGAGCTAAACTTACAGACACCTACATCTAATGGTAAAAGAACATACGGTTTCTGTGGATGGCGAATTTCTGCATCACGAAACGATGATTGTTCAACACTCATATAACACCTTCAAAGGTGGCCATTAAGATGTAACTATATTTATATATGATATATAATATGTTTATGTTTTAATTATTCTTCTGTATTTCTCATTTATGGCATACTTTATGATTTCCATTATGGGTAAAACGCGATAATTTCATTTTAGGAAGTGCGGACTACCGCCCCTCAAAGTGATTTGAATCGTTAATGCCATATGTGGGATGTATAAAGGATGGATTAAATGGTATTATACACTATATTATACTGTAATTATATTATAAATTTATATCATTATTATTTCATTCCATTAAATAAGAAATAGAAATGAAAGTAGCGTTCATGCGTACGTACGGCTTTCCGTCTCCATGAACGGTGCATTTCATTTCTTACCTCTAAATGTTACGTAATATTATAAATGAATGTATATACTGGATATATATGATATATATGACATCTAAATCATGAATATAATTCTGGAGATAATGGATATTCTACCACATAAACAACTTGTAATTATAAGAAGTTTATTGATGACTCAAGTACCAAAGATCGACAAAACGACCGTTATTAACTTAAATAATTACATAATGTTAATAACATTGTAAGAAGTGATATAAAAATGATAATGAAATTAAAAAAATGGTTCTTAATAAGGTATATATTAACTCTAGTTTATTATTCAGGAGGTTAAAGAACGGTTGAGTCAAGTCAGACACGAGGTAAGGGAATTTCTTAACCCAATTTCCATTCATTGGGTTAATCTCCTACTTTCAAATTATCTCATGACATTATTATGTCCTATCATTTATTTGTACTTTATTTATGTGTACTTACAGTGAATACACATAATAGATCTTTTTTATTTAAAAATGATCTTTTTAAGAGACTTCGTCTCAATCCCCTTTCATTGAGGCATATTTGGTTTTATACACAACTTTCTTTTATACGGTGTATAAACCACTTTGACTTTTACGTTTATTCAAAAGGAATCTTTTTATATGAAGCATTTTGATAAATGAAAAAAGGGAATGTTTTTCTTTCCATACATATGCGGCAACAACGACTTCTCCTCCGTCGTGACCATTATTTGAGTTTCGGCTTCCTCTACAAGCCGTAACTTTTTTTTAATGAAAAATAAATACAAAGTTTTAACATTCTTTTATTTTGGTATTGAAAATGGTTTTGAAAGCGTTTTTATTTTATCAATGTGTTGTATTGATATCTTGAGATTGCAATGTGGAAATGTTATGTTTCCTTTATGCATGTTTTGTGTGATACAATTATGTTATCGTTTAAGATATGTTTAAACCTATTCATATGAGGAATGTATTGGACTTAATAAGTGACGGGTGGAGCCCGCTATAGATCCTTGATGCATTAGTAGGTCTCATGAGACAACTAGACGTGGAATTGGCCGAGGCCCTTTCCCAATTAGATTTATGGTTTTGGCCGAGGCCTTAATAATTTTAGACGTCTTGGCCGAGGCCTTGACAAAATGTTTCAGAATGTCTGGCATTATACATTAACTCATTATGAAAGTGGTTATTGATATTGCATGTGATTATTCGACTAGTAGAATATCCATGTGAGTAAGTAAATGGCATTATTTAATTATATTTTTTCCATATTATTCTGAAGTTCAAGTTTAAAAAAGATATTGTTTTAGTTATACATTGCCTTAAATGTTAATGTTTATTTATGAAAGCTTCCGCAATATTGTTATCCTTACTGATCATCTGAGCTCACCCCTTTCAATGTTTTAATATTTTCCAGGATTTGAAGAAGTATTTTATGAATGACCTGCAAGGATTTTCAGAAGAGGATATGAGTGTAGACTATGGAGACTTTGTTATTGTAGTTTTTCACTTTATGATGTAATGTAACGTTTACGAATGTATCTAGTGTTTCCAAGGCTACTAAACTAATCGGTCTTTCGAGACATGATTTTTTGTGATCATGCCAATGTTACGAAGTAATGCACCGACTCTGGGTAGCTGGGGTCGGGGCGTTACAGTTGGTATCAGAGGCAGTTTAGTACTATCCTTGGAAGCTAGATTTAGATAAACTCTGATGAGATCACATAGCCCGAAGATAGACTTTAATGATTAGTATATAAGAACGTCCTAGAATTTTGGTATTATATAGATTTTGTGAGTTTTCTGAGAAATACATCCTTGTCTGGATACGACCAGGTAGAGGCGGCTCTGGCACAGATGTACCTAGGGGTAAAACCCGAAAAGACCGCTTTGAGCTAGACTCGAACGGGAACTGGTGCACGACAACGGGCCTTGCTGCACTCTTGGTTACGACACTCTCGGGGGATATGGTTAGGATAATTCTCATTTTCTTTACAAACCACTATGAAGGGTTATGAGTATATACTTCCTCAAATAATTTTTTTTTATGATTATGGATTATATCCATAAATAGTTCAATTAGTGTTAAGTGCTTTACAAGTATGGAATTATATATTTTGATTCATAAACTAACCTAGTTTATGCCATTGTATAGAAATGGCACCCAGTAGAAGGAATGTGAACTCCAGTAATACGTATGATCCAAAGAGTAAGAAGGATCATATCTTTCACAGTATTAAGCAAACATTTAGAAGGTAAATAGTCTCCCATGTGTTCTCAACATATGAAGAAATAGTATCATGTGTTAATAATATAAGTAAATAATTCTCAGAGTCCTATGGCTTTGAAGCGAAGCAAGAGACGAAAGGGATGGAAGAGAGAATGATGGATAAAGGGATGAGGGGAAAGAAGAATTTTCCAATATGTGGTAATTATGGGAAGAAATATCATGGAACTTGCCTAAAGTGAATGTGAGTTTGTTATAAGTGTAGAGAAAAAGGTCACAAAGTGCATGACTGCAAGGGTAAGAAAATGGTTTCAAATGTACAATGCTTCTTCTACAAGTATTGGGGACACTACGCAAACCAATGTCCAAGTCATCAGAGTATTCCCCAAATGATGTTATTGGATAATAATCAAGTTATGATACTACCACAGATGAGGAGTAATGATTAGAGTTCTTATGTTGTTATTGAATAATTTTGTAATTTGAGTGTTATATCAATTATGTACTGGTTATAATAATTATGGAGTATATAAGGATTGTACTGCAGTACTATTTCATCAAGGACTTGAGATTGTGTGGAACCAAGAAAAGTTACTCCACAGTAGGTTAAATTTTTGGAAAATATATGGTTGTGAGAAAGATAAACCATAATATGGTTCTGATATTGAGATAGTGATTTTGGAATAAGATGTGATTGATTTGGATAAATTATATTGGATATTCTTAACTTCCTTGAAACTGATTGATGATTTGTAAACATTTTTGGATAGAAGGATTATATGTAGTATTCTATAAGGAATAAGGGATCATGGTAATTCAGTATGTTTGAAAAGAATACATGATGAAGGTTCTCACATGTTGTTACATGGAAAAAAGGACCTTCATTATGTTTACCTTCCTTATAAAATTTGGACTGTGAGTTGGACAGAAGTATTTTGGATAACTATAAAGGTTGGAATAGATTAAGTTGATATTTGGATAGTATTTTTTAAGGTTAAAGAATTTCGGAAGATTATTTTTGGTATATTATAAAAATATAGTTTTAGGAAAAGGACAACCTGCAGGGTGGGGCATAACCCGTCACATCGGACAAAGCTGCAGGAATCGAACCCACAACCATAGTGCGACATGCCTTTATTACCTACCACTAGCCTACAGGAAGTCCCTGGTTATTACAAAATAGTTTTACTAATCTAAATGGTATGTGTTAATATTTGGAACCTTATACAATTAGAATAAATAGAATATTTTTGAGTTGTATTAACTTTTAGAGTGAAAGATGGGTTTTTGGTAAAAATTTATTAAAGAATGAAAGTCTACATGACAAGTATGTATATTCCCTTACGTTCTTAGTAAATCTCCTAAATAAATTCCTCAACTTTATAAAAGGTAACTCAAAACAAAAATATTGTCGGTTAACTATTCCAACTGGGTATTCAATGACCGTTTAACCAATCACAAGTTTGTGATTTTCTTATGGTTAACTTTCTCCTAATCCAGTTTTCTATAACTCTCCATGAGACCTTCATGGTTTGTTTCTCCTCCATATCCATATTTTCCTAGAATCCTAGAATGGGCTATCTCGGGTGACCTTTGTACTTATCTTACTTTCTTTTAATGTTACATATTTATTAATCTTATTTCCGATGTGGGTTTTCCACAAAGGTATTTTCTATTTTCAACCTTTTATTTTCCAAGAAAAATTTCAAATTGCGAGGACGCACTTTATTGAAGGAGGGGAGAATGTAACACCCCGAGATTCCACAATACGCTTCTCTTTCAATAATGCAGTAGTGTGTGTTGTACGCAACCTCGAGTTCTAACACACCGCAACTAATCAAAGTAGCCGTTATGAATAGTAATAACCACTTTTTAAATTTATAGAAATTTTATATTTCAAAATGGACTTCATTTTTGTATTTGTAATATCGAAATTATCCTAAGTTGAATTTTTTGTAACTTTCTCAGAACATCCATTTTTTATGAATAGTGAAAAATACTTAAAACAACTTTTTTCATCAAAATAATTTACTGTGATAAATTATACTATTTAGTGGTTTTAAATTATAATTAGAATATATTTTTACCATTTTAACCAATGGTGGTCATTGGAATTAATTTAACATTGAAATTGGACATAAACAATTGCCAATCTTTTGATATAAATTGTTTCTTAAAAACACACTATTTGTTGTGATAGCAGGAATTAATTATAAAATAAATTAATGCAACTTATATTTTTGGAATTTTTTAAAATAGACATCATTTTTGAAATCGGAATATCAATTATAGCTTAGGGTGAAATTTTGGCCTTATTCTGAAAAACTTCAATTTTTTATGAATAGTGAAACCACTAAGTGGTTGTTAAAAAACTGATTTTTCGTTAAAATGAAACATTACCACTTCTGTGTTTTGAATTTCAAAAATCCGACATACATGGTTTTCATTAAGAAGGAAAATGTGGTTCAATGAGATTAAAATAATTTTTTGGTGAAGAGTGACTTTTAAGTTCTGAATCGCGATTAGAGGTAATTAGTGTAGTTTAAGGTAAAAATAATGTTTTAATAATATGAGATGAGCTTGACACATGTCCTACCCTCATTGGATGTGACATGGCTAACCAAGACAATTAATGTGTCAACTTGGGGACTCCATGGAGCCACTTTAGTTGGAAAATGACATAAATACCTTTTATTTAATGTTAAAGTAAAAAATGGCACAAATATGAAATGTTTTACTAAAAAATTTTTACATGGGGTTATACAAGTCATATTTATGACTATAAATCTTCATTGAAAAGATAAAAATATTTCCTAAATCATAGTATTTTTTTATAATTTTTAGACATTAAATAAATTAAATTATTTATGACATCATTATTATGCAGCGATGACCTCATTATTTAACGATTTTAATAAAATGAAAAGATAATGTACAATCCAAGGATTAAACTTGTACAAAGACTATTGGATGGGTAGATTTAGAACCCTTATCACCTTAGCCACTAATTATATAAGTGTGGGACCTTTAGAATCCGAAAAGCATTGTATAATAATGTAAAATTTCCTTACTTTCCAAGAGTGCCTCTCCTCTCCACTTATAAAAGGCCCCCACCTATACCACCCCATTCACACTTTCAAGCCATTTGGCTCGGCCAAACTCTGAAAAAATACTCTCCCAACTTCCCTCTCTTACTCCTAGAAGCCTCACTTTGGGCAGAACTCTTCCCAAGGAAGCCTTTGGCTCAAATCAAAAAGAGTTACCCGATTTTGAGGTAATGTCTTCTCTGATGTTGTTTTGTTTTATTTTTTTCTCAAACCCCCTAAAATATTTTTAGTGATTTCTTTTGTAACAACACCAGTATCCTCAATATACTAGGATGTTGTTATAAGAAGTATTCAATCTACACTTACACACACCTATATCTAATGGTAAAAGAACATACTGTTTCTGTGGATGGCGAATTTCTGCCTCACGAAACGATGATTGTTCAACACACATATAACACCTTCAAAGGTGGCCATTAAGATGAAAATATATTTATATATGATATATAATATGTTTATGTTTTACTTATTCTTCTGTATTTCTCATTTATGGCATACTTTATGATTTCCATTATGGGTAAAACGCGATAATTTCATTTTAGGAAGTGCAGACTACCGCCCCCTCAAAGTGATTTGAATCGTTAATTCCATATGTGGGATGTATAAAGGATGGGTTAAATGGTATTATACACTATATTATACTGTAATTATATTATACATTTATATCTTTCTGATTTCATTCCATTAAATACGAAATAGATATGAAAGTAGCGTTCATGTGTACGTACGGCTTACTGTCTCCATGAACGGTGCATTTCATTTCTTACCTCTAAATGTTACGTAATATTATAAATGAATGTATATGCTGGATATATATATGATATATATGAAATATAAATCATGAATATAATTCTGGAGATAATGGATATTCTACCACATAAACAACTTGTAATTATAAGAAGTTTATTGATGACTAAAGTACCAAAGATCGACAAAACGACCGTTATTAACTTAAATAATTACATAATGTTAATAACATTGTAAGAAGTGATATAAAAATGATAATGAAATTAAAAATGGTTATTAATAAGGTATATATTAACTCTAGTTTATTATTCAGGAGGTTAAACAACGGTTGAGTCAAGTCAGACACGAGGTAAGGGAATTTCTTAACCCAATTTTCATTCTTTGGGTTAATCTCCTACTTTCAAATTATCTCATGACATTATTATGTCCTATCTTGTATTTGTACTTTATTTATGTGTAATTAAAGTGAATACACATAATAGATCTTTTTTATTTAAAATTGATCTTTTTAAGAGACTTCATCTCAATCCCCTTTCATTGAGGCATATTTGGTTTTGTACACAACTTTCTTTTATACGGTGTATAAACCCCTTTGACTTTTACGTTTATTCAAAAGGAATCTTTTTATATGAAGCGTTTTGATAAATTACAAAAGGGAATGTTTTTCTTTCCATACATATGCGGCGACAACGACTTCTCCGCCGCCGTGACCATTATTTGAGTTTCAGCTTCCACTACAAGCCGTAACTTTTTTTTAATGAAAAATAAATACAAAGTATTAACATTCTTTTATTTTGGTATTGAAAATGGTTTTGAAAGAGTTTTTATTATATCAATGTGTTGTATTGATATCTTGTGATTGAAATGTGGAAATTTTATGTTTCCTTTATGCATGTTTTGTGTGATACGATTATGTTATGGTTATGATATGTTTAAACCTATTCATATGAGGAATGTATTGGACTTAATAAGTGACGGGTGGAACCCGCTATAGCTCCTCGATGAATCGATAGGTCTCATGAGACAACTAGACGTGGAATTGGCCGATGCCCTTTCCCAATTTGATTTATGGTTTTGGCCGAGGCCTTAATCATTTTAGACGTCTTTGCCGAGGCCTTGACAAAATGTTTCAGAATGTCTGGCATTATAAATTCCCTCATTATGAAAGTGGTTATTGATATTGCATGTGATTATTCAACTAGTAGAATATCCATGTGAGTAAGTAAATGGAATTATTTAATTTTATTTTTTCCATATTATGCTGAAGTTCCTGTTTAAAAAGGATTTTGTTTTAGTTATACATTGCCTTAAATGTTAATGTTTATTTATGAAAGCTTCCGCAATATTGTTATCCTTACTGAGCATCTGAGCTCACCCCTTTCAATGTTTTAATATTTTCCAAGATGTGAAGAAGTATTTTATGAATGACCTACAGGGATTGTCAGAAGAGGATATGAGTGTGGACTATGGAGACTTTGTTATTTTAGTGTTTCACTTTATGATGTAATGTAACGTTTACGAATGTATCTAGTGTCTCCAAGGCTACTAAACTAATAGATCTTTCGAGACATGATCTTTTGTGATCATGACAATGTTACGAAGTAATGCACCGACTCTGGGTAGCTGGGGTCGGGGCGTTACAGTCAATTTTTTTATAATAAAATTAAATTCAATATAAATAATAATATTAGAGAGTTCATATTACATTGAGTATAAGTGATTTCATATTCAAAATTGTGGAATGTCCATAATGTTATAATATTTAATTAATGGTTTATATGTAGCTTTTATTTATGAATATTTCATTAATGGTTTCCTAATGTTTATATATTTGAATTGTTTTTAGAATTAAATTGTATTCCCTACTTTATTTATAAAAATAAATTTTGTATATTATGAATGTGCATCTCGTAGTTATATAGTTAAACTACTTATCGGTTATAAATAAATTTATTATATACTAGGTAAAACTTTATAATTTTTTTTTATCATTTACCATTACCTTGGTTTCTAGTTTATATTGAACTAAATATTTTTCTTCTTTGTATTTTTGAAACAATTTGTTGTTGTGTGAGAACTGAACATGTAAAACAATATGAGGCAATGTGCACAATGGTATCCACCATTGCATACATGAGCCAAACCAATCCAAACAAACACAAACACAATGAATATAAAAGATAGAAAGCATGAAGAAAATATGCATAGGAGCCTTTTAATGAGGGTGATCGATGGTTAGGGATTCATCGTTAGAGATATGGATTAATGAACCACGAGGCAATTGATCTGTCGTGGATGATGTGACCAAATAAAGAGGCACCCCAAAGGATCAACCTTCTCCATATACACCAACACCATCCAAATCATAATATAATCCATCATATACGACCAAATTGAGGTTATGTGTGAAGGAGAATGATTAAATTGTAGATGAAATCAAGAAAAAGTAGAACAATCCAAGCCCAAAAACATCAACAATAGCAAGCGCCACCATTTGGTCCCAGGTTGAATAGTTGCCGACCATGTATGTGCCAGCGAGACTGTGGATGTCCATGAACAAAAAAGGCATCAATCATGTGAATCATAGGTTGCTGAATTGATGTCTAAATGGAGGAAGAGATTTGAACACCAACTGAACCTAGTCGTACCACTAGCTTGGGGTGAGTATTGCTGGGCAGAGTTTCTTGTTGATGTTATTAACCTTATGTAATTAATTGTAAAAATTTTGGTAGATAAATTGAAAGATATGTATTAAATTGGATTATATATTGAGTATTACCTCCTAATGGACATGGACAAGAGGATGGAACACCTACCATCTTAGAGGCATATTATTTATTCTAGAATGGTTAATTGAGATAACTATATGTCTTTCCAAAAATACTCATGTAGATATTTTCAATATCATATATATTTATGAATCTATAAGAAGAGATAATTTAACATATTAATATGTTATATAATGATATATATATATATATATATATATTACTTCTATTTATTGGTGTGTAACACATATTGTGGGTTTTTATGGAGTTCAACATTAATGTGGGTGAACACATAATTTTTTTTGTTTGAATAGTTATACTAAAAAATCAATAAAATAATGTATGCGTAAAATGGAATAAAAAATTATAATATAATGATTACATAATATATAATAATTTGGGATTTTTTATTTATATGATATATATTAAATAAATGTGATTTTACAAAAAAAACACATTAAATACATATTGTGAGATTACAATAATGAGGAAACTTGTTAAGTACAAGATTGTATAATCAGGAAGTTCTGTACTATAGTAGAGTTCCCATAGATTATTTTTTTTATTGAAGGAAAGAAATAAGTATCACTAAATTTTCCTACATGGTATTTTATTTACATAATAGGGTGCCCCTAGATTAATCCAGTGTTAGCTTTTTTTGACATCATTGTTAGCATACACTTGAAGGGAAATCCAAGATGTTAGGATACCATAGGAAATGAGTTGAGTATGTGTAAAAATGTATTTTAGTAATGATAAATCCTCTCATGTAACATCCCAATACATTATTTCATATATTTATAATCTCTCTTTTAGTTTTACATTTTTTTATATGTTACATAACTATCAAGGTTGGAGGTTCTTTACTACAGAAGTAGAATACATTATTAGGGAATTATTATTATTTTAATTAATAGAGTCTATTTATAAATGGGGAATTTTTAATGGCGATGTCCTGTAGGATCCAGATTGACCCATGTATTTTTATAATTTCTTCGATATAATCTACCTGATTGAAACATTCATATCATGAAAGCGTTACACAATTTCAATCTATCATCTGGGTGATGTAATGAACTATTTTATGGAGTATTATGTTTACAAAATATGAAATTGGTTCAAATAATGAAAATTTCAATCAAAATTATTTTTAATAATCTGTGAATATTTTTTCAATATATCTTTTAAATCGTGAGATTCATGTTATCAAGGGTTTTCATGTTGGGAATAGTTCATGGATAGTGGTTTGAAAAACACAACAAGTTTGATTCTATTTTCATTAGATATATATTATTCTCTTTTAAAAACATAAGATCCCTCCCAGATGATTTTTTGGATCTCAATTATTTCCTAATTGTTTTTTTCAATGGTTGATATTCACTATGGTTTCACTATGTCCTTCTATGTAAGTTTTCTATCTTTTCCTTGGTTTGTGATGGTTTATATAGTTCCATTGTGCTACTTTTTTAGATCTATTCATCTTGTGATGAATTTATTATTAATACCTTCTAGATTAATTGTGTGTTCCTAATCCTATGGCCGACCCATTATGGTTTGTTGTCTGACGGTAAAGTTTTCACTAAGGTATGATGGACCTAACCTCTATTCTAAGCATTATTGTTATGAATATGATTATAAAGTGTGGGAATCATAATATGGGCCTTAGTTTTTTGTTGTATGTTCCTTCCTGTGGTTCAAGGTCATATTTTAGATGAGTTTGGTCTATGATTGAGGTTAGTGGATCCATCTATATGTTGGGTTGGATGAACCTGGATTACATTGGTTTTAGTATATTGTTTTATAAATTAAATGAAGTTATTGATTGATTTATTTGTTTTGGTGTTTGTAAAATGTGTTTTTAGAGAAAATATGATTTTTACCTTGTTTTGGAATAAGAAATATCATTATCTGAATTGTGAAATGTAATTAAGAAATTTTTTTCATACCATCATTTCGAAAAAAATATTTTGGAATTATAGAACATGGAAATCCTTGGGTACATAGGGGGATTTTGTAATAATAGGCACAATCTGTTGCAAATATCAGAGTTATGAATCAAACTAAGTTCCTCTTCTCACTACTCTTGTAATTCTAGGGAATTATTAGACCCACAAGGAGGTTCATTTTCTAGTTTATTCTTATTCTATTGTGATTCGTTGAATTTTTCAATAGACATTATGTGCACAATTTTTTTCACTAGGTATGAGTGTTCATGAATGTCAGATTTGTTATGATCATTCACGTGATGTTACATAGGATTTCAATAAATAATATTTCTGATTTTTTATGATTTTTAGGCTTGATTTAATATTTTATGATATATATTATATGATTGAAAACTATTTTACATTTATCATTTAGATCTATGGAAAAAGTGAAATGTTTTACTATTCATTCGATATAAAAGTATTTATCTAATTATTTTTCATTATTTTCATTAATTTTTACCTTTTTTGAATTTTTTGTTAGAGAATTGATATAGACAACTTATGAGGGATCCTACTGATCATGTTAATCTCACACCCATCACATCCCATTGATATTTTGTAGAACAAGTTATGTCATTCGATATAGGGAAATGAAAGGTGTCACAGTGAGATATTTATGTTTTTATCAAATAGTTATGGTTATCATGGGCATAGAGAGTGGGAACATTCCCATGTTATCATAAATAGTTAATGTTTCCTTGTTTTGGTTTTTTTATATATTGTTTTAATCATATATTATATTTTTTTATGTATACTTTTGAGTTAGCTTTTACCTCATTCTTATTTTAGTTATGAAATATAATTTCATGTTTTATCTTCCAAAATGTATCTCTACTATGTATATAATAGTCATGTTTTCTACTTCTGGTTGGTATAAATTTTTCCCTATTATTGTTGTTGATGCCCATGTGCTTGTCGCTAGATAGTAGGTATTGATAATTCATTTCATGATTTTGATTTGTTAGGTTGGGTACATGTTTTTGAAAGAATATATGGTGTTTCATTATTTTTTGTTAATAGAAGCAGTTTTTTCTTAGTTTTTGGAAGATTTAGACTCGGCATGTGATCGGTGGGACATGAGTGGTCAGTTTTGGTGAGTTTTTGACCATCAAATTTCATCAAGAGACTCACGCTAACATTGGATGGTGTGATTTGTGTCTCCTGTTTTGATTACATAGTCATAATGTCCTTTTTTATAGGAATTTATACATTGAATTAATATATTTAGACATTTGATTTCATCAACATTTTAGGTTGGTAATGATACAAATATATGTCATCTTTTGTGGGTGATACATAGTGGATGACCCTCTATAAAATTTTATTTTATATTAGATTTACATAAATTCTGTCATATTAGGAGTTCACACCATGGATAAAAGATTACTATAATTTCAAGTGGTAGTTTTTGAGGTACATCCATGAGTTTTAGGAGAATAGGATTGATCACAAGAGTTTATATATTATAAACCACCACCAATTATGGGTATAAATTATCCTCAAGAGGTAGAAGAATGTATGTACAAGTTTATTCATATCATAAAATTCTTAGGGATAGCAAATATAGTCATTATAAAGTGAACAATGTTTAGTTTCAATAGTTCCAATATGTGATTGTTGGATTCCATTATTCTGGTGGAAATATATGTCGAATTGGCCTAGAAGGGTTATAATACTCACATCATCCAAATGTTCTTTCTAAATACTCTAACGATGTAAATGTCTCAATAGTTACTCTCTTTTTAGTTGGAAGACTCTTCAGTGTCGTCATACATCAATCATTTTTTAGAGTTGTTTCATTTTTCTCTAGAGGTTATAAATAATGATTATAAGATTACTCAAAAGTACCTAAATGATTTGCGACCAGATATCAAATCACATGTATTTATGGTAAATCATTATAAATATGTGGTGACGGTAGACATGGATATGGTGGAAGAGATGGATATTTTATGAATGGATGGAAATTATTTCTATACAGTTTAACCAAGTGGAAGCTATTGTAGAACATAAGGAAATAAGAAGAAGTGGACTGATAATCAAAATAGTTGTGGATGTGCTTATTATCATTGGTCCCCCTCTACCACATCAGTTACAACAAGTACTGTCCAATGGATTGTTATAAATGTGTAATGACAAAAAACACCTAAATTCCTTGTCCTACACATACAATAATATGTAATGGTTGTGTCTTATATGAAAACCTATAATGATTCTCTTAGTCAATGTTTAGGCCTCCCTAAGGTAAGGGATCTTCATCTCCAATGGATTATATGGCATAGTTATAAGCATCCAGGACAATAGTTCTCTATCCTAGGAATTAGCAGTGAAGAACCTTACACTTATAGAAAAGTTTGCAATGGAGGTTATATAGGTCCAACGATTGTGATAGGTACCATCATTATTGAATCTTATTTAGAGACCACTTTATTTGATATTGGTTCCTCCCACTAATTTATTCTAACATTTTTTAAAATCATAATACTACGAATAATTATATTCAGTTTATTATTCAGTTAGTGTGAAATCATGGAGAGATAAAATAATAGGGTTTTTAGTGTGCTTTATTACCCATTGGTAGATGATGAAAGGGTTTTCCAGGATATTCTCATTCTTAATATAGATATATTTTACATCATAATTGTGATGGATTAGATTTTTTTTCTCTTCAATGAGGTTAATTTTGATCATCATCCTGTTTTTATTCATTGTTCTCGGTTGGATAAAATAGTTTATTATGGAAGAATAATATCTTTAGTCTTGTAATACAATACCAATATTCCTAGAGATTAAGAGTTTCAAATTTTTTTTAATTGTGTTTTATTATGTATATTTTTTGAAAATCATTTATTGTTTTTAGGGGACTTCCCCAACATTTTTTCAATTCATTCCCTCAGTATTCCTCTATAGATTGAGGTAAAGATCTATCTCTTTCTGGAGCTAGGTATGCATCTTTTTTCGATACCTACATATCATATTAAACTAGTAGTAGAAAAATAAAACAATATTCAATTGGATGATTTGGTAGAGAATGGTTTTGTTTTTTTATCCATTTAAAATTTTGAATCCTTTGTGCTCTATCAAAGATTGAAGACAGTTAACACCAATCATGTATCGATTATCAGAATTTAAATTTTGTGATAGTTATGAAAAAGTATGCTTTTCCCCATGAGGGAGATGTTTTTAACAAATAACTGCACATAAATTTTGATTTTAATGATCAATCGTTTGTTAGGTTTTACTCAGCTCCGAGTTCAGGAGTCTGCTATATATAATATGTATTTCAATAGAAGGTATAGTAATTATTAATATCATTAAATTCAATTTCATCTAACTAGTGATGTTATATTTTTCATGGATTTGATGAAACTGATATTCCATGAGTATCTCTATTCTTTTTTCATAGTGATCATTGATGGTATTTTGGTTTTTATGAGATCTAAGAATTATCAAGGCACCATTTCAGTTTGTTTTGAGAAATCTGGTGGAGTCACATTTTGTATAAAATGATAAGGAATTTTAGTTTCTTGATTCAAGAATTAAATTCGTTTGGGCACATGATTTATGAGTTTGTATTATCAATTGATCCTAAGACATTGAAGTGTGTCTTTCCATAGGTGAATTCATGGAATTTCATTGATATTTAGAACTTCCTTGGACTTGATGTATTATATTAATAGGTGGTCAGATATTTATCAATAATTGAATCACCATTGGATGATATTACTTGAATACTAGTAAAATTAATATGGTGTGTTAAATGATAACATTATATCGTTGATTTGAAATTGATTCTATCATTTGATCCAATTATGATATTACCTAATCTAGAAAAGGGATATGTGGTGTACATTGATTTTACTAGTTAAATTCTATGTTTTTTGCTTATGTAGGATGATCTTGTTCAATCTGGTGGGACTCACTAGTTATATCAATATGAATAAAATTAACCCACACATGATTTATATCCTATAATGGTTAAGAATGTTAATAAGAGTTAGTGGATCTATCATTTAGAAAAAATATATATATATAATATTTTTTATCATAAGAGTTTGAGAGATGTATCTTCTCTAAAAGAAATAAATCTAAGATAGAGATGGTGTCCGGAATACCTTCATAAATTTTAATTTTAGAACACCTATACCCTTATGAAGGGGAATGTTTTTATAGATTCTCTCAAAAGGAATGTATGATCATATGATATTTTGGAATCAAATGTGAAGTGGATCTTTATAGGAATATTTTCTCAGTTCCATCTGGATGAACATGATGATGTTTCTGGAATGGATCTGACCAATATTCAGTTTTCATAATAACCCCATGAGTATACTCTACATGGTCTGCAGACGTATGATGATCTTTAGAGGAATTCAAGGAACCCTATAATGTCGGAATACAACTTCAGGTTGGTCTATACATTAAAATGGTATTATCATCAATGTGGACCATTTCCCCCCTTCATATATTAGGATCTCAATTTTTATGAATATCGTAGTTAGTTGTGGGAAACTAAAGACTTAACTAAGAATAAGTATTGTGATATGGGTTTATGATTATATTAGACGGGTGTGAAGAATGAAATTGAATATTATGTGACCCTTTGTGGTACCTACCAATAGTTATATAAAGATAATCTGAAACCTTTCTGTTTTTACAACCTCTTCTGATACTTGTTTGGAGATGGGATGAGGTGTGCATGGAAGTTGTTGTTGGTATAACATGGACTCCAGGAGGGAGGAACACTATAAGTGACGTGATTGGTTGATTGATAATTGTATCTCCTTTAATTTTAATCAGGGACATAACTAATGCTGAATAACAATGTATGATTTATGTTTAGGATAATACGATGTTATATGGGGTTTAATTATCCTTTATATTGGATACAGATCCTCTGTTTACCATATGGATTTGGTTTAGTCACTAGGTTGTAAAGGGGGATCAGGTCCATTAATGTATAGATTACCATCTATAGAATGTTCATTAGATGGATTATTTCGTTCAAATCCTAGAGTTAAGGTTTTATTCATGAATCATTGATTATGATTGATCTTGTAATATCCATCAATGACCGGTTGAGATTTCTAATAAAAATAGTTATCAGTATTTGATGATAATTTCACCTTTTGAGGTTTTGTAAAGTTAGCCGTGGTGGTCACCTCGTTGTTGGGTACAGGCAGGAAAAGCCTCTTCTTTATGACCAAGTCATATTATGGAGATATCTATGAGGATTCATGGTATACATAGGTGTCAAGTTACAACTCTTAGTTAGTATAAATTAAATACATATCATAGATGTCATCCTTTGGAGTTTTTTATTTTTTTCTACGTTTTAAGGAATGTATCTTCTTTTTTAGGTAATACACATCTTATAAAATTGTCAAATTTTTATTTGAGATATATTTTGTAACATCCCATCATTTAAAGTGATAAGTCTAATTTCGATATCGTACAATATTTGAAACATTGAGTTAAAAAAAATTATATACATTTGATCTCTATAAACAATCCCTTGAATGGCCGAGTATATATAGAAATATCTAATTTATGGAATAAATATAAAGGCCCCACTTGATATAAATGTATTGTTAAATTCTTAGAAGATAATATCATATTTTTTTGTGAATTCATTTTATTATTCATAAATACACTTACATCAAGAAAAAGAATTTCTTTCTTTTTATGGGTCAATTTCGTAATTAATTTACCAATGTTTTTTAAAAATTATTTTCAAAATGAACTTTTTTTAAAATAAAAAAATCAAAATTACTCAATTATTAAATTTTAATAATTTTCTGAAAAAATAAAATTTTTGGTGAATAAAAAAATATACAGTTTTTTTAAATATAGTGTATTTTGTGATACCATCAAGACGTAATTATGAGAAAAAATAAAAAAAATAATGTATATATTATGATTTTATAATATAAATATCACAAATACATAATTCATAACATATAAATTATAATTTCATTAATAAAAAACATGAAAATTATTTTTAGTGTTAACACAATGTTTGTGAAATACATGAAAATTCAAAGTTGTTTTTTTATACATAATAATTTAGAGGCATAAGGAATTTTCATGATTTATTTTATTAAAAACCATAAATAAATGATTTTTTTTGTGAATAGGTTAAAATGTATTACTTATATAATAATAATCTTATCCAAATTCTTGTGCCTTGCTTACATATAGCTAAACAAGTAAAATTAACAAATTAAATAAGTTGTATTTATGTGGATGTGAGTAAATATACATTATAAAAAAATATACAGGATTATATTTATCGTAATTTATTAATTATTATGACAATAATCTATTTATAATATTTAAATATTTAATAATTTCCTTTATTTCTTTTACAACACTATGGTGCTGCTTCTGCATGATAAATAAAATTCAATAAAATAATTTAAAAAATATAAAATAACATTTTTAAAAACTACTAAATGACCAAAAAATTCCTAAACATAATTTTAGGAATATATTTCAACCATAATGATCCAAAGATCAATGTTTTGTCCTTTTTGGGAATCATTGTTGAAATTATGACATTTAAAGTGTTTCATTTAACGAAAAGTCATACATGTCACACTCTTCACTTTAATATGTTAAATATTTTGAAAATATCATTTTATAACACATATATTCAACAATAAATAGAATATTTAAAATATAAAATATTTATATGCATCATGTAATTTTATTTTCTGTTTTTAAGGACGAAATATTTTCCTTATATGATTTCACAACATTAATTCAATATTTATTCAACTATAGCTAAAATCAAATAAATTATATAAAAAATATTAATATAGAAAGAATATGCCAAACTTAAGATTATACACATGTTTTATAGATTATATTGATATTATTAGGATATAATAAAATGGTTTTTTCTAAATTTATATGTTCTTTTTATGGTTTTTAAAGACAAAGTAATGAAAAATATTAAAATTTGACAATAATGACATTTTTTGTAAATATAATTTTATTAAATTATATTAAAATAAAAAAATATTAAATAATCATAATGGGGAATATAAATGTTCGATAATGGCAATCCCTATGAATTTACAGACTATTTGGAAGAATGTACTTCCATAATGTCCTTATTATATTTTAATATTTCATTAAGTTACAATAGTGTCTCTCCCCTCTCTTGTAAAATGGAACCTCAAATTCCAATTTATTAAAACATTAATACCAATTTGGTTTACAAAAACCAAAAAAATACATTTTTATAATCCCTTGCCACATTCTACTATTATTGTTTTAGCAGAACACAAACCTATGTTATTATAATGCTTTAAGAAAAGGATGTTTTCTGAAAAACGGGTATCATTTTTAATCAAGAATTTTGGTTTGGTATATTCCTAAACATCCCTAAAAACATTATCAACCTTGATAAAATAATAAAATCCTTATTTTCAATATAATGTAATGATAATATATTAATTTAATAACCTACATCCTTCTCCACATATTTCAAATGGGCAAATAATTCGTCATTCGTGTGTGTGATAGAATATCGCCTCACAAACCAATGTAATGCATTTTCATTAACTATCACTAAACCCTATATATAATGATTGGATTAATGTTTAGATATTTTTTAATCACATATTTATAATTATTTAATGATATTATAACACATAATATTACCTTTCTATACATAGAAAAATGATAATTTTGCTCGTGCTTACCTATAGATGACTATCTCTATGAAGCTAAATGATTCATTTTTAATCACCACATGACATTTTTGATATATATAAATAAGATAATTTAATCAAATAATATGAAATATATGATATTATAAACATTACATAAATATAGAATTATACATAATGATTATTAAATAATGATCATTGAAAAATGGGTACATTATTCCTACGTATGTATGGAATACCATCTCCATGATTGTAACATAGTAATTTTAAATGACCATATTTAATAGTTTTCTAATTTAAAATAGATGTATAAAAATGGTAATTAAATCTATATTATTTTTTTCTTAATGATTTTGGTAAAATTACATCATCTTTCATAGTCCAAATACCTATGTCATTTTTCGATATATGAACTAAATATCAATAAAACAACTAATGTAAACACAAATAAATTACATATTTGTTATAACAAATTGATATGTGATATAAAAGGGAATAGTGATCATAAAAAACGATTTTAAGAAATTTTAAAATTAACATAATTTTATTATTCACCATATAAAATAACATAACTGATATGTCACACATGAGGTATGGAGTGGTTTAAAAACAAATCATTGTTTTAATAGTTGTAATTTTATATTTTTGTTGTAATTATTTTTCATACCAATTTATTTTGAAAAAAATATAAAATTTATTTACTTTTAAAATAATTTTTTTTAAAAGGAAATTTTCAAATTTTTCTAAAATATATCCTAAAAGTTATATTTTTAATGTTTTATATAGGGTAGACTCTATTAAAAATGATCTTCTAATGATTCCATTAAAAATATCTTCTAATTTAATTTATATGATTAAAAAATATATAATAATTTATATATATAGAAAATAATTCTTTTGTTCGTCAATGGACAAATCTTTTTCTTATTTTTTGGAATATTTTTATTGAAAATTGTTTTTAAATGAAATTTATCTTATGAAATCCAAAGAGTTTTCCATTATTATTTATAAGAGATTATCCCGGGTTTTATAAATGCTTTAGTCCATGGAAATTGTTTATGATGGGTTGAGACTATTATAGCTAATGATATAATTGGTTGAGTCAAATTAGAGCTCAATATATGACTGTTTTATACCCATTATAGCTCATGAAATGACGGTTGATCCCCATTATATCTCTATAATACATTGGGAACTCTGGTGATGGATGTTGAGAGATTGGTTATTCCATTTGTAATGGTTGTGGAAGGGTTCATTGATAATAATGTCACAAGAAACCAAAATCACCTTTATATGATTTCTAATTATCTTTCATTTACATAATTGAAAAGCTAAAAAAATGTTTCTTTTTAATGAAAATTAATCCTCTTTTTAGAAGAAAATTTATTATTTTATAAGGATTTTTTGAATTAGTTTTCATATTTCCACCATACACAAATAATTCTTATTTTTAAGTCTCATTCTAATATTTTTGTAATCATACATTATTTTAAAAAAATCAAATGATTTAAGGATGAATAGAGATATGGATGAGGTAAAGACGAAACCTACAATGATTTATCATGAATAGAAAACAAAAATTTAAAATTATTTTGTCTGGTGGGAAAATTGATAATGAGAATAAGTGTCCACTTTTAATTTATATTTATTATTTTACATTTTTTCCTAAGTCAATAAAACTATACAGAAAAATGAACCTTAGGATTTGATGGAAAATATTTCTTGTCTAAATACACGAGAATATGTAATGATTATAACCTGGTCCTAACAGTTGGTATCAACGAAGGGTTTAGATAACATTATATATTAGGATGTTTTAATGATACATTATCTTTTGAGGGATTTTTACCATCGTATGTTTATAATTTTATGTTTGATCATATGTTAAATGACTTAGAATCCCCTTTTGTGTTTTTAGGTAAGGAAATTTTAAAGTGACAACTAATATTTTGGTAGAGATTTATTTTTTATCTAATTATCACTTATTTAATTTTGGGAAGTAAAATAAAAGGTAAATTATAAACTTTGTGGTCAAAAAATTTATTCAATGTTTAATATATTAAATTAATTTTTTTTCTCACATTTCTAGAATTTTATAAGTATTCTATAAATATTGTTATATAGAAATTACAACATCTGGGATGGGTTACACCTCATTACATCAGGAAAGGACATGGGTATTGAACCCCAAACCAAAGGGTGTCAATGGTGAATCACATATCACTAGCATATGTGACTTCCTCATTATTAATTTTTTTAATATATCTTACATGTAATAGATATTCTCATTTTTAGATCATATCTGATTAGAAAATTATTGGGTGGATGTTTACACTTTGGAAACCCAATTTGATTATGGTAAAAATTATATAATGACAATTTATTTGTGGAATAAATATTGAATTTTATATTTTAGTCATATATAATTTTATTTCGAATTTAGGATGATTCAAGTTATTTAGGGGAATGGTTCGCATATCATGAGGATTATAGGATTATAGACATAACATTTTGGTATGATACATTAATAGATATTGATGTTATTTTAACATAATTTTTAAAACTTATCATCAATGACTAAGATATAAAATCCTTCATATTCCTATTTTACAATATCAATTTATATTATTTCATTGGAATTTTAAGGATACATATTTTTTTTCATGATATTTGTTGAAATTTTATATTACAATTGAATTTTGAATAATAAATTTTCTCATCATATAATGGACTTTTATTTTAAGTTAGTTTTCTTATATATTACTAACCATTTATGTTTTTGTATATTAATAATTATAGGAGGACTAGATTGTTTTTTTATTTGATGATTTTTTGAACCATCGAATACGATGTTAGTTCTTCATGCATGAAAAAATAATACTCGTCATTTGGAGAAAAATATAATCTTATGATTGAAATTGATTAAATGATGATACTCTATATGTCATGTATGTATATTTACCTATGTTTTTATAATAGATTTAAATGTAATTAAATAACTATAGGAAGATAATATTGAAATAATGATGCAATCTATTTACTTTTAGTACCAAAAAATATGAATCCATTTAACAAATCACATATCATGGATTTCTTGATGGTTAATTTTCTCAAGACCATGTTATATTTAACTATGAATCAGTATTTTGTAGTTATTTTTTTATTCCATTTTTTTGTTTTCCTACATGGTATCCTAATATGTGTTATCTTAGTAATCATGTGTACATTATTTTCTCTCTTATCATGTGTAATATTTATTAATAATTTTAATGATATAAGATTTTAGAATATATATTTTGAATAGTCAAACCCCTGTTTCCATGATTGAGTTCAAACTATACGGAAAAAATTTATTGAATGGGGAAGATTTTAAAATAAAAAAATTTTACAATGAATTTTCAGGACCATGCATACTCTATGCCAATTTTATAAAAAAACTAAAAGGAAGAAAAAGGGACAAGTCATGTTTGATAAAAATAATACCACAAAATCAAATAAACGAAATGACCATTCCACTCAAACAAAAATGGATCCTAAGATTCAAAAAATAGAAGCGTAGTCCCAAATCAAGATACAAATTTGAGCACTATTTCATTGAATCCATAAATCTAATAAAAAAAAGATGTGATAAATCTGATTCATTGTAAAGGAATCCCATATTCGGTAACCACTGCTTAAACCTCCAAATGGAATCCAAAAAATATCACACTACCAGCAGTCTACAATATCCCCCAAAAAATGACATTAGGACCGCATAACAATGATTGAAAAGTCTTGAGGTCAATGCATCAATCGCTCTCGCCTGTACAAAAGCAAACCAAAGTCGCCTCAACCCATCAACTGAGGAAATCAATAATATTGCATAGAAAACAAAAATAAAATATATCTACATGCACTACAAAATCACACTATGTTCAATAATCATGAAAAATTATTGATTTGAAACAATCACCATAGTAGGACATAGAGAGATGCTCTCTACTAGAGATATATTCCATCACTAGTCATATTCCCAAATTATTTAATTGTAAGATAATGTTTCATAGCACAAAAGGTATGTAAAGTCAAGCATAAAGGAATAAGTATATATTATTATTCAAGTGTTATCATTTTAACCATTACATTAAATTTGTAGGCCTGAATATGAATTTCTTATTTATTAAATAAATATTTAGTTTCAACTAAAAACAATATATTTTTATGTAATTATCAGAAAACAACATGGTTTTTTTACTGAAGTCATTTTATTATATAGAAATGTGATTTTGTTTTCAAAAATGAGATTTTATTCTTTTTATGGGTTAATATTTTCATTTTTATAAAGAGATTTAGAAAATTTATTTTAATAAATTAATAAAATTTTAAAAATAAATATATCAAAATTACTCTATGGTGAAATTTTGATAAAATTAGGAAAAAAGATATTTTTTTGGTGAATTGTTAAAAATACAGTTTCTTTGATGATACAATATATTTTATGATATTGTTATAATAAAATCATGATATAAAAATTTATTAAACAAAAGGGTTGGCTCAATTATGATTTAATAATATAAATATCATTAGAAAATTATTCATAACATGTAATCTATATACTATTTCATGATAAATAATAAAATCATTTTTAGAGTAAACATCAGGGTTTCATAGCACTTGAGAAGTCATATTCGATGTCTTATAGCTAATAACTGATTTGAATAATTTATTTTAATTACTTATTCTATTACAATTAGTGAATATATGTGGGTTTTTACTAATATTTTTGAATTTTGGAATTATATAACATTAATCGTATCAAAATGCATTTTAAATGGTTGTACTAGTCCAGAAATGTCAAATAGACAAATTTAATAAGTTGTACTAAAATTGATATGAGTAAATATATATAATGATTGATTATAATGGATTATATTGAACTCAATTAATTTATTTTAATTTTATTAATAAACTTTAATTTTTATTAATTAATTAATTACCTTATTATCATAAGAATCATTGACCCAATGCTTGTCCATTGAGAAGTAAAATTAACAAAATTGTTTTACAAACTATATAATTAAATTGATAATAAATATTAAGTTACACAAGAACTTATTTAAATTTCATTTTATGTGTATATATAGACCACAATATAAAAAAATTATAATTTATAACCTTCTTGGACAACATAGATATATTATGACCTTTATAGTATTTTATTTAATTATAAGTCAAACATGTCACACTGTTTTTTTATAAATGTAATATTGTTTATTTGGAGTTATATAGAAGATAATATCAAATATAAATATTATATTGAAATATAAATAATTTATTTTTATGAAGGTAATTCATTTTTAATTTTTACGAAATGAATAATTACCTTAAATGCGTGCACAACATTGAGGAAGTTATTGATTAATTATTCTACAAATCAATTAAATGATATTAAAAATATTTAAATATTTATAATTTGTAATATAAATGCTATAAAATAATTAAATATATTAAATATATATTTAGGATATAGTAATGTATATTTTACTATATTAACTTCTTTTCATGATGTTTTTTAAGCCATGTAATGAATAGTATGCTATTGTATGATTAAGATATTTTAGGGAATTATCTTATGGTAAATTAACAAAAAATTATAATAATATTAAATATGAACAAGGGGTATATGATATTTTCTATAATTTTAACCCCTATAAATTTATAGTCATCTTTTAATCATTTTTTATAGACTGTATTTTTTATATTTTTATATTTTTATATGTTCAAATATTTCCTCTCTCCTCTCTTACAAAAGTGCACCTTTTATTTACAATTCATCACACATAAAAATTATTTTTTAGAAAAAATCTACACAAATAATTTCCAAAAATATTTCCATGCATCATAGAGGACCTTTTTAATGTATAACATGTACTTATTTGTCTTAACGTTTTAGTAACATGTGGTTGTCCAAATAAGGGCTATCGTTTTTAATTTATCATTTATGTTTTGTTTATTCTTACACAACCCTAAAACCTTATTAAAACATGATTAAATAATAAATAATTTATCCTCCATATAATTAGTTGTTATTTATTGAGATTAATGATCTTTATTCATATCCACTTCCTTAAAATGAGAATAGAATTCACAGTTCTAGTGTACAACGGACTACGATCTCGCGATACAATGTAATTTTATTTACATTACTATTTATCAATAATTAATATAATGATGTGATTAATTTTTATATATTATATTCATGAGATATTTATCATTATTTAATGATAATATAACACATATTTTTTTCCCTATCAATAGAATGAAATGACAATATTGTTTTTGTGTGCATCTTCACCACCGCCACCATGAAGCGATGTGATTAGTTTTTCGTCACTACGTCACATGGATGATATATATAAGTTTATTTAAAATAAATAATATATATATATATATATTAATTTTTTCTTTCTATCTGTATAACATAATACTTACAAAATTTCCCTAGTGAACGTTTAAAAATTGAATCATTAATCATGCGTACGTACGACCTACCATCTAAATATTTATAACAATGTTCATTTTTATTTAACAAATTTAAGAGATGGATTTAAAAGTATAATTAAATAAAAAAAATTAAAATATTTACTTATTATTATTATATATATTTATAAATAATTACCACTTTGTTTATAGTCTACATACCTAATTAATTTTGGACATATGGACCAAATATCCTCCAAACAAAAACAGAAACATAAATAAATAAGTAGTCATTATAACATGTGGATAAGGGATATCAAATCGAATAATATACATCAAAACAGATTTCCAGAATGTATAAAATTATAATAATTTTATTATTTAGTAATATAAATGGTATATGTGTTGTGTCAGAGTCAAGGTAAGGGAATGTTTAACTAAAAGACACGATTTTTAATCTATTAATGATTTGTTTTCTAAAACATTATATTTCATGTCCATATTTTTTAAAATAAATTTTATGATTGTATTTTTTTGTAAATAATTTTTTTTAAATGGAATTTCTATAATTTCTCTCAAATTCATTCAAAATATAACTCTTTTTAATGTTTTCTGTAAGGTACATTCTTTTAAATATCACTTTCTAATTATTCCCATAAAACACTATTTTTCATCCATGTAAAAAATTGTAAAATTGTTATATTAAACTATTTATATTGACAAAATGTATTTCTTGAGTTCTTCAAATAAAACACATTTTTCAATTTCGGTAATATTTAATGATTTTATAAAATAAAATTTTATCATGAAATCCATAGATTTTTCATTTAAATTAATAAGAGTTTTTCAAGAGGTTTATTCATGATTTTTTCCTTGTACAATGTTATTTATGTGTTAAGATCCTTATTGGTCATGATATGATAGGTTGAGCCCTATTATAACTAAATATATGATTGGTTGACAACCATTACAGATCATGATCTAAAGAATGAGCCCCATAATATATTTCCAATGTATTAGGAACTCCATCGATAGAAGTTGATATGTCATTTCCATTTATGAGGTTTCTGTGAGGGTCTTATTGTCATAATGTCCAAGACACTAACATGGTATTTTTATCCTTTCTAATGATTTTTCATAGGTATCATTTGATCAAAAAAATTTATATGGTGATTATTTTTAAGGAAATATGGTTTTCAAATTATATTAAATGTATTTAAAAAAATTATTGTGATTCCATATTTCTCTCTTTACTATAATACATTTTCATTTCTGTTTTTTACTGAAATTTTTTACGTTCATCAAATTTTTTTAAATTTTTTGATATGGTTTATGGATGAGTAGGGACAAGGATGACGTAAATATGAGAATTATTAAGGTATATCTTGAAAAGAAACAAGTTTTTATTTTAATTGGATTTAGTTTGGTGGGAAAATGGATGATGGGTATATGATTCCACTTGTAATGTATGGTCTTATTATGCTAGATATTTTAATAATTCGTGAAAACACTAAACCGAAATGATCCTTAAGATTTATATAAAAAAATTTAAAAATAGATACACTCTAATATTCAATGATTAAGTATGGTTCTTTACATGTTCTAATGTATGAGGTGACTGAGTAGGTTGGAAATTTTTCTTATCCACTTTAATTTCAAATTCAGTTTATTGGTATACATTATGTATTGAATATATCTCATCATAAGAAATAAAATCACAATCCATCTCATTTTCTCAGTTTTTAAGAGATTATTTTAGTCCAAAATAATATTATTGTGGAGGAGCCAGTGTAATTCACCATCTCTTTGGTGAATGTATTGTCTGGGAAGTCAATCTTGTTATTCTTTGTGTTGTAGTGACACAAATCATATTATTATGAGACATAGTAGAATTAAATTATAGTGAGGGAATGGTATCCTCACCTCTTTCTAGAAATCCTTCACTATACACAACTTCCGAAGGATGGAATTTCATTTGGTGGGGTGTTTTTAGCATCATGTTATCTTATTTTGGGTATTTCTCATTAATCTTATATTTATCCATTTTTTTGGTTATGTTTTGACCCGTTCTTGGTGGGAGAGCATTTTCTGTGAAAATTTACCTAATATCATTGGATGTAAACTTGTTTTAATTAATGGATTGTGGGAATAAATGTGTAAAATTATTAAGAGGATGTCATTTGAGTTTTAGGTTTAGCTAGGTATTTTTCATTTTTTTCTATAGAATATACAAAATGGACACATTGAAATCATGAAATAGTTATTGGACATGAATCCATAATCCAGAAAATTCCATGAACTTGTTCAAAGCATGAATGGATCACAAAAATTGATATTAGTTTACAGCATGAAAATATTAATTGTAGGTATTATTAATAACCAGTGATGTATTTATTAGTTTATCTTGTCAATTTTCATATTCACATCCTGAAAGGGATTCATATTTTTAGAGGTTTGGGGTTATGAGATTAAACCATGTTAAACGACTAATTTTATTTTTATGCAATATGCATGATTCTATATATAAACCTTGGAGAACTACTAAAAGATATTTTGGATCCTTATTCCTTCCATATCATTTTATTCAGTGATTGATCGTCACTCTAGTTGCACTGCATTTCATTGGGTAAGTGATCATTACACATCTCTATTTTCATTTTCCATTATAGTGTTGTGGCAATACATTTATAGATATACTGATTTGGTGAATACTTTTTATTAATGTCCTAAATATTCAAATTTTTATCCTCATATGGAGGTTGGTCCTCTATCGGTTGTGGTGAAGTGGGTGCACTTTTTCAGTGTTATGTGTGACTTATCCTCCATTTCTACCATTATAGTTACAAAATGTGATTCTAAAATGTGGGAATCATAGGTTATTCCCCAACTTTATGTTATGTGTCTCTTCTAGTGTTTGTGGATTGAGTTACACATGTGTGTGACCTATGTTTTTGTTAAGTGGTTCCATCTCTAGATATTGTTGGATAACCCTTCAATACTCTAGTTTTGGTAAAATGTTTTATATATAAAAGAGAATTATTGGTTGATAGATTTTTATGACTGTGAAAATGAGTTTTTGAAAATGATGGTTTCCACTTGTTTTGGTAAAATAAAAGGTATTTACATAACTATATGTCATTCCTTATGATTAGTAAATAACAAGTTTATTTAAATTTCACTACTGTGGTTTATAAAGAGTTTATAAATTAAAGTAATAAGGTAAAAAAAATGAATCTTACATTTAATGAACAATTCAAATTTTATTTTATATTGTTGAAATCTTATTTTGGGTAATTATTTCAACCACCTAAATAATGTTTTTGATGATTAATTCATTCATGTATTAAATAATTATAAAATATTTGATATTTGGATTATATAAAATTCTTAAATAACAGTAATTTTACAATATAATTGTTTTTAATTCACATAACATACAATATTTTAAATGTAATACCATATATTTATGATTATGATAAATTTTAAATAAATGTTAACATAAAATGATTCTATTAAAAACTATGAAATTTCTGTTAAAATTATATAATGGGTTTTATATATTAACTAACTATAAAATTAGAGTTAATTGATTAAATGTTTCTAAAACATTTGTGAAAAATATGCTTTTATATTATGTTTTATTATAAATAATAACCATTTCACAACAATGTTATATATAAATGTTATTAATCATAATAAATTTGAATTAAATCATATTTTAAAAATATCGAATCATTATAATATTTAAAAAATGTGTTTATTTGAGTTTTGTGAAGGTGATTTATAAAAATCTTAACAAATATCACAAATAATGTCAAAATAAAACACATGTGTGTAAATATAAATACGAATTTTTCATAATTAATTAATTTTGAATTGTATAAAAATAAATAGGACCTTATATTAATTTTGTTTTAAATCTTCATAAAAACTACAATCAATATTTATTTGATCAATGTTTCCAAATAAAAATTAAAATTCCATACAAATATAATATGAGTAAGGAAATGTTATATTGAGTATAATATTTATTGTTAAAAATTATGTAATTTCGCTAATTATTATTAATTCATAAAATGGTTTATAGGTATATTTTATATTTCAATAGTTCATAAACCATTATCCCATGTATAAATATTTTATTTTTATTCATTTATTTATAGTTTAATACTTAAATTATTCATATTTATAAGTTTATTATTTTATGAATGTTTATGTTTTATTTTAACTATTAAAATAATTCAATTGTATTGTACCCTGAATTACATGAAATTTAGGATTTCATAAAATTTAAATTTTATCAATGTCATTATCAACTTTTAATTGAACACATAAGCATGAATTTAGTTTTTGGTCATAGTTTGAGAATATTAGGTGTTATTTATATTATATATTTGATTCTATATTGAGTAATGTCTCACTGGGTAGACGGACGTGTGGTCTTAGCACCTTCTAGCTGACATGATTACACCTTATTCATGAAAGGTGAATTAGGATGGTTATTTTTCGCTACATAAATACTCATGTGAATATTTTCAATTTCATATATCTCTATAACCTTAAATGAATATTTCATATACTTTATTTATATGATAAAATTACATATATATGAATACAATTAACTTCTCTTTTAAGAGAGCAACACATGCTCCAGGTTGTGTAAAGAGTTACTTATTAATATGGCATGAACCCATGAGCTTGGTAGTTGAAATGTAGATTATAAATAATAAAAACATATGCGGATATAATGATTAAATAATTTGTAATAAAACAATAATTTAATATGAATATGGTGTATATTAAATTTGAAATACTTCAAAACCCATAAAAATATTATGTTTGATATTACATTGAAGTAGGAACATGTCAAGGACTCAATTATCCAAAAATACTATTTCATTTCATTTTTTGATTCCCATCGATTATTTTGCGCAAGGTAAGAAAGTAATAAGTAACTATGAATTGTACTACTAATAATTATTCCCACAGATATATTCTCTGGGATTAATCCAATATTTGATTTTTTCTAATGTCTTCTAGGGTTACACTATATAATAAATCCTATAGACAAGGATACGAGAAGAATTGAGTTGACTATATCAATATGATGATTTTAGATAAATATTTGTCTACTTAATTATCCAAGAATCAAAAAAAATTTATAAGGATGATTCCTTATAAAAATAAATATTCGATGAGATAAATGTTAGGTCATGGATGGAAAATGAAACTCCTCAAGTTTGGGTGATTGGCCCAGATTTTAGTTTTTAAGTAGTTAATTAAATAAGTAAATTAATTATTATTTTTAATTATTATGATATAAAATAAATTATATTGTTAAATAATTTGCACATTTTTTATATTAGTTCTATAGAAACTGGACCGACAATACTTTTACAACTCAATACCCCATATGTGTTTCATTGGGCACTATGAATAATATTTTTTTCGTAATAATAAAATGTTACAGTACACCCATTTATAAAAGGGGTATAACAATACTCGCATAATATTTTACATTGATTCCTCACCATTACAAAAGATACCTAAGACAATGGGTGTCACAATGTGAATGGTTGTGGTTTTATATTCTGTGAGTTACAAGTCGTGAAATCGTGAATAAATAATTTGGTTGAGAGAACATAAATGGTAATGTCTTTAGAATATGGGAGATACATCCTAAGAGTTAAAATCATTTCCATATCGAAAATCATAAATAAACAATAATGTAAAATTTGAAGAGAAGTGAAGAGTTAACAAAAACCTGAATAAAAACATGTAGATTATTTTATAGAAGTCTGACTAATAATGGAAAAATTTCATTTGTAGTGGATCACTACATCTCCTCGTGGATGTTGTATTGGAAAATGCTTTTTCTCCTTGATAGATTATATATAACATGAAATAATGATCACATGGGACTTCACATAATCGAACATTACATGGAAATATGAAATTTTAATGTTCACATTAAAGTAATTCATCGCAACATATATATCATTCTCTCATATCTGATGTTTGTCATATTAAATTTTAATGAGTATCAATGAACATTGATTATGACATATGAGTCTATAAAACTAATTTACAATTGTTCCAAACAAAATTAAATCATTGAAATTATCAAAATGAATGAAAATTATAATTATGAAATTATTATGACGGAAAAAATTTAAATTAATAATAGGAAATTCAATATTAAGCATGTTTGAAAACAATATTATAAAACTAAAATATATCCATAATAACTAGTCATGAAAATCCAATAAACGTCACAATGATTATTTATATAAAATTAGAATTTAAATTTTAAAAATGAGATTCCATATTCATGAATAAACAAAATTATTAAAAAATTAATGGATCTATATTAAATAAATAAATATTTTTTAAATAATATTTTTGCACTCAAATATTAGTTTTAAAATGATTCAAATTATTAAATATATATAAAAATTGATTTTAATATTTAAAAATTGAATGTTGTAGGTTTACGCATATACTATGAACATATTTAAAATATCATTAAATCATGTTTACATTAGAATAAAAAAATTTATCATAGTTTATATAAAATTAATATAAACATATGAATTAATATAAACATTTAAAACATTTAAAATAAACATGAATTAAATAATATTATCAAAATAACTATAAAATAGTGTATTGTGGGAATTTTTGTACATTTGAAAAAGAAATTATGTTATGAACTAATAGTGGGTGTAGAGGAACCACAAATTATATTTCATGTGGTTTGGGAACATTTCATTTCATTATAACTTATGACCATTTCAACCTTCACTGAATATAGAAAACTATATTATATTTCTAATTCAATAAGTGGAGTGTAATTCAACATTATGTTTAAATAGTTTCAATTGAAAATATTTGGCATACAAGGAACATAAAACTATTATGTAACCAAAAAACATTCACTAACATGGAATACAAATTTAAAACATCTTGTGATTATTTCAAACAATTGTCTTGTTGAAGGGAACCTTGATAAAATTCATATCTTTCTGATATATTGTGTTTTAATCCACCCTCACCAGCCATATAGTTCCACAAATATATATTTATGGATTAATGAAACCCACATCCTCTTAGATCACAGATATTTATGACTATTTATAATCCTTTTCATTTACACAAGATTGGTCTCTCTTGATTCTTCTACTTGTCTTGGGTTTTAGTGAGCCCTCTTTTTTCTTTTTCATATGTCCCAAACATTCATTCACAAACACATTCCATTTATAATTATGTGAAACTCTAAAATCCATCTACCCCCATTACTAATGAAATATATATGACTTATTTTTAATTTTATGTTTTTTAGAAAATTTATCAACTATTAATTATTAAAAATATTATAATTTTTTTTAAAAAATACACATAATATTTTTTTAATTTTGTTTTTCTAATAATCACAAATACATTTTTCCAAAATATGTTGTATTTTTCCAATATAAATATTGTGATCTATTTTTATATATTTTGTTTTATAAATTTTGATTTACATTTTTCTATAATTATGTGTTGGTAGTTTTGTTTTTGGCTCGATACTCTTTTCCATAATTTAATTTCATTAATTTTTGTTGGGTAATTTATTTTATTGGTTGAATTTGATTGAATACCTTATTATTAATATCTTTTTATAATCTAATATTTTTATATTTTTTCATTCGTTATTCAATTAGTTAGATTTTTTTGTAAAGATTAGGTTGACACATTTTTCAATTACATAATATTTATTTTTAAAAATATATATTAAATTATTTTTCGATTAAAAATATATTATTAATTTTATATTCAATTTTGATAATTTATATATTTTATAATTAAAATAATTTAATTTAACAACTCTATTCAATTAAATAAACAATAATAAATAAACAATTATATTTAGGAAAATTAATTTTTGTGTAATAAAAATAATTTAATTTAAATGAAATGTAACTATCGAATAATTTCATTTAAATGTTATTTTTTCAAAATAATATACCTCAAAGTAAACTATTCGGTATTTTTCATGAATAATGCATGTTGAGGCACTGAAATTAATTCATTAATAAATCGTTCCTTTGTATTTAATATATATGTATATATATAATAAAAAAATAATCAAAAAAAAAGTGGAACGCTCATTGCATAATATTACATTCATGCCCCACCAATGGCATGGAGAGACGTAGAATACCATAAATATCATCAGTGAGGGGATGTTTTATTTTAACAACCTTTTAGAAAAATAGTTTCCACAAACCCACTAAATCCATTCTACCTTTTAGGTTTTTAAAAGTGAATTATTTGGATGTTTTTTTGGGAAGGAACATTTTCATTTTAATATCACACCCCTTATCATTATTATATTAATGTGTTAGTTGTACATGGGTTATCTCCAACTATAATTTTATAATGAAATGTTAGTCCCAATATATCTTATTTATACAACTCGTGTTTCTAATGAAAAATTGGACAATATTCTTTGAAAATGTTCACTTGTTAATATTTTATTCAAAAATAAAAAATAGGTATTTACAAAATGGGTTGTAAAATCAGAGGGTCAATATTCATAAAACAATATATTGGTATTATTGATTCATACATAGTTTCCATATTGAAATTAGGGAACCTTTGTTTCAACAACACCAAGTGATGAAATGTATGGGTGGAATGAGGGTCGTCTAGTGATTTTGATCTTCTCAGGGAGTCCTTCATGATGGGGAAAGAATGGGGTTTACCATATGGCTTTCGTAAGGGATGTATTATAGTTACATTAGGGGTTATTTCCACTACCTTATTTTTTATATTCAGCTTTTTTCATGTTATTTTGTTCCCTTTTGTTATTCATATATTTATAATTATTATGACATAACATATTATAATCATAGTGTTTTGTGTGGGATGTATATTTTGATTACCTATTAATTTTGAAACTAAACCCCTAAAGATGATCCTTTGGTAAATATACAGATGTTGTTAATATAGATACAATGTTGGAGAAGGTTTCTAACATTGTTAGGGGATCACCATGATGTGGTGGTCCTGGTTTATAGAGTTTGGATCTTAGATGAAATTAGTGTTTGGAGTATATTGTAAGTCAACCAATGGAACATTAATTTATATTGGAGTTTTGAGAATTTTTAACTTTTTTTGTAATTTTTTTTCCATAGTTACACTGATTAGTTTTTATTAGGCATTTGATTATAATATTTTATTTAATCACACATGCTAAATTTTCCTGTTTTTTTTCTATTAATGATACATGTGGAATTATAAATTTATTAAAATCACCCCCAGTGAATTTCTATACCATTTTGTAACATATTTATTTTTTATAAAGGAAATTTATGTTTGACAAGGTCTTTGACCCACAATATAGATCTTAAATGAATAGTGGAATATATAACTTTTATAACATAGTCATTAAATTGTTGGGTATAAATATTATTTACTACATTATGAAATATATATTAATATATATAATTATATATATAAATTCCCACTGAATATAAATAATAGATAGTTTTTTATTAAATAATCAATTAATTAATAGTAATGTAATTTAATTCTTCAAAAATATATTTTATTCCATCATGTTTTTGTTATTTTTCTAGAAAAAAACTGAAATGAATATATTTTATTTTAAAAAATTTATTTTATTAAATTAAAAAACTAAAATTTTCACATAACATTTTATTTGTGAAATATATGGGGATTTTTTTGAAAAATATTGATTTTTCAGTGAATAGTTAAAAAATCAATTTTTTTAAAAATGCCATTTTCTTCAACAAATTATGTAATTTAGAATCCCCATTATATATTTAATATTATTTAATGTATTAAAAATATTATTCTTATATTTTTAACCAACTTCAAAATGGATTTTTGTGTTAATGTTTATTTGAGTATAAAATAATATTTTTCTAAAAGAAATAAAGTGCATAAAATTTTTCCATTTAAATTAAATAAAAGACACATTATGAGGAATGGGATGAATAAAATTTATATAAAATGTATCATTAAATATTAATTTATATTCATACCATAATTATTATTCGTCATAGATTAATTATAAATTCATCTTTTCATTGACAAATACACTTCTTGAAAACCCACAATTTCTTCAGGTCTGAGGATTTAATATTATATATATTTTTTCAAATTTTATTAATTTAATTTTTAAATTTATTGAATATTTTTTATTCGAATAATTGCATATTATAATTATTTAACTTCAATTTTTTATTATAATGAAGATTGAAAACTGTTAAAATTAGTATATACTGTTAAGGTAAAAATGGGTTTACAAGGGGTGAAACTAAATATTAAGGGACACATGAAATAATAAAATGTAAATAAACTATTTTTAGGCCTATTTGTACAATATATTTCCTAATTATCAATAATACACTTTTTTGTTCTCTTATGGAATGTTAAAAATTTAGTAAGTGTTTTATTTAAAAATATTACAAGTGTTCCATTCGCCTCATTGATAAAAGGCCACCCACTCTACAATCTTGTTCAAATAATAAAAACCTTTTGGTTCGGCCAAAAATTAAAAAATTCACTCCCCAACATCAGTAAACTCTCTATAGAATAATATATTTTATTTTAAATCTATTCTAGAAATACATCATATACAATCCTAATAAGGTGGTATGAGAAGAGGTAAAATTCCAAACCATGCATTTTGTTATTATTTCATATTACATATCCTTAAATAATTCTTAAACATTGATCATATGACAACACCATCATCTATTATATAATGATATTTTAGTATATTATTATAATAACCTAAATCCATATCCTTTTTCATTAAATGTGAAATGAAATCTGCATTCATGTGTATAACATACTATTGGCTCACGAACAGATGTCATTCATTTTCCATCAATTGAACCAAAAAATTTTGTAATGAAATTTTTAATGAATGTATTTTATATTTCTAAAATATTTATAATAATTTAGTTATGATATCTCAGATACCGTTCCATCTTCAATTCTTTGGGGGATTCAATATCATCATTCATCTTTACGGTAGACTAAATCCTCATGAAACAATGTTCTTATTCATTCACTAATGCTTTATATAGTAGATAATAAGGATAGTGTTAATTAATATATGTGTTATAAATGAAATAGAATTTCTATTCCTGAAACATTTTTTATTGTTATAATATAATATATCATTTTATTTTATACACTAAAAAATGTCATCAGTGTACTTGTAGAATACCTCCTTCATGTAGTGATGTGATTATTAGATCATCACAAAATAAGAAGAATGATATATATATGAATATTTCAAAAAATAAAATGTTTTTATTATATTATTTTAATTATGTTAATAAAAAATAATATATTCCTTTTTTCCATAATGATCCTTGAAAAATGAAATCATTAATAACGTATAAGTATGACCTAAAGTCTCCATGATCATAACATAGTTAATTCTTCATAACCAATATTCATGGTTAGTTTTAATATTATAATTTCGGAATAAATATTATAATTATTTAATTATTATTATTCATTAGATTTTGAAATAATGACCACATTAACAATGGATGACACATCGAATCGGTTTGAAAGAATAAACCGAACATCCTTCAAAAACATCAAATAGAATTAACTAATTAAATTTTTAAATTTGTAATTTAAAATAAATAAAATTAATTAATTAATCATAAAATATTAATATTACATAATTATATTTGGAGATAATATAATTTATGTAATTTTATTATACAATATTTAATGAAAATATAGTGAATGTAAGGACTCGAGGTAAGGGTTTTAGGTCTCACATTTTTTTTGATACATAATCCACATTCACCACTTTTTATTATTATATGGTGTATATACTATCCATATAACATTTAATATCAATATTCATTCATAGAAAACAATATTTTAATTTTAAATTTTATATAATTTATCTAAGGGGATTGACATGAACGATCCTATGTGGGAATGTTTATCTTAACTAAATTTCATTTCATTATGTTATAAAACTTATTCATTGGCATTATTATCTTATGAATATGTGTGAATTAATATATAAGTATTTTATTCTATTTTTTCAACATGTATGTTATGGATTTTCAATTTACATGTAATCTCTCAATTTATTAACTCTCAATTCAGTGATATGATCACTGTATTGGTTAATTATCCCAAATTCTATTCATTGGGATTTATTTTTTTTGATATGTAGCTATATTCTCCATGAATAATAGATATTTGAATTTTGGATTGTAATATCATGGATATTTTTTCATGTTATTTATATATTCGATTGATGTTATTATTTTGTTGGACTAATAATTGATGATTTACCATAGTCGATAAAGAATTATTTTATAATAACCATTCTTTCATGATCCATTATGATTATGTTTCTTTTGGTGGAAATAATATGTTAGTATTTTCTTGAAACCACATTTCTTTTAATATAATAAGTTAATTAAAATGCATCACATATTTAATATCTATTTCCTCCCTTACTTATGGAAAAAATGTAATGAAATTCATTTTTAAGTGATATAGGTCTGGTTTTTTCCAAATAGATTAGGTATCATTCAATTCCATATCATTGTTGTAATTGAAATTAAATTCTATTTTTTAAAAATTATTTAAAAAAATCAATATTACAATATCTTTAACCTTATTTTAATGAAAACAATTAAATTTCTTAATGTTTTCCAAATAAGAAACTTTGACACTGTTTTTCAAAATTTAATTTTTTTTATATTGAATACTTGAATTTATTTTCTAAAAATCATGTCCAATAATTTTCTCTATTTTACACTATTTTTTTCTATAGTTTTTTCCAAATGAAATTCATTATTTAATATTTTTTGAATATTTATTTTATAAAAATTATTTTCAAAATGAAATTTTAAATTCATGATAAAAAATTAATTCTCTTTAAATGGTAATTATATTCATCAACATCAATATACCTTGTTTTTACATATACACCCATATGAATTTTTTATAGTTATACCATCATCATTCTTTCATTGGATGGGTTATAATTATTCCAATGAATTTTTTCACAGAACCCATTTCCTTCTTATTATTTAGCAAATTTTAAAAGAGATTTTTATGAAAATAAATCTATCTTCTATGGTATAATTGTTTTTTACATATATTTTTATGGAAAAATTTATTTACATTGGTAAATATTGTTTCGAATAGAAATTTATAAAACATTTTTATACTTCTCTAGCAAATCATGTTCCAATTATATTTTAATGTAACCAATTTTTTCAATGGATTAATCTAATTTCATAATGATTGTTATAGAACCAATTTATTTTACACTAGATTCTCATGATTCAAAGGTAATGATAAGAAACCTATGTCTTTACTATGTACTAATAATTTTATGTAAATAATAATGTTTTTCCAACTAGTGTTTAATGAAATGAACATTCTTTGTACATTATTCATTATATGGTTCATGGAAATTTTTTATAATTACATGTGGATCCATTATAATCCAAGGATGGGTGGTTCCATTATAATTCATGTATGGGAGGTAATGTTATCAAAAAAGGATGTTTGGTTCCATTATAAACCAATTAAGGGGGTTTTGTTTTTAATAATATATGGGTGGTAATGTTATTAACTGTAGATGAGTGGTTTCATGGTAAACAATGGATGGGTGGGTCTTCTGTATCCATTCAATGAATTGGGTACTCTAGAGATATAAGTTACCCATATTTGTTATTCTATTTGTATGAAGTGACTTTAAGATAATTCCACATGATACAAATTAGTTTTGATTATAATTTCTAGTGATCTACAATTTATCTTTTGATCAATATTGATATCACATGGATGATGATATTTTATTTTTATGAGTCTTTTCATTTTAAAATCCTTATTCCATTTTTTTTGATATCCATGTTCTAATTATTGTGAATATTATTATTTTATTTTCATGCAATTTGATTTTTTTTCATCCTAACCTTATTCTCGTATTTTTCACCATGATAACAATCAATTGTTAATCCTTATGCTTTTCCTTAGTAATAATATTAGCTCATCCTTCTTATGTTTCATTTTTCATAGGTTATAAAGAATTATTTTGAATTAATTATTCTAGATGGGTTACATATGGATGATTATTAAAACCAATTCAATCATATTAAATGCTATGTATAGTAGGAGATGAATTTAATCATTTCGAACTAGTTGTTTGTGAATATATGATTTTAAGAGTTTCTACTAATTAATAATGAAAATAAACACACATTCATGTGTTTCAAATAAAAAATGTAATGTTTTATTTTTCAATAATGAATATGGGTGTGCAGATTCGAGGTTTTTATAGTTGGTATTAGAGGAGATTTTCATATAAATATGGATTTTAGTATATCTTCCTGTAAGGTTATTTTACAAGTTATGGATTCCTTCCTAGGTAAATATTATTATAGATGATCATAATATAAATTCAATATCTTGTATCATCCTAAATGTTATAAAATAAATTCCCCTCATGATTTAATCAAATAAAATATTATGTATTATGGATATAGAAAAAACATGACATTGTTTTGTTTTATATTATAATATCAGATTTAAAATTTCGTTAAGAATAATTACAATTGGTGATATACAAATCGTACTATGATCACATGATTATTATAAATATAGGGTTTTGAGCAATCCAATTGAATGAGGCAAAGGATGTGATCGCCATATCTAGTAGGATTATACCCTATGGTACCCATTTATCAGATATTGGGAGGGAGATATCATCAATGGGATTCTCCCTTGGCCAAACCCAGGCTGAGATTGAACAACATAATAATGAGAGAAAATATTTATTAGAGAGGTTAATGCTCATCGAGATCCCGAAACAAACAGTGTTCTATGAACCTCACAATGAATGTCCCTCCATCATACAATTTACTATTCGGGAACTTCCTGGTGTGAAAAAGGGATAAATATCATGTCCCCAGAATTATGAGTGTGTATATTATTTTTTATATAATATTTAATATACATTCATCCAACTATTATTACATCCAAAATGATTTTTATTTTAGTATAAGAAAACACTAATAATATTTTTTTAATATTAAAATTAAATAAGTGAATTTATTATTCTATGTTAATGATTTTTGAAATAAATAATATTTTATCAAAAAGTTATTATTATATAATGTTTTTCAAATATAAATTATAATATGACTTTTATGAATTCAAATGTATTTTTTTATAAGGGTTTGAAAATTATTATTTTTCAAAAATTCAAACATTATTAATAAATTTACACATTATTTTAAAAGTAATAATTAATATATAATGAAAATTATTTAGATAAAATGAATATTATTTTTTTAATTATAATTCTTAAATTATTCAATGGTGAATATTTAATAATTTTCAGATAGTGACGAATTTTTAGTTAAATATTATAGACCGTATAACTATATTTTGTGTATTATGACATCATAACGACCCAAAACTGATGTAATAGTTAGTATAACAGATATCAAATATCAAATATTTTTTTTAAATTAATTTATTTTATTAATTTTATGAATCCTTTATGAATCCTCCATAACCATTAATCTATTTTAAGGTTTTAAAATCAATTGTTTATGTATATTACCCAACTCAACATAATAATGTGAATTAGATTATTATATTTAGATGATGTCCTTATAAAACAATCAGAATAACTCACATTTTTTAGATACCATGGAAATAAAATTATGCAGATTGTGTTTTTTATACTTTATTATGTATAGTCCAATACCTAAAATATATAAAAATTCCGAACATTTCCTATATAATCCCAACCAAGGACACATTTATCATTAATAAATCTCCATGTGGAACGACTATACATTTTGATAAATATATTATGTCTACCTAATGTGCCCCAATCTCTAAGAAATCCACATCCATGACTTTAGAGTAACACACTCAAGAAAGGGATTCCTCCCCTATCTTTTTAATTCAAGCACGTACTTTGAAATTAGACCTTTTTGTTTCAATTGATTATATTCCCATTCAAATATAAACATCATATTACTCTATAATTGTTTTCCTTTTAATGATATATCATTTTTCCACTATCATTTTGTCCACTACCTCTTTCATTACATTGGTTAAAAGTTTTAAAGGATTTCTATCTTCTCAATTCCATTCAATTACCTCTTTTATGTTATGCTTACTTGTTTCTATTTTTTAATGTTGTTCTATATTCTTTCGTATCCAAATTAAATTAAATTGAAATTATAAAATATGAAATTATAATTTCACACAAATTAATCCCACCCATCAACCTTCATGTACACCTGTTACTATGCCAAATTTTTATTAGGGATTCTCACCTTGTCTCCCTTATTATAGATTCTTTATTTTGTTATTCCTTAAATTTCCAATTCATAATGATATGATATATTTATTATTTTCCATATTACTTCCCATTTTATTTCTAAATTATTAAATACAAATTTCTCGGCCATCAATGCATTGTATGAAGTTTTATGTGATGTTGTTATGATGGTGAAAGTACACCATGATTTCCATGTCAAAGTAATTGTGTACTGAATAACATGCCCATTTGTATAATTAGGATTAATATTTATACACATATACATCATATAATTGAGAAATAAACTTATTTATTCCACACACCTTTATAATGGAATAAATTTTTATTTCCAATGGATCCATGTTGTGTAGTCAATATGGCCTAGTAATGTATCAGAATGAAATGAATGTGTAGAGTGAACCTGAAATTAAATAGAGATCCAATGAATTGAGGAATTTTTAGTATCATGATATGTCATATTGATAAATTTAGTGAATGTAAATCTTTTATGTGATTTTAAAACCCTTTTTTCATAGCAGAATAACCTTGACTTGTGTTTATGATGAAATGTTTTATGTTTTTTCCACATTTCTCATATAGTGATTATCATGATTTTGCATGTACCGTTGTTCATGTTTATGATTTATAGTCTTTTTATGCACCATTTATTTATTTACTGTCTAAAATTTATCATATTATTCCATGTTTATTCCAATAATATACTTTATAAATCACCCCATTCTTATATTTATCCCTAGGTTATCTCATGTAGTTCTAGAAATCTACGGTATTTTAGAATCATTTTAATTAAGATTTTAATAATCATGTTGTACCCATGTTCAATATGTTATGATATGTACATAATTCACAATCCATTAGAATTTTTTATATTTTGGGATTTATTTTGTGTAATTTTATGGAATAAATCATTTATTAATGTGGAATAACGATTAGGGTTATTTTATAGCCACCCATTTCATGTTTTATTTAATTATATCATAATGTGATTAATGAAATTTTAGGTGACATTTTATTAGGTTATAATATATGTTTACATACGGTGTAAGATTAAGAATGTATATACATTTTAGAGACACAAATTATATTGTATTAATAACCTTTAGGGATTATATGATCATGGATTTCGGGGTAAGTATTTTGAAATAAGTATTATCATATAGATAACCATGGTATTGAAATGCGATTTAGTGACTGAGTGATTAATTTTATTTCAAAAAAAGGATCACAATGGTATTTCCTTGAAAGCTAGAAGGTATAATTTAAAATTTGATTTTAAAACACTAAGTTATCATTATGTTATATAGGAAAGATTTAATGTTATCATTGTATATTAATATTGAATTTTGTAGATTAAAGTATTATTTCATCATATGTTGGTTTAATAATTATAGTAAACATAATACAATGTCATTAATCATTTTTTCGTTAAAGTCTAATTATATAAGGAATGGATTAATTATGTCGTTTATCATTATTTTCTTCGTTAATATTTAATTTTATTTCCCCACACATGAAAATATTCAAATTCAATAGTCATATTTGTTGGAAAAATATGAGATTTTAGATGGAATTAATAAAATGATGAAATTGTACTCATCTGGTAAGAATATTTATTTATTATATTACTATCGATTGTAAAAGAATTATTTTACACTAGTAAAACGTTTTTGAAATGAATTTCCTTCATATTTCAATCATTTTTTAGGAAATCAATGACGTTTTTTTTCACACCTCTCTATTTTATGTTTTTGGGGTTGTTAACATTGTTGATAATTGACTTTCTTATTATCAATAACATTTATCACACCATATCATTATCTTGAAATTAAGATTTTTTACATGTGAAAATATTCACATCCCAAATATTCTATAAAATTTCGAAATATTGAATGTTTTATTCTATATTACCATCATATATCCTTTTCTCTCATATTAGGAGGCTGTTTTATTTTCCATTTTTACAATGTGCGTTTCAAAAATAATGAATTTTAAATTTTACATCATTTTATTACTCAGATCAATTTAAAATTTATATGAGTCATCTTATTACATGGTGGATTATGTAATACCTTTACATTTTAGAAAATAAAATTCTGTTTGATTTCCTTTTTGACATGCCTTACATTGCTTAAATGTCGTATGAAATATATAACCCTTAAAATGAGGACAATAAATTTGACGGTATAAATAATATTAAAATCATTATGAATATATATATATATATGTATTACTACTCAATAAAAATTATTTATAATTTTTTATTAAATAATCTATCAATTTTTATTAATGTAGTTTTATTCATTAAAATTATGTTTTCATTAAAAATTACATTTAATGTTTTTTAGAAAATTATTATATTTAATTTATGAATGTTTTAGAAAATTTATTTTATAAAGTGAAATTATTTTTATGAATCAATCTATAAAAAATTACATTGGGTAAAAAAATTATTTGTTGGAAAATATTGTTTTTTCAGTTAATAGTAAGAAATATCGATTTTTGTAAAAATTTCATTTCATTTAAACAAATTAAGAAATTAAAAAGTGTCGTTATATTTTTAATATGATTTAATGTAATATAAAAATTATTATTTATATTCTATCCCATTAATTTCCATTGTATAAAATTCAAAATGGAATGTAATATTTGTTTTCCTTTGTGTTTAGAAATGAGATTTTTTGGTAAATTCTTTCAATCTGGATATTTTTCCCCCTTTAGTTAATTAAAAAAGCCACTTATGTGGAATTATTTAATATAAAATTAATTTTTATATAGCAATAAATATTAATTTATATTGATATGATAATTAATATTAGTCATAGTGTTAATTTAAAATCATGTTTTCCTACAAAAATACAATTCTTGAAAGCCTACTTTTTCTTTGTGTATCCATGTTTAATTTTATATTTAAATTTCACATTTATTTGAATTGAATTTTTAAAAAATGTTAAATATTTTATATCGTAATAATATATATTTAATAATTAATAAAACATTATTTTTTACCATAATGGATAGTGAAAATGGTTAAAATTAATATTCACGGTTATGGTAAAAATAGGTTTACCGAGGGGTTAAAAAAACAATATATAGGAAAAAATTACCTAATCAACATTATAAAATCAATTTTCTGGCCATATTAATATCTTATAATTTATTATTATTTAAAATAATACGTTTTAACAAATTTTTCTTGTGAAAAATTTTGGTACAATATTTTATTTCAAAAAATTACATATGTGGCACTCACATGACTTTTAAATAGTCACCAACTCTATCAACTTATTCACACATTCAAATCCACATAGATCAATGAATACTGATCAAAATAACATCATAAATTCCATACCCTCTTCATGGAATCAATTTTTTTGTTTAGAAATCAATTCATGGATTTAATTATGTAAAATCCGAATGAGGTCGTCTGAGAGGAGGTAAAATTCATACCTATGCTTTTTTTATTACAAATCCATAAAAGATTATTAAATATTGATAATATGATTAATTAAATATTATATATATTTATATTTTATTATATAAATTTCATATCCTAAATCCAACAAATTTTCTATAAAATTGGATTAAAATCACCATTCATGCTTATAGCGTACTACCACCTCGCGAACTAATGTCATTCATTTTCAATCATATTATTTGGGACTGTTTAAATATGGTATTTATGTATATATTTTATATTTAAAACATATTTTTACTTTTTTACTTATTATCTCAAATATATATTTTTTAATTTCCCTTCAATTGGGGATATGACAATGTCGCTCGTGTGTACGACGTACTAAAGCCTCACGATCCGAGGTGAATCAATTTTCAATAACTCTATAAATGGAATATAATAAGGATACATATTATGAATATATGTGAAAGACATGACATAATTATTATATTAATGAAATATTTTTTATTCTAAAAATATAATATATCATTTTCTTTCATGCACTGAAAATTGATAATGTTTTTCGTTTATATGTGTGCTACTACTTCCATGAAACAAAGTCATTGTATTCTCATCCCCACATAAAAATAATGATATATTTAATTATATTTAATTAAAAAATAATGTAATTTTAATATTATTATCATTTTCAAAAGATAAAATAATGCATTCAATCTTTCAATAATAATAATTAAAAAAATAAAATGTTACTCATGCTTATATACAACCTACTGCCTCCATGAAAGTAACATATTTAATTTTTATTAACCATTTTAAAGATAAATATTAAAATTTATAATTAAATAAAAAATTAATAAATTAATTTATTATTATTAACTTGTTTATTTTGAAATAATTACATCTTTGACCACATTCAACACAATAAAGTCATTTTGAAAAATTGAATCAAACGTCCTCAAAACATAAGATTTGGACTTAAAATTTAAAATATTTAAATATTTCATTAAAAACAAATAAAATAATTGATTTATGTGAAAATTATTAAACCCTAAAAATGTTTTTAATAAATTAAAAAATCATGTAATCATATAATACTGGTGTTTTTGGACATATAAAATGTTTATGTATATGAGATAAGGGTTTCTATTCTCACTTTTACATCTATGAGGCATATGACATATTCACCCTTGTTTTTAATGTGTTTTTTACATTATATTGATATTTGATATGATATCATAAATCCTTTATATATCACGGAATTTTATGTTTTATTTTTATGTTATTTATCAATGGGGTTATAATTGATTGTTACAAAGGAGTAAATATTTTCATAGCTCAATTTCCATTCATTGGATTATAAAAAATATTCATTAACTCTATTATGATAAAAATATGTTTTAATTGGTATTTGGATTTTTTTTATGTATTTAAATATTTTTATTCTATAATTATAATTTTTACACATAATCCATCCATTTATTAACTCTAAATTTAGAGATATGATCTTTATAGGTATTAATTTCCCAAGATTCATTTCATTTTGAAATATGTTAATGATATGAATCTACCATATTTATGAGGGGTATATGCTGACCTTTTCATATTGTAATCATCCATATCATTATTTTAATTATATTTAATGTTTTATTTGAAGTTATTTTTACTTGGGGATTATAATTTAATGGCTCACAAAGTGTAAAATTATTTATGTTTTAATCACCTTTATTATAGGATTGACTATGATCTAGTTTATTTTAGATGAAGTAAAATGATATTATTTTTTTGATCCACATATCTTTTATTCTCTTATGGTTATGTACGAACATGGTTATTACTTTGATGTAGAGTTTCTTATTTTTTGCGTCTTTGTTGTTATTGAGAAAATAATGGAAATTTGGGAGAAGTACTGGAATCAGGGGTTACACACCATGCACTCCAAAGAACAAGTTGTGAATTATGTCTATGTATTACATGAATACATGGTGTGTGGTAATGTCAACTAGGGAATGATTCAAGACCAAATACACATTGAGTACTTCCTAGTACAAGTCAGGTAGTCCTGTCGGCAGTCCCTGGAATGTAAGTCAGTGGAAGTCAGCCCCCAAATGAACAGTGAAATAACATACACAATGTGTATATGGACATACAAGCCATGCAATTTGTTTTTTAACTTTAAATAGGTAAGAGACTCATTCTTCTATCATTTGGATAGAAGGCTCACTGAGGGAAATCTAGAAGAGAGTCGAAAGATCAACCCATTGTTTATTGATCATTAGAACACAAAATTAATCTCTATCAGTGTCGTTAAAACCCAATCGGTATGTTCCTGAAAACTCTTGAGCCATTATTGGTGAATTTTTTCTTGAATAAATAATTTTAGGTTTTGTTTAATATCAGTGTTTTGTATATATATACCATTCTATATTGAATTGTAGGTCAGGGATGGATGAGAAGAGTCATAATACGATGAGGTTAGTGGTCTCGTTCTTATTTCTTAATGTCATGTTATTTATATGTGAGGGTGTGTTGCACATCAATGTTTGGGGGATCCCTTTGTTGATATGTTGATTTTCCTCAATTCATAAGGATTTTCAGTAAATTAATTATATAAATTTATCCATGTTGAAATTTCTTTCTTTGGTTAAGGGCCACCCTACAGGTGCATTTCCCTTGGAAAAATCATGTTGGGCCGTTTAGCATAGGATAATCGAGGTTAAGCCTCTATTTTCTCTATTGTGGGTTGTTTGAAATGAATTGGGTAATTCAAGGATTAAGAATTTGAAGTGTTTCCTTGTTAACCATGTGATAGTTTATGTATTGCATGTGTTTCCTTATACTGAATTATTTATATGTCAGCCATGGACCTGTTGAATTATTCTGGATATAGGATATGAGTTTCCAGGCCTCTGGGAAAGGTTTTCTGTGAATGTGGGATGTGTTTGGTTAAACCTCTAGGAAATTTCCTTCGGGAATGGAATTGTTATATATGTGGACTACCTGAGGACAATGTTTTAAACTGAGGATTGATTTTTGTAATGACTTATGAAATGTCTGCCTCAATAAAGCACAAGCATGGATTCAAATGTATTTTTTATTGATAGATTTTTTGTAGAGGTATCTAATGTGTTTTCATGGATAGTGGATTGGCAAGACATGACATGATCCCAAGAATATATGATTTGATGTAATTGAATTGATGAATGAAAATGGATGGTATTAATGGAACAAGATGTGTAGGATTGTTTTCTTTTGAGTACATTCTAGTTTATTGGTTTCATTATTATACAGTAATGATTAATATACTCACTGACAGATTGGTATAGACCTTTGGAGGATTCCTACTATGATTTATTTCTCACAACATATTTGTGACATGTTTTTGGTCCCAAATAGACTATATTTTTGTAGGCATTAATATGTGCAATGCTCCTTATATAGTTACTTGATTTATTCTTAGGGGCAAGAGAGTATGGGACCAAACCAAGGTTTTGATGCTGTTGTGTTTTATTTTTTATTTTTGTACCTTATTATTGTATTGTACTTGATTGTTGTGTATCTTGTTTTCTCTACCTTCTTAGAACATGTGACATGCTACATAATTTTGATATTTTGTTCCATATAGTTATCGTTATCTTTTAGTCTTCTATAGCTTACTTCAGTTTCATATTCTTTTCTACTTTCACTATTGTTATTATATATTCCACTGTTTTATACTCTTCTGATGAGGGATTATTTTCCCCATTATCACACCGTAGGCCCTCACTTTAAGTCGACATCCTCTAGCATTTAGTGAAATGCTATTGAGGACATGTGGCCAACTGAGTACATGGCACCTTTTAGTGGCACCAGGATCTGTGTTGTTACAATGTGGTATTAGAGGAGTTTCATTTCTAGTATTCATTACTGTTTAGAGACATTAGAAAGGGAATAAAAGGTTATGGAATTTTATAATTATCTATGCTTCGGAGTAGCTTCCCCATGTACAAGGAAAATCCAAATCGCCTCGAATTAAATTTTCATTTTGGATTTTGAGCTATTATAGTTTATTCGATTTCACCATTGGGTGATGCACGTGTCATGTTCTATTACTATTCTTTATTATTGTGGTTTTATTTTTGGAAACCTACGTAGATGATGGTATTACATCTCATATATCATATAATAAATTGTTAAAAATCACATCCCACAAATACATTCCAAGCCATTTAGGCAGTATTACTAATAGTAGGCTGTTGTGATAGAATATTTTCTAGAGAATCTTATTGTAGTGATAATAAATTGATAGAATTCATGTTATTGTGATATGTGTATTTTTATGTTATATGGTTGAAATTGGATGGATTCCAATCATCGATCTCTGTGGTGTATGGGCCCTCTTGGATCAATATTTGATGGATCATGATTCACCATTTTGAAAATAATTTTAGTGTGCTATGTAATGCTTTGGCCCCTAACATTGATTCATGGGGAGTATAGCCCCTCATGGATTGGAATTTGGCATAAAATGGTTGGTTTTTCTGTAGAACAATGATTTTTCGGGCAATCTGGAGGTTTTTTCCGGAAAACCCCAGTATACATGACATTTAGTTTATCCTAAAATGCCATCTTTTCTTCTTATTCTTGGAGATTATGTTCCATTATTTAGGAAGAACACACCGTGTACTTTAGGTACATGTCATGTAGCATACCTAATAAGAATCCATGTGGACCTAGCCTTGTCGGAGCTCATGTCCAGGAATAAATACATGTGTACACGTCGTGATCCAATAGAAAACACCATGTAACTAGGGTTGATTCACGCCCAGACTGGTGGTAGAACAAGACCACTTAAGAGTTTAAAAAAATGTCATGTATTCTTTATGCATTCCATATAGTCCCTTTTTTACAAAAATTTTAGGTCATTTCCTGTTTCATTTTAGAACTCTTTAATGAAAAAACCATGACTATGAGATTGAACTAAGTAATATTCTTGACCTTATAAAGTCCTGGTACTGTGACGACCATGATCTGTAATCCAGGAGATCAACAATGATCATACTCCAGAAATGGTAGGACGTGGGCTACATATGGATCATCTATTTTCTCCATCTTTGAAACCGGCTATTATATCAGACATAGGTACAGATACACAGTTCCATGAAGGATTTTTCAGGTTCATGCATACCTTCCTAGGAGCGTCATAGGATGCCACATCTATGGCAGTTCTGACACATATTTTCCAATTGTACCATCCACCTACTTTTTCAGGGGATGGCAGACCATAGGGTGTGAATTCATGGCCAAAATTAGTTATGACTATCTTCGAGCATATGGAGATTCTTATCTAGAGGTGGGACGAGAATATGACATATATGCTGTGTGATTCTACCTAGAGATAGGGGGATGTTATCACTCATCAAGTGGCATCATCAGGATATGACATGGGATGAATTTTAGGCTACCCTTTTTGATTATTATTTTCCCAGGATGTTATGTTCCAGCCAAGCCAGGGACTTCATGAACCTTGATTAGGGTAAACTTTTAGTTACTGACTATTCTTCTTGGTTTACTATGCTTCAGTGATTCGCACCTACTTTAATGGGTGGTGACATGTTGAAAGTTAGAAGATTCAAAGATGGTATTAGGTTCGATATTCAATTGTAGGTGAATGTCTTCAGGTTGACTCATGTCTATCCTATTTTGAATTAGGTGATGATCACTAGGCGTAATATTTGGGAAGTTAGTGGTGAAATCCTTGGAATTTTGCCACTAGTTTCAGGTACATTCTCAATTGGAAAGTAGAATCATCATGGAGAGTTCACTTATAGTGACAGTTACCGCAAGAATGTTTCCTCTGGTGTCCAGGTGACATGCTTGTAGTGTGGAATGGTGGGGCATAAGAGACCTCAGTGCCTATGGGACCTAGTTGAGTGTAGATCTTACAAAATTATGGGGGCATATACGTTGATATTGTATGGCATCTCAACAAGTTCCTAGTGAGATAGGTTCTATATAGACTCTGCGTGTAGGACTAGGGTCATTAGTTTCAAACCCAGTCTAGAAACTGGAATATGTCAGGGTTTTTAGGCCAAGGAGGTGGTCATGGCTTTTGTGGTTAGACCTCGGGATCTTGGTGACCACTAGGAGAGTCAGATCAGGTTATCCATGTTGTGTCACATGGTTGCGGTGTAGGATAGACATATGTAGTGCAATAGTCTTAGAAGGAGTAGAATCATGGATATTCTACTATTGTAGGTACTATCCTAGGCACCTTTGTTTTTTCATCTCCACTTTTTGATTCCTGAGATATAAAATGTTTTATATCTATGGCCATTTTGGAAATTCATAGGGTCTATGTTTATACTTCGTCTGATTTTATGCTTCTAGACACTCTATTTTCTATTCGAACAATAGGAGTTCATCAGTGCAAAGAGGTACCCCATAATATTGGTGGGTGTCAATTTATAAGGATCCTCTATGTTTTAGAGATGACAGGCTTCGATGTCATTCTTTAAATGGAATGTTTTGTATATTTTTAGCCTTTGTTGATTTCTGTCTCTACAGGGTGGTTTTCATATCACCAGAGGGTGGAGTGATTCTACATAAAGCTGAATGAGTTGTCCTAGCGAGCAGAGCTTTACTAGAGCATCGTGTGTTGGGAGGTATGACACCACATATTGTGATTTTATATCTGGATGAACAGGGAACATGTCTAAAATATTTTCCTCTAGGGGTAGATCATTTTAGGGATGTTTTTCTGGACGAATTCCCAGGCTTACCTCTGGTAAGAGATTTGTAGTTCACTATCGAGCTTGTTCCACGAGATTCACCTGCATGCATTCATCTTATAGGATGGTTATGACGGAGTTTCAAGAGCCCAAGAGGTAGCTGGAGGATCTGGAAGATATAGGATTTATCAAACCTTGTACTTCTTCATGCGGTTCATATATCCTTTTTGTGATAAAGGTAGATGATAACCTTAGGCTATGCATGGAATATTGCAAAATAAACCAGTTGACAGCTAAAAACTGATATCTCTTGCCACAAATAGATGAATTGTTTGATCAACTTCGAGGATCTAGAGTTTTTTCAATTATTGACTTGAGGTCAGGATATCACCATGTATGAGTTTGATATATAAACATATATTATACAGTTATTCATTGTTGGTATCTTCTATTACAGTACCCTGTTATACTGTTTGGTATCACGAGTGTGCCAATAGTTTTCTTGGCACTGATGAACCGTGTCATCCACCCATACCTAGATTATTTTTTGGTGGTTTTCATGGACGATATATTGATGTATTCTCACCTTATACATGACCCTAACAAAAAACACGAGATAGTTTAGAATACACAGAGAGAGCATTATTTATAGTCTAAGATCAAAAAATTCCACTTTTGGATGGATCAAATTCACATCCAAGGTTACGTCATCTCAAAGACTGGAGTATTAGTGGACCCAAAGAAATTGATGGATGTAGTTACTAGGGAGTAGTCCAACATCATTTTTGAGGTGTAAAGTTTCGTGGGGATGGATGGTTACTGCATTAATTTTATATAGGAATTATCACTCTAATTAGTGCTGATGAAGTTTTTGAATAAGATAGGTGTGATGTTTGAGTGGTCATATTCTTGTCACACAACATTTTAAGAGTTGAAGTGATGTTTGACTTCATCATTGATACAAATATTTACAGATCAAGGAAAGAGATAAACTGTGTATTTTGATGCATCAAATATTTGTCCTAGATCAATGCTTATAAAGGGGGGTCATGTTTTTTCATCAGCATCTCGGCTGTTGAGGCCACATGAGATTAATTACCCAACACACGATCTTCAGTTTGCTGCAGTTGTTCATGATTTGTGTTTTTTGAGACATTATTTATTAGGAGATTTTTTTTTGTATAAAGTCCAAAAATGTATAAAATACATCTTTACTCTTTTTTATTTGAATTTGAGAAAGAATAAGTGGGTAAAAAACCTTCAATCCTTCGATTTAGAGCATACCGATATGCCTGGAAAAGGCAATGAAGTGGCTGGTGCACTGAGCAAGAGGACTCAGATTCAGACAATGTAGGAGGGTAGTGCTGAGTGGTTACTGGTGGATTTGTTTTCTGAGATGAATTTAGAGGTGCACTATAGTCAGTGATAAAATTATCTTTCAGATTTGGTGGTTAAATCAACCCTCTTGGATAGAGTGATGATGAAAACGCTATCACATTTTGAAGGCATATTTTTATTGGAGACTGTGGCAGGTGAGGACCCTCCCCCAAGATGGATTATAGGAGAGGATGATGTTATATGAATACATGGATGTTTGTGAGTTATATGGGATATACGCGATGTGATGATGTGGGTGATTCATTCTTAATCTTGGTCAGTGCATCCTAGAGTCACCAAGATGTACAATGACTTCCATTATTAGTACGGGTGGTTGGGTATGAATCGAGAAGTATCCTGTTTCGCTATGCGGTGTTCCACCTGTTAGTAGGTGAAGGTAGAACACCAACAGCCGATTGGTATTTTCTAGCAGTTACTTATTTTATATTGTAAATGCGAGGAAATAGTGATGGATTTCTTGACGGGGTTACCATGGTCACCTAGAGGCAATGATGTTATGTGTGTTGTAGTTGATAGTATTACGATGGTTTCTCCCTTATTTCTTATCAAGGAGACCTTCAGTGTTGAAGGGAATAGAAATATGTCTATCCAGGATATGGTACGACATCTTGGGGTCCCTCATCTATAGTTATAGATAGGGATGCCCGCTTTATGTCTCGTTACTAGCTCTGTTTTCAGAGAGAGCTTGATAAGTAGGTTCTTTTCAACACAACATACCACGCTAAGATTGTAGGTCAGTCAAAGCATACGATACCAGTGCTAGAGGACATGTTACATGCATGTGTCCTAGAAATTGGGGGATCTTGGGAGAATCATATTACACTAGTCGAGTTCACCTACAATAACAGTTTTCTAGTGATTATACAGACGACACCATACAAGGCTTTATATGGATGTTCATTTTTTTCTACCTTGTTCTAGTTAGTGAATGGTGAGAAAGCCTTACTGGGATCATGTCTCATGCAAGAAACTACTATGTAGGTCCAATTGAATCGGTGATGGATCAATACTGCATAGTCTCATCAAATAACTTATTTCAATCAACGCATATGACCATTGGAGTTTGAGGATGGGGATTGAGTTTTCCTACATGTCGCACTGAGGTTATAACATATCAGAATCAAGGGATAGGGTAATATTTAAAAAAGATATGTGAGACTGTTGGGAATTCTAGAGTGAGTTGGGCTGGTTTCCTGTCAGTTATAGTTACCTCAGAGGTATTGCGACATGCATCACATCGTCCATGTACCCCATCTATTCCACTATCACCAAGACCCATTTCATGTTTTACTAAATGAGGAGGTTGATATTCAGATTGATGAATCATTTGAGGAGAATCTAATTCTTATAATTGATAACAACATGAAGGATCTATGTGGATGGTCAGTTCCTCTGGTATGGGTGCTATGGAAGAAAGTCCGAGTGGAGGATAATACTTTGGAGCGGGATGCCCACATACATGATCAGTAACTGTATTTATTCCCATTTATTCCTTCACAACCATTAGAAGGGAAATTTCGGGATGAATGGCTTTATGTTGGGATTTTTTAAGAACCTGGCTCTTATATAGAGGTATGGTTTCTTATTTTATTTTTCCTTTGTCTTGTTTTCTTGAAAACAACGAAAATATTGGAAAAGTAATATAATCAGGGGTCAAAGTATTTATAATCCCAAGAACATGTTGTGTAGTATGTCAATATATGAATGGAATACATGGTGTGTGGGATTGTCGGCAAGTGAAAGAGGGGAAACCAACTCTACTCCATGTTATTCCTGATACATGTCATGATGTTATATTAGAAGTCCCTAGAAAGTATATCCAAAAAATTCAGCCACCAAATAAAAGTTAAATTTTATACAAACCATGTATACAGACATACAAAATGTGTACTTTTTTCACATAAAATTGGAATTAGCCTCATTATTCTTCCATTTGTATTGAATTCTCACTAGGGAAACTCATGTGGTGCATCGAAACTTCAACCCTATCCCCATTGATTATCTGATCTCCAAATTAATCAATGTCAGTCTCATTTGAAAACAATTGGTAATATCTGGATTACTATGGAGTCGTTCTAGGTTATTTTTTGTTTTTCATCTATATTATATAAGTTTTAGTGAATATCCTTATTTTGCATATCTATATTGTTATAGATTGAATTGGAAGTCGAGGCTAGAGGTGGAGAGTCATACTACGATGAGGTAGTTGGTTTGTACTTATTACTTAATGTGAAGTTGTTTATATGTTTCATTATGCCACACAACCATGTTTGGGGTGCCTCTTTGTTGATACATTTCCCAGTATTAATTCCTAAGGATGTATTGGTTATTAATTATATAAATTAAAGCATGATGAGACTATCTGTTTTGGTAAGGGAGACCCCATGGGTGTGTTTCCCTTGAATAACTATTGATGGTCCTTTTGGCATTGGATAAACATGGTTATGTCCATTTTTTCCCTGTTAAGGGTTGTTTGAAATGAAGTGGATAATTAAATTGTTACAACTGGAATTTTTTCCTTGATAACCATGTAATAGTGTACGGATTTCTTGTTTTTCCTTATGTTTAATTTCTTATATTTCGGGTTGGTCCCTATTATATTAATATTCCTTAGGAAAGAGATCTTCCATGGATTTGGGCATGGTTTTGATTGCCATTGGTCTATGTTATGTTACTCCCTTGGGAAATTTCATATGGGAATTGATTTGTTATGTCTATGGAATACCTGGGAGAAAGGTTTTGAACTATGGTATGACTATTGCAAGGAATTATGACTCTTCTTCCAATCTAAATCACAAGCTTGGATTTTATTGTCATTTTACAGGATATATTTCCTAATGAGGTATCTGCAATGTTTTCTTGAAAAGGGGACTAAAAGGTGGCCTCAGTATCCCAACAAAATATGATTCTATGTAATAAAATTTCTTAATGAACATGGAATTTATAAATAAAACATGACTTGTAGGATTGTTTACTTTTGAGTACATCCTAGTTTATTTCGTTCATTATTATACACTACAACTGGATATACTCAATGATAGATTGGAACAAACATTGGTGGTTTCCTACAAGGATTTATTTCTCACACCTTATATTGGTCATGTTTGTGGTCCCAAATAGACTATATTGTTGTAGGTTTTTATAGGGAATAGGATCCTTATATAAGTACTTGATTTCTTCTTAGGAGTAAGAGAGCATGGGACCCAGACAAGGCTTGCGATGCTGGGGTGTTTCATTTTTTATTTATGTGACATAGTATTGTATTCTAATTGATTGTAGGGTATCTTGTTTTAACTAATTTCTTAGATCATGTGAAATATATCATCATTTTGATATTATATAACTTATGGTTATCTTTACCTTTCAGTCTTCTATAGTTTAATATAGTTTCAGGATTTTTAATACATTCACTATTTTTATTATTTATTCCACTATGTTACACACTACCAATTAGGGAAGAGTTCCACCACTATCAAAAGATAGGCCTTGAATTCTAATCTTCAACCTCTATAATTTGAGGAAATACACTTGATTCCCTATGGCCAGCTAGGTAAGGGGAACCGTTTAGTGGCATCAAGATCTAGGACGTTATAAATACAAATTTTTTTACATGATTAATTTTTAATATCTCTATTATTGAATGAATATATATCAATAATGTTATTTGTATGTGATATTAATCTGGTATTATTCTTTTAGATTGGGTATATTTTTTTTCCATATCCATGTTTTCTGATATTATATAAATAATTTAATTTTGTAAAAAAATATTTTCCAAAATCTATTTTACATGATCATGTACCTTCTTTTAATATGTTTTCAATATGTATTTCTTACCATTTTCTAAATGGGTCCCTTTACCTCACATTTTTAAAATGTTTTGAAATAAATTATTATTTTTACTATTTATTACACAAACATATTTTCCAACCATCATTTACATTTTTTCCAGGAGGGTTCCTTAATTTATTTCTAATTTTATTTAGAAGAGAATAATTTCCCAATATATTGTTATTTAAAAAAATAGATTTTCAAAATGAAAGGCTTATTTTACACAAAACATTTATTAATGGTCTTTTATTGGTATTTCTATTCATGAATATCAAAACCCCTTGTTGTTACTTCTTCATTACTGGGGATATTTTATAATGATAAAATCCTCATTCATTCTTTGTATGGGTTGTTATTTTTTCATGAACATTTTAATGGAACCCATTTTATAATATGTTGTTTTCATGATTCAAAGAGATTATTATTTAACCCACCAATTTTCAACTGGTTAATCAATTTTCAAATGAATTATTATGGAACAAATTTCTTTTCAATGGAGTAATCATGTTTCATTTAGTTTTTTGGAACCTTCTTATTTTAAATTGGATTATATTGTTTCAAAAAGATTGTTATGGGACATGTTTCTTTTCTATGGTTTTATAATGTTTCTATTATATTTTTATGGATAATTTTTCTTTTCTATAGGTTAATAATATTTTGAAAATAATAAATGGTGTTTCAATATTTTTATAATGAAATGAATATCCCTTGTGTTTTATTCATGATACAATTATTCGACATTTTTTATAATGATAGGTTGTTCCATTATAATCCAAGAATAGGTTGATTTTTCTCTAAACCAAGGATAGTTTGATATTTTATTAACCAAGGAAATGTTGTTTTATTAAAATCCAATAAGGGGTGGTTCCTTTATAGTCCAATGATGGGAGGTTACATTATTAAAATAATTGGGTGGTTTCTTGATAAGCCAAGGACATGTGTTCTTGTAATTTCCATCCAATAAATTAGGTAATCCATAGATAGAAGTTGACCATATAAGTTATTATATTTGTATAATGTTATTTGAAGAAAATATTACAATGTAAAAACATATTTTATTCTTGATTTTTATGGGTTTATAATGATTCTTAGGATTATGATTGATATCACATGAAAAATAATAATTGGTTTTGATGAATCTTTCCATTTTTAAAACCTAATTACATGTATTTAAGATCTAGGTTTTGACAGGTGTGAAGAGTATTATGTTATACTCATTCACATTTATTATTTAATAATACCCCTGTGATTTTATTATAACACTTGATGATATTCAATTACTAATCCTTATGTTTTTCCTTACTGATAATTTTATCTCACACTTCATATGATTCATTTTCACCAAGGTATAATTATTGAGTCTGAATGAATTATTTCTTGATGATATACATATGGATGATGATGATAAAATAATTAAAAGTAAGAAAATATGGGTACAGTGGGGGATTATGTTCATATTTATGAACAAGTTATTTATGAATCGATAATGTTAAGAGTTTTTCTGAATTCTCAAAAATGATTATCCAAAAATTTCCTTTAGAATGCATGTGATCAATGGAATAAATTTAATATTTATGTATTCATTGTTGGGTCTAGATGTGTGGGTTCTATGTTGATAATACTATTATTTATTTCCATCTGTTGGTGTCGGGGGATACTCCCACGGATAATGACATTATGGTCTATTTCAAGACAATGTGTTGGGATCCAGATTTTATGAATGGAGAAATAAAGTATCAAAAATATTTGAATAGGGTGTAGCCTGAAGGGATAAGAGAACTATGATGTATAAGAACATTCTACAAATTAGTATCAAGTTCATTTTTAAATATAAAACAATACATTCATAAGGAATGTCTCATGTTGGGATGGAATTTGTGACTACATTGGATTATCAAAAAAATCATGTTGAGGGCCCTCAATTTAATTGTTGTATATGTGCCTAAAAAACTATTTATTTGGTACTTGTATCAGCCCACACGTGTTTTTGTAATTATTAATTGTTTTAATTGTTTTCATATTCATTTGAATAGGATTTCATGAATTAATTATAATTGGAATAAATTTATATGAACACATTCATAATGACCGGATGGGGTAAAGCTCCATTATTAATGATATGAAGAATGAAGAAAGGAACAATGAGAGGATGAGCATAAGGTTATACATGGAAACACATCCCACATTCGAATGAAAATAAAATATCCTAAAATAATGAGCATAAAAATTTAGAATTTAATATATTAATATTTTCATAATAATGAGAATATTTAGAATCAAATCCAAATAAATTTAAATAATTAGCATAATATTTCCCCCTTTATTCCACAGCCATTTTCGTAGTGATCAACATTGTCCCATGTTATGAATATTACTTCATAATATATTAAATATTTATTATAATACATGGTAAATCCTTAACATCCATTTTATCCATTTAAAAGCTTCATCCTGATCAACAAAAGAACATCATGTAGATTTTACATCTCTTTCTACTCTATCCAAAAATGTAACATCCTCCGAGTTACTAGAAATTCCTATGGACCTCCTATTTTCCTAAATAGATTTATGAAATTCAATATTTCGTTGTCAATTATCATTTTATTGGACCAAAATATCAATGTCATTAGATCTAGAAACATCAAATTTACCACACACATACACCTCCAAATAATTTCAAACATCCCAATCAAATTAATATTACATGTGTTTAAAAAATATACCATTATTTCTCCTAATATCATTAGACTAATCATTAATCAAACATTAATATATTTATTAGGTCCCAACATTAGAATGAACACATCAGTAGTATCTCCTCCCACCTAAAAAATCCACTCCACTACATTCTATCATGGATTTACTGACCTAAGGAGTTGAAATCTAGACACCAGTAGAAACAACCATAATAATAGATGTAGTGGTAGCTTTATCACTAAACATTATAAACCAAGTAAAAATTAAAAAAAATCATTTATTGATTATTTCCCTTGTATCCTCTTATGAGATCCACTATCATACTAAAATCCATCAACAATAATGGAATATCCAAATAACTTCACACTACTCCCCATTTTCTTTGTTTAATGGGATTTACCCTAGTGATATATCTGAAATGGGAACATAGCATGATATATATGAGAATCCATATTGTAGACACACATGTCAGTATCCCTAGTAAAACATAGTTGTAAACCCTTATCTAAGGAAGGATGACTCATATATTTCTCAATATCAATAAAATCATATCCGAGTTAAATAAATATATTATATTGAGACTTAAGGAATTTATTGAAAGCATGACTCTTAATAGAGATGAACAAGTATATAACATTTATTCAACATTGGTCCTTAACATACCCAATGCATTGAAACCCAAAAAAATTTTCATGACAACTCATATTAAATACATAGAGATATATAATCTCTAATATAAGCTAAAAATAACTTTTCTATCAACATAGTATATAGATCAATTTCCACAAATATTTTATTATCAGTATAGATAGATTACAAGGAAGTAATCATTTTAATTAGCTCTGTGATATAGGAATCAATGGAAATTTGGATACAAGGATTCATTAGACACTAATATATACCATATTATTTAATGAAATTTTGTATTAATGTGTTCTTCATGAAAAAAGGGGTTAAATTTATGGAACAACACCAGGATGCAGAACAACCCATCCATCAACACAGTAAATCGATGACTATAAATATTCATCCTTAGCTTAGCCAAATTAATGATTATTTTTCTTATGATGATTTCATCGGGGCCCACATATTCATTAAAATGTTTATTGGATTTTGGTTTCCCTAAATTCCCACTTTCTAATGATAGGATCGTTTCTTCACATTCAATAGTGTAGACTTATCCTTTATCAAAATGGGATGATGGTATGATTGTTCTTCCTTCCATGGATTCCTCCTTGTTTCTCATTTCCTAGTCCGGGTCTCCATAATATAATTAAATCATGTTCATGGAACTCATTCATGATGACATATTTATGTGGATAGTGGAAAATAATGCCAATTTTGACTTGATAGGCCAAAAACCATTTATCAAGAGAGTAGATATATTTGGAATATTTTGGATTTATGGAAATTTGGTGCATTAGAGACATGCATTCTTTTCCTAAGTAGGTTATCTCATTTCTGGCATTTCGGCATCAAACCCAAGGAATCATGTTTTGATCACTAGAAAATTGATTTCATGGGTGTATGTCTTCCATGGAATATTAAATCAGGATTCCAATGTAAATATCATGGGGTATGTATTTTGTTTTACGTCACAAGTTCACAATCCTATGGAGTTGAAACATAACTTTTGTTATAGATGGATCGATGCCTGGTATTAACATCTTGTGGATTTAGAATGGTTGATCAAAATTCACCATGGAGGGGGTGGATGTAGGTGTGTCCCACTGGGGGAGATGTCACACATGGATATTTCAACAATGGAACTGAACACCCCATGGATGTGGATATGGAGTTTTTGATCTGAACTCCCTTAAGTGGTGGATCAGGGAGGTGCATCCTAGTGTGGGAGGATGTCAAGCGTTGATAGATTACCAATTGTTCAAAAAATTATGTTTATGAAAATAATCAGTTGAGGATCTATATTCCATTGGTAGGAGGATATGTATGTGTTTCCCTATGAGGGAATACATCATAATTTGTTTTAAAAATTTTGGGAATAATCCTCATGTAGGCATCCTAAATTCTCTATTTAAAAGGAATGGATCCAAATCCACCTGATCCATGCAACAATGAAGGACATGTGGAAGAACTAGTCCATGAAGTTTATTGTCATGTGGTAAGGATTCTAATGTCATGAAAGGAATTTTGAAAAGGGTAGGTGTGATGATTGCACAATGAATTTATCATTCCAAATAGGATTAATCTTGGGGGAATTGTGTGGGGATTACACATTGAAGCTACCCTCTAGGGGTGGCATGAACTCCTGTAGTGGTTCCTTGTAAATTATAGTGGGAGAGGGTGGAAGCCCAGGATTATTATACTTGGGGAATCAAGTTCTCCTCAAATAAGGTATGACTACACTTTTATTTAATGTAATATAGATTTTTTCATTTATTTAAATTTTGTATGACTATGAAAATGTTATAGGTAGTTTTACTTCATACAGATCAGATGTGGGGGGGGGGGACAAACTCATCACCCTTATGGCCTATGCGGCCATTTCCCATGCATATTTAGGAAGGACATTACCTTGGAACATCTATGGATGAGTAGTCATGAGGTCAATGTTAGAGTCCCTATGTATAGAAAAAACAAGGGTTGGAGTACCTATTCATAAAAGAAAAAGGAAAGTCAGAGCCTCGGGGAACACTAGGGGTGAAGTAGGGGGACATGGGATAGACTGGAATTGATCACTTTGGGAATAAATGTTCATCATAAATATCCATTGATTTGAATGGTGGACTTGAGAACTCAACCTTCTCAAAGGAGTATTTGATGAAGGGTGTAAACATAGAGAGGCCAAGGATAGGTATTTCACGAATATTACAGGTCCACTAAGGAGGTTATTTTGATGCATATGATAATAATGGATTTAAATATGTTCTTAAAGTTTTACTATTCACGAATTAGGGTATCTTGGATAGATTGATCACATGGTTCAGATGGTGAGTGCACTGTGAAGGTTGAATGATTCGCAAATCATGATGTTCCTTAGAGGGACTTCCTCCTTGATGAAGGATACATTTATTTATGAAAGGAACCTAATAATTATGTAAATGAACTCAATATAGCAAGGGAAATGGATTGGAGATGATTGGATACCTTGGGTGATCAATATTCTCTTTTTTGGGAAATCATTGGTAGTTCATGAAAATAAGACAATTTTCAGAATTTGAAAGTTCATTGTTATTCATCAAAAGTCCAAAAAAATGGGTTTATATAAAGTAAATGTGTTTTTTAAATTTTAGAGGCATTCATGATGATTTATTTTCTTTAAAATATTTCATGAACCATTAGTCAAAATGTTCCATTCATATATATCCCTATCAATCCAACACATATTGTAAACATACTCCATAAAACTAAATTTCACTATATAGGGTTAAAACTAGGCCGTCATGAATTTGGATTGGATCTTCTTAGAAAAATTCCTTAATGAGAGCTGGCCTTTTGTGAAGAATATTAGGATTATAAAATAGGCATTTAGAGTGACTTTTAGGAAATTTTGGCTCTAATTCTCTTTGAAATATCCATTCCATCATTGTCTTTATCTCATGAAACATGTATTTCAATGTAAAAAAACTCCTCCTCCCCCATAATGGAAGCCTATAGGGGAAGGAGGTAATATTATTATGGAAAATCATTGTTTATTATTTATAAAATCCATTTCATGAAGCTAGAAACTGAATCCCATTTAATATTCATTCTTCGTGAAGATCACTATGAAATCTTGGCTAGCCATGCACATATAAATATCATTGGGGCCCCTTATTAGGATCAATATAATTTTGATAAGGTAAAATAATGTTCTCTCTTTTCATGAAGCTCACATCGTTCTTGAGTTCCCTATGATTTCAACCCCCATCATTTTAGAATCTCGCATGAGATTACTTCTCTAAATAGTGATCCTCAAACTAGACCTTTTTGATACAACCACTATGAATCAACCTCTAGGGAATAGATCTTTTTGAATTATCATTTCAAGTAGAATTCATGAACCACATATAGAAATAACCAACGTCTTGACTGAGAAGGATGTGAATGTTTTAAATGCTTCTATCATTCATCAAGAGGAATTGCATGGGAATATCATGATCAGAGAGAGAATATAGAGCACCTCCAACCATAACTCACTCAATAATATACTGAAATAATAACAAATTGATAATCCTATATGAAATAGACTACAAATTAATGGATTTTTTTTCATGGTTGATGTACATATCACTAAGACATATGGTGATAAACTAGATTATTTGATTGGACTCACATTAGGACAATACTAGTATCGAATAACTACTGGGGGAAAAATCCAGAACGACCATTATCCAATCATAGTGGAATATATTTGAAAAACCACCAACAATATTGATTGGGATAATCTAGATTAAGATAAGTCCCATCCAAATAATGAGATGATCCACAAGGTCAGATTTGGGAAGCCAGTCAAAATACGGTCTCACAACTACGATTTTTGAAAGAGTGGAAGTTTTTCAGATGAATTGTCCTAGTCTTATTGGATATATGGATTATTCTAAGAATTCTATGATGATATGAACAGATTGGGGAACTACAAGAAAATATGGGCCTCATGGTTTCATGTTTACCAACAACGTGATATCATACCAAAGATATTCAGTAGATGGTTACTATGGACTAACACCTTCCATCTGCATCATTGGGAGTTCGATGTCATCCAACATGACCTTCACAACTATGTTGGGTTCTAAATACCTCCCTATAGAGAATGTGTGGGAGTAATCATAAATTTTTTCGTTCAAAAATTGGGGTGATATTGGATTGGTTCCAAGGGACTACAAGGAGAAGATAAGGATGAATGAAATCCTATTCAGAAAGTGGTTGGAGTATATCTTGAAGAACCATTAGAGGAAAAAATCAAAGAGATCAAATTGAAAATGAGGATACCACGGAAGCTGACCACATGCCATGGGGAATACTTGTGGGACATTGATAACTCCTACTAGAAGATCATTAAGGCATACAAGTGGCAGATGTGACTTTGTGGGGCTCTAGTATAAAGGAAAATTTCCACAGGGATAGGGTAGAAGGGTTCATTCTTGCGATCTTCTACAAATGGATTCTCCTTGTGTGGTATGGACATATAAAGGTCTAACCATGAAACATCATTATGGTGGGTATGCTCGAAAAGTGGTATCTAATTAATTTTTTTTTCATGATATTAAAGAATCAATATATTGTGATCTACTAAATTTTCCAAGGGAGCAATTCAATCCATGTGTGTGGACGGCTTTACATACTATACAACTTTGTTGTTGCACACAAGGGCATACATGAGTGACCAAACCCTATATTTCTCCAACCACGAACTTTCATCATGTGATGTTGAACATCGCATGGAGTCTCTCTCCCATGTTGGTCCTAGTGGAGGTGTTTCCCAAGGTTAGGAGAGTAGAGAACTCTATATTTTACCCATTCCCTCTTCCAATGGATATGGGGAATGCTGATTCAATGGGAACAATTGAGTAGTGATCTAACCACTAATCCTTCCAAGGTGGGGTATTTGTGGAATGGTTGGAGTAAAATGTCATTTTCAAGATATAAAACCCACATTGGTTCAAAAGATAGTTTGGATGACTCATGTGGTTTACCCCTATGGTGTACATAAGGGTTTCGTAATGTGCATCATCCTATGATCTTGAGTTAGATCTTACGTATCTATATGTGTGATGGCGGAAATGGATGGAATGAAATGACAACACACTTTCACAATATTTTGGATCATATTTCAATATTCTATAATTTGGGAGATAACAAACCCTAGTAAATTAGATAGGGGTCAAAATACCCACACCAATGATGGAGAGGGATAAAAACCATATTTTCATTGGAAAATGGTGTTTGGAGTGTGTCATGGAGGGAGATATTCCCCAGTTTGTAGGGAAACTTTTGTGGGGCCGAAAATCTATGGTCTGACAGAAGCAAGGTACGGTGGTTGAGGAGAAGCATCAGGCCCAACATTCCTTGGAAATATTTCAGTAGAGGAAGGCAATCCCTATGGATTAGTACAAATGGTGTTTTATCTAGGTCTCATGATGTAGGTAGATCACTGAGATGTTCCCAGTGATGCAATGCATCCAAATGTTAGGGAGATGTGGGTAATTCAAATGATTATCACCACCCCTCATGGGGTGTGGAAAATATCATCAATGATGTGATATACCACACCATGTTTGGCCACATAAAGGAAGGTTTACAGATTCTGCATTCGAAGGTGATTAAATATAAGGTGTGGCTGCAAGACATGGTTTACTCTTGAGGAACTTCACATCACTTGAATTTCCACATAATGGTGATCCGATGTATGTATTCACATTCAGATGACCCAGCGGGTCACACAGATTCTGGTGTGTCCATGGGTGAAGAATTATATGTCTTATAGATGTGATGCCTACCGAGTCTCAAATGGAGATATACATCAGGTATCTGATATGTTAGATCCTGTGATTTTTTCATTCTCTTGGATATCACTCAGCCCTTAAAAATGATTCCATATCCCTTCATTCAATTTTACTTGAATCATCTCGCATTGGTGAGGGGGATATTCATGATGAACCACTATTATATGGACATATATCCTCAACACTTTTACGAAAGAGTGTGGGGACCATCCACGATGTTGTGGAAATCAGAGACCAACCATAAGCTAAATCAAGATATGTGATTGGGGTTGTGATTTTTGAGGGAAAACCCTTTCCATGGGGATATTCAATGAACACTATTGAACTCCTAATCAGGCTGTACTACTCATGTATGATTCCTACCTATTTTTACATTACTCTCCACTTCATTTCTTTTTCAATTTTGTCTATATAGTTTTGGAATATCATTTTAAACCATGTTTGAGGCTCAAAGGAAACATTAATATATGATAATGTAGAGCAAGGGGATATTGCAGCAAAATAGGGTGTTATTATCCCATTAGTAATGACTGAGGAGACGATGGTGATCGAGAAAACTCTAGAGATTCCATTAGAGGGGACCAATGTGGCCATGATCATAAAAGAGGGGATTCAGGGAAGGCATATTATAGAGAGGAAAGAATGTGGTGGCCACTCCCATGTCTGGGAGGAATAAATGGAGGGGGCCTTGGTTGGCAGCAAACCCACTAGGTATAACAGTCTGTATGGACATGTAGTTGGTGGTGGTGGAGGATTTATCTAGGCTAGTTTAACCACCCCAACAATGGAAGTTAACTGGTTTTGGTTCTTTATAAATATGGGTTTAATCGCATAGTTTGCAAGGGAGAAATCTACTTTGTGGAGTGTGTTGTAAATCCTCTGACGAAATGAAGAGAATGAATAGAAATTTGTCCCTGTTTCTCCCGTGGATGTAGGATTCAAAGATAAACCACCAAAAAATCCATGTGTTCTTCCATTTAACAATTGTTTATGTGTGTTTGTTTCCATGCACCACTATTGTTCCCCAACAAGTAGTATTAGAGGGAGGTGGAGTGACCGGAGTCGAAACAGCGAGGCGACGACGTGTTTTCCGAAGACCAAGAAATTTAATGCAGTATGAAAATTGAAGATGGTCAGGAAATTTTTATGAGGATAGATTCATAAATAGTGGGATGGGATGATCCCAAAGGCCCAAATCATCTAAATATTCTGGTAGCTACTATGGTTTTCCACGTTAGTGCCATGTTATTACCATGTCAGCAAGCAAACTGAACAATTGAACTTGTTTTAGATGATATCTCATCCAATCGGTGTCCGAATTCATTGAACCAGGAGTCGACTCCAACTATTTTGATCATTCCAAATGTATCTGTATGATTATTTTTTCAATAGTATCTCCCAATAAGTTTTTTTAATAAGGGTGTTACATTGAAGGTGGTGATCATGTTTTGGGATAATGAAGATGGTTGGTAGTGGAGCACTACCAAAATTTCATATTGAGAAGTTCAATGGTCGAATCAATTTCAGCTTGTGACAAAGCATGTTGATGCATTTTTTAGTGCAGAAGGGTATGATCTATCCATTGATCGGAGTAAATACTGAGGCAACCATAAAAGATGATTGGGAATAGCTAGAGATGCGGGTCATCAACACAATTCCACTGTGTCTGGAGAATGAGGTAAAATACTCGGTGTTGGATGAGATCACTCTGAATGAGACCTAGAAGAAGTTGGTGCAGCGATATATGATGAATTCTCTCACCATAAAATTATTCGGGAAGATGAAATTGTACCAGTTTCACATGGATGAAGGAATTAATTCAATCGATCACACCAATAAATTCAACAAGAAATTTCCCCAATTATCGAGGCTTAGTGGGACGGTTGGAGAGGATGTCAAAGAAAACATTCTATTGTCATCATTACCGTGTTAATTTTATGCAATTGTAACTGAATTTCTCATGGCGAAGGAAACATTGAAGATGGATGAAGTTATGGAATCCCTTCAAGATTCAAAGAAATTATGAAGGCCTGTGATGCATTCAAGCATGCAATCCATTGTTCTATGATATGATCAGCATGGGAGGATCTAACATCTAATGTCTGGAGGTAATGAATGGTGGGAAAATTGAGGAGATGTTATCCTAGAGAAATCATGAGTTTCTGGTCTGAGGAAAAGGGTCACAATAAAAGTGACTGTTGGTACTGAAAAATGTGCATTTCTGGAAAATAGAACATTGAAGAGAATGATGTGAACATAACATAATTATCGGTAGATGATGAAATCTACGTGACAATGGGAATCTAGCTCATAGATGAGAGAGTTGAAAGGGGTGAAGTGCAGTGTCATTGCTGCAAAAGATTTGGGCACATGAAGAGGGAATGTTGATTTATAATAATGAATAAAGAGCGGGATCATAATTAATAGGATGATGGATGGGTTCTAGATTCGGGGAGATCTTCACATAGATGTATGATGAACGGTGAGTTTCATACTTTTTAACAGGTGCGTGACTCATTAAGACTTGGTGATGGGTCTGCATGCGATGTTCATGGAGTCGGGATTGTGAAATTGAAGACACCAGATGGGAATGTTTGAAAAATGGGTGAAGTGAAATTCATTCTGAGGATTAGATGAAACTAGGTATCATTATGTAAGATCGATGTGAGAGGATACAAGATTTACATATTGGGTGGAGTGTTGGAATCCCCACATGGGGATGCAGTGAGTCTTACTGGGAAGGATTCCTAAGTAATTTATCATTTTATGGGGATCACAGTCAGTTTGAGATTGATTGAAGATGGTTGAAGTTACACATCATCTAGTATGATGAAGCATGTTTGATTTATTGATTATGTTTTCAATAGTAAAAAGAATACTACATGTCAATCATCTATCCCAAATTTTTTGTGAGGGTGAGATTTGTGGGGGCCACTTCGATATTTAGGAGGAATCTACAGAGAGAGCCTTGGATGGAAGCCAACCCAGCCAATACAACAGCCTTCTTGGAATTTCAGAAACCAGCAGTGGAGGTCTTCCCAAGATTAGATGAACCACCCCTACAACCGAAGATAGATGAGATTGGTTCTCTATAAAAACGGTATTCAATCCTATTTTAATGGAGAAATTTACAGTGTGGAGTGTGTTATAAACACTCCGACAAGATGGAGAGACTGAATATAAATTGTTCCTTATTTCACTCGTGGATGTTGGATTAAAAGCTAAACCACATAGAATATTTGTGTTCTTGCATTTAACTGAAGTTTTCATGTGTTTTTGGTGCCACAGACGTCCCCTGCACCCCAAAACTGAAGGAGTAATTGTGGAAGAATTGATCATAGGGAACCACATGAGGCACCCATATGAAAATGAGATAAAGAAGTGATAAAGAAAGTATTAATTTTTTTGGAAGATAAGGAAACTAGGGAGGCATTGTTGGATGTTCCTACCCTAGAATATCCACTAGTTGTGGCCTCTAGAGCTTCAGCCAATATTGCACCACCGGTTGATGTAGCTAATGAGACTAGGATGATTAATACAACAACAAAAGTACTATATGGTGAGGTGGTGGCATCTATTTCATGTGAGGTAGCTGTTGAGGATAGGTTTCTAGGCTTCATCCTACACGAACCTGAGGAAGCACCAACTGATGACCTGACTAATAATGTGGTAGTGGAATTCCCCCTTATGATCCTACACCACTCTAATACATTGAAGATTTTGGTTTGGATGTCATCGAGGAAAATATACCAATGAGCCATAATGAATTGAGTTATTTTTTAATGTTAAACATTTATTTCCATGGATTTCACCTACCTCACTATTTGATTAGAGTCTTGAGAATTTCAAACGAAGGAAGCTTAACAATTGGGCATCAGCATGCTTGGGCAGCACATACCACAACCAACCACATAGATTTATTTTCTCTATTTTATTTTCTTCATTACTTTGTATCCCTATAAATAGGGATTATTATGCATTATAGTAATATGAATTACAATGAAAATATATATTACCTGGTTTTTCTAATGTATTTATGTGGTTGAGATCACCTCATGTGATCTGCATGTTCATTTTTGAGCTTACCACAAAAATTGATCCTCCACCGTTGTTATCATAGGAAGGATCATATTTTATGTGAGTAAATACATATCTATTAGATCTATTTTGCAGAATCTGCCCAAAAAACCACCTTCAGGTGGTATCAAATGGTTCAGAGGTGATCTATGAAAACATAGATATGTGTTTTGTTCTCTTAATCTATCTGTTACAGCGGCGAGATGGTTCCTTCATATTTGGTTCCATTATTTGTGTTCACTGGAGAAGATAATGTATATTTTTATCAACTATTCCTAATCCATCCTTATTTTTTTCTTCAATGCATTTTTTTCACATTTTCAAAAGGTGAACCTTAAATTAATATTTTTACCATTCACCACATTTTCAACCATTCCCCCACAACAATTTAAAAAGGATTTTATTCCCCTTTTTTATAGAACATAACCTCTCTATATTTATTAATTTTCTCATTTTCCCACTTCATTTACATACATGTAACTATCAAAAAAATTATCTATACATTTTTCACATCATTCATTTGTAATTTAATTCAAAAAAAATTTATGTATTTCAATTGTGAATGAAAAAAATAAGTTCCCCAATTTCAAAATATAATATCAACAATAAATTTTGAAAGAAAAATTAATATGCGTTATTCATTGTTTTCCCCTAGATTGTGACTATAATGTTTTCGATTCCTGAAACTTATTTTTTGACATTAATGATGATGAAGGGGGATTTTTTCTATTCCCCCGAAGTATAATCATCTATCAGCACCTAAAGTTGTTGAATGAATGGAGTAGTTATCGGATGAAGATGTCTTCCAAAATGGAATTGAAGAACATAAGTTTATATCCAATATAGACATATTCTATAAATATGAGACATACATCGACATTTTATTAGGAACGCCATCTTCTAGTTTAGTCCTGAATAATCAAATCCTCTTGTTAGTTCCTTGGTGATGAAATGTGACACCACCTTCAAATGTGTCTGAGTCACAGTGATGTCCCATAGCCAAGGGGACATTTGGAAGAATACTAAATCGAGGCAGATGATTCTATGAACAAGAATATGATCCTAGAAGAGGAGTAAAAAACTGAAATCATTCCCAATTGAAGCAATAAAAACCAATTTTCTTCCTTCATCTAATAATATTTATGTGATCACCAGCAATGATCTGCTTATCTGATGTAGCATGTGATTTTGAATTTAATGCACCTAATGACTATGGTGAAGTCATAATACCCTTTGGTTGCCCACCTTGATAAGATGTAAATGTCTGGATCATGAGAAAAACAAGTTTATGTGGGGATGTTGGATGTTAAACCAATTTTTCAATGGATGGCACTTACCTCACTATTGGAATGGAGGATTTAGGAATTCAAATGAAGGCATTTTGACGTGTGCGGATCTAAATACATGGACTGAACCTAAAACAACCCACCATAGAGTATTATATTATTTTTTTGGTTTTTTCTATGACATATATCCATCTAAAGAGGGATTATTGTTATTCATTGTAGTAATATGAATTCCATTAAGATGAAATAATACATGATTGTTCTGCTGTGATTATGAGGCTGTGATCACCTCAAGAGATCTGCATGTGCATGGTTGAGTTTACCACTACAATAGATCCTTCATGAGTTATGTGTTCATTTTTATCTCCCATTACTAGGTATCAGACTTTCCAATCCTTTTGGGAACTGTAGAGACCCTAAGCTTGACGTATATAGACATTTCATTACTTTTGCAGAATACTTAGTATATAACAAAAACACACACATAAGGACTGTAATAGTTTAGTGTCTTTGGAAACTCGGAATACAATCTTCTAATCATGGTGAAAGATCTTCAACATCTCCCATAAAGATCTTCCCCTTTTTTTCTTACCTACAACCTTTCTTTATATCCTGGGGAAATGAAAACATAAAAGTGGTGAGCTCAAATTCCGAGTAAGGGTAAACATAGAGAACATAAAACAGTCCATAATCATTTGAATGCAAAAACTTGAACATAAAATATAAAGATCAAATTCTTTAGCAAAGACATGAATCTTGGAAGTATGTAAGGAATATATCATAAGGGAACATAAATCATGATAAAATATCTTGGGAATAAAACATGTAATTGTGGCAACCATTCAAAACTTTTTATGATTTCCATAGTAGCCAAGGCATTGCTTCTAAGACCATCTTAGTGGAAAAAGTCCCTTTCTAAATCGATTTCACTCTCGTTTCAGTCCTGTAACACTGAACCAGATTAACTTACCATTCCAGCCATGTCTATCTCATGAGATATAAATCATTACCCAATGTATTGGAGGGAGATATAGGTCCCACCCATATCATAATGAAATCATTCTTACTTGTGCCACAAAATAAACATACATAATTTATAAAAACCCAACAAATAAAATGGGTTTCATAAACATCATCTCATCATCACATAATACATATAAAAGAAATGTATACCATTTCATAATAAGAGAAGTGAAAACATTTAAATCATAGAGACATTATACTTGAAACATACACATATGAAATAATGTCATCTTATATGAAAAATGGTTTTGATAAAACACTTGAAATGAATTCTTGAGGAAAATATCGTTTTTTCTTCAAAATCATTTTCTTTTCACAAAAAGTCATGAAATTTTAAATGAAAAGGATTTTGTTGAAAATATTCATGAAATCGTTTGGAGGAAGCCTCATGAAAATAAGGCTTTATAAATCCGTAAAAATCCGTTCGTGCTGTATAAGTTAAAAAAACATTCTTCTCGTACTTTTGCTGGAAAAGTCAAAAAATACCTTGTAAAAGAAAGATTCCATACATACCATGTAGTAAAAGTAAAAAATGGGTAAAAAGTACATTAATCATACATGAAACAATTTTTAGGAAACATGGACATGGATGAGAATAATAACCCCAGTAAATACTTATGAATAAGCAATCTCGGATAAAAATGAGATTTGCAAAATTATCTCTTACTTTATGTCTGATATGCTTCGTATGTATCCGAACATCCTGTATAATGATTTAAATAATGTCATTGAATTATTAAATAATCATATTAATTGTTATGATATCATATATGGTTCATTTATGACTTTATATTACCCGTTCTTTTGTAAATTCATGTTAATGTAGCGTTTTGGAAAAAATCGATTCATATAAGGTCCGTGATTTGACTTTTAATTATACATATGATTACATAGATCATGATTAATTAATTAAATAATATAAAAAATAATTTATATATATTATATATTCATAATATACATATATATAACATATAAATAAATGGAATGAAATACACCGTTCCTGGAGATGGTAGGCCGTACGTACGCATGAACGCTGTTTTCGTTTCCTTATTTAGTATAATGGAATTAATTAGATGAAATATATATATATACATAAATCCATTAGATTTATAATGTAATATATTTCATTATTATTGCTTATATATACTTTATAATAATTCTTTAATGGTTAACATGGAGAATGAATCTCATTGCGTTGTGGAGATGGTAGTCCGTACGTACGAACGAGCGATGATATCGTTTCCATAATTATTGAATTGAATTTGAGTGGATGATACAATATATCAGAATCAGTATGATGTTTTAATAACTATGTATAGTTATTATTTACACCATTATACCCATCCAAGTAAGGTGGTATTGGAAAAACAGATTACACCACGACGTGGAGACGGTATTCCGTACGTACGCACGCGCGGTGATTTCGTTTTCTATAGGATGGATAGAAGGTGAAATGGGGTTGTTTCATACTTATAATAACATATCATTATATGAGTGATACTGATGTTATTACTTCATAATGAAACAACTAAAGAAGAAGAAGTGGAAAAAGAAATAAAGTTGAAAGAATCGGTAATAGACTTTACCTCTTCTTTGAAGCGCCTCTTTGAGACGTCATCTTAGGGCACTAAAATTGGTCTTTGAAGAATACCAGGACCTATAGGATGTTTCTAGGGAAGTGGATAAGTGAATTTGACAGGTGTTGGCCGAGCATGAAGGCTCAAAGTGGTGTGAGGAAGAGAGGGAGGAGCTGCCCTTTTATAAGGGAGGAGAGGGGCACCTTTGAAAAAACAAAAAATATTATCTAATTATAAAGTCATATTCGGTTTTAAATAGCTCCAAAATGATTTATTTCAAAGTTAAGGTGTAGATGGGTCGAAATAATCTCATACAATATAATTTTTACATGTTTAGGTTACATGTATAACCTTATCATTTATATTTAACTTTAAGTTAGATAATTTTACTTTTACCGTGTCTTTTTGTGTTCTTACACTATAAGGTTAATGAACATACTATAACAAGATAAAAGTACCCCAAGTTGTTTATTATTAATCTATCTATCCTTATCTAAGTCATTTGTCCTAAAATAAGATTTTTTAAAATAAAATAACAATTAATAATATAATATTTGTTTTAAAAACTATTTTATGTCAATTTTGACACTATTTGGTAATTGATTTTTGTGAAAATCATAACAGACAATTAGTTCGAAGAAAATTACTTAAATAAATAATAACATGTCATATTAACTAATAAAATTGTTTTAATTCATAAAAAGTCTCAAATTACATTTATTTGGGTATTTATAACATCAATTATGTCAATATATTATTAATAATATAATTACTACACCATCTTTGTGTCATCAATAAATTAATATATTTAAGGTCTAAAAATTATAAATAAAATACCATTATGTAGGAAATATTTTTAGATTTCTAATTAATATTTATAGTCTAAGTTATCTTATGTATATCCTGATATTAAAAATGATTTACTTATTAAACTTTGATTTTACCTATTTTAACCCTTCTTTAAATAAATTAATATTAAATGTCCTAATCTAATCCAAGTGTGCCTAAATGGTCATATTTTTTTCCTAAGGTTTTTTTTGGTCGAATTACACTTATCCAATAGAATTAGAACATGTTTTAGGGTAATAATAATATCATTTTTACCCTTAATTACGCTATTTACTTTTAACCGTGGTAAAAAAATGTAAAAAGTTACAATTCACCAAAAATTATTTTCATCTCACTGAACCACATTTTACTTACTGACATCAACCGTTTCTCTCGGATTTTTGAAATTCCATTCACAAATGTTGTAAAATTATGTTTTATGTAAATTTGAAAATTCTCCTAGGTGGTGGGTAAAAGAGGGTCAAAAGTTCAATAAATTTTTATATATCTAAAATTATTATAAAATGACTCCAATGAATTACATTGAACTTATATAGGTATTATGTATCAATGTTGACCTAAAATAAATTTAAATAATTCTTTAAATAAAAAGTTGGTTTTTAAATAGTAACCTAGTGTTTTCACTATTCATAAAAAATTGAATGTTTACAGAAAAAACCAAAATTTCACCCTAGGATAATTTCGATTTTCCGAATCCTAAAAATGATGTCCATTTTGAATGATAAAATTTATAAAATTTCAAAAAGTTGGTATTACTATTCATAATGGCTAGTTCATTATAATATTATAATAATATCCCGTTTAGGGAAACTCGGTATTCCGTACTACACACGCTATCGAGGAATGTCTTTATTGCATGTAATTCAAGCCAAGTCAGGGATGTGTGTTGTGCAAGCTCCTTTTGGTGTAGCATACAACACAAGACATTAATGAAATTAAAAAGAACATTTTTCATAGAATTTCGGGGTGTTACATTCCACCCCCCTTAAAATGAATTTCTCCCTCGAAATTCATCGGGGTTATAAATGGTTTACTACTTGAAATATTCGTTAATAGAAACCCACATCGTAAAAAGGAATACCAAAATATGGCTTTAAAAACTAAATTATGAAACATAACAGTTACCCAAATTAACTCATCATTGGGTTTCCATGTTGGATAACATAGGTGAAAATATGGATGTGGAAGAAAAATCTAACCATCAAGTTATGATGGAGAGTGGTTAGAACATGGCTATGAAAAAGGCAACATTCACAATGCCATAAATTTGTGATGATCTAAGGTTCCATCTTATTCATCGGATATAAGAGTACTAGTACAACATTTTTTGTTTTCAAGATCATTTCCCTAAAGTTGATGAAATTCGAATTAGAAGAAATACTTTTTTGATTTTGGTACAGTCTCACCATTGGTTGTTCTTTGGACAATTTCCACTTCATCTCTTAAATAAATGAAGTTGAATTTGTCATTCGTGATGTGTTAGCAGATCATGTGATAGAATGATGGGTCATTCCATCTGTCTCAAACAAAAGGTTAGAAAAGATATCAAAAAATGCATAAGTCCATCTATAGTGAGATTAATCATATATGGTTCCTAGAATAGACTTATACTTCATATATCATACTTCTTAATATAATAAAACTAGTTTCTACTAAACAAGGACTTCATGTAGGCCAGTGGTCGGCGATAAAGGCCAGTCGCACTTCGGTTGTGGGTTCGATTCCCACAGCCTTGTCCGATGCGATGGGCTGTCTCCCATCCTACAGGTTTTCCTTTTTAAAAAACTACATTACTATAAAATCCCATAAATAATATCAAAAAAACATATATCCTTAAACAATACTAACATATGTCCAACATAATCCATTTCAATCATCAGGCTTATACAAAATAATGATGTCCAATCTCAAATTATAGTGAAAACGATTACCAAATAGATCATACAACTAGCATGTTATACCATCCTTGATCCCCATATAACATGAGATATGTCTTTTTGGTCACATTCCAAACATCCATGGCCTTAATCATGTATTCTCTTGAAAAAATGAATACCCATTGAATCTTAGTGAAAACATGAGTGCTGTCAAAAGTTAACTCTTTTCACATACCAAAACCTCGAACCATGATATCACTATTTCCTTATATCAGTCATGAGCTCATGAATACTGTCAAACATTTCATTTTCTCATTTTACCTTCATTATGAGCATATCATCTTTTTTCGAAAAATATCTCAATCACTTTCCATGGTTACCGGTACCATAAAATTATTGGAAAACACAATAGACCAATACATAAATATTCCAATATTACACAATACTATATACAACATTATTTTGGAATCCCATTACATAAACACTAAATCATTCCACCACATCGTTGTCATATTCAACATTGAAAATAGTGATCGCATGTGACTTCTCTTTGTCCTTTTTAAGTGGTTTCTCATATCGATCATCACTAACCCTTGGATTAGGGCATTTATTATCATAATTCCCCATTTCCTTTCACTTGAAGCATTGAAGTGTTGGTGGTGCGTTCTCTGCAGTCCTTACTTTATTCACATCATTATAAACCCTTTTTCCATTACTTCGACACTCAGCTTCTCGATGACCTTCTTTTCCACACTTAAAACATTTTCCATATCCTTTGAAACAATCTCCCCGATTCCGCTTACCACATGATTTACATGAGGGAAATTTAACTTTCTTTCCTCTATGATCATCATGCAACTCCATCTTTCTCTTATTATCTGAGTCGGGAAACTTACCAAAGTTGAGATTATTGATCATATTATGAGATTTCTGATTAGGTATAATAACTATGTTTGGACTTCCAGATCTTGTTTCATTTGGTTTCTCATGAAGAATATCATTCCATTGTCCGACATATCCTCCATTATCGTGAATATTCAAGTTTCCACCCATTTTCTAAAACACAAAAAGAATAGTGTGAGAGAAAAAAATCATTCTAGGGAAAAACATAGTAATGGTGGAGTACCCTCAATATCTAACAACTTAGGTTAAATTCTAAAATCGTTACTGTAGTTCTAGGACGATATCCTATACGTATACTTATCCTTAGGGACATCCGTAGGCATGCCTTAGAAATATCTCTAGGGATCTCACTAATGTTTTCGCATCCTAGTATCCAAATGTTGACTAAACCTCTCACTGATACCAACTGTAGAGACCCTAAGCTTGACATACATGGACATTACATTACTTTTTTAGAATACTTAGTACATAACAAAAACACACAGACAAGGACCGTAATAGTTTAGTTTCTTTGGAAACTCGGAATATAATCTTCTAATCGTGGTGAAATATCATCAACATCTCCCATAAAGATCTTCCCAATTTTTTCTTACCTACAACCATTCTTTATATCCTGGGGAAACGAAAACATAACAGGGGTGATCTCAAATGCCCAGTAAGGGTAAACATAGAGAACATAAAACAATCCATAAACATTTGAATGTAAAAACATGAAAATAAAATCTAAACATCAAAATATTTAGAAGAGACATGAATCTTGGAAGTACGTAAGGCATATATCATAAGGGAACATCAATCATGATAAAATATAATGGGAATAAAACATGTAATTGTGGCAACCATTCAACACTTGTTATGATTTCCATAGTAGCCAAGGCATTGCTGTCAAGACCATCTTAGTGGACAAAGTCCCTTTCTGAATCGAGTTCACCCTCTTTTCAGTCCTGTAACACTGAACCAGATTAACTTATTGTTCCAGCCATCTCTATCTCATGAGATATAAATCATTACCCAATGCATTGGAGTGAGATATAGGTCCCACCCATCTCATAATGGAATCATTTTTACCTGTGCCACGAAATAAACATACATCATTCATAAAATCCCAATAAATAAAATGGGTTTCATAAACATCATCCAATCATCACATAATCCACATTAAAGAAATGGATATCATTTCATAATAATAGAAGTGAAACCATGTAATTCATAGAGACATTATACTTGAAATATACACATATGAAATAATGTCATCTTAGATGAAAAATGGTTTTGATAAAACACTTGAAATGAATTCTTGAGGAAAATATCATATATTCTTAAAAATCATTTTCTTTTAACAAAATTTCATGCAATTTTAAAAGAAATTGTTTTTTTTTGAAAATAGTAATGAAATCTTTTGGAGGAAGCTTCATGAAAATAAGGCTTTATAAAACCATAAAAATCCATTTGTGCCGTATATGTTAACAAAACATTCTTCTCGTACTATTTCCGGAAAATTAAAAAAGTACCTTGTAAAAGAAAGATTCCATACATACCATGTATTAAAAGTAAAAAATGTGTAAAAAGGACATTAAACATACATGAAACAATTTTTAGGAAACATGGACATGGATGAGAACAATAACCCTAGTAAATACTTATGAATAAGCAATCTCGGATAAAAATGAGATTTACTAAATTATCCCTTACCTTATTCCGATATTCTTCATATGTATCCTAACCTCCTGTATAATGATTTAAATAATGTCTTTTACTTGTTAAATATTCATGTTCATTTCATTTATGACTTTATATTACCCGTTATTTTGTAAATTCATGTTAATGTAGCATTTTGGGAAAAATCGACTCATTTATGGTCAGTGATTTGTCTTGTAATTATTCATATGATTAATTAGATCATGATTAATTAATTACATAATAGAAAACATTATTTATATATAATATATATTCAGAATATACATATATATACTATATAAATAAATTGAATGAAATACACCATTCATGGAGACGGTAGGCCGTACGTACGCATTAACGCTGTTTTCGTTTCCTTATTGAGTATAATGGAATTAAGTAGATGAAATAAATATATATATACATAAATCCAGTTGCATTATAATGTCATATATTTCATTATTATTTCTTATATATACTTTATAATCATTCTTTAATGGATAACATGGAGAATGAATCTCATCGCGTCGTGGAGACGGTAGTCCGTCCGTACGCACGAGCGATGATATCGTTTCCATAATTATTGAATTGAATTGGAGTTGATGATACAATATATCAGAATCAGTATGATGTTATAATAACTATGTATTGTTATTCTTTACACCATTATACCCATCCAAGTAAGGTCGTATTGGAAAAACTGATTACACCACGGCGTGGAGACGATATTCTGTACGTACACGCGCGTGGTGATTTCATTTTCCGTAAGATGGATAAAAGGTGAAATGGGGTTGTTTCACACTTATAATAACATATCAGAATATTATTGATACTGATGTTATTACTTCATAATGAAACAACTACAGAAGAAGAAGTGGAAGAAGAAATAAATTTGAATGAATCGGTAACAGACTTTACCTCTTCTTTGAAGCGCCTCTTTGAGACCTCCTCTTAGGGCACTATAATTGGTCTTTGAAGAAGACCAGGACCTCTAGGATGTTTCTAGGGAATTGGAGAAGAGAATTTGGTAGGTTTTGGCCGAGCTTGAAGGCTCAAAGTGGTGTGAGGAAGAGAGGGAGGAGGTTCCCTTTTATAAGGGATGAGAGGGGACCCTTTGGAAAAACAAAAAATATTATTTCATTATAAAGTCATATTCTATTTTAAATAGCTCCAAATTGATTTATTTCAAAGATAATGTGGGGTTGGGTCGAAATCCTCTCATAAAATAGAATTTGGACAAGTTTAGGTTACAAGTTTAACCTTATCATTTAGATTTAACTTTATGTGAGATAATTTTACTTTTACCGTTTCTTTTTGTGTTCTTACACTATAAGGTTAATAAACATACTATAACAAGCCAAAAGAACCCCAAGTTGTTTATTATAAATATTTATAACCTTATATAATTCATTTTTCCAAAACATAGATTTTTTGGAATAAAATAACAATTAATAATATAATATTTGTTATAAAAACTATTTTATGTCAATTTTGACACTGTTTGGTAATTGATTTTTTTTGAAAATCATAACAGAACTATTAGTTCGAAAAAAGTTACTTAAATCAATAAGGACATGTCAATTAACCAATAAAATTGTTATAATTCATAAAAAGGCTCAAATTACATTTATTTTGGTATTTATAACATCAATTATGTCAATATTGCATTAATAAGATAATTACCACATCATCATTGTGTCATCAATAAATTAAATTATTTAATGTCTAAAAATTATAAATAAAATACCATTATGTAGGAAATATTTTTTTCTTTCTAATTAATATTTAGAGTCGAATTTATCTTGTTTATAACCCTATATTAAAAATTATTTAATTATTAAAAATTTATTTTATCTATTTTAACCCTTCATTAAATAAATTAATATTAAATGTCCTAATCTAGTCAAAGTGGGACTAAATGGTCATATTTTATTTCTAAGGTAGTTTTTGGTCGAATTAAACGTATCCAATATAATTAGTACACGTGTTAGGGTAATAATAATATCATTTTTACCCTTAATTGCCCTATTTACTTTTAACCGTGGTAAAAAAAGTAAAAATTTACTATTCACCATAAATTATTTTCATCTCATTGAACCACATTTTACTTACTGACATCAACAGTGTCTCTCGGATTTTTGAAATTCCATTCAAAAAAGCGGTAAAATTATGTTTTATGTAAATTTGCAAATTCTCCTAGGAGATGGGTAAAAGACGGTCAAAAGTTCAATAAAATTTTCATATATCTAAAATTATTATAACTGACTCCAATGATTTATATTATACTTATATAGATATTATGTATCAATGTTGACCTAAAATAAATATAAATAAAATAAATAATTATTTAAATAAAATTTGGTTTTTAAATAGTAACCAAGTGTTTTCACTATTCATCAAAAATTGAATGTTTTCAGAAAAATACAAAAATTTCACCCTAGGCTAATTTCGATTTTCCAAATCCAAAAACTAAAGTCCATTTTGAATGATTAAATTTATAAAATTTAAAAATTGGGCATTAATATTCATAACGGCTAGATCATGATAATATTATAATAATATCCCGTTTAGGGAAACTCGGTATTGCATACTACACACGCTGTCGAGGAAGGTCTTTATTGCATGTAATGCAAGCCAAGTCAGGGATGCATGTTGTGAAAGATCATTTTGGTGTAGCCTACAACACATGACATTAATGAAATTAAACAGAATATTTTTCATAAAATCTCGGGGTGTTGCAGGAACTCTCCACCATTGGATAGTATGCTGAGGGGTCGGCAAGGCAGATTCCAACATCAATAACACACAATATTGGGAAGAACTTTTTGAGCGAGAATATACTAAATGGTAGATGACCAACTTCACATAGAGGAATCAGAAATCTAAGGGCTCCAAGTCACATGAGTATATTGAATGTGATATCACCTTCTTGAATTTTCTGGTGCAAGATAGTTCAAACCACTATTCTTGTTAATCTAGTATCATAAATATTATAAATGCCCAACATGCGGTGGATGAAGAAAATGTGGCATACGGGAAATCATTGGGGGATAAATATGTAGCTGAGTTTCACCATATTAGGATGAAGATAGATTAATTTATCCCCTGAGCCAATGAAGAGAAAGAAGACCAGGTAGAGTTGTAGCAGACCCTTGAGACCACTTAGTAGAGGATGGTAGAGTGTGAGTGCTAGAAAACTGGGGTCAATCATTACAGTCATTTTACAAAGGAGAGGATCCAACATATGGATGACCCTCTAAAACATTTTATATCTTATGTTTCACTCATTTTTTTCTTGAACATGTTTTTTTTCTTTTTTATAACACTTCATTCACATTTCAAAGATAGCCAATGAAAAATATCTAAACACACATGAGTCCTACTCAGTGTGAGAAACAAGGGATGACCGTGTGATTGCATTATAATATGAGAGTGTGAGACAATTTTTGATCACTCAAGGTCTTCATTTGATAGTATTCCACTAAGAGTGTGGTCTAATAGGGGATATTACAATATAATGGGTAACTCTAAATACGAAACATTCTTTTCCAATGTGTGATACTACAGTAATGGGAAACACAACGGGAATTGAATTCTACCTAAACAAAGAGGAACAGGGATTGCGATTCATGACACCCAATATCTAGAACACATGTTTAGTGGTTTGATGATATATGATAAATGTTTTCCATGTCCTAAATAAAGCATACATACCATTTAGTCAGAATTGGGATAAATAAATGGGACCCGACCAGTAACCATGTCTGAACCATGGGACCTATATCCGAATGTAATCCAATGTATTCTAGGGTGTTGGAATAGGATGGTAGGTGAGCCATTTTGTCCTGGACCGTTATGTATGGGGCCTATTCGAACATGGATTTGATTGAGGATCTAAATAATGTGACACATGAATCATGGATATTAAGTTATGTAATGATCAAATGGATTATAACACTCATATTACTATGCCCAGGTTTTATAATAAACAATGGCGTAGTAGTATTGGTCGAAGAAAAATTCAGACTAATCTTATAAGGGAGCGTCATTTCATATTCTAATTGGAAATGAAAGAGTATGAAAAATGTGGTAGGTTATTGACATCAAATGAAAGTGTAACACCCCAAATGTTCAAATTGTAAAAATCATATTTGGTCATGTGTATGAGACAAAAACAGAAGTATAGAATGGAATATAACATCCTGAGACTTTATAAAATATTTAATATTTTAAATAAATTCACTCTTTTCCATAGCATCCAATGTAGAAAATAATGAGTTATCTTACATCAAATGCTAAAATTACATTCTTTGATTGATTGTTTTACATTAAATAATACCATTTAACAAATAATATTATTATTTTTTAAAATTCCAATTATCTCTGATTTAATAAATTGGAGTTGATGTGAAGGAATAAATAACCTTTGAATATATATAGATGAATTAATTCTTTATTAAAAAATTATAAATTAATATAAAAACCATTAGAATATAAATGAATATTTTTATAAATACCAATTTTGATGCACCCAAATGGGTTTATCCAAAATAATTAAATTAATTACTACTATTGAGTGATATTAATGAAATTTATAAAGTATATATTAAATATTTATTTACATTCATCCAATATATTTGATTGGTGTAACTTGAGAACGAATCTTGGTTTATTCATAAACAGGTAAACGTTTTCTAAAAGTATTTTTTCACCATTGAATGGAACATGTATGTTAAAACTAAATAATGTGTGTTATAAAAATTTATTTCATAAAAAAATTGAAATCTGAATGTCATAATTAGCTTAAGGTTAATTTATGGTATGTCACGAACCGAATCGGGTCGCCATCCGAACTGGCGCCCGACTCGGCCCGCGGCAAGGCCCGAAGGGCGTTCCCGATCCCCACGGGCTGGCACAAGTGCCCGGGTATAAAATTTAACCTTGGGAACGATTTTACCCGAGTGAACCATAGTAAAACATTCAACCAAAATGACCATGTAAAAGTAGAAGTGACAATCAACAACCATTTAACCAATACAGGTCTTTAGACAAAGTAGTCAAAACTCACACAAGACTAAAAATAAGGTGACCACAACCAACCTAGTGGCTGCAGCTCAATGTGAGAACATTGCCTCCAAGTCACCACCAAAATGTCACGTAGTCAGTCCAGCTAACAACCTGAACCACTACCTCCAAAAGTCGGGCCCTTACCTGTATCAGAAGTAAACAAATCTACTTACACCCAAAGGTGTAAGCAGGGTGTGAGCAGTCGCCCAGCAGGATATCACCAAGCAAGATTCCACGCACATGTATAAAGAGAAAATCCATTTGCAATGGTGTATAAAATAAAAGGTGCAAAAATAAATAAAAGATTTTCACAAAATGATTTTAAAGAAAAACGGTTCAAGTCACATACTAGAGTGAAATTCAATGGTATAAATATCACGGATCAGTGTGCGCACAAGTATCAGTAGCACCAGAGGATGGGAATGCCCTAAGGATACTAGTAACAGTGGGACCCTAGGACATCGTGTCTCAGTGAAACGTGGCTTAGATGGCCACGACCCTCAGAAAACGTGGCTTAGAAGGCCACGACCCTCAGAACACGTGGCTTAGAAGGCCATGACCCTCAGATATCATATGTTTAGTTAGTGTTGCAATCGTCAAACCTGCCAGTGAAACCGGGTCGAGTCATCTCCGGACTACCAGCTCACTAGTCCTAGTCCACCCACCTAATACCCAGGCTTCCCTCCTTATGCTCACCCAATTCAGAAAACACCTGTCATATCACCCGCACACTGATATTCATTCTTTTGAAAATACCACACGCACACCATAGCATTTCAAAACATAGTATGTATTGCAAGTACGCTAAATAAAACCAGTAGCACAGTTTGAAAATAAACAACATCCTTTTTCTTTTCTTCAATCAACTAAACCAAAACAATACTTTTAAAACATGCTGATAACTATTTTAAAAGAGAGAGAAAGAAAGACATTCAAAGTTTTAACTAGGTCCAAGTAATAAACACATGACATTTTTTTAATAAGGGGAAAAAGTTCATAGTATGTAAACAGGGGGTAAAACATTTGATTAACTAGGAGTGCAAGCAAAGGATTATAAACCCATACTTGAGTGCGGAACCACCTACCTCAAACGGGTGCGTGAAACGACGCGGCACCGAATTCCCGACGAACAACGGTCACTGTAGGAAGCCGTCAAGGGGCCCTAAAACAGAAAATCGTTAATAAACTTAGTAATAATATAATAGAATAATAATAATAATATAATAACGATAGCAATAATAATAGTAATAATAATAATAATAATTATACATAATAATAATAACAATAACATTAATATTAATAATAGTAATAGCATATTAATAATAATAATAATAATAATAATAATAATAATATGATAATAATAGTAATAACATATTAATAATTATTATTATAAATAATAATAATAATAATAATAATAATAATAATAATAATATAATAATAATAACAATAATAATAATAACAATAATATTATTATTCTTATTATTTACATAATTACAATAATAACATATTAATATTTATAGTAATGATATAATAAACAACATATTAATAAAAATAACAAAAGAAAACATAATACCTAATTAGATAACATAAAATAATAAAATAAAATAACTAAAAAAAAAGAAAAAACGGACCTGTGCGGAGGAGGCCGAACAGGCGCACTGGAACAGAGGAGAAGAGGAAGAAAAAGAAAGGAAGAAGAAGGAGAGGAGAGGAAGAGGAGAGGAAGAAGAGGAGAGGAAGGAGAAGACAAAGAAGAAGAAGAGAAAGAAGGAGAAGAGAAGGAAGAAGAAGAGAAAGATGGAGAAGAGGCAGGGGGTTGCGCCGGCTGGGGGTGCAAGGGGAGCAGCAGGTCGGCCGAGGTGGAGGCGGAGGAAGAAGAAGAAGAAGAAGAGAAGAAGGAGAAAAGAAAGAAGAGGAAGAAGGGAAGAAGATAAGAAGAAGATAAGAAGGAGGAAAAGAAGAGCAGCCGCTGGTCCGTTGCGGTTGCAAGAGGAGCAGCAGTCCGAGGCGGAGGCGCGGCTGATGTAGGTCCGGCGGGAGGTCCTGTGCGGTTGGAGTAGGAGAGCAGGGGGGTGCCGCTGGAGCAGGGAGGTGCGGCTAGAGAAGGAGAGGTGCGGCTGGGAAGGAAAGAAGGGGGGTGCGGCTGGAGCAGGGAGGTGCGGCTGGAGAAGGAGAGCAGGGGGGTGCGGCTGGACGGCTTGGCGAGGCGCGCTGGACGGCTTGGCGGCGCGGCGACAGGAGAAAGGAGGAAGGGAGGTAGGGTTTTGCGGAGGAAGTAGAATAAATAGTGGAGGAAGGGAAGGAGGAAAAAGGGAGAAAAAAAAAAGATATCCTAAAACGGTGTAACAGATTCGGTTACGGGAGAGAGAGAAGAAAAAGAAAAGAAATAAAATAATAAATAAAATAAACAAAAGTAATAATAACAAATTACAAAATTTATAATAAAATTAAAAGTAATAACAATAATTATAATAATCAATAAAAATTTTAAAAACAATAATAACAATTACATTATACAAGTTATATATAAAATAAATAAATAATAATAATAATAATGATAATATAGTATTAGTAATAATGATAATACAATATATATATATTATCAATAATAATAACATTATCAAAACGATTATAAAGTTAATAATAATATTATTATATTAATCATAATAAAATAATGATACTAATATTATAATAGTAATGATAATGACTTAATAATGTATAATATATCATCAATAATACTATCATAATAATAATAATGATAATAATATAACATTGACAATAATAAAATAACCATGTTATAATAATAACTTAAACCATGAATGTTCCATCCAGAATTCATCGTCCGAGCATCGGCACTGCATGTCGATCGACGTGAAGTAAACGCGCGCTTATCAGCGCCTCTGCAATTATTCCCTAACGACTCAGCCCACGCTTAACAAAGCAATAAAAAAAAACTGACAAAATAAACTCATGAAATAAAGAAAATTTAAAATCATACCTCTAGCGACATCCGGGCGTGACAATTCTCCCCACCATGAAAAACTTTCCGCCCTCGGAAAGTCAGCTCAAAGCTTGATCAGAGAATAAAAATGGGTACTCTTGCTTTACACATGATTTCCGCTCCCAAGTCTCATGCTCATCACTCCCGTGCTGCCAAAGAACACGGACTAGAGGAATGGACTTTCCACGCAACACCTTTTCCCGAGAATCCACTATACGCACTGGTCTCTCGACCACAGACAAGTCGGCCTCTATCTCCAGCTCCTCCCAATTCAGCACATGCGACGGGTCGGGGTTGTACTTCTTCAGTTGGGAGACATGAAATACGTCGTGAATCGACGTCAACTGCGAGGGCAAAGCTAAACTATATGCCACCTTGCCAATCCGCTCAAGAATCTCGAAAGGTCCGACATATCTCGGTGTCAGCTTCCCCTGTTTCCCCAAACGACGGTGACCCAAGCGAGGGGCCACTTTCAGGAACACTCTGTCCCCCACTGAAAACTCAAGGTCCCGCCGCCTCTGATCTGCATAAGACTTGTGGCGGCTCTGAGCTGTCAACAACCGCTGCCTAATCAGCTTGACCTTCTCAGACGTCTCCTGAACAAGACTCGGTCCCAAGAGCGAGGCCTCTCCTACCTCAGCCAAACACAAAGGAGACCGACAAGGCCGGCCATAGAGTGCCTCAAAGGGTGCCATTCTGATGGAAGACTGATAACTGTTATTGTAAGCAAACTCGACCAGCCCCAAATGGCTATCCCATGAGCCTCCAAAATCTAACACACAGGCTCGGAGCATGTCTTCCAGAATCTGATTCGCCCGCTCCGTCTGGCCATCGGTCTGCGGATGGTATGCCGTGCTCATCTTAATCTGCGACCCCAAAGCCTTCTGGAGGCCTCCCCAAAACCGTGATGTAAAGCGGGGGTCCCTGTCAGAAACAACTGCCGACGGCACACCATGATGTCTGACAACCTCCTGAACATACAAGCGGCCCAGTTCCTCTACCTTCGCTGTGTCTCTGATCGGAATAAAGTGGGCAGACTTAGTGAAACAGTCAATCACCACCCAGATAGCATTCCTCCCTCGAGGTGTACGAGGCAGGCCAATGATGAAGTCCATGGTGACCTCGTCCCACTTCCAGGTAGGAATGGGTAATGGCTGGAGTAGGCCAGATGGTCTCTGATGTTCTGCTTTCACTTGCTGGAAAGTGTAACATCGGGATACGAAGTCGGCTATGTCCCGTCTCATACCTGGCCACCAGAACTGCTGGCGAACATCGTAGTACATCTTGGTGGTACCAGGGTGGACGGCCCACTGAGACTGGTGGCTATCCTGCATCACCACCTTTCGCAGAGACGACGGCACTACAGCACGGCCCTTGAAGCATAGAACCCTCTGGGAAGACAAGGACCAATCAGAAGGGGTCTCCCCACCATGAAGAAACTGCATAGATCGCTGACAAAACTCATCACTAGGCTGCTCCTGCTGAATCAACTCTAGAAGGGCAGGAGTCAATTGGATGCTAGCCAAGAAAGTACCTCCACTGTGCTCCCTGCTCTCCAAATGCAACTGGGCGAAGAGCCCCATCAAAGTCCACTCATCATTGGACTTCTTCAGCGCCTGCACTGGTACTTTTCTGCTCAATGCGTCAGCTACCACATTACCCTTGCCAGGGGTATAGACAATATCAAAATCAAAACCCTGTAGGTACTCGACCCAGCGGCGCTGCCTCAAATTGAGATCCCTCTGAGAGAAAATATAGGCCAGGCTCTTGTGGTCAGAGTAGACCACAAACTTCTCCCCAAAAAGATAGTGGCGCCACGTCTTCAAGGCATGCATCACCGCCGCCAACTCTAATTCGTGAGTCGGATAGTTCTTCTCATGTGGCCGGAGTTGGCGAGAACCATAAGCCACCACATGGTCATCCTGCATGAGCACACATCCAAGGCCCGTACCTGACGCATCACAGTACACCACATAGCCCTTCCCTGACTCCGGTAAGGTCAACACAGGTGCGGTGGTCAACCGCCGCTTCAGCTCCTCAAAAGATGTATGGCACTGTGGGCTCCACTCAAACTTCACCCCTTTTCGGGTGAGTGCGGTCATGGGAGAGGCAAGCCGCGAGATGTCCCGGACAAAGCGCCTGTAATAACCAGCCAAGCCCAGAAAATTCCTGATCTCAAACACATTTCTCGGCTGCTCCCAAGACATAACTGCTCTGATCTTTTCAGGATCCACTGAAACCCCTTGTTCTGAGACGACATGCCCCAGAAACTTCACTTCCCTGATCCAGAAAGTGCACTTCGAGAGTTTGGCATACAAGCGGTGATCTCGCAAGGTGCCCAAAACAACGCGCAAGTGGTGCTCATGCTCCTCCTCAGATCCAGAGTAGACTAGGATGTCATCCACGAATACCACGACAAATGAGTCGAGATATTGGTGGAACACCCTATTCATGAGTGCCATAAAAACTGCAGGAGCATTCGTCAGTCCAAAAGGCATGACCAAGTACTCGAAGTGACCGTACCTGCTTCGGAAAGCCGTCTTCGGGATATCTGCTTCTCTCACCCTGAGCTGGTGGTATCCCGAACGAAAATCAATCTTGTAGAACCACTTTGCTCCCTTCAGCTGGTCAAACAAATCATCAATCCCAGGCAAAGGGTATTTATTCTTGATGGTTACCTTGTTCAACTTCCGGTAATCAATGCACAACCGAAGGGTTCCATCGGCCTTCTTTGCGAATAAAACCGGTGCGGCCCAAGGAGAGACGCTCGGGCGAATGAATCCTTTTGATTCCAAATCGTCCAGCTGTATCTTTAATTCCCTCAATTCGGTGGGGGCCATGTGATATGAGGGAAGAGATATAGGCTGTGTTCCCGGCGCAAACTCAATCGAGAACTCCACGTCTCGCTCTGGGGGTAAGCCAGAAAAATCATCTGGAAAAACCTCTGGGAACTCATCCACTACACGAGGTAACTCGCCCTGTGAAATACCACCATCGTCCTCCAGCGCGAGTGACAACAACTGATAAGCAAGATTTCCAAGCTCAGGGAGTGGAGGTCCTGCACGTCCCGACCGAGGATCCCATTCTCCATGAAATAGCTGAGGAGTCCCATCTGGTGCTGTAAAGCTGACTCGGCGTTGATAGCAATCAATGTGCGCCTGGAAGCGCACCAGCCAGTCCATACCGAGGATCACATCAAATAGGTCCATGTCAAGGACCAAGAAATCCCATTCCATCTCGACACCTGACACAGAGAGTGCGCACGATCGGCACTTAAGGCCTTGCTCCCACTTTTTCCCCAACGGAGTTACCAACTCCATAGCACACGATAAAAGCTCGGATGGTAGGTTCAGCAGATTCACAAAATGAGCAGATATAAAAGAAACTGAAGCACCAGTATCAAATAAAACTTCAGCTATAGAAGATGCAACCAGAATAGTACCTCGAACCGTCGAAGGCCCTGCATCAGATCCCACTGGTGCCTGATCCACAGCATGCAGTTGCCTGGTCCCTGCCTGAGAGCGACCGCTCGCCTGAGGCTCCGCCCTGATATGGCTCTGCCCTGAAGACGATACGGTCCTACCACCACGCCCACCAAACCGAGATCCTGTCGCCCTGGTCGGCTCTGACTGAACTGATACCCCTCTAGAAGCCACTGATCCAGCCCCACTCTGATAAGGGCGTGCAGTCCTGCAGAAGCGCTGTAGATGTCCCACCACTCCACATCCATGGCATGGTCTGGGAGGGTATGGACAAACAGGTCGGATGTCTCCTGCCCTTCCGCACGGATGGCACACAACAGACCCTGCACCAGAAGCCCCAGATGAAAACTGCCTGGGAGGATGTCCTGAGCTGCCATCACCCTTCTTCCACTGCTCATCACGCTTCCTTTTCTTCTCAGATGAACTGCCACTGCCAAGCCTTGACACTGATCCAGAAAACCCCGACTTTCCCTTCTGGTCAATCTCGGCCATACAAGCACGATCGACCACCTCAGCATAAGTCTTCAGCTTGAACAAGAAAACCTGGGAGTGAATTTCTGGTCGAAGGCCCTTCTCAAACTTCCGAGATTTCAAGAATTCGCTCGAAACTATCTCAGGTGCGTACCGTACCAGTTCAGCAAAGCGATTCGCATACTCCATCACTGTCTGATTCCCCTGTGATAGCTCCATGAACTCCTGAGATCTGGCATAGGCTACAAACTCTGGACAATACTGCTCGTTCAAGAGACCCTTGAAATCCTTCCAGCTCATGTGCTCATGCTTCCCAGCCTGGACCACTGATTCCCACCATTTGCGACTGGAACCCTCCAGCTGGAACGAGGCGCACATCACCCTGACTTCCTCAGGCGTGTCAAGGAAATCGAACACACGTTCTATCTTCTCAAGCCACTCCTCTGCCTCCTGAGGTTCTGAACCACCCCGGAAAGAAGGAGGTTTGCTTCTCAGAAACTCCTGAGCTCTATCCTTTATGGAGCCAAAATCCTCCCCTATAGCTGGAACAGGGGCGGGGGCAGGAGTCGCCCCTTGTCCTAAAGCCTGAACGGCTCGGACCATCGCCTCAACAAATCTCTGATCAAGCGGCGCGGGAGAACTCTCTCCGGCTTCCTCCCGTGGATCCATGGGAACTCTCCGGGGAGGCATCTTGCTGAAAAAGAACAGCAATCAAGAAAGAAACCCATCAATAAAAAGGGAATAAATTTTCCAACAAGATAATTATTCATCTATGCAAAAATGAATCCACATAAAAGCTTTACTTTCCTTACCTGGTGTCCACGCACAGTCTGCAGCCTGCACGTCCCACCCAGAAAGAAAGTGAAACAAGCACCCTGACATCCCATGGTGACTCAGTATCTGTCATGAAGCGTGCTGGCCAGGCACCCTACTCGGAACATGAATTCTGAGCCCCGACAGACCCAACTCATGTACAACCCAACTCATCCCAAATAACATAAACCACCAGCAAAACAACCTCCCTCTGATACCATTTTGTCACGAACCGAATCGGGTCTCCATCCGAACTGGCGCCCGACTCGGCCCGCGGCAAGGCCCGAAGGGCGTTCCCGATCCCCACGGGCTGGCACAAGTGCCCGGGTATAAAATTTAACCTTGGGAACGATTTTACACGAGTGAACCATAGTAAAACATTCAACCAAAATGACCAAGTAAAAGTAGAAGTGACAGTCAACAACCATTTAACCAATACAGGTCTTTAGACAAAGTAGTCAAAACTCACACAAGACTAAAAATAAGGTGACCACAACCAACCTAGGGGCTGCAGCTCAATGTGAGAACACTGCCTCCAAGTCACCACCAAAATGTCACGTAGTCAGTCCAGCTAACAACCTGAACCACTGCCTCCAAAAGCTGGGCCCTTACCTGTATCAGAAGTAAACAAATCTACTTACACCCAAAGGTGTAAGCAGGGTGTGAGCAGTCGCCCAGCAGGATATCACCAAGCAAGATTCCACGCACAAGTATAAAGAGAAAATCCATTTGCAATGCTGTATAAAATAAAAGGTGCAAAAATAAATAAAAGATTTTCACAAAATGATTTTAAAGAAAAACGGTTCAAGTCACATACCAGAGTAAAATTCAATGGTATAAATATCACGGATCAGTGTGCGCACAATTATCAGTAGCACCAGAGGATGGGAATGCCCTAAGGATACTAGTAACAGTGGGACCCTAGGACATCGTGTCTCAGTGAAACATGGCTTAGATGGCCACGACCCTCAGAAAACGTGGCTTAGAAGGCCACGACCCTCAGAACACGTGGATTAGAAGGCCACGACCCTCAGATATCATATGTTTAGTTAGTGTTGCAATCGCCAAACCTTCCAGTGAAACCGGGTCGAGTCATCTCCGGACTACCAGCTCACTAGTCCTAGTCCACCCACCTAATACCCAGGCTTCCCTCCTTGTGCTCACCCAATTCAAAAAACACCTGTCATATCACCCGCACACTGATATTCTTTCTTTTGAAAATACCACACGCACACCATAGCATTTCAAAACATAGTATGTATTGCAAGTACGCTAAATAAAACCAGTAGCACAGTTTGAAAATAAACAACATCCTTTTTCTTTTCTTTAATCAGGTAAACCAAACCAATACTTTTAAAACTTGCTGATAACTATTTTAAAAGAGAGAGAAAGAAAGACATTCAAAGTTTTAACTAGGTCCAAGTAATAAACACATGACATTTTTTTAATAAGGGGAAAAAGTTCATAGTATGTAAACAGGGGATAAAACATTTGATTAACTAGGAGTGCAAGCAAAGGATTATAAACCCATACTTGAGTGCGGAACCACCTACCTCAAACGGGTGCGTGAAACGACGCGGCACCGAATTCCCGACGAACAACGGTCACTGTAGGAAGCCGTCAAGGGGCCCTAAAACAGAAAATCGTTAATAAACTTAGTAATAATATAATAGAATAATAATAATAATATAATAACGATAGCAATAATAATAGTAATAATAATAATAATAATTATACATAATAATAATAACAATAACATTAATATTAATAATAGTAATAGAATATTAATAATAATAATAATAATAATAATAATATGATAATAATAGTAATAACATATTAATAATAATTATTATAAATAATAATAATAACAATAATAATAATAATAATAATAATATAATAATAATAACCATAATAATAATAACAATAATAATATTATTCTTATTATTTACATAATTACAATAATAACATATTAATATTTATAGTAATGATATAATAAATAACATATTAATAATAATAACAAAAGAAAACATAATACCTAATTAGATAACTTAAAATAATAAAATAAAATAACTAAAAAAAAAGAAAAAACGGACCTGTGCGGAGGAGGCCGAACAGGCGCGCTGGAACAGAGGAGAAGAGGAAGAAAAAGAAAGGAAGAAGAAGGAGAGGAGAGGAAGAGGAGAGGAAGAAGAGGAGAGGAAAGAGAAGAGAAAGAAGAAGAAGAGAAAGAAGGAGAAGAGAAGGAAGAAGAAGAGAAAGATGGAGAAGAGGCAGGGGGTTGGGCCGGTTGGGGGTGCAAGGGGAGCAGCAGGTCGGCCGAGGTGGAGGCGGAGGAAGAAGAAGAAGAAGAAGAAGAGAAGAAGGAGAAAAGAAAGAAGAGGAAGAAGGGAAGAAGAGAAGAAGAAGATAAGAAGGAGGAAAAGAAGAGCAGCCGCTGGTCCGTTGCGGTTGCAAGAGGAGCAGCAGTCCGAGGCGGAGGCGCTGCTGATGCAGGTCCGGCGGGAGGTCCTGTGCGGTTGGAGCAGGAGAGCAGGGGGGTGCGGCTGGAGCAGGGAGGTGCGGCTGGAGAAGGAGAGGTGCGGCTGGGAAGGAAAGCAGGGGGGTGCGGCTGGAGCAGGGAGGTGCGGCTGGAGAAGGAGAGCAGGGGGGGTGCGGCTGGACGGCTTGGCGAGGCGCGCTGGACGGCTTGGCGGCGCGGTGACAGGAGAAAGGAGGAAGGGAGGTAGGGTTTTGCGGAGGAAGGAGAATAAATAGGGGAGGAAGGGAAGGAGGAAAAAGGGAGAAAGAAAAAAAAGATATCCTAAAACGGTGTAACAGATTCGGTTACGGGAGAGAGAGAAGAAAAAAAAGAAATAAAATAATAAATAAAATAATCAAAAGTAATAATAACAAATTACAAAATTTATAATAAAATTAAAAGTAATAACAATAATTATAATAATCAATAAAAATTTTAAAAACAATAATAACAATTACATTATACAAGTTATATATAAAATAAATAAATAAATAATAATAATAATGATAATATAGTATTAGTAATAATGATAATACAATATATATATATTATCAATAATAATAACATTATCAAAACAATTATAAAGTTAATAATAATATTATTATATTAATCATAATAAAATAATGATACTAATATTATAATAGTAATGATAATGACTTAATAATGTATAATATATCATCAATAATACTATCATAATAATAACAATGATAATAATATAACATTGACAATAATAAAATAACCATGTTATAATAATAACTTAAACCATGAAAGTTCCATCCAGAATTCATCGTCCGAGCATCGGCACTGCATGTCGATCGACGTGAAGTAAACGCGCGCTTATCAGCGCCTCTGCAATTATTCCCTAACGACTCAGCCCACGCTTAACAAAGCAATAAAAACAAACTGACAAAATAAACTCATGAAATAAAGAAAATTTAAAATCATACCTCTAGCGACATCCGGGCGTGACATGGTATTTATCTGAGAAGTTTCAATATTTGATGAACAGTGAAAAATATTGAATTTTAATTGAAATATGACTATTGATATAAATAATTTATAATGTTAAATTATATTTAAAAATTGGATTAAATGATAATTTATATAATTTATAGATATATTAATCAAATTTAGTTCATTGGTGTAAATTTCATATTAAATTTTTATATAATAATATTTTATACTTTTGAACATTTTCACATTAAAAACATGCTTTTCCATTACATCTACAAGATAAATTTAATATTATATTATGCCACATAAGTTAGTTGAATTTTAAAAAATGGATTAACTAAATGGGATCATCATAATTTATAATTTCCAGTAAGGTGATATTAATTTTTTCAAAAATGATTAGTTGAGAATGTTAATGTTAATAATAGTGGTTTTGGAAAAAATTATTTTACTTATTTTTTAATCCTAAAAGATAATGTGTGGTGATGATCCAAAATGTGTAAAACCCCCATTTATGGAAGTATTTATACCATAAGTCCTAATATATATAAAATATTTAATTATTTATAGAACATGATGTATGGGATACTACACAATAGTGTTTATTTTTTTGTATTTAAAAGAATCTCACTCCTTATATATTATAAAAGAGCACTAACTACCCTCACTTATTCACACCTCATAATCCATTTGGGTCAAAAAACCCCAAAAAAATTCAATCACTGACCACTCTACCCCCATAAAAGAATATATAATTTGTCAACAAAGAAAGACATTCATGGTTTTACTGAAAATCTATAGAGGAAACCCCAAGAAGAGGTAAAGTTCTTCTTAATGTGTTTTCATTTTATTTCCTTCTCCACCTCCTAAAATTATTAATATGAAATGATCAAATAATAAACTCATTATATTAAATATAATGTTTTTTATCTTTTTTTATTTTCAACATCATCCCACACATCTATCAAATGTGTGACAAAATCATTATTTTTGTTAATGGTGTACTACCGCCTCGCGAACTGATGTTATTTTTTTTCTGTTTCCACCTTTAAAGAATGGGAATAATATAAGAAATAAAAATTATAGAGAATATCTATTATTTTTGGGATATATTTAGGATTCATTAATTTTTATATAACACAATCCTTCATGCATTCCATTTTTTGAAATCTGATTACGTCGTTCATGTGTACAGGGACTACCGTCATGTAAAGTGATTTGATTCGTTCATGCATTACATGAAATGTGATAAGGTTGGGTTTAAAAAAAACTATGTGATATTAATTACAAAAAAATGATTTTGTATTTATGCTATTCGTATATATATAATATACATTTATTTATTTTAATATGATAAGAAAATGGATGCCAATTTCATGCATGTATATTGAATGTCATCTCTATGAATGATATATTTGATTTCCTACCACCAAATTTTATAGATTATTAAAAAAAAAATATAGTGAATATATATTTTGTTTAAATTTTATATAAATTCTGGTGATTATTAAATAATGATATATATAATTTTAACAACAAAATAACATGTAAAATCATACTAAAAAACAAAGCATGTTATTACCCAAACCGATGAAAATAACGATATATTATTAATTAATAGGGAATAATATTTTATAAAATAATAAGATAGGATAACAGAAGTAAAAGTATGGTTTTTTATAATTTAAAAAAAAATAAAACCACTATAATAGATTTAAAATAATGTTCAACTCAAATGGAATCATAAATTATGTAATTTCTCTAAAATTTCATTTCAATGCGGCATATTGATAAGTTAGGAACCTATTAACTTTTATATAGAATATATACATCCCATTATAATTTAATATAATGAATATTTCATTATTAATTGTATTTTAGTCTTCAATTTTAATTATTTCATCTTAATGTGTTCGAACATGATGTTACAAGGGGTAATTGAATTTTGAAACTCAATTCCTTTTTGTTGGGTTTTATTACTTCATTTTTGTTATTAATATTCTATGATTTTATTTGTTATAAAAATTTTAATATATTTTATAATTTCTTAATATTTTATTTGGATTTATTGTTTACATACATAATCTATTGATTAGATGATTCTCAATTGTACTTTCTAATCATGGAAAGAGTTTATTTCGAAATCACATTTTATTCTGGATAGTTCAAATAAAGATTTTCATTAAAGGAAATTATTTGATAATAATTTAATAAAACCATTCATTTTATATTTCTCTAGTTATTTTTTATATTTTTCATTTTATAGTACAATTTTTCCCTATTTGGTATATAAAAACAATCATAAAATGATTTCATAAAATATGACAACATTTCTCTCATTGGTCAGAAATCTACTTCCTTACACAACCATGATTCATAAAAAAATATTTTTTTATCCTTTTCAAAATGATTTTTTAAATTAAATTTTAACATCCTTTTCTTTTTTATGAGAAATTTATATGTATTCATATTATCATATTCCAAACAATTAACTTTTTTAACATATTTAAAATGGAAATGGGAAAATCTTTTTACCCTGTACAGAATTACCCGCAATCAATCACATGATGCTAACTTTGTAATTATAAAAATATATTTATAAAGAAATTATTTTATATTTATAATAAATGAAACTGATTATTCAATATGTTTTTCAAAATAAAAATTATATTTTCCTTTGGAATATTATTAAATATCATTAAATTGTATTTTTATTCACCAATCACAAAAACACTTATTTTAACAGCAATGCGTATACATAAAATTATTAGAATAATTATTATTCCTCTAGATGAATTATTATTATTTTCAACATTTATAGTATTGAAATTAACTTACATGAATAATTTTTCTATTTATTAACTTCTAGATAATTTATTATCTTTCTTGTGACCATTGAAAATTAAATTTTTCCAAAATATTCACATTTTTCATGGATATGATTATTGCCAAAACCATATTCTATTTTTACAAACAGTGTTTACATTAAAATTTATATTATTATTTAAGGAAATATTGATAAATCAATATTTTTTATTCAATATGGATATTTGATAAGGCATGTTTTTATGAATTAAATCGATTATTTTATTAATGAGGAATGATTTGGACTTGTATGACATGATTTCTATATCGTTTAATGTAATCCACTTGATGAAATGGTAGTATCATGATATGAATTGGTTGGAAAAAATATATGGGTTTCTATATGGTATAATTTAGACACACATGTAAAGGGTATTGATGGTAATATTTCTATGTAATTGCGAAATATGGAGTCCAATAATTAAAGATTTCATTTGTTCAGATTTCATTATTATTATTAATGGTATTTTAAATTCTAAAAATCTATGGATTCAATTCATTATAAGTTTATTTATTAAATGGAATTGTATTAAAATATGTACATATGAATATCGATAATTCTTTATCGGATTATTTAAATTTAATTATTTTGGTTATTTACATATAAATATTTATTATTATTTATCTAGTTAATTAATTGGGATGTTTTCTTAGTTATTTACCTTTACATAATGATTATGCATATTAATTCATTATTTCATCTGATGTATGAAATCTTTATTAAGATATTATTCTCACCCATATTTTGGTTCCTTTCTCTTGGATTCCATTAAGTTTACTATAACATATATACTATGATGATGCGGATTGAATAAATTTATTATTGATGTTATTTAATAAAAAGTATGGCGTAATTTGTGTATAAATAATCAATAAAGACTCATTTGTGAATATTTGTTTTCCCAAGATGCAATATTATTTGTTCCTTTTGGATTCATTTCCATGTATCTTATTCAAATTTAATGGATGTAGGACTTGACATTATGCTGATAGGATTGGGGTCACTAGAGTTGGTATTATAGAAAAATTATTAGAGGCCATGGAAACTCTATTTAGGAAATCATTTATTTTAGAACATTACTCTATGATGAATTCGTCTGTAAATATATAATAACGCTCTAGATTTTTGGAACTATGGATATTATGAGGATATTCCGAGAAGTAAATCCATATATTGATAGTGGAATTGAATTTCATTCTAGAATAAATGTATCTAGGGGTAACAGCAATTAAAATTTTATGTTAGGCTTGTCTCAACGGTAACTTGGTATAATAAATTGGGCCTTATTTTTCGCTTGGTTTGACACTACTAGGGGATTTTCTTTTGATAATTAACATTTTCATAACATACCATTATGATGAAGTCTAATATATAATGATAGTGAATAAACTAGGTCAATCCTATGTTATTTTAGATTGAAAATATGATTTCAATATTTGAACATATTATAAATGATTATACGGTTTTCTCACTATGATTACTTTTTCTCACACTATGAATTTTAGATTTTACGAATTGACTAGAACCCAAAATAATCATGTTAACAGTGAACATAAAAGGGAAAGGTTGTGAAAATAAGAAATAAAATGGGGTGATGATATGAGTGAAGGAAAACATGTTTTTGCCTTATTATTTTTCATAAACAATTTTTAACAGTATTTACCGACACCAACACCAAGAATCACAAAACAAGGGATGGATGGAGTTTTGTAAGGGTGTGAAGGAGGATAAAGAGAAAATAATCCTTTATTTCCATCAAGAAATAAATGTGGAAGGAGACACCAATGAATTTTTCTCAAATGGGGAAATAATTATTGTGATAAAAATGATAGAAACAAGAACATAATTTCTGGGGAAAATTATGAATATGATGGAAGGAAAAAAATCTCAACTACAAGATCCATTTATAGATAATTTCATTAAATATGGGGAACATGAGAATTACCCATGTCCTTTCCCTCTTCTAAAGGGTATCTACAAGATCATAAAGGGACCAAAATAAAAATAAAACTTGTTAATTACATGTTTATTTTGATTTAAGATATAAATTGCTGAAGTATTTTATCAATTCTATATTGGTTATAAGAATCCTGAAACATATAAGGATTTTATTAAATTTTCAGAGAAAATTTTTATGAATTTACATAAGAGTCATATATACCATCTATGTTTAATTAGATTATGATATAAAATAATACAAATTATATAAAAACATTTTATGTCTTAAGAGATGAGAATCCCAAGTGATTAAAGACATTTTTTAGAAAATTATGGAAACAATACTTTGTTCTGGAAATTAAATTTAACGAATCATAACATTATTTTTAATTCAAATATGATTAAATTTTTTTCTAATCATAAGTGTTGACATTATTATTAATTATATTGTAGTCATAGTTAAATAATATTATATGAATTTGTGGGAAAAATTATTTATAGAAAAAACTTGGAAAATTTTATTCAGTGACTACCATTTTATCACGTTTTATCAGTCATATATTTTGGAAATATAGATGAATTATATTAATTATTTTTATAAAAAGGAAAACCCACATGAAGGGAGAAAAACCATTTCATATGAAAAGTAAGCGGGCCCTAAACTCATGATGAAAGGATGATAAGGTTTTTGCACCTCCCACTAACCAATGAAATGCCCAGGTTAATATATAATTATTTTTAGTTTAAAAATTATGAATAAATATTAATGATGAATCGGTTGTTTTAAATTTTAGGTTTATAAATTAATTTATTAAACAAAATGGTTTTGAGAAAAATAGATACATATAGAATACTAGATACTCATTTATGAATATAATGATATGCTGAAAGAAAATTTTAGTTCTTCATGCATAAAATTTTATTTTTCAATATCCATTTCATCGAATATGGGATTAATTGGAAATAAATAAAATAATAACCAAATAATTAAATTTATATTATGAAAAGAAGAATATCAATTAATTATATTTCATTAGATTCATATATAGTACAATAATTAATCATATTTTAAAAAATAATCTAGAAATTAAAATAAATCATATTAATGTAATTTTTTGTGATATCAAGGATATTTTCAAACCAATTAGATATATTGTTTTTTGGAACTCAACATTACATTTATAATTATCATTATTTTTATCAATGACCCCAATCACTCACTATAATTATTTATGCTTTTCCACTAAGTCTATATCTTCACTTCACATTGATGTTCTCCTACATGGAATCGTAGTTATGGGTTGTTCCCTTGACCTTGGTACTTCCCATTATATCTTATTAAGTTGATGTTTTACAAAACCTTTTACCAATGTGGTATTTCAAGGAAGGAGTTTCAAAATATCATATTTTTGTTACCAAGATAATGTTTAAATTTTGAGGACTCAATTTGTTTAAGGATTAGATATTGTAACACCCTTATTGATTAAAATATCGACAATATATTTGGTAGTGTCTTTGATATGGACATTAGTAATTGAAAGGAATAAAACATCACAAAAATATTAAGATATATATAAGGTTTTAAAAAAATTAAATATATTCTATAGCTTGGAGTGAACACAATACTATGTTAGCTTACATTAAACACACTAATGAAATTCTTCGACTCATTCAATTACACACAAGATAGAATTTTAACAAATGCTATTAATACATTTTTTATATGATTATTATTTACATAGAAATAATTTGGAGGTTATGAATCTGAATGTAATAATTATGAAAATATATGGTATAACACATTAGTTAACAATTATTACAAAATGAAAATAATAACCGACTGAATATAGCAGAATGTTGTAATTAAAATCTATGTTTATAAGCCTAATGTTATTTTATCCATAAAAATTAAATTATATAACATTAATTAATGATCATAATGAAATTTATTTTTTATATATTGAATAAAAAATTTTATATTCATAAAAAATATTTGAGATGTAAAATATAAGATGAAATCAAATTTTATTCATTAAAAACTATATTTTCTAATTTTAGTGTTGTCACCTTTTAATACGAAACTTATTTTAAAACTAAAATTTTATAATTTTATAAATTTTATTTGAAAAAATGAACTTCATTATTTAATATATAATTTAAAAATTATATTATGTTTATTTTTTCATAATTTTTATTGAATTTTATTTTCTTGATGAATTCTGAAAAATACATAATTTCAATTCAAAGTTATCATTCATTATAAATAATATATAGTTATTTATTATTATTATAATATGATATAAATTAAAAATATATAAATGATACATCTAGTAATAAAATTTATTCAATTGGATTCAATTTCTCAATAATTGATTTTGTAAAAAAATTCAATCTTTTGGACATTTCCATTTTAATAAAACGCATTCTCCTTACATCTGGAAGATAAATTTAAAAGTATATTATGCCAATTATATTAGTTGAAATTAGAAAATTTTATTCCATATATGGAATTATAATAATTTATATTACCTAATAATGTCAACATTATTTTTTAACAAAATTATTAGTGGAAATATTTAATGTTAATTATGTCGATATAGGTAAAAATGAGTATACTTAGTGGTTAATCATAAAAATGTGGTCTGGAAATGAACCAAAAAATTTCCAATAACAAATTTATGGATATATTTCAACCATAAAAAATCTTTTATATGAATATTTTCATTATGGAGTAACATTATAGAATGGATACATCCCAATAGTGTTTTATTTTTTGGATTTACAAGAATATCACTCCTCCTCCACTATAAAAGGGAACCAACTCCACTCACTTATTCACACATATAAAGAAATTATTTTCTACCCAAAAATACCGAATTACCTCCCTAAATTCATTACTATAATATTATAATCCTTATTTTTGGTATAAAATATTCATTTTAAGGTTTTAGTGAAAACTTATTGAGGAAGCCCGAATGAGAGGTAGTTTTCTTCAAAAATATTTTTTATTTTATATATTGTCAACCTCCTCCAAATAATATTATTAATTGAAAATATTAGTGAATCTATATAATTAATATAATTATATGTTTTTATGTTATGGTTCTGACAAAAAATATCACAGACTTTAATAAAAATGGTTACTAAATAATCATTCAGGTCCACGGTGGACTGCCGACTAAGGAATCAATGTCCTTCATTTTTTCCATCAACAACATAAATGGTTGGGAATAATAATGATCATAATTTATATAAATTATATTTTTTATATTTATGATGTATTTATAATTTTTATTTATTATATAACACATACGTTCATGATTTCAATTTTGTGGAAATACGATAGCATCATTCATGTGTATGATGGACAACCACCTCACGATGTGATGTGATTCATTCACACGTTACATGGAATATATTATGGATTGTTTTATTAAACATATGTGATATATATGAAATAAAATTTATATTTAAATGATAATATAAATCTATATCATTTACTTATCATTCTTTTAATAGGAAAATAAAATAGAATCAGCGTTCATGTGTACGTACGGACTGTCATCTCCATGAACAGTGTATTTCATTTCTTATAAAAAAAAGTACTGTGTAATATTAATACATATTTACTGAAAATATATGATACTATAATCATGGTTCATATTTAGGATATTTTTAAATCATGATCTATTTATAAGGAAACTTCAAATAACAAGAAAAAACATACTCAAAGAGAAATCATGTTATTACTTGAAATGATGAAAATATGGAAGTATTATAAATAGATGAGAAATAATATGTTAAGAAAGGATAATATATTATATCAGAAATATTAATATGGTTGTATAATATGTTAATAAGATGTTTAAAAACACTTGAATAAGGTTAAAGAGCATTCAACAGAAAACGAAGCGCAAATTATGAGATTTTGTCTCAATTTTAGTTAATTGAGGCATATTTTAATATTATGCACCTATTTAGTTTTATATTATTTTTATTAAACCACACCGAATATAATATCTTCAATACATCTTTATTCATTGTGTTTTTTAGAATTAGTTTCAATTGTATCAACTATGTGGAATTTAAATTGATGATACGATGCAGTAAAGATATATCATAAATGAATTACTTTACATTGGTATATATTACATCGCCATAGTAGTTAATATCATTTGATTATGCATGCAATGAATTTTTTACTATATGTTTCTATATTCCCACTAAATTTATGTTTTTTTATATTTTACACTATAATATATTCATTGTAAGATTATGACATCAAAATTATGTACTTTTATAGGGATTACTTCATAATCTCATTTTATTTGGTATTTTTTTCACATGGATTTATATTTAATGAAATTATTTATTTATTTTTTTAGTAAAACTTTTAAATTTATTCTCCAATGGTTATTCATGAAATTATTAATGTTATTGCATCATTTTTACACAATTTTGTTCATAAAACTACTTAGAAAATGTTTTATTAAAACATCGATTCATTTTTATCTTTCTTAAGAAATATATTTTAATAGATTTCCATGTTTTCTAATAAATGTTTTAAATGAATTTGTGTTAAAACATTTAAAAAATAATTTATTATAATTCATTTTTATCCTTTTTTTAATTTAACAATTTTTTCAGATGAATCATTTTATCTCTTTCTTAACAAGGAACTTCTCTATTATTATTATATATAAATAGGAATGTTTTTTGATGGAATTATCCACCAATATTTCGTTTAGTATTCCTTTAAAATATTATGAAGATCATGTCAAATAAAATGTTTTTAAAAGTTATTTTGAAGGAAAATTATTTTCACAATTGTTTTTCAAAATAATATATATATATTTATCTAAAATGTTTATAAAGATATTTTTATTTCATTTATATTCAATAAAAAAACTTCCCATATTATTAATCAAATGAGTATACATCATATTGATACCATCCATATTTTTCATATAAATGGCCTATGATTATTTTGATAAATTTTTATATTAATATTCACTTCCCATAGACATTTTTTAGTAGTTAACATCACCATTATTTATTTACATTACAGTGACCATTAAACATTAAATTTCACCAAATTGCCACATTATTAAACATGGATATGGTTATTTCTTAAAATTTTTACCATTTGTTCATACATTAATGGATTTAGTAGTTATTTTATTATACTTGGAATTGATAAATACGTATTCTATACTCAACATCGATATTTGATAAGGCATATTATTCTTGAATGAAATTTATTTTTCTATGTATGAGATCGCATTTCACTCGTATAGCATGGGATGTGGACTGTACAAAGCAATCCCTTTACTGCATTGGTTTTCTCATGAGATGAAATATTTTGTCAAATCAAATGGGTTTCTACTACTCACATTTTAATTGTCTTATGACAGATGTGGATGGTGAAGGTTCTATTTACTGACAAATCATGGTGTCCAAAATAATTAATTTCATACATTCAGATTTAGTTATTATAATCCAATATATTTTCAATATGGCAAAATATATGTTTTCATTTCATTCTCACATAAATTATGAAATATATTCGACATTAGTTATTTTCCTTTTGATATTGATTATTTCTTATACTGTTATTTAAATGGAATGTGTGCTCATTTATTTACCATTATAAATTGATTATGAATTATCTAGTTATTTAAATGGCATGTTTTTTGTAAGAGTGGTAAGATTTTATGAAATATTTTCTTTAATTATTATTAATTCTTCAATAGATTGCATTGCTTGCAACCTTGAGTTTAATCAAACCATGAGATGACCTTGATATAAAATTAAAATTTTAACCTAGACATTGGTTTAGTTTAAATAAAAATAACAAACTTATGAAAATTTATAATGAATTCATTTACTATTAATTAATTATGTAAATTATAAATCATTTATATATTTTTTCAATTTTAATTAATTGATTGAATTACTGTTATAAAATGAAAAAATATATAAAAATATATGTTATAAAATTATAAAAATATATTTTTTAATTAATCTGATGGATATTTTGTCATAGGGTATGTATAAACCATATTTGATGTATAAAAACCTATATTCTTCAAAGGGATAATTTCCCTCATTTTAATGGATAATACCTTTTAAATTAAAATTTTCACATATTGTTAATTTTTTTATTAAAACATAATCTTGTTCCTTTCTTGAGTGATACAAAAATATTCATTGCATATTTTTTGGATATTTTTTCTCGTACATTCTTGTTTTTATAAATATTAAAAATTCACTACATTTTAATAGAAAACATTTTCCATAAAAACTTATATGGTAAAATAATATTATTAAATGGTTTTAAATTATATATAGAATATATTTTTATCAGTTTATATAATTTAGGTCATTGTAAATAATTTTATATCGAATTTAGATGTAAAAAAATTTCAATTCATTGTCAGGTTTTTTGTTTTAAAACTCGTTATCTCACTCTGAAAATTAGAATAATTTTTAATTAAATTCTGGAAATTATGTGTTTGAATTTTTCAATAATTAATTCCAAATTTGGAATAATTAGGTCAAAATTATGTAAAATGATTAATTTTATTTTTAGGTATTATTAATAGTATCAGTAGAAATTTTTATTTTTTCTGTAAAAGGGTAAATAAAGTTATTAAGGGTAACAATAATATTATATAATTAACCTAACAATTTTCCTAATATAATTGGATTTGTTTTCATAAACATAGATGATCCTTTTGTCAAAATGGTATCCTTTTTAATGCACTTATATGAGATTATGACATTTAATTCATTTTATTTAAAGAAAAGTTATATATGTTTCCCTCAAGTTTTAATAACTAAATCATTTTTTATATAGGTTTATAATGTTGATAAATTATATTATAAAGAGTAATTATGAGGAAATATTTTCTTCTTCATAATGTTAATTGAATTTTAATTTTAAGGAAATAAATAATTCTCTTTATAAATTCTATATTAATGATGTAGAAATTATTTAATGGATGAAAAACCAATAATATAGTTTTTATTAAAACTATAATACTCATTAAAATACACTAAAACTTTACAAATCTCTTCTTCAAGTTTATCGATACCATAATAATGGAAGGGTCAATTTATTAGCCATCTACATCCTCATATATTAGATTTTGACACTTATATTATTATATTTAAAATGACGATGAACTAGTCACATTCTTATTTTAATTAATATAACATTTTTAATATTGTATTTTAAAAAATTTATATTTTACTACAACTATTCTTCTAAAATATAATAGTTTTATCTAAATCATAGTTTTTTATTTTTTATTTTCATTCAACATATATGTATAATAAATAATTAATCAAAATTAATGTAGTAATTATTTTATTAATTTAAATAAAAATTAAATGTTACTAAAATATGAAAATAAATATAATCTCAGATAATTAATATTTTTAATTTATTTTCTAGATGATATTTACCTATTAGGAATATAAAAAATAGTTTTTAAATTTTTTTCATATTATCTTGATATTTGTAAAAATAATTGAATTAAATATTGTCAAATTAGACATTATTGGTTGTTTATAAAAATAATGATTTATTATATTATTCAAAAATCATAAAAAAATTAAATAATAAATAATAAACTTTCTATGGTTTATAATTTTCAAAGGTATTTATTTATAGTGTATTTAACATCATAAAATGAAATATTTCACCATTTTAATATTTTAATATTTCTTATCTTAAAAAATTAAATGGAATAACTCATTGTTAATTAAAATGATAATGTTAAAATTGACTTAAATACATGTCTAAAATCTATTGGTTGATAATATAACAACACTATCACATATAATCTTATAAATTTGTAAATTTTGGTGTTTTTTGGATGGGTTTTTATTTTTTTATAAATTAATATTACTAATATTTCCAAAAGACCCCATCACCTTAATTACAAATGGGAACCTATTCACTTCATATTTATCCTCGATGCTTGAAAATACCCTACCCATCTCCCTAATCAACTTCCATTGTTTCATTTTAGAGGTTCTGGTCTTCTTGAAATATGAAATATGGTGCGTTGAGGAGATTTTTATAGGGAGCACATCGAAGAAGACGTAATCTCTTCTACAGATTCATTAAAATTATTTCTTATTCTACATAAAATTATTGAGTTTTTTAATTATAAAGTAATAAATAATTATTACTTGTATAATGAGATTCTATTATAATTATGGAAAAACCATCCACCACCTTCTATCCATCATAAAAAAATGCCCACGCATGCGTACGTACGCCTTATCGTCTCCACGTCGTGGTGAAATCTCTTTTTCAGAACCATCATAATTAGATGGATATAATGATGGAAGTAATAAATATATATTATTATTAAAACGTAAAGTGGTTTCAATGAAAAAATTTATACCATCTAATTCCCTACCATTTCACAATTATCAAAATAATATCATCGCTCGTGCGTAGGTACATCCCACCATATCCATGATGTGATGCGATTCATTCTATATGATATCCAATAAAGCATGATTATAAAATTTTAAATAATGAATAAATATGTTATATATTATGTTCATATCATTTTTTAATGACATAACTATAACCTGATAATGAAAATCAAAACATATTGAACAAAACATGCATAAGTACATAAAGTTGTTAATACACAAATAATGAGTAATAATGAAATGTTACTAAAAAACCAATGACAGTATGATCATAAATTAGCTAATAAAAATGATTATGATTCTATAATATGTCAATGAAAATATTTACATTATTATAAAAATATGTTCAGATATATATTAATGATTCCAGACCTAAAGTAAGGGATAATTTTGAAATCTCATTATTATTTGAGATTATTTGTTTGAAATTATTTACTAAAGTATATGTATTATCCATGTCCATGTTTCTTAAATATGTATTCCAAAATATTCTTTCAAACCTTATAAAAATTTTTAATATTAATTTTACCCATTGGTGAATTTTTTTAAATGGTATGAAAGAAATATTTTATCATTTTTAGTACATGTAACTTTTTGACTTTTCTAGCAATATTAAATAGAGACTGCTTCATTTTAAGGTTAATGGAATGAATATATTCTTACATTTTTTGCTGCGAATCATTTTTTTGATTATATAAAAGCTGGTTTAAGGGTGTCTGGTGCCCAACATACAGTGCTAATCAAGTTCAAAAGAACCAAAACAACACATAACAAAAAAAACACAGATTTAAACATAATAATAACCGTAGTCATCCCTATATCCCATACAGGATTCTTCTTCTCGAGTAGCTGATTTCCATTCTTGATTTCTCCAAAAATTGTCACTTTGAACGTGATTGTTTAGCATATCCACATTAGTCGTAACTAATGATTCCTTCTTCACCCCAATGCCATTTTTGAGAGAAAGAACCACCTTTCTATTCCTTTTGGAAGTGTACCTTGTCCGCATTGGACTTGAGATATATTAGTAGTATTTCAGTGGAAACATTGTGGAATTTTCAGATGATGTTCTATCACTTAGAGACCCCCTTTGATTTCTATTTTGAACAATATCGCTAAATGAGCGGTCATCAGGGGTAATCTAGTTCTCCTTTCCACTCCTCGATCTCTCCATTCCCACCTGGACAGTTTCTTCAACCCAGGTTCATGGAATCCAATAATGTCTTCGATCCTCTTGTTTGTATAATTACTTTCCATGAAGGGTTGATGCCCCTACTTCAAGGGAAATTCCTCCACACCTATGTCATCAGCCTCTTTCCCCTTACCCTCAAACAGAAGTCCCTCAGGAGTCTTATCGCCCCAACCAATTCCATAGAAAAATTCAGCTCATCATTCACTTCCACAGATCCTACAAAATGTTCCTGCCCCATGCAATCCACCTGGTTATCCTCCACAATCACAGCATCACCCTCAGCCCCTTTAAAGACCTCCTCCTCCTGACCCTCATCCAAATTGCTCTCTCTAAGGACTTAAAACCTAATATTCAAATCCATAAATAGTTTATCCCGAGGATCCATACATTTATCCTCTCTCGTCCAATCAGCATTAACCACCTCCAAAAAGATGAAACTTCGGTCATTTCCAACATGTTCTGTACCCACAACAATTGAAGGTTGAACAACCCTCTCTATATCCAGATCCATCTCGATGCTGGTATTACCAACTGTTTGTACTTCCTCAACAACAATATCATAAGATCCAGAGGTGGGGTCCTCCCCAGCTGAAACCTTCAGCTACGAACCCCTCCTTCCTTTAGCTAACCCCTTCGTCGACATACCCATACCCACCCTCATATCTTTTCCAAGTACATTATTCCGTGTACCCTCCTCACTGCACATCTTAACATCCTTCCCATAGTAAGAATCCCCCTTGCTTGGAAAACATCAATCAAATGTCCCAAGAACTTTCAAAAACCACAAAAGTATGTCCATCTTTCATAGATGCCCCTCTATTTGTATCTATACTCTTCCCTGATCATAATCCAAATATAATCAAAAGGAATGAAGGTTGCATCTATTTAAATAAAAACCCAGGGGTTAAACGGAGGGAAAACTGCCTCTATTCGACAATCTGAAAATAGGTATCTACCGACCATGTTACCCAATAAACATATAATTGAATGGTTTTGAAACGGTAGTGTTAGTTTAGGAAAACATACCGAAACAACGATGGAAGGTGAATCCCAGTTTATATGGAGATCAAATGACCAGCGCAAAACCATAAAATGATTTCCTTTGAGTATGCAAGGCGCCTTTGACTAAGAATGAATGAGATCTGATTCTGAATCGAATCTAATCATAATTTGATTACTATTTAATAAACCCACAACATCTCGTTTGTGAAGAACCCATGAACCAAAATCAAATTCATAAAAATCATCCAGTGATGGTCTATTGTTCTTGAAACAAGCCACCAGGGTGTGATTCGGCAAGTAAACCAACTTATGAATGATTTTATTATGAGATGAATGGAACCTATATCTCCCACCAATACAATGGGTATATTTATATCTTATTATATAGACATGAGAGGAAAAACAGGTAAATATGTTTATGTAATATAGGGCTTGAACGGAGAGTAAATCTTATTTAGTAAAGGACTTTCTCTGCTATGATGGTCTTGGTAATGAGCCTTAACTAATATGAAATGATTTTCTATTCTTATTTTTATGCCATAAAATTTTATATATTATGTTATGATTTGTGGGATTACATTTAACTTTTATGATTTATCTCATGACATGATATCATGATCTTTTATATGAAAGATAACATTTTCAAATGTTATATTTTTTCCAATAATTATGATATGGTTGATAACTCCCTTTTTTACATGTACTCAGAATATGAGCACACCCTTCCATATGTGTATCTTCCCCCAGTCCTAAAAAAAGGCTATTAATTAAGATATTTAAAAAAGTGGTCTGTTTATAAATTCATAAGTGAGAGACAATGTACAATATTTATGATCTAATTTTCTATGTTTAATTGTTTCTAAAGGAAATAAACCTATACTATCTTTCTATTTTTTATAATGTTTTACAATAAATATTCTTCAATTTTTACGTAATATCCATTTCTATAAATTATGTCATGTTATAGTTGGTATTAGAGAAAAGGTATAGTTATCCTTTATAAATGAGGATGATAAATCCTTAGTAAGAATAATATGGATTTTTCTAAGATTCGGTCACTATCCTCATACTTTAGAAATTATTATGAATATCATAGAAGAATAAGTCCAAAATTGATGTTTTATTCTTTATTATGTGATTTTCCATTATGATTTGTTTTTCTTACACTATGCTTCTTGGTTTTATTCATTGGATGGAACCTAGAGGAACCACATTAATGAAAAATTGAATTGGAAAGACAATTATTTTCTTCTTGAGAAACCAAATGTTCTGGGAGCTAGATTGAAAAGTCATATACAAATGCTAAACCAACATTCTCAAGATATAAATCATACGGGACATCCATATGTGAAAATGAAGGAAAAAAATTTATTTATTTATTTAGGAGACAGAATCCACATTCCTCTAGTGGGTCTTCTGATCCATAAGTGGATGAACAATGGATCAGTACCACTAAATATGTTAATTTTTATCCACCAATGTTTACAACATTATAAATTCACATTGGAAGTATAATATTGGATGTTGAATCTTATCAATGGTGTTATATTATCAATAATATGATTCATGGATATGAAATTGACTATATATAATGGGATAAGATCATTAAAATATTTTTCAATAAGTACTTTCCTTGTATTTTTTGAATAAAGATGGAGATGGAATTACATGACATTAAGAAAAAGTAGGGTGAATAAATGAAAATCTACATAGAATTCTCCTCCAACACATCAATGATACAATTTAAATGAAATGGGTAATTTATGAAATAAATTCCATAATCCAATGGTTATTGATAATGATCGACATCAAAAAAATATCAAGTCCAACAGAAATAGAAAGTCACATGTGATCACAATTGGTGATGTGTAGTATGATAATGATGTGGTGAAAGGTATACATATGATCCAGTCTAAAGAAGAAAATGATTTATTTTATTTGGGATCCACCGACCCTTATATTTCTGATGAATTGTTTAATGGTATATCCATATTATGTAAACAATTTGATGTTTCATTAGATATGACAACTCCTAATGGAACAAAAATCATATCAAAAGTTTTTAATTATTCTCCAATTTTAGATTATGGGAATGTGCTTCTTGAAAATCTTGTGATCCTTCCTATTGTGGAATATGATTTGATTATTGGAATGGATTTTATTTCTCTATATGGATATCATATCAATTTCGAAGGCTTGAATGTCGCATATCATATTTCGGATGAATCCATGATCATAAATCCATAAAATGATGAACACGACCTTATAGTGGAAATTTATTCCATTTTATGGGTCTTAATTCTTATAAATGAAGGTTATATATCAAAAATTTCTAGGAATAAAATCACCATTAAGAATACACCTTTCGTATGAGAGTATTATGATGTACTTTCGAAATAAATTTCAGGAATTCCACCAAATCATTAGGTTGTGATTTTAATTTAACTCATACGAGGTGTTATGCCTATTTCAAATACAACATATAGAATGGAACCAATTGAGTTGCAGGAATTCAAGAAGAAAATCCAAGAGAATCTTAATAAGGGATTCATTTTCCCTAGTGCATCACCTTAGGGAGAGAAGTATCTTTTTGTTAAAAAGAATGATGGATCAATGACATTATGCATTGATTATCAAGAATTTAACAATATAACTATAAAGTAAAAATATACTATTCCCCACATTGATGACTTATTCGACAAAATACATTGGGATCAACTCTTTTCTAAGATTGTTCTTCATTTAGGATATCATACGTTAAGTGTAAGGAAACAGGATATACCAAAGACGATATTACATATAACGTACGGACACTATGAATTTATTGTGATGTCATTAAATCTTATTAATTCCCCAATTATATTCTTGGTTATAATGAATAGAGGATTTAAGGACTATCTTGATCATTTTATGATTGTATTTATAGATGGTATTCATTTATATAAAAATGTAATTGAAGAACATAATGATCACGTGAGAATTGGATAAAGGCCCTGATAAAGGATAAGTATTAGGAGAAATTTATCATGATTAAATTTTGTATTTAGAAAGTTTCATTTTTTGGTCTCATCCTCTCAAGAGAGGGGATATATGTCGATCCTACAAAAATAGAAGTAATTGAAAGTTAAATGAGAAAAAAATGGTAACTAGGATATAATGTTTTATTTATTTCGGTTGACATTATTGATGTGTTGTGAAATATTTTTCATGATAATCTAATACACTCTCCAAGATGACTCTGAATGGACATACGTATGTGTAGACGAAGGAATGTAAAGAGAACATCAATGAGCTAAAAAGAAGGTTAGCTAGTGCACAAGTTCGCACAATACATTTTACTAGAGAGAGGTTTTTGATCTCTGGTTTTTCATACATGAAGAAGATGGGAAGTATTCTCATGAAAAATTATATGGTGGTAGATTATGCCTCACGAATAATTTTCAATCCCTGATCAAATTTACCCAAATCATTATTTGAATTTATCTATGGTAATATTTTCATTAATGAAATTGAAGAATTATCTTTATAGTTTATGGCATTATATTTATACTAATCAAAATACTTTAAAGTATATATTCACACAAAATGAGTTATATATGATCCAAATAAGATGGTTGGAGTTGAATAATATTACGACTACTCAATAAATTACAACAATGGGAAATCTAACAAGGTGGTAGATTATTTTGAGTCAAAAGGACCATGCTAGCCTATACATGATGTGGATCACAAAAGATCAAATATTTAGTGATTTTAAAAGGAGGATTTGAAATATTAATGTAAGGGGAGAAATATTTTCATTCAAAAAGGAATTTAAACTATCTATACAATTGAGAATTAAGGTGGTGTAGAATGAATATGTGGATCTAAAAAAGGTGAGAAATACTCCTAAATTCAACCTTAATTATGATGGAATAATAATGTTATGAAACTGGGTTTGTAATCCTCTGATAAAATAATTAAAGATGGATCGGTTGGATGAGGCTCATAGTTATTAATTCATTATTCATATGAGAATTAAAAAGATATATAGGGACCTTAAAGGGTATTTCTGGTGGGACGGCATGACAAGGGATTTTTCTAAATATGTCTCTTTATTCTTGGTTTGTCGGAAAGTTAATGATCAGAGATAAAAGTCTAAGAGGATTTTACCTCCATTACCCATACCATAATGGAAATGGTAAAACATCACTATGGAATTTTTCAATGGACTTCCAAAAATATCTAACAACCATAATGTTTTATGGGTTATAGTTGATTTCCTTACAAATTCGGAACACTACATTTCAATTAGCGTGGATTTATCTCTTAATCATGTTACAAAAATATATATATAGGAAGTGGTAGGATTAAATGGAGTACCAAATTCCATTATATCTAATCATGATCCATGTTTTTCCTCAACGTTCTAGATAAGTATATAGAATGCTCTGGATACAAAGTAGTGTTTCAGCACTACTTATCATCCTTAGATCGGTGGCCAGTCTGAGAATGAAATTCAAACCCTGAAAGGCATATGGGGAGATTTTCTTAAGGATTTAAATAGTGGTTGGGTCAAACAACTAACTTTGGTGGAATTTTCATAATGTAACAGCTTTCATTATAGTATTCAGATGGATCATCATGAATACCTATACATAAATAAGTGCAGAACTCCATCTTTTTGGGATGAAGTTGGGAAACGAAAGCTATTAGGACCTGATCTTGTTGAAGAAATAGAAAATAAGGATATATTTATTCAATAATACATAATATCATCACAGAGATAACAAAAATTTATAATTAAACCAATAAAAAGACCTAGATCCTGAATTGGGAGATAAGTTGTTTCTATGAGTATCTCATGGAGGAGAGTAATGAGATTTGGGAGGAAGGGAAAGATGAGACCTAGATATATCGACCTTTTTTATGTTATGGATCATGATGGTGAGGTAACATAACAATTAGAGCTTCTACTAAATCGACCTCAACATCAATATTTGTTTTATGAATCTCTTCTGAGAAAGTACATATGTGATTATCCACATGTAATATGCTATAAAGTCTTATTGTTGGAGCAAGATATTTCTTATGATGAAGAAAAAAAAAACAGATTCTGGATCGTAGAAAAGACGTTTTACTACAAATACTGCTAGCTTGGTTAATGTTTTATAAAGGAACAAATAATTTGAGAAAGCTACATGGGAACATGAGGATATGAGGAGGGAAAGGTATCATTATCAGTATTTTACAAATGATGAATTTTCAGGAAAAAATAATTTTATGGGGGGAAGAATGTAACTCCAAGATGTTTTCATGATGTATCTTCTTTAAATAATATTATTTCTTCAGTAGCTTGCATTGTACGAAACCATTAGTTTTAAAAAACAATGATATGACCTTGATATAAAATGAATGTTGTAACCTATAAGATAGGTTAGTGGGAATAAATATAACTAACTTACGAAAATCTATAATGAATTCATTGACTACCAATTAATTATGTAAAATATTAATCAATTTTTTTTATTTATAAAATTAATGAATTACTGTTATTAAATGAAATTAATTATATATATATGTTAAATACTTAATAAAATATTTTTTATATTGATCCAATGGATTTTTTTGTTATAGGCTATAAATAAACTGTATATGATGATTAAAAAAGTATATTTTTGAAAAGGATAATTTTTCACCTTTTAATGGAGAACCATGTAAAATTATGATTTTTACACATTGATAGTCATTATATGAAATGATAAAAATATTCATGGGATGTGGGATATAAAAATTTACTTTATATAAATTTTTGATATTTATTTTCATAAAATTCTTATTTTGATAAATAATAAAAAATCACTAAATTTTAATCGGAAAAAACTTTTATTCACAAATATTTTATATTTTTAAATTATTTTAGTGAATATTTTTTAAATATAAATAGAATTTTTTTATCAGTTTATATAATATAGGTCATTAGAATTAATTTTACATTGAATTTAGATAAAAAATGATTCAATCCTTTGCAATGTTTTACCTTTTTAAACACATTCTCTCTTTAAAATAATTGGATTAATTTTAAATTAATTACTGAAACATATTTATTTTGAATTTTTAAAATTAATTCCATATTTGTTATTAGAAGGCCAAAATTATGTGTATATATTTCTGTAATTTTGTGTTCTTATGAATAGTAACTTTGGTAAATTTTATTTTTATTGTAAAAAGGTAAATCAGGTAATTAAGGGTAAGAATAATATTATCAAATTACACTAACAGTTGTACTAATATAAAATTTTGAGTTATTTTATTAATAAATCATCATTAGTTTGAAATGGTATCCTTTGGATTCCACTTGGATGAGATTTGGACATTTAATTTAATTTATTTAAAGAGAAGTTAAATATGTCTCACTCAAATTTTAACAACTAAATAGTTTTTTATAAGGATATATAGTAGATATATTAAATTATAAATACTCATTAGAATGATTAAATGTTTTCCATTATCATGGTAATTTATTTGTAATTTTTTGGAATTAAATAATTACTTTAATATCTTATACAGTTTTGATGAAACAATTATTTAATTGATGAAAAATCAACAATATAGTTTTTATTAAAATGATAATACCCATGAAGAGAACCCAACACATGACCAAATTTAATTGGATGAGTATATATCAACCATAGTAATCCAATAATATAGCTATTGAATATTAGGATCCTTCTAAAATGGATTTTGGCACTAATTATATTTTATATAAATTGATGATAAACTTGTCACAATCATGTTTTAATTAATTTAACATTTATAATATTACATTTTGCAAAATATATATTCAACTAAAAGTAATCATTGGAAATATATTCAATTTATCTTCATCATATTATTCATTTTTGAATTTTTATTCAAATGATAAGAATATCAATTAATTACACAAAATTATTCTAGTAATTATTTTCTTAATAGAGATAACTAATATATGTTATTAAAAATATTAAAATAAATATCATTTTCTAAAATTATTTTTTCTAATTAATTTAATAGATGTAATTTATGTCATAAGAATATAATAAAATATATGTTTGAAGTTAAACTTATGTATTGATATTTTTAAAAATAAATGAAATGAATAGTGTCAAAATTGATACTATTGATTGTTTATAAAAATAATTTTTTATTAAAATATTTTAAAATCATCAAAGATTTCTAAAAATATATAATTATTATTATATTGTATAAATGGTTCTCTAGTATTTATTTATTGTCTATTTAACATCATATAAGTAGATATTTCTCCCTTTTAATATTGAAATGCTTGTTTTCTTAATTAAAAATAAATAGAATAACTAACTATTAATTAGAATAATAATGCTTAAATTTACATAAACACTAGACGAAACTTTATTTTTTTATTATATTATAACCCTATCTAATATTATATTTAAAATTGGGACATTTTGGAGTTTATTTAATGGGGTTTAATTTTTTAATAAATTAACATTATGGATGTTTCAAAATGTACCCCTTAGCTCATATATAGAAGGGAACCTCAACCCTCCCATCTTCACATCAATTTGAGCCTTCAAAAAAACAAATAAACTACCCATTTTCCTTCTCAATATCCCTATTTTCATTTTACAGGTTATTTTCTTCTACAATGACCGAATCTATTGCTTTAAGATGATATTTATGGGGGTAAAGTTGAAGAAGATGTAATCACCTCTACCGATTCATTAGTATTATTTCTTATTCTAATTCTACATTATGTGTTTTTCATTATAACTACTTTAAACTAATGGTATTTTAAATTATAAATTAATAAATCTTGTATCACTTATATACTATGATTTCAATATAAATATGAAGTAATCATAATCCACACTCTATACATCCTATGAAAAATGAAATCATCATGCGTGCATAATTATGGCTTACCATCTCCATGCCTTGGGGTAATATTTCTTTTCACCACCTTTATAGTTGTATGAATATTATGATTGAAATATTAACTATATATGATTATATAATCATTTTATAGATTCTATAACATCATATATATCATCAAATTCCATAATATTTCACAATTAATGGAATGATATCATCCCTCGTGCGTACATACAACCTATTGCCTCCTCGATGCGATGATGATCGTTCTATATGATATAAATTTTATAATGATTATATAAATTTAAAGAATCAATAAATATGGTATATATTATGTTAATATCATTTTAATGATATAACTATGAACTAAGAAGGGAAATTGGACCATATTCTACAAAACATTCATAAGAACATAAACCTGTTAATACTTAGATAATAAGTAAAAATGAAATGTTACTAACTAATGAATGATTTTATTATCATATATGATATCATAAAAATTAATATGATTCTGTAATAAGTCAATAACGATATATAAATCATTATAAAATAGGTTGAGATACAAACAGTGGATATCATAACAAAATTAAGGGATAATTTTTCAATCTCGTTATTATACATGATTATTTATTGATAAAAAATTACTGGGGTGTATTTATCATCCAAAACCATTTTTCATAAATATGTATTCCAAAATATTATTTCTAACCATATATAAATTTTTAATATAAATTTTACCCATTGGTGAATTTTTATAAAATGGCATTGATGTATTCTTTTTTCAACATGGGTATGAGGTACATATTTACTTTTCTGGAAATAGTATGAGGAGAATGTTTCACTTTAACTTATACGGAAAGAACAGATTCATAAGTTTTCGTAAAAAATAATTTCCATGAATCTTCCTTTACATGTTTTAATATTTAATTTCAAATAATTGTTTTTCTTTTATGATTTCATGAAATTTTGAAAAAACAAAACCTTTTTGAAGAATAAACAAAATTTTCCTCAAGATTTAATTTCTTGTGTTTTATCAAAACTATATTCCATCTAAAATATGATTATGTAAATGAGGTTATGTTTTTATTCATATAATTAATATTATTTTATTGTGTATATTATATTATGAAATTTATGAATTCCAATTTTTTATATGGATTAGGATGAAATGATGTTTAAGAAGCCCAATTTATTCTGTAGGCTATGCTAGGATGAATGATTTATTTTTTTGTGGTACACACATGAATGATTTGATTATGAAATGGGTAGGAAATTTATCTCCCTCCAATATATTGGGTAAATATTTATATCTCATTAGATACACATAATTGTAATAGAATGTAAATTTAGTTTAGTAATAAATGGATAGAATGACTAGTAAATGTGGTTCAGTAATGGACTTTGCCTTATATAATGTCCTTGAAAATGAGGCTTGACTAGTATTAAATTATATTGTATTCGTGTTTGTATGACAAACAATTTCATGTCTTATCTTATGACTTATGGGATTACATTTAAATTTTATGATTTATCCCATGACATGATATCGTGATCTTTTATATAAAGTATACGGTTTTAAAATGTTATGTTTTTATGTCCTATGATTATAATATGATTGATAACTCCCTTGTTTACCCTTAATAGGAATCTAATATCACCCTTTCTTATGTATCATTTCCCTAGGCCATGAAAAAATTTATTAGGTAAGATATATCAATAAGGGGTCTGGTTATGTATGAATAAGCGAGAGATAATGTAAATGATTTATGAACTAGTTGTTATGTAACATCCTGTTAATGTTTCATGTATTGATAATCCATCTTCAGTTAAATTATTATTATCTTACGTCAAATGGGAAAATGTTTTATCAGTGAAAAGAATCTTTATTGTTAAATATGTTGTGGAATGGTAAAACAACCAATTAAAATCCATAAAATTCTATTAAATATTTTCTGAGATAAAAACAATGTATGTATTAGTTTCCCAAGCCTAAAAAAATCTTGGTGAAGACGGAATAAAATTATTAAATAGAATATATGAACTGTGGACTTATTTTAGTGTTGGCCTAATGACCTAGTCAACTATTAGAATATAATAGTGTGACCAAGGGGATAGTTTGAAAAAAGAGATGGTAGACCAACATTCTTCTCGAACTCCACCACAAGCCTCTATTACGTGCATGAAGAGAACCAAGACACAGAGAAGAATACAAAAGAAGGGGGGACCCATAGGGTTTTGGATAGCGGTAAGAGGAAAGAGACTTGGTATGATGACCAGGTCATGGATTCTGATCTTCTAAAAGATCTGACCCTTTCTCAACCAAACCGAATATGGTGATGTTGCTATGTTCAATGATCTGACCCATTCTAAAGGGTTAGGAATGACACCCAAAAAAGTGAATGAGCTAGTCTAAGGACTGAGCAAAACTGGAATGATCGGCAGAGTCTATTCAGCAATCCTGTGGGAAGCCATGATAGTAGTCTTTAGAACTAACATGTTTTTGGGAACCCATGTGCAGTTACCCAACTAAGGAATCTCATGCAGCTCAATGGTCCCAGTATATCAGAAACAAGGCTAAAGTCTCATGAGATGGAGAGATTCAAGAGTAGTTTCAAAATAAATAATGGTTTCTTAGATGACAATAGAGGCAATAAGAGAGACAGGGTTGGGGTCTCTCTATACTGTGGGATGTCTCTTTGAATTTATCAATACTATCATTTTCAACAAATCGGTAGCGGATGAAGGCTGAAGGAGATGGAACATTTCATTCATATTAAATATCGGATACTTCCCTTATGTCATAGGGCTCGATCGATATAGAACGATTGTTTCTCCGTATCCAAACAAGATGATTTCCGAATTTAGCTCGACGAATGGACTGACTCTCTTCTTTACAAGATTTGGTGAGCTTGACCGAATGAATTAGAAGTCAGAGTCGTCACAGATAACGTTCGTTTGATGTTGATTATTTCTTTTCGCACGTGACTCAATCGCTCAATCTATTATTCACATATATAAGGGATCAAATCCTCACTGTAGAAACAGGGAGGGTGAGAACATAGATGACTGATATGAATTCTCAATTTTTGTCGATAAAGCTCTGCCAACAGCATTATTGAGTCTAAATGAAATTACTATTTATCAGTAAACACTTATGGAATGAAGCGTACATGTTGTAAGCTCATAACCCAAAGTCTTTTTTATAATTATTTCTATGATGGATGGACTCCCTATTTGTATTACTATCTCTTGGACTATTATAAAGAGGGAGATTTCCCCATACGGGCTACGTTATTCCTGGAAAATTTATTTACTCCTTGACACATTCTGCATTCCTATCTCTTATGCCTATCTATTCTAGAGGATAGAGGCCTTGACATGGAAGGTCAGCCACACGCTAGAAAGGGCGGCACTTAGCATAGGACAGAACACTGGGAATTAGCATCTCCTAGCTCTATTCCAGCATCCATGGTAAGACAGAGGATGCAAGAGTTATCTAGAATGATTTGGCATAAAGCGTTTCTATGTGGCTTTTTATGTCTGCCGTCAAATCCCAGGTCTCATCCCTAGATAGGAGGTGTAAACTACAAATCTATAGTATGGTAGGGACTGCGACATAAGTTTGAAGTATAGAGAGGCCCATGGTATTCCACAATTGATGTGTTCTGGCCACCTCGAGACCCACTACTCCGAAAGGGTACGCACCAGATGGCAAACTGACCTTGAATTGAAGCTAGGTAGATGGGAATAGCCTGTGAACAAGTGAAAGTTAGTTGACTATGGAAACGAGACCTGAGGTATTGATGGTTTGGCACGATAGACCTAGCTTCCCTGATCCCACATGGAACTCTACTCAATTCCTGATGGTTCAAGTCAAATGAGAGCATTGTGGTCATTATGTACTGAGCTGTTTGGGAGACATTGTGCCAGAGCCAATCATCGTTTGAGAAATCAGAGTCCTCTTTTATATCTAAAACATGGTGTTTACACCAGGAAAGGTATAACATTTGACGGAACTCGACATTTGGATTTTATGCTAATGAGATAATGTTATTTAATAATATTTAATATATCATTTATTTAAAATTATTAAATATCTCTCAAATGGTGTGTCATATGGGAAATCTGATACCCTCGATGGGTCCAGAATGAGGGGTTCACCCTAGATGGGGTATGAAATTTGTATGTGTTGGGTGCTGGGACACCTCGCTCACAAAAAAACACTTCTTATTATTATTAATTAATTATTCTGATTTTTAATTAATAAATTAGTAATATCTCTCAAAATATTCATCGTTTGAGGTATCTAAGATCACCATTGTGTCCGGAACATGGTGTTTACCCTCGACATGGTATATATTTTATTCTTAATTGACCTTATGTAACATTTCACATTAAATTAATCTATTTCATATTAATATTAATTAATTAATGGAATTAATTAATTATTTTTACCCAAAAAATCACTTCACCTTTTCCATGCATTTTTTAAACACCATTTTTAAAGAATGGAATCACCCGAAATCTTCTGAATCATCACTATTTTTATCGGATTCAGTTGAAACCTCTTAATGAGGGTAAATTAATGACCCTGAAATAAATTTGGATTTGAACTATGGATTAAAACATATATCTGAAATTATGTTATTAAATGATATGGTTTTTTGGTTCATAAATCAAAAAAATCCTTCGTCTTCCGCTTAGTTGATATTGTAATGTCCAAATGATTGTTGGTCTCATCTGCACTTGATCTACGAAGCCCTGAGGCTATTTACATTCTCCTTCATCAGCATCTAGAGTGGGTGATCTACTCCTTATCCATCATCCACCTGGGAAAAATGGTTCTTCTTATTTTATTTTTTCTATTAAATTTATTCTTCAACTTATTTTCATCTATAAAAATTTATTAAAAAATTGGTGGATTTAAATATAAATTTTCCAACCAAAATTATAATCTCTAAATTATCTAAGGAAATTTTGTAGGATTATCAGTGGGTATTTACGCAAATTATGAATAATGAATAATTTATAAACAAATTATCAAATGATAATTTTCACTATTTATCAAAGGTAAGATTCCATAATTTTTCGTTGACAATATATTTGAAACTATCAGGTGATATTAATAAGGAATTAATAACATATAAATATTGAGTGATATTATCAGATGACAATGACATATAATTATCAAATAATAATTTATAAATTATTATAAGATAATATTCATTATCGTATTGTGTGTAGTTATGAAGTACAATTATATTCAGTTACAAAAATTTTAATTCCATCGGGTTATCCAAAAAAAATTAATCACATTGAATTATCATTTTATAGTTGCTGAAAATTATCAAGGGTTAATTAAAAAAATTAACAAATGACAATCTTATTTAGATTATCGAAGATAATTGTTAAATAATTTATTAATATATATTGTCAAAAATTATGAAATAACAGTTTCAATAATATATCTATGGATAATTTATCAAAATTTTCTAATGATAATTAATATAATTATCGACCAATATTTTTAGGATGATCAAATGATAATTATAAAAAATTATCTAATGATAATTTCAACGAATAGTCAAGAGATAATTGTGATTTTCCTAAATCATAATTATTAAAATAATATATCTTAGAATAGTAATTTAAATTATCAATGAATAATTATAACGGACATCCACATGTGTTATATTTTTATTCTAAATATATTATAATATCTAATGTGGTTTATAATTATTCGTAGAAAAATATGTCATTTTTATGCATCAATATAAAACGATAATATAGAAATTATATAGGAGAGTGAAAATAAAATCACATGATATATTTTATTTTCCTGTGAAATAAAATAAAGGTACATGTTTATCAAATTTGGTTTATATTTTTTCATATGGATATTTCTTGTGATTTCATGTGTTATCATAAAACGGTATTCAAGAGATTATTGATGAGGGATAAAATTCAATCACATTTTCTATTTTAGATCCTTGTGAAAAAAATAGATGTTTTTCTTCTAAGACCCCTTGATGAACATCGATCATTGGTGTGTCTATGCCTATGATAATAATATTGTGAAGAGGTGTATTGAACCACACATGATAGATTATCTTCCCACTAACATTGACAACCTTTAGGTAAGTCGTTTGATTCTGATTAGGCATAAATGATTATCCATGTATTTTATGATTTATCTCAATTATTTATTTCTAGTCAATTTCTTAAATATTTTTTCAATTAAATTTATAAAAACTCGATTCAAGTGAATCAATATAATTGAAATTTTTTTCCAAGGAAATTTATAAAACCCCTGATTCAATTTAATTGGGTGTATTTGTATAAATTTTATAATTTTAATTGTCTAATTTAAATTTTGTTTTTGATGGAAATGATTTAAATTATATTGCTGAATTTAATAGTGGGATAAATTCATGTAATGGTGGAATTGATTTTATGTGGATTTCAAACTGACAAAAAATGGATTAAAATTATTTCATAGATACCCATTGGTTTAATATTTTAAAAAAATGCATGTTTTTTAGAAAAATATTTTTTAGTTTTAAATTGAATGAAATTGACACTTTTGAAATGGAAATTGGGATTTATCTTATTTTTAGGAAATTTTAAAATTGTTCACCCATCATTTATGAGCGCAAGCATGCTTTAGGTAGTTAGTAAGTTATTTGGATACACTCGACGCTATGATAACTTTCTTAAACATACTTGTGGTGGGTCACATCCTGGACAGGTTGGTGAAGAGTCTCCTTTGGCCAGTGCCATATGGATGTGTGTATACACCTGTTTCAGAGTTCACATAGAGTGTTCGGAGTCCAATAGTTGGTTAATACTATCATACCATTTGTAATATTAACATATTGATCGCTTTTAATTAATATTTGAGATATAAATTTATTCCAATGTTTATTTGAACTGCTTACATGCCTACTGAATTTATATAAACTGTTTTATCGAAATGTTTTATAAAATCAATTGTTTTATAAATAGTCCATCATTTTTAAAATCATTGCTCAAAATATTTATTTCCCTTATATGAAAATGTATAGAATGTTTTGTTTAAATATTATTTTGAATTTCCAAGTCCATTTGTTGGAAAATATAATGCTTTTATTTGGATAATCTATATTTGGAATATAGTGTGGAATCTTTGAGTGTCTCCAACTGGGCTAAGTCTCACACCATACATTTTATTTCAGGTGTTTGTAGACTTTCATCATCAATGTTCGAGAAAATGGAAGGGATATTTTGGAGGTGGATCCAGCTACTGATCTTTGTTCATTGTGAGATGTGTCCTTAAGAACTTTGGTGTTTTTTTCTCATTTTATTACATTGGATTTTATGCCTCTTTGTATTCTTGTACATTACTCCCAGTTGAGTTTCTTTTGTTATGCATAATATCTTTTTTCTTTTCTTTCGCATAGTTGGTGGAAAAATTGTTCCCACTTGCATGTTGTGTGATGCCAGGTGCTTATAATTGACCTATGGGGATCATGAACATACCTCAGGATATGTCATGTGTGGTTCGGTTATCAGTTAACAAGTTTACCTCGGTCGGTCTGTGACAAAATGGTATCAGAGGGAGGTTGATCGTTTATCTTGAAGTCAGTATGCATTTGCGAAATCTTGTCAGGACATAGGAGGTAGTCTTGATTGAGTACCTGGCTAGCACTCACCGCAATGAACCCCTATGTTTCTACGGGTGTTTAGGGAAGGATGTCATGTGGGTTAGTTCCAGTATATTCCTTATTGTTATTTGGATAGAGTGAAATCCAAATCATGTTTCTTCCATCTACTTAGAATACATTATCTTATTACTCATTCTGAGTGGTAATCTAATGTATTCCTATTGAATGATTATGTTGAGTAACTAAATGACCCCACTAATACATAACAATTGGATCCAGGAGGAGCATGTTGCTGAAACTGAGTGAGATAATCATGTTGTGGATCCAAATCTAGTTGTGGTGAATGAATCAGAAACATAAACAACTATAGTGCAATCAAATGCTTCACGTACAAAATGGTTCTAGCGATATGAATCCATAACGAATCTTCTTCATGTAGTGGAAGAGTCTCAAGAGAAAGATGATGTAGGTCCATCGACTGTGATAGATATCATTACTATAGCTTCATCTTTAGTGACTTGTTTATTTATACTGGTTCATCTCATTCATTATTAACACAACTATTAATATTCTTAATCAACTTATGGAGCTTTTATCTTGTGCCATGTAAATTAATACTCCCCTGGCTATGAAGGGAGAGCAGTGTCTCTGTAGTCCTTCTTGTGTTTATCTCTATCCAATTACAAACATTCATGGAGTTTTCTAGTATTCTAACTAAAATAATTTGACGTCATATTCAGGATAGATTGGATCATTTCCAAAAATGTCAGATTGATTATTATCTTCGATGGCTCTACCTTACCATACCTATTGTTGTGTCTCTTATCTTTGGTAGAGAATGAGATATAAGGTATAATAGGGAAATTAAATGTTATCTAGAGTTTGAAAGGTAATATTAGTGTTTTCCTCAGATTTGGAGCAGTGATCTCCCTCCTGTTCTCGTTGAGTTTCCCATCATCTTTCCTTCTGATTTTTCAAGTTTACTACTAGTAAGGGACGATCAGTTTTTCATTAACATGATACCGATACTCAATAATATTCTTTTCCCTCATACCAAATGGATCCAACTGAATTGAAATAACTAATTTTCCATTTGGATGATCTTCTTGAGAAGGAGTTTATTCACCTAAGTTTTGTCACCTTGGGCACTGTTGGTTATCTCCGCCATGAAAGCTGACGGTTCTCTGACATTTTCTCTTCTCAAAATGATTCTTCAGGAGAAGATGGTTGTTGACGAATACATGATAGAGCTAATATTTAAAAAAAAAATTATTCATTTAAATTTTATTAATCATAAAAAATTATAAATTTTTTCTTATATTAATCAACATTGAATTTGTGATATATCTTTAGCAAAATAGTGAACAGTTCCTAATTCTGGATTTTGGACAAATTTTTACATCATAAGTATTTTTGACATTTGGTGAAAATATAAATCCAAATTGAGTGATTTTCTTTAGAAACCTTATATTATTTCCTAAAACATTATCTTTTAGACAAGAGGAATATTCCAACATCTAGAGGCCATGAAAATTAATGATGTTGAAGGATTTTTTGGGTAGACAGTGTGGACCCCACCACCATAAAAGAAGTCTATCTAGGCCTAAAAACCTCCAATTGTGCTCATTCCACCTGGAATAGAAAAAATTCAAATATTATATTCCATGAAATAAATTGGAAAGTGTTTAGGAGTCATTATGGTTGACATCAGGTGTTATACTTATTCATAAGGATTCCTTGAAAAATCATCTAGAAATTGAAACTTCCAATGAAAAATTTATTTATCCCACAAATTATATCGAAAGACTCCGAATTTTTGACATGAGATGAAAAATATAATTTCGAACAACATTCATGAAGGGTGAAATTCATGAAGAGGTGATTTATTGGGGATAAAATGCATCAACATTCATGGAAAAAATTCTACCTATAAAAGGTGGGGAGCTTCCCCCTATCAAATGATCCCATTCTCCATTTCATTCCTACATGGGACCAAGGTTGGGATCTCCTCCAAGTGATTATGGACAAGAATATTCCAAAATTATATTAAATTATTAATTTTCTTTATTTTCGTTTAAGATTTAAATTATAATTTTTATTTATAATAAATTCAGTTATTGTTTTTATTTCTTTGTCTACCCATCCACCCTCACTTATTCGTCCCATATTTTCCTCATGAACTGTAATACTCATGACCATGAGTATCTAATTCTAGGAATATCATGAGGTAGTAATAAAATTCATGAACCCAAGACCATGTTTTAAATATTCTTTTAGTTAGTTCAAATGATTATTTATAGTCGGTGTAATCGTCAATATGGTTGTCTAAAGTTTCACTTCATAACCTACAACCATTTTCTCTCGATTGGGGATGTGGATTGAAGATGTTCTTGGAAATATATAAGTGGAATTTTCATTCATAACTAGGGTTGAAAAATGTGTACACACATACGATAGAGTGATTTCACAATGAATATTTGAAATTAGACAATGAAATTTCTCCCTGAAGGATCTCTCAGGAGAATATCCTTTCTTAACTAATTTCACTCTCTTTAGCATTGCATATTAATCAGAATAGAATTTTCTCCTTTCATTTATTTTTATAAATTTCATTGCATTCATAGATCAAACAAAAACATCCAAAATTATGTAGTTATGGTGAATTAGATTAAGTGAGTGAACAAATAGAAAAATCTCCTCAAATGAGACATCCCTGGTCAGCCACTGTGTTGGACTTGGAAAATTATATTGCATCTTCCATGCCCTATGATAGGTGTGCATAAAAAATAGATCCATTTATGGGTAGCCATTTGGATTTTATTAAATATTTTTCTTCAAAATTTTTAAATAAATTGTCATCAATTTAAAAAAACACAAAAAATTCCTAAATTTCAAAAAAAAATTACAAATGTCTTTGTTCTGGATATCGTTCATTTCAAATTAGTATTCATGTACTAAACAATATCAGGTGCATGAAATTTTTTCCAATGATCTTTATTATTAGTTTAAATGTATTAGTGATAATGTGAAAAAAGTGGAGAGTCAAATAGAATTTATTACTGAATATATAGGCACATCACAAGAGTAGTCTGAACATGATCCGGAACATGAACATGAACAAGTGGGTGAGGAGATTTCACCAAGCCTTTTTTATATTAAATAACATGAGGCGAGTGAGAAAGAACTTATAAAGTAACTAATTACATCATCTCTCACTCAACCATTACTCAAGGAGAACCGTGAAATGTGAATTCTAGTTGATGCGTTGATAGGAAATCCTTATTTTTTTGGATAAATCATGGAATAACATTGTTGAAGACGACATGAAACATGATCTTCGCATCCTTGATAATTAAACAACAGACACATTCTAACTCTGTCTTGCTTTTGAAGAAAATTCAACTTTTGAGATTGAGTTTCCAACGGTCTAACCAAAAGAGATCAGTTAACATGAATAATTACATTAAAAAGAAGATTTATATATTAATTCATAATTTTTTAATATTAATCAAGCCAAATTTCTTTTGGATTCCTCTTTCATTTAAATTTATGATACATCAATAATAGAGGATATCGTGGTTGTTAAAAATGAGACTACCTAGGTAGTGATGATTAAAGAATAATATTTGGACAAACATGTGGTGGTGGGACTACTTCCCCAACAAAACATTTCATATCATATGGAGGAGGACACCACAAATGTTAACTGGGAGCACCTCTATATTCTATTCCCTACAACTACAAACCTCAAATTTCATTTTATTCTTTCATGGGGATTGTGAGCATTCTTATCAACATTAGGGTCATCTACATTCAATATATACTCTTGTACATTAGGAAAACTCACACGTTGTGGTTCATATCAAATAAATCACATCCACATATGATTGGGGATAATCCATTTAAATTTCACGATTAGGGGTAGTGAATTCCAATCACCCACATGGGGCTATAAACCATGTTATATCAACTTTTCCCTTTCTATTTATTTTTTATTTATTTTTCTTCATCTTTAATTAGTTTATGTATTTCCTGGTCTATTGAATGTAGCTAAGAGCATAACTCAAGGCATCCTCTTCAAAAATAATATCATGTTGTATCTTTCCATCCCATTGAATTTGTACTATTATATTTATATATTGTTGAGATGAAATGAAGGGTAGTACAATATATGTGTGGGGGAAGTGTCAACCTTCATAGTTCTTCTTTTTTTAATTTCATTTATGTTTTACATTTTTTAGTATTTTTGAGTTTTAATAAATATTCTTATAACATTTCACATATCAAATGATTTTGAATGATTTGACATTATTTTGGATAAAAATTGATCTTTAATGACTGTTGATGTGATGAAATTTTCATTGTATTGGATTATCATGCATTTTTATGAGTTTGATTGGTTTCCGAAATCCATTCCCATGAAACATTATGTCAATATATGTTTCTTGTCTTACGAGGTATTCTAAACCACATTGACATATTCTTCTTAATACCCAAAATTTCTTGAGGGAAACAAGAATTTTGGGTGAGATCCAAAATTAGTGATTTTTCTCTTTCAAATCATTGGATTTAATTGAATGTATTTGATATGATTGAGGAATATTCATGGATTGGTATATTTTATTTTCATACCTACCTTTACATTTATCCTTCATAAAGCCCTTATATTCCATAAATTTCATTATTGGGTTAAGCCACCATACAAGCCAATTATTCATTCCCATCCCCACACCATCTAGAGAACAAATGAGTTGAGGCCAATAACCATATTGGATTTTTATTTAATTATAATATTTTTATTTTAGTTCTCATTTCAATTGTAACACATTCTTATTTTATATTAAAGTGTTCCCCTTTCTTCTTTCACCCCTTTCTCTTCCAATATAAATCTCATTATCTCTCTTCAACCATTCCATTGTGATATCTATTCACTTCGCAATGGATAGATAATAAATGGAGGATTGGATCCGAGGGAGGTTTCATAGTGTTGTTTATTATGGAGCTTCAATTCATAATTTTTTATTCAATTTGTGGTGGAGGAGGTAATATTGAAGGGGTACGGAAGTCATCCACCACAACATTGTTTTCAAATCCATTCATTTCCAATGATTCGTTCATTTTCCCTCTATTCTATTTAGAAAACAATTTATATGGTGGAGTTGGTGTTTCTAAAATTGATAAAATGACATAAGGTGGACTCGAGTATTTTTGGGTCAGCATTCATGGTTGAAGTGTTATCCTAGTCGACTATTCGAGGAGATGTGGTTTGGGGTGCTGGAGGAATTATAAAATCACACACTCTTTAAATCAAAGGAATGTAATTCATTAATGATGTTTCATAAAATGAATTATCAAATATAATTTAGTCAATAAATAAATAATGAATGAACATGTATAATCCAATCTAGGACAAAGAACATTTTTCCCTAATTTCATATTTTCTCCATCTACATCAATATTTAGATTTAAAGTTTTCATTTATTATTTTAATATCACTATTTTCCAAAACCCTTAAATCCATTATTATTTTTAAATATTAAAAACTCCAAAAATAATTAGAATAGTTGAATTAGAATTCGTTATTGAACCATCTCTGATGCTCCTCAAGTGAGATTACCCTAGTCAGCCTCTATGTCACACTAGGAAAACATAGAAATTTGGATTTTCCAAACCTAGCGACAGTCTTGCGTCAATTATATAAGCATTAGAGAGTATCATTAAGTTGGGGAGACTGATTCCCATTGGTTGTTCTCAAAAGAGGGTGTTTTGTGTTATAAAAACATTATATCACATAGTTAGCAGTAGGTAAATCTATAATGGGAGATTTCCATAATTTCCAATGGGTTGTGAAGTAAGGAACCACTAAGATGTTCTATGACTTCAAGCAGCAGTTTTGGTGAAAATGGATTATTGAAGGTTTCTCCCCATTTGGGTCATCGATGACTTAAGAGGTAAGGGATGCTTTCCCCTTGTTTTTGGTATCTTTTGAGGATTTTGATTAGGTGGGGAAAGATGGCTTCCATTTAGAACAACCACCAAAACTAATTTCGATACATAATATGTTTCATGTATCTCAACTTTAAAAGCTTTTATCCGACCCATCTCATGTTATGAGTTGGTGTGATCTTGAAGTGGAACCTAGCTTATCTATGACTGAATGGATAGTAAGATTTGTAGATTCTGAGAAAATTGTACATCATAGGCGGATGATTCCTCTAGTGTGTGTAATATGGATGCATGACTATAAATATCCTGATATGTGAGAGAGGGAGTCATTTATGAGAGAATAGTGGCCTCATCTTTTTAATGAGGAGGCTTCATTATAGGCTTTTTAGGGTAGAAAGTTCTTTTGGTGGGGAGGCGGTAACATCCCATTACTCTTCCAGATATTTAAAAATACTATTCAAATAAATTATTAAAATATTATGTTAAATGGAAAAATGGTTTATCAGTGAAAATATGTGATTTTTTAAACATGTCATGGAATGGATAATCGCCCAATAAAAAGTCCAAAAAATTAAATTAAATATTTTATGTGTTAAAAACTAAGTAAGTATGTGTTTAATGTGCATGAAAAATCTTGGAGAAGAAGGAATAAAATTATTAAATAGAATATATTAGGTATGCACTATTTATTCAAAGTATTTACATAACTCTAAAACAACACATTTTTTTGGAAATCTGAGAGAAATTTTATGTCTGAAATATGGTGTTTACCCAAGGAAGGGTACACCATTCGAAGTCGATGGATATCTGAATGTCTCACTTGTGAGATAATGTTATTAAATAATATTAAATATATTATTTATTAAAAATAATTAAATATCTCTCAAATAATGTGTCTTATTGGAAATCTGAGAACACTAATGGGTCCATAATGATGGGTTTAAACTAGAAGGGGTATAAAATTTGTACATGTCTTGAATTTTTATGCCTCTCCCAAAAAATAACACTTCTTTGTTTAATTAATTAATTATTCCGAATTTTCATTAATAAAACATTACTATCGTTCAAATGGTTAATCGTTTGAGAAATATGAGACCACAATTGTTTCTAGATCATGTATTCACCATTGACATGGTATGTCATTTATTTTCAACGAACAATTGGTATCATTTTCACATTAAATTGAGATATTTAATTTTAATATTAATTATTTAATTATTTGATTATTTATTTTTTACAACAAATTCACTTTTTCTCTACGCACATTAGAAACACCATTTTTGACAGATGGCTTCACCCAAAATCTTTTGAAGCATCACGGTTTTTATCCATTTTAGATGCAATGTCTTAATCTGGATAAATTAAATACTCGACAATAGATTTTCAGTTGAACTGTGTATTAAATTAGAAGTATTAAATTGGGGATTTAAATGATCAGATTTTAGGGATCTTAAATCACAGTAAAACTTCTTCATCCTGTTGGTTGATATTTTCATGTCCGAATGATTTTAGATATCCTCTATGATTATCCTTGAAGCCCTAGTACTAATCACGTTCTCCTCTATCAGCTTCCAGTGTGGGCGTTCTTCTTTTGCATGGTGCACCTAGATAAAATGGGTTTTCCTATTTTATTTTATCTATTTAATTTTTTCTTCAATTTTTTTCATCTATAACAATTTAAAAAATTGGTAGATTTTAATATAAATGGTAAACCCTTAATTATAATCCGAAAATAATCTATGGACTTTTTCGAAGATAATCAAAAGGTACTTATGTGAATTCTGATAAAAGAATAATTTATAAATGAATTATCTAATGATAATATACACAAATTATCAAATGGATTATTCCAAAATTTTTCATTAAAAATATATTAGAAACAATCAGGTTATATTTATAAAGAATTAGTAGCAAATAAATATTGAATGAGACTATTGGATGTGAATGAAATATAATTATCAAATAATAAAATATAAATTATTATAAGATAATTTTCATTATCATTTTCTATACAGTTATGAAATACAATTATTTTTAGTTACAAAATTGTACGTTCATTGGGTTATCGAATGTTATATAAATCACTTTAAATTATCATTTTCATAATTGCAAAAAATTATCGAGGTTTAATTTATAAAATTATAAATTGATAATTTTATTTATGTTATCAAATATAATTGCTAAATAAATTAGGAAAAGATTTTGTTGAAAATTATCAAATGATAATTGTAATAATTTATCAAAGGATAATTTATCAAAACTAGAAAAGGATAAATAACATAGTTATCAAACAATAATTTCAATATTATCAACTGATAATTACAATGAATAATCAATATATAATCGTGTGTTATTTACAAATTATAATTATTAGAAGAATTTATCAAAGGAACGCTATTTAAATTAGAAATGTATAATTACAAAAACCAACCTCATGTTTTATTATTTTAATCTAAATATATTATAATATTGAATGTTCTTTTTAATTATTCAGATAAATATATTGAAATTTTGTGCATTAGCATAAAATTATAATCTAGATATTATCTGGGAGAGATAAAATGCAATCACATGTGATATGTTATTTCCTTGTGAAATAAAATACAGAGATATGATTATCGAATGAGGAATATAATTATTTTTATTGATATTTCTGGTTGATTCATGCATTAACATAAAATTATAATCCATAGATTAATAAGGATAGAGAAAATGTTATCGCATGTAATATTATACTTGTGAAATAAAATTTATGTTTTTGTTCTATGAAACCTTAATGAACGTCTAACATTGTTTTGTCGATTGTAATGATAATAATGTCTTGAGGAGGTATATTGTATCACACATGGTATATTATTGTTTCCATTTACATTGAAATACATGAGGTAGGTGGTTTAGTTCTAATTATCCAAATTCCTTATCCTTTTATTTCTTGATTTATCTCAATTTTTTATTTAACATAAATTTCACAAATTTACATTCAATTAAATGGATAAAAAAATTCCAGTTAATTGGGATATTTGAAACGTTTTTGGAATGGAAATTTATAAAACCCTTGATTCCATCTAATTGTATGTATTTATGGAAATTGGATGATTTAAATTGTACAATTTAAATTCTATATATGACGGAAATGGATTCAATTAAATTATTGAATTTAATCATGGAAATAATTTTTTTAATGATGGAATTGGTTCTGAATGTACTTCAAACTAGTAATCCTCCCTTTAAATGATTTAATAGAAATATAGAGGTTTTATCATGTGAAAAGGAATGTTTTTTAATAAAACATTTTTTGTTTTTAAATGGAAAGAAAATGACAATATTGAAATTGAAAAATGGGATTGATTGTATTTGTAATCAGTCCTAAAATTTCTCACCCTCAAAGTAAGAGCGCATGAAAGACAAAGGTAGTTAGTGAGTTATTTAGATACACTCTATGCTTTGACAACATTCTAAGACATACTTGCAGCGGGTCACTTCCCCGGCGGGTTGGTGACGAGTCTCCTTTGTCCAGTGTCATAAAGACGTGTGTATACACATTTTTTAGAGTTCACATAGAGAGTGGCGATAACTATTGGTGGTTAATAATATCATTTCATTTATTATATGACCATATTTCTTCTTTGTTTATTTTTATTTTAGATATAAATATATGCCAATTTTTGTTTAATCTTCTTACATGCCTTGGAAATTTACATAAAATGGTGTACATAATTATTTTATATAAACCCTTATTTTAGAAATATTCCATCATTTGTAAAATCATTACATAAAATATTGTTTCCATCATTTGAAAATGTATATAATGTTTTGTCTAAATTTGATATTGAATTACAAAATCCATTTATTTGAAAATTGGAATTTTTTATGGGTAATCTGTATTTGGGATCTAATATGGAATATTTGGGGGTGTCCAACTGGGCATAGGCGCACACCCTAATTTTGCCTTTGGGTGTTTGTAGACATTATTCTTCAGGGTTTGAGCAAAGGGAAGGGATCTCATGGAGAGGAACCCGTTATTGATCATTAGTCATGGTGAGTTATGCCCTTAAGAACTTTTGGGTTATTTTCCCATTTTACTAATTTGGATTTTATTCCTCTTTGTATTCTGGTACATTTCTCCCAGTGGAGTTTTTTTATTAGGCATACTATCTTGTTTCTATTCTTTCACATTTTTGGGGGGAAAATCATTCCCACTTGCATGTTGTGTGATGATATGTGTTATTCACCATTCCATGGGATCAAGATTGATCTTTAGGCTCTGTTAGGGCCATCTCAGTTATCAGGTTACTAGGGTACCTTTATAGGTTCATGATAGTTTATGTTTCCATGTTTCTGAAAACACTAAACCTATACAATTATGGCGTGGTATTGATCTATTTTGTAATAAATACTCTAAAATTTGGAAATAATATATATATATATATATGTAATGTGTGGAATGTTATATGTTTTCGGTTATTTACCTTTTCACATTCATTATGGACAGTGAATCATTATTAATGGAATTGTACTTAATCGTTACTGATCATTTGATCTCAAACATAGTTTGATTCCTTTTTATTGGATTCCTAGAAGTTTAGTATAACTGATATGTAATAATAATCTAGAAGAAATAATTTTATATTGATTTACTTTAAAAGACATTGTAATTTTTTTATTCATTTGTAATACCAGGCTCATGTATGTATCTTGTTTATCCCAACAAATAAACTTTTTGTCCATTTGGATTGTTGTTTCCTTCGATCTTATTCTATCATAATGGAAGTAGGCACCGACTCTAGGATTCTCGTGTTGGGATCATAGTTGAAAGGGGGATTTTAGGAAATCACCTAAGCTGTGTCACAGGTTTTCATCATATAATTGGGATGATAGACACTTAGATTAATTCTATGGGATGTGGATGATATATTTCATAATTTCACATTTTTATGGGATGTAGTTTGTGAGGAATATAGCTTCTTTTTGACGATATTTTTTACTTGTGTCATGTGAATAGGGGATACCTTATCCATTTTATTGGGTAAAGATATATTTTCATGATATTGGAAAGGACATGTGAATTATCCTGAATGGGGATCCATAGATCCCATGTGTTATAGAATATCCCAAATAATGATTTCATGTGAAAAATTTAAGGTGGTCATTCTTGGAACATGAATCATAGATTATGGTCATAGACTTTGGTCCATAGGGTGAGAATCCCAAAGGGGTTATGTATGGAATTAAAGAATGAAAACCCTATGTGAATTGATTCCTTGAGGCTCTGATGCCACACAACACTTTCCCATAGAGTATTTCACTCAGTTTAAACTCATGACGATTGGACTTGCACTCCCAGCATAACGACAAAGTGTTCAGACCTTGGGATTGATAAACCCGGAATGACAGACATTACACGGCAAACTAATAACATGATGTCCATTGAGTTCTAAGGATCCCAATTTATTCTAATACCTTCCTTAGGATATGAAAATTAATTTATAGATATAATTATTATATTTTGAATTCCATGTTTAAGCTCATAGAATTTTGAGAATGTCATATAAGCCTATCAAGTGGATATTTGTGGTTGGGAATAGTGGAAAACACATGATGAATGAGGGATAAGGATGACCAATACCATAGAACACATTCCTATGATTACATGTATGTTGTTTTGAGTCATGATGCTTGGATATATTCTCATAGTTTAATATCATCATATTTGTACCATGAATCTTATTTTATAGTCATACAGTTTGGACCATGAGGGATTCTCTCTCACAAAAATTACTTAGGGATAACCCCTTCTGGATTCATATGTCCACATGAGTTGTTCTCAATAATATAATCTAAGAGAATAATTCAATTACCATTGCTTTAAAGGGAAAAACAATGAGGTATAGAAACAGAAAAAGAATCCCACAATAGAGATTATAATATTAAAGACGTGCATTGTGAAAAGAGGGAATACCATAAGTGTGGGAAAAAACATCTAACCATGTTCAAAACACCTATTTTCAACCAATTTAAGATAGAGATTAGGATAACTAATATAAGATCTACAATTATCTGAGTTCAAAATATGGGATCTACTATTTCTATTGATGGTCCTTTGAGATGTAATCCCAGGATAGCAGGTGAGGTATTTTTTCTAGAAATAGATCCACTAGTGAATATTTTTCAAATTTATGGATGATGGTTATACAAATCAAGGATAGCGTATTGTTCCTGAGATATGGAAGTTTATGAATCTAAGATCAGTTGTATTACTTTCACATTGGTGAGGGTGTCATATCATCACACATTATGAGGAATCCCACATTCAATATTGGTTTATGTGTGGTTCATCTCATAATTATTAGATGAGGAATCCGGATTTCAAATGTGTTAAGTTACCTTCTCATACATATTTTCTGAGTCATCCCAATTTCATGATAGGTAATGTGTGGTTCAACGTCGTAAGATGGGGATGTTTAGTTTGTAAAAATAATGTTTTGTAACGTGTAATATAGGGATGGTTACTTTTTTTACTCATTTATCACTGAACATGGGTTATGGGTTTCCCAAGATGGTTCACATGACATTGAAAAATGATAACCCAGTGTGAATAGAGAACCATACAAAACATTCACCCCCTAAAACCTTGAAAACCTATACCTTAAGTTGATATTGTGAACAATAAAAGTTATTTTGGAACCAATGATGAGTCGATGATGTGGATAAAACCATTTTTAAGCATCTCTCTATCACAACATATCCCATGAGGACGGGAATCTATCCATGCATAGTTCTAAGACATGGTATGGTAGGAGACTAGCACTGGAAGGAGGATATACTCTCAGATAAGGATATAGAGTCTTCTCACAGGATGATATGAGACATCCAAATTATCTAAAATGTTATTATATATATTAACATCAGATTTTGGGGGTGTTTTTTCATCCCATATTTTTCATTTAGGGGAACCGAGTTTAATATGGGGTGAAATCATCTCTCATTAAGAGGCATCCTTATTTTTTCATAGGGTAGGATCACAGTTTAATATCATGCGCTGTGAAGAACGATCTATGAATTATTCAATAATAATACCATTCATATCATATATATTACAGGATATAAGGTCATTTAATCCTATTATTGGTTCGTGGTAATTAAATGGGGATTATACTGAAAAAGTTACATGTGGGAGCATTTGAAAGGAAACAACACTACTGGTAACAAATATATTAAAGGTGAATCTTCCACATGGCCTAAGGTTGAATAGTTGAGTAAATAAAATGTATACCATGAGGATGTGAATAAATCCATACATAGTTCTATAATGAGGGTATAAGTATAAGTTTCACCAGGGATGATTCAATACATACGAGCGAAATTTGAATTCACATAGTTTAAGGTTGTAATGCTCTGTCCATGGAGAGGTGGATTCACGAATTTTCATCTTGTATGATAGTTTTATCTGATTAAAATGGATTAAATTATTTCGTGTACCACATATTTGAATCCTATAGTTGTTCACACACATTTTAAAGTCATATGGTATGGTCCATTGAAAATTGTTTAATTTCATGTTTCCTAGAATACAATGTGGATGTTTGTTCTAATGGTATGTGTGTGTCACGAAAAAGGTATAACATGACATGAATAGAGCCAATTAAGTCTGACATAATAAAAAATTACTAATATGTAATGACAACCAAATTTACATTAGTAGTTATTAGCGTAGGAGGAAAATGATTAATGTAATGATGCTTGGAATAGGAAAACATTGGTCAGAAGGGTGTCAATGTCGCACGAGAGAGGTAAAACCTGACATGAAAGGATCCATGGAGGACCAAATACCACATGAAAGCCTTGATATTAACTAAACATAGTTTATATTCATAATTTTTGTACCATAACTAGGGCCATGGGGTGAAGTATTTATAAATTTGCTCCTGGCTCTAAAGATGAAAAGTATTTCCAACGTTGTATATCTCATGATGATGGCAATCAAGAAAAATCTAGTTATGAAGAATGGAATTGTATGAGAGTTAAAATGCTGGGGAAAATCTACTCTGGAAGTGGAATTGAGGTAACCCATATTCGTGGTGTATCCCATGGTCATAGAAATGGGTAAGTCTACAGTTTAATGTCATGTGCTGTGAAAACTTGTTTTTTTCATCTCATATCTCTAAAGGAATACTAGTTTAAAATAGGGTAATATCCTCTTGGATAGTCCAATACATTCATATAGGGTATCTCATTTTTTAAATGGGTTATTATCATATCTCATTCAGAGGCTTCTTTGTCTTATATGCGGTAAAATCCTTGTTGTTCATCATGTGTTGTGGACATCAAGGTCTATAGTTTAATGTCAAAGAATGTAAACTATAGGAATCTAAATTTGGTTAATGTCTAATTCTTGTCCCTTTTATGTATTTTATGTTCATATATCATGGACCATTGGATCTTATTATTTAGGGTCATAGATTTTGGAACATGGGATATTAGTTTTTATGTCATATAGTTTGGACCATGGCTGTAGCATCACAAACCGATATTTATAGTGTCTTGGAGGGACAAATCTGACATGAAAGAAGGCCATAGACAACCAATATCCTGAAACACTTGCCTAATAAGGTTCATATATATTTTAATTTTATTTTTCATGGTATTTCAATACCATACATGATGTACTCCTTGAGAAACCAGACACTGGTGGGAGGTGTGATAATCTCTTCATCAATGGTGACCAAAGAGTATGCACTATTGGATTATTTCTTACATATGATGTATGGTATTTACCTATTGGAATTGAATATTTGATTAATCTTCCCATGTATGATCAACAGGTGGAGAGCTAGTTCCATGATACATTGTAGGAACAATCAGAGGAAAACCTTCTTATTGAACACTCTCAGAACATTATTTTGGTGCCTTTATAGATTCTTCATGGTTGGGAGCCCATTTTTTAGGGATTTATAACACATATTGGGAATTTTTTCATTAATTATAGAATATTAATTTTTTAAACAACTATATTGTGAAATTTAAACTATACCTCAATGGGTATGACACCTTCAATTTTGTACACTAAGCAATATGGGTCACATGGGTGGAATTATAAGTCGTCGTCCGATAGGACCAGAAGGTGTTGGGGAGGTTTTTGGAAAAAATTTATTTTCTATGCCAACCATATTATACAGAATGATATAGTGAGTCTTTCTTAATTACAAAATATTTACATTTACTAACACATTATCGAGGGAGACATAGTTGGAATGATTATTTTTCTTGGGTTACAACTTCTTTAGCTTGGCTGCCCGAATGTTGGTTATATTATATATGATAATATCACGAGTAACTCCAAAAAATTGATGATATGGGAGCATAAAAATTGATCATGATTTGTTCTTTGACTGACAGGATAGGAATTACTTCTTACAATGTGTTGAAAAAATTATTCATTGTTAGAATAAACATTCATAGGTTATCAATCAATGGTGGGTACATCTCAAAAACATCGAGTACCCTTAAAGAAAAGAGATATGAATACATGGTGGTGTGGAGGATCTAAAGTGTTGAATTGCTAAAATTTTATTTTATTTGAAATGCATTATACTTATAGGAAATCTAATGCAGTCACGAAACATGGTTACCCAATAGTTGCCCAGTCTCTAAATTGGGTGGGAGAGATTCAATTCAACCTAATGTTTATCATAAAACATGACATGGAATTAAATAATAAACATGTGAATCTCATAAAACTGGATAAAATATATGATAACACCATCAATTCTACATCTATATATATTCTTCTCATTGTTATGCCAACTCTAGAGGTTTAACTACACTTCACGTCATTAGACTAATTCACACTCAGCTTAATTTATTGGGAGAATACCACATTTTAGATACTCAAAAAAAGTTGTTCTACAATCATTCATTTTCACTACTATGGTAAGACCTGAGTGTCTAGGTATAGAATCATAAATTCCCAAATGGTTTACCTTGTTTTTGTCATCATTATTAAAACTAGAGTGGGCGATGACCCTTTAGTGTGCCACCTGAATGAACCAATAATATAGGTCAGGATCTGTGAGGGATGAAGCAATATAGGATATGGTGTCGATTCAAACATTTGGTTAATGAGGTTTATGAATCACATAAAAATGGTTGGAAAATATTCCATAGTATGAAAGGTTCTCTAAAATAGGGGAACTACCTACTGATTTCCGACAATTTAGTTATCATTAATATGATAGATGACTAACATGGACTGTCCCTTAACATGAAATTAGGGAAAATCAATCTCAATGTATAGCTTGATACTAATATTGAGATACTGATACTCTACCCCATTATTGGTCAAGAATTCTGATAATAATAAAGAGTATGTTGTGATTTTTTTGTGCATGAGTGATGTGAAACATTTCCAAAATAACTATGTTAAGCTTGGGAACATTGAGTTTTTTATTAGTTAGAATCCAGGAGACACCATTCAAATGAATCATTAAATACAGTATATCCAGATCCACATAAAGTATATCCTCATCTATGAAATCAATTTCAATGGGATGTTCTTTATCGGTTGGATGGGTGGATTTAATGTCTAGCAATGCAAGGCCCTTGATGGATTTTCTGGAGAAATCATAATTTCAAAATGCTGAAGGATAACTACCCAGGATTCCAACATTCCCAATAACATGGGTTGATTTAGTAAATAAATAATTGGTTCCAATTAGGATACCAGATGTATCTCATGATGTTTTAAATAGTGTCACAATATATTAATTGCAAAAAATAGTGCAAGGAATCCCTTCTCAATATGGGAGAATCAAAAACCCATTTCATGGTGAATGTGATTAATAGAGTATAAAATAATTTTTCTACACTCTTTGTTCTTTTGGAAAAAAAGGCACAAAGGGAGCATTCGAGGGTGGCCACAAAGAGTAGTATAGGAATCCCTAAGACTAGTGGCATTAGAACCAGATGCTTTAGATTAAACTGATTTATTTATTCAAACACAACCTAGAATTCATCATCCCACTAGTAAGTGGTTCAATTATTAATGAGGCTTGAAATGTGATTAAATGTTCTGTGCATATTTAAGAAGAATTGAAATATATAGGTTAAGTGGATTTTGAGGTCTCGCAGATCCCAGAGATTTCTTAGGGGAGGAATTTGGTTAATCTCTTTGATCTTCTCTAGTTTTATCTCAATTCCTCTGAATCATATGAAGAATATGAGAAAATTTCTAGAGTTATCCTTGAATGCATATATAAAGGGGCTTATCGTGGAATTATTGGAGTGTATAACTTTGAATACTTTCTCATGTTTTTTTATGGTTTCCTAACAAAGGTGACATTTGACCACCAAGTCATCCATGTATAATTCCACCAACATCCCATGGATTGGTTTGTAGAAGTTTTGTATACCACGTCGATAGATGGATACATAATAATTCTAGAATAATGGAATCATGTGATAGTAGATGGTCCGTTGGGGTTCACTAGAGGTGGGGGGATCTTTGTCCTCTAGTTCCATCCAGATCTGGTTGTACCCAAAAAATATAACTATAATGGAGAGGGCATGGATATTATATTTTCATCGATTAACAACATTTTCACTGGAAGGGAAAAATCAAAAATCCGAAAATAGTGACTGAGGTCCCGAGATTTTAAACAGAATATAATCTTCAAATTATCCTTCTTGAATCTAATGATGTTTTCAATACATTCGGGGTACTAGATAGATTAGATAAGATAAATAGCGTCGACCTTGACCATGTAACCATGAGAGGGTTTCATCTTTATAGGGGGATTATTGAACCCTTGATGACCCACTAGGAGACCAGGATGGTGGATGGAGACTTGAGAATCCTTTCCCGGAAACTCATAATAATCCAATGTGAATATATCACAGTTTTACATTAGTAAAGATACCAATTGTTGATGCTCCTCCAGTTACATGGTTGTACTAATCGACATTGAACCCATATTTCAATTTGTAAAAAGGTTCACTTGATCTACTCATCAACTATGGTAGAGACATCCTCTTCAAATATAGTGGGGGATTCATCCAAATAATTTTTTCTTCTAAGGTTGGAGAGATACTATGAGGAGCTAGTTCATCCAGGATATTTGACTAAGGGGAAGCACTAGTACCTACATGGGAAGACAAAAAGCATCTCTGAAGGGATCTTTCTCTATTGAAACTATGGTGATAGAAGCCTTTAATTTAATTCCATCCAGCCTCACACTATGTGGTCTATTCATTTTTTTAAATAAATAGTTTGATGTTAACTTCTAATGATTCAAAATTTCTCTACATAACATGTTGAAATGCTGATAAATGGCGGTCAATGGAATAATATATCCATACTTTGAATGATTAGGGGATTCTACTATCACACGGTTTAGTACTATATAGGATTAAACTGTAATATGTTGTAGTTACATCATTTTTAGGAGATTTATACCCTCTTTCTTGGAGATAACAAAAAAATCCATGATTTTGTGTATAAGGCCCCATCAAATGTAAATGAACAGTGAAAGCTTCATTTATATCTTCCCACAAACTAAATGTTGTTGTCATCATATAATTTTTTTTTCATAACTCTGTCCATTTAAACAAACTTTCCCTCACAATTTTATTTTTTATAATCTATATATAAGGATTCATTGGATTTTAAGATAGTCACATCACAATAGATAATTTTTACTCTACTTTTGAGGGAGTACTTGTGGAATTAGTGATATGAGGAGGATGACTCTGGATGAAAGTAAAAATTGGGCCTACATAACAACATGATATAGGTGGTATATTATGAGACAACCATCAATTCAGTATTTGATACCATTCCATAAATCTAGTTATTCAACTACACCTTATCACAATGTTCTTCTTTAGTATATTGAAAACCCAGAAATGTTAGGTAAGAGGGATTTGGATATGCTTCGGTGAGTTATTGCATGTGAAACTTTTGGGTTGGGAATAGGTTTATCCTATAACTTATTTACACTATGAAAGAATGGATCTCCCTTCAATCAAACTATACTATAATGTATAGTAGGACTATGTGCCACTACATTAGTGTGTCATCATCTTCACCATAGAACAAGTAGTATTTCCATTCCACTTGCTCAACCATCTCTATATAGTAGGCCACTTTAGTATATACATTATATTCATACTAGAGAATGATTTTAAGGGATCTTTCAAGGTTCTATCATATTTAAATTTATTAGAGGATGTTTTTGAGGATTTAAATCAACACAATAATTCCATATAGCTGCCTAAAAACATCATACATCCTTCCCAAAGGAAAAATTTAACCCACATGAGGTCCTGATTTTCTTGGGGTAGAACAATTGTTTTTTATTATACCCCTGGGGTCTATCTCGTGTTTGAAAAATGCTTCTGGTGGCTAGATGATTTTAACGAACCATTTCCGACTGACTATTAGTTGGATCATATTTTTCTTGGGATGGATGCGGATACATACAATGTGGCCTCAAATGAGATATTATATCCACTAATATAGTTGAAAATTTAGTAGTTCTTGGTGATGGAAACATAATGGAAAATTATTTTTCTTCTATATGAACAACATTTTTCCTAGTCTCAATGACATGAATTTTTCAGTTTGAGGCAGTACCATGGGAATTTTAAAGATTCTCATGTCCTTTCCCTTTTCTTATTTGTCATCATCTATAGGTATATATTGGATTTACATTGTATTACTCACTATATGGAATTGTGAAGTTTACTACTCGCTTAAAAATAATCATGGAGGCATACCCCTACTCATAAAATGTGATTCCATTAAATTCATGGAAGACACTAGGAACAACTCCCAACATAGGGGCTATAAAATTTATTTGGGTGAGATAGGACATTTGCATGGTTGTGTAACTGTAATATGAACTATGATATTGGTTCCTACACATGTGATAAATCGAGGGTTGTTACATTGATGCAGAACAAAATGACTATGGAGGTTTGGGAACCATATGAGTTTTTTTCTATCTTAAACAGGAACTGATGAAAACATGGGCATGGGAAAATGACTATTTAGCCAACCATTCATCATATTTCTAATTTTTGTAGTTGTAATCCTCCATTAATCCACTTGAGTATTCATTTTTTTCATCAAGAGAAATATAAATATTTTCAACCTATGTTATGATGTAACCCAAATTAACTAATCCAAGATCAACATTTTCTGAGATCTTTTACTTGAACACATAGAATTCTGGGATAGTATGTATAATAATACAATTGTAAAAGAAATGAATTAGGTGATTAGTTTAACTGTCCTATTGTGGATTTTATCACTCATGATGATCTATAATCCACTTCTCTATAAAGTAGAAAATGATTTCCAAAACCTAAAAATACATAAATGAATTGACATTTTTTCGCCTGTCATGAAAAATAAATTTCGGATCCTAGCCTTCATGAGGGGATGAAGAAACATTTTCTCATCTAGGAAGCTACTCATGGATAATTGATACCAAATGGTTCTATGATTGGTGATTCTACTATTGATAGGGTTATAATCGACAATGTTTCTTGGTATAAGGGGCCAATTACTCTTATGTATTGGGGGACCCTACCATTATAGTAGTGGAAGTCTCTACCTAAACATGTCTTCTCCATGGAGCGGGATGATACAATGGATTTTATATTCTAGTCGGCCACAAGGCTTCATCAAGACACTGAGCCATATCAAAATATTCTCAGATCACACATTGAATGTTTTTGGTGATAATGGTGGGGACTAGCTCAATCATAACACTCAATAAACACATTACTAGTGGTTATTCTCCAGTCAGCGGCATGTGGAGTTAGTATGTGTGGCCATTACAGTAGGTGATGAAGTCATTGACTTGCTCATCATGCATTTTTATCATAATAAGAAGGATGAAGTACTTGTATTGCATGTTGTGTAGTAGAACTGGTAGATTAACTATTTATTGTGGTATTCTAAAGAAGTGACAGACCATATAGGTTGATGGCTATACCCAATGATGGCATGTCCTTCCAGAATCTGAAGAAAAAAATTAATCTCTCCTACTATTTTGGGGTACCCATCATGGCACCAATCCTTGATATGAAGTGGTAAAAGTGTTTAATAGAATCATAAATCTCATGAATGCATCAAATATGGGATTCCAAAAATTTTGGGGTGCTAGATTTTTCCACCCACATCAGTTATGGATTTCTATTAGGCGAGATCACAATATGTCATGATTCTAGGTCCTAAAGGTAATTGGTGAGAATGGATATAAAAAAATCATAATTAGGGTCACTATCATAATAGGAGTCCTTGAACACCATGGAATTTATTTTATCATCAACCCGGTGATTAGTCTCATCAAATTATAGAGAAATATGGCCGGAATCTCATGGTGGATAATTAAGCTTCTCAGGTGGTTATGGGGAATCATACCTTAGCTGGTTTCCATATACTCCCACCTCTTCTCTTATTTCATGCACAAGTCCAACATGATCATCTATGAGCATCTATAAAAGGAGTACTTGTTGTCCCACTTGAGGATAAAATGGGCCCTAATGGGTGTTTCCCTAAACCAGGAGCTGACCAGTGAGGAGGTCAGTGATGATCCATTATTTCTCTTCAAAATGTTAGAGAAGGAATACAACTATTAGACTTACATATATTTTTGGTGAAATCATAAATGGATTTGAGGGATCAAATTTCTACTTGGCCTTGTTCCGGTTTTAAATTGTGGGTAGTATTACCTCTTTGGGGGGATCATGGACACCGCGTGTCTCCCTCTATAGAAGTGTGGGGACCCTTGTCTAAGTGTCTTCCTTGTACTATCCAATCCCTTGGGGTGGATCTTCTCTATCAATACCTTTATTTATTCCCATATCCCTATGATTCACTAAAAATTTGGGATGAACATATTTAACATAATGGTTCTAAGATGAGAATTGTGATCATCATCATGTAGGTAGGGCTTCCACAAGATATCAATCAAGTGAAGAGAAAATTTCATTCCCCATCATCTAATCTTCACATTAAGAGATGATTTTCCATAATCTGGTAGAGCACTATGAGTCATTTCAAACATATTTTTTGGAGATTAATATGGTATCAAAATGTATCAGGGTGTTTATCCATGTTTAATGTTATAAACTCACCCCTTAGGACCTGATGTTTAATGGACTAATGGTTATTATGATTACTTGAATAGATCAACTAATTGTTGCAGATGTGATGAAACATCACAAATATGATCCGGTAGAAACAGATGGGCTAGAAAAAGGTATGATACTGTGGGATTTCAATGTTGGTATTTGCTGGTAGACAGAACACCATTGAAAACTGGTCAGTGGAGAGAACCTTTCATAAGCCTTCTTTCATGGAGTTAGGGTCTTACTCTTGGTGAGACTAAACCCCGATCAGCACTGGACAATATTTCGGTGGTAACATCAATGTGGATCATTTATACTACTATTCTATCTTTGTAGGAGTCATTGCATGAGTCAAATATTAATTTCACACTATAATGTATCATAGGAAGGGGGAGGTGCGTAATAGCAACCACACACCTTTGATGAATGAGGTATTATACACCTCCTCATGCACAATGGCAGAAACATTCATATGTGTCTTAGTAGAGTGCTCATCATCAAAACGAATTCAATCTAGACCACAGTTTATCTCCCAAGACTACTGTATTGGTAGAGAGGATGGATACTAGTCGAAATGGTGGTGGATACATTGTGAGCCCTTGTAAGGGGTCTAGACCTTCCTCGACCCACAAGTACATGCAGATGGATCTTCAGATCCTATGGTTCCTAGAATCTAGGATGGTCAACATCAATCCTCAGGATCCTTCCCCATACTCTGGGAGTGGGGTTTTATACTCTATTATTTGGTATTAATTCCATATGTAATATGATAGATCAATGATATCCAATGTGACTTAGTGTTTCCCATGATTTCTCACTTTATGGTGAGTGTCTCCCATCTTCCCTGGGAGGGTTCCCTAGTACATGATATATCATTGGAACATGCATGACCTTTTTGTTGGAATATGGTAATAGGGGAATCAACCCCTCTATGGTTGGTATTGGAAATGTGTATAAATTTTATGTCGAATTTCATTGGATCAAGGATTACCTCTTCTCCGATTGGTGAAGGAGTAGAGAAGACCTCCACTCTCATTGCAAGAAACACGGTGAGGACCTACATGTTAAGAACATGGTGTATAGAGATGACCTTCATACTTGTTTTTTAATGTGTTGGGAGGACCTCTGCTATAATTATTGATTATAGGGGAGGAAATCCACATGAGTGGGTGGTAAAAACTAGAAGACAAATTTTTTGGTAATTTAATGAGAAAGGAGGGGTGCTTCTAGTGCTAATGACTGTACGAGGAGGACGACCACCACACCGAGTCTCATTATCACATGCTTGAATATAATGGAAATCAGTGGCTCTAATGAATATAGGAGTTAAATTTTCATTCTAATGACATGAGAGGGGTCAATATCTAAATAGGGATAAGCTAGATCTGTATTCTCCTATTCTGTGGACCTAGATGGATTTAGATATGGTGGAAGCACCCACTAGGGTAATATAAGTTACCCCTTTTATAGAAACTTCTTAAACCTTCCCCCAATGTTGGTGTTGGATTCATCATACTAGGGCCATCAATGAAGGGGTGATGTCCACATGTAATTTAGTTTATTTATTTGGTCCATGTTGGAACTGATAAGGCAGAGTGGGAGCCCTATTTGGTGGATCAACCAGATTAGTAACAGTTGGGGAAACATGAGCAAATCACACCTCCTCATCGTTGGGGGCGTGAGTCTACGAAGCACTCATATGAGAGAATCCCAAAATAATATGATGTTTAAATAGGTGGTCATTTCCACCGTTGTTCCCTTAAGGAAAATAGTATTGATGAGTAAATGATTCCTCATGGTCCTGTTGAGCTATATCACTCATGGGAATTACCCCTCTTATTGGTACCAATGTATGAGGGTATCGATCTCACTCCCCTGGATGATCTAAGAGGGTGAGATGAGGAATGGATTCCTGATAGCTAAAGTCATGGTGGAAGTTTTGTATGCCTCGATGTTGTGAAGGAATTCCACAAAGTCATTTCTATTACCCAAAACAAGCTTCCACAAGGATATAGATTTCTCATAGTTGGAATCTTGTAACTCATGTAGAGTTAGTCATTAGTGCATGCACAATAAAAGTGATTCTCAGTCCCCCAACATAATCCAATCTTCAGAAAACAGATAAATTTACATGCTAATGTTTTCATATACTATGGATTCACAATTCTTACCACACTAATTCACATGTAAATTTCATGTTCGTTCGAATATTTTTTTGTTGGGTCCTGGAACTTTTGGCCTCAATCATATTACATGAAAAGTATACTATTTCACTAACTCCACTATTCCCCATGTTTAGTTGAATAGAACCATGTTGGGTTGGACATTTATTATCCAAAACATTCATTGGGGCCTTCCTATATATAAAAATTATCTCTACATTTATGTTTCTCCACATTCCAAATTAAAATGACATATAATATTCATGACATTCATTGGTGATTTCTTAACCTTTATCAAAATGGGATGATGGGAAATCAGTTCCTCCTTCCATAATTTCCTCATGGGAGATTATTCCCTAGTTTGGGTCTCCCTTGTTGAATTAAATAATTTTCATGGAAAAAATTCATGTCATAAACTCAATATGGTTATTGGTTAATTGCATTTATTCGGTCTTAATTAGGTGGAAACCATTGATTAGGAGTGTAGTAACATTGAGATATCTTGATAAGTATCGACATTAGGCTCATTAGTCACTTGTATTCTTCTTATTAGGAGGGAATATCAAGGGGGGGGGGGGGGGGTTCTTAGGTGTGGAACCCAAGGATCATAGGTCGATCACAAGGCATCTGAAACCATTGGAAAAAGTCTTCCTATTATTTTTACCTATGGTATCTCTTGTTCATTACTTGGCGTAGGTAGTATTGGTGTGGTCACAATTTTTAGGTCCTATATAGATGGATGAAAATGTTTTGTAGAGATAGATTATAGAATGATATTGACATCAATTTTTTATGGCATGGTCTAACAAATCAGTGATGCGATATTGATTATGGAGGAATTCCCTATGAGTGAAGATATCACACCTGGATAGTATACTATTGGAGTAGAATGTATCATAAAGGTGAATGAAGAGTCATGGATTAGAATAAACTTTGGAATCATATCCAATAGGTGCATCCATAGGGGTGATGATGACACACATGTATATTTTACTTATTGATTATAATGACCGATGGTGGAATATCCAATTTTTTGGATCATAACGCCATGTTGAGGAATATCTAAGAGGTGTTCACATAGGAAAAAATGTGCCACACCTAGGTTTATTAATGTATGTATTAACCATCATTGAGGCTTCCTACATACCATAATTTCATGATAGGGGAAAAACCCCATGGACTTTATTGCCACAGTTTAGGGAAGTCTGATAGGACATGTCCATGTGGTTTTACATCAAATAGTAAGGATGCTCGTGTTGTGAAATAATTTTTGATGTAGGATGGTGTGAGGATAACATGTATAATCATCCCTTTTCAAGTTTATTTATCATTGGTAAATGGTGTGTGGATTATTCATGGATTCTTCCCAACCATTGTGGATTTCGTTACGACCAAACTGATGTAAGAGATGGTTTGCAAGGATTGTCATTTGTTGATATTGAGAAAGTTTTCATAAAGGAAAGACACCTTGAATTTCTAATAATTTAGAAGCAAGAAGTTTGAAGTTCGGAACTAAGTACATTGAACATTCTCAACCTAGTGTTCGAAGATTTCAGAGTCTGGAATTCAGAGTCTGGAATTCATAGTCTGGAAATTTAGATGTTAAGAACCAGGAAATTGCACATTCATGAAGGCTGACTAATAGGAGATGTGAAGGCATTAATTGTGATGATTCTTTGCTATTTTGTATCTCAAAGGATATTAGTATATGCAGGTAATCATGATACAAGAAAAATATGAGTGGATAAGTCATTCCGAGAATTGAAGAAGTGAATCAGAGAACCAGAAGTCGTTCCAAGAATTGGAGGAGTCTTACTGGGAACCGAATGTTGTTTTGAAAATCATGAAGAGCCATTTCGAGAATCGAAGAATTCGTTATGAGAACCAGAAGTGAGCAGTCAAATTCTAAAGTCAGAAGTGCGGAGTTGACTTCCTGAACATAAATTGCGTAGTCTACTTCCTTAATAAGAAGATCATAGAGAGATCTTTGGAGTCTACATCCGGAATCCGAAGTTCGTAGCAAGAAGTTCAGAGTCGTCATTCTGAATCAGAAGATTGAAGCGAGAAGTTCAAAAGTCAACTTTCTGAATAATACGTTCGTAGAGAGCTGTTCGGAGTCGATTTGCTGAAGAAGAAGTTCATAGTGAGATGTTCGAAGTCGACTTTCTATAGAAGATATTCGTAGCAAGAAGATTGGAGTTGACTTCCTGAACTGAAATTTCATAGCCAGAAGTGCAGTGTCATGCCGAGAATTGGTGATGTTATACTGAGAAGTGGAAGAATGTCAAAGTTTCAAGAAGGGAGAATCTGAGAAAGTGATTCCGAGAAGACAGATGGGTGAACCCGAGAATGTGATTACAAGAAGTCAAAAGAATGAATCCGAGAATATGATGTTGAGAAGTAAGAAGAGTGGATCCAAGAAAGTGATACCGAGAATCTTGTGTAACAATGTCAGATCCGGAAAAGGCCAATGTTCTAAATCGATAGAAGTGGAAGAAGATTCAAGATGATTCTAGAAGCATTGACATAGTCTTAATTACTCTGAGATTTTAGGAGAAATTAAGATTTGGGTGAATTTATGTGAGCAGGAAAATATTTTGGTTTCCTGCCTAAGAATACATTGGAGCACCTATAAAAGGAGATCAGTGTGCAAATAAATGTGTGATGAAAATGTAGTGAGAGAAGCTCTGATAATCTATATTGAAGAAGAAGTGTTTGGCCGATAGAGTTTCATTGATATTTAAATTGTAACGATAATTTGATACTGGTTGACACCATATTGAGTTTCTTGGATTTAAGAATTCAGAGTGAAGTATTTGGAGTGCATATTCGGAATGGGGAATTAGTACTAGGAGTCACCGTATTGAGTTTCTCAAACTGAGGAAGACTCGAATTGAAAAATCAGAGTGAAGAAGAAAATCTGGAATGAAAAATCCGGAGTGGATAGTCGGAATGGGGAATTAGTACTGGCCGTCAACGTATTTAGTTTCTCTAACTGAGGAAGACTCGTATTGAAGAATCAGAGTGAAGAAGAAATATCGGAGTGGAGATTTTGGAGTGGAGATTCAGAGTGGGGAAGTTTGGACAGTAATTGAATTATCTCAAGTCCAAGGAGTCCTTGCCTCTCTTCTGGGTAATGCAGTGATGATTTGTGATGAACATGCTTACACTTTTGTTTTTGAAAGGAACTGAAGGTAACAAAAGTTGTTGCATGAAAATAGACTTTTCCCTATTGTGCTAATAGGGTGAACACACACTGGAGTGATTGTTTCATAGTGCTTCACAAGTGAAAGGGTATATCCTACTCGTTGTAATCCAAGGATTGATTCTTAGTGGATTGTATGGTGGTGGATTGTTTCCAATCATACCAAGGAAGTATCTATTCATATTGAATAGTGAACCTTGTAAATTGATGTGTTCCTTTGGATGTGTTTTTTTTGTTTCTCAGCAGGGATGTATATATTTAACATGAGACAAAGGTTGTTCTCTTTTAAGGGAATTTAAAAACTGAAAAAGGGGGACCACTGATTCACCCCCCCCCCCCTCTCAGTGGTGCATTACCTAAACTGTTTCCTTATAAGTGGTATCAGAGGGAGGTTTACTTTTTTTTCCTTGCTGATGGAGAATCTGAATTGTGTTAATAGTAAAGGCATTGCAGTATTCAATGGTAAGAATTATCACATCTGGAAGGATAGAATGCTGCCGTATCTCATGTCTATTAGTTATGAAGTTCTTGAAGCTACAACAGGTGAGTTTCCCCCCATTGAAGACAATGTTCCACTTACACCTATTGACAAGAAGTTTCTTGAGAATGATGGAATATCCAAGAATGCTATATTGTCTTCACTTTCTGAAAGTGAATTCTCGAGAGTAAAAGGAGTGGCCACAACAAAAGGTATATGGGACAAACTAAAAAACATATACAAAGACAGTACAAAAGTCAAGAATGAAAAACATCAAATCTGAAGATTGAAGTATGAAGGCTTGAAAATGGGAGAGCATGAATCTGTTGGGTATTTCATCACCACGGTAAACGATATTGTTAATACCATCAGATTTCTTGGAAATTAGCTAAAAGACTCTACTATGGTGGAAACAATCATGAGGATCCTTCCTAATAAATTCGATGTGAAGGTATCTTCATTAGAAGATAGAGACTCAGAGACACTATCTCTTAATTATATGCATAACACAATCATTACCTACGAGATGAGAAGGGAAAAGGATATGAAGAACAGGACCATGGTTGACATAGAATTATCTCTCAAAGACATGAAGAAGGAAAAGTCTAAGAAGATCTTGATTGATGAAGATGGTGGTGACTCTGACTCTGAAAGCAAGGTATGTAAAAATCATAACGTTATTTTATCATTATTTTCAAAAAAATTAAAAGAGGAAGAAGTAAATACAAGGGAAAAAATCCCTTGAAGTGTTTTTAATGTGGAGTCATTGGCCACTTTGTGGCTAACTGTCATCGAAGGGATAATGAAGAAGACAATGATGAAGAACAAAGAAAGAAATGAAAGTTATGGAAGATGTAGGGTGGTAAAGGAAAGTCATGGAGAGAAAAGAAGTTCTTCAAATCCAAGAGAAAAAGTTTTATTTCCATAAATAATGAAGATGAGTAATATGATGCTGAATCCGAAAAATCAGTTGATCATGGTGTGGAAAATACTTTCATTGCAGCAGTGAATGATAAAGATTTCGGGAGCAACATCTCAAAAGAAGAAGAAACTCAGTTTGAGATGCATCTGAAAGAAGAATTGATGGAATGTTTATGGAAGACTAGAAAGCTATAGAATCTTAACAAAAAAGTTGGAAGATGAATGTTTCGCAGCATCCAATCAAGCCAATGATAAAGAAGAACTTGATAATGAACCTTAAGAATTGACGAATTCTTTTGATGATGAGAAAAACCAAAATGAGCACAAGAGAGTTAAGTTGAATGAAAAAGAGGAAGGATTAGAACTCGTTCAAAAGAAGATCATTGAATTTGAATAAAAAAACATTTGTTTTCAAAACTCAACTACTGATGTTGGTGAAATCTCTCAACAAGCACATTCTGAGAAAATTCAATAGAAGAATGAAGTGGTTTCTATGAAGAAGAAAGCTAAGAAAGTTGCTTATGTGGTCAAAACCAGTGTTACTAGGAACTCTGAAGTTTCAAGGAAACCAATTTCTAACACTGGTGAAAAACAACCAAAATCAGAGAAGGAAGAATTTCAGTAAAGTAATCTTGCTAACAAAATAATGGTTGGTGGGGCTGAATAAAGAGCAACAAAGGAGTATCAGAATAAAATCATTAGAGGAATGTACTCCTTCTATGGGTATTGTTGGTATTGTGGTGGATTCAGGCATACAAAAAATATGTGTTGGTTTAATCAACATTATTACCACCACCCCACAAGTGATGAAAGGAAGAGATTTAGGGGGAGTCATTATCCTCAAAGGAAGAAGAGTGAAAAGGTTTTCTTGATGAATTTTGAGAAGAATGATGTCACTATAGAGAATAGGTTCCAGTTCTTGGAGACCATTTGTGAAAGGTGTGAACAACTTGTATACCTTGAAAAAATTTGTCTTGTTCTTTTACCAGCTCAATAAAAAGTTCTTAATTCAAAGAAGCTGTAGGAGAAGAAAGTAGTGAAAGAAGAAAAGACTCTTGTTGTTGAAACTTCCCTAAAAGTTAGAAATGAAGAACGACCTTGGATACTTGATAGTGGGTGTTCATCACATATGACAGGAGACATGAAGTTTCTAATGATTATGAAGATGTTTAAAGAAGGAACTTTGAAATTTGGCAATGATGAATCATTAAAAATCAAAGGTGTTGGATCAACCATCATACGGAAGGAAAAATTGAAGTCCAAGAAAACTCTGTATGTTGGTGGGCTAAAGCACAACATGCTGAGTTTATCACAATTGTGTGATGAAGGTAAAAAATTTATCTTAAAGAATGATGGATTTTTTGTGAAAATTGAAGAATATTGGGAGATTGTTACAAGAGGACAACGAACAAATGGGAACCTGTTTCAGGTTGGAAATTCACAAAACTCTTGTTACATGAGCTTAGTAGAAGAAAATCAGTTTTGGAATAGAATACTTGGACACATGTGTCAAAGAAATAGGATCAAGTTATCTCAAAGGGACAGTGTTTGAGATATTCTAGATTTACCATGAATAAGAGATTGGTGTTTCACTACCCGTCAGAAAGGAAAGATTACAAGTGTTGTGCATAAGATGGTTGACATTTGTTCTAAACAACCCCTTGAACTAATACATTATGACATATGTGGGATGATGATAAAACAATCAAAAAATGCAGACAAGTACTTCATCACGTTCATTGATAATTTTACTTGCATTACATGTGTTATGTTTATGAAGAACAAGTCAGATTCCATGAAAATGTTTAAAGGATTCAGAAGGAAAGATGAGAAAGAATTTGAGTACTCTGTGAAGAAGTTGAGAACATATAATGGTGGTGAGTATAAAAGTAATGAATTTGAACACAATCTTGAGAATCATGGGATTCAGCATGAATATAGTGATCCATATAAACCTCAACAAAATGGGGTTGTTGAAAGGAAGAATATAATCTTGGTGGAAATGGGAAGAATCATGTTTCTTGAACATGTCCTTACACATTACTTTTGGAGGCAAGTTACAAATACAACGGTTTATATTCAAAATCGATGTTTATACAGGCCTCAATCAAACAAGACACCATATGAACTTTTCTAAGGCATTACTCCAAGTATGAAGCATGCTAATGTTTTTGGGAGCCCATGCATTATAATAAAGAAAGGTGGAAGCAGTTGAAAATTAGAGAAAAAGGAGAAGATGGAATTTTTCTTGGATATGCACCAGAAGGAAGAGGTTTTAGATGCTTTAACAAAGACACATGAAGAATTGTGGATTCAGTTTATGTAAAAGTCATTGAAACTCCATGAAAAGATAAGAATGTTCAGATAGACAAGAAAGTTGAGGAAAATTATGTTAATGATTCTGATAAGGATGTAATAAATTGTAATCCTAATCTAGATGATGAATCAGATTCCTCCATATCATGTGATGAGGAAGGCACACAAAAAACTTATCCAAGGCTGATGAATCATGTGGAAGATCAGAATATTATTGGTGATCAACGACACACGGTTCAAATAATAAGAACATGTAATTCTATATCGCATACTTCCTTGTATTCCAAAGTGGAACCAAATGACGTTAAAAAAGCCTTTGAGCGTCAGGAATGGGTTCATGCCAATAATAAATAATTGGATCAGATTGAAAAGAACGAAACATGGTTACTCATACCCAAGCCTGAAAGTAAGAACATTAATGGCACCAAATCTGTCTTTAGGAACAAGTTGAATGAAGAAGGTGAAGTTATAAAAAATAAAGCAAGATTGGTTGGAAAGGCTACTCTCTGATTGAAGGAATTGACTTTGAATAAACATTTTCTCCAGTGGCCAGATTAGAAACTATCATAAACTTTCTTGCTATTTATGCACAACGAGGATACAAAATCATTCAAATGGATGTCAAATTCGTATTTCTTAAAGTTGATCTCAAAGAAAAAGGTCATATTGAGAAACCATGTTGCTTTGTTGTTGGGATGAATGAATGTTATGTGTGCAGGTTGAATAAATCCTTGTATGGTCTAAAGAATGCTCTAAATGAATGGTATTCCTAAATAGATAGTTGCTTAAAGAAGATGAACATCATGCAAGGAAGAGTTGACAACAATCTGTATATCAAGAATATCCAACATCTTTCTCCCATTGTGATTGTCTATGTTGAAGACATTGTTTTGATGGAAATGATGAAAGAATCTATGAAAGGTTTTCTGAAGAAATGAATAATGTCTTTGTGATGTCCATGTTGGGTGAGATGAGATACTTTCTTGGGTTACAAATTTGGCAACAAAAATAATTTCTTTTTTCTCTCCCAAGAAAATTATGCTAAGGAACTTCTTAAGAAGTTTGGGAGGGAAAAATAAAAACCTGTATCAACTCCTATCTTCATGGTAACGAAGCTATGAAAAGATGATGAAGTACAATAAGTTGATCAGAATGAATATCAAAAGATGATTGGATGTTTATTATACTTGACTGCAACAAGGCCAGATATTGTTTTTGCTATTCCCTTATGTGCAAGATTCTAGAGTGCTCCTAAAGAAGCACATCTTGTTGCTAGAAAAGTAATTCTAAGATACATAAAAGGCACAGTAGAATTCAGAATCAATTATAGTGGTTCAAATAAAATTGACTTGATTAGCTCTTCGAATGCATATTGGGCAGGAAATGTTGATGATAGAAGATCCACATCTGGTGGAGTGTTCTTCATGGGAAAAAGTTGTGTTGGCTAGCACTCAAAGAAGAAGAATTCTGTAACACTCCATACAGCTGAAGCTGTATATGTTTCTACAACTATGGATTCTACTCAACTTATCTGGATGAAAACACAGTTGGATGATTTGTTCGTTGATGTGAAGTTTCCTTGCTCTTGTGCTATGATAATCAAACAATAATTATTCATACCAAAAAACCAGCCCAATATTCTCGATCTAAGGATATTGACATCAAATATCATTTCATCAAAGAGCCTATGGAAAAGAATGAACCGAAACTTGAATATGCTTCATCTTCTGAACATGTTGCTGATATTTTCAGGAAACCCATTCTAAAGGAATCATTCTCAAGATTGAGGTTGAACATGGGTGTCCAACCTCTTTCTCTTCAAGGATAAGGTATATTGCTCCGTCCCATATCTCTTCTTTACTTTGGATTTTTTTCTCAAGGGTTAGAAGTTGTTTGTATCATAAATATATTGATTAAAGAGAGAGTTGTGGGTAAGCTCTAAACTCAGCATTGTTTGTGTATGTGAACTATTCTAACTGTTTGTTGGAGTGGTTGTAGGAATGAACATGAAGGTTTTTACAGGATGTATGAAGCTGAAGATATATGAATTTGAAGATGTCATTTTCATTACCTATGGAAAACATGGTATTTCTATCAATTATTCATGTTTCCTACAATGAGTCAGCTCACATAGGCTTAGAATTTTTGATAATTAATCCATTGCTTGAGTTTAAAAAGTCTGGTTATTTATGAAAACATGGTTGACAACAAAATCCAAAGGGGGAGATTGTTAGGACCAAGCTGAAGGAAGAGATGGTTTGAATAGATTTTCTTTTGTTGATCTTGAAGAAGTTTTCATTAAGGAAAGACAACTTGATATTCTATGAAATCGAAAGAAGGAAGTTTGATGTTCGAAACTGAGTACATTGAACATTCAGAACCTGGTGTTTGAAGATTTCGGAGTCTGGAATTCAGAGTATGGAATTTGGAGTCTAGAAATTTGAGAAGTTCGGAACTAGGAAATTGCACATTCTTGAAGGATGACTGATAGGAGATGTGAAGGCATTTATTGTGATGATTCTTTTCTATTTTGTATCTCTATGACTATGAGTATATGCAGGTACTCTTGATATAAGAAAAAGATGGGTGGAGAAGTAGTTTTAAGAATTAATGAAGTGATTCTGAGAACCAGAAGTCATTCTGAGAATTGGAGGAGTCTTACCAGGAACCAAAAGCCATTCTGAGAATTAGGAAGAGCTGTTCCGAGAATTGAAGAATCCGTTATGAGAAATAGAAGTGCGATGTTGACTTCTAGAGTCAGAAGTGCAGAGTCGACTTCCTGAACAAAATTTGCGGAGTCTACTTCCTGAATCAGAAGTTCGTAGCGAGAAGTTCAGAGTCTACTTCTTGAATCAGAAGTTCATAGAGAGAAGTTCAGAGTCGACTTTCTGAATTAAAGTTCGTATCGAGATGTTCGAAACTCGACATACTGAAGAAGAAGTTTGTATTGAGTTGTTCGGATTCGACTTGCTAAAGAAGAAGTTCGTAGCGAGAAGGTCGGAGTCGACTTGATAAAGAAGAAGTTCTTAGAGAGATGTTCGGAGTCGACTTCCTAAACTAAAAGTCCATAGCCAGAAGTGCGAAGTCATGCCGAGAATTGGTGTAGTTTTACCGAGAAGTGATGAATAGTTTCAATGTTTCTAGAGGGGTGAATCTGAGAAACTGTTGCCGAGAAGACATATGGGTGAACCTGAGAATGTGAATACGAGAAGTCAGAAGAATGAATCCGAAAATTTGATGTCGAGAAGTCAGAAGAGTGGATCAATGAAAGTGATACCAAGAATCTTGTGTAACAACGTCAGATCCAGAAAAGGCCAAAGTTCTAAATTGAGAGAAGTGGAAGAAGATTCGGGAATATTCTAGAAGCGTTGACAAAGTCTTAATTACTCAGAGATTTCAAGAGAAATTAAGATTTCGGTGAATTTAATTGAGCATGAAAATATTTTGGTTTCCTACCTAAGCATACTTTGGAGCACCTATAAATGGAGATCAATGTGCAAGTAAATGTGTGATGAAAAAGTAGAGAGATAAACTCTGATAATATAGAGAGAAGAACAATTGTTTGGCCGATAGAGTTTCATTGCAGTTTCAATCGTAACGAGAATTTGATACTGGTTGACATCGTATTGAGTTTCTTGGATTGAATAATTCTGAGTGATGTATTTGGAGTGGATATTCGGAATGGGGGAATCAGTACTGGTTGTCACCGTTTTGATTTTCTCAGACTGAGGAAGACTCTAATTGAAGAATCGGAGTGAAGAAGAAAATTCGGAGTGAAAAATTCTGAGTGGATATTCGGAATGGGTAATCAATACTGGATGCCACCGTATTGAGTTTCTCAGACTAAGGAAGACTCGGATTGAAGAATCAGAGAGAAGAAGAAATATCAGAGTGGAGATTTTGGAGTGGAGATTCTGAGTGGGGATGTTCGAACTGTAATTGATCTTTCTCAAGTCCAATGAGTCCTTGCTTCTCTTCTGGGTAAGGAAGGGAATATTTGTGCTGAACTTTCTTACACTTGTGTTTATGAATGGAAGTGAATGTAACATATGTTAATAAAAGAAAAGAGTCTCTTCCCTATTGGGCTAAGAGGGTGCACACGCACTGGAGTGATTGTTTCAAAGTGCATCCCGAGTGTAAGGGTATATCCTACTCTTTGTAATCCAAGGATTGTTTTCTTAGAGGATTGTATGGGGATGTATTGTTTCCAACCATACCAAGGATGTAGCAATTCATATTGAATAGTAAACCTTGTAAATTGTTGTGTTCATTTGGATGTGTGGTTGTTTGTTTCTCAACAAGGAAGTATATATTTAACAGGAGACAATGGTTGTTCTATTTTAAGGGAATTTAAAAAGTGAAAAGGGGGTACCACTGATTCACCCCCCGCTCAGTGGTGCATTACCTGAAATGGGTCCATATAGATTTAACTCTTCTGGTGGTTTCTTGTACTCCATGGTGGAAGAGGGCGGAATCCCATGATGATCGTACATAGGGAATCCTTCTCTCATCAAATAGGGTAATACTATAGTATAATGTCATGTTTTGAAGACATTTCCATGAATTTTAATATTGTATGACTCCGGTATAGATCAAGTATGTTTTACCTCATGTACTCGAACATGGGGTACTCACTCCTCACCTGTAACACTTATGTAAATACCACTCTTGTTTCTTTGGGTGGTACATGGAATTGAAACTATCATGGAAGGCTCGTCATGTATTTATTTGACGTTATAGTCAATATTAATTGATGTAATAGGGTTTAAAGTACCCATGATTAGAACCAATAGGTATCTTATATGCTTGGGATGCACATGGTGTGAAGTGGGAAGACATGGGAGTGGGTGTCACATGTCAAAATGAGACTTGATGTGCATCTGAACTGGTCATGGATTGGTAAGGGGGCCCAAGGTACTCAACCTTCATTAAGGGGTGTCATCAGATGTGGGACCCAATAAAGATAAATAGGAGGGATGATTAATGAGTATTGGAGGTTCCCAAAAGAGGGTATCACGAATAATGCAGTCCTCACATAGTTCAATATGTTCTTGAAGGGGTGTTCTTCATGTAACAATCTTTCCATGCCCCAGAGTGAAGTCATGCTTCATAGGGGGGAGTTCTTTTCTAAGGCCAAATGCTTTAAAAAGACTCTAGTGCCTCAGATCGACTTTTTCCATAGAAAATGGAATAGGCCTTCATTATAGACATATCAAATTTAGGTGTAGAATCTCAGGAACAAAATATATGTTGTTTCATGATGATTGGATACCTTGAGGGATCCATTTTCTCTTTTTTCATAATGCTCAGGTGGTACAAAAAAGGAGTGATTTTCATAACTTTAATTGTTGATGTAGATCCAAAAATGTTTTATTGAAGGGGGGTATTTAAATTAAAGGGGTTATAATATATTTGAGGAAATTATAAAGATTTATGAGCTTCATATGTGGGTGATAATTATGAGCTTTATGAGTGGGTGAGCATCGTGAGTCTAAATGTTGCTTTCACGAAGATTACCATCAAGAGTATGCATGTTCATGTAGCACTCTACGTCTCTCAATGAATATAAATTGATGTTACTATCAGGAGATCAATAATTCATGAATGACATTATTGGATTGATATATTCACAAGATTTGGACATTTTTTGAGATTATGTGATTCACGAAATAGACACATTGTGTTATTTTTGGTCTGTTATGGATTTGATTTACTATGATCTTGTCATTCATGAATCAACCTGGTCTCATTGCATGAATATTTATATGTAAATATATATTGAAAAAACCATTACCAATAGGAATACACTGAATTCAATAAAAATCTCTAAACAATCATAAACCTCCTCTTTTGATCATGAACTATTTTTTTCACTAACCATAAAAATAGTACAGACTATAATAGAGTGATTAATCATTTGGAATCCATTTGAAAAAGTGATTCTAATTAGAAATAACATTATAAACATTACCTTTCTAGAAAATTATATTCAAATCTGCATCAATTATTTAATTGAAATATCAATGAATCTGGAGAACATTACATGGAGCTTCATAAAAATCATGAGCATCCATTGAGAAATTATTCCTTTATTCCACCAGAGGACCTCCAATCAGATGACCAATCACAATTTTTTATGGGAAATCCATGCCAAAAAAGTCCTAACCACCATCCTTGAATCGATATAGAGAGAAAGGATAGCACAACATTTCCATCCGCCAAAATTTGTGACCTTAATTATATATAGATATATTAAATATGGTCGGAGAATTTTATTTAATGAAACACATCTAGAAAGATTGTGTAAAGAGATATTAGCCCTCCTATTTCTTACTACAATTGAATTAAAAAACCCCAATACTATGTTCTTCCCAAGGCATATTCATCTCTCCATGATAAGGCACAAAGAACCTTTTAAGAGCCCTAGGTGTATTAAGATTGAGTTTTGGACCCAAGGTCTGTGCAATCCCACTAATAAATGAATCCATAGCTTTTTTTATTGGAAATCATCAAGAACAGTCCATCAGGTATTAATGATTGAATATATGACATCAATATTCCAGGTTCATATAATTTAACATATTTATTTAAATTACACAATGAAATCATTGAGGATCGATGCATATTGAGTTTTTCTTCCTTTACCATTTACATATGTTGGACAATGGAATCCCCACAATGGTGTTAGAATAAGTATTCCTTAATGAATGAATGTGCAATATTATTTTTAATGAATATGTTTTATATATATTAAAATGGTATATTTCAATCATCAAAATAAATATTAAAATTAATATTTATATTTAACTATTAAATCAAAATTTATTTATTTATTTATTTATTCATTCATTCTTCTTGTATATGTTTATAAAATCATTTATAACATTTGAAGAATAGTCAAAATATAGGATTAATAAAATTTTATTTATTATCCTTTTTCAAATATGGAATGTTCAAATTTGTTACCCCTTTTTATAATAATAAATATTTTATTTATTTTTATCAACATAATTAAATTTTAAATTATTTAATATTATTTCCAAATCTTTCATGAAAAATGGAATGATAATTTTGAATTATTTATAAATTTTATATTTTTGTTTAATAAATTAATTTAAAATTAATTTTTTATCATTAAAAAATAAATATATTTAAAACATGTGTGGTTTATAAAATCATTAAAAATCATAGTAAAATGTATTTTGGGAATATTTTTTTCAATATGGAGTTTAAATTAATGATTTACAAATAGTATATAATTAATAATATAAATTTAAATGAAACATTTATAAAAAATATAATCTAAATATTACATAAAAATAAATTAAATAAGTTTTACCTACTTATATTGAATTCCTTAAGATTTGGAAATAATTTTATTATTTAAAGATCATAATAGTAATTTATTATGTGTCAATAAATTAGAGAAATAAAGAAGAAAATTAAAGAACATTATATTTAGTGTAATGTTCATATTTAATTTGATATTATTAAAATTAATTGGTCCGTATTTTCAAATATTATTTAATCTAGATCAAAAAATAATTAGATGACTAATTTAATCGTGGTATAAATAATATTTCAACATGTGATATTAATATTATGTGAAATTATCACATTATATTAATTTGATTATAACTTTTTTTGTAATTTTCATAATATAAAATATTTACCTATACCGAGGACAATGAAAAGATAATAATTAATGAGAATATAAAATGATTATATCAATAAATTTAATTCATTTACAATGTTTTTAAAAGAAGTTTTATGTATTAGTTAAATATATAATTTTTATTATTAATGTTATAATTTTGTTTGATATATTTACTAAAAAATAAATTATAGTTAAAGAGATAATAAAAACAATATAATTTTCACATTTATATTATTTATGACATCTATAAATCATACTAAATTGTGTTAAATACTTTTTACCTATAATTATATGAAATCTAATTAATAATAAAATGATTTTTTTACTTATATATTGTAAAAAATTTATAAATGACTTCCTTAATGTCACAAATATTGTCAAAATATAAATTGTATGTATATATATAGTAATGTATTGTCCATAACTAATTAATTTGAAATTGGTCAAATTTAAAGGAGTCCTCTTCTGAAAACATTATTTAATGTTCATAAAAATGATTGGACGGATTGTTTGATCAAAGAGTTAAATAATAAATTGAAATTCAATATAATTAATAATATAAAGGTGTTCATATATGATTGTGTTTAAGAGCATTTATTTTCAAAATTATTGAACTTACTATTGTGTTAATAAGGATTCCTTATGACTATTCCATTCCTTCATGTTTGGGTAGATTATTAAGTAAATATGGTTTCATTATTACCCTATCATCCCTCCATGTTTTGAAAATCACAGACACCTTATCATAAGGAAAATTTCATTTACCCTATGCTTTACTTCCATAATGAAATTTTCTTCCCCATGGAAATTTATGCTTACCATATTTTTCATTGTTCATATTTTGTTTAATTATCAAATTCTGTTTCGTATCCAAAACCTTGGACACATAAAAATACTTATATATAGAGCATTATATTTTTAGGATCCGAACTCAAACTCCGAACATTCACAGTTCAGACTCCGAGTTTTTTGAATTCAGACTCTGAAATTTCATGAGATAAGACTCCAAGTTCTCTAAATTCAAAATCTAAACATTCTATGTTCATACTCTAAATTCTAATGAATTCGGAATTCTATCATTCTAAGTTCAGACTCACAATTCTAATGAATTAAGATTTCGAACATTCTATGTTCTGACTCTAAATTATTATGCATTCCGGCTTTGAACATTCTATGTTCATACATTGAATTCTTTTGCATTCAGACTCTGAAATTTCTAAGACCAGACTCTGAATTCATATTCATTCAGACTCCAAACTTTCTATCTTCAAACTCCTAATTTCCAGGAAATTATGACTCTAGAATTCAATAGGATTCCGATTATGAATTCCTTATAAAACAAAATCAAAATATTAATGTATTATAAGCACCGAATGGTTTTCGGTAAGACTCAAAATGTTTATTTTCCTTATCGTCCAAAAAATTAATTTGTTAAAGCAACCATATTTTTTATAACTCATGTTTTGGTTATAAAATGATGTCGTGCATTAAGTTATTAACTAACCATTTTTTGAGTAACACATGTACAAGTCCCTCTGAGATTCATAGGAAAATACCACTATTGGAGAAGGGATCTGACCATTGGGAATTTGCCTATAAATAGGAGATCATCTGAAAGAGCTCAGAATTATTCCATAACTCTTGAGATTACCTGCTGCTGAAGTGATTTCTTGAGAGATACTTTCATTATTTTTGCGTACTAAACATCTTGTTCAGAATTTATTCGATTGAATATAAATATTGATGAGCACATTCAAAATTATCTAGGGATAGGAAGGAAGAGGTGTAGGCTAACTTGCAGTTTGAGGGCTTGCGAGGATAGCAAGGCAGACTCCGATCATTGTATCAAGGGCTTACCCTAGTGTGGGTAAGACAAACTTTCATGGAAGTATATATCAAGGGGAATTTATCCAAGGATGTTGGATACACTTCTCTTTGGGTTAAAATATTTAATACTTATTACTTTTGTGGTTTCATGTTTTCAAATGGATTTTGGTTCATAAGGAAAGTATAAATATCTTATACTTTCTTATACTTGTATACTCTGATTTTTTCAGATTCAATACACATTAAGGTTGAATAATTATCTATATAAACTTTCCTTATGTTTCATTTCTGGAAGCACATTTCTTGTAGCAATGAAGTTTGTAGAACATATTGGTTTTGTAAATTTACCTTTTTTATCCCTTTTAAACATTATAAAGGTTTCTAACCAACATTAAAAGTTCCAAATGAATTTTTTAAGTAAACAATTCACGCCCTTCATGTATATTGAGCATCGATATAATCATTTTGATCCAACAGTTGGTATCATAGGAAAATATCATACTCTATACAAAACTATCATTTGGTATCAAAGGAGGTATCAGAAATAATTATATTCAAATATATATTTTTTTTCTCTTGTTTTTCATTGTTTTATATTTTCCTTCTATAGGATATTTTTATCCTTGTTTAAAAACTTTTATTATTGACCAGTTTGCGTCGAAGGATTTTCTTCAAGATGGTAGGAATGACTATTGGTTCCAGAGACAACATAAATCCTACTAGTCCACCTATTTTTGATGGGAATTATTATGAATATTGGAGTGATAGTATGAATACTTCTGTTATAAATACTGCAGTGGAAAACATTTTTATGCTTTCTTGAGATTACTTGATTCATAATAAAGAACTCAGAAATTTTACTAATCAAGTGAATTCCTAATAACAATGAAAATATAAGGTATGTAATACTTTTTTGTGTTCCATGACCAGGAATATAAATAGCCATATTTGTTCTTGTGAAGCCGCAAATTGTATTTGGAAGAATCTTGAAACAAGTTTTGGTACTTCCAATGCTATTGAAACTAGAAGAGCTATGCTTAGAGCTGAGTACCGTGGTTTTTTTGTTCCTTATGGAGAACTTATTTGTAAGGTACAACAAAGATTTATGACTATTGTCAACAGCATAAAATCCATGGGTGAAAAAGGATTAGATGACGAGACACTTTTAGGAAATATCATAGACATCATGCCTAATGAGTGGGAATCCTAGAGAACTTCTATAGATGGGAATAATAAAGTCTCTCAGATTACTCTTGATGAAAATTTTGGAACTCTTCTTCAACGTGTGACTAGAATGAAGGGATATGCTTACAATGTTAAGAAGAATAGTGGGAATGGAAGTGTTTCTTTTACAACTACATAAATACATATGAAATCCAAGAATCATGAGAGTGTTACTAGATCTAAATCTAAGAAGGATGTTATTCAATCCGAATCTAGTGGAAGTGAATATTCAGAAAATTAACTACCTAATATTACTCGATGGATGAACAATAATGTTTGGATGAATTACTTTCAGTATAGATACAATAGGAAAGAATTAAAGGACAAGAATGACTATGATGTCACTTGTTATGAAAGCAATATAGCTTGACATATATGGTCTGATTGTCCTATGCTTAAGAGAAAAGAATGAAAGGAATAACATTCTGAAAAAAATAGAATAAAGTACTACAAATGTAATGCTAAGAAAGTGTTGAAAGATAATGACACCTCTAGTGCCAGTTGTGGAGACTCTTCTGACGAATCCTCAGATTATGAATCTTCTAGACAAAAGATTCTTGGTCTAATAACCATACTACCTATTGAAAATTGATTCTTAATAGATAAGGTACACAATGATGAATCTATGAACAATGTATCTTTGAATGAATAATATAGTGATATTAAATACAATGAATCCTCAGATGAAGAATCTACTTATAATGATGATAATACTTTACCTACCTATGAAGAAGTGTCTTGGTTTGCTATGCTTCTTGTGAATGAAAATTCTAAAGTCAAGAAAAGGCATTATAAGGAAAATTCTATGATTTATATTCTTTATAAAGAAATTTTAGATCATTCAAAAGAACTATATACGAAATCCCATGATTTTAAAAGTATTTCAAAACACAATGAAGATGTTAATTCTTAGAAGGGTAAAATTTCTAAGGATCTAGAAAAAGTAATTTCTATGAAAAATGCTTTCGAGCCTAACTCTAGTGCTAAAACTACTATTTTGGAAGATAAGAACTTTGTTATTTGACTACAGTAAGAAATATTTTCCTTGAAGAAGTGTTTGTCAAACATTACCTTAAGTAAGGAAAACATTGATAAGATGTATTTCTCAAAAATCGACCTCTAAGGAATAATTCTGGTATTGGTTATACTAGTTCAATACTGATTTTTAGTAACAATTATTTTTTTCCTCAAAGTGATCCATTCTTCACTAAGTTTCAGTGTGGTGGGTGTTGGGAAAAAAATTCTTCCATAAAAAACCCAGTCTTTATATTTGCATAAGGCTTATTTTTCTATGAAAATGTGGATACCTAAAAAAAATTTCTAAAATTTCCAGATCCAATAATGTTTGGATTCAGAAAATCTAACTCATTTATTTTCAAGAAAATAAAGTGCGTTCTTATAGAAATACATGGTACATGGATAGTGGAAGTTCCCGACATATGACTGGTAAAAAAAATTTCATTCAAAAGATTATCATAACGAAAGGAGGAAAAGTAACTTTTCATGATAATTCTAAGGGAGAAATTATTGGTATAGGATACATTGTTCTTCATGGAAAAAAATTGATTTTAAATGATTTATTTGTTAAATTTCTTAAGAACAACCTCATTTGCATATGCCAATTATGTGATGAAGGTTACCATGGTAATTTTTGAAATGACATGTTCCTAGTACACAATTCCATGGATGATCTTATTATTTCTGCTAATAGGTAAGATAATGTATACACATTAAACATAGAAGACCATAATGGCCATGATCTACCCTGCCTTAGTGCAATGTAAGATCATTCTTGGTTATGGTATAGAAGGATAGGATATTGTAATCTTAGAAACCAATGAAAAATATCTATGAAAAGACTAGTAAAAGATATACCAGAGCATAGATTTGATTGTTCAAAAGATTTTGTTCCTTATCAATATGGATGGATACGTAAATGAAGATTTAAATCTTTCGGTGAAGTCTTAACCACTGATTCATTATAGTTAGTGGATATGGATCTTTTTGGTCCAACAGAAACTAGAAACATTGGAGGCAAATATTATTTATTTGTCTAAGTTGATGATTATACTTTATTTACGTGGAATTATTTTCTAGAAAAGAAATCAGAAACATTTTCTTATTTCAAAATTTTTAGATACCAATATAAAAATTAGAAAAAAACATCATTTGATAACGATTCATAGTGATCATGGAGGTGAATTTCAATATTCTAATTTTGAAACTTTTTGTAGTAGAAATTTATTTACTCATAACTTCTCAGTAACTAGAACACCTCAAAAAATGGTGTTGTTGAAAGGAGAAATATAATTATTCAAGAGATAACAAGAACCATGTTGAGTGAATATTATATAGCCCATCATTTTTTGGCTAAAGCATTATGTACTTCTTGTTATACTATAAATCATGTTTTTATTAGACAGTTTCTTAATAAAACACCTTATGACTTATGGAATGGTTGAAAAACTCAACTTTACTAAATCACGGTTATATACAGTAAGGTATTCATTATTAATACTAAATATAATTTAACAAAATTTGCACTAAAATCTGACGAAGGGAACATCTTAGGCTACTCCAAAACTTCTAAGGCTTATAAATTTTTAGACAGAAACACATATTCTGTTGAAGAAACAGTTCATGTCAAATTTGATGAAACTGATCCTTTTGTTTTTAAACAACCCCAACCGATATCTTCGGATGTGTTTTCAAAAACTGATTATCATCCTTTGCTAGAAGATCCTTCTGGTAAGGAAAATTTTATAGAAAATATTTCTGAATCATTTTCACTAGAATACATCTTAACCTATGTTGATGAACATGTTTTATAAAACCCAAATCAGTTGATTCTAAAGAATCATCCCAGTGATAGCACCATTGGTGATGTAAATCAACCTCTAAGGACAAGAAGTTCATTAATTAGTGAAATAGAACATCTAGAATTCATTTACCAATTAGAACCAAAAAGCACTGATAGATCTTTAAGTGACGATGATTTGATATAATCTATTCATGATGAGCTAAATGAATTCAAAAGGAATAATGTCTGGACCATAGTTGAATGGCCTAAGGAAACATCTGGTATTGGATTCAAATGGGTCATCAGAAATAAATGTAATGAAAATGGGATCATAGTATTAAATAAAGCTAGATTCCTTTCAAAAGACTATAATTAACAATAAGGAATAGACTGTGAAGAAACCTATGCTCCAGTATCAAACATGAATTTATTCATATTCGACTTTCCATTGTAGCATTCTTCAATTTCTATCTTTTTCAAATTGATGTTAAATGAGATTTCCTTAATGGTTATGTTCCAAAGGATGTTTTTTTTGAAAAACATCTTTGTTTTGAAGATGAAAAACATCTATAACATGTGTACAAACTTTCCAAAGCTGTGTATAGACTCAGCAAGCCCCTCGAGCTTAGAATGATAGACTAACATGATTTTTGCTTCAAAATAATTATGTTATGGAAAATGCTGATCCAAACCATTTTATAAAGATAAATAAGGAAAAAAATTTGATTTTTCAAATTTATATTGATGACATTATATTTGGTTCAACTCATCAATCTTTAATAGATTATTTTACAAATCTAATGAAATCTATGTATGAAATGAGTATGATGGATGGGTTTACATTTTTAATTTGTTTTCAAATATCTCAAAAACTATAAGGAATCTATATATCAACACATTAGTAAATTAAATATATTCTTAAAAAGAAGGGATATGACAACACAAAGAGTAAAAGTACTCCCATTGGTACATCATATTCACTAGATCTTGATGATGCTGGGAAACCAGTAGATCAAACATCATTTAGATGTATGATTGGATGTTTACATCACATGATAGCTAGTCGACCATACTAAATGTTTTCAATATGCTTGTGTGAACGATATCAATCCAATATTATGGAATATCATTTAATGTTAATGAATTGGATTTTTTGCTACATAAAGGGAACCATGGATGTAGGACTCTTTTACGCATCTGGAAATGATTTTGTATTAAAATGTTTTTCAGATGATGATTTTGGAGGATGTATAATGGATAAGAAAAGTATATCTAGGACTTCTCATTCCTTATTATATTCATTAGATTCATTTTCTTACAAAAAAGCTACACACAGTAGCACTTTCCACTACTGAAGCTATATATATAGTAGCTGGATATTGATGTGCTCAAGTGTTGTGAATTCAACACACACTCACAGACTATTGTATGATTTTTACTAAAAAACAAATTTTAGGTGATAATACAAGTTCCATTGACTTATGTAAAAAACCATACTCATCACTATTGGGAAAAAAACATAGATATTAGGCATCACTTTCTTAGGGATCACGCACAAAATGGGATATCATTCTTCAATTTATCGTAAAACAAGATCAACTTGCTGATATTTTCACAAAATCATTACCATTCGATAGATTTGAATACAATAAACAGAAGTTAGGAATGATAACCGTGAGGTAATCATCCATATTAACTTCATATTGAAGACAATCTCCTTATAGTAAGAAACAACTTTTCATAGGGGGAGTACTTTTTTTATTTTTAAAATTTTTCATAGTCTAAATTTTTTGTAGTCTAAATTTTTGTAATGAAAATTTTCTAAACATTCGTAATGAATAATTTCTAAATTTTCATAATGAAGAAGTTATAAATTGTCGAACTGAAGATTTTCTAAATTTTCGTAGTGAAAATTGTCTAGATTTTTGTAATGATGATTTTTTAAATTATCATAATGACAATTTTCTAAATTTTCATAATGAAGGATTACAATATTTTTCATTTATTTTTGAAATCAAATTTTTTTGAATTTAATGTTCTTCATGAAGAATTTTTCTCAATACAAATAATCTTCCTAGCAATCTGAATGGTATGTTTCCTTTGTTAAATTTTCGTAATAATCTTTTACATGTTTGTATTGCCATATTTTTTTTAAATTCTCGTATTCTATTTTTCATAAAAGTGAATTTTTTTATTATAAACCTCAAATGATCGGATTCCATCAAAATATTCTTCTGGCTATCATCTCAACCATCATATCTGATCACAAGGTTTCTCAACTGTTGGAATGTGTATGGAAGATGAACTGTCTCCTCAACACCTATATAATGGACCCCAAATGGTTGTCCCACAATGAAACACAAGATCGTAAATGCTAAATCCCTACCATCCTATATAATCCAATTCCAGATTTTCTTGGTTTCCTCTATTCTGAATGTCTTTCGAAGTATCTTCCCAGAAAGACATGTCAACTGTCAAGCTGATTTTGGAATGGTAGATTTATAGAGAAAGGTACGTACATCAAAATATATTTTTAATGTATGATTTTATCATCACAAAGAACATCAAGCTGAATGGATGGGAGATATTTTGTGTATCGAAACCATGAGCTGAGGTTCTGGTATATCCAGACTTGTTGGTTGAATTCTAAGGGTCATCAAGTTTTTCCAAGCATGAAGGAAAAGAAAATTTTTCTTTCATGAGCTATGGGAAAAATTATGATACGTCTAACACCGAGGCCGGTAGTTTAATTGGAGTTCCTTATGATGGAGAAGCTGAGTTTTGTTCTCATTAGCTTTCAAATGTTCAAGGATGATTTGTTAAGGTAAAGGATATGGATTTCCTCTGTCATTCAGATGTTAAGACTCTAAATATTTTTCACCTATCTATAAATTTTTTTATTCTCAAATTGTGGGTTCAACAATTCATCATTCCGAGAAAAAGGGGGAAGGATTCCTTGAATAATATTGACATGTATATCCAGGAGTTCATGGTGAATCTAAGAAATATTAACCTGGTGAAGCATATTCTGATTAAAATTTAGAATATAAAGAATGGAAATCCAAAGGCTCATATTATTATGTATCCAACCATTCTCTCGAAGCTTATTGGTCAGTTTATATATTCCTTTAAAATACCTTTTAGTTAGAATCCAAGAAAATGAAAAGTCATATTGGTAAGTGATGACACTCAGAGATGGAAGATTGTTAGATTTTATAAAGAATCTGAAGAATTTTATGAGTTTCCTAAGGAGGAGTAAGAATCCTTTTCAATGAAATAGGAGTCCACGGAGACATCTACGAAGGGAGGAAGGAAGAGAAAGTTAAATTAAGTAGAAGATAAAGAAAAAACTCCAGAGTCAATAGAAACCCAATCTACACCACCAATGGATAAAAAGAAAAAATCATATCCGGATGAGGTATTAGAAAATGGATGGAAGCCAAGGAGAAAAAGGAAGAATGGGAGCCTAGCTTTGGTTTGGATCCTACTGAAGCAAAAGATTTAATATAAAAGACTGTTAAAGAGCATTAAAAGAAAGAAAAAGAAAAGAATGAAAAGAAGAATATGACTGAAGTAGAAATTGTGTAATCTCTTCTGAAGGATGTTGAGGAAGCTATCAAAAATATTCTGGTTCCACAATCCTTCTTAGTATAATCTTTACCAAAGAAAAAAGGAAATAAATTTATGACTATTGAAAAATTTCAAGAATAAATAGTTCAGGAAGAAGAAGTGGAAGAAGAAAGCAGTCATGATACCAAAGATCTCATTAATAAAGTGGATGATTTTCAGGGGAAATAAAGTCCATATGAGAATCTTTCAATACGAACTTCTGAAGCCGACTCTTCAAATCATTCTACCCCTAGGAAATATGAGAATGTTGAAGATGAAAAGGTTGAAGAATAAGTGAATATATTTTCTGAAGATGAATGAAACAATATATATTTCATTCATCCAGAGGATTCTATTGCAGGGGTTGAGAAGGAAGAGATAGATGAAGACGAATCCCCTAACCCAGAGGAAGCCATTCTGAAAGATGATATGTGAAAACAGGTACTTGTTCATACACCTATAAAGGTTGTTGTAAAGTAGAAATATGTTGGTGGATCATCAAAGAGGAAGGCAATTGAAATAGTGAAAGGGCCCTCACCAAGTATTGTCTCATATTGGGAATCGTCCTCCACGGACATGATTTCGTAGTTCAGTCTTTCAAGTATCTTATTGTAACTATTCCAATATTTCCCAACATATACACTGGATGCCAAATGCTTAAACACACCCAAAATCAGAAATCAGATTAAGTATCCATGGTGATGGATTAGTGTGTCATGTTTGAAGCAGATTTCAAATATTTTATCATAAAATACAAAGCCAACAAATGATCTTTCAAGGAAATGACCAGTTGTTCAATGAAAAACATTATAAGTCATGATAATTATTGATGAGTTTCAAGAAAGTGTCAGGGATGAAGTTGGAGCCAAAATTTGGGATAGAGATAAAGCCAAAACAAAGGCACTGTTGAAAGCCTCACAAAGCTATTTCGTGGAGTCCCCCCCTGCACCACTACTGCCTAGAAGCATGGAGGGGGACACTCCATGACAAAATTTGACTTTTGAGATCCCACCACGAATCACGGAGGCGAGACTCCCCGCGAACACATTTGATGTTCGTGAGCTTGCCACGAAGCAAGGAGGCGGGATGCTCCGCGAATGCATTTGAGGTTCGCGAGCCCTCTTGGAAGCCACCAAGACCCTCTTCACTCCTCATAGGCTACTCTTTGCGGTGCCTCTTGCCTATAAATACCGAGAACCCCATGATCCCAATGGAAGGATAATCCGACATTTCAACTTCCCAGCTCCCGAATCACGAAGCTTCCTTCTACTCTACGAACCATGATCTTTGTGAGGTACTTCTGCTCTGTGAAGTTCCTCCCCTTTGTATCATTTTGATCCCCTCTTCTGAGAGGGATGACTTTCACAAATCCTAAGGGCCTTCGCGGAGAAATGGGATCCCTAAGGGGACTAGGGTCATCGCAGAATGTTTATTCTTCGTGAAACACCCTTCATGTACATATGATCTACATTCCAAGTCAGGGTCACTGTACATCGCGAAGCACATTGCTTCACGACACCTTCCTTAATGATGCACCTTTGCTCCGTGAGGTAGTGCTCCACGAATGCCTTTCCAATTCACAAAGCACCACCCATATGCACCTCTTCCCTATTTATAGGCTAAGGCACCCAAGATCGTGAAGCACACCCCATCATAGGTGCCCTCCGCCACACGGAGCAATAGGGCTTCACAAGGCCACGACCCATGAACCACTCCGCTTGGTAATTCCTTTTCCTATGCGGCCCTACAGGTTTGCACGATGTTATTTCAAAGTCCCTTGGATAACACCGCCCGTTGCGTTGCATCACCTAATTCTTCATCTCATATGAAAGCTAATGGCTATTTCCTCTTTGCATTGCCACGTTAATGTGGTTCCCTAGATGGTTCGCTCCATGACCCCCCCCCCCCCCCCACCACAGAGTTTCCTATCCCCTCTCTTCACCAAGGAGTAGAGGCTTCCAGTTATGTATGTCCTAGGGGTGTGGAGTGAATCCATCTCATCCGAGCGTCATGACGTTAAACTGCCAAGCACCGTCGTCCTCAACACATGACGTTAAATTGTGACCTCTCCCTGTGCCTCGCACGCGGGGTTCCCCCACCTTGGCCACTCTCCACACCCACTGGTCTCTCTAGGGTATGATATCATTCTGATGGGTGTAAAGTTTTTCCCTAGGAGAAGGGAAACTATCTCAGTGTAAGCCCTTAGTTTTCTTATTGGAGGTAGCACCCCTTCCCCTCCATTCATCTTTGGTCCCAAGGCCAGCGAAGGTCGTGGTAGGGAACAATGCTTCTCCTTTATTCTATCCTAAGTCCCTCTCCCGGTGCACTTTGTCGCCATCAGGCCTCCATCTTGATATAAATCCCAATATTTCACTCCCTGGTCCACTAACCACAAGTAATCCCCACATCACTTCCCACATACTCACATTTCACGACAAGATCGTTGGGTATTTTCTATCTCTTGTTTCTCAAACCGAGCATGACTGACAAGGATTTAGAGTGAGCACCGACCATGAAATCTTCACAGGGCCGCCACAGAGCGTAAGCCCCAAATACACGACTTCACGAACTACGTGGACTTTGATCCCTACCAAGGAAAGGTATGTAATAAGCCTCTATGAGGTCCAAGTCCAATACCATGTTATTACGACCATCTTCATGCTAATTCATGAACACCCTGGGAAAACTAGAGTGTAATACCCACACCAACCACCTGAACTATGAGGCCTTTGATCTGTTCTAAGGAAATGTACATAGGAAGCCTCCTTGAGGTTCAATCCCATCATGCATATGGACCCCAGGTCTTTATTCACGTCAGTTCACTGACTCCACCCCCACTGAAATACATGGACTTTGATCCTAGCCAAGGAATGGTAACTAGGAATCCTCCATGAGGGTCATTCCCTACAAACATTGGACCCCAGGTCCTCCTTCATGTCAATTCACCGACAACTTCCTGAACTACATGGATTTTGATCTTTTCCATGGTATGGTACATATGAAATATCCACGAGATTCGATTCCAACAACCATTGGACCGCTGGTCCACCTTCACATCGGTTCACTGATTTCTCCCTGAACTACATGGACATTGATCCTTGCCATGGAAGGGTACGTTGGAAGCCTCCATGAGGTTCAAGCAGAACAACCATTGGATGCCAGGTCCTCCTTCATGTCAGTTCTCTAACACCTTTCTGAACTACGTGGACTTCGATCCCTACCAAGTCAAGGTACGTAGAAAGGCTCCATGAGGTTAAATCCCAACAACCGGTCATTTCGACCATCTTCACATCGGTTCACCAACTCATTGGGAAGCTTAGAGTGTAACCCCCACACCCAGCCACCCGAAATACGTGTAATTTGATCCATGCCAAGGAAAGATATGAAGGAAGCCTCCACAAGGTTCATGCCCAACACCCGGTTGTTCAAACCTCTTTCACGTCAGTTTTCCCCCATCTTGCCTGATGTTAAACTGTATTCACCATTCTAAACTACATGGAATTTGATATCTGCCAAGGCAGGGTATGTAAGAAGCCTCCACGAGGTTCAAGCCCAACGACAAGCTATTCCAACCCATGTCATGTCGGTTCACCCCTGTCCCATAGGACATAAAATTGTGGACCTCTTTTAGTGGTAATAATTTGTAACTCCATCCAACGGTAAGATGTTGTAACCTCAATCAGTGGTAAGCCATTAAATCCCCATCCAACTGTAAGTCGTTGCAATCTCATCCCTTGGTAAGTAGTTGAAAACCCCAATCAATGGTAATCTGTCATCATATGAACTATGTGGACATTGATTCCCTGCCACGAGGATTCATAGGAAGCCTCTTCAAGGATCAAGACCAAAACCATTGTAATCCTCATGACGATTACATCCCAATCACCCTCAACGTCATTCAACTGCTCCATCTTCTATCCATATTCTTACCCTGGCCGCCACATCCTGGTGAGATCATGCCACCTCATATCGCATTCCATTAAATAGTAACCAGGAATTCAACCACGTGTTTACCAGCACATCAGTGTTCCCTTGAGGGGTTCCACTATCTGATCCACTATAGTTAGTGTTTTGATCAGCCCGACCTGTCTCTACTGGAAGTTAAACTTGCGGCATTACCTGTGTTTAACATGTGAGGATGAGAAAAACCTCAGACACATGCCCATGGTATATGATTCCCTATGTTCTATGTGGGATGCATCAAGATTATTCTCCCTCGAGAATCCCTATAAAAAGGGAAAGATGAAAGAAAATCCAATCCCCCAGTGTTCAGACACACCAGTGATGCCTAGCGTGACTAAACCCCTAGTCGAAGGATTCTAGAATGAATGGACCCCATGGAATGTCCTGACAGAAGAAGCATAATTAACTAGTGTCCATGAAGATATGGAACTGGGAAGAGTTTCATAAACAATGTCTTATGTCTATGAGGGAGACCCTGACTAGGTGATGAGTTCTATGGAGGAATCCATGGAAGGAAGAACCGACATCCGTTCATATTGTTTCGATCGAGGAGCAGAAGACCCTAAATAGGGAGTGGATGTCACCCACCTTTGGAAAGCGGTAATATAGGGCAACCAAAAACCGCATCCCTCATCCCCGAACGAGACTAAATCGTGTGCCGTGGTGAAAGAGTCGGAAATAGAAATGGTGGACCCGACATGAAGATATTCTCCTCAATATGGAGTTTAGTAGCTCTCGGGGCATCAATGGATTGACGTGTCATGGGAGCTAGCTATTGGGCGCCATGTCCCAACATGCAAATAGTAGGCCTAGCATGAAACTCATTAGAATTAGGGGAAGTAGAACATTGGACATCCCATTCTATAACGTAGTCAGAATGGATCCCTTTTACCAGTCGCGGACGACATGATGATTTTGGGGCACTGGTCATCAATTCCTTTTTTCTTTTAGCACTGACGAGTTCATCTCCCTACTTCTCTGGACTCTGGTTGCTGACCTAGGAACAAAATCACCGTTCGCCCGTCTACGTAGGGGCAGGGGCAAAGCCAGCACAACGCTGCCCCCAAGGGCCACGTAGGGAGCCATTGCTCCCCACATCGATATATAACCACTTCGAGTGCCTTCCCCTAGAGAGCTTTGTCGACTCCATGCCTTACGCTAATGAGGTAGGTGACGTCATGCCCAGCATGGTTAGAGTCCCAATCTGTGGACTCCCTACAAGGGTTCCAATGTGGCAGCTTCAGCACAGCCACCCGGTCTATCCAGAGGAGGAGCATGTAATCTATTCACCTATGCCACCAGCCCCAGATTGTCCGACCCGACACCAACATTGGGCACAAGCTGAGGTGGATGCCCGCCAAGGGGTGTCTACGATGATAGCTATTGTGGCCTGATCCACCTATGACGCATACAATCAGGTTCATGCATACATTGTGCAGGGTAACCTCTATGACCGACCAAGATGGAGGCCCCAACCGCCTCACTAGCATAATGGGCTGAATATTGTGATCACTGGTAGAAGCATTGGGTGCCGCGTAGCAACCTGCAGTGATGCCACCCCATACGGAGGCCTCCCCATACCACCAACACTGTGAGTGTGGGATTTCCCACTTTGAGGCTCAGCATGGAGTTCCGCCCCGTGCTACCCCCAATCCAAAGGAAGGTGTGCCCCGCAGTAGTGATGCTCAGCACAGAAGCCTCTCATGTTCCCATTACACTTGATATGGATTCGTTCCTCCTCATACTAACTTTCGGTGCAGGACATTGAACATCCGGTCTCTCATCAACGTGGGGATCCTTCCTACGTCCTCTCTACAGCTAGTGATGTTCCTCCTCACCCCGGAAACTAGAGGGGTGAAGGCCAACCTCACTCCACCCACACTAAGCATGGAGGTCCTCCCCATGCTCCTTCTAGTCTGAGAGGAGGATTTTCCCACTCAAGAACTATTCATGGATGTCCTCCCTAAGCACACTTTGACATTTATCTTGATGCTCCTCACACACCGGATTTCACTGGAAACCCTCTCTATACCCACACAGGTGCATCTAAAGGGCCCTGTGTTGGGGATCATGCTTTTCCCAAGGATCCACCCAGGGGTAGGAAGCTTGGTCGTCTCTGCCATAAGAAGAATCATGGGAAGGATTGGAAAGAGATAAAACTAGTCTGATTCTTAGACTTTGAATCAGAGCACAACTAATCTCAGGAACCCTCCCCTCGCTCATCCGAGTCAAGGGTCGGGGCAGGGACATGGCGCCTCATCATTGTGCTCCTAGAATGCGAGGACCATATGATTCCTGCCTCTATCCAAAGGTATATCTAGGAGGGTGAAAATATTGTGACCCCATAGGTTATGGTCAGGAAATCACCACCATCTTCACCGAAAGAACTTTCTACCTCCAATAGAGATCACATAGAGCTATTCTGAGGACCAATTGCAGGTGAGCAGCAATGAGACCTAGCAACAGTAGCCCTGGCCACTAAGCCAGGAATAGCAGTCGTCATCCCATCATTTTGCGACGTAGAGGCCAGGTCTACACTCTTCAGAGGACAGCTTGAGAATCAGCAGCCAATCAGCCCACTCACTGTACTCTTCACCGGCCAACCTATTGTCCCAACAGTATGCCTCAATACTAGAACTGGTTCCTCAACCACCACGAATTGTTGAGTGGAGAAATCAAGGGCCAGACCCTGAATTTGAGCCATGGAGATTCTGGAGCATCCTCGTAGTGGACCACATCCCTTAGAATCCCGGCCCATGGCAGCACATGATTTCTTTATACCGGAGTCCCTCAACCTAGAGGATGTTGAGTGTTTCCACTACACCCTCTTAGAGACACATTTCAGTATTCCACATCAGCGCGTGGTTTATCCAAGGAGAAAAATGCATTTCAAAGACCTCAGCAAGCATTGTCGTCTAGTCGATCTGGCCGCACTCTATATGGAAAAGTTCCCCAAGTCACCAGGTCATTGTGAGGCCCTCTAGTAGTAATGCGTTCAGAGTATCAATGTACTTCTCAAAATTATCAGGGAGGCTACCCCCCACGTACAAATCTGTGGCTGGGGGTAGTATGCAACCCTTTTCATCAGCCCTATCTGACGGCAGCTCGACATGCTATGCAATGTTGAGGACATGCCCCCATGAATGGTCTTGGTCATCATGGCCGACATAGTGGAAAAAGAAGACGAGATTGATTTTCTCGATGGAGACTTACCCCCTGAGGGTCTGCCACCATTGTTGGACCCATCAGCGAGGATTACTCATCAGCAGAGAAACCTCCTAGGTCTCCCTGCGCCTACCGAGGCATTAATACTCAGCCAGAATTCTGGTAAGGGTAAAGAGCATGTTGGAGAAATCAAGAACTCCAACCAGTCCGCCTCAGTACAGAAGATGGAGGAGGACCACAAGAAGGTGATGTTGTGCTTGCAACTTAATGAGCAGAAGAGGTTGGTCGATGAACTCATGGCTGGACATGCTGTAGAGCGTTGACCCAACTTCGGTGATCCTAGGCCGAGGCAGCATGGGAAAGAACAACTACCCCTCACCGAGATACCCCCAGGATACCCTGATCATACTGCTCCTGTGGATAGGGATGAAGCTAGAGATCATAGTAAGAGGGAACGATATGTTTCACCAAACCCTCCTGAATGGCGCAGTAATCGAAGGAATATGACCCTGATTCCCCCAACTGCCCCACAATTTGCTCCACCAGCCTCTCCACGAGCCGCGGAGCCTGTCTACCTTGTTAATGAACCCAACAACATTCTTGTGGTTGGGGATCCATGTCAAGATAGGTAAACCCCCAGATGATCCTATGGAAGTGCTCATATCTTTCCTTGATGCTTTGGAAACACAACAGGTGGAAATCCCACCTGATGTAAAGCCTTACCCGGCATGGGTGGATGATATGTTGATGCCTACGGGTTTTGGGAATCCCACCTTCTCCACCATTAATGGGACAGGGGACCCGCCACACCACCTGACCCACTTCAATTCAATGTGTGAGCTCATGTTAGGAACTCCATCATAAAATGATTCTTCCACACTCAGTAGTTTTGTTCTGACACTGGAGGGGTTTCCATTCTGCTGGTACGACCAGCTCACCGTCGGATCTGTGAATTTCTCGGAGTACCTTCACCGGCAGTTACTCTACTAGTTCAACTCTACCACTCCGAAAACTAGCATCACAGACCTCTTCAAGTGCAAAAAGGCCTAATGAGCGTGTCATAGACATTACCACCTAGTGGCAGGGGCTCACATACTCCATTGACATGCCACTAACTTAGGAGAAGATACTAACAATGTGCATAAAAAATGACATGATGGATCAGGTTCCTTCTCTGATCTCCCAGAACTACCTTAGAGGATTCTGAGACTTCTCCGACACGGACCAGTGCCTTGAAGAATCCCTGAAAACATGCCATCCAAGCATGTATTTTGTCCCATGTAATCCCAGTGATGAGGGATTCTAGAGGCGAGCCCACCATAGTGGCCCAAATAGAAGCCCCCAGGAAACTGTAATTTCTACCAGCAGCACCGGTCATGCAGGCTCGTAGAGGCCCTCTTCCTCAGGCACAGCCACTGGCTTAGTAGCATCTTCAGAATCGGCAAACACCACCGCGGAATGCACCACCACTACCTAAGAGGACAATTAGGGTCCAACTCCTCGATATGCCCCTTCAGCCCCTTGATAGGGCCAGGATCCAGGGGCCCCCTTTCAGAAAATAAGAAACTAGACTTACTCATTCGATGTGAATCGGGTCCCTGGTTACATATGTAGTACCCTAGAGCTAGGGAATTTATGCTTTCTTGAGTGCAGAAGGCTAGAAGAGGCGAATCTCACTTATCTCCCATACCACTGCCCCTATCATCAGATTATGGGGAACACCCTAAAGATGATCTATGTGTTCAAATATTGGGTTCAAGACCATATCGATAACAACATAGTTAGGCTTGGTCCACCACCGGAACACGTGGAAGGTTTCTTTGTAAGAAGAGGCAGTAGTAGCCATTGAGAAGGTGAGTGGCAGCAGGTTTCTAACAGTGGGTCCCAGAAGTACAACGACTCGATGGATGGAAAAATGGTTGCTCATGCCCATGTTATCATCCGGGAATGCTTGAATCAGCCGGAGCCTTCAGAAGTTACGTCCACCACTTCTGCATCATCGTCTCAGTTGGCCTCTTCCCATAAGAGCAAGCATCAGCGTCAAAAGAAAATGCCATACGCCCCGCCTATGAAATTGTCATCCCACACTCTTGGAAACTTCAATCCCCATGAAATGGGGATCCCTCTCAGAATCCAACCAGTAGCGTATGACTATTCAATTTATAGTCAAGGGTACACTTCAGTTAATACAATAGAGTTGGTAAATCTATATATGACTTCTGACGACGGGGAGTGCCATGCGAACCTTTCCACCATCCTCTGCCAAGGCCATTTTTGGCAGAGCCACGACCAAATGGGTTGTCAAGGTGAATTAGTCAGCAACTCCAGCTAGGACATGAAAGCCACTATGACTAGGAAGCAGGCCCATCGCGGAGCCCAACACTCAAAGCCCCTTCATCTGGTGTCGTTGGGCCCGCATTCCCCAGTTTTTGTGTTATTGGATCAAGAAAAGCTACCTCGTCCATGTAGTGACCAGCCTCACCCTTCTACAGGCCGATCTCAGTTTTTCGATCCTCATACAGAAGCTACTCTTCAGGCTTCGACTTGTTATCATTGGGATATTCCCAACACAAGCCTGTCATCAGTGAAGCTAGTAGGGCCCGCAATGTCTCCAATCACAGAACGACCTCCGATAAGCAGAAGTTCACGCCAGGTGCAGAAGTACGATGACCTCAAACCCCATGTCAGCATCCCAGCAAGGCCTTCCATCCTTGAAGCCATTATACTGCCGTCAGATATGCACGAGGACCTCACTAAGGAATTATGATGACCCCTCCAGTTTCAGATGGAGGTAGCACCTGTAGAGGCCTTTAATGCTGAAGCGGTCGAGAATGCCAAATGCAAAGACATCATTCTGATCTCTGGAAAGGATAAAGGCTCTCCAATACAGGGGCGCATCCATCTGCTGTACATCACAGTCAAATTTAATGGGGTGTAGGTTCGCTGCTGTCTTTTTGACACCGGCACTGGGATCAACCATATCCAGGAACGGACATTGCGGAAGCTAGGGTTATCTGAAGATGACAAGACTCCATCCTATTTAAGAATCCAGATATATGACAGGACAGAGCAATACCTAGTTGGAAATATCCATTCGAAGACCCTATTTGGTGGCCGAGTTTCCAGTACCGTGTTTATGGTTTTCTTCCAAGACTCCGCCTACAATGCATTGATGGGTAGGACATGGCTCCACCTGCACGTGGTAGTCCCCTCATCAAATCACCAGTTCCTCAAGTACTCCCTAAATGTTCAAGTAGGCATAATCCAAGGTGATTCATCTCCTTTTTCCTCTTCTGAAGCCCGTTATCTGGACGCTACCTATTACAAGAGCAATGATAATCAGATTTTGGAAAGTGAGGTTGAGCCCTCCACTTTCAATATTGACCCTTGGGTAGGTATGGATGATTCCTACGTCTTCCAGATACACTGATCAGAGGCCATGACCCCAGACATGGGGAATTGATTTGTTGTCTCTAGTACAGGAGAGAGGCATATTTTCTATTCCATGCGATGGTGGAAAATCACCTCGTACACCTACACAAACCAGACTCAGGTGATCCCAGAACATCCTACCCCCATATGGTATCAGGATGTCTACCCTATGGAAACGGATGTATGTCATACGTGTCTATTATACCAGGCTGGAATTAACTGGATCAAGCTGACGCACCAAATTTACTCTGATATCATCAACTGTGGCCCCATGGGCCAAAGAACCGATCGGATCGGATCAACTAACTTCATCGCTATGGCCTCAACAGCACGTGAATCACCCCACATGCTGTCTACTGCTATCCAGGTCAGTATCAACCTCCCGTCAGGTTCTTCTAACCCAGAGGAAGATTTTCCCTCTGGGAATCCCTCCCCCAAAAGAAATGAAGAGGATCTGTAGGATTCTACCACCACCTTTTATGATTGTGCCTCGACCATTGTCGATGAACTGGTATAGGTAAACCTTGGTAGCGAGGCAGACCCAAGACCCACATTGATCAGTGCTTCTATGTCTCTCGAGGAGATTTAGTGATACATGGATTTCCTAAAGTAGCATTATGATGTAATCTCGTGGAGATTTGATGATATGACATCACTAGATCTTCATGTAGTAGTCCACCACCTCAGTCTCTTGAAAAATAATTGAGGGTTCAAGTAGCCTCCCAGGAAGATGCACCCTTCTCACGATGCCATGGTCTAGGCCAAATTTGACAATATCATCAGAGAAAACATTGAAAAGGAGTTCCAATACCCCAAGTGGCTTGCCAACATTGTGCTAGTCAAGAAGAAGAAACGAGAGATCAGAGTCTTCTTCAACTTCCGAGATCTCAACCGTCACTGTTCTAAAGATGATTTTCCACATCCAGTGCCAGAATTGTTGTTCTAGGCTATATCTAGGTTCCAAGCCCTCTCCATCATGGATGGTTACTCCATATATAACTAGATATGAATGTCCCATGAGGATGAGGATTCTATAGCTTTCAGGGCACCCCATGTTACATTATGTTACCAGGTTATGACCTTCGTCCTAATGATTTCAGGTGACACCGATCAGCGAGCCATGCACCTCATATTCTAGCCAATACGTGAGACATTGGCAGAATACTGGGTGGATGATCTGGTGGTCAAATATCGACAGTTTCAGGACCATCTCAATGACCTTGTGAAAGTGTTTGGATTCCTCTGTTCCTTCCACCTGAAGATGAACCTGTTGAATTGTGCTTTTGGGGTCACCTCCAGGAAGTTTCTTGGCATTTTTGTCAGGTACCGAGGAATCGAGATCAACCTAGAGATGATCAATTCCATCATTCAGATGCCTCCTCCGAGAAATATTTGGGAGCTTTGAGGTTTCCATGGCCACATAGCCTACATACGCCAATTCACTGTGAATCCGGTCAAAATGATTAACCCCTTTTATCTGTTCATGATGAAAGGATCTGCCTACGAATGGGATGAATTATTCCAGACCACGTTCATGGAAATCAATAATTATCTGATCTATCCTCCGGTCTTGATGCCACTAGTCACCGAGAAGCTGTTGATCTTGTACGTGACTGCTTTGGAATGATCTCTTGGTGCCCTTGTCTCCCAGAAGAACAATGAGGGGATGAAAAAAATTATATACTAACTCATCGGCATGCTCCTAGATAAAATGAACAGATACCCCCATTGAAAACAGCTTCCTTGAGCTATTATTCACAATATAGATGTTGCGACGCTTCTTGCATTACCATGAGGTGCATCTGGTCTCCTGGCTAGACCCGCTAAAGTACATTCTAAACCGCACCATGTTGACTGGTCGTCTAGCACGGTGGGAAGTAATCCTCAAGCAATTTGACATCAGTTTCTTCCCACATAAGGCTATTAATTGACATGAATTGGGAGACATTCTAGCTACCCATCCAACCTCCACAGTCCAGTCTATAGACATGATTTTCCCGATGAGGAAATCCTCTCGCTAGATCCTGTCATCCCATGTTGTTAGATGCACTTTGACGGTGCCTCCTAGAGCCCCATCGGCATGAGACTCAATGATTCCAGAGTCAAAAGAGTGGGCCTAGGTATTGTATTTATTACACTGATTCAAGTCAATCTGATGTATTCATTCCTGTTCTCGGAAGGCTGCACCAACAATGAGGTAGAGTATTAGGCTCTTATCACTGGCCTCGAGCTGGCCCTCGAGATCGATGTACCCCATTTTCATGTGAAAGGGGATTCCAAACTAGTCATAAAGCATGTCAATAGTGGCTATGTCATCAGAAAGACCAAGATTTTACCATTATTGGATGGCACACTCATGCTAATGGCCCAATTTCCATCACGGCCGAATGATACTCATGTCCCTCGATATCAGAATGCTCGATTAGATGCCCTGGACAGCCTGGTAGCATCACGTGGAGAAACCAGGTAGTGTGGTCTGATTATACACGTGGCACATAGGAGAGTCATTTATCACGTCACCTCAGATGATGATGACGACCTTCAAGTAAGACATCTTATTGTTGAATCCTCCATGTCACGACTCCCAGTTTATTCAGATGCAGTGGCTGAAGCGCCTACCAACTGGAGATCCCCATTTGTCGAGTATCTCCAAAATGGTTGCCTCCCAGCTGAATGGGCCGAGGAAGAGTAAATCTAAGGATGTGTGTTATAGTTTACCCTCCGAAGTAGTCCCGGTCTTGAGTAGATCCTCTACAAGTTTGGGTTTGACGGTGTTCTCCTCTGTTGCATCCATGGAGTTGAGATATCTCAGTTCGTGCTAGAGATTCATGCTAGTTCCTATTTGGAACATTAGTTAGGGCTAAATTACTCCCATCAAATCCAGAGACTGGGGTACTTCTATCCCTCTATGATCCATTATTGTATCAATTTCACCAAGAGATGTCATGCATGACAAGTTCATTCTATGTTCCTGCATCTTCTGTCAGATCCTCTCAAGTCCGCCAAGTATTCATGGCCATTTGTGGGGTGGGGTCTCAATGTTGTGGGACGACACCCACCGGCGACAGCTCGTTAGTACAGGTTCATCCTGACTTCCACAAATTTTGTTTCTAAGTGGGTAAAAGTAATCCCGATGAAGGAGGTCAAGGCACTTTCTATCGTTGACTTCTTGAGCTCCAATATAATCCACCAGTTTGAAGTCCCTCACACTATCCTCACTGATAACAACACCAAAATCTGAGAATCAGAGCTGAAAAAATTGTACGCCAAGTATAACATCTGTTAAAAACATACCTCCTGCTATCACGGGCCAGGAAATGGAAAAATCGAGGTGTTCAACAAAACCCTCTCTAACATTTTTCATATAATGGTTGTCTTGAACAAGATGAGTTTTCCAGACATGCTCCCCAATACCATCTGGTCTTATCGGACGTCGACTCACAATTCCACATAGGTGACCCCCTACTCCATAGTGTACGAAGCTGAGGTTGTCAAACCCATCAAGATCCTGCTGCCCTCATTACGCATAGTGTTTCATGACCAGCAGGCACTAGATAAGGTAGTTGGAATTCGTTTGGCGGAATTGGAATCCCTTGATGAGAATAGGCTTCGTGCCCTACAAAATCTGGAATGGAATCAGAATAATATAGATAGAGCCTTCAACAAGAAGCCCCGCCTCCACTCTTTTCTGTAAGGAGACTTGGTATCAGCCCTCAGGGTACAAATGATCCCCGATAGGAAACAACCCATGATGGACCCCAAATGGGAAGGACCTTACATTGTCCACATGGGTTATTCCAATAGAGCATAATCCATGCTGACCATTGATGGTGAGCGTATAAATCCTCCCACCAATGCCATGTTCCTCAGGCAATACATTGCCTGAACCTACTGGTCCTACATGACCATAAACTTTATAGTCCTGCACAACCTTATACTGGCTGGTCCCACACGATCTTAAACTGGCTTGTCCTGTACGACCTTAAACTAGCTTGTCCTGCATGACCTTAAACGGTCCGGTCCTACACGAAATTAAACTGTGCATTGTCTTTCATGAAATTAAAATTCATTTTGAGAACTACGTATTTCATGATTCCCATCCTCATGGGATACATAGGAACGCTTAGATGACTCGACTTGAGCCCAACCCCAAACTCTTCTTTTTGACTATCCCCCTGGGTGTAGTTCTTTCGGAGGATCCATGCATGATATAGTGTAGTATTCCTTAACCCCACTCATACAATGATTGTAATAGTCACACCATTTTCCCATCCCCATTCATCTATTCTCCCACGACATCACCACACGATGTTAAAATTCATGGCCTTCAGGAACTACGTATGGATAGATTCCCATCCTTATGGGATACGTATGAATTTCTTAGAAATTTCATCCGTTGGCCCAACTCGAATGCTAGAGTCTCCCCCAAGGGTCCAGACATATGGTGTGGTGCAGAAATTATCCCCAATTCACATCTAGATAATCTTAATTCGGCCATACGTCCAGTTCCCTAGAGACTTTCTCTTCTTTCATAGATGTGTACATCAATGCTTCACCAAATCCTTTTATTGGGACACCATCATCTTCCCCACCCAGAAGGCCCACCGAATGGTATGGATGCTAGGACTATGGGATCTCTTACCACTTTGGGCCGACACCCTCATGGATATTGGGCAACAAGATGATACAGGTCCTACATTTCGAATATGGTCAGCGATAGATGCTCATTTTGTTTCTCCCATTTCATGTCACTATAGGGTCAATGTGTTTCGGAAATGGTCAACAGTTTTCATGTGACATTGGAACCACACAAATATTTCCCCAAAAATTGAGAGTAGGTGTTTATTCTTCCCCGTTGTATCTTCATGAGAGGAACTCCCTTCGGGCAGAGCCATGTTTTTGTTCTCCATATGAAAGGAGAGCGGAGACTGGCTCCTTCTTTCCCACACCGATCATTGATCACATGGTCTTAGGAGCTGTGGTGAGGTGGAAACTGTAAAATAGGGAATATGGCCTTCCATCTGAGGCCCAGCCTCAGGCCCCTTGGCCTAGGTTCTCTCTTATGGGATTGTACGGTGTGGTATGGGATTATGTACTCATTACCTTCGGGTCACTCGTCGTGCCGTACACATCCCTGGATGAGACACCTTAACCTCTCTTTCATCCTCACTACATGATGTTAAACTACAAACTGGTCGGGCCTTCTTTCCTGAAGCCCAGCCTTAGGATCCTTGGCCTTCTCAGGCCCCCGACCCATGTTCCTATTTAGGAGTGTGCAGGGGGGTATGGGATTATTTCCTCACTCAGATCGGGTTATTTTCCATGTCATACACACCCCCCATTAGGGTATCCAACCCCCTATGTTAGCCATCAAGAACTATGTGTGGATTGATTACCATCCTCATGGGATACATAGGACTGCCCGGTTGTCTAGGCTATGGGTCCAGCCCCATCCCTCAGAAATATCCCTTTCACCTTGGCCCCATGGCCTACCCTTTCCCGGGGAGGGGAGTATATGGTGTGGTATGGGATTATTTCATCATTCACGTCAGGTATTTAATGACCACGTCATGTACCTCTCCCTCATGGGAACTCACTATCACCTATTCTATACTCATCCATTCCAATAAGATACTATCAAGTTGATCACCCTCATCGTCCCTCTTCAGAGATTCACCAATGTGCCAAAGTTTAGTCTAGTTTAAAACCGGGAATGTCGGACTCTAGTCAGACATGATTCCACCCCTCTTTTACTCATTCTATTCCCTTTCATTATTACTTCCATAAACATTCAAAACCAAAGTTACCCCCATGTGGCATGGATTCTTGGCCTAAGGGATCTCCTACCATTATGGGCCAACGTCCTCGTGGGCCATAGACAACAAGCCGATACCAATCCCGCATTGCGAATATGGTCAGAGGTCAATGCTCATTTTTTTCACATTCCAGGCTAACGCAATATGTATACTTTGTTTTGAACATGGTCAACAATTACCCTCTATCACCATACCTACCCCATTAAGCCCAAAATGTATGTTACATGATTCACATCCGTCTCCACCTCATCAAGTCTAAGTAGAACATCGAAACTCTTGGTATTATTCGTCAGTGCGCATTCACACGTTAGTATGGAAAAAGCAACGATAAGGGTGTCATTAGGGACTCCACAATGATTTCCCTTTAGCATAAATTCTAGGTAGTGCGTCAATCCTCCTCCACCCTTGATTCGCATACAATGTTATACTCACATGGGCTTAGGGATCGTGTAGAGACCCGAAGCTTGACGTACATCGACATTACATTACATTTGAGGAATACTTAATACATAACAAAAACAAACACACAAGGACCGTAATAGTTTAGTGCCTTTGGAAACTCAGAATATAATCTTCTAATCGTGGTGAATGATCTTCAACATCCCCCATAAAGATCATACCCTTTTTTCTTACCTAAAAACATTCTTTATATCCTGGGGAAAAGAAAACATAAAAGGGGTGAGCACAAATGACCAGTATGGGTAAACATAGATAACATAAAACAATACATAAACATTTGAATGAAAAAACATGGACAAAAAATCTAAACATCAAAATCTTGAGAAATGACATGAATCTTGGAAGTACATAAGTCATATGTCATAAGAGAACATCAATCATGATAAAATAGCATGGTAATAAAACATGTAATTGTGGCAACCATTAAGCACATGATATGATTTCCATATTAGCCATGAAATTGCTTCCAAGACCATCTTAGTGGACAAAGTCCCATTCTGAATCGAGTTCACTCATTGTTCTAGTCCTGTAACACTGAACTAGATTAACTTACCATTCCAGCCATGTCTATCTCATGAGATATAAATATTTACCCAATTCGTTGGAGGGAGATATAGGTCCCACCAATCTCATAATGAAATCATTCTTACATGTTCCACAAAATAATCTTAAAACATTCATCCTAACCAAATGAATAAAATGGGTTTCATAAACATCATCCCATCATCACATAATCCATATAAATGAAATGGATATCATATCATAATAAGAAAATTGAAACCATTTATATCATAGGGACATTATAATTGAAACAAACACTTATTAAATAATGTAATCTTATATGGAAAAATGGTTTTGATAAAACACTTGATATTAATTCTTGAGGAAAATATCCTTTCATTTTTCAAAATCATTTTATTTTCAAAAAATGTCATGAAATTTTAAAAGAAAGGGATTTTTATGAAAAATAGTCATTATATCTTATGGAGGAAGCTTCATGATAATAAGGCTTTATAAAACATTAAAAATCTGTTTGTTCCTTATAAGTTAAAAAAAAATTCTTCTTGTACTTTTACCAGAAAAGTCAAAAAGTACCTCATAAAAGAAATATTTCATACATACCATTTAGTAAAAGTAAAAAAATGGGTAAAAAGGACACTAAAAATACATGAAAAAATTTCTAGAAAACATGGACATGGATGATAACAATAACCCCAGTAAATACTTACAAATAAACAATCTCAGATAAGAACGAGATTGGAAATATTATCCCTTAACTTACGTCTGATATGCTTCATATGTATCCGAACATCCTGTATAATGATTTAAATAATGTTATTGAATTATTACGGAATCATATTCACTGTTATGATGTCATATATGGTTCACTTGTAACTTTTTATTACCCTTCTTTTGTAAATTCCATGTTAAAGAGCGTTTTGGGTAAAATCTTTTCATTTATCGTTCGTGTTTTGACTTTTAATTATTCATATGATTACATAGATCATGATTACTAATTAAAGAATATAAATAATTACTTATAGATAATATATATTCAGAATATACATATTTATAATAGATCGATAAATGTAAAGAAATACACCGTTCATGGAAACAGTAGGTCGTACGTACACATGAACGTTGTTTTCGTTTCCTTATTGAATTGAATGGAATTAAGTATATGACATACATATATATATACTTTAATACAGTAGCATTATTATGTCATATATTTCATGATAAGTTATTATATATATACATTATATTCATTATTGAATTGTTATCATGGAAAAATGAATCTCATCGCATCATGGAGATGGTAATCTGTACGTACGCACGAGCGATGATATCATTCCCATATTTATTGAATCGAATTGGAGTGAATGATATAATATCTTAGAATCAGTATGATTTTATAATAATCATATGTATTTATTATTTACACCATTATACTCATCCAAGTAATGTGGTGGTGGAAAAACAGATTACACCACGGCGTGGAGACAGTATTCCGTACGTACGCACGTGCGGTGATTTCGTTTTCTGTAGGATGGATAGATGGTGAAATAAGGTCTTTTAATACTTATAATAACATATCATTATGTGAGTGATACTGATTTTATTACTTCATAATGAAACAACTAATGATGAAGTGGAAGAAGAAATATAGTTGAAAGAATCGGTAATGAACATTACCTCTTCTTTGAAACACCTCTTTGATACCACCTCTTAGGGCACTAAAATTGGACTTTGAAGAAGACCAGGACCCCTAGAATGTTTGTAGGGATGTGGAGAAGAGAAGTTTCAGGGTTTGGACGGACTTGAATGCTCAATGCGGTGTGAGGAAGAGAGGGAGCAGGTGCCCTTTTATAAGGGATGAGAGGGGCACCTTTGGAATTACTAAAAGTATTATTTTATTATAAAGTCATATTCGGTTTTTAATAGCCAAAAATTGACTTATATAGAATCTAAGGTGGGGATGGTTCTAAATCCTCTCATCCAATAGAAATTATAGAGGTTTAGGTTTCTATTTTAACCTTATCATTTAGATTTAATTTTAAGGTAGATAATTTAACTTTTACTGTGTCTTCTTTTATTCTTACACTATAAGGCTAATAAAATAACTATAACAATCCAAAAGAACCCCAAGTTGTTTATTATATATATATATAAACTCATATAAGTCATTTGGCCAAACGTTAGATTTTTAGGAATGAAATAACAATTAATAATATAACATTTCTTTTAAAAACTATTTTATGTCAATTTTGACACTGTTTGGCAATTGATTTTTTTAAAACTCATAATAGAAATATTAGTTCTAAAAAAGTTAATTAAATAAATATTAACATGTCATAGTAACATATAAAATTATTGGAATTCATAAAAAGTCTAATAATACATTTATTTGGGTATTTATAACATCAATTATGTAAATATTTCATTAATAAGATAATTACTGCATCATCATTGTGACATAAATAAGTTAAATTATTTAAAGTATAAAAATTAAAAATAAAAAAACATTATATATGAAATATATTTAGCTTTCTAATGAATATTAAAAGTTGAATTTATCTTATATATAACCCTATATTAAAAATGATTTACTTATTAAACTTTGATTTTAACTATTTTAGCCCTTCTATAAATAAATTAATAATAAATGTTCTAATCTAATCCAAGTGGGCCTAAATGGTCATATTTGATTCCTAAGGTTATTTTTTGTCGAATTAAACTTATCCAATAGAATTATGACATTTGTTAGTGTAATAATAATATCATTTTTAACCATAATTACCCTATTTACTTTTAACCTTGGTAAAAAAATTAAAAAGTTACTATTCACCGAAAATTAGTTTCATCTCATTGAACAAAATTTTACATACTGACATCAACCGTGTCTCACGACTTTTTGAAATTCCATTCACAGAAGAAGTACAATTATGTTTTATGTAAATTTTTAAATTCTCCTAGGAGCTGGGTAAATGACGGTCAAAAGTTCAATAAATTTTATATATCTAAAATTATTATAAAACGTCTCCAATGAAATAAATTGAACATATATAGGTATTATGTATCAACTTCAACATAAAATAAATTTAAATAAAATAAATAATTATTCAAATAAATAGTCGGTTTTTAAATAGTTACCCAGTGTTTTCAGTATTCATCAAAAATAGAATGTTTTCAGAAAAATACCAAAATTTCACCCTAGGCTAATTTCGATATTCTGAATCCAAATATGAAGTCCATTTTGAAAAATAAAATTTTAAAAATTTCAAAAAGTGGTTATTACTATTCATAACGGCTAGTTTGAATAATATTTTAATAGCATATCGTTGTTTAGAGAAACTCGGTATTGCATACAACACACGTTATTGTGGAAGGTTGCGATTGTGGGTAATGCAAGCCATGTCAGGGATGCGTGTAGTGTAAGCTCTTTTTTGTGTAGCGTACAACACAAGATATCAATAAAATTAAAAATAATAATTTTCATAAAATCTCGGGGTGTTACATTCTACCCCCCTTAAAATGAATTTCGCCATCGAAAATGGTCGGGGTTATAAATGGTTTACTACTCGAAAGATTCTTTAATAGAAACCCACATTGTAAAAAGGAATACCAAAACCAATCTTAAAAATATAAAGTATGAAACATAACGGTTACCCAAATTAACTAATCACTAGGTTTCCACATAGGTGAAAATATGGATATGGAAGAGAAATCTTACCATCATGTTCTGATGGAGAGTGGTAGAGAACATCGCAATAGAAAATCATGAAAACACAAAGCCATAGATTTGTGATTATCTAAGGTACCATCTGATTCATATGATATAAGGGAACTAGGACAAAATTTTTGGTTTTCAATATCATTTCCCTATGGTTGAAGAAATTGGAATTAGAAGAAATACTTTCTTGATTTTGTTACTGTCTGACCGTTCATCATTCCATGGAAAATTTCCACGTCATAACATAAAGAAATGAAGTTGAATTTGTCATTCGTGAAGTGTTAGTAGATCATGTGATAGAATGATGGGTCATTCCTTCTGTATCATAAAAAAGTTTATAAAAAGTTATCAAAAATACATAAGTCCATCTATAGTGATATTAATCATATATAGTTCCTAAAATGGACTTATAATTCTTATATCATACTGCTTAATATAATAAAACTGGTTTCTACTAAACAGGGACATCCTGTAGGCCAGTGGTAGGCGATAAAGGTCTGTCGCACTTCAGTTGTGGGTTCGATTCCTACAGCCTTGTGCAACGTGATGGGTTGTCGCCGATCCATCAATTTTTCCATTTTCTGAAACTACATTATTATAACTTTCCATCAATAATATCGAAAAATTTATAGCATTAACAACACTAAATTATGTCCAGCATAATCCATTCCAATCTTTAGGCTTATCCAAAATACTGCAGTCCAATCTCATATTATAGTGAAAACGATTACCAAAGAGTTCATATAACAATCATGTTAATACCATCATTGATCCCCATATATCATAAGATATGTCTTGTCGGTCACATTCTAAACATTCAAAGGACTTAATCATGTATTCTCTTGAAAAATTAAAACCCATTGAACCTTAGTGAAAACATGAGTGCTGTCAAAAGTTAACTCTTTCCACATACCAAAATACCAAAATTTTGTATACTCAAACCCTGATATCACTTAGTCCTTATAACAATCATGAGCTCATGAATACTATCAAACAATTTATTTTATCCTTATCCCTTCATTATGTGCATATCAGCTGCTTTCCAAAATATTTGAATCACTTTTCATGGTTACCGGTACCATAAACTTATTGAAAAACACAATATAATAATACAAAAATATTCTAATACACCATAAAAGTACCTCAACAACATCATTCTTGAATACCAATACATAAACACTTCAATCAATCCTATTCAATGATTTTCCTGGAATAATTCCTTCCTTGATTTAGAAGTAACTTTTTAGGTCAGGGCAATGAGTTGGGTAATTCCCATGTTCTCCACAAATAAGACATTGAAATCCATAACAATCTGTCACTCTATGAACCTTTTCTCCACACATATAACATATGTCCCTCGATTTGAGGTATTCCTCAAGGTTCTTCTTCCCTTCTTTATAAATTTCAATCTTCTTTTCTTTATGCTCCTCAACATGCGAACATTCATAAAAGTCTATCTTCCTCTTATTTGATGAATTAGGCATACCACAAAATTTCACCTTGTTAATCATATATCGTGATGACTGATTCGGAAAAATCACAATATCTTTATCTCTAGGCATTACACAATTTTTTTTCTCATAGTCACCAATTTGTCCATTGGATTCAATGTTAACCGAATTTCTTCTGGTTCCTTCCATTGACTAAAACACAAAAAGAATTCTATGAGAGGGAAAATCATGCTAGGGAAAACAACATAGTAAAGGGGGAGTAACCTCAATATCTAACATCATAGGTTAAATACTAAGATCGTTACCGTAGTTCTAGGACTATATCCTATACGTATACTTATCCTTAGAGACATCCCTCGACATACCATAGAAATATCTCCTGGGATCTCACTAACGTTTTCGCATTCTAGTTTTTAAGGGATGACTAAACCTTTCCACTGATACCAACTGTAGGGACCTGAAGCTTGACGTACATGGACATTACATTACATTTGAGGAATAATTAATACATAACAAAAAAAGACACACAAGGACCGTAATAGTTTAGTGTCTTTGGAAACTTGGAATATAATCTTCAAATCGTGGTGAAAGATCTTCAACATCTCCCATAAAGACCTTACCTTTTTTTTATTACCTAAAACCTTTCATTATTTCCTGGTGAAAAGAAAACATAAAATGGGTGAGCTCAAATACCCAGTAAGGGTAAACAAAGTGAACATAAAACAATCCATAAATATTTGAATGCAATAACTTGAACATAAAATCTAAACATCAAAATCATGAGGAAAGACATGAATCTTGGAAGTAAGTAAGACATATATCATAAGGGAACATCAATCATGATAAAACATCATGGGAATAAAACATGTAATTGTGGAAACCATTAAGCACATGATATGATTTCCATAGTAGCCAAGACATTGCTGCCAAGACCATCTTAGTGGACAAACTCTCATTATGAATCGAGTTCACTCCTTGTTCCAGTCCGGTAACACTGAACCAGATTAACTTACCATTCCAGCCATGTCTATCTCATGAGATATAAATATTTACCCAATGCATTGGAGGGGGATATAGGTCCCCCCCCATCTCATAATGAAATTATTCTTACTTGTGCCACAAAATAAACATAAAACATTCATTATAACCCAATGAATAAAATGGGTTTCATAAACATCATCCCATCATCACATAATCCATATAAAAGAAATGGGTATCATTTCATAACAAAAAAAGTGAAACCATGTAAATCATAGGGACATTAACTTGAAACATACAATTATGAAATAATGTCATCTTAGATGGAAAAATGGTTTTGATAAAACACTTGAAATGAATTCTTGAGGAAAATATCCTTTCTTTTTTCAAAATCATTTTCTTTTCACAAAATGTCATGTAGTTTTAAAAGAAAATTATTTTCTTGAAAATAGTCATGAAATATTATGGAAGAAGCTTCATGAAAATAATTATTTATAAAAACAAAAAAATCTGTTCGTTCCGTATACGTTAAAAAACATCCTTCTCATACTTTTTCCAGAAAAGTCAAAAAGTACCTCATAAAAGAAGGATTCCATACATACCATTTAGTAAAAGTAAAACAATCGGTAAAAAGGACATTAACAATACATGAATACATTTCTAGAAAACATGGACATGGATGATAACAATAACCCCAGTAAATACTTACGAATAAACAACCTCGGATAAGAACGAGATTGGAATGATTATCCCTTACCTTACGTCTGATATGCATCATATGTATCTGAACCTCCTGTATAATGATTTAGATAATTTCATTGACTTATTACAGAATCATATTCATTGATATGATATCATATATGGTTCTCATGTAACTTTATATTACCCGTTCTTTTGTAAATTCCATGTTAAAGAGCATTTTGGGTAAAATCGTTTCATTTTTCGTCCGTGTTTTGACTTGTAATTATTCATATTATTACTTAGATCATGATTACTTAATTCCAGAATATAAAACATGATTTATATATTATATACATTCAGAATATACATATATATAATGGATCGATAAATGTAATGAAATACACCATTCTTGGAGATGGTAGGTCGTGCGTACGCATGAACACTATTTTCGTTTCCTTATTGAATTGAATAGAATTAAGTATATGACATACATATATATATACATAAATCCATTATCATTATTATGTCATATATTTCATGTATACTTATTATATATATACATTATAATCATTATTTAATTGTTAACATGGAAAAATGAATCTCATCGCGTCGTGGAGACGGTAATCCGTACGTACGCACAAGCGATGATATCATTCCCATAGTTATTGAATAGAATTGGAGTGAATGATATAATATCTTAGAATCAGTATGATGTTATAATAATCATATGTATTTAATATTTACACCATTATACCCATCCAAGTAAGATGGTGGTGGAAAAACAAATTACACCACAGCGTGGAGATGGTATTCCGTACGTACGAATGCACGATGATTTAGTTTTCCGTAGGATGGATATATGGTGAAATAGAGTTGTTTCATACATATAATAACATATCAGTATATGAGTGATATTGATGTTATTACTTAATAATGAAACAACTAAAGAAGAAGAAGTGGAAGAATAAATAAAGTTGAAAGAATCGATATCAGACATTACCTCTTCTTTGAAGCACCTCTTTGAGACCTCCTCTTAGGGCTCTAACATTGGTCATTAAAGAAGCCCGGGACCTCTAGGATGTTTCTATAGAAGTGGAGAAGAGAATATGTCAGTTTTTGGCCGAACATGAAGGCTCAAAGTGGTGTGAGGAAGAGAGGGAGGAGGTGCCCTTTTATAAGGGAGGAGAGGGGCACCTTTGGAATAACTAAAAATATTATTTTATTATAAAGTCATATTCGGTTTTTAATAGCCCCAAATTGAGTTATTTCGAAGCTAAGGCAGGTATGGGTCGAAATACTCTCATCCAATAGAATTTAGACGAGTTTAGGTTTCTATTTTAACCTTATAATTTAGATTTAATTTTAAGTTAGATAATTTAACTTTTACAGTGTCTTCTTGTTTTCTTACACTATAAGGTTAATAAAATCACTATAACAAGCCAAAAGAACCCCAAGTTGTTTATTATTAATATATATAACCTTATCTAAGTCATTTTATGGAACCTTATATTTTTAGGAATAAAATAACAATTAATAATATAATATTGGTTTTAAAAAATATTTTATGTCAAGATTGACACTATTTGGTAATTGATTTTTGTGAAAATCATAAAATAAATATTAGTTCGAAGAAAGTTAATTAAATCAATATTAACATGTCATATTAACATATAATATTATTTGAATTCATAAAAAGTCTCAAATTATATTTATTTGGGTATTTATAACTTCAATTATGTCAATATTTCATTAATAAGATAATTACTACATCATCATTGTGTCATAATTAAGTTAAATTATTTAAAGTATAAAAATTACAAATAAAATACCATTATTTAGGAAATAGTTTTATCTTTCTAATTAATACTTATAGTCAAATTTATCTTATGTATAACCCTATATTAAAAATGATCTACTTATTAAACTTTGATTTTAACGATTTTAACCCTTCTTTAAATAAATTAATAATAAATATCCTAATCTAATCCAAGTGGGACTAAATGGTCATATTTTATTCTTATGGTTGTTTTTTGGTCCAATTACACTTATCCAATAGAATTTGAACATGTGTTAGGGTAATAATAATATCATTTTTACCCTTAATTACCCTATTTTCTTTTAACCGTGGTAAAAAAAGTAAAAAGTTAATATTCACCAAAAATTTGTTTTCATCTCATTTAACCACAATTTACATACTGACATCAACCATGTCTCTCAGATTTTCGAAATTCCATTCATAGAAGCGGTAAAATTATGTTTTTTGAAAATTTGCAAATTCTCTTAGGAGGTGGGTACAAGACGGTCAAAAGGTCAATACAATTTTTATATATAAAAAATTATTATAAAATGATTCCAATGAAATACATTGACTTATATAGGTATTATGTATCAATTTTTACCTAAAATAAATTTAAATAAAATAAATAATTATTTAAATAAAAAGTCGGTTTTTAAATAGAAACCCAGTGTTTTCACTATTCATCAAAAATTGAATGTTTTCAGAAAAATACAAAAATTTCAACCTAGGATAATTTCGATATTCCGAATCCAAAAATGAAGTCCATTTTGAAAAAAAAAATTATAAAATTTCTAAAAGTGGTTATTACTATTCATAAAATCTAGTTTTAATAATATTTTAATAGCATATCGTTGTTTAGAGAAACTTGGTATTGCGTACAACACACGCTATCGTGGAAGGTCGCAACTGCGTGTAATGAAATCCAAGATAGGGATGCGTGTAGTGAAAGCTCCTTTTGGTGTAGCGTACAAGACAAGACATCAATAAAATGAAAAAGAATATTTTTCATAAAATCTCGGGGTGTTACAGATCGGGTGGAGGTCTGCACTTACTTGGATGGTTTTATCTTCTCCATGGGCTGAGCTCTAAGAACATAAACTAAGATCTCTTTAAGAACTACATGTGACATGGGTCCGATCCTCATGGGATACATAGGACTGCCTGAGCATCTCGTCTTCAGTTCTATCCCCAGGAATCTAAAATCATGCACTCTATTTCGGCCCCCCGACCCAAACTCTATGAGGAACAAGTGGTGTAGCAAGTACCTCATGGGTACTCACTCACATCAGGTTTTGAAAGAACCACACCATGTTCCTCCCATGTATTCTCTCGTCCATGGTCTGAGCTCTAAGACCGTAAACAAAGATCTCCTCTAGAACTATGTACATCTTGATTCCCATTCTCGTGGGATATGTAGGATCACCCGGACGCATCATTTTCATGTCCAACTCAATTGGGAGATAGTATCTCCTACACCTTACCATCTTAACTCTGTTTAGGCCCCTTGGCAGAAGGATTCATTCTCAGAATTGAGTATGGTGTGGTATAGAATTATTTTCTCTTTCACGTTGAGTATGTATTATTGCATCAAACAAATTCCCTATTTAGTATTGCCTCTACTACAACTGTGTGGCGTGACTTTAAAATGCAGGCCTGGTCCCATCACATGACCCTAAAATGTGACATTATCATCATGGACGCATGACAAAAAACGACACTACATCGTGATGTCCTCACTCAAGGGGACACCATGTTTGGTATTGGTCACACACCATACCATTTTTTAACACCTAATGCAGCTTGATTCTTGTTGTGATGCCAATTCCTACTACCCCAGGCCTATCGCTTCACAAAAAAAACCACTCACTTTAAAGGAAAAACAGGATTTCTAAAATACTACTTCTTTGGGTGTGAGGGCCATGACCGCATGCTCCTTTTATCCCAGGCACGGGTACCTTACCGTGACACCTCATAGAACTATGTGAAGCTTGATCCCCATCGTCATGGGGTACGTATGAACATATGTGCACCTTTCCTCAGAAACATCTTAACACATGTTTTCGGTCCCTTGACCTAGAACCTTCACAGGGAACACGTGGTTATCGGAGCCCTAGGTTCCAATTCACGTCGAGTTTTATAACTACCCCACCATGTGTCTCCCACATTTACTACCATCCATTATTTGAATTCTACGACACTAAACTATGATCTCCCTTTGGGAAGGGAATCGAATCCCTCTATCTAATATGTCTCATTTTCGCATTCCGGTGAATTTTGAAAAAGATCTCAAAGTGTGAAATTGTCATGGGGAAGATCCCCTCATTCCATGTCCAAGCTTCTTGAGCTCTCTATTTGGATCGTCATCCTCTTCCACAGCTGTAGGAACCCCCTTCATGGCCTGGTCTTATGCTGCCTCGGCTAACCTATGATTTTGGGCCAATCTCCCTAATGATCATAGATGACATTTCCGACAGGTCCCTTGTTTCAAAAATGGTCAGCAGTCGACCCTCATTTGTTTGTCCCCATTTCAGGCTAACCCAATATGGATGCTAGATTTCAAAAAATTTCAATAGTTATCCTTCATCCTCGCTCCACCATCATGGTGATCCAGATTTGGAGCATCATGATTCACACATTATCAATTCCTCATGTTGATGTGGAATTCCGACATACCCGGCTTTACATCTTCACGCATCTAGATGCGCTACATGGAAGGGTTAGCATCATTGGGCTGACATTCACCGAGCATCCATTCTCCCTAACATGTTCCTCCCTATTTCATGAAAGTCCCACCACTACATCTTGTTTCCCACATCGAGCATGACTCACACCGGCTTAGTAGTTTTGCTAGGATGTGCACCAGTGAAACCAAGATTTTCATCGTCCTGCATGACGTTAAACAATGCTTCCATAACTACATACTACAAGATTCCCACCCTCATGGGATATGTAGGAAGACCCAGGCATTACACCTAGGGTCCAACTATATGAATCATAAATCCTATTCTTCCTCATTCCTGGCCCCTGGACTGGCCCCTTATGGAGAACCATATAACATCAATTTTGCACTAAACAAGTTCGGGCTGCCCCAAGATGACATTGGGAAGTGATATCTCCCTCGCCAAAGTTTACTGTCTAAAATAATGAATACTCCATGATCATTCCAATGTGTCTATCTAATGTGATTCCACTATGGTGGTGCAATTTTGAGAGTGTTTGTTTTTTTAAACAAACCATCACTCCACATTCTAGGCTTTGTGTGCCCCTAATTCGGACCCTCATCCACATTCATGTCTAAGAGAATCCCCTAATAGTATGTATTCTTGGCCTATGGCCCACCTATTATCTGGGGCCAACATTCTGGAACACTAACGAATGACATTTTGTGTCAGGCCCCGTGTTTCGAAAATAGAAAGTAGTCGGCCCTCATTTGATATCACCACTCAAGGATAATACATTAAGAATACTGTGTTTCAAAAGCGGTAAATAGTTAATCTCTATTGTCCCCCAACCCCCACATTGTTCTGAATCCTGGGTAGCGTGATTCACACCTCCCAATCCATTTTGTTTGGATTGATTTCAACACCCTTGGCGTTACCCCATTTGTGCACAAGAGCACACCTAGAAAATGAAAATTCGACTGTTTTGAGAGCATCATTCTCAATATAGGTCTCTACCATTTCATCTTGGAAATCTGGACCTGTTGTTCAACCCCCGGATGCCCAAAGGATGGTTTGCACTCCTACGTTTGGATTGGGTGATTATGTGGTCATCCCTGGTTTCTTACATCAGGCCATACCCACGTGAGCTTAGAGAATTATCGATTGACACTCTGTGAGAAACACAAGGATGCAATAAACCAATGTAAACAATGGAACTCTTTCATGCAACAGAATCAGAAAATTAAAGCATGAAATTATGTTTGATGGTTTGTAATCATTACTATACCCGAGGGTTGACTCCCCCCATGGACAGGTTGACCTATTCAAAAGAGTGCAACAACTCCACCACCCTCTGGCTGTTGGTTTCCAAGAGTTGATGCCACCTGTTCAGCTCATGCTCAACCTCAGCAGTTAGAGGGTGCAATTAATTGGCCGCAATCTGGGCCCGCTCCGCATCGGTTCGGATGGCGGCCATATTCTAAGAGGCTCGCTTAATACCCTCTTCGGCCTCCGGCATCTGGTCTTTCACACGTGAGATGATCTCTGGTAGAACATCAAGAGATGCAGAATACTCATCTACCCAGGACTGCAACCGTTCAACCGCATTTTCGGTCTCCTACAGCCTCTTGATGTTCACTGCCTTCCTCTACTACCATCCCACACTGAGACCACAATCATACTCTCGAATCATTTCTTCCACATGATCTCGGAAGAGCATGTGAGGGCACTGGGCATCCACTCCCTCGACACACAATTCATGCAGTTGCGAGTGATCTTTTTCCTTCTCATCCAACAATAGTTCTTGGGGTGTCATTGATGAAGCATTTGATCAGCTTACATGATCTATGACAGACTATTTTGTTTTCCTCCTCATTAGAGGTCGTCTCATCTCAGTAGGAACAATTAGTAGGATCATATGCAGGGAATTCCCCCAGGAACTCCTCAGTAGGGTCCATGTGTAGCGATGGATCAGGCGTGTCGGGGAATGAACCCTCTGGTTGATCCTCATCATCGGATCCCACCTCGATAACCTCAGGTGCAGTCCCGCTGGTGTCCCATCCAGCGATCAGGAGCACTGTAATTTGGTCAGAATGAATGTCCACCTCCATGACCATTGGCATGCCTATGGGAAGAGTTATTATAGAATTCCAGACCACATTCATCGCAGTGGCCCATGCCAATTGAAGGAGTGTACATGCCAAAAAAGGGAGCGTGAATGTCAGTTAACATGGTCATGGTATGGCAGTCGTAAAATTGGTAGAGGAGACTTACAGAGATCAAATCCCTGGAATCACTCTTTGGATTATGTCATCAGAACCACGTGACGTGGCCCCCCATATATGGTTGGTAGGTCTGGAGACTTCGGGGGAGCCACCTCAAGTGTCATGGCCCCGCCAGACACGGAAGTTGATGCCGCCATGGGTGTGGATCCGGAAGATCCCACATCGACACCCACTAAGTGGTGAGAACGAGGTCAATGCACATGGTCCTATTTCATATTGTAAATGCTGATAAGGAATCTAGATTGAGCAAAGAGGAGACCCTGTGGGAGGAACCGGGGATTTTACCTTGAGGGCCTCCACGAAATCTTCCAGATCTGAGGATTGATCACTGAAATCACCCCTCCTCCAGCATACTCCCTGTACCTGCCTCGTAACCCTAAGAGGACTCATTTGATTCTTCCAGTATATGGAAAAGCTCCCTCAAGTCCATATTAGATAGTTTAGGTTGGACCGTACGATCCAACAAAACCCTGACTCGGTCTGTCATCAGGTGCATGGCACCACGATTGTGGATAAAGTCTTCCAGTTTGGCCAGTTATGGTTCCTCCTCTACCTGAGATACTACAAAACTGGCTCTAATAGGGACAAACCCCTTCAAGTCCATCCCAAGGTGGTTAAGGTTCTACCATAACTCTGATGGGCCAAGGAATCTCCAGTTGACATCCCAGATGTCCCAGGCCTCCTAGAAGACAATATTCTCTGGAATGTCAATTTGGCACAACCGTTTCCCCAGGGCCTAAGTAGAAATTCTGTGGAATCTTATCGGTGGCCACCCCTCCTGATTAATCTGTTCTCCTCGGACCCATGGGTTGGCTGCCGCTACCGGATATTCTACCACTGCTTCGCCCTCAACTGGTGCGGGAATCGATGGGACAGGAGTCCTGAAACTATGTGATTCCCTTCTCTATTTTTGGCCTTTTCCCGGAGGTCTAGGAGGCTCACCATCATTGACTAGAGTGGTTGTCCGCTTCAGAGTCTCTCCCGGGTAGGCTGCCTCTCATCTCTATGCATATTCCTTTATCGTCCAGAGGATGATGGTCGTTGGAGGATGTTCATTTCGCATCCTTCGATCTTCCCATGTGAACATGAGCGACATCTACCACATCAAACATGGATGCTCTTCATGACGCACCTCCAAGTAGACCTGCATGGTTAGTCCCTGGAGGCACCAGAATTTCCTTGAAAACTAGTGTGGGGTGTATGGCTCACAAAGATACTTGCGGGCCACCCTAGCCACAAAGAGTCCACATCGAAAGGCCAAGAGGTAGGTCTGGTGCTCTCTCGTCCCCTAACCGTCATCAGTAAATACCCTTGTCGGCAACAGAAACAGGTGGATATTAAAATCCTCCACCCTCCACACCCGGTTCAAAACTGATTGTGCAGTCAGCTTGGTCAGAAAGCTCCCTGAGGAATTCAGGATAGATGGGAGGAATTTCGACCCTGGAGGGATGATGGGGTTCGAATACTAAATTATCCCCCTGATGTGTGTCGCTATCCACTCATACAAGAGGTGGAATGGTCTGCAAACCCTCTGTGGCCTCTTCCATTCACTAATGTGCCACAACATTCTGTACAACATGGTGAGCATCGAGATCCCTAGGTTTACCTAACCTCAGGTCACCAATGTGGAATCCATGATGAATGTTCTTGGTTTCACTCCAGCAGCTATCAGTATGTGTTTTCCTTACACTGGGCCCTCTTTGGGCTTGTTCAAGGTCTTGTTTGGAACTAACAACCTACTAGGATGTTCAGAAACTTATTGAACCAATTCTTGAAGTGGACATCCCTCACCGCCTCCTTATCATCTCCTAGAACAAGCTTCATCAATTCCATTTACAGACACGACATCTACTCCAGACCTTCCACAGACCCATAGCTGGGAGGAATTCTTCATACATCACCCCCAGTATCGGGACCCTCAAGATCTGATGCACATCCCATAAGTTGATGATGAACTCCCTATGATGCAGGTCGACGGTATTGGTACCTGGTGACCACTGGCTCAACAGCTCTAGCATTAGCTGCTTCGGATTGTAGATGTGGAACTGGGAAGCCCAAGATGCCTCATACAGGCCCACTCTTCTCAGCTCTGCTCAGAAAGCCTCACACGAGGAGCCTACCTTGTAGGCCCATGCCAAATCATTTGTGATGTTTCCACCCTGGTGTAGGTCCCATTCATCAGAACACCCCTTCATCGTGTTCCCCAGCGTCGCCTTGAGGATAGTTCATTATAGAGGAGGGGATGTCTCCATCTACAATGCCTTCCATTTTATGTTTCTTAGATGGTTGTATAAGCAGTCTAAAATGGAGGGCATGAAATCCTCCCAGGAATGGCCATCAGCTGCCCTAAACCATCATCACTAGCACGACGCGCTCCAAAATCAGTATGCTATCTTATCCCTACTTGCTTCAAGGTTGAACACAACAAACCTCATCCAAGAGCCATACAAGGGAAGCATACTACATAATGGGTAGTTTTTCTGGATCTCTGATTGAAGCTCCACCAATAAACTATGGTCCGAGTGGCTAGAGACTAACTCTCCTCACCCCATACTATTCCCATATAATCCCTCTAGGAAACATCCGCAAGGTCTCCTGGGAAGCTTCTTGGTGGGCCATTCAGTTCTGTTACTTGGACAATTTTTGGGCTAGTTCATGAAGCTCATTCATAGAGCGTGGTTATGAAGATTCTTCGCAAAGATTGTTCATAGATCTCTACCTAGTTGTTCAAGTGCCGGATTGCGGAGCGCAAATGCGGAGTCCATGACTCACTGTGTTCTGCGAAAACTCAATTCGCTGAGAACACTCATGAAGTACACTGAGCATCTCAAATCGATAGTTCAAAATGAAAAATTTTCGGAGAAGGTAAATGAAAAAAGACACGGCATCCCATCTATTTATAGGCGACGACCTTTAGAGCTTCGCGACACGTTCAGTTTGCGCTGAGCATCACGGTGCACTAGGCCCATACATACCCAATCTGCCACACAATCCTTCTTCATGAGACAGCATCACGAACAACCTAAGATTTTGGAGATTACAGTCAGTCTTCAACCCTTGATCTATTAGCGGATCCATGTCTGAGGGGGTTGTTTGTTGCTGCAAAAATTTGGGACAAAGATAAAGCCAGAATGAAGGCACTGTTGATAGCCTTACGAAGCTATTTCGCGGAGTCCCCCCAACACCATGGCCTCTGCAAAAGCAAGGTGGTGGGATGCTTCGAGAACACATTTGTAGTTCGTGAGCCTGCCGCGAAGCGGTGAGTCCGAACGCTCTGTGAACACATTTGACATTTGTGAGCCCGCCGCATAGAAACCAAGCCCCTCTTCGTTCCACGTAATCTACCCTTTTTGGCTCCTCTTTCCAATATATACCAGGCTCCCCTTGATCACAAAGTAAATAAAATCCGACCTTTCGAATTCCCAGCTCCTGAATCACAAAGCATCCTTATGCTCTGCGAACCATGAGCTATGCAAGGTACTTGTACTCCGTTAAGTGCCTCCCATATGTCTTGTTTTGATCCCCTCTTCCGCGAGGGATTCCATTTGCGAAGCCTAAGGGCCTTAGTGAAGGAAGGGTGTCCTCAAGGGGACCCGGATCATCATAGAATGTTTATTATTCATGAAACACCCTGCATGAACACGTGATCTTCATGCCAAGGACGAGTCACCATTCTTCACAAAGAAAATTTCTTTATGAAAAATTTCATTGCAATGCACCTTTTCTCCTTGAGGTTGTTCTCCGTGAATGGATTTCCACTTCGAAAATCACCTCCCAGATGCACCTCTTCCCTATCCTTAGGTGTAGGTACCCCACTTTGTGAATAACACCCCTTTGAAATTTCCCTCGGCCACACTGAGCAATAGAGCATCACAAGGCCACTAACCATGAACCCCTCTACTTGGAAATTCCTTTTCCCATACAAACCTTTAGGTTTGCACGATGTGATTTCAAAGTCCCATGGACTACACCGCCCGTTGCGTTGATTCTCCTCATTCTTCTTCACATAGGCATGCTAAATTCTATAGATTCTTTGCATATCCATGATAAAGTGGGCCCCTCGATGGATCGCTCCATGACCCCCAATCACCCAGCTTTGCCAGTCCCCTCTCTGCACTATGGAGAAGAGGGTACCAGTTATGTAAGTCCTAGGTGTGTGGAGTGAACCCACCTCATCTGATCTGAAGGACGTTAAACTACCAAGCACCATCATCCTCAACACATGATGTTAAACTACGACATCACCCCGTGCCTCGCTTGCTGGGGGCCCCCACCTTGGATACTCTTCACAACCACTAGTCTCCATAGGGGATGATATCCTGCTTATGGGAGTGATGTTTGTCAATGTGGGAAGGGTGACCATATCAGTGTGAGCCCCTAGTTTTCTTGTAGGAGGCAGCATCCCTGCCCCTCCTTTTATCTTCCATCCCAAGGGCCACAGAAGGGATTGTTAGGGAATGGTGCTTCCCCTTTCTGCTATCCTAGTTACCTCTCCTGCTATGCATTGTAGCCATCTGGTCTCCATCCAGGAGTAAGTACCAACCATTCTCTCCCTGGGCTGCTAACCACAAGTAAGCCCCACTTCACTTCCAATAGACGATCATTTCACGACACGATAATCAAGTCTTTCCTATCCCTTATTTCGCACACCGAACATGACTCACATGTGATTAGAGTGAGAACTGACCATGAAATATTCCATGGGCCACCTCAAAGTGTAAGCCCCAAATACATGACTTCCTAAACTACGTGGACTTTGATTCCTTCCAAGGAACAGTACATAGGAAGCCTCCCTAATGTTCATGCTCAACACCCGGTCATTCTAACCATCTTCACATCGGTTTACCAACACACTGGGAAGCCTAGAGTGTAAGCCCCACCCCAACAACCTGAACTATGAGGTATTTGACCTTTTCTATGGAAAGGTACGTAGGAATCATCATTGAGGTACCTTCCCAACATCCATCTGTATCCTAGGTATTTATTCACCTCGGTTAACCGACTCTACAACCCCCCTGAAGTACATGGAAATTGATCATTGTTGAGGCAAGGTACATAGGAAGCCTCCAATAAGTTCAAGAAGAAAAACAATTGGACCCCAGGTCCACCTTCATGACATTTTTCTGATGCCTTACTGAACTATGTGGACACTGATCATTGCCATGGCAAGGTACGTTGGAAGCCTTTACAAGGTTCAAGACCAACAACCATTGGACCCCAGGTACTCCTTCACGTCTGTTCGCCGACGCCTCCCTGAACTATGTGTACTTTGATCCTTGCCAAGGCAGGGTATGTTGGAAGCCTCCATGGGGTTCAATCCCAACAACCATTGGACCCCACGTCCTCCTTCGCGTCGGTTCTCCGACGCCTTCCAGAACTACATGGACTTTGATCCTTACCAAGGCAAGGTATGTAGGAAGCCTCCCTCAAGTTCAAGCCCAACACATGGTCATTCCAACCATCACCACGCCGGTTCTTCAACTCACTAGGCAGCCTATAGTGCAATACCTTAGACCCACCCACCTGAACTACATAGACATTTATCCTTTCCAAGGTAGGGAATTTAGGAAGCCTCCATGAGGTTTATTCCCACCACCTGGTCATTCCGACCTCCTTCACGTCAGTTAGCCCCCATCCCGCATGATGTTAAAGAATATTCGCCATTCTATACTACTTGAAATTTGTTCCTTTCCAATGTAGAGTACGTTGGAAGCCACCACGATGTTCAGTCCCAACACCCAGCTATTCTGACCCCCTTAACGTTAGTTCACCACATCACACAAGACGGTAAATAGTGGAACTCTTTCAGCGGTAATCCGTTGTCACTCCATCCAGAAGTAAGCTGTTGTAACCTCAATCAATGGTCATTCGTTGAAGCCCCATCCAATGGTATGTCGTTGCAATCCCATCCAGTGGTAAGCCATTAAAAACCCCAATCAGCGGTAGTCCATCATCATAATAACTACATGTATTTTGGTTCCCTAACACGAGGATATGTAGGAAGCCTCTCTTAGCGTCCATCCCAAAAAAAACATCACCATCTTGAAGATTCCATCCCATTCACCCTCCACGTCATTCAACAGCTCATTCATCCATCATGATTCTTACCTGGGCCTCCATTTCCTGGTGATATCATGCCACTTCATATCCCATTCCACTAAACAGTACCCGGGAAGACGACCACGCATTGGCCCCAATATCGGTGTTCCCACTTGGGGGTTCCTACATCTTACCCCCCACTCTAGTCAGTGTCCTGATCAACCCGATCTATCTCCGCAGGATGTTAAACTTATAGTATACCCTATGTTAAACAATGGAAGGTGTGGAAAAAATCAGATACATGACCATGGAATATGATTCCCTATGATCGATGTGGGTTTTCTCGGGCATCTGCACTCACGAGAATCCCTAAAATATGGGACAGAGGATAGACAAAAAAATACACCAGCCTCCAGACACGCCAGTGGTGCTCTGCGTGACTACTCCACTAAAAGATGGTTGCTGCCCTAAATGGACCCCTTATAATGTCCTAACAGAAGCAGTGAAATTAACTAGTGTTCATAAAGATATGGATTCAATAAGAGATTCATGAACAACATCTTAAGTCTATGAGGGAGACACAGACTAGGTGATGAGTTCCGAGGAGGAATCCACGGAAAGAAGAACCAACATCCCATCATCCTATTTTGATCAAGGAGTAGATGTCCCTGAATAAGTAGCATATATTATCCACCTTTGGAAAGCGGGAATGAGGGGAAACAAACAACTATGTCCCTCATCCCCAAATGACACGAACGTGCGTGCCCCAACAAAATCATCAGAAACAGGTGCATTTGACTCCGAAGATGTGAAGATCAAGGATCTGAAAAATATTTTTGAGTAAAAGCTAAACATGGAACAAAATTCTCAGATTCAAGATATTAATGATCTGAATTGGAAGATGTATTATGTTTCTCAATGCTATAAAATAGAATGGAATATATGGTTAAAGATAGAAGAAGATCATGTCAAGAAGGAATAATCCTTGAAGGCTTAGGCTGATATTCTTAAGGCTCGGGATGAAAAAATCAAAGCCTTAGAGAAGAAAATAGAGGATCAAGATCAGATTATCAAACAAGTTGAAGAATATCATAAGGAGCTCAAGATGTTCAAAACTATTGTGAGGAAGTTTATGTCGATGGAAAAGGAAGGATACAATTTTTCAATTCAAATATTTGGTTGTATTCTTTACATGTATAAATTTTTCCAATATGAATGAAATATTTTTGTTGCTCTTCATATATTTTATTGTCTAGTAAAAATATTAATTGTATCATATTTTCATTTCCATTCCCTTTAATCATTTTTGAAAATCACAAAGGGGGATAAAGGAAAAATGAATACTAAGTAAAGAAGAAATTTCCATATGTAAGGTGGAGTTCATCTGAAGAGGATTTCTTGACATGAATATTTTCAAATGCAAAAAATTGATATTTCTCATTTCGAAAATCAAGTATACGATCCATAGTATTTCCAACGCCTAATGGGGGATTAGCCATATTCATCTTTTCACATGTGTTAAGGAAGATATGTTTTACTTTTAAAGTCCAGAAAAATATTTTCTAAGTCCTTATATTCTTTTCGTAAGGAAGTTTGTGCTTTCCAAAAAGGGAGATATTGTTGATCCAATACGGTTTTCTTATTACTTTTCCATTCCTTCATGTTTGGGGAGATTGTTGACTCAATATGTTTCCTTATTACTCTACAATTCCATTATTTTTTGAAAATAACGTCACCTTATCTTAATGAATATTTCATTTACCCTATTCTTTACTTCAATAAAGAAATATTTCTACCACAAGGAAATTTATCCCTACCATATTTTTTATGTTTCATATTTTTTCTACGTATAAAATTTGGTTTCATATCCAAATCCTTGAATAGTTATAATTACATAGATATAGAGCATTCTATTTTGTAGGATCCGAATTCAGACTCTGAACATTCAGAGTTTAGACTCCAAGTTCTCTGAATCCAGACAATGAATTATCTGAGTTCAGACTCTATGTTCACTAAATTCATTAACCAAACATTCTATGTTCAGATTCCCAATTATAATGAATTCAGACTCCGAAAATTCTATGTTCAGACTCGAATTTCTAATGAATTTAGTCTCCAAACATTCTAAGTCCATACTTCAAGTTATTATGAATTCAGACTCCGAACATTCTATGTTCAGACTCCAAATTCTTTTAAATTTAGTCTCTGAACTTTCTAAGATTAGACTTTGAATTCTTATGCATTCAGATTCAGAAAATTCTAAATTTAGACGCCGAATTCTGATGAATCCAGAATCCGAATTTCCTTGAAATTCATAATCTTGATGTCTCTAGAATTTAGGTTACAAATTCCTTAAAAAACAGAATCTGAATATATTTTTTATTGTAAACACCGAATGGTTTTTGGTTAGACACCGAAATATATTTTCCTTGCACTCTGAAAAATTGATTTTGTAAACAAACTATATTTTTTCATACTCATGTTTTTGTAATAAAACAATGTCATGAATTCAGTTACTAACTAATCATTGTTTGAGTGACATGTGTACAGGTCCCTCAGAGATTCAAGGAAAAAATTACTGTTGAAGGAGGGAGATGACCGTTGAAAATGTGCCTATAAATAGGAGCTTATTTAGAGAGCACACAACTATTCTATATCTCTAGAGATTACATGTTGCTGAAGTGGATTCTAGAGAGATACATTCATGCATTGTGTGTATTGAACATCTTGTTCAGAATTTCTTCGTGCGACTCTAAATGTTTCTAAGTACATTTGAGGTCTTTTGGGGTAGGAAGACAGATGTGTCGACTACCTTGATGTTCGAGGGCTTGCGGGGATAGCAAGACAGACTTTGATCATTATATTGAGGGCTTACCCTAGTGTGGGTAAAATATACTATCTTGAAATTATAAATCAAGGGATCTTTATCCAAGGATGTTGGATACCCTTCCCTTTGGGTGAAACATTTCACTACATGTTAGTTGTATTGTTTCAGTTTTTCTGCTACATTTTGGTGGTTGAGGAAAGTAAAACTATCTTTTACATTATTATACATGTACAATCTGATTTTATAAGATTCTATTTTAATTATTGTATAATATTTATCATTGTAATCTTTCCATATGATTCATTTCTAGAACCACATTTCCGGAATCAAGAATGTTTGTTGAACTTATTGGTTTTGTAAATTTTCCTTGATTAACATTGTTAAAAATAGATAGGTTTCTGACCCACATTAAAAGTTCCCAAAGAATTTTTAATCTATACAATTCACCCACTCATGTATATTGAGCATCTACATCATCATTTTTATCCTATAATTGGTTTCATAGGAGAATATCATACTCTATACAACCCAAAACATACGCAATGTTAGAAATATTTAAAAGGTTTTATAGATAATTTTTTATTAATAGTTTATAAATTGTTATATCAGGTTTAAATAAATTAATTTTCCATTTATTTAAATTTAATTCCCTATGATATCCCTATTATATTTTTTTAATATTAATATTATTTATTCTTTGGTTTAATAGTTATATTTCTTCTAATGGATAGACCCTTATATTAAATTGTAGTCATGATTATATAAATTTTAGTTTTCATCTATCATAACATCGATTTGAATTATATTTTATTAGACAGAATTTAGTCATTAGCCATAATTTTTTCACATTATTTTGTAGATATATTATTTACTGGTCTCTTAGTTAGATAAATTCTCTCTTAAGAGTGGGACTCTGGGTCCAACAACCTATTTTACTTGAGGATTATGCATTGTTCTAGAAAGGTTATTTGGATTTGATATATATTCCCTTAGGGATTAATCATGTATTTATTTTCAATTTCATATAGCATTATTTGTTTACATGATTAGTTCATGTACCTTATGAAAATTATTCATTCATATTTGTAGGAATTTTAATGACAACTAATTTTGGCTGAGTAACAAAAATTGTATGTTTTGTAAATAGATACACATTAATGTCATGTGAAAATTTTACATTAGGGTTTGAATATGGATTAAAATAACTAAATTTCAAAAGGGAAATTAAAAAACAATAGAATAAAATATTATAAGATAATAATTACATAGTATGTGATAATTATAAATTTAATAGACATCTGATGTAAATTAAAACTGAGAGACAATAACCCCCCATAAAGAAACTTTGCATGAGATTCCATCCATGAGATAGTTGGTAGGGCATGGGTTATGTTATCATGTTGTTTTTAACCATAATTGTCCTCCACTGAATTATTTTTTATAAGGATATATAGTTAAAAAGTAAATCTAAATTTTCATAATAGGTATTTTTGTACCATAGTTGGTTTGTTATTGATAAATCAAGTGTAAGCATGGTTTTGGATTACATTATTAGTATAAACTACCGAGGAAATTATGACATATAGTATTTGAGACGAACTGAGTTTTTATATCCATATAATATATTTGGATTAATATTTATTAAGTTAAATATCAAATAATCACAATTATTGTGATTGGAAATATTCCTTACAAAAATAACAATTGATGACATAAATGTTAGGACTCGTATGGAAATAGAAAATGGTATAGTGGGGGTGAATTGAACAGATTAATGGTTTTGAATATATAATTTAATTATATAAATTAAATTATATTGTTAATTATATTGATATAAAAATCAATGGATAACAAAAGAATTAAGAATGGTATTTTTATAGTATTTTAGACAAAAGTGGGCCAAATCTACTCTTATACTTATATAGTATTTGGGATATTAATTGCGAACTATGATTCTTATTTATATTTATGAATTATATTGCCTTACAATCTAACATATTTTATAGTAGGTATAACTAGACAAACTATCTTTTTTTCATGGGAGTCACAACCATTAAAAAAATGAAATTATGCAATGAGAGTTACAACATGAATGATCATGAAATTAAAATCTTATTGTCACAACTAGAACGATCTGGATTTCAGAAACATAGAGTCAAAAGAAAAATGATATTGACATTAGAATTTTGGTGTCACAAAATTATAGGGAAATTTATTTTTGTTTTGAAAATAATAGTTCAATATATGAGTATAATTAGAATATATAGGATGAATTAAAGATGAATCAGATAGAACTAGGAAGGTGATTTCGTAGTAGACTAAAGAAGAACATTCATTGGTCTTTGAGTAGTGTATCATGAAGTCTCGTCAAAATATTAGTGGTTGAAGATTTTTTGGTTACCTTCAGATATCATCCCGTAGATGAACCAATCATCAAATAGGACAACACAGATCTTGATAAAAATTATTAATACGAATGTTTAAAGATAATTCCAATTGAATTCATCATATGAATTTATATTTTTTCTGATGACCTATCTTTTTTATATTATTATTTTGGCCTTATAAATTGGATCTATAAAAATAAAAAACCAATCTCTATCCTGGTAAATCAATTAAAATATAAGATTCATAATTACTTGATAGAGGGGAAATTATAATTAGAATTTTAGTATAACATACATAATTTGAATTAAAAAACATTATAAATTTTGTTAATTTTTTGAAATCATTATTAAAAACAACAAAAATATCAATAATAATAGGTCAAGAAAACCCTAAAAATATTATATAGATTATATCTATAAAATTACATCCTGGAATTTGAAAAATAATTTAAAAATCAATAAGATACATAATTATTTTAAAATTAATATAACAACATTAAGTGTTAATGAAAATATTTGAATATTTTTTTTCAGAAAAATTACTTATATATGAATAAAAAAGAAATACTTCATAAAACAAATAACATAATATTTAAAAAATGAATTATTTATCTTTATAATTATTTTAAAAATAGATTTAATATCTATTTAATATATTTTAAAAATACACTAATAATTATTTTAATAGTTTTTATATAATTAATATGAACAAATGACGTAACACCTATAATTTTTTCTCATGTATGACATTAACATATTTTAGGGGATATTTTCTGATATATGCATTATGACAGTATGAGAATCTGAGGCTCGATGAGCTCAACATGATATAAAAATATATTAAAATATATTATATCAGACAGACACACACATATTTTTCATATAAATTTTGAATAAATCATAAACAAGGGGTTATCATGGATATCTAATGTTGTCAGTAATTATGGAATATGGATTTCACCCTATTCATGATATACCCTGGAGAATGTCAGACGATTATATTGAGTGCAATCATAGATTGATAAATAAATTAATAATTTAATTTATCTTAATTTTTTAAAAAATTTCAATGACAAATTTATTTCTCTATTTAATAAGGATTATAAGATATATTATGAGTAATATTCATAAACAGGTAGATTTACTAGATCCATTGGAAGAGATCATTTGGAGGATGACAACAAAATAAGTAATTGGATTGGTACTGTAGGGGATCGTCTACACTAGTGGCGTTCATGGATCTCACCAAAAACTATGTTATAGGATCATTCATTGGAAGTGATTCGACCAAACATGAGGTATGTAATTTTTGTTTTCTGGAATGATAATGTTTTGGTATCTCGTGTTGAATTTTAATCAACTCCACAAAGATAAATTGATTTGAGGATTAATGGTTTATTTACGATAGATTTTATCTTTTGTTTATTTAGTTCATCATTCATCATTATGATGGAAAAAAATAAATGGAAGCCTAAAAAATTGACAAGTTTTATTCCTCCTTCGTGATTTTTTTTTCATTTCATACCATGATCATTTCATGTTCATCTTCAGAGATTCTTTTCGTAATCATTTTTATCAATATTGGGTATTTTTTTTTTGTTTGAATATTATTTGGTGCGACAGATCTACACCCTTTGTTTTGGTTAGAGATTGATGATGTGGTCAAGGATTGTGATTATGTTGGACGACTACAAGTGGATCAGGATTGGATTGGGGTTCCCTATTTCATGACAGGATTATGTCAATGACACAGTACAGTGGGATGAGCTTACTGATTGGATTTAATAGTTAGAATCTAGCCATTTGTGATGGAAGAACTCAGATAATTTGATATATATGTATTTTTATGATATTATTGGATGATCTGAAGGATCCATAGGACCGAAATGTTTCTCCTTGAAATCCCATGATTTCTTTGGAAACCCATACTACAATGCATGATATTCATAAGAACACATGTGGTGTAGTAAACCTGGATGTGGACCTATGAATTTAGAAAACATAATGATCACATTCCATGTGACATGTGTCACATGCCCTATGACATGAGATAGAAAACTACATTTGTAACCCGGGGGTGCACGGGTAGATACACAGCTAGGAACATATGTACGTACATGGTCATAACCATGTACATAGGCTTGACACTATACATAGTAATGTATGCGGGCCTAACCAGATATAAATATACATTGGTTTCTACACATGGGTAAGGACATAAATCATTCCAAAATTCATGATACATGCTATGCAATCCAATGTACACATCTTTTTGTTCATAATAAGTGGGAGGCCCTTTCTTTCATTGATTTATTCTACTATTGGATGAGTTTGTTCCCTTGGAATTATCACTATGAGGGTACAATATCGAATTATGTCTTGAGTATAGGATTGTGATCCCATCTACAATATGTGCTTTAGAAGGATTTCATGTGTCCCAAACTGATCTTGGGTGGTCACCTTCATAATTATCACTTTCAACATTGTGTGGTTTTGTATTTACTAAATAACATACATTAGAATTGATTTCTTATTTATATGGATACTCTAAGGGTTTGTGGGGTCCACCATTTGTATTGGGAGTGATCCCCTCTCTGGGAGTTGGGATATTGAAGATAACGTGACTACATATTTGTTGATACCCGATGAGAACAACCTATCATATGAGAACCATTAGTGAGAGAATGGCTTTTTTACTGAATAAACATAGATGAGAAATACCTTTGAATCCTCAAGAAGAATAATGTTCTGGTAGTATGATTGTGACCAGCTAGAGGCATGGTGTCAATCATGAGTATATCGTTGTGTATTTGTTTTCTATTCCTATGTCTCATATTCTAACCGAAATATCATTATGATGTTGAGTTGACCAATATTTTATTCATTATATGTAGGGATTTAAGGATATCTTATTATGAATTACTATACTCACCCCTACATGGGATCTTCCAACACATTTCATTTATTAAACAATTAAAAACCCATCAGATGGTGTCCTAAATAGACTAGGATATAGAGGGGAATTGTAGGGTTGAATGACTAATGTTTTTTCATGTTGTCTCATTTAACAACAATCCACTCCTAATTAGAATTTTGGAATCAATTCCTTTCGAGTATAATTTTATTTGATCCATTGTGATATAATGTACATTTTCATAATCTGAGTATGGGATATATATTTATTCATGAATATGGTAAAACTTATAGATTACCTTTCAACATTTTATGGGTTATGAGATGTTTTATTGGTACCAAGTATATTAGGATAATCCCTCCCATGTGTTATATTTTCTTCCATAGTTTTGGTCTCCATCACCTTCCATAATGGAGTTGGGATTGGGGTTTCTATACAAAGGCTCCATAGAATCAAGTCATGGAAAATTTCAATCAATGTAGTTAGTTCTATATGTTTACTATAGTCAATGAAATCATTTTGGGAAATATGGAAATAGTTTTAATGTATTTAGATATATTATCTGGTGCTTTGGTGTCTTGTATTTTTTGTTATACGACATATAAATTGACTATGACTCTGAAAACCTACTTCATCATTCGTCACATATAAGAACTAGTTTCAGGGATAAAATGGTATAAGGGTCATAGAAGAAAAGGTTTTGGTTTCAATTTCCTTATTATGTTATCTCCCTATATATAATATTTTACCCTGGTGTGTCTTTATTCAATATATTGTTTACAATGTGTCAGTAGATATGTAGGATTTCTTATCATGATAATGATGATGATCCACATAGTGATGAGGCTTCAGTGTTGGAACAGTTGGATGATGTAATTGAAAGGGGTTTCATGATAGTCATGAATCCACCCAATTAGAATTCTATTTTACCAGTGGTACCTGTATAGGATTGGCATAAAATGATTTCACATCCTGAGTTTCATAGTGAGTGGCATCCCAATTTTTCTGGCCAGCCATATCCCCACGTTTTTTAGGACTGGAATAAGGTAGTTTCCTGATTTTCACCCTGGTTAGGACACCTCTATATCTTATAGAATTCCTATACGTGAGTTATCCTATTGGATATACAGGGCGATGATCGACTCTAGAGATTTAGATATATGATATGAGGATGCTCACATGGATAAAATTAGATCACATATTCTGAGAAGTGATATATCTTTCCATGTTGTTAGAAGTGTACATAAATGATCTCCTACAACTTTAATAGGTATTCATCACCTCAGAGGATTATTTTGAGAGGTTCAAAATCTTCCCATGATACCTTATAGATGTGGATATGTTTTATAAGAATTTAATTTTGAGAGTCTCTTGCAATGATATATTAGGGATTCCGTGATATCTCTTAGAATTTCCACCTATAATGGGGGTGATTTCGTGGGAGTTGGATGTGAAGATATTCATAGAATAGTGTACATTGAATATTTGTGTAGGTAGTAGGGATGTTGGACCTTAGAGCTCAGTTGCTGGTAACTGAAAATAAGTATATGATTTTGAACATGCAAAACACTATAATGGACTGTTCCATAAGAAAAGTTTTCTAGTAAAAGGATCTCATAATGGTTATATCCATCCACGGGAGAGTCATTTTTTCTCCAATTATGGCCATGGAAATATCACAATGGACTGATAGACCATTCATATAGTTAATAAAGATATGTTCAATGGACACCCATAGGTAGAGAAGATATCACAAGTAGGGAGATCCATAGGGTCGTAGATGTGGAAGAGGAACTGAGAGATAAGTATGTAGGAAAGGATTCTTTGACCTATTTCCACCATGACCACCATGTGTTCCATGAAATGCTCAGGTAGCTCGTGGTTAGGGAAGAGGAATGTTCCATTCCATAGAAGCCTACGACCCAAATACTCTTGAGATAATAAGAGGTTTGATCTATGTATTCTAAACTTTAGTAGTATTAATTATTAATTGTGATTGATTTCACTCTTTTGTTGTATATTCTCATATTAAATTCATATATATTCTAGATAATACCATCACTATTTCATTGTGCATATAGGCTCCATCTAGAGGGGAAATAGAAATCAGATGACTTCTCTAGTTATGTGATATAGAACATGGTGGAGATACCTTCTTATGGAATAAGTTTATAGAAACACTAATGTCATATGACGTCATATTAGGTACAAATTGGATATCTAGAGTTCATACCTAGATTGAATATTATTGGGGGAGGATTTAATGTATTCAAGGTGTTGGGGTGAGGTTTTCTTTCATTAGTGAGAAGGCAACCCAATAAAATATATATTTTCTCATGAGTTGGGGGATATATCCAATTAATCCTCAATTGGATAGTATTACCCTTCGCATAGTGGATGTTGTAAGTGTTTGAAGCCTAAGGATCTAGTGGAGTATGAGGATGTTATTCATGATGTTGTGCCAGAGTTACCTCCCCCCTGAGAGATAAACATCATCATAGAATTTTACCCATAGATGGACATAATATTTGTTTCATCATATTGGATGGCTCCTACTATGCTTTGACAGGGGAAGTAACAGTTGCAGGATATACATATAAATATCATTATTAGAACTAGTGTATCACATTAGGAAGCCCCATTTATCTTCTCCAAGATAGAGGATATGATCTTGATGTTGTGTGTGGATTATCATCGCCCAAACCAGGTGACCATAAAGAATAGGTATCAACTACATAGGATCTAAAAAATCATTGATTAGTTTAAATGGGTGAAATGGTTCTCCAATATATACCTCAAATCAAGTTATCTCAAAATTCATGTTTGTGATATGGATATACTAATGATGTAATTATTATTATGCTACCACCACATCATATTCCTGGTGATGCTATTTTTCATGAAGAACATCAATAAATCGTTCATAGTAGTCATGAACTTTATTCACTTCAACGATCTCTTCATTTTATTATTCATCGATTATATCGTAGTGTTATTAGTGTTGGATGAGGTGCTTGCGAGGAAATAATGGATGGATCATGATGTACTCCAAGAGAACCATATTTTTTATAATCTCTCAAAATAAAGTTTTAGAATATATAGGTCCACTTTATTAAAAACTTCATATCATAAGATAAAGAATTTGTGGACTCGAAAATGGTCATAGTGGTGATAGTTTGGATGCCACCAATGATCAGGACCAAGGTGTTGAGTTTCCTTATACTGGTAGGGATCTATAGTATTTTTTACCTATTTTATATAGATTTTTTACACTTGAAATAAGTGTCACAAAAGTGGTATCCTTTCATGTAAGTGAAAGTTTTACAACATTCCTTTAAGATTTTATAATAGTGTCTCTTCAGTTTCCCCTTCTTGATATTTCCAGAGGTGGGAGTCGAGTATACATTATTCTACAATTACATGGGGACTAGGATGGGATGGGTCCAAATTTAAGTTCATAAACTAATTAAATATGTGTCATGGTACTTTAAATCCTTGAGGAATAACTATGAGACTCATGATAATGAGTTATTATTGATAGTATTATCCTAGAAGATGTGGTGACACTACCTTATGGACATCTATTTTATCGTCTACTATGATTGTAAGATCTAATGATTATTTTTTCATTGAATTATATGTTCATGTAATAGTGAGTAAGACTTGAGTACCTCCAGGGATATGACTTTGATATAGTATATACATCTAGTTTGGGGAATGTTTTAGTAGATTCACTCAGTAAGAGATCTTGTTCATAGTTTTTTAATAAGGAGATTAAGATATTAGCCTCAATGTGGGTTTCTATTATGGATGAGTATAGAGAATCTTACCTCACATAAATGGTTGTTACCACATTTCTTTTGTATAATGTTAGGGATTCTCGTATTGTAAATACAAACTGTTCTACCCTACATGATTGGATACCAATTAGATGGTCTCTTTATGGATTATCTAAATGTGAGGATATTTTAATTATTTAAGGAGGATAGATGATGGAATTAGTTTCCCTAGGAGAGGTGGTGATAAGGGAGTCTGAAACATCACAATTTGTAGTACATACATACATGGAAAAGATATATTAGGATTTTAGGTGGTAGTTATGGAGGACAAATATGAAGAGGACTATAGTATGGTTTTTCTCTCGACACCTCATATGTCTATATGTGATGGTTGAGTACTATGTTCTTGTGGGATAAAATTATACACTTTATGTATTGAGGTGGAGGTGAGATATTATCTCTATGGAATTGTTGATATCGATTCCATGATCATCTATAAAACATGGTTCTATCTAGGTGATAGTTGAGTGAATAAATAAGCCAACACATTTATTAGTTATCCAAGAGTAGGGTTTAGTATAGAGTTTTGTACTCATTTACCTGAAAGATTGATTCTATCTTAATATAGATCTCAAGAAGATCATATTGTGCTATGATTTTCGCTTCACATTGGGATTATAGAGAATGATAGAGGAGGGATGTGGGACTTAGTTGACTTCTAGCACTATGTTTCATCCCTAGAATGATGGCCATACTAAATAGACGATTCGGGTTCTATATGACATGTTATAGGCCTTCATGTCCAAATTTTTCCATTTTCGTTAGGACCATCTACCATTGTTGGAGTTTACATACAATATCATATGTCTTTCAACCAAGTATATTACACAATATGAGGAATTTTATGGGAAAACTTATAGTTCATCACTGTGTTGGACTGGTCTAGGAGTGTTATAAATCATAGGTCCATAGTTTGTTCATTCAATAATAGAGATGGTGTAAATCATCTTGGAGTAGTTGAGGAATAAACAAATACATAATATGTCCTATGTGGATAAATGATTGAGGTATTTGGAGTTTGAGGAGGGAGACAGTGTGATCCCAAATTTCAATTCATATTATGGTTTTTCGTGCATCGGATGTGGGAGAAATTTATTTTCAAGGTTCATGAGCCTTTTTCATGTACGAAGTATAGTTGGAAAGGTGGAATACTTATTATCTCAATAGACATAGTCATACTCTTTATGTGGCATATTTGATGTATCATAACTGATGAGGTATGTTCATGACTGATCAAAAGTCATTGATAGGTTTGAACTAGATATTGAGGGTGGGTATACAATTGTTGAGTACGTAGTGGAGATTGATGATCATTAGTTAAGGATCCTATATGGGTGAGATAATCCACTAGATCATGTCTGGTGGGAGAATGATAATATTAAAGAGATTACATAGGAGTGGGAGTCCTAAATGTGATCTTGATACCCACAAGTGTTTGATTATGTGGATAATTAGTTTTTAGGCTGAAAATACCTATGGTGAGTAAAATATAACATATTTTTATTATTCTATGTAGGAATTTGGAATATAATATATAATATTTTTTGTGCCAAGAACTAAACATCATAGTATTCTGAGGCCTAGTGATCCCAGTAATGATATAATATAAATATTAATAAAAATATATATTACATGTGCATGATATACCTTTAAAATGGTAAAACACCTATAAAAAATTCTCCCATTATAAATAGGAGGTTTTTTTGAATCAGGAACATTGGTTTTTACTTTGGTGAAACATAACTGTGTTGATCATTGGATTCTCAGAATCAGTGTGGTCATGTGAGGATATTTTAAAATATAATTTATTTTAATTTAAATTTTCAAATAAATTTACATAACCTAGACTATCCTCTATTTAAATTTGGTATTACGTAAATAAAATGGATTTCAACATAACCCTAGATATTAAGGGGAGTTTTTATAGGAGAGCGTAGGCGGATAATGACAAAACCGAGGATTGGATCGATACCATGAGGGACTGTCTACCCAAATACAGTTATTGGGACTCACCATTAACTATAATGAAGTTTAACACTTAATCATTGAGTGACATAAATTCCTGTTTTAATTTTTGATATTTTTGGATTCAATCCATTTGTTTATCTCATCTTGAATGTGGAGATATTCCACTAATAAGAATTGATTAACACATAGAGGGTTGATTTATGGATTAATTTTTTTTCTTATTTGGTTTTTTCAATCATAGTTATGTTGGAAATTAATTTAGGACAACCTAAATAATGGATGAGGATCATTCCTCATTTATGATTTGTTAATTTCTTCCCCCATTATTCATGTGTTCATCAATAGTACCCCTTTTAATTTGTGATTCAAACAATACCAAGTAACCAATCATTATGTTATAGTTCTTCGATGAAATGAATCATTACCACCAGATTAGGAACAATATTGATAATTTGATAATTGTGAATGTTGAAAGTGGAGGATTGAATATGGATCGATATTAGATCAGGGTTTCCCCATTTTGAAATTAACATATATAAGTGGTGAAGTGAAATAGGTTGAGTTTAATAATATAATTGGATGCCCGAAATGTATCTATCAGTGATAGAAAGGATAGAATGGAAGAAGATCTATTGATTTCTACATGATTAGTGGAATATCTAAAGTAATCGAATGATTACATGAAACCACACTGAGTAATCACAGTTTTTGAATACAACTTAACTAAAATAAATTCACTACCAAAAAAACAAAATATTTACTACACAAAGTAGTTGTGATAGGGAATCATAAAAGAATTCAATCACACATCATTCTAGACATGTCACAAATGATGTGACCTAAGATTTACAGTTCTTCATTTACCCCTAGAGAGGATGGGAAGAAACATGTATAGACAGAATTGAAGGTACATAGACATGACGAGGTACACGGGAATGACCATGAACTTGTGTAGGTTCATGGGCATGGCCATATGTTTACAGACAAGGGGTGTTAGAAATAGAGTACATGAGCTATTTTGAAATTCACGACCCACAATGTATACTTTTTCAAGGGTTTTGAATGGCCCTTTCACAATTGAATTTACACCATTATTAGATCAGTGTGTCCCCTTTATCTTTTTACTACAATAGTAAAATATGAAATTCTATATTGATACTTGTATTTTCATCCCCTCATTATTATGAGTTATGAATAGACTTACAGTGTCCCCCAATGGTCCCTAGAGAGATCCTCCATTATTCTCTCTTTTACTCATGTTTTGTTTCCGGTATTTTCATGACCAACTTACGTAAGAAGTGATCCCTTATCAAGTGTGATTCTCTAGTAGTTTTGTTGGATTCCTCTAATAGTCATGGGTGTGATCCCCTATATGAGAGTTAGGATCTTTGAGATCCACCATGTACTTCTTTGGTGACAATATATGAGAATGACCTCTTAGATGTGTTCCAATAATGATATCATGGATCATAGAGAGTGTTTTCCAAAACGATTAGTTCCTTTGATTACTCAAGAAGAATGATGTGGATAAAATAATGGTGGAGTCCACATGGAGGTGTGGTGTCTCATTTAATAGAAATCCACTCTTACATCGTAGGATGGACTCTATCCTATTTTGGGAAGGAAATTTTTTTCCCCTTTATGATTTACATAATATTTTTGTACACATGTTGTTGGATATATATGTATTCATTCATTAGTATCACATCTATTTTATCATTCATAATTTTATGGTTTTTATATGTGTGTGTGTGTGTGTTTATAGGTAAATCAGACTAATTCCTCCCATGTAGGTGATGTTCCTTCTTACTGAAGGTAAACAAGAACTAGCTAATTTGAGGTGGGCATGTGGTTGTCACACTCAAGTTCCAGTGGGATGGTTCATAAAATAAAAAAATTAACACTATATAAAACACTTAAATAAAAAACATTTTAATCAAATTTTACAATTAATCATAAAATATAGTATAATTAAAATTTTCAAATTTTTGGAAAATAAGTAAACTATTCAAAAACCTGTGAGTGAAGATTGAATTTGAGGTATATAATTTGAAGTTGATATATTTTCTATTCCATAAAAACATGAAGAATATCAATATAACATGTGTTTGTTATAAATATCACTACATGAACTATTATTTCATGTAGTTAGTTGTCTTATGATCACTCAATTTTCTATGATTCATTGTGGTTAATTGAATATTATGCATTCAGTAGGATGAATTTCCACATAAAGATAATAACATGGTTTTTTATAAATGATTACATTGTATTATATATGGGAAATAAGAAATTTTTGAAAGGTGTAACATCCCTAGTTTGTTTGAGGATGATTTCGACTTCTTTATAAATAATGTATGTGTGGGTGAATGTGATTGATAATCCACAGTTTTACAACTTGCAGTCACTTAGTGTTCTCTATGTAGGTGTTGATGTAGTGGGAGATAATACATCCATGTTCATATAAAATATATAAACACTATAAAATAGAGTGAATTGGTATTTATAAGTCCATATTATATTAAGATATTCACAATTAATAAAATCAATATGTGTAGGATGAATCTGAATGTTCTGGGATGATGTCAAGGAATGCAGTTGATTATGGTTCACTCATATTGTGGCATTGATGTTCAATGTATCATCCTATGTGAATTGAATATGGAAAGAGCATGTTTTCGTGGGTGGAGGTAAATGTACACATGTTGTATCATTAACAATAACACATACAATAAATAATCATATTGAAGTACAATTTTTGGTATTTTGAGTGTTCTCCTTGTGTATCATTCTATCATATAACATGTGAAATGTTATTGTTTAAGTAGTATGGTAATTGAGAGGATTTTAAGGAGGACATGTAATCCAGGAAAATGAAATCCTTTATTATGTAATAAAATGAACACAACCAAATCATATCATAATAAAATAAATATTCTATAAAAAATAACAACATTGAAAAAATAATCGTGTATCCAAATATAAAATACAATTTTATGTTGTCCTCATAAGATTAGTTGAGTTTTCGCACCATCTAAACATAATATTTATAAATTCAACATTTTAACATATATATAGGTAATGTCATGATATTTATAATGAAAAAAATAAAACATTCATCAAAATATTATGTCTTGAGATATCATTTTAAGACATGAAAAAATATAATATAAAATATAATGATAATAGAACTGAAATATTGTCGAGAATTTAGTCAATTTTTAGAGAATCGATATGTCCATATGTGCCTTCCATCGAGTTGAAATTAAAAAATATTAATATCTTATCATTAAAACACAACAAAATTCATGAAATTATCAATTATAGAGAAGTCATCTGATTTTATTTCCAGTAGAATTCTTAACACTAGTAATAAAAAAATCTTCTTACGAAAATAAATTAAATAATTATTGAATTAAATTTATTTAAAAACATAAAAAAATTATTCATGTAAGAATAATAAAAAACTATGAAGCCTGGTATGTTAAAAGTTATATGACACCCTAATATAAAGATATAAAAATAGAAAAAAATCCCAGCTTTAATATAAAAAAATAATCTAATTCCTGATATACTATATGAAAAAATAAAAACTAATTAAATATATTTCACCCTCTTAATTCATAACTATATTTTATCTTAAAGAAATAAATTAATGAATATTCATTTGAACACCTCAACAATCATAAAAATGTAAGTTTTACAAGGATCCAGGACAACATGTTAACACTACTCAAATTATTTTAAAAATAATATTCAATTAATTTATAAATATTTAACAGTTATGTCCATTCCATAAGAAAAATATTTATACAGATTCCGAATAACCAAATATCACTCTCCAATAAACTATTAATAAATATTATATAATTCATTGTATTTAAATAATTTTATTATAAAATTTCCTAAATTTTAATGATAGAAGATATTTAATTTAAATATGTCCAATATTAATAATAATAAATTAATAACTTCATCACATGAAATAGTAAAATAATACAATGTATGTAAACTAATTAGAAAACACATTTGTTCTATAATATTTCAATATCCTCACATGCTTGAATTACAATAAATAAAACTAGTTCAGCTATGCACACTAAAAATATAACTAACAAATCATTATACATTGGAATCTAGAAAAATGTTTATTTTGATTTTATTAGAATATGAACTTTTTGGGTCCCCCGATTTTTATATAAATGTATTGGTGGGTATTATAGAATATAAATTCAAGTCAATGAAATTTTTAGTATGTCCTATAGACTACGTAAAACTCAAATAAAATTCATTATCATAGTCTCCTTTCATTCAAAAAATAAATAATGCAATTTTAGAGAAAATTTCATTAGTGCATTTAAAAATATATGCCTTGAATGGTTCATGAATTTCTGAATTACAACATAAATTACTTTCATCTTTATTTGATTTCATCATTCCCACCATCTTATTATATTTTTTCCATTATCCAAATATAGATAAATTATCTTCTAAACTATAATCACATTTTTTTCAATTTTTATTCACCTTTTAATGAAATTTAAATGAATATTATATCTTACATTTTGAACATGAAGTAGACATTCTCAAATTATCATTTTATTTATTAATTTTATCATTTTTTTTCAAAAAAAGGCCCACTTCATTTGATTAGAATTTATTTAAAAAATAAATTTATATTCTTAAAATTACATTTTCTTGATTTACTTTCAAACATTCCATAATAAATTTTTATTCACTTTTTTTTTTATTTTTTATATAATTTAGTAACCCTTAAAATATCTTTTTGATTTTTTTAATTATATATATAGATTATAAATAATATTATTAGGAGTTTCTTAATAATAACAGGAACTAGATACAAAATAATTACTAACCTCATTTATATTTTTTCTATCATGTATAGAAGATGATTCTATTTTTCAAATCCATATTCATCATTGGAATTAGATTATTCTATAAATCTCTATAAAACATTATAGACACATAACTCTTTTTTTATTTCTTATCACTTCAATCATATCTCAATTTTGGACAATAAAATATTATATGTCACTTTTTCATACATTCAAAATGGTTATATCTGAAACACTGTTATAGATGCGGTAAATTATTTTCACATCAGTTATCCTTAAGATCTTTTATATGAATAAACAAGATCATTTACTTTTTCTTCTTCAATTTTTTTTAAATATTCTATATTAATTTTATCCATTATCACATTCTTTATATTAAATTTTTGATGAGGAAGAGGTATCATTGATATTTGATTTTAAATAAATTACTTTTTTTATGAAGTCACTTCAGTCTTAATTTTCGTTAAATCAAGTGTATATTAAAGAAGTTATCGACTGAGTTCATCAAATGTGTACTCTATGAAGTTCATTGTAGGATTCATTTAAACATTCATCACAAGAAATTTCTTAGGTAGATATCTTAGGACACTTTCATAAATATTTTTTATCTAATGATTCTCTATATAAATTCCAACCATTATGAATACATTTGAATCTATGGAAAATTTTTTGGTCTGTTTTTCTTCCCCAATCCTGAAATCTCAATTCTCACCTCCAAGAATTTCAGTTTTGGTTATAATCGTCTTTTCTAATCAAAGGTGATTAACTTATAAAATATTCCAAATTTCAGGAAATACCTTATAGGTAGAAAAGTAACTAAAATACATCTATTGATGGCATAATATTTATTCATTATTACATCGTATATCCAAAAATATTTAAGGTAATCATTTCTATTAAGTGTATCTAGGCCATATTCAAGTAGTATTTCAATGTTTTCCAATAATTGATCATAGTTCTACACATAATATATTATAGTATGCCTCTATTTTTGATTACCTACAAAGAAAATAATTTCCGTTAAATTAAGGTGGATTTTCCGGAATCCATGAATTTTTTACATTCATTATTTCTTTCGTATAGAGTTTGTTTTCCTATGACTATGAGGTATATGATAATCAATTGAAAGAAATAATAAATTAATTAAAAAACTATATCTAAGGGGAGTAATTACTCAAATTCCATGTGTTTATATCCCTAAATAAGTAAAAAAGTATTCTGTTCCAAAATAATGTCTAATATCTTATTCCAATTGTTATGTCCCTAAATGAAATACCAAATGGTCTAGAAGGTGTGAATAGACTAGATTAAAAATTTAATATGGAATAATTAATTATTAATGTTTATTCTCATGGTTCAAAATATACTAGACAAGTAAATAATTAAAAAAATCATTTTTATAGTATTATAGTCTATAGTACACCAACACTACTCCAACACCTCTATACACTTGGAGAAATGTATCATGTAGTACAAACCTAATTTTTGGTTGGTAATCTTAATTCATTAAAATCCGAGATTTTCTAACATAGGTAGAAACTAGAAACAATAAATTTTTTATGGGTAGTCACAACCCTTACAATAATGCCTTTATATCAGGAGAGTCACAACCTAAATTATAACTAATTTAGATTATGTGATTCTTAACCTGATTAATCCTGGCATTATAAAATAGTATTCATAATCCAAATGGCCTTGAATTAAGAATACCATAGTCATAACCTAAGATTGATAATGATTTTTTGTTGGAATTTAATAATCATATAATAAATTTTAATTGGAATATATGTGAATAATTAAGGTAAAATAAAATATAACTAGGTTGAAATTCTCATAAAAGGCTATTGAAAAAGAAGAATTGGCATATGAGAAGTGGACTGCAATGTCTCAATATGGTGTAAGTAGTCAAATATATTTCGGTTCCACTTGAGATATCATCTTTTAGATTAAATAATGATCTCATATGATTACATTTATTTTCACAACACAAAAAAAATATGAATGTGGATTTTATATATCAATGGAATTTATCAAAACAATTTTTATTGGTAACCAGAAACTGGTGTGTGTCATATAATCATTGAATGAGTCTTGAATTCCTTTATGTGTTAATTGTAAAACAAAAAATTATACCTATAGATTTGAAAATTATTTTCAATTACATATTTATAATTATCTATGTGGTGGAACATTATCAACCCAATGTCATCTTAAAAAAATTTACTCATAAAACATTTTAATAATTTAAAAAATTTAAATACTCAATAAAAAAACAAATTTCTCCATCATAATAGGTTAAATAATCACATAAATATCATTTATATTGTTTCGATGAAACAAAAAGTTTGATTTTGTAGAAACTTTTTCATATTCAAACTTATGTGTAATTTATAAATAATTTATGAAATTTCATTACAAATAAAAAGATTAAAGGAGAATTTTCTCGCTGTATATTAATTTTTAAATAAATAAAATAAATAAATAATTTATATATCATGGATTAGAATAATTAACAAATATTAGGCTGGTTTATATGAAAATCTAGAATAAATTATGCCTGAAATAAAAATGTGTTTAAAACAAACTCAAAATTATTCACATGGTATTCATATCTTTAATATGGAATTAAAAAAATGAAAATATCTAAAACACATATGAAATATAGTATATAAATCTAAAAATATAATCCTAAATTAGGGTATTATTGAAATCTAATGATTTTTGAAAAATAATTATAATGATGAATTCATAATGAGTATCGAGAGACAATGTTGTATACATTATGCAGTCGATTCACATATTGTGACAACATAACATTTGTTCAGTTAGTATAATTTCAGGTTCATCCGTATAGAAAATGGGCAGTGCACTGACTATGTGGTCTGTTATCTTATTGGAACTCAATGTGTTGTGATTCATTGTTCATGATTGAATGTTAATATTGTGGAAGTTACAATTAGTTTATGAGGAGAATATGGGTGATCTTCATAAATGAATACATTATTTGGTATAAGATAAATATGATATAATGGAAATTCATGACAATCTTGCTATGTATGAGGATGAAATTGATGGTTTTCCCCTTTTAAAATGATATTCTAACTACTATAGAAGGAGAAAATAATAGGGAAATATAATAGAGAAAGATAACAGATAAAAATAGTATATTTAAAAATATTTAATTTTACACAGTCAAAATGAAAAGAGATCTATTTTTTTAGGGTAAACAAATAATTATGTTAACAATAAAAATTAAATTTTAGTCCAAATTTTATATCAAAGATTTAGACTATATTTTAGGTTTAATTAATATAAATACTATATGGGAATCTATTACTAACATGAATCAATTTTCTAACTTGATAATTATTAGGTGTCATTAGTTTACATCATTTATGATTGGAAAATTTTAGTTCCAAGTTTTCTTTACCAACAAACATTGTCCCTACTATTCTAGTTGTGGTCTAGATTCATGCAGTCTGAAATTCTTGATATTACACTTGTTAGTGATTTAATTAGAATGTCATATCACATTTCTTTAATGTTTCTTCTTTAATCTGGAACTCCAATGGTTCTATAGATAGTGTAACTACCGAGATCTTCTCCACAATGAATTTTGAAACACATAATGACATACCATTACTCTACAGTGTATACATGATATAATTTTTACACACATTCCAATGGATGTTTTAAGGAATCCATCATCTAAGTTATACATTTAACCTAGGAAATATCATTGCATGTTTAAATAAATTAGGTTGGTTCATAATCCATGATATGATGATAATCATCAGAGATTTCGACCACTTCAGTCTGAAAAAAATACATACAAACATCCAGGATTTGATGATTTCCAAATTGGTTCTTTATATACTAATAATTTCCATATATATTGGTGGATTCCTTGACAGTAGTGGTTTGGATGGGGTACCATGGGTTTTAACTCTATTTATTATTTTTTTTTTCATATTATCCACCTATCATTTGTTGTGTCACACTTTTCCAACTATCATGGACTGTAACCCTCATAAAAGATACTCATTTATTAGGTCATCTAGCATGGTAAACTCTAGTATATCATGAATGTATCCATCCACACCATCATCCTAGTGTCAACCCATATCAATCACATTCATGTGATTATCCATCATATCTACCCCATTTCCATCATTATTCATCAAATATTTTCTTCTCTCATTTAAATCTAAGAACATTTCATTGTTTCTCGATTTGTGATTACTTAAAATATTGTTAAACTTTCATACATTAATATAGATAGGTTCTTTATTTTTGTTGTTAAACACCCATCAAAACATTTATTCATTCATAGGGATTTTATCATATCAATCATTCCTAATCAAAACAACCTCCTGAGTAAAAAAAGAATTAGTGAAGGTTCATTTTCAATAGATCTAGTGGGGAATGCATCATCACCACATTGATTACTCCAACATTTTGAGGTGTAATGACCCATTATATCACAATTAACAAATTGAATGTGAATATTCCATTTTTAATAGAAACAGATAATGTTCATACCTTAATATAATGACTTGAAGGTTTTTTCACTACATCCCATAATATTACCATCTTCCACATTCCATATCCTATACCCAAGACATGCTTGTTGGTGTTACTAGTATCACACATTGAAAACTCTTCACTTTCTATTTATCTGAATCGAATAAATATTTATTGAGTAACAAGGTGTTGTCTATATTTAATATTTACATAGTTTGATATCCATATAAACTAAATATATACCTTTAATCAAAAGGTTTCCTCCACGAATAGCATGTTATAAATACTGTGAAATTTCCCAATACTTTCCCATAATTGGTAGAAATTTCTTACCACATAATTCTTAATTTTATTGATTAGTTCAAAATATTAAAGAGTTGGATTAAGAGTGTGGTTCATAGGATCCATGTTGTTTAGATTACCGAAAAACTAATAGATAACACCCCCATTATTTTTAGTACATGAAAATAACTTTTTGGAGTATATTTTTGTGCATTATTGACATGATCAACTCCAAAAAACCCCTCCTTGAGTATACCAAAACTTTGTATGCCAATATTTTTTGTGTTAAACCTACATGATAATGCCATCTAGTAAATCATGGAGTATATTCTTCTTCACAAGCTTATTCTTTCGGTTTACCTTGTCCACCCCAACTACTAGTAAAACAACATCACAAACTCCCGAGGCCTCCAAGAATACGTCGATGAAAACCACCAATGTGATTTATATGAGTGACATCAATGCTGGGGACTATCAAAACATACCATTACTCTTATTCACCCATTAATGAGAGGTACTCCCCATGTTCTCTTATATATTTCAAAAACACCGTAGTGAATTGATTAAAAATGTTGTAAAATTCATGTTTAAAAAATATTTACATGAGGGGAGAATGAGAAAACAAATTAGAATGCAAATGGGGGATGTGAACGCATACAAACTCTTTATTTGATGTAAATAATTTTTAACAACTACATTGAGAGTAGAATGAATTTATTAAAGTAATTAAATATATAAATACAAATAGATATATAAAATAATGTCAAAAAACATGATGAAATTTTATCACCTTATTTAGTTATCATTAATATGACACTTTTAAGGGGTCTCATTAATATCACCAATTTGTTTATAGAAAATAAAATTAATTATTATGTTTCATTATTCAGTTCCATATATCATTGGAAAAATTTGGTCCAAAATATTTATTACCATCTAAGAAACATTGTCCTCTTCATGAATAATATAGGAATGAGAAAAACTTACAGAGACACCACATGTTGGCATCTTAAAGTAGGTTATCATACATTATGAAGATACACATGTAGTGGGAGAGAATGAATCCATACTAATCATCATTATATAAAAACTCAAATATAGAGTGACTGAGTATCTAAAAGTCTGAGTTTTTTAAATGAATTATAAAACATTAACATAATATAAAGAGATAAGTCTACATTCAGTGTGATTAAGACAAGGAATCTAGTAGATTGAATATTCACTCATATGGAGGTATGAAATCTCATGTTATCTTTATACATGTGGTTAGTGCTTCATTAAATTGAATTAATAGTTGGAAGAATATTTACACATGTTATAGATTTAGTCTTAATACATGTGATATATCATGTGTCTACAGTATAATTATGGTAGGTTTATTGTTCTCATTTAGGTATATTATTGTCTTAACATATGAGGTATGATGTATTTTAAGTCATGTTGTCGATGAGCGGATTGAAAACATATATTTTTATTCTAGAAACTAAAATATTCATCGAATTAATCAAATTCATGTAACCAAGATACCCACACAACCAAATATGAAATCCTATATCATCTTTTCATCAGCATATGAAGATAATTTTTAGACACTATAAACATCGTATTCATCATTAGGTACCCTTGAATTACATTGAGATAATTTCATGATATTTACAAAAAAATAAATTATTGAAAAATTTTACATCTATAGTATCAGGTATCGGCAATAAACAAATAAAAATATAACATGAAATCTATATATAATATAACTGAAATATTATATTCTATTTTCAATTGTTATAGTATCCTTATGTCAACATGAATCTTATTCTCTGTTTAATTATTTATATATAAACATATTATCATTAAAACACAATAAGAGGTGTGTAATTCCAAGTCATGTAGTTTTAGTTATCATTGAAAAATTGTGGAAATATAAAAATTGAAAATTTTTGTATACCCAAAACATAAAGAAACATGAGACTAAAAATGAAAACATCTCGAAACTAATATAGATGTCATAAATTATTATGGAAATCTATAAAAAAACTTATATTAATGAAAATTTAGGAATTATAAAAGTCAACGTAATGAACCTAGAGATATAATCAAAATATCTAGAAATATTAAAAGAAGAAACATAAGTTTTACATACACTATTTATGGAATTTATCATTTCATGAAAAATGAATAAAATAGACATTTTGTGAAATTATCCATTTAAAATAAAAAACTATTCATAACAAGTATAAATTTAAGAAATAATTTTTTTATTAATTGTCATGATAGAGGTATAAAAAAATATTTTGAGATATTACAACAAAGGAAAATAAAAAATATAAAAAAACAAAAAACTAAAAAAACACCATTGTTGATTAGAAAACCAAACAATAATTCCAAAATTTGACCCCATGTTTGTAATTAAACAAAAAAATTAGTATTTTGGAAAAATTCCCCCTATTTTAATAAATAAATAAATAATTTTTTTATATTTTAAATATGATTTTAGAATTATCAACTAATGGTATAAGAAATATTTAAATAACTCACTCTATAATGTGATATCAAAACAAAAAAAAACACAATTTAAAATATTCACAAATAATAATGCTCATCATGTTAAATGGTATATATCCTATTAAAATAAAAATATAAAAAAGAGAAAACATGCATTGATTCAATATAGAAATTTAAATAACAGAATTATTGTCATGGTTAATGAAACAACATATTATATAGATAGATAACCCTAAATTATTAGTTTAATTCTATCATAAAGAGATATAATAATGAATATCTATTTCAGTATCACATCATTCATAAGTCTAGGACATCAATAAAGAGCCATGAAAAAGGTAAATAATATTCAATACAATAATAAAATAATATGCAACAAATTAAAAAATACATTAGAATTACTTCCATTCAAAAAGAATAATATGTAGATACATGATAAAAATCATATCATAACTCTCTATTAGATTATACTTCAATATCAAAAAAATCAACAAATTAAATGAATAGTTTGGTTTCATGTCTTGTATATTAATGATATCCAATAATTACATAATACATGAATAAAAATAATAATTATAAAATAATAACATCCTCACATTAAACAAAAAATAATACAACTCATGTTAACTTATAAAACAATAAACATATTATTAAATTATATTTTCAAATCAACACATTCCAACATACTAATAAATAAAACCATTTCTAGTAATAATGATGGAAATATAACTAATAAATAAAACCATTCTTAAATTATTTTTTTCACGGTGTATGTACATTGAATATATAAATCATTTTCCATTAGATAAACATCATTTATAATGTTTAACAAAATAATTTAGGAAATTCTTTGGAATATGAGGATTATTAATAGAAAATGTTATATCTTTATTTCATTACATCAGTCCACTCATATTATAAAATTTTTATGTATTTAAAAAACATAGATAATGGTTTTTTTCAGTATATATTCATTAATTTTGATATATTTATTATCCTTTTAAAAATATTCAGAATCTTCATAAGCCTTACAATTTTAACATAATGGAAATTTAATAATTTTTTCATTTTATCCCTTAATATTTCATTTTTTATCAGAAAAATGTCCAAATAATTAGATTAAGATTAATTAAAATAAAAAAGAATTTTATAAAATTTATATATTCATTTTGACATTCATTATATCATTGATTAGATTACTATCCTATTGTTATAGATGATTAAAAATTTAGAAACCCTTAAAAACAACTTTTTGATGATTTTTATTTGTTGATATATGTTATCAACACTATAACCATAAATATTTATAAACATAACCATAGATATAAAATTTATAATTTATATAATTATTTAAATTATTTGGAAATAGTAATAGGTTAGATGAATCTTTTTAACTTTCACATTCATCATTGTGATTTTATTCTGCAGTGCAAACCTATCCAGCATTATATGAATGCAACTCCTTTTTTTTATTAATAATCTTTTAAATAAGGTATTTATTTTCTAAAATATTATTTAATGTGTAAATTTTTCCAACATTCATAATAGTTTAGTTTTTAAACAATATTATACTTGTGGTACTTATCTCTCCTTTTTTATCATCCTTTTTATCATTTCTGAGTCTCTTCATGATTATTATATTTTTCTTCAACAAATTGAGAATATAATTTTTATCTTTTATATTTCTTCATTATAAATTTCATGTCCCTATTATTTAGAAGTTTTTTTGTTACATATATGTTTTATTTAAAAGGAAATTTTTTTATGTATCTTCTTATGTAATGTTATATTATGCTAGTTCATAATGAATATGTGATCTGATGAGTTCATACATTATATACTATTTTAGATAAAATGTCTTATCAATAAAAACATTATATAAATTCCATATTATAGGTAGAGATCATAGGGCTCTATACACCATGAGCGGGTTCCCTAAATATTCTCAAAGGGAATTCAGTCCATTCGTAGTACTTGTGAATCAGTGGATCATATCAATGATTCATTCTTATTCACCCATATTGAATTCATGGTAACTCATTTAAAACATTAATGTTTTGGTTATAATAAATATATCTGATCCAAGCTGATTATCGTATAAAATATTTAAAATTTTATGATAAAATGTATATTCATACACATGACTATACACACTAATCTTAATATAACTACACAAATTATTTTTTATTCTGTAATTCAAATTTTTTTAAAAAAAAATTAATTTCATCAAAGAGTATATGACTAATATTTAAGTATTTTGTAATGTTTTTCCATGACCAACCTATTTTATATGTTTATCTACTTCATTTATTCATTAATTTTGGAATACTAGTAATCACATTAATTACCATAATAGTAATGTTGGCGTTGAGTAATTCATGGTTCATTTATGTTTATTACTTCCATCATACATGGAAATTATTTAATACTATGAGGTCTGGGATAAAAATTTTATGGAAAAGAAATGTTACCAAAGATACTTTGTACAAGAGTAACAGGTTCTTGATATTTGGGTTTTGATATTAGTAAATGAAATTGTAGATCTAGTCTATCCATAACAAGGTCCAGTATCAGATACAAATTGATTTTTCCTAATATGGAAATTAAAATTGGTCTATATGGGGTAAATATAAATGATTAAAAAATTTAATTGATAAATTAGTTATCTAAATTAGATATAATATTTACCAATCAAGAGATAAATTAAAATGGATAAGTGATGAATTAAAAAATGTTTATTTATAGTTGTTTGGTCTATAATTATCATTATCCACTCTTATACCTATCTTATACAGATTTTCTCAATTAAAAATCCATTCAAGATGGAAATTTTAATATCCATTTGTTCAATGTGTATATCTCTCTAGCCATCAAATGAGTGTATAATCTCAATAGAAGAATTATTTAAAACAGGGAAAATATCTTCATAAATTAAATGCCTTCTCTTTAATTGAAACTTTTCACAAATAAACATTCATTATATTCAGTTATGTATTATTTTGTTTTATAAATCCACATGGAACCAATTATCATAACATTATGAGGTTTTTGAAAAAAATTCCAAGTGTGTTTTCATTAAAGAGTGAATTTCAACATAAATAGAAACGACCCACTATTTTCACCCATTTTAATTGAAGGGTTGCCTAATTTTTTGAGGATCATCATCTATAATATCTGAGTCTACATGGATTGATTAGGAAGTCATGTCATTATGTATAATAAGGCATGATGTCTTAGGACTCTACATTCTCTATATTATGTCAATTAGTAGTTTCTATCAATAGTTGAATGTTTTTTTATCATCTAAAATAGAACTAGGCTTGGAGACAAGTTTAATAATGGGTTGATGTGCCGGTGGAGAGGTCAAAGTAGATTCATCAAAAAGGGATGGTGGATCATCTAAATCAACATTTTCTTAAGGTTGGTTTAGTGCTACCAAATGTGGATGTCATGGTTTTTGGAGAAGTGGAATCATGGAACACTAAATCCCTTTATATATTGAATTTATAGTATGATGGATTATTTACATATATTTTATTCCCCATTACACACTCGAGATACCCAATAAAATATGTATCTGACAGCTCTAAATTAGAGTGTATAAGTTTTAATGTTCTAATTAGTAGTACAACCAATGACTCTTAAGTATGTATATGAGGGAGGAATACTATTCCAAAATTCATCACGAGTATTAAATTGGTTAGTAGAATTAGGAAGACTTTTAATTAGTTTGATAGAAGTGATAACATCCACTACCAAAAAATATTTTGGGAAACATGAGGAGTAAATCATGCTTCGAACACTCCATAAGACCGTGGTATTCATCCTCCTTACTAGGCCATTTTTTGGAGGGGGACTTCCAGAACTATTAAGTTATTTTTAATAACTTCAAAAACAAAAAATTTAATTTATTAAATGGATAGTTATTCAATTAAAATATTTGATATCAAGGATAAAATTTTCTTCCCTCTTTTTAGTTCACCGATAAATTTTTAGGTTTTAAATGTTAATAAATTATCAAATTGATTTTTCATAATTTTAGTCCAAATATTTATAGAAAATTAAGATATAAAAGTTATATAATTGGATCCTCCATCATTATATGTAGTCCTACATAGACCACATAGATCATAATGAACGTATTTAGAAGGACTAGAAGCATTTTATGAGGGCCTATTATAGGTGATTTTTATAGTTTTTCCCATCACACAATGGTCACAAAATATAATATTAGTAGGTATGATCTCACTCAATAACCCGTTCATATTAATTTACTCTAGGACCATGGAGAAACAATACCCAATCACTTATGCCAAATCATTTTATTATCAGTATTGATGTTTTATAGACTACACAAATAGTAGGAATGGGTCTTTCTAAACAAGAAATTCAACATATTGCTACTAGACCTCATAATGTTGGTTTTTTAGCCTTTATATATTTTTTGAAAACCTCTTTAAGTCATTAAAAGTGACCCCTTTTATTCTATGATCCTTTTAGAAATCATATTTCTATGAAGGTTAAGAAACCACATTACATCTAGAAATGTGATGATGGAATGATCTTCTAGTTCAATGAAAACAATATATCATCCCTCAACAATTAACATATTAATATTTAATAAGAGGACATCTCCTTCCACCCTTTCATCCAATTCAAAGAATGAATATATAGAGGAAAAAATTTAATGTAACAGACTAAGTCAATGAACCAATATTTATTGAGTGCAAGTCTAGGAACATTTAATACTTCAATAATTTCCTATCTTAATTTAACTAGATGGGACTAGTCAGTGGTATAGTTTGATTCTAACTCATATTTGAGTATACTAGATTCAGGCTTACTAAGCCCCAGTCTTATACAATAAAAATATGTTCTTTTTTCCTTCCATAGAATCAGCTCTAGGTTCATGATGCACATATTTTTCATTAATATTTAGTAAACTATTTCCTTACACACTTTTACTATAGTACCCTACAAGAAAACAAATACATTGCCACACCTTTTTATCTTCATTTAGAGTGTAGTTTATTTTTTTTAAAGAAGGGACGACTTAACCTCTTCAAGGGTTAGTTCATTTCAGCCTTATATCATTGTTCCAAATAATGTGTTGCAGGTATTATCAAAATATATTAAAATGATCATTTATTGGTCCAATAAATTGATATAAAAATCAATTATTTTGGTATCTATCAGTAATTTGATAAACTCACCAGGATGAACATTAATAAAACTATCGCGTTTCATATTAAATGTAATCTTGTTGTGCTATTTATAAATCCTAGCATCTAATAATGAAACCACCTATAACATCTCTAGTTTCTCCCATATACCAGAAATATTATACTCATAATCCACTTCAATATTAAAAATATCACCCAGGGAATGTGGTAAGGATCTATGTGTCTTAACTAACATATAAATGGAAACATCATTGAATTCAGTAAACATCATTCTAGTTTCATTTTTAGTAAAAACTTTTTTCTTAGTCCCACAAATAGAATGAATTTTTCAATGTTTAACAAACATGTCTCTCATAATAATTACCCAAATATTAATTTCATTATTTCCTTTGAATTTCTTGATTTATAATCTTATTGTTGACTTTTTTATCTAAATAATATGTATTGAGTTCTTTTGTAAAATGTCTTGTGTATGCCCCCCAAAACCAACCAATATGTATGGTAAATTATTTTTATTCAAAGGGATTCAACATTGTATGAAATATTATAATTTATATTGGCCTAAAAAAGTTGTATATAAGACCATGGAGAATATGGGTGTTTCCATAGTGTGTAATTTAAAAATAAAACTGGAACTGGTAGCAATGAAACATGAATAGATTTGATAGCAAAAGAAAACAAGGGATGATCTGATACTACTTTGTTAGAAGCGGTGTTTATAGAATAAACCAAAAATACCAAACATATAAAATAAATAATGGTATATATTATTATAGATGTTTAGAATTTCAAAATCAAATATTTATAATACCATAATATACAAAAAACAACAAAGAACACAGTGTTTAAGATGTTTTGCTCATGTGGGGACCTAAATGAATTCCATGAACAACACACATATGTTGAAATTGTATAATGATATAGGGGAAAAAATATAGGTGAAAACCAGAATGAACTTAAATAAAATGAATAAGAATATAATTAAAAATGATTTACATGATTTGTAATAAATGAAAATAAAATTATACAAATAGTGTTAGTGTGGGTAGCACTCCAATGGACATGTTCTCTTCATGTAAAAAGCATTTTGAGAAAAGATCATAGATCAGAAGGTTTTCATTCCCCTTGTATTCATTAATCATTCACTGAGAATGGGTCCACACTTCATCCTCCAATTAAGGATGTCATATCCACCAAATAACTAGCAATAGGATGAGGCTAAGGAGAGTGAATGACCGATAAAATTCTCTAATGATTAAATATGGTGATTGTGAGATTATGTTTCACTAGAATAAAATAAAGATCTAGAACCAAGGAATAGTGGATTCAACTAGATGCTAAATTGACCGGACACAAGGGTGATCAATACCCTTGACATCTCATGTTCCTCGAAACAGATCAACAAATGATGGCCTCCCACTAACACACTGCCAAAATAAAAACCAGAGGATCAATTATGTCGTGGGACAGATGGATTGTGATGATAAAATAGGCATAAAAAATTTTTAGTAGTTAAGGATAAACCCCGTTGGCATCCCTGATATAGTAGCCGTGTGTGTTCATTGAGGTCTGCTGAACACCAAGGCCCATGGGGAGAGGCCCATGTGGGTTAGAAATGAAGTTGGTCGAAAAGGCCCAATGGAAGCAAAAGAGCCATCCTAGCATCATAAATATTGATAATATAAATATAATAAAATCACTTTTTCATACATGAGAAAAATAAAAAATTAATGAACCTACATTTAAAATGGAAAAATTTTAATATGAAAATAATAAATTTAGTTCAATAATTTTCACAAAACATTGATCTAGTTCGTAACTTATATTCATCAGGTCACCTCGACATCCCCAATTTTGATCTTTGTCTTACCACCAAAGCGTCATTAATATGCTTAAATCATATTTGTGGTCAAAAAAAGGAAACAATTTCATATACTGTGACCTACCTCATGTGGCTCTAGAGAGCAACGGTAAAATAGGGTGGTGTGGTCCAATGGTATCTTCTTCGTCGGACATCTGTGGACAACACTTTTCTCAACATCTACAGGAAGTGGTCATCTCCTTAAAATAGAGTAGTTCTATCTGATCCAAGATATCATTCATCAACATCAATATTCATGGAATATCATTTCATTGATTTCTAATGATTTTATTAACATTTGTTATCATTTTTGGTAGGGTTCGGATTCAACTATTCTTCATAGCTTCAAAGTTGTCATGCTTCCAATTCCATCAATCCACCACATCTCAGAATCATTTTTATCAACACTAGAGATAGAGTGGGTTTATAATCCTCTATAATACAAGTTCATGTTTTTTATAGATTTTCATGATTGATTCATGGTCTGTTTTTGGATATATGTGGTCAATTTTAGCACCGTAGTGGAATTTTATTTCTTTTTATGGAAGCATGTTGTTGATATTTGATGGGGGTCTACAACTGAATGATCATCTGAATGATCATATTTTTTCATACAGATTATTCTCCATGGATAATGTATTATGAATTAATTTTTTCCTCTATTTGGATCGAATGAAATAATGGAATTCATGGTCTTTTACATTAGTTTGATCGCTATAAAATTAGTTCCACTAAACATACAATCACTCAATGCCTTTTCCAAGTTATAGTTTGGTCATTTGGATCAAATGTATAAAGGGATTATCATAGTATCTTTATGAATTTTTAACACATTGACACCATACATAAAAATCACAAAATAAATTCAAAGGTTCTATTTCTCCAATGAATATAAATAAAAATTAAAAATAACTAAATTGCCAAATTTTATGTCATTCGACAATTTTGGTCTGACATGCATAACCAAAAAAACACATTTTTTAACTGCATAGTTTTTTAAATTAATTTAAATTCAACAAAATAAATGAAATAAAATATCCAAAATAAATTAAAATTAATTTTTAATTAAATGAATAATATATATTAAATTATTTTATAATCATCAAATATCATTTTAAAAACATCTTCAAAAATCCAGAGTGATATTTAATTCATTTAAAATCATTACTATTTTTTATATATTTTTTTAATTTATGTACATCCATTAAATTCATAAATGATTAAATTATATATATTTGTTTAATAAATCCTTTTACGAATATAAATTATAATCAAATCAAAAAAAATTATATTCATATTTTAAAAGTATTTTCACTTTCAATATAAATTTTATTCAAAATCAATGGGTTGTTTTTTCATTAACATAAATGATGAAATAATCAATAAAAATCACTGATTTTCTAATTAATTTGATTAATTAAAGGTTTAGTTTTTTGGAAAATAATTATTTTAAAAAAATATTATTATTATAAAATATAAAAATAGATTATATTTTAATCATAATAACATTTTATTATGTTCAATATATTGATGTGATTATTTTATCCTACATAATTAATATCTAAATATGGATGAAGAATAAATAAACACGAAATAGGACAGATAGGACATATACATTCTCCTTCGATTTCTCCGATTTAATGACACTGTCATCCATCTAAGAATGATATTTTGGTAAGACTATGAACTCTATGTTCTGGGTAGGGATTTTGGGGAGATATTCAATAAAGGATTTTCCAAACTGATTTCCTCAAAATATATGAGGATGAGATGAGAGGTCATACTCTTTTATAACTAATGAAAGGGGTACATTGAGAATAACATAAATTATTAAATTAATATGAATTATTTTTCATGTTAATGTTTATGAAAATTGACATATTTGTTAAATAATATATGAATGAATTAAAATACTCTCAACTAATAAAACTTGGAAAATTATATATGTGTTTTTCCCCATTATATCACATTATAACCAGCCCCCATACACCAGTTATTCCTTTTTATGATGAATGAGATATAAATTTTTGTACTCTATAGTTGTCATGAATGTAATTAAAATAAATTACAAATGAGAAATTTGATTGTGGTTGATATTCTCAACAATATCCAACTAATACTCCAAAAAATTTTGGCTTTTAAATCATTATTATAATATTTATTAACATAATATATAATTGAATAATTTTTTGTAGACATTGGAAAAGTGTAACATTAATCACATCAATATATTAATGGAATTATAATATTTACATTTAAAACTATATTTGTTTTTATATTGTTATGAAAAATTCATGTCAAATTATAATTCATCCAAATTTTATTTCATTTAATATTTTATGAATTAATTTACTTGATTTTTATATTACCATATCAAAAATTGTGTTAGAATTGGGTAAAAATGTAATGCAATTATTCCATAACTAAAATTGAAATATATATTCACATGATAAAAAATAATTTATATTTCAAATAACCATTTATAATTTAAAATAACATATTTTATCAGTATGAAAAAAATTAATGATTTTAACACACCAAGAGTGCAATTTGTTTTTTAATCATTACATGAAATGATACTATGATCATTATCAAAGACAAGAGTTGATAAATTGAAACATTTTTTAAGTCTATATAGATAAGGATTATATTCACATATCCAATTAAACAACAATATGTTATAGGCATATTTTAAGTCTATATCTCATAATATAATCATTGTTTTACCAATTTATCTTTTACCAAGGTGAAAAATATTAAGTAATATTACTATTCATAATGACCAAACATAAATATAACACCCCAATATTACACATTTTATTTTTTTAAATAAATTTATTAGATTGTATTGCATGCATCACCTAGTTCAAGTACACCCTAGTCTATCAAACAAGCCCTTTAAAAAAAGTTTTTATGTATATCATAAAACACATTATCAAATTTATAAATTTTATATCTAAAAATATGGTAAAATTTTTAAATTATTAATATAAAAATTAGCCTAGGATGATTTTTTTTATTTATTTGAAAAGTTTTAAAAAAAATTATGAATAGTGAAAAAATACTCCATTGTCATTAAAACTGACTTTTTCATTTAAATACTTATTTTATATTAAATAGATTATAATGTAAAACTGCATAATCAGTACTTTTATTAACCCTATGTATTTAATTTGAATATTTTTTATAATAGAAATAGAAACAAAATTTTATTGAACTTGTGAACATGTATTTTACCTACTTTCTCTCAACATATGTCAGAGTAACATTAAAGGTAATTTTCATATTTTTTGAATTGAATTTTGAAAAATTGTTATAAGTGATTTCAATTATTATGAAATTTTTATTTAAATAATAACAAATTAATTTTTGGTGAATAGTAAATTTATTAATTTTTACCTCATTTAATGGTAAATCATGTAATCAAGCGTAAACTAATATAATAACCATTTTAAAATTAACATAAGACCTCTACTAATTTTATATTGATACTTTATTTTGAAACAATAATATTTTGGTTTATTTTGGGACCACATGGATCCACAAGGATTACAATAATACATTTATAATATTATATTTAAATAAAATCCATTTTTATAATTTTGTTTTTAACATGTGTAATATTATTAATTTGAGGTTATATAATTGATACGGTACGTTATAAATACTATTTAAAATGAAAATATGTTTTCCAACATAATGGTAATTTATTTATAATTTTTGTAATTCATCTAAATAAATCAAATGGGGACCAAATGATGATGTATTAATTAATTTATTAAAAGATGAATCAAAGAAATTATATTATTAATATTAATATAAATATAATTCCTATGATTTAATGTCAAAGTTTATTTTTATTGATGAATTGGACATATTAGAAATTTTTTATATGGATTGGCTTGAAATTATCATGCTCTTTGGAATTAATTTGAATTAAAAATAATGAATATTGTAAATATTGAGGTAAATGATACTTTAAAATAAATTATATTTTTTAAAATAATATGTAATACATAAAAATATAACATTCATTAAACATACTAGAATAAGTCTAAATATGACATCAATGATCTATTTTGGGTTGTATGGTAATTTTATTGAAATTATATAATCCCATAATGTATAAATCATTTGATATCACTGTAATAGTTAAAGGGGTTAAATAGAGGCTAAAACAAATAAATAATGATTAAAAATAATAATAATAACGGGTAAAAAATTTATTGTCGGAATTAAATTGGACCCTTGTTGATTATAATATAAATTTAATCATTTAATTGACACCTATACATTGAAATGTCATAGATGTTATAAAATATAATGAATTTGACAAAATTTTACACTCTAAGTTATTATAAGCATCATAATTATAATATAAGGATATCAAAGAGATAACCTAGAACATGAATAGTCAAATGAAATATAAAATACTAATATAAATCTTATTAATTTATTTATAATTTATAGATACTAAAAATTACAATAAGTAATAACAAAATAGTGAGGATGTAATTATTTTATAAATAAAAATATGAAATATATGATTCTAAAAATTTTAAAAAAAAATTATTATATGCATTAATTGATGTTCTCCATGAATTTTATAGGTTAATATGACATGTTAGTATGGTATTAAATGGTTTTTGGAATTTTTTTGGATAATATTTTATTTCATTATAATGAATAGTTTCAAAATAGACATAATTGATATTTAATAAAAAGAATAACTTATTTAATTATTTAAAAATCATTAGAATATTTAAAAATACAAAATGATAATTATATGTTCTAAAATTTCATGAAATATATAATTTTAGAAATGTGACACCATATAAGTAAAAATTTATAACCATTTAATATTTAATATAGTATTACCACTATTAAAATTAAATGGATTAAATATATGAAAATCAAAATGATATTATTTTAAATAAAGAAAACATATCTAAATTTTATTTGATTATATTATTTCAGTGTATAATCATATTATCTTATAAATAACCCACTTTGGATACATTTTTAATTAAAAAACAAATTTATATTGATATAATATTTTAGGATATTCCAACACTATCACACCCCTCTCTTTTAAAAGGGAACATATACTTATCTTTTATTCAAACCTCTAAAACCATTTATATCAGACAAACTAAAACCATTTCGCTTCCCAACCTACCTCACTATAGTCTAGTGTCCTTAAATTGGGTAGAAATCTAACCTAACAAGTCAGTCACTACAAATCGAAATGAGATTACTAAATAAGAGGTAATCATTTTACCAACTCATTCAAATTATTTTCTTATTATACATCATATTGATATTTTTTTTCATATTAAGATAATCAATAAAGTACCATATATATATTCATAGAATTTATTATTATTTTGGGGCAACTATATACCACTTTTTTCCATCCTATGAAAAATAATACCACCATCTGTGTGTACGTACGACTTACTATCTCCACATCATGGTGTAATTTGTTTTCATCACTACATTATTTATATGGGTATAATGATGGATATAATAGATATAAATATTAATTATTATATGATATTTATTATTTATAATTAATATACCATCCAATTATTAACCATGTTAAAATTATGAGAATAATATTGTCACCCATGTGTACGTAAGGCTGGCTGTCTCCACGATGCGATGTGATTCATCCAACACATTAACCAATCCAGAATGTTAATAAAAAATTATATATTAAATTATTGTTGGATAATTAAAATATTAATGATATTATATATATATATATATATGTTCCATTTACTTGATTCAATTCAGTATGATAAGAAAACCGAAATGGCATATACATGTACGTATGGCATATTGTCTTCATGAATGTTGTATTATATTTCACACACACACACACACACATACATATATTATTTATATACTGAATATATATTATATATAAAAAATATTTTAAATTATATGAGTATGTAAATCATGGTCAAAGTAATATGATCATGAATAATAAGTCAAAACAAGTATGATAAAAAACATGATTATGGCTCAAAACATTGATTTGACCTGGAGTTGATAAATGAGATGTTAGTATAAAGTAATAAATGAATCCTATATGAAATAAAAAATATTATTATTATTCTGGTAGAAGATAATAAAAAGTTGAAACCACTATACGGTAGTTTCATACAGGTACAAGAAAAAATCATACCTAAGGTAAGTGTCAATTTCACAATATCATTATTAACTGTGATTTTTTATACACATGTATTTTTTTGGGAAATATTTATAATCCCTATATGAATTTTTATGTGGTTTTATTTATGTACTCTTTAAATAAAACATCATTTAAAATGTTTTCAATATTTATTCCTCTAGATCATTCTTATTCTTATCTACGTCTTCGAAATGGGTTTTATAGATTTACTTATAAGGACTTGAATATTATAAAATGTTAATTTTTAATTTTTTTTACAGTTTTTTCAAAATGTTAAGGGGTGATTTTATTCAAAAAATTTCATTTTAAATGTCTTCTTTAATAAATGTGTGGATCTGGAACAAATTATTTAACTGATGAAGGGGTATTTTTTCCATGAAATTTTTAATGACTTTATTAGTGTATATTCATCTATGTGTACATCCATTTTGGGATTTTTGTATGATTGAGGTTTGTATCTTATGATTTCATTTACTATATTTTATTTAATGTTTTATGATTCGTTTCATTTTTGGATATTCTATTTTGATATTTTTCATGGTTTATGGTAAATGTAATCACATTTTCTCAAGTATTTTTAATATGAATGTCAATTTTTGGTACATTTCACCCCGTTTCATATGGGGAATGCATTGGACATAGTATGTAATGGCTTGTGGACTGGTTGATGAAATCCCTGTGGATTTAGAACCAATTAATGAAATTCCAATGATGAATAGACAGTTCATAGGAGAACAACTATTTTTGGTTTTTTCCATTTATGTATGGACTTGGAACGAGGCCCTAACGGTGTGGTCATGATGCCCAGAATTAGTTATTTCATCATTATGATATCATTTATTGATATTCCATGTGATTATTCGACTAGTAGATTATCCACTGTTATTATTATTTTATATGGTATTTTTTTATTTCAATAATATGCTCAGTATTTGGTTTAAGGGGATTATGTTTTAGTTATACATTTTACTTTATGGTTTATGACTATTTATTCATAATAGATTATGTTAAACGATTACAATTATTGAGCATATGATCTCAAATCATTATTATGTTTCTCCCCACGATTCCTGGAAGTGAATTATAATTTATATGAAAGGATAATATAGTATAATAATAGTGTTTTAAATGGATTGTGTATGTTGTTTTTTATTTTTTTAATTGAAATAAATAGTTTAGATATTTAATCTATTTTCCATGAAAGATAATCTGGTTAGTCATTCATGATGTTATTCATTATAATCATGCCAATGTATTAAAATTTTTCACTACCTCCAGGCTTCTTGGGATAGGGTGTTACATTTACTATCAAATGAAGTTTAGTGGAAACCCTGGAAACTAGATTTATAAATTAATGATTGGAAAACATGACCCTTTGAATGAATTTTAGGATAAGTCTATGAATATGGTATCTTTTGTATGTTTTTGTACTGGATATCATAGTTTAATCCTATGAACATATTGATTAATATGGAGAATACAGCATTTAGTGATCCTATAAATTATTCTTCATGAAAATAACTCTATTATTGGTGTTTATCACTTGGTACTTTGAGTTTTGGTCAATGGAATGAATGAGAAAGGTTATACAAGAAATGGTTATACTGCTAATGTTGAAGAGACTACAAAATGAAAATTAAATGAGTGAAGAGTTAAGAATATGATGATGACTTGTAGTTTATGATTTGATAATGAAGCATAATGATTAATGTTCATGTGTATTTGGATTCTTTATTATTTCCTCAATGGCACCCTCTTATAAGAATCATGAGATATATACAGATGGTATTGTAGTAAATGTTCAGTAGGAATTTGGAAGAATAAATGATTTAATTATAGTTTTTCATGTTATAAAGGTAATTGAAAATAATATATACGTAACATATTTAGTAGAATATAATTTTATTTAAAAATTTAGAGACCATTTTAGACTTGAAATTTGGAAAACATTATTTGTGACAACTATTAATGTTGGAATGGATTACGTTTAAGATTTGATATTATTTTTCATGATGTTAACATATGATATATTGTATACTTTAGGTTATCTATTTTGGTATCGACAAAAGGATGAATAAATGACATGTGTAATTTAAAAAAATTTATCTGGAATATCGAAATGTAGTTGTATGAAACAAAGTGAAAATAAATTGAAGCACAACTAATGGATAATATTATTCTTCAGATATGGAATGAAATGAAGTATGTATATTTTCCCAAATGATTATCTAATTAGTAATATAATCCATAGATGTTAATAAAATTATTTTTGAACAAAAAGTTTTACAAGAAATTTATTTTTTGTTGATTAAAATGGTATCGTTGATCATCGAAAATTTATAGCTTTTTTATTGATAAATTTCTCTTAATCATGTTCTCTATCACTCTCCATAGAAACATTATAGGCATATTTCTCTCCAATTTCCATGTTTTCTTATATGTAACCCCATGTATGTTTTATCTCTGGTAACCTTTGTACTTCTCTTTATTGGTTTTAAAGTGGATGATTTATTGACCATTTTTCTGATGTGTGATTTCAATAATGGAATTTTTAATAGTCAAATTGTAGTTACCGAACAAAAATTGAAAAAATCTGAGGAATTTTGTTTTTTAACGAGTGGAGGATGTAACACCCCATGATTCCATGGTACATTTAATTTTAAATAAATTCAATAGCCTGCGCTGCATTCAATAATATGTTCTAGAGCACTGTGATCTATCAAAACAGTCATTTTAAAATAGGTTATGAAATGAAATAACCACATTATTAAAATTTATAATTTATTTTTCAAAATAGACTTCATTTTTTTGAATTCCTAATATCTAAATTTTTATAGGGTAAATTTTTTATATATTTTTAAGAAATTTCAATTTTTGATGAATAGTGAATGAAATACTACATTGTTGTTAAAAAATAAATTTTTCATTTAAATAATTATTTTTATTTTAATTGATTTCATTTTAAAATAGAAAAATAATAGATATACTAATCCAATGTATGTTACTGGAATGATTTTTATAAAAAAATAAGCAATAAAATTTTATTGAAATTTTAAAAGTCACTTTTAATTTTATTCTCGCCGAATCTATAAGATTGAAATTAAACTCAATTTTCTCATTTATATGAATTGAATTTTGAAAAACGTATATTCGTTTTGTAATTTGTATGAAAATTTCAGTCAAATTAGAACAACAAATTTTTTGGTGAATTGTAACTTCAGTATTTTTTACCAGGGATATTGGTAAAATGATTAATTAAGGGTAAAATAATATTATAATCATTATAAAATTTCCCAAAAACATTTCCTCATTTAATTTAATGAGACTGTTTCAACCAAAGAAATATGTGGGTCAATTTTTTGACCATATGTTTCCACATGGATGACCTTAATATTTTTATAATATTATATTTAAATAAGAGTGATTTATTAATAATTTTTATTTTAAGAAGTAAAATATATCCAATATTGGAATATATAACTGATATGGTCTACAATAAATAATATTCATAAAGAAAAATTGTTTATCTACATCATCATAATTTTTTTATAATTTTTACAACATATAAAATTAAATTAAATGATGATCCAATGATGACTTAATAATTAATTTATTAAAGGATGAATAAAATAATTGATGTTGAGAATTCTAATATAAATATAATTTGTGAGATTTAATTTAATAAATTATTTTTATGATGAACCCGTCTTGTTAGTAATGTTTTATAAGTCTTAGTTCCAATTTATCTTATTGTTAGGATTTCATTTATATTCAATATAATGAATAGTGTAGAAATTTCCATAAATGATACTTTAAATTAAATAATATTTTCTTAAATGATATAAAATTTTATAAAAACATAAAATTCAATGAACTAACTGGAATAAGGATTTATATGTCGTAAATGATCCATTTTGGGTTCTATTGGTATTTTTTGTTAAATATATTAACCCATATTTCATAAATTATGGGATATTCCAATAATAACTATACATGTTAAATAATTGTTAAATCCAATAGATAAGGATTAAAAAAATTTTAAAAAAATTTAAAAAGTTACAAGATGAAAAAAAAAATATCCTTAGCACCTAATATTCGAAATTTATTATTATAATAGTCAATTTTCCATTAAAATGACATAGATATTATTAAAATCAATGAAAGTCGAAAAATTCAACACTCCAATCTATTAGAGGTATAATAATTTTAATATAGGGATAAAAAGGGGATGAATTCAATCATAAATAGTTTTTAGATAGATAAATTAATTATTTACATCATATAAATTTATTTATAATTTTTAGATACTAAATATTTACTATAAAAATCACACAATAGTAATGAAGTACTTTTTTTATTAATAGAAATATAAAATAAATGATTTTATAAATATTAAATGAAAAATAATTATACATAATTTCGGTTCTAGAAAAGTTTTTTTATGGGATTATGAAATGTTAAGAGTTTATTAAATGGTTTATTTAAATGTTATCTTTTTCATGGATATTATTTAAAGTCAAATTAATGAATAGTGTCAAAAAAATGACACTATTCAAAATTTAATAAAATTTATAATATCTTAAATTATTTTAAAATAATTTAAATATTTTTAAATAAAAAATGATTATTAAATAGTTTAAAATATCATAATATGTCCATTTATGGATAATTTTCATCATATAAGTAAAAATTTATAACATTTTATTATTTAAAATATTAATACAATAATTAAAATTAAATAAATTAAATATTGATAACTAAAAATTATATGGATTTAAATAAAATAAAATAACATATAAATTTTATTGTTTTATATTATTTCGACATATATTCGTCTTATCTTATATATTACCCACTTTTGAAAAATTGGGAATTAAAAATTAATTTATATTAATTAAATATTTTAGGAGATTCCAAGAGTGCCTCTCCCCTCTCTTCTAAAAGGTTATATCACCTTCTATTTTATGTACACCTCTAAAAACATTTAGATCAGCCAAAACCAACACATTTATCCTCCAATATTCCATCACTTCATCCCATAGGGCATAATTTGGGTAGAAAGTCAAACTCTGATGTTCATCTATGAAAATAAAATAGAGATACTCGAGGAAGATGTAATTATTTTATCAACTCATTAAACTTATTTTATTCATCTACTTCCAATTACTATGTTGTTTCCATTTTAATTTAATTAAACTTTTATCATCTATATTATAATAATTTATTATTATTATGGTGTAACCATATTCAACCATTTATTCATCTTAAGAAAAATAATATCACCATGTGAACGTACATACAACTTACCATATCCATAACATGGAGCAATTTTTTTTCATCCATATATTATTTAGATGTGTATAGTGATAGATATAATGGTTTTAAATAATATGTATTACTTGTTGTTTCTTCTATATAATAAATATAATATATAACGAAGAACTATTTCACCATTAATGGAATGATATCATTGCTCGTGCGTATGTACGGCCAATTGTATCCACGACGTAATGACATTTATCCACTACACTAACCATTGAAAAATGATTATAAAAACATATATAATAAATATGTATTAAATATAAGAAATAATAATTCTACTAGAATAATATATATATATATTTCATTAATTTTCATCAATTCATTAAAATAAGATAACAGAAACAACATTCATGCATACGTACGGCCTACCGCCTCCACAAATGGTGTTTTCCATTTCATATATCTATCTGTTATATGTATTTATATACTAAATATAAATTATATATAAATTATTTTTCCATTGTGAATGTATTTAAATTATGATATTTCTAAAAGGATCAAGAATAACTAGTAAAAACGCATATGATAAACAAATTATTGTTACATGAAATGTCTCTTTAACATGGAATTATTAAATCAACGGGTAATATGATGTAATATATGAATCATTTATGATACCATAAATTTTATTATGATTTTGGTACAAGTTTATAAATTTTTTAAAACCACTATATATGAGTTTTGGACACATGTGGAGGAAATCATACCAAACATAAGGGTTAATTTTGCAATATCATTATTATCTGAGATTATTTATATTTATGTACTTAATGGGACATATTTATCATATATGTAGGAGTGTTTTTAAGGTTTTATATTGTGAAATTTTAACTAAAAATACATTATAATGTTATTTATGATTTAATCTTATAAATCTTTTTTATTCTTTTCCTTGTTTTAAAAATCGTTTATATGGATTTAATTATAAGGATACGAATACTATAAAATTTTAAATTTTTATTTCATCTAAAATGTTTCAATATGGTTTGGGACACTTTGATTCAACGAAATCTTTTTAAATGTCTTATTTTATAAAAGTGTGGGTTTAGACTAAATGATTTCAATGTGAATATGGTATTTTACTCATGTCATTTTTAATGATTTTATAATATTATTTTCATCTATATCAACATCCTTTATTAGATATTAAGTTTGATTGGGGTATATTTTTTATGATTTCCTTTACCATATTTAATTTAATGGTTTATGATTTTTTTCCTTTGGATACACTATTTTGATACCATTCATGGTATATGGTTAATGTATGAAAACTTCATATACTAGTTTTAATATGAATTTTTATTTTTGTTACATATCAACACTTTTCATATGTGGAATTAATTAGACATATTATGCGATGGGTTGCAGATAGGTCATTGAATGCCCTATAGTTTGGGGAATAGTTAATGAAAGCCCTACGGGTTTGAGACTGGTTAATGAAATCCCCTTGATGTATCTATCATTCCCACAGACAAACTATTTTGTTTTTTACCCATTTATGTATGCTCTTGGAAGGAGGCCTCGACAGAATGGTTATGATATCTGGCATTATGGATTCCCTCATTATGATATTATTTATTGATATTCTTTGTGATTATTCGACTATTAAAATATCTATTGTTATGCTATATAATATAGTATTATTTATTTTTTCTATATTATCATATGGACAATGTTTAAATGGATTGTATTTTTTTATAAAACATTCTTTAAGGATTACGATCTTTTATTTATAATAGATTAATATTTAGTCGCACCCTTATCGAAAATATGATCTCACCCCTTTTTTGTGTTTTTACCCCGGTTGCCATGAAGCGTATTATGACTACCATAGAGGGTGATGCTAGAATAATTATGGTGTCATCAAAGGATTATCTAGGATTTATATTATGTCTTTAACAATAATTTATGGTCCATATATATATTCTATTCTCCAAGACTAATAAACTAGGTGGCCATTCGAGATTTGTTTCCTTCTATTCTTTTGAATGAATTAAAAAAATTCACCCGCTCCGGGATTATGGGATCAAGATGTTAAATTTAAAGGGATATATTTACCATATTTGAACATATGGGTTTGAAATATATGATAAATTTTTCAATATTCAATTTATATTAGAGGAATAAGTCAATTTTAAGATAAAAGTTTACAAAAACGTAAAAATAGTTTTTAAACAAATGCATTTATAACCCTGAATATGAATTTATTATAGGAACATGTATAATGATAATTTCTATTACATAAATTCGATTATATTGAATTAAATAAGATTTCTGTTACATTAATTTCAAATGAAAACTCTAATTGGACTCTTAAATTTCACCATTCAAGGAAAATAAATGATATTTAAATAAACCGTATATTCACAATTCTTATAAAAACAAATATTTTCAAAAAAAATTAATAAATCACCAAAATTGAATAAATATATGATGATTTAGAAAAATATATTTATTTCATTAAACATTTTTTTTAAAATCATTGTAATTAATTATAATATCCATGCAAAAATTTCAATAAAAATCATTTATTATGAAAACATATTTTTTAAGAATGAAATTACTTTACTAAATATATAGTACTTATGAATTAATCATTCCACTATAAAAAAATTTTAGATATATATTATTCATTATGTGGTTTTTATTATTTATACATATAATTTAGTTTCTTGGTTATAATGATCACCTTTAAATAAAAATATTTTTATAGTATATCTCAATTAGCATAAATATCAGGGTTGTGTCATAAGAAATATATAGATCTTATTATTTTTTTAATTTAAATATTTGATGTGTCACAATTGTATACCTTAATGATATTTTACACTCACATTTTTATCACATTCATGATTAAAAAAATTAATAAAAAAATGTATATTTGATGAAGTATAAGATAATACATATGATCATGGGGAAAAATTTTCTTTAATATTTAAAAATTCATTTACCAAAATATACTCCATATAAAGGGATAATAAATCATTCGTTTGAGAAGTGAAAAAGAGAAATATGATGCGTACTTAAACAACACATAATCATGATCTCAAAGAACTATAAAAATGGTGGTATGTAGACATATGGATATGGAGGAATAAAATAATGTCTACCTAATAATAGAGAGTGATCTAGAACATGGTCATCATAATGTTAATTACCACTAAACCGTAAATATCTAGGAGATAAAGAAGACATTAAATTCATCATAAATGAAGATAACATAACAAATTTTTATGTTATGAAATTTTTTCAGAGAGTTGAGGGATTATTTTACTATCAAGATATAGAACAGGAGAAAATATACTCACTTGAAATCATTCCATTACAAAATAAATATTTCATCAATTTCTTGTTCTTTGATCAATTTTCACAAATATATTTTATCTCTTTATTGAAGATATTAATATTATAAATGATTTTTTTCATGTATGAAGCACTAAAATTAAATTTCAATGCACCAAAAGATACCTAAAAGGATAATAATTTATTCCTCATGTCTTTTGAAATTCAAAGAAAAATTCAAAATGGTTGGAATAAGATAAGATAAAATCTAATATGAATAAAAATTCAAAAATTAATATTAAAAATCAATATAATAACCCGTAAAGTTAAAAAAACCATTCAATGAAAAAATAACCTTTAAAATATTCTGAAATTGTTCATAACAATAGGTAAATCAATAATATTAAAATTATTTCATCACATATTATTCCATGATGAACATAACATTTATATCCTTATAACATTAAGATCTCATAATGTAAAATAAAAAAATTATTCTATAATAATATAATATTCTAAATATGATAATCATTTCCATAAATAACCTTAATCACCATAAATCAACAATATGATCATTTATTACCCAAATAGATATTGAATCCATTATTCATTAAATAAACTATTATATTAGCCCCAATTTTTTTCATTTCTCATAATTATATAAAATTCAACAATTTAGAGAGCTTCATTAAAAATAACACTAATAACCTCATCATGAAATTTCACTTCATTCTCAGGGATATCTATAAGGTTTATTAAATGTTCCCAACATGTAAAAAACTAGATATCTCAATTAACTATATTAACCTCAACATTAGAGATCTTCTTAACTCTAAAAGTTATAAGTTATTTTAAAATTATATCCAAAAAATATCAATGTATTATTCTTCAAATAAAAAATTATATCCATCATAATTTAGATTAATTGGTTTCATATTCCTTTAAATTTTATGAAAACTCAATGATTGTCTCATGAATTACTCTCACCGCATAAATCCCAAAAACACACTAATTCCATTTGTAATAGATCGTACTTAAATGTATCAACCCTTTAATAGATAACACTACATAATAAATCTTGAATATATATATATAGACACATTAAAAAGTACATCATTTATAATTAATTATACAAGAATTATCACATTATTCATTAATAATTATTTCAAACAATCAAAATTATGAATTTTTTCTATGATGCATAAATATCAATACATAAAATAAAATATAATTCATAACCATTATATGTCTTTCATCATTTCTTCATATTCTACATATAGCCTTCAAAATAATTTGATAATATGATCTTTTGGGTCTCTTTGATGAGCTTTCCTCCTTAGTCATTGTTTATCATATTTCCCATACTCTTAGGAATAACTTTTATCCACATCATGATGTTAACTAGAATATTCCACTATTTATGAATGTTTAATGTTTCATTCCGTCCATTACAGAATTTAAAACACCTTATCATTGTTTTGAGGTATTTCCATGCTCTCTCTTACCGAAAATAATTACCAATTGAACATTTAAATGTTTTAAATTCATGGTATTTGTCACATGAACAACAATAAAACTCTATTTTTATATTATTTGGTATGTTAGGAAAATCACCGAGGTTATTTTTCAAATCATCACTCATGATAATTGGTTTATAATAAAAATAATTTTTCTCACTTAAACTCACATCCCATTTTGTTTCTCATTCATAAAACCACTGAATTGTCTTTCACGCCCATTATTAATATGGTTCTATTCTATTCCATCCATTTATTAAAATAAAAAATATCAACTGTGATTGTATCAAATAAAATAATAATAAACCATATAATGAGTTTGATTAACACTAAGGTATCGTTAACCATGTCATATTTTATTCAACTTATTTCATTCCTCCAAAATAAATGTAATTTTATATATCTTAATAATCATTGAGTTTAAAGAGGAATTTTAATTATTTCTCATATATCCTCAAAAACCTTAATGTTCAGTAATCTTATTCTCCAATACCAACAATAAATAACTGTTCATTAATCAACCAAAAAATAGATTATTTGGGGTAATGATTTCAATTTTAATACATTATAGTTCTCTTTAATATTTTAAATTTTATTATATTACAAAAACCATTAAAATATATTAGAAATATTGTCAATGTGTAAATATTTTCTAAAAATATAGGACTGTTATGTTTACACTCCTCTCAAATACATGAAAAACATGATTTTTTCAAGGAAATTTCCATTTATTTCGAGCTATACTTAATTATAGATCGTACTAATCTTTTGGCCCTCTAAACTAAATTTTAAAATGTGATTTGATTATAAAGATTCTTAGAAATGGATTTATTAGGAATAACTCTATAATTTAATTGAAAACATGAAAACACATAAAACTTTAACATTTTCCAAATTATACTTATAGAATATTAAATAAATCATATCCCAAGGGAAACTCACATTATCTCAAAAAAACATTAAAACCTATAGAATGAAAAAAATACAACATTTTAGGTATTGTACAATATTATATTTATAAATTTTATACACTTATGTTAGAAACAACTTCAGACTGGTTAAATTCATAGGACAAACCTCTTCAATTAACTCCAACAGTCTTTCTAATGAATTCAGAAAACATTTCCCAATGCATTGGGGAGATATATCAGTCTGGGCCATTTTATATCATGTATCGGTCACACCTTCCATCATCTATAATCATCAATCACTATATCATGACCTAAAAAAATTATGTTTTCACATTTTCATCATTAATACATCCAAAACCCTTTGGAATCCATTGGAGAATATCATTATATTTTCATATAAAAAATTGGTAGATATACTACTTTTATTTTGAATGCACTTTAAAATGATAGTGTGACATATCTTTCATGATCAAAAAGATAAAACAATTGTTCCTTTCACACATTTGAATGAAGTACCTCATTTGTAAAAAGAAAAAATGAATCCTTTTCTACCATATAGAGAAGGTCAAAGGTAATTTAAAATTTCATTTGATAGTCATTTAATTTAAAATAAACTATTTCTATTATCATTTTAATAACCTGGATAAGGAGAAAAAATTATAAAAATATGTTAGTATATTATATATAAGGTTTTATAGAAAAATTCAGTATTTCTTAACTATAAATTGAATCAAAAGAACATTTGAGGAGTGAATTTGAAAAATATTTTCAATTAACATTATATTTAGTAATAATAGGATAAAATAAATCCATATGTATTCACATAATCCACATAAAATAAAATAAGTAGTGATAAGAACATGACTCTCAAAGGAAGGAATTTGGGACAAGAAAACACATACCTTAAATATTATATAGCATTATAACATCATTAAATAAAAAAATCAAGTAATAATAGTCAAATACATGATTAATAGCATTTTTTATGTTCATTACATTACCATTGTACATTTTATAGCTTTTATTACATTGTTTTTTAATCCACCTAATCATTTATCTTTATGTCAGACGTTTTGAGGGCATTTCATTCATGATTGCAAAATAAAATTGATAGGTTGACCAGGGTCAAAGGGAAACTTTTTCCATCATATAAAATATTTTGATAATTATATTACTAAAATATGTATAAAATATATACAATTTCATTACCATATATAAAAGGAATATAAGACAAATAAATCACATAACATCATGGAGGTGGTAGTCCATATATACACAAGAACAAAATTATCATTTTTTAACAAATGGAAAGGTAATAAAATTTAGGGTATATTATATATTCTAAATTACAATTATTTCATGATTATAATATATAATAATTCTATATTTCATAATAATCATCCTTGTGAGGTCGTGATGAAAAATGAAACAGATCCCTTCATGGTGGTGGTAACCCACCAGTACGCACGAATAATGCATTCTTTTACCATAGTATAGAAAAACGATAATAAAAAGGATTTTAAAATAATAATTTTATAATTTTATAATATAAAATATGAATAGGTTATTATATAATAATTGTTAAATAATATTTGAAGAAGCTGGAAGGAGAATGAAACTTTAAATATGTCAGTGATGACTTATATCATCTCCCCAGATATCTCCCTCTGGATTGCATCTTAAACCATATAGGATTAATCTATTAGTAATAACATGATCATTAATATGTGGGGAGGCATCTATGGGATATATTTATGTATTTAAGTGATTAAAAACAGTCTTCAAAAGCTGTGGGGAAGAATGGAGAGAAGGTTAGCGTTTATAAGTGCAGGGAGGATTACTCTTTGAATTACAAAAAATATTAAATTATTATAAATTAATATTCTTTTTCAGGTGGATAATATTTAAATATTTCATATGTACAGTGATAATGAGTCAAAGTAACACCATAAAATAAAATTTGGACTAGTAGAGATGATTATTTCACCCTTATATCTTAGTTTAAACCCCTAGTTAAACTTTTTGATGATTATCGTGATATTAACATTTTTTACTAAATATGATTCTAGAAATTTTATAAAAATATTAAAATGATTTATAATTGGAAAATGGTTGATATTATAGGCCATCTCACATTCACTTGGTCAATTATAATATTATTTATATTTTTATATCATCGGATAAAATAATTTTTAACATAATATACCGTTAATGTAATTTTCTAGACAATTCACATTATTTAACATTAATGACATAAATAAAGTAATATAATTAAAATATAAAATTTTAAAATGTTTATAAATAAATATATATATATATATATTAATAACAATAATTCATTCAAATTTTATAATACTTAATGTTTTTCCAATCATTTACATGATTATGCTATTACTTAAACAAGAACTGTGTAACCATTGAATAATCATTTTTGGTAATTACTATATTTGTAAATATTAAAAAAAATATCGTGTGTAAATATTCATTAATATTTCAAATAATTTTTTATAACTGAACATTACATATTTTTATCCTAATGAAAAAAATATTAGGGTTTATTGAAATAAATAGTGATGTTTTTTATTCATTAATAAAAATAATATTATGATCAGTATAAAATGAATTTGGAAATAAATGTACAAATTTTAGAAATAGAGATTCTAATGTTCCAAAAATCCTTATCCAATAAATTCATGAAAAGATTTAGGGAGGTTTTAGGCCATATTCCATAGTTTTTCCTCCATTTTACCAGTTTTACTCTTACTAAGGGTGATAGTAATTTATTATGATTACTATTCATAATCACAAAAAATAAAAAGGACATATATACTATATATATAACTCATAATTAATTATATAGAATATGTTTTATAATATTAAATTGATTGTATTTTTATAAACCAAATTTATTATAAATTATTAAAATAAAATGAAAATGGTTCTCAAAAAAATATGATTAATTTCCTAAATAATAACTTACAAAAAAATAAAGTATAATATATATTACTCTGTAGTTAAATATATTATATATACTTAATTATGACTTGTATTACTATGTCATCAAATAAAAAAATGATCAAATAGATAATACATTCACATCAACAACCACGAAAACATGATTTTTATTTGAGAAACTATCCCTAATAAACAGGGCTTGAGTGGGAAAAGTGATCATGGGGGGATTATAGTAATGAAACCCTAGAGAATAATTAATGATAAAAATAGAACCATCATAATAAATGTATCCTCTATAAGAATGAATAGAGGCTAATTCAGAGGGTGGGGATCAGGAGGCTAGAAAATAGGTTTCTTTGTTCCCCTTCCGCAAATGGTGAGTAATGATCATATTTCCATTAATTAAATTCATGAATATGAGAACCCAATAAATGATAGGATGGTGAATGGAGATAATACCATGAAATGAGTTTAAAATTTGAAAGGATCCATTCTAAAGAGAAATAATATTGATTTTTTTCTCCTTTAACTAATTGAAGCCAGTGAGATTTGCATTGGCTTTAACATGGATAGAATCACAATAGCCGAAAGTTTGGGGGACACTACTAATTTTTGGATGGTGATTTGTGGAAAAAAATTTGTTAGTAGAAGCTTCTCTCAGATGTTAGAAACTAACCTGACTAACTCTTGGACCACGAATAACCAGTAGGAGGCAGGAGGATTTTTTATGGGTAGATGAGCTACCAAACAACCAAAGGAGAAAACTGGTTTTTCGTATCATTATAATGGGCAAAAATCCAATGAAATCAAAAGAACTATTTAATAGTGTGATCCTCTAAAGGTTGTGATTTGGGAGAGTGAATATAGAAATAGCCCATTCTCTTGTGGGCATAGGCAACATGTCGAACTACGTAAATTCATTGGATGTTCTTCCTTTCTCTCCCTGTTATTCTATGTTTATCATCATCACACACCTCGAATGCCCTTATATGTGGTGTATTATATAGGTTGAGTAAAATAATGACATCTAGAGAACTTTTCTAGTGATAGGAAAATTGATGTTATTCATAAAAAAAATTAATCCAGATCTGTGATGAAATTAGCGAGACAATTCCAACGTTGCAGGCCTCATAAAAAAGGGAACTAAAACGAAGCATGTAGAGCCGGTAAAATTTATGGCCAACATTTTGGTTCTATAGAAACCCTTTTCTGTACATGAAAATATTATACATGTCAGTGGTGACTTTCAGTTGAGTCTTCCTTCCACTATTCTAGCGAGCCACGTCATCACTAGATCTACATGTGAAATGAACTGTTGAAATGGTTTTGGCAATATCTCAGCCAATTGAACTCCATATTTTGTGATATAGAAGTCTATTACGACTATTTGAAACATTCTGAATGCATCTATACTATTAAATTTGCAAAATTCACTCTCTATGAAGTGGTTTCAAAGGTTTGTGACATCGATAGTGGTGATCGTTTATTGTGACAACGACAATGGATGGTAGCTGAGAACTACCAAGTTTTCATATAAAGATGTTCGATGGATAGAATAATCTCATATTGTGGAAAAACAAGGTGAAAGATATTATTGGGAATCAGAGAATGATAATACTATTGATCGGAGAAAATCCTGAGAGAATCAATGAAAATGATCAGAAAGAGCAGAAGATGTGGGTCATTAGCACAATTCGTTTGTGTCTAGAGAACGACGTAAAGTACTCGGTGATAGATGAGACCTCAATGAATGAGATATTGATAAATTTCAAGAAGCGATACATGGTAAAGTCTCTCAAAAACAAATCATTCTAAATGAATAAATTAAATCAGTTGTGAATAAATGAGGGATCAATTTTTTTGGATCCCACCAATGAATTGAACATCATCCTGAAAAAATCTTCTTTATCGAGATCGTTGGATAGACTTGTGATTTCACCCCTCATGTAGAAAGAAACATTAATCTTGGATGAGTAGATGTTGTCTCTTAATGATTTAGAGGCATTCCAAAAAAACATTGATGCATTCAGGTAAGAAAATCATATTGATGCGAGATGATCACCATGGGAGGAGAAGGTATCAGAAATCAAGTGGTAATGAATGGAGACCAAAATTGAGGGGACATGATCCTAGTGGAATCACAGGTTTATGGTGTGAGAAATTGCATCACTATAAAAGTGACTCTAAATATCACAATTGATATGTTCCTGGGAAAGAGAAAGATGAATAGATGGATGTGAACATCACAATATTTTTGGGAGATTGTGATGTCTGGATGCAAAATAGGAAGCTCCAACATAGATGGAACAAATTTACAGGGAAACGAGTAGTGTTTTTACTAGAAAATATATAGGCACATGGAAGAGGAATGTCGAATTTTAAAAATATAGAGTGAGCTCAGAATCAAAAGATAGATGGATGGGTTTTGGTTTCATGGATATCGACAGACATATGTATGACCAATATTGAATTTCATATATTTTAGTAGGTTCAGTATTCAGTGATAATTAGTGATTGGTCAATAAGTGATTCTTGAGGATTTCAGAGAGTGAAATTGAATACACCCAATACAGTAGTAGAAAAACTAGTTGATGTAAAATTTCTTCCAAGGAAGATATGGAACTTGGTATCATTATGTATTCTCGATGTGAAAGGATACAATATTTCCCCAATGACTGGAGTGTTAGAAATATGACCTGATTATGCAATGATACATACTGGAAAAGAGACCCAAGGGTAGTATCATTTGATGAGGACCACAATCAGCTCATGCTCAATTGAAAATAGTAGAAGTTACATGTCATCTGCAGAGAAGTAGCATGTTCAATTTGCTGAGGATGTTTTCAACGCCTGAAATGAGACTTCATGTCCAACTTATACCCCAAATTGTTCATGAGTGGGAGATTTGTGGGGACCACTACCAAATTTGGGAGAGTGACTGCTGGAAAAGAATTTTTCAGTAGTAGATTCTCATATAAGAAGGAAACCAACCCAAAAAATTCCTGGACCATGCACGTGCAATGGGTAGCGGGAGGATTTTTCAGGGGTATATGAGCTACCGCCAATATAAGGAGAAATCTATGTTTACATCTCATAATAATAGGATAAAATCCCATGAAGCCGTATGAAGTGTGTGATTCTGTGATCCTCTAATGGTTGAGATCCGAAAGAGTGAATAGAGAAACATCAACATTCTCCCGTAGATGTAGGAATGAAGCTGAACCATGTCAATTATTTGTGAATTCTTCATTTTTATTCTTGTTTTTGTGTGTTTATCATTTCCACACACCTCTTCTACCCTTACCAAAAGATTTCATGAAATCGACAACAACAGATCCTTTTTCTTCATGGATAATACCTCCACCCCACCTCACACCCAAAATACACAAGCCATCAATTTTGAGTTTCAAACACGAGTAATGAGTAAACCAACATATCAAGCAACTAGGGGGATCAGAGGAAGAGATTACATGAGTACCAGGAAACGTAAGTGATTGAAGAGAAAGATATGCATTCAAATTATTCATCATTCAATTAATATTTTCCAACCATATATTCTTTATATATGCAATTGTTGTCGTAGAGAAATGAATTTCCTTGAACCGAGATTTATTCCCCTTAGACCAAATACACCCACTACAAGCATTGAAAATATAGCCTCTTGATTTCAAATCGAATATTTTATTTCCATTATATTTGAATCGGAGATTTAGGAAATTATCCTCTATAATATATTGTGATTCCAAACCAGTGAAATGACCTAGACTAATATATAGACAATTTTCCCAATAACTCTCAAAATTGAGAAACTTAATGGTTTCCTTGAAATCCATAATGCAACAATGGAATATGGATGAATGTTTAATACATATACATTGGATGTTAATATCTATTGGAAGGGAATTATTCCTAATATGCCAATCAAGTATGTTGAGTTCGGATAGGGTATTCTAACACCATAGCCTCTCACTCCACCCTCCCCATTCCTTCTAAGAGTGCACCAACTTGCAACATTTTGTAACAATGAGATTTCTGGATGTTGGACAAGTAAACATGCATATATCAGGGTCCATAAAAGGCTTAGGGGAAAAAACATCCACATATCTCATTGTGAAAATTTTCATTGATTAAAATATGATACATTATGGAATCACTAAAGGATATGTGCTGGGTGGGACAACTAGGGAACCTGAGTTTCATACCACTCTATTTATGGATAAGGAAGCTAATTTTACCTCGTTCAACAATGCACTACACCATATTTTTATATCTGAAATAATATATCCCACCAAATTTCGATAAACATGTTATCCTACCATTCCATGGATGTGAAATAATCATTATTTCAATTCAAAAAACAGACCCCATAGGGTCCGGCCCTCCATGAACTATTGAAAGCATGGACGATTGTCACCAATAGACCGTTCAAGTATCCGATGCTCTGCTAATTTGTATATAAGAACTTAGGCTGAATTCTCACAGATGATATTGTTTAATAGTCGATTGTTTTTAGTTGGTAGTTTTCTGATTGTGGGGTTTGTTTCAGAGATTTTGAAATAACTTATGGAGGATGTTTTATTTAACAAATTCATAATGATCAGGGTGAGTTCATCAATAGGTAGTTAAGATTGTGATATCCTTGTGCCTTGCTTTTCAATGCAATAAATTAACACCCATTTCACATGTTGACGTTGATTGAAATTCCCTAGTGTAAAGGCTTTAATCCAATCCTTAACTTTACTTATGGTTCTAATATTAACCATATCTAATTTATGGTTGTGTTTTATGGTTCCAATAATCCTTGTAAACAGTCCTTAAACAAAAAAAGTAATTAATCCCTGACATCTTATGTCCAACATTAACAATGTTAATTCAAAGAATATCTATCTAGCTATGTCTCTCAATCACATTACATCCCCAGATTATTACTCAACCCAATGGTATATTTACTCATCCATTGAAATTTTTAATAATTGGGAATATTGATTATGATGATAAATTAATATGCGAACTAAAAGATAGGAATAATAAAAAGTGTGGTGCCTCGAACACACACACGAATGGTCATTAGAATTAAAAATAGATTTTCAATTGAATGAGAATGAAAAAGAAGGAAATGTGTTTTTACGTTATTTAAACTATTTTAAGAACATTAGAATTATAATACATAAGGTGGATGAGAAAAATGGTGGCACACATAACTTGCTCCTCTCAATTAGGGAGGTTTGTACAATATCACCCATCCATATTGAATTCCACCACAAGTTGTTATAGAAACAATGTTCCAAAAACAATTCAATATATTCATGGCCAAATTTAGAAATGGAAAATGGTGGCACAAATAACTTACTCATCTCATGATGTTAAAATTTATTTATGGACTTCCACTAATTTACCATCCAAAAATGCAAATCATATTGTTTTTAAGAGCACTTAGCTTCCACTCCCTATCCAATGTGCCAAAGAATCAAGAGGACTTCTGAAGGGGTTTTTCTTTTTGCTATGGGATGGTAGAAATATAATATTTATGAGAGAGATAAAGATGGGTAAAACACCAACATGGAAAAAGAAATGCACACATTTTTTTATGAAATGTAACATACAAGGAAATGAAAACACACATTTACATGGTAATGATTTTGTGAGGAAATATAGAATAGAAGAAGAAAATTTGAAGGGGATCAAGAGATGAAATATTTACAAAACCCAAAACATCTCCAAATGACATATGTGTTCTTGTTTTTATTTTCTTTTTTTTCGAAAGTCGAACTTGAAAATGATCTCACACTCAAATTGCAACCCATTATTGATCTACTCATAACACTATTTGTAATAGTTATATCATGATCAATGTTTGATGAAATGTGATATTTTAAATACCCAAGAAACAAAAAAGAATTATTTTTTTGATTTTTTTGACTTTTTTTGAACACTTATAAATAACATTTACAAAATTCAATATATGAAAGTAATTTACATTCACCAAAACAGGTTGAATGAAAACCTCTCCCCACACACAGAAATGGATGATTTCCTTCAAGCATTAGATTACATGGTGAAATCAAAAAAAGGTACCCAAAATGAAATCCACCCCCCAGACCTAAATTTCAAAAAATTATGCAATGAAATCCATGTTGAAATTTGGTGGAATATGGAATTGGGATATTATTGTGGTGATCAACAAGAAGGACTTCATAGTAATTAAGGGGATTTCTAAAGGAGTATTAATGTATGGTTAATGGGAGTCTATTAGGCTATTATTAAACTCATGTGGTTCAGAAAATTCCTCTATCATAATAATGCACACTAAAGTAATAAATTCAAATTGATGTTCCACAAACTCAAGATTTACAAATGGGGGGGAAAACACTTATTTTAAAAAATGGTCATAGGTGTCCTTGGCATGGAATCTAATTTTGATCCTCATGGTTTGGGAAAATCATTTTCCAAATCAAAAATTGAGCATTCAAAATTGGTTTGTTTTGAAACAATATTCTGTATCGAAATTTATGAAGAAACAAAAAAATGATTGAGATTAAACCATGTCATTTGGATTCCAAAAATGGTTGGAAAAAAATTGAAAATTTTATGGTAAGTAAGTATGACTCTTTATTTTTCATATTATTATTATTATTTTGTTTATTGTTTTGGTTTATAGGATTTTTTTAGTTTTTTATAAATAAATAAAAACAAACAGAGGAAGAGTGAATAAAAAAAAGTCAGGTGTAACGTGGTAAAAGAAAAAAAATAGAGGGAGAGAATAAGAAGAGAGAGAGAGTGAGGGAGATGAAGAGTTAAAGGGAAAGAGGTGCCCCAGGTTTGGATTTGGTGGGTTTCCTTCTACATCCAGTGGTGGGTAAACTGTAGAAGTTGGGGATCTGTTGGAAGTTGATGTGGTTCCAGGATCGTGGGATGTTACCTGGAAAATAAAAATCATTATTCATCTAATGAAAAATAATAACAAATAAAATTTTCATAAAAGTAAAAGAAAACATGGGTTGCCTCCCAAGAAGCGCTACATTTATTTTTCTACAGATGGATAGTTGTAGTGGACAACCCATAGTCCGATGGTGGGAACCTTGTTTCCTCATCTCTAGAGTGCTTCCAGAAAAATAAATCCTTTGGGATTCCTGATTGTTCATTGGATAATTTATCCCCTTCTTTTATTGTGTGCATGTAATTAAATGGATGTTGAAATATAATATGGATATCCTCCCTTTGGTCTCTAAAGTGAGGATTGATTTTATCCACAATGTGATGGATTTCTATGCATGGGAATCCAAGAATATATCTCAATTATAATGATTCATTTGTGTAAGGTTCAGATAACATAATACTACAGTATGAGTTCCCATTTGTTATTGACTCATTTATTTCATCACTCACCGATGTAGATTAATGAGGATCCGTGGAGTCATAGGACTGAATAAAAATTTCAATATCCTTTATTTTAATATTGTTCACTAAAGAATGGTAAATTCCAACCCCACCAGTGATCACATTATTAATTAGTGAACAAATCACACAACCTTCACTCTCATTGGGACAAGATAAAAACATTTTCTTAAGGTTAACATCACATATAACAGAATTTTCAGAATCACTGGTAGGAAATGATGAATGTTGGATAAACTCATCTGAAACAAAAAATCAACATTCTAGTTCATTTTACTCATTATCATCCATGATGTAGAAGTGGAGGCGAGAGGTGGGATGAGATTCTAATGATTTTTCAAGATCCTCTAGATCAATGTAGTTTGAATTTGTGATGTCAATATCAACATCTCCATGTACGAATTGGTTAATGAGGATCCAATATTCATAAACTAATCTATTATAAGAAAAGTATGAACCTGATGGATTGAGATTCAAGAAACTCTCAAAGAGATATTTGGAAGCATGGATAGAGAATATTGATTGATTCTTTGATGGGTATCCCATGTATTGAAAAATACTAAACTTGAATAGTTGGTCACCAAATTCCATGGATAAGAATCCATCATGGAAATAAATTTTTCATTTATATGTCATAAGGAATGGTATTCCTAGAATAAGATGAGATCAGAAAGAAGTTATCTCACCATCCATGTCAAGTACATAGAAGTCAGCTTGGAAGATAAGATTATTGTCTCAGACAAGGACATCGTCAATTATACCCTCAGGACTAGCAATTCTTCAATTGGCCAATTTAATAACAACACCCATTGGGTGCAAGGGACCTAGACCAAGGATGGAGAATATAGATTTGGGCCTGACAATAATTGAAGCTCCTAGGTCTATGAGTGCATCATCAATGATTGATCATCCAATTTGGCATGGAACTTTATGGGAATAGACTCCAGGGTGGAAACATTTTCGAAGGTCCTATGTTTCCTCATGGGGGTACACAATTCCTAAAGAAACATGGAATAATTATGGATTTGTTTTATTGAATCTAAGAAGGGTATGTTTAATTCAACACGTTAGTTTCCAATTCTTTCACCGGGGTGCGCACGTCCGTCACATTTGGGGGATGTCGGAGCTGTTCTGTTGCCCTGCATTCCCTCTTTCCAAAGGCGGGTGACATCTGTTCCTTGTTCAGGGATGATTTCTCCTTAATCGAAAAGGGATGATGGGATGTTGGTTCATTCATCTGTGGATTCCTCCTCGAAATTCGTCACCTAATACGGGTCTCCCTTATAGATTAAGATTTAGATCGTGAAACTCTTCCATGTTCCATGTTTCCATGGATGCCGGTTAATTACACTACTTCTATCAGGACATTCCAAGGGGTCCAGTTAGGGAAGCATCCTTCAGTTGGGGGAGTAGTCACGTTGAGGCATCATTGGCGTGTCTGGATGCTGGGGAATTAGTGTGTCCGTCTTTTGTCCCTTATTATAGGGATTCTCAAAGACGTGGAAGCCATAGGCATCCCACATTGAACACGGGGAATCCTATCCCATTGGAATGTATCTGAGGTTTTCCTTTGCATCCCATGCCTAACACAGGGTATGTTGCATGTTTAATGTCTAGCGGAGATGGATCAGGATGATTAGAACACTAGCTATATTGGATCAGATTGAAGAAACCCCTTGAGGGAACACCGATATTGAGGGCCAACACGTGGGTGGCTTCCCAAATGTTGTAGAGGGGAATGGGGTGGTATGATCTCACCGGGATGTGGCGACCTGGGTAATAATCAGGATGGATGATGGTTTTGGTCTTGAGCCTCGACGAGACTTCCAACGTATCCCCTTAGAAGGGAAACAATTTCCATATAGTTTAGGTAAAAATGGTTGTTGGGAACACCGTCATAGAAGCGGTCAGGGCCAATGATTGTTTGGAATGAACCTCATGGATGCTTACTACGTACGTTGCCTTGATATGAATCATATTCCTCATAGTTCAGGAATGAATGTGTGGGGCTTACACTCTAGTCTACCCGGGTGTTGGTTAGCCGATGTGTAGGAGGTCGGAACGACCGGGTGGTGGACATAAACCTTGTGGAGGCTTCCTACGTATCGTTCCTTGACACGGATCAAATTCCTCCTATTTCGGGAGGTGGCAGTGTCGAAGAACCGATGTGAATAAGGACCTTTGTCTAGGTGAGTGGTGGGCTTGAACCTCTTGGAGGCTTCCTACGTACCTCGACTTAGCAAGGATCAAAGTCCCCGTAGATCGGGTTTACAGTTTAACATCATTCGGGATGAGGATAGTGCTGGTGAAATGACATGAAGGAGGACCTTGGTCTAGTTGGTAGGTGGGCATGAACCTCATAGAGGCTTCTTATGTACCATGTCGTGACATGGATCAAAGTCCCCATAGTTCAGGTGGGGGTGTGTCAGCGAACCGGCATGATGATAGACTGGGGGTCTGATATGTGTTGGGATTGAACCTCGTGAGGCTTCCTACATACCATGCCTTGACATGGAACAATGTCCTCATATTTCGGGGGGGGGGGGGGGTCACAACGACTTATAACTATATTGTAATGCAATTTAACGTCATGTGGGATGGGGATGGAGACATGGTTGATGCTTACACTAAGCCCGCGTGAGTCGCACTCACTGTGAGAAACAAGATGCTGGAAAGGCCTGACGACCACATCACGAAGGGTGCATCTGTGGGAAGTGAAGAGGAGTGGGGATTACACTCTGAGGCGGCCCATGGTGATGGGACTTACTCCATGTTGTAGGACTGAAGGCAACAAAGTGATGTGGGAGAGGGAGTTGGGACCGATGAAAGGAGGATCCTCATTCCCCATCATGCCCTCCGCCAGCCTTGGCACCAAGGAAGTGAGGAGGGACAGGGGTGCCACCTCTTGTATGAAAATCTAGGGGGATTACACCAAGGTGGATGCCTTTCCCCCATGGACAAACGCCACTCCCTGGAGGAGGATATCATCCCCTTGTGGAGACCAGGGGGTGTGGAGAATTTCCAAGGTGGGGTCACCCCATGTGATAAGCATTGGTTGATGTCACAGTTTAACATAGTGGGTTTAGGACAAGGGTGCATGGAAGATTAACATCCTGCTTCTCATACAAGGTGGGATTACTCTTCACCCCTTAGACTTCCATAACTGGTACACTCTTCTCCTTAGGGGAGGGAAGGTACCGGTAATGTCGTGGTGAGTGGGTGTCGCAGAGTGAACCATCAAGGGGTCCACGTTAGCGTGGCTATGCGATGAAGCAATAGCTGTTAACAGGACTATGCGAAGATGCATTAGGTGAAGAAACACAACGGGTGGTATCGTCCTGGGGACATTGAAATCAAATCGTGCAAACATGGAGGGTCACACGGGAAATGTATTTTCTAATAAGAGGGGTCCATATGCAGGGGCCTTGTGGAGGTCAGTTGCTCTGCGTGGTGGAGGGAACTTGCAAAGGGGTGTGCTTCACAAAGTGGGGTACTATAGCCTTATCATGGGGTGGAGGCAAAAATGGGAGGTGCTTCATGAAGTGGAAAGGCATTCGAAGAGCACTGCCTCATGGAGCATAGGTACCTCGCAAAGATAAGTGTCGTGAAGCAATGTGCTTCATGATGTACAATGACCGTACCTTGGAATGCAGATAACAAGTACATCAGGGGTGCTTTGAAAAGCATAAATGCTCCACGATGACCCGGGTCCCCTTGGGGATCCCCTTCCTTCACGAAATCCCTTAAGCTTTACAAAAGGCATCCCTCTAGGAAGAGGGGATCAAAACGAGGAAAGGGGGAGGCACATCGCAGAGCAAAAGTACCACGTGTAACTCCTGATTTGCAAAGAAAATGGTCCTTCATTATTTGGGAGCTAGGAAATTGAAAGTTCTTATTGTTCGTCCATTGGGCTCGGGGGGGAGCCCGGTATTTATAGGAAAGAGGCACCCTGAAGCAGAGCTTGCGCTGCGCGAAGAGGTCCATGGTTACTTTGTGGTGGGCCGCGAATTTCAGCTAGGTTCATAGAGGGGTCTTCCTCCTTTTTCACGGCGGGCTCGCGACCATCACAGGCATTTGCGGAGCATCCCGTATCATTTTCTTTGCGGCATGATCGTAAACGTCAAATATGTTCACAGAGCATCACACCTCCTTTACTTCACGGTGGGCTAGTGTATGTCAAAGGCGTTCGCGGAGCAACCCGCCTCCTTTTCATCCTGACAGGCTTGTGAAATTCAAAGGCGTTCACGGAGCGTCCCGCCTCCTTTGTTTCGCGGTGGCCGCGGTGCTTGGTGGACTCCGCAAAGTGTATTCATGAGGCAGTTCACGACACCTCTTCTCTTGTTTTTCTTCCAACATTTTGGCACCAACAAATCCACCCCCCCCCCCCCCCCCCCCCCTTAGTCTTGGAGCCGCATAGAAATCGAGGCTTGAAGTCTGAGGGAAAACTCAAAAATCATTGGTCTTTAGTGGTGATGACTCGTGAAGAGGGTGTCCGAGGCGGAAAGGAGCCCCATAGGCGGGGAACACCATGAAGCTCTGCACGGACTGGGACCAGACAGACTCTGATGAAGAGTATAGGGAGATAGTCTATTGTTGATCATGGAAGCTAATTGTGCGCTTTATCAAAATGACCCCCCAAACATTATGGCTAGACGAGATGGACAGACTTCGCTCACGGCTGCGCGAACTATGTGGTGGCGGAGTGGATGCCCTGCTCCCTCAACTACTCATCTGAGATCTTATAGAGGAGAAAATCCGAAAGTATGATCGTGGCGTCAACATGGGCAGGTAGCGGAGGTAGGCATTGAACATAAAGAAGCTTCGAGAGGATGAAAATGAGATCCAATGGCTACAGATCTGGGCGAGTGAGCACTCAACATCTCGTAATGCACAATTAGAGCTGATATTTTTATTGGAGGCCCAGCTGACAGAGGAAGAAGAGGGTATGAGGAAAGCTTCCGAAGAAATGTCCTTCATCCAGGATGACATAGAGCAGGCACAAACTGAGGCTATTGAATTGAACCCCATCGCTGTTGAGGGGGAGTGGTAGTTGTGCTAGCGGCAGCAACTCCTGGATGCCACAAGTCAGAGTGTGGTGGAACTGCAACTCTCTTTTGATGGGGTCAACCAGTTCATGGGAGGGATAAACCCCTAAGTGCTGTAAGGATTAAGAACACTCAAATTTACTTTGATGTTTTATTTATTTGATGCCATGTCATGCAAGAGTTTCATTATCAGGGTCGTATTTTTATGCGTCTGTTATATTTGTGAAACGTCCAGTGGTCAGTCCCTAAGCTCACGTGGGTCAAGCCCAATTTGAGAGACAAGGGTTGATTTCCATGCTATTCCATCTGAACATAATGCTTAGACCATGCATCGGGCATCCATGGTTTAGTTAAAAAAATTTGTTCCTCCGGAAAGTCATGGGAGAGGCCCGATCCGAGGATTATGACACTGGAACAATCGACGAGCAGTTCTTCTCGTGTGCACTATTGCACGAGCGGGGTAACACTAGGGGAGTAGAGATTAGTCCTAACATATGGAAATGGATGGTGTGAATCACGATAATCAAAATATGGAACACTATGGGGGGTGGCGTGACAATAAAGGATAACTATTAACCATGTTCGAAACAAAGTATCCTTATTGTGTTAGCCTAAGGTGAAGATGATTCATGAGGGCTGACCACTAACCATGTTCAAAACATGGGGCTTGACTCGAAATTCCATCCATTTGTCTTCCAGAATGTTGAACAAGGACGGTAGGTGATCCATATGCTGAGCATCCATACTGTTAGGGAGTTCCTCCAGACATGAAAGAGGGCGAGGGTCCGAATAAGGGGCACGCAAAGCGCAGAATGTGGACTGAGGATTTTTTCGAACAGAATCAAACACTCTTCAAATTATGCCATAGTGGTGGAAGCACATTAGATGGACACATAGGTCTGATCATGGATCATTTCTTCATTCAGATAGGGCCTCTCTGGGGAGGGGGGTTGTAGCTTCCCAATATCATTTTGGGGCATCAAAAACTTGTTCAGGGTAAGGTCGTAGTTACGCGGTTCCTCAATAGAAGTCGGGCCATGGGCCAGAAATGGGGAGGAACACGACATATGATTCCTGTGGCTGGACCCTTGGAAAAATACCAGGGTGTCTCAATGAATCCCATGAGGATAGGAATCAATTAGTACATTGCTCTTGAGGCACAGTCAGATTTCATGAGGGATGGGGAGAAGCCTGGTTGTGCCGGTACACATCCCACCAAAACTACTAAGCCCACATGAGTCATGGTCGATGTGGGAAACCAGAAGTAATGGGGAAATTTCTTGACAAATGAAGGGGAATGTTAGGGTGAAGGGACGCTCGGTAATGGTCAGCACAATGATTCCAAACCATCCATTTAGAGAACCATGAAGGGTGAATAGGTGATGCCAAGTATGTATGAATTCCACCTGAATATGAGGAAGTGAAAATGCGTGAATCATGATGCTCGTAATCTGGATCACAATGATGGAGGCGTGGTGATGGAGGATAAATGTTGAACATGGTGGAAACACAACATCCATATCACGTTATCTTGGAATGGGGATAGACAAATGAGGGTCGACCGTTGACCATGTTCGAAACATGGGAAATGTCGCAAATGTCATCCAAGAGCCTTAGGGATGTTGGACTAAAACGATATGAGATCCCTTAGGCCCATCATCCATGGAGAGCCCTTAATCCTAGCATCCATGTTGTCCGAGGGTTCGTATAGATCTAGAAGAGGATGAGGATCCAAAAAGAGAGCCCACGAAGCTTGGACATGGTACGGGAGGAATGTCTCCATGAAAATTCCACACTTCATGATCTTTTCAAAATGAATCTGAATAAAAAAATGAGACATATTAGATAGAGGGACTTGATTCCCTTACCATAGGGAGATTTTAGTTTAGGGTCATAGAATTCAGACCATTGATGGGAGGAAACGCGATAGACTCATGTCGAGTAATTACAAAAACACGATGTGAATGGGAACCAGGGGTCCCGACCACCACATGTTCCTTGGGGGAGGTTTTAGGTCAAGGGACTGAAAACGAGAGTTGAGATAGGCTTGATGAAAAGTGAAAAGGCATTCCTATTTACTTAATGAGGATGGGGATCAAGATTCATGTAGTTCTTGAAGTGGGTCATGATGAGGGTACCAGTTCCAGGGATAAAAGGGATGTGTGGGCGCGACCCACGCACCAAAAGAAGTAGTATTTGATAAATCATTTTTATTCCTAATGTTGGGTGATTTTTTTTTGTAAAGAGACATGCCTAGGGTAGTAGGCACTGGCATTGCCACAAGAGTCAAGCCGCAGTAGGCATTGATAAATGGTATGGTAAATGATAGATACCCAACGTGATGTCCTCTACGATGAGGTCATCACAATGAAGTGCTGTTTTTTATTGTGCATCATGAACGATAATGTCACAGATTAGGGTGATGTGATAGTACAAGATTCTAGGTGGGGAATGTGTATGGTGCTATTAAACATAACCAACGGGAATGAGGACACGATCCCACATCACACCGTTCGGAATTTCGAGAAGATAAATTTGGGTCAAGGGGACCAAATAGGGGTGAGAGTGAAAGGGCCGAAAAAAATAGCTCCCAGCTGAGCTAGACTAAAAAATGAGACGTCCGGGTGGTCCTACGTATCCATAAGGATGGGAATCAATCCACACATAGTCCTACTGTGTCCCATTTAACATCGTGCGGGACAGAATAAAATTTAATGTCATGTGGGATAGGAAACATGTGGGAATATTTTTAGAATGGGGTGCGCATGGTGTGGCTATTACAAAACCAACGTGAATGAGGAGGTACTCACATACCATGCCATGCAGTCCCGTAGTCATGGTCCAGAAGGCAGGACAGAAAAGACAAATTAGCAGAACTCAATATGGATGCAAAAACAATAGGACTTGGCGTACCAACGTATCCCATGAGGATGGGAATCAAGCCGTACATAGTTCTGGGGAGATATTAGTTTATGGTCTTAGAGATCAGACCATGGTGGGATGGAAACCTTAAAAGTAAGTGCAGACCTCAACCTGATATTTATGACTATGTGAGTCAAACTTAGTGTGGGAAATAAGGGAGGATGATATTTAGTGCAATACCTAGAACACCCATCAATATTGTTGGAGGTTCACTTGGGCATGGTGATGTGGAGAAGGATGTGAATCATGTAATCGACACTTTGGGCTTAATGAGGTTGGTGTGACGATTGAGGAAAACGGTTGACCCTGGAGGACACACAGTATCCCTATCATGTTACCTTAAATGGGAACAATAACCGAGCATCAACAACTGACCGTATTCGCATCGCCGTACTTGTATCAGTTTGTTGTTTGAAACCCTCAAAGACGTGGCTCGTGAAGGTATGAGGGCCCTTGGGCCGTGCATCCATGACATTTTGGGATCAAGGGGGCCAGATAATGGAGAAATATCTAAGAGATGGGGCCTGACCCAGATTCTAGACATTTGGGCAGTCTTACATATCCCATAAGGATTGGAATGGATTTAGGAATTTATTGTTATTCTCCAATTGTAACCATGACCAACTTCACTAGTGTAAACTATTGAATAAAATCATCAATCCTATAAAGAATTTGTTGGCCATGAAACTTCATCTAGATCATGGACAAATATCAATACTAAATAAATACTTCTACATCTTCAATTTGGAAATCTTACGTAGAAAGTTTTTATTATTATTTTACATTCATCTTGTAACCTCGGTATGATGGCCACTGTCTACTTCACCATCCTCTGATTTTCCATCTAATACTCCTGATTCAACAAGTTAGAAACACAATCTTCAATTCCCATTTACATATTCTGATGGAAATAAATCTGATGGTCCTTCCTCCGTTGAATCTCAGTATGATGAACTTCTATTTAATGGAACTTATTCTAATGGGAGTTGTTATAATGGATCACCAACAAATATAGCTCTCTAAAATGGATCTCGCTCCACTTTAACATCATATAATGGAATCCTATCATTACTTCTCAACTTCAACATAGAGAAATACCTTGGTTTTGATAACAATTAAAGTCACCAAAATTTCATAGCGTCATCTTTTTCACATGTGAATAGTTAATATGTATGATTTTATTATTATCTCTATTTATATCCATCCAGAAATAAAAAATGGGGTAAAATAATTTATGTTCCCGCTCTTCAAAATTACAAAAATCTTTAATTTCAATATAAATGGAGCTTTATATTTGACTATTTCAACATCTCTCAGTTCATACCAATACATGTTGATAATTCAAGAATCTTATAATATATCCATCCTTCATCAAACATACAATCTATTATCTAGTCCGATCCTTCGTTGTTTGGTGAATGTAATTTTTCATTCTACCTCTGAGTAAGTTTGATTTTACTTCTCTCAAGAAATTTATCTAATGGAATTTCTCATAAAAATATCACCACAAAGATTTGCATGAAATCCCAAATTCATAATCAACATAATTTTCTCATAATATTGTTGAAATTAGCTCAATCATCAATTCACATTTTTAAACGAAATGTGTTAGACAGATTTTCTACATCTGATGCAAAATCGATTTCAATCTCTCTTCCAACGAATTGGTGGTGTGTCTTGTCAAAAAAAAACCAAAGTGAAAAAAAACATTAAATTATTTTTATATTAACTTCTAAATAATAAAATTAATAAAATCATTTCACCCTCTAATGCTTCATGTCAATTAAAAATGGAAAACTTCATTGTTGTGCTTAATCATATTAATCGGTCTCTGATCATATCTGATGAATCAGTGTATATAGATCCTCTAATTCATTTATGCCACACTTCACCATTCTGTCATAAAAAAATCTGGACATCCTCCAATATAACTCTTCATATGATTCCATATTAACAGGGGAATATTTTTATGAAGGATCAGTGTCAACACTATTCTGATAGGGGGTTCAAGCTTTATCTGATGGATCAAAATTACCCTCATACCAATTGATCTTTTCAATCACCAAATCTGAAAATAATTTGATTGTTAAAAAATCATTATTTTACATGTGTGTTTCAATTATTTAATCCCTACTAATTAAATTTTTTTCTGACTTGCATCATTTGCTAATTTTTGGTGAATTTGAGGGAAAAAAGAGATAATTTTTTAATTATAGAATTTATAGAGTTTTTTAACCCTTCAATATGTTGAGATTCATATTTAAAAATTTGATCAAATTGACGTGATTGATTTGATAGGATTCCTTTTTTCCTAGGATTCTAAATACAATTCTAAAATCATATCTAATGTGAAACTCACGAACCCGAAAAAATAAATCAATTAGAAAAATAGTTTTGGCCCATAGAATGGACCCCACCCCATTTAATAATTCATAACATGGTCTATATAGATTCAAATGATGTGATTGCAGATATATATGAAATTGGCCACGAAGTATAATTTTCTAAATTAATTTTATGCTGATTTTCACTCCTAAAGTAAGTCTTATAATGAACTAATGTGTATGAAGTTCAAGAGTCTCTTAATCCTTAAAATTTATGCTTGCGTTATATGAAATAAATTTTCAAACACTTTTACAAAGAATTTAATAATATTATGGATCTTTTCCAATATATATTGGAATGGATTTTATAAAGTCACATTCTTATGATTCATCTATTTAATATTCAAGATAATCTCAAACAATTGGTGTAATGAATCTATAGTGACACTTTTCCACCCAAAACCCAATAATTATGTACATCAAATAACATTCAAAGGTACTAGAAAATAAAAAGTTGGACTTTGATGGATTACTGGATCCATGAAGAGATATGAATTTTCTATTCTCACATTTAATATTTTCATAATCCTCTCCTCTACCCATTCAACTTTATTAGCTTTTATATAGAGGTGTAAAACATTTGAGTCATCATTGAAGGATGAGTTCTTCTTTTGTAATGTTGGAGTCATGTCCTTTAATTTAATAAAAAAAATTTATATTTAATTATATCTATTCATAGTTGTTATAAATTATATTAATGTGATTTTATTGTGGGATTTATTTTTATTCATTTTTTAGATCTTCAGTTGATGTTCTATAATCACCATCTCCCTAGTGTAGTTTTTCTCAATCGGAGAATTGTTTTAGGTGGTGAGTATCTATGATATTTTCCATGTGTGTGGAATATGTGAATTGTTTAGATTTTTAGGGAGAAACAATTACCATTTGGTACTTTCATAAATATTTTTGGTAGGGTTTACTGATGTCCTTACACATAGGAGTGCTTTACATTACTTCCTTAAACCAAGGGTGTTTGAAAACTAGATCAGAGATTTTTTTATTTATAATTCAATAGTAAGAGAGTGGGAATAATTTTTATGACTATAGTGACTTTGTGAATGGTTATCCTAACCTACCCCCCTCACTCTCTTCTCCAAATATATGTTTAATCCTTGTTTTTAGTTGTTTATTAAATTTTAAACAAAAAATTCAAATAATTCCTCCACTTCATTCTCAATTTCATGTCAAAAGCATGAATTTTGGGGCACCCTATCTAGATATGACCAATGTTTTCAAAATTAATGCTTCTTAACATAGAAAATACTTTTATGTGAAAAACCCCATGATTGGAACTTGTTATATTTCAAACTCAGCATATGTAACACCCCATTACTTATGTGTCATATAATGAAAATATTATGCTTTTATTTTGATTAATTTTTTTATCCAAATATAATTTATATGATAAAAAAATGATTTTAATTTCAACAATACATCGAAGTGTTTACAATGTACCCAGATCTCAAGAAACCTTTCTACCCAAAATTACCTATTAAAAACCCTATCAAATTTACATGGAGACCACCCAAAACAACAAGAACCCCAATAAGATAATATGGGTCCTTAGAATCCATCATGATGAAATTAACAACGTCCAAGCCACTACGTCCACACTAATAACCAATGGAATGAATTGATCCATCATTTTCTTCTGTTTCACATTTTAGTACACCCAAAGCCATGGTTTTGTAAGACACCAACTTGATTGTTTCCTTGGGTGCCCGTTGAATTCTAACACCTATAAATAGAGCCACTGGCCATTTGGTGGATCAATTAAAAAAAATTTAAGTGTAATTTTCCCCCTTAATATTTATGTTATGGATTAAAAATTATAAAAAACCCCTAGTTTTGAAGACAAGGTATAATATTTTGAATTACACATAAGTAATTTTGAAAGGGGATGAGGAATTCAAACACCTTGAAAATATTTCAAATATATTATTAATGTTTTCATTTCTAAATAATAAACAGGGTTTTAATTAAACTATGATCGATTTATTTTTGGAATATGCTCTGATTTCTATAAAACTGATAAACGTTTTCATATGGATATAATGATGTTATAACAATGCTTTAAAACTGTAGGGTTTATAAATAATTTTATTATTACTCTTAGTTTAGACATTTTTATTCTTTATCATTCAAATGATTAAATAAAATTCATGTTTTGTAAAATATTTCCTATATAGTTGAAATGGATGTATTAGTTTTCTTATGATTTTACATAATTTTGATTGTTGTTTTTTATAAAAAAATTAATCCCACAAGGGACAGCTCAAAAGCCAGGCCGAGGGAGGAAGCTCACAGTAGGAAGTTGAGCCTAACCCTCATCCCTCGCCCAAGCTGGTCTGAGCATGGGAATAGGATCCTCAAAGGTCTTATAGGAGCTTATAGAGGTTTAGAGCATTCCACTTTGGGCATGAGGACATGAAAAGTTTGGGGTAAGCTGAGGCCTGCGGGGGAGGGACCCCATGTATATGTCTCTCTATGTGTGTGTTGTGTTTTTTATGATTAATCCATCAGAGTCTCTTGATTATAAAGATCCACATAAATTCATTTCATATGAATGTGGGACGATAATTTTCAGGCGAGGTGAGATTTAGGCAGTTGGATTGTGTCACCTGCAATCTGGGCCATCGATTCCAACAATTCATTCGATTCTCAACCGCCGTGGTAATCACTGCATGTTTTGTGCCGATTTTGATCGAAGCTTAGATTTAATCTTGGTCATCTGAAATTTATAAAATTCCACGACGAACCTGGTGCATCCGATCTAGCTACGAAACTAATTTGACCAACCATCACTTTTAATTTCCTCAAACGTTCCACAACCATCGTATCAGGGCCAGATCAAATCTTTTATGTCCAATTTTCTTGTTGTTTTCTTCCCACAAAAAAATATTCTTCTCTATGGTGTGTATTACACTAGTAATCTATACACCCTATTTGTGCCATTTTCTTCACCCTTCACAGCTATTGGTCCCACCTCTCTTGTGGTTTCCAAAATGAATAACCCCCCATAATATTTATATAATCATTATAGGCTTCTAATCCCATTAAATTGTGTTAAAATATTCTGTGAATGTATAGTTTATATAAACACAACCGAGGTACCCCAAGAACCCCTCAGTTTTTCCAATCAAGTTTCCGGCAAACCTCAATTAGTCTCCTTTGAGATCTCTTGTGAGTTATCCCAAGCCCCTCTTCCTCCTCGATGTATGATAACGGTCATATTACCTTGAATTGTTCTTTTTATGGTTTATAGATCTGAATACTCATAATATATATTACAGATCCTTATGGTCTAGGAAAAAATATTATTTTAGGCCAATCTAAGCCTTTAATTTCTTTGGGTTCTAGTAGTATTATGGTTGTATGTGAATTTATTATTTCCTGGTTTTTGTGGTATGAGGGTATGTTCATATACATGTATACGCATATATATATATATATATATATATATATATATATATTACCATACACTTCAGTTAAATCATTATCTTAAACCGACCCTAGATCTTGTGTTTTTGAGTCCAAGGGTTTTTATAAACTTAAAATTGTATTTAAAAAATGAAAAAACTTAACTATGTACTTTTTTTACATATACATATATATATATTAGATTGTTTGTATAAAAGGTTTATGAAAACATAAATTCATGTATGATGAGATGGTTTTGTTGAAAACCCACATATACCCAGTCCAAGGACTAATGGATTTTGGGTTATGAGGTAGTTTTTAAACATGAAGGGTTATTACCATCATGAAAAATATACTATATATCTTATATACCTGAATATATTGGCACACATATAGAACCTTATAGTTATTCATATACCCCTTTTGTCTGGATTAATGCTTTCTAAACATGTACATCAATGTAAATGAAGAACATCAATATGTATATAATATTATTGACTATAAAACGTTTGTATACATTAAATAATAGATTATGTGTGTTCTTATATATATATGTGTGTGTGTCTGTGTGTGTGTGTAACCATATGATTTGAAAGTAACCTCCTTGAGGTTCAGTTTCAAGACCTCTATAATTTTAATTTCAATGATTAAATAGAATTTGTTATATTATATATATATATATATTCTGCATAGACGGTCTATTATAATTATATAATTTGTGTATCTCACCTACTGGACCTATTGAAAATCCTTAAACGTGAATCCTCTATGATTAATGGTTGTTTTGATAAGTTAGTCGGTGGAAACTATATTTTTTGTAAGACCCATTAATGTAATCTATATTACATGTAATATATTCATGTTCACATAAGTATATATGTACATACACGAGGATTTTAAAAAGTAAAACCATCAATTTTACTCTATGGATTTAAAGTCTATAACCCCTGTTAATTTTTTGTCATATGGTTGTTATTTTGTTTTTTCTATTAATTGTGGTTGAGTTTTCTTGCTTTCCATTTTCTAATTTATGGTGTGTCATACAGAATCAATTTTACAATAAACATTTTAACATCTATAGGATTAAAACCCTACATGAAATGTTTGGATTAACTTTCAATTAATTATTCATACAGATGAAGTTCCCAATATGTAATTGATTAATATGGTTTTACAATTTATCATTATATGTGATCAAATTTTTATTTCTTTTAGTAAAATATTTGTCATCACATATTCCAAAATCTTCTTATCCTATTTACCATTTAGAGACCTAGTCATGTAGTTGATAGAATTCTTATTAACATCTAAATGCATGATTAAATTTATATATATTTAAATAAATAATGATAAAATTTTACTAGTATGAACAATTATGGATTAAACCCTAAATTGTTAAATGTGGTATGAGATACATTGGATAATTTGAAATATGAGATTATATATTCAAACTGTTATGAGACATTTGGAATATACAACCCTTTGGCACTTGAAGAACGTATAGACTCGGTATAACGGGTTGGGGTGTGGTTAATTAAATCCCCCTAGTGCATCAATTGTTCTCATGAGACAATCAAGTCATGTAACAAGGTCATTGACACATCATGTCATGCCATGAGGCCATTGAAATTTTCGAGTCTTGACATGAGGTATTGAAATTGTCTTACATTATACATTCCCCCATTATTCTTATGATAACTAAATAACCTAGTATATAATATTCTAGTAGAATATCAATGGTTACGAGATACATTTTTGAGTATTAGAACAATTAAATTCTAAATGGCATAAAATTTATGTTACACTCAGTGTTTTGTTAGTCTATGAATGTTTCACAATATCAATAAATTTCCTTGATGTTATTACTTTTACGCACATCTATATTATGAATTAATTTTATTTGTTAAATTTGTACTTTCATTTTCATTTGTAATTCATATTTAGAATGTCATTTATCACTATGTATGTGCATCCCTGTAATTGAATCATGTTCCCATGTAATTATGTTAGAATGATTTTAATTCTTCACATTTATTATTATGAAAGGTTACTTGTGTTATTCCATTTCATAAGAACATTTTGTTGTGGAATGATTCAAAAAAATATTTTTAAATGTTATATTGGCTATTATATGTTATTTTAAAACCACATACTGGGTATTCGTATTCTCACCCTATATATTTATTAAAAAATTTCAGGTATCTGTTTTAGCCAAAGAAGTTTTATAGAAGTAACCGGGTTCCCAAATCCTGAACCAAATTCGATCATCTGCATTGAAGATGATGTGTAATTTTCTAGTGCGTGCTTATGTTATAAATTTCACATCACGTCCTAATGAACTGGCTCCGGGTATTCTGGGGTCGGGTCCTTATTGTTGGTATGAATGGATTCAGTTTAGATAACTCTAGAAAACCAGAACTGAAACAATGAAAATTTTACATAAGCATTACTAATTTGGAGTCTTCTTAATTTTTAGATGGGAAAAAAGGTACAAGTCTTCAGTATCCTCCAAATGAAGCCCTAGAAACCATAATTTCCATAGCCATCCATGGACATTTTATAAACTATTCCCATATCATTGTGACATGAAAACACCTCTGTGACATATCCAACTTTCACTGAGTACTTCAACTCCTCCGAGGAGCAGGTTTGGACTATATATTTTTGATGCAGACCCAATTTCCATCATATGCATGATGTAGAAAGTACTATGAGGGACATTTTAGATGATTCAATATAGTTGAAGTTATCCAGTCCCTTATGGATTTCCAAGAAGCAGCAGCAACGAGTGACCTCAGTACAGTGTATATGTGTCAAGTCTTGTCTTATGGCCAATTTAAACAAGAAATAGACTATGAAATTCTTAAATTTAAAGACTCTCATTATGTATATAGGAATCAAGTACATACTGATGTCTCTCATCTATACACACCTCATTCTTGACTCTGGATACACTATAAGTGTACCCACGAGATCGAACCAGATTGCCCAGGTGTTATATGGTTTTGGGAGATCCGGAGATTTGAATTTGTTCTGGGGATTCTTGTATCCAAAAACTTGGGAAACCATTATTCTTTTCCTTTTATGTACCAGTGGATATACGAGAAATACAAAATGTTATCTCATCTTTTGGATTTATTTTCATTGCTTATACATATGGATGGGTTTCACCGATTGAACTTTCTAAATTAATTTTCATATTTTATGATGAACAAATATTTTATCCATTCTAATTGAGATACTAGAGGTTATCATAGAAAAAACTGGTGAAGAGGAGTACCTACAATTTGAAAACATAAGATAAATGTGCAAGAAACTTTATGATGTATCAAACAGTCAGTACATTCTCCACTAATGTCAGGAGAATGCTTACATATACCACTGCATAGCCACAATCCAACTGGATGAGTGCTGGTGGAAGGGAAAATACCACAAACGGGTTTTTCTATGCATTACTCTAGGCCGGAACTTCACAACTAGAGAAAGATTTCATGATTATTATTTGGAGGGAAACCATTGTGCGAAATACATATACCAACTTCTTAGTTTCTACTTATATGAAAACACCAATGACACAGATGTTCTAAATCATGAGATAGTCATGAAAATTCATAGAGATTTGCTCCATTTGGACATCTACAAACATTCCACCATTCGAGCGTCACTCTGGATGCCCGAATGCACTATGAAAGAGTTCAACCCTTTATGCTCAAAATATGTCTGGGCCAGGGAAGCATAATAGTTGAACAACAACTTGGGAATTCACTTGGACACACTGGAGGGCCCCCCACAATGATGGATATGGTGATTGTTGTGAGAGAATAATTTTTTTGTGGTTATGTTAAATGAATTGCTAGGACACATTTTTTTGTAGGGGGAATAATATAACAACCCAAAACATTTATCTCATATAATTATAATATTATGAATTAAATTTTTTAAATTTTTTTACCCAAATAGAATATAAAAGATAAACACAAGGATTTTTATTTAGTCATGACACTGAAGTGTTTACGATGTACCAATTCACAAGAACCCATTGTAGCCAAAATTATCTATTAAAAAATCTATCCAAATTATAGGGAGAAAACCCAAAAAAACGAGTGCTCCAAGAAGATAATATGGGTCCTCAGAATCTATCATGACCAACATACAAATGGCCAAAATCCACTATGTCCACACTAAGCACCAATGAAATGATGTGAACAATATTATTCTTTTGTTTTGAGTTTTAGGACACCCTAAGGCATGATTTTATAAGACACCAACTTGACCATTTCCTTGGGCGACTATTGAATTCATGTAGCTATAAATATAGTCACTGGCCTTTTGGTGGATCATTTAAAAACAAGTATGTGTAATTTATTTACCCAAATATTTATGTTATGTATTAAAAATTATAAAACATCCAATAATTTAGAATACTTGTTATAATATTTTGAATTACACTTATGTGATTTTGAAACGTGATCATAAATTAAAACTCCATAAAAATATTTCAAATATATTGTTAATGTTTTCATTGCTAAAGCATAAACTCTGTTTTAATTAAACTATGTTCGATTTCTTCTTGGAATATTCTCTGATATCTAAAAGACTGATAATTGTTTTCATATGTATAAAATGATTTTATACCCATGATTAAAAACACTAGGGTTTATAAATAATTATAGTAATACTCCTAATTAAGACAATTTATTCTTTAAACATTCAGTGATTAATCAGAGGAAATGTTTTGTAAAATATTTTCTATATATTTGAAATGGATGTATTAATTTCCTTATGATTTTTTATAATTTTGAAAGATGGTTTTTATAAAAAAATTAGCCATCTAGGGCCAACCCATAATCAATGTCACGGGAGGCAGCTAAGGCTAGGTGGCTGAGGATATCCCTCTACCATGAGGCTGACCCTAGCATTGGAATATATACCCCGTAGGGCTTGCTGGAGCGCATGGGGGTTTGGAGCATTCCACCATGGGTGTGAGGTCATAGTGAAGAAGGGGTAGGTCGAGGCCTGTGGGGGCGGGAGTCCATGTATAAGGCTCCCAATGTGTGTGTGTTGTTTTTATGATCTATCCATCAGAGCATCATGGTTATAATTTTTCATGGAAATTATCTTCATTTCGATGTGGGAGGATGATTTTTGGGTGAGGTGAGATCCAAGCCATTGGATCGCATCACGCGAAATCTGGACTTTCAATTCCAATCTGACATTTGATTCTCAGCGGTCATAGTTTTCACCGCATGTTTTGTGTGCCGTCCAATGGAAACTCAAGTCTAATCTCTGCCTTCTGAAAATTTTGAAATTCTATGGAGGACCTTGGATATCCAATATAGTCATAGAATTAATCTGACTGTCCATCACTTTTAATTTCCATGGACGTTCCCTAGCCATCAAATCATGCCCAGATGAGATCCTGATTTCCCAATTTTCTTTTGATATTATTTCCACAACAACATCTTCCTCCACATGACGTCCACCACACCGGTAACCCCTAAAAACAATTTGCAACATTTTCATCAGCCATTACTGCCACTGTCCCTCCCCTCTTTTAGTTTCCACAATGACCGACCCCCATGTAATTTTATAAGGCTTATTGGCCTTATATTCCATGCAATTGCCTAAAAATATTTTGTGAAAGTATAGTTTATATAATCCAATCTTGAGGCACCCCAAGAAGCCCTAGTTTCATTCCACTCAAGCTTCCAGCAAACCTCAACCAGTCTCCTCTGAGACCTTCAGCTAGTTCTCCCGAGCCCCTCTTCCTCCTTTAGCTAAGGTAAGGGTTATATAGCCTTTCATTGTTTTTTTGGGTTTATACATATGTATACTCATAATATATATTTATGATCCTTGTGGTCTTGGAAAAAACATTCTTCTAGGCTGATCCTAGCCCTTTATTTTTTTGAGGGTCTAGTAGTATTATGGTTGTATGGAAATTTATTGTTGCCTTGTTTTTGTTTTTTGAGGGTATGTGCATATACATGTATACATATATATATATATATATATTACCCTATGATTTAGTTAATCATTCCCTTAAATTGACTGAAGTTCTTCTGTTTTAGAGTCCAAAACATTTTATGAACATAAAATTGTATTTGACACATGAACAAACATAATTAGGCACATTATATATATATGTGATTTTTTGTATAAACGGATTATGAAATCAAAAATCCGTGTATGATCTGATGGTTAAGTTGAAAACCTACATATACCATGTCAAAGGACTATTGGATTTTGGTTAATGAGTTGGTTTTTAAACTTGAAGGGTTAATAACTTCATCAAAAATATATATTATACACCTTATATGCATGAATAAATAATGGTACAAATACAAATTTATAGTTTTTCATAAACCCCTTTTGTCTGAATTAATGATTTTTATACTTGAACATCAATGTTAATAAAGAACATCAATATGCCGAGAACTACATTGAGTTTAAAATTTTTTTATACATTACATACCTAATTTTTTGGGTTCTTATATATATATATATATATTTATATATATGTAACCACATGGTTTTAATGGAACCTCCTTGAGGTTCAGTTTCAAATATTCTATACTTTGAATTTCATAGATGAAATTTCATTTGTTATATATTTTATATATATATTTATATTCAGTATACACAATATATTATAATGATAAAATTTGTGTATCTAACCTCCTGGACCATTTGTATAACCTTTAATATGAAACATCTATGATTAAAGGTGGGTTTGTTAAGTATGTAAGTGACAACTTATTTTTTTTGACCCATTAGTGTACATTATATTACACATCAAATATTCATGTTCATGTAAGCCTATTTGTACAAACATGAGTATTTTAATATGAAAACATTTTAATTTAAATCTATGGTTTTATACTCAAGAAACCCTATTAATTTTATGTAATATGGTTGTTATTAGGATTTTTACATTGATTGTGGTTGAGTTTTCTTAATTCTATGTTTGACATTATTGTGTTTCATACAAAAGAATTTTAGCAATAAACGTTTGAACATCTACAAACTAAAAAACCTATATGAAATGTTTGGTTTACATTTTAATTAAATATGTATTGAGACGAAGTTAACAATACGTGGTTGATTAATATTCATTTAGGATTTATCATTATATGTGTTCAAATTTGTATTTCCTTTAGTGAAATAGTTGTCATCACATATTTCAAAATCATCTTATCATATTTACTATTCAGTGACATTGTCATGTAGATGATATACTTGTTATTACCATCCTAAAGCATGATTCACATTATATATATGTAAATGATAAAGGACAAAATTTTACTATTATTACCAAATATGGATTAATCCATAAACTGCTCAAAGTGGTATGGGGAACACTGAATAATGTGAAATGTGAGATTAAATATTCAATGTGGTTTGTGACATTTTGAATCTATAACCTTTTATAACATGAGGAATGTATAGACTCGGTATAATGGGTTAGGGACCAGTTAATGAAAGCCACTCAATGCATCGATTATTCTCATGAGAAAATTAGGTCATGGTAGAAGGCCATTAACACATTAGGTCATGGCACGAGGCCATTGAAATTTTAGATTATTGACATGAGGTCTTGAAAGGGTCTTACAGTATATGTTCCTGCATAATGCTTTTTACAATTAATTAACGAAGTGGATATTCAACTAGTAGAATATCCATGGTAAAGAGGAAATACTTATGAGAATCAAAAGATATAATTTCTAAATGGTATAATGCTAATGTTACAGTCAGTGTTTTGTTAGTGTATGAATGTTTCACTGTAGAAAAGAATGTCATTGATGTTATTACCTTTCTGTGCAACTCTAATTATGAATTACTCCTAGTTGTTAAATTCTTAATTTTATATTGATGTGTAATTCATATTTATAATGTCACGTATCACTCTGTATATGCATTCCTGTAATTGAATCACAGTCCATTATAATCTTGTTAGTAATATTTTAATTGTGCACATTTATTATTATGACGAGTTACAAGTGTTACAATTTTTCTTAAGAAAAATGTTCTCTGGAATGTTTTAAAAAATATATTTTCATAAGATATATTTTTTATAGTATGTTATTTTAAAACCCCTTACCGGGAATTCGTATACTCACTCTACATTTTGATTAAAAGTTATTAGCTATCAGTTTTAGCCAATGATGTTTGAAAGAAGTAGTTGGTTTCATAGTACCTGAACCGAATTTGATCTTCTGCATTGGACATGATGTTTAATTTATCATTGTATGTTTTTTGTAAGAAATTTCACATCACGCCATAAGGAATCGGCTCTGAGTATTTTGGGGTTGTTTCATTATAGAATATTACTATTTATAGATATCTAATAGCTCTTGGATCCTGTGACCCTTGGTATAGTAAATTTTTTTTGGAACACATGTTTTTTGGAAAATCTAGAAACAGTCATTTGTATTTCATTCTAAAATCAATCTTGTATAATGATACTTCTATATGATTTTGTAACATTAAAAGATATGCAATACATTGTCATATTTTCATTGATTGAATCATGTATCTGATCATCATTTTCTGAATATATGCATCTAGAGATTGATGAATTTGTCCTTGTTTCCTTTTGATTTTGTGTCTTGTCATCTTTTTTAGGTGAATCATTTTGGTTTTCTGATATAGATCATCTAGAAATAAAATCTCAGATTCTTCACATCTATAAACACATTTGATCTACTAATAATAAATACATCCAAAATAAAAAATGGGCCTAACATTGTCCCCCTAGTTTTCATTTTCAATACACAATTCATTGGGAAAAAATCATCATCTTCACCTCATATATGTCTTCTCCGCCTTACATATATTTTCCCCATTATTAATATTTAAATTTAAAAAAACTCATTATTCCTAGTCAACTATTCTAAAGATAATTTTCATTTCATGATTTTCATAATAAACTAACATTAACTAAACATTTATATGTTTACATGGGAAAATATGATTTGGAAAACAACAGTGTGTAATCAAGGATACCAATTTTTTCCATGAAAAAACATTCAAGTAATACATATTCTTCCATTCAATATTCTCATATATATTAAAATATAAGTGAATATTATAGGATTAAAATACCATGAAATCATCTTAAAAAACATATCATGAAATTTCATGTTTATATGAACAACATTACCAGAATCCCTTCACTCATATCCTCATTAATTTAGTTTCAAATAAAAGTTACAGACATAAATCTCGAATCCTTAAATTCCATGCACGTTAGTAAAAAATTTACATAGAATGTAAGTAGAAACCTTGTTCATTTCTTAGTTGATATAGTCATACCCAGATTCTTCTCTCTATCATCAATTGTTCCTCCTTTTCATGGTTTTTCCTTTAGATTTCATTTCTTCCTTCTATTCATCCTTCTCATATTTTTTGACAATCTTTTTTTATCTATAGAATCATTAGATGAATTATTAAAATTTTCTTCAAATTTTGTAACATTTTTATTAAATTGAGTTTCTAACATCTTCATATGTTCTTCCTCTTGTGTAGGAAATATGGTCCTAAAAGGTTTATTAACTTTCCATTCTAGCTCAAATTTCATGTACATTTTCATGATTTTTAATTCATAATCTTTTTACAACTTTTTTTTCACCTTTTTAATCAACTTAAATAAATTTTTTCATTACCTTTTATCCATAATAATTTTTCTTCTTCTTCCATCATTCTCGTGAAGTCCACTATATTGGAACAGATAACTAAACATTATATCTTTTACTTCTAACACTTCTTATATTTCTCAAATTTTCAAGCATACATAACTATCAACATTTATTCTTATTTTTATTATTGAGGCCTCAAAATTATTCACCTTCTATACATTATTTTCTTGTTTCACAACCCGTTTGGTCAAATGTTATCTTCTTTTATCAGAATATCTCCACCTTAACTCATACATATTTTTTAGTAGAGACATATTGTTATAACATTAATTATAACTATGTATAATAACTCCACAAAAATTATAATGGCATTTTTATATTTATTTTTCAAATTGAGAGTAAAATAGTTCATTATTTTGTTATTGTTGTTTCCAAAAAAAATTGTGTACCGCATTGCATAGTGATACAGTTTCTTGATGAAATCCTTTCCTTCATTATAATAGAGTTAGTAGAAACATATGCATATAGAAATTATTTTGGAAAATAATCAACCTGTTAATATTACTTTTCACCAACCTTATAAGATTCACCCTTTACCTCAACTGCTCTAGTGATGTCTAATCATATATTTCTTAGATCACGTGATGTTGTAAAGAAAATTTATTTTGTTTCTAAAAACTATTATTCTTTATCAGAAAATATATCTTTCAGAACATTTAACATAATCTCAAACTGAGATATCATTACCTTTTTCTTTTTAACATTCCTCAAAAAGTGTTGATTCAAAAATATTGAAATTTCCATCCAATGTTGATTTTCCATCATAACATTTCCATTTCCATTCAAGCACAATAATTTTAATTTTCATTGTTCATATAAAAATGATGTTTATTTCCTCTTCTTTTATTCAATTACCTTTCAAAAAAGTATCATTTCAAATATATTTATTCATATTCCTTGATTATTTATTTATTTTTGTATTCTACTAAATTTATTTTTCTATATTTTCTCTAAAATATAATATAATTACATTATCTATTCTAATTAATGATAAAAAAATAATGAAACATTTCAATTTCTAAATTTAACAAGGAAGGTGACTTACATATCAGATTCATTGCTAGAAGAGTAATCATCCTTCTTTCATCTGCTCAGAAAACTTTTCATTTTTCTTTTGAAAAGGAACTCATTCCTTATATTTCATCCATTTTCTTTCCAATATTTCTTAAAAATATCCTTGGAATCATACTCATCATTTTTACACCCCTGAATATTCTATGCCTAATTTTATTTCCATCAAAATTTCAACATTTGTTAAAAATCAATTCCTTTCTATTCCAATTTCTATATTTATATTTCATTGAAGGGATGTAAATGATTTTTAGAGTATTATAGTAATTAATATGATTTATAATAACTCAATTATTCTTTATCATATATATCTTAGTTTTCTTTCAATTTAACAAATATTTGAAGGCCATTTAATTCCCAGTAGTGCTATTCAAAATTAGTTGTTTTCCTCATCCCTTATCTGAAAAGAATATTATGATGTTAATAAATTGATAAATTATAATGATTTTCTAAATATAAAACTCTTCAATCAAATATTTCTATAATATATCTAAAAAGTTTTTTATGAATAGTATAATATTACATCTTCTCAAAAAAAGTTTTTATGTTTCTCAAAAAATAAATTAATATTATAATGTAGTAACAAATGATTCTTTCATCATCCATATTAGTATCATTAGATATACTTATTAGGATTTTTAACATTTATTGTATAAATTTCACATTTTCTTTATAGCTACATCTCAATTTACCAAACATTTTATTAATTTTTTGAGATGCATAATCATTATATATAAAATTTCAGTAAGATAAGTCATCATGGAATTATTATCATTTCCTTAAACATCTAAACATATATTATCTTCACATATCAAATAAAATTTAAAAATTGGTTGAACTCCCGCTACTATAACATCTCCAAGATCATGGATGTTAGATATAAGATAATATAACAATTTATTTTTACAACATTGATAAATTAAACATAAAAACAGGAAATTTTATATTGTTCCCATAATTAATGTTCTATATTATTAGGGTTTTAACATTCATATGGAACCTAAACTAATAAAAATTGAAGTTCCAAAACAGGATCGATACACTGGAGAGGGGTGGTGAATTACTGTTTAATTTTACATTTTAATAGACAGTATCTTAATTTCTAAAATAAATTTCTCAACCATTGAAAAATATTAGAGTTAAGATACACTAAACTAAATATCCCAACCTCAATATTCATCTGAAAAAAAATATTGGTGGTGAAGTACATGATATTTAAATGTTTGGTAGAAATACCTACTCTTTTCCATGTTGGATAGTCTGAGAAATGTGGATTATATTCACTAACATATTATTGGATAATAAAAGATAAATAAACAAATAGTTCTTCTATACTGTAATACAAATTTATAGTATACTGGTTATACCCCCTGCCCCCAAAACCATTTTCATTTCCAATTCCTCCCTATCAAGTTTTACACCCCTATAAACATTCCATTTCAGTAACTAGTTAGAACCCACAACTACAAGATTCACTTTCATTGTTTTCTAATCCATGTTATAATGTTATTGAAATCCTCCACAAGTATGTTGGATTAATATCAACAGTGTACAATCTTCAATAAATTCAACAATTCAATGAATAATTTTTTTCTTCAAACGTTCTCCCAATCATTAAAAAATATGAAATTTCAATAACAAATCTCCAATATTTTTTATGGAATAAATACTTCAGAAAAAATTATTCCAATTCCGCTTACGTCTAGTAACCTTAGTTGGATTTACTTCATCTAGTTTACCTTCATTCAATCTTTCTAATTCACATCATATATAAACTAAGTAGAAACTCTATCGTTAAATAAAAATTACTTCATCAGATGGACCTTTAATTGATTTATATTACACGGATTGACCTCTATGTGATGGAACACACTCTAATGGGAGTTCTTCTGATCGATCACTGATCGATGGAGCTTGCTCTGTTTGATCTCAAAAGGGTGGATCACTATCCAATTTAATTCAATATATTATTCTCCAAATAAAACTCTAATAAAAATATGTTTTGGATCTCAATTCACATAATATATATATATATATATATATATATGAACTACAAATTTTTTCCTGTAAATTGATTATAAGTATGATTTTATTGTGCTCTCTGTTTATAAGCACTATAGAAATGAAATATCTAGAAATCAATTTCTTATTCCAACAAAAACATTCAAATGTTCCTAAATTTCACCTTAAATAGAGAATCATCTTTGACTATTTAAACTCTTATCAACACTTTTGGGGAGATCTCTATTATTTTTAGTTCTATTAGAATCATCAAACATCACTAAACATACAAAATATTTTTTAGTATGTTCATTATTTGTATGATGGCATCAATTTTTCATTTTTCCTCAAAGTATATCTAATTTTAATTTTTCAAAAAAATTGTATTTGATGGACATGCTCATGAAAATATTGACAGATTGTTTATAATAACATCAAAACATTGGAATCTGTATCATTTTCACTTATCACGGTTACAATACACTAAATCATCTATTCAAAATCATTAATCAAAATGTGTTTGATGGATTTTCATCAAATTGATGATATATCGGGGTCAATATTTTATCTGCTGTATTGGTGCTGTGGTTTTTCCAATGAATCATTTCCCAATAAAAAAGCATTAACTACATTATTTCTTGAAAACTCTATATAAAAACAGTTGAATGATTTCCCCCGTAAATTCATCATTTCAATTGTATAAATTTGAATAATTATTTGTTCTTCATCTAGTTAATCATTCATTGATCTCATACAATGAATTGGTTTCATTAGATCTTCTGATTCATTATTACCAACACTCATCTTTTCAACCACACTTAATAACTTTGGTTTTCCACTAATATAAGTATACATCTAATGTTCCGTTGATTCCAATAATTTTTCTAATGAATCGGTGGCAATACCCATATGAAATGTTTTTACCTATTTCTTTTCAAATGGATCGACATTACCCACATAGTGATGGATCCTTTCATTCATCACTTTTGTAAATCCTTAGAACTCAACATATTACAATTTCAATAGTTTAGAAAACTCCAATGACATATGATTCTTGGTTTAGTATGATACGTTTAGATATGTTATTTTTTGTAAACTATAGAAACCATTATTTCTCATTCCATTTAAAAAATCCATCATGTATCATGAGATACATCCAGATTAATAACATTTTTTTACAAACAAAGCAGCACCAAACTGATTGAAGATTACATTTTTATTAAACCTAATGATGTTACCGGAAAAAAGGCACCATAAAGGTGGACAGAAGTGATGAAAACCAATGAAATTCTCTTGAATAACAACCTTACAATCTGGAGGAAGATAACCCAAGATATAAAAAAGGACAATATCCTCTTTCGAGCTACAAATACGAACAATGGAATGCACATCCAAATTCTCCTCCCTCTATGTTTTATGAACAAGATTTCTAAAGATAGTCTCCATAACACATCTATGGATGAGATATGTCAATGCCCACAACACCTAATTACTCCCTTGGATGGATTTCACCAAATATTCAGAGTCTGAGTCCACCACATCCACCTATATATTATCATACCAGAGACAAGATCCCACAACTCTTCACCCAAGGAAACACTAGGTCTATAGAAAGTACAGAAAGCCCGCAGGACCAAACCCCATCAGTCCAAAAGAATCCCATCCCCTCTCATCATACCACCTATAAAGGACCCATCCACATTGTGTTTCAAACTACAAAGAGGGGGGAATCCACCTGATCTAGTGACCCTCCACTGTACTAGGTGAACAGTAAATATTCAGGACGTCACATATCTTTATCGAACACTTTATCTTATTGAGAAGATATCCCAACTCGAATATTGGGGACCTGCATGTACTCTGGATAAACCATTGATATCTACTGGTTTTTATATGGTTGTAGTTGTTCCCGTCCCATATGGACAAACAAATTGAAAAAAATATCACAGAATGAACATTACATTCCATGGCCCCACTCTAAACGCCATGAAACCATGTGGTCAACAAACCATGCATGGTCAGCTCTCTATCAATGTAGGTGTGAGGACTGAAAAAGGACCATAGATGAGCATCCCAAATGACCTAAAAGAAGAGATGAGGCATGCATCCACCTCACAGGTACTCACAAAAAATGTAGCGAGACACCAAGTGTACACTCATACATTGGAAGCTTGGGTCCATTTGGAATTCCATGTTTCTGATAAGCTAAATAAAGAGATTCATTTTTTTGTGATATCCTTGAAAAAAACACTCTAAGTCGATGCATCACTAGAAATTTCTTCATGAAGCAACCTCCTACAATCAGAGGATATGATGAAACCCAAGGATGAGCCTTCGATGTAACGTCTTTCTGATTCTTCAGTCATGATAATATCTTTTAATACACACACCTAGTCAGAGTTGAGTACCAAATGAATGATTTTGAGTCACGTGTTCACCTATTTAAAAGAGATGTTACATTGAGGATTTCATGGGAAGCCCAGCACATCACCTTCCATGTTTCTCTCCCAAAATCCAACCTGTCCTTTCCCAATGTTCAACTGGACAGCTCCCATTAGAACCTCAAGGTGGGAGAAAATACACCATTCTAAATATGAAGGCTGGGATCCATGAAGACCAAACATCCCCCCCCCCTAAAATCCCAATAGACGACCTGAAAAACGAGTCCCATAGAGAGTCTCCCAAAAATATTTCCCAATCCATCCAGCCCTACATGCCCTAAATGTCCTCATAAATATTACAAATCCCCACTCCCCCTTCATCCACACGCCTTTCCCTTCTAGACTTGGATTCCAAATGATAGTGTCTCAGTTGGTTGAGGTCCCAAAAAAATGAGGTAATAATTTTAATCATCCGCCCAATGACCCATTTTGTAGGATTGATTAATGAAAAAACATGTATCAGAATAGAGGTTAGAAAACTATTAACCAAGGAATCGTCCCTCTAAATAAAATTAACTTTTTTTTCTAATTGGTGACACTCCATAACAGCTAGTTCATAATATCCTAAAATATTATCTCTTAATAAAACCATATTAAATCAGTATACCAAGGTAAATCAATGACATATCCTTCTATTGGTAACCAAGGTTGTCTTGAATTCCTCTACACAGCAATTCAAAGCACCTATTGGAAATGAAAACATGGACTTGCCTTGTGTTAATAACATGGCCACTCAAGTTCCCATACCTAGATATTACCTTTATGGGATGTAGTAAGGACCTTCACTTCCATTTATTCATATTAATATGTTATTATCATACATTAAGTGAGAAATACCTTACATAACACCTTTGCTGCAATAAGGATCCAACCTTCCAGCTTCCACACCTTTGTGAGGGTTATAGGATAATGCATATTGAGCTACAATGTAGGGTCAGGGTGATAAAAGACCCCACTAACGATCCCCTCGAACTAAATTGAAGAATCCAAAGCACCTTATAGCACCATTCACAATGATTGATTATTTATGTGTTAAATTACCATTGAATAATTTAAGATATGAAAATGTAATCCACTAATTGGGGGTCGTATGTGAATGTGATAGCCTCCAAATTTGGTTAAAGATTTATGTGAAATTGGGGTACATAAAGGGGGTGGATAAAAAAACCACACTAGGATAGTTTGTAGCTTCATAACAAGGACTTACGCAATAACTCTATATAAACACTTTTATGATAGCAGGTTCAATTACTGGGGTGTTATCTCATCTCAATACCCATGTTATAACAATTTGATCATTGAGGTGTGAGTATCCAAGAAAAACTAGACCTGCCATATCATCTGAATAGTTTCCATTATGTATCCTTTAGAATTAGATATTTATAAATGCTTTGAAAAATGATTTATTTATAAATTCTATAATGTTGTTTTTTTGTTTTCAAAACTGTACTAAAACGAGAGGATTTAAATGATTTACTTTATAATGTGTAAAACTATATTTCATTCCTTCTATTATTTAAATGATAAATTTTTTTATAAATTATACTTATGGCACACGTGGTGCTTTGGATTCCTCAAGTCTTCAGTCTAACAATAAGAGAAAAGGATGGAAGGAGGAGAACATGGAAGCTACACATTCTTAAAAAGAAGCAATTTGGATGAGAAGATTTTTGGATGAGCTCAGGAAGAGACATGAGAAAATTCCATTATTTTGTGATAGTCAGAGTGCCTTGAATATTATAAGGAATTAATAATTCATTATAGGACAAAACATATTGGGTTACAATATCCCATTGTCTAAGATGTGGTGGAGGAAGGAAGTGTGGATATGTATAAAATCGATACTAAATAAAATCTGGAAGATTTAAAGAGGAAAGAAATTAACTCTGATAAGTTTAGATGGTGTAGATCCTTGAGGTGCCTTTCAGTTAATTAATCAAAATTTTTGTTAGATAGAATGGATGCATGGAGATGTGATTAGTTATCAATACAATCACTATGTGGGAGATGTGTTGGTGTATGTCCATTTAAACGACGGTGGCCACCCCCTCCTTTGTCAAAGGGGGCTGCCGGTGGTAGGAGGTTTCTGGGAAAACCCCAAAAAATTCATCCAACATGAGAAAGGAAGGTAGGTCGTGAGGTAGCCTATATAAATGGATGCTTCCCATAAGATTCATAATCACTTGCAACATCACCATCTCATCACCCATGAACCATCTTTTAGTGTGGTGTTTTTGAGGTTGTTACCCCAATTATTCAAGAGAGATAATAAGATAGTTTTATACTTTTAATAGTGATGGAGTGTGTACCCATTTTTACCCATAGTGATATCCTTATATTTTCCCATGGGTTTTTTTCCTTCTATTTTGGGGTTTTCTACATTACATATGTTGTCCATTTATTTCCCTATTTTTTTAAATAATTTTATCTTGTGATTATCGCTTCATTGGTGGGCCAATGATTTACGGTCCCAACATGGAACCCTTCCCCTAATCATTGGCCCCTTATTCTGTTCCATTTCAGCATGGCCTTTATCTTTCTTATTTATACATTTCTTCTTCCCTAACTGTGCCTCTGACATTGAGCTCTCAGTTTCCACATATTCCTTTGTGTGTACCATATTAGTCTCTATATGTGATGGGATATACATAACATCATAATCCCAAAAAGAGACACTTAATGGAGTCAACATATTCTTGAAATGAATGGGTTTATCAGGCTTTCCGATAGGGATCTTTCTTTTAGAATATTTAGTGCTAAAATCATATTCGAAAGATTCTGCTGTGAAAGTGTGGTTACGGTTCTAGGTTTCTTGGACATCATATAGTTCCACATATGCCTTCGAAACTGTTCAATACTAAGAAACTCCATCATTGATAGTTGTGGTGGTATTTCCACTAGTGTGAAATAATGTTATGTTAGTGGTGTCAAGGTGGTGAGTTTCCTAGACATCAGACTGTTACCCTGCCTCCTATAATATTTAAAAGTCCTGGGAAATGATGACACTGATAGGTGTAGTGGTATTGCGGCTACTCAATTTCCTTTGTGATTACTCAGTTGTACATGGCATTCTTGTGTACATAGGGACAACCATTGCAACCTCAGAACCAAACAGATAAATATTTTCATGGGACAATCCCTATGTTTTGTCCATATTTTCATTAATTTCAACAATGAGAGAAATATAAATTAGAAAATCTCCTTTATTTAGGTCCTTAAAGGATCTATCAATCAGACTATAAACAATAGACACCTTCTGAAGTTGGGTAGGATACAGTGAAAGGCCAACAATGGCCACCTCAGCTGCATCATTAGTCCTGAAGGGAAAAATACTTGTATCACCCTACTGAACTATTCTATCATCTTGATTCCCATCATACAAGCATTAGTAAATTCCTGTCCTTTCAATGTTTTCATCACAAGTGGGTATGCCCGTAGATTGATAATGATTTCGATTAATAATATCCCCAAACATTCTAACCTCAGATTATCCATGATTTCAATTCTAAGATTGATTCTTTTCTTTCCACAACATATAATTGGTGATGTCATGCCCCTTCATACTATAAAGGGTAAACTCATTGTCCCAGTTTCACTCATAATGTTTGTGTCCAATGAAAAAACAGTTCATACAAAACTTTTTTTCTCCCATAATGGATTTTTAAGTTAACAGTATAATCTCTATTAGTTAAAAAACATCATCCATTGGGGTGGTTGACATGTCAACCTCAAAATGAACCCAAGAATAATGCCCAATGCGGAGATTAGTAGTCATATTATCCATCGATATTGGGTATCCAACCATAGAATTAATATCTTTGACAATATGAGGGTGACAATATAATATGTTCTTTTTGAAAACCAAGATCCATACATGTGTCTGAGTATTCCTCACTGTATCAGGTAAAAAATTAATATCCCATTATTGGATTCGAAGAAATCCAGGCCTCAGGGAGAGTGACACAAATATTACAACACTTTGATTGAAGTTTTTAGAGGGGAATACAACATGATAGAAACCACACCCCATGGCTATCATTTTCTAACCGTAGAATCCCCAAATCTCAACAATTATCTTCATAAGATCGTGAAATTACAATAATTTATCACCTTTCTAAACAATTAACCTTACAATAATAGAGTTCCGAAAGAGGTATAACGTATCCTCCACAAATTCTTCTTTTGAGGACAATTGATCAATCCAGCCTTTTTAATAATCCTCCCAGGAGGGGGAAGATCATAATAAGTGAGAGACAGATTAGCAGTGGACTTCACAAAATCCATGAAATTCATTTTCAATCCCACAAACCTATCAGAAGCTTCTCCTAGCACATTCAGGTTTCTAGCAGCACGATGGTACACATACTTATGAATAATATGTTTTGATAACAGTGAAGACCATTGATCATTTACCACATTAGACTTCATAGATCTCTCAGGTTCTTCTAATTTACAGTGTTCCCCTTCCTCCCATTTCACTTCCTTCCCCCTCACTAGTTCTATTAATTAAATTTAATGAAAATTTTAAATAAAAATAAACACTTGGTGTAATATAGGACCAATCCTGAGTCGAATTAAGGTTAATTAGATTCGTAAAAATCATAGGTTACATATAGATAATATTCCAAATGTAAAAAAACAATCTGAATTCATTTTCATAGTTTTTAGTATGTCCCTCGTTTTGTTCTAATATGTCATTTCAAAACTGGAATCATACCCTTTGAGTAATATTGGTTACATAATGAGTTTCATTTATGTGATACTTCTTCATATACATCAAAAATGACTTATGAATCATTTTCCAAAATAATTAGGATAATAAGAGATCTTTTTCTGGGTTTTCATAGAGTGAAAATTGTTTTGAACTAAAATGTCAAATTTAAATAGATCACATAAACATCGAGTCATGCAGATAAAACCACAATTAAAAATGATTTCAAGTTGAGTAATAAATGTCAAAAATTACCTATGGACCATTTTACATAAATATATAAACAATACAAACCTTTTTATCGGTTTTAAGCATTTTCATTGATTTTTTTATTAAAATTGATATCAATTTTAAATAAAATGAGACACTTGGAGTCATATTAGTCAAAATATGTGTTTGATTGAGGGGAAGTTGATTCATAAAAGTCAGGAATTTCATATGGATAATTTTACCAATCTATTAAAATATTATGTATGCATTTTCCCAGATTTAAGTATGTAACATTTTATTTTTAAAAAAATTAATGTGAATTTTAAATAAAAAACACATGGATTTATATCGTTCATGCCATTATTTAAATTGGGCTGGGTTGATTACAACACATCAAAATAGACATCTGGATTGTTTTACTAAAGTATAAAATCATTATGAATGTTTTTTCTATGTAAAATTTATGTCACTTTTTCTTTTTAGAAAAATTATTGTAATTTTATAATAAAAAGAGACACTTGGTGTCACATATATCACACCGTGATTCGAATTGAGGTTTTACTAATTCATACACATCACAAATGACATATGGACCATTTTACTATGGTATCAAAACAATAAAAAAGTGTTTTCTCTCTTTTCAGTATTTTATTATTCCATATACTAAAATGCATTCTGAATCTGAAAATAAATACTTTGAGTCAAACCAATCACATCGTGTGCCAGTTTGATGTGTGACTACATACTACACGTCATAATTTACATACGAATCAATTTAATAAATTGTCAATATAGTATGAGTAAATTTTATGTGTTTCAATGAGTGACACTTATTTTGAACTAAAATGTAAATTTCTAAACCGATAAACACAATTTGAGTATACTGGTCACATTGTGTGTCAGATTGAGGCGAAATTGATTCCTACACCTCAAAAATGACATATCAATTTATTTCATAAAGTATCCAAAATATATGAATGAATTTTATTTGTTTTCATTATGCTTATGTTATTTTTACTGAAATCGATGTCAATTTTAAAATTAAAATTCATACTTGGAGTCATATCAGTCACATTGAGTGTCATATTGAGGTATGGTTGATTCTTAAAGATAATAAATTAATTATGTATTGTTTCAATTAATTACTAGTACAATTAAATTATGTTTTCTTAGATTTTTTTATGTAACATGTTTTTTTTAATAAATTTAATTTCAATTTTAAATAAAAAGGAAAATTTGGAGTTATACCATTCACACTATGCATCAGATTGAGGCGATGTTTCTTCATTCATGTTAAAAATGACATATGGATAATTTTACTAATATATAGAAAAAAAATAAAAATATGCTTTCTTAATTTTTTATGTCACTTTTTTCTAAAATTAATGTCAATTTTAAATAAAACACACACTTTGAGACATACTTGTCATAAAATGAGATGGATTGAGGTTTTACCAATTCCTACAAATCCAAAATAATATTTGGATCCTTGTCATATAGTATCAAAACAATATGAATGTGATTGGTAAATTTTTTTATTAGAAATTTTTTATTAAAATTTTATTTTAAACTAAAAATATATCCTTTGTGTTATACAGAACACATCATGTGTCAGTTTCACACGAGACTACATTCAACATGCCATAATTGAATTCTGAATAGTTTTAAACAAATTTCAAGATAATCAGAGTCTTTTTTGATTATTTATAGTGAGTGGAACATGTCTTGAACTAAAATGTCAATTTTAAATAGAAAATATACACTTTTAGATGCATCGGTCACAACGTTCATTAGATAGAGGTAAGGTTGAATCCTAAATAACAAAAATGACTTATAGATTTTTACATAAGGTTTAAAAATAATTTGAATATGATCTCTTGGTTTTCAATATTTTACATTTTGATTTTACAAAAATTAATGTCGGTTTTAAATAAAAATTCACACTTGTACTCATACCGGTCACACAATGTTGCAGATTGAGGTTTTGGTTATTTCTGAATGTCACAAATGAATTATGTATCATTTTCCCAAAGTATAAAACAATCCAATTTTTTTTGGTTTTGAGTATGTTAGTTGTTTTTTATTATGATAAATGTCAATTTTAAATAAAAATAATATCTTGGAGTCATAATGGTCATAATGTTTGTTATATTGATGTTCAGTTGATTCCTACATTCCAAAAATTAAAAAATGATTATTTTATTAAATTACTAAATTAATATGAATGAGTTTTCTTATTTTCCATAATCCCGCTTGTTCCTTTTACAAAAATTAATATCAATTTTTAATAAAAATACAATCTTGGAGTTCTACCGGTCACACCATGCATTGGATCGAGGTGGGTTGATTCCTAGATGTCAAAAATGACATATGGATCTTTATATGAAATTATGAAAATAATTGGAATGTGTTTAATGATTAACCAAACATCAATATCCTGGATCTAGCGCCAAAAATTATTATATTGGTACTCTGAACAAGAGATCACATCCCAAAGGACATAATAGGTTTGTATCTTTGGAAAACCATGTAGAAATATACTTGTCACATTACAAATGAAATGGTAAAAAACTAAATCAATTCAATTGGAAACACCCATAAAAAGTATATAATCCCTGCAAATCATTCATCATATTCTTGTTCACTACCTAGGATCATATAAAAAATTCAAAATCAGTGATATCAAATACTCAGTAAGGGTGTGAAATATATTAGAATCTGTCATAAACATAACTAATAATGAATGAATAATAACTAAAATCGAATTGAATTAGTTCGTATACATAAACATAATATGGTATGGATAAAAGGTGAATAAATAGTTCCATATACATAATTAGATGAGAATGAATCTTAACCATGGATAATGTAAATGTCGAATAATCACATGGATTGTCAATTAATAATATCATAATTAGGTAATTGATAATTCTTTAAATAAAAAACCTACCATCAAGGATTCTACCATGACACCATACATAAATTTTTGAATATCTGGTCTGGTATGTCTTATGAGACCTACCGATTAATTAAGTGGCTATAGTGGGCCCTACACATCACATAAAATCCCAATTAATTCCTTATATGAAAGGGTTGAAACATAATAAATATATAAATTCATATTTAATAAAGATATAGATATCTAAATGGCATCCCCAATCAGTAATTATAAACAATCTAAACTAATATGGTGAATTGTATCATAATAGTACATCCCATGTCATAAAAATTAGAAACTAGTAAATAAATGTGGAAGATGGTATCATAAGAGATAAACATCAATAAAGAATAATATTAAATATAAGGAGTTTAAATATATTATAATACTCTACTAAAATTATTGGAAAATTCTTGATATAAATACACTATTACTTTGAAAATAAGAGTTATTTTGGAAAAATCAGATGTATTTGTCTCAAAAATAAGAATGTAAACATTTATATCCCTCAAAAGAAAAGTTAATAATATTTTAGGAATACTAAAATAATAATAATACTTAAATTGAAATAATAATGTGATAACATTTAAAATAGTGTTTTAGAAACTTTTGAAATAAGTCACTTTAGGGCAGTTTAAGGGAAAATATAAAAGTGTATTTATTTCGGAGAAAAGATTAAATTTTTAAATAAACCCACAAACGAGAAATGATATTTTTCTATGATAAAATGATTAATTTTATAAAAGTAGTTTTGACATAAAATGGATATTGAAGTGCACTTAAAAAAGGATTTGAAATTTGGACGTTTCCTTTAATCGATCGTGCTTATCAGAAAGAATTAAAAAATGATCCTTATAAAGAAAGTATATTCCATAAAATATAGATGAAATTATATAGATTAAGGATTTTGGAACATATATAAAGAATTTGTAAGAATTATATATGAATAAAGAATAATTATATTAAGGTTAATAGAAATAATGTGTAACCCAAATGAAAAATGGAGGTTCATCTAGAAACCCATATCTTGTGTTTGAAAGTGTTTTTCATCTCCACTAAATGACCTAGATAATGAAATTAGGCCATTAATAATTTAATTCATACAATATTCAAAATTTATTTTATTTATTATAACTTTATTAAGTTCATTTATGGCATTTTTAATGAGTTATAAGCTGTAATTTTATAGCTCGGATGCTGTCATTTCCTTGGTTTTCATAATTGGTTCACTTCTATACATGTATGATATATCATGCGAAATGGAAATATTTATCTAGATTTAAAATTATATTTAATTAATGAAAATAAATTATATTTAGTGGTCTTATATATCATTTTTCATATATGTGGAAGCTTCATTAGATATCTCATTAATGATAACCATTTATATTGATTTGGAATTTTTTCTATCATTATGAACATTTTAGTCTCATTAATTAATATTATGTACATATATATATATTTTTGAATAGTAAATTAGTTTTATTACATATATACAAATTCTTTAACCAAAAAAAAGTTTTTATGACCACCCATTATGGAGTAATTGAAAAATGAAAACTCATTATCCACAAAGGTGGTAAATCGACTACTAACGCATGATGTTTTAATTTTTAGTATAAATGTAGAGTAGAAAAGATTTTATGGTCAATATACCATTATCATAAAAACTTTACTGTATTTATAAGATACTATATTTATAATTCATGTTTATATAGAGTAGTTAAGGATCAGATAAAGAAATACCGGAAAATAAAGGAAAATTAAAAGAATAAAATGGGATTTCACCTCTTGAATTACCCTCCTTCATAACATCCTTAATGAAGTTTAAAATGGTCTTTTGGGTGAGACTAGTAGATTCAAAACATGGGGGAGATGACTAGAATATTTACTGAAACAATATTTTACATGATTCATGTATTTGGTGTCGTGGGAAGAAGAGGTGGTGAGGGGTTGTATTTATAGTGGAGGAGAAGGGTATTTTTTTATTATTTAATTCATTTTTATATTATTATGTCTCAAAACTATTAATAGTAATTATTATTGTGACTATATACAGAGAATAATTCATTTTAGGTGAATTAAATGGGTTCTTAACGCATCCATACATTATTGATGATTAAATAATTCATGTATTTAGATCAAATGTTAAATCCCAATAATTAACGTATTTCACTATTCATGAAAAAAATACACATATCAGAAACAAAAAACGTTAACCCTAAAAATTTTAAAACATTTAGTTTATAAAAATTTACTCCATACAATGAAAATAATTTTCTAATTATGTTAAATTTAATTTTTAAATAATATCATCATTTACTCTAAAAATACATATTTAAAAACTATAAAAGATTTTAAGACAGAATAAAAAATTAATTTATGTCTCCTAAAATTATCTCTTCATAATAAGAAAAAATTTATTAATTTATGAATATATTTAATGAAAATAAATATTTCATAAATAATTATTTTAATTATAAAATTGAGTATAAAATTTTTTGTTTCCCCAAAATTCTAATAGTTAATTTATCAATTTCAAAACATTCATTCAATTATTAAATATTGTAAATTTTTTATATTTTCATTAATAAGATACCTGTATTTTTTTATAATTTCATAGGTGACATTTATTTCTAATAAATAATAATATTTTAATATAATGATATTCACAATTTAAAAAATATATATTTATCACTATTTAGTGAAAGGTAAACATATTCGGAAATAATACAAAATATCACCCTAAGATTATGTTGATATTGAAATTTAAAAAAATAAGTTTATTTTAAAATAATTTATAAATGTGTAAAAAATTAGTTTTAAAACAAGTGCACCATTAGAAGGGGTAAAACTTCCTTTAGAAAAAATATTACATTTTAATGCGTAAAATTGGGATAATTCATATCTTATTCGAAAAAAATCATTTTAATGAATGTAAAAAATTGATTAAATATATAATATATAAATTTCATAAATTTCTTAATTTTTTCCATTATCTAAAATTTAGTGTCTCGGTTATAACAATAATTTTAAAATAATTACATATCGTTGTATATAATTGTTTGTTTAATGATGGTGTCGTGCGAACCCAATATTGTCAAAGAAATTAAATTAATAACGAGATATGCCATAAAATATTGGGGGTGTAACATTCTCTCACATTATAATAAATTTATTCCACTAAATATTAAATTGAAATAAAAAATAAATGGTTGATACATCAAGATTCCCTTATGGGAAACCCACATATTAAATTGGGTTAATAAAATATCCTCTAAATAAATTTGTAATTGAATTTTCAAGGTTACTGAAAACTAGGAGTTCTGTTAGGAAATCATTAGTGGAAATTGGTAACATGGACATGGATTTGAAATATAACTATCACATTCTAATTGGTAGAGATAGAGAACACCGTTATTAAAATGATAACTATCACAAAACCATAAATATTGTGATAGGTTAAATGTCTATTGATTTATTAGAATGAAATGTAAACGAATAAAAAAATTCAAAATATTTTACAATTAATATTTATACAAGAACTTGATAAAATACACATACTTGATTACCTATCATGTCATAAGAATAATCTCACCATTTTATTTTACTTATATATATTTTCATATCACCCCTTATACTGGTAAAGGAATGTTCATGATAATTGTTTAATGTCCGAATCACTTATACAGAATCATATTATTGGTTATTCCTAAAATATACCTTTGAATGTGTATTGAGGCCATGTTTTGTTTTTCACATTTATCATCAAAATATAATTTCCCATGTTTTACATCATCCATTAACCATGCCTTTAATATTAATACTCTAAAACATTTCTGTCCACATTTAATGACCAACGTTTTTGAAGGATGGTTGACTAACATAATATTTTTCAAAAAACAACATATTTATTCTCAAACCAACTATTTGAATAACATTATTATCTTTAATCCTTAATTAAAACATGCATTCTTCAAAAAATAAAATCACACATTATATTTAAATCTAAAAATATAATAATTCTAGCATAACATAAACCATCATATCACAAACAACCTTCATGGTAACCTATATTATCCCATAAAAAACATTTATTATTATATTAACATCAAACACATATTTAGTGTTATCTTTCACAAGTCATGTGTTATCAATAAGATCGACATAGAATAGAATAAATTCTATTGATTATTGGTATTATTAACCACATAATTCCAATTCCACAATGAATATGTACTGTAGAAAATTCCTTATATATATAATTATTCTAATAACTAGAATAACATAAAATAATTCATGAATCCAAAAACAAAAATTCATTATCAATTCCAGTTCTATTATCTTAAAATCATAAGATCATACATGATCCATTTTCATATTCTATTCTATATAAACATCACTTTTAGGAAATAAATTTTCATATTTTCCCATATCCATATAATTGAAGCACTGGATATTTGAAATTTTTTTCCATCTTTTTAAATTATGAGCATTTTGGATATTTTCTCAACACTTTAATTAAACTGATTATTTTCATATGCATATATAATGGGTTTCCTTCAAAAATTATAACATGTTAGAAAATACATCGTTCCCTTCTTCCCTTTATCCTTATTTTTCACTATTTTCCTATTCATATCATTCTACCTTCTAAATATAGAATACTTAGTAAACCAATTAAAATTCCTATTAGAAAATGATACAATCTCATCATATAATGAGAATGGTTTAGAGACGAGTACACTTTGAAATATTAGCTTAATCCTATGAACAAAATGATCATTTTTAATCATTTTATTATGTGCATTGATGTGGTTTCCATTCCATCATCTAAGTGCCATTTCAAAATAACAACAGACAACAGATTAGATAAGGACATTATGATACATAATCTTTAATAAAAAACTATTAAAACCTATAACCTAAATTTAAAATTTAGGTATAACTAATCTCTAAAGAAGACACATTGGTGGATTTAGAATATTATCAATGTTTGTTATAGTGATATATTTCCCTATTATATGTTTTCCTACATAAATGTTCCAATGTTTGTAGTAATCATTCTCTCATACAAACTATAATGCCCCCAACCCAATTAGTGTAAATCTAGTGCATATTTTTGTAATTGGTTCCATTAAAAACATATTTCATCCCAAATGACAGAATAGTTTTGTAGCATTGGAATAAAAAAACCAAATATTATTATTACATTAAAAATTAAAAGAAATAAATAAATAAAATATATTGGAATATCTTATAAACTATTATATTATCCCTATAATTAATTCATAATATACTTCTTCACATCTTGGATAAAAATATATATGAATTTGGTGATCTCTGATGATTTATATGGGTAATAAATATTGTGAAATATATTATAAACCTAAATAATAAGTCCGGGTGAATAACTAAAAACACATTCCATTAATTCTTAAACATATGCATAATAATGTAGGAATAAAATATGAATAAATAATTCAATATACATAATCACATGAAAATGAAACATAAGAAAAAATATTCTAATAGTCAAATAATCAAAAGGATTATCAATTACTAATATCATAATGTGGGAATTCATAATTCATAACATCATAAAAAAAACATAAAGGCTTTGTCCAAGACATCATACATAAATTGGTAAACCCCAATGTAGTTTTTCTCATCATACCTACTAATGTATGAAGGGGATATAGAAGGACCCTCACATCACTTACTACGTCCAATTCATTCCTCATAGGAAATAGGTGAGAAAAAATCAATATATTCATACCTATTAAAAATAGAATAGGAAATTTATAAAATATCACCAATTAGTTATTAGAAATTATCAGAGTAATATTGTAAATTGTATCTGGATAGTACATCCTCTGCCAAAATTATAAAAATCCATCCAATAAATATGGTAGATGGTAACATAATAGAACAATCTGAATCAAGAATAATATTCAATATAATATGTTGAAATTGATGAAAATAATCTTATAAAATCATTGAGAGATTTTTGATTGATTTCCCTTTTAATTTAGAAATACGAGTCATTTTGAAAAAATCAACTCTATTTGTAATTAAAATCATAATGTAATCATGTATATCCCAGAAAAAATGGGAATTACATGTGAAAAATATTAAAATAATTTTAATAATGAAATTTGGAAAGAAAAGTGAAATAATGTAAAAAATTATTTTAAGAAACTTTTTAAATGAAACACATTTTTGTTGTTAGAGGGGAAATATATAAGTGTAATTAAAGTGAAAAAAGGATTAATGATTTACATAAAACTAGAAAATGGAAAAAATATTTCTCCCTGATAAAAGGAATTTATTTATAAAAACATTGGTGGATTAAAAAACATAATGGAGTGTACTAAAAAATGGGTGTGAAATTGGGAAGTTCCCTTTAATCAGGCTTTATTATTGGGAGGAATTAAAATGGTATCCTTATAAATCTTGTATTTTACATCAAATATTGATGTGAATATTTGGATATATGAGTTTGGAACATATAAAATAAATTAGTAATAAGTATTAAAATGAATTAAGAATTACATTTGGGGTAAAGAAAGAAAAAGTTTAACATAAATGAAATTTTGATGTTCAGGGAGAAACCCTTACCTTGTGTTTGAATGTGTTCTGCAATTAATCCTAATATACTGAATAATGAAATTATAGTCATTAATACCCCCTTCAACATGTTTTTAGTCTTATTTTAACATTTTATGTTCATTGATGTCCTTTTGGATGAGTTATAATATTCCATATCTTCAATCAAAAGAGTACGTTTCCTTGGATTTCATAATTAGTTCATTTGTACAATTTAACGAAAGATCATGTAAAAAAAATATTTATCAAGATTTTAAATTATATTTTACTATTTAAATTAAAGGAGATAAAATGGTCTTATATATCATTTTGTTTTCACATATGAGGATGATTTATTTGATAAAGAATTAATGAAAATTATTTAGATTATTTTGGCATTTTTCCGATCATCATGAGCTAGTTTGGTCTTATGAATTAATATTATATATATTATTGTTAGGTAATATTAAAGAAGTTATAATACATATATTAATTTATTTTTTTAAAATAAAAAATTGATTTAGGACTATACTAGAATCCAAAATTGAAAAACTAAAACACATCATCCACGAAGGTGGTAACTCAACACCTCACAGACAATGATTTAATTTTTTGTATAAAAGGAGATGAGAATATAATTTATGGTTGATATACCATTATCGTTAAAGAATTAATGTATAAATATTATACTATAGTTTTCAGATATGTTGGGATGGAGGAGGTGTGACACCCCGAGATTTTCTGAGATATATTCTTCTTAATTTCGTTAATGCCTTGTGATGAACACTAAACCAATATTAGCTTGTTATATACACAAAATTATATTATTTTTAAATATTCTAAAAATTATTATTCTTTTGTGTTTCGCACAAGAGAAACCTTCCTCCATTGCTTGGGTTGTACGCAATACCGAGTTAAACTAAACAACGATATATTATTAAAATATTATTATTTAATGGGAAATAAGCAAGCCATTACAAGAATTATTAACATTATATAAAATTTTATATAAAATTATTCTTCAACTTATATATTTTCTAGACCTGATATAAGAACAAACTCAATTTTTTGGAGAAAAGATGTATTTTTCAAAAAATGAGGTATTTCGGCCTATTGATGGTGCTACGATTTTAAATTTAGTTTTTATCAAATTTATATATTATATTTGAAACAAAACTTATTTAGTTTAAGTGGAACATATAAATTTACTTTTTTTAAAATTTCATGTATTTTTTCACATAAAATTCATATTTTAATGAATACTGAAAAATATATCATTTTAATTCAAAACTGAATTTTCATCTGAGTTATTTATATAGCTAGATTATCTTTTTAATTGCTTTTAATGTGTAATTTTTTTATATTTTTATCATTTAATCCAATAATTTTAATTGTTAGTAATTTCACATTTAAATTGGACACAAACGGAAGACAATATTTTGGTAGGTTTTAACTTATTCAAAACCTACTTTTTTATTATAATAATTTAAATTAATTTTAAATTAATTTCTTCTTATTCTATGTTTTTTATTTTGAAAAATTCATTCCATGATTAGAATCAGTGTGTTCAAATTATCTTAATTTGTTAGTTTTATTTTTGGGCACTATGAATAGTATTTTTGTAATTATTTTTATTACCATTGTTAAACGTAAATCAGGTAGTAAAAGGAAATAATAACATTATAAAATTGCCTTAACACCTGTCAAAATACAATTAGATTAATTAATTATACAATTTTAATCTATGGTTAAATATTGATTAACTTAATGGCAGTTTTCCCATGAATATGACATGAATATAAAAAAGAAAATGAATTTTATGAAATTTCACACTCTCATTTTATATAAATATATTGATTTAAATTTAGGGATTACCAGGGAATGAAATCAATTATTGGAAGTCTCTTGAAGTCTAAAAAAATTAAATAAATCATAGAATTTTATTTACAAATTTTAGATATTAAATTGTTATCATTAATGATTACTCAATAGTGATGAAAAATAATTTTATTAATATAAATACAAAATAAATGTTATTAAAAAAGCTAAAATAAATATAATTTTAGTAAATTAATGTCATAAAAAAATTTATGGTTTATATTGACATGTTATTTATGGTTTAATAGAGTTTTTTAGAACATATTTCTATGTAATGAAATTTCAAAAAATTCAGCTAACTAATAGTGTCAAAATTGATAGCGTTGGTATTTTAAATAAATATTATTTTATTAAATTATATAAAATTTGTTAAAATATAATATTCATAAAAATAATTGTGATGAATTTAAATATGTATAAAATGGTCCATCTATTTCTCCTTTGGTATTTTAGAGTGACTATATTAGCCCTTAGTGAATAAAAAGACATGCTGCCATTTTAAGAGTTAAATGAATTTATTAAGGGTATATCAAAATAATAAGGTTTAAAATAAAACAAAAAAAAGATAAAAAAACTATTGGATGAATAATATTAAATAATATCCACAATAGTATCTATTTTGAGTTTTTGAATGGACACTCGTACATAAAAATATATTATATATTATTAAAATCAATGATAGTGAAAAAATATCACTATCTAGTAATTGTATATCTGTTATGTGTCCACATAAGGCTGAAATATTTCTATGAACAAATATAAATGTCATATATGATATTAATGAATCCTATTTGATTATATGAATTTATTTTTAATTTTTAAATGTTATATAATAACCGTAAAAGTCTCTTAAATTATAAAACAATATTTATTTTGTAATAATAAAAATAGAATAAATGATTTTCATAATATTAATTTAGTTATATTCTGGATTAATTATGTGAATAAAAAATTTAAAAGATCTAAAAGATATATTATATATTTTAAAAATAATTAAATTATAATTACCAACTTTTCATGTTTTATTTTAAGTCAATTCAAATGAATATTATTAAATTTTGAAATAATAATATATTATTGAATTAATTTATAATTAAATTATATAAAAATAATGGAAATGTTAAATAATCACTATGGAATATTATATGGTCTAACATGTATTATAAATTTCATTTATGGGTCATTTTTTATTATTTATATCTATAATAGTCTTATTATATTTTGAGATTTTGAGATTTTTTAAAATGCCCCTCTCCTCTCTTAAAAAATGCAACTCCTCTTGTATTTCCTCAAACCTACATGAGCCTCCTAGCTCACCCAAATCTGGGAAAATTATTCTATATAAATTCTTAGTCAACTTATGGATTTCCTGGTTTCCCTAAAAGTCCATCCCTAGTGTTCCTATGAAGATATCCAAAGGAAGTCCAATGAAGAAGAGGTAATTGATTTACCAATTTAATTCAATTTCTATTCTTCTTCTACTTCATAATTGTATATCGATTCTATAGTAATGTAATAAATAAAATATAATTCAACATATTAAGATGTTATTATAATTATGGTACAACTTTATACATCCTTTTATCCATCCTATGAATTATAATATCACCAGGCATGCGTAGGTACGACTTACCGTCTCCACCCCATGGTATAATTTGTTATTCCAAAATAATTTATAAGAAGAGGTATAATGACGAATATAATAACTTTATATAATTAATATTAAATTATAATTATTATTTATAATTAATATACCATCCAATTAATATCATTTAACTGTCAAGAGAAGGATTCCATCTCTCTTGTCTGCATACGGCTTACCATCTCAACGACATAGTGAGATTCGTTCTCCACATTAACTATTCATGAATGATTATAAAATTTATATGAAGAGTAAAAATAATAATAATAAACTTAATTTCATAACTAAAATAAATCATATTCATAAAAAACATGCCTTACATGATAGAATAAGAATGCGAAAACAAAGCAATTAACACCACAAATAATTTTAATATTGAAATACTATTAGTAAATGATATAATATGATCATATTTGATCTCATGAATATTGATACAGTCATAGTATTATTTAAAAACATTATTTATTAATTATATAGTAGTTGACCACACCCTCATATAAAAAAAATTACACGGTTTGTGATAATTTTTCAATCTCATTTTTATGTGAGATTGTTAATAAGTATGTATTTACCAGAGATATATTTATCATCCACTTCCATGATTACTATGAATTCTTTAATAACATGTTTAATAATATTATATTAATGTTTATATTTATTTTTAACCATTTTTTAAATTTACTACATGGAATGGAAGACATATTTCTTTTGTTTACCATATGAGGTACTTTTTTATGTTTCTGGTAAAAGTACGAGGATTATGTTTTTTTAAATTGTACAAAATGAATGGATTTTAATGATTTAATAATACCTTATTTAATTTATCATTTTCCTAAAATATTATATGGTTATTTTTACAAAAATTTATTACATCTAAAAGTTTTTTGTATTTTGAGGAAGGGAGATGTTTTTGAAGAAGAAAGAATATTTTCCTAAAAATTGATTTCAAGTGTTTTGTCATAATTATTTTCCATCTAATATGATGCTATTAAATAGGTTTATTTTTCAATCACGATTATTAATATGATTTTATTGTGATAATGATTGAATGATATTTTATATGGATTATGTTATGATGGAATTATACTTAAGAATCCCATTTTATTTCATGGGTTATGCTCTAATGAATGATTTATGTTTTTATGTGATATGTATGAATGATTTCATTATGAGATATGTGTGACCTATATGTCCCTCCAATGTATTGGGAGAATATTTATATCTCATGATATAGATATTAATGCAATGGAACGTAAAACCAGTTTAGTAATACCTTCTTGGAAGGACATGTAAACCCCATTCAGAAATAGACTTCTTCCACTATGATGGTCATGGAAAAAATGACTTCTCTACAATAGAAATAATATTATGTGATTAATTTTTTGAAACAATTTTATGTTTTATGCCAATGAAATTTTACCATGGTTAATATTCCATTATGATCTATCCCTTATGAACTAGAATGATTTATTTCATGGCTAGTGATTTTGATATATAAACTTTATGATCATGTTTATACATTCATATGTTTATGGTTTGTTTTATGTTATCTATTTTTACCCATAATGATAATTTGTGATCACCCTTTTTATTATTTCATTTCCCTAGGATATAAAGAAATTTTTTTTGTTAGGAAAAAAATGGATGATCCTTAAGGGACATGTTGATGATATTTAACTAAGATAGAAGATTATGTTACATGTTTTGAAATTAAATAAATGAATATGGTCTTGGGGGTCAGTTTTCATTTTTCATTATGTATTCTGCAAATGAAATAAAATTTACATGTTTTTAATTCATGGGTCATTATTGTTATTGTTAGTGTGAAGGAGGTGGGAATGATTCCGATCCTTGGGATCTCTTGCATGTGAACGTTGGATGAAACATGGCTCTCCGCCAACAGGCTTCATAAGGAAATGGCTACCACTAGGGATGGTGGTGTGCCCCACCCAGGTGGTGTAGACACCCCTGGAGTTCTCTGATTGGTATCAATTCATGTCCACTAGAAATAATTCTATACTATTATATTTGGTATCCATATAATGGTTTTGTCAACCATTGGAAACTAGGATGGAAAAACATTAGCGAGATCCCTAGAGTTATTTCCATGTTATGTTTAGTGATTTCCCTAAGGACAATTCAAACTATAGGATATAGTCATAGAATTGTGGTAATGATCATGAATATTTTATGATTATCCTAAGATGTTATAAATTTAATGTTTTCCCCCTTGATTATATTGTTTTCATCGTATGTGTTTTTCCTCTCACTCTATTCTTTTGGGATTTTACAAGATGGATGGAACCCCATGGAACTATGTTAGTGATAAATTCACTAGGAAATGAAATGATTATCCTCCTGAACAACCAAATTTTATGTGATATGGAATGATAAATCTTATTTATAAACTTAGACAAGATATGAATCATTCTAGACTTTCAAATGATTAGTGAAGTGAACAAAATTCTATTGGGTCCTTCATGAGGAAACTTCCACCTTCTTTCATAGGGACTTCTGATCCAATTGTTTCTGAATAATTGATCAGTACCATTGAAAATATATTTCTTAACATTCAATATTTGTAAAATTAAAAAGTCATTTTGGTTGTTTGTCGTTTAGAATGTAAAGTAGTCCTGTGAGGGACTCTAATTGAGAATATAGTGTAGCAAGATGAAATTGAATCCATGGAATGGGAGGAGTTCAAGAACATGTTTTTCAATATTTACTTCCATCATATTCTTATAAAAAAATATGGAAAAGGATTTCCGTGAGCTTTAGAAATATGATTATGATTCTGTTGCTACATATGTGGAAAATTTCACAAGACTAGAAAGGTATAATTCTTGCTTTATCATCCAACCTGAAAGTAAAGTGGATCAATTATTAAGTGGCATAAAACCAAGACTTATTATTGCATTATCTATAATATACATTAGTATAAATGATGATTTTGGGCATTGTTCTATCATGGTATAACTTAAAGTCGGTGTTACATATGAATCGCATGGTTTTGACATGAAATGAAAGATGGAGTTCAAGGGAAAATCTTAAAACAATGGTGAAACGTAGATGGATTTTTCATTATTTCATATTCTTCAAATAAAAATGGGGGAGGTTATCTTGAAGGGGATAGAAAAAATATCAAGTGTCAAAAAGAAGTTCATCAAACAATTTAATGATGAATTGAAGGAGAAATGGTTTATAATGATGTGAATATAGAAATGACTATAGAGAACACACCAGGAACACTTCAATTCTACAAGTGAAAGGAAATGGGGAATTATAATAACCAATGCCCTAATAAAAGGTTTAATAATGATCGGCAACAACATCCTCTTAAGGAAAAAGACAAAGGGAAGTCACATACAATCAATATTGGGGATGTTGGGTATCAAAATGATGTGTTGTAATGATTAATTGTTTATGTAATGGTATCCAAAAAATAGTGTTGTGGAATCTCATTTATAGTATAAGGGAATATTGTAATATCTATTTATTAGTTAATTATGGTTTTCCATAATTATATGGAATCAGTAACCCTGAAAAGTGATTGAAATATTTTTGGAAAGCACATGAAATACTTATGAAGAAGTAATAAGAAGATAATGATATCATGTATAGTATTCTTGGTTGGAGTAGATTACTCAAGAGGGGAGTGAATTGAGTATCTATAAAAATTTATATTAAAAATAATTATTTATAATGTTTCTCCAAAATATAATCTAATATTTATTGTAGTAAATTTTTAAAAGTTCTGAATGTTCAATTAATTTCTAAGTATATTGATTAGTTCTCAACTAAACTAATATAAAGATTAGTATAATGTTTGAAATCAACCTACTTGTTCAAAAAAGATATGAACACTTGTTAAACTAACTATCATATTTCTATTTAGTATTTTGTGACATGTAATAAATAGAGATTAGTTTAAAATATAAGTCAATGTCAAAATAGATATAAACAATAGGTTCATTCTGAAGATGAGACTTAGTCCTCTCAACATGGCGATTACCTTCAACCTAGTAGCTTAATTTAATAAATAGTCTAATATAGACCCTGGATTGTGGTTCAAAATAGAACACAATGATGTTCCAGTCACACCTGACCTCTACAATAGTTATTCGTGGGAAAAAACTACAAACATCCCACACATGAACTCTTCTACTATTCTACATTGGATACCAGAGTAAAATAGATAGTGAGTCTGATGATATCTACATAATGTAATCAAAAGAACACAACAAAGATATTTATATTTAAAAGAGATTATAAGTCTATGTGTGTCATTTTATGAAGCCCTGGACTCAGTTAATGTATGAGAAATGATGTTTGAGTCTTTTTCTGGATGCAGGCTTCACGAATAGACTATCGTAGCCTTCTATGTGTGAAAAGTTAAGCTACATGATGCATGGATGTTTAGTGAAGTCTATCAGGTTTTTTCTTCTATTGTGGATCTCCTCGTATGATATTGCATCTAGTTCATGGGATTCAGAAGAAAGCTTGTTAGATATAGGATTTGGAAGTTATTCTACTATTTTCACTACTTAGCATATTCCTTGGCTATCAATATCATCTTTCAAGATCCACCTTGTAATTCATTTATACTCCATAGTCTAGTAGGCATGATGATCTCCTCACATGTTTGTACCTCATGACATCTAATAATAGTTATACATTATACATTAAATAATGCTAGGAAAATTAATTTTTCTAATGATGACCGTTAGATATAAATTTTAATAAATAAATTTGAAAATAATTTATGACTATTAGTGATTCATAAGTATCAGTGACTCCTTGGATTCTTTATGTCAACTTGGTCTATGAAAATTGGTATGCCATCATCGGTTTGACATCATCGATCATTCATCATTAGTCTCTCATCATAAGTCTCTCTTAGTTGGTCAATCAACATCAATGACTTTGAGTATTGTTGAGTACTTTACATTAGTTTGTGCTATCGGTCTGTCAGAGCATTAGTGATTCGTCATCGGTGACTCATTTTTTAGTATCGGTGTGTCATCCATCACTGAGTCGATCATCTGTGAGTCGATCAAAAATGAGTCGATGATCGGTTAGTTGATCATCAGTGAGTCCATCATTGGTGACTCATCCATTTGTGACTCACCCATCATTGACTCTTAAATTGGTGACTCATCCATCGGTGAGCTGTTTTGAACTAGCAGAGGCAGAGAATTTGAAAAACCTATTAAGTGTCTATCTTATATAAAATACTACCAGATTATGTGAAATTCATAAATATAAAAATATATACACTAGTAAACATATTAAAGCATTAATATAAAATGTTTATTGATTAATTGAAATATATTTTACAGTATGACATAATTTATTAACTTAGATATATTCAATGAAATGATCACGTTTAATTATTATTTAATATAAGAATTAATAAGATCATTAGATTGACATGATTTGTGATTTTGAAAACCACTATTTCTCAAAGGGTCCAACAATCTCCCCCTTTCGGATAATCACAAATCCATCAAAAATCAAGATGTTATAGAGGCAATATATATATATATATATATATATGACTATATATCAGAGTAGGTTCATTTAAATTAGAGTTGATTGTATCAGAAGTAATATATATATATATATATATATATCTCTTATGTAGAGTACATGGCTTGTTTTCTATGCCAGAGTTTCTCCCCCTGGGATTATTAATTTTTTATTATACCTTTAATTCAACGTATAACATTATCCCCCTTTGGGATGAGAAAAAGGTTTAAGAGAAGGAGAAGGAAAAATGAGAAGAAATAGAAAGAATATGAGAATCATAGTGAAGAAAAAATGATTTTCATTAAGGTTGAAGATAGTACAATCAGTAAAATAAATGAACAAATCCCTATCAAATAAGCATTCTACCACTAATGGATTGGATTTTGAGGTGATTTACCTTTGTCTGAAGTATCCACTAGAGGTGCAGGAGGTGGTTTTGTGACAGATGGAAAAGGTGGTCTTAAGACAACACCAGGAAAGGCAACAACTCTAGGGACATTGGACACAAGGGTGGGTCACCTTTCGGAAAATCCACATCTATAATGTTTCTCAGTAACTACTAGTCAAATCTGAGAGAGATACTATGATACAATCATCCGAGTAGGATGGTGATAGGTTGTTCAAATAGAAGTAGTAGGTGGAACTACAATGCATTTAGCTTTGTATATGCAAGAACAACGTTAGAAGTTTGATGAAGTGATTAATGATCTCACCTCCATTTTGCATAGCCATCTTGAAATCATCCTTAGTCCCTATAAATATATATAGACGAAGAGTAATGTTCTTCAATTATTCCACTTGATTCATGAAAGCTTGTTTTACAAGAGGAATCGTGATATTTTTCAGACAAAAACATGATGTTATTGATGATATCATACATGGTATAGATCTTGGGAAAATAATTATCCTTTTATCTCTAATATCTTTCTGACAAAAAAGGCTTCATTTGTGCACTACATTACCATGTTGTAAAAAAGATAGGTATTTCTATAAATCATTGCAAGAGTATATTTTTTTGGATCACTCTTAAGATTCTTCAGTTCTTCCCTCATCAAATCCCTAAGAGACTCCAAATGAAAAAAATATCCTTGTTAACCCATGAACTAGATAGACCAGACATCATTTGGCCAAGTTCCTCCTTCAAATTCTTCAATTCTACGATCAGTAGATGATTCACTAGCTTCATAAGAACAACCATCACACCAATGAAAGTTGCCTTTAAAAATGATGTCTGATAGTTCAACTCACTTCTCATCCTCATCACTAATTCACTCAGCTATGTATTGTTTTTAATGATTGTCTCGACTATATTAATGAGATTATGTTGAATCTCATGAATCGCCATCCTTGAAATTTTATCAGCCTCATCATCTTAAAATACTCATAGAAGTAGGGTTTTCACTTCTAGATCCATCTGAGGATATCACTGATTGACAAATATAATCTTTTAATTTCTCTAAATTATCTTAGTGATATTTTCACTAGGAACTCGTTTTACTACATTATCAACTATAGGAGGTGAAAGTAGTGAAGGTGGTGTAATAGGTTCTACTTCATATTGAGCATTTGAAGCCGAATGATGTGTTGAGATCTCCTCATTTGAGTTATATTAAAACTTAAATAGCACGTATCTTGGATATCTATTCCACTAACATGTACATGTCCAGTCATTGGACTCTGCTGTATCATCCCATGTTCTTCTTCTCTAAGGCTCAGATACCAAATAATATTTATCTTCTTCATCATCCTGTCCTCAAGACAATATAATATTTCTCGAAATAGGTATCAATTAGGATAGAGGTTCTACTTTCAATATAGCCACATCATCTTCTCCAGGAACATCCTCAACCTAAGGCATACATGCAACTTTATCCCCATCCTCTTCCTCATGACCACCAACCATATTTTCATTCAAATCGAGAATGATTTCTTTATTTTAGACATCAGGATTTTCAGGACTATCATCATTAAAAGAATATCAATGATCAAAAACCTCTAATTCAACTAGATTAGCACCACCCTGTTCATCAGCTCTCTCAGTAGCTCCATGTACAATGTTCATCACTGGATCTGTCACCCACTTGTTAACCCACTTTTAATGAATCACTGACATTCTCATCACCACCTTCCTCATCATAATCATCTTCAGACACTTCATCTCACTTACTTATATATTCTTCAAAGCTACTAACTTCAATCTCTTCCACATCCCCATGACCTAAAAATGGCTCCCTTACGGGTAGATCCAATAGTGGACTAGCAAGCCCATATGACATGTCCTTTGGGATAACAACAATATTAGGATCCTTCATTGTCATCAATAAGAGACTCTTCTTCTCTTTCAAGCTCTGCCTAAGCTTCCTCATCAAAGTAAAATGGTACTTCACCTAGTTTTAGGCCTCTATCAGCTTGATCCTTTGGTCTTGTTAGATGTTAAATCAGATTGAAATCTTCATATAGTATTTCCTTATCTAATACCCATAATTTCATCCCATGTTCCCAGAAAATATTTATTCTCTTGAAATTTTCCTTATGAAGGAATAAACCACTACATGAACTAATCATTTCATCTCAATCATCCACACATACCAACTGCATTAGAATTTCAATGATCATCTGGGATAGTAAAAAATGATGCGTTATTGAAGGTATTTATCATATTATAAATATGTAGCATTAGGAACCAACATATATTGTTTTTTAACCCAATCTTCAACAGGTAAATCAAGAGTAGAACTTGATATGTCATAGTAAAAATATTTCACTTCATTGGGAAGATCAGATATTGAATGAACATAAAGAGAAATCTTGACTCTCCATCTAACTCACTGGTAGAAGCTCTCCTCGATTATTCACTTTCAGTCAGCTCTATTAGAGCATCCTCATATGAAAAAAAATCATAGGAAGGAATAATGTAAACCTGATAATCATCATAGATACCATCATGATAAATTTCCAAGAATTCACTCCATTACATTGAGGAAAATGAATTATCTTCTCCCGTCATTACTGAATTAATCCTTCCATCCTCAACTCCATCTAGGGATATCTTAAAATTGAGATAGAACTCATGCACATAATGGGAATAAAAAAGGCCTCTCATTGTTCAAGAACCAACTTTTCCAACCATGATATTCCTGCACTCTCAACAAAATCAAAATTCCAGATTGAAGCTAACCAGAAGGTACTTCATTCCCAGTTATGACAACTCGGCTTCCCAAACCAATCATTGAATTACCAACAGACTCACCATTCTAATTCCTAGTTGATTGGGATTCACTCGCCTCTTCCTTCAGGTGCTACATTCTTTCCATTTTTGAATATTATAGTCTAAAAGATGTTGAAATTTCATGGGTAGAGAGGTAGAATGTCGATGAGGATAAGTTTATATGGAAGATAGGGAGGTGGGAGGTTGAAGTAGACTAAAATTATTTTATCATTCAGGGACTTTATATCATTAAAAATTGAAAATTGTTAAAAAAACAGAAAACTGTATTATTTTACTAAAAACTGAAAGAATTGTAAAAGGGTCCTTAAAATGTATTTCATTCACAAAATCAGTATTACATAATCAGTTTCAAGTGATCGGTTTCATAGGATCATATTTACAAAATCCATTTCACAAGAACAATTTGACCTATTAGCTTCACTGATCGGTTTCACCGGATCATTTTCACCTAAACACATTGACCTGATTGGTTTCACTGATCAGTTTCACTAATTGGTTTCAGCTGATCGATTCTAATGATCAGTTTCATTGAAGTAGTTTCAAAGATCAGATTCACCTGAATGGTTTCACATACTGGTTTCTCCTGATAAGTTAACCTGATCAGTTTTTACTGATCGGTTTGACATTATCTTTCTCACTACTCAGATTCACTGATCGGTTCCACATGATCAGTTTCACTGATCGACTTCACATGTTCCAGTAACATAGAGAAATAGATGTTAATAATGGTAATAGTTTTAAAGAACATTAGAAATTTATCATTCCTAGTTCATGTCTAATGTATATTATTCTCTCATAGTTTAAGGGTGTGGTGAAAATGTCAGCAAGTTGATGCTCAGAGCTGATAAACTCAAGAGTTATATCACCTTTCTGATAATTATCTCTCAAAAAGTGATGTCTTCGATACATATTTTTCATATAGAATGAGAAATTATATTTTTAGAAATTTTAATATCACTTTTAGTGTCCTATTTTATGATGATATGTCTGAATTGAAATCCATAATATAATAAAGTGTGTTTCATCAATAAAATTTGTGCACAGTTACTACTAGCATCTATGTTCTCTACTTTAGTAATCGATAAAGCAACTTAATTTTTCCTATTACTACACCATGATCTTAGAAACATCCCCAAAAATTTAAATGTTCTAGAGGTACTCTTTCTATCTAAGTTACATCCACCAAAGTCAGCTTCTAAATAACTAACAAAATCAAAAGGTTTTCCTCTATGATAGAACAATCCTAAATTAGTTTTATATTGTTGTACATGAAAACTCTTTTAACAACATTTAAATGTGATTTTTTACGGTTTTCATTAAATCACGCACACATACACACAATAATCATAATATCATTCCTACTAGAATTTTTGTACAACATGCACAAATCATTCTTCTGTAATAATTTTGACCAATAGATTTACCATTTTTTTAAGATCTAACTTACATGTAGTAGTCATATAGGATTCACTGCTCATAATTCTAACAATCCCATATATTTTCAAATGGTCTATAATGTACTTACATTGATTTATAACAATAAATTTATTATTTTGAAATATTTTTAATCCAAGAATATTTTTAAGTTCACCCATCAAACTCATTTCAAATTCAGACTGCATCATATTTGAAAAATCATGACACAAATAACTTTTAGAAGATCCAATGATAATATCATCTACATATATTTATGCTATTAAAAATTCTTTTGAAATAATTTTTTATAAACAATGTAGGATTGGTAACTCCTTTTATAAAACCTTTTGTGTAACGCCCTGACCCCAGTTACCCAGAGTTGGTACATTATTACATAACATTTATTTGATATAATGAAATCATGACCTGAAATACCAATCAGTTTAATAGCCTTGGAAAAACTAGATACAGTAAAGAGTATTACATTACATTATAAAATGAAAAACTAAAAAACATTATTTCAAAAGGCCACACTCATATCCCCTCAAACTATCTCTATAGGTCAGTAATAAAATACATTTTCACATCCTGGGAAAAATAAAACATATAAAGGGGTGAGATTAGATTCTCAGTAAGGATAAGAATATAGTAGAAACATTCATAAATAAGCATAAACATTTAAGCCAATTTATGAGAATAAAACAAAAGCCTTTTAAACATGAACTTCAGCATAATATGGCCAAGGTAAAAAAAATAATTCAATTTTCATATTCACATGGATATTCTACGAGTCTAATAATCACATGAAATATCAATATCCACATTCATAATGATGGAATGCATAATTCCAGACATCATAACCACATAGTCAAGGCCTTGTGCCATTACTACAAATATGATTTTGTCAAGGGCTTGTACCAAGAAACTAGTTTGTCTCATGATACCTACCGATGAATCGAGGAGCTATAGAGGGCTCCACCCGTCACATAATTAGACCAATTAATTCATAATATGAAAAGGTTTAAACATAACATAATCATTTGTATTAAACCTAGCATATGTAATGCCAATAATTTATCCATAATACATGAATGGTATAAATTGACACATACATATTCAAAAATATCACAAACTCATCAATACAATATGGATGTTTTGTATCATAATAAATTAAATTCAAACAAGCGTAAAATCCATCATATGATATTGACAAATATGAAATCAAAACCTTTTTTATAGAAATATCTCTTTCTATTTTGGAATAATTTATGAGTCACATAATTATAAAGGAAACATTTATTTTTAAAATATTCTTATATGCTTGTATGGGAGGCTTCAACAATGTCATAATGGAGAAAAATAGTTGCACCCTCCTTATAAGATAAAAAAACATTCCTACCTTAATTTTGTCGAAAAGGACATAATGTACCTTGTTTGGAAAACGACTGAAAGATTCCTTTCAAAATCATATATGAAAAATTAAGGGAATAAATTACTTTACCCCAGTGGATATTAAATAGTAAAAATGTTTTGAAATACTTTTTTAAGAAAAATATATATGTTGATGATAAAGAGGTCCCAGTAGATAATTACATATAAACAACCTCGAATAATGAAGAGATTATCAAATTAAACCATAATTTGTTCTTTTCCTTGGTCAAGGGTATGTTAAAATACTTTATAAAAGTTAAATAACTATTTTTAAATTATAAAAGAACTATATTAATTAATATGATATCATATATGATCTTCTAATATTTCATTGTTAATGATATTTCAGTAGTATAATTTTTTCGGGTGTTAACTGATTTGTTTTCTTTTATATGCTTTGTTACATAAGTAATGTTTGTTATGGATAGGATGTATTTTATTAATATTCAAAATGATATTAGGTATTCAAACAATATTTTTAATTATCAAATGAGAATTATTCTTGAATGGATACGATGGGGAATGAATCTCATCGCATTCATGGAGACAGTAATCTGGGCGTATGCATGAGAAAAAATATCATTCTTTTGATCTTAAATTAATATATAATTTGATGGTATATCATATTTAATGAATCATTATCATGTTATATTTATTATTAAAATCAATTATACATCATTATTATACCCATCCAAATAATAATATATTGAATAACAACTACACCACGACATGGAGACGTTAAGCCGTACGTACACACATATGGTGACATGTCATTCATAGAATGGATAAAATATTGAATATGGTTATACCATTTTTATAATAACATTATAGTATATAGAATATACTAAAGTAATTATTTTATAATGGAAACAATAAATAATGAGGAAGTCGATGAAAAAATAACATCAAAGAGGTGATGAAATATTTACCTCTTCTTCGGGTTCTTCCTTCTCATTTGATCAAAAGGGATCCTTAGGATGGTTTTATTACCAAACGATGACCTATAGAATAAATGTAGGATAGTTGAGAGGATAATTTTTCAGGGTTTGGCTGAGCCAAATGGCTTTGAACAAGTGAATTAGAGAGATGCGGTAGAGCCCTTTTATAAAAGGGGTGAGGGGAACCTTATGAAAAGATTGAAATATTATTTTATAATAAAGGAATTTTCAGATTCTAATGTCTCCAAAATGAATTATTTGATGTTTGAGGTGGGTATGGGTCTAAAAACTCAGTACAAATAGGTTTTAGACTGGTTTGGTCAATATATTAACCATATATTTTAGATTTAACTCTTAATTAAATAGTTTGACATTTACCATGTCTCTTTGTATTTTTATATTATATGGTTAATAAACAAAGTATAAACAACCAAGAGAACCCCATGTGGTTAATTAATGATAAATATATCATTATATAAGTCTTCTTATTGAACCTTATATTTTTAGTATTATTATGTAAAACAATAATATTGTATTTGTTTTAAAAACAAATTTATGTTAATTTTGACATTATTTAATAAGTAATTTTTTAAAGACCTAAAAAAACTATTACATAAAAATAAATAGATTTAATAAACCCAAAAATGTCATATAAACCTAGAAATTTTTTTTAATTCATTAATTGACTCTAATTATATTTATTCGGATTTTTAAAATATTAATTATTTTAATCATTCATTAATATGGGAATTATTGTATCATCATTGTGTCATAAATAAAATAAATTATTTTTTGTAGAAAAATAAGAAATAAAATACCATTATGTAATAAATCTTGTTATATTTCTAATGAATATTTATAGTCGAATTTATATTATGTATAACCCCATATTAAAAATGTATTAGTTATAAAACATTGATTTTAACACTTTTAACTCATCTTTGAATTAAATAATAATAAATGTCCTAATCTAATCCAAGTGGAACTAAATGATAATATATTATTACTAAGGTTTTGTTTTGTCTAATATCACTTATCCAATAGAATTAGGACATGTGTTAAGGTAATAATAATATCATTTTTACCATTAATTAAACAATTTACTTTTAACCGTTGTAAATAAAAGTAAAAAGTTAATATCCAGCAAATTTTTTCATCTAATTGAACCACTTTTTAATTACTGATAACATCTATGTCTCCATGATTTTTGAAATTCAACTCATAGATGAGGTAAAATTTAGTTTTCTGTAAATTTGTTGATGCTCCCAGGAGGTGGGTTAATGAGGCTAAATAGTTTAATAAAAATTTTATATGTCTAATATTACTTTAAACTGACTCCAGTGAATTAAATTGTAATTATAAAGTTATTATATATCCATTTTGACATAAAATAAATTTAAATAAAATAAATATAAATTATGTTTTAAACTATAACTCAGTGTTTTTCACTATTCATAAAAAATTGAATGTTTTTAGAAAAATACCAAAAATTCACCCTAAGCTAATTTCAATATTAAAAATCCAAAAATGAAGTCCATTTTGAAAGATAAAGTTTATAAAATTTAAATATATGGGTATTACTACTCAAAAATTCTTGTTTGATTGGTTATGGTGTGTTAGAACTCGAAGTTGCGTACAACACACACTATTGTATTCTTCAAATAGAAGTGTACCAAGGAAGATTAGGGTGTTACATTCTCCCTTCTTCAAATAATTTCATCCTCCAAATTTCTAAAATATTAATAAAAATTATGACTGGGGTGGTTCTTCATCATATGTTCCTCAGGTTCCCACATTGCATCTTCCATCTCATTGTTTCCCAATAGAACTTTTAACAGACAAGTCGTCCTATTATTCACCACTTTTTCACTTGTATCAAGAACCTTGATTGAATCATGACAATATGACAAATCATGTTCCAGTTCTAATTCCTCATAGGTGAGTACATGCTTTGGGTCAGTCATTAGTTTATCAATAGTGAAACGTGGAACACATTGTGAACTTTGGAGAGACATGGTGGCACTGCCAAATGGTAAGAAACATCATTAATTCAATCTAATATTTTGAAAGGTCTGATGTACCTGGGACACAATTTTCCCTTCTTACCGAAATTTATAACACTCTTCTATGGAGATAACATAATTAAAAAATGATCCCCTACATGAAATTCTATATCCTTCCTTCGGTTATCGTCATAGATCTTTGGCCTATATTGAGCTTCTTTGATGTGGGTTTGGATTACCTTAACATTTTCCATTGTTTTCTCCACAAGTTCTAGGCTGACATGTTTTCATTCACCAACATCATCCCAGCAGGTAGGTGTGCGACATCTCTTTCCGTATAATGCTTCATATGGTTCCATCTAAATAATTGAATGGAATCTATTGTTATAGGAAAATTCTACCAGAGGTAAATATTGATCCACCAAACCTTGAAAGTCATGTGGGCATGATCTCACATGTCTTTTGAGGTATGAATAGTCTATTTTTATTGTCGATCAGTTTGGGGGTGGTAGGCTGTGCTTAAATGAAGTTCAGTATCCAGGGATTTCTGAAGACTTTTCTAGAATCATGATGTATAATGTGGATCATGATCAGAATAAATCGATAGGGGTACTCCATGAAGTCAAAAGACATCATTAATATATAGAATTTCTAGACGTTCAAGTGGTAAGTCTTCTCTTATAGCATGAAAATGTGCAGACTAGGTAAGATGATCAACAATGACCCATATTGCATTATTCATTCTAGGAGTCTTTGGTAGCCCCATGACAATGTCAATTGTAATATTATTCTATTTCCAATCAGGTATGGGAAGGGGTTGCACGACTCTTCCAGGCTGTTGCATTTCTGCTTTCAGTTATTGAAAAACCATATATCTTGACACAAAATCTGAAATCTCCCCTGTTTTTTCCCACCAAATATGTTCATTCATATCTATATACATCATAGTGCTACCAAGGTGTATAGAGAAATTAGAACAATGAGCATCATCCATCAATTCCCTTTTTAGATCAGGTATATCAGGAACACAAAGTCTCTTCCCAAATTTCAAAATTCCATCTTCAAACACAGAGTCACTCAATCTCCCATAATTCACAACATTAATCTTCTTTTTAAAGTAATTATCATCGGTCTGAGAACTCTTTATCCTCTCTAGTAAATATGGTTTGGAAAACTTTTGAAAAAGCTTGGATGTTTCACCTTCCACGGTTGTCCTCATGTCCAACATTACTAGATCCTTGTTTATAGGAACCTTTTCAAATCTCATCTTGTTCAAAACTCCATGATCCTTTCGTCTCAAAGCATCTTCAATCTTACTTTCCTTCTCCCAGTGGTACATTATAGTGAAATATTAATCCTTGAGTAGTTCAAGCCATCGTCTTTTCCTCATGTTGATTTATTTCAATGATAAAATATACTTCAAAATCACGTGATCAGTATATATCTCACATTTTTCACCAAAAATATATTGTCTCCAAATCATAAAATAAAATATTTTAGCTGCTAACTAAAAATCATGAGTGGGAAATTTATGATCATGAATTTTTAGCTGTCATGATGCATAGGAAATAACTCTATCAGTCTACAAAAGGACACAACAAAATCCTTTCTTTAATGCCTTACTATAAATAACAAACCCATCATTTTCCGATGGTAGATTCATGATGGGATCATTGAATAATCTTCTCTTCAGTCCTTCAAGTAATTTTTCACACACTTTTGCCCAAACAAATTTAACCCCTTTACATGTGAGAATTGTTAATCGGCCAGCTAACCAAGAAAAATTCTGGACGAAGCGTCGATAATAACATGCTAATCCAATAAAACAGCGTTCCTAGACTATACTTGTCGGTTATGGACATTCTTGGATAGCTCTTTTCTTTGAAGTATCAACAAATATTCCATTAATAGAGTCAAAATGGGCATGAAATGAAATATCTTGAAGCCAAAATTCACAGTTTCTAAGCTTACCTTATAATTCATTCCTTTTGAAGGTCTTCAAAAAATGCGCAAGTGATATTCATGATCTTCATTTTTTTGGAGTATACCATGATATCATCAATAAATAACACAAAAAATCCATTAAGATATTCCTTGACAACTCTATTCATTATATCCATGAAGATATAGGGTGAATTATTCAATCCCAAAGGCAATACTATAAACTCGTAATGCTCGTACCTGGTTCGAAATGATGTCTTCGGAATTTCATCCTTCTTCACACCAAACTGATGGTATCCAGATTGAAGGTCAATCATTGAAAAATATTGAGCTCCAAGAAGTTGGTCAAATAAATCATCAATGCGAGGAAGGTGTTCTTGTTCTTTATTATTATAGAATTTATCTCCCTGTAGTGAATGTACAACCTCATATATTCATCATTCTTCTTAAAAAAAGGACATGGGCTCCACATGGATGAACTCTAGGGATAATAAATCCCTTTTTAATCACTTCCTCTATATTTTTCTTTACTTCCAATAATTCCACAGTGTCTATTCAATAAGGGGACTTTGATATGGTCCTTGAACTAGTAATTAACTCAATGGAAAACTTAATTTCTCATTCTGGAGGATGTCTAGGTAAAACCACTTGAAATATATCACCATACTCTTACAAAATATTTACATCCTATATTTGAACATTCTTTTCATCACCCACAGTTATTTAATTCTCTTCCTCATTAATATCTAAATTTAGTTGAGCTACTATGGTTGGATATAGATAAGAATTATGTGGTGATGATTCTGCTCGAAAGATAAGGTGTTCATTATCATCATCATCAAAAATAGTATCCTCCTTATTCTTACAATAAATTTTTGCATCATGGTCTGAAATCCAATCCATACCAAAGATTATATCAAATTCAGTCATGGTTATGATGATGAGATCAACATATTATAAAAAGTTATATGCCCTAATGGGGACTGATTCACAAACATTTGTTGCAATGATACTTCCCTGATGAGTTTTTACTGACAAATCCCTTATCAGATCAAATTGGAAATATTTAATTTTCTTAGAAAACTAGGATGATATGAAACAATGTGATGATCCAAAATCAAATAAAGAATTATCTAAACTTTAGGAAACCATTAAATTACCTGCCACCATGTCTTTTGGAGCTTTAACTTCAGCAGTATTGACAACATAAGCATGCCCCTGATCCCTTGGACTTTGATGAGGTAAGATTCCTTGGAACATAGGAAATTAATTTTCATAATGATAACTTTTTCAACAATGATATCAATCAACATTGAAAGCCTCCTTCTACCCCTTGCAATCACGAGCATGGTGGCCTTTTTCACCACATTTGTAATAGACACCAATTATTTTCAAGCATGAACCAGGGTGGTTCATCCCACATTTATTGTAGGAATGGTTATTCTAATTCTTCCTTCTTCCCCTTATTTCCATTTCTATATTGTTCAGTGGATCTCTTATTCCCTTTCATTGTTATAAAGTCGTGCGACTTAGAGAATTTCTTTTCTGTCTTGATAGCACATGAGACAATGTCATTGTATGACAAGAAGGATTATGAGACTAATTCTCGACGGAGAAATCGTTTTAACCCATAAAAGAAACACTAAATCATACTTATTGGGTTCCATATATAATCTTCTACATGCCTTTCTATCCTTGTAATGTTAGATTCACACTTTATGACATTCTCAACCTCCTTTTACTTCAGACTCAAAAATTTTCATTCCATATCCGCTCGATGGTCATGAGGAAAGTATTTTTCTAAGAAAAATTCTTTAAACTCCCTCTATTCTATAATTGAAACTTCATAATCTTCCTCTGTGTTTTGAATCAATGACCACCATTGATAAACATCTCCAGTGATGCTGTAAACTACAATGACAACATTTTCCCTTTCAATACTCCCTAAGGTGTGGAATATTTTATCTAATTAATTTATCCATTTCTTAGATAGTAATGGATTTGTCCCCACCCCATTGAATGTTGATGGTTGTTTACTCATTTCGTGATCTAACATTGATCCTCCTTGATGTGGATACGGTTTTTTATACGGGTAAGTTTATTATTCATAACCTGAGTGAGTTTTCCCAGTATGGGGATAAGCTGATCAGCACCAGTTGCATCACCTGCTCCACTACAATTTTCTTGATTTGAAGTGAAATACCTACATGAATTCCGTGCATTGTTACAGTTTCCATTCCTTTCACTAGGTGCCATTTCTAAACAATGGCATACAATAGATTAGTTTATGAATCACAATACATAATTAAATAATTACAACTTACTTAACATAAATTGTACATTTTATGGATATAATTCATAATCATAAAAAATGATTTATTTGAGAAGATATATACTCATAAATCATTCATAACAGTTTGTAAATAAAACGAGAATTATCCTTATAATATCCACCGGGAGTGTTGTTACCAAGAGTGCAGTAAGGCTCATTGTAATGCAATAGTTCCCATTCGAGTCTAGATCAAAGAAGTTTTTTTGGGTTTTCCACCAATGTACATCTGTGATAGAGCCACCTCTAACTGCTGATATCCATAAATGGATGTATTCCCTGGAAAAATCACAAATTCTCTAAAGAACCAAAATTCTATGATGTTATTCTATACAAATCATTAAAATATATTTTAGGGTAATGTTATCTAATCAGTGTTTATCTAAATCTAAATTACATGGATTGTACTAAACATCCTCTAATATCGACTGTAATGCACTGACCCCAATTACCTAGAGTCGGTGCATTATTATATAACATTGGAATGATACAAGGAAATGAATTACCAAAATACAAATCCGGTTAGTATCCTCGGAAATAATAGATACATTCATGAGTTTTACATTACATTATAAAATGAAAAACTACAATAATAATATTTCCATAGGCCACACTCATATCCCCTTAGAGTATCCCTGCAGGTCAGTCATAAAATACTTTTCACATCATGGGAAAAATAAATCGTAGAAAGGGGTGAGCACATATGCATAGTAAGGATAACAATATTGCAGAAACATTCATAAATAAGCTTAAAATTTTAAGGCAATGTATAAGACTAAAACATAAGACTTTTAGACCTGAACCTCAGTATAATATGGAAAATATGAAATCAAAAATTCCATTTACATATTCAAATGGAAATTATACTAGTTGAATAATCACATGAAATATCAATAGCCACTTTTATGATGATGTAATTCATAATGCGAGACATCATAACCAAAAAGTCAAGGCCTTGTGCCAAGAGTACAAATAATATTTTTCAAAGGACTTATTTCAAGACACTAGTTTTTCTCATGTTACCTACTGATGCATCGAGAAGCAATAGTGGGCTCCACCCATTTCATACTAAGTCGAATTCATTCCTCATATGAAAAGGTTTAAACATAACATAAACATTCATATTAAAACAAGCATACGAAGTGTCAATAATTTATCCATAAGTGATGAATGATATAAAATAACACATCCTTAGTCAAACATATCAGAAACCCTTCAATACAATATGGATTTTTTGTATCATAACAAATTAACATCATACAATCTTAAAATCCATGAAAGGATGTTGAAAAAGATGTAATCAAAACCTTTTTTAGAGAAATATATCTTTCTATTTTGGAATAAATTAAGAGTAACATATTTATAATGAAAAAATTTATTTTTAAAATATTTTTATAAGCTAGTAAGGATGCTTCGACAATTATATAATGGCAAAAAATAGCCACACCAACCGTATAAGATTAAAAACACTATTAACTAATTTTTGTCAAAAATGTCATAAAGTACATTGTTTGGAAAAAGATAGAATCTTCCTTTCAAAAAAATATGAGATGAAATAAGGGTATAAGTAAAATTACCCCATTGTTTTGTAAATAGAAAAAATTATTTTAAATACATTTTTATGAAACATGGATGTGGATTATAAAGAGGTCCCAGTAGATAATTACGTATAAACAACCTCGGATAACGAATAGATTGTGAAATTTACCCTTACCTTGTATTTTTACTTGGTCAAGGGTACGTTAACCTCCTGTATAATGGTGAAATAATTGTTATTAAATTATACAAGAACCAGTTAAATTAATAAGATTTCATATATGATCTTCTAATATTTCATTGTTAATGATATTTCAGATGTTTCATCGTTTTGGGTGTTAACTATATCATTTTACATTATATGAATTATTACATACATAATGTTTTTATGGTTCAGTTTTATATTTTTAATATTCAGAATTATATTTATTCTTTTAACATTATTTTTAATTATCAAATGAAAATTAGTCTGGAATGGATACGATGTGGAATGAATCTCATCACGTTTATGGAGACTGTAATCCGTACATACGCAAGAGGGAAAATATAATTCTTTTCATATTAATATAATATATAATTGGATGGTATATCATATATACAAATTCATTATCAGGTTAAATTTATTATTTAAATCAATTATACTTCATTATTATACACATCCAAATAATAATATATTGAATAACAACTGCACCACTAAGTGGAGACGGTAAGCCGTACGTACGCACAAACGGTGGCATGTGATTCATAGGATAGATAAAATAATGAATATGTTTTTAAAATTTTTATAATATCAACGTAGTATATAAGAGATTCTTGAGGTATTATTTTTATATGGAAAAAATAGTGAAAGTGGAAATGGCAGATGAATGGATCTTTAAAGAGGTGAGGAAATATTTACCTATTCTTCGGGTTCTTCCTTTTTATTTGATCAAAAGGGCTCCATAGGATGGATTTATTACTAAAGGAAGGCCTCTAGGTTGAAGAGAGGAATGCTGAGAGGGTATTTGGGCAATGATTGTACAAGAAAAATTGTTTGATGGTGTGAATTAGAGAGAAGGGGAAGTTCCCTTCTATATGAGGGGTGAGGGGAACCTTACGAAGAGATTGAAATATTATTTTATAATAAAATAATTTTATGTTTTTAATTGCTAAAAAATGACCTATTTAAAGGATGAGGTGCGTATGGGTCGAAAACCTCTCAAAAAATAGGTTTAACGTAGGTATGGTTCACTATATTAAACATATCATTTAGAATTAACACTTAGTTAAATTGTTTAACATTAAACAAGTCCCTTTGTATTTTTAAATTACTTTGCTACTAAACATACCATAAACTTCCAATCAAACCCCAAGTGTTTCATTAACAATAATCCAATCATTATATAAGTCTTTTGGATAAACCATAGATTTTTATGATTATTATATCAATAAATAATATTGTTTTTTTACAAAAAAATCATTTATGCGAAATTTCACATTATTTAATAATTGATTTTAATGTTCTAAAAAGATTATTACATCGAAATAAATGCATTTAATAAACCAAAACATGTCATATTAACCTAAAAAATTAGTGTAATTCATTAATAGTCTATAATTAAATTTATTTGGATATTTATAATATCTATTATTTTAATCTTTCATTAATAGGGAAATTACTACATCATTATTGTGTCAATAATAAATTTAATTATTTAATGTATAAAAATTATAAATAAAATACCATTATCTATTAAATCATATTAAATTTATAATAATTATTTATAGTAGAATTTATATTATGTATTACTCTATATTAAAACATGTTTAGCTATTAAACATTGATTTTAACACTTTTAACTCTTCATTGAATTAAATTATAATAAATGTCATAATCTAATCCTTGTGGACCTAAAGGATCATATTTTATTATTATGGTTTTTTGGTAGAATTTCACTTATCCAATAGAATTATGACAAATGATAGGGTAATAATAATATCATATTTACCCTTAATTTCCATATTTACTTTTAACCGCGGTAAATAAAAGTAAAAAGTTATTATTCACCAAAAAAAATTTCATCACATTGAACCAAATTTTACTTACTAATATAAATTGTGTCTCTCACATTTTTCAAATTCAAATCATGGAAGTAGTAAAATAATGTTTTATGTAAATTTTCAAAGTCTCCTTGGAGGTGGGTCAAAGATGGTAAAAAGTTCAATAAAATTGTCATATATATAAAATCATTATAAACTAACCCCAATGATTTAAATTGAACTTATATAGGTATTATGTATCTATTTTTACATAAAATAAATTTAAATAAAATAAGTAATTATCTAAATAAAAAATCGGTATTAAACTATAACTCATTGTTTTCACTATTCATAAAAAATTGAATGTTTTCAGGAAAATACAAAAAATTCACCGTAAGCTAATTTTGATATTCAGAATCCAAAAAAAAGTTTATTTTAAAAGATAAAATTTATAAAATTTCAAAAAGTGGGTATTACTATTCATAAATTCTTGTTTGATTGGTTGTGGTGTATTAGAACTCGAAGTTGCGTACAACACACACTATTATATTATTTAAAGAGAAGCATATTGTGGAAGATTTGGGTATTACATTTAGAAATAAGTAAATTAATCAATATGTCATACCAAGCCATTGGAGATTGTTTCAAACCATATAATGATTTATATTACATGATAACATGATCTTGAAAAAGAGGATTTGTAAAGACCAAGGGTTGTTCAACAAAAAAATCCTCATTTATAAATACATTTAAGAAATCAATTTTATCATATATTTGACAGTGTTTAAAATACAAGTGTTCTTCATAATAAAGTATTATTCTAATGGATTTATGTCTAGCTACGTGTACAATTGTCTCTTCATAATAAATTCCTTCTTTATTATATCCTTGATCTTCCAACCTAGCTTTGATTCTAACTATATTTTCAGCTTCATCCACTTTATTTCTAATCCGAGATTTGGATCCTATGGTCTATGTATCTTTTGGTCTAACTAAAACCTTCCAAACATTATTTCATTTAAATAGTTTAAACTCTTCCTTCAAATCCATTACACAATATTCACAATTGATTTCATAATTGATATTTTTAGGTTTATGTTGTGACAAGAATGGTTGATGATCAACATGATTTCCCAAAGAGGATCTAGTTTCTGTTCTTCTATCTAAATCTCTTACAACAACATGTTTGGGAAAATTTTAAGGGTCATAGTTTTTCTAGTAAATATGGGACTAGTTATTTCATATATACCATTTTGATCTTGTTAATTTTGGCCAGATTGAAGAGAAATTCCAAAACTATAAGTTTTCACAGATTCCTTTATAGGATGATTTGAGGTTTTTAAATTAATGTCTAGATTCGACATATCCAATTCAAAATTTTCTAGAGAGGTCTTAGGATCATGTGGATGTATTTCAATAAACTTGACATTTACAGATTCTTACACACATTTGGATTTCTTATTAAAGACACTATAGGCTCTTCTTGATGTAAATATCCATTGAACATTCATTTATCAATTTTGGAAGCAGATTTATCGATATTATATTTAGTGTTAATAATATAATAAATACTTAAAATCACATTAAAATAACATACATTGGGCTTCCTATTATTCCACAACACATAGGGAATTTTCTTAATAATGGGTCTGATTAAGAATCTATTTATTATGAAACAATTTGTATTAATAGCTTCCGCCCAGAAATAAATCAATAGGTCATATTCATTAAGAATAGTTTGGGAAATTTCATGTAGGGTTCTATTTATTTTTTATACCACACCATTTTTTCAAGGTTTCCTAGGGGAAGAGAAGTTGTTCCCATATCCATTTTATGAGAAAAAAGAATCAAAGTCTTTATTTACCAACTCACGGACATGGTCACATCATAAAGATTTAATCATAAGTCCCCTAATATTTTCTGCTTTCCTATCCTACATGGTAAAGTGAGAACATGATACACATTTGTGAGAAAAGAAAATGTTCCATGTATATGTAGAGAATTCATATTCAAGAACATAATCATAGTACATCCTATTGAGGCATTAAACCTTAGATGGTTTAAACTAATCCATGTAAACCTACTCAAGCAGTTGAGAAGTAGTTACTTATTTTTTTGGTTTTAAAGATATTTATATTTCTTCCCTTTTTAATTAAACAATTTCTATTTTATATATTAAGATAGTGTACATTGAAATTTCCTAGTCTTATGTGCCACAACCAAGACCCTTTATGAAAGGCACTTAGACAAGAAACATCCTGTGAGCCTAGTGTGTCAAAAAATTTTGCATATAAATTATCATTCTTAAGAGAACTAAATAATATGTTATTATTGACATAAAAAACATGTCATTGGTAATTTATAAATTTTACATTAAATCCATCATCGAAAAATGGAGATATGCTAAGAAGGATATACTTTAGTCCATCAATATAAAGTACATTGGTAATTGAAATAGTGGTAGGGTTACCAATCTAGATTAGGACAAGGATTTTTCATTTATCATTACCACCAAATTTGACATGTCCATCATCAATTTTGATAAGACTTTTAATTCCTTAGTATCCCCAATTCATGTGTCTTGAACATCCACTTTCCAAATACCATGGATTTCTATAGGAGATCTTTTGGTAGTTTACCTTCATAATTGTTTATCCAAGAAATGATTTTGATACCCATATTTTTATGGGTCCACAAAAATTAGCGATAAAACCTATAGGAACCCCCAATTGTATTATGGTATTACTATATGAATAATATACAATATTTAAAAAATAAATTTTTTTGTCCTAATGATTTGGATACAATTAAATAATTATTGGAACATGAACTTGCAATAAAATTCAGGTTTCTAAAGAATGAATCAGATTATCCATATTTTGTTATAGAATTTGTCTTGGATAAATTCATTTTCACTGGATTATAGAATATCTGAGAAGTGTACATAGAAGCTATATGTTTACCGAGAAATTCATTAAGTGTAGTTTTCCCATTGGAAAATTTTTCTTGTCCTTAATTTATTGCTTATTATTCATTTTTAATTCATTGTTTACATTTAGCAGTTGAATTTTTTTCTCTTTTTCAGTTGTAAGTTCAAATTATATAGTTTCAATAAGAGCATGTTGTTTCTTTAAAGATTTATATTTATCTTTTATCTAATTAAATGTTTCTTCCATCATATTCAAATAATCAAAGAATTCATCATTTCTCGTATTCATTGACTCAGTTTTATATTCAGAAAAATAATAATTTTGAAAAGGAGAGTCTAAAATTACATGAGAAGTGTTTTTCATAAAACACATATCAGCAATATCATGTTTCTCATCATGAGAAGAGGCTGAATCACTGGATATATCATCAATGGCACTCCAGTTGGCCTTCATTTATTTCTTATACATTCTATCAATATTTCCATACTTATTTTTATATTTTAGGTTTGGACCAATAACATTTATATAACCTTTCCTTTTACATTCATGGAAAATTATCTCTTCTAATTGATAATTCCCCTTTCAATCCTATATCTAATATCCCTTGTCATCATACATTCCTCTATAATAAGGATTTTTTGAAATCATATTTTTCCTATATAATTTCTTGACTCTCCTGGCTATCTGGGACATTTCTTCATCACCATCAGAAGGTGATTCTTTATTACTAGTGCTTTCAAAAATAGCTTGAACTTTCTCATAGTAATTACATTTAGAGGTAGTTGTCTTAAAGGCTATAGACATTATTTATGGTTCATTCTATTCTTGATTTACATTGAGATCCTCTTTATACATCATTACTTTCAAAATCAATTCCTTCACAGACATCTTATCAATAACACATGATTCTCTTATAGATACAGACGTCCTTCACGATCTCTCTATTTAGCGTCACTGAATCCTCATTATCAGCTCATTGGATATAACTTCTCTTACAAATGAAATAATGGTACTCATAATTTCACTAAACATTAGATATATATGAAAAATAGTTTCATGAGGCTTCATTCAAAAATTATCATATGTAATAGTATAATTATTTAATCTCATTTCTTTAATATTAGATGTTCCCTCCTGAGAAATAGAAAAAGTTTCTCAAATCTCATGTTCAGTTTTATAAGAAGAAATTAAACTAAATTATTCATCTCCAAGCGCATAGTATAGGGAAATAATTTCAATACATTTATTTTTATAGGAATACATGTTAGGTTTATCCCATGTGTTTCTTGAAGTTCCAATAATTTCATATTTGTTTTCAATAGTAGTGCAGATTTCAAATCAAAAATTTTTCAATATATTTTCATTTTAATATTCCACTAATCATAGTTGGTTCCATTGAAAAGTAGTGGTCTATTAGTATTATCTCCTTATAATATATTATCCATGATTTAATTTGTAAAATAATTTTTAAGAGGTAAAAATTTATAAATAAAAAAAAATTGTTTTCTTGGAAAGACAAATAAAATAAATGTTGAAAACCTATTAAAAATGACACAAATTTAATTTTCCTTTTATACCAATTGTTGGTAATATTAGATTACCCATGTTGGGGTGAATTGGATATCCAAAAAAATTTCTGTTAAAAATAATTCTATAAACATTTTCCCCAAAATATAATCAAATTCAGTTTGTAGTGAATTTATAAATGTCCTGATTGTACAATTAATTCTTAAGAACGTTTATTAGTTCATAGATATATTAATCTAATGATTAGTATAACATTTGAAACTAATATAATGGTTCAAATTATATATAAAAACGTTTTAATCAAACTATCAATGTTCAACACATTATTATGTGAAATGTAATAAACATAGAGCAGATTAAACTAAATGGAAAATGAAATGTAGATATAAACAAGTGGTTCAGTCTCAAGATGAGACATAGTCCTTTCTACTAGCTGATCACCTGAAACTAAGTAGTTTAATTTAATAAACATTCAAATCCACACCCCGGACCAGAGTTCACAATACCTCACAAGGCAGTCTAGGTCACACATGACATCTACCACATTTATTCATGGAAAAAACAACAAAAAAGTAACACATGAACACTTACACTATTATATGTGGGATAAAAGTGTAAAATAGAGAGTGAGTTTGAGGATATCATGTATAATCCTATTAGATACATGAGATATTGTTTGTGTACGTTACAGTTACAAAAACTGCTAAAAATTTTAAATAAAAAGAACAAAACAGAGATATAAATATTGTATATAGTTTGTATGTCTATGTGTGTTATGTAGTTATGCAATGGACATGGATGATGTAGTATAAATGAGGTTTGAGTCCTCTTTTGGATGTTTTCTTCAAAAATAGAGTATCATAGCCCTCCAGGTTTGAAATGTTCCGCTCCATGAGGTTTGGATGTTCAGCGAAGTCCAGTATGTTTTTTGGTTTTCTTATTGATCTCCCCGTATGTTATTGTTCCATGTTCATTGTAGTTGGATGAAAGATTGAGAGTTATAAGAGATGAAAGTTCTTATACTATTTTTACTTTTCTGTATATTCCTCATCTGTCCATATAACCTTTCAAGATCCACCTTGTAATTCATTTATACTTTGAGGTCCAACAAGAATGATGATCTCCCAAGTGTAGGTACCACGTATTGTCTACTAATAGTCCTACAAAAAACATTAAATAATGTCAAAAAAATGAATTTTTCTAAATATGACAATTAGATATAAATTTGAATATATAAATTTCAAGATAGTTTTTAATACTACCGTGAGTCATAAGAATCAGCGACTCCTTGGCATCGGTCTTTCATCATCGGTCTGTCATCGTCGGCCTGTTAGCATTGGTTTATCATTAGTGGTCTGTCCCCATTGGTCTGTCATCACTGGTCTGTCATCACCAGTCTGTCATAATCAGTCTCTCATCATTGGTCTGTAATCATCGATGACTCCGAGTATTGGTGAGTTCCTTACTTTGCTTTCTGCTGTTGGTCTGTCAATGCATCGGGAAGTCACCATCGGTGACTCATCTTATACTATCAGTGTGTCGTCCATTGGTGAGCCGATCATCAATGCGTCATTTAGTGCTGAGACGAACTTCAAGAAGTCTATCATAGGTGATCCAATCATCATTGAGTCAATCATTAGTGACTCATCCATTGGTGACCCATCCATCGATGAACCATCCATCAGTGACTCATTCTTCAGTGACTCGTCCATCGTTGAGTCATTTTGAACTATCGGTTCGAGAGACTCTGAAAGACATATAATGTTTCTGTATTACATAAATCACTACTAGATTAAGTAAAATTCATAAAAACATGAATATATAGATTGGTAAAATTATTGAAGCATGAGTATACATAGTTTATTAATTTATTGAAATGTATTGTACAAAATGACACACTTTATTTAGATAGATATATTCAATGACATGATCATCTTAATTTATTAGTTAATATAAGAACTAAGAGGATCGGTATATTGACATGATTTGTGGTTATGAAAACCACTATTTATTAGAGGTTTGAACAAGTCTTAATGATCTCATGACAAATTAAACAAAAATGATATCTTGGTTTGAGTTTATATAATTTTTGGTAATTTTGGTGTCTAGAAAGTGTTTATTTTGATTGAAAGAATGTTTTCACTATGGTTATCTGGAAATTCAAGTAATTATCATGTTTAATGAGAACTCATGATTATGGATTTTAAATGTTTGGAATGTGACAACCAAGAACTATCAAATGAGATACGTGAAGCAAATGTAAAGTCGATTTACTTTACCTATTTCTAGAGTTTTATATTTTTTGTGTTTAGAATGATTGTAATATTATTCATTAAATTATTGAATAATTTATATTCTGATTGATGTTTTTAGATTAATGTATTATCTCACTATAGGTGGAATTATTCATATTTGAAAACTTATTATAACTTTTTTGTTAATAAAGATGTATTGATCTAACCTTCTATCACATGATATGCTAACACTTCAAGAATAAAAAATAAAACTTCATTTCATTAAATTAGAGATGAAGTGAAAATTATTCAGGGAACAACCAACAGTGATATTGTACTAAAATCAAGTCATTATTTCTCCTCAGGAAAAAATAAATCAACCTTAGTTAAAAGAACTTGAATCCAAAAATTATATCCTAGTACCCTCAAATTAGATAAATCAGATAGTACCTTAAATCATGACAGATATATGGATTTCTGGAAATTAAGTATCTCTAATCTTTGTTCTCAATCACTATCCATCAGAACATGATGGTTATATTTCTCTTCAATATCCATGTTTTCATTTATCACATATTCTCTCCTAAGTGGAAGCCGAGTGATAAGTTAATTTGGGTAAAAATTTTGTGTCTATATTTCATTTTTGAAATGATATTTTAGTATTAATTTTTACAATGTGGCTTTCCATGAATGAAACTTTCAAGTATTAAACTATATATAACCCCAACACATTGTGAGGCCGAAATTCATTGGGGGGGGGGGGGGGGGGTTGATTGTGACACCCGATATTTTATGATATTTTATTTAATTTCTTCGAAGTCTTGTATAGTATGCTACATCAATAATATCTTGAGTTATAAACAACACCGTATTAGATTTCATTATACGAAACAATATTCTTAGCTTGCGTTACATGCATGAGTGACCTCAATCGATTGCATACATTGTATGCAATACCGATCTTCACTAAACAAAGTTATATTATGAATATATTATTTTTAATGGGATACTAACTCGCCATTATGAATAATACTTTACAGTTTTTGTATTTTATATAACCTTCATTTTAATATTATTTACTTTCTAGACAAGATATAAAAAAATTGAAATTTTATGATAAAAAAGTATTTTTCCAAAAATTTAGTTTTAACACATTTTGATGGAACACCAATTTTAAATTTAGTTTTTAAAACTTTTATATATTATATTTTTAAAAATAATTTTTTTAAGAAGATCACTTAAATTTACTTTTGTTTAATTTTTGTATTTTTCAAACAAAATCCATATATTAATGAATAGTAAAATATAATGCATTTTAATTCAAAATTCTCTTTTGCATCTAATTTATTTATAGAGTTTGTTTATAATTTTAATTAGTTATAAATTTTAAATAGATTATTTTTTTATCATTTAATCCAATGTTGTTCATTGGTAGTAATTTAAAATTTAAATTGGACATAAAAACAGGAAAATATTTTGATATGTTTATATTTCCAAAATAAGAACTTTTTTTTAATTTTAAAACCGAAATTATTTTTAAATTAATATCTATAAATTATGTGATTTGAATTATAAAAAATATATTCCATATTTGAAATCAGTGGGTCCAAAATAATTTAATAGGATACTTTTATATGAATAGTTGATTTAGTAATTATTTTTATTACCATGGTTAATGGAAAATCAGATAATTATAGGTACAAATAATGTTATAAAATTACCATAACACCTGTAAAAATCCCATAGGATGAATAAATTTGAACATTATCATCTATGGTTCTAAATGGTATCACATAATGGCCACTTTACCATTAATATGACTTGAATATAAAAAAATAATGAATGTGACAAAATGTTGAACACTAATTTTATTTAAGTATATTAATTTAAATTTATGTATTACAAGGGAATAAAATTGATTATATGTAGTCTATTGAAATATAATAGAACTACTTAATCATATTAATTTATTTATAATTTTTATGGATTAAATAATTATCGTTAATGAAGAATCAATAGTTAGGGAGAAATTATTTTATTAATATAAATATAATAATAAATGATATAAAAATTTTAAAATAAATATAATTTGAGCGAGATGATGTCATATACTAAATTCATTGATGAATTTGTCATTTTAGCTATGGTTTAATGGTGTTTTTTATAACATATCTCTACGCAATAATATTTCTAAAATGACAACTAATGAATTGTTTCAAAATTGACACATTTGATATTTTAAATAATTAAAATTTCATTAAATTATTTAAAATTGATAAAAATCTAAACATCAGAAAAATAAATTGGATGCTGTTAAATATGTCACCAATGGTGCTTTTATGGATCCTATGGAATTTTATAGTGACTATATTGACACATAGTGAATAAAAAGACCTGTTGCCTGGGTAAGAGTAAAATGACTTAATTAAGGGTAAATAAAAAATTATAAGGATTAAAATAAAACCAAAACATGTCCAATGAAATTATAAAATGAATAAGATTCAAAAATTAACACAATATGATATATTTTTATATTTTAAATAGACACCTATACATTAAAATAAATTATATAATATTTAAATGAATGATAGTTACCAAATATCACTATCTGGTATTTTAATATCATTTAATTGCCCATATGGGGATAAAATCAAGCGATGAACAAATATAAATGACTATTTTGATAAAAAGGAATCCATTTTCATTGTATAAATTTTATTTTAATTTTCATAAATTATATAATTTACATAAAATAATCCTAAATTCTAAAATAATATTTATTCAATTAACATAAAAATAGAATAAATTATTTTAATAATAATAATTTTGTAATATTTTTGATAAGTTAATTTTTCTAAATTTTTTTAAAGATCTATAAGAAATATTATATATATGTGAAAGAATTATATTATAATTCCAAACATTCCTTATATTTTTTTAAAATCATATTACATGAATAGTTTTAAAATTGGAAATAATAATATCTTATTGAATTAATTAAATATTAAATTATTTAAAAAACTCAACAATTTTAAATTATCACAATGGGATAAGATATGGAAGAAAAGTAGATATAAATTTCACTTATGGACAATTTTTAATTATTTATATCTAGAATAGTCTTATTATATTTCAATATTTTGAGAGTTTCCTAATGTGCCACTCATCTCTCTTTTAAAAAAAGAATCCACTCCCACATTTCCTGGAACCACCTTGAGCCTTCTATCTCAACAGAAACCTACCATTTAACCTATTAAAAAATTTATTTAAATTCTATAAGACATGGTTTTCAAAAAAATATTCATCCCAATTGTCCATAACAAGAGATCCAAACAATGTCTAATGAAGAAGTGGTAATTGGTTTACCAATTCAATTCAATTTATTTTCTTCTTCTACATCATCATTCTATGTCAATTCATAATAAAGTAATAAATACCGTATATTATACATGATTAGATATTATTATAATTATGGTAAAACCTTATACCTCCTTCTATCCATCATATGAATAACAATAACACTATGCGTCAGTATGAATGACTTATCGTCTCCCCGCTGTGGTGCAATTTTTTTTAAAAATAATTTATTAGGTCAGCTATAATGATGTGTATAATGGATTTAATTAATTAATTTAAATTATAATTATTATTTTTAACCAATATACCATAGAATTACATACTATTTAACCACTAATAGAATGATACTGTCTCTCATACATACGTATGGCATACTATCTCTACGATGTTGTGTGATTCATTTGCCATGTTTACAATTCAGGAATGATTAATAAATTTAAATAATGAGTGAAAATAATAATTATAAAAAAAATTCATGAATAAAATTCATCATATTCGTAACAAAAATGACTTACATATGAAAAAAAAGAATGAGAAAATGAAGCAATAAATACCCAAAAAATGGTAATATTTAAATACTATTAACTAAATGACATAATAGGATCAAATATCATATCTTAATTATAGATATTTTCCTAGAATAATTTAATAACATGATTTGACCATTATAAATTATTTAACCATTATACATGATGTTACCACACCCATGACTAGTGATAAGTACAATGTAAGGGAGAATTTTGTAATCTAATTTTTATCTGAGATTGTTTACATATAAATATTTACTGGGGATATATTTATCATCCATGTCCATGTTTTCTATGAATGTCTTCATAACATGTTTACTATTATTTTATGTCTTTTTTAAGCCATTTTTACCCATTTTTTACTTTTATTAAACGCTATGGAAGGGATCTTTCTTTTATTCCATACGAGGTAATTTTTTACCTTTCTTATACATGTACGAGGAGAATGTTTTTTTAACTTCTACAACATTAATGGATTTTTACCCTTTCATAACAACTTATTTCCTTGACGTTCCCCCTAAAATATTGTTATGTTATTTCTACAAATAATTATTTTCTTTAATATTGCGTTGCATTTTGAGGAAGGAAAATGTTTTTGAAGAAAAAACATATTTTCCTCAAGAATTTATTTCAAGTTTTTTATCAAAATTATTTTCCATTTAAGATGACACTCTTAAATAGGGATATGTTTCTATCTATATTATTACTATAATTTTATTAGGCTATTAATGTAATGATATTTTATCTCGATTATCTTATGATGAAATGATGCTTAAGAAACCCATTTTATTTCATGGGGTATGCTATGATGAATGATTGATGTTTTTGTGGAACACGAAAGAATAATATCATTTTGGGGTTGTTGGGACCTATATCATCATCCAATGAATTGGGAAAATATTTATATCTCCTGATATATATAGGACTGGAATTTCAGGTAATCCAAGTTCAGAAATACATGAATGGAACAACAATTAAACCCAGTTCATTAATGAACTTTGTCCACTATGATGGTCTTTGAAGCAATGTCTTTGCTACTATGGAAATCATATTATGTTAATAATTATTTCGACAATTCTATGTTTTATTATAAATCTATTTTATCATGGTTAATGTTTCTTTATGATCTATTCCTTATGAAATTCAATGATTTATTTCATGACTCATTATTTTTATATTTTAACTTTATGTTCATGTTTTTAAATGCTTATGTATATGGTTTGTTTTATATTCTCTATGATTACAGTTACTAAGGATTTTAGATCACCCTATTTATTTTCTCATTAAAAAATGATATAATAAACTAATTTAGGTAGGAAAAAAGGGATGATCTTTATGGGAGATGTTGAATATCTTTCACCATGTTAAAAGTTTATGATCCATGTTTACAAAGTAAATAAACAAATATGATTTTGGGCATCAGTTTTCATAATGTATTATGCATTACAACAATGAAATGAAATGTAAATTTATTTCAATATTGGTTTGTTATAGATGTTATTACATAGAAGGAGGGAGGAATGAATCCGATCCTTGGGAACTCTCACATGTGAACTTTGGCTGAGTCATGGCTCTCCACCCAAGGGCTTCAGAAGGAAATGGCTACCGCAGGGGATGGTGGTGTGTTCACCCCTGGGGGTGTAGGCACCAATGTAGTGCTTTGATATGTATCAATTATATTCCACTAGAAGTAATTCTAACCTATTATTGTTGGTATCATAGTGAAATTTTAGTTAACCCTTGGAAATTAGGATGCACAAACATTATTGTGGTCCGTAGAGATACTTATACAGAATTTCTAGTGATGTCTATAAGGGTTAGTATAACTATATGTTATAGTCATATAATTATGGTAACAATCATGAAAACCCATGTTTTAAACCTAATATGATATATTTTTAATTTTTACCCACTTGATTATATAATTATCCTAGAATTATTTTTACCTTTCACAATATTATTTTTGGGTTTTAAACAATGGATTTAAACTGAAGGAACCATGTTAATGATCAATGCAAGAGGAAATGAAATTAAATTTTTCTAAAACAACCATATTTTATGGGATATGTAATGAAAAATCATATTACTATACAACCAAAATCTATGAATCATTCCGGATGTCCAAATGAGAATAAATGGGAACAACATTCTATTTAGAACTTAAGGAGGTAACACCAACCAACATTTAGTGGTCTTATGATCAACTTATTTCGGAATAGTGGATCAGTACCATTGAAAAGAAATTTTCCATCATTCACTATTAAAAACATGGAAAATTGATTTTTACTATTTATCATTTAGAGAGGGAAGCAGGCCAGTGGTGGGCTACAATTAAGAATAAAAGAAACCAGGATGAAATTGAATCCATGGAATGGGAAAAATTCAAGAACATATATTTTCATAAGTAATTTCCTAAGAATCTAGAAACGAATATTGAGAATTATTTCCTTGAGAATAAGCAAAATCATGATGAATCTATTGGTACATATGAGGAAAATTTTCCAAGACATCCACGGTATGCCTCTAGCTTTATCATCTAAACTAAATGTAGAATTGATCAATTATTCAGTGGCTTGACACCAAGTCTTCAAAGGGAATTAAATATATGATACATCTGTAGCTATAAAGTTATTGTGAATTATGATATCAAGGTTGAAAAAGATATTTTGGTTACATATCCATCTCATAGTTTTGACAAGAAACAGAAGATGTAGTTCAAGGGAAAATCTCAAAAAATGGTTAAATTAGATAAATGTTTTTTTATGCTCAATGTGTGAATGAAGCATAGTGGAAATATTCTTAATGGGACTAGAAAATATTTCATGTTTGGAAAAGAAGTAAATCGAGTAGTTAAGTGCCTATGTAATGGGGAAAATGTTTCTAATTAGGTGAACAGATAAAAAGATGACAGAGAACACACCGCCAACACTCCAATTCTAAAAGTGCAAGAAAATTTGAAATTATGATAATCAATTCCATAATCAAAGGGTTAATTATGATCAATGTTGGAACCCTCTTAAGGAAAAAGGAATAGGGGAGTGACATGCGATCACTATGGGTGATATTGAGTATGAAATAGAAGTGGTGAAATGATTAAGTGTTTATCTAATGGGATTCAAAAATAGGGTTGTGGAATGACATTTATATAATTAAAGAATATTGGAATATCCATGTATTGGTATATTGAGGTTTCCCATAATTATATGGTGCTGGAAACCATGAAAACTGATTGAAATATTTTTTTAAAGAACATGATTTGAGAATAATGAATGTAAAAGGAGATAATGAGATTTTTGATATTATTAATGGGCTCATGAATGATATGGAAAAATTTTAAATCGTGGTTTGAGTGTATAGAATTTTTTTTATTTTCTTTTTGTGTGGAAAGAGTTAATTTTGATAGAATTCATGTTTCCACTCTGGTTTTATAGTAATTCATTTCATTATCATATTTCAAGAGAATAAATGATTAAGGTATTAACTTATTTGGAATTTTATAACAATGAACTGCCAAATGATATATGAGAGAAAAAAGTCAAGTTGATTTAGTTAACCTCATTATAAAGATTTATATGTTATATTATTTGAAGAATTGAAATATTACATATTTATGGATAATATAAGTTATATTCTAATTGATGTTTGTTATATTAATGTATTATCTCACTATAAGTGTACTTATCCATATTTGATAACCTACTCAAACCATTTTGTTGAGATAGATGGGTTGAACTATCATTCTATCCCATGATCATCTAACACGTCAAGAAATAAAAATTCAACTTCATTCTTTAAATTATATATGAAGTGGAAATTGTCTCTGGTACGAACAACTGTCAGATTGTAAGGAAATAAAGTAAGTATTTCTCCTCACGCAATAATTCACCAACTTTAGGAAAAAGATATTGAAACAGAAAATTTTATCCTAGTACATTCTAATTTTATGGTCCCTTAAATAATCATACATTTATGGATTTTTGGTATTTAACATTTTCCAAAACTTTATTCTATATAACTATCCATCAAAGCATGATGGATAAAAGTCCCTTTAATATCCTAGTTTTCACATCTCACATATATTGTCCTATGTGGTAACCCTGTGATTAGTAAATTTGGGTAAATATTATGTTTCAATATATCCTTTTTAAAATGAATTTTCAGTATTTCTTTTTATATTGTGGGTTCCATGAATGGAAATTTGAAGTAGTAAATCAATTATAACCTCAACAAATTTCGAAGGCAAAAATTCATATTAAGGGGGGGGGGGGTTGAATTTGACACCTTGTGATTTTATGAGATAGATTAATTTTAATTTCATTGTGGTCTTGTGTTGTATGATACACCAATATTATCTACTGTTATATGAAAAATTTTATTATCTTATATTATACACAACACTATTATTGGCTTCTATTACATGCAAGAGCGACCTTCCTCGATAGCATGGGTTGTACGCAATACCATGTTCCGATAAACAATGATATACTATTAAAATATTTTTATCAAATGTGATATAACCTAGATCTTTTGAATTTTATTAACAACATTATTAATTTTATATGACATTAAAATAATGTTATTTATTTTCTAGACATGACATAAGAACAAGTTCAAATTTTTACTTAAAAAATGTATTTTTTAAGAAATGTTGTTTTTTTACTTTTTAATGGAACACCTATATGAAATTTTTTTAACAAATTTATATATTCTAATTAAAAAAAATTAACACCATATTTAGAATAAGAACATAAAATTTTACTTTTTTTGGTTTTTTGCTATTTTTCTGATAAAATTCCTAATTTAATAAATAGTAAAAACACTACATTTTAATTTCAAATTGAAATCTTCATCTAATTTATATATATATATATATAGAATATATTTTTAATTACTTATAATGTGTAATTTGATTATGTTTTTATCAATTAAAAAAACAGTTTATTACATGTAATTTCACATTAAAATTGACATGAACACATGATAATCATTTAATAAATTTTTACTTCTTAAAAACTCGCTTGCTGGTTTTAACAACAGATATTAATTTTAAATTAATATCTTCCAATTATTTGTTTTGAATAATTCAAAATGGATTTCATATTTGGAATCAGTGGGAACAAATTATGTTAAAAGGTTACTTTTATTTTTGGGCATTATGAATAGTAATATTAGTAATTATTTTTATTTCCATGGTTAAATCATGTCATTACTCGTAAAAATAATGTTATAAAATTACATTAACATGTGTGAAAATCCCATTGGTTGAATAAATTTTACATTCATCATATATGGTTCGAAATATATTCACTTAAAGGCCACATTCCCATTAATATTACTTGAATATAAAAAAATTATTGAAGTTGACAAAATGTCAAACTCTCATTTTATATAAGCATATTAATTTTAATTTTTAGGATTAATATGGAATATAATCAACTATAGGTAGTATATTAAATGATATTAGAATTACTTAAATCATTGAAATTTATTTATAATTTTTATATATTAAATAGATATCATTAATGACGACTCAATAATGATGCAAAAATTATTTTATTAACAGAAATATCAAATATATTATATCTAAAATATTAAATTAAATTTAATTTGAGTGAATTAATGTCACCCACTAATTTTATGGATTAAATTGAAATGTTATTTATGGTTTAAAGGTATGTTTTTGGACATATCAATATGTTATGATATTTCTAATATGTCATCTAATGAATAGTGTCAAAATTGACACTATTGATATTTTATCTAAAATATATTTTATTAAATTATTTAAAATTCATAAAATGTAAAATTTGTAAAACTAATTAGGATGAAGTTAAATATGTCAAAAATGGTCCATATATGGATCCTCTTTCATTTTAGACTGACTATTTTATCCCTTAGTGAATAAAAAGACATGTTGCCCGGATAAGAGTTAAAAAAAATTAATTGAGGGTAAATCAAAATTATAAGGATTAAAATAAAACTAACACATGTCCAATAAAATATTTTGATGAGTAATAATAAACAAGTATCACAATATGATCTATTTTGAGTTTTTTAATGGACACTTGTATATGAATATAAATTATATATTATTTAAATCCATGATAGTTACAAAATATCGCTATCTTGTATTTCAAAATATTTTATGTGTCCACATTGGGATAAAATCAGGATATGAACGAATATAAATGTCTATTTTCATATGAATGAATCTATTTTCATTATATAAATTTATTTTTAATTTTTAGAAGTTATATAATTACATTAAAAGTATTTTCAATTCCAAGAGAATATTTATTCAATTAACAAAAAATAGAATAACTGAATTTAATAATATTAATTTTCATATATTTTTGATTAGTTAATGTGAATAAAAAATTTAAAGATATATATGATATTTTTTATATCTGAGATGGTATTATATTCAAATTATAACTTTGTCTAATTTCATTTTATGTCAAAATAAAGGAATAGTATTAAATTTGGCAATAATAATATCTTATTGATTTAATTGATTATTAAATTATTTAAAAATATAAAAAATGTTAAATAATCAAAATGGGATAAGATATGGCCAAAATTGTATTATAAATTTTATTTATGTGCCTTCTTTAATTATGTACATGTAGAATAATTATATTTTAATATTTTGAGAGTTTCCAAAAGTTCCCCTCTCCTCTTTTATAAGAAAAATACCCTCCAATATTTCCTCGCACCTCTTTGACCCTTCTCGCTCGACCAAACCATAACCAATTGTTCTATCAACATTATTTATTAAATTTTGGAGGTCCTTGTTTTCTGAATATTACAACCCTTGTATCCCTAAGAAGAGATCCCAAGGAATTCCAATGAAGAAGTGTTAAATACAATTCCTATTAAATTCAATTTCTATTCTTATTATATATCCTATTTCTTTATTGATTACATACTTAAGTAATAACTTTGGTAAATTATAAATTATGAGATGTTATTATAATTATGATAAAAACTTTTAAATCATTTTATACATCCTATGAATAACAATATCACTACGCATGCGTACGTACAGCTTATCGTCTCCACACTATGGTGTAATATGTTATTCAAAAAAACATTATTAGGATGGATATATTGATATGTATAAGGGATTTAAAGAATTAATATTAGATTATAATTATTATTTATAATTAATATACAATCCAATTACATAATATTTTAACTTCAATAGAGTGATACTGTCGCTCGGGCATATGTACGACCTACCATCTCCATGATGTGGTGAGATTCGTTCTCAACGTTAACAGTTCACGAATGATTATAAATTTTTTATGATGAGTGAAAATAGTAATTATAAACTATATTTCATTAATAAAATTCATCAGATTCATAAAAACATTACTTACATGGAAAAACTTGAATGAGAAAATGAAGAAGTTAACACCTGAAATAATTATAATATTGAAATAATATTAACAAAATGATATAATAAGATCATATATGATATCACAAATATGGATATAGTCCTATTATAAGTTCAAAACGAGATTTTACCATTAAATATGTGGGTAACACACCCTCTATAAATAAAAAATATAAGGTAATGGATAATTATTAAATCTCATTTTTATCTGAGATTGTTTACATGTTAGTATATACTCCATATATATTTATCGTCCATGAATATATTTTCTAAAAATGTTTTCATAAAATTTTAACAATTATTATATTTATTTTTAAATTCATTTTTATCCATTATTTACTTTTAGTACATTATATGGATGGAATATTTCTTTTTTTTTACCATACACCATACTTTTTGACTTTTCTAGTAAAAGTACGAGGATAATGTTTTTTAACTTGTACAGCATGAACAAATACTTACGATTTTATAAAAATTTGTTTCATTTATGTTTCACCTAAAATATTACATGTTAATTTTCACATAAAATGATTTCTTCTAAAATTGTGTTTCATTTGGTGGAAGAAAAAAGTTTTCTTAGAAGAAAGCATATTTTCAAAAACAATTAATTTCAAGTGTTCTATAAAAATTATTTTCCATATAAGATGATGATTTTAAATAGGGTAATGTTTTTGTCCCTATTATTATAATGAATTTATTGTTTTAATAATTGAGTTATATTTTATATAGATTATGTTATGATGGAATGATGGATAGAAAACCCATTTTATTTCAGGGGTTATTCTATAATGAATAATTTATGGTTTTGTGGAACATGTAAGAATGATTTCATTATAAGATGGGTGGGATATATATCTCCATCCAATTCCATGGGTAATGATTTATATCTCATGAGATAGATAGTACTTGAATGACATGTAAATATGGTTTAGTAGTCAATGGCTGGAATAACATGTAAACCCAATTTAGTAATGGACTTTGTCCACAATAATGGTGTTGAAAAAAATGACATAGCTGGTATAGAAATCATATTTTGTTCTTAATTGTTATACATTGTTCCATGTTTTATGCTAATGATATTTTACCTTGTTTAATTTTATGTTATGATCAATGCATTATTAACTTCCTAGATTTATTTCATGACTCGTGATTTTTATATTTAAACATTATGCTAATATTTTTATATTCTTATTTTTATGGTTTGTTTTATGTTCTCCACATTTTCCCTTACTGAGTGTTTCATCTCACCCTTTTTAGTTTTTATTTTCCCCAGGATAGAAAAATGGTTTTAGGTATGAAAAATTGGGAAGATATTTATGGTAGATATTTAATATCTTTAACAATGTTAGAATATCATGTTCCATGTTTTCAAATTCAATAAACTAATACGGTCAATGGAGTCTATTTTCATCATGTATAACATATTCTACAATGGAAATTTAATTTCCATGTACAAAAATCATCGGTTGTTAAAGGAGTTATGGAAATGATATAAAAAAGAAAATAAAATTAACGAAAATAAAAAGAATAAATGATGGTTTTACCATATGAATTCCACTAAAAGAGAACCTCCATTACGAAATTTTAAATTTTATTTTGGGTGAGGAAATATTGTTAGAACCCAGGGGATTGTTTTGGGAGATGTATTCTGATGAAATTGAACAAACATAAAGGCTTTGGAGGAGTAGGGAGAAGAAGTTGTGAGGGGTGGTATTTGTAGTAGAGGATAGTTATTTTTTATTATTTAATCCATATGTTTATTATTAAGGATGATGACTATTGTTAGAGATTATTATATTGAATAAATAAAGTAACTCATTCATGTGAGTTCGATCAAATCGGTTATTACATCATACATAAATAGACAATGACGAAATAATTCATTTATTTGGCTAAATTGTTAAATATCCCAAATTATCATATTTCACTATTCAAAAACATTCATCAATTTATTCCTGAAAAATAACCATTTCAATTTTTTCTGTATATAATTCAAAAATATATTCCATTTAATGAAATAAATTTTAAAATTACAGGAAAATTAAATTTTCAATAAAATCATCATTTACGCGAAAAATATATATTTTGAAATCACAACTGATTTTATGAAACACTCAAAAACTAAATAATGTACAATAAAAATAACTTAAAATCATCTAATAAAAAATAAAAATATCTGAATATATTTGAAGAATTTTTTTTAAATAATTATTTTAGAAATAAAATTATGAATAAACACTTATTTTCTAAAAATATTCATAGTTAATTTTTAATGTTTTAAAAATTTAATTACTTATTCCCTGATATAAATATATTATATTCTAATTCATAAGATACAATTTTTTTTTAAATTTTCATGTGATATCTAATTAAATTAATAAATAGAAATTTAATATCATGGAATTGACATCTTAATAAAAATCTATATATTTAACTTTTAGCTGGATAATAATTATTTACATAAAAAAACAAACATTCACCCTAATCTATATTTGAAATTCCATTTCAAAAATTAGTTTTATTTTTTTCCATTTAATTTATACATATGTTAAATTTTATTATTAAAATATGTGCTCCATTAAAATGAAATACAACTACCTTTATGGAAGTTATAGAATTTTAATGCATAAAATTGGATTCATTATAATCCTATACCTTTAAAATAATATGGATGAATGTAAAAACATTTCATTTATAATTCATTTAATTTTGATATAATATATAAATTTCATAATTTGGTTATAACTATTCATTCCATCTAATATGACAGCTTGGTTATAACAATAATTTTAAAAATTGTGATATTCTATTGTATGTCATTGTTTATTAAGAATGGTTCTTTTTGAAACCTATGTTATCAATGAAACTAAATTTGAAAGGCGACATAATATAAAATAATGGGTTGTGACTATTTTAATAGTATTCAGTGTTCCACATGACCCTTTTTATAAATTTAATATCAGTTCTCAATTAAAAGACACACTTGGATTAATATTGGTGACACCATGTGTCAGAATGAGGTGGGTATGATTCCTAAACATTCGAAATAACATATGGATAATTTTTATTATGTTTTATAAAACCAAATGTGTTTTATCTAATAATAGTATTTCACTTAGGTTTTTTATAAACATTCTTTTGAAACTTGAAACACAATCATAGAGTCATGTCAATCACATTGTGATACAGTTTTACACGACACTACATCATGAAAATCACAAATATCTTATGAATTATTATCCAATATTTTCATGTCAATGGGAGAACATTTTCACGGTTTTTATTGATTAAATTTTTTTATCTAAAATGTACATTTTATACTAATAATAAACACATTGAGTCATACATATCACACCGTGTTTCAGCAGTATTTTTGGTTGGTTCTTACGCATAATGAATGCCGTATGGATCATTTTTCTATTGTATAAAAACAATGAAAATGAGTTTTATTGGTTTTCAATATGTCACATCATCTTTTATTACCAAAATAAATGTCAATTTTAAATAAAATTAAACACTTGCAGTTTTACCAATATCATTGTACATTAGATTGATGCGAGGTTGATTCATAATTGTCACAAAGGGCTGATGGATAATTTTATAATGAATATAAATAATTTGAATGAGTTTTATTAGTTTCTAGTATTTCAACTTTTCATTTTGTGGAAATTGATTTCAATTTTAAATTAAAACACCCAATTGTGAAGGTGATGTCTGTTTTGAACTAAAATATAAATTATAAACTAAAAACATACAATAAAATTCATACAAAGAATATAATTTATCTGATTAAGGTGTGTAAGATTGAGTATGTTATATGTTTTTTTTCAACTAATTAAAAAACAAGAAAAGTGAGAAGGTGTTCCATTATAATGGATTTGAAAACCCCTGATCCATAAAACACAAACATTTCTTGATGTATGCATTTTTTACATCCACTAGAAAGGTAAATGTTCATTCTTTTCTAGATTATTACTGATAGATGAATGAAAAATATCACATCCCAAAATATTTTTGAAAAGACAAAATAATTATTATATGAGAATCAAAAGAAAATTAATATACAAATAGTATATAAAATGATGAAAAAATTAGTTATATAAGTAAGATAAATTCAATTATTTATTATGGTTGTATACATCAACATTATATTTCTTTAATTTCATTATTTTAATTTCATCCTGAAAGTCCAATCAAGCACGATCATGAGTATCTTTCAGAAAACAACCCCAACCCATGAAATAAATTCCACATGTATATGTAATGAACTCTAATAATAGTAATACATTAATGAAATAAATTAAACATAAATATGAATAAAAAATTAACAAAATTTCAATTTTAATTTGAAACTATAAAATTAGAGACATACCGGGTAAACCGTATATCATATTGATTTCACGATCATAGCACATGGGTAAATATTTCATTTTGATAAAGATATTTCATTATTATTTCTGTGAAAAAAAAAATGTATCAACGTGATATTATTTGGGAATTAAAATTAAATGTATACAATATGATATGAAAATCCACTAAATAAGAAGTACGAATTCGTATCATCTTGATATATTTTTAAATTCTGACATTAGGTACACTACCCCTTAATTTATAGAGAAATATATTTCATCGTCTAAATATAAGAATTTTCTATAGTCATTTTAGTACTGGAAAAATATAAATCCATGACGGATTAATATATATTTTAAATTAAATTTTAATTATCTATGAAAATTCCTCTTTATTTTTTCTAATTTTTTGATGGTATACTATATCTCTCATAAATTTATATACATAATATCCAAAATATTTTCCATTTATTTTTTTCTCACAGTATAGACTCGATGAGAAAAATATTTAATTTATATATTTTTTTTGGTAGTGAAATTTTATTATATATTACCTCATACTTATCCACTTGTAGAAGTCAATAGGCTACTTTTGTGTTTGTATTTTCCTCAGGCTATGATATTCACAATATTCAATCACCTTATAATCATAAAGAAACTCTCATGAAAATGTTATATAAAATATATAACCTGCATTTTAGTTATATAATGACATATGGTGAGCATTGAAGAGAAAAAAATTGAATCCCATGTTCTGGTTTAATTGGGTATCTATGCAGTGAATCTATAAAATAAACCTTTTTTGTGTCGAATTTGACCACAATGAGTAGCCAATACTTCCTAAGAATGTAATATGTAATAAAAGGAATTAAAATATATTTTATATGATTAAATTCTAAAAATTTTCCCCTAAATCATTAGTATTAACAATGTTATGTCATCTATAAGTTTTCTTTTAATTGATTTGGTATGTTTTTCCATTATTACATCAATTTAATCTGACTCCATTTTTGATTGGTTTGTTAAATTAAAATGAAAACTAAGGACATTATATTTATGTTCATGGGGTAAAACCATCAATTGGAATTAATACAAACTCTAGAATAAAAATATAAATCATTTTTAGTCAGAATTAACAACTTAAACAAGCTATGGGAAAAACTAATCATGAAAACACACATCATCTATACATTTTAAATTTAGACTCCTAGAAATTCATACATGTTTATTTTATTTACCTTATCTAGAGAAATGAGGTCCTTAATTACCACTACATCCATTGTTTTCATCAAAATTAAATATTTGATTACATCCAATTTGTGACATTTCACCTGTATAAACATTCAATGTTTGTTAATGCTCTTATTGAATGAGTGGTGTGATGGTGCATTCAATGTTTTTAATCGATTGTTTAATCATGTATGAGGTTTTTTTACCATTTCTTTCACCACATTCCCTTTGAACTTATGTATTATCATTAATCGGAATAGAACATTTTCATTAATTGATATGGTTTTAGCATTAAAAATAAATTTGAAATGAATTCCATTTTGTTAAATCATTTTTAACATGATCTGATGACCTTGATATGAATGTTCCAATAGATTAGTAAAAAATATTAATATCTGAATCATAATGTGGAATAGGTATCTTGAAACTTGAATCATTATCTATTGTAATCCAAATTCTAACATGACCTATTGGAAGTGTTTTTTCATTAAACTATCTTCCTGGATATTGAGCATGGTATCCCTCTCAATAAGGTGATTGGTGGGTCATGAATGATATAATTCATAGTAATTTTTACCATGAATAATATTACTATAATAAATGTATCAGCGTCTAACTAATTCATATTTAAAAAAAATGAGAATATTAATTACCAAATCTAAGACAACCTTTTTAAAGGAATGACTAACCTCAATGCTAGTGGGGTTGGGTGGATCTCCACAAAGTGGTTGCCCATGAGTTTTTTATTCTCTTGGATTCCACTATAACTTTTTATATAAACTCAAACTAATAAGGAATATTTTACTAATGTGTAGATATTCAATCTAAAAACTCTCCCATTTATTTATCTATAACACCATGTTATTTTCGTTTCAAAAAATATATTCAGGGTGTCACCAAAAAAACCACAAGTCGAACACAACAATACTATTTTGGTCCCCTAATGGAAAATGAATGTAACATTTCATCAGGTACAACTCTTTATGATTCATGTTTCTTAGTTGGATAAAATAAATAGGAAAATTAATTCTCATTGTTATGCAATATTGTTTATATAAAATACATACCATTTTTTCAAGTGTTCCATACCTCGTCCTTATTTTTAGCACCAAATTTTAATTTCATAACTAGTTGGTTTTGTCAAAATGATTAAAACATGTATTTTAAAACAATTTATTTCCTTCCACAATGTACTTGTAAATATATCTCCTCATCATATCTAGATAACTAATCCCATTCTTTCTGGAATATTAGGTGTGCATACTTATGTGGTGGGTGCGTGTTTATTTTACCATCAGCATCTTTGGGAATAGATTTCATTATAATTGTGAGAAATCAGCAATGATCATAGAAAAAAATCATTAATACAATTTTATCATAGATAAATTCTATAAATGTACTCTGAAATGGATAATTAATAGTATGTAAATAAATCATTATTTATTTTTTTGTAAATTTTTGAAGGGATATAATAATATTACCACAATCTCTTCCCAAATATGGGTCATAAGTTGGGAACAACATGGTTCCATGAAGCTACATAAATCATTCTTCACAATAGAGTGATGATCACATTGATACTACAGAGAAAGGCCTTGTTTGTGTTAATAGGTTGTCCACATAATTTCCATCTGAATAAAAAATTTATTCTTTTTGTTTGCATTAACAATATTTGTGAATACCGTCACACTACGATTCTCTTATTCTTTCACTGAAATAAATTCTTCAACCCCCATCATTTAAACATGTCAAACATAATTAATATATTATTCCTCTATATTGGTTTCAATGACATGTTCATAACTTCATTGGAAATAAACTTAAGAAATCTTCATATACAGTTCAATGAGGTGTATCCATCTGTAATGTAAAAGACTACATTGTCAAATATATATTAGTAAGCGAGCAATAAAAAAAACATCGTATCACATAATAATGGTGTAAATAAGCCATTTAATTCACATAATATGGTAGAAATATCCTTTTCCATTTTTAAAAATTTCGTCAGCTCTATAACATTGTCTCATACATTATTATACAATAAATAGAGCTTGGTTAATCTATGATAGATGTTCCTAAGACAAAATCAATTTAAAGTTATATACATTAGATCTTGACTCAAAACCTAATAGTAATTTGATTATAGAATATTTTTCTTTTAATTATTCATTGACATAATATTCTTTATATTTGAGGAATACACCTATATTACAATTACATTATTCATGAAGTTGCAAAATTGATATCTCTCCAACCTAGAATGAGTGTAAGTAGGTTGAGGAAGAACATGTCTTTTTTCCCACAACACGGAAAGAAACTCTTCCAGCATTATCATGACAAACATGTACAACCTAGGCTTAATTTATTCCTTTATTCATCGATCATTTGGTAAATTTCCAAGGAAACTATATGTTAATTTTTTTTTGACATTCATGTCATCAACAAAATGTCTGACATACATGAAAATTCATGTATGGTAATTCAAAATAACTAATAAAAAATATCAACGGTTTTTCATAATGTTTTGGAAAATTGGTTTACCAAATTTAGTGAACATATATTTTACTTTCTAAATGATTTGATCACTTATTTTTGGATATGGTGTTGTATTTTCTTTTGAATTTCCATAAAATGATGTTGTCCAAGATCTGTACATATGTTCTCAATGTATAAATTTTTATTTTCCTAAAAATATAATCTTTATTGAATATTTAATCCTAATTGATTGTGTATTGAGATAGAAAATGGTAAATATTCTAGTCCATTTAAAGTTATATCCTGAAAAATTTCCCTTAGAAGGATATTCATTTATCAGCCCATACAACATGGAAGTAAATTTGAAATCATCATTTATATAAGAATCATACAATGTAACACCTGAATCCCACAATAGATTCAAATATTCAATCATTGGACCCAAATAAATATAAATATCATTAATCAATTGTCTGGGTCATGATATAATCATAGATTACTCAATTTATTTTCATTTCAAGCATAGCCACAATAGAATGTTATAATTTACCAACATAAATAGACATGTAATATGAGTGATGCACTAAAAAAAGGAATCACCCTATCTATAGAGAGCATGATACTATGATTTCATGAATTATTTGAATATTAACAATACATATGATGAAATCCCTTCCATTTAAGATAATCTTCCAGATGATAATGTTTCCCATCTTTATTTCATGAATCTGAATTCCACATTAATTACTTTATAGTGTCCACACTTCCATATAGGTGCATAACCATTGGAATTATTATAATGTACAATTAATATTTTATAGGAATAGATTCATATTTAATTTATCAGGAAGCACCACACTTTAAGAATTCATTAATTTAATTTTCCCATGTGAAATTGTATAAAAAATAGACCAGAATATATTTTTCTGATATCATACCCATCAAACGTATCATTCATTTTTCTTCATATGTTCATTTCGGAAGATCATTATCTTACGGTAGCATGTCATTCATGAGAGAATGTAGTCCAGTAAAACAAAAATAACTTAATCTATTTATATATTTTTAATTATATAGTTTTAGTATGATTGAAAATGTTTTATATTTAGTGTAACAATCATAAAATTGAATCATTGTATAGTTAATTATCATCTCAAACAATTTTGGACAATCAAATATTTCATCATCAATTGTATTTTTCATTTCATAAATACAATCTTCATCATCATTCACACCTATAATCACATACTTGATACAGTCTACAAAAGTTTACACTCTTGTAATCATATTAGATGATACATAAAACAAAGTGATGTACCAATCACTATTTACATTCTCATTTTACCAGTATTAATTTCGATATTTATAACATAGATCTATTTCATTAAAGATCAAGTGTTCTTTGAACTCCTCTAGAATAATTATTATCGAGTAACATTAGTATAAACACAAAAAAAAGGATTTTAGAAAGGCCATATGCATGATCTTTTTCATACATGTTGATGTTTTTTATGACATATTCACATTTCGTTTTCCAACAATTGACATCCATCAATTATATATTCATATCAATCATATTTGTTCAATAATATAATAATTCAGAATGTAAATTAATAAAATAAAATGGTCTATTAAAAAAAGTGGAACCCATGATTTGAATGTTTAAAATAAATTCATTATAATTTGAAGGAAATGGGTAATTGAATTTAATAAATGAATTGCTCCACTAGTGGTAGGATTTATCCTTTTAATTCATAAATAATGTAAATTGTTTATAGTTATAATGTCCTATTATTTTTATACATGGATATTATATATTTATAGATATTTTTTATTTTTTTACACAAACACGTGCGAGAGGACAATAACAGTTTTGTTCCTTTGGAAAAATGAAAACAAAATATAGTCTGGTGAAGTTAATTTAACATATCCCATAATGAACTTCCACATTATTAATCCTAAATAAAAACATTCATTATATCATCGTGAATGAAAACATAAGTAAGGGTGAGCTCAGATTCGCCATAAGGTTTAACCTGAAGGAAATGTAAGCATAACATGAGAATAAAGGAATGAAAATAACGGAATGACATTTAAAATCAGACACCGTATATTAATGATCATAATATTGAATCCTGAAATTAATGTTTGGAATTTCATAAGACATAGATCATAATATAATCAAATAAAATGATCTACAAAATTATAACAAAGGAATAAAACATAGAATTTGTGGAATAAACATAATCTTAGAATATCATATATCAATGATACCTAACAAGAAATTTGTACTATGATAATCTTGGGATAATCAATCCTTTATATACTTCAGGATTTGGATAATCTGTCATATACTATCTAGTTCAAGGATTAGGATGACCTCCCATTTACCCTCCTGTTGTAGGAATATAATGACCTCTAGTGTGACATCTTGTTGTGGGATTAGGATAACCTCCTATGTATCCTCTTATTTCTGAATTAAGAAGACCTCTTCTATACACACATATTTCAGGATTGTTATAACCTTCATTTTACCCTCTTATTGCAGGTTTATGATGACCTGTTGAGTACCCTATTGTTTTGGGATTAGGATGACCAATCAAGTACCATTTGGGCTCAATGGAAATTTATAATTTCCCAATTAATTTGAGGTACATAGAGGTACCATACATTACATAATTAAATAATACATACATGTTTCTAAAGAACATAATTCTTTCAACATGTCAGAAATCATGAAAAGAAATGGTTTTTGTATATATTTCATAATATAATTTCTAATTGAATATTAACTGGATTCATAAAAATATTTACATCAAAAATTAAACCATTATGTGAATGAATATGAACTACATCCTTGGATAATATCACCATAAATGCGTGTGTAACTTCAATAGATGTCATCATAGAAGGAAAATATTTGTATATTATCTTTTTAAATAATTTATTGAAGAAAATATACATTCCTTTAAAAATAATATTTTTTAATCCAAAGAAATATTCAAACCATTTTAATTGAAAATAACCTTGAAAAAATAAAATCAAATCTTTGAAACCATTTTAAAATTCATTGAAATTTATTTTCATCAAAAATATTAAAATATCATTGAAAACGCTTTGAATTTTTTTTTAAAAATCCTTGATTGAAGGAACACATATTTATAAATGAATAGGGAATAAAATTAAATGAATCTTAAAATATTAGGAATGTAATTAAATTAATGAAAAAACATTCCAATGTTAAATATATATTTCTTGAAAAATAATATAGGTTCAAATCATAACATGTATCTTAAATAAGGAAAACTGAGACAATATTATCTTACCATTATGGTAACAATTGATCCATATACCCCATTAAAGGGAGGTAATGAGATGGTATTTAAATACCCATAAATTTTAGGATAAATACCATATATTACATTGATGGGAAATATATGCACCAAAAAAATGAAATTAGTGTGTAATATAACATAACTATCATATAAATAAAAGTAAAAGGATAAATCTATTTACATTAATTCTAGACTTCCTTCTTACAGGTTAAATCCTAATTTATAATAAATATATATTTACTATACATATACCATATAAACATATTTATATATATATTATAAAATATGTTTTCTTTAGGACATTATATTAATTCTTTATTCGCAATTCGATGTTAATGATATGCTTCGAGTAATAACCACTTTGATTTGACATGGTTTTCATTTTCCTATAATTTATATCTTTATTTCACCATCTCCAATATGATAATATTGTTAGAATATATATATATATATATATATATATATTATGTGTATATATATATTGATTCATAAAATTTCAAAACATGATATAAATTACATTGTTCGTGGAGACGGTAGGTCGTACCTACAAATGAACACTGTTTAAATTCTATTATCAGATTAATAGAAATAAAATTATTTGAAATATCATCATTAATGAATCTTTTTTTTCATATATGTAACATATTTTTATTAAACCCAGCCTTAATACATTCCATGTAAAGTGTTAATGAAACACATTGCTTCACGAGATGGGTACACATGAACGACTTCATCTTATTCAAATAAAATGGAATGAAAGATGGTATGTGTCATATAAAAATTAAAAACTCATAATAAAATAACTAAAATAATATATATCATATATAAACTATAAATATATCATTACTCTAAACCCTTAAATGTGGTAATGGAAGACTGAACTACATCGGTTCTCAATTTGTTAGTCCACCATACACAAAATTGATGATTGTGTATCCCACATGATAGATGTTTCTATGAGTTTAGGTTGAAACCATAATAGAAAAACATCCAATTATATTTAGAATATATTAATTACTCTATAAAAATAATATAAAAATAATTTAGGGGGTTCAGGTAAAAAATAAAACAAAAAACATTGGTTGATGAACTATACCTCTCTTTACTTATATCCTTATAGTTTTCAACCATAGACATCCTTCGTTGGATTTCTTAAAAAAGTTGGATTCTAAGATGACATAAAGGAATTTTGGAGGATATTTTATTAGTTTTTTATTGAACAAAATTGGTTTTGATGTGTGTAAAAAATAGACTAAGATTTACCCTTATATAAGGGAGGAGAGGGGAACTTTTGAATTTCTAAAAAGATTAATTAATAATAATAAAAATAAAAATACCAAAAAATGGAAAATTATTTGAAGATAATTTTGGATATGGAGAAAATCCCTCCAAATATTATATTTTTTATATGTTTTTTGGAGTTCTCTCCCTATAACCAACTTCTATGTACTTTATGAAAACATGTATTAATTGATTTGAATATTATTAAACTACTTATCACATAATGATTATTATTATATGTGAAATAGTTTTTTATAATGTCATAATATTAAAAATCAAACTAAAAGGTCGTAGAAGTTCCCTACTATGATGAGAACATATAAGTTATATGAATATATTCATGAATAAATAGCATGTTTCCAGATGTTATACTTTATGGGAAACAAATGATATAGGCTATTAGAGGTGGAGACTCATAGGAATTTGATGAAACTTCTCATGGTGTTTTAAATTGGTAATATCTAGTAGGATATTATGAGAAAAAGACACTCTAGTTGGAAAACCACATTTATACGTATCATTGGATGTTCTTATCTATGGAAATGTGTATTGGTCCTTAGACATTAATATTATTATTAATGAGTATTATGAGTCACAAAATTTGATGTATTGATGAAATTTGTTACAACAGATGTTTGTGGGGAGGTAGGATATGTTGGGTGCATCATGAGTAATATTTGATTAATTAAAAAATGAGAGAAATGATTTATCACTTGTGTATATTAATAGATTAAAATATCTCAAGCCCTTGGATGGAAATAAAACAGCCTAAATAAATCTATTTTAATAGTGTTCGGTAGGAAATTTATATTTACAGAAAGTCAATGATTGAGAAACCAAGTTCATAGATTCATGGCATTGATATCCATCCTAATCAAATAGAGATACTATGATAAATGGGTTATATAACACTATAATCATCCATATGAGGTGACATTTCATAAGAGCATTAATTTATTTTTCTATACGCACCTTATCTTGTTTCTATATGTTATCCTATGATTTTAGGCCCCCTCGCCTAATTCCACTAAGATAGAGGCCTAGAGGATCACACACTAAGTATATCCAGAATCTCAGTTAATTAATATATCATTGTTAATCAAGTAAAATAAGTATTATTCTTATACATAGTTTAATAAATATTCATGTATGCATGATCACATTTATTTTATAATTAGTTATTTGAGAGAAAAAAAAATTTCTAAATTTTTTATAAATTTTTTATTAAAAAGTTGGTGAATATAATATATAACAATTTATTGGTGAATAATTCAATTATATTAATTTAATAAATAATATGATATTATTCATAGCTAGATAAATATTTTGGAGGAACATAATACCAGGTTTAATATCCCGGTGAGAAATAATAAATATTTAATATTATTTAATTAAATAATATTTAACTATAATTTTAATGATTAGTGAATGTATGGGAATAATATTATTACAATTACTATTTTATAGGGGTTTTAATAGGATTAAATAATTAATTGGATCACTTGTTCAACTATTTTTTTAAACCTTAGAAATAGAAATACCTATTTATGTTATTTTCTAACGATATGATTTAGTTGTGAACAACCAAACATGGATATTTATTTCAAGACTAGGGATGTACCTTCTCAAAGGATGATCTTGTTTATTGAAAGAAATCCTCCTCCACCAGATCATGGAGAATGATTTGGAAGATATTCTTGATGCGATCAAGATAGATAACACAAGTTTAACGATCTCATGTTCTATCACTTAGAGACTCTTTCAATGAAATCTGGTGTTTCATGGAACACGTTTGGATCATCACTAGTGGATTTCATTTGTTGGTTTCTACTATTGCAGTGCAAATTTGTTTCTAGATATATCAACAAAGAAAGAATTCCTTGGAGGAAATTCATTGAAAAATTATTTTAATTAAAAAAAATGTGTGTTTTACTCTTCTCTTTGGTTTCGAAATGATTTCTATTTTATTATTTCATTGATTCAATTCTATTGGTCATGAATTCCATCATCACATATATCTCATATTGGTCATTTATTAGGGAAAAAAAGAAAAATTGGTTGTCGCCCATTCTAAACTTTTACTAAGCTCGGAACCTACCAGATGTATTAGAGAGAGAATGTAATTGTTTATAATAATTTTAAATGCTTGGGGATTTATGGATTTGTAATTTAGTTATTGAATTATGTTTTAATAATTATTTTTATCTGATTTGTGATATCTACTTCATCCTCCATTGTTTCATGAAGATTTAGAGGAAACTATTAATTATTTGATTAAAATAAAACTGAGGATCTCATCCGGAGGATCCAGTGTTTCTAATCAGATAAAACCATACTACAAACCATGTAACCAGAGTTACACGCTATGTAGTCATGTTCAACATTTCAAGATTGATTTTAGTAAACATTTTGAGATTATGTGTTAGTTACTACAATAATTACACCATTAATGCACCACATGTTAACCATAATTAAATGGAATTACTTGAACCAAACTACATGTTATGTGGCCCATTGAACACAACATGTAATAGTTTTGGGTTGGGGAAAGGTCAGGTATTCCATTAACGGACTACCTGACTCGTGACTATGTAACACTGAGTAAACATGGCAGGTGGCCAACCTGACACACTTTTTACTCCAAAATTTCTGATGTAAGCTTCACACACTGATTCCCTAGGAATGTAACTCAGATATATAGTGAATGTTGTACATGTTGTATAGATCAAATCTACATGTTGTGTACTTATACCAAGTCAAGTTGATTTAGAATATATTTATTTTACTATAGAAATCTTGATACATGTACTTGTGTGTGATCTTAAATATAGGACATTCCATGTGATTGGTTTTAATGTACATAAATATTTAAATGTTTAATTAATACCTGCATTGTGTTCAGATATGCATATTATGTATGATTTATATTAAAATTTGTTACTCTTTTTGAATTGAATCATAACACATGACCAAAAAAATCTTGTAATCTGTGTAATCATCCATTAAGTACATGTTGTGAATGTATGTGATAAGTCATGTTTTTCGTAGTTTATAAGAGTAAAATATTATACGAGTATAATACATGATGGATATATTTTGATGGGCATTAACCATGTTGACTCTATGGTAAATATATGCACCCATATTTTTAAATGAATTTACTTAATTTGTTTAAAATTATAATGGTACAGAATCTCTAGGAAATTCAAAAAATGATTGTGATAAAAGGATTAATTCTTTAAATATAAAAATTGACCGATTAGAGCATGAATTATCAAAAATAAGAATGAATAATAATTGAATGAAAATTTTGTAAAATCAATTTTTTTTCATTCATGTGAATGATCATGAGCTAGACTATAACATTTTTATGTGATTGGTGGCATTTAATTTTTTAGTAAATTAAATTATAGGAAAACATGCCTTCTATCCCCATTATTATTTAGGGCATGATATCCCATGGTTTTATTTATATAATCTCATTTTCCACCTCTCCTTTTTGTCGGTAAAAGTCATATGTAATGGATGAAGATCCCAAGTTGGTGGATGAAATTCATGTTCAGAGATAACGATAAACCAAGCCAAGGAGATACAAAGTTGCGTAGGTGGAATGCTGTAAACACATACCTCAATTGGTTCTAGGTGTTTCTCACCTAGTTCAACCGTTATTTTATCAACTACGAGATAAACTAGACCGTTGTATAAGCTAATAATCATACCCATTATATTTTTTCTATAATTTTCATCGTTATTTCATTATTGATGTTTCTTCTTTATCAAATAATTAATTCATTAAAAATTATTAAATATAAAACGAAAATAACCTAGATTATGCATAAATATTATTTAAGACATTGAAAATCACATATGTAATGCCACTAAATAATTACAAGCATGTCAAAAATATAATAATCTAGAATTTTCAACTAAAGGATAAAATTAAAAAATATAATATCAAGTCAGTAAAATCGTCCATTAAATCAGTTAATATTGAACCATAGTTCAATGTTCTTGCCCAGCTACATTTGGGTGATTTCAATTATCATGTAATTATAACATGAGGTTTTGGGTGGACTTTACTTGGTTAATATCATGGTTTGATTCCCAAATAAATACTTTGTGTATCTAAGAGGAAAAGGTTGAGGAAATATAAATTAACAATTTTAGGATTGGGGAGTTCACATAGGAGATCAAGGATCTCTGATTTAATGTAGTTGGAATTTGGAATTCCTAGCTAAAACCTATCAATTGTCCTGACCAACCAAATTCTAGGTAATAATAATGGGAATATAGATTCATACCACTAGAATGACTATGAAAGTGGATATTCCAAAACCAGTCCTGGGGGATATTGGGTTTCTATAATATAGTGGTATATTAATATGTATAATATTTATTTAGTTGTCTAAATTTGTCAGATAAATTACAAAATTTATCCGTATGATTTTTTGTAGAAACATTAATAAAATTAAATCTAATCTATCATTATGATCCACACTTGAGAATGAAAAACTTCTCTCTGAAACTAATTTTCATGATTCTATAATGTGAAAACATGTCATATTTTCCCATGAAAAGAAATTGAATGTGATGGAAGAACCATTACCAGTGGCGCTAGAAAATGCAGTGAGTGATGATGTGTTATTTCTCTATAAGAAACTTATGAATGATTCCATATAGTTTCAATTATTCCTGATTTCACCCATGTCCAATTAGATTTATATGCATCTTGAGGATATTGAATGATATACCATGATGTATCACCTTCCAGATCTCTATCAAGAGAATGAGATACAAGATTGGTATGATATCTCCAACGCCTTAATCACAACTATACATGGATATTCTATTGTAGATGGGCCTCATGTAGTCAAGTGTATTGGATACACTGAATTCCGAGACTTCTAAGTGATTGATTCTCGGATGAGTAGCATAAAGATATTATACATTAATTATCTCCCAAGACATTCTCTAGCTTCATTGTTAATTACAATATGAAACATAATTAGAAGAGTATTTTAGAAAATCTGACCTTGATTCTCTATATGATATGGACATGGGTATTGAAAAACCTGCAGTCCATATAGTGAATAAGAAGTGTAAGTAAAAGGAAAAGGGGACCAAGACTTATAAATAGTCAGAAAGCTCCTAGGAACCATCTTACAGTGAAGATAATTATCAGTAGAAAGTAATGGAAATGTTGGATGTATGTTTTTCATGTAGAAAGTCAGACCACTAGAAGATGATCTATACCAAAAATTAATGGGATGTTAATGATTCATTCCTTATTGAGTGCAGTCATTTTATTTCTACACATTTTGTATTAGAGACAGATTACGGGGACGACATCCGTAACCAAATACAAGATACATGTATATTTTGGAAAATTTATTGAAGGGAGGTAGATCTTCTTATTGTCAATGGTACGAGGCTAGGTGTTATGGCCATTGGTGAGAACCTCCTTTCATTTAAAATGATAAGTATTTTCATTTTATGATATTGTTTTTAAATAACTATAGTTACCTATATCATAATTTATGTGTCATGCTTAAATATAAAGGGGTATATTTTTCAAATTTGGGAATAAAAGATGTTTATTTTATAAGGAAAACATATTATATGGTATATAGCATCTAAATAATGGAATTTATATATTAAATTACAAAAACAAAGTCTTAGAAGTTGATAATGAATCACATTTATACAAATCATATAACACCAATTTTTTCTATCACTATCTACATCATGTAAATGAGAAGAGTTCGATAGAGCTCTCTCAATATGGTTATTTATACGCTTCTAAGAAAAAACAAATTATGTATTCTACACTTATTTACAAGGTAAAAGGACCAAACCAAAATTTGGTAAATAGGGTGAAAGTTCCATATTTCATCTAGTATTTGTACACACTAATTTTGTTAGTCCATTTCTAGTAGAAGATAGAGGTGGATTTCTTCATAAATATTACTAATAAATTGAGTAGATATGTATATATTTGATTTATGTGGTATATGTATAATTCCATGGTGAAATTAATGGTATTAAACAATTAATTATAGAATCGGATTGGAAATAAGATAATAAATCTTTGATTTAATTTAGGTGGAGAATATATTAAGAAATATCTCATTGAATTTCAATGGGAGTTTGGAATTCTATCTCAAATCACTCAATCTTATAAAAAAACAATAGAATTGTGTTTTTAAACGTTTGGACCTTAACTTATTATATATGGTAGGTTCATTGATGAGTCATGCCGATCATCCATTATGCTTAGGGGTGATATGCATTATAAACTATAACATACAAATTAATCTGAGTATCAACTAAAGTAGGAAATGAAATTCCCCTTAGGTTTTATGTGGAAGAAACATCATTTTTTATCATACATGTGTATGGGGATGAAATGTGTTTTTATGTATTTTTATTCAACAAACTGGAACCCCAGCGCACAAGGTGTATCTTTATATCCTATCACAAGGAAACAAATTTATAAAACCTATACAACCACGCAGATAAGAATCTGACTTCCAACAGACTAGATGTATATCTTTGAGTGGAGCATGTTATCAAGATGGATAGTAGGTGAAAGATTGACTTCGATTAAGTTGATTCTCAAGATACCCATGAGTTGGTATATGAAGATATTTCATAGGTCCCAATGGAAGATGTAGTTTGTGAAACACAAGTAATATGTATGACTGTTGGAGAGGAAATAGAGCCAGAGGGATATATTTTTTGTTCACCAATGATGGTTAATCATTAGTGGTGGAAATGATGAAACTATCTCCTACAAGGAGGTAGTATATAGCCCAAAAAATGTATGATGGCTACAATCACTAGTTTTTGAGATCAGTTCCCTATATCATAAATTTTTTTTGGTTTCTCAGTGATGTGATAGATGATGTAAATACTGTCGAATTCTAATTGTTATTAAAGAGGAAACTAGACATGGAATTTGAAGTAAGTAAATATATAAAATGTCTACTTGATAAGGGCTATAAAATATGTCATGTGATTGGTTATAATGAAACCTTCTTCCAGTTTCCATGTTTAAATTGATCAGAATCATACATGCAATAACAACTTACCAATAAATGATATTTGGAAAATGGATGTCAAAACTTCATTCCATAATGATAACCATATGGAATATGTCTATATTACACAACCCGTGTTTTTTTTGAGTAAAAGTGATTCCAAATTCATTTTCAAGTTGTAGATATCAATTTTTTTATTGATACATAGATCTAGGTCAGCGAACCTTTGATTTGATGAGTCCATACAGAAAATTTTTGTTCATTAAGAACAATTGTGATCCATGATTTTACAATTTATTTAGTATAAATGTGGTCCTTATCATAGTATTATATGGTGATGACATATTATTTTTTATAATGAAATACTAGTTTTAAAATATGATAACAAGTGGTTTAAAAAGTGCTTCTCTATGACAGACGTATTTAAAGAATCCTATATTCTAGGGATCATGATTATTCATGATAGATCCAAGAGGTAGTATGGAATATGTCATTGTACATATACTGACCATATACTAAAGGGATTTAGTATGAAATAATCCAAGATGGGGTCGGATCTAGTGTCATATACATTACATATTTCTTGGAAAATGTGCCCCCAGACACAAAAAAAGTGAAAGAGTGAATGATTAAGATCACATATGTATCATCAATATAATCAATCCTATATGCCATGTTTTATACTGATGTTTATGTTACCAATCCACTAATAATGTAAGTAATATATCATGATGAACTAGGATGACATCATTGGATTACTATTAAGTCTACCCATATGTGTCTGCTAAGAACTTAACATATTTCAGTTGTTTGTGGAGGAGAGGAGGACCTCGTGATTAGGGGTTACACTGATGGTTGTTTTCAGATAGATCAGAATGATTCAAAGTCATAACCAGGATATTGTTTCTATCGAAATGGTTGAACTACGAGCTTTAAGAGTCAAAGCATCTAGGTGTTGTTTATTCTACATCATAGATTGAGTATATATTATATTATGATGTAGCAAAGCATGAATATTGGATTTGGATCATTTTCCATGAGCCTGATGTGGTACCTAGAAGTATGACCATATCACATTGAACTATGATAATACTGTATTGGGTCTATTTTTAAGGAGTCATGGTCACACTAACGGGAAAAGCATGTACTCTAAAAGTATCACCTCTTTTGGGATGTTTGTCAAGGGTTGATTTTGATATGAGCATAGTACCCAAAGAAGAGAATGTAGAAGACCTCTTGACTAAATCCCTATCATTTTAGAAGCGTGAGTATCATCCGAGAGGTGGTAAACTAATGGTTATTTTAGTTATCTATAATGAAAGTGGGAATCTGTTGGAGTTGGTTCCCTAGAATCAAATTCTATATAATTTAGGATAAAAATGTATTCATTTATTTGTGTCTAATTAAACTATTTATAGAATAAATATTGTTCTTATTCACAACATAAATTTTGATTATATCCAATGAGTAACTGAGACACTAATAGTTCATAACAGTTCATCCATGTGATGAGAACCTAAAAGGTCTATGAGGTTATTCTTTATTTAATATTCTATAATATGGTGATAACATTTGAGGGAAACAATTATATAGGTTATCATGGGGGGAGACTCATAGGATATTTATGCCCCTTCTAATGGTGTTTTCCCTTGGTAATATCAAGTAGGATATTATGGGAACTGGACCCACCAATAAAAAATCTATTTTTATATGTGTTATTAGAAATTCCTATTTACAGAAATTTGTATCAGTCCTCATACATTATGGTTGTTATTAATTAATATTATCAGTCATTTACTTTTTTGTATTGATGAAATCTATGAATAATAATGTTTTTGGTGAGGTTGGATACATTGGGTGTGTCATGAGTAATATTTCATTAATGAATAATGTAAGAAATGATATATCCCTTTTCATCATTAATAAATGTTAATATATTAGGACCTTATATAGATATGATATATCCTAAATAAAACAAGGTCCATGGTGTTTTATAGGCAGGCTTTATTTCTATAAATTTAATGAAAAATATATAGAGCGAATGGATTAATTCTATAGGCATGCAACCAACTCAAGTAGAGAAATTGTGATAAAGTTATTATATTACAGTGTAAAAATATATAGGAGGGGACATGTAATTATGAAATTAACATATTTCTTTATGGGTTCCTTGGTTTGTTTCTAGATGCAAAAAGTGTACTTTAAGAAGATTTTCAAAATACCATCATCATATAGGCCTATAGGGTCACATAGTAAGCGTATCCCAAATGTGATTTAAATAACATATTAATTTCTAAAAGGTTGAAATATTTTACTCCCATATGCGGTTTAATGATTTTTTATGTATGGTTGATTGCATTCATTTTATCACTGGTTATTTAGAGAATATATTGATAGTGGAATATTTGATAAATTTTTATTCGTTATTTATTGAATATGATATTTATTTATTTATTGGAAATAATTGTGTGATATTTATTTAATAAATAAATAGACATTATTCAAGGGCCGATAAATATTTTTGAGGAATGGAAGACTGTGTTTAATGGTCTAGAAATAAATAATAAATAATTAATATTATTTAATTAGAAAATATATAATTATTATTCACTAGTTCAGCACAAGTCGAGAAATAATAGTTTTACTAGTATTATTTGGTGTGGGGTTTCTCTAGGATTAAATGAATAATAAGGGAACTTGGGGAATTTTTTATTTTAACCATAGCAATATAGATACCCAATTATTTTATTTTCACTTTATCTAATTTAATTGTGCACGATAACAAATGGATAATTTTTGTCAAGACAAGAGGATCCATTATCTAAGAACGCTCTGAAGAATAGAGAGAAATCATCCTCCACCTGATCAAGGAGAAGTCTTTGGAAGTGATTCTTGAGGTGATCATGGCAGATAACGTATGGACAAGGATCATCCATTCTAGAACATGAAGACTCCTTCGACGACATTTTGAGATTCATGAAACATGTGTGGATCATCACTAGAGGAAGTCTATTCTTGGTTACTATAACGCAATGATGATGCACTGTAGATCTATTTCCAGAAACATCAAAGAAGGAATAATTACATATAGGAAATTCATTATAAAATTAAATTAATTATTAACAATATGTGTTGATATCCTCTCTTTCGTTCCATCGTGATTACACTTTTCATATTTCGTTGATTCAATTCTGGGTATCACGATGTTCATCGTCATACAGATCAAAAATTGATCATTGACTATGGAATAATAATTTTGGCATCACCAATTCCACGCATCCACTGTGCCCAGAACCTACTATGTTTTGGTTTAATTTTAAACACAATAATTTTAAATAACCCATAGTTAACCTATTTTAATTTTAACTAAAATAAATAATATTTCTATATCAAAAGGATGATATTTTAAATTATAAGGTATAAATTTAACCATAAATGTTCAATTCATTATATTTTTTTAACATAATTTATCTAAGGTATACTTATATATGATTTTTATTATTTTGAATTAATAAAATAAAATCTTATTTTCATTAAATATCATGAGTGTCAATTCTGAAACTATTCATAACATTGACATTAATAAAATAAATACAACAATCTAACCTTGAACCAATTAATTTAATAATCCCCTAATATTTCATTTGAACTAAGAAAATACATTTTTTACATTAATTATGTTAAATTTATTTTATTTTAATATTTCTAACATCAATTAACCGATTGATTCATTAATTAAATAATTACCTCGTCATCATTGTGTAATTATTTATGGAAGTTAAAACTTCACTAAAATTTAAAAATATCAATGATATAGATAAACCATTTATATTTCATAATATTATTAATAGTTAATAACATATTCTACTTTAACCCTAATAAAAAATATTATACTTATTAAAAAAATAGTATGACTTTTTGTCACTATCATTTATTTTATTAATATCAAATACATTTTATTGGAATAGGGTCATTTAATTAATTCAATTTTGAATATTAGATGTTAAGGGTAAAATTATTAACATCCAATAAAATATTTTAATGATTTAGTTTTATTTTACGGTTCATATCACCAAACTTTTAACCTAAATTACCCACATTAACCCTCTATAGTGGAAACCAAAATTTCCATTGTTAATTTTCATATTGGCAAAAAATGAAAGGGAACTCTTTAATAAATTTTATCAATTTTTTAATTATATATAATACATTTTTTAAAATTCCCAATGTATAATTGGATAAAAATAATTTAAAATTATTCTCATTTACAGGGCTAGAAACTAGGGTTTTAATGTTTAAATGTTCAAAAATATTTAAATGTATTTATATCAAAATTAATTCTGAAATTTATTCTAATGGCCTAAATTGTATAAATAATATAAAATTGTAATTAATATAGTTTAAAACCATTTAAATATATAATTAAACAAAATTATTTACTTACATAATTAATCTTCATTCATTTAGATTTTATCATTTTTCACTACACTTCATAATATGAATTTTATCATAAAAAAATGAAAATTAATTAATAATAAATTTTGTTATCCTGACTTCAAAGATAATTTTTATAAAAAAAATATAACATATAAAAGTGACAAAATATATTTCATATAAAAAGTGCTCTGTTAAACGGTGCTAAAAGTGCTTTTTACAGATTTAGAGTTGATCAGAAGATAACTATATTTATTTTTATATCATCTCTAGAAAAAAATATGATGAATTTTAATATTTATATTATATGTTATAGACTTATAATTAATTAATATAATCCAACATAACTTATTTTTTTATTGGTATGAAACAAACATGTTCACATTTAAATAGTTTTTTGAAAACAATTCCTTTCATTATAAAAAGGGTATTGAATTATTTTATAGACAATTGGTCAAAAAGTTAAATATAGATGTGTAAATGAAAAATTTATATTTTAGTTAATCGTATTATTATTCATGATTATAATGGATAGGTGATAATTTTCTTGTTTAAATAATTATAATAACAAAATTATGATTCGTATAAACAATGTATTCTGTGTTACACAATCTAAGTTACTGTTACATGTAATGAAATAAAAATAAAATTAAAAAAACATATCTCAAAAATATCTCAAGGTGATACATTTTTCTCCTTTAAAAATGAATTTATCTCTAAAAATTCCTTAGGTTCATCAATGTGTTAATACATGAAAGTTAATTTTAAAAATCCCTAATCATAAAAATGAATACTAAAACTTCTATGTGAAAATAAATTTGGAAACATAACTGTACCATTATGTAACTCATAAATAGGTTTCCACATAAGAGAATATTTGAGGAAACTAAAAACAGGGACATATAAGTGAAAACAAACTATCATGTACTGATGAAGAGTGATAAAGAAAACATTATTTATATATTGTACATCACCAAAAACCCTAGAAAAATTAAGTCTGAAAAAGGACATTGATATCATAAAAAATTATGATAATATTATAACCCTTTATTTCAAAATCCCATGATAATTAATTCTTACATAAATTCATCTCATATGTACATTGTCACTCTATAGTTGTGCCTTGATAAATTTCCACTTCATTATCTTAATCAAATAAAATTTCAAGTTCATATTTTAATGATTGAAGAACTAGTTTATCAAAAGATATATAATGGTATGATAAATCCTTCATTCTGTATATAGTTATCATCAAAACCAAATGTTTTAAACATGTTATACAATATGATAAATCCTCATATTATGAAAAATCAATCTGTAATCACTCACCCATATTTGAACATAAACAATTTCATAAATATTTACCCATCTAAACCTTCAAAAAGATTTAAAACCATGTCTTTCAAAATAAGGTCACGAATCATATCATTTATTCATCCAAAACATGATTTACCTATTAGTTTTCACATATCAATCATGTTAAGAGAATTATATTTTATTCTCTTAATATGTGGTAATAACCTAAATTACCATAAATCCTTATTGAAAATATGGCTTCTTCCTTTTTTTCCAAATATTATTGTATATATTCATTAAAACCAAACATGTTGTAAGAATCATCAATGATATAATAGTAATCTTTTTCAACATGTACTTAATCAATTTCCTGGTAATCAATATCGTTGAATTTACATTATCCAAAACAAAATTATCATAGCTCCATGAAAAAATTAAGTGATATATTTCCCTTAATCATGTGTTCCCCATGAATATCATCATTCCATTAAATAACATTTTTGGTTCATCAGAACCGCTCAACATATTCATTTAAATAAAATGTGAAAACATAAATATAACAATCCTTATATATATCGCAATTCATGATTCAAAAAACAATTATATATTATTACTTACACCTTATGATATTAAAAAGGAATCCTCTTCCTAATAGTTAATACTTCTTTTTTTCACATTTCACTTGCAGTCTCATCATTAGAAGAAATTTAGCCCATACTTATACCACCTTTACAATTATATATCTTTTACTTCCATTTAGGAAATTAATTTTCATAATTCTCATTCTTCCCACATTTAATTCATTAATAAATTGACAATACCTTACGAAATCCTATATTCACATACATTTCAAGAATATAAAAATTCATTTTCCATTTGAAGGTAATTCATTTATGCCTTTATTTTCCATAGTAAAAACATCTTATTCTTACTATAATACATTTATTTGGGAGTTTATTATTCATTATTGAAACAAAGGAATCTTAATCTTCTTTCCTCCACAATATCCATTTCTAAAAATCACAAAAAAACCTTTCTTTTCTCTTCCTATGTGAATTTGATTACTTTTTATGGTAATCACTTATAATAAATTTTTATGAAATTGCATAGTCCTGATCAAAATTACATTCACTCCAGTGATCATCTAATTTAAATTTTCATCATTAAATTATTCATAAGATTCAATATTGAACTATTTCCTTATGGTTCCCTCCATTGACTAAAACTAGAAAGTATAGTGTTGGAGTTACTATTCAAAGTGAAAACCACAACATTATGAAAAATCAATTATATAATATTTAAATTATTACAATAGATTTAATTTATGTCACCATAGTTTTATCCTTAGATACATCCTGAGATATAACTATAGAAATATCCCTAGGGATCTCACAATTTTTTTCTCATTCGAGTTTCCAAAGGTTGACTGAACCTTTTCTTGGGTACCAAATATAACAATCCATGATCTTCATACATGGATATTAAATTTTTTTAGGTGCATATTAATTACAAAACACAAAAACAAGCATGAGGATCATATTAGTTTATTTTCGATGGAATATTGAAAAATTGTATAATCTTGTGAAATATCATCAACATATCCAAAATATATCTTCCCATTTAGTACAATTACATAAAACCATTATTTATAAAATTTTAAAAGGAAACATATGATATTTGATCATAAATTCCTAGTAAGGGTAATCATGAAAGATACAAAAGCTTTACAGGAGCATAGTGGTATTAAAAATGGGAATAAAATTTGACAATCATAAATTTTTATCCAATATCAAAATCAAAAATCATGGAATTAATGTTTGGAAGTTCAAAAGACATGGATCATAAGGTAATCATAGCACATGATCCATGAGAGAATAAAAATGGAATAAGACATGAAATTTTTGGCATGCACATAATCTTATAATATCGTATATCAATGATACCTTACAATTAATTCGTAGTATGTTAATATTAGGATAATCACTGATGCATATACATTAGGTTTGGTATGACCTCTTGTGTACCATCTTGTTTCGGGATTTAGATGACCTTCTGTGTTCCTATTGTTGCAGGTTTAGGTTGACATCCCATGTAACCTCTTATTTTTGGATAAGGATGACCTCCTGTGTAGACTCTTTTTTTGGAAATATTTTTTCTTCATGTGTTACCTCTTGTTGCGGGATTAGGGAAACCTCATGTGTACCATCTTGTTGGGTGATATGGATAACCTCCCGTGTACCCTCTTATTGTGGGCTTAGAATGACCTTACATGTACCATTATAGTTCATGAAACATTTATCATTACACATTTCTTCTTTAGAGATATAGCTCCCACCCATCACATGATGGGGTCATATATTCATGTTCCACAAGACCAAAAATCATTCAAAACATTAGAAATCACGAAATAAAAGGTTTTTGTAAAAATTTCATCATATAATATCTCATTCAAATGTAATGGGATTTATAAATATAAATACATTGAAAAATAAAAAAATATATGAAAAAATATGAACATTATCCATGTGTTATATACATAGAAAGGCATTCGTAACCCCAATGAATGTCATTGTAGATGGAAAATAAATCTGAATGATCTGTTTAAAAAATTTCTTGATGAAAATATCTTTTCCACATTGATAAAAAACATTTAAAACATGATACATTTATCAAACACTATTTAGTTAAAATAAAATTGAAAATTAATAAATTAATCTTTAAAAACATGTTAAATTTATATTAATTCACTTTTCTCTGGAAAGCATAAAAATTCATTTAAAACAGTTTTATAGCATTTTTAGAAATCATTATTTTGATGGATCCCATATTCTCCATCTAAGAGATAATCAATTTACATAATGGATAATATATCATTAAAATTCACCGATTCCGCATAAAACATGCCAAATTTCCAGTATTTACACCGTTTAAAATAATATTGTTCCATAATATAACATTTGTATCAAAGAAAGAAAATTGAGAAAACTTATCATACTAATTTAGTAAATTTTGAACTGTATAACCCATCAAAGAGGGATCACAAAAATTATATGTAATTATGCATTTATTTTATGATAAGTACCATAGATTTCATTAATTTGATGTATATGAACTAGAAAATAGCATAGAGTGGGGAGTATTGTATATGTCTCACGGAAATAAATGTGATACTACAAATCCCCTTACAATATTTCATGACTTCCAACGTACATATTAAATCATCATTGATAATAAATATAAATTTATTATAAATCTACCAATTAAATATATTAACATATATAATTTGAAGTATTTTTTAATTATGACTTTATAATACTAATTTATTATCCATTCCATGTTAAAGATATGTTTTGGGTAATAAACACTTTCTTTTGACTTGGTATTATTGGTCTTCTTATGTAGATCTAGATATCAGCATATAAATAATTATATCTATTATATAAATATAATATATATATATATAATATACATATTTTTATTTGGTGATTAAAAAAAATTTATAGATGGGAAATGAAATACACTGACCATGGAGATAGTATGTCGTACATATTCGTAAACACAGTTTTCATTTTCTTGTTAGATGAATATAAGTAAATATATATTACCTATGATCATTAATGAATAAATATCATGTTATATAAATCACATGTTTTTATTAAACCCATCATTAATATATTCCATGCAATTCATGGATGAATCACATCGCTATGCGAGGTGGTAATCCATTGTACACACAAACGATGCTACCATATTACAAAAAAATGGAAAGCATGAAGGTATGAGTGATATAATAATTCTAGAATAATAATTAAATAATAAAAAATATATATCATATATAAACTATAAATCCATCATTACTACCAAACAAAAAATATGGTAATGGAATAACGGGCGACCTCGGTTCGCAAGGCAGTAGTCTTACTTACACACGAACGATGATTTTGTATCCAATTTGATGGAAGTGTGTGTGAGTGTATGTAGAACCATTTTTATAAAAACATAAAAGTATAATTAGGATAATTAGGTTATTATATAAAAATTTAAAATAATTTAGGATGTTCAATGAGGAAATTAAAAAATATTGTTGATGAACGTTACCACTTCTTCGGGTATCTCATTTTGGTTTTCACTAATGAAATTCCTTTGTACGATTTATTTTTACTGATTGGATTTTAGTATAAAAGTGGTGAATTTGGGGAGAGATTTTAATAGATGTTTTCAAAACAAATTAGGTTATGATGTGTGTAGAAAACAGACGGTGTTCCCTTTTATAAAAGATGGGATGTTTAGTTTTGGAATTTCTGAAAAGATTAATTTATATTAGGTTAAATATCATTCCAAATAACTAAAAAAGGAAATGTATTAAAAAATAATGTGGGATATGGTGATAATACCATCTAAAAATATATTTTATATCGTTTATGGTGTAATTATAGATCTTATCATTTAGATTATCCTTTAGTTATCCCATTTCCATTTTAACGACACTAAAAATCATTTCTATATCAAAAGGTTGACATTTTTACATATAAAGTTTAATTTGTACCATAAATGGTAAAATAATTATATTTTAGAACATACTTTATCCCCTTTTTACTTATTTAGTTTTTTTAATTTTTTCATGTAATATAGTAAAAAATTATTTTCAAAAGATATCATTAGTGTTGATTTTGACACTATTCATAAAATTGAAATTAAGAAAATCAATAGCGAAAGATAAATTGAAACCAATTAACGTAATACTCCGAAAAAATATAATATTACCCTATAAAGGTTTTAGAGTACCTAATTTGAGTCAAAATATATTTCTTTTTAATATTTCTAATATTATTTAATTGATTGTTTCATTAATTAAATAATTATTCCATCTTCATTGTGTAATTATTTATGAAAATTATTTCATGATTAAAGTTTATAAATAAATTATAATTATGTAAATAACCCATTTATATTTCATAATAATGAATATAATTGAGAATGTCTTCTATTTATCTGAATAGTAAAAATATAATACTTATTGAAGGTAAAATTGTTACATTTTGTCCAACTTAATGAGTTTCATAATATCTAAGTACTTTCATTTGAAACATGTCCATTAAATAATTAAATTTATAAAATTTGGTGTTAATGGTAAAATTAAAATTTTCAAATAAATTTTTTCAATTGAAATTGTTATTCAATAGTCCTTATCACTTTATTTTTATCCTAAATTTCCCAATTTATTTCTTTTTTACGGGAAAACAAATTACCAATGACACTATTCATGTTGGAAAATAATAAAAGGGACATATTTAATGACTATTTAGCATAAGATTAAAAATACTGAATAAATTTTTTAAAATTCAAATCAATGAAGTGTCAAAAAATAATCTCATTGATGAAGCAAAAAAATGTGTTTTCGAAGTAAAAACGTTCAGAATATTGAAATGTTTTTTTTATAAATTCAATTCGAAATTTATTCAAGTGATTTAAATTAGAATTTTATATATAAAAGTGAACTAATTATACTTGTTAAAAAATAAAAAAAAAATCATAACTCAATATTTTATTTATATTAACAAAATATATTAAAATTTATTATTTTCACTATAAAAAGAATGATACTTATTTGAAAAATTACAAAAATTGAAAAAAAAAAATTTGATGTCCATATATTAAAGAATATTTTTATTTATTCAAATATAAATTATTAAAGCTTTAATATTTAATATTTAAATAAGTGCTCTATTAAAAATCTATAAAATTATATTAAGAATGATATATTTTTTAAGCATAAGACTTTATTTATGTTTATATAATATATCGGAAAACAATTATACAGAATGTTAATCCTTCAATGGAATATTATATAAATATATAATTAATATAATACAAAAATATATTTTTTATTTTATTAGTCGAAAACAAACATGTGCACTTTTAAATTTTTAAAAAACACTTCCATTTACTTGAATAAGGGTTTGATATTAATTTTTACTTAACTAGTCAAAGAATTATATATACAATTGTAAACAATATTTTTTTAATTCAGTGAATCATGTTAATATCCTCCATTATAAAGGCTAGGTTTTAATTATTATCTTTTCAAAATGTAAATAATAAAATTATGTTTAATACATAACCAATGTTGTGTGTAACAAAATCTAAGCTGGTGTTTCTTGTAACACAATAAATGAAATAATTAAAAATTCAAAAAATATATATCATAAAATTATTGAGGTGTTACACATGTTATGGGATGAAAAAATTTAATTGTGATACAAGAAACATAGGTTCATGTATAAATGAATTGGGGGATGAGTATGAGGAGAAAAAATACCATAAAAACTATTTGGGAGATGAAGTTGATGAGGATGATAGTTATCACTACATAGTTTTTCATAAGTCCCTTCCCATATCAATCTAACGCCAAATAAGAGAGATTTTGTAAGAGAATTCCCTCATTTAATCCATATAGGTTATTTTTTATGCAATATTGATTTAGCAGTTACAATAGGGTTAAAAATTAATTAATAATTTTGGGATTGAGGTTATAATGAAAATCCTATGATTTGGATATAGTTAGGGACAAACACTTTTTATGATATTATTAACAATATATATTATGTAGAAGCAGAGAATTTCTATATCTAGAAGGTCTCTGAATGTTAATATGATCATATTAATAATTTTATAGCCGTTTATGAGTAAACCAATATCAACCGATGAAATTATAAAAAGAAATAAAATTTTTTCCCCCATAGATACATTTTTGAACATGAAATAAAAAAATGGTAAATTCAAAACTCATTTGAGACTGATTTAAAAACATACATCAAACTCCTATCTGTTATGATTTAAAATAGAAAACATTTCATTCAATAATATATCATTTAATTTATGAAATTAATTCATTGAAAAATCAATTATCATTTAATTAATTAATAAATAAAAAAATTATAATTTATAGAAGTAAACTTTTTGAATGAATTAAAGTATAATACTATTGATAAACCGAACAAAGTATAAATGTATAAAAGTATAAATTAAAAATTTATATATAATTATATCAGTATATAAAATGGGAGACATTTATTGAAGATAAAAATTATATATAATTTACAAAATAATATATATATTTATGAAATATACAATATTTATAAATTTATATATATTTATAAACTACATAAATGTACTAATATATTATATGTTCGCACATAATTTTTTAATGTTTATAGTTTTTCAAATTTGTAAATATATAATATTATTATATATAAAATAAAAATTTATGTGTGTATAAATAATTTATAATTTATAATGAATAGAACTATAATTGTATATTAATTGATAAATCTATAAAACTAAAAGAGAATACAAATTTAAAAAAATTAAAATCAATATATATATGTAAATATGATATTCTATAATAATTATATACGTATATAAATTTATACATGACTAAAACCATAAAAGTATAAATATTAAATAAAAACTATTGTTAAATTATATCATTATAATATGATATACTATAAAATTTATAAATGTATATAAATTTAAAATTGTATAAAACTATAAAATTATAAAGACATGATTATGGTAAAAACCTTCTTATAACTCAATGCTGTCAACAAGAGTGTCCCAATGCCACACTAACAGAGTCCATGCAACCCAAAAGAGGTATAATACAAGATAGATCCAGGAAAAAAATGAAATATACATTTTCTGCACCCCTGATTTTTGAAGTTCATATGTGGCCATACATGAACAGTGTAAGAATCATACGAGATGTGCATATGAGTCATTATAAGTGTGTAAGAGCCATCTAATTTTCTAAATTTTGAAAATGCATTTTCATAATGATGGAATTTTGTCTGCCCACCCAATGAAACATGCATGATATGTTGTATCAACTTTTAAATGCACCAAAGAATAATCATGGTCCCTTCATGAATCCTACATCCCATGATGTCATTGCATGATGGTCTAATGGGAAACTGACTACATATCACCCATCGCCCCACATCTGTAATGATGACCCAAAATTGGTAAGAACTGATTTTATAAAAAAAGTAGATCTAAAATTGAGATGGTCCCACACACCACTGTTGAGGATCATTGACCCCAAACCATTTTCATCTGCGATAAAATTTCAATTGGATATGAAGCTAGGGAGTAGACACAATACATAATAGAGTATGATAGGATTTAGATGGATATAGATAATAGACATTTAGTCATAACAAATACAATAAGGATGAAGGCTATTTGTTAAGTTCTTTGAGAAGATGTGAAGACACATGCAGGTGAGCTGCGGCTAAAAAAATCGTACAGCCCTAGGCTCTAACAAGATTAGTCGGCACATACATTAGATTTGGAGGGATTAATTCATCGTGAATATAGACATGCTAATGTAGCAGGGTCTGGTGGCAACGACGGTAATGCTCTAGTTTCATAGTAGCTTGAAGGCATGACTGGTGGTACGGTTTTATTATGTTTCTTTTTATATGTACACATATATCATTTATCATCACGTTCAAAAAAACAACTAATATAAGGATGTTTAATCTGTGTAGAAATAGAAAGTGAGGATTAAACTAATATTTAATTGTTCTACAAAAGTAATGATAAAACATCTATTTATCAGTGCAAATTTTTTTGCACGGATAAAGATCAAATCTGGATCATTTATTTTTATTATTAAATATATTAATAAAATTATTATATATATTTATATATATATTTATAGTTAAAATTAATAATATATACATGTATATATATAAATTTATAAATATAAATAATTATAAATATTTTTATATATTTACATAAATTTATATATTTAAATATATTGATAAATTTATATAAATAATAAGTATATTTATTATATTTCTATTATTAATTATTATATATTTAATTATAACTATAAATATTTATATTTATAAATATATTAATATAAATATTAAAAAATTTATATATTTATATAATTATATATATATATATTAATATATAATTATATATATTTAGAAAATTATAATAAATATATTTATTTTAATTCTACAATTATTTATATATATATATATTTTATTAATTATAAATAAATATAAATAAATATATTTTTTCTCATTTTTTTATTTTAATATTTATATATTTATTATATTTATTTCAAATTATTAATAAAAATAAAAATATTAAAAAAATATTTATATGTAATTATAATTATTTAATTATAAATATAATAAATATATTCTTTAAAATTATATAAATATTTAAATATATAATTAATTATATATAATTTCAGAAATACTTTTTAAACAATATATATTGATAATTGTATAATAACAAATTAAAAAAAATATATTTAAAAAATTTAAATATGTTAATTATATAAATTTCAAACACATATAAAATGTTAAATCTTAATAAAATATAATATATATTATTCATATATATTGCAATTATATTGTTAGTATTACACATGTATAATGTGAACAAATATATGTACAAATAAATATTACAAAATTATTAAATATATTTTTAGCATTTTTAATGAATGTATAATAATATAAGGATATGTTAATTTAAATAAATTTAAAAAATATTATAAGTCGATTTAATAACATTTATGTGAATTATAAAAATCGATATTAACACATGCACATCCACACATGAATTTGTATACCAACATATATATACATAGATGTATAGACACACATACAAAATTGATTTGAATTTAGCTGGGAAGCTCATCCGGAAAGCTGGGCTTCACACCCCAACACCATCATATTTATCCCTGAGTTATTCATGTGGATTTTTTTTGTTGATGTTGTCATCTAATGAAAGAGTTTTAGAGGTGTGTTCTCTTTATTGGTTGTTTTGTGGTGGTCCTGCATTACTATGAGGGTATTTGTTTGTGGGCATTGAGGATTGCTTCCAAGGGGCGACATCATGTGGCTTGTAGTGGTGGTATCTGGTGGATCTTAATGGGAGAGTTCTTATAAACATCCCTCTAATGACATTTATTCCTTATGGGTGTTGTTTTGTGCGATGGTTCTCTACGGGTGGGGTGGATGGCGACCCTCCGCTAATAATAATGGCAGCGGTGTGGGTTCGTGCGGAAAAATTTAGGGCTGTACAGGCTATGGTGAAGCACTTCATAGGTGTAGTGATGGAAAAAATGCTATGAAATGATAATGGGTCATATATGTATAATGGGTCTATAGGATTGATATACATAGGGGTCTTCGAGCGAATATATAGATAATAATAAGGTATTTGTGGATGTGTTATCCCCTTTGGGGGTGCCATGGACTGCTTTCAAAACCAATGTGTGATGTGTGAGTGTGTATGATTTTTTTGTACCCCTAAATCACCCCTATATATTTATCAATATGTGTGTATAAATATAAATATATTTATTTATTCATTTATCTTTATATAATGAAAACATGTATATAATTTATATATTTATATAATTAAATATATTTGTATTGTTATAAATATATATATATATATTAATTAATATATTTATATATATTTATAGATATAATAAAAATATTTAATATAAAAAAATATTATATTTTTATAATTACTTAGATATATATATACATGTATATTTAATATTATAAATAATTTTTCAGAAACCTTATACATATTAGAATAATTAAAAAATATACTAGTTTATAATAATTATGTTTATTAAAAACATACATTTTATAATTAATTTATATAATTTTTTTTAATATAAATACAAAAAAATTATATATTAATAATTTGATTATGAAATAAAATTATGATCCCTATGAACAACACTGAAAGAGGGTCCACCATTATTAGTGGTTGAAGCTAGCGCTACTGAAGGTACCCCTTTTATGAGTGTTTTATGATTAGTGCCAATAAATGAAGTAACTGAATTAATACAGATCTATGATAATGAACACTCACTGAACCCTAATTCTCTCACTTCTCAAAATTCTCAATGAATTGATCTCAACAAATTTAAGGTATATGATAATTTATATTTTTAGTGTCTTCTACCACCCTAATTTCATCATTTCTGGAACCTCATGTGTCTTCATGTCTTCTCAACGAATGAAACAAATATCCCCAAATCAACCACCTCATGTGTCTTCACGTCTTCAGTTCTACCACCTCTCGTTTCTTCTCACCACTAACCACATCCATCATAACATAATTTGTTACACACCATACTATCCAAAAAATATCCCCAAAACCAACCACCCTGACCTTATCCCCCCAACAAGTAGATGACCCCACAAACCAAGTGCCTAGTATCGAATAAAGACATGGTTGTTTAAATACTAATTTGTTACATTCAAATTTTTACATGGTTTATTAGATAAATTATTTTAATCATGTTTCACCACATCAATATTAATTCTTTTCGACCAAAATATCTTTCTAATATTTCCATTAATACTTGCTTTTCTTTCCAATAGTTCTTGCCTTGTTCATAGAAATATTTTTTTACAGTTTATTGTAATTTTAAAGTTAATATATTTAATTTTATGACTATAACATTTCATATTATTCTAATTTATATACTGTTTATGTTTTATCTAAATTAATCATTTTATCTCACTTTAACTTCCATGACTTATAATTCAATGATCACACCAACGGTAATATGATGGTGGGGTTTCATAGGAGGAAATAAAATAAATAAATTTATGAATTTTATAAAATATTTTTAATTATATATTTTAATTCATTATAATAATGAGTATTATATAACATATTATATTCATCACAAATATATCTATAAATTGAATTTAGAAGAACATAATTATTGGAAACTCTATACCAATTATTTTACAATAATAGTTGTTTTTTTTTAAAATGATAGTTATTTTATTTTTTTAATAACATTTATTATTAACATCATGAAATATAATAATTCAAATTGTATATTTTTTTAATGTTTATTGACATTTGTAAATTTCATTTTAATATGAGAGAAATTTTTGAGTGTGAGTTAACCGAACATGTTGTGTCATTTTAAACATAGTTTAGTTTTTATAAATGATTTCACCACTTTGATTAATATTTTTCAGAAATAAAAACTTTATTAATTAAACAAATTTATTGATATTATTGATTTTTTATTCTTTGAAAAAAATAATTTAAAAAAATATTTTCTACTTTTTAGAAAATTAACTTGATAATCTTTTTTTAAATCATTTTTTTGCTTTTTAAAAATTATTTTTCAAGAGAAACTATAGTGTTTTTTTATAATTTAAACAGAAAATATATATTTTTCATTTTCACTATCATTTTTTAAATTTTACTAAAGATAAATATATAAACAAAATTGATACATCTATGAGTGATGAAATAAAAATTTTATTAATAAGAAAAAAATTTATTTTATTTTATAATTTTGCAATAACACTTATGCATTTATAAAAACCATAAATGATGATAAAAAAGTCTATGATGACCTAAACTACAATAACCATTTTTTAGAATCCTCTTACCCCAATAATTTCCCACATATTATAATAATTTCCAAATAATCTTGACCGACAATTGATACCCAACATTAATAATATTTTAAAGTACTAGTCCAAGAAATGATGACTGTTGAATAATGTTTAAACTCTATTTATAATGATGAATATCTAGATAAAAAATTAAAGAAAAATAAAAAATAAAAAAATTAAATAATGATTAAATATATTTGACTGTTCAATTAAAATAGATCTATCTTATATAGATCCATACAATAATTATTTATGAATTATAAAACTATACATCAAAATGAATCATGAACCATCTCATTTCACAAAATTAAAATAAAATTGTATCATACAATGATAAACATCCTTAATGGTGATGTTACTGTAACATAAAAATATACAATGTACATGATTTCAAAACTATTGTACATGATGTTCTCATTTTAGTAATATGATGTCATGGTCTTTAGAGACATTAAAAACTATGTAAAAATACATTTACAATTTTTATCTTGAAAATGATTTACTGAAAATATATTTTCAAAAGGGGCATATGTAAATAATATCGGATAAGTATTCAAGTAGAAATTCATCAAAAATATAACATAATATCTTTAATGACCATTTAAGATTTTTTTTTGGAAAATAGATATGGAAATAATATGAGTGAAAATGTGGTATATGAAAGAAACAATAATGAAGTGAGGCATATAGGTAGACTTCTAACATTTCATGTATTTGATACCAAATAGAAATAATATAACAAAATTTTTTTTTTATAAGCTCAAAAAATTATTTATTAAAAACTATAACGATATACATGACTAGAGAAATATAGAAAACTGAAGATCCAATCCAATATGACATTCACATGAGGTTACAATTATAAAATGGTGATAGATAGATCAATATCATAATTCCTTAAGAACACTAATATATTGGTAACCATAAATAGTTTTGAAATTTACAAAAACCATACAATTTACAGTATACAAGAATAACCCCAATGTATTTTAAAATTTCATGGTAGAATAATTAAACATTCATCTCACACAATAAAACAAAAAAAATCTTTTATAAAGATAATCATCTAGTCTACACCAATAATCATATAACACCATAAAAAGATGAATTAATGTTTGTCCTTATTGAATCTCTTAAACCAAATTGACACCCAACATCACATGAATGGTATAAGCTAGTGGAGTCCTCTATAATAATGTCTTATCATTGATTTGGTGTTAGTGGTTTTTGGTTTATATCAACCAAAATGATTATAAAATACTCTAGAATATGAATTCTCATTCGGATAATTTTTATACATTTCCAATATGATCAATAAGGCATTTGTGATGTTTATGAATCATTTTAACCTCAATATAATACATCATCTTCCTAGTATGACATGACGTCTCCATTATGTGTTACAAATTTTCCTTTTAGTTATAAATGTTTCACCAAATGAAAACAAACAGAATTCACTCTTATTGACTAGATAATTTAGAAAAAAGCCTCATAATTCATTTTTGACATGTTGGAATCAATATCTATTGAAATTGACATATGATGAGACTTGTATAATTTGAAGTGATTTTTTTTTCTATACGAAATACAATTTTAGTAAATAAACCACAAGTGTCATACTGAATTCCAATTAAACAAATTCATATTGTTTTTATACTTTATAAAAATGATCCATAAGTAATATTTTACATGTATGAATCAACCACACCTCAGTCTGAAGAATGGGGTGACCGGTATGACTCTATGTGTATCTTTTTATTTATATTTGAAATTTCAGTAAAAAGAAAAATTGATATGATCAAATAGATATAACACATTAATATTTTTATTATACATTAATAAAATGATACATATGTCTTTTTTTGATGTGTAGTAATCAGCTGCAGCTTGATCTGATACACGGTGTACCCAATATTACTCAAAGTGTCTATTATTAATCTAAAATTTACATTTATTTGAAATTTTTTTTCTCTTAATGAAAAAGAAGAAAATGTGCTCGTAATGTCATAATAAATTAGTAAAATATTTCATAAGTCATTATTGACATGTAATAATTATTCTCTTGTAAAACCAATGCACAATGTGACTGGTAAGATTCAGAGTGTGTGTTTTCTTTTAAAATTTACATTTTAGTAAATAGAATTGTGGTAGTCAAAAAACATAGAAAATTTATTTAAGCTATTTTATTAATTTATGAAAACAATCCACAATTGATTATTGACATGTTGAAATATACCAAACCACAATTTGATCTATATTGTTATATGAATCCATCTGTTTCTTTTTATATAATTTTGACAGTAATTTTATTAAAAATAACAATTGAAAATCTCATATACCCAAAATAACCATTAGGATTGTTTGGATGCATTATGAATATTTTCCATATGTGATTTATTATGTGGAGGATTAAAATTTACCTCAATCTTATGTACGGTGTGATAAGTAAGACACGAACTGTGAATATTTATTTAAAATTGATGTTAATTTTAGTAGAAATGAAAAGTAGCATAATCAAGACATAGAAAACACATTATAATTGTTTTAATACATTAGAAAAAATGAAACCTATAACATTTTTAACCTATAGGAATCACAGAATCCTCACTATTATAGACCATGTTCTAGGTATAACTCAAAGTGTCGATAATATATTTAAAATTTGTATATTAATTCAAAACCTGTCAGTCACTGAAATACATAAAATTATTCTATGATTTTCTTGATAATTTTGGACAATGATTAAAACGTTATTTATTATGCGCATGAATCAGAATCACATCAAATTAATAAACGATTCTACCTGTATATCTTATAGAGTGTGTATTCATTTTAAATTGACAGTTGTGTAAAAAACACACAGAACACACCCAAGACTAAGAAAATGCTTTCAGAGTGTTTTTATACATTAGTAAAATGATAAATATTTTATTTTTGTCAAATATGAATCAATCATACCTTAATATCCTTAATATGACACACAATCCAACCAGTATGAATCCACATGTGTCTATTTAATTAAAATTTCTATTTTAGTAAAAAACCAAAGGTGCATACTCAAAAATAATTAAATGCATTTAGAATAATTTTATACTTTAAGAAAATTATTAATAAGTCATTTCTGAAATGTAGGAATAAGCTACACCACAAAATAGTACACGGTGTTCCAATATACCCCAAATATTATGTTATTGGTCTCAAATTAAAGTTTTATTCATAAAATTGTTTCAATCATTGAAAACATACAAAATTCCGATATATTATCCTGACACATTTAGATAATGAATCATAATTCCATTTTGATTTGTAAAAATCTGTATCAGAAAATTATGATAAATGATGTGACCTATATAAATCAATGTGTGTGTTGGAAGATTAAAATGACATTTTAGTAAAAAATACATGTATCATACTCAAAATGGATCTAATGTATTCATATTTTTTCAATATTTTAGGTAAACAATCCATATGTTTCGGGCATGTAGGAGTCATCCCCACCACAATCTAATGCATGGTGTGACCAATAATAATTAAAGAGTTTCCTTTTTTAATCTTTTTTGATTATATTACTTTATTCCTTTATATTTATAAAATATTTATTTATATATAGTATTAATAACCTAATTATTTTCTTATATAGGTGGAATATTTTTCGTGGGTTGGGGTGGTTTTTTCACCAAGTCATACCATGTTTGGACCTCTTTGAGAAGGGGTCATAGGTGCCCAAAATGATAAATCAATGATTTTTTTATCATTTTGGGTAGTAATTTGTAATTATTTTACAATTTTTTAAATGCATGTAATAATGTTATTATTGTATTTTTATGTAAATTTTATTTCAGTTAAATAATGAATTTCGATACATGTGTATTTTTATACAACTATAAAAGTGTATTTTTTACAGTGTTCCATTATTCAATCATCAAACTGCAACATTAAGTCATTTAATATTGTTACTTATAAACCTGATAAAGGCCCCCATTTGTCAACAGTAACAAAATATTTGATAATGGGATCCCCCTTATAATGGAGTTGAGGGAAAAAATTATTTTAGCGATGTTAAGGCCACTTTTCGATGATGTTAAAGGACCAAACTGTGGTAGTGTTCCAAAAAATATAAAATTATATAAATATGCATCCCTCCATTTATACTCCTCATTATCACATTTTCCTTCTTATATTTCTAAAACTGTGACAAAATATTTTATTAAAAATCATATGATATTCTTATTCCCATGACAGACAACCGTTCTGGGTTTATCAAATCTGAATTATATTTTGCCTCCACCTCCTCAACCTCCACCTCTTTCTCCATCTATATTAACATATTTTTTAAATGGAAAATTTTTCTCGATTATTTTAACCATATGTTCTCATGATCTTCTTTAGTTCTTATTTTACATTTTTTCTGAATTTACCTTGATAAAATCTCATCTATGTGACATCTATTTTTCCTATGATTCCATGGAAGTTTCTTAATTCTAAACATCTCAAAACTATGTGATTTCGGATTTTTCATTAATTCTATTTCATCTATATCAAATTAGATATATCATTTTATTCATTGTTTTGTTTATTAAATGCAATTAAAATTTGATTATTCTACAAAAAAATCCATTATTTCCATCCGAAATCCTCCATAGATTCCAAAGTATAAATTCCCAAAAACTATCATCTCCATCACATGAACATTAAGATTGATTCATATCATAAATTCAAATCATATCATTTTTTAATGAAATATAATCCATTTTTATTAACTTTATTTTCATTTTGGTGGGCTATACATTGTGATAAAGTCTGCCTTCAACTGCATGGATCCATTTCGATTAATTGTTTATCATAAACTCTGATATCAATAACAATATTTTTTTCCAGTATATAATATAGAAACTAATAAAACAAAAATATTCAAATGGGGTAATCTAAATTTCCAGAATTATTTCGAGAGTATTTACAATATTGAAAAAAATCACAAAGATAAGAGATGTTATAATAAATAGGAATGAATGAATTCTCATAACAATAAAAAAAGTTATACATAAAAAATATGATTCATAGAATCAAGAATATATGAATATAACATCTGAATCATGGGAATAACCAATGTACAATTGATATTTTCATTTCTATGAGCCAAATTGATTGATTACAAAACAAAAAAATGGAATTATGAAATAATGTGTCAACCAATTTGAATCAATTAAATGGTTATAACATATTTCCCAACATGGTATGTGGGAGAAAACATGGCATTATAAAGCTATAATTAATTTATATTAGGAATCAACAATTATTTCGTGATTACGGGTCAATGAAAAAAAAATAGAAAGTAGAAAATGGGAAAGGATATTTAATTGCTTTATCCAATTGGACTATATGAAATGGAAAATCATATTAGATTTTAAAATATGGAAAATAATGATATTACAAGAAGATAAAATGATAATTACAATAAATCAAACATAATTAGAAATAAATTTTAATATAAATAAGCAATAGATATAATTTATCAAAAAAAATAACAATGGAAATAAAATGTGGACTGAAGCCCCCTACCATGGTGTAGTCAAAATGTGTTGGATGAATATTATTTAAGCTCATTTATTTCATATTTGTAGAATATAAATCATTTTGATCCATCCTTCATGAAGCCATTATTGTTGTGTATGGTGGTCTGTCTTGTCCATGTCAGTGGTTGGTTATTCACTGGATAGTGCCACCCTAATACATTTTCAAATGGGGGTAGTGTTGATGGATGAGGTGGGAGGCCAAACACAAGTAGAGGAATGAAATAGGGTGGTGAGTTTTTCCTATAAAACGCATTGGGATCCTAGGGTTTGATCATTATTTTCACTAGAAATCTCATCCTTGGTAATTCATTAGTTTGAGTAGTATTTTTTAGTTTCATTTCACTACCAATTCAAGAGAGATGAAAATGATGACATTCTCCATATAGTTGTGGGGGACTATGTGCCCACATTTACCCATAGCGAGAACCTTATATTTAACAATGGGTTTTTATACCGTGCATGTTTTTGGGTTTTTCAGATTAAATATAGTGTGTTTTTCTATATTTGTTTCCCAAAATAGTATCTCGTGATTATCTCTACACTAGCGGGAAAATAATTTTTTATGGTTCCAAAAGTGGTATTAGAGGCAAGGTTCTAGTCTAGTGTTGTAAACATTTTAGGGTATTAATAATTCTATTAAATTTTAGTTTTCTCTTTTTTCAAATCTACTTTATCTTCCACATTAGGATTTTTTTGAGATTATTAAATACACAATTTTGAAACATAAGAGGATCTGTACTCAAAAAATGTCATGATAAAGGTGAAATTTGAGATAAAAAATTTCAATGGAAATAATTTCCCATTGTTGAAAATGAAGATGTTGGCATTATTATGGAAATATAATTAATAACATAAAATTGTATAAAGACCATAATATGTGAAGTTAGAGCACAGATGTGGTGGGAGCCAGTATAATTACATGTACAATAATTTGGGAAGTACTTATGGGAGATGAGATATACTACTCTATTAAGTGAGCATGATTATTAGATGCATGAAATATCTCAATGACGCTTGGATAATTGAATTAGGAGAAACATGGAATAGAAATCTTAATGAGAATGGTTTGATTAGTATCAAAACATCCCAGATAGACTTGTTTACATGGGGAATAATCACACCCATAATATTAATGGTGTAAGTACCATCAACTAGAGGATTCATGATGGAGTTTTACAAACAATCTAAGGATTATGCCATGTGAATGGCCTAATATGAATAGGTTGAATTTTGGGAAATTTTATTGTATTAGATGTGAATAAACACATTGATAATGGAGTTATATGAATATTGAATGGAATACATGTGTTTATGAAGCCATATAATATCTCATGAATCTTTTACAAGACTCTGGGAGAAACGTACAAAGAGGTTGTGATATTTTTCAAAATTACTGTGATAGAAGCATTGAAGATGTTATATGATTAGAATCATGTCCATGTTGAAGAATATGGACCCAAATTCATGTAGATAAAATGATTTATCTTAGGATAACAATTGAATCCATTCAATTTTGTGAGCATTATATTTTGAGAAAAAACACATGTTAATGTCTGGGATGTCTATATAAATCAGGATGCAGATCACATAATTGATCCATTATAACATTTGGAATGAGTAGTTTAAATCCCTAAAAATAATGGGGTAATTTGTATAATTCATTGAGGATTATTCCACAAGATGTTGGGTGTACCCAATACTATGGAAGTAATATGTTTTTTAGGTCTTCAAAACTTTCAACGTGAGGAATGGTCTTAAATATAGAAAGAAAATCTTTTGGTTGGGGACTAACGATGGTGTAGAATATACATGTGAGGAGTTTGTTACTTTTTTCAACAATAGGTCATCAATAAAAAGTTCACAGTGGCATACACTCCTTAACATATTGGAGTGGATGAGTGGATGCTCAAATTATTGTTTGATAGAACAAGGTTTATACTGATGACAGTAGGAATTTCCTAAATACTTATTGAAAAAGAAGTGAATAATTCCTTTCATTTGATCAATATATCTCATTCAATAGAAATTTATCTAGAGACACAAATAGAGATGTGTATACATAAACCCACTAAATCTTATCAGTTAAAAACATTTTAATGTCTTATAAATTTATTGTTTAGTGACCTAGAATGATCGATATCAGATTTACGTTTCATGAAATTATTATTCAGTGGGTACACTGATGGTGTGATGGGGTATGATTTATGGGACCGCATTTCTAAAAAAAATTATCATCGGTATAGATTTCATTTTTATTTAATATAATTTCCAAATGAAAGTTTATGGAGACATGGATAATGATAATTTAGAAACTAAAATAGTTGAGGTAGATAAAAAATACTCAATGGGACCAGTTTCCTACAATGAACATAGAGCATGAAGATAAAATTCCAGGTAAATCTATACCACAACAATCAAGTTAGGGAAAAAGAAAAAAATTGTTGTACTTAAACTATTCAACTGAGAGAAATATTTCATAGAACCTTTTGATAGAGGAAGGAGATCCATCATATTTTATGGATGTGACCAAGTGCCTTGATGTAGCATTGTGGATGATGGTGATGCATGAGAGACTTGAAACCCAACAAAAGAACAAGACATGGGATCTTGATACATTTCTACATGGAATGAAGGTTATTAAAAACAAAATTTTCATTAAGATCAATGAGGATGGAAATGTCCAAGTGCAATGATATTAGGAAAGACATGTGGTTAAAGTATATTATCACAAGGAATGTATCGATTTAAATAAATTATTTTCTCCTATTGTTAGACTGATGACAGTTTGGATAATACCAAGGATGTGTGCTATATACAATTTACATATAGAGTATATAGATGTGAATACTACATTTCTCCATGGATATCATGATGAAGAGATCTATATTCTCTAACCAGAAATTTTTATTTTATAATGAATAGAGAACATGGTTTGAAGGTCAAACAAATATATATACATTATAACGATGGACTAAGGTGTTTGTATAATATATTTTATTTCTATATCACTATGTTTGGAAACAATAGACTTTATTAAAATCCGTTTTCATATTTCAGGGGTTCAGATGGTAATGATTTCATCACTCTTCTATAGTATGTGGATCACATGTTGGATGTAACCCCCATCAATTAAAAGATCTAGGATGTGATGACATGATTTTCTAGGGATATTTCAATGAAGGTCTGGTGACTAATAATCATTATTCATGGGATGTATATTAACCATGGAATAAATAATGGGAAAATGTTTATACCCCGTAATAATTACTTATAGAATATCATTAAATGATCTACATTCAAGACTATATGAAAATATCTTACATACATCCCATTAATTTAATTTTATACTCTATTATGACTCCTAGTAGTGAAGTAGATAGGATGGAGATTTCTTTATTACTGTATGCATCAAAAGTGGGTAGTATAATGTTCTCTATGGTTTGTACTAGAACTGAAATTACACAAGAAGTGGACTATTTTCTTAATACATGGACTCTCCAAGATGATATCATTAGATCACATGGAAGAGGATCATGAGATACGTTAAGGAGACCTCAGATTCTACCTTATGTTACAGAGGATCAAATTTCATTATCAAAGGCTATGTTCATTCATATTTTGTTGTAGATTTTTACAGAAGTAAATCCATAATTGGTTATGTGTTTACACTTGCAGGTGGAGCTATTAGATGAATTTTGAAGATACATTCAATTTTGGATTTATCCAAAATGGGGGTAGAGTATATGTATACTACATAGTCTCGTAAGGATTTAAATTCGATGATAAAATTTTTAGTGGACGATCAGGAATATAAAGAGGTAGATTTCATTGTTTTCTAATTGTTACAACACCATGCACATTGTTCGGAACCATTCTTTTCATTTTGGGATGAAACCCATTGGGTTATAATGTCAATTTTTACCATATTTGGTGGAGGAATGACGTGTATATATGAAGAAAATATAATCTAATTAAAATTTAGAAGCTTTCTATAAAATGGTGATTGACTATGATTAGTTCAGATGGCGTAGATCCATGATCAGTCAGACATATAGGTGAGAAGAATGATTTTGAAGATAGAAATAATGTGTGGAGATGAGAATCGTTCCTAAAGAAATCGTCATGTGGGGGATGTTATTGAGGTTTTTTTACTGGATGGTGTCTCCCCCTTAATTTTTCAAATGGGGTGGTTGTGGAGGAGGATGTGGATTAATGAATACCACCAAATCTCAAGAATAAGATCATAATTGGGGGTGACGTTTGACAATTTAAGGCATTGAGATCCCTTGGTTTGATCACTAGATTCACCAAAATTATCTGGATCGATTAATTAATAGTTTGAGAAAAATTTTGAGGTTTATTTTTCCACTTATTCAAGATCGTTATTTATAATGATTTTCCCCTTATAATAGAAAGGGTGTGTTTATCCACTTTTAAACCTAGTGATATCCTTCTATTTTCACATTTTTTTTTACCAATTTCATTTTGGGTGGTTTTTCATATTAAACTCGTGTGATTTATTTCCATATTTTTCACTTTATATTATCTTCTTGTAGTTGGTTCCTTAGTGGGGAAATAATTTTTTTATGGTCCCAACAGACCATGGTTCTTTGGCTAATTGATCTTCATCACTCAGGTGAAACAATTAAACCTACAGAACTTTTCACGGTTGATATTTTATTTTTACAACAAATGTTCCCATGGGCTCTTCAAGGGTCCAACCAATTAGGATGTCAATGGTATCCCTCTGGTACTACTATATAACCTCTAAAAACAAGAAACCCATGGTGGTCGACTTCTTGAATCACCCATGGGGGAGAAGATTCATGCCCCCTAAAAATAATTTGGAATCACTAGTTATATCTTCAGTGTGTGAATTCACCAACATGATTCCATCCATGAAGTTGAGGTGAATTTATGTTTAATGATGAACCATGGATAGAACCTACATTAAATCTCTCTCCACTAAGGAATATTTGAACAAATTTGGCTTCAGCATGAGAGCACACAACTCCCTAGGGCACACTACTCTCTTAGCATTGAAAACTGGGAAAACAGAACCCTAATTACAGGGCTATAAAAAATGGAGGTTTGTGAACCATGTATCCAAGGAAAAAGGTAACTATGCAGGGTTGTCATGTTAAAACCTGATCACATGGTCTATGGAGGAGGCATGAGTGGTTAACAAAATCCATCTTCTTTACTAATATAATTTTTTCCATTCAAATTCATTTATTATCCTTCATGTATGAAATATCCTTCCTTGTGGATTCACATTCTACTCCTGGGTCATCAAAATCTACTTCTGGTAAAAATATTCTACATCATGTGACCACATCATCCAAATCCTCATTGAATTCATTCATAACCAGCTATTTCTAGTCATCTCAATTCTTATGTCATAATCTCTGGTAATCCAACCTCTATCATCTGAATTTCTTATTCTTGTATGATCTCTTATATATGTAATTTTCTCATTGATTTATAACATCCCATTATCACAAGCCAACATCCCCCAAGTTCAAAAGATTTAATTTATGTCTTTTTTATATTAGATTAATCTTCTGATATGGGTTATTTTTTCCTAATAATTATATTTTCTAACATGAATTCGACTATGTTATTCTGATTTCAGTTTTATCAGTTCAAATTTCCAAATTAGCTTCCCAACATCTAAATTTTTATCCACTCAATATTATAGATTAGGAAAATGATTTTAATAAGTAGTTTTTATAAAAAATCTCTCCCTTCACCATTTTAATTTAATAAACATGTGTTTGAGGTATGTGTTTAGTTCTGATGAGGTTAAATATTAAAATTAACAATGATACTATTTCTTGTGTTTATATTTATTTCCTTATTTTCTTTATTTTAATCAATTACATAGATTATTATTTCTTATGTATTGTTATCACATGTTATGGTGATTTCATTTCCGGTGTGATTATTTTTCATGCTGCATTTCTACTTATTATTACCTACTCATAAGATATTTGTTTTTAATTATTATTATTATTAAAATAAATATTAAATATAATAAATTGGAACACCATATCTCTTAACCTACTTTGCATTAAATTTTTCATTTTTGATTATAACATCAGAAGAATCCCATAATTCAATATCGGGTCTCCCATTGACTGTAAATAATTGGCAATAATTTTCATCCCCATATGTACATTCAAATATGTGTTTATTTGATATATATTGAGATAAATATTTTAAATACATGACACATGCATGAAATATAATCCATGAAATTAATGTGAATTCAAAATCATGCAACAATATTTTATAAGAGAACTTCCTCCCTTCTAATCATGTTCAACTCCTTATTGATATGACTCCCTTTATTTCATTTTAATATTATAGGGTTTTGACCTTCTCTATTTATTTTTTATATGAACCGTTATAATTTGGTATACTGTTGGAGATTTTGAACATGGTAAACATGATTCCCAATCTATTAAAAATTATATTGGTGAAAATGTAAATACTATGGTTCTCAACACATTAAGGACTAGAAAAGATTGAATATGGGTTCTTATATTCTATAATACCTAAATACAAATATAAAAAAGGTATTTTCTTCTATATATTATAAAATATGATTCATTTTTTACATGATATTTCTATGAATGTAATATGATTTATTATTCATGTTTTAGTTTTATTTAAGAATAAAAATGCATTATTCTTTTGGAATCAAATTTATTTGTTCATCTTTATAAAAATAATCTGAAAAAGAAACCATCATTAATTTATTATGTTAGAGAATAAAAAAGTATATAATAGTGAACTTGTTTCAGTAATATTTGTTAGGATCTATATATAGAGACATTTATCTTCAATTGATATTGATACTAGATTCCAAAATGAAATTAGTAATTTATGTCAATAATAGTTACATGACCCACCCTTGTGGCTTTGTTTAAGGGAAGATAGTTTATGATGGAGAATTTTTAGTAGACTATATTTTTTGTATTTTTAAAATTTTATTTTTCCCTAGTAATTATTTATATAATATCTATAATAATAATGAGAAATTAATAAAATTATATTCACTAAGGTAGAGTGGGATAAATTGATATTTTAAAAAAATTTGGGTTTCAAATTGATTATAGATTCATTTTTTTATTATAAGAACAAAACATATATGCTGATATATGAAGAAAATTGTAGTGGAATTATTAAAGATATGGTCTATTATAGCGAGTAACTACATTAACTACTGGTGTTCAAAATCTGAATTTTATTGGGAGAGGAAATAAATTTATATTATATATTTTCAACTACTTGTAACAAAAACCAAATTCTATCTATTGAGATTCACTTCATATAATTATTTCATATAATTTAATAGTATCAAATCACATTTAGAACACATAAAAACCATATAAATGATTAACGAATGAAATAAAATGGGTTTCTAGAAGATAATAAACCCATACCAATGAAATAATAACATAACATTTGAAATACTATTGTGACCCTTATGAATAGAAAACCAACCAATAGAATAATGAACTCACCAATGAAATTATAAATAAAATTTATCCATCCCATTTGTGACAATATAATGTATTTATATAATAGTATAAGTAAATAAATATTTAAAAAATTAATAATTATGTGTTGGTATTTTTGTATATAATTAATATTTAAATACAATTTAATGAAATATATAACAATTTAAAATAATATTTATTTTCATAAAATGTATTCATAAATTATTATATTTATTTATTATGATTATATGGTAATTTTTTGAAAATAGGCTTATTTTCTTCATTATGTTAGAAAATCATTTTTAATTTAAAAATTTGTATTTTTCATGTAAATTATGATTTCAATAAAAAATTAAATTTATCATATTTTGAAAATTATTTTCATATAATATATTGATTTTTTTAATTCTACACATTTTGAAATGGTTAGGTTTATGCTTTTATATATTTATGAAACACTTAAATTTTTTGTGAAATGTAAAATATAATAACTTATGGTATATATACAATTTGAGGTAAATACACTATTCCTAGAGTCATGGTTGATGTAAGAACCATTGTATCGAATTAAAATAATATAGTTACAATATATATTCTTAATAATCATAACTATTACTTTTCTTTATCAAAATAATAAAATATTAAGTAATAGAATGTGAAAACACCCCTCTCCACCACTATAAATACAAGCCCAAAACATCTTCTCCTCACACCTCTAAATCATTGTTCCTTTCAAAAATTCAACTTAAATACAATCTAAATCCCCTTCCAGAAACCCATGAGCATTTTATATTTAAAAAATATCCAATCCAATACCCTATAGAGGTTCTCAAGAATAAGGAATCAAGAGGTAAAACCTTCTTCCGTTTTCTTTCATTTTCCTTTCTAGTTCCTTTTCATTTCTTATCTTCTACTCACATAACCATATTCACATGGCATGAAAACCCATTTATCTTAAATATACTGTATTATTATCATTTATATGGAATAATTATTTATCAGATTACTTATTTCCTCTCTTTTATTTTATGAATGAAAACATCGTCCCTGTTGTGATGATTTGACACCTACGTGGATGACGTGATTTCATTGCTAAATTACAAAAAAATCCCTTCATGAAACCATTTTTCAAGTATAAATATCTTATAATATATGTACTATATCTTATATAATTTTTTGGATTCATTTTGAACACATGATACTAATTTATAATACAAAAGGAGTTCGTTGTGATTGAAAAATGCCAAAATAAAACCAAATGATTATCATTAACTTATTATTTCATTATTCATCCACATTCTATAAACAAATTATATATAAGAACAATTTAACTTATTAAATATCATTAATAACATATATGAACAATTCTTGATAATTACCCCCAAATTACATGAACTTTCGTACATGTATACATGTAAACTAATCATGAAAACAACGTAACCAATGCTCCAAAATGATGAAATTGAAAATCTTGACCCATCATAAAGGCCATAAATGAAAATTATAAAGTTCTAATAAATCAGATAAATTTATTACATGTTATTTAATAAATAATCAATAAATCTAATTTCATTATCTAGTACATTAATATCATTTGATGAACACATTCATACTTAAGGTAAGGGATTCTACCTGAACCTCCACTATTCCTTTAGGTTATTCTTTCAACCTTTGTTCCCAAATTACATTCAATTTTATTTCAATGTATCAATTATAAATTCTGTTTATATATTCCGAAATCTTGTTTCAATATCAATTCATTGTTAATTTTTTGGATAAAAATATTTAAAAATGTTTCTTACTAAATTAATCTCTATAATCATGCTCGATTTATTGAAACTTCCTAAATTCTTGCCTAATTTCAACTGCACTCCGTAATCTGTTCTAATCTACAATTATCTTTCTAAAGTCAATAATTCTTTATGAAATCTAAATTTGTGCACTTTTGGTTTTATATAAAATATTAATCACTTTTCTTCTATAAACATACTTTAATATTTTCCTTAAACTACAGTAAAATGTTTTAATTCAAATGTTTATTAAATACTTTTTTTTACCTTTTATCACATCATTTTTAAATAATTAACAAATATATATGACTCTTTTCATTTATTATTTCCAATTTATGATATAATTCCATTATTTCACGGACACATTTATGACACACCCATTTATTATGATATAAGACATGATTATGGTGCCTAATTTTTCCCATGGTTAACCCTTATACATATGTTTGATTCCTTACATATGATTCATCATGTTAAAAAATATTCATCAACAGGATATGATGGGTGATCCAAGATACAACTCTATTTCATTGAGTAATGTTTATTCTCGTGATACATTATGTACAAAAGTTATGGTTGTTTGATTTGACTAATGCTTAATGTACCACGGTCATGGTGGTTAGCCTTGACCGCTGCTTTTCTACATTCATCGAGACTTAACTCGTTCTTATCTATGTTAAACGAGTCTTGAATCATGCTAAATTAATGTTTTATGTCACTACCATATTATTATGTTTCCTTGATTATATTTCACATGTTATGGTTCCCTATATTCGATCATGTTTCTTGACATTTTATATCATTATGTAATTCCTTATAACCCATATTCTAAGCATTATTCATATATTTATTCCCTTACTAGGCTGTTAGATCATCCCTCTCTTGATGTTATGCCAATTATATCCTATATCTATGTATGAAAAATTTATAATGTTTGGATCTCATTATGAATATTAAAAAAAATTATTCTTATTTTGGAATCATGAAGTATAATTATGTACTAACTCTACATGAAACTAGACATTACAATACATGGATAGTAATTTGATATTTAATTACGATTAATGTCATGTAATGATATATGAAAAAGTCTAGGTTCTCCATGGTTGGTATCACATAAATCACTTATTTTTTTTGGAGATTAGGAATTTATCACTTTACAATGAAACATAGGGACAATACTATGTATAAGAAAACATACCTAAATTTTGGTATGTATAGAGTAAGTAGTTTATCATTAAATAAATCATTTTCTAGATTCTATAAGAGGATGTGGTTTTGAAATAGTTATACATTGAAGTAACATCTCAGACAAGATGATTTGGTCTTGACTGAAGGCAATCTGGTACATGACAATGGCCTTACTACGGACTTATTTTGACACTCCGGAGGGATATTAATTGAGAAATTCATAATATCATTACAAGATATTATTAAGTTACTATATAAAATTCCTAGAAGAATATATTTTAATAAACATATCATGGATAACCATGATGGAATAATATGGAATCAAAATATGCGATGTAATTTCCCATTAAAAGTTTATTATTTAAATTTTTGTGATTCGTTTTATGCTTATTAGATATGTATTAAAGCTCGATAATTGCACTTTATTTTTCTATGTTAATGGTAAGAAATATAAGAATAAATTGCAAAAGTTATTATGGTAGGAAATGTGATAATTTCCCTAATGTTGTTCCAAATATGATGGGAATGGGTGATCAAAACATTATAATAGTATTTGATCATCTAGATCAAGTTATGAATAATAACATGAATCATGTGGAGCACCCTCCTTCGACATGGAAATATTAGGTTGTTGTTGAATTCATCACACAAAAAAGTCCACCCATGATTTATAGATCATCTAGTCCACTCCTTGTGGAATAGTGGATTAACTCCATTGAAAAGATATTCTATATCCTTCTTTGATTAGATGAAAAATTGTTATAGTATTGGTCTATTGTTTTAATGGGGAATCTAATCAACGGTGGAAAGTGGTCTAGAATACAATTTCCTGGGAGGAAATTTTCTATATCGAATTGTAAGAGTTTTAGAAAATATTTTTCAAAAACTATTTTCCTAGAACCCTCCTTCTAAATATGTAAATGGAATTACTCAAATAGAATCAAAAGGGAAATGATTCAATTAGGTGTATGATTAAAACATAACAAGGATGACAAGATATGACTTAGGGTTTTTCAACAACACTAAAATCAATGTGGATTTCTTCTTTAGTGTAATAAATTCATGTGTATAAAAATCATTGGTGATTCAAGACATTGACAAATATGAGGAGATTTTATGTTTTTCTATAAAGGATGAAATAGATATTAGATACCCAAAGTGGTCTCATGGTCTAGATGATAAAAAGTGGAAAATGGAGTCTAATATAGGTGTATGAGCTTATAAATCCCATGGTATAAGGAATAGTAAATATACCATGTGTCAATATTGTGGGAAAATTATCATGAGAACTATCAAAAGGGAACCTAAAAATGATTCAAGTGTGTAATAATGGGGCATTTAGATATTAACTACCTAATATATAGAAATAATCGCACTAATTTGGAAGAAGAATCACACTAATGTAGATAAAATTTTTTCTCTTATGATAACAATGGAATCCATTAAATTTTTTTAGAATTATATTTTGAGAAAAAACAAATGTTAATGTCTGGGATGTCAATATAAATCAGGATGCAGATCAAATAAATGACCAATTATAAAATTTGGAATGAATATTTTAAATCCCTAAAAATAATGGGGTAATTTTTATAATTCCTTGTGGATTATTCCACAAGATTTTGGGTGTACCCAAGACCATGGAATTCATATGTTTTTTAGGACTTCAAAACATTCAAAGTGAGGAAGGATCGTAAATATAGAAAGAAGATATATTGTTTGGGGACTAAGGATGGTGGAGAATATACATGTGAGGAGTTTGTAACTTTTTTCAATGATAAGTCATCAATAAAAAGTTCACAGTGGAATACACACCTAAAAATATTGGAGTTGAAGATTAGATGATCAAAGTATTGTTGGATAGAAAAATTTATATAGTGAAGACAGTAGTAATTTCGAAAATATTTATTGAAAAATAAGTGAATAAGGCATGTCATTTGATAAATATATCTCCTTTAATATAAATTGACTAGAGACACAAATAGATATGTGTATATATAATCCCACTAACTATTATCAGTTAAAAACATTTTATAGTGTTATACTTTTAATTTTTAGTGACCTGGAATGATCGATATCAGATTTATGATCCATGAAATGATTATTCATGGGGTACACTGATGGTGTGATGGGGTATCATTTATGGGACCCCATTTCTAAAAAACTTATCATCGGTATAGATAAAATTTATATATAATATAATTTTCAAATGAAAGTTGATGGAGACATAGAGAATGATAATTCATAAACAAAAATAGTTGAGGTGGATGAAAATTTCTCAATGGGACCAGTTTCCTCTAATGAACTAATATAGCATGAAGATAAAATTCCAGGAAAATCTATACCATAACTATAAACTTAGGAAAAAAGAAAAAAATTATGGAACACAAAATATGACACTAAGAGAAATATTTCATAATAATTTTTGATAGAGGAAGGAGATCCATCGTTAGTTATGGATGTGACCATGTGCCTTGATGTAGAGTTGTAGATGCTGGCAATGCAGGAGAGACTTGAAACCCTAAAAAAGAACAACACATGGAATCTTGATACATTTCCAAATGGAATAAAGGTTATTGAAAACAAAATATTAATTAAGATCAATGATGATGTAAATTTCCAAGTTCAATGATATCAGTAAAGACATGTGGTTAAAGGATATTATCATAAGGAATGTATTGATTTAAATGAATTATTTTCTCCTATTGTTAGAATTATGACTTTTTAGATAATACCAGGGATGTGTGATATATACAATTTACATATCGAGTAGCTATATGTGAATACTACTGATCTACATGGTTATCTTGATGAAGATATCTCTATTATCTAACGAAAACTTTTAATTGATTAATGAATAGTGAACATGGTTTGAATTTCAATCAAATATATATACGGTATAACAATGGACTAAGGTGTTTGCATAATATATTTTATTCCTATATCATTAAGGATGGATATAATAGATGTTATCAAATCCTTTTTCATATTTCAGGGGTTCAGATGGTATGGATTTCATCACACTTTTGTAGTATGTGGATGACATGTTGGATGTCAGCCCCATCAATGAAAAGATCTAGGATATGATGGCATGGTTTTCTAGGGATATTTATATGAAGGTCTAGTGACTAATAAACAATATTCATGGGATATATATTAACCATGGAAGTAATAATGGGAAAATTTATATATCCCATAATAATTACATATATAATATCTTTAAATTATTAGACATTCAAGACTATATAAAAATATCTTACCTACAACCCATTAATTTAATTTTATACTCTATTATGACTCATAGTAGTGAAGTCGATAGGGTGGAGATTTATTTATTAATGTATGCATAAAAAGTGTGTAGTATAATGTGTTTATGGTTTGTACTAGAACTAAAATTACACAAGAAGTTGGAGATTTTCTTAATACATGAACTCTCCAAGACGATATCATTAGATCACAGTGAATAGGATCCTGAAATAGGTTAAGGATACCTCAGATTCTGCCTTATGTTACAAAAGATCAAATTTAATTATCAAAGACTATGTTCATTTAGATTTTGTTAGATATTTTGACAGAAGGAATTCCATAATTAGTTATGTGTTTACACATGCAGGATGAGCTATTAGATGAATTTGTAAGATTCATTCAATTGTGGATTTATCTATAATGGGGGCAGAGTATATGTACACTACAAGTCTCGTAAGGATTCAAATTTGATGATAACATTTTTAGGGGAATATTAGGAATATAATGAGGTAGATTCCATATATTTAAAAATGTTATAGAACCATGAACATTGTTTGGAATCCTTATTTTAATTTTGGGATGAAACCCATTGGGGTATAATGTCAATTTTTCCAAGATAAGGTGGAGGAATGAAGTGTAAATATGAAGAAAATATAATCTAAATATAATTTTGAAGCATTCCTAAAAATGGTGATTGACTATGATTTGTTCATATGGTGTAGATCTATGATCAATCTCACATATATGTCAGAAGAATGATTTCGAAGATAGAAAGGATTTGTGGAGATGTGAATTGTTCTAAATCAAATATTCATGTGGGAGATGTTCTTGAGGTTATTTTTTACTAGATGGTGTATACCCCTTAATTTTTCAAAGTGGGTTGTTGTGGAGGAGGAGGTGGATGGATGAATACCACCAAATAACTAGAATAAGAACATAATAGGGGTGATCCTTATTTATTCAACAAAATAATCTGGATCGATTAATTAATAGTTTGAGTAGAATTTTTAGGTATGTTTCCCCACATATTTAAGATAGATATTTATGATTACTTTTTCCTTATTATAGAAAGGTTGTGTTTATCCACTTCTACCCCTAGTGAGATCCTTCTATTTTCACATGGGTTTTACCCATTTCATTTTGGGTGGTTTTTTCAAATTTAACTCGTGTGATTTATTTCTATATTTTTCACTTTATATTTTCTTCTTATTTTTTATTCATTAGTGGGGAAATAATTTTTTTATGGTCCCAATAGACCATAGTTATTTGGATAATGGATCTTCATCCCCTAGGTGAAAAAATGTCACTGACAGAACTTTTCACGGTTGATATTTTCTATTTACAAAAAAAGTTCTCCAGGGGCTCTTCAAGGGTCCAACCAATAAGGATGTCAATGGTATCCCTATGCTACTACTATATGGCCTCTGAAAGACAAGAAACCCAAGGTGGTCGGCTTCTTCAATCACCCATGGGGGATAAGAGACATTCCCTCTAAAAATAATTTGGAATCACTAGTTATATCTTCACTGTGTGAATTCACCAACATGAGTACATCAATGAATTTGAGGTGAATTTATGTTTAACAATGAACCATGGATAGAACCAGCACTACCTCTCTTTCCTATAAGGAATATTTTAACAAGGATGGATTCAATATTAGAGCAGAAAACTCCATGAGGCACACTAATCTCTTTCCATTGAAAACCGGGCTAACAGAACCCTAATTATAGGGCTACAAAAAATGGAGGTTTGTAAGGCATGTAACGAAGGAAAAAGGGAACCATGTAGGGTTGGAATGTAAAAACCTAATCACATGGTCTATGTAGGATGCATGTGTGGTTAACAAAATCCATATTCTTTAATAATATTTTCTTCCATTAAAATTCATTGATTATCCTTCCTGTATGAAATATCATACCTTGTGGATTCACATTCTTCTACATGGTCATCAAAATATAATTATGGTATAAATATTTTACATCATGTGACCACATCATCCAAATCCTCATTGAATTCATGCACAGCCAACTATTTCTAGTCATCTTAATTCTTATGTCATAATCTCTGGTAATCCAACCTCTATCATCTCAATTTCTTATTCTTGTATGAACCCTTATACATGTAAAATTTTCATTGACTTCTGACATCCCAATATCACAAGCCAACATCCCCCAACTTCAAAAGATTTATTTTATGTCTACTGTATAGTAGATTAATCTTTTGATATGGGGTATTGTTTTCTATTAATTATATTTTCTAACACGAATTCGACTGTGTTATTCTGATTTCAGTGTTATCATTTCAAATTTACCAATTAGCTTCCCAACATCTAAATTTTTTTCCATTAAATATTATATATTATGATAATGTTTTTAATTGGTAGTTATTATAATAAAATTTCTCCCTCCACCATTTTTATTTAAGAAACATGTGTTTGGGGTATGTGTTTAGTTCTGATGAGATTAAATATTAAAATTAACAATGATACTATTTCTTGTGTTTATATTTATTTCTTTATTTTCATTATTTTATTCAATTTCATAGATTATCATTGCTTTGGTTTTATTATCACATTTTATGGTGATTGCATTTTCGTTGTGATTATTTTTCATGCTGAATTTTCTACTTATTATTACCTACTCATTTGATATTTGTTTTTAATAATTTTTTTTTCTTAAAAATATATATAAAATAAAATAAATTGGAACACCTTATCTCTTAACTTCCTTTGACATTAAATTTTTCATTTTTTTATTACATCAGGAAAATCCCATAATTCTCTATCGGGTCTCCCATTGACTTTAAATAATTGGTAATAATCTTCGACCCCATATTTACATTCAAATCTCTGTTTATTTGATATATATTGAGATAAATATTTTAAATACATGACACATGCATGATATATATTCCATGAAATTAATGTGAATTCAAATTCATGCAAAATTTTTTTATAAGAGGACTTCCTTCTTTCTTATCATGTTAAACTCCTTATTAATATTACTCACTTTTATTCGTTTTAATATTTTTTGGTTTTGACCATCTCTATTTATTTTTTATATGAACTGTTATAATTTGATATACTATTGGAGATTTTGAACATGGTAAAAAAGATTACCAATCTATTAAAATTTATATTGGTGAAAATTGAAATACTATGGTTCTCAACCCATTAAGGACTAGAAAATATTGAATAAGGGTTCTTATATTCTATAATACCTCAATATAAAAAAAATGTATTTTCTACATTATAGTATAAAATATGATTCATTTTTTACAAGATATTTCTATGAATGAAATATGATTTCTTATTCATGTTTTAATTTTATTTAAGAATGACAATGCATTATTCTTTTGGAATCAATTTTATTTGTTCACTAGTATAAAAAATAATCTAAAAAAGTTTCCACCATTAATTTATCAAGTTAGAAAATAAAAAAGAAGATAATAGTGAACTTTTTCAGTAATATTTGTTAGGATCTCTATATAGATACATTGATCTTCAACTTATAGTGGTACTAGATTCCAATATGAAATTAGTAATTTATGTCAATAATAGTTACATGAGCCACACTTGTGGCTTTGTTTAAAGGAAGATAGTTTATGATGGAGAATTTTTAGTAGAATATATATTTAGAATATATTTAATTGTATTTTTTACTAGTAGTTAGTATATAATAAAAATAATGTTAACGAGAAATTAATAAAATTATATTCACTAATGTGGAGTCAGATAAATTGATGTTTTCTAAATATTTGGGTTTCAATTGGATTACAGATTCTTCTTTTTTTAGTGTATGAACAAAAAAATTATGCTAATATATGAATAAAATTGTAGTTGAATTATTAAAAATATGGTTTATTAGAGTGTGTCACTACATTTACAATTATTGTTCAAATTTTTAATTTTATTAGTAGAGTCAATAAATTTATAATATATAATTTCCACTACTTCTAACAAAAATTGAATTCTATCTATTAAAATTCACATAATATAATTATTTTATATAATTTAATCACATCAAATCAAATTTATAAAACAATAAAAACTATATAAATGATGAATGAATAAAATAAAATGTGTTTCTATAAGATAAGAAACCCCTACCAATGAAATAGTAACATAACATTTGAAATAGTACTGTGACCCTTATGAATAGAAAACCAACCAATTGAATAGTGAAATCACAAATGAAATTATAAATAAAATATATCCATCCAATATGAGACAATATAATTCAATTATATAGCAGTATAAGTAAATAAATATTTTAAAATTTAATAATTAAGTGTAATTATTTTTGTATATAATTAATATTTAAATACAATTTTATGAATTATATAAAAATTTAAAATAATATTTATTTTAAGAAAATGTATTCATAAATTATTATATTGTTTTATTATGATTATATGGTAATTTTATGAGAATATACATATTTTTTTCATTATATTAGAAAATCATTTTTATTTTTAAAATTTGTATTTTTCATGTAAATTATGATTTCAATAAAAAATTAAATTTATCAAATTTTGAAAATTATTTTCATATAATATAGTGAATTTTTTAATTATATACATTTTGAAATGGTTAGGTTGATGCTTTTATATTTTTATGATATACATAAATTTTTGGTGAAATCTAAAATATTAACTTATGGTATATATACACTTTGTGTTAAATACACTATTTCTAGAGTCATGGTTGATGTAAGAACCATTGTTTTAAATTAACACAATCTAGTTACTATATGTATTCTTAATAATCATAACTATTACTTTTCTTTATCGAAATAATAAAATATTTAGTAATAGAATGAGAAAACACCCCTCTCCACCACTATAAATACCACCCCCATCACCTCTTATCCTCATACCTATCAGGCATTGATACCTTCTAAAATTCAACTTAAATATACTCAATATCCCCTTCTAGAAACCCATGAGAATTTTTTATTCAAAAAATATCCAAACAAATACCTAAAGTGGTTCTCAAGAATAAGGAATCGAGAGGTAAAACCCTCTTCCATTTTCTTTCATTTTATTTTCTAGTTCCTTTTCATTTCCTATCTTCTACTAACATAACCATATTCACATGGCATGAAAACTCAAGTAACATAAATATACTATATCATTATCATGTATAAAGAATAATTATTTATCATATTACTTATTTCCTCTCTTTTATTTTAATAATGAAAACATCGTCTGTGTTGTGATGATTTACTACCGACGTGGATTACATGATTTCTTCGTTAAATTGCAAAATTAATGCTGGTCATGAATCAAATTTTCTAGTTTAAATATCTTATAATATATGTACTATATCTTATATAATATTTTGGAATCATTTTGAACACATGTTACTAATTTATAATATAAAAGGAGTTCGTTGTGATTGAAAAATGCCAAAATAAAACCAAATTATTATCATTAACTAATTATTTCATTATTCATCATTATTCTATAAATAAATTATATATAAGAACAATTTAACTGATGAAATATCATTTATAACATATATGATCGATTATAGATAATTACCACCAAATTACATGAAGTTTCGTACATGTATACAAGTAAATTGATCATGAAAACGAAGGTAACCAATGCTCCAAAATGATGAAATTGAAAATATTGACCCATAATAAATGTCATATATGAACATAATAAAGTTACAATAAATCCAAATAGTAAGTATTATTTAATAAATAATCAACAAATCTAATTTGATTATCTAGTACATTAATATCACGTGAAAAACGCCTTCATACATAAGGTAAGGGATTCTACCTAAACCTCTACTATTCCTTCAGGTTATTCTTTCAACCTTTATTCCCTAATTGAATTATATTTTATTCTAATGTATCCATTATAAATTCTTTTTATATATTCTGAAATCTTGTATCAATATCCATTCATCCTTAGTTTTTTGGATAAAAATATTTAAAAATGTTTCTTTCTCAATTAATCTCTATAATCATGCTCGATTTATGTAAACTTCCTAAATTCTTACCTAATTTCAATTTCACTATGTAATCTGTTTCAATTATCCATTTTCTTTCTAAAGTCACTAATTTTTTATGAAATCTATCTTTGTACACTTCTAGTTTTATATAAAATATTAATCAGTTTTCTTCTATAAACATACTTTAATATTTTCCTAAAACTATAATAAAATGATTTAATTCAAAAGGTTATTAAATAATTTCTACCTTTTATCACATAATTTTGAAATAATTAATAAATATATATGACTATTTTCATTTATTAATTCCAATTTATGATAAAATTCCTTTATTTTGTGGACACATTTATGATACATCCATTTATTATGATATAAGACATGATTATGGTGCCTAATTTTTCCCATGGTTAACCCTTATAATTAAGTTTGATTCCTTATGAATGATTCTTCAGGTTAAAAAATATATATCAGCAGGTTATGATGGGTGATCCTAGATAGAACTCTAATTCATTGGGTAATGTTTATTCTCATGATATGTTAAGTTCAAAAGTCCTGGTCGTTAGATTTGACTAATGCCCAATGTGCCTCGGTAATAGTGGTTAGCCTTGACTGGTGCTCCTCTACGTTCAACGAGACTTGACTCATGCTTATCTATGTTAAATGATCTTTGAATCATTCTAAATTAATGTTTTATGTCACTACCTAATTATTATGATTCCTTTATTATATTATCACATGTTATGGTTCCCTATATTTGATCATGTTTCATGAAATTTTATACCATTATGTTATTCCTTATAACCCATATGCTAAGCTTTATTCGTATATCTATTCCCTTACTAGGCTATTAGATCATACCTTTTCTGAAGTTCTTACAAATATATCCTATATCTATGTATGAAAAATTTATAATGTTATGATCTCTTTTTGAATATTAGAAAAAGATGTACTTATTTTGGAATCATGAAGTTTTATTTTTTACTAACTCTCCAAGAAACTAGACATTACAGTCCTTGGATTGTAATCTGATTTTTAATTATGATTAATGTCATGTAATGATATATGAAAAAGTATAGGGTCTCCATATTTGGTATCATATAAATCTCTAATTGTTTTGGGAGATTAGGAATTGATCACTTTAATAAGAAACATTGGGACAATACTATGTATAAGAAAACATACCAAAATTTTGGTATGTATAGAGTAAGTATTTTATTATTAAATAAATAATTTTCTAGATAATATAATCGGATGTGGTTTTGAAATAGATATACCTTGAATTAACATCTCTTACAAGATGATTCGATCCTGACTCAAGGTAATCTGGTACACGACAATGGCATTACTATGCACCTAGTTTGAGACTCCTAAGGGATATTCTTTAGAAAATTCATAATATCATTACAACCCATTATTAAGGTACTTTTGAAAATGCCTATAAGAATATATTTTAATAGACATATCGTGGATATCCATGATGGAATCTTATGGAATCAAAATATGCGATGTAATTTCACATTAATAGTTTATAATTTAATGTTTTAGGAATCGTTTTTATTCTTATTAGATATGTATTAATGCTCACTAATTTCACTTTATTTTTCTAATTAATGGTTAGAAATATAAGAATACATTCCAAAAATTATTATGTAAGGAAATGTGATAATTTCCCTAATGATGTTCCAAATATGATGGGAATGGGTGATCAAAACATTATAATAGTACATTCTCATCTAGATCACGTTATGAATAATAAAATAAATCGTGTGGAACACCCTCCTTCATCATGGAAATATTAGGTTGTTGTTGAATTCATCACACAAAAATGTATGCCCATAATTTATAGATCTTCTAGTCCACTCCTTGTGGAATAGTGGATTAAATCCATTGAAAAGATATTCTATATCCTCCTATGGTTAGAAGAAGACAAAGATATAGTGGAGGACTATTTTTTTAATGGGGAATCTAATCAGCGGTGGAAAGTGGTCTACAATACAATTTCCCTGGAGGAAATTGGCTACATCGAATTGTATGAGTTCTTGAAAATATTTTTCAATAAATATTTTCCCAGAACCCTCCATCTAAATATGTAAATGGAATTCCTAAAATAGAACCGAAAGGGAAAATATTCAATAAGGCATATGATTAAAACATAACTAGGATAACAAGATATGACTTTGGGTTTTTCAAAAACACTAAAATCAATGTGGATTGCTTCTTTAGTACACTAAATGCATTTGTATAAAAATCATTGGTGAATCAAGACATTGACAAATATGAGGTGATTTTATGTTGTTCCCTAAAGGTTGAAATAATGATTAGAGACCCTAACTAGTCTCATGGTCTATATGATAAAAAGTGGAAAATGGAGTTTAATATCGGTGGATCAACTTATAAATCCCATGATATAAAGAATAGTAAATATCCTCTCACGGCCCGTCCTTGGGACCCGTTTCGTGACTACCCCAAGCCCTCCTTCCATAGGCCAGGGGCGGGCGACTAGCACCATGGCGTAAATCCTGATAAAAAAGGAAGCCATTGCCTTTATAAAGTAATCAAACACCAGAGAGTAAGCAAGATGAAGTAACCTTAAGTAAGCTAGGTACAACTGTAAGTGAGGAAAAGTAAATGGGCCAGAATACAAACCCAACTGAAGTAAAGTACAACTGAAAAGAATGTACAGTAGCAGAAAAGTAAAGCAGCAACGTCGATCCATCCTCTGGTAATACTACATGATGGGTGGGTACAGTTAGTCCCCTCTCCTCCTCAGCTCCATTCGTCCGCTCTGAGTACGTCTTGTCCAGTGATCCAACTCCAGGTATCATCCAGTTCTACGAGCTCCCACCTCGATTAGCATTTTCCATCGTCTACATCCAACACAACGATGTGCGGGCATATCCTGTGAAGGGGTGAGTATACGCTACTCAGTAGGGACCCCAAGACCCCCGAAGTGCTCCAAGAATCCACGAAGGATAAAGCACAAAGGAAATATACAATCTTGAAGTAACAATCAACACTACTTAGGTATATTCCCATACATATAACAAAGTCACCACTTCCATCATGGCTCCAGCACACGTTCCCAAGATACAACCCAGTCCACACCAGAATAACATAACCGATTACTCATAGGAATTCACAACCTAATCCACACAGGAATGCACAACCAAATCCACACAAGAAATCACATCAATCTTATCGATGATAACGATTGCATGTCATGACTCAGCTCACATAGGTATACTATTCGTAAGGTGATTGAGATGATCAAATGTATCCACTAATTCATCTAAGATGTCAGACCCATATATGATACAAGACAAACTACACTGTCGGACCCACAAATGATACAAGACCAGCCACTCTGCCGGACCCACATAGGATACAAGTACATAGTCAAATATTGTCGGACCCACGTAGGATATAGGAACAGTATTCACGTACTTCCGGACCCACATAGTATACAAGAACAACAGTCATTGCTGTCGAACCCATGGAGTATTTCAGTACGGTCATCATCGCTTCCAAACCTATGTAGGATCCCAGTACAGTCGTCATCGTCGCCGTAGTCATAGCCAGCTCTAGGGTTCTCGCACATAGCATGCTCGATTCGAGGAGGGTTCGCTCCACGATCCAAGGGGTTCGACACATCAACTGACACGAAGTCTGGAGTTGATGTATCTCAAAGTTTCGTCTCATCAATAGGAACTCAACGTGACTGAAGACACGTTAATCGGACGCCCGATCTGAGAGTTATTGGATTTTTCGTACAAGGGGCCCAGTTGGTTTTTAAGTCAATACCAACCTGACCATACTCCAACTGCATCCAAACGACGAGCGGAGTAAGCCAAAAGAACCGTCTCACTAAGAGGAATCCAAAAAAGTCAATGGCATGTCAATCGGAGGTCTGGAGCTCATGTTATAGGCATTTCCGCTCAGAAGGCCCGGTTGGTTTTGTGTTTGAACGAACCCGGTTGCACCCAATGTTCTCCGAAACCTTGGGTGTAATATACTGAAGCGACCATCTCGATCCAAAGATCACATCTCAACTGACGGTGCATCGATCGTAGGTCTGTAGCCCATGTTACATCTGTTTGAATGAATCCGACCGATTTTAGAGGGTTTGGGCCCGGACCCACCCGGACCAAAACCCCCTATTTCGCCCCGAACCGGGTCGATCTAACTCGGGCCCAGGTATACCCTAATAGGCCAGACCCGGACCGGATAGTGTGGCCCGGCCCGGCCCGGGGCGGGCGGCCCCACCCGGTGCGGCCGGTCCGGCCTAGGCGGCTCAGCGCGGGCCGAGCAGGGCAGCTCGGCGCTGGCCGTGCGGGGCGGCTCAGCGCGGGCCGAGCAGACGCGGAAGGGGGGGGGGGGGGGGTGGGGTGAGCTTCCCCCCTTGTTTGTAATGGCGTCCCCCACATGGGGGCCCGTTCATTTGCCAGCCGGGGGTTACAACCCCAGGTTCTGACGAAATGGCCGACCAAGTTGGCCCGCCGGTGTACCTCTGCGGGACCCCCCGTGGGTCCCGCCTTCCATAAGTCTGTGGCCGGCGGTTCCGGCCACTGCTCCCTGCACCGCCGTGGCCTTAAGCCATGGACTTGACCGACTGGCACGGTGTGACGGCTCTACGCCCCTCTGCCGTGGCCCCGCTCCGGCGGTGGCTTCTTTCAGCCTTAACGGCGCAGCGCAACAGCGTTGCGCTCCATCACTGCATTCCTCCTCGTTCCCGCGTGGTGTCGTTGCACCGCTTCGCCTTCGTTCGAGCTGCAACGAGTACAACAATAAATGGGGAGGAGGATCGGCCGTGTTCGGGCGGTCCGACACCCTCCTGTTAAATTGATAACAGGAGGCCCAAATATTTAATGAAGAACTCAAAGAATAATCACTTCGTAAAAACACACCCCTACCTCAAGGAGTTGTCGAATGATGGTCGTCGCGGAAAAATAGCATCGCGGAAGACGGAATCGCGGAAGTCGGCATCGCGGAAGATGGCGTCACGGAAGATGGCGTCACAGAAGACAGCGTCGCAAAAGATGGAATCACGGAACGAGGTTCTATACATGTCGTCGGTACACACCCAATAAAGGATGTGGCGTCACCCTTTCTTTGATGTGGAAAGAGGATCGAGAAGCATGTCGGTGTTCATCGCGTTCTTCTCCTTGGTAGAAAAAAATCTCCAAAACATGAGCCCTTCTCTCCAAAAATATCCACACAATGATCAACAGTAATAAAATATGGCTTTCCTTATTTTATTACTCATGTAATACATTTCAAAATTCAAATTGAATTTATTGAATTAATTAATTTGCGCTGTCCAATTAATGAGGCGTTTTATTGGCATGTGTTTTAATATGGAGGAGATACAAATTAATTGGGGTTTTCCAAATTTAAAGGAGGGTTGAGGAAATTAAAAAGGTGGGGTTCGTGTGGGGATAACCTCACAAATATCATATCAAGATGTGTTAGGATTTAGTGGGTCCCACCTCAACTTCCATACGTAGGTTATAATTACACAGAGTAGAATTAAAATTGCAGCACGTATATTATTTCACTCTTTAATTAAACCACTTTATTTTTAACATCACCACTCGAGCAAACTCAACTCCATAGGAAGTCTCTTGAAGCAAAAACCGGCACTGCAGTTTCATCGGTGCCCTCAGAATTTGATTCAGAGCACCAGTTCAAAAGTTAGAAAAACCTGCTCGTTCGTTCCCTGAACACACCCGAGCTAAACTTCGAAAATGGATTTCGGGCGCACTGGGCCTCGGAATCAGGTGCCGTCAGAAAATGCATACTCATAAAATACCAAGGAAAATTAAGAAAAAACTTCACTTGAAATTTACGGGTCTTTACATTACTCCCACCTCAGATATTTACGTCCCTGTAAAGATACATAACAAACTAGGGAACAAATGAGGGTACTGAGCACGCATCTGAGCCTCCCGCTCCCAACTGCTCTCCTGATGGTTTCTCATGCTGCCACCTAATGTGAACTAGAGGAATCGACTGCCCACATAGGACACGCTCCTGTCGATCCACGATCTCCACCGAGACCTTCGCAGAAGTCACCCTGTCATCAATGTCCATCTCCCCATGGTCGATGATATGCGTCGGGTCGTGCACGTACCTCCTTAGCTGAGATACCTGGAAGACGTTGTGCACCCGGTGCAATTGAGGTGGTAGAGCCAGGCGATAAGCCACCTCGCCTATCCTGCTGAGAACCTGCAAAGGTCCGATGATGCTGGTGATAACTTGCCGCCCTAGAAAAATCGTCGTAATCTACATCGAGATGAGACACACAAGAAGATGTGGTCGCCATCCTTGAACTCCATTGGTCTCCGCCTCCTGTCAGCATAAGACTTATGTTGTCTCTGAGCTATCCTCAGCAGCTTCTGGATGACCTGGACCTTCTCCGTTGTGGCCTGGACCATCTCTGGTCCGACAAGTGCTGACTCCCAAAGGTCTGTCCAGCACATAGGTGATCTGCTAGGTTGGTCGTACAATGCCTCATATGGTGCCATCCCGATGATGGAGTGGTAGCTGTTTTTGTACGTAAACTCCACCAATGGTAGTTGATCCTCCCAGATGCGACCAAAGTCGAGGACACATGCACATATCATGTCTTCGAGAGTCTGAATGGTCCTCTCAGTCTGACCATCCGTCTGAGGGTGAAAGGCGGTGCTCAGACATAGTTGTGTCCGAAATGCCTCCTGAAACCCCTTACAAATCCGGGATGTAAAGCGAGCATCTCAATTAGAGATGTTAGAAGATGGCACACCATGAAGCTGTACAATCTCCTGAATGTACAGACATCCCATGATCTCCACTCAGCCCTTCTCTGTTATGGGTAAGAAGTGGGCCGATGAGGTGAGTCGGTCGAGAATCACTCAAATGGAGTCGTGACCTCTGGAAGTATGTGGAAGTCCAGTCATGAAATCCATAGATATCCCATCCCACTTCCACTCCGAGACCTCCATGGGTTGTACCAAGCCTACTGGTACCTGGTGCCCCGCCTTCACCGGCTGGTAGGTGAGGCATCGAGAAACGAACAGTTGCTACAACTTTCTTCACACCTGGCCACCAATGTTTTCATCTGAGATCCTGGTACATCTTCTCTACCCTTGGATGTTCCGCTAAAGGGGAAGTGTGAAATTCTCTCAGAACCTCTTCTTGTAGAGCAGTTGGGCCCATGGTATGTCCTCTGAAAAGGATGTCGTAATATCATCCTATAGAGAATCCATCAAGTGCCTATCCCGAGGATATATGTGCAAGTCCTGTCTCACACTCAACGTCCCCACACTGTGCCTCTCTGACCCGCTGAATTAGTGGAGGTGTGACTGTGAGTGACTGAAGGAAGGCTGCCCCATCTCTATCCACGAAGGATATCTGCGAAGCGGCTAGCTGTTCTGTCACCTCTCCATGTAGCTGAATTCCTATACTTCTGCTGATATCATCGGCTACTATGTTCCCCTTTCCAGGGGTATAGACTATCTCAATTTCATTTTTCTTGAGGAACTCGAGCCATCATCACTGCCTCAGGTTAAGGTCCTTTTATGAGAAGATGTACCTGAGACTCTTCTAGTCAGAATAGACTATAAAGCGTTCTCCCACCAGATAGTGTCGCCACATCTTCAGATCGAAGACCTCTATTGCTAACTCCAGGTCATGGGTAGCATAGTTCTTCTCATGTTGCCTCAACTTTCATGATCCATAGGTGATCATCGCCTGCTCCTCCATCAGGACACACCCGAGTCCAGTCCCTGGTGCATCGCAGTAGACTACGTACCCTATTCCCTCCTCTGGTAGCCTCAAGATAGGTGCGCTGGTCAATCTCTATCTCAGCTCTTGGAAGATCTGCTGACATCTATCTGCTCATATGATGGGTTTCTCCTTCTTCGTCAAAGCTGAAAATGGTACCGCAGTTCTGGAGAATTCTTGCACAAATCTCTGGTAGTACCCAGCTAGACCCAATAAAATATGTACCTCCAACACTCTCCTGGGTGGCTCCTAATCTAGCACTGCCTCGATCTTCACAGGATCCACCGCAACTCCCGCCTAAGAGATGATGCGTCTCAAGAAGTGGACCTCACGTATCCAAAACTAACACTTCGAGATCCTACCATAAATTTGGTTCTCTCGGAGTGTGCCCAGTACAACACACAAGTGGCAGGTGTGCTCCACCTAAGTGGTCGAGTATATCAATATATCATTGATGGAGACTATGACAAACCAATTGAGGTAAGGATAGATGATCTTGTTCATGAGACTCATGAACATTGCTGGAGCGTTGGTAATGCCGAAAGGCATAACCAAGAACACATAGTGGCCATACTGACATCTGAAACTCATCTTCTGCACATCCTCGTCTCGAACTCTAAGCTGATGATAACCTGAACTCAGGTCTATCTTTTGAGAACCATCGTGCTCCCTTTAGCTGATAGAAGAGGTCATCAATCCTTGGCAGTGGATAACTGTTCCTCATGATCACCTGGTTTAGGCAGCGATAATCGATACACAGTCGCAAGCTCCCGTCCACCTTCTTGGCGAACAAAATCGGGGAAGCCCAGGGTGAAACACTAGGTCGGATGAATCCCTTGCCCTGCAAGTCCTCCATCTGTACCCGTAGCTCTCGAAGCTCAGCGGGAGCCATCAGATATGCTGGAGTGGATACCGGGGCAGTCCCGGGGTACAGGACAATATAGAAGCCTACCTCTCAGTGAGGAGGTAGTCTTGGAACGTCATCAGGAAAAACAACCACATAATGATCCACCACTATAGGAAAACTCGGACTCCGCACATCATCGACTCCTAGGATGAGGCTAGCCAACTGATAAGTGATCGGATGTCCTCTCCTCTGTGTGAGTCCATCCCACGCTGGTAAGGCTCCCTTATCACAGGTGAAGGTGAACCTGCTCCCTTCGGTGCAGAGACACCGCACCTTGCGCCTAATACAGTGGATCTGAGCATGGACTATAGATAACCAATCCATGCCCCAGAAGACGTCGTAAGGCCTCGATGACTCTAAAATAATATCTCAGCCAAATCTCTCACCTCCTAGAGTATTCTCACACTGCCGGCACCAGTTCGTAATCGTCGAGTCTGCTCTCGTAGGAGTCTCTAGCCGTAAAGATCGAGCCAACGGCTCCGTCGGTATCTCCGATCTCCGAACTAGGGCAGTGGCAATAAAAGAATGACTCACTCCTGTGCCTATATGAACTGAAGAAAGGGTGGAGTAGACACAGAAAGTACCTTGAATCATCTCTGGCGCACTGTGGTCGTAGGCCTCCACTGCCGGAAGCTGATCATGCCTCTGCCTGCCAGCTCACTGTTGTCAGGGTGGACCTCCTGGTGGTGGTGGTGGTAGGGCCTCAAAGTGTCTCCCACCTCCTGCCGCTCGGCAAGCTCCTCTGCCTCGTCCGCCTGCTTCCTGAGGATCACCACGGTCGACCCTATGCCTCTGCCTGGGTGGCCCCTCAACTGTCAGCTGCTCCTCTACACAGCGGTTCGGGCAGTCACGAGGCATGTGGCCCTGTCCGCTCCATGCGTAGCAATGTCTTCACCTTGTAAGACTGGCTCTACGCCGTGTGCCCCGCACCTCTGAGCCAGTGCCCTGAGGTTGTCCTCCTGTAGGTCTGGTCCTACTGGACCCCTGTGACGTCCATCGACTGCCATATGAAGAAGAATCTACTATGTGCCGCCCTGCGGTAGGTCTCGCTGCCGGTGTAGGCTCAGAAAGAAAGCTCTCTATTAGGAGGGCTAGCTCCAGTACTCCTTCCTGCGTCGGAATGCTAAGGGAGATCATCGATGCCCTGATCTCATGCCTCAGTACCTGTTCAATGGTCCGGGCTCGGAAGAATGGGTCTTGTACCATGTCCGTGGAATAACACGAGATATCGGTAAATCCTGCAGAGTACTGGGCTACCGTCATGCTACCCTGTCACAGCTGTAGTATCTCCTGAATGCACATCACACGTAAGGTGGATGGGAGGAACTCTGAGTAGAATAGGCTCTCAATGTTCGTCTAGAGGTGATATGCCTCACCATTCTACTCAAGCATCATGCTCCACCATCTTCCTACTTCCACGTGCAGCAGGCTCGCTGCAAGGATGACCATGAGGTCAGTTGGTGTCCCCACTAACCTAAATACTCGAACTATAGCCACCAACCAATCCTCGATTGCCTGAGGGTCCCTCTCCCCACGGAACCAGGGAGGTCGCTGACGCTATAAATCGTGCAGTGCACTAAGACAACGTGCACTCTCAGCGGCTGGGGTTGGTGGCATCGGTTGCTTGGTGGGTAGAGGAACCGCTGGTGCCTCCACTGTAAAAGGGCCCTGCACCGAGGCCTCATCGCTCGGTGGGCTGTCGTCTCGCACAAATCTCAGAACCCTAGCTAGCTGTCTTCGAGGGGCCATACAGAAAAGAAACAGGTGTGACACAGTCAATACAATATACCTGGTGAGCTGACACAAAGTAATCACAAAGAAAACATTTGAAACACACATGCATTCAATGTTTTCGTGCATTGTGTCAGAAATTAGAATTCAGGGTCCTGGTGTATGGATACGTCGGCCGCCGCACCAACACTGGACTCCCTGAACTGATAACCACACCCAATACCCTTAACACTATTTCTTCACACAGAAGAAAGATCAGAGTCCTGATTTCTACAGTAGAACCGAACCTCCCTTTGATACCAATTTTTCACGACCCGTCCTTAGGACCCGTGTCGTGACTACCCCAAGCCCGCCTTCCATAGGCCAGGGGATGGCGACTAGCACAAAAGGGTAAATCACGATAAAAAGGGAAGGAATTTCCTTTATAATGTAAAAAACACCTCAAAGAAAGCATGATGAAGTAAACACTAAGTAATCTAGGTACAACTGTAAGTTCATAAAAGTAAATGGGCCAGAATACAAACCCAATTGAAGTAAATTACAATTGAAAAGAATGTACAATAGCAGAAAAATAATACAGCAACTCTGAGCCGTCCTCTAGTAATCCCACCTGAAGGGTGGGTACAGATAGTCCCCTCTTCTCCTCGGTTCCAACCGTCCGCTCCGAGTACATCCCGTCTAGTTATCCACCTCCTGGTACCATCAAGCTTTATGAGCTCCCACCTCTATTAGTGTTGTCCATCATCTTCATCCAACACAACGAAGTGTGGGCATAGCCCATGCAGGGGTAAGTCTACGCTACTCAGTAGGGACCCCGAGACCCCCGAAGGTCTCCCAGAATCCACGAAGGATAAATCACAAAGTAAATATACAATCACGAAGTAACAATCAACACTACTTAGGTATATGCCCATACATATACCTAAGTCACCACATCCATCTTGGCTCTAGGAATGGAGCCCAAGATACAAACTAGTCCACACAGGAATAACATAACACATTCCACATAGGAATTCACAACCTAATCCATACAGCAAAGCACAACCCAATCCACACATGAAAGAACAATAATCCTATCAATGATAATGTTTTCAAGTCAAGACTCAGCTCAAATAGGTATACTATTCGTAAGGTGATTGAGATGATCAGATGTAGCCACTAATTCATCTAAGCTGTTAGACCCACATAGGATATAAGACCAGCTAAGGTGTCAGACCCACAAAGGATACAAGACCATCCACTCTGCCAGACCCACATAGGATACAAGTAAAGAGTCATACTACCGGACCCACGTAGGATACAAGAACAATAGTTATGGACTTCCAGACCAACATAGGATACAAGAGCAGTAGTCATCGCTGTCAAACCCTTGGAGGATTTAAGTAAGGTCATCATCGATGTCGAACCCACAGAGGATCCCAGTACAGTCTTCATCGTCATTGCAGTCGAAACCAGCTCTAGGGTTCTTGCATACAGCTTGCGCGATTCCAAGAGGGTCCGCTCCACGAGCCAAGGGGGTCGATACATCAACTGACACGAAGTCTGGAGTTGATGTATCCCAATGTTTCATCTCGTCAATAGGAACTCAACGCGACTGACGACACGTCAATCGGACGCCCGATCTGAGAGTTATTGGCTTTTTTCGTCCCAGGGGCCCGGTTGGTTTTTACATCAAAACCAACCTGGCCATACTCCAACTGTGTCCAAACATCGAGCGGAGTAATCCAAAAGAACCATCTCACTAATAGGAATCCAAAAAAGTCGACGGCACGTCAATCGGACATCCGTAGCTCAAGTTATAAGCGTTTCGACTCAGAAGGCCCTGTTAGTTTTGTGTTCGAACCAACCTGGTTGTACCCAATGTTCTCCGAAACCTGGTGTGTAATATACTGAAACTCCTGCCTCGATCCAAGGATCACAACACAATAGACGGTGCATATATCGGAGGTCTGTAGCCCAGGTTACATGCGTTTGAATGACTCTAACCGATTTTAGGGTGGTTTGGGCCTCGACCATCCAGGCCCAAAACCCCCTGCGTCAACCCGAACCGTGTCATCCCGACTTGGGTTTGGATCTGTCCCATTAGGGCGTGGCCTGTCCCAGCTGGTGTGGACTGGCCCAGCCGGCGCGGTTCGGCCCGGCGGGAGCGGCCCGACCCGGTGCGACCGGTCCTGCCTGGGCGGCTCGGTGCTGGCCGAGCGGGGCGGCTCGGCGTTGACCGAGTAGACGCGGAGGTGGGGGGGGGGGGGGGTCACTACCCCCCTTGTTTTTCCTGGCGGCCCCCACAGGGGGGGGGGACTTTCCTTTGCCAGTTGGGGGTTACGACCCTCTGTTATTCCGAAACGGTCGGTCGTGTTGGCTGGCCGGTGTGCCTCTGAGGGACCCCATGTTGGTCCCGCCTACCTTGCGCCGGCGGCCGATGGTTCCGGCTGCTGCTCCCCGCACCACTGCAGCCTTAAGTCGTGGCCTTGTCTGACTGGCACAGCGCGACGACACCGCACCCCTCCATCGCGGCCCTGCTCAGGCCACGACCTCTTCATGGTTCTCCAGCGAGGCGTGATGGCATCATGCCCCTCCGCCGCGGCCCGAATCCGGCCGCGAGATGTTTTTCCTCAACGGTGTGGCGTGATGGCGCCACGCTCCTTCGTCGTGTTCCTCCCCATTCCCGCGTGGTGCCCTTCCACCGTGCCGCCTTCGTTCGAGCCGCAACGAGTACAACAACAAAGGGGGAGGAGGATTGGTCGTGTTCGGGCAGTCCGACCACCTCCCGTTAAATTGATAACAGGCGGCCCAAATATATAACGAAAAAAAAGAATAATCACTTCATAAAAACACACCCCAACCTCAAAGAGTTGTCGAATGATGGTCATCACAGAAAAATGGCATCGCAGAAGATGGCGTCGTGGAAGACGGCATCACGGAAGACGGCGTTGTGGAAGACGACTTCGCAGAAGACAGCGTCATGGAAGATGGTGTCGCGGAACGAGGATTTGTACACGTCGTCAGTGCATGCCCGATGAAGGATGCATTGTCCCCTTTTCTTTGATGTGGAAAGAAGATCGAGAAGCGTGTCAGTGTTCTTCGCGTTCTTCTCCGTGGGAGAAGAAGATCTCAAAGACTTGAGCCCTCATCTCCCAAAATCTCCACACAATGATCAACAATAATAAAATAAGGCTTTCTTTATTTTATTACTCATGCCAACCTTTTGAATATTAAAATTGAATTCACCGAATTAATTATCGTGCATTGTCAAATTAATGAGGAATTTTATTGGCATGTGTTTTAATATGGAGGAGATACAAATTAATAGGGGTTTCCAACTTTAAGGGAGGTTTGAGGAAATTGAAAAGGCCTGGTTTTTGTGGGGCCCACCTCACTAATATCTTATCAAGATGAAATAGGAGTTAGTGGGTCCCACCTCAACTTCCATACATAGGTTATAATTACACAGAGTAGAAATAAAATTACAGCACGTATTTTATTTCACTCTTTAATTAAACTACTTTATTTTTTACATCACCTCTCGAGCAAACACAACTCTAGTGGAAGTCTCCTTAAGAAAAAACTGGCGTTGCAGTTTCATCGTTGCCCTCAGATTTTGATTCCGAGCACCGGTTCAAAAGATAGAGAAACCTTCTCATTAGTTCCCTGAATGTACCTGAGATAAACATCAGAAATTGATTATGGGCACACATGGCCTCAGAATCTGGGGCCTTCTGAAAATGCTTACTCGTAAAATACCAAAAAAAATTATGAAAAAATTTCCCTTGAAATTTACCGGTCTTTACAAATCCCACATGTCAAAATTGTGGGAAAATTATTCTGAGAACTATCAAAAGGGAACCTGAAAATGATTCAAGTGTGGAAGAATGGGGAATCTTGATAATAACTACCGAAGATATAGAAATAATACAACTAATGTGAATGAATAATCACACTAATTTATATCAAAAATTTACTCTTATGATAACAGTGGAATCCATTCAATTTTGTGAGCATTATATTTTGAGAAAAAAATATATGTTAATGTCTAGGATGTCAATATAAATCAGGATGCAGATCATAGAATTGATCCATTATAACATTTTGAAATAATAGATTAATTCCCAGAAAATAATGCTGTAATTTGTATAATTCATTAAGGATTATTCCAAAAGATGTTGGGTGTACCCAATATTGTAGAAATCATATGTTTTTAGGTCATCAAAACATTCAATATGATTAAGGATATTAAATATAGAAAGAAGATATATTGTTTGGGGACTAAAGATGGTGGAGAATATACATGTGAAGAGTTTGTTACTTTTTTCAATGAAAGGTCATCAATAAAAAGTTCATGGTGGCATACACTCCTTAAAATATTTGAGTGGAAGAGTAGATGATCAAAGTATTGTTGGATAAAACAAGGTCTATAGTGAAGAAAGTAGGTATTTCATAAATATTTATTGAAAAAGAAGTGAATAATGCATGTCATTTGATCAATATATCTCCATCAATAGAATTTGATCTATATACACAAATAGAGATGTGTATATATAAACCCACTATCTATTATCAGTTAAAACATTTCAATGTCTTATACATTTAATTTTTAGTGACCTGTAAAGATCGGTATCAGATTTAAGTTCCATGAAATTATTATTCATGGGGTACAATGATGGTGTGATGTGGTTTCATTTATGGGACCCCATTTCTAAAAAACTTATCATCAGTATAGATTTCATATCTATATAATATAAATTTCATATAAAAGTTGATGGAGACATGGAGAAAGATAATTCAGAAACTAAAATAGTTGAGGTAGATGAAAAATCCTTAATGGGACCAATTTCCTCCAATGAACTAATAGAGCATGCAGATAAATTTCCAGGTAAATCTATACCACATCTATCGTGTTAAGAAAAAAGAAAACAATTATGGTACTTAAAAAATTCCACTAAGAGAAATATTTCATAATAGTTTTTGATAGAGGTAGGTGATTCATCATATGTTCTGGATGTGACCAAGTGCCTTGATGTAGCATTGTGGATGCTAGCGATGCCGGAGAGACTTGAAACCCTACAAAATAACAAGACATGGGATCTTGTTACATTTATACATTTAATGAAGTTTATTGACGAAAAAATATTCATTAAGATCAATGAGGATGCAAATGTCCATGTGCAATGATATCCGGAAAGATAGGTGGTTAAAAGATATTAACATAAGGAATGTATTGATTTAAGTGAATTATTTTCTCCTATTTTTAGACTGATGACAGTTTGGATTATACCAGGATGTGTGCTATATAAAATTTACATTTCGAGTAGCTAGATGTGAATACTACTTTTCTCCATGGTTATCTTAATAAAGAGATCTCTATTATCTAACTTGAACTTTTTATTAAATAATGAATAGTGAACATGGTTTGAAGGTCAAACAAATATATATTTGGTATAACTAAGGACTAAGGTGTTTGTATAATATATTTTATTTCTATATCATTATGGTTGGATACAATACACATTATTCAGATCCTTTTGCATATTTTAGGGTTCAGATGGTAATGATTTCATCACTTTTCAGTAGTATGTGGATGACATTTTGGATATCATCCTCATCAATGAAAAGATCTAGGATATGATGGCATGGTATTCTAGGGAGATTTATATGAAGGACTGGTGACTAATAAACAATATTAATGGGATGTATATTAAAAATGGAAGAAATAAGGGGATAATTTTTATATCTCAAAATAATTACTTATAGAATATCTTTAAATGATTCGAAATTCAAGACTATATGAAAATATCTTACCTACTTCCCATTAATTTAATTTTATACTCTATTATGAGTCCTAGAAGTGAAGTAGATAGGATGGATATTTCATTTTTACTGTATGCATCAAAAGTGAGTAGTATAATGTTCTTTATGGATTGTACTAGAACTGAAATTACACAAGAAGATGGAGATTTTATTAATACATGGACACACCAAGACGATTTCATTAGATCACAGTGAAGAGGATCCTGAGATACGTTAAGGAGACCTCAGATTCTGCCTTATGTTATGGATGATCAAATTTCATTATCAAAGTGTATGTTCATTCAAATTTTGTTGGGGATTTTGACAAAAGAAAATCCATATTTGGTTATGTGTTTAAACGTGTAGGAGGAGCTATTAGATGAATTTGAAAGATTCATTCAATTGTGGATTTATCCATAATGGGGGTACAGTATTTGTATACTACAAATTCTCATAAGGATTCAAATTTGATGATAACATATTTAGGGGAAGATCAGGAATATAAAGAGGTAGATTCCATTGTTTTATAAATGTTTGAGCACCATGCACATTGTCTAGAATCATTCTTTTCATTTTCGGATGAATCCCATTGGGGTATAATATCAATTTTTCCATGATATGGTGGAGGAATGAAGTGTAGATATGATGAAAATATAATCTAATTAAAATTTAGGAGATTTCCTGATAATGGTGATTGACTCTAATTAGTTCAGATGGTGTAGATCCATGATCAATCTCACATATAGGTGAGAAGAATTATTTCGAAGATTGAAAGGATGTGTGGAGATGTGAATGGTTGTTAATCAAATCTTCATGGAAGAGTTGTTCTTGAGGATGTTTTTTTACTGGATGGTGTCGCCCCCTTAATTTTTCAAAGGGGGTGGTTCTGGAGGAGGATGTTGATGGATTAATACCACCAAATCAACAGAATAAGAACATAATAGGGGTGATGTTTTACTATTTAAGGCATCGAGATCCCTGGGATTGATCATTAGATTCACCAAAATTATCCGGATAGATTAATTAATAGTTTTAGTGGCATATTGAGGTTTAGTTCGCCTCTTATTCAAGATAGATACTTATGATTATTTTCCCATTATAATAGAAAGGGTGTGTTTATCCACTTTTACCCATAGTGAGATCCTTCTATTCTCACATGGGTTTTTGTCCATTTCATTTTGGGGGGTTTTCACATTAAACTAGTGTGATTTATTTCCATATTTTTCACTTTATATTATCTTATGATTTTTGCTTCATTAGTGGGGAAACAATTTTTTATGGTCCCAACAGACCATGGTTCTTTGGCTAATGGATCTTCATTCCTCATGTGAAAAAATGGCACCAACAGAACTTTTCACGGTTGATATTTTTTTATAACCTATGTTCCACATGGCCTCTTCAAGGGTCCAACCAATAAGGATGTCAATTGAATCCCACTGCTACTAATATATAGCCTCTAAAAAACAAGAAACCAAAGGTGGTCAACTTCTTGAATCACCCATGGGGAGAAGATTCATTCCACTTAAAATAATCTGGAATCATTAGTTATATATTTATTGTGTGAATTCACCAACATGAGTCCTTCCATGAATCTAAGGTGAATTTATGTTTAATTATGATCCATGGATAGAACATGAACTACCTATCACTCCACAAAGGAATATTTGAACAAGGTTGGCTTCAACATCAGAGTACAAAACCCCATGAGGCACACTACTCTCATACCATTGAAAACCGGGCTAACAGAACCCAAATTATAGGGGTACAAAAAAATGGACGTTTTTGAAGCATGTAACCAAGGAAAAAGGGAACCATGCAGGGTTGGCATGTTAAAACCTGATCACATGGTCTATAGAGGAGGAATGAGTGGTTAACAAAATCCATATTCTTACCTAATATTTTCTTTCATTCAATTTCATTGATTATCATTCCTGTATGAAATATCCTTCCTTGTGGATTCACTTTCTTCTCGTGGGTCTTCGAAATCTACTTCTGGTATAAATATTCTACATCATGTGACCACATCATCCAAATCCTCATTGAATTCATTCATAACCAAATATTTCTAGTCATATCAATTCTCATGTCATAATCTCTGGTAATCCAACCTCAATCATCTATAATTATTATTCTTGTATGAACACTTATACATGTAAATTTCTCATTGATTTATGACATCCCAATATCACAAGCCAACATCCACTAAGTTCAAAATATTTAGTTTCTGTCTAGTGTATAGTTGATTAATCTTTTGATATGGGGTATTTTTTTCTATTAATTTTATTTTCTAACACGAATTCGGAATTTTTATTCCGATTTCACTATTATCATTTCCAATTTCCCAATTAGCTTCCCAATATCTAAATTTTTATCCATTCATTATTATATATTAGGGAAATGTTCTTAATCAGTTGTTTTTATAAAAAAATTTCCCCTCCACCATTTTTATTTAATAATCATGTGTTTGAGGTATGTGTTTAGTTCTGATGAGATCAAATATTAAAAATAACAATGGTATTTTTTCTTATGTTTATATTTAATTCGTTATTTTCATTATTTTAATCAATTTAATAGATTATTATTTCTTTGGTATTCTTATCACATTTTATTGTGATTTCATTTTTGGTGTGATTATTTTTCATACTCAATTTTCTACTTATTATTACCTACTCATTTGATATTTTTTTAATAATTATTTTCATTAAAATAAATAATAAATACAATAAATTGGCACACCTTATCTCTTAACATCCTTTGACATTAAATTTTTCATTTTTTTTATTACATCAGGAGAATTCCATTATTCTATATTGGGTCTCCCATTGACTGTAAATAATTTCTAATAATTTTCATCCCCATATGTAAATTCAAATATTTTAGTATTTGATGTATATTGAGATAAATATTTTAAATACAATACACATGAATGATATATAATCCATGAAATTAATGTGAATTCAAATTCATGAAATAGTATTTTATAAGAGAACTTCCTTGTTTCTAATCATGTTCAACTATTCATTGATATGACTCCCTTTTATTCGTTTTAATATTTTAGGGTTTTTACCTTCTCTATTTAATTATTATATGGACTGTTATAATTTGATATACTATTGGAGATTTTGAACATGGAAAATAGGATGCCAAATCTATTAAAAATAATATTGGTGAAAATGGAAATACTATGGTACTCAACCCATTAAACCCTAGAAAAGATTGAATAAGGGTTCATATATTCTATAATACCTCAATATAAATATGAAAAATGTATTTTCTTCTTTATACTATAAAATATGATTCATTTTTTACATGATATTTATTTGAATGACATATGATTTATTATTCATGTTTTAATTTCATTTAAGAATGAAAATACATTATACTTTTTCATTTAATTTTATTTGTTCATATGTATAAAAAATAATCTGAAAAAGATACCATCATTAAATTATTAAGTTAGAGAATAAAAAATAAGATAATAGTGAACTTGTTTCATTAATATTTTTTAGGATCTCTATATAGAGAAATTTATCTTCAATTGATAGTGATACTAGATTACAAAATGAATATTTTAATTTATGAAAATAATAGTTACATGAGCCACACATGAGGCTTTGTTTAAAGGAATATATATTATGATGGAGAATTTTTAGTGGAATATATTTTTAGAATTTTTTAAATTGTATTTTTCACTAGTAATAATGTATATAATATCAATAATGTTAACAAAAAATTAATAAAATTATATTAAATAAGGTGGAGTGGGATAAATTGATGTTTTCTAAATATTTGGGTTTCAATTGCATTATAGATTCTTCTTTTTTTAGTGTTAGAAGACAAAAATTATGCTAATATATGAAGAAAAGTGTAGTTTAATTGTTAAAGATATTGTGTAATATAGTGTGTCACTACCTTAACTATTGGTGTTCAAATTCTGAATTTTATTAGGAGAGGAAATAAATTTATATTATATAATTTTAACTAGGTATAACAAAAACCGAATTCTATCCCTTGAAATTCACTTCATATAATTATTTCATATAATTTAATCACATAAAATCACATTTAGAACACAATAAAAACAATATAAATGATTAATCAATCTAATAAAATGATTTTCTAGAAGATAAGGAACCTATAACAATGAAATAGTAACATAACATTTGAAATATTACTGTAACCCTTATGAATAGAAAACCATCCAATTGAATAGTGAACTCACCAATGAAATTATAAATAAAATTTATCTATACCATCTATGACAATATAATGTAATTATATAACACTATAAGTAAATAGATATTTTAAAAATTAATAATTACGTGTTGGTATTTTTGTATATAAATAATATTTGAATATAATTTTATAAACAATATAATAATTTAAAATAAAATTTATTTTCATAAAATGTATTCATAACTTATTATATTGATTTATTATGATTAAATGGTAATTTTATGAGAACATAATTATTTTTTTCATTATGTTAGAAAATCAATTTTAATTTTAAAATTTGTATTTTTCATGAAAATTATAATTTCAATAAAAAATTAAATTTATCATGATCTGAAAATTATTTTCATATAATATAGTGAATTTTTTAATTCTACCCATTTTGAAATTGTTAGGTTGATGCTTTTATATTTTTATGAAATACATTAATTTTTGGTGAAATGTAAAATATTGTAACATATGGTATATATATAATCTGAGTTAAATACACTATTCCTAGAGTCATGGTTGATGAAGGAACAATTGTTTAAAATTAATATAATCTAGTTACTATATATATTTTTAATAATCGTAACTATTAGTTTTCTTTATCAAAATAATAAAATATTGATTAATAGATTGAGAAAACACCCCTCTCCACCACTATAAATACAACCCCTAGCACTTCTTCTCCTCACAACTCTCAAGCATTGATTATTTCTAAAATTCAACTTAAATATACTCCAAATCACCTTCCAGAAACCCAAGAGAAAGTTTTATTAAAAAAATATCCAAACCAATACCCTAAGGAGGTTCTCAAGAATAAGGAATCAACAGGTAAAACCCTCTTCCATTTTCTTTCATTTTATTTTCAAGTTCCTTTTCATTTCATATCTTCTACTCACATACCCATATTCACATGGCATGAAAACTCAAGTATCTTAAATATAATATATGGTTATCATGTATATTGAATAATTATTTTTATGATTACTTATTTCCACTCTTTTATTTTAAGAATGAAAACATCATTCGTGTTGTTATGATTTACCACCTACGTGGATGAAGTGATTTCATCGTTAAATTACAAAATAATTGCATGTCCCGAAACCATTTTTCTAGTTTTATATCTTATAATATATGTACTATATCTTATAAAAAATTTTGGAATAAATTTGAACATATATTACAAATTTACAATCCAATAGGAGTTCATTATGATTGAAAAATGCCAAAATAAAACCAACTGATTATCATTAACTGATTATTTCATTATTTATCCTAATTCTATAAATAAATTATATATAAGAACAATTTACCATATTAATTATCATTAATAACATATATGATCAATTCTGGAAAATTAACCTTAAATTACATGAACTTTCGTACATGTATACAAGTAAATTAATCATGAAAACAAAGGTAACCAATGCTCCAAAATGACGAAATTGAAAATATTGACACCTCATAAAGGCCATTAATGAACATAATAGAGTTATAATAAATCAATTAAATATATTAATTGTTATTTAATAAATAATCAATAAATATAATTTGATTATCTAGTGCATTAATATCATGTGAAGAACACATTCATACTCAAGGTAAGGGATTCTAACTAAACCTCCATTATTCCTTCATGTTATTATTTCAACCATTATTCCCAAATTACATTCTATTTTATTTTAATGTATCCATTATAAATTATGTTTATATATTCTGAAATCTTGTATCAATATCTATTCACCCATAATTTTTTGGTTAAAAATATTTTAAAATGTTTCTTTCTCAATTAATCTCTATAATAATCCTCGATTTATGGAAACTTCCTAAATTCTTACCTAATTTCAAGAGCACTCTGTAATCTATTTTAATATACCATTATCATTCTAAAGTTTCTAATTTTTTATTAAATCATTCTTTGTACACTTCTGGTTTTATCTAAAATATTAATCAATTTTTTATTATCAACGCACTTTAATATTTTCCTTAAACTATAATAAAATGATTCAATTCAAAAGTGTATTAAATAATTTTTTTACCTTTTATCACATAATTTTTGAAATAATTAATAAATATATATGACTATTTTCATTTATTAATTCCAATTTATGATATAATTCCATTTTTTCATGGACACATTTATGATACACCCATTTATTTTGATATAAGACATGGTTATGGTTCCTAATTTATCCCATGGTTAACCCTTATACTTATCTTTGATTCCTTATGTATGATTCTTCAGGTTAAAAAATATTCATCAACTTGTTATGATGGGTGATCCTAGATAGAACTCTAATTCATTGGGTAATGTTTATTCTCATGATACGTTATGTACAAAAGTCATGGTGGTTAGATTTGACTAATGCCCAATGTTCCACGGTCATGGTGGTTAGCCTTGAATCGTGATCCTCTACGTTAAATGAGACACGAATCATTCTTATCTATGTTAAATGATCCTTGACTCATGATAAATTAATATTTTATGTCACTACCATATTATTATGATTCCTTGATTATATTATCCAATGATATGGTTCCCTATATTTCATCATGTTTCAAGACATTTTATATCATTATATAATTCCTTATAACCCATATGATAAGCTTTATTCTTATGTTTATTCCATTACTAGGCTATTAGATCATCCCTTTCTTGATGTTATGCGAAATATATCTTATATCTATTTATGAAAAAATTATAATGTTAGGATCTCTTTATGAATATTAAAAAAACATGTTCTTATTTTGGAATAATGATGATTTATTATGTGATAACTCTCCATGAAACCAGACATTACTAACCTTGGATTGTAATTTGATGTTTAATTATGATTAATGTCATGTAATGATATATGAAAAATTATAGTATCTCCATATTTGGTCTCATAGAAATCTCTAATTTTTCTGGAGATTACAAATTGATCACTTTACAAAGAAACATAGGGACAATATTATGTATATGAAAACATACCTTAATTTTGGTATGTATAGCGTAAGTAGTTTATCAAAAAATAAATCATTTTCTAGATACTATAAGAGGATGTGGTTTTGAAATATATATATCTTGAAGTAACATATATGACAAGATGGTTCAATCCTGACTCAAGGTAATCTGGTACACGACAATGGCCTTACTATGCACCTAGTTTGACACTCCTCATGGATATTTGTTGGGAAATTCATAATATCATTACAACCCATTATTAAGATACTATAGAAAATTACTAGAAGAATATATTATAATAGACACATCATGGATAACCATGATGGAATCATATGGAATCAAATTATGCGATGTAATTTCCTATTAGTAGATTATTATTTAATGTTTTAACAATCATTTTTATGCTAATGATATATGTTTTAAAGCTCACTAATTGCACTTTATTTTTCTAAGTTAATGGTATAAAATATAAGAATACATTCCAAAAATTATTATGGTAGGAAATGTGATAAGTTTCCTAATGATGTTCCAAATATGATAGGAATGGATGATCAAAACATTATAATAGTACTTTCTCATCTAGATCAAGTTATGAATAATAACATGAATCATGTGGAACACGCTCCTTCAACATGGAAATATTAGGTTGTTGTATAATTCATCACACAAAACAGTACTCCCATGATTTATAGATCTTCTAGTCCACTCCTTTTGGAATAGTGGAATAACTCCATTAAAAAGATATTTTATATCCTCCCATGGTTAGAATAAGACAAAGTTATAGTAGAGGTAAATTGTTTTAATGGGGAATCTAATCAGCGGTGGAATGTGGTCTAGAATAAAATTTCCCATGAGGAAATAGGCTACATCGAATTCTAAGAGTTCTAGAAAATATTTTTCAATAAATATTTTCCTAGAACCCTCCTTCAAAATATGTAAATGGAATTCCTCAAATAGAATCTAATGTAAAATGATTCCATAATCTGTATGATTAAAACATAAGAAGGATAACAAGATATGACTTTGGGTTTTTCAAATACACTAAAATCAATGTGGATTGATTCTTTAGTATACTGAATGCATGTTTATAAAAATTATTGGTGATTCAAGACATTGAAAAATATGAGGAGATTTTATGTTGTTCCCTAAAGGTTGAAATGGATATTAGGGACCCCAAGTGGTGTTAGGGTATAGATGATAAAAAGTGGAAAATGGAGTCTAATATGGGTGGATCAGCTTATAAATCCCATGATATAATGAATATTATATATCCCATGTGTCAAAATTGTGGGAAAATTATCCTGGGGACTATCAAAAGGGAACCTGAAAATAATTCAAGTGTGGAAGAATGGGGAATCTAGATATTAACTACCAAAGATATATAAAGAATCACACTAATGTGGAAGAAGAAAGGAAGGTTCATATAAAAACTTATACTACTTTGAATTGTATGAACACAATATTTTATTCTAGTTAAATACATTCATTCATATGATTCATGATTAGTATAACGATTCAATCACCACCTCAAAATTTGAATTCTGAGTTATGTGTGAAAATATAAAATGTGGAAATTATTGAATCCAAAGTATTTAACTCCTCCCGGGTTAAATTTTTTGGACTGAACCTCCTAGTGAATCGTTTCATACTCCCTTTAGTGAAGTTTGGTTCTATATTAGGCATGAATTTTCTATCTTTTTAAAAATCCTACGTTGACTATAGGAAATAGGATATCAATAATCAAATCATGAAGCATCATATAATTATGTACAAGTGTAATGAGGGGGTTGAATCATCTTCATTATTATCATCTCAGGTGTATATATTGTTTCATTATGAGAAAACACATCATTGTGAAATGATTGATAAAAATAGTAGAATTAAACTTGGAGAAATTCCCATCATGAGGGTTTACACTCTTGTATTCCCTAAATATATTATTGGCCTTCATCTGGATCGAGAGGTTTCTTTCTAAATTTCACTTATTATTGGATATCTACATATATCAATGAAACCTTATAAAATGGTCATCATTGAGCTGGAAGAGCAGAAGAATCACTACACGATATTTTGGACAAGGGTTTTATATGTCCATGTTTTTCACCATGGGGTTAAGTAGTCCTCATCAGTAAGAATAACTATAGATCAATGATTCCTTACAATGATTATCATGAACTCAATAAAATAATGATAAAGAAGAATTTTTTCCAATCATATATAGATGAATTATTTGATCTGCTATGTGGGGCCAGTTATTTCACTAAGGTGGACCTTCAGTCAGGTTGTCACCAATTAATGGTGAGTAAGGATGATATTACCAAGACTAAATTTTGAACAATGCGTGAAAATTAAGAGTTTATAGTGATAACATTAAAACACGGTTATTCTATAGAAAAATTCATGGTCTTAATGAAAATATTATTTAAATATTACCTCGAGAAATTTGTCATAGTCTTTATCGATGATATTATAATATAATCTAAGAGCAAGGTGGAACATGAGGAGCATCTAAATAATGTGAAAAAAAAGTATGAAGGGAGAAACTAATTACAATATACCATAAATGTGAGTTTTCAATGGAGTATGTATCATTTTTGGGGCATGTTATCATCAACAATGAAATATATATATGGAACCTTTTAATACAAATGTAATCGAAGAGTGGCCCATGAAAACATCTGTAATAGAGATCCATAGTTTCCATAGCCAAGCATTGTATTACCGTGGATTTGTGAAGAAATTATCTTGATTTTCAAACCTATTAACCAATCTAACAAAGAAGGGATCAATTTTTTTGTTGAATAAATAATGTGAGGAATACATTAAGGTTCTCAAAAAGAGGCTTATCACAGCGCTAGAACTCACAATCATAAAAAGTACACTATTTAGTGTATAGTGGTGCTTCAAAATGTAATTAGGCTATGTACTGATGAAAAATGATAAATTCATAGACAATTCATCAATATAGTTGAAAATTAATGAGAAAATCTATCACATGCATGATTTCGAGTTGGCAGTTGTTATCATCGTGTTGAAAATATGGATGCATTATAATTATGGGGAGAAGTGTGAGATATATACTAATCACAAGTTTCTAAAATATGTAATAATATAGAAGGAGGTCAATATTCTCTAGTGAAGATGGTTTGAGTTCAACAGAAATAATGACTTATCAATCCAATACCATAATAGTAAGAAAATAAGGGGGATGATTCCTTTAGTAGAATGGATCTTGTATCTTTATCAATGATGAGAATTGAAAATAATTGTATCTCATTAGACATGAAAAGCATGGACATAGTAAATGGTAAGAAATAATATCATCAATCCATTATTAAATTAATAAAAATCCATCACTTATGTATAAAATAAAGGATGATAAAAGAAATGAAGATGAAATTCGAAGAAGGTAGAACCCATGGAAAAAAGGAAAATCCTCAAATTTCATTATGGACGTGGAATGAGTCATGAGATTTGGGTCATGATTATGTCTACCATCTAATTCATAGACAAATAAGGATCTTATAAATGATTCAAATAGCTCAACCCTGCCTATTCATCATGTGAGTAAAAAGATGTAACAAGATCTACAAGATTACTATTGGTGGGACAATATGAAAAAGAAGATCACTAAATATGAATCAAATTGCCTGATATGTCTACAAATGAAATATTAAGGTAAAAGCGTCTAAATTTATATCGAAACCATTACCCATAACAACATTTAAGTGAGAAAAATACACATGACTTTCTCACAATAATTACAAACACATCAAGAAGGAATAATGTTATATGGATTATCGTGGATCATCTTACCAAGAGAACTCACATTATTGAAATTCAAGCAGTATTCCTAATGGATTGAGTCACATATATAAATATATATGAATATATCAAATAGCTCTTAAGGTTTTATGGAGTGCCATTATCAATTTTCTCTGATTAAGATCCAAGATTCACCTTAATGATCTATAAAAGTCTCCAACATGATCTAGTTAAGGAGATGAACATAGGTATGTTCTATCATCCTCAAAATGATTTCCAGTCAGAGTGAACTATTTTGACACTAGAAGCCATTTTGAAACTTTATTCTATGGACATAAATAGAGGATGGTACCAATAACTTCCTCTAGCCAATATCCCTTAAAATAGTAGCTTCCAATCAAAAATTCAAATGGGTCTATTTGAAGCCCATTATGGGAAATGTTGTAGAGCATTGGAATGTAGGTATGAAGTTAGTCAGAGTAAGTTGGTATGACCTGAAATGGTCGAAGAAAATGTGGTGAAGGTAGAATCAAATTAGAATAACATCAAGGAATCCAAAATTTGAAAAATGTGTCATGTAGAAAAGAACCGACAAGACCATTAATTCAATGTTTGAGACATGGTATTCTTCTGTACATCTCTATGGAATATGGTCATGATATTTGTGATGAATGTAAATATATGTTCTAGGTACATAGACTGCTTTAAAATTCATGAATATATTAGAGTTGTGGCCTATCGACTATAACTTCCACCTACATTGTATAAATTACACGATGTATACCTTGTATACCTCTAATGGAATTACATACCAGATCCTTCACATGCACTCTCTACAGGGGTGGAATAGTTGGAGATTTATCTTTCTTACGAGGAAAATCCTTAGAAATCTTGGATCATATCAATAACATTCTTCCCAAAAATAAAACTCACGATATCAATGTACTAGGATGGAACCATTAGTATGAATATGAAACATGGGAACTAGAGAAGGTGATTAAAGAAAACTACCCATACCTATTTTCAGTATAGAATTTAAAACAGAATTTCGAAGGTGAATTTTCATAAGGCTGGAAGAATGTAATGACCATGAATTCTATCCATATAAATTCCCTTCTTATAATTATTTTTTGTAATATAATCACATAAAATCAACATGGGTGTACAATACATACCGTATAAATTATTAATGAATCAAATAAAATTTGTTTTTTAGATGCTATGGAACCTATACCGATTAAATAATAACATAAACTATGGAATAGTAATATAACCCGTATGAATAGTAATGTTTCCAATTGAATAATAACCTCACCAATGACCAAAAAATAAAATTTATCCACATTATAAGTGAAAATATAATGTAATTTTATCTTTCTTTAAGTATATAAAATTTTAAAATGTATTAATTATGTGTTGTTTATTTTTTATTTCATTAATATTTTAATAAAATTTAATGATGAATTTAATAATTTAAAAGAAAATTTATTAACATACAATATGCTCAGGAATTATTATTTTGATTCATTATGATTTTAATTTAAATTTTTGAGAACTTATTTAATTTTTCAAAGTGTTAGTGAAGTGTTTTTAATTCTAAAATATGTTAATTTGTGGTATATAAACATTATGAGTTAATTAAACAATTCATTGATTCATGGCTGATGTTGGAACCATTTATAAGAATTAACATAATCTAGTTACATTATTTAGCTTCATGATGTGTCTCTATTTCTTATCATGATAAAAATAATAAAATATTGCGGAAAAAAATGAGAAAACACCCCTCTCCCCCACTATAAAAACAACCCCACCACCTTTTATCCTCACAACTGTAAAGCCTTGAGCCTTTTCCAGTTCCTTATCAAATATTATCCCAATCCCCATACCCATGTCCATTATCTTTTGGTTATAAAAAATTACAATGACCAATCCACTACAGAGATTCTCAAGAAGATAGAATTTAAGAGGTAAACCCCTCTTTCGTTTTAATTTAATTTCTTTTCATGATTCTTCATTTTCATAACATATCCTCATATCCCCTATTCCACATGGGATAAAAACTATGATCTGTTATATATAATGTAAATTTATTCTTTTTATGGAAAAATTATTTAAAAAATCACTTCTTCTCTCTCTATCTTATTTTAATAATGAAAAAATCGTCTGTGTTGCGCCAATTTACAACCTTCATGGATGATATGAACTCATCTTTCAATTCCACTGACAATGATGTTCATGAAACCGTTGTTATGGTTGAAACAGATTATAATATATGTATTATATCTAGTGTAATATTCTAGAATAAATTTTTACACATTTTATTAGCTTATAATAAAAAATGAGTTAGTTGTGATCAAAGAACACCAAAAGAAAACCGAAATGATTATCATTAAATATTTATCTAAATATTCATCTTCCATCCATAAAACGAAATGATATATATGAACAATAAAATATATAAGATATTATTAATAACTTATAATTTTAATTCTTGATAATTACCCCAACATTACATGACATTTCGTACTTGTATTAAAGTAAACAAATCATGAAAACCATGGAAACCTGTGCTCCCAAATGATGAAATTGAATGTCATAACCCATTATAATAGACATAAATGAAAATAATAAAGTTATAATGAATAAAATAAATTTATAAAGGGTTATTTATTTATTTATTAATGAATCTAATTTGATTATCTAGGACATTAAGATCAATTGAAGAACACCTTCAGACATAATGTAAGGGATTCCACCAGAACCTCCTTTATTCCATAGATTTATCCATTCTCTCTTTTTACCCAAATGAAATTCTATTTTATATTTTTCTGAAAATTATAATTTCTGTATATATTTTTAATAATCACTTATAAATATCAATTCATCCGTCTTTTTCTGGGATATACATGTTTTTTAAAATGTCTCCTAGTATATTCATCCCAATAAGCAAGCTTTATTTAAGGGAACTTCTGGAATTCATTCCCAATTTCATGTCCAATCTATAATCTATTTTAAAAAATAATTATATTTATTATATAAATCATATTAATGAATAATTTCTTGTAAAACATCTGGTTTTATATAAAATTTATTCCCTTTTCTTCTTCAAATTCTCTTTAATATTCTCCTTAAACCACACTAATTTGTTTTATCCAATGATTATTAAATACACTTTTTACATGCTATCACTTATGTTTGACATAAATATTTATGATATATGTATATTATAATTTATTAATGTTCATGTGTTGTTTAATTATTTTCATTCATGGAAAATTTATGAAACACCGATTTATTATGCTTTAAGATATGATTATGATACCTAATTCCTTCCAAGGGTAACACATTTTCTTAAATTTGATTCTTTATGTGATATTATTCATTTGTACCAAATATTAATTAACATATTATGACGGGTCCACCCAAATAGTTCTCCAATTCATTGGGTAATGTTTAGTATTCTGAAATGTTATGTGTAATGGTCTTTATGGTTATCCTTAAGTCATAGTCCATATGAAACAGTCAAGTTTGTTATCCTTGACTCATGATACTCTATGTGCAATGAGCCTTGAATCAGGCATAACTATATGAAACAAGTACTTTCTATTTCTAAAGTCTTGTTTTATATTGATAACACATTACTATTAATCCTTGATTACTGATACCATGTTATTATTCCCTATTTTTATTCATGTTCCTGGACTATTTTTGTCATGATGTTATGCCTTATAACCCAAATGCTAAGATTTATTCATATGATTATTTCATCAATATGATTTTATCTCATACCTTTGTTCATGATATCCACAAGTTATCCTATGATAAATTAAGTTCTCAAATGATTCTTGGAACTCTTTATGAAGGTTAAATAAAAGAAGCTATTATTTTGTAATCATGATGTTTAATTAAGTTCTTAATATCCAAGACACTAGACTATACGATCCATGTAATGTAATTTGATATTTATTTATTTTTAAAATCATGTAATGATAAGTGAAAAAGAATAGGTTTTCCCTACTTCTTTACTAGTGGAATAATGCTGAATGTATATTGATACAATTGTAATTTCGGTTACATATTTTGAAACTATTATTGGTCCTTGGTCTATGGAAATTTTAATTGGATATTTTTAAAATTATTGGGGTTAGGATTTTACATAAAACCACTGTTAATTGACTATGCATCAAAATAGATTACATAAATTTACATATCATTTCAACATCATCTCTACTTATTTAAACGATAAAATAGTGGATACATATATATGATTTATTAATAATTGAGATATGGTATATTTTCATTTTTTCATTTTTTTCTCCAAAACCACTCCTTTTTTTATGTGTATCTTTAATTTCTTTTAAATTATTTATAGTGAAGAACAAGATAATATCTTAAAATGGGAATAAGAATTACTCCAATAGACATCTTATATGAATACATTCACATTTTGAAAGAAAAAGAGTATTCATATATTATGCATCAAGTAGATCTTTTTAAAAACACTATATTACATTCACATATATGCATACAGTCAAATTTTAAAAATCACGAATATCAAAACACATGTATCACTACTATTTCATGGATGAATATTATCTTTATAATATCGATAATAATAAATTCCATATTCCCATGCATCACATTACCACTATATATCATCTACAATCATGTTGTGTGTAATGGTAGTGTGAATACATTGTATATTGTATCATTATAGTTGAATGAATTATATGTATAGAATTCATATATTATTTATTAATTGATTAAAAATGAATACACTTGTATGCATAAAGTAGGCATATATTGTCTAAAATCACACATCTATGCACATATAATATTTTGTTTTCAATATGATACCAGAAAAAATGTTTCATTCTATGCCTCTCCCGTATGGTACTATATGAAATTACACTATGAATAAAATATGATTATCTTTTACATTGTATGAAATTTCTATATGTGTGAAACATAAATACCATATTTATTAAGTTTATTAGTCCACCCATACCTCAAACAGATTAATTAATTGATATTGTATACATTAATTACATAATGTATGTAAAAATTTGTTGAAATTACATACACATGTATGCATGAACCATGCATACATTTTAAAAAATTACAAAAATAGTATGATTTCACATTTGGTTACATTTACATTAGTTAAAATTTATATGATCATTCGTTACACTTTCTAGGTTGTATCTTCCTATATTTTTTGTAATGAAAATTTTTGTATTATTTTTATCACAAGATAATATGTCACAAGAAATGTAATTGGGTGAAGGGGAGATAGTATATGTTATACTAAATTTTTTTCCTCCCCATACACATTCCCCTCCATTGGCTTTCTCAACCTATATGTCAGGTCCTTCGAAACTAATCTATTCACTCATAAAATTCAATTTCAATTCGGTTCACTCCACAATCTCAATTCCATGTAGTGTTTCACTCACAAAACCCCACTATGATATCGTAATTTTTTATAATCATTCGTTTATACATAATATATGTTGAATCCACCTTCTATATAATATTATCATATCATTTGAGTCATTCCACAAAATCCTTAAGAAAATTTAATGTTTAGGCACCATAAAATATTCATTCTCTATGAATCTATTATCATGAAACAATATTTAAAATTATAATTGTTTCTTACAAATTCATTCATTGTCATCCATTCTTTCCCCATCATATTATTTGGAATAAAACTTTTCTCAAAGAATTCTACTCTATTCTCTTAAACTGTTGGCTCTTTATTTTAGACATGAATCCAAATTTAATACAAGATCCACATTACATAGGATTGTCTATGAACTATCATTATGTTTTTTTATTTGATATCGAGAAACTATAATATTTATGGGGTTTTTGAAATATCTTACACTAGATGAACTTATTACTATTTTTATATTTTATATTTTGATTTGTAGAAACCCTAATGTTCATATGACTTTATATTCCTCCACGAGGACTACATCAAACTAATACATAATGAATTATGAGATATTTAATTTTATAAAAAGATTCCAAAAAAAGTTAATTGTTCATTCATAATTGTGTTTTATGTATTTTTTCTTCCATTTATGTGATATTTTTAGTACACATATGGAAGATTTACATGGTAATTTATTATTGTAAATTTTTAGATTAATTACATATTTTATTATTACATTCCATATTTATATCCATTTTTCTAAATGACTTTATTTTCTATATGTGTACCCTTGTTTTTCATATGATGTGTATATTAATTCATGTATTATTCAAAATATATTATATATATAACAATTCTATTCATGTATTAAAGTATATCATTATAATTCTATACATTATTACTTTTCTACTTATGATATATTTATATATATACATATTCAAGGTGCAATTTATGGTTATGGATTATTGAGAAACAATTTTGATTTTTTTATTCAATAAAAAACTGTTCAAGGTTATAAAAAACACCTTAATAAATAAAATATATTTATATGTAGGTAACATCATTTTTAAACTAATTTAACATTATATTTTATTTTCATATTATACTACTTTTATAATTCATCCCATTGAAGAAAAAGGTTGAGTTAAAATTTCTATATAAACTTAATATTTTTATGTCCAAAATATTTATATTGTCTTTGGAAATATAATTGTATAACATTTAGAATTTTCATTTAGAATAAATTCTTTTACAGTGTATTTTCATTTAAAATAATAGCTGTTTATATACATTATGTTTTTTCTTCCAATAATATTTTTAATTATTTATATTAATAAGTTTTACTTTCGATGAAATTTTTTCCATTGGATTATGATTTTAATTAATTATATCATATCATCAATTGTTTTTAAATTGTACACAAAAATATAATTTTATGTCTTAAATGATAATGTATTAAAATTTAATTGAAAATAGATTCCATTATTTTCATATATAATTGAATAATTTTAAAAAATTATTTCATGATTCAATATGTGACCTGACCTTTTGTAGGGAAACAAAATATAAATAATAGTTTGTATAATAATATAATTTATTATATCTTTAAATAAATCCCAAAAAACATAAAAAATAAATTTCATTTTAAAGGATTCTCTAAAATTATATTATGATTTCTATAAAATATCATATATCATTACTATATATGTGCATATTGCCATTTTTATACTAAATAAATTAGAAAAACACTGTCTTGATTTGTTGGGATATTAATATTTTTATTAAATATCATCATAATATCATACTATAACAAACGAGCCCAGGTTGACCAGACATTTCACCCAATCTGACATGCCGTAAGGCCTCAAGCACACCACCCATTTAGCTAGAGGCTTCCAAAAAGTAGCAAGTGTCTAAAATATGGGGTGAGAAGACAATAACTACTAGCCATTGTACAATAACATAATAAAATAACCATACATACAAACAAAAGGATAGGCATAGAAATAAACATAATCAATTTTTATGATATTGATATTCAATAATAAATGAAGACAACAACTCAACCTTTGTGCTGACCACATATAGAATTTAAAAAATTAAAATAAATGCAATTTATTCAAAAAAAAAAATACCCGGACAAACCACATACCATTTATCCAAGATCTTAGAGCTGTAACATCCTGATCTTGATATTCCACTCATGAAGCTTCACTCAATTTATTAGCATATTGCCTCTTCCCACATACTAAAATTTGCGATACATCATGATAGAAGAAATCAAATATGAATGCACTCTAAGGGATCATATATAGTAGGTGATAATGAAATCTTAGTATGCCACCCCAATTGGTGGACCTATACTTATATCTTCATAACAAGTGTGTGAACATGAATCATACCTGTCCTGGATGAATACTTATCTCATATAGCATAAGAAAACAACTACATAAAATGTAGGAAAAAATGTTGAAAATATCTAACTATATGGTTTTCTATGGAAAAAAATGGTAAATCTACCCCTACTATATTCCATTCCATGGATTTACCAAACATCACCCACTCATCCACACAACAACCAGTATGTCTTCCATATCTACACATGATCTCCAAGATTCCCAAATGAAACATACTTGTATTACATACACAAGGGCATAACCATACTAATAAAAATTAACAAATAACACCAACCAAGATCTAGGACTCTGATGGAATGATGAGAACTAGATATATAACCTCCCCTCACTCCTTTGTTGATTTTTTATGTCCAAATATTCATTTTTAAAAAATATGCCCCAAACACTTAGACATGAATAATACACCACCATTTTGGCTATATCCTCATAAATATGATGAATTCACTAACATATAGGTGCCATAAACATTGTCACGAGTGAGAAAACATCTATTAAAAATGAACCACCTCCTATATAAGGATCACATTCTGTCTAAGGGTAATGACATCACCTATATCATCCACTTTGTAACTTGTCCCATATAATTAAAACCAACCAATGACTGATAGAGATAGATCAAAACTATGGGCCATTGCCCGATTTAAAATATCCCATTGGTATCCTTCTCAAACAGTTGCCTTCAGATGAAAATATCACAACATCAAGACCAGTGCACAATCAAATACATGATGATACGCCACTCAAATACACCATCCAATCAACATAACTGTTGATATTGATAAACAATTATCCTCGAAAAAATCATGGGTCCATCACAATCCCCTCAGATCGTAAATAATAAAAAAGAAACCATAGGCTCTTCAAGACCCATTCTTGGGACCGAACAGAAATTGGGGATCCCATGGTATCCATTGAAATAAATTAAATTTTATTTCACCATGAGGCACCCCTATTGCACCCAAGATCTTGGACCACTCCCAAAAAAGAGTCTTCAACCAGACTATAGCCACAACAGGGGTATTAAAAATGGTTCTCATAAAAACCCCAAAATGTGAATCCTCTATATGGGATCCTTAGCATAATGAATCTAGTACAAAAAAACCAACATAGTAAAACCTAAACTGTAATTTCAAGAGAAATAACCCCTAAATGGATACAAAATCACCCACATGTGAATCTAATGAAATACCATGCCATAAGGGAATTCTTTTCCACTGAGTACAGATCCCACTAACAACTTCCTCCGAAACTATCCAACTATGGAATCCAAAAGAGTCCCTCAAACATATATCAATGTCTCAAAAATACCTAGTTGTAACGGTCATCTAAAGATATCTTCCAAACCCAAAGTATCTGATATATTTGATCCTCTATAATAATATCCAAACCACTAATGGTCTAACAATAAGCATTCGGTCCTCTCACGCATGGAAAACCCATGATATCCTCATAGATACAAAATGATAACACCATATTGGGAATGTTCAAGAGAACCTAAATGTATCCCAAAATAGAATCCAAAATAAATGTCCACTAACAAGCTAAAAACCCTCACATGTGCCTTATAGTTCACAACCCAACCACAAAAAGATTCTAAAACCAGACCTTAAATTAATCATACCATTGGTCACTCAGAGTAAAAAACACTTTACAGACAAAATCTAAATGTCAAAAAGATTATAACACCATGATCTCTGTTAAAAACACTAGGAATTGACTACTCAAAAGTCTAATTCTTAGGCTAGGGTGAAAAACATTGAAAATAGCCTTGGGTAGGAAAAAGTAAATGACATGTACTTCAAGTACATGGAGTCTAAACACTGAGGACATCCCAAAAAATATACATCTATTTAGTCAAATTGTACATTCATAAAGTACACCACATGTGCCTCTAGGAACATAGAGTTCAACAAATAACAGGTACCTTCCCATGTACCTCATCCCCCCACGACACGTACACCGCCGAATGACACGGCGTGTACAACCCTGTACATAGTATGTAACTTAAATGGTGTCCCTACTGTGTACCCAGACATGTATCCCAATATAAGGTCTGGATAAACATTGTACACATCCATTGCTCATGTACCCAATATGGATTCTAGTCGTTTACGCCGCATGTGTTCTGGATGTGTAGCCGAAATGTCCATGTGCCCCCGACACATCCAAGTCACCACTACATAGAATGTAACCATAGTACATGATGTGATGTCCCAAAATCTTCATCTTCCCTAAATTCAAATTACAAAAAATGTTTTTTATATAAACTACAATACATGTACATGGGTATATAATACAAAACGTGTACCCCCAAAATGATAACAAATGACCCCTTTCTCCACAAAATCAAAGATTTTCCTACTATGGATCCCAAAACCCATAAAAGAATATAAAAATGAATAAAACAAACATAAATTTATTTATACAGAACAAAATAAAATGGTCTTACCTTTTGGAGGAATCCTTTATCTCTTTAGTTTATTCCATGATCGACAACAACCGTAAAATGATCTATAACAACACAAGGTCAACATTGGTGCCTCCTCCTCTCCCTCTACGTATCATATCACCATAACCTCTATAATATGAAGACACAAAATGGTGGGCGGTGGAACCCTATGGGAATTTAAGACTATCCCAGGGGAGAAGATAAAAAAAGAAGTGAAAATTAATGAAAAAGAAAATATCCCAGCCCTAGTCATAGTTCCCGACAAAAGGATATGACTTATCTATGAACCCCCCTTCTAAACTCAAACACAATGATGGGACATTAGTGTTATGTTACATTAAAAATATACAACTATACAAACACATGTGTATAAATCAATATTTAATCAATTAAATATGAAATATTCATTGAAAAATTGAATGACTCAAATTTCATCCAAACTCTTGTACTAAGGTAAACACTTTATGTTGGGACCAAAAAACTAGTAAGAAAAAATATTCTCGATCATCTGAAATGATAAATTACCATTCCCCACATGAAACACATTAATGAAAAGAAATTAAAATTTCCACTAATTCTCACATCCTGTGAAGACACGAGATATCACAAACATCTCCCAGTGAACACTTATCACCCACATGAAGAAACAATGGGAAACCAATAGCCATACCTACACGTAATCATTAGAATAATTGATTATATATCAATAATCCAATGAATAAATATTTGGTTTTTGAAATAATTCCCTACAGGGGAGACATTCAACCACTACAGATATCATACTCCCTACTGATGGTTTATCCTTATCTTCACGCAACCACCCAAATGGAAAACAGCATGGCCACGGCACATCCATAACTGAATGTATTAGATATGAATATCCACCCATCTTACACATGAGTTCCATCATGAAATCACACCTATCATTACCAACCCACAAGGAATAGAAACATCCATGCTTAACAAAATTCTTAAAATAAGGCTCATAACATCCAACAACCTATGGTGAACTCCTCACTATATAGTTTCCCTACACCACAATCAATATCACAACAAGACTCATACCTACGATATAAAAGTCCTACAAAAAATAATATAATGCACGAAAAAATGATAACTATACTCCTCACACATGACAGTTCCCACAAACCATAAATCCCTAGAAACTCCCCCTCAAAGTCATCTAATCTACCTAATTCCATGATTACCCTAAAAAACTCTATATATAATAAATACAAAACTTGTTGTGTTTGAAAATTCTCACACCACACTATCCAAAACATAAAAATTGAGAAATTCAATGGGTCCCACCAAACCTTCACTCTCAAGCCATCCACGAGGCAATGAGAACTCATAGTGCATCACATCAGACAAGATTCATCCTCATGCATAACCACATCTTATTGATATCATTCCACAACTGACCTACCAACGAAGAACAACCACACCCACCCAATCCATTTGTGAATGAATAAGCATGGTCCCCACTACATGACCCATCAAACAACACATGGAAAGAATAAATCCATCCCAAAGAAAATGTACCAAGGAAGTTAGGGTAACCACCACATTTCTTAATCATGAGACAAGTCAAAGGATCAATCGTGAATTCATTCCCACATCGAGCCATGAATAGGGAACTAAGATCATACTACCAACCCAAAAGGGTTTCATTGCATCCCCAAATTAAGGGACTACACCTCCAAAACTGGTGAACCTATCAACACATGATCAACATGAATTAATATCATATAGAATATATAAATGTAGTAATACAACATTAGAATGAAAATTTTTGGATTATACTTCGTGCATAAAATGATGCATGAAATTTGGCCTCTTACTGAAAAGCTACGAGAGATAAAATAGAATAATCCATTAATCCAAAAACACCATTGCATCACGCTATGGGGAATCACAAAACTATAAAAATGGTATCAAATAAAAATTATCCCTCACTTTGGAAACATTGAATTTCTGTCAGTATTTTTTTTCACAGCACACCATTTTAATATCCTTCAAATGTTCTAACACATTACTTGACCACCTATGTAATAACTCCCCAAACCATAAAACCCAAAATCTATGATACATTATCTTAACAAACTACACTTTGTTGACCTATCTTGTCACTAGATATGACTCAACACCTGGACTCAAGCACACCTCCCCATACACTAGATGTTATCAACAAGAAATAAGGTTATTAAAGATTCAGTGATGAGACTATACCCTATAGTCAGTGTTTAATTACAGTGAAAAATCCAAATACCAATACAAAAGGATACAACTCAAAGAATTCATTACAAATTTTTAAGATAAGGACAAGGTATAATAAATGAAATGCTGAATACATACTCAAAACAAGAAAAACATACAACTTCCAGTAATCCATTAGGATGAACTCATTTATAAAATAAAAAAATTTACATTAATATAATCGGATAAATAAAAAACACCACGATAAACCACACACATTGTCTGCCTGAAACTTGAGATGCACCAGCCTGATCTTGATACTCCACATGCGCAGCTCTACCTAACCTAGCCACATTGGGCCTTGACTCCATCAATAGAATCATGTTCTCCACCCTAAAAGAAAACAATATATTTTCGTGCACACTGAGGATCACTTACAAGGGGTCAAAATGAAATCTTATTATTATAACCCAAATGGTGGACCTATTATTCAATTATCATTTCAAGTTCACATACACACGTTATGGAAGGAATAGAAAGAAACCTAATTATATATGGCATTATAATAAAATAAAATAAAATATAAGAGGAATATACAATAAATAAAAAATAGATAACCAATGGTTCTATCCTAACACCCATGGTTAATCTACCCTCAATCAAGCCCCTTCTGAATGATTTATAGATCGTTGCCCACCCATCCAGATAACAAATGGATCTTCCACCAGATCCACACTAAATATACAAGATGTCTAAATGAAACAATAATGAATGATGAACCCCAAAGAATAACCATAGGCTTCCACATAATAAAAGAGCATTTGTTGGGTACTGGGGATCAAATAAAATTATCAAAACTAGAAATAGAATCTCCCCACCACACGTCCATGATCTGTTAAGTCATGGTTCTCTTAGAGAAAAACATAGTGTCCAACTACGTGGACCTGAAAAATAGACCTCCTTGGGGGATCCATCCACATGGACCCGATGGATGAAATTCAATATTGGATCTATATAAAAGGTTTGGTGCACTATATAATCCAAAAAATGAACCACACCCTATCTCGAGAGAATCCTTAATCTAGGGGTAGTAACCTCATCTAGATCATCAATTTTTACCTTATATAATAAAAAACATCCATACAATAGAGGAAAATAAAATAATAAAAAAATTCCAATGCATGATCCACAATTTCTCATGTGTTTTCTCATCAATCCAATGTCCTGAAAAGATTCTATCTCAGCATCATGACCAGTGCACAACTGAACATGGTAAAATCAACCACATGAACCCACCATCAAAATAACTAAACTAGTAGTACCATTATACTATCATCATAAAATATAGAATTGGTCTCTCATAGTCCCATTGATCTCAACATCATAAAAAATCCTCAATGAGATATCAATGGACCAACATTGGGGTCAATCCAAAGTTAGGTCTCCCACAGTTCTAGAAGTCAAAAAATAATGTGAAGTCCACCATGGAACTCCCTTGATGCATGAAATATATTGGGCTATTACCTTATAAACACCCTCAATCGGTCCCAAGTATATAATAAGATTTTGACATGAATAAATAATTCCTTATCTCATACAGGATAAAGCAGAGACAAATGACATTAAAAACAACCAAATGTGTCCCTCATTGACCCCAACCCGGTCTATGATCAACAACATGACCCAAGTGGAATCCAAATAACAATTAAAAAAACAAAGTAATGAAAAATGGTGCACATGATGAACTCAAAATATTGACCTCTATAAGGGCTCCTCATCACAATAAAACCACAAAGAAAACACCACATTGAAAAACCTTAGAAGATCTTCCTATTAAACAACCCATCTGTTTTTACTAATTCACCAACAGGGTCACCCAAATAAAATCCATGCACAGATACATTCCATAATTTGACTAGTGATTCCACTAATAACATGAATATAAACCATCCCACTATATAATCCATTAGAGTACCGTAAAAATATCTAAACTTCTCAACAACACTTAGTCATAACCGCAATCCAATAGAATCATCCCAGCCCAATGTCCCCAAAATGTCTGACCCATTAGCAAATGATCCAAACAATCTTTGCTCTAAACCTGAGTAACTGGTCCCATAATGTAAGGAAAAACCAAGATCTCCTCAATGATAATAAAAAATATTTTATTCTCTGATCCACCTAAAAGATCTTAAAAAACTATAATGTAATCCACATTCCATGTCATCTAACATGCACAAAACCCTGAAATGGTCCTTACAACTAATAAACCAACCCCCATGAGTATTTTAAAACCACACCATAAGGAAAAAATCCCACAAAAATATCATTGCCTAAAAAACCATATAAAAAACCATTAAATGATGAAAATATACCACCATCATGCTCTAAATGGAAAAAACAGTTTTACCGAACTACTCATATGACTAATTATGAAACTAGTGTGAAAAATAGCAAAAATAGCCCAGAGTAAGACAATGTAAATAGTGTGTACATCTGATTTAAAGAGTGTACATGTTTTGGTCTTACATGACCATGTTCCACTAGACACACATAATACACTTTCCCAATATACGCAGTGTGTGATTCTCAGTATATGGAGTGCATCCCATTATAGATGCCTTCCCATGTACCTCAGCCCCACATGGCATGTACACCACTAATCTAAATAGTGTGTATAACTCTGTAAAAAGAGTTTACTCCACATTGGGTCCCCATTTGTGTACCAAGCCATATATCACCACGCAATGTATTGACCAACCCTATACACTGGAAATGTCTGTGTACCCCAAATAGGTTCTGGTCGTGTACCATGAATAGTCGTGTTCCTATGATACACCTTTAATCACCACTAATTGGAGTGTACCCTTTGTACATGATGGGTAGTCTCAAATGATTCATCTTCTATGAACATGAAGAACACAAAATTTATTTTTTTGAACTACACACCATGTACATGGGTATAATCGAATAGAAACCCCAAGAAAGGGTTTGAAATTCATGATTTCTCTTAGAAAGCCACATATGGACCCTCTATGGCCCACAAAAACACAAAAAGTGTTGGAAAACGGAAATAAACTATTATAGGGGTATTTACAGTGTAATTATAAATGGGGAGTACCTCCATGTGGAAACTACTACTGCTTTGATCTGATCTGTGGTCTGTAACAACCACAAGATGATCTAGTGTGATTCGACCACCCTGGTGGTGCCTCCACTTCTTGGTCTCATTCTATTCACTCACTCTCACTATCTTATATAATTTTCACTATTAGGGGCGGGGGATCCCATGGGAATTCCAGACAATCCAAGGGGAGAAAATAAAATATGAAAAATAATAAAAAAATAAAAAACAAAATAAAGGAATAGAAAATAAATAGGGGCCCAGACCCAGCCGTGAACCTGATGCTTGGTGCGAGGTTACGAATTTCTTTAAAAACCCCCATTTTGGTGTCAACTGTGATGGTGGAATATAAATACAATGATACATTCAATATATACAAATAAATTAACACCTGCAAATAAATTATTTTTGATTAATTTGATATTAAATATTCCAGGAAAAATAAAATGGGAAGATTTCCACAAAACTATTTTCCTAGGGTAAACACCATATTCTCGGAACATAGAATTGTAGATAAAACTTATTAAAGATAATATCTAAGTATAATTTATCATTTTACCCCTAAAAGTAATTTAGAATCTACAATTCCAATTTCTATTTATTTTCACCACTTGAGACAATGTTCTTTATTACACATAATTTATATTGGTTATTATATGAAATTTTTATTAGATATATCCACATTTTAGGTGTAATAAATGGTTATGGATTATATAGAAACAATATCAACTCTTTTACTCAATAACATTTTGATGGAGTTTGTATCAAAAACCACATCTATACTGAGAGGTAGTTAGTTCATGGAAAATCCTTCATAAATATATATAATAATAAATTTTATTTATAAATAATACTACATAAATAATAATTATCAATTAAGAACAAGTATTAGTTAAAATATATACTAATGTGAATAATTTAAATTCAAAATTAAAGAAATTATCTTCGAAAATCGATGAATGCAACATTCCAAATATTCATTGAGCCACCAAAAAATCAGCTATAAATTTTAATTCATTTAAAATTTATTTTTTTGATTCTTTCAATATATTTTATTTTATTTTCATTACATAATTTTTATTTACATGAAATAAATATATGGTACATCCATATTTATATAATCATTTTAATATATTTTAATACCCACCTTATATGATAATATGTTAAAATATAAGTGAAAATCGGTTCAATTATTTGGATACATAATTCCATCATGTTATAAATTGATTACATCACTCAATATCACATGAAATTTTATAAGAAACAAAATTTCCAAACAAAATATATATAATCATATATAGTGTGTAACAAAAATGGAATCCCAATGTTCATCGAAAATTGGAATACTTAAGGTTAACCCTATATTCTTTGTATGATATACTATAAATTAATTATAATTTTTAAATATATTTAAATTAACCCCATATATACTAACATAATTATATTATATATATTAATATTATTATTGGCACTAACATCATTGATTGTAATTTAATATATTTTTGATAAACTAGTTCTTTTTTTATTTATTCTATCTCTATTTCACATTAAAATTCAATTTATGTGATATAAATTAATGTTTCTAAATTAATAAGAAACTTTTTCATATATTATTAAATTATAGAATGTTTTATATAATAATTTATCTATTAATAAAAATTTTGATGGTATTTTAGAAACCTTAAATACATAATTCTATGTATTCCCTAGTTTTTAGTATTTTATTTACACTTTTCTTACTATATTGTTGGAAATTGATTCTTAAATGGATTAATCATTCTAAGATCTGTTTCATAATGATCCTTATACTATCTAACTAGATTTTTGATGATTTTTTTATTTTATCAATGATTTGCATATTGTTTATATATTGTGAAATATATTCTCGAAAATTATTTTTGGATTTCATAAGTCGTTGTATTAATTTATTTATTATTTATATTTTACTATAAAACAAAAAAAGTCATTTGTTGTATTATAAAAAATATAATGTACATTTATTTATTTTATAGTTGATATTTTCAATTCCTCTATTTTTGAATAGATTACAAATTTAATATGTTTCTAGTACATTCGGGATTTAGTAAATTTTTTCTATCTTTCATTATTTTTTATAATACACATATATTTTAATACATAATATGTATGATTATATAATTAAATTTAATTTCAAACTTATTTGATTTTTTCATATATAATTCTATAGTGTTACAAAACTATTACTTGATTCAATTTATTAGTCAAATATTTATAGGAAAACAATTAATGAAAAAGTATTTATAATCATATCATAGTATGTGTAAAAAAAATCCATGGTTCAATTCACAATGGAATCCCTAATAAGGCAACCCCTATAATTCATGTGTAATGTCCATTAAATTTCCATTATAACTCGTAATTATGTACATATAACCACATTTCATACTAACATATTTATAAAATATAAAACAAAATATTTATTATATCCTATAATACTAACGGCATACTTGGTTGTTTTGGATAATTGAGAATTGATTTTGGTTCTTTAATTAAATAATCCACCGATATAGTTTATAAAAAAATATATATAAAGATAGATTTAGGTAACAATATCTATAAAAGTATATTATATTATGTATTAATTATTAATGATATTACACATATAATAATTCCCAATGATGAATAGTTATGGGTCAAAATTTTTACCTACACAAGATATTTTGATGCTTAACATGGAGATATCATATTTAGAAATATCAGAATTAAACATTTATAATTTTAATTGAGTCATTAAAAAATAGGATTTGTTTTCTTCATTACAAATTAAAATTTCTCATATAATTTTTTTTATTTAAAATATATTTCCTATTATGTTCATTTCAAAATTTGTCATGTAAAGATATATGTTGCCTAAAAATTATAATTTTAGTTAATTTTATTCTATCCTCCATGATTTTTTAATTGTACAATGAAATTCTATTACAAAACATATATGATTATATATTCAAATTTAAGATCAAATTGATTCCATTTTTTCATGTATAATTGCATCATGTTACAAAAATTACTGCGTGATTTAATATCATTCATGGCCTTTTGTTGGAAATAAATGCATAAAATATTATGCATAATCAAATAATAGAGTGAATATGTAAAGAAATTTCTTTTTTCTTTAAAAATAAGAGTCCCTATTAAGGGTGTCCCTACAATATTTCAATTATAACCTTTTCATTTCACATATCATTGTAAAATATATTTTTATTACAGCCATTTATAAAACATTAATTGGAAAAACTATATCAATATCATTTCATGTATAAATGTATTATAGTAAATTCTTATTTCATATAAATGTGAAAAAATAGTATGATTTATTATGTTTTTTCATCAACTCTTTTTCAATTAAATGATTAATTTATTTATAATTTATTATCTGAACTGAAACAATTATGTATAATTACCTAAAGTAACAAATAATAATACACTTTATATTAAATTCTTTATATTGATAACCATTACATTGGAATGTTAAATCACTTAAATATATAATTTTGTGCACACCCTAATTTCAAGTCATCGAGTTATGCTCCAATTTCTATATTATGGGAAATTAGATCTTACAATAATTATATATTTAGATAATAGATTTTATAATGATCCCTATACTGTGTGAGTGGCTTGCTGAGGTATATTTTCATCCTTCAATAAAATGAGTATTACCCATATTTTTGAAATATATCTACACTATTTTTGATGACATATTCCATTGTTATTATTTTAATTATAATTTTTTTACAATATTCCAAATAAATCATTAGTTATTACATTAAACTCAATATACATTGCATTTATTTATTCTATAGTCATAATGGGAAATTCATTTATCAGGGAATAAATTTGGAAATAAATTTTTTGGCTATATGTTCTTATTATAATTAATATTTTCTTTCCATTAATAGTTTTTAAAATGTACATGTATATTTTATGACATAACATATTGGATTAAATAACAAAATTTAATTTCATATTGATTTATTTCATTTCATATATAATTCCATCATATTTAAAAAAAATTCTTGACTTAATATCTTGCATCACCTATTGTTAGAAACAAATATTCATGTAACTACATTTATAATCATATTATATTGTGTATCAACAATTAAATTCATTTTTCAACTAAAATTGATGTCAATGTTATTGTTATCCCATATATCCTAGTATTATTTCCTTTAGATTTTATAAATCAATGTCAAAACAATACTTCTTACCAAAATTCATATTTATATAATTTTAAAATATATATAAATAAAATTTTTGGTACAATAATATTTTGATATTTATAATTTAATATCTATTTGAAATGACTACTATGATTTTTTTTCCTTCTTAATCTTTTTTTTTCACTTTAAATGTCAATTTATATATGATTTATGGTCTAAACTAAATAAATTATGAATAATGAAATACATTATTAAAAAATATTATGTTTTATGTTATATTATTTAAATTTGAGAAAATTTTAGTTGCATTTTAGAACCCTTAAATACATAATTTTTCGTATGCCTTCATCTTCAGTAGTGTTTTTGCAGCCCCATTTCTATATTTTTGGAAATTGGATCTTATATGTATATTATATTCTAACTGTATATTTCATAATGAACAACATACTATGTAACTAATGTGATACAGTATTCATTCTTCCATCACGAAACATGGTGTCTTCCATATATTGTGAAATATATTTCTTCATTGTATTTTTCGATTTCATGTCAAAGTAATTGGTATATATATCATTCCAGTTTTACAATAATCTAACAAAACATTCATTTATGGTATTATAATCAATATACTATGATTTTTTTTTATAGTTCTAATTGTTAATTCCTCTATTATTGAATTTATTTCCATGGATATTTTTCTATGTAGATAATTGTTTCAATTGTTTTTTTTCTTCTATTGTTTTTTATTATTGACATACATTTTAGTTCTTGAATTTTATGATTATATATGTAAATTAAAATAAAAAGTGAATACATCTATTCTTATATAATTCTATCCGGTTAAATAATTATTAGTTGACTTGATTTCATAAATTATGATATCTAGGATACCAAATTTGATAAAAAAAAATATATAATCCTAAAAGTGTTTGTATTAGCAAGGACTTAAATAGTTTCAACTAAAATAGGTGTCACAATTAATGTTATCACTAAAATTATAGAATTATTACCATTAAATTTCATAATTTTTTATTAAATATCATCATATTGTAGTATTAAATATTTTTGGGTTTAAATATTCTTTATTTTTCATATTTTTATAGAATACAATGTTCTGAATGATATTATGGTATGCAAAAATTGTATTAAATAAATCAATTAATTTATATATTGTTTCACAGATTTATTCAAATTATATTACATGCACTTTTACGAATTCAATCACATTTAAAAAACATTAATTCACGTGACATAGATGTGATCACTATGTATTTAATATGTATTTTGTAATATATATTCATTTAAATTTCATTAAAAGTTCACAAAAGAAACCTAGAATTGTTTATGTCATTTCATTTATTAAAATCTTGTATATAAATACCTGTAATTAACATATATATAATATCATTTACTTAATTCCTTCAGTCGATGAATTGTTAGTTAACATATAAGATTAATCAAGTTAAATAAACATAAATTCTTGTGTATGAATTGTTTTTAGATTCCTTTATAAATCATCACAATATCACCTTACAATAAAAGTTTACAAAACATTGTCTTTACATATACATATAGAAAATGGATTTTTTTGGATTTTTTTTAGGATCGAGAATTAATCATAATTTTTTTCAATGAAAAAACATCAACATCAAAAGAGATTGAAACAAAATTTACACAATAAGATGAAAATTGAAAAATACTATTTAAAATACTAACTATGAATCATTTGATATATTTTATTAATATCTTAATCTATATAGGTCCACTCATAATTTAAATTATTTTTTTCATTTTAAATATTTAATAACATTTACTCAACTATTTCATTATCTTCGTATATTGTATTTTTCTATAGTTTTAATAATAAAATGTTATTTTAATTCCTTAACAAGCTATTACATCCCAAAAAAATCATCAGTTGTGAAATTTGATATACTAAACAAGTATTCTCTTTTGTTTAATGTTTCTCTCTCTGGTTTCATTTTTTCACTCCCTAAATTTACCCTATCTTGTAAATTCGTTATACCTAACACACCCTTCCCTACAACCCATGAACCCCTAGCTCCTGTATCTTCCTACTCACCCCACAATCCTAGAAAAAACCTTCCCTCCCCATTCCACTTTCATATCACTACCCCCATGAACATGGATCCATCTCCAACCTCCTTCCAATGCCTACCAATCCCCCTCTGTAGCATCCCGACCAAAATCATTATGTATATGAAAAATTTCTACATGACCTCGTGCACACCACCCCATATGATTGTGTTTTATTTCCATTAGTAGGGGTCTCAAGTGGAACTATGAGGTGATTATGCCCCCAATTAGATCAAAAAATGTAAATAAAGAAACAACCATGTAAATAGTATATAATGAGAGTAATAAGAAAAACTCTAACAATAAAAATATATTAATGCATGAAGAAATGAAGGACTAAAATATGAGCTTGAGGTACTAATTTCACACTAGTCTAGTCACATATACATATTAAATAAAAAACTAGAAGAGGATATACTTCATCTCTAGTCCATAAAATATCCCTATATCCAAACTCATAGAATTATATCCTAGTTGATGATTAAAACATGCCTCATCGTATCCTAAAACATCAATAAGTGAGGGTTGGCCAGGAACCCAAGATCTAAAGATCCCTGTTCATGGTGTGATTAAAACTGATTGGGACACCTCCAACCTGGTCCAGCACCAATTAATTAATATTAAATACACATTAATGAGATAAATTTTTTCAAAAGTATATTGTAAATAGATTACTATAAAACAAAAAATAATATCACCAAGCATGAAAATTTAACAAAAAAACTAAATGTCAAGTCTTTATGAACCTTCAAATGAATCATAAACCCCTAAACATACTTTCTTCAACTCTAGTCTAGAAGGTATTCATAAAATATATCATATGAAAACAAGACAAAGCCATAAGGCTAAGATTTATAGGTTAGAACACACTAGTATGTCACACCCACTCTCTCACACACACATTAGTATCACATGATCTAGGAATCAAGGTCAGGCCTAATTATTCCATAATTTCATGTTTCTATATCTTAAGTACGATTACATAGAAAATCATGGCCCATTTTCACCTCCCGGGACTAACCACATAGGGCGTTCATGCCCACCAAGCTACGCCACACCAGTACATTGTGCCTTGTTTTCAATCTCAGTTTTGTCATCTTGTCACATGATGTGTTTGGAGACACTCCTGCTACATGGATACAAAGACATGATTGATCTAACCACATGTTCAGTAACATGAACATGAGATCATCAACACAACATATACCAAAAAAATCCCATGGAAATAGTGGCACTGTATCAGTCACACATATCCAGTGTCATGAAAAAACAAACCTATTTCTCATATATATAAATAAAATACCTCACAATCCATCTCTATTACACATTTACACACACTCTAGTAATTAATATAAATTATTTTAAATCAAGATATTTTATAATAGGTATCCAATAATGGGGACAAGGGTATACATGTAAGATGTTCATGTCATATCTTAAAGGTTCATAACAGCTGCACATGTGATCAAATATCAAACATTATCTTTTGGTATATAGGCACCATGTATCTCGACAACACACTCCAAGGTATCCATGTAGTTAATGGAACTAAATGGTGATCATGAATTATTAGTCAGTGAATAACGGAAATATATTGCACAAGGTTTCAATGTGGCCCTTGCAGTCTTCCCAATTATATTTTGAAGATTCCATTAACAAATTAAGGGTTTGGATTTATTATTAAATTAATAGTTATTATTTATTCATATTACAATATAATTTATGGTAATTCAGCTAAAGTGGAGAACCTCATAAATCATGAAAATAAATAAAAATATTATAATATTGTATAGTATACGAGACCACCTACCTAAATGATGTCAATGTCAATGTTATAATTCATTAAGCAAACCTCGCCAGAAACATGATTCTGTGTTAATATGTTCATACATATATATATGGATTACCAGAAAAAATTCCATTTTTTATTTCCAAAAATAATTTACAAAAATATATTGAAAATAGATTTCTCTCTCCTAGATAGTTTTTAAATCATTATTTTAAGACATATCATGTGTTTACAGATTATTTCATAAATAATAATTATTATATTACATGTTATGATAAAACCTACCACCTGAATAACAAGAGATAAAGAAGAAGAATTCATAGTTTTTTTCCATATTTCTGTGTTATTATCATTTTTTTAGTTCATCATCATTTATTTATAGAAAGAATCATATGGATAAATTCAAAAAATGCATGATAAAGGACTAATAGATTACATATTACTACATAGAATTATCCTTTTATAATGCTACACAATAGAATAGTGATGTGATGGTGATGGTTATTCTATTCCTGGAACACATAAGAACTCTTATAGATTGATGACAACATCAATAATTCTATATAGAGGAATTATGTACAACTCGGACTCCCCATGAAATTATATCATTCCATTAGAATTTATCATGAGTAACATTACAAAACCTATAGAACATATACATTCCCTATAAATTTGATGATTAAATCGTAGATTTCTAATACACCACTATATAAAAATCAACGTACCCAAACATAATGGCCATTTTAGCCATATATAACTCAAAAAACAATACACAATGTAAGGGTTGAAATAAGTTACATTACATAGGCCTGATGCCTTTTGTATTGGTAGATTTTTTTAATCATCTCTAAAATTAATTATGATTCAAATCCAAAAATGATTTATAAAATGTGGATATTATAATTCTTAAATTTTACCTAGGAGGAAAAATTATTTAAAACAAAAATTATTTGTAAAAAGTAGGATGTTACAATAATAACCCTTTAATGACATCTAGTCCATGAGAAGAAACATTAATGGTCCTAAAAATATTAATCTCAACATGAATGAAATGTTCGATATAGTTCAAGAAAACAATATTATGCATCACATAGAAAAACTAGATAGTACATTTTCAGTTATCTAACTCCAATGGTATTTAACCTAAACATCTGAAACATTATGAACCAATGAACATGGTGTTGTATGCATCAAAATCATATTCAAATTTGTCTAACATCCATAGAAATTTCTGAAGTGAATTATTATATTTTTTAACTTGTCAATTTATTAAATTCCTTAATCAGTCATAATACTCAAAACCAAAAGTAAACACACTAATGATATGAATCCTTTTTTAGGTTCTAGTGACTTATCCTAAGTCCAACGCCCATATCTGACTTCCATCTGGATCTAGATCTGAAACAGTCATTAAAAATTGAACATGAAATCCTATACCCCCAGGTCCAGTAAATATCTATCTCTAGAGCCTCATGATCATCCAATGATATTTCTTAAACTGATTATGACCCTTCCATAAAGTGGTCATTTCAAAGATGACCAACTTAGTACTCTTGACCATATAATTATCCAAATTATTTCTCCACAAAAACAAAATCATTCTACCCATCCCTTGACTAGTCCATCATTGAGCGTAATGAAAAAATCTGACCATCCAATAAACCAAATTCTATAAAAATAACCGAGATGTATACAAAACACGGGTTATTAAAGCCAGTTCACTGTATTCAATGATTCATTATCGAAGTGAGAAAAATTATCCAATATCCCAGGAATAGGTAATTACTCCTGATTCAGTTGGGTGTCATCCCATAATGAAATCTCCTACATTGAATTCCATAATCTTCTTCAATGAAAAAATATTGTTGGACACACAAGCGTACAATGTTCCATTGTTGTTGTCATTCTTTACAATAGAGATAACTCCATAGGTATTAACCACAAGGTCATAAAACCCTTTGAGATTCCAATATCACATACTAGTTTATAATAAGAAGGGTATTCCTAAATCAAATTCATCAAGGGCAGGCCATCACTATTACATCTATCATCATCCATAGAACTGGTAACATCCTCAATAATCAACTCACCTCCCCAAATCCAAAAAATTAACTGACCCTGATTGTACCCAACACATGATCACGCACATATAACGTATTTCAATAATGGAACAAAAATATACATGTTACAACTAACATAGTTTTTACCCATGATTAATGGACTCCAATATGGACACACCACCCTTTATAGTTGTCTACCAACCACAAGGATCAGGAACCACGAATACCAAGCACTCATAGTGCATATCTTATAAAATATAACAAATTTTTTTTGTTTTTCACTACATACTACTCATTCCATGCGGGTGAGATCATGCTATTGATTTTCTAAACATGATCAACTCTCTTAGTCCCAAACTCTAAGGATCATTACTCGACATCCAATGACAGTTTCATTCCGAACAAAAAATATCAGTAAACATCATATCCAACCCTCGATACAAAAATCATTCATTCACATAAGAACCATCCCATTAATTGTGAGTAATATCACTCAAGGTGTTGTATACTCATGGGAATCAAGAACACATAAAAGGAGCATCATCTAGGATTTTAAAAGTTACTCACATTCTTATAGAATTATCATCAATGAAAACAACCCTGTATCATTAACCATAATATTTTTTCAAGTGAATATCCTCACTCTGGTTACATCCAAAATGTAACAGAAACTGAATTTCTAGTAACCAAAGATGTTTCATGGCCACAAGGTCTTTAACAAACCCACACAATGTTTCCCAATGGTTTGGCAATCATAAAATATCATCAGGGTACGTCTATAATGGCATTCCATGATTACCTCACTCATAAACCAACAACATGGAGATCCATATATGATGAATTATATAAAACAACATGAAACATTTGGTGTTCAACTATGAATTTTTTTTAAAAAAAATATAAGCTCTGTTGCTTACTTACCGAGCAACACTAAGATTTAATAGAATTACAATATTTTATAAAAGTATTATTATTTAATTATGGTCATTGTGACCAATCATCTTAATTGGTGGGAATAAATATTTGTAACCACAATGGAAAATAAATTTATAATTCTCTTACATAATACATAAGTGCTGATTAATGCTGGGAAAATATGCACTCCATTCATTGTAATGACATTTAATTCTTTAAAAATGAATTTTCACCAAAAAATATTTTTAATTTATTTTGAGTGGAAATTATAATAAATTTTTATCTCATACAATATTTTTTTGAATGGGAAATAATTTAATAATAATTATAAAAAAATTAATTTTTTTTTACCTATATAGATTTTTTAGAAATTATTGATTTTGTGGTGAGTAGTGAAAAATATTAATTTTTCAAATACTCTTATTTCCTCTTAATAAATAAAATAATTTAAATTTCCCAACATAATTTTGATTTGGTAAAAAATTAAATATGATTCATTTGTTTTATAAGAATCTAATTATTTATTTTTGAATCATCAAATTTCATAATTTCTATTTAAGTTACATTTTATTCTTAAAAATGCATTTTTATTAAAAAAATTGGATGCATTATACACATTTATATGAATATAAATTTATTCCACATTTAGAAATTTAATTTTGAAATATGGATATAAAATATAGGTTTAACATATTCCAAATTTTAAATTTTTAATTTTTAATTTTTTATCATTTGGAATAGTAATTGTCATAAATATTTGTGACACCGAAAATGGTAAAATGTGTAAAACATGTTTTAAACCATTAAATAAAGATACTAAATCAATCCTAAACGTTCAATAATTTTATTGATGAGATACATTTTACAATAAACATTCCTAAATAAAATTTATGACCTTTTAGGGTCATTTTCTCTTGATGATGACAATTATATTTTTTCAAGTTAAAAAATTCTAAAATGTCACCATCGTGACATTAATATATTTAAAAAATACATAAGGATAGAAATATGATTAGTTCTGTTATATGTGTTTATATGAAATATTTATTATTTTTTATTTCATTGTAATTAATTTTTAATTTATATTGATGAAATAATTTTAAAAAATTCCTACACAATATCGATACAATGCATGTGCAATGAGTCAAAAAATGAAGAAAATGATTTTAAAAACCGTAAATGTAACTAAATTTTGGTGATTTATAGTACCTGAATAATTATTTTGATTAATATAAAAAATTATAAATATTTAAAGGATTATATTTGATTTACATTGAAATATAATATATTTAATTTAAATTTAGATGAAATGAAACAAAAATGTCATCAATTATATTTTTCGGGAAATAACATTTTTTAAAATTATTCAAAAATGAAAAAATAGAGGATAATAAGAATTTTAAATAGTATAATATATCATTACTCATCCATTTATGTTCCAATTGATACCATATTAGTATAATTATAACCCTGTATGATTGATGTAGTTATTGTAAAGTTCTAGTTTAAATTTGATAATGAAGGTGTTAAACCAAAAATAATATCTAAAAGAAACAAAATCCTATATAAATATCATTTTATGATATTGTTTCTACCATATCCCATTTTTATAAATATTCATGGATATTTGGAAACATTATAATTGTTGAATATATTAGATATATTTCAATCATTTTTGTAATTTGATTTTTTTTAATTTCCCACCATTGTAAATGGACACCCCTTCTCACTATTCAATTCACCTTCATGGGAAATCTATATTTTTCAAAACATACCATTTAAATTATAAACTCTAATATATATTAGGTATTTTTGATGGTATTCTAAAATCTACATTCTAGGGGTCTTTAAGAATTAATCTTAATTAGGATTACCCAATAAAAGGTGATCATCATACTGTATTTTTTAAAATTATTTATTATTTAAAAACGACTAAAGATTTAATATTATTCCTATAATCATTATATAATTATCCTACATTTAATAAAATAATTATATTATTATTTGACCAACATTATTCAACCCCTCTTCCATTAAATTGGACGTCAAATTATTGATTGTTCGTGTATGAGGACTACCGCGTCTACATAGCGATACAATTATTTTTCAATCAAAATAATTCATAGATCATTATTGTTATGTTTTAAATATTTAAATATTATATTTATGAATATATTATTAATCAATTATTTTAATTTAATATTTCATTCTTACATTCTAATTTGTTGCAAGATGTTAACGTCGCTCGTGTGTACATGTGGATTACCCCCGCCATAATTTTTTTTCATTTCTGATTTACATGGTTGGTAATATTTTTTATTTAGTGATTAAATATGATAAATAAGATATAATAATTATTATTTAATTGTGAATAATTATTTTCCTTTTTTTCATTTCTTCTATCAAAAAGTGAAAAAAAATGTTCTTATGTATGTACAACCTACACAATTTGTAAATCAATTACCTTATTTTTCTAGAAACATATTTTATAGATGATTGTATATATATATATAATGAAAGTATATGATATTTATATCTTTATTAATATACTATATATGATGTAACCATGATCAAATTATAATAATAATAACTATCAAACGGAAATTCTCAGGAAAAATGAAATAGCTAACACGTGAACAAGATGATTTTAATACGGAATCATCAATAAATTGGTGTCTAAATGTTATAATATGATCATAGATAATATTATAATTATTTAAATGGTTATATTATTTAATTATATAATATTTAAATTTATTATACAAGAGGTTAATGTGTTTTCAAATAAATTCCATCTCGAGGATAGAGATTATCATCTCATATTTATTTCTATGAGACACATACCATACTCACCACATTTTTATATTATGTGGTGTATATAATTTATATGAATATATTTTATTGTGATTTTCATTAAAATTAATTGGATTTACAAATCCATAAAAGGTCATCCCTTTCAAGAGATTTTAATACCGATATTACCGAATCGCTAAGTGTACTTTGTCTCAATAATATTTCATTCAAACATGTTTGATGTTTTAACCTTATTTACAATTTTGAGGTGTATATATTTCCACTATTAAATTTCTTAAATATAATCATCTAATGGTTATGAAATTTATTATTTAATTTTTTGTAATTATTTCATGTGGATTTCAATTAAATAGTTATAAAATTGTATTAGATTTATGTTAGAATCTCATTGTTTATCATGATTATTTTTTATTATGTTTCCGATGATGAAATTTTTTTATCCTCCACCAAATAATTTCATTAATTTTATTCACCTATCATTGTATTTATAAATTAAAATTTTTAAATTTCATTTTCCTTTCGTTAAATACTCATAATATTGTAAGAAAAGTTTAATGGAAAACATACTTTGTTTATATCATCCATAAAAAATATATTTTATTCCATATTCATGTCTTAGGAAAATGTGTTCAAATTTTTTATATTTTTTAATTGTTATTTATATAAATTTTTACCCATTATAAAATTTTTAATGTCTCAAAAATTATTTGTATTTTTTTAAAAATAAATGGAATTTTTCTGAGACCATGCGCTTTGACCGAACATGATTCCGAGTCCTGGTGAGCTCGGAATGGAATTTTGAAATTTTTTTAAGATATGTTCCATAAACATGCAAGAAATATTTTATAAATATTCAATTACTTATCGGATATAAAATTTGAGGGTACTATAGAACTAGAAGCACCCGGATTCACATAGAAATGATTTAAATTTGGATGACAAGGGTCGAGAAAAAAGGAAACATTCAGACAATGCAAAAAATAAATAAAATAACTTAAAAAAAATTTCACACCGCTGAGCGGAGGATGGTGATGTAATGGGTCAATAATGAGGATAATTAATGGAGGGTCATTAATGGTTCATTTGTAACCATGATATTGTTATATTAGTGCCTCATTAAACGTAGATCATTAAGTGTGGCTCATTAATGAGTGTCATTAATGAGAACAACATCGCTACACATATTTATATTAATAATCAAATGTGTATGTGTTTGGGGATTATATAATGTGGGTAATATCTAATGGAAAGCTGGTCGAATCCCTCTCAATCAAATAATGAAGAACAAAGAAACAAATAATGGAGGATCAGATCTGGAGGTCAACAAGCAGTGACAAACGCCAATGAACACTGAAAGAAAAAGACATAGAACACTTCATTCATCCTCAATGGATCTAGTGTATCCATGAAGGTGTTTAATTTTTGAATGTTCTTACCAATTATTATTCTAGAAATTATGAATGCAGATTAACCCAAAGATAGGTTTATCAGAGAATTGTTCATTTATGCGATAGGAGAACTTTCTTTTCGTATTTTCATTATCAGATAATTGAAATTATCATGTTTTTTAAATTGGAATCACTAGACCTTTCATGTTTATAAACCTCTATTGTAGAGGGCATGGGGCAACAATAATAAGGCTTGATCACCTCTGTCATGTGCATTCTTTATGGCCACACCCTCAAAATTCCTGCAAGCTGCCTCCAAGACCATTTAGGAGATAGGAATGACCAGAGAGGAATGTAGGCACTAATGGACTTGAAAACAGACCACTCGAGAAACTTCAGATGATTGTCAAATGTGTCGATGAAGAAACACCCCTAGAGTTGCACCAACGACATGGTGGCGCCAACCACTAGTAGCGGTGCCCGGAGACAGTGGCAGTCGTGACTGGCGGTTGGGGCTGCGACCTGCGGCTACAGCCGGTGGCGCCGACTAGAAGTGGAGACTGACGGTGGGGACCAGCGGGGGAGATCGGTGGCGGGGACCGACGGCGCAGACTAGTGACGGCGACCGGGGACAGCGACCGTCCACACTAATCATTAGCTTTAGGTGGCTCCAAGTAGGTCCGTTAGTGAGGATGGGACTGGCCCTAGCCAGCCGCGTTGGAGTATAGTGGTGTGCCCATTGGCATGCTATGGATTAAGGAGGTCGTAACCAATTGGCTGCTACAACTGCGGGGTGATGTGGTGCCATGTGGTCTATGTGTGGAGGGATGGCCATTGTCCGGGCCATGCATGTTTTTTGGAATGCCACTGTAGCTTGACCACGACATGAGGGGACCCGCAAATATGTGGTTTTAGTGGGGCCAGGCGAGGCAACCCGCTGCATCCTAGTCAGGTTGCACACCACTAGCAGGCACTGCGCAAGACATTCTATAGAATGGCAGGCTGCTCCCTTAGTCGGTGGGTGGGAACCACATCCCAGCAGGTCAAATACATGTTGGATGGCTGGACCCACCCTCAAAAGATGAACATGCACCCTTCGGGCCGAGATGGACCTGACTGGGTTACCAGGAAACATAGTGGGCTTGACCCTCAGCCAATTTGGGTCGGGTTAAGCGAGTTCTTATGGGCCTGGACCACGAGATACATCAGACCAGACTGACCAAGACCCATACTAGGTCAGGTCGAGTTAGTCTAATTAAAATGGGGTATATAGGAACCTCGTGTAGGGTTGGTCAGGTTAGTTCAACCGGGTCAGACCGGATCTTGACACAATTGGCCCCTATTTACTAAAATGCCTATATCATGAAAGCCTTGGGTATGAATGATGAGACATTTATAGTTAAGGGGTCCTATCAATGGGTAGAATCTTTTGGAAATACTTGAATAGGATTTCATGGATGTTGTGATGTGACAAATGGCTTGAGGAGCAGTTTTCCCAAATGCGAAACATATAGAACACTGCGGTTGGATGAGACCTAAGGACTGTTGACATTTGAATCTATGAGACTCCAATATGGAACAATGGGTAGCACTTCTATGTGACATTGCATGCCCATGGTTCGAATCACCTCTATGTGACTTTGTGATACCACAGTACCTGATGAGAAGGAGTACCTCAGTTGGCCATGATTTGGGGGAAGAAGTTTTGTGTGACTTTTTTGGACCACATTATGTGATGAGGTGGTGTACCTTGGATATCCAATGTTATTTGGATGCACTTCTTTGCATCTTGGAAGGCCCAGATGTTTGATGATGTGATAGATGATTCTTCTATCACTACCCTTAATGTATATTTGTTGTGATCTATATTGAGTTTTGGGAATTACATTGTTTATTGTTGTGTGGTCATTGATTTTTTTTGTCCGAACTGAGAATTTTGTTACTCACACATGCTTGGGAATCACCAGCACTTTTTTTGTCTGCTGTAGATGATCAACATTTCTACAGAGACTTTGGTGGTCCGAGACCAAATGGTGATTAGGGTGATGGGACTGATAGACAAAATGATGGTGGATTTGGTGGCCTTGGTCCAAGTAGGACCTAGTAGGATCGGTTGGACCTTAGATTATACTTCCTCATCCTGTAGCTACACTACTATCATGTTCATTTGGGGTTTCGTCAGATGGCCAATGAAGTTTCCTCTATATACTTTTTAGTTTTCTGTTCTTTTTTGGGTATGTATTATGTCTCTGTTTTAATAGTGATACTACGATTTTTTTAAGGGATACATGATTCGTTGTTCAGTGTGTGGAACATGGTTGGCTGTGTGTGTGCATACAGGGGCTGAGGAAAATTCCTCCCACTTGTAGGTTGATTCCTTTGACGCTAGTCGACAGTACATGTACTTTAGGAGGCGGGCTTGGGTTAGTCTCGGAATGGGCCCTGGGGGACAGATCACGAAAAAGTGGTATAAAAGGTAGATTAATCCTACCATAAACAATAAGAGTTTAATATTTTTTGGGTAATAGTGTTAAGTGATGTGAGTCCAAATTTCAGATTTGGGGAGTCTGGTGTTTGTGCGGCTGCTGACATATCCATACACTAGTACCTTGAATTTTACTTTTCAGATAAATAGATGATTACAATTGTTTCACAAGTGTCTAATTATGTTCCTTTTAATAGGAGTTTCCTCACAAGGTATAATTTTTTTTATCAAGGTTAATATTGATCTATCAAAGTATTCATCCACGTAGATGACCAGCTAGGATCCCAATACGATGTCATCAGGACATGAAACCTAGTAATGAGGCATCCGTTCGAGTAAAATTTCTAGAAATGTCCCCACCGAGTGGTGCACCAGTGCTACCACCACCCGATGGTCAGCATCTACTGCTGGTGGTTCTGGCAGAAGAAGTGTGTAGAATCAGTTCCTTGCACATGTTTCAGTGATAGAGACCTCCTAGTTTTCAGGGAGAGACTGATCATCAAGTCATTATGGACTCGATGGAGGCATTGAAGAGGGTCTTCCACATAGTTAGGACACCATCAGAGCATATGCTAATAATAGAAGTAATCATTTTTTAGGGCTTGGTAGGGAGATAGTGGAGCTCGAACACCAAGATGCATATTGAGGCTACCCTCTCCTAGGTAAATTTAGAGCGGAATATTTGGGAGGAGTTTTCTCTACGACCTTGCGCTCTATGTGCATTCAGGAGATGCCTCGCATATAGTAGGGAAGTGTTGTGGTGGATGAATATTCAAGAAGGTTCACCAATCTATATTTATACTTGAATGATATGGTATGAGACCCTTTCTTCAGGGATCCACCCATTGAGTAGGGACTAAGGTGGGAGATCCAGGGGTGGTTTTGTCTCCCAGCAACCCTAAACAAGATGGGGTGTTGGAGTAAGACCTTATGGTAGAGAGAAACTTGGAGGACCGTACACCGATACCTAGATCCTCTAACAGACCATGGGTGGAATAGTCTTCAGCGGGTAGTAGGCAGCAGACACGAGGACCAAAGTGGGCCAGGTCATCTAGAGGAGGACACCAAGACTTAGGGCTGGTAGTGCGAATCTCCCATACCAAAGGAAGACATCCATGAACCAAGGATTCCTTCTCGTGCTGTGAGAAGCTATACATGGCACATGAATGCATGACCAACCATATAGAGGAGAAGTAGATTTTTGAGGGTCCACCAAGAAAAATGAATCAGTTTGAGTGAGGTGGTACGTAGGGATATGAACATGGAAGGGGAGTAGGCCGAGCAGTAGGTGGTGGGTAACTATTTGAGGTGTTACCTCCACCACCCCTAGGTGTTATACTCCGACCATAAGGATATTCTGATCATGGAGAGCTCAGCTCTAGGAAGTAGAGGCTAACTGTCACGAACCCACCCGGGTCAAACATGAACCGGTCACCCGAGCCGGCCCGCGACATCGCCTGAGGGGCATTCCTAATCCCCACGAACTGGAAACTAGTAGTGGGCATCGAAATATAACTATTGTAAACAAATTGTCCCATAAAACAATACCCAAATAAATAAATATTGAAGATAAGAAAATTAACTGATGGCTTAATGAAATAAAAATTGACATACCTCATTGTGACCCTTATGGTCACCACACAACTCAGAACCAATTCTGCTCCAACATTTAGCAGCTGAACCAGGAACCAAAAAAGAATCTGAACCTACAATTGGAAAAGATATAATTAGCGTGAGCACCGAGATGCTCAGTAGGGATGCTAATAATAGACCATTGAATCCAACGGTTCTCTTTACTGAAGCAGTAACTAAACACAAGTTCGAAATATGAGTATGAAAATAGGTTTTCAAATTTTAAAATAATAAATTCATTTTTCCCATTTAATCAAAACCCAATTCATTCTACACACCACTTCTAAAACAATTGGACATTTTATAAATAAAACCATTACAGAATAACCAAGGTTATGCTAAAAGAAATGAATAAATAGTACAAATTGGAAATAAACTAACCGGTATAGGCTAAGGTAAACCAGTAATGTAAATAATTAAGTAAGAAAGGGTTATTCTATACAACCCTTGATGACCCCTAGACATACTCAGTTCAGAAACTCTTTCCAGCGTATAGTTAAACTCCAAATTCTATAACAAACTGGCCGCTCTCACAAAAATAGAATCCAGTTGCACTCCCCATCTGGCCTATACACCATCTAGGGGGTAAAAACCATTCTAATAGGAGCTGAAAAGAAACCATCACCTATACAGCAATAAGACAACTAGGAAACCATGGTGGTTTTAATAATACCATATTGGATGGAATGACCTCGCCTACGTGACTAATCTAACGGTACCAACATTCCTTAAAACAACGATGCAACCTATGCGTTCACCAATAAACGGTTACCCTAGATAGGAGTGCCCTATATACTTACATACCTACATACATGTCGATCATACAATGTTCCAACTGGTCCATCACATAATTCGGTTATCAAAACCAATTTATTAAACATTTGGAGTTGTAAATCAGGAATTTAGTTTTACATAATAAAATTCCATTATGAAAGCATTGCACAAGCTCTTCTAAAAAAGCTCTAGACACCACTTTTGTATTTAAAAATCCAAATGGTCCCTTATGTTCAACATTTGAATGTATTAACATAAATTTCCTTTGTGATAATATGTTCAATTAAGTAAAAAAACCCTGACGTTGTGTAACACCACACACTCAAAAAAATATATACACCAAAATAAAAATGAGAAAATTCTCTAGGATTTCTTTTCAAAACAATTTAATGAACCACATAAAGAGAACCAGATCATATAGAAAACAAGAAACAATTATAAAACCAAGGATCTGTGAAAAATACCAATTCAAAGAGACATCTGAAATCATTTCTACAAAACACTATGTTCCATAAAACAAAACAACCCATGAAAAACATGATCCAAAAAGTATTTTACAAGAAAGCACTACTCAAGACATCGAACAATACAATTTGCAGATCCAACCGAGTTGGCAAGGCATAAACATGTGCATAAATAGAGGAGCATCCAAAAATCCTTTTTTAATCAAATATTTCAAAAGGAAAACACTACCATAAGTTAAATACAAACATAATAGAGTTGGAAAACATAATATAAGATTTAATTAAGAAAACACAAGAATTAAATGTATTAAAATTTAGATCATGGGAATGGAAGAAAATACAGATAACCAAGGAACTATTTCAATGTTGTTTTTTTACAATTTTAGCAATCATAAAAAACATTTAAATGAAAACAATATCATGCTTATATGGGTGTAAATAAAATTTTTAAATTAAATTAAATAATGCAAGTTCCTTTGGGAAATAATCTAAAAGAGAGATGTGATGGAAATTCCTACTTCAAATAAAGGTCACACCATGTTTTCAAACTCAAATGGTTTCTCTCTCTCATGCAGACACTTCCATATATAAATATATATACATCATTAAAATGATGCACTTGTTCCCCGCACCATGAGGGAACACACCCCTAGAAGATACATTTATCCATACATATCCATTCCTGGGAACATGTGTGCGCGCCTTTGAAACCAACATCAACTCCCTAAGATAGATCGCTTGGACTCAAAAACATCACAAATTACTAAAATAAAATTTAAGCCAAGCAATGAAATCAAGATAAAATTAAAAACAAATCTCTAAAAAAATTACAATGTTCACAAGAAAAACCCAAATCACATTTTTATCATTTTTATAAATCCTAACTATTTGAAACACCATTAAAATAAAATCAATCTATTTTAAAATATGATATCGCAATTTATCAACACCCCATGTGTATAAACAACTAATCATAATTATTGAATCACATTGAGGACCAATTTTAAACAATTCCATCAATGCCAAATCATCCCAAAAAGCTAAATGTGAATACCATTGTGATGCAAATTATATTTTGAAAATTATGAAAGAAATATTTGGTACTTAACAAAACAATTATTCCATACACTTGCAGATGTCAACTAGGAACTCAGTAAAAAAATATTTCTAACCAATTCTAAATATTTATGAAATATATAGTAAGATAATTAAGGTCATAAGGAAGTTGTGGAACATGTTTTAAAACTAATTGAAAGAGTGCATTAATTAGAGGAGTTCCCCATAAAAGAAATATGTGAATTCACCAACCTCAATGCAAGCAAACATGACAAAACCTCAATGAAAGGAAGAACATCATTCTGTAGACCTAACACATCCCCAAAACTCTAAGAAAAACTTGAGAATAACAAACCGTGACATTATGGTTTTGTTAATATGAAGAAAAACAATAAATTAGATGAAATGAAATAATCTCAAATAGGAATAGAAGATGGTTTACAGGGAGGAAGATCGCATCCACACCGGAGAAAGGTGGATGCGCTGCAAAAGAGTTTGGGTAGTGATCGAAAACCACAGAACATCGGGGTTGGGTTAACAGGAAGGTGGTTCTACATCGGATGAGAGGAAACCATTTGGGGTTCAGTTGTTCTGTCACATGGGAAGGGAGGTACAACTAAATGGGAGGCCTGTAGGAGTGCCAGTGAAAGAGGGGCATGGAGTGGCGAAGTCGGGCCACCTAAACAATGAAAGAGGTGAGGGGGTTCTCTATGCACAGGAAGCTATAGGACAAGGGTAGTTTAGCATGACCAGGAGGTGCAGTAGAGTGTTGCATGAGTGGAAGGGGACCGGGCCAGTGGCACCGACCATTGTCCAGTGCACCGTGTCGAACTGTGGAAAACATGGGGGAATGGGTGGTATGGGGCACTGTGTTATCCAGCAGGAAAGGGGGGATGCCCCCCATAGGGTTGGATACATCTTTTTTTAAGTGTTTTATACTAATAATAACAACAACAATATAATTAAAAAAATATTTCTCAATAATAATAATAATAATATTTTTATTAAAAATATGATAATTATATTAATTATATTGATATCAATATAATAGTACAAATATAAAATAAATGACAATCAAATTAAAAGCTTTGTTTCATTTAACATTGAATAATAATAATAATAATCGGTCAACCATGCAGTTTTCATGACTGAACACATAGTCGCTTCTAGCGGTGTGGTGACCGTGCATCGGCCAAAGACTTGCATAAAATTCCACTATTTCAAAAAATATCAAACCCAAACCCAATCCCAACACTATCCAAAAGATTCTGAACCGAGAAAGAAAAAAATAATTGGTTTTTTGGGTCATGGTGTGATAATTATCCCCACCACAGACTCTTTTTGCCCCAATAAAGTCCCCAAGAGAAGAGTGGACCCAAATTGAGTCCATCCCAGACAAAATCATAGAGAACTGAGAGCCTTGGGTTGACTATTTTCAAAAAACATCACACACGACCAATTAAGGGTGGACAATAACCCAATATTTAGAGGGGAAAAAGGGAGGTTTATCCCCACAACATGAATTTGCTAATACGGAAACCCTTGAAACATGAAGACACCACTGCCCATGGGGGGCCAACATGGGAATTCCCAAACCGAAATTATCCCAAATTCTCAATGATAACAGAACAACTCCACATCAATGATTAAAACCATTGTTAGGAAAACAAACATAGCGGGACACCACGATTGAGGTATCCCATATAGAACTGAATCACACTATAGCTAAACACATTGAAAGGTGCCTGAAAAAAATGGGTCCTCAAAACACCACCCCTAACTTCATGAAACCCAGTGTTCACCTGACGAATGCAACTGAGACCGAACTCAGAATTCGAACGGGTCTGCTTATTAATGGGCCCAACATCCATAAATTTATACAAATAATTTAATATCCATGTTTTTAGTGGACGAGTCCACTTGGATTGCGGTAAAAAGATTCCATTAAACCACCATAACGAGGAAGAGTTTACGATGGTGAAAATAAATGAAAAAATATCGGATATTTCCTTCTGATGTAGAAAACATGATTCAGTCCAATGTTCCACACACCATCGACAACTCCTGACTATGTCCGAGATTCACCCCAAATGCTATGGAAGTGGACCTGATAGCTAATGTGTCACCTACTTACAATCATTAATTTTCATCCTCCATTCCCTATATCTTTCCTCCGGATTGATGCTTCTTTCATAACACTCCCCGGTGGCCAAAACAATCACACAGTTACAAGACTTTGGAAGGATGCGAGAAGGCTAAGTAGAATGCTTGATCGAGCCACACTAGTGTAATTCAAGATAGAAGTATAACAAACTAGGAGTTGGTAAAAATGATGATAGATTCTTGGAGATGGCTTCCACCAACAGAACTCCTTACTAGATGGTGAACCATCACAAGAGCCGACCCCCACCAACTGCACCTCAAAAATTTAACCACAATGAGACATCCCACATTTACATCTCTATAACTGGAACTTCAAATATGTTTGGGATGGTACAAACCTTAACTACCAGGGTAGTTCGCAACAACCAGAAGACACATTATCATTCTGAACTATAAAACTACCTTTAACAGATGTTTATTACCTAGATCAGAAGGCACCAAACAACAAAACTGGGAACTGGGCATAACTCATTGTCAACAATTGGAGGCTTTATGGGAAGAAGACATATAACAACCCAAAAAACACCATCAAAACCAGAATCAAGCCAAAACTCAATCAAAGAAACAACACAAGCCAAGGGAAACAGGCATATAAGCCAAACATAAACAAGAACAAGAATGAAATCATTTTTCAATAACTATTATTTCATACAAAATTTTAATACTCCCCTATGGAACCATATATAATATCACATGTGCATTCATTAAATCTCGCTCACATCATCTGTCAACCAGTGCTCCAATACACACTCTTCACATACCCAAGAAAATGTGACCCACCATAGGGAATGTCAAGGTCTAATCATCTCTTTTCGTTAACAAATCCAAACCTAAATAAATACATCCAAATCAAAAAAAATTCTCTTTTTTAAGTACCCACCATCCCCATTTAAACCCATTTGAGGAAATCACTCTCATTACAAATTCATTTTCACTTCAAAAGTCCACTCTCAATTTCAGTACACACCCATATCAATAGAACTACAAACCAACGACAACCAAATGATAAACCATAAGAATGTGGAACTAGTTTCTTTGCCTAACCCAGAGGCATGGTGTTGAGCCATGACACAAGTAAGGAAAAACACTATGATAACCTTAAACTAGGCCCTCGGACTCCACATAGGTCTCCACCCCATGTGAGGCCACAACATGAACTAATTCACCCCCATTTTCATCCCTCAATCCAAAACAACCAAAGAAGAAAGACTCAAATACTAAACTACCCCTGGTAACTCAGGTCTCGTCACAAGCGATGGTGATATGTAACCAACCTATAACCTATCTCCTGGACCCTGACAGTCCTAATCTCCTTCTATCGGAAAACCCAAAAAACAATGGCCTCCTCTAATACAATTTTATCATTAACCAACTGGGTCGACATTGAACCGGTCACCCAATTCGGCATGAAGCATGGAACGAGTGGTGTTCCTGATCCCCACTAACTAGAAACTAGTTCTGAGCAATGATATGTGACCATTGGGAATGATTTAGCCAATGAAAATAATATAATGAAATAAATAAAGATTGATGATATGAAAATAAATCTATTGGCGGAAGGAAAATAAACTGTATAAACCTCATTGTGGCCCTTCAGGTCACAACCCAACTCAGAACCATGTCTGCTCCAATATTTAACACCTGAACCAGGATCCAAATCAGAAAACTGAACATACAACAAGAAAAAATATAATATGCGTGAGAACCGATATTCTCTGTAGGAAGACTATAATAAACCACTGAATCCAATATTTCTCTTTTACAATGTAGTCCATAAAAAATGTTTGAAATTCACGTATGAATGTAGGTTGTTTACATTTTAAAATATGCTACATTTTTTCTAATATAATGAAATCCCAACACATTCTATATACCACTTCTAAGACCATTTGATGTTTTATAAAAAACAAAGATAGAAAGATTTAGGTAATTCTAAATGAAATAAATAAATAGTACAAACCAGAAATAATAAGACAGTTATTGATGATGGTAAAAAATAATGGTAAATAATTAAGTAACCATGGTTGATCCTAAAAATCCCTAGAAGACCCCTAGATATACTCGATTCGGAACCACCTATCACTGTATGGTGAAACCCAGATGTCTATAACCCATTGGTTTCCCTCACAACAATAGAATCTAGCGGGACTCCCCATATGGCCTATACAAATACATGTTGGAACCAACCAATACAATTGAGGCTGATATGAAACCATCACGTGATTATCTATAAGTCACCCAAGAACCCATAGTTGTTTTAATCATACTGCGTAGATTGGAAAGCCCTCACATGCATAACTCATCTCATTGCACTTGCCTTCTCGAAACACAGATGATTCTTATGTGTTCACCCATAATGGGATACCCATGAATGTAGCACCACATATACTTATATATATATATATTCAAACACATCAAACATACAATGTGAAATCTGAGCAGTCACATCATTCCGTTATCAAAATCACTTTATTAAATATTTGGAGTTGTAAAACAGGTCTTTAGTTTTACATAATCAAATCCCATTTTTAAAACATTGCATAGGCTCTTCTAAATCAACTCTATACTACACTTTTATATTAAAAATTCCAAATTGGCCCTTATGTTCTATGTTTCAAATCCTTGACACAAAATTCTTTACAGATTCTATGTTAAATTTTGTAAAAACATACCAAGTGTTTTCTTACACCAGACACTCAACAGAATATATTCACCAAAACCCTAATGGGCATATACTCAGGGATTTCATTTCAAACCAATTTAAAAAACCACACGAACAGACCCAAAACATTTAGAAAATAAGAAAGGCCTACCAAACCAAGGATCTGAGAAAAATACCAATTCAAATAGACTCAAGAAATCATTTCTACAAAGACACTATGTTCAATAAAACTAACCAACGGAAGAAAACAAAAGCTCCATAAAATGTTTCTATAAGAAAACACCACTCAAGACATCCAATAATACAATTTTTAGATAAAGGAATTTACTTCAAACCTTGTTGGAAAGGAATAAACATGTGATCAAATAGAGGAGCTTCCAAAAATATATTTTTAATAAAATACATCAATAGGAAAACACTAAAATAAGATAACTATAAACATAATAATAGTGTGAAACTTAATCTATGATTTAATTAAGAGAACACAAGAATTAGATTGATTAATATTAGGAGCAACGATATGGAAAAACCAACACCTAACCAAGGAACCATTTCAATGTTTTTTTAACACTTTTAACCATCATAGAAAACACAGAAATTAATAAGATATCATACTTATTTGGGTGATAATAATATTTATAAATTAATGGAACCATGATAGTGCCTATGGAAATCATCAGAAAGAGAGAAGGGATGGAAACGCCAAACTCAAAAAATTGCCACATAATGCTTTCTAACTCAGACAACAGCTCGCTTGCATGCATGTACATCCATATTTATATATATACATCCCTAAACAGATGCATGTGTTCCCCATTCCATGAGGGAACACAAACCATAAAGATACACAATTTCCATACGTATCCATACATGGGAACATGCATGCACACCTTCAAAACCAACTACAACTCCCTACGATAGATCACCGAGACACAAATACAAAACAAATCCTGAAAATATAATTCAATCAAAACAAAGAAATCAAGATACAATTTAAAAACCAACTCCACAAAAATAACAAAGTTCACAATTAAAACTCAAATCACATTTTCATCATTTTTATAAAACAAAACTAAGGGAAACACCCTCAAAATCACATAAATCTATTTTAAAAGCTCATATCACATTTTATCAACACCCCATGTGTATAAACACATAAAAAAAATTAATGAATCCTATTTAGGACCAATTTTTAAAAATTCCATCTATGCCAATGCATCACAAAAATCTAGACGAGAATACCATCAAGATGCGAATTATATTTAAAAATTTATCAAAAATATATTTGGAACCTAAAAAAACAAATCATCGCAGACACATGCTGATGTGAACCAGGAACACCCTAAAGACACATTTTTAACCAATTATAAAAATTTATGAACTCCCTAAAAATATAATTAAGGGAATAACAAAGCTGCAAAAATTGTTTAAAAAAATAAAGAGAGAATGAATTATCAGAGTGCACCATAAAATAAATACACGAATTCACCTCCCTCAATGCATGAAAACGTGATCAAACCACAATGGAAGGAAGAAAATCGATCCGCAAAACAAACACATCCCCTAGGAACCATAAAAAAAATAAGAAAAACAATCCACGAAAATAGAGTTTGGTTAACTTGAATGAACACACCACATTAGATGAAATAAAATATACCCAAATTGGAAGAGGAGAGTGTTGTTGGTGAGGAAGATTGTGGCCACATCGGTGAAAGGAAGAGTCGCTGTAAAAGAGTTCAAGTTATAATTTAAGACCACTAGATAGGGGGGTTGGGTTCACCCGAATGTGGTTTTGCGTCAGATGAGATGAATCGGTTGGGGGTTTAGTTGGCAGGTATCGCGGGAAGCGAGGTACAACTGGACGGGAGGCCAGCCAGAGTGTCAGTGATTGAGGGGTCCAGAGCGGCGTGGTCAGGCCACCGAAGCATGGGATGAGGGAAGTGGTTCACCGCGAACAAGATGCCACAGGAATTGGGATGGTTGGCGCGACCAGGCAGGGTAGTAGAGTGCTACATGAGAGGAAGTGAGGTGGGGCTGGTGGCGCCGACCGGTGTCCAGTGTGCCACGCTGCGCTGTGGAAAATAGGGGGGAAAGTGGGGTTCCAGGTGCACTGTGTGTTTACAGTAGGAAAGGGGGTGGGGGGACACCCCCATAGAGTTTGATACATACTTTTATTAAAGGTAATTACAATAATAACAACAAAAACAACATAATTAGTAAAAATAATTCTTTCTCGTTATTAATAATAAAAATAATAATATAAAAAATATGATAATAATATAAATAATATCTATAATAACAAAATAGTACTAATATAAACTAAATGATAATTAAAATGGATACTTTTCTTCATTTAATTTTGAAATATTATAATAATTAGTCACCCACATAGTCTCCAGGAATGAATGCACAGTCGCCGCTAGCAGTGCGATGATGACACCCCAGCCCGAGGCCCCCCTAAAATTTCAATGTTTCAATAACTTCAAACCTTGACTCAAACCCAACATAGTCCAAATGATTACTGACCAAGAAAAAAATAGTTTTCTATGGTCAGGGTGTGAAAATTCTTTCAACCAGAGACACATTCTTCCCCCAAAATGTCACCAAGCCAATATTTAACCCAACTTGATTTAATACGCAGACAAAATCGCAGAGAATAGAGATCCTCGGGGTGACCATTCCCAAAAAACGTCACACCCTACCAATTCATCAATGAAAAAAACCTGATATTTAGGGGTGAACATGGGAGGATTCTCCCAACCACAAGAATTTACTAATACAGAAACCCTCGAAACCCGAACACACCACCCCACAGGGGGTCTAATGCGGGAATTCCCAAAACAAACTCATCCCACCTTCCCAACAGCAACAGAAAAACTCCGCCACTAGGATTAAAACCATTATGGGGTAAATGAACACAACAGGACACCAAGATGGAGGAATACCCTATAAAAACAAATCACACTAAAAGAAAACACATGGAGAGGTTCCATAATTAAGAATGGGCCTTGAAAATCCACACATTAATTCATAAAACAAAACATTCCATGGATGAATGAATCTAAGACCAATCTCAGAATCAGAACTGGTCTGCTTATTCATGGGCCAAACACTCCTGATGGAATAAAAATAATTTAAAAGACACATATAGAGAAAATTAGGCTTCTTGGATTATGGTATGAAAAGTTCGTCACACCACCACAATGAGGGAATTTTTACGAAGGCGTAATGAATCAAACAGTAAAAAAATGTATATTTCAATTGGAAGTTGAAAACATGATCTTGGAAGATGTTCTACACACCCTCGACTACTCCTAACTGTGAGCGAGCATCACCCCAAAACCCATGGTAGGGGCCCAAATGGCTGAAGTGTCTCCTGCATCACAGTCATGCATTTCCATCCTCCAGTCCATAACACCTTACTCCCAAACGACTCTTCTTTCAGATCACTCCCTAGTGGCCTGAACAGTTTCAGTGTAACAAGACTTCAGAGGGATATGACAAGGTGGATTAGAATGCTTAAACCATCCACACTAGTGGAAATCAAGAGAATGGTCCAACAAACTGTTATTCAGTACAGAAGAAGATAACTTCTTGGAGATAGGTTCCGCCGGCAACAACTCCTTGCGAGATGGGGAACCATCACAAGAGCAGACCCCCACCTACTACACCCCAGACTCTAATGATGATGAGACATACAACCATTTATTACACCAGAACACATGTTTCAAATAACAATGGGACAGTATGAACCGTTACTACCTTGGGAGTTCCCAACAACCTGAAGGCACACATTCTTTCTGAACTATACAACTACCTTTAACAGACATCGATTACCTATATATGCAAGGAACACACCAAGAAATCTGGGAACTGGACATAACTCATTAACAACATTTAGAGGCTTTATGGTCTACATACTCATAAAAACACTACAAACACCACCGAAACCAGCATCAAGCCAAAACTCAATCAAAGCAACAGAAAAACCCTCGGGAAATATTCCCATAATCCAAACATATATAAACACAATAAAAAATAATTTTTCCAAAACATTAATTTCACTCACAATTTTCAAACTCCCCTATTGAACCTTATGAACCTTCATATGTGCATTAATTCAATCATTCTATCATTATCTACGAACTACTTCTCCCATGCACTCGCTGCACATACCCACTCACATGTGACCCTATATAAAGAACTCCATGGTCCATGTATCTATTTTCCTTATCAAATCCAAACATATACAAGACATACCAAATAAAACCAATTATTTTTTTAAAAAAACCACCTTACCCATTCAAAAACAATTGAGGAAAGAACTCCCATTCCAAATCCATTTTCACATTAAAAGTCCATAATCCATTTGAAAACACACCCTTATCAACTAGAATCAAAACAAACCACAACTAAATGATAAATCATCAGAATGAGGAACTAGTGTCTGCACCTCACCCGATTACATGTTGGTGAGCCATGCCCAAAGTAAGTGACAATACTAAGAAGACCATAAAATGGGAAATTGGAATCCACATGGCTCAACACCCCATGTGAGGCCACACCGTTAACCAATTCATCCCAATTGTCATCCCTTAATCCAAAAAATCCCAATAAAAAATACGTAAATCCCATACTAACCCTAGTAACTTAGGTCTCATCGCAAGCGGTGGTGATCGGGCATCAACTCGTAACCTAACTCCTAAGTCCTGATAGTCCTAGTGTCCTTCTACTGGACACCCCAAATAACAAGGTCCTTCTCTGATACCATTTTTTCATGAACCAATCCGGGCCGACCACGAGCCGATCACCTGAGCTGGCCTGAGACATCACCCGAGGGGCATTCCAGATCCTCACGGACTGGAAACTAGTGTCGAGCATCGATATATAACTGTTGGGAATGATTTGTCCCATGAAGAAAAGATAACCAAATAAATACCAATTGATGAAAAAATAATAAAACTAGCCATGGAAACAAAATAAATTTTACATACCTCATTGTGACCCTTCAAGTCACCACCCTATATAGAACTATGTCTTCTCAAACATTGAGAAGATGAACAATGAACAACAAAAAGAAATTAAAACTGCAACTAGAACAAATATAATAGGCATGAGCACTGATATGTTCCATTGATTTGACAAGAATAAACCACTGAATCCTACTGTTCATTTTTCTGAAGCATACCAAAAACACATGTTTGAAAAACAATTATGAAAGAAGGTTTTTCACATTTATAAATAAGAAACCTATTTTTCCCAAATAATGAAAACCCAATGCATGCTACATAACACCTCTAAAACCGTTTGGGGTTTTATAAACAAAAATATGACAGAAATACCATGCTTATTCAAAATAAAATTAATAAACAGTACAAAATAGAAAAAAAACTAACAGGTATAGCTGATGGTACACAAGAAATGTAAAGAAATGTGTAACCATTGGGGATCCTAAGAATCCCTAGAAGTCCCATAGATGTACTTAGTTTGGAACCACCTATTGGAATATGGTGAAACTCCGAAGTCTATAACCAACTGGCCGCTCTCATAGAAATATAAACCAATGAAACTCCCCATATGGCCTATACACCTATGAGTGGATACCAACCCATCTAATCAGGACTGATAAGCAACCATCACTTGATCAATGATAAGACACCCAAGAACCTATGGTGGTTTTAACAATACTATGTCGATAAAAAGGCACTCGCATGCGTGACTCATCTCACTGTACTTGGCTTTTCCAATCACAGACACTTACTATGCATTCACCAATAAAGTGTTACCCTATATAGGATAACCCCATATAAAATATATATTTATGCATACATGTCAAACATACAAAGTGCTAACTGGTCCGTCACAACATTTGGTTATCAAAAACCACATTATTAAACATTTGGAGTTGTAATTAGGGCCTTTAGATTAACATAATCAAATGCCTTTATGAAAACGTTGCCAAATCTCTTATATAATAACTCTAGAAACCACTTTTGTATATAAAAATCCAAACTGGCACTTATGTTCAACATTTCAAAGAATTTACATAAATGTCTTCGGTGATACTATATTCAATTCCATAAAAACAAACCAAGTGTTTCCTTACACCACACAGTCAACAAAATATATACACCAAAAGCCAAACAAACATATTCCATTAGATATTGTTTCAAACCAATTTCGAGAACTTCACGAAGAGACCCAAAACATTTAGAAGACCAGAATTTCTTATAAAACATAGGATTTGAGAAAAAAATCAAAGAGACACGCGAAATCATTTCTATAAAAACACTATGTTCTATAAAACTAACCAATGCTTGAAAAACAAGCTCCATAAAATGTTCCTACAATCAAAAACCACTCATGACATCCAACATTAGAATTTTAAGATAATTGAATTTTCTTCCAACCATTTTGGAAAGGAATGAACGTATCCATAAATATGGGATCAACCAAAAATACATTCTAATCAAATCATTCAATAGGAAAACACAACCACAAGTTATCTATAAAAATAATAGAGGTGTGAAACATAATCTAACATGTAATTAAGAAACAACAAGAATCAAATGGATTAAAATTAGGATCAATGGCATGGAAACACCTACACATAACCAAGGAACTATTTCAATGTTGATTCTAACACTTTTGACCATCATAAAAAACACTACAACGAATCAAATATCATGATTATAAGGTTGAAAATATCATTTATTAAATAAATTAAACCACCCAAGGGCCTATGGAAAACATCAAAAAGAGAGAAGGTATGGAAACTCATACCTCAAACAATGGTCACACCACGCTTTCTAACTCAAATAGCAGCTCGCTCACATGCACACACTTCCATATATATGTATATACATCCGTAAAATGATGAACATGCTCCCTGTGACATGATGGTACACGAACCTAATAGATACATTTATATATACCTATCCATACCTGGAAAATGTGTGAGCGTATTCGAATCCAACAACAACACCTTATGATCGATCCCTTGGACTCAAAAACAGAACAAATACCTAAAATAAAATTTATTCCAAACAATAAAATCAAGATAAAATTTAAAAACTAACTCTACAAAAATCACAAAGTTCAAAAGTAAAACCCAAATCAAATTTTCATCATTTTTTTAAAACAAAACTAAGGGAACCACCCACCAAATCAAATAAATCTATTTTAGAATCTCTTATTAAATTTTCTAAATAACCCATGTGCATAAATAGATAAACATAATTAATGAATCATGTTAAGGATGAATTTTAAAAAATTCTATAAATTCCATAACATTACAAAATGCTTGAAGATAATCCCATCATGATGTGAATTATATTTTAAAATTTATCAAAATAATATTTTTCACGTAAACAAACAAATCATCGAAGACACATGCAGTCGTGAACCAGGAACTCACTCAAAACATCTTTTCAACCAATTTGAAAAATTAATGAACTATGTAGAAAGTTAATTATGTGCATAACGAAGCTGTGAAACCAGATTAAAAAGTAAATGATATTGTGTGAGAATTCGTAGAGTGATCCATAAATGAATTACATGAAATCACCAACCTCAATGTGTGCGAACGTGATGAAACCTTAATGGAAGGAAGAACATCACTTCGTGGACCACACACATCCCCTAGACACCAAAAAAATGCAGGAATAACAAACTGTGAAAATAGATTATGGTGAACATGAAGAAAAACACCAAATTAGATGAAATAAAATTTACCCAAACCCGAATTGGAGAGGGTTTCCAACAAGGAAAATTGTGGCCATGCCTGATCAATGTAGAAGCGTTGCAAAAGAGTTCGACATGCATTGGAAGACCAGTGGACATGGTGGTGGAGTTTATAGCAGGGTGGTTCTGCACTGGATGAGAGGAAGCAGTCTAGGGTTCAGTTGGCCAGTCGCACGGGAAGTGAGGTACCACCAGACGGGTGGCCGACCAATGTTTCAGGGAAGGACGGGTTTGTGGTAGTGAGGTCGGGCCACCAATGAAATGAAGGAAGGGAGGGGATCACCACATACATTTTATCAGAGGACTAGGGTGGGTCGGCATGACCTAGTAGGGCAGCAGAGTGCTATGAGAAATGAAAATTCATTTGGTCGGTGGCTCCTGCTGCTGTCCAGTGTGCTACGTTGCGCCATGGAAAATAGGGGGGAAGGGGGGGGCGGTCAGGGTGCACTATGTGCTGCCAGCGGGAAGGGGGGGAGGGAGATTCCACCTGGGGATAGTAAAATCTTTTTTAACATAATCATACTAATAATATTAAAAAAAAATATAAATAGTAAAAAAATTCATTCTCAATAATAATAATATTATTATTATAAGGAAAAAAAGATAATATTTTTATTAATTAAAACAAAATAGCACTAATATAAACTAAATGATAATTAAAATGAATCATTTGTTTCATTTCATTTTGAATAATAATAATAATCAGTCAACCACCCAATCTCTAAGACCGAACACACGGTCACCGCTAGTGGTATAGTGACTGCGCATCGGCCAGAGACCCACAAAATATATCAATGTTTCAAAAACATCAATCCCATACCCAAACCCAACTCAATCCAGAAGATATGGGACCGAGAAATGAATAATATAACATGTGTTTGTGGTCAGGGTGTGACACATACGATCATAGTTCTCTAGAGGTGATTCAAGGTACGATCTATGTCTTCTCTATAACATCCCAAGATTCCATGTTACGCATCACTTTTAATAACACAATATCATGTGTTCACACAACTTCGAGTTATAACACACCACAACCAATGAAATTAGCTGTAATGATTTGTAATACCCACATTTTGTAATTTTATAAATTTTACCAGTCAGAATGGACTTCATTTTTGGATACGGAATATCAAAATTGGATTATGGTGAATTTTTGGTACTTTTTTGGTAGCATTCATATTTTGATGAATAGTCAAAATTACTAATTTTTAATTAAATACATCTTTTTTAATCAAAATAATTAATAGTGATAAATTATGAATTTGAGTGATTATAAAGTATAATTAGATTATATTTTAAACATTTAATCCAATGTTGTTCATTGGACATAATTTCACATTTAAAATAGACATAAGAAATTGTTAATCTTTTCATAGTTATTATTTCATAAAAACATGCTTTTTGTTTTGACAATGGTAATTAATATTAAATTAATTTCTGCCACTTCTATGTTTTGAATTTAGAAAAATGGATTCCATATTTAGGATAAGGAGGTCCAAATTGTGTCAATATGTAACTTTTATTGTTAGACATATTGAATAATTACTTCGGTAAATATTTTATTTACCATGGTCAAAGGGTAAATCCGGTAAATAACGGTAAAAAAATAATATTATAATAATATTAAATCACCCAAAACGTGTCCTAACCCTATTGAATGATACATTTACGACCATGGGCATCATTGGGTATATTTTGGGACCCAATGGAGCATCTTTCAAGTGATAATGAAATTTTATATTAATTAAGTTAAAGTAAATACAAAAATGACAAAAGCATATTTCTTATAAATAAAATTTTTTCAAATAGGGTTATATATGTTATATTTTCAAATATAAATATTCATTATAAAGATAAAATTATTTCCTACATAATTTTATTTTATTTATAATTTTTATAAATTGAATAATTAAATTTATTAATGACATAATTATGTTGCAATATTTTCCTAATTAATGATAGAATCAAATAATTTGTATTATAAATTTTTAAATAAATATACATTGAAAGTTTTGATGACATCCAAAAAATTTATTGTTTAATATGACATGTTTTTTTTTTAAATTAATTTGGTTCTAATTCATAATGTTGTTAAGAATTTAACAAAAGTATTTTATTAAATAGTGTCAAAATTTACATAAATGAGTTTTTTTAAAAAAATATTATATTATTAATTGATATTCTATTCCTAAAAATATATTGTTCATCCAAAAGACATATATAATGATAGGTTTCTCATTAATTGACTACTTTGGGGTCTCTTGGATGTATATAGTATGTTTATTGACTATATAATATAAAAATACAAAGAGACATGGTAATTTTCTTACTATTTAACTTAGAGTTAAATAAAAAAGATAATGTTAATATAGTGACCCAAACCTTTCTAAAACCTACTGGTTGAGTGGTTTTTAACCAATACCCACCATAGACTTTACATAATCCACTTTGGAGCCGTTATAAACTGAATATTAATTTATTATAAAATAATAGTTCTAGCTTTTCCAAAGGTTCCCCTGACCCCAATTATAAAAGGGAGCTCCCCCATCTCAATAATTCACACCATAAATGCCCTTTTTCTCGACCAAACCCTACCCAAATATTCTCTCAACTTCCCTAAGTTTAACCTAGAGACATTATTTGGATCAGAAAGCCATCCTATGGAGCCATTTTGATCAAATCAAAAGGAATAACCCGAAGAAGAGGTAATGTTTTCACCACCCACTTTCAACTTCCTTTATACTTTCACTTCATCTTTCTTTTTATTTCCATTATAAAATAATAACTCTAGTATATTATATATAAAATTATGTTATTATAAATTTGGTACATCCATATTCATTAATCTATCCATCCTTTTAATGAAATGTCACCATGTGTGTGTATGTACGGATTACCGTGTCCACATCGTGGTCAAATTGTTATTCAATACATTATTATTTCGATGGGATTAATAATGATGTGTAATTCATATAAATAATAAAAATAAAATTATAATGATTCTTAATATATAAGATATAACATCCAATTTTATATTATTTTAATATCAAAAGAACGATATTGTCGCCCGTATGTACGTATGGATTACCTTCTCCACGAACGCGATGAGATTAATTCCCCATCTTATCCATTGAAGACTAATTTTAATTATATGATTAAAAAAATTTTAATGAAATGATATCATTCTGGATATGAATAAAATAAATTCCATCCATATCAAATATTACTCAAATAACAATGAATATAATGGACAACGAATTCATTAACACCCGAAACAACGATAATACTAAGATATTATTAACAAAGCAATGTTCAAAAAAACCATATATGATATCATATTAATTTATATGATACATATATAATTTAATAACAATTATTTCAACATTATAAAGAAGGATAACCTACCATCATCCAAGGAAATGTACAGTGTAAGGGTTTATTTCACAATATCTTCAATATCTGAGGTTGTTTATACGTAATTATCCTCTAGGGCCTCTTTATCATCCACATCCATGATTCATAAAAATGTATTTCAAATAATTCTCACTATTTTATAGACTATGGGTTAAAGTCATTTATTCCCTTGTTTAATTTTTATAAGATATTTATAAAGGAATCATTACGTCATTTTCCATACAAGGTCCTTTTAAACCTTTTCGACAAAATTAAGGTAAGAATGCCTTTTTTTAACTTATACGGTGGGTGCGACAATTTTCCACCATTATAAAATCATCAAAGCTTCCCTTGGAATCTTATAAGTATATTTTCAATGTATAAGTTTTATTTTCTAATTATATGATTTTTAAATGAATTAGAAAAAATAGATATTTCTCTCAAATAGTTTTGACTTCATCTATGTCAACATCCTTGGTTGCATTTTAAGCTTATTTGAAGTTGATTTATTAAGATACAAAACTTCCCTATTGTATTGAAGGTTTTTTGATATGTTTTACTATGAATGTCTTATTTTTATACCATTCATGGTTTATGGAGAAATTATTGAAATTTCGTATGATTGTTTTAACACGAATGTTTATGTTATGTTTAAACCTATTCATATGAGGAATGAATTGGACATAATAAGTGATGGATGGAGCCTTCTATAGATCCTCAATGTATCGGTAGGTCTCCTGAGACAAACTAGTGTCTTCTCATAAGTCCTTGACAAAATCTTATTTGTAGTCTTGGAACAAGACCTTGATTATGTGGTTATTATAGTTTGGCATTATGCATTCCATCATTATGAAAGTGGTTATTGATATTTCATGTGATTATTCGACTAGTAGAATATCCATGTGAATAAGTAAATGGAATTACTTCATTTTTTTCTTTCATATCATGTGTATTTTCATGTCTAAAAGGATTTTGATTTAGTTATACATTTCCTTAAATGTTTATGATTATTTATGAATGTTTCCTCTATATTGTTATCCTTACTGGGCATCTGATCTGACCCGTTTCTCTGTTTTATTTTTCCTAGGATGTGAAGAATTATTTTATGAATGACCTGTAGGGGTAGTATGAGGGGATATGAATGTGGTCTATGGAGACAATATGTTGTTGTAGTTTTTATTTTATGTTGCAATGTAAGACTTATGAATGTATCTAGTGATTCCAAGGCTACTAAAATAATCAGTTTTTCGAGACATAATCTTTTGTGATCAAGACAATGTTATTTAATAATGCACAAACTCTGGGAACTGGGGTTGGGGTGTTACAGTTTTTATCAGAAAATTTTAGTACAATCCTTGGAAGATAGATTTTGATAAACTCTTATTAGAGAACATAGACCTAAGATGGACTTTGAAGATTAGTATAGAAGAACTTCCTAGAATTTTGGTAATGTAGATATTTTGTATGTTTTTTGAGAAATACATCCCTATCTGGATACTAGTAGGTAGAGGTAGATCTAGCACAGATGTACCATGGGGTAAATCCCGAAAACACTGATTTGAGCTAGACTCGAACGGGAACTGGTGCACGATAATGGGCCTTACTTCACTCTTGGTTACTACACTCCCAGGGGATATGCATAGAATGATTCACATTTTTTTTACAAAAAAATTTTGAAGGGTTTATGAGTATATACTTCCAATAGGAATTTTTATTATTATTATGGATTATATCCATAAACAGTTCAATTCATGTTAAGTCTTTTACAAGTTTGGATTTCTGTATTGAAATTCATAAACTATTCTATTTTATTCCATTGTTTAAAGATGGATCCTAGTTGAAGAAATTGAAATTATATCAATGCATGCATTCCATGTAGGGATTTCCCTCGTACTCAAGATAATTATAGTGGAGCTAGTGATGCAACTAGTGCTGATCAGCTAATATCCATACCGGGACAACTCACTTCAGTTATGAATAATGACATTACCCTTATAGAGAACCCAGCTCTACTGTGTGGAGGATCAATGTTAGATATCTTCCTGAGGAAAAAACCACCAACATTCAATGGTGGTACAAATCCATTAGTAGCTGAGAAATTGATAAATTCCTTAGAGAATATATTCCATGCCTTGGGAGTAGTGAAAGGGAAAATGTTATCGTGGCAGTTTACCACCTCACTAGAGATGCTTACCAAGGGTGTTCATTGATTCAAAGCACAATGGAGGATGATGAAATACCAAATATGGAATAGAGGGAGATAAAAGAGATTTTTTTTATAAAAATACATTCCTTGTGACCATCGAGCAGATATGGGAAGGCGATTTCGGAGTCTGAGACAAATGGAGGATGAGAATGTCGCAAAGTATGAGGCTAACTTTACAAGGATAGTGAGGCATGAATTATATTATATGCATAACCCAAGGAGTAAGATTGATTATTTCTTTTATTGTTTAAAACTGTCTCTACATCGAGCATTAGTCTCACAATCCTTCTCATCGTAAGAAGATATTGTCTCTTGTGCTATCAAGACAAAAAAATAATTCTATATTTCTTACGACTGTAAAGCCAAGAAAGAGAAGAAGAGATCTACTAATCACTCTGGATGTGGAAATAAGGGGAAGAAGGGAAAAGTTGATTATCCATCCTGTAGTAAATGTGGGAAGAAACACCCCGACACTTGCTTGAAAGGAATGGGAGTCTAATACAATTCTGGTTAAAATGACCACCATGCTCGTGATTTCCAGGGGAAGAAATAAGAAACTGATGTTTATTGCTACAATTTCAGGGAGATGAGAGATTATGAAAATGAATGTCCTAAGCGTTAGGGGAACTTATCTTATAAAAGCCAATGGATCAAGTACAAGATTATGCTATCACTACTGTTGAGGTAGAAGCTCCGAAAGTCGTCGTGGTAGGTATGTTAATGGTTTCCTCAAGTTTAGAAAATGCATTATTTGATTATGGATCATCGCATTGTTTCATATCCTCCTTGTTTTCAATGAAAATTAGATATTTCCAATTTTATTTAACAAGGGAGTTTCCAATCAAAACTCTTAACAGGAGTATCATTACAACAAAGTTTTGTGAATCAGCCCCTATTAGAGCATATAGATGTTATTAATCTTCCAAACTCATCATCATACCCATGATTGAATTTGATATAATACATGGTATGGATTGGATTTCGGACCATGATGAAAAAATTTATTATAAGAAGAAGGAGGTTACATTTTTTTATAATGATGATAAAGAACACATTATCTTTAGAGATAAATCATCACCACATGATTCGTATCTAGATCCACCCGTAGTAGCTTAACTAAATTCAATTATCATGGATGAAGATAATGAAATAACTGTGGGTGAGAAATGGAATGTTCAAATAGAGGATGTAGCTATTGTGAAAGAATATGTAGATGTGTTTCCTAAAGATTTACTTGGTCATCCTCCAGAATGAGAAATTGAGTTTTCCATTGATTTAATTCCTCGATCAAGACCCATATCGAAGACCCCTTATAGAATGGAAACTCTAGAATTAGTGGAACTAAAGAAACAACTAGAGGAATTGAGTAATAAGGGATTTATTTTCCATAGTTTTTTTATGTGGAGCCCATGTCCTTTTTGTTACGAATAATGATGGATCTATGAGGTTATGTATCGACTATAGGGAGATCAGTGCTAGAACAATAAAGAACAAGTATATCCTACCTCGCATTGATGATTTATTTGACCAACATCATGGAGCCCAATATATTTCAAATATTGACCTTCGATCTAGATATCATAAGTTGTGTGTGAAGAAGTATGAAATTATGAAGAAATCATTTCGAACTAGGTACGGCCATTAAAAGTTTACAGTAATTCCTTTTGGGCTGACTAATGCACCCTATGTTTTCATGGATCTAATGAATAGAGTTTTCAAGGAATATCTCGATGATTTTGTGGTTGTATTGATTGATTATTTCCTGGTACATTCCAATGTCTACAAAGATCATGAAAATCACTTGTGCATTATCCTGAGGACTTAGAAGAAATGAATTATATGCGAAATTTAGCAAGTGTGAATTCTGGATTCAGGATATTTATTTTCTTGTCCATATTGTCTCTAAAGATGTTATTTCTGTTTATCCGTCTAAGACCAAGTCAATCTATGAATGGCCAGAACCGACGAGTATAACTGAGGTACACTATTTTATTAGTTTAGTAGGTTATTATCGGTGTTTCGTCCAGAATGTTTCCCGATTGGCTAACCCATTAACGAAGCTCACACCTAAAGGGGTTAAATTTTTTTTGACAAAAGAGTGTCAAGATTGTTTTGAAGAAATAAAGATAAGATTTTCCAATGCTCCTATATTGAATCTACCATAAGGGAATGAAGGGTTTGTTATTTATAGTGATGGATAGATGAAATGACATTGTTGTGTCCTTATGCAGAATGATAGGGTAATTTCCTATGCTTCATGATAGCTAAAAATTCATGAGTGAAATTATCCTACTCATGATATTCAGTTTGCATCTATAATCTTGTCATTGAAGATATGGAGATAATATCACTATGGTGCAAAATGTGAGATATATACCAATCAGAAGAGTTTGAAGTATATTTTCTCATAGAAAGAACTCATAATGATGCAAAGGAGATGGCTTGAACTACTCAAGGATTATGATTGCATGATACGCTATGACCTAGGGAAGGAAAATAAGGTGGAAGAGGCTTTGAGAAGAAAGGATCATTGAGTTTTGAACAATATGAAATTTTAAAGGGATCCAAATTTCATGGATCTAGTAAAGTTGGAAATAGGATTAACCATGGAAGGGGAAACATCGATACTTTATCAAATGGTTGTAAAAACATCTTTACTAGAAAAAATTATGTGTTCTAAGACTGAGGATGTAGAATTAAAAAAGAATATTAAAGCTGTGAATGATGGGAGATTGAGTGAATTTTTGTATGAAGAAGGAATTTTGAAATTTGGGAAGAGACTATGTATTCCAAATATACCTGATCTAAAAAGGTAATTGTTGGACGATGCTCATAGTTCCAATTTCTCTACACACCCTTATATCACCAAAATTTATAGGGATTTAAAGGAACATTTTTGGTGGCACAACATGAAGATTTAGATTCATAATTTTGTATGAAGATGTACGGTTTGTCAACAAGTGAAAGATGGAAGGAAACAGCCTGGAGGAGTCATGCAACCTCTTCCCATTCTAGAGTCAAAATGGGATAATATTATGATGGACTTTGTCATGGGGCTAGCAAAGACTCCTATAATGAATGATGCAATATGGGTCATTTTTTATCATCATACCAAGTCAGTACATTTTCAAGATATAATAGAAGATATACCACTTGAACTTATAGGAAGACTACATATTAATGAAGTTGTAAGACTTCATGGATTTCCCCTATTGATTTTTCTAATCATGATCCCCGTTTTACTTCATGATTCTAGAAAAGCCTTCACATATCCCTAGATACTGAACATCGTATAAGCACTGCCTACCACTGCCAAACTGATGGACAATCAGAACAGACTGTTCAAACCATAGATGTCATGTTGAGATCTTTCTCAATTGACATTCAGGGTATGTTGGATCAATATTTACCTATAGTGGAATTTTCCAATAACAATAGCATACATTAAAGTATTCAAATGGCACCATATGAAGCGTTATACATAAATAGATGTCGCGCACCAACTTTTTGGGATGATATTGGTGAAAAAACCTTCTACGCCCAGAACTGGTGGAGGAAATGATAGAAAAGGTGAAGGTATTCCAAATCCACATCAATGAAGCTCAAAGTAGGCAGTAGAGCTATGCTGACAAGCGAAGGAAGGATTTGAAATTTCAGGAAGGAGATCATGTTTTCATTAAGTTATCTCTATGGAATGGAGTTATACATTTCAGTAAGAAGGGTAAATTGAGTCCCAGGTACATAGGAGATTTTGAAATTCAAGAACGAATTGGGGATGTAGCTTTAAGTTTGTCAATGCCACCAAGTATCTCCAAAGTTCACGATGTGTTCCACGTATCACTTTTGATAAAATACATGCATGGGCCAATGCATGTACTCACTTATGAGGAAGTAGAACTGGAACCCAATCTGTCTTATTGCAAAGAGTCGGTCAGGATTCTTGATACCAGAGAACAAGTTCTGAGAAATCGGATGACTCGTCTGGTAAAAGTTCTATGAAGAATCCATAAGATGGAAGATGCAACATGGAAACTTGAGGAACTTATGATGAAGATCCACTAGAGTCTTTTTATACAGTGTTATTCTAGAAATTTCGAGGACGAAATTATTTGAAGGAGGGGATAATGTTACACCCCAAGCTTCCATGGTACGCTTCGATTTGAATAATACAATACCGTGTGTTGTACGCAACGTCGAGTTCTAACACACCACAACCAATTAAACTAGCCGTTCTGAATTTTAATACCCAATTTTTGAAATTTTATAAATTTTATCTTTCTATATGGACTTCATTTTTGTATTCATAATATAGAAATTATCTTAGGGTGAATTTTTGGTACATTTCTGATAACTTTCATTTTTTGATGAATATTGAAAATTAGTAAATTTTAATTAAAAACATCATTTTAAATCAAAATAATTAATAGTGATAAATTATGAATTTGAGTGATTTTAAAATATAATTACATTATATTTTTACCATTTAATCCAATTTTGGTCATTGGACATAATTTCACTTTTAAACTGGACATAAGAAATTGACAATCTTTTGATAATTATTATTTTATTAAAAACACTACTTTTGTTTTGACAACGGGAATTAATTTTAAATTAATTTCTGCCGCTTCAATGTTTTGAATTTAGAAAAATTGATTCCATATTTAGAATTAGGAGTTCCAAATTGTGTAAATATATAAATTTTATTTTTAAAAATTTAGAATAATTACTTCGATAAATATTTTCTTTACTATTGTTAAAGGGAAAATCCAGTAAATAAGGGTAAACAAATTATATTATATTATAATTAAATTATGATAAAACGTGTCCTAACCCTATTGGTTGAAACATGTCTGACCATGTTCATCATTGGGTTGATTTTGGGGCCCCATGGAGCCACTTGTAATTAATAATGAAACATTATATTAATTAAGTTAAAGTAAATACAGAAATCACATCAGCATATATCTTTTAGAAAAAAAAATTTTATATAAGGTTATATATTTTATATTTGAAACTATAAATATTCATTTGAAATCTAAAATTATTTACTACATAATGGTATTTTAATTATAATTTTTAGACATTGAATAATTAAATTTATTTATGACACAATAATGATGCATTATTTTCCTTATTAATGAATGAATCAATTAATTGGTATTATAAATGTTAAAATAAATATATTTTGAAAGTTTAGATGACATCCACTAAATTTATTGGTTATTATGACATGTTAGGATTACTTAAATGATTTTTTTGAATTAATAATGTCGTTAAGACTTTAAAAAATCTATTATTAAATAGTGTCAAAATTGATATAAAGTTGTTCTTAAAACAAATATTATATTATTAATTAATATTCTATTCCTAAAAATATAAGGATCTTCCAAAAGAATTATATAAGGATAGGTGTATCATTAATGGACAACATGGGGGTATCTTTAATGTACATAGTATTTTTATTAACTATATGACATAAATATAATAAGAGATATGGTAAATGTCTAACTATTTATCTAAGAGTTAAATAAAAAAGATAAAGTTAATATAGTGACTGAAACCTATCTAAAACCTATAGGTTGAGTGGTATTCAACCTATACCCACTTTGACCATTAAATAATCCACTTTTTCGCTATTAGAACCAAAATATAAATTTATTATAAAATAACATTTCTAGCTTTTCCAAAGGAGCACCTCACCCCTCTTATAAAAGGGAAGTCCCCCTTCTCTCTAATTCACACCTTCAAAGACTTTTGGATCGGAAAAACCCTTCCCAAATATTCTCTAAACTTCCCTCACTTCAACCTAGAGGAATTATTTTGATCATAAAGACATCATATGGAGACATTTTGATCAAATCAAAAGGAAGAACCCGAAGAAGAGGTAATGTTTTTACCACCATCTTTCAAGTTCCTTTGTTCTTCCTCTTCTTCGTTATTTTTTATTTCGATTCTAAAATAATAACTCCGGTATCTTTTATATACTCGATTTTATTATAAATATGGTACATCCATATTAATTATTATATCCATCCTTTGAATGAAATTTCACCATACATGCATACGTACGGATTATTATCTCCACGTCGTGGTGTAATTGTTATTCAATACATTATTATTTGGATGTGTATAATAATGATATGTAATTCATATAAATAATAAATATAAAATTCTAATCATTTTATATATATTATAAAACATCCAATTATATATTAATTAATTATCAAAAGAATGATATTGTCTCTTGTGCGTATGTATGGAATACCGCCTCCACTAACGCGATGAGATTAATTCCCCATCATATCCATTCAAGACTAATTTTTTATATTATTAAAAATATTGTTTAAAGACTTGATATCATTCTGGATGTGAATATAATATATTCCATCCATAACAAATATTACTCAAATAACAATGAATATAATGGCAAACAAATTGGTTAACACCCGAAATGAAGATAATACTAAGATATTATAAACAATGCAATGATAAAAGATCATATATGATATCATATTAATGTATATGTTTATTGTATAATTTAATAACAATTATTTCAACATTATACAAGAGATTAACCTAGCATCGACCAAGGAAAAGTACAAGTTAAGGGTTTATTTCACAATCTCTTCATTATCTGAGGTTTTTTATACGTAATTATGTTCTGGAACCTCTTTATCATACACATCCATGTTTCTTAAAAATGTATTAAAAATCACACTTACTATTTTACAGACTATGAGTTAAAGTCATTTATACCCTAGTTGACCATTTATAATATGTTTAATAATAAATATTTCCATCATTTTCTAAACAAGGTCCTTTTTAACCATTTCGACAAAATTATACGGTCGGTCCAACTATTTTCCACTTTTATAATATTGTCGAAGCTTACCTTACAAGCTTATACGAAAATTTTCAAATTAGATGTTTTCTTTAAAAATATGTGACTTTTAAATGATTATAAAATAGATATTTCTATCAAATAGTTTTGATTTCATCTATGTCAACATCCATTGATGGATTTTCAGCTTATTTGATGTTGAATTATTATGATAACAAACATCCACATTTTATTGAAGGTTTTGTGATATGTTTGACTGTGGTTGTGTTATTTTTGTACCATTCATTGTTTATGGAGTAAGTATTGAAATTCTCTATGCTAGTTTCAATGCAAATGTTTATGTTATGTTTAAACCCATTCATTTTAGGAATGCATTTGACTTAATAAGTGATGGGTGGAGCCCTCTATAGCTCCTTGATGCATCAGTAGGTCTCATGGGACAAACTAGTGACTTGGCACAAGGCCTTGACAAAATATTATTTGTAGTCTTGGCACAAGTCCTTGACTATGTGGTTATGATAGTCTGGCATTATGAATTATATCATTATGAAAGTAGTTATTGATATTGCATTTGATTATTCGAATAGTAGAATATCCATGTGAATATGTTAATGGTTTTATTTTATTTTATTACTTCCATATTATGTTGATGTTCATGTTTAAAAGGATTTTTTTAGTAATACATTGCCTTAAATGTTTATGCTTATTTATGAAAGTTTCCGCTATATTGTTATCCATACTATGCATTTGAGCTCACCCCTTTCTATGTTTTATTTTTCCCAATTTGTGACGAAGTATTTTATGAATGACCTACAGGGATAGTATGAGGGGATATGAGTGTGGTCTGTGGAGACAAGATGTTGTTGTAGTTTTCATTTTATGATGCAATGTAAGACTTATGAATGTATCTAGTGATTCCAAGGCTACTGAACTAATCGGACTTTCGAGACATGATATTTTTCGATCAATCCAATGTTATTAAATAATTCATCAACTCTGGGTGACTGGGGTTGGGGTGTTACATTCTCCACCCTACCTACAGTACTTATAGACACATGTTCTAGTCACTCTTTCCTTGACAAGGCTTTCATTCGGTGCTCATAGATTCTAGTGGAGTCGCTAGTTTTATCCTTACTACTAGAGACTTATACGAGAAGGGATTCAATGATTACACACTAGTGCTGCCAGTGAGAGATTACAGTAGGAGGTGAGAGCTTCGGCTGGGATCTCCTAGTAGCAGCATCGAGGTCTTATGATGTCATCTTGGGTATTTATTGGTTATCCAAAATCCAAGATCAGATTGATTATTTTAGGCACACAGTGTGGTGTGTCCATGGATATGGGTATAGGTTTTCATTAATAGTCTATACGGAATCCCTAGAAGCACAAGATAGAATTTCTCATAGTTTAGTGCAGCATATCACTCAATAATTGTTTAGCCTCACCCTCAGTGTTGTTGATGACATGAATCCATGTTTTCTTATAGTGGTTGATGAGTACGAGGAGATTTTTCCTAAGGATGTTCTAGGAATACTTCCTCAGAGGTAGGTAGACTTCTAAATAGACTTGTACCAGGGGATGGCTCCAATATCCACACTAGAATATCAAAGGTCTCTCATAGAGATTCACAAACTAAGGGTATAGCTAGTGGACATGCAAGAGAAGGGGTTCGTAAGTCCTATCATTTCAACAAGGGAAGCCCCAGTAATTTTTTTAATAATGAGAACAATAGTTTGAGGTTTTGCGTGGACTTCTGGAGCCAAACCCAAATGATTAATAAAAACAAATATCCACATCTGAGGACTGATGACATCTTTGACATGCTGATGGGAGCGAGGTGGTTCTCAAATATAGACCTTAAATCGGGATACCACTAGCTTCATGTATGGGTTGAGTATGTACTAAAGACAACATTATGTGTCAATATGGCCACTATGTGTTCTTTGTGATTCCTTTTGTCCCGAACAACACCCAAGTAGTGTGAATGGGAACCATAAATAAGATCTTCCAGACATATAATGACATGTTTTTTGGGGAATTCATTAATGAAATCTTGGTGTACTCGGTGTGAGAGGAGGAGCATGCTACAAACCTGCAGATTGTCCTGGATACACTTTGAGAGCACAGACATTATGGGAATCTCTCTAAGTGTCAGTTTTGGATTCAGGAAGACCAATTTCTTGGACACGTCATCTTAGAGGTATGAGTTATATTATATCTGGTTAATATCGGGGCGGTTCATGCTTGGGATCCACCTAGGGCCGTGATTGAGGTGCATAGCTTCTTGGGGTTGGTTGGTTACTATCGGAGGTTCGTACAAAAATTTTCCTGAGTAGCATAACCCTTATCATCAATGAATTGGAGGGGACAACCATCCGTTATGATAAAGAAATGTCAGCTGATTTTCCAAGAGCTGAGGTGGAGGTTGACGATTGAGGCCAATCCCTAGACTACCGGAAGAGAACGTTGGGTATGTAGTTTAATAGGACACAATAGGAACTGAACTAGTTTGTTTCTTGTTGCATGAGAAAGTAGTGACTGACAACAACTCATGACAGTTGAGAGAAAATGAGCAGAACTACGCGACCCATGACCTGGACATAGACACAATGGTCCTTTCCTCGAAGATGAGGTCACACTACCTGATGCGTGAACATTTCATGGTTTACTCTGACTAGAAGAGTCACATGTATATATTCTATTATAATGACATAATTATTGGACATCGACGATGTCTAGAGTTCCTTCAAGACAATGAGTTTGAGATAATCTATATTCCTAGAATGGGGAACTTGGTGGAAAATGCTCTTAATAGGAGGACAAGTTTGTAGTTTTTGAGTGAGTTGACAAAGTAGTTGGCTATGATAAATATATCAATTATGGATGATGATGAAGCTTCTTACCATCAGTTGATGTCTATTACTCTCCCACTATTACAATGTGTCAGGGAGGCATAGCTGGTTGATGTTTAATTCGAGCCCCGATGTGCTCAGTTATCCTCAGGATGGGCTCCTGATGGGGTTTTGATAGGTGGGGAGCATATCATCCATTTCAGACGGTGCACATTAGTGCTAGTAATGTTTCTAGATGTGGTATTGAGGGATTTCCATACATCCCCTATAGTGTTACATCTTGTAGTGGTGATGATGTACCAGGACATCCAACCGCGGTACTGGTGGCCGGGGATGAAGAAAGGGTTGGCTGAGTTCATTTCACGATGCCTCACTTGTCCACACGTGAATGCTGAACATCAAGTTCAAATAGGATTATCCTAGTCACTCGAGGTACTAGAGTGGAATTTGGATGGTATCTTTGTTGGATTTGTGATGGGGACACCATGTACATCTAGTGGCTATGACTCTATTTGGTTAATCATTGAATAACTCACTATGTTGTCTCACTTCCTACCCATCCGACTATATGGACTAATAGTGGGATTGGGACACCCTTATGTGCAAGAGACAGTCCTGCATCACGTGGTGACTTCAAAAATCATCTCAGTTTTTGATGCTCTCATTATATCCCATCCATGGAGGGGATTACATGAGGTGTTCAGGACGCTGCTATGTCTGAGTATAAATTTTCATCCCCATATAGACGGTTAGATAGAGAAGACCATGCAGACCTTGGACGATATGATACGTGCATGAATCTTGGATTTTAGTCGCATTTGGGAGGACCAAAATCCACTGGTGGAGTTTTAATATAACAAAAACTATCACTCCACCACTATCATGGAATCGTTTCTGGCTCCGTACAGATATCCTTACAAATCACCCATATGCTAGACAGGCCCAGGGGAGTCTGAACACATGGGTCCAGAGAAAGTACGGGCTACAAATGAGAAGGTGAATACCATCTAGGAGAGGATATGGAATACATAGAGCAGGAATAAGTCATATAATGACAGATGATAGGTACCATTGGAGTTTGAGCAGGGAGATCGTGTATTCCTTTAGGTCGCACCCCAAATAGAATTTTCATAGATTTGTTTTGGGAGGAAATCTATATTTGGGTTTCATCATACCTTTTCAGATCATTAACAGAGTTGGTGAGGTGGAAGACCTCTTATCTCATCTCACATAGATTCACCAGGTGCATGATGTTTTCCAATTGTCGCAGCTAAGGAGGTATGGGAATTGTCCACCACACGTCATCGACTATGGGTAATTAGACATTGATGATGGGGAATCTTTTGAAGAGTTCCATGTTGTGATAGAGTTTTGACATGAGTGGGTCCTATGTGGGTGGTTAATTCCTCTAGTGCATGTTCGGTGGTGACACTAGAATGTTCAGGAGAGAACATGGGAGTGGGAGGCTCAAATTAATTCTCAGTACCCCCATTAGTTTGATTTGGTTTTTTGGCTTTTAGGGACATAAATCCCTAAGGTGGGGAGAATTCAATGTCTCATAAATTCCCTGTGATTTTTTTTAAATTATATGGAAATATTTTGATACCACAGGCTTTTATGACACATTATTTTGTGGCTCGGAAAGACTGGAACATAATTTTGAACATTTTTAAGCTACATTTAGTAAGTGTGCGAGTAGGATACTAAAAATTTTGAACCATTACTTGGATAAAAAATACGAGGTCATTGTTCAACTCATAATGCCATGATTCACCTAGTAATGAATTAACCTCAACTGAAAAGGGCCGAGTGAAAATGTTATTTTTCATACATTTCCAAAAATAATAAAATAACATTATTTGTTATTTTATTTAGTTTTCACACAGTTTAGCGGTGGATGTGGAAACAACGATTCAATGAAGTTGATCATTATTGGAGGGTAATTAATGGATTGTTTGTAACTGCGACGCATTTATCATAATGGATCATTAAACATGGATCATTAAATGTGTCTCATTAATGAGTGTCAATAATAATCACAATGTTCCTAAACATATTTATTTTAATATTCAAACATGTTGGTGTTGGAGGATTAACAAACATAGGGAATATCTGAAAAATAACTAGAGGAATATCTATCCATCATTGAATAATGAACATAGAGAATATTGTTGGATGAACAAATCCAGAGGTCAGCGAGCGGTGACGAACTCCAACGATCAATGATCGATAATGACACAGAACTCTTTCTTCATCCTTAGCATATCCAACATGTCCATGTAGGTGTATAATTTTGATTTCATCATCCCTGTTCATATTATAGAAAGGGAAAATGTGGATCAACCCATAGATAGGTTGATCTATGAATCATGCATTTTTGTAGAAGGGAAATTTCTTTTGGGATTTTTGTTATCCGGGAATTGAAATTACCATATTTTTGTTTAAATTGGAATCCCTTGACCTCCCATGTTTATAAACATCTAACGCGGAGGGCACGTGCGTACACGAACAAGGAACGAACACCTCCGTCATGTTTGTTCATTGTGGTTTCACACTCAAAATGGAGGCAAGGAATGTTTGAGACCATCACAGTGATGGAGGTGACCCAAGTGGACCATAGGCATAGATCGATCGGAAAATTGACAATTAAGGAAACTACAGTGGCCCACGGATGGGGCCGCTGGTGCGACACCATCCACTGCCACAGCTGAAGAGGTTGTCGGACCTTGCTATCCATGCTAGTGGATAGATGTGCTCCCTTCAACGCACCCTGATGGTAGGAGGCCGCATTATTCGTGGGGTGATGTGGTTCCAGACAGGCATCCCAGGGAGGAACGGTCATCGTCTAGGCTGTCCGAGATCTTCAACAAGTTTTAGTTTCCTGATCATGATAGAACTAGCCCCACGTGGCCGCATGGATAGTGGGGGTTGGACACAGTAGCCATCCACATCTCATCCATGCGTTGCACCACCATCCTACACTGTGTGGGCTAGACCCATGGACTAGTAGTTCAGACTAGTTCTGGTGGGACAAATCTGCACCCATCGGACTAGGTTTAGGGGGTACCACTAGCTAGGCCAGACCAGACCGACCCATACCAAAACATGGTCAGGTCAATTCTATTGAATTAATCTGGGGTATGTGGGACCCCCACGAATGGTTGGTCGGGTCTGTCCGACCAGGTTGGACCGAACCCTAGACATAATCCGTCCTGGGTTACAAAAAAACCTATATATTGCAAACAACGCGTCTGAGTGATGAGATTTTTGTGGTGATGGGACCCACTCAATGAGGCAGATCTTTTTGAATTCCCTAATGAGTATTTCATTGATGTTGAGATGTGATGACTGGATATGTGTGCGGTTCTCCTAGGTGCACAATGTATAGAAACCTACCATTGGTTGAGAACTGAGGACTGCTGACTTTTGAATCTATGAGACTCAACTATGGCCAATTAGGATGCAACTATGTGTGACATCGTTGGCCCATCGTGGGAATCATTTCAGTGTGACTTTTCAGGACCATGGTAGGTGACATGGTGGAGTACCTCAGTTGGCCAAGATTAGTGGGAAGAAAATCTTGTGACTTTACAGGCACATGTTACATGATGAGGAGGAGTACCTAAGCAGTCCATGGTTAGTGGGAAGCACTTATATGTGAATTATCTGGCCTAATTTACTTGATCGAGGAGGGGTTCTTCAGAATCTAAGGTATTCAATGATTTTACCAATGATTCATCTGTCACTACCCTAAATGTATACCTTCTATGACATGTCATGCATTTCACGTATTAATTTGAGGATCGTTTTGTGGACATTAATTATTGTTTTGGGGTCCCTAATTATTATGTTGTTACACACCCATGCACGAGCTTCACCCACCCATGTTGTGTCTAGTTCATATTTTCGACATTTTGACATAGAATTTTGTCGACCGAGACCTGGAGGTTCTCAGGGATATGGGACTAATGGATGCTACGATGGTTGACTTGGTGGCCTAGGGCAAGGTGGGGCCTAGTATTATTGGGTGGATAGAATATTCTTTTTCCGATTCTAGTAGCTACACTACCCTCATGATAAGGTGGGGTTTTCTTCAAATTTCCATCAGAGTTTCATTTGAGTACTTTTCTTTTTTCGGTTCTTTCATTGGGTTTGTATTCTGGATCACATTTATTAGATGTACTCAACTCTTTTAGTGATACCTGCTTCATTGGTTAGTGTGTAGAACATGGATGGGCATCTGTGTGTATATTGGAACATAGGAAAAGGCCACCCACTTTCAGGTTTATACCTTCGGCACTAGTCGCCAGCCCCTGGCCATTAGATGACGGGCTGGGGGTAGTCACGACATATGCCTCAGGGGATGGGTAGTGACATAATTTTTAAAAATAAATGAATCTCATTGACTTTCTCCAAATAATATTCTTCTATCTTTTAAAAAAAATTATAGAAAGGAATATTTGTTTTATATACACGGCATGAACAAAATATCCTACCATCATGACCACTCAATGTTTTGAACAATCCATTAATATTGAACAAGCATAATTTTAAAATAATCAAAAATATTTTGGTTTTTAATATTTCCTAGAAGTGATATTAGAATTTAAATTGTATTTTTCTAAGATATATTCTAGAAAAATTTTAAATTAATTTTCACCTAAGATAATATCCTTTTATGTCAAATGCGATTTATTTGGGATGGGAACAAATGATAACATACTTATTATTTCTTTTGATGGATCATAATTATGATTATGATATATTAATGAAACCCATTTATTAATAATATTTTATTATATGTTGAAATTATGAAAATTTTATCAAACATGATTCATTTCCATTGGTTATAATATATGATTAATGTATTATGATCATCTGGAATACATACATATGTTTTTCAGTTTGATATCGGTGGGTCTGGATTATATATACCTAAAATACGTTAGGAAAATATTGATATCACATGATATAATAAGGTCATGAATTGGGAGTTAACATAGTACAATAAGGGACTTTATCTTATAAAATATTATTTGGAGTAAACATTGACTAAGGATATGATGACATGATATGTGATTAAATTCCACTATAATAGTCTTGGAAAATAATCATTAGTAATGATATTGTTTCTATGATTATATACATTCAGAAAGAAAAATCATAGTACAATGTTATGATCTCATGGATATGTTTCACTAATTCCATTATGATTCATGTCATATAAAATATCATGCTTTATTCTATAACTCAATATCACGATCATGGATTTGTTGGGTATGGTTTAAAATTTTTAATATCATGTTCTCATAACATTATTATCATGTTATGTTTATGTGAACATTGATTTCTCCATTTTTGACCCTATTTTTCATATTATCTTACCCTTTCTTATGAATCCTTTCGATTGTTAATGAACAAAGGTGTTAAAGTACCATGTATGAAATAATGGTGCATGTTTTGATGAACATAGGGGTAGATGATGTAGATATATTATGAAAATGAATGTATTTGTACATGTATCTAGAGATACAAACCAATGTGATTTTGGTGTGGATCATAATGTGATGTAATGATTTTTTATATATTATGATGTAGTATATATGTATCAAATTTGTGGGTCTCTATAGTTAGTATCAGAAAAATGTTTAGTTACCATTGGAAACTACGATGTGGAATATTTAGTGAGAACCCTTAGGATAATATTTTCTATAGGATAACATCATATGTTATGGAAAAGAAAATAGTCTGTTTTTCCGGGAGAAACATCCTTATAAGGTTACTAGTTGTGGATGTGGCTTGGAACTGACGAATCTTGCGGTAATAAACCCAAATGTAGTTATTTTAGTATTTCTTTGTCATTATTCTGATTCACAGTGAGTATACCCTTACTATTAACATGGTTTGACACTCCATGGGGATATTCAAGGGTTATTTAAAAATTTATTAAATAATAATAATAAATGATTTCAATAGATGATGATCATGGGTTACAATGTTTAAAGGTAAAGTGTCATAAATTTAAACAAAAGTGTCATGATATATATATATATTATAAATGTTTTTTCTTCATTATGTGGTTTCCCACTATGATTATTGTTTCTCACACAATTTTTTTTGTTTTAGTCAATGGTTTGAAGAGGAGAAATTTTTTTAATTTGGAATGTGATGGCAAATGGAATCATTGTCTTTATGGGAATCCATGTGAAGTGGGATTTGGAATGTGAAAAAATGTGATTATAATTAATCATCTATCTAGTTATATAGTTAACAATATCACCTTGTGTGAGTTTAGGGAGAAACCTAATAAATGAAAATTTATATTTTTTAAGACCATTTATGGAAGAAAATTTATACTAAAAAATGATGAGTATGTTGGAGAACGAGCATTGGGAAATTTTTATGGGGAATGAAGAATATGTTTTAAATGTGGAAAATAAAGGAATAGATTATGTAATTATTGATAAAAAATGAAGAGTAAAAAATAGGGATGTAATTATCATCATAAGTATAGATTTATGCTTCAATTTCTTACATGTGGGGAGAATGGTAATTATATAAGTCAATTCCCTAATCTGAGGTATAACTCCTATGAAAAAGAAGGACCTATGCTTTCTCATTAATTAAAGATGAAAATTCGACGTTTCTATGTACTAGTATATTTGAATTAGTTTATATATGTGTTTTATCAATGATATTATGGTCATAAAAGATTTCAATCACAAAAGGATTATTCTAAATGATTTTGTTATTATGTATTTTTAAACATATATTTAATGATACTGATAACCTAGAAAATTAATTTAAGGGTAAAGAGATTTTTTATGGTAAACACATGGTTTTGTTATTGATAAACCTTAAAAAGAATACAATAATAGCCTATATATCCCCAAAAAACTATTAACCACGTCTTTAGGCAACAATCACAATAGGTTTTTCTCTAATAGGAAAGATAATAAAAAATATAATATAGTCATTACAAATTTTTAATAGATCTAAAATAAAAATTTTATTGGAAATAACATGGGATTCATTACAACTCTAAAATGTTGTTTAAGGAACTGCATCAATCTATAAATTAAATTTTTTATGAACCAAGATACCATCACATGGATCTTCTTCAACAGGTCAAGATTCCTTCAGGTCATCTTTTGTAGATTTCACTAGAGGTCCTCTAGAAAAAAATATTAAACTCTATTTCATTCATAAAATCTATGCCAAAAAAAACTAAGTGTTATCTCCAAATCCATCAAGGGTGAAAGGCATGTCCACCATTATCATCACCAAAAAGTGGTAATAATGATCATATATAGATATATTGAATTTGGTCGATGCATTTCACTAAATGATATACTTATATAATATTTTTAAAAATGGACACTATCTCTCCTATAGTTTACAACGATTTCATGATGAAAACCTAATACTTTGTGCTTCATGAGACTCATCCATCTCTCTTAGAGAAGCTGCTAGCACCCTTATGAGGGAAATCTATATACTCTATGTGATTTCCAGATCCAAAGATATTGTAATCTCTTATTGAATGGATGTTTTTTCTTTCTACCATGATGATCATCATCAATAATACATCATTAGGTATTAAATATTAATCATACCTCCTCTGTAATCTAAGCACAAATATTTTATGCTTTTAGTTTATATTACACACTGGTATTATTGATTATATATTGTATACTAATAATTTATTATTCCACCATATCCATATGATGGACATAGAAAACCGAATTGTGCTGTCAATGTAAGGCTTCATTGATATATAAATATGTTTATTTTACAATTCAATGAAGAACAAATTACCTAAATATTAAAATAATATATTCAACTCTAAAAATAAATATGAAAATTCATATTCATATTTACTAATTAAATAAATATTTCATTTAATTTTTTACAGTTCATAATATTGATGATTATAAAATTGTTTTCTAAATTGTAATGAAATTCATATTATAGGGTGAACAAAAAAATTATCAGGCTTTATCAAATATATATTTTTATATTTATTACATTTATTTATGATAATAAATATGTATTTATTTTAATCATGATAATGAAAATTATTACTGGGTTTGATTATTTTTAAATTAATTTTAATTAATGGAATATATATTTTGAAATATTTAAAAAAATTATAGTACTGTTTTATAAATTAATTAACTATAATTTTTTTATGCATGAATTATAAATATTATTCTAATATGTATAGTTTTTGAAATGTTTATAAATAAAATTAATTTTTATTTTGAGAATATTATAATTTTTAAATAGTTTAAATTAGTTATTTATAAATAGTTTATAATTAATTATATGAATTTATATAAAACATTTATTAATAAACTATTATTTATATTATATACAAAAATTTAAAATACACTTTATCTAATTATATGGTCCTCCTTATGATTAAAAAATAAATTATTTAATAATAGATCGTAAGTGTAATTTAAAATGAGTTTAGAAAATACATATTTTAATGATTGATGATTAATTAAAAGAAATATTATTTTGAGAAACTATTTAAACCATATCCAAAATTTGTTTTATGATTAATTAAATATTTTTTAAAATAATATTTAAAAAATAGATATTTTGATTATATAGAATTCATTTATATGGTTAATAATATTATGAAGATGTTTATAATTAATATAATATCATATATTTTAAATATAATTACACTTATTGAAGTCATTTAAATTTCTATAATGATTGAGAATATTAAATTATTATATTCATAATTATAGAATGTTTTTGAAATTTATAAAAAGTTTTTACAAATTAATTAACGGTAAAATTTATATGGATAATGGATTAAAATTTTTTTATTCCATTTTTACAAATATTCCTTTAATATTATAGATTTAATAATAAGAATATGAAATGATGGGGATGTTCTTATAATATATTGATGAATATGATGGTGGAACATATTGAATCTTTGATTTCATGGATTTTACATGTAAGATTGAGATTGATATCCTTGAGGGGTGATATTATTATTTCTGTTTTGAGTGGTTACTTCTTTGTGAAAGAAAATAAAATAGCCTCATCATTGATGATTTATGTTTCTGTTTAGAAATGAAACTTCTTCTGGTATAATGATGTATATCAAAATCGATCCATCGAATAGTTGTACAACTATACCTCTTACTGTGGATTAAAATTCCATTTAGGAAATATTTCAGTTCATTCAACCTTTGGTCATTTTTAGACTGGTTCTACCATCTAGTTGTAAAACTTGGAATTCCCATGAACTTGTTAATCAATTCTAATTTTTTTCGGTTTATATGACATTAAATAAATCCATATGGGGATAGTGTATTTCCATTTACTCATCTCCTCTAATGAACTCATGAAGAAAGCATAGGTTTTGGTCTTATGACATTGATGTCGGGAATGGTGTGTCTCTAAATATGGGATCACAATTTCAATATAGTTGAGGTTATGAATTTGAAGCCCCATGTTTTTTTCTGAAAATTAATATGCCTTATTAGATTTTATGGCATTATAGAATTTTTTATGACGTTACTGCAACATTGGGTGTTCACGTCATAACAGATCAAACTGGTGAGGAAGCTATGTTGGGATTCTTTTCTTGGGTTTTCACTGAGGTGGACCTAAGAACCTCTCTGACTGAAAGGGTTGTTTTATAATATATGTATGAGGAAATATTCTTATGATTCAAATATGAGAATAATATAAAAACCTTTTTATGATGTTTGAAAATTAGACACACCAATGATCATTAACATGAGGACCTCTCATGCTCTTTCTGGTCAATGAAAGGGTATGACTATTACCATAACCACAATAGTAGAAATGAATCTAGAGGAGAGAAATAGGTAGTAATTTCGGCAACCATACTGTGGATAATTTATGTTGATACATAGGACGAGTGAACATTGAATTCCAATTTTTAAATTAAGACTAATATGGTGATCCTCAGTGTCATCATACTAAACTGGATGACCAGTCTACTATAATAGATGTAAATCAATTTATGAGTAGTGGTGATTATCATAAAAATAAATTATTGGGTCATGATTTTAATGTTATAAAGGGGAGGGATCTTGTAACTTATACTATATCCACAAAATGGGTTGGTTTTACAAATAATCAGATACCATTGGAAATCAGTCTACATATGAGTTGTGATGTTGGGTTCTAATGGATGATGAGAAATATGTTATCAGGATGTAGAAATATGCTGTAAAAAATATGATCATGTGGTGGATGATTAGGTAGCTGTGAATATTCACACTTCTAAGGATTTAGATGCATAATATTTTTTATCATTTGATTCTGGATGAGAAAATAATTTTTTCAACAAGATAATATGGAAAAAATTGGTTGTTGATACACCTTCACATACATATACTCAGAATGGAAACCAGACTGGTAAACAGAACACATATTTGAAAGTGGTTTGTTTTCCCATAGATGACCATGTAACAACTTCTTTGTTGGTTTAATCCAAGAATTCTCCATATAATTTTACTGATTTGGAGGTTTTTTCTAATCTCTCTACTGGTCTATCTCTAAATGACAGTTGGACCCATGAGGATGGTGATGAGATATCGCATGGTAAAGGTATTATCAATTCGAGATCATTTTTTCCACTTCAAGGAACTCTGATCATGAACAACATGATCCTCATGAATCTGATGGTACTCATAGCATGGATATAATGCCAACTTCAAAGTCTTTTTCTCTAGTTGACACACATAAGTAGTTTCCCCAAAAGAATGCTTCGGATGTAGTGAAAATGGAAGTATCATATGATATTTATTCTCATGAAGTACCTGATGCCAACTATATGAAGGATACCCTTACTAGTGAGGACAATCAGGATATAGCAGATGAACATACCTTGCATGAAAAAGAGACTGCTTTAAGAAAAAGAAAACAAATATTACTAATTGATGGTGAATCTTATGTGGTAATTTATGATCTTAATTATAAGAAGTAGTTTCTTATAGAGATGGGAAAATATAAATTGGTTATGGAAGAACCAGAAGGGATATGGAAATAACAAAAGTCTTTCTATTGGGGATTTTTTCCAAAAGGTCATTGATAGTGGGTGTCCATGTTGATTGGGCGGCTATGAAATTTGAAATGCAGTGAATGGTTATTTCTAGTTTTGGGGGATCTAAATTGAATGCCTCCTTGACCAAGTAGTAAACATAGATATTATTATTCTTGGGGTTGTAGTCATGTGTGTGGTCAGGGAATCTATTATAACACCATGGGGGATGATGAACATAATATTAGGAGAATAATTAGAAATTAAACATGCTCTTTGACTATTTTCAATAGGGTAGATATTCATTATCTAAACTTGTCTTATCATCTCTCTATTTCCCTGTTTTTTACATTAATATTGTTTCTCTCCCAAAAGTTTATTAAAATAAATTTACTAATATTTATTTCACATTAATATTATTCACATATGTTAAAAACCAAAATAAATTGTACTAAAACCAATTTAGCTAAAATTATATTGATTCTTTGTAATAATTAATTAATCATTATATTTAAGTATTATTAAAATAATTTGGAATATAGTTTACAAATCCCATAAATGGGGTCAAAATATAAAAGGATTATATATATATAATTAGGAAAAAATAATAATAAATTAATTTTAAATTCCTCAGTTTAAAATGGGACCATATTTAAATATTTTATTTAAACTTAATTAGAATATTTTTGATTATTGATTTGATAAACATTGTAAATAAAAAATAGAAATTTTATATAATAAATAAAATGGAAGAGTATATATTTAAATGAGTATAAAAGTGTTTATTTCCTAAATTATTGAATATCCTTAATCTCAGATAATTTAAACAATGGATCATAGTTATCTCTTATTAATGAATAGTTTATAAATAGTTGTCTCATGTTTAAATATTTGAATTGTTCATTTATTTAATGTTTATTTAATAGATTATTCATAGATAAAAATTTGTTAAATAATGAATGTTTATCTATTAGTTTAAATATTTAATTACTTATAGGGGATTTAAACTTTCATTACATGCTAAGAACAACTCAATAATATTTACTTTTCATTTACCGTGACCATGTTGTGTAATTGAAATAACTATATTAATTTTAATTATTGGTATTAATTTTTTATAAAAGTGTGTAGCTATATTATGAATTAAAATCTTTATTCACTAGTTTCTCCTAGGGGAGAGGGACATGGGGTTGGACCAATTACTAGCCTAAATGATTATGAATTTTCATAAAAAGATAAATTTTTGTGGATCTATATTAATGTGAGCTTACTCAGGTTAGGATTTCCAATATCATATATCATTATGTTTTTACATGAAGAGTTCATGTATACTATATATATGAACCATTCAGACATTTATCAATTGGTAATAATTCAATTTTTTCCTTAGTAACACAAATTGTGGGTTCTATATATAGTATTACATTAACTCGTTGTAAACATTTTTATTTGGTTATTAGAATAGAGATTCTAAAACTGAAATCATTTGAAGCATTCTAAGAAAAATAGGAAAAAAATTAGAAGATAATCATTATATAAGATATAATAATTATGATTTTTAAATTCATTTGATGTATCTTAAATCATTTAGATATTAACCCCCAAAAAACATGTTGTGTGGGATTCCTTCCTATGAGACACTTTTGATGAACATTATTATCCAACTGTGTATTTTTGTTCCATAGTTGTGATACCAGGAATTTTTTTATATGTTTAAAAATTATTATGTATTTATAAATTATGATACATGATAATTTTTCGACATACCAGGGTGCCCCTTTATTAATTTAGAGTCATCTTTTTTTTTAAGTTTTCATTGGATTACAAATGTTGTGAAATCCTAGAAGCTAGAAGACCATGGGAAAAGAGTATATATATATAATGGATTTTGTTAAATATTTATCCACTCACCTATCCCTGAATTAGAATAGTTTTTATTGGGATGATTTTTAATAAAAATAACTATGATATGAGATAAATGTTTACTTCCATATGAAATAGTGAATGATCTAGAGGGGGTGAGTGAACAAGATTAAATTTTTTTAATGATATGAATTAATTATATAAATTAATTATCTAGTTAATTAATTAGAAATTAAATTAAATGGATTAGTAATGTTTTATCACATCTATTTTTTAGTAGTATAGTCCAACGTGGACATACGTTGCTATTACACCTCACTAATCCTAGAGAGATGTATTGTACCTTATGAAGCTAATTTATTTTGATGTAATAAAAAACTATAATCCATATTTTCATTAGGAGGTCCAACTAGAAACGCTATATTTTTTATGTGATCTATAACCCTGTAAAATATATTTAGACAGTAGAAGTCAGAACCTAAATGGATCTAATATTAGAATCTGGGAGTCACCGCCCAAATAGTTCTATATTTAGAATCCATTAGTAACAACATGAAGGGTCTTGAATTTAGAATCTACGAGTAAAAAACTAAGAGAGAAAATGAATATGTTTTGGAAACTTATAATAAAATTTATTATAGATTTAGAAGTGAGAGAAACAATTAATGGTGAACTAAATAGAACTATTAAAATGAAGTCGTAGAAGACTAATGATTCACAAATACCAGTCATTGATTAGTAGATAAAAATGTATCATCCAGAAATTAGTAGTCAAATATTGTTTTTACCCTTGAGTGATTTCAAAATAAGAGACAATGATCACATAGGGCATTACATATTTTAATAACACATGAAAATATGAATTTTGAAAGCTCATGTCAAAGGAGTTCATCGTAGAAAAGAAAATCAGTGTATTATAACTTGTGTTGTTCATATCATCCTTGAATTAGTTTTGGATACATTTAAATAGGATATGTAAATATAAAATTCTATTTTCCAACATTGGGAAACAACTAATATTCAAACATCTTAATTATATATAGAGATATAAAATTATCATTATAAATTTATCATAACATGAATCATTTGAATTAAAAACAAAGTGAATAATTAAAAGAATATTTAAATCATCATTACACAAACAAAAATATCTTGATAATAATAGCTTAATAAAAACTCAAAAATATCACATAGGTAATTTCTATAAAATTCTATCTTGAATATTAAAAAACACATTTCATAATTAGGAATGTATGTTTTTATTCAAAATTTAATGACACTACAGTAATAGTTAGAAGTAAATTTGATTAATTTTATTTACCAAATATTTATATTTAAATGAATAAATGAAATAAAAAATTCATAAATAATGAATTTCAGAATTATAAAAATACCATGTTTTAGTATAATATAAAAAAATAATAGATATAGACTCCTTTTAAAATATTTCAAAAATACACTAAAAATTATTATCATGTTTTCTATATTGTTAATATGAAATTATAAATTAATAAAATCAATTAAAAAATTTAATTTAATAATTCAATAAATAAAATTATCAAAATAATTTTAAAATATTGTATTATTGAAATATCCATATTTTTATAAAACTAGAAGTGTTAAACTCACATTTAGTTCCTAGATAGAGAGAGGTATATATTATGTGGTCAATTGAAATTTGGTTCCATCATGACATGCAGTTTGTCTGTATAATAAATAGTCTGTCTATTTATTGATGCACAAACTATGTGGTTGTGTGTTCGATTAAATGTTCCACATTTATTTTCTAAACATACTACATGAAAATAATATTATTGAAATACAAATTCAAAAACATTGAATATTAATTGAATAAGAATTTATGAAATCAATGAGTGACCAGAAATCTCTGTATAAGGATGATGTTGTATTATTATTCAAAAATAATGTCATGAGAGAATGCTATTGGGAAGACATGGTTTTACATATTTCTATAGGATTGAATGCTATATTCGGGTCTTCATAATGATTATGAATTTGGTAGATTGTGGGTACATCGATTTGGCAGTGGGAAATCTCTATGTAGCATCATACGCAAGGTGAGTGCGACAAGATATTGGATTCATTATAGGAAAAAAATTCAAATTCGTTAGAATCAGGCTTAACATATCTGGTATATCATATACTAGTAGTAAAATTCTTGTTGATTAAGTGTTCACCATACAGTAGATTTGTAGAGACCCGTATCTTGAAGTACATTTACATTACATTACATTTGCGGAATACTTTTTACATAACAAAAACACACACACAAGGATTGTAATAGTTTAATGTCTTTGGAAACTCGAAGTATAATCTTATAATCCTGGTGAAAGATCTTCAACATCTCCCATAAAGATCTTCCCTTTTTTTATACCTAAAACCTTTCTTTATATCCTGGGGAAAAGTAAACATAAAAGGGTGAGATCAAATTCTCAGTAAGGGTAAACAAAAGAAATATCAATCACATCATATTCATAAGAACATAACATTTTGGAAATCTTATCCTGCAAAAGAGAGCATAATTTCATAACATGGGATAAATCATAGTAGTGAAATGAAATCCCAATAATCATAACTTAAAACATGAAACATTGTGTCATACACACATAATCATATAGAATCATTTCTTGTTAGTCAAGACTCATTGCCAAGACTATCTTAGTGGACAAAGTCCCTTTCTGAACCGAGTCACCCTCGTTTCAGTCCTGTTTCACTGAACCGGTATAACCTACCATTCCATCCATGTCTATCTCATGAGATATAAAATCTTTACCCAATGCATTTGAGGGAGATATAGGTCCCACCAATCTCATAATGATACCATTCTTATGTGTGCCACAAAATCATAAATCATACATCATTTCATAACCCATGTAATAAAAATGGGAATCTTTAACATCGTGACATCATAAAACAACTCATATAAGATAAAGGAATTCATAAAAATAATTCCATCACAACATAATCAAATCAATGTAATAATAGGGATAGAAACAGAACCCTTTATTTTCTTAGATGGAAAATAATTTTGATAAAACACTTGAACTCCATTCTTGAGGAAAATATCCTTTCTTCATGAAAAACTCTTTTCCTTTCATAACATGTCATACAATTATAAACTAAAAGAATTTGATTAAAAATAAACTTGAAAACTTGTAAAGGAAGCTTCATGGAAATACTGTTATAAAAATCCATTCATGTCGTATAAGTTAAAAAAACATTCTTCTCATACTTTTGTCAAAAAAGTCAAAAAAAGTACCTCGTACGAAACATGGATGTGGATGATAAAATACACCCCAGTAAATACCAAAGTATAAACAATCTCGGATAAAAATGAGATTGTGATATTTCCCTTACCTTAGTTACGATTTGCTTTGTAAGTGTCCGAACCTCCTGTATAATGATTTAAATAATGTCATTTACTTATTACAGAATCATATTCATTGTTATGATATCATATATGGTTCACTTATGAATTTATATTACCCGTTCTTTTGTAAATTCCATGTTAAAGAGTGTTTTGGGTAAAATTGTTTCATTTATCGTCGGTGTTTAGAATTGTTGTTCTTGACATTATTATTACTTATATCATGATTTACATACTTCCAGAATATAAAATATGATTTATATATCATATATATTCAGTATATATATATATAATAGATAGATAAATGAAATGAAACACACCGTTCATGGAGACGGTAGTTCGTACATACGCATGAACTCTGTTTTCCTTTCCTTATTGTCTTGAATGGAAGTAAGTAGATGAAATATATATATACATAAATACAGTAGATTTACCATGTCATATATTTCATGATAACTTATTATATATACTTTATAATCATTCATGAATGGTTAAAGTGGATAATGAATCTCATCGCGTCGTGGAGACGGTAGTCCGTACGTACGCACAAGTGATGATATCGTTCTCATGATCATGGGACTGTATTGGAGTGTATGTAGAATATTTCATAATCAATATAACTTTATAATAGTCATATATAGTCATTATTTACACCATTATACCCATCCAAGTAAGTTAGTGGTGGAAAATAGATTACACCACGGCGTGGAGACAATATTCCGTACGTACGCACGCGCGATGATTTCTTTTTCCGTAGGATGGATAGATGGTAAAATAGGGTTGTTTCATACTTATAATAAATATCAGTATATGAGCGATACTGATGTTATTACTTCACAATGAAACAACTAATGAAGAAGAAGTGGATGAAGAAATAAAGATGAATGAATCGATAACGGACATTACCTCTTCTTTGTAGTGCTTCTTTTAGACCTTCTTTTAGGGCACTAAAATTGGTCTTTGAGGAAGACCAGAACCTCTAGGATGTTTCTAGGGAAGTGTAGAAGATAATTTGGCAGGGGTTGGCCGAGCTTCAATGCTCAATGTTGTGTGAGGAAGAGAGGGAGGAGGTGCCCTTTTATAAGGGAGGAGAGGGGCACCTTTGGAATAACTAAAACTATTATTTTATTATAAAGTCAAGTTCGTATTTAAATAGCTCCAAATTGATATATTTCTAAGCTAAGGTGGGGATGGGTCTAAATAATCTCATCCAATAGAATTTAGACAAGTTTAGGTTCCTATTTTAACCTTATCATTTAGATTTAACATTAAGTTAAATAATTTTACTTTTACCGTGTCTTCTTGTGTTCTTACACTATAAGGTTAATAAACATACTATAATAAGACAAACGAACCCCAAGTTGATTATTATTAATATATATAACCTTATCTAAGTCATTTGGCCGATCCATAGATTTTTAGGAATAAAATAACAATTAATAATATAATATTTGTTTTAAAAACTATTTTATGTCAATTTTGACACTATTTAGTAATTGATTTTTGTGAAAATCCTAACAGAATGATAAGTTCTAAAAAAGTTAATTAAATCAATACTAACATGTCATATTAACCTAAAAATTTAGTGGAATTCACAAAAAGTCTCAAATTATATTTATTTGAGTATTTATAACATCAATTATGTCAATATTTCAATAATAAGATAATTACTGCATCATCGTTGTGTCATAAATAAATTAAATTATTTAATGTCTAAAAATTAAAAATAAAATACCATTATGTAGGAAATCTTTTTATATTCCTAATGAATATTTATAGTCGAATTTATCTTGTGTATAACCGTATATTAAAAATGTTTTATTAAATAAACTTTGATTTTAACTCTTTTAACTCTTCTTTGAATTAAATAATAATAAATGTCCTAATCTAATCCAAGTGGGCCTAAATGGTAATATTTTATTCCTAAGCTTGTTTTTTGTCGAATTACACTTATCCAATAGAATTTGGACATGTTTTGTGGTAATAATAATATCATTTTTACCCTTAATTACCCTATTTACTTTAAACCGTGGTAAATAAAAGTAAAAAGTTACTATTAACCAAAAATTATTTTCATCTCATTCGACCACATTTTACATACTGACATCAACCGTGTTTCTCGGATTTTTAAAATTCCACTCACAGAAGCGGTAAAATTAAGTTTTATGAACAATTCAGTTTTTTAACTACCACTTAGTGGTTTCACTATTCATCAAAAATTGAAAGTTTTCAGAAAAATACCAAAAATTAGGCCTCAGATATATTTGATATTATGAACTCAAAAATGATTTCTATTTTACCAAATTCAAAACATATCAGTCGCATTAATTAATTTAACAATTAATTCCCGTCGTGAAAACAAAAGACGTGTTTTTAAGAGATAATAACTATCAAAAGATTGACACTTGTTTATAACTGGTTTAAATTTGAAATTACATACAATGAACAACATTGTATTAAATTGTAAAAATATATTCTAAATATACTTTAAAACAACTCAAATTAATAATTTATCACTATTAATTATTTTGATTGAAAAAGTTGTTTTTAATTAAAATTTAGTAATTTTCACTATTCATCAAAATATGAAAGTTATCCGAAAATCAACAAAATTTCACCCTAAGCTAATTTCGATATTCCGAATCCATAAATGAAGTCCATTTTGAAGAATAAAATTTACAAAATTTCAAAAAGTGGTTATTACTATTCATAACGGCCAGTTTTAATAATATCTTAATAGCATATCGTTGTTTAGCGAAACTCGGTGTTGCGTACAACACACGCTATCGTGGAAGGTCGCGATTGCATGTAATTCAAGCCAGGTCAGAGATGTGTGTTGTGAAAGCTTCTTTTGGTGTAGCGTATAACACAAGACATTAATGAAATTAAAAAGAATATTTTTCATAAAATCTCGGGGTGTTACATTCTACCCCCCTTAAAATGAATTTCGCCCTCGAAATTCGTCGGGGTTATAAATGGTTTAATATTTGAAAGTTTATTTAATAGAAACCCACATCATAAAAAGGAATACCAAAACCAATCTTCAAAAACAAAAGTATGAAACGTAACGGTTACCCAAATAAACTAATCACTGGGTTTCCACATAGGTGAAAATATGGATATGGTAGAGAAATCTAACCATCATGTTCTGATGAAGAGTGGTAGAAAACATGGCTATGGAAAAGATAGCAATCACAAATCCATAAATTTTTGACGATCTAAGGTACCATCTGATTAATCAGATATAAGAGCACTAGGACAACATTTTTGGTTTTCAAGATCGTTTCCCTAAAGTTGAAGAATTTGAATTAGAATAAATACTTACTTTATTTTGGTACAATCTCACTGTTGTTCGTGCCTTGAACAATTTCCACTTCATCTCTTAAATAAATGAAGTTGAATTTGTTATTCGTGAAGTGTTAGTATGACATGTCATTCCATCTATCTCAAACAAAAGGTTAGCAAAAGTTATTAAATATACATAAGTCATTCTTTAGTGAGAATAATCATATATCGTTCCTAAAATGGACTTATACTTCACATATCATACCGCTTAATAAAATTAAACTAGTTTCTACTAAACAGGGACTTCATGTAGGCCAGTGGTAGGCGATAAAGGCCAGTCGCACTTCGGTTGTGGGTTCGATTCCCACGGCCTTGTCCGACGCGATGGGCTGTCGCCCGTCCTGTAGGTTGCCCTTTTTCTAAAACTATATTACTATAACATCCCATCAATAATATCGAAAACACTTCTATCCTTAAACAATATGAATTTATGTCCAACATAATCCATTCCAATCTTTAGGCTTATCCATAATACTGCAGTCCACTCTCATAACATAGTGAAAACGATTACCGGAGATTTAATACCATCGTTGATCCCCATATATCATAAGATATGTTTTGTTAGTCACATTCCAAACATTCAAAGTCCTTAATCATGTATTCTCTTGAATACCCATTGAACCGTAGTGAAAACATGAATGCAGTTAAAAGTTAACACCTTCCACATACCAAAATCCTCAAAATTCTATATACTCAAACCATGATATCACATAGTCCTTATATCAATCATGATCTCATGAATACTGTAAAACATTTCATTTTCTCGTTTTCCCTTCATTATGCGCATATCATCTTATTTCCAAAAATATCTCAATCACTTTGAATACCACATTAGACCAATACATAAATATTCCAATACTCCATGATACAACATTATTTTGGAATCCCATTACATAAACACTTAATCATTCCACCACATCGTTGTCATATTCAACATCGCCAATAGTGATCGCATGTGACTTCCCGTTGTCCATTGTCTTAAGCGGTTTCTCATGTCGATCATCACTAACCCTTGGATTAGGGCATTTATTAGCATAATGCCCCATTTCCTTGCACATTAAGCATTGAAGTGTTGGTGTTGCGTTCTCTGCAGTGTTTGCTTTATTCACATCATTAGAAACCCTTTTTACATTACCTCGACACTCAGCTACTTGATGACCTTCTTTTCCACAGTTAAAACATTTTCTAGTCCCTTTAAGACAATATCCACCATGCTTCTTTCCACACTTTGTTCATAAGGAAACATTCATCTTCTTTTCACCATTATTCCGAGATTTCTCCTTGAACTCCATATTTCATTTCTTTTCAAAACCATGAGATGGATATGTAACACCAACTTCCATTTCTACCTTGATAGCACAACACAAAATTTCTTCATAGCTACTGAAGTCTCTTATAGCTAATGCCCTTCGAAGAATTTGTTTTAAGCCACTGAAAAATCGATCAACTTTACTTTCAGGTTGGATGATAATGCCAGATGCATACCTTGAAAGTCTTGTAAAATTCTCTTCGTATATACCAACAGATTCATCATCCTTTTGCTTTAGATCGAGAAACTACTTCTCAATCTTTGTTCGAAGAATACGAGGGATGTACTTATTGAAAAATAAATTCTTGAACTCGTCCCATTCCATGGACTCAATTTCATCTCTTGGCCCCGTACTCTTGATAATATTCCACCATTGATCAACTTCACCTTCCAAACGATATATTGCTAATATGACTTTATCATGTTCAGAACATTGATGAACTAAAAATATCTTTTCAGTGGTACTGATCCATTGTTCAGCAACAAGTGGATTAGAATTCCCACTGAAAGAAGGTGGACGTTGCCTCATGAAGGACTTAATAGAATATTGTTCCCTTCTCTGCTCATTTGGAAGTCCAGAATGATTCATAGCTTGTGTAAGTATAGCAATAAGATTTTTCACTCCATCTCCCATAACATTTGTTTGTTCAGGAGGACAATCATTGCATTGCCCATTGCATTGATCAACACGGTTCCTTTGGGTTCCAGCCATCATCTAAAACCCAAATAGAATAGTGTGAGAGGAAAAAATCATAATAAAGGGGGAGTAACTTCAATATCTAACATCTTAGGTTAAATTCTAAGATCGTTACCGTAGTTCTAGGACTATATAATATATGTATACCTATCCTTAGGGACATCCCTAGACATACCTTAGAAATATCTCTAGGGATCTCACTAATGTTTTCGCGTCCTAGTTTCCAAAGGTTTACTAAACATTTCCTCTGATACCAACTGTAGAGACCCGTATCTTGACGTACATTTACATTACATTACATTTGCGGAATACTTAGTACATAACAAAGAAACACACACAAGGATCATAATAGTTTAGTGTCTTTGGAAACTCGGAGTATAATCTTCTAATCCTGGTGAAAGATCATCAACATCTCCCATAAAGATCTTCCCTTTTTTATTATACCTAAAACCTTTCTTTATATCCTGGGGAAAAGTAAACATAAAAGAGTGAGATAAAATTCTCAGTAAGGGTAAACAAAAGAAATATCAATAACATCATATTCATAAGAACATAACATTTTGGAAATATTAAACTGCAAAAGAGAGCATAATTTCATAACATGGGATAAATCATAGTAGTGAAATGGAATACCAATAATCATAACTTAAAACATGAAACATTGTGGCATACAGACATATTCATATAGAATCATTTCTTGTTAGTCAAGACTCATTGCCAAGACTATCTTAGTGGACAAAGTCCCGTTCTGATCCGAGTCACCCTCGTTTCAGTCCTATTTCACTGAACCGGTATAACCTACCATTCCAGCCATGTCTATCTCATGAGATATAAAATCTTTACCCAATGAATTGGATGAAGACATAGGTCCCACCCATCTCATAATGATACCATTCTTATGTGTGCCACAAAATCATAAATCATACATCATTTCATAACCCATGTAATAAAAATGGGAATCTTTAACATCGTGACATCATAAAACAACTCATATAAGATAATGGAATTCATAAAAATAATTCCATCACAACATAATCAAATCAATGTAATAATAGGGATAGAAACAGAACACTTTATTTTCTTAGATGGAAAATAATTTTGATAAAACACTTGAACTCCATTCTTGAGGAAAATATCCTTTCTTCTTCAAAAACACTTTTCCTTTCATAACATGTCATACAATTATAAACTAAAAGAATTTGATTAAAAATGAACTTGAAAACTTGTAAAGGAAGCTTCTTGAAAATACTGTTTTAAAAATCCATTCATGCCGTATAAGTTAAAAAAACATTCTTCTCGTACTTTTGTCGGAAATGTCAAAAAAAGTACCTCGTATGAAAAACGAAAAAAGATTCCTTTCATATCTTTTAATAAAAACTCACCGAAGGGTAAAATAAGAATTAAACAATTATAGGTTGATGGAAATAAAATTACATATTGAATAAACATGGATGTGGATGATAAAATACACCCTAGTAAATACCAAAGTATAAACAATCTCGGATAAAAATAAGATTGTGATATTTCCCTTACCTTAGGTCCGATTTGCTTCGGAAGTGTCCGAACCTCCTGTATAATGATTTAAATAATGTCATTTACTTATTACAGAATCATATTCATTGTTATGATATCATATATGGTTCACTTAGGACTTTATATTACCCATTCATTTGTAAATTCCATGTTAAAGAGTGTTTTGGGTAAAATTGTTTCATTTATCGTAGGTGTTTGGACATATTGTTCTTGACATTATTATTACTTATATCATGATTTACATACTTACAGAATATAAAATATGATTTATATATCATATATATTCAGTATATATATATATAATAGATAGATAAATGAAATGAAACACACCGTTCATGGAGATGGTAGTCCGTACATACGCATGAACGCTGTTTTCCTTTCCTTGTTGTCTTGAATGGAAGTAAGTAGATGAAATATATATATATACAAAAATACAGTAGATTTACCATGTCATATATTTCATGATTACTTATTATATATACTTTATAAGCATTCATGAATGGTTAAAGTGGAGAATGAATCTCATCGCGTCGTGGAGACGGTAGTCCGTACGTACGCACGAGTGATGACATCATTATCATGATCGTGGGACTGTATTGGAGTGTATGTATACTATTTCATAATCAATATCACTTTATAATAGTCATATATAGTCATTATTTACACCATTATACCCATCCAAGTATGTTAGTGGTGGAAAATAGATTACACCACGGCGTGGAGACGGTATTTCGTACGTACGCACGCGCGGTGATTTCATTTTCCGTAGGATGGATAGATGGTGAAATAGGGTTGTTTCATAATTATAATAACATATCAGTATATTAGTGATACTGATGTTATTAATTCATAATGAAAAAACTATAGAAGAAGAAGTGGAAGAAGAAATAAAGATGAAATAATCGGTAACAGACATTACCTCTTCTTTGAAATGCTTCTTTGAGACCTTCTTTTATGGCACTAAAATTGGTCTTTGAGAAATACCAGAACCTCTAGGATGTTTCTAGGGAAGTGGAGAAGAGAATTTGGCAGGGGTTTGCTGATCTTGAAGGCTCAATGTTGTGTGAGGAAGAGAGGGAGGAGGTGCCCTTTTATAAGGGAGGAGAGGGGCACCTTTGGAATAACTAAAACTATTATTTTATTATAAAGTCAAGTTCGGTTTTATATAGCTCCAAATTGATATATTTAGAATATAAGGTGGGTATGGGTCGAAATAATCTCATCCAATAGAATTTAGACAAGTTTAGGTTCCTATTTTAACCTTATCATTTAGATTTAACATTAAGTTAAATAATTTTACTTTTACCGTGTCTTATTGTGTTCTTACACTATAAGGTTCATAAACATACTATAAGAATCCAAAAGAACCCCAAGTTGTTTTTTATGAACATATATAACCTTATCTAAGTCATTTGGCCGAACGTTAGATTTTTAGAAATAAAATAACAATTAATAATATAATATTTGTTTTAAAAACTATTTTATGTCAATTTTGACACTATTTAGTAATTGATTTTTGTGAAAATCCTAAAAGAATGATAAGTTCGAAAAAAGTTAATTAAATCAATAATAACATGTCATATTAACCTAAAAAATTATTGTAATTCATAAAAAGTCTCAAATTATATTTATTTGAGTATTTATAACATCAATTATGTCAATATTTCATTAATAAGATAATTTGTGCATCATCGTTGTGTCATAAATAAATTAAATTATTTAATGTCTAAAAATTACAAATAAAATACCATTATGTAGGAAATCTTTTTATATTTCTAATGAATATTTATAGTCGAATTTATCTTACGTATAACCCTATATTAAAAATGTTTTATTAAATAAACTTTGATTTTAACTCTTTTAACTCTTCTTTGAATTAAATAATAATAAATGTCCTAATCTAATCCAAGTGGGCCTAAATGGTCATATTTTATTCCTAAGCTTGTTTTTGGTCGAATTACACTTATCCAATAGAATTTGGACATTTTAGGGTAATAATAATATCATTTGTACCCTTAATTACCCTATTTACTTTAAACCGTGGTAAATAAAAGTAAAAAGTTACTATTCACCAAAAATTATTTTCATCTCATTCAACAACATTTTACATACTGACATCATCCGTGTCTCTCGGATTTTTGAAATTCCACTCACAGAAGCGGTAAAATTATGTTTTATGAACAATTCAGTTTTTTAACTACCACTTAGTGGTTTCACTATTCATCAAAAATTGAAAGTTTTCAGAAAAATACCAGAAATTAGGCCTAAGCTATATTTGATATTATGAACTCAAAAATGATTTCTATTTTACCAAATTCAAAACATATCAGTTTCATTAATTAATTTAGAAATTAATTCCCGTCGTCAAAACAAAAGGCGTGTTTTTAAGAGATAATAACTATCAAAAGATTGACACTTGTTTATAACTGGTTTAAATATGAAATTACATACAATGACCAACATTGTATTAAATTGTAAAAATATATTTTAAATATACATTAAACCCACTCAAATTAATAATTTATCACTATTAATTATTTCGATTGATAATGTTGTTTTTAATTAATATTTAGTAATTTTCACTATTCATCAAAATATGAAAGTTATCCGAAAATCACCAAAATTTCACCCTAAGCTAATTTCGATATTCCGAATCCATAAATGAAGTCCATTTTGAAGAATAAAATTTACAAAATTTCAAAAATTGGTTATTACTATTCATAACGGCTAGTTTTAATAATATCTTAATAGCATATCGTTGTTTAGCAAAACTCGGTGTTGCGTACAACACACGCTATCATGGAAGGTCGCGATTGCATGTAATTCAAGCCAGGTCAGAGATGTGTGTTGTGAAAGCTCCTTTTGGTGTAGCGTATAACACAAGACATTAATGAAATTAAAAAGAATATTTTTCATAAAATCTTGGGGTGTTACAAGATTACTATCTTATCACATGTTTTAATTTTTTTTATCTCATAAAGTTGAATGGTGGATTCAGGGAATATTTTTATTTATTAAAATGATATAATTTTTACTTAGTCAGATGTATGTAATGAAATCATAACGTTCGAAAAATACCCACATTACAAAAATAAACACATATACAAATTACTCACATATAAGAATATGAAATCCTATATAATCTTTTCATCCAAACATTCTATGATTTTTTATAGCCTTTAATCATTATATTTTTCCTTTCATCCTATTGAATTATATTTATATAATTTCCTGACCATTATAATGTATCGAAGATTACCTCAAAGAAACTTTTTTATAAAGAGATATAATTTAAAAATAAAAAAAAATATAATCTAAAATCTATAGAAAATATTACTGAAATATTACAACGAATTTTGTCGATTTTAAAATAATCCAAATATCCAATTCATCCTTGTAGTTGAATGTAGTATATATATGTATATACAAATAATAATTGAAACATAATTAGTGATGATAATTTCATTGGTATGTATTCATAGTTATAATTGAAAAGAAATTTCTAACTAGAACTTTATTATAACTGAAATCAATTAGCAACATCATACCAAAAATTGAAACATATAGTGAATAATTCATAGATTTCTAGTGAATAAAACATAGATAAATTTTTTATCATTCTCATCTAAGGGTTTTCTATCCTCTCACATTTTCCAATAAATTCCATTAATCGATAACCCCCTTTCATAATTTGTATATTTGATTTCATGAAACCCTCTTTCACTGTGTTCTCTAAATTTTGTGGCTATTCAAAATCCTTTTTATTTCCATGTGTCTATTACTTTGTGATTTTTTGTATATCCAAGATTATTTTAAGCCCCTATTTTTCCTATTACTTAATCCCCCTCATAAAACCCTCCCCGTTTTGAAATTTTCTGATTTATAAAGGCCATAAAATTCACAAAACATATTAAGATTATATTTATTTTTTTTTTGAATTTTTCAGTTATTTTATTTTATTATTTGGGTATTATCTTTTATAAATTAATTTTTATGGGATATATTTTTTTATTTTTAGTTTCTGATAATCACTATAATATTTAAATAAATTAATTTTATTTATGTTAAATTTGCTAAAAAAATTCTATATTGTGTTTTGTAAAAAAAAATTATGGTCTTCTATTATTTTTTGTGGTTGTAATATTTTTGACTATTTCAAATAATATTTTATTTTTATTGAATGGATATATGGCATATATGTTTTAACTTTTATTTAAATTCAATTTTTAATTAAGTATTTTTACAAATTGTAATATATTTAAATTATATTTTTAGTAATTAGTCAATTAGTTATTTTAAAAAAAATAAGATATTTTTTAATTAAATAATAGTTAATATAAAAAAAATTATAGAAAATATTTCAATTAAAATTATATTAATTTATTAATTTTATTTATATAAATAACCTTATGTACAATCAAAAAATATTTTCTCAACACTTTTTAATCATATATATGTCATAAATTTTACAATTTGATTTAGTGAAATTAAATTATATGAAAATAAAATAAATAATTTATTAAAAATATTACTTAAAAATATTTACATTTAAATAATTTATAATTAAAATAATTTTTTTTCAGGGCATTTTATTACATTTATGCATCTCTAAACAAATTATGAGTCATAGTTATCCAAGGTGTGTGCCTAGGACTAATGGTGCAAACCATTATGCACCATTCATTCACAAAATACATTAATTTTGCATCAATGTATATATATATATATATATTAAGAAAATGTATCAAATAAAAATAGGAAATCTCAGTGCACAATTTTCCATTTATACCTCGCCAAAGGCATGGAGAGGCATGGAGTGCTAAATGTAATATTGTTATGGAAAGGTTGTATTTTAACTCTTTATTGACCCAATTTTACCCCAAAATCATAATACTATTCCTCCATGTTAGGCCACACAATCAAAGCTTTTTTATAGTGATTCATGGATAACTTTTTCTCATGTAATGATCCTACTCATAAACGTTTTTGGATTAATATATTAGATATGGGTGGGTTATGTTAACCTCCACTTTTATTGGGAAATGATTGGTGTATGAGATATACAATTTCAAACATATTTTTCTCGGGAAATATTTTAAAATAACCTTTGAAATTTATGGCCAGTTAAAATGTTTTCAGAAAATAAAATGGTATAATTATAAATTTGGTGTTAGCATGGATGGTTTTATGTTGAAACTAAATTTGATGGGGTATTTTTTTATTTAGATCTAACAATCTTGATTAAAATTTTCCACCTTTGTTGTGACCCCACCAATTGATTACTTGAATTGGTTAAATTAGGTTATACTCCATTGTTTGATTATTTTTCCAGTCCTACTTGATGGGTCATTCATTCGGTTTACTACATGGGTTTTATTTGATGGGGATTATGAAAATATCAGGGGTTACTAAAATTTAAATTATTATTTATTTACAATTTTTTTATTTTTTATTTTTTGTTTAATAATATATATATTTATTATTATTTTGTTATTACATGTTCTTGTCTTTTTGGGGTTTTTGGGAAGTCTCTGGGGATTTAAAATTAGGTTGTATAATTATTCCTTGCATGTGATCTTTAGGTTCCTGTGAATATGCTATTATCATGATATGTGTAAGGGGAGGGTGTATTACTTCACTAGTCAATCAACTTGATGTGATACACATGGTTTATTGAATTTAGATCTTGGTGGCAGTCGTGTGATAGAGACTTATGAACTAAAAATTATGGAACCTTGATGCCATTTTTATTTCTGAGTCTTGTTGTATTTTGTTTTATATGTTCTATATGTGGTAACTCTATTTAAATTATGTTACGATTATTATTATTCACATTTTTGTCCATGAAAAATAACATTTCATGTCATTAAAATTTATTTCTAATGTTGGAGATCTATATTAGGATAAATCATCCCCCAAAAATGTTGTATAACCTTGGAATTTACATAAAATATTTTTTTATGATGGGATACACTTTTATTTATTTATAGTCCTTCTCAATCAAATATATTGGGGTCAATATGTTAAAAATGGAGGAATGCATCATCAGAAATGATGTCATCGTGTGGAACCAATTAGGAAAGGAAGAGGGTGATGGAAAACAATATCATATAACATAGTATCACATGAATTTTTAATCATAGAAAAATGAATGGTTAAAAAAAGTCCAAAATGTGAATAAGGTTCATTATTATATCAGTTTATAAAACATATCATGCCATGGTTCTACCATTTAGTTATTAGATATGTACACTAAAACTCTATTCTTTTGGTGCATGCATTTTCCCACATGGGTTTATAAATTATGAATGGTTTTTATGGTTTTTATATTCATTTTAATAGGATTACAGAAATTAATTAAAATGATAATAAATATATATTTATATAAATTGAAAAAAATATCTAAGAAAGGCCCCTTTATTGATGAAAATAAAAAATAAGAAATGAAAAAAGAGAGTAAGAGAATGAGTTCAGATAAGGCCACACTTCCCTAATTATAAAAGGAGAAAACAAATTAAAATTGAAATTTTATGATAATTCATAATCTAAATGATTAAAATATTCATCATCTAGATACTAGTTAGAATCATCTCTTTTGAAACAAATAGAATTAGACTGATGTATCCTCTTTTCTACCATATAAATTCATGTTGTTATAATAGTTGTAATAGGTTAAGAATACTCTTTTTTGGACATGGATATATTTAAAGTAATAGATGAAAACCCCACATCATATTTCTTTCTCATTTTAGTAGCTAAATTCATGAATGTATAAGATAAATTATCATATTTTTTAGGCCCATTTTCATCATCCAAATAAAGAACATCCTGCCATTGATTAGGAATTTCATAGGATTTCTGAAGATGATGAATGGCTTTATTATAGTGAGTATTATATTGTGAATTAAAAGTTTTTTACACTAAACACTATTAAATGGTGGATTCAACACCATCCTATTTACAATACACCTCTAAATTATATCGTACATCCTAATCAATTTAATATGGAATGATCTATAAAATTCTCCCTTCATATTTTCTAGCAACATTAGACTTATGGTTACCTTATGCCAAATGAGCTATGTACGAAATTATAGCAGAACACCCTCAACTACATCTCCTATATCCTACATAGGAAATACAATACATTATAACATATATTTAGGAATAAAAGGAGATAAATATAGAGACTTATAAAAATCAACCTAATAGAACCAAAGGAAGCCCCATGAGAAACCATCAGAGACCCAATAACAAGAAAAATAATACGAAATGACTCATATCCCTTACTCCTCTAATTGGATCCACTATTTATATAATATAAAAAATAATATAGTAATCTCCAATGACCTTCTCACTGGCCCTCTCTTTACCAGATGAATCGGATTGATCCAGGTTCGCTACAAGAGAAATATGCTTAATCTATGGGGTATTGGAATCCATAATGTATGATACCAATTTAGTAGTGCTTTAAATATTAGTTTGGAAACCATTATAAGATGTAGGATGACTCGTATATTACTTATTAGCATATCCATACTTCCCTTTTTAATTTTACATTTTTTACTTTGATACTTATAGAATTTACCAGTATCATATCACTTAGAAGAGTAGAAAAAATCAATAACATTTGTTCAACATTGGTCATTAAGATTTCCAATGAATTTGAAACCCAATCACAAGTTTGTTAAGAACATATATATAATAGTCCTATATATATAATTATTAGTATTTGGTGAAACAACCTTTTCAATAAACACAATGTAAAAAATAATTTTCGTAAATAACCTAGCTTAGTAACCAAATTTAGGATATTATGTGGAATCCCCCATTCTAATTAGAATCCCAAAAGGGAAGAAATTTAAAATAGAATATTAGGATGATAAAAAATAAAATTTACATAATAGAATTTAATCTATGTTTTGAATCGGGAGTTCCCCATTAAAAATTGATTAAATGTATAGTCCTGCTCTTGATTCACAACATCCTTAGCATGGACATGACATATCCATGACCCCAATTCTCAATATGAAACTACATAAAATGAAATAATATATATGAAAAATCAATTTCCCCTAAGAGTACACTTTCTTTGTAAAAACACAATAAAAAACTTTTATCCATTTCTTTAGGTCATCAAATATCTATGGGTTTACACTAGTAGCCAATAAAATTCAATTTATAATTGAGTGTTTTTTCAATTGAAATCACTATGTAATGGAATTTTTATTAGAAATAACATTAGAGATATAAAATTATTTAATAATTCATCTCAAAACCACATGAAATAGAGAATTAAAATATTAACAAACTAGGATACCATCATGGGAAAATTCATCAACATCTCATTATTCTTTGAGAAATTATTCTATGATTCCACCAGAGGTCCTTTAGCTAAATGATCAAGTAAAAATTTTGGTGGGAAATTAATTCTAGAAAAACCATACCACTATTTCCCAACCTATTAATAGATCATGACTATGAAACCATTCTCATCACCCAAAATAGGTGGTCTTAATCATTTATAGATATATTGAATATGATTGACTCATTTAATTAAATAAAACACGTCCATAATGACTATATAATGGTATATGATCCCTCCAATTGTTTAGGATTATTTAATGAAAACATTCTTGTAATGTATTCATTTAAAAAACAATATATCTCTCCAAGAGAAGGAAATGACACGTATATGATAGATTCAGGTATCCACTAATATAGTTTGGGATCCGCGGTCGGTGTAATCCTCTAGATAAAGGAATCAATTTCTTTTTTTGTTGGTAATCATAATTATATATAATATATCTACGAATAAATATTTAGTGTACTGCTTCACTGATCAAGGTAATCCTAATTTTTTTCATCATTTATTTTACACATTTACTTTGTTGAGTTTTGATCATATATTGAATTTTCCTTCACCTTCCATCTCCATATTATAGACACATAAAACCCTTTTTTAGTGAATGAGAATGTTTTTTAAATGAATCTACATGTTAATTTTATTATTTAATAAAAAATGATTTAATAATTAAAAAATGGGGTATGTTTAACCTAAAACTAAATATTATTCTTAAATTTTTTTTATTCTAATACATTATTTACTTATATTTAATTCATATTCTTCTTGTTAATAATATGCTCTATAAAATTTGAGTAACATTCATAATATAATATTAATAAAAATGATTTGTTAGAATTTTTTTGATATGGAAAGTTCATATTATTACTCATGTTTATAAAAATATATAATGTATTAATTTTAATCATCAAAATTTAATTATAAATTCTATTAGATTATATACAAATTATATATAAATAATGGAAAATATAATTTCAATTATGTAAATTTTTTTGATCATGTTTTATAAATTATTTAACTATAAAATATTTATGTTTTATTGATAAATATTTTTACAATAATTATTATTTGTAGAATATTATAATAAAATATTAAAATTTATTTTTGGAATATTTTAACTTTTTAAGAGTTTAAATTAATATATTATAATTATTATATAATTGAATATATAAATATTTTTAAAACATCTGTTAATACAATATTCCGAATAGTATATATGAATATTTACGATATGTTTTTCATAATTAGGTGTCATGCCTTGTGATTTTGATATAAATTTATTATTTAGTGATCATATGTGTCATTTATAAACAGTTTATAAATTATATAAATATGGAAAAATAGAAATTAGTTTATATTTAATGAATTTTTCATTTTTAATATTATATTTTTCATATAAAATGTGGTTTGATTTTTAAAAATGATTTAAACCATATCAAAAAAGGTTTTGATTATTAATTTAATTAAATATTAAATAAAATAAAAATATTTCATTTCTGGATTATTGAAAATTCATAAAAAATATTAAACAATTATATATATTGTTTATAATTCATATAATATCTTAAATTTTATAAAAATCCATATATTTATGAATATTAAATGATCATAATAAATGAGAATATAAAATGTCTATGTTGAAATTTTTTTAATGTTGGTAAAATTTATAAATGGGGTTTTGTAAATTAAATAATTATGAAAAATTTATTATTGATGGTTTAAATGTTTTTGTATATTTAATTATATTATTACTTTATTGAAAATTATTTAATATTGTAAATTTCCCTTGCAGTTTATTATGATTTTAATAATTCTTTAAATCACAATAAAGAGTATTGAATCATTTTTAACCTAAAATTATATAAAGCATTGTAATAATTAAATAATGAATTTATTTAAGGATTTCAAATGTAATTTATAAACATGTTCAAAAATATCATTAATATGTTCAAAATATAATATATATATATATATTGGAAGATTTTATAATTAATTTATATAAAAAATTTCAAATTAAAAGGGGGCCATATTTAAACATATTATTTAAAATTCATCAAATTTTTTTATTTTTATTGATTCAGTGTTAAAATTATAAATTGAAATTTCATATAATAAATAATATGAAGGAGTTTAAATTTTATTGTCAATAGATTATTTTATATTTAAGATTAAGGAATGTATTTATTACTTACGAATTTATAAAAGTGATTATAATAAGATTTTATTAATGAATATTTCATAAAATGTTATTTCATTTATAAATATTTGGATTGTTTATTTATTTAAAGGTTACTCCCTTCTTCATTCATAATTATAAATTATTTATATAATAAATATTTATATTTTATTTTATCTATTGAACAACTCATAGGGTATAATTCTTTGGATTACATGATTGGTATGAGTCCATAAAAGTTTTTTTCATTAAGCTTGACCTCCATTTTTAATGGAAGTTATTACATTAAATTTAGTTGTTTGGAATAATTTTTTCATATTTGTTTATATATATTAAAAATATGATTCTATATTAATTAATGTCTACAAAGGGAGAGGGATTGGAATTAGGACACTAATTGGACTATAGGCTTAAGGCTTTTTCTAGAAAGGTAAATCATGCCTTCTGTCTATAAATTTATTCATAATTATATGAATAATTTCAATTTCATATATATTTAATATTATACATGAAGAGTAAATGTACCTTATATATATGATGCATTTAGATATGTATTAAAATATTTGAATTCTATTTTATAGAGAGTACCACATATTATGGGTTTTATAAAGAGATACCGATTAATGTGGAGTGAACATATTAATTTTATGGTGGGAATATGGATTCTACAAACAATATCAATAAAACATGAAAATATAATGGTGACATAAGATGAAATTATAATGAATTTAATATGAATAAGAAGTATATTAAATCAAATAGGCTTTAAAATGCCCTTAAATATACTAGGTATGATATTCCTTCCTTGTAGAAACAATTCAAGACCTCAATTGTCCAACCTGAATGCTTCATGACATAGGTGGGTTACTATGAACTATTTTTTAAGGAAATAATGTAATAAGTAACTATGAATGATCCTTTTAGGTAGTTTGGTGATATATCCTAGTTCCCCTAGATTAATCCAATGTTATATTGTTTTTTATTTATTCTTTATCTTACATTAGTTGGGAAATATTAATTTTTTGGATCCCATATAGTATAAAAAATTTGGTCCTAATGTTTTTATTTTTACTAATGTTGGTGGGTCAAATGACTACTATATTGTTTTGTGGTTGTTAGTTAAACCACCTCATATTTCATGGTCTATAATCACATTGTAGAGTTTCTTATAGATTAGTGGTGGGTTTTATATGTGTAGTTTTTGTATTGATAGTATAGGATTTTAATTTGTTGGATTTATTTCTTAAGGAAATAATAAAACAATTACATAACCACTACTAATTTAGTTAGAGGTCAGATAAATTTCTAGAGGAATAAAATAACTATAACATTACGAACCACCACAAAAAAATTACTGCTGGTGTGGATTAGTGGTTGTAATTTGAAACCCCTGCTAAAAAATAAATAAATTATTTTAAATTAAATCATAATCCTTTAAAATTAAAGACCATACAATGAACTTAGTAATACAATAAATTTAACCATAAATACACAATATAATTAGTTATACATACACAACCAGAAATCCATAATCATATATATACAGCCATTAGTCAGCCCACAAGCTCAATAATCATATATAAATATATATATATATATACATTAAAGGATATCTAATATGAATCATTTACCCATACCCAATATTCCCCTCACACCACCTCCAGTACATCCAACCACCTACCATGCTAGAGACACCATTATCATAATTGGCCACATCAGGTAATCAATTGGATTACAATAAAATAGAAATTAGTATTATACATAATGAATAATATTTATAGTAAATTCATTGAGAATAATTAACTATACTAAAAAACTATAATCTATTATAAATACCATTTGAGGAGTTTCCTAGATCAGAATGGCCAACCTCTTACATACTACTAACATAATTCTCCACCATACCATTTAGGGAAAAAATATATGAATCATAATCGGTAAAAAATACATTCATAATAGTTCATATAATATTTTTTATTTTTTTGTAAATTAAATTAAATTTTATCATAAATGAAGTAATAAATAATGAAAAAAACATTGAAAACAACAAAAAATTAATATATTATTCAACCAATATTAGAAATTTGTGTATTTCTAACAATTCCTCTATGATGGGAAATATACCCATCACAAATTATATCTAGACATTAACTTTTTTCTTTAGAATAATTATTCTATTACAAATAATGACTAAATCCAACATAATAATTTATTATCTCAAATAGATTTGATGGGACATCCATCCACCCAACAGGAAACATAGTATTAATGATCATTTTCGATGGACACCTACATTCATCACAAATATTTGACGAATCAAATGAATTTGCGACGAGATTCAATGCCCATCACATATACTTTAACTGAATGACTATTTTTGACTAAATTATTTCTATTGAAAATTGTCTACGTCAATTAATATTTTCATTTAATCGATGTGACCTTTTTATCTTCCTCCTCTCTTTTTCCCCTCTCCCATATAGCACTTCACACCTATTATCTCTCCTGTATCACCGCTTCGCTCCACCGATATGACACACCCTATTGTGGATCTACCACTCCCTCTCCCACACAGCCATTCTCCCTCTCCTGCACAGCCGTGAAGCAATGCTTCCCAGGGTAACCCTACTCATATATTTTGGTACGGAATCTGGTTTTATCCACCTTTATATTTTTTCATATTTCGTTACACTCATGTAAATATTTGTTTAGTCGAATCCTAGGTTAATAAATTTACCTACAATATTAATTTATTTTATATTTAGGGTTAATAACAATTTATAATTTCCTATTTTGGTGTTAATTAGTTCATCACTAGTTGAATCATTTTATTTGAGGTGATTCTCCCACTGTTTGATCTTTAGATTTATTATATTACTTTTGGTTTTTACAGTAACTATAAGTTTAGTATTATTTTTTATTATTTTAAATATATTGATTGTGTAAATTATTTATAGGGATACCTTTTATTGAAGATGTTTGCATTAAAAAGTTTAATTTCTAAATCATATAACATTATTGTATTGATATATGTTTTTATGAATTATTATAGTTCATGTATTTAATCTTTGATATCAGAGAATTTTTTAATATTATGATTTATTTTCTTTTATTTAAAACATGGAAATATAATTTTGTTAATGTTTGGAGAGATATATATATATGTGTCTATGTGTGTTTGTGTTTCATAACATGTTAATATATATATATATATATGTTTTAGAAATAACATGTATGGTTATATATATATTTATAAGTGTGTATGTGTGTATGTGTGCATGTATTTTAATAGATTTGATTTTTTTAAGTTTAAAATCATTTAAAAATAACTTTAATATACATAGATTTGATTGATAAAGTATGTAACATATTATATATTTATATAATCCTTTAATGTATAAAATAAATTGGTATTAGTGTTTCTAATAATGGTGAGAAAAATATTTTACAAAAAATGTTATTTATAAGAATTTAATTTTAAAAAATTGTTAAAAAATTGTTTTTAGGAAAAAATAGAAATTTAAAATATATAATATTTATTAAAAAAATAAATAATAAATATTATGATAATTCATTCTAATACCTTGTAAATAATAAAAATACAACGAAATATAAAATATTTTTTAAAAATATTGATTATATAAATTGTATTATCAATTAATATAATTACTTTAAATCAATAAAAAAATTAATATTTAATAATTATTGAGTCATTATTATTAATAAATTCTCTATATTGGGGTTAATAATAAAATAAAAATAATAACATGTAAAAAATAAAAAAATTACAATTATCAAAAATTCACAATAACTTCTATAATTGTTGTAATAATTAAAATAATTTGTATTAATAATTTGTATAAATGTTGTGAAAACCCACGATCTAGACAACTGTTATAATTCTTTTAAGGTGAATTTATTTATTCAAAAAACATTATTTCAAAATAACTATTATATAAATATTATTAAGTAAAAATTATATATAAATTATTTTTATAATTTATTTATTCCATATAATCAAATTTATTTATAAATAAAATAAAAAATATGAAAAATTAGTTGTAAAATATATGTGTGTGTTTGTGTGCGTGTGTCTTTATAGATTTCAAATACCTATATTTGTTTAAAATCGAGTTTGAAAATATTTTGAATGAATTTATAATAATTACAAAATCATGTAATATATATTGTAATTATTATAAATTTATTTATAATTTAATTTAATAATAATAATAATAATGAAATACTAGTAATTGTAAAAAAAATAAAAAATATTAAAAAATAATATATAAAAAATAAATAATTTTATTTAATTAAAAAATAATTTTACAAACTAATAATCATTTTAAAAAATCCTAATAAATAAATATTTTTTAACAAACTATGAAAAAAATATAAAATATATTTACTATTAGAAATTCACTATAATTCCTCTAATTTTTATTATTATAAATTTTTTTATTAATAATTCATATGAATGATTTCATATATATATATTTATATAATATTAATAATAGATTATAAATGATACTATAGTGTACATTTTTACCATACACTAGACACCCAGAAAAGTTATCTCTTTCCTACGGTAAACCAAGAATACCAAATATAATAGTGGTCTCAGTTTTATTATATGATACACCATTACTATGATACATTAGTTTTTTTGACAAATTATAAAAAAAAAAAAATTGATATTTTCATCGAGCATGAAGTTACCAATGCATCGACACATAAGAATGATATGCCACTTCTAGGGTATACGCCACAACCAATTCCCAACAATTGTTTCTAGGTTTCCATATAATACATAATTTGAGAGATTAATTAATTTTTTCACAAAATCATAATAAAAATATTAAATGAATTGCCCCAATGTTAAATGTTACCAAACATCCAACTCACACAAATATAATATAACCTTTAGGGAAACGCCCATATCCCAGACCTAATGGTGGTCTTTGATTTTTCATTTGATACACAATTTGCGAGATACATAATATTATTATAAATAATTGTTATAAAAATATTAAATCAATTAACCTTGCGTGTAATGTAACCAGACTATTGATGATCACAAATGTTATATCGCATCTAGGGTAAACCCCACATCCTATACATAATGGTGGTATAATTTTTATCATACAATACATAGTTTGTGATATTCTTAATTAAAAATTATAATAAAAATATTAAATGAATTACCCTTGTATGAAATATAACCAAGTACTCAACACAAAAAAATGTATCATTTCACATAGTTTAATACCAACACCCACAATCCAACATTGCCTCAGATTTATCATATGAGAAACTATTCAAGAGATATTCAATTATTTGTAAAAAGTAGATTATGTTTTATATAATGTATTTTAAATGTTTTTCTATCTATGTCGAGCATGTACGAGCCCTTTAATATAGTGATAAACCATCAAATCACTCTTATAAGTTATAATTATTCTTATTTATACTTTTAGGTAAATATGGTCTCATGAAGAAGACACTAGTTTCTATTACATGATCTTTATTTGATAAATCATCATAAAAAACAGAATATATATTGAAAAAATTGGTTCTAAATTGAATTATTTAAAACAATTATATCATTTTCATCATTGAAAACATATTTTACCAGAAGGAACAATTGAATATCCATATGAGAAAATTAATCGTTGAATATTCAAAACATTTAACAATGTTTTACTTTAACTATTTTGTTTTTGTTTTCAGAAATATTATTTTTTCCGATCAACATGGTGAATATAATTTAGTTGAAAATACAAATTTTTTTGTTTCAAAATCATCACATTAGAATTGAGTACATGAGGGAGACAATCTATCTATTCAAGAGACAAAAACATAGAATGATAATCCAAATCTTGAATTATAAGCATCTTAGTTATACAATTTTTCAAATTCTACTGAGCGGTCCATATATATGGGATTGCTAGTGAGTTAACCTAATGCAGTTAGAAAAGTTATGGTTAATTAATCAGATTTTGGAATATCAAATAGTTTTTTAATCAGATATTATTATTGGTTAAGTCATTGTAGCTGGTGGAAATACATTCCCTGCATGTTCATATGAATTGAATAGGTCGGTTCATAATTTTGGGCCCTTGTTAGCGTAATATTCTTGTGTGTTCAAATAACTTCATATTATATTATGGTGATTGTGAATCTCTCTCCATTTTTCCAATATGTGGAGATTAAATGTACAAAGAGGCACAATAAAAAATTTCCAGAATTCATATGAAATACTAGAAATATTATTAAATTACATTTTCTTACTGTGTTTATTTATGTCTCACAACACAGTAACATTGATGACATAGAAAATATTAAATATTTCAATCAGAAAAATGTTAAATCATATATTTGATGGTGATTTTTGGAATCAAATTGATCTCATGCAACGTTATTTTTCACTATAACCTCATGACATATTTTATGTCCTTTCTATTGATGTTTTTGTCCATTTGGTGCATACAATATTCAATATACCTGAAATAATATTTATATTACTCTATATAACTTACAACTATTGATGATGATGAAAGATCCATATATATATTTGGACCTTTTAATTATAGTACATCCAAATAAAAATATTGATATTTATTTCATGCCACTAATTGATGGGTTAATTTCATTATGGAACAATAGTGGGACTACATTTGATGTAGTTGTAGATCAAAGTTTTACACAGAAGGATTCATTAATGTGGTCAATCAACAACTTTATACAGTATGATATATTATTTTGATGGAGCATAAATTGTATAAAATCATGTATATACTACCTGGATAGAAACAAATCATTTATTCTTATAATTATAAAAAGTCTATATATTTTGACTACAAGTGGAAATTTCTTCATACGGATGACCCTTTTGGATGGAATAACTTTATTTAAAAAAAAGGTCATGTTGAATGACAAGAACCACTAGCAGTTCTCTTAGTTATTCATATAAAATCTATCAACTCTGTAGAACCTCATATTAATGTTGGACCATCCATAAATGAAAAAGGTGTTTTGTGGAATGTCAGAATTGGATAAAGCAGTTTTTTGGGACCTTCCAAATTGGTCTGATTTGTTGGTTCTTTAGATGTTAGATGCAATGAATATTGAGAATCATTTTTCAATAACATATTTTATACCATTTCAGACACAAAAATTAAGAACAATGATAATATAAAGGAATTATTAGATCTTTCTCATATTTTCATACATACTGAATAGGAATTATTTAAAGTTGAATGATCAAACAATTTAATGAATCCAAAATCATATTACACACTTTCTAAATTAATTTCCTTATTATTTTGTCAATGGATTAGATATAAGAGTTTACCATATGGTTATTATTCTAATATATATATTTTTTAACATAAATAGGCCTATTAATTATTTATAAAGTCATGAATGGAAAGTCATAATAAAAAGATTTATACCTATTGGTCTTTGAATGTTGTTGAATTCTTCAAAATGGGATGTTTTTATCAAAATTTCAGATTTATTATGAGGTATTTGGGTGCAAGAATAATATTATGACACATTTAATATACTGAAAAATGGTTTTATTTTTTTTATGTAAATTAGAGAAAATATTCATGTTGAGTTTCTTCGACCCAATGGATGTTTCCATATTTCATTTTTGGTGCAATGATTAATTTTGAGGATGGGTACAATTCTTATGTATACAACCATTTGAGATATGTATGAAAAAGTTAATGAATAAATAACATAACTACAAATGAGTTAATTTTTGAGTCGTAGAAGGGTACTTACATGAGGAAATTTCACATTTCTAATCATTATATTTCAAATAGGAATATCCCTAAAAAACCAGATGGGTCATAATGAGTCAAATGTTAAGGAAATAAAAGACCATCAATTGTCTATTTTTAATTAAATCGATCTTGGTTTTAATTCTTATCATGAATGATGTCCCATTGATGAAGATATCTATAGATATCATACATATTTTCTTTATAATTTATAACAAATGACATGATTTCTGGGGAAATAATTATTTTATAATGTTATTAAATATTTTAAAAAGATAGATTTAGTTATGTTAACGTTTTTATAGGCTATATGATGACCATATAAAAAATAATTTCTACCATTTATATATTTATATTTTTTAAACCATCATCTAATTTTTATAAAATTAGTATCAAAGAAATGTATGATAATATTCTTTCAATTGAATAATAAATAAATTTTGTAATGATATCTATTGTTAAGAAAATTATTTTTTACAGGAAACATAACATGAAAATAAAATTGATAGTCGAATATGTTGGCTCGAAATCACTCCAACAAAATTGTAAAAATCTTATATTGTGTATGTGTTTAATTGATTTTAATTCCATACATGTATATATGGTAATAAAATCAATGAATAGTGGTGTGTTTTAAAATTATATCATCATATGAAATTTTTTGTTGACATTTATAGTATGATGGATTAAATTACTGAGTCATTTATTTGGGACCAAATTAGGTAAAAAGGTTTAAATTTTATTGGTTTGATACTGACCAAGGGTTGGGATTTCATCCACAACTTGGAGTCTTTGACATTAAATTCAACAATCTTCTTATATAAAATCAACCATTTCTTTTAGAACATCAAGAACATTAGTTTTATTATGAAAATTATGATGATTATTAGAGCGATTCGAATAAAATTTGGAGTGTGATAAAAAATAAATTGTGAGGAAAACAGTTTGTTGAAAATGAAAATGTATCTATAGAAGTGAATTTTTTTTAATTTTCTCTAGAAACATCCAAAAATTTATCTCTTACACGATGAGTCATAAATATCTATAATGAAACCCCATTGTTAAGGGATTATGATATAGATAATGTTGAGGAAGTAATAAATGATGAAGAAACCTAATGTCATATGGAAGTTAATGATGTTAATGATAAATATGAAGACATTGTTTTCAATGAAATTATGAGGATTATGATCATTGATTTATTGTATTTAGGTATTTCTTTACAGGTATGTTTTATTTTATAATTTTTATTATTTTTTATATATTTTTTATTTTTATTAAAAACATTACTCGTATGATTATTATATTTTGGTATTTTTTTAGTTTTTTATATTTGTTATTTGAATTAAAATTTTCTAATTATTAAGAATATTTTCTTCTAACAGCTAGAGATTACCCTTATTATTTATTTCATTCCCTCACTAATGTTAGTCATCTTTCTAATGAGCGTGATTCAGCTGATCCTCATGATGGTACACCTATAGGAGGGGTGATGTCTTTGTTGATTGATGATTCCCATAGAGATGACCATCTATTAACATTGATCCCTATTTAAAAATGATTGTTTTATTGTTTATGCTATTTATTTTTTATTAACATTGTGTATTTTTTGGTAATAATTTTATTATTATTTGTTCTCACAATTTTTCACATTTAGTTTTTGGGAAGGATAGTGAGATTCTATGAAATTATTTTTCTGAGAAATTGGTTTCATGGGACCTAGTTTTCATCATTATGTGTGACCATATGATCGAACATTAGATTCCAAATTGTTAATTAATATATAAATTTGAAAATTTGTTTAATTACCAAGATATTTATTTTAATTGTCCTATAGAATTTTTTTTCCACGATTCTTGATAGCCTAAGATATCCAAATTGAGAAACATTGTGTGTTTATATATGTGATCCCTTTCATCAGTTTTTAGACATCATTTGATTGAGAAGTAGGGATAAATCTTGTTCTACTATATAATTTTTACCAATCTTGTGTTTCTTATCAACCTGACTATATCAGTTCATGAGTATGGGATGGGTAGGGTTCCTACAAGCGAGGATATATTTTTAGATGGAGTGCATCATCTAGATGTCAGAGTTTGGGGAGGAAAGAGGTCACACATAAGATCAAAAGTCATATATTTGTAAAGCATTAATGAAATATTCTAAGTGATATTATTGATTAATGAATATATACTTTAAATGTGGCTGATTTGATAAATTATGAAGATCGATACTGACTGATGTTATATTGAATTTGAAATTTATTAGAATATATATACTAATCTCTATATATTATATGATACGGGTTAATGATAACAAAATATTTCTGTAAGTGATTTTTTTTACAACAACAAGAATATTTATTTTATTTTTTTTATTTATCATTATATTGAAAGAAAACATATTATGTTTTTAATTATCATTCCCATGAAAGTCAATCAAAGATCTATCATGATGCCACTAGTGATTCAGGTTTCGATGAGGGGTTGTATATACAACAGACATTTCATGGTGTTGATAAAGACGGGGTGATTTGTATTGGTTCCCAACTAACACCTGTGAGTTATTATGGTACTTGTGTGATGTTATTAGTGATCCTGAAGTCATCTAATGGAGATTCATCATCGATTCCATCATCTACTACATTGTATGAGGTGAGGTTGAATGCTCATGATAAGATGTCATAGAATATGCATAGAGAGAGGGAGGATGATTGTGACATATAGTGTTAGAGAGATGAGGAGATGTTGAAGTACATGTGGCGACAAGCCTATGGGATTATTATGGAGTCTCATCCCCCTGATCCTTCGAGTGATCCTCCTACAGGTAACCAAATTTGATGGTTTCTGATACTTTATTACTATTTTCGATTTTTTTTGACAATATTATTATGCTTAAATTGGTGTTTTACTTTTATGTCTCCTGTAATTTTTTAGTTTTTTTTCTTAATTTATTAATGAGTATTATATATTTATAACATATTTTAATTTTTAACATTATTTTAAACATTTTATAATATATTTAACGTTTTAATTTTTTAATTTTTTTTAAAAAATTTAAACAATTTTAGTTATATTTAATTATTTATTTTTTAATTAATTAATTTGTAGTTTTTTAATAATTTAATTTAATTATTGTTAATATTTTATTATATGATTTATTTTTCAAAAAATTTATTTTTTAAAGTATATTGATTTTTTTAATTAAATTTAAATAACTATAAATAAATTCAATTATTTCATTATCAGTAATTGTAGATTTTTCTGAAAAAACAATTTTGTGACGGATAATCACAATTTTTTATTTAAAAAACATTCAAGAATTATATGCACTTAATAATACAAATTTCAAAATTATTCTATATTTTTGATGGACCATAACATATTATAACAATTGTTACGCTGTTTTTTTACACAATGGAATTATGATAGACTCGGATCGTAAATGAATTTTTGTGATGAGATTCCCTCGAAAATGCACTTTCACAAAAATGGAAACATTATTAGTAAAAACATGTAACTCAATTGGGATATGTATTTAACAATATAATCAATTTTTAAACAAATCTAGTATGAGCTTGAAATTATGCAATGAACAGATTTAAAACCATTTGATATAGAATCATTTACTAAAAAATCTTAAAAATATAATGACGATTTTCCCATGATTTCATGACATTCCAATTTCATATTATGTGGTATTGATAATTAAATAGTTATTTTAGAGCACACAAAAACTGAAAATATTTTTACAATCATATTAGGAAATCATTATCTTCAAGTAGCATGAAATTAATGTTTAAATTTTAAAAATAAATATACATTTGTTTTTTATTTCCCAACCCTTCAATTAATTTTTCATAATTCTGACGCCCCCCCCCCCCCCGATGCACATTTTTAATGACATTGATATCTTTTAAAACTTCTTATTGATTAATTTTGGGCACACTACATGACATATGGATATTATGTTTTCTAATACAAACAATTAATAATTTGAAATCACTTTTTCTATGATTTCACATCAATCATTCGCCTTTTCATATGATTCTAATCCTTAGATTCAATTTAAAGAGTTTTAAAAAAATATATATTCACTTTCAAGCTTTATAGGAAAGTTAATACAAAAAATAAAATGGATTAAAATATCGATATTCAAAATTAAATTTATATTCCTTGCCTTATAAATCCATAACCCCCAAACATTTCTGTTTTGATTATTGACACCCTAATACTCGTTTTGAAGGACATTAATATCTTTTAAAATTGAATATTTAGTCATTTTGGGAACCCCATGTGTTTTATGGATGTTTTTCCTCTTTTAAACCTCAAAAAAAATTATTCATATTCTCAACATTATTTATCATCAATCAGATGTCATTTTCTATTGGTTTAACCATTAGAAGCATGTTTCAATGTTTTAATACACTATAGTCATGTTTGGAGTAATGTCAATAAAACCATAACTCAGATTGATAACGAATTTATTCCTAAATTTAATATTTATATATATATTCTCTTTCTTATGATTTCATTCCCCTCTAACATTGTTTTATTAGTTTTAACCCCGTGGATCAAATTTTTGTAGACTTTTATTACATTTAAAAAATATTTTTGAGTCATTCATGGCATAACAATTGTACAATGGATTTTATTCCACATAAATTTTAAAAAATAATATGAGATTTTTCTATGATTTTACAATAATACGTTTTATTTTTATATCATTTTTATTGTTACATGATCATTTTAGTATTTTAGAACAATAAAAACACATGCCTGTGGACTTCCCATGATAACCATAACTCATATTGAAATTCATTCATTTCCTACATTTCAAAAATATTTCTATAGTAATTTTCTTTTTATTTTAGAGAACATCTATGTAATTTTTTTGGTTTTTACACCCTGACAAAAGTTTTCGAATACATTGACATAATTTAAAACTTTTAATTGAGTCATTTCATTCACATATCTCATTGGGTGGATGTGGTGTCCACTCAAACATGTCAAAAATAATTCATCCCAAATTTTCCTTTTGTTTTAAATAAATATGTAGTCATTACTAATATTTATGACCATTAACTATATGTTTTATTGTTTAAAAACCCTAAAAATGTTTTTATAGGAATCCCAATAAAACATGAACTCATATTTATTTAGCCTCATTTCTAATATTTAAAATATCAATGTATGACTTTTTTCATATAATTTTATAGCTCTCAAATATAATTTTTTTGTTTTCCCTCTCTGAAAAATGTTCTAAAGACGTTAATCTCTTTGAAACAGTTTATTGGGCCCTTGCAACAACTCCCAACTTGGATTATTGTGTTTCTTCTTTCAAATGTAAATATGATAATTCAAATATATTTTCCCCATGATTTCTTGTAAATTTGAGTTCATTCACTACAGATTTAACCATTACACACAAATGGTACTTATTTTAATCATTAAAAATGTGTTTATATGGATCCTAGGGATACAATACATCAAATAGATGGGGATTCGATTCCTATATTTAAAAAAAATCTCAATGTTAATTTTTCCTATTATTTCATGGCCATTTGAAATGGTTTTTGATCATTACCAAGTGATTCAAATTATTAAAGGAATTGATATCATTTAAAACTACTTAGTAATACATTCTCAGAACACCACATTATGGATGGGCATTTTTTTCTCAATGTACACATCACAAATTACTCCACCTTAGTTTTTCCATGACTATAAAATATATGAGTTCATTTATAATGGTTTGGACTGTTATATGGTTGTTTTAGTTTTGTGAAATAATAAAACTTATTTTATAAGAATACTAGGAAAACTATAACAAATATTTTTTTGAGTTTGATTCCTATATTCAAAAAAATAAATATATGGTCATTTCATTAAGATTAAATGTCCTTTTAATTTTCTTATATTGTTTTTAACCCCATGATGATTTTTTTAATTCATTGTTATATTTTTAAGACTTATTATTGGTTCTTTCTTAGAAAACCACACATTAAACCAATTTTTTTCTTCACATACATAGAACAATTAAATGTAGATTAATTTCCCCATGATTTAACAACAATATTATTTTATTTTCAATGGTTTTTATGGTTACATTCTCATTGTAGTATTTTAAAACACTAAAAAAATTTACATGTATTCAAAGAAAAGTTTAACTAATGTTGACATTTATTTGGATATTACATTTAAAAAATTAAAATATAGTAATTTTCCTATGATTTCATAAAACCGTAATTGTTATGTTTTGTTTTGACCTCCTAAAACAAGTTTTTAAATACTTTTATAACACTTAAAATTTTGATTGAGTAATTATTAATAACCCCCACATGTTGGATGGATTTTTTTTCCCTTAATAAAAGGCCTAAATAATTCAACCATAGTTTTCCCTTTATTTCACATCAATCCATTATTGTTTTCTATAGTTTTTTCCATATAACGCACATTTATTTTTTTGAAAAACTAAAAACATGTTTATGGTAATCTAGGGAATAAGTAATTTGGAATGACAATGTATCATTTCATATAATAAAAAATCTATCTATGGTTGGTTTCCTATGATTTCATAGGACTCCGATGATTCTTTCTTGGGTTTGAGCCCATAACTCATGTTTTTAATGATATAGATATAATTTAAAACTATTTTTTTCATACATATGAAGCACATTTCATATCTAAATGATTTTTTTTCTACTCATACACATCAACGTTAATGAAACCATTGTTTTCACATGTTTTCAAAACAAACCAAATTTGTCTCTAATTTATTTAAAAATTACAATCATATTTTAGTGTTTTGAAATGATAAAAATGTTTTAATGTGAATACTATGAAAATAATATTTTGTATTTATGTGTTGTAGGTTCCTATATTACAAAAATCAATCTATGGCCATTTTACATTGATTTCGTGGCCTTGGAGATCATTTGATTATTTTTGACCCACTAATTGTTTATAAAGGATTTCATATTGATTAAACTTTATAATTGATTAATATAAAGAACATAACATATTGTATAGAGGTATTTTAAACTCTTAAACATAAATTTAATTCTACCACATATTTGCAATTATTTCATGTTAATATGATTCCTTTAATATGTCTTTGACAATCACACACATATTTTATGTTTTTAAAACACTAAAAATGTTTTTACGACCATTGTGGGAAAACCACAACATAAATTGACGTTAATTCAATTTCTACATTTTATAATTTAATTCATGGCCATTATCTTATTATATTATATACCTTTGGAATTATTTTCATTGTTTTAACAACCCGATTATTTTTTAAATCATTTAAATATTTTAAAACCACTTATTGTGTAATGTGTTGTGTTTTAAATTTACCTCAACAGGATGAGTTATTAGGTTCATAATATCTATAGGGATCATGATTTTCATCCTTTAAAATAAATAAACTGTGTAATTTTACATTTAGGACAATATTCATCATATTTTTTCCTATAAGATTAATGTTCATGCTCTTCTTCTCTTTAACTTGAAATTTTTACTTTGTGCTTCCCAATCAGCAGCATTGCTCGAACCCCTAATGGTGTATCAAAAATTGATAACAACATGATTAAAATGACAGAATATGGAGAAGTATTTATACTCATGCCTCATACACACCTAGGAAACTCATTCATAAAAATGATTTCAACTATATCATTCGAGAAAACCAATCATCATTATGGATGGTTCACAGACAATCCATCTTGAATTTTAACATATTAATAAAGAAATATTAACAATGAATTTTTACGTAAATTGAACATCATATTATTATATAATTAATAGTATTCTAATGATTGTTAATTATTGTTTCATTACTAAAAATATATAATAATTAAAATTAAATTAAAATAAAAAACATTCATTAAAACATATTAATTAGGGCCAGTTACGTGGATCTAATGGAGACAACAGATATACATATCATTATATAACCCATGTAGATGACCCCATTAAATTGGTTTTATGGATTGATTGTTTTTAAAATTTATTATTCAATGTTATGGTTTTTATGAATGAAATAAAAATAAATATTAATGAAAATTACTTACTCTAATTTCTCTAGTAGGTTTATGCAAAAATCTTCCTTGAGGTTTGTAGTAAATGTTATTCCAAATCTCGGTAAAACCACTATGTCAAATTAATTCATAACCCTTTCTAATAAAAATATATAAAATTTTAAAATAATAATCATTTATAACAAAATAAAAAATTATAATGGATTAATACAACAATGATTGGTGTTCTACTAGAAAAACTATATGACCTAGAGATATTATGAATGAATTTTTTCACTGTTCATTATTTTTATAGATATTTTTTGTAAAAACATCAGACATTAATAAAAATTAAATTTTTGAGATTTTATTATTAAGATTATATAAAATCAGTAGTTACCTAATTATATCTATATCTATTAAAATAAAAAAACATCATCCACTACTAAGGAGAGATTCCAATAAGTACTTTCTCATAAATATTCTTTTGTTTAGAGAAAAACCATCCCAAAATCTCCATTTAATGTTTTTGAATTTATTCCCAAATTTTGAAGGGTCCATAGGAATGAAAAGAAGACATACACATCAAAATAAATTATCCTATAGAAATAAAAAACAAACGTTATAATTATATTAATATTTTTTCTCATTCCATTTAAATTACATATCAATAAATATTATGTTAATATTACATCTAAGTTGTTATCATATATCTCAATTTTATAAGATGTGGGAATATTCCTCCAATATTTAATATTAATGGGAATTCTTATTTTCTTACCTCAAATATGCCCATGAATCCATCCATAAATCCTGAAATAATCATTAATATTCCCACAAGCCTCATCAAATTGAATGATAATTTATTATTTCCCACACATATTCTATATCCATATTTATATCTCTTTTGTTTTTATAATTATACATTTAGAAATTAATTATATTATTAAAAAAAATTGTTATTTTTATAATGACAAAATACTAGTATTGGTAACTCATTGATATCCTCAATATAGAGGGTTGAAAAATAGTTCCATCGTCACTGGTTCATTATATAGTGGGCTACCAAAATCATTTTTGGAAGTGAATGGATCACTAAAAGTCTCTAGTATAATATAATCACTTAGATCCATTTATGATTATGGTAATGGTGGTGTGCTCTGAGTTATTGATCATCTAAAATCTCTCTTTTTTCAAAGTATTTAGGCAATTCAAATGTCTTATAATATATTCAATGTTCAAATAACATTGAATTTTTTTTAAATCAATAATAATATTGGGAAATTGTTATTCATATGAAACAATTATAAATGATAATTTTTAATATAGTTTAATTACATATTTATACATAAAAATATATTTATCATTATTTTTATCAAACTCCATTTTGATGTGTACTTCATTTTAACCTTCTCATACAAGTTCTATTGTTTCAAATATTTAGAAAATTATTTTGAGTCACTTGTAGTTGATGTGGTTGCCTTTCACGTACTACCAACTATCCATAATAACAAATATCATAAAATTTTCATTGTTTAAATTGATTTAAAACTCTCCAACCATCATTTATTTTATCATCGATATAAAAAAAATATTTAATTAAGAATTTGTGGTATGTTTTTCATGACCCGAAAGATAACTGATATAGGTCAAGGGAGAGAAGTTGAATATAGTAAAATGTGAAAAATCTTTCATTATACCCAAACTAATGCTTAACCACATTTTGTTCATGAAAAAAATTAAAATTATCAATTAAAATTTAAATATAATATATCCATCTTATTTACATAGGATCCCATCTATGTATATGTAAATACAAAACAATTTTCAATTTTCAATCCTCTCTTTATGATAGATTTTATTAAATCTAAAGCCATGAATAATGTAGGATTGAATTTATTATCCTTTATTATAGTAATTCTTGTTTAAAACACCAATTCATTTTATTTTTTAGATTTATTATCCAAATTCATTATCTATTCAATATTACATAATGTATTATGTTTAGTAAGAAAAAAATAAATACACATCAATAATATAAATATGAGTGTATACATATATAATAGGTGAAAAATTAAAAAACGCATAATTAACAAATCTTGTTAAATCAAGCGCATTTTGAGACCACATCTTTTTCAACTATCATCATTCAATCTCAAAGGATCAATAAATGTAATATAAAAAATGTTTATTGAATAGAACATAACAATTCATTTATAGTAACTCCGATTCAATTAGTTTAAAATTTGACCCCCTTCCATGTAGCCATCCAATAGCTGTAAATATTGTTTATTTGATTTCAAGATGATTATTATTGGAGATACTGTAAACAAATACAACATGATTTAATCTAGTCTTATTACCTTATTAATAAATATAAAAAATATTGATCACTCTTTCTCTATGTAAGCATTAGAAAGAGTACCTGTTTTTTTAGATTTATTTGGAAAATATGAATTCAAATTACATATTTACAATGTGAAAAAAATATATATGAAAAATTTATTATATAATGATTTGATAAAATTAAATTAAACAAAAAAAATTAAAAAATATCAATGAAACTATCAAATTGACACATCCATTGATAGTGATCCAATCCAAAAATGGTATCTTATTCATCAAAATTAATATACACAAGAATGTAGATGATGGAAAATGTAGTTGTAAACCACATCATAAAATGAAGAAGTGTTAATAAAATTATTTAAAAATCTTTATCAAGTTTGTATGGAATTTTTTCCTTTCAAAAAATCAATCTAATGATGGCACACAACCCAAATATAATAGTAATTACATTTTTAGGTAATTAATTACAAAATAACAAGAATAAAAACTACTATGTCAGAATATGTGTTTCGTGACTTTTTAATCCATGTAAATTTCAATATTTTAAGTCAACACACTATGAGATATTAATTGAATGTCCATCTAGTAGTTTTTCATTATTTAATGTTCAATAGAATACATCATTCTCATGACTTTTAATTGAAAAACTAACAAATAGAGAAATAACATTATCCCTTTCCCATAAACCACATTTTAATTTATTTTATTCAAAATCATTCCGAGCATTATGGGGTTCATTCGTGTAAAAACATTCATTAAGAAATGTGAAAAATACATTATCACATATATTTCCCTAAATATTTATTATAACTAGATTATAATGTATCAAATTAAACTCCCCACAAAGAAGTTTAAAATGTGTAGTCATGTTATTCCTCTATTATCTTCATGGTTCAATAGATATTGTACCCCATAACATTTTCTCCTATTATTAAAATGATTATATGTAGAGACCCGAAGCCTAACGTACATGAACATTACATTACTTTTGCGGAATACTTAATACATAACAAAAATACACACACAAGGATCGTAATAGTTTAGTGTCTTTGGAAACTCGGAACGTAATCTTCTAATCCTGGTGAAAGATCTTCAAAATCTCCCATAAAGATCTTCCTTTTTTTTTACCTAAAACCTTTCTTTATATCCTGGGGAAAAGAAAACATAAATGGGTGAGCTCAAATGCTCAGTAAGGGTAAACAAAAGAAATATCAATCACATAATTTTCATAAGAACATAACATTTTTGGAAATCTTAACCTGCAAAAGAGTGCATAATTTCATAACATGGGATAAATCATAGTAGTGAAAATGAAACCATAACTTAAAACATTACTCATTGTGGCATACATACATAATCATATAGAATCATTTCTTGTTAGTCAAGACTCATTGCCAAGACTATCTTAGTGGACAAAGTCCCTTTCTGAATCGAGTAATCCTCGTTTCAGTCCTGTTTCACTGAACCGGTATAACCTACCATTCCAGCCATGTCTATCTCATGAGATATGAAATCTTTACCCAATGCATTGGAGGGAGATATAGGTCCCACCCATCTCATAATGATACCATTCTTATGTGTGCCACAAAATCATGAACCATACATCATAGCATAACCCATGTAATAAAAATGGGATTCTTAAACAACATGACATCATAAAACCATTCATATAAGATAAAGGAATTCATAAACATAATTCCATCACAACATAGTCAAATCAATGTAAAAATATGGATAGAAACAGAACCCTTTATTATCTTATATGGAAAATAATTTTGATAAAACACTTGAATTGAATTCTTGAGGAAAATATCCTTTCTTCTTCAAAATCAATTTCTTTTCTCAAAACATCATGCAATTTTAAAAGAAAGAGATTTTATTGAAAATAGTCATGAAATCTTTTAGAGGTATCTTCATGAAAATAAGGCTTTATAAAACAGTATAAATCCGTTCGTGCCGTATAAGTTAAAAAAAAACATTCTTCGCACTTTTGTCGGAAAAGTCAAAAAGTACCTCGTACGAAAAACCACAAAAGATTCCTTTCATTTCTTTTACTAAAAACTCACCGAAGGGTAAAAATGGATTTAAACAATTGTAGGTGGATGGAAGTAATATTACATATTGATGAAACATGGAAGTGGATGATAAAATACACCCCAGTAAATACTTACGAATAAACAATCTCGAATAAAAATGAGATTGTGATATTTCCCTTTCCTTAGGTCCGACTTGCTTTGTAAGTGTCCGAACCTCCTGTATAATGATTTAAATCATGTTATTGACTTATTACAGAATCATATTCATTGATATGATATCATATATGGTTCACTTATGACATTATATTACCCGTTCTTTTGTAAATTCCATGTTAAAGAAGCGTTTTGGGTAAAATCGTTTCATTTTTCGTAGGTGTTTTGACTTGTTGTTCTTGACATCATTATTACTTATATCATGATTTACTCACTTCCAGAATATAAAATATGATTTATATATCATATATATTCAGTATATATATATATATAATAGGTAGATAAATAAAATGAAAAACACCGTTCATGGAGACGGTAGTCCGTACGTACGCATGAACGCTGTTTTCCTTTCCTTATTGTCTTGAAATGGAAGTAAGTAGATGACATACATATGTATATATATACATAAATCCAGTTGCTTTATAATGTCATATATTTCATTATTATTTCTTATATATACATTATAATCATTCTTAAATGGTTAACATGGAGAATGAATCTCATCGCGTCGTGGAGACGGTAGTCCGTACGTACGCACGAGCGATGATATCATTTCTATAAATATTGAATTGAATTGAAGTGGATTATACAATATATCAGAATCAATATGATGTTGTAATAACTATGTATAGTTATTCTTTACACCATTATACCCATCCATGTAAGGTGGTGGTGGAAAATAGATTACACCACGGCGTGGAGACGGTATTCCGTACGTACGCACGCGCAGTGATTTCTTTTTCCGTAGGATGGATAGATGGTGAAATAGGGTTGTTTCATACTTATAATAACATATCAGTATATGATTGATACTGATGTTATTACTTCATAATGAAACAACCTAAGAATAAGAAGTGTAAGAAGAAACAAAGATGAAAGAATTGGTAACGGTAATTACCTCTTCTTTGAAGCGCCTTTTGGAGACCTCCTCTTAGGGAACTAAAATTGGTCTTTGAGTAAGACCAGAACCTCTAGGATGTTTCTAGGGAAGTGGAGAAGAGATTTTGGCAGGGGTTGGCCGAGCTTGAGTGCTCAAATTGGTGTGAGGAGGAGGGGGAGGAGGTGTCCTTTTATAGGGGAGGAGAGGGGCACCTTAGGAATTCTTAAAAATATTAATTTATAATAAATCTAACCCCACTTAAAAACCTCCAAAAATGACTCATATTCGAATATTAGATGAGATAGGGTTGTAATCTCATCAACCAAACAAATTTAGACATGTTTGGATATTATTTTAAACCTTATCAATTAGATTTAACTCTAAGTTAAATAATTTAACTTTTACCGTGTCTTTTTGTTTTCTTTCACTATATGGTTAATACACTTACTATAACATGCCAAACGAACCCCAAATTGTTTATTATTAATATATATATCCTTATCTAAGTCATTTGGCCGAACCTTATATTTTTAGGAATAAAATAACAATTAGTAATATAATATTTGATTTAAAAACTATTTTGTGTCAATTTTGACACTATTTGATATATGATTTTTGTGAAAGTCATAACAGAATTAAATGTTCGAACCAAGTTGATTAAATCAACATTAATATATCATAGTAACCTATAAAATTAGTGGAATTCATAAAAAATCTCAAATTACATTTATTTTCGTGCTTATAACATCAATTATGTCAATATTTCATTAAAAAGATAATTACTGCATCATCGTTGTGTCATAAATAAATTAAATTATTTGATGTCTAAAAATTACAAATAAAATACCATCATGTAGGAAATCCTTTTAGCTTTCTAATGAATATTTACAATCGAATTTATCTTATGTATAACCCCATATTAAAAATTATTTACTTATTAAACTTTGATTTTAACTATTTTAACCCTTCTTTAAATAAATTAATAATAAATGTCCTAATCTAATCCAAGTGGGCCTAAATGGTCATATTTTATTCCTAAGTTTGTTTTTGGTCGAATTACACTTGTCCAATAGAATTAGGACATGTGTTAGGGTAATAGTAATATCATATTTACCCTTAGTTACCCTATTTACTATTAACCGCGGTAAAAAAAAGTAAAAAGTTACTATTCACCAAAAATTATTTTCATCTCATTGAACCACTTTTTAGTCCTTGATATTAACCGTGTCTCTCGGATTTTCGAAATTCCATTCACAGAAGCGGCAAAATTAAGTTTTATGAAAAATTCAGTTTTTTTAACTACCACTTAGTAGTTTCACTATTCATCAAAAATTGATGTTTTTCAGAACAATGCCAAAATTTCATCCTAAGCTATATTTCATATTCCGAATTCAAAAATGAAATCTATTTTACCAAATTCATAACATAGAAGTTTCATTAATTAATTTTATAATTAAATCCCGCTGTTAAAATAAATAGTGTGTTTTTAGGAAACAATATATATCAAAAGATTGACACTTGATTATGTCTGGTTTAAATGTGAAATTACAACCAATGACCAACATTGTATTAAATTGTAAAAATATATTCTAAATATACTTTAAAACCACTCAAATTAATAATTTATCACTATTAATTATTTCGATTAAAAAAGTTGTTTTTAATTATAATTTAGTAATTTTCACTATTCATCAGAATATGAAAGTTATCCGAAAAGTACCAAAATTTCACCTTAGGCTAAATTCGATACTCCGAATCCAAAAATGAAGTCCATTTTGAGAGCTAAAACTTCTAAAATTTAAAAAGTGGTTATTACTACTCATAACGGCTAGTTTTAATAATATTTTAATAGCATATCGTTGTTTAGTGAAACTCGGTATTGCGTATTACACACGCTATCGAGGAAGGTCGTGATTGCGTGTAATGCAAGGCAAGTCAAGGATGCGTGTTGTGCAAGCTCCTTTTGGTGTAGCGTACAACACAAGACATTAATAAAATTAAAAAGAATATTTTTTTATAAAATCTTGGGCTGTTACATTCTACCCCCCTTAAAATGAATTTCGCCCTCGAAATTCGTCGGGGTTATAAATGGTTTACTATTCGAAAGTTTCTTTATTAGAAACCCACATCGTAAAATGGAATATCATAACTAATCTTTAAAAACAAAAGTATGAAACGTAACGGTTACCCAAATAAACAAATCATTGGGTTTCCACATAGGTGAAAATATGGATATGGAAGAGAAATCTAACCATCATGTTCTGATGGAGAGTGGTAGAGAACATGGCTATGGAAAAGCCAATAATCACAAATCCATAGATTTGTGACGATCTAAGGTACCATCGGATTAATCAGATATAAGAGCACTAGGATGACATTTTTGGTTTTCAAGATCGTTTCCCTAAAGTTGAAAATTTGAATTAGAATAAATACTTACTTTATTTTGGTACAATCTCACTGTTGTTCGTGCTTTGAACAATTTCCACTTTATCTCTTAAATAAATGAAGTTGAATTTGTTATTCGTGAAGTGTTAGCAGATCATGTGATAGAATGACAGGTCATTCCATCTGTCTCAAACAAAAGGTTAGCAAAACTTATATACATAAGTCGATCTATAGTGAGATTAACTTCATATATCATACTGCTTAATATAATAAAACTAGTTTCTACTAAACAGGGACTTCCTGTAGGTCAGTGGTAGGCGATAAAGGCCAGTCGCACTTCGGTTGTGGGTTCGATTCCCACAGCCTTGTCCGAAGCGATGGGCTGTCGCCCGTCCTGCAGGTTGTCCTTTTTCCAAAACTATATTACTATAACATCCCATCAATAATATCGAAAAAAAATTTCTATCCTTAAACAATACTAACTTACGTCCAACACAATCCATTCCAATCTTTAAGCTTATCCATAATACTGCAGTCCACTCTCATAACATAGTGAAAACAATTACCAGAGATTTAATATCATCGTTGATCCCCATATATCATAAGATATGTTTTGTTGGTCACATTCCAAACATTCAAAGTCCTTAATCATGTATACTCTTGAATACCCATTGAACCTTAGTGAAAACTTGAATGCAGTTAAAAGTTAACACTTTACACATACCAAAATCCTCAAAATTATTTATACTCAAACCATGATATCACTTAGTCCTTATATCAATCATGAGCTCATGAATACTATCAAACATCTCATTATCTTCTTATCCTTTCATTATGCACTTATCATCTACTTTCCAAAATATTTGAATCACTTTTCATAGTTATTGGTACCTTAAAATTATTGAAAACCACAATAGACCAATACTTAAATATTTCAATACACCATAAAAGTACCTCAACAACATTATTCTTGAATACCAAAACACTTCAGTCCATCCACATCAATGATTATCCTGGAATAAGTCCTTCCTTGATTTAGAAGTAACTTTTTAGGTCAGGGCATTGAGTTGGGTAATGCCCATGTTCTCCACAAATAAGACATTGAACTCCATAACAGTCTGCCACTCTATGACCCTTTTCTCCACACAGATAACATCGGTCCCTCCATTTGAGGTATTCCTCAAGGTTCTTCTTCCCTTCTTTAGAAATCTCAATCTTCCTTTCTTTATGCTCCTCAACATGCGAACATGCATAATAGTCTATCTTCCTCTTCTTTGAAGAATTAGGCATACCACTAAATTTCACCTTGTTAATCATATATCGCGATGATTGATTCGGCATAATCACAACATCTTTCTCTCTAGGCATTACACAATTTTTTTGCTCATAGTCACCAATTTGTCCATTGGATTCAATGTTAACTGAATTCCTTTTGGTTCCCTCCATTAACTAAAACACAAAAATAATTTTGTGAGAATCAAAAATCATGCTAGAGAAAACAACATAGTAAAGGGAAAGTATCCTCAATACCTAACTTCTTAGGATTAATCTAATATCATTACCATAGTTCTAGGAATATATCCTATACGTATACTTATCCTTAGGGACATCCCTAGACATACCTTAGAAATATCTCTAGGAATCTCACTAAAGTTTTCGCATCCTAGTTTCCAAAGGTTGACTAAACCTTTCCTCTGATACCAACTGTAGAGACCCGAAGCATAACGTACATGAACATTACATTACTTTTGCGGAATATTTAATACATAACAAAAATACACACACAAGGATCGTAATAGTTTAGTGTCTTTGGAAACTCGGAACGTAATCTTCTAATCCTGGTGAAAGATCTTCAAAATCTCCCATAAAGATCTTCATTTTTTTTTTACCTAAAACCTTTCTTTATATCCTGGGGAAAAGAAAACATAAAAGGGTGAGCTCAAATGCTCAGTAAGGGTAAACAAAAGAAATATCAATCACATAATTTTCATAAGAACATAACATTTTTTGAAATCTTAACCTGCAAAAGAGAGCATAATTTCATAACATGGGATAAATCATAGTTGTGAAAATGAAACCAAAACTTAAAACATTACTCATTGTGGCATACACACATAATCATAGAGAATCATTTCTTGTTAGTCAAGACTCATTGCCAAGACTATCTTAGTGGACAAAGTCCCTTTCTGAATCGAGTAATCCTCATTTCAGTCCTGTTTCACTGAACCGGTATAACCTACCATTCCAGCCATGTCTATCTCATGAGATATGAAATCTTTACCCAATGCATTGGAGGGAGATATAGGTCCCACCCATCTCATAATGATACCATTCTTATGTGTGCCACAAAATCATGAACCATACATCATAGCATAACCCATGTAATAAAAATGGGATTCTTAAACAACATGACATCATAAAACCATTCATATAAGATAAAGGAATTCATAAACATAATTCCATCACAACATAGTCAAATCAATGTAAAAATATGGATAGAAACAGAACCGTTTATTATCTTATATGGAAAATAATTTTGATAAAACACTTGAATTGAATTCTTGAGGAAAATATCCTTTCTTCTTCAAAATCAATTTCTTTTCTCAAAACATCATGCAATTTTAAAAGAAAGAGATTTTATTGAAAATAGTCATGAAATCTTTTAGAGGAAGCTTCATGAAAATAAGGCTTTATAAAACAGTATAAATCCGTTCGTGCCGTATAAGTTAAAAAAACATTCTTCGCACTTTTGTCGGAAAAGTCAAAAAGTACCTCGTACGAAAAACGACAAAAGATTCCTTTCATTTCTTTTACTAAAAACTCACCGAAGGGTAAAAATGGATTTAAACAATTGTAGGTGGATGGAAGTAATATTACATATTGATGAAACATGGACGTGGATGATAAAATACACCCCAGTAAATACTTACGAATAAACAATCTCGAATAAAAATGAGATTGTGATATTTCCCTTACCTTAGGTCCTACTTGCTTTGTAAGTGTCCGAACCTCCTGTATAATGATTTAAATCATGTTATTGACTTATTACAGAATCATATTCATTGTTATGATATCATATATGGTTCACTTATGACATTATATTACCCGTTCTTTTGTAAATTCCATGTTAAAGAAGCGTTTTGGGTAAAATCGTTTCATTTTTCGTAGGTGTTTTGACTTGTTGTTCTTGACATCATTATTACTTATATCATGATTTACTCACTTCCAGAATATAAAATATGATTTATATATCATATATATTCAGTATATATATATATAATAGGTAGATAAATAAAATGAAAAACACTGTTCATGGAGACGGTAGTCCGTACGTACGCATGAACGCTGTTTTCCTTTCCTTATTGTCTTGAAATGGAAGTAAGTAGATGACATACATATGTATATATATACATAAATCTAGTAGCTTTATAATGTCATATATTTCATTATTATTTCTTATATATACATTATAATCATTCTTAAATGGTTAACATGGAGAATGAATCTCATCGCGTTGTGGAGACGGTAGTCCGTACGTACGCACGAGCGATGATATCATTTCTATAAATATTGAATTGAATTGAAGTGGATTATACAATATATCAGAATCAATATGATGTTGTAATAACTATGTATAGTTATTCTTTACACCATTATACCCATCCATGTAAGGTGGTGGTGGAAAATAGATTACACCACGGCGTGGAGACGGTATTCCGTACGTACGCACACGCAGTGATTTCTTTTTCCGTAGGATGGATAGATGGTGAAATAGGGTTGTTTCATACTTATAATAACATATCAGTATATGAGTGATACTGATGTTATTACTTCATAATGAAACAACCTAAGAAGAATAAGTGTAAGAAGAAACAAAGATGAAAGAATTGGTAACGGTAATTACCTCTTCTTTGAAGCGCCTTTTGGAGACCTCCTCTTAGGGAACTAAAATTGGTCTTTGAGTAAGACCAGAACCTCTAGGATGTTTCTAGGGAAGTGGAGAAGAGATTTTGGCAGGGTTTTGCCGAGCTTGAGTGCTCGAATTGGTGTGAGGAGGAGGGGGAGGAGGTGTCCTTTTATAGGGGAGGAGAGGGGCACCTTAGGAATTCTTAAAAATATTAATTTATAATAAATCTAACCCCACTTAAAAACCTCCAAAAATGACTCATATTCGAAGATTAGATGATATAGGGTTGTAATCTCATCAACCAAACAAATTTAGACATGTTTGGATATTATTTTAAACCTTATCAATTAGATTTAACTCTAAGTTAAATAATTTAACTTTTACCGTGTCTTTTTGTTTTCTTTCACTATATGGTTAATACACTTACTATAACATGCCAAACGAACCCCAAATTGTTTATTATTAATATATATATCCTTATCTAAGTCATTTGGCCGAACCTTAGATTTTTAGGAATAAAATAACAATTAGTAATATAATATTTGATTTAAAAACTATTTTGTGTCAATTTTGACACTATTTGATATATGATTTTTGTGAAAGTCATAACAGAATTAAATGTTCGAACCAAGTTGATTAAATCAACATTAATATATCATAGTAACCTAGAAAATTAGTGTAATTCATAAAAAATCTCAAATTACATTTATTTGGGTGCTTATAACATCAATTATGTCAATATTTCATTAAAAAGATAATTACTGCATCATCGTTGTGTCATAAATAAATTAAATTATTTGATGTCTAAAAATTACAAATAAAATACCATCATGTAGGAAATCCTTTTAGCTTTCTAATTAATATTTACAATCGAATTTATCTTATGTATAACCCCATATTAAAAATTATTTACTTATTAAACTTTGATTTTAACTATTTTAACCCTTCTTTAAATAAATTAATAATAAATGTCCTAATCTAATCCAAGTGGGCCTAAATGGTCATATTTTATTCCTAAGTTTGTTTTTGGTCGAATTACACTTGTCCAATAGAATTAGGACATGTGTTAGGGTAATAGTAATATCATATTTACCCTTAGTTACCCTATTTACTATTAACCGCGGTAAAAAAAAGTAAAAAGTTACTATTCACCAAAAATTATTTTCATCTCATTGAACCACATTTTAGTCCTTGATATTAACCGTGTCTCTCGGATTTTCGAAATTCCATTCACAGAAGCGGCAAAATTAAGTTTTATGAAAAATTCAGTTTTTTTAACTACCACTTAGTAGTTTCACTATTCATCAAAAATTGATGTTTTTCAGAACAATGCCAAAATTTCATCCTAAGCTATATTTCATATTCCGAATTCAAAAATGAAATCTATTTTACCAAATTCATAACATAGAAGTTGCATTAATTAATTTTATAATTAAATCCCGCTGTTAAAATAAATAGCGTGTTTTTAGGAAACAATATATATCAAAAGATTGACACTTGATTATGTCTGGTTTAAATGTGAAATTACAACCAATGACCAACATTGTATTAAATTGTAAAAATATATTCTAAATATACTTTAAAACCACTCAAATTAATAATTTATCACTATTAATTATTTCGATTAAAAAAGTTGTTTTTAATTATAATTTAGTAATTTTCACTATTCATCAGAATATGAAAGTTATCCGAAAAGTACCAAAATTTCACCTTAGGCTAAATTCGATACTCCGAATCCAAAAATGAAGTCCATTTTGAGAGCTAAAACTTCTAAAATTTAAAAAGTGGTTATTACTATTCATAACGGCTAGTTTTAATAATATTTTAATAGCATATCGTTGTTTAGTGAAACTCGGTATTGCGTATTACACACGCTATCGAGGAAGGTCGCGATTGCGTGTAATGCAAGGCAAGTCAAGGATGCGTGTTGTGCAAGCTCCTTTTGGTGTAGCGTACAACACAAGACATTAATAAAATTAAAAAGAATATTTTTTTATAAAATCTTGGGCTGTTACATTATATTTGACAAATTCAGATGTGAAATTCATTAATTTTTTTAATAATTTTAATCTAGATAACACCTTCAGTAAATTTTTCATTTATATATCTCCATTTTATTGTGTCCTGTTAAACCTGAATTCCTCGGAAATTCCAAGAAATCAGTAATGATATAAAAACAATTCATCTTCTATTTGTTAAATGTTGAGGTTCAAAATAATAATTCCAAACTGGACTAGATAATGTAGAATTTTTATCTAATTGAATAAGATTCCAAGACAAATAATGTAAATAATTTTCTTTATTAAAGTACCAGGACTTTTGGAATTTATTTCTTATTGATGAATCATATGTTCCCCCACCATTACCCCATAATTCCCATAATAAAACCCTAAAACATTAAAATGATTAAATTTTTGAATAAAATTGATTTTGTATCTATCCGTGTTTATACACAACACCATGTTACTCCTATGATACACAAAACAAGGTATTAGTTTCAATACCAGAACAAGTTTTATAGACTATTCATTGAACAAATTTTTTTAAACTAAATTTTTAAACATTCATATATTTTATTTATTATAATAAAATTTAGTTTTCGATTCAAGATATCATAGTTATCTTGGGGTAATTTTTTTTATTTATCAAAGAAGTCTTGTTTTTTTAATAATACTAAAAATACTACATATTAGTTACAAAACCTCATCTTCTTCTAAATAATTATTAATGGAAAATTATATTATCAATTGTATTTTGAAGTCAAAATAGATCAATCATATATATATTAACCCATGTTAGTTTATTGGATTCATTATTATATAAAAATTTTATGTAAAAACTTATAGAACTTTTGAACATTTTTAAATTAAATATCTTCTTCTTCACTAGGCGTATGAGATTTGTGTTAATCCAAATTATCCAAGTGTTGTCATTTGACATTAAAAAATGGACATATAGAGTTTTAATCAGTATAATATTTTATGTCGAATAATATCATCATAATTTTTTACCAAACAGATTAGTGAAAGCGACAAAAATTTATTACAACAATTCTTGTAAAATTAAGCTTATCAAGGGACTAAACCGTAATATTGAGGGCCATCATGACCATGAAACTAGTCCAATAAACAATTTATACCAATATTTTTACTAAATCACCTTGGTTTTCTAATTTTATGGGTTATATTTATATTTTAAATAGTTTTTCTTTATATGAATGTTTAAGTGTGGAAATAAACACAATGGCAACTTTCCTTACCATTATCATTTATAAAATATTGAGATATGTACAAAAAATAACATTTACAGTTATTCATATAATTTGGAAGGTAAATGGGATAATTTTATCATAATAATTTCTCATTGATTTATAAATATGATATAGTTACCTAAAATTCTTAATAAATGCAATTATATGGATTTTTTTGTTAATAAATAAAAAAAATAAATGATATTATAAATATTAAAATTGATGTTTATTGATTGAATTATTTTAATTAACTGTTGTTTCAGATAAATATATCATTTTACATTTATGTAATGTTAATAGAATTTAATTAAAATATTATTTTGATATTTAAAATTTTAAATAGAATAAAAAATATCAAAATTTGAATTATTATTATTTAACAGTAAATGATATTTAATTTTTTTTAAAATGAATAAAAAACCTATATTCATTATTTTTATTTTTATGTTTGAATAAATACTTAATATTTTATATTAATTGATCAATATATCTTCTATAATTATCTTGATTACCCATATACACTAGAATCATTGTTAACATAATTCGGTTTTATGTAATGTATTAGCATGTCTCATATGTTTGTTTTGAAATTATTTACCAAAACACAAGGGTTTATTTTATTTTATAAATTAGTTATAATATTAATAATAATATTTATTTTAATTTTATAATAAATATAAATTTAATTTAGAATTAGTGGTAAAATTAATTAGGTAAGAAAAATGTATTCTTTAAAAAATCAATAATGATAGAAATGGGGAATCATAGAAGTTAAGGAACTAAATTATTATCATGCACATATTTTTATGTTTTAGAGGGTTTTAACTAAAAATATACCCCTTTGATACAATATGATTTTCATTATTTAGACACATAAAGAAAGGTAGACCACCTATTAATGAATACCTTTTGGTATTTACATGAGTACCACCCCCTCTTCAATATATATGAAAGCACTCTACCTCTTCATCGCACCTCTCAAGACACATTTCCACAAAAAAACATCTTCCCAAATTAATAATAAAATTACAACCCCTCATACAAGAAGCCTCCCATTGGGATGAAACCCATCCAAATAATTTTATTGGTTAAAACCTAAAGGATTTTCCTTAATATGATGTAACAAAATTCATTAAGCATTTTATTTTTATTTCCATTCTCCACTCCACTAAATATCTTTATTCCATGATTATATAACACCATTAAAATACATAATATAATACATAATTTTTATTATAGATTTATGACCGAACCTCAAACACACCTCTAACTAATGGTTGGTGAGCATACTTTTTATGTGAACTGCGAATTACCACCTCTCGAGACAATGATTATTAATTTCTCCATCACCATCTATCATAGTGTTGATTATGAATAACAATATATTTATATATAATATATATTAAATTTATAATTAATTTATTCTTATTTAAATATATATATCAAAAGCCAATATATGTTATATTTTGAATAAAAAATGTAACATCATTTATGGAAGTGAGGACTACCACCTATTTAAAGTGATGTGATTCATTCACACTATATACGGAACACATAAAGGATGATTTTTATAAACATATGTAAAATATATAAACAAATATGATAACATAAATAAAATATAAATATTTATCATTTAATTTTAATTCTATTATTACTTAAAATAAATGAAAGTTGCATTCAAGCAAACTTACGACCTACAATCTCCATGAACATGGATTTTCATTTCTTATCTCCAAACATAAAATATTTTCATAAATTCATATCTAGTGAATATATATTATAATTAAATATTGTTATAAATTATTGATATGATTAAATCAAGATCTATGTAATAGTAAAAACAAATGAATATTCATAAAATAATTGAAAAAAATTTGTAATTATCACCTAAAATTATTAAAATGATGGAAGAGAGTTAGAAAGTGTGTAATAAATCATTATAAGTATTTAATATATGATATTATAAAAATGAATATAGTTATTCTATATTAATATCACCAAATTTTATCCTCTAAATAGGTAGTTTAATATAACACCTCAAATTTAAGGTTAAGGTATGGTATTTCACCTCAATTTAAATTCTATTGAGACTTATTTGTTAATATACAACAATTCAGTTTTTATTAAGAATTTATTTCCCTTTGACATGTTATATCATGAATCTATTTAATAACATGATATTATGGGTTTAATTTAATGTCATACCTTCATGGGTATTATTATTTAAATGTTTTAATGAGCTATGTGACACTTTGGAAGGTTTAATGTCTATTCTCTTAAGGAATGTTCTTAATGATTATATTTGTAATTTCACATCCTTTTTTATTGTTAAAATTATATTAATACAATCACTTAATTTTAATAATTATTATATTAAATTTACATGAATATCCATATTCTCATCAAATGTATATTAGTATTTAATTAAAAATATTTCATTTTTACGTAAAGTATTCACTTTGAATGTTATTTTCTTAAATTTGAAATTATTGATAAATTTATATTCATTATTTAATTTAGATATTTGAGAAGTCATATTATTTATTATTATTATTTGTGATGAGGAATTATATAGATAGGTATGACATGGGCCAAGTTGTGGGTTGCCTCTTGATGCATTAATAGTCTCATACGACAAAATGGTTGTCCAAATTAGATTAAGATTTTCTTAATAGAGAAACTCTATTGTGGATGATATTGATGGTAATGGTTCCATGTACATAGGAAACATGGAATCCAATAATTATGAATTTAACTCAATTATATTAATTTATTATTCATCCATGATATTTTTTATTGACATATCAATGGATACATTTAATTTTAAGTTCATTGATTAAATGGAATGTGTTGCAATTTCTTATTTCTTCATATTTAATTTTCCTTATCGTGTTATCTGAATGTCACGTGTTATCACCTATTTATGTTTCCATGTGTATTTATTCTCAATGATTTATTATTGCTTCCACATTACATATTATTAATGAGAAATTTATCTCACACTTATTTTGTTTTCTTTCTCTGGTTATTAAGATGAAATCTGTGAAAAAACATTCAAGGATTTAGTGTTTTTGCATTAGTATATATCGTTCTTTGTAATTTTGGTTTCATAAATGTATTATAGGTATAATGTATGTAATATTTAATTACAATAATTCTATATTGATCGGTCCTTTATGATTTTATTCCATGAAATCATGCTAATGGGAAAAAATAATGCACCATCTCCCAGATTCTAGGGACTAGGCGTTACAGTTGGTATCGAATGAAGTTTAGAAACATCCTCAGAAACTATATTTAGAAAACAAATTTTACGTATAACTACCCTAGATATAAATTTAGGAAACTTATAATATAATATCCTAGATTTTTTGTATTGTAGTGAGTATGTTGGAATTCCTATCAATACAACCCAGTATAGATACTATAAGTGGTCATTGTCCTGGCTCATATGTATCATTGAGTAACAACTCCAACAAGGTGTTTCAGGTATGATTCGGTTTATCCAGGTATATAATAATAGGTCTTACAGTTCACCTAGTTTGACAATCTAGAGGGATACACTTTAGATAATTCGTGTTCTCTTTATAAAAAATTATGATGTATTTAAATATATCCCTAATGTAATCAATTTTATGTTTATGAGAATAGTTATGCATAATTTTTCCAATTTATGTTTTGTTCTATACTATATTTAGAATTATAAAAATATCAATATTACATGAGATTATCCAGTGTAATCCGGTTTTTAGAAATGGTTCCTAGAAGGAAGAATGATGTTAATAATATTAGAAAAATTAGATATTTACCTTTTTAAGAAAACCAAAATAGCTGGTATTAGAACATATAAAATCATGGAAATATTAGGGAAAATAAATCAGTGTGTGGAAAATAATATTTCTATGATGGGGAAACATGTTCCACATTGATATATTCTTAAGTTGGATCACTTTATGTGACATAATCCCTAATCATTTAGTGGGACTATTAATAAAATTATAGTTGTGAAATGTATTATGTATTTGGAGATGATATTAATGGGATTAGGATGAGGAGAAAAATAAAAGATTACACTCATTGTGTATTGTCTCCAAGGTGAAGTTGATTGGTCTAGACGAGATGGGAGGGAGGCCTCTCGCGGAGACGGCGACGGTGACTCGCGGCGACCTTCAGCTTGGAAATGGCGTTCTCTAAAACCCTAGATGAATCTCGGGGATGACTTCCCTCCCCTTCCAGGAGGTGGGAGGGAGGCGAAGGACAGGGTTTAACAGCCTCCAACACTATAGGAGCCTTTTATTCCTTTCTCAAACCCTAGCTAACTTCCGTATTTCCCGTCGATTTCTTTATGCCCGAAAGTTCCTGATCTTCATCAGGGTGATCCTCAGCTACTGATCTCTTCATCCGAGTTCTTTGAAGCTTTGAGTCACATAGATTTAACATTGGTATCATGCTTTGATAGGAGAAGGCCCCCGGTCGATGACTTCGACCGTTTCATCTTCGGAAAGTGGGATTTGCAAGAGCGCGCTGTTGTTGGGATTCTCGACAGTCTCCAATTCATGATTCGCTTTTCCTCGGAGGATGATTTGATCTGCGCCAAGTCCAGTGCCCCTCATAGATGCAACGGATGCCGGTTCTTCCTCCTTCACTGGTCATTTTATTTATACATGAATCATGATCTGTCAACCACTGCGGCTTGGGTTAGTCCTCCACATCTCCCTCTTCCATTTCAAAATCCAGCAATTATTCGCATGATTGGTAATATGGTGGGACGCTTTCTCTATTATGATGTTCGTACGTCCACTATAAGTCATCCGGTGAATCCTCGTGTCTGTGTGGAGGTGGACGCTGCAAGGACCGCAGTCAATTGGGTATGGATCACTGTTGGTGAGGAATTTAGATGGAGGCAGCCTGTGATTTTCGAATCTTGGGTATGATACTGTAACACATGATGTCATCTGGTGCATATGGCATAGAACTGTCACTCTGAGGTGTTGAACAGAAGGTCCGATAAACAGAAGGGGGGAGTGGATGATTCCTCCTAGTATAGATTGGTGTCTGCTGGGGGTGTGGCACCTAGAACTATGGAGTAGAATCAGTCGTCAGTGACTTTGAGGAGCTCTGTAGAGGCCCCTTCAAATCCTGATGTATCTGCTGTGTTCAGCAGGCTTCGACACGATCTGTAGTTTGTTGATGGGGTGATTCACGTGAATACCAAGGAGGCTTCTGGTTCTGGTGAAGGGGGAGGCACTGTAGTTGTAAACATTGATGTGAAGGAGTTGCAGCATGAGGTGTGTGTGTCTACAGCTACTGAAATGGAGAGAAATTTGTGCAAGGAAGCAGTGACTGTGGTAAATGGAGTACAATATGATGTTGGCAGAGGCTGTGATATGATGAAGGTTTCAGATGGTAGGAATGGGGTGCAAGGTAGGGCTGTGATTGATGGGGAGGTGGGATTCACAATTGCTACTTCCAATCAGATCCAGGAGTTGGGAAATGAGATGGTAGAGGAGGGAACTTCCATGATTGAGATGCAGAATGAGGCACCTTCACAGGAGGGAGGAAATGGGTCAAATTATGTGCTTCAGGGGACTTTAGTTCATCCGGAGTCCCCAGAACAGCCACGGTGCCTTACTGTGATCGACACCAATGGTCAATTCCAGCTGCGTCGTGGAGGGAATGATAATTTTCAGCAGATTCGTATCCATGGAAAGTGGGGGTATTGCTATGAGAGTGATCAAAAAAATTATGGAGTTACGATCAAGCCTTCTTTTAGTGATGTGGTCCATGGCGGGAAGGATAAGGTGATCGGGGATCAAGAAGTCTTGAATGCCCCTCCGCGATGCAGGTCAATGAAATATTACTCCTATTTTCCAAATTCGTTAGTCACTAGGTCCTCTGGTGGCAACGAGGAGCTCTTATCCATAGAGTGGATGAATCTGCGAAGGAAATATGCTAAGGTTCTGAGGCATTACGAAAGCTCATAATGGAAAATAGCCACAGTGGAGGAGGATTATGGAGATGGGTATGTGTTGTGTGACATATATGTTCTTTTCATTTTTCCTTTTGATGCTTTTCTACTACACTTTTCATTTTCTTAAATAAATGGTCAGGGGGTTATCCCCTGGCTGAGCTTTTCTGGTCCAAGGTGATGTTGATCAATACTAGTCCTTGATCTAGAATACTAAGGAGGGAGAAGAAATTGAACTCATAGAATGTATAACTTTTAATGATACATTATTCGAGAAATACTACCCTCATTATCTATAAATAGAGATGAAGTGGAAGTTCTATAAATTAAATAAAAAGGAATAAGATAGTGTTCTAGATTATAAGGTTAACATTATAATGTTATCTAGGTACACTATAGATTATATATGCAACATAAGGTTCAAGATCAACTACTTCATTGAATGACATTATACAAATCTCATAAGGGAACTAGTTTCATAGAATTTTCCATCATATGATGAAATATTTTTATGCTCCATCAAGGTAGAGAAATAATTCTCAATATCATATGCATTCAACGGAATCCAAGAGAACAATAGGACTTCCACGCATCAATAAAAATGGAATAAACCAAATAATAAGATGAAGATTACACAATATTTATTGGCTATGAATTGTGTAAAGAATCACCCAGGGAAATGATTGAATGGAATGGCTGATTATTTTAATTATATAAAAAATGATATGAGTAAAATAATTTAAAAAGAAGAATATATGATCCACTATTTAGTGTTACAACATAAAATAGATGGGTCAGTACACAAATTAATGCCTCAAATTCAAGATAATATACCTTTGAAAAAGATATAGGATCAAGGAATTTCATATTTTATTAACACAATCATATTGGATGGATTAATTTAATTATGTAATTATATGAAATAAATACTAGGTAAAAGTTTTTTTCAGGAGGTCTTCATTATAGGTTTTATGAAATATATAAGTATTGTACTGTAGTACATTTTGTTATGTATTTGAGAACCGATTTTTAATGGTACCTAGAAATGATATTATGTATAAAGTTAACATTTGAAAAGGAACCTAATTAAGGGAAATAAAACCCTTAATATGTTCATTATGTCGAGATAATTCTTAATAAATGATTGGTTTGGATATTTTTTGACTTCCTTCAATCTAATTAATAAATTTTCTGACAAGTGTACTACGATATCATTGATGTTCTTCAAAACACTTTTGGTTTTAAGAAATCTATGAAATAACATGTTTCTTACTTATGTAATACGAAATAATACATGTTTATAATAAATTTATATAGTGATTTGAGATATTACCATATATCAAGAGGATACATGATGATGTTATTAAACTGTTGGAATGTGAAAATTAAGAGCTACTTCATGTTGATTAAAGGATAATGATAAGTTAATTTTTTAAATTAAGTGACCATCATTCGGAAGTGTTAGATCAAAGCCTATTGAAAAAATTAACAATTTATAAAATGTTTTATTTGATCATTTGATGAGGTTTTACAGGTTAATGTATTACTTCACCATATAATGCATCATGTTCTAAGAGATGAAGTATAAATTGTTCATAGAAAGTCCATGGTATAATATTCTTCTTGTAGGAATATAAAATGTAAGTATATTTACATTTAGTCCTATAGATAGAAATATTTATTCAACTCATGGAAAAAAGAAATTCAATACAAAAATGTACTCCTTATACCATTATTTCTAATGAATCAAATTTCTCCTTAGATAATGAAGGAATTATGTTGTTATGGTCATTAATATTATCCTATCAATGTTCTCTATCACACTCTTTCAGAACATGATTGATATATTTTTCTTCAATATCCTTGTTTCATATTCCCAAATGTGATCTCCTTCTAGTAATAGCAGTTATGTGACCATTATAAATTCCTTTATCCCTTATTAATAAGAAATTATAGAAACCACATTTATAATGTAGGTTTTTAAATTATAGATAATATTCAAATATAAATCCCTTGATGAATGAGATAATGATTAAATTTCCAGGAAACAATTTAAATAAGTTTGGAAGAATGTAACACCCCATGAAATAAAATTGTTTATAATTTCTGAATTAAATTAATTTTTTCTATATTTATTTATATGCAACACCATGTTATGTTTCTGTTATACAAAATTTGAGATTAGCTTGCACCCAAGATCGAGTTTTACAACCATTTAATGGAAGACCATTTTAAAAAAAATTATTTTTAAACCTTTATAAATATTATGTGTTAAAATAAGATTCAATTTTTATTTGGAATATAAATATTTTATTAGGGATTTTTTTTGTATTTTTTTGAGAAGTTTCATTTTTTGATGAATAGTTAAAAAAACTGTATATTAGATAAAAAAACTTCTCATTTAAATATTTATTAATGTTAAATTATATTAAAAATTGGTTTTTGTAGTCAAAATATATCCATTATATTTATATATTAACCCAATTTATTTTATTTTATTTATTTATATATTAAAATATTATAAAAAAACATTTATAACTTGTAAACATTTAATCTCTAAATATATTCATTATCACCATGTAAATGAAGTTAGAGTCACTATTAATTTTATCACTTATGTTATTTGAATTTTAAAAAATGGATATTCATGATTCTTATAGTTATATTATTTTTGGTCAAATAAGATCACTATATTTTTTATCCAAAAATATTGGTCACTACGATTTTAATTAATTATAGTGATTAAGGTTAAATTATGCTTAATAAGGGTCTAAACCATAAAATATTTGGTGAAAATGACATGAAAACTTCTCCAAAAACCATTGGATGAAAATATTTAGACAACATATCCTATTGGTTCAAATTTTATTGGTTACAAGTTATTTGTAAATTGAATTATCTTATATAAAAGGGTATGTAAGAAAAGATATGAAAAGTAAACAATCTTTACCATTAACATTTATAAAACATTTATATATGTATAAAATATCATATTTTCGGTAATACATATACATTACAATATAATTTATTTTATATCAGTATAATAGAATTGAAATAATATTTAAATATGATCCATTTATATAAAATATTTAAGAAATGCTAACATTTTAATTATTTAGTTAATAATTAACTAAAACAAATTATACTATAAAAATTAAAATTGATGTTAATTAATTAAATTATTGTATTTAATTAATTTATTGATACACATATCATGAAAAATAGATTTAAATTTAACATATTTTAATTAAAATATTTTTCTGATATTTTAAAATTAAAATTAAAGAAATAATTTTGAAAATTGATATTATTATTGTTTAATAATAAATTCTATTTTATTAAATGATATAAAATTAATATAAATAATATATTCATCCAAATTAATTTTATTTATTAATAAAAAATAAATATTTTATATTAATTGAAAAATTTATATTTTATAATTAACATATTTACCCATATAATATAAAAACATTTTTATCATGATCTCGTATTAAGCAATGTTTTAGCGTGTCACATGCACATGTTGGAAAATTAATTTCCTAAAAACAAGGGGTTTTTTATTTTATAAATTAGATATCATATATAAAATTTCATTATCTCTATATTTTATTATAAATGAATCTTTATTTTTGTCTTAAGGGTAAAATTACATTGGATAGAAAACTAGATTCTTTAACAAAATCTAATATGATAAAATTGGGGAATCATAGAAGTTAAAGAAACAAATAATTATAATGCACATAAAATTATGGTGTGGAAGATGTTTTCAACCAAAAATACACTATAATACATTATTTTCTATTTTGGAGACTCATTAGGATATATAGATCTCCCATCAATGAATACCTTTTAGAAAATACAATAGCGCCATTCCCCGTCCACTATAAGATTCCAAGCACTAAACCCCCTCCTCACACCTCTCAAGAAACATTGTCTTTATAAAGATATTCCAAAATAGATCCTCAATGTCCATCTCGTCATCCTATAATCCTCCCATTTGGTATAAATCCTTCCACGGAAGACCTTTGGTTAAAACCAAACAAAATATTCTGGAATTAGTTGTAACAAACTTCCTCCATCTTTTTAATTTTATTACAATTATCTTCTAAATTATTCTTCTTATTTGATTATTATAAAAAACCAATATAATATAAATACTATGATGTTTTTATTCTATTTTTTTTATCTACCCTCATACCAACCTTCATATAATGGGTGACAAACATACTGTTCTAATGAACGGTGAACTACCGCCTCACGAAATAATGATTGTTCGATCTTCATTTACCACGTGTCATGGTGATCATTATGGGGGAAACTATATTATATACGATATATATGATATTTATAATTTATTTATGCTTCTCAACTTTTTTTATAACACATACCCTTATGCATACCATTTTTAGTAAAAATGATAACATTGTTTGTGAATGTGTAGACTACCGCCTCATTAAAGCGATGTGATTCATTCACTCAATACATGGAATGTATAATTAATAGTTTAAAAAACCTATGTAACATATATGACATATATATGATACTATAAATATTATATATATTTTAAATATTTACTTTTCATTCTTTTAATATGAAAAAAATGAAAGTTGTGTTCATGTGTACGTACGACCCACCGTCTCGACAAACAGTGCATTTCAATTCTTATTAACAAACATTATAGATAATTCTAAAAATTAATTCCCTAAATATATATTAGAATTAAATAAAAATTTAATAATTTTTTATTATTATATCAAGATCTATTTAATATTAAATCCAAATTACAATTGAAACAATTATTGAAAAAACTATTCAATTAATGCCGAAAATAGATAAAATAATGAAAGAGTTTTATCAAATGGGAAATAAAGTATTATAAGATGTTAATATATGATATTAAAAATATGATTATGTTTATGGTATTAGTTATAAACATTTTGTGAACCACTGCACAAGATAATGAAAACCACCGAACAAAAGGAAGGTTAAGGAATGAGATTTTGTCTCAAATTACATTCCATTGAGACATATTTGTTAATATAAACCAATTCACTTTTCATGATTTATATTATAACCATTGAAATGATATATCATGAATATCTCCAATATCATGATATTATAAGCTTCATTTATTTTCATACATTAATGGGTTTTATTAATTAAATGCATCAATGTGGTATGGAACCCTTTGGAATTTTAAAGGCTACTCTCCCAATGAAAGTACTTATTGATTATATTTGAAATCATATGTCCATTGTTATTGTTATGTTTCTCTTGAAATAATAAATTTATTTTAATTTTTTTATATGAAATATTCTTCAATATCCACTTTATCATTCAATTTATATTATTACTTCCTAAACCATATATCATTTTTACACACAATGTTCACATTGATAGTTATTTTATTAACTATGGAAGTATTGATAAATCTATATTCTTTATTAAATATGGAAATTTGATAATGTATATTTTTTATTTTAATAATTATTAATTAGGGATTATTTTTACACATAAGACATGGGTGGGTCCTAGATATAGATAGATGATCAATGCATCTATAGTCTCATGAGATGAAATATTTATCCAAAATATAATGGTTTTTACCTGATAGCTAAACAGTCTTGTGAATTCACTTGATAGTAATGGTTCCAAGTACCCGAGTAATATGGGATACAAATTTTAGGAATTTACATCATTTAATTTATGTAATTATTCATCAATGAGATTTTGTGTTCACATATCTATGGATACAATTAATGTTCAATTCATTAATTAAAGGGAAAGTGTTTCAATTTATTAATTTTAGAAATATAATGTTTCTTTTATAATTATTTGTATATAATTTGTTATTATTTATTTGAGTTACCAAGTTGTTTTATACTCAATGATTATTTATTTTATCTAATTTAATTAATTTTATGAGAATTTTAGCTCACCCTTATTATGTTTCCTTTGCCTAGGTTATGAAAATGAAATCACTCTATAAGCATTAAAGGATCAAATTTGTTTTATTTTTATATATCATGTTTGTATTTTCTATTTCCCAAATGAATTATGAGTATCATGTATAAAATCTGGATTTCCTAGACAAAAAACTGTTCGGTCCTTTGGGATATGATTCATAATAATAATTCCAATGTAATAAAATAATGCATTCACATTAGGCATCTGTGGTTAGGGAATTACACCAAGAATTTATTGATTAGGGGTTGATGGTATACATAAATTTCATTTCAATTAATTTTCATTCATGAAAAAATAATGACAATAATTAAATAACTCTTTTCATACAAATCCATGGAGGTATATTTTATATGTTCAAAACAATTTTTCAAATATTATAAATAGTACATAATTTTATTGAAGGGTTAAAACCATTAGATAACTATTCAAAACATACATTCCTATGACTCATAGAAAAATCTAGATATAATGAATCAAACATAATCCATGAAATTGAATAATTTTTATGTATCATCTATCAATCATTGTTACTATCATGGAATTTTGCATAATGTCATATACATTTTTATATTACATGATTAATAATTCTAATCAAGGTTTAGAGGAAACTAATGCAATTCCATTGTAGGATTTTTATCCCATTACTTCTTCCAGGCATTATAATCATTTATACTATCATTTTTTCTCATTGATTTCCATATAATTATACATATATATATATATATATATTATGTATTTTTTTTATCATCCTACTATGTAAAATAAATCATGAAATAATTACGGTATTCATTTATTTCCTATAATCAATTACAATATTGTTAATGATTTCATCATCACATAGAATGATTTAGGGATCTAATAATTACTAAATGCATCATGAAGAAACTCTAAAATCATGAACACTACATTTTAGTAATTCAATAGATACACATGATATGAGACAACTCAATTATAAAATACAAATTTGAATTCTTAAAAAACCCTTCATACCGCTCTTGTTTTCAATCATCAACTAATTTATAAAACACATTTTTCTTATTCATTATAGTTATGATTAATATTATCCTATCTAGTATCAACTGATGGTTCTATTGATAAATTAAAATCATGCACATTGATTCCTAAAAATCCATATGATTTACTTATCAAATTTCAAACTGAATTCTCTTTCAGTGGGTCAGTTTGTGTTTTTAATAGTATAGTTAATTCTTGCAGTAAAATTACATTTGTTTCTCTAGAAAAAAAAATCAAAAATCCATATCGATCCTGAAATTATTTCAATATATATTTCTTATATAAATAATTTCTATTCAACTATAAAATAAATGTAAAATTAAGACACATAAATTTTATTTTACCATCCCCTGATCAATTCTCAATTTCAAAATATAAAAATTGTTTATATACATTGTAATTCTTATATTTTTTAGAGGTAAATTAATCCAAATTATATCAATACATAATGGACTACCACCCTTCTCCCAAAACATTCATCTCTAAATATAAAATTTTTTAGTAATATAATTATTATTTTTTATATCAATCATCATCATCACTGATTAGGGTAGGGTATTTATTTGATATATTACCAATTCAACATGAAAATTATTCAATATTACTTGAAAAAAATAATCAAAATAATTTAATAAATAATACCCCTAGAAATAACAGGATGAGATATCAAGGATGAAGGACAATGATGTGAGGAGTTGTAAATAGAAAATGTTGTTCAATTAATGAAATAATTCTTCTTAAAAAAATACCAAAAATCATAATTGGTCATTATTTAACCCAATTTCATCTTAATCAACAATGGTCCCCTGGGATGATTATCAACTGACATACAATGACTTCTTGATGAATAATGCAAGAACGAGTGAACCCAATATAAATGACAAGAGGTAATGTCATTTAGTTAATTAGAATGCTACATTCAGGTGTCCATGTAGTAGAAGATCATATATCTAAGATCAAAATCTCTATTTTTAAACAAAAATATTGAGTGAAATAGTATCTGTATGTCATTATAATGTTAATATATTCATAAAAAAAATAACAGAATATACAGTGGTTAAATATAACTATCATAGAATAATTTCAGCTCATGCAGTAGACTTAGGGTTCACACATGTGTTATAATAAAAACTCCAGAGATATTTATGTGTGAAGAGAGTGTGTCAATAGTTTGGATTCATAGTTGGATGAAAATTTACACAAGTGTTAGATTCAAGATTTACAAATGCAATAGCGCATATGATAGTAGTACAGTCACGGTTGGTTGAGTATTCTCAATGTGATAGGTTTCTATTTTTACAATTGTGGTAGGCCAGGGATTAATTCCATAGGTGGGTGGGTGGATTCAAATCATTTCTTCTAATTCGGAAAATTGAAATAATTTTTAACTTATTCAAATGCAGGTAACCAAATTACATCGGTAGAAAATTCGTAAATCAGAAATCATTATTTCATTACAATATTCAATTACATTTTAGGCCCTCTATTAATTAAATTTTTCATTTAGTCATGTTTATTAATATTGAGATAATTTAATTTGTATTTTTTAAATAAAAACTCAATCACACTAATCTGTCCTGATATATCAAAAAAATTATAAAAAATAAAATCTAAAATATACAAAAAATATAACTAAAATATTAAAAAATTTATTCAATTGATAGAGTGTCGAAGTTTAATTTTAGACTTATTTATTCTGAAGAAGATTTTAATTAATATATTATATTTCTTATGTTATTAGTATTACTTAATTCTATGATATGTAACTTGAGTTATCATTGAATCAATATGGCCAACTAAAAATGGAAAACTACTATACAATCAAAAACATGTTATCACTTCAAACTAAAAATCTAAACAAGAAGATTCATTATTAGACATCATTATCATTTGATGAAATCATAAATATAACATTTATATTTTTGAAAAAATAAGTTGTTTAAAATTCTAAGTAATATTTCTCATCATATAATCCAAATACAAAGAATTATTAAAAATAGAATCATAAGTTTTTAATTTTCTATTTATGGAATTAGTAATTGCAAACAATGAAATAATGATACATGTTCCATAGAATTATTTTTTAAAAAACAAAAAATATTAATGAAATATATATTTCAAAACCTATAATTTATTTTTATAATTGTTATGTAGTGGGTATAAGAGTAATTATTTTATAGTACAGAAATATGTCAAAATATAAAATTGAAAAACAAAACAATAACAACAACTCTAAGGAAACTATCACTTTAGATTGATTACAATAGAAAATAATAATTCCAAATATCCAGACCATTTATGTAATTAATAAAATGTATGTAATATTTTATTAATAAAAACTAGACCTTTTTGTAAAAATAAAGAAAGAAATTTTTCCGAAATTAAAATATATTTAAACATAATGAAATTTAAAAATATAATATTTTAAATAATTGGAATATTTAAACAAGAATTTAAAAATAAGTAAATATAATAACATAAAGTATACTAGAATATATGAAAAAATATAAAGATAAATCTGAACAAAAAATGTAATATCCTCTTAAATAATATACTAAATTATATTATATATTATTTAGTATGCTTTAAAAACCAATGAAACAACCATATCATAATCAAAAAAAATTAATACATAAATATAAACATGTTGGGAAATATAAAAACTCACTTTATATTAAATTATAATATCTATAAGTAGATTATAATTTCATAACCATATAAGGAAACAACAGATGTTATGAGAAAATTTTAAATAAGTCATTCTTAAATGTTATTTGAAAACATAAGAAGAAAAAAAATGTAACAAGATTTAAAAAAAATTAAAGTTCATCATGTTTAATGGTATTTCCCCCCTTAAATAAATATATGATAATATAAAAACATTATCTTTCTCAAATGAAATATCAGTAAATATTAAAATATGAAATTCTTAATGGAAGATTATTAGATAGATAGATCCCCCATATCTTTTGATTCTCATCTATTTTTAAGAGATGTTATAATGAATATATATTTTAATGCCCTTAGAATTTATAAATCCGAAACACATATAGTTAGCCATGAAAAAAATTAATAATATTAAACTTATTCATAAAATTATTGGAAATTAATTAAGAAAATATCTATCAAATATGACCATGGAATAAGATTAAAATTTATACACATTATAAAAAATATAACACTCCATAAAAATATACGTAAATTTTAAATATTTTCATCAAATTAAATGAATATTTTTTTATATGTCATTGATATTAATGAAAAATGATAATTACATAATACATCACTAAATATAATAAATAATTAATAAATTCATTTCAGGAAATAAAAAATTTATAATGCATGATAATTGATAAAACAATAATCAACTACTTCATTTATATTTTCAAATCAATACATGCCTTAATAATAATAAAAAAACTATGTCAAGTATAAATTAAAGAAATTTAACTAGAAAGTTAATTTAATTTGGAATAAAGAATTTATTTTACCATTTCGACGAGTATATGAACCATTAATAACCCATGAAAACAATAAAAATGTATTAGTGGGTATCCATAAGATGAATTCATTGAAATAAAATATTTAGTATGACCTAAAAACTAAGGATGTCTCAAATAACATTGAATAACATAATTTCCATTAATTAAACATCTAAATCATGGAAGATCAGATAAAATACCTTTATTACTAATAAAAATAAATATCATTTAAAAGTTTATAAATCTGAGGATTATAACCATTTTTTTCTTTATTTGATTTCATCATGTCAACCATCTTTTCATTATTTTCTTTTTTTAAAAAATAAATATAATTTTTATTTCAAACTAGGAAATTATTTTTTGAGATTTTCATTACCATTTTTAATAGATTTAAAATCAACATGAATCTTTGTAACATACAGTTACCTTTCATAAGGTATGCCTTCTATGCTCGTTTTTTTCATGCCTTTTGGTTTTCTATTTTTTGATGAATCTGGTTTTTATACTATTTGATGGGAAATTAAATGCTATGTAATATGATTAAACAAAATTTATTTGTCACCAAGAGTATTTTAAGGAGTTTACAGTTCATGAAAGGTTACACATAATGTACACAAAATTCATAATTTTTAAGGGAATAATCTTCTTTTAATAAAAATGTGTCACCTTTTTTAATGTAATTGGACCTCAGGAATTAAATGACATGAACCATGTTTACAATTCTTTTAATTCATTATGTATGTTGTTTTAAATGTAATTCACATCTATTTTTCATTTTTTTCGACTTATAGTCCTTTCTCTCATGACCCAAAACATTCAAATGGATATTTTGGATAATATAAACTCTTCCCTTGATTAATCGAAGTTTCATTGACTTCGTTCAATTAAATATAGTTTATAGGGTCTTCTATCATTTTTTCCTATGGTTTCCATTTATATCCCCCATTGTGTTTTATGGAAGTTCTCATAATCCCAAGATATGAACATTAATTTTTGGGATATTTATTATAGTATGCGCTCCTAAATCATCCATGCCTTTTTGATCCATTTAAATTCTTGTTTTGGGAATTGATCATTTTATTATGGTTTTTAAATAGAGTGGGTTTAGTTGAATATCTTCTATATAATTGATACCCTTATTTTCATTATATATTAGAAATTGATTTTAATAAATTTATAATACAATGATTTGGAATATATGATTATAAAATTTGAATTTTCACAGGTTTTGAGGAAACTCCCTCCACTCCAATGGAATTGGAATTCTAGTTTGAATTTGTAAATGATTGAAATTATTAAATGATTTGATAATTTTTTCTTGAAAATTTTATTAAATATAAATGATATAAATCTATGTTTAGTTTTGGATTGAATAGGAAGAAAATTTTGAAAACCCCATGTTTTTGTTTTGAATGTTAATAGGAATATTAATATTGAAAATCGGTCAATTATATTGAAAATGATAAATAATTTTAAATCTAAAATTTTCCATTTATTTATTAATTTATTGAGGACATTCGATCCTAGTTTTTTAGTGGGTTATATGGGACAATATTTCTAGGATATTGATACCCAAGTAATAGATTCATGATGAAAACTCTTTCAAAGTTATTGTTCAACATGATTATCCATGATGGGTTATTGATGATTCCTATTTCGAGCCATCTTGAGTGATGTGTGCACACATGTTTAACCAGGATCAATGATTTCAGAAGTGTGAAGATCAAATAGTCAAAAAAAAACATACATCATAGTAGAAGACTGTGGTACTCAATGTGTGTGTTTTGATTATATATTCCATTTATTATAGAATTATTTTACTCATGTTGAATGATTTATATAAGTTTTGTTATATTAAATTTTCATTTAAACCATGTCCAATGTCATGGCCCGAATGACTATGAATCCAATAGCTAGACCAGTCACAACATTGCCTCAATCACACATCCCCTTATACTAGAGGTTATTGACAACTAGTGAGGGTCTAATTATCGTATGATAGGGATACTATATCTTAATTTTTAGAGTAGCACAGAAATATATCATAAAAAAAATAATATAAAAAATTGGAGAAAATAAATAAATCGAAAAATAGTGAAAGGATAATAAAATAACTAGAAAAAAATTCAATATAAAATATACAACTATGAAGCAATGTCAAAGATGTTTCTACAAGAACAATGATCATGAGAGATATAAAACATGAATAACATTACAATAAATAATTAAATAAAAGGGAAAAAATTCCCTTGGGTAATCCCATGAGCATCCGAAGTATTATATCAGTCTTGTGCTCCAAACATCGTAGGAAAATCATGAAATCACAACCAATAACATGAGGATCTTGATCCTAGATAAAATAAAAGGTCAAATTGGGTACCCCGTGCAATGGATTCCTAATTAGTGTGTTTGATATATTCAATAGGATTTCTCCAACGGTTTCTAAAGAATAATATATCTTGTGCACATAAAATAATCAGTTTTAATGTAAAACAAATGAAAATAATCAATGTTTACTAAATAAAAAACAATGTCAGGCTCTGGTTCCATTAGGATTCCAGGTTCGACCATACCTTCTTCGGCCTAAGCTAAAAAATTTCAAACCATTGGTAAATATGTAAAAATGATATAATGGGGAAAATATAACAAAATGGAATGAAATATGTTTCATGAGATATATTGATCCCATGTTTGAGATTTGTATTGGAAGACACATCCATTGTATAACTAATATAAAACAGTAGCCTCTATCACAAAATTATCATCATGAGGCCAATCATAGTAAATGTTAACAAGGAACCCATGTATCTCACAAAAATCGTGATAAATTCCCATGACCATTGGTGTCTATAAAATGAAATCTAGTAATTTCAAAATAAGAATCACTCCTAACCTAATGTGAGCTGACTACCATTGATCTCACACCCAGTATCACATGTAGGTGACCAAGTCTCATCTATAGCCCGGTGAAACTATCTATTCACTGATCCCTTTTATAGTGTCTCCCATAGTGAAATAGTATCACTCATGTTCAGGTAAGAGAGATGAACAGTGAGCCCCTCCTGATATACCAATATATCCCCTATAGTATACAACAACCGGTCATTAAAACGTATCCAAAGTAGAATGATCCTTTCACTGGAATTCCATATAAGAAGAACAATGTCTCTTCTTTAACATTCATAATTCATTTAATAATTTAAAAAAATATATAAAACATTACATGTAATTTAGTATGTTAAAACATAATAATTGGATGTCAAATTGGGTCATTCCAGCTTTCTATCTCATTAAACTATATCAAAGGAGAAAATTCATAATAAATGACAATAAAAACTATGAAGATTAAGAATCTCATTCAAAAACCCATTCCAAAAATCCAAAAAAATTGATGGCTTATAAAATTCATTTTCCAATTCAATATAATGAACCACATATAGGGGTGTTATTAAAAAACATGACATTGTATCTAGAACAATTCATTTATTTTACTTCGTAAAATCCATGTTCGTCACATGGAATAAGAAACCCCATTCAAGGGTGGTTGAAAAACATGTGAACATTCCAATTTATTATATAAATCAAATTCATACCCAATGGGTTGCCCAAAAAAAGGATGGAAATAAAAGGAATAGGTATCCAAGGTATCCTACCCAAATGGGGAGTTTCAGGTTGATGTAATAGCCAATAAATAGACCAAGGCGGTTACACACACATCCAATGGTTTCCTAATCAATTATATTCCAGGATTTTTTTTAAAATGATGTTGGATAGGTATGGAATGCATCACAACATCAATATATTTTTAAATCTTTGACACTGAAGGTAAAATATAAAGAAAAATTATATTATATCATGGATGACACATATAACCAATATTGAGGTATTCTTTGACCCATTTTGACAGAAATAAAAGAAATTAAAAAATGTCCATAAAATAGGGAGAATAAGGTAACACAAAAATAACTTCCCTAATATAATTTAAAATATAAAAATGTTCAAGAGAAATGTAGATCTTCTTGAGAGGAATTCAGAACTATATATAGATATCAAATCTGAATTCAAATATCGGCGAAATATCTATGCATACCATGGGGAATGTGGATATCCATGAGAGAATAGGAGGAGCCCCATGTGGCCAGAGGACTATAAGAAAGTAGAGGGGATGAGAATAAATGTGTATGGGAGAAAAATTGTAATTTCACCCCAATAATGGGGCATATAGCATGGATGCACTTTTTTCAAAACCCTAGGAAAGCCATGCATGGGATTATTCTTAAATAGGGGTCTCTCTTAATTCATGCACATGATTTGGGAAACCATGTGCAAACTGTCCATCTATCCTCTTTAAAAAACCTAATGAAAATTGTATGGTCATGTTCCCCCTCTCACATGGTTATAAAAATCTATATCAGACATACAAATCTATGAGATTGGATGCATGGTATCTCCTAGAGGGTTGAAAACTTTTGGAAAAACATTGTGCTCCTGTCAATACTCTCCTGTTTTGAGATTCTAGGGTCTGACACTTTCAAAACTCAACGAGTCACCTGATGCACCTCTTAGTCTTTAATTTATTCCTAAAACCAATGATTTTAAGTGCTAAAACTCTAAAAAATTTATTAATCCTATTTTTTATAATATCTCATCAACCAAATGATAAGACATAATTTCCTTTGGATATACATCCATTAAAAAACATATTCACAACAACCACCGCACCTTAGAAACTCTCATCCTCAGAATCCATGTGGAAGACAATGAAAACAACAACATGCCTACTCGGTTAGTGACGTTTCATCCAAATAACCAACTTGCATTTTCAAAAAACCAATGCACTATCATTAAACTATTCAAGGTTATGGTATATGAGCCATTAATAATCAAAACCAATTATTCTATTCTAAACTAAAGCATTAACATAGAGCTTACCTGAGCATGTCCAACCTGATACACAATCATGTCATTGTCTCTTCAAAGACCTAGCCTATACAGCTTCAAACAATTGGTTCTACCCTCTAAGGGCCGAATATAAGTCACAGTATGAACACAACAATAATTTTATCTTGAGGTGTGCTCATTGAATTTTGATAATTCTCACAGGTAAATTGTTGTGTTAAATAATGGCTTGAATCTAGATTGACATTATTATGTCATGTCAAGTCGATTATTTCACAGAAGGCCATTGACGACATTTATATCACATCCATATTCTCCTAACTACATGCCTAAAATTGTCCCATAATGACCATATCCATTGGATCTATATGATAACCTATCGATCCACTTCCATCTGACCAATCTCAGATCACATGGCCCGTACAACTAATACAAAAAGAGTTTAATCAAAAAATCCTTCCTATAATGAAATTAGAGTTTACTTTGAACATGTCCACGAAAACCCATCACCATATACCAATGAAATTTCAAAACAAAACACTCCATTATCTTGTTTTTATTTACCATGATCATGGTTTTAAGAATGATACACACATTTGTACCATAAACCTTGAAACATATCATCTGATCCCAAAATGAAATCCATGTATCCTTGGAATCATAAATTTATTTTTGAAGAACTAATCCATGGAAATCCAAATTAGCCTTTCAAAAGTGAAAAATAAGTTACAATTCAAACATATATAGATCAAGAACACTGGATGACCCCAAATCGGCTTTCCCAAGGGAAATTAGGTCAAAAGTAACACCTGGTGTCTGTGGGTCTGTCTAATGCTTTATTACTCAGAAACCATGGTGTCACCCAGGACTGACCATGCCTCAATAAAACCCCGGATAATTTTATGAAACTCTAAATTAGACAAACCATTCACGATCAATAATATTTAAAATTTAGAATGGTGTAAAAATATTCTCTCATAATGTACCTAGACGATTTCTAAATAGGATACATTCTCCTCAAAAATAATAGAGTACACTAAGAGGGATGAATTAATTCTAAAAATGATCTCATTCATTTTTGATATAACACATACACAGTTCCTGATATAACTGCATGAATTTTATAACCAACAACTATAAGGATTATAAAGTATTCCAATCTTGACTGGTCCACTTCATTTGAAAAAACCCAGCATCATAAGTTGACACATCCTTATTACACATCCACGATGCTCTTTACACCAAAGGTATTTCGGTTAATGATTAAACACAACCACTGAAGTTCTTCCATGACTGTTAGTGCTTATAAGGGTTTCATACTCATCCATCTAGTCATCATTATGGTACCTCAAAAGAACTGAAATGCCTATAACCTAACCATTCCCAAGGGAATTCAAAAAAAGATCTGACCATACCAAAAATATCATTCTTGGTCTTGTACCATCTACTTAGATGGACATGTATAAATAAAATTGACACAACACTCCCCACCTAAATAGTTTCGTTATCATTTGGATTACTATTAAATGGTCTACATCTGTTGGATCATGCTCCATTTACCACTAATACCTGGCCCAATAGATAGCCGACAAGCTTTATGTAGAGATAAACTGATAATAAGAAAACTTACTGCATACTAGGAACCATGGTTCAAATTTACCATAGAAATATACATGAAAATTATTTTGATTTACATCCACACACCATATAATTTTTCATAAAATCAAAAGTAACATACCATCATGTCTAAACACATGATCCTAATAATACATTAACCTAACTGTTGGTAATATTTTTATTTCATTAGGCACATAGGATTGTCTATCATGGAGGTGACTTAAGTTACAATGTTAACAACTCAAAATGAAAGGATTGACATTAAAACCAAATGTTTCACTAAAAAAATTATCATCTCATTTAGTACCATGTATATCAATTCCTAACACCCCATGGGTTTTACTATAAAATTAAACATCATTGATTCACTTCATGGTCCAATCGAACCTATTCATTATTGTATCTGATATTCCTTGAAAGAAATTACTACAAACATACAGAATTCCAGAATACTATGAAATAGTCTGATGCCCTCCTAAGTCATCTGACACTTGAGTGAGAAGAAAAATGGTCAGTTGACCTACCAATTGAATTTTTACACCCATAGAATGTCTAACACACTGAAACTGAGCATTATATGATGCTCATGACTGTAAGAACGATTAATATACCACATAAAAAGTTGTACAAAGAATGTTCCATTTTAGATGCTTAGATTAATTCACATGACTATGGCACCCAAACATCACCACAAGCTAACAAATATTCACAAGTAACTATCAATTACATTTATGATCAGAGGGAACTTCCTATAATGATCAATCCACTTACTGAATCATAAATCCCTACAAAAGGTCACTGGTATTGTGGGTCTATTATTTAGGTTTATGATATATTGGAAAAGGGTTATGGGTAACATTCATATCACTTATAAATGTAAATAATCAATAAAGGTTAAAAATAACTTTACTCAAGGGTCAATGCTAAGAGCACCACTTAAGGTTTCATTTTGATAAAGAATTCAAAGAACAGTTCATTATTTAAATATTTCAAGGTTGTGATTTAAATAAAAATAAAATCAATCCTATGAAAAATAATCTAGCTATTTATTTAGCTCAAGTCAGAATTAAATGAAGGAAATTTATATTAAGCCACCTTTTAAACAATAGTTTTCTAACTTACCTTCCTTCATAATTAAGACATTCATTTGAAAGCCCCCAGATTCTAAATTAGACTTTATTTATTAATTAATTCTAAAAATTATCTTTGATAAAGAAAATTTCATTTTCAATATCTATAGGAATACACACTTTTGGATAAAATTGTAATTTATATTCAATAATGGCTCATATAAGTCCATGTAAAATGATAATAATTGGTTTTTTATTAATTAAATGGTACTGGTCATTTAAGAGTTCCCCATATGATTATATGTAGTACCATATAAATAAATGTAAACACATTTAAGGGCCGTCAACAAATATAATATGTATAACCCTATGTTGTTAATCACTAAATAATATCAAATAAATGGTGACCTGCGAGGGACCTGTTATGTAATTTTAGAATCCTCTAAAAGAAACCTAATCATTTTGAGGATTTGGATGTTTAAAACTGCCTTATTGGATCCTTAAATAAGGAACATTCCCCAAATAACCTACTTGGGTTAGTTGTAAATTTAGGAATTATATCCATACAATTCATCATTCCCATGTAATTGGGGATAAATCCTAAATAATGAAACCAACAAAATTATTGATCAAAAGCTTTTATATCTACTCATCGGTCACTATGTGGACATATAATAAAAGACTGTTTGTTTATACGGGTAACCACATACCAATTTATAAAACTCCCTTGAATGTTACATGTTGTGGTCACCTCCCATCTAATTGAATCCATTTCTTATAAGATTAAACTCAAATTCAACAACAATAACATTTATGAAATAAAATTATTTATATAATTTGCAACAACAACCGTTCTTCTATATGGACACCAATTACTCATTCATAAAGATACCTTACAATTTAATATAAGGATATTATCTCCCATTAACCCAAAACCATATTGTTTGAACCCATGGAAGAAATTATTTAGGTCTAAAATTTGTTATAATTGATTAGTGAAATGTCTCCATCAATAACCAATTTCACAATTTAAAATTTATAACTATGAATTTTAAAAATAAGAATTTCATATGGTTTAACAAGGTAAGGATGAAAAGAATTATGGAAATATTCCCGGGATGTATACTACAGACCTAGGGAAGAACAAGAACATGTGAATCATAACACTAAAATGATGGAATAATGACATAGAATATAAATAAAGCATCTTAATTAAACACTTAAACATGTTATACCAAAGCATGAATTGAAATAACTAAATATGTTACCAAAAGAACCTAGCATGTAATATAATATACATGAAAATAAAACACAAGTAACAACAACAATTTTCCATCAACCTTGAATTGTAATCTAAATTGCCTGGATTATGCATGGAATATGAATTCCTATATCACTGTTATGATTTATGTAATGATTAATTATTTCCAAAAAACTCAAAGTGTAAATATTAAAATGTTATAAATCACTAATAATTATAAAGTACATTAATCACCCACATAGAAATCACAATCAACAATAATAATGAATAGCATGGGCAGTAATTCCATCCCTGTCCACTCTGACTTTTCCATGAATGTGGGTTCTTCACGCACATGAAAGACTATTTACCAAGAACCAACACATCCATAATCCCCTTACTTACATTACAAAATAGTAATACATTGGAAAAAATATCCTCTGATACAACATTCTAAAATCCTGGTATATCTAACTATGAAACCAGTTGCCAGACTTGTAACTAAATGGCCCATAGTATGCCTCCCCATATGTTTGAGGCTGCTGATTAGCAGCAAGGGACTAATGGATGTATGGTGTGGATATTATACCACAATTATCATATAAGAAATAAAATATATCATAAAATAAATAACAATAAATATTTTATATAATAAATAAAGCAAAACAACCACCGGAAGATAATTTAATAACTAAATAAAAGTGGGTAATGAAAAATATAAAATTATACATGCTTGTCGAAGATAATACTATAAGATAAAAATGAAACACAGAGATATAGAATATTTAGTAAAATAAAATATATTGTCAAATAAAAATGTAAAATTCCTTGAGGGTGATATCCATGAGAATCATGAGTACTAGCTTAGTCTTGTGCTCCAAACTACTAGGTACAAACATCTTAGCATAGTAAATGACCCAAGGATCCAAATAATGCAATAAATGACGAATTTTTGGGATGAACTGTGAAATGGAAGCCCATGAAGGGAATGAGATTTACACATTAGGTCACCACCAACAATGTCTAAAGAATTATCCTTATCGTGAATATAAAATTGGTAGTGTTTAAGTCAAACATAAGGAAACCAGCAATACAAAATAAATTAATAACTAATTCAAGTATAGGATCCTCAAGGACACCTAGCATAATCGTATATGATTTATCCTAAGCAAGAAATTTCTAAACCATAGAAAAAAATGAAATAATAAAATATGGGAAAAAAAGATAATAAAATGGAATTAAATAGGTTCTATGAGATAAACGAAGTCCAAGCCCGTGATATGGATTAGTGGGATTTTCCATTGAATAACTAATATACAATAATATCCTTTATTGGAAAATTATTTACTAAAATAGAAAAAGAGGCATACTATTCCCATCTAAGAAGAACATTAACATGTAACCCATATAACAAGCTAGATGAACCATAAATTTCCACAACCATTGGATTCTGTCCAATGTCATCTAAGAATGGCCTCACAATAATCACTATGATCCTAATGTGAGACACCTACCTCTAATATCATACCTCGTATCTCAGGTAGGTGGTTGAGTCTCACTTGAGGCATGGTGAAACAATATATCCTCTAATAATATTAAGGTGTCTTTCCAAGGGAAATGATATCATACATGATGTGGTAAAAGATACGCTCGATGTGACAAACAAGGTATACTAGTATCACCCCCGACATACACACAATATTTTATCCAAACTAATCACAATCATGATAAACCTATACTTGGTGTTCTATGTATGTATGACCAAGTATCACTCAAATCGTTTATTTTTTATTTAATATTAGAAATTAAAAAATACAAAATGCTATGTAATAAATAATTAAATAACATAAAAAATGTGTAAAAGTGGATCCTTCCCATTTTCTATCACATTTTATAATTTTAAAAGTGAACATTCATAAGAATTACACATGAAAAAGTAATATCACAAATAACGTATTGGAAACACCCAAATAACAATTCCCAAGAATGTTATGGAACATAAAACTCATTTTCCAATTTATGATAGCGAACCTCATCAAGAGATTCTGTTATCAAAAATTAATTTTTTAATCAAAAAATTAATTTATCACACCTAAAAAATCCAATTTAATCACAAGGCATTCATAACCTACCTCTAGGGTTGTTTAAAAACAAGTGACCATCAAAATATTGTATATAAATCAAAATCATACAATAGAGTATATCTAAAAAATGATGATAAAGAAATTAATGGATGACTAAGGGATCCTACCATAAATGGGAGGTTCATGTTGTGTTCATAACCTCAAACCACACCAATTAGGATCTACAGACATCATAAGGTGGTTGATGCAATTTAATTCAATGAAATTTATTAATTTGAATTGATATAAGGAATGATTGGTGCACGAAACAGGGACTACATTTGATTAATGTGACTAAACAAAATGGAACATATATATAATAAATATTAAATACGATGGATGACCCATACTTCAATATTAAGGATTGATTCAGTCCGGTTAATGTGAAATCAATGAAACAAATCAACACCATGAAAATTGTGTGAATTAGGTTACACAAAAATAATGTACCAAAAAGAGAGTTGAAAAAAATGGTTAAAGTGGAACATTGATCTTACCTTGGGAAATCTGTTGATACTGGTGGAAGTCAAATATGTATTTGTATTCAAGAGAAAATGTAGTGATAAGAATAGAGAAAGAGGAGTTGCATGAGATTAGAGGAGGATCCTCGTGCGGTAGGAATAAGAGAATTTATATTTGGTGGAGAATATAAAAATAGGTGAAAAATAGGTATTTCATCCCATTAACGAGGCTCCCAATTTGGAAATAGGTTTGTCAAAACCATGCACGAATGATACATTGGATTCTTGTAAATAATGGGGCTTGCATGGTTCATCTGCATAGTTTAGGAAATTGTGTGAAAACTAAGAAGTTCTCCACTATCAAAAACATAATAAAATCATATACATGCATCCATGCTCGAATGGTTAGGAAGAAATTTTTGAGTCCTCCTCCTATACTATATCAGGCAAACGTTTTTTCTAGAAGGGTCACACATTTTTGTAATAACTATTTCACCTGTAATTCATCTTCAGTTTTTATTTTTTATTTCTGATACTTATGAAACACGATAGCTCACCAGATGCACTTTTCAAAATTTTAATCATTAATTTAAAACATATTAATGTTTTCCAACTCTAGGAATTACATATCTAATACGAGATTATATTAATTTACATCCAATAAATTATAAAATCAAATTCCAATGGAATTACATCCTGTAGAAAATCCTACAATGCTACTCCGTTTTTAAAATATTTCATAATTTTGAAAGAGATAATTTTTTGGTCATAAATATGAAAATGAAATGTATTTCAATGCCATATTTTAGATAAATTAATAGAATGATTGGATTATTGTTATTGAATCTATTATGGAAAACATTGCTAGACCCTACATGGATTTATATCTCATAGCCAACCTTTTCCATCAATAATTTCAAAACTTTCTGATGTTGGGTCTACGAAAAGGGAAACCGCCTCTTGGGGGAGGTGTAAGTTCTTGATCCATGGGATTGAAATGATGGAGTTGATCAGTGGAGATTCTATCAATATGTTGTGGGTATTGTATATGATTTATCTTGTATAGAAATGTATACATTAATTATGTAATGCATTGGGTTTTTTTAAACGTGATTTAATTCTAGTAGTTTTTCCATATTGTTTATTCAGCATACTAACATGTATCATTGTCTTCCACTAATTTTATGTCAAAAACAGTTCATTCATTGATCTTTAGTGATTTGAGATGCAATTCCCCAACCTGTGGAGATCAGGAATGCCCTTTATACTATGTTAGAGGTGGTTTAGTTTTTAGGGTACAAGTGTAATTGGGTTGGAACATGAAATATTTGTATCAAAGGGTGTACATTGAACATCTTCCCTTATAATCAATATGCAGTTTGAGAGGTTGTACTAGTACTTAATATGATGTTTAGAGAATGTTCTTGGAAACTTCTCACTATAATGTGTCTATAGTCCCTATGAGAATTTTGGAAAGGTTCCAAGAGGAATAAATTGATATAATTCTAGTCACATTATAATTATTTATTTGGGTGAATTGAAATATTTATCTTGTAATATTATCTGGTGGGGATGATTTTCCCATTTCTACAACATAAGTTGCCGATATGAGTGATATTATATTGTATTAAATGTTGTTTGTTGATGTTTTGTAGCATAATGACTCTATAAATACATGTGAATATGCCAAAAGTGGAAGCCAATGGTGAACCTCTGTTATTGGATCCTCTAGAAGACTAGAATCTTGTTGATATTATCATGTGTGATTTCTATGATCTTGAACAAGAACTTGAATATTATCATATTCATGATCCTATTATTGATCCTCAAGCCGATGAATCTCATAATCATGATCATGATTTTCTTCTTCAGAAGCCATCGATGTTCCATGGATAATTTTATACTCAATATGTTTTTGATTTGTTGAGAGTTATTGATCTTCTATTTAATTTCATAGAAACACTTGATTCGATTAAGGTGAAATGTTCCACATTTAAGATAGAAGGAGTTGTTAGGAGATGGGGGGACTCAATGGTCACAATGATTAATAATGAGGAAATATATTTGAAGGTCATTTGATATATTTCCATTGATCAATTTTTTCCAGAGATTATAGTGTTGGATAAGTCTATGGATTTTTTTAAACATGAACAGGCTGACATTACTGTGATGAAGTATCTGAACAACATGGTGAAGATAGTTAAGTTTTCACCTGATATTGTATCAAAAGAGAATATGAGTACATAGATGATTGATATGGTCATAAATCATGACATTCATAACAGTTTTTCTTACTGAATCTCACTTCTTATACCGACATGATGGATTGGTTAGGGATGGTTGATCATGATCTTGTCAGTAAGTGTTGACAAGAGTTCATTTTCCCCATTATGGTAGATATATGAGTTCTTTTTAAAGGAATTTGGAATCATTATGTATATTTTACTGGTTATTTAAACAAGTATAATTTTATACTCCAATAGTTATAAGAAGTGTCCCACTGACTACCATACAATATGGAATGGATTGGAATTCAAAATGGGTTTCCACTGATGTAACCAAGATTTACAGTTCCTATAGACAATCAGTTCCCTGGTAGAAATTATGTTATATCTTATCGAATTCACATATTGAAATAATACCATCATCAACTAAATGTACAATGGTGTTAGAATGTTAATTAAGAACAAATTGGTTAAGTTATACACATTCAGAATAATTCATTTTCACATAGAGGAAGAGTCTCCAGAGGAAGCTGATACAGGTTCATTGATAGTGAGAGGTACAATAACTATAACATTATCTTTGGTGACTTCATTATTTGATACTAGTTCATCATATTTTTTTTTATATCTACTAGTAAATGGAACATACAAAATCCTCATAAATAGTTTTTATTTTGTCGATGGATATTAATATGCCCCTCGAATAGAAAATAATATAGGTCCTCTAGTTTTCTACATGAATAATTCCTTTATAATATATTTATCTTGAATGAATTTTCATCATCTTGACATAATAAATATTAAATTAATTCTTAGAAAGGATTTACTGGTCACGAATAAGGCTCAATTTTTTTATCTTTGATGGGTCTCCATTAAGTCACCAGATGGGGCGTATCATGTTTTTCAGGGAGAATGTGACCCATGTTAGTGTAAAGTCAGGCCTTCTTATCCCGAGGTGAGGAAAGTAATAAAGGTTATTTATGATGACATTGAGTAAGAGTATTTTTTTAATGATCTCCATCATGTTTTTTTCATGTTTCCTAATGTTTTTCCTTTGGATTTATTTGGCTTGTCCTTGATATAAGAGGTACAGTTTCTTATTAATTTTTTCTTGGTATTATGAAGGTTAATTTTACTTCTTACAATATAAAATATGATGAATGGATAGAGTTGAATCCTTAATGGATTTTCTAATGGAGAATGTATTTATTATCCTGAGAGTGTCACCTTGGGTGGTGTGTGTTCTCTTTTCTATGAAAGGTAATGGAACACCTCACATGTGTGTTGAAAACTAGAGACATAGTTGAGTTACAGTGATGAACCAGTTTCCATTATGAATAATTGATGATCTATTAGACTATATTAATGTGGATAAATGTTACTTAAAGAATAATCATCGAGCTAGTTGTCATCGATTGACAGTAAAATATTCATACATTCTGAAGACTACCTTTGGATTTTTGTATAGTCATTTTGAGTATCATGTTATACCATATGGTCTAAACAATTATCATGTAGTTTTTATGGAATTTATGGATAGGATCGTCCATGAATATCATGATATGTTCATCATGTCCTTTGTGGATGACATCTTAGTTTACCCTCATTCTAAGGAGGATCACATGCCCCATCTTAGGGATGTTCGTCAAATGCTTAGAAATATCCTACTCTATGCCAAGCTATCGAAATGTGACTTATGGATTCAAGAAGTTATGTTCCTAGAAAATGTGGTCTCAAATTATTGAATTTTAGTAATTTTTGAGATGTTATAAACTATTATGAAATGGTAACAACTGCAATACATTTTTTATATTTTGGAGCTTTTTTGTTTAATCGGTGTACTATTGCTAGTTCTTAAAGGATTTTTCATCATTGGATTCTTTTATGACCACTCTCACATGAAATAAAGTAATGTCATTGTGGAATGATAAATTTTGGATTCATTTTATTATACTAATTCATAATTTTACTTCTACATTAGTTTTGACTAATACATTTTTTGGTCAGGGCTATGTGGTATTATGTGTTGCATAAGGTTGGGTTTGGACTATGCTAAAATGTAGGGTGATTAAATTGCAGCTTTTAGATCTTGATATCTCTTGCCACATATGATAAAATATACAACCCTAAAATTAAAATATGTATTTCTCATTCCTATTACAAAGAGTTTATGGAGTTATATTTTTTAAAATGGTTTACCACTTCATTTTACCATAAAATCCTAAGTTATATTTTACCAAGAAATGATTTGAATTTTCATTAGATGTGTTCCATGGAGTACCTGTAGTCTTTTAAGTCGAAATTAACTATAACCATGGAAATTTTAATGTAGTATTTGATTCATTCAGTAGGAATACTTCAACCCAATATGCGAATTAATCTTCAGTGGAGTGGAATTTTATGTATATATTTGCCTAGTTTCACATCAGAGTCTAGGAGAATGAGTCTAATAATATTTTGACTAGTGTTCAGTTGACCACATCTATTGTTGAGATGATTCTTCAAGATTAGTAGCTTCGTTATGAGTTAAATGGAATTAAAAACTCTCTTTATGATGGGGTTACCATCTCTGAGTGTTCTTTTACAATAGTGTTTACTCGATGTGTTCAGAATCAGTACATTACGCCTTCTTCCATGAGGATGTTATCGATGGTAGACTATTATATTTCATTGAGAGGAGTACACCCAGGTACTATGAAAATGTATTATCATAAATGGGTATCCTTTTTTCTCCCATTATGAGACAAGACATTGATGACTTTTTTCTCATTTTCATACTTTCCAACATGTGAAAAAATAGTACCAAAGATATTTAGGATTTCTCCAATCCCATCCAGTGGTGAATTGGAAGTGGGCTGAAATATTTATGGAATTTTGGGTATGTTTTCTTCATACCCATATAAATAATAATGTTATGTGGGTTGGGATGGATATTTTGACTAAATCAGATCACTTTTTACCCATTTGTGATACAACCAATGTAGTAGTGTGGTGAAATCTCTATTTGGATGAGATTATTCATTTTTAGAAAGTTTTTTCAGCTATAGTTCTTATTGAGATCCCCAAATTACCACATTTTTTTCGAAAGGCCTTCAATAGGAAATTGGATATCATGATTAGTTGATTATAACATATTATCCAAAGATTTATAGTCATACATAGAAAGATATAAATATAATTGATGAAAATCTAGAATTTTGTTTTGACAACTTTGTTGGATCTTGTTACATCAATTGGGGATGGGTTATAATTATTATAACAATATATTCCAATCCAAAATTGGGATAGTTATCTTTGAGAAATTTTATGGTCGGCCTTGAAAATCACCATTTTATTGGTTGAAGATTGGTGAATGTTCTTTAGTTAGACGGTGATTTATTTAAGATATGACAACAAATAACTAGTTGATTCATCAACGAATTTTGAAAAAATTGATATTTTCAATATATTATAATAAACTTTTAGGAAGATGTTGGAGTTTTTAGTTGAAAACAATGTGTTTTAGAGAGTTTAACCTCATTTGGTTCATCAATGTATTAGGAGGAAAGGGAAGCTTGGTACTCATTTTTTGGGATCTTTTTAGATTTTTAGTGGGTGTGGAATGTGTCATATCATTTATCACTTCCATCTTAGTTGATGATGAAACATAATGTCTTCCATGTATCATGGATTTAGAAGTGTATTTCTTACCCATATCATGTCTCGATGTAGAAGGATATTGATATTGAGCATAATTTTTCTGAGACAAAGAATCTTATCCTAATTATTGATTCCAAGAAAAATTTTCTGAGTAAGAGGAAGATACCTTTAGTCCTTTTTCTATGGAAGCATGGTACTAATTTTTTTTACACATTGGATAATGAGTCACAATTGATAGAGAAGTGGAATCATCTATTTGATAAGAAATATTCATTAAATTATATCTTGGTATATATTTTTCTTATGCTGGGGAGGTTGTAACATCATGTTACATTTTATAAGGCGTTCCATGTCCTTCGGTTTTTTGAGTCCATTATGGTTTAGGGTTTTTAGCTAAATTTTTGACTCCTACTATCTAATGGGAAATTAAAATTTTTGTAATGGGATTACAGAAGATGAATTTGATACCCCGAAGAGGCCATGAGGAGTTAATAGGGTGTGAAAGGATTCACACTATGTACATGGAATTCATGATTTTATGGAAAAATATCATCTTTTAATAAAATGGTGATCTCTTTTTCAGTGGAAGTTACCATATTAAATTACACAAAGTAATGTGATGATACAAGGAGTTTAATTATTAGGGGATATGGTTTAAGGTGTGATAAACATATGAAATTCATTTCATTATACATGTATCCCTTTCTCTCATGAACTAGATCCTTTTCACAGTGACTTTGGTTCCTCCAAATTCTTCCCTTACCAAATCGAAGAAACATTGAACTCATTTGATTCCCTATGGGTAAGATGATCTTCTCACAAATATTTTTATTTTGGTTTCTCTTTCTATCATACATGGAGTTTGATGTATGATCATGTAACAGATGGAACTAAACTCCATTTTATTGCATCATGATTTCTGGTTGTGTTCCATGATCTTTTTCACCTTCATTATATGATTGAATTCTCGTAATGGGAGTAAATATATTAGTTCAATGTTTTAATGGTCGTTGGATCCATTTTAAATTTTCCATATTATTGAGACACTACATTTCATGATTTATTATAAATATATTCCTTTTGTTTTTTAAAAACATGTATTGACTTTATGTTATTATGAAAGCTAAATTGGAATGGTTATTGAGAAACTCTCCAAATTGCAATGGAATTGGAAAAATATGGGATGGATTTGAAAATGATGGAAATGATGAAATAATTTTATAATTTTCTGGGAGGATTATGGATTATATTAAAATGATTCAAACCTATGTTTGGTTTTTTGTTAAATTTTTTGAAATGATGAAAAATCAGTGTTTTATTTTAGAATGGTAATTGAATGTTGAATTTGAAAATTGCATAATTTTATTATAAATTATGATTGATTTAAAATGTTATTATTTCCCCATTATTTATTTATCAATTGAGAAAATTAAATCTAAGGTAGTTAGTGGGGTATTTTGGAAAAGCATGATAGGATATTGATCTCGTTGAAATAGATTGATGATGATAACTCTAAAAAACAGGTTGGCATGATTATCACTAAAGGGATATTATTGAGTCATATTTGGCCTAATCATAAGGGATTAATGAACGAATGTTTAGATGTGATCACTAATTTGAGAAGTGTTAGGATCCTGTATCCAAAAATTAATGTACTTTAGGGAAGATGAACATGGTTCTTATTATGTATATTTTGAATAAATATTTCACAGATTATATAATTGTTTATTTCATTATGAAGGATCTAAATAAATACTTTTATGAAATTTTCACATATTCCATGATTGAAATTATTTACATCTATAGAATAAACCCATTTTTTTCATTAAATATTAAAATGAAATTTAATGTAATGTCATGTTTTATATAAATTTAATATAAAATATTCGTTTATTTTTATGGATCTATAATGAAACACCTGATGAACCAACTAAGATTAATATCTCAAAAACAACCTTATCCTTATGGTTTTTGTTTAATTTGTTTTGAAAGGTCCGTGAAAATAGAAATATCTTCTTGGTGGAAGTTAACGTTTTGGATCATTTGGTCTTAGAGTGATGGAGATGGCCATTGGACACATTATCCACTTTTTTGGTGGGTTTTAAATTTTTTATCATACTTAATGTTGAGTACATTGATGATTTATTTCAATGTTTTTGTTATGCATATATTGATTCTATAACTTTTTCCCTTTTTAGTGCTGAGCATACTGACGTGAATATTTATCTTCTGCTATTTTGGGGGAAAACATGATTCGTATTTGATATTGAATAATGTCATCTATTATTCATTAACATCTAGGGATTGAGAATTTCCTTCGAGATATGTCAAATCTATCATGGTTAATATAGTGATAGGTTATCAGGTAAAGTTCATAAAACTCTTACATGTGGAACACAAAGAATAATTTATCATTGATTTCATTTTATTTCTAAATTTTATCATTTCCATTGTATAAAATGTCCCCATAATTAGATTGATATTCATTTAAACAATAAAATGAGTATATTAACATGAAAATTTCTTTGTTGACTTTCCTATATTCCAATATAGGTTTCTTATTCTATTGTTTTAATTCATAATACAATTCAATAACCCTTAATACGTTGTTTTTATGTTTTTCACTTTCTAAATATATATCATAAAAATCATAACAATTTGTATCATTATCATAAATAGAACTAAACACTTATTATTTTTCACCGAATTTATATTTTTCAACCTGAAATATAGGTTACTCGACTCTTTTCCACATCAAGATCCATCACGGGAATCTTATTCTTTTTTGAATCTCTATCCAACTTTATATGAATATAAATCCTTTTTGTATATATTTTCACTTCCAAGTTGTTTTTATTTTAGATAATCTAATTTGATGTGTCCCTCTATCAAATTATCAGAATAAGTAATTTTAGAAATGATATTATACTTTAATATGGCTCCTTTTTACACTTTTTACTCCTATGTATTATCATCTCTAGGTCGCATCATGATCATTTTTTTTAAAATTTAATTGAAAATATATTTGATTATATTATCGATTTGTCATTTATCATTTTCATGTCCCTCGAATTCAATAAAATGAGATTAATTTTATATATCATAAGAAATAAAAGCTTATATTTTTTATGTATCTTCTCCTACAATGATTTTTTAGTCAATTTCATATTGAAAAGGTGACCTGAGGAGTACCATCAATGTGTACTATTTTAAATTTATTGTATCGTCGATCATAGCCTTCATTGCATTCCATTTATTGGTTGGAGCTCTTAGAAATATTTCAATATGAACTGTGTTTTGAAATATTTCTCTAAAGTAATTTATACCGTTAAAAACTAATTTTGAATATGTGGAACATTTGGTTGAAGCATTCAAATTCACATATCACGAAATATTGAAACATTTTTTAAAGTATTCCATTTGTGGTTCTAATTGTATTATCTAATATAGGTATAATATCTTTGAAAGGAATACAAATTTCTTTAGATTAATTACAATAAGGAATATAAATGAACACACTTGTGTTAATAAAAAAGCATAAATTAATTTTCACTTTGTAATTAAAAACATATTTAAGGACATCATTTCAAGTAAGAGTATAAATTCATATTCACCATGTTTCTATGGCTTTTCCTTGATTTTGAATTTCACTATTCTTAACTACTTTAGGAATACTTTCATTCAATATTTCTAGTAATCATAATCATTTCCATGAACGTGAGGTGAATTTTATATCATCCTTTCATCATTTAAAATCATTCATTCCATCTTACATGGATCATTTTCCTTGGACTAGGAGGTCATTGAAAAACATAAACTCTAGACTCTATATCCGAGAGGAATATGTTCTTGAAAATTTGCGATTGGTATTAGTAAAATTAGTATAGGATTTTTTTATCCTTAACAATGCGCAATATCTAATAAAAATTGATAGGTCTGATATGGAAATAGAAAATGGTCTAGGGGGTTTAATGTAAAAGAAAAATATTTAAATAGATTAATTAAATATCAAAAATAATTAACATATTTTTCTATCAAGAAAGATAATACAAGGAATAAATAACAAATAAAAGTAAATATTTTTCCAATTGTTCGATCTAAATTTTACCTACACTACTCTTACACATCTCTACTCCATGAGAGAAGTTTTGTGCACTATAAACCTGATTTTTGTATTGGAATCATTAGCTACTGTAATCATAACTTTTCAGTAGGATATAAAACTAGATACACTGAATTTTGATAGGGGAGTAAAGTATTTGGGTGGGACAAGTACTATATAGGGTATCCAACACGTAACAAAAATGTGACGATGTATCAGAAATTGTTTTTTTTTGTACAATAAGACAGAAAAAAGAAAGAAATCGATTAATTTAAGCTTAAATGAATTAATTATAAAAAATAATAGGAAGGTAAATAAAATAAGATATTTGAATTCATTTACCCTCACTGGTTATATGTTCATGAAAAGAACACAACTACCATGATTAATTATTATAAAAAAAACATGCATCCAATAGTGGAGAAGAAGAATTAAATGAAACATATAGAAACAAAGAAGCTATATGAGAAAAGAGACCTCATCACTCCAAATGCTAGTGATAAACCCAGGCTCCAAGATGGTAAGTCATGCTGAAAATTTGTATGGGATCATACCCTCAACCCCATATATACTGTAAATAAATGAACAACAAAAATAATCCACTTATGATATTAATAAATACAATGTAAATTACCTTATAAGCTCGTCCTTTCATTATGAACTCAATAAGTAATTCATTAGAATAGAGGAACAATTATTACAGAGATTATTATCTTAAAAATTCTATGGTCCATACAGATCTTTCACAATTGATACTCATTATAGGGTATAATTACCGCAATAGGGGCTATTAAGACATCGATGAAGGATGTCGAAGGACTTTTATGTTCACTCTTTAGTCACTAAAATGATGGAAAATTGTAGTGATCCATTGTATAATGGCGTATACCTTAGCAGTCCATAATTCTATGATTTATGTATGGATTTCCAATTTTCCTACACATTCATGATCTTTTAGTTTTATTTTTTTGTAGAATTAGGAAAACAATTATAATACATGGGGAAGACATTCACACATTATCAGTATTCTCCAAAAAATAGGTTTTTATGAATAAAATCATGTTTCATTCATGACGCACATTAATCATTCAAGATCGATTCCCTTTATTTAGAGCAAGAATTCCTAATAGTTCACACTTATCATTAGGCCTAGTGAAAAATATTTTAAATATTGAATGAATAAAAAAATATTAATAATGATATAATGAAAATAAATCTATTAGTCTAGTGAAATACATAAAAACCTATAAAATATTTACCTCTTAGTCATTACTCCTTGAGTGTGTAAAATAAATCATATCCACATAGAAATCACACTTTTTTTATGAAAACCATTCAAACCCATATTAAGGATATATAAAACCATAAATCCATCTCATAGTATTATATAAATAACATGAGTTTGATTATATCTGAAATAATAGTAAACAATTTAACATTATAGTGGAAGCCTCTTACGTTAACTACCACCTTCTTTCTTTTGAGGACAATGAACATTATAGAATGAATGGCGGTTCAATATCAGGATCCAATGTTATGTGAACTATGTCTGGCTCACTATTTATATAAGGTTATCAATCTCACATGTTATAATATATAATTTTCATGTTCCATATCATGAAAAAAATTCATCTTTCAGCTTTTCATCACAAATCCATTGAAAAACTTTGTTGAACACATATGAAAAAATAATTCCATTTTCTAATAAAATTGCAAGAAATACCCATTTCATTATAAACCAATTTAAACTGAATATTACAAATATATCATGGAAATTAATTTATTTAAAAATAAACACTAATATTATAGATGATGCTTAAAGGAAATAAAAATTAATGGAATTATGAATTTACATTCATGTTGTGAAAGTTAAAAAATAATTTCTTTCACACATTTTCTAGAAGTACCTAAATCCTAAAATGATATGATGATTCATTTCTAAATCTTGTAAGGAATGTTAAGTGTTTTTCAAAATATATATTTATTGTTATTTATGTGTAAATAAAAATATTTTTGAATCATTTTAATGAACATTGATACATAGTAAATACTGAATAAAAGCATTAAAATAATTAAAATAATGTTTTAAAAAATCACGTATGAATTTAGTGATATTTGAACGAATTTTATTTTGAAGGACGGAATGTGAAAAAGGATGGTAAAATAATTTAAATTTTGGTAAATTAATGACAAATTACATCCATATTGATGTATATAAAAAAAACAAATGAAAACATGTGGTGAAAATGGAATGAGTCTCAAAGATGGAAATTTTATACCATAAATCACTTACCATTAATAACATGTACCATCGTACATTATTTAACTCCAAAATTAAAAAATAATATTAATTTCATATTTTTAGAATATCATTTTTAGGTTAATTAAATTATCATTGTCAAATATATGTTATATAATACAATTTTTTATTAGGAAAATTAATCAATTAAGTTTACATTGGACATTTTGGGGACATTTAATTTACAATAAAAAAACACCACTGGTAGGTTGACAATGGTCTGAAGGGTCATTATTCTATAAAATACAAAATCATAATCCGGATAGAATTATTAGTCCAATATATATAATACAATTTTATAACCATACATGGAAGGTGTACACGAATAAAATTAGATTGTTCATGTTAGCGATAGTCTTCAGGTACACACGAATTTGATTATCAATCGATGGAAATGTATGAAAAATCATGATATATTAAATTTATATAATTATAATATTTCCATGATTACAATATATATTGATTAAATCCACTAAAAGAAAAATGTTTGTGAGGTGGTGATGAAAATTGAAAAGCATTGTTGTAACGACCCGAATACGGAGCCACATAACCGGTGCCCTGTACCCGGTTCGCCACATGACCTCAAGCGTGTTTCCGAAAACGCCAGATGCTACTGACTAACGGTGAGGGCCTTGGTGAGTCTGTGGGGAAACTATTCCCTCAATTGGAAAGGTATACAGTGGATGAATAATAATAAACAATAGTGGAAGCAGTAAACAACATACAACAAATGAACTAAATTTTGAAGAAATATCTGGTATAATAATGATGCAGAACGGTACATGTATTTATGGAAAGTAGTAAGAAAAAATACATGCTGAAATACAACTAAAACCAATGAACTAAACGTAAACAGCTACTCTAGCAGCATCGCAAGCCAAAGCCCGGTCCAATGCTCTCCAGCTCCAACCAGTAATCAATTACCTGAGGTAGAAGGACCAAAATTATAGTCAACACCTGCAACCATATAATCTGTTTAGGATGAAAATCATGACCCAATAAGGGTGTGAGACTAATCCCAATAGGCAACCAACACAATATATGTTCCCTATAGTCAGTGATTATTATATTAAAAGTAAAGGGAAATAAGTAAAGTAATAGACTAAGAGTACACCAGTAAATAAACCTGCTAATTACCATTCACATTCATTTAATTAAACAAACTGGGAAAAATTTGCAAATCATTCTATTCCAAGGCAAGAAAGTAACACATCAGGTATCTCAAAATACTACCGAAACACAAGAAGTACAAAAACCATGTTTGTTCTTTGGATTGGTGGACTCATCCCAACCAGCCATCAAAATTCACACTGACCCTCTGGGTGACTCAAAATAGTAGACCCCTAGTGTCCAGTAATCAAACAAGGAACAGACACTCTTGGATGCTCTCACATCAATTCCCCTGTGGTCTTGCAATGATATCTATAGACTCTCTAAGGATGTACATACGTCTAATTCCTCATGTGGTCTCGATTAGTGTATAAACTAAAAACAGTCTTGGGAAGAACAAAGCTCTATTCACATAGGTCCTTCATACGAAACTAAAACCAAGAGACCCTCTAGGGAAGCACTTAATCGTCTATTCCCTCTTTGATCTCCCGCAGCAGGTTCTTATAGCCCTGAGCAGTCCAGTTGTGCGTTATTGATTGTCTCCAGCCCAATGTATGTTCAAAAACTTCTTGGAAAATAGATACCATGTATCAAAATCATTTAACCAGCATGCAATAGATGAAAACAGTTATAACAAGTAAACTAGAAATTGCAATAGGGGTTTCCTCACAGGAAAACAGTATCGAACGGAGATAAACAACCAAACAGGTAGAAACACTCATGGGTGATCCTCAAACATGAAACCAAGAATATATTAGCAAAAATTAATCATAATCATGCATTCAATATATTTAAAATATACAATATGGTCAAAATCCTAAACCGGGATACCTGATACATGGGTATCCGACACATTTGCATCCAAAACTCAAAGAACATCAACATAGGGAAACAAACCACCTACCTCGATCCTCGAAGATCGATATAGTTGATCATTATCACATGAATCAGTCTATAACAGAGTTGATATACAATAATGTCTAAAACTTTCAACCTCAGATAACCCATACGAGAGGAAGAATTGGGAAACGAAGAAAAAGAAGAACCAAGAACTCACCGCTGCGATTCTTCTGCAATCGACGAAGTTCGATTCGGACAACTGGTGAAAGATCAGTGGCTTGGACAAGAATCGTCCTCCTCGGACTCTCTAATGGAATTAGGCGGAGAAGAAGATGTTTATGAACATTAGTTGTGACCTCGGTCCGATTAATGAAATAAAAAAGATAGTACACGACGTGTACTTTTAAAGTACACAGTGTGAACTTTGGTTTTCCGTACTCTACTTTAAGCGGCCTCAACATCATCCCTACACACCATGTGTGTGGCCTGGACACAGCCAGCAGACGGCTTCGAGCGGCAGAGGAGTACATGGCCTATAATCATAAAGTACATGGCGTGTACTCTAAAAATTCTCGGATTCTCCATTTTTCCTTAAAAAGCCCATAAAAAAGATCCGTACCTGTAACCGAAGCTCCGAGTTCTTACAAACATCCACCTTAATGAAATTCGTCCTCGAATTTCCCTAACAAGGAGTAGAAGAAGAAACCTCGAAGAACTCTGGCCACTATGATCAGATATCAGCCTCCCTCTCCCATGTCTCCTCCTGTATATGGTCGTGCGGCCATACCACCCGTAACAGAGGAATAGACTGGACACGAAGTACCTTTTCACTATGATCAACAATCCTGATAGGATGCTCCTCGAATGATGCATCCTTCTCTATCTCAACCTCCTCGTGTTGAAAAACATGAGATGGGTCTGGGAAATACCATCGAAGATGAGAAACATGAATGGCATCGTGTATGGCCTCGTACCTCTGAGATAACTGCAACTTGTAAGCAACCAGCCCAACCTTCTCCAGAATCTCAAACAGCCTGATGTATCTCGGTTAGAGTTTCCCCTGTCTCCTAATCCTCTTATATCCCAACCTTGGTGTAATACGTAGGAAAACTCGGTCTCCAACCTTGAACTCCAAAGGTCGTCTCCGCTGACCAGCATAAGATTTCTGTCGAGACTATGCAGTAGCCATCCTCTTCCGAATCAACTCCACCTGTTCTATGGTCTCCTGAATGAGACGAGGTCCTAGAAAGGCTTCCTCTCCTACCTCTATCCAGCATAAAGTTGATCAGAATGGCCAACCATACAAATCCTCATAATGTTTCATATGAATAGTCACATGAAAACTGTTGTTGTAGGTGAACTCCACCAGAGGGATATGCTTCTCCCAAGTAATTCCAAAGTCTAGAATGCAAGCTCGGACCATATCCTCAAGCACCTAGATTGTACGCTCGGACTAGCAATCAGTCTGGGGATGGTATGATGTATTCAAAAGTACAAGTGTACCCAAAGCTCTCTGTATCCCCTACTAGATGTGCGAAGTAAAATGTGCATCCCTGTCCGAAACAATGTAGTGTGGAACTCCATGCAGACGTCCGATATCTCGGATGTGCAACCGTCCCATCTCTTCAACACTGATGGTCTCCTTGATCGGAATGAAGTGTTCAACCTTCATGATCTTGTCCACTATAACCCAAACCACATCATTTCATCGAGGCGATCATTTTAATCCTGTTACGATGTCCATCGCGACAACATTCAATTTCCACTCAGGAATGGGTAACTACTATAAAAGCCCTACTAGAAGCTGATGCTCTGCCTTCACCTGCTGAAAGGTGGAACACCACATAACAAAAACAGCCACATACTTCTTCATTCATGGCCACCAATACTGACGGTGTAAGTATCGATACATCTTGGTGACATCAGGATGAACTGCCCAAGATGAAGCATGAAACTCCCACATCAGATCCTCACGTATGTCCACTAAAACCCATACGCGGCCATGAAAACATAACACCTCATCATCACCCACTATCCACCCCGAAGTAGGGTCTCCATCTGACACACCCTCTTGTAGGACTATACCTTCTGGTTCTGATAGCTGCCTCATTCGAACTCAATCTAAAAGAGTAGAGGTAACCGCTACAGAAGAAAGAACTATCTGCCACTGTCTATCGTGCACCTCCAAATGCATCTTAGAGAATAGAGCCATAAGCTTCCACTCTCTTCTGGCCTCTTGAACTGCATGCAACTGAGTCCTCCTACTTAGTGCGTCAGCCAAAACATTTCCTTTCACCAGCGTATGAACAATCTCGAAGTTGAAAGACTATAGGCACTCGACCCACCCCCGCTGTCTCAGATTCAAGTCATGATACATGAATATATACCTATGACTATTGTGGTCAGTATATACCACAAAATGCTCTCCCCTGAGATAGTGCCTAAACAATGCAAACCATGAACAACCACCTCCAACTCCAGGTCATGCGTATGATAGTTATTATCATCGTTCCTCAACTGCTGTGATCCATACATAAGAACACGATCTTCCTGCATAAGAACTGCTACAAGACAGATGCTAGATGCATCACACAAAACTATATTACTCTTTCCTGACTCTGGCAGAACTAGAATCAGTGCTGAAGTCGATCTCCCCTTCATCTCCTTGAAGGATGAGTCACATGCTTCCAACCAAACGTACATTACAACATTCATAGTCAAGCCCATCAACGACACTACTAAATGTTAGAATTCCTATATAAACCTCCTATATTAACAAGCATGTCCCACGAATCTCCGTCCCTCGAAGAAATTATTTGGTTGCTCCCTGGTAACTACTACTCTCACCTTCTCTAGGTCAACTGATACTCCTGTCTCTGAGATGACATGGCCCGGTAAGTGAATCCCTTCCATCCAGAAGTGGCACTTTGAGAGAATAACATATAACTGATTCTATCTTAGTGTACTCAATATGATCTCAAGATGGGTAGCATGGACGTGTCGAGTGTGAGAGTACACAAAGATATCAACCACAAAGACAATGTGGAATGAGTCCATGTAAGGATGGAAAACTCTGTTCATCGGCGCCATGAAAACTGTCGGCGCGTTCGTGAGACCGAACGTCATAACCAGATACTCGTACAGACCATAACTGCTTCAGAAAGATGTGAGAGGTATATCATATGGTTTTACCCGCAACTGATGTTAGTCAAATCTCAGGTCGATCTTCAGGAATACCATGTCTCCTCGAAGCTGATAAAAAATATCCTCAATCCTTGGAAATTGATATCAGTTCTTGACCATTAACTGGTTTAGCTTCCGATAGTCCACACAAAGCCTTAAGGTATCATCCGACTTCTTCACAAACATTATAGGAAAACCCCAAGGGGACGTAATGGGTCAGATAAAACCCTTCACCTACAACCCCTCCAACTTCTTCTTGAGTTCTTACAACTCAGGAATAGCCATCCTATAAGGAGGTATGGAAACCGGTGATGCTCATGGCACAAGCTCAATAGAGAAGTGTACCTCAGGCTCCGGAGGCAACCCAGAAAAGTCTTCTAGAAAGACATCCGGAAAATAGTCAACTACCAGAGGGAAGTCCATTTGAGAAGTTCCCTGATCATCTAGATATAAACTATAAATCTGGTCTGTAACAGTACCCAACCCATGATGCTCTGGTACAGCTCTGCCTACCTGGACATCTCATTCGCCCTTGTGAAGAAAGGAAGCTCCCTCTGGTGACGTGAAACTCACCCTGCGGAGATAACAATCGAAAAAGGACTGAAAAGGAGCTAGCCAATCTGTTCCGAGAATGAAATCATAACCCATCATCTCAATGACATAAATATCCCACAAGAAGTGAAACCCACCGACCTCAAGGGGGAACTCCATTCACTGACGCACACTAGTAGTTCTATGTCCCAAAGGAGGGTTTAGTTCCAACGTATCCTTAGAAGTAAGGACAGTAAGTCTAAGGATCTCTATAGTGTGCAATGAAATAAACTATGAGAAGCTCCGTTATCGAAAAATGCAGAATATAAAACTGAGGCTACTAAGATAATACATAGAACTGTGGAAGGTCCAGGATCATTCTCCCGATGGATCTGCTATATCAGAAACGCCTTTCTAGAATCGCGACCCTATGTAGCAGCCTGATATCCCATAGTTGATCCTCCCTGAGCCTGACCACCGCGTCCGCGACCTCTACCTGGGCCTGAACGACCTAAAGAACTCCAGCCCCCAGTCTGCTGTGGAACTGGTAATCCTTCTCTTGTACGAGGAGTATAAACTGATCCTTCTTCATTAGGTTCTCAATGAAGAACCCTACAAAAACGTTGTAGATGACCCATCTTGCCGCAAGATCAGCACTCCACTGGATCTCTCAGGAACTGAGGTGTCTTATTCCCGCTCTTTCCACACTGATAGCAGACCACCTGGTTTCCAGAAGGAAGATCCCGTCTTCCAAAAGAATTACGTCACTTCCTCGAGTCATCTCAAGTAGACTCTCGGTGGTGTTATCTACTGTCAGTGTGCACTGAATCAGTCTTAGATGCTGAACCGCCCTAGTCAACAGCCCTAGTATCCCTCAGATCATGTTCGATGATTAGCGCCTGGTTGACTATTAGGGTAATAGAAGTCAACTGGAAGACATTCACCTGTGATCGAATCTCTGGATTGAGGCCTTCCTCAAAATTCCTTGCCAAAAACAGCTCTCATCATTTCCCAGAACGGGAGTGAAACACTATAAATCAGGGAAACAGGAGGAATACTCAATAACCAAAAGAGTACCCTGCTACAGATTCATGAACCCTCTGGCTCTGTCGGCCCTCAGCGTCACCAGATAGAAGTAGTTGTAGAACGTATGCTAGAACTCTTCAAAATCCATAGTCTGTTGGCGCCCTGCCTGTGAGACCACATCCCACCACCTCTTGGCAGAATCTCACAGCATGTAAGTCACGAGATTCACCCTTCTTTCTGTGGCTATCTCCAAATGCTCAAAGATGGACATCATGGTTTCTATCCATGAATCTACAACCTGAGGTCCTCCATCCCCTATGAAGGTGGGAGGATGTTGCTGCTGGAAGAATCACGTCAGCTCTGCCATATACGAGGCAGGAGGCTGAGCTCCCTGGAAGGTCTGCATGAACCTCATGAAAACCTATCTAAACTGAGCATTGACACTAGTGTCTGGAGTCACTGTAGGTGCCATTACCAGAATTATCGGTGGAACAACAGGTAGTCCTTGGTCTGCCATATCAGGCGTACGGTCACTGCCTGGTTCCTGGCATGCTACGGTAGGACGTCTTATTGACATAGCTCTGAGAAAACAAAATCACACTCAGATTTTGGATTAAAAAGGACAGAAAACATAAGAGTGCAAAACGGGAACATGAAATATAAACACTTAAGTTTGCAATACAAGACCACATGGAGTTTATTTAAACTACACGGCGTGTTTTCTATGCCTTCCCCATGGTCGTGTAACTCTGCCACCACTGGTCCTATAACATCCCAAACTACACGGCGTGTTGTCCCAAAACACGACGTGTACTTGACCTCCACTCCCATGCCCGAGTCTCGTTACACGGCTAACTTACATGGTCTTTTTATTTCTAAACTACATGGCGTGTTCACTAAAGAGATGGTGTGTACTAGACAGGTTTCAGCGACCCATGTAGCGGTTAAAAGGTCGGATACACGGATGACCCCTACACGGCATGTTCCGAACAAACACATCATGTATAAGGATATATAACACCGACACGTTTTGGTCGTGACACGGTTGGGTACCCAAAAGAAAACTACACGACGTGTTCTTATAACACACGGCGTGTACTACACGAGTTTCCCAGAACCTTGTTAGTGACACGGCCGGGTACATGGTTGACTACTACACGACATGAACTTATGGTACACGACGTGTTCCCCAAGGCACTCCACCACCATGTGTATCTGTTCACACAGTTAGTAACACAGTTTAAAAACTACACGGTGTGTATTTATTAAGTGCACGCCGTGTATTCTGGGTTTTTTGGCAGTAGCTCAGAAACTGCACCGAATGCCAGAAACATTGAAAAAAAAACATCTATGTGCCAAATTCCATTCTGTGGGGGACCATACTCCCCGCTAATAAAAGCTTGGCATCATAACAATGCATATATCAAGTAAAATAGCATAACATGTCTATCTGTCTAAACAAATATCACAACAGCATGCATAATTTATCACGACATCTATCACAATAGCACGAAATTCTAATGCACCCTAGATGGCATGGTAAAATACATGACATGTGATTTCCTAACCAGTGCCTATATGATGCTTGAGGTGGCACACCCTCATCTCATCGTGTTGCAACAAAATAGAACCAAAATCATATAAACTGTAACAGCAGAAAACATGTGCATCACCCAATGGTGAAAAATAGTAAATTATAATAATTTCAAAAACTGAAAATTTGAAATTTCGAGGTAATATAGCTTTTCCCTGTACGTGGGTTAATTACTCTGGGGCATAGTTAAGTAATAACTACCCATTTTTTAATATCACTATCTATTGTCTTAAAACATTAAGGAAATATAAAAGAAGAAAACTCCTCTGAAACCACATTGTAATGACCCGAATCTGGTGCCACAAAACTAGTGCCCCGTACCCAGTTTCCCACATGACCTCAAGTGCATTTCCCCAAATTCCAGAGGCTTCCGATTAGCAGCGAGGGCCTTAGTGAGTCTTTGGGGAAACTATGACCTCAAATGGAAAGGTATATATCAGAATAATAAACATAAACAATAGAGGAAGCAACAAACAACATACAACAACTGAAGTAAAAGTCGAAGCAATATCTGATATAAAAATGATGCAGAATTGTAAATGTATCAATGGAAAGTAGTGACAAAAACAACGTGTTGAAATACAATTGAAACCAAAGTACTAAATGAAAAAACCAACTCCAACAGCATCGCGAGCCAAAGCCTGGTCCCATTCTCTCCAGCTCCAACCAGCAATCAAGTACCTGAGGTAGAAGTACCACATTCTCTATCTACACCTTCAACGATATAATGTGTTTGGGCCGAAAAGAAGTACCCAACTAGGGTGTGAGACTAATCCCAACAGGCAACCAACACAATATTTGTGCCCTACTCTCAGTGAGTAATATAGAAAAAGGAAAGGGAAATAAGTACAGTAATGGACTAAGAGTACACCAGTAAATAATCGTTCCAATTACCATTCAGATTCATTTATTTAATCAACCGGGGAAAACAGGAAAAACATTCTATTCCAAGGTTAGAAAGTAACTCAGTGGGTATCTCAAAAGACTACTGAAACACAAGCAATACAAAACCCAAGCTTGTTCTTTGGCTTGGTGGACTCATCACTACCAACCATCAAAATTCACCCTGACCCTTTGGGTGGCTCAAATTAGCAGACCCCTATAGTGTAGTAATCAAACATGGAACATACACTCTAGGAAGATCTCATGTCAATTCCCTTGTGGTCTTGCAACGATAGCTACAGACTCTCTAAGGAAGCTCTTAATTCTAATTCCTCCTGTGGTCTCGATGCGTGTATAAACTAAGAACACTCTTGGGAAGCACATAGTACTATTCTTTTAGGTCCTGTGTACAAAACTAAAACCAACAGACCCTCTAGAAAATCACTTAATCATCTATTCCATCTTTGATCTCCCACACCAGGTTCTCACATCACTGAGCAGTCCACCCGTGCTTAATCGATTGTCAGCAGCCCTAAGTATGTTCAAAAACTACTTGGATAATAGCTACCATGGTTCAAAAGAATTTAAACAGCAGGCAACAGATGCAAACAATTATAACAAGTAAACTAGCAGTTTCAATAGGTGTTTCCTCACAGGAAAACGGTGCCGAACGACGATAAACAACCAAACAGGGAGAAACACCCATGGGTGATCCTAAAACATGAAACCAAGCATATAATAGAAACAATTAAACATAATATAATAGTATATCTATTGAAAAAAACAATATAACCATAATATTTAACTCAAGATACCCGATACATGGGTATCCGACACTTTTGTAACCAAAACTCAAAGAACGTCAACATTGGTAAAAAAATCACCTTCCTCGATCCTTGAAGATCGTTATACTTGAACCATGGCCCATGAATCGACCTAGAATATAGTATATCTGCAAAAATTTCTGAAACGTTCTAACTCAGATAACCAATACTAGAGGTAGAATCAGGAAATGAGGCCAAAGAATAACAAAGAACTCATAGCTGCGATTCTTCTGCAATAGAAAGAGTTCGATTGGGACAACTGGTGACGAATTTGTGGCTCGGAGAAGAATCAGCCTCATCAGATGCTCTGGGTAGAATTAGGCGGAGAAGAAGATGATTAAGAGCATTAGGCGCGACCCCGGTCCGATTAGTGAAATAAAACAGAAAGTACGCGGCATGTACTTTTAGGGTACACAGTGTGTACATGGGTTTTCTGTACTCCACTTTAAGTAGCCGCCACATCATCCCTACACACCGTGTGCGTGCCCCGGACATGTCCAGCACATGGCTTCGAGCAGTAGTGGAGTACCCGTCATGTACTCATAAAGTACGTGGCGTGTACTTTGAAAATTTCCAGATTCTCCATTTTTCCTTAAAAATCCCATAAAAATGATCCGTACCTAAAACCTAAGCTCTGGGTTCTTACAATTGCTTTGTGAACGTGGTAATCCACATATACACACATGTATGTTTTAATTATTTTTAGAACGGAATATGATATTAATTTCATGGTTTTCATGGTTCATGATTGGTCAAAAAATTTATTATTACTCATAATGCATCCTAGTGACCGACCAAGGATGTCTATTAGGGAGTAGGGAATGGGGGTTTTATTTATCATAAAATATACCTTTTATATTTTTCTGAATTCTTATTATAGAGAGCCATGTTGATATGATTGGTTTTATGATTTTATAAAATTAAAAAAGTAATGATGACACATAAGACAAAGAATAACTTTAATATTCTTGGGATATGAGGATGAACTACTCCGAGTACAATCATTATTTTTTTTTCTCTTGGTCATCCAATTTAATGATCAGATTCAATATCATTTATATATTCGTCCCCGACTGTCTAATTTATTATATATCCTCAAATTTTCTCAATGGATACCCTAAAAATTACATAAATCTCATATATTCTTCTTGTTGAATTGGTAAAACACCTCCCAATAATGTAGATGAACATACTTAGACATATTTAAGCAACTACAAAACATTATTCCTAATAAACCACACTAATCCACTAACATGAAGCCTTTCCCAAATGGTGGGATACTTGGGTGTAAAATAATATGGGTGAATAAATCAGTTCAATGGAATATTGAGTGATGATCACAGACTCTACAATCCAGCTAAGATATTGTGGGATTAGTGAAATAGGTCAAAAATTAATTTTGTGAACTCAATAACACCATTTTGATTACCCCTGAACCACCTATAATCATTTAGTGCTCTATAATTAAGAAAAAATAACATAGTGGAATTTGAATCAAAATGAAAAAATAAATACAGGAAAGCCAAAGTCAAAATCAATAGATACCAAATGCATTACAAAATGTGGTGTGGAAAATATTTATAAGATTTTTAATCTTCATCCTCACATTGAGCATCTAGGTGAACATAAACATGTTCTAATTTTCTAGTGAAAAATTCATAAAACCATGGAATGGATTGATGAATTGCATGTTGGGTTATTAGAATTCAATCATCCTTTGGGCTTCAACGAATTATGAATGATCATGTGATGTTGGGATTATAAATTTTTTTATGTGATCATTTCCATTGTACTATGGTGGTATAGTACAATGTTCTGAACTAAGGAGCATAGGTGTGTGGTCATCAATAGATGTAATGTTCCATAGGGAAATTAGATGATCTTATAGAATCTATCATCCTTATGAAAAATAGTCACAATGTTGGTTTCATCACCATCTCACTACTTTTGGATACCTGTAATGGTATGTAATAAAGTATAAATTAAATAAAAATAGTGGCTTGGTCGAGGTTCATAATTGGTGGTTTTCAAAATTTGATATTTGGTGATTTATTCATGAAAATATGTTGTGGGATTCAGTGTGGAATTCATACATCATTGTAATTGGTTATTGATTTAGATTGATATTCATTTTTCCACCATCTTCAACTCATAATAATTTTATTGAATATGCTTGACCTTGACTTGTTCTTCTATAAAGGATCTCCATTTGTATTCTGTTTGATTTTAGGTCTGGATGCAGGATGTCTTGGTGATTTTGAAGGTTGCATCACACTATAATATGAGTTCATTGGGAACTTGGTTCAAGCACATGGAGTGTGTGGGTCTCTGGACACACAACCAGGGCATGGGGGACGACCTGTGGCCTCTATGTCATCCCCTACCATAATATATTGGGGACAAAAACACATCCCTAAATATAAGCGATTAAAATGTGTCCAGTTCATTTTGGGTTGCTTCGAGTTTCATTGGGGATTCTTTACTTCGGCCTTCAACGGTTCCTCATTTGTGGGTGGGGAATTCTTCCCTGCACATCCAGGCGGTGGAGATGGGTTTCTCTTTAATCCAGGTCAATAGTATTGTCAGTGATCTTGGTTGGGTGTGGCGAGCCTGAATTGAATAGAGACTGTGTATTCATCCCACTGGGCCTTTTTGATTCTTCGTCCTCAACCACTATTAAGAATGACGGGAAAGAGATGAACACCCAAACAATTGAAAATCTAATTCATAGAGGAAATTATATCATTCCCCACGAATAAAACTAATTCATAGTGACCGGAAATTGAGTGTGCCAAAAATTATGTTGACATCGAAAATTATTACTTGGAAAACCCAAAATGGAAAAACCATGGGACATAGTCCCGATAGAGGGATCCACTATAATCAAGAGGCACATGGTATAGACTCTCCAAAAATGGAAAGGATCTCAAAAGTAACACTCAAAAATAAATGTGTGGAATGAATATGGAGAGAAGTAAAGATGATCATTAAAGAAAGGCGATCACCAAATGGGATTCACTCATTGTGTTGTTTCTTCCAGTGATGTTGAAATACCTTGCCTCTACAACCTTATATAGTAAAAAGAATTGGCGTCAAATAATGTTTCCACATCACAAGAGTGTCACTGCTTGAGTTGATTCACACTTTCTTGGTCTGCATTAAAAAAATATCATTAAGGGGGAAACTGTGTCAGCACCATTTGAGGAGTCATTACATGGTACAACAAATAGGAAGCCACCCAACAAACCCCCATCTGACTCATGTGGGGATCACCTCCAACCCTGAAATCTCTCAGAGAGTCTAAAATTTTCAATTTTCTAAACTATTGTTCAACATGTCAGACTCCTAGGCATCAGTTGGGATCATCTAAATCTCTAATTGTATGGAATCAAGGACTTTTTAGATCCAATGATATCAAACATCAATATGTTTCCATATTCCATGAAATGTGGAATTGTTTTCCAAACAAATAGCACTATGAATATCAAAAAATAAAACATACTTGTCCTAATATAAATTGACCACTAGAATAAACGTTCTCATCAACAACAATTCTTTTCAAAATACAGTAGCTCCAATAAACTCTGACTCTATGGTAGATAAAGAAACACATCTCTGTAATCTAGACTACCATGATATAGCTCCCCCTACAAAAGCAATCAAATTTCTTGAAGTAGAGTTCCAAGAAATGATATATCCTTCCATATCTGAATTAATAATGCCACAATGAATAGTTTACCATTTTCCAAAACGCAATCTCAGATTAGTAGTACTACGAAGATAATGAAAAATTTACTTCACTACCATCCATTGATGTCTACATGTATTTGAAAGAAAAATACTGACCACACCAACTGCTTGAACTATATCAGGACTAGTACATACCATTTCATACATCAAATTTCCAATGGTTGATGAATAAGGTATGTGATGAATAACCTCTCTCTCTTCATCAGTATAAGTTTACTGACTGGTACTGAGCATAAAATGTAAAGCATGAGGAGTGCTAACCACATTAGCTCTATCCATAGAAAATATCTGAATAACCATATCAATGTATCTCTCCAAAGAAAATCAAAATATTATGGCCCTCCAGTCAAGGATGATTGTCATTCCACAAATATGTTGTGCCGGCACCAAGTCTTTAATCAAAAAATACTGAAAAAGATCCTTCTTTAATCTGTCAATTTGAGAAGTATCGTGGAAAAAATGAGAATATCATCAACATAAAGAAATAGTATAATGAAATCATCATCAGTAAATCTTTGAACTAAAACACAATGGACAATATATGTCTTCAAAAAAATAGGATGAGAAATGACATATTCAAACTTTTTATAACATGCCACGGAGCATTCTTCAGACCATAAAAAATATTCTTCAACCTAAAGACATTATTTTATTTACCTGTTTCAAAAAAACCCTATGGTTTCTCCAAATAAATCTTCTCCTCTAAATCTATATGGAGGAAAATTGTCTTCACATCCATCTACTCAATCTGTAGATCTAAACTAGCATCCAAACCAAGAAGAATCCTAAAGGAAGTCATTTTGAAAACATGTGAGAAAATCTCATCAAAATAAATACCTTTTTTCTGATGGAAGACATTGAAAACAATCCAAGCCTTGTATCGTGGAACAAAACTAGATTCTTCATTCTTATTCTGATAAATCATCTGATTTTGCAAAGCCCTCTTTCCTGTCCTTTACTTCACAAGATCAAAAGTGTGGTTATAGTGCAATTATGTCATATCATAATCCATTTATGTGACCCATATGTCCTTCTATTCACCCTCCATTGCCACATCAAATGATTCTAGTTCTCCCACTTTAGTAAGGTTCACATACTTATCAGGTGATTATGGAAAACAAATGGTGTGATGTCGAGATGTCCTCTAGTGTGGAACTGTGTGTTCATTAATAACCCATGGAACTGGATCATATGAAACAAAAGGTGCATCAGAAACATAAAATCCAAGCTATTCACCACGAGAATCATTCTTTACATCATCCTAATCATCAGAATCTACAATATGTGTTAAATGTGAATCATATCCAAGATCAAGACTGAAAAAACCATCAGAAGATGGACAAGAATCTTTTTCTCCCTTATCAATGTCTACAATAGTCTAATCCTCCTTAAACTAAGTGTCACGACGTCTGACATATTTCTTCAAAAGAGGATCTTAGAACCTTTACCCATACGCATTGTTTCGATAGCCAATAAAAATACACTAAAGTGTCTTGCCATCAAGCTTGGATCACTCATCTCTAGGAACATGAAAAAAAACCATGCAACCTTGAACACACAATTTATCATACCTAATCTCTTCACCATACCATAATTTTTCAGGATTTCTTATCTTAAAAGCAACTACAAGTGATAAATTAATAATATAAGTAGTTGTAAGTAACACCTCACCCAAAAAATTTCCATGAAACTTTTCTTCATGAAATAAAACAATGAACTCTTTCCAACAAAATACTGATTATCCTCTCAGCTACACCATTCAGATGTGGTGTCATTGGTGGAATCTTCTGATGCCGAATACCTACCTGCCAACAAAACTGATGAAAAGGACCACAATACTCTCCTCCATTGTTAGTGTGAATAAATTTCAATTTATGGCCTAATTCCCTCTCATTAGAAACATTAAATTGCTTAAAAACACTAGGCACTAATATTTTGGTATTCAATACATAAACCTAGAGATTTTGTGATTAGTATCAATAAATGTAACTAAATAAAGACCTCCACTACAAGTCTTATATTTCAAAGGACCACAAACATTATAATGTACCAATTCAGGTACCTGTGACTTCCTGTATGGGTGATGACTACTGAAACTCACTCTTCTTGGTTTTCCATCCATGTAATGATCACAAGTTTCCAATTTGACACTCTTCAAGTGTGGAAGAAGATTTATCTAGGCCAAATAATCAAGACTATTCTCATTTATGTGACTAAGCCTCTTATGCCACAACATGTACAAAACATTACACTCAATAACCCAAGCTGTATCACATGAAATAAAAGCTCCAACCTAGTACAAACCTGATTGCTTCTTCCATTGAGATAAAGACAATGATCCTTTGGAAAGAATCCATATTCAATCACCAAAAGTACTAATAAACCATTCGTCATCAAGAATGTTCATAGAAATGAGATTCAAGCGAACCTTGGATGCATATTGAACATTTTTCAAAATCAGCTTACATTATCAACTGTTTTTAAACAAACAGTCCCAAAGCCTACAATGTCAGAATGACCATCATTTCCAATCTTGAAAATCCCAAAATTACATGGGTTTTAAGATGAAAATAACTCCTTCTTTGAAGTCGCGTGAAAACAGACAGCACAATCAACAACCCAGCAAAAATCATCTGAAGCAATGTTAATGGAGTGATAGACAATAACAAGATCACACCTGTAGTAGCGGTGACCTGATCATCTCCATATCCATTTTTCTTCTATAGATTTTCCTTCAATATATTCTATCTTTTCAGCCAGTAAAAAAAATTCATAACATGCCCCTTCTTACCACAATGATGACATTCGAAATCTCTCATTTTCAATCTAAATTTTCTTCTACCTCTTCTCTTACCTCGACTTCTTTTCCCCCAGTCCTGGATTCTCCCCAGTTCTCTGGGACTAAATACTCTAAAGAAGATTTATCCTAAGTACGTCTCCTAACATCTTCATTTAATATAGAACACTTGAAAAAAAATTAAATTTCACTGCATCATTTCGAGTATACCCAGATAGAGTAACACGTAAATTCTCCCATGAATCGGGTAAAGTGTTATTAAGAAAAAGAGCTAAAACGTTATGTTCAAAATTGATAACCATGCCATAAAGCTGATAAAAACATCATTGATATTCACTTAAATAATCATAAATAGAAGTATCTTCTCTGTACCTCATCTTCATCATTTTCATGAGAAGAAATTGATTGTTGCTTCTCGTCTTGGATGCATAGGTCGTCTCAAGATTCTCGAACAAAGTTATGGCCTCAGAGATGTTAACAATGGGGTTCATCATGTTGTCTTCGACCCATTAGAGAATGAATCCACAATCCATATCATGCTTGAATGAATATTCTTCATCTGAAATCCTCTATGGATTCTGGGTGCTAAACATTGGAAGATGCATTCAGTAAACAAAAATAAGATCCTTCATTTTAAGTCTCCACTTATGGTAGTTGGTACCATTTAGAAAAATCATCCGACTATAATTGTCCTCTATAATAAATATTAAAAGAAGAATAAAAACCTAATATTCCAGATTATGGGATAAATGGGAGAGCGATGAACATGCAACCAATTAAAAGCGAACATGCGGCAGAAATAAAATCATTCCCCATAAATAAAATGGAGGCCCAGCGACCCGAAATTTAGTGTGCATAAAATAAATCTGACACCAGAAATTTTTACATGGAAACCCCAAAAGGTTAAAACCATGGTACCTATTCTAGAATGGGGGATCCACTAAAATCAAGAGGTATATGGTATAGGCTCACCAAAAATTGAATGGATCGGAAAATTACTACTCACGATCAAAAGTGTGGATCAAATATGGAGAGAATTAAATATGACTATTAAAGAATGGAGATCACCAAATGGGATTTTCTCCTGGTGTTGTTGCTATCAGTGATTTTAAAATTCCTTTCCGTGACTCAGTATCTAGGAAAATGAATCATCATCAAATAATGTCTCCGCATCAAAATAGTGTCACCCCGTGAATTAATTCAACCTATCTTAGTCTGCATTAAAAACACCTAATTAAAAGATAAACCACATGGGAACCATTTGAGGAGGAATTACATGGTGCACCAATGAAGAAGGTACCCAACAAGCACTAGAGACATGATTTAAAATTGTTGCATGTATCTTCCATTCTTCAAGGACAATATCGGGTTCCATCTCCATAGTAGATCATGGGTTATTCATCGGTGAGCAAGAGAGATTCGTCTATCAATCATTATATCTTGATCAAACCCTGGATTTATTAGGGTGGTTTGGAATCCTCCAATTAGATATTAGGTCACCCTCAATTAAAATGTTTCTGTCAGTGTGGTGGTGGAATCATTAATGGTGTGACTTTTAATCTTCTATAGTCTTCCTCAAGCAGTGTCTGTGAGAATGGGTACAACACGGCGACACATGTCGACATAATATTCAAAGCCAACTCCATTCTATACATCTATAGACGATAGTCATCTATACCAATAAGAACATGGACATCACACCTGTTTGAGTTCATTGGCATCACTGGTCATGAACGATCGTTTCTTAGACTTCATCAGAATTGATTCACAACTGGCATCTTCGAAATCTTGTTTCGACCTCAATAATTCATCATTCCATTGGGGTTATCTAGATTCAGTTTAAATCAATTAACCACAACTCAGATTCAATTTTATTAGGTAGTGGATCATGAGATGGTTCAACTTATTCTAGAATACCAGCGCACAAGTGGAATGACTTTATCTTGGGGGCTTCATTGTTGATTTCTGCAGTGATGTGGTAGATTGAAGCACTATGGTACATTGTCATTGCATCTTGCATCAAGGTGTGGTATATCTGTGGAGAGGGTATGTAGATGAATATTTAACTTTAGGATTGGATATTCTCATGCAGTCGAGGAAGGATAGAGCAGGATTGATGGAGTCCTATATGGTATCCTGGGAAGAACTATAATGAGCACAATCATTATTTCCATTTTTTCTAGTTCTTCAAATTCAATAAACAGAATCAAAATCATAATTTTATTCCCCATCCACTATATAAGTTTTTATGTAACTATGAATCTTCGCAAGAGATCACTTAAACAGTCCATCAATCTCATATATTATCCTTAGTGAATGCTTAAGAACACCTCTCATTAATGTGGATGAACTAACATACCGACTTCGAAGAAAACTAAAACAAGAAGACATTTTTAATAGATATGACTTATCTTTTTCATAGTTTATGTCCTTAGTATTACATTATTAAACAAGAACAATGGTATATGGAAGGATCTATGAGCGTATGTGTCTTGTTCAGAGCCTAGAGCTATAAGGATTTGGAAATCATTCTGGGAATCATGGTAAGTGAATGGTTAACACTTACTATGTTGGGAAACCATATAGATCATTTTGTACATCAACAAGCTGCATAGTTTGTTTGAAACTATTTGACATGACGTACAAGGCCATGAGAAAACTATAGATATGTTTATTGATCCAAATGAAATGGTTTATTTACAATTTGTAAGAGAAATCACAAAAACTATGTAGGGTCCCTCCTTAAAGCAACAAATCACTATAATCTAGACTGCCAAGATATAGATCCCCATACAAAAGTGATAAAATAGCCTTAGGTAGACTTCCTAGAATCGATATCTCCTACCATATCTGAATTTGTAAAGCCACAATGAATTGGTTCCCCATTTCCAAAACACAATATCAGATTATAAGTACAACGATGATAATGAAAAATGTACTTCACTACTCTCCAATGATCTCTACATGGAATTTGAAATAAAAAGACTGACCAAACCAACTGCATGAGAAATATCAGGTCCAGTAGATACCATTGAAAACATCAAATATCTAATGGAAGACGAATAAGGTTTGTGTTGTATCTCCTCTCTCTCTTCCTTAGTAGAAGGTAACTAACTGGTACTGAGAATAAAATGTAAATCATGAGGAGTACTAACCACTTTAGATCTATCCATAAATAATATTTAAAGAACCTTCTCAATGTATCTCTCCTGATATGATCACAATTTCTTGGCCTTCCTATCATGGGAGATCATCATTCTAGTAATATGTTGTGCTGGCCTTATGCCTTTCATCGCAAAAGAGTAAGAAAGATCCTACTACAATCATTCAATTCTAGAAGTATCATGGCCAAAAATCCCCATATCACCAACATACAAAAACATTATAATAAAATAATCATCAGAAAATCTTTGAACAAAAACACAATGAATAGAAGTTGTCTTCCTAAAACCCTGTTGATAAATGATAGATTCAAACATTTTTATACCACTGGTTCAGAGAATCCTTAAAACTATACAAAATCTTCTTCAACGAACATACTTGATTTTCATAACCTATTTCAACAAAACCATTTGGTTTCTATAGATAAATATTCTCTTCTAAATCTCCATGGTGGAAAACTATCTTCACATCCATCTGCTCAATCTGCAGATCTAAACTAGCAACCAAACCAAGAACAATCCGAATAGAAGTCATTTTGACAACAGGTGAGAAAATCTCATCAAAATCAATACATTTGTTTTATCGGAAGACTTTTTCAACTGACCTAGTAGTGTTTCATGGAAGAGAACTGGATTCTTCATTTTTAATCTGATAAATCAAACTATTTTGCAAAGATCTCTACCCTATCAGTGACTTCACCAGCTCTAATGTGTGGTTTCGTGTAATGAATTCATATCATCATCCATTTCCATAACCCATATGTACTTATATTCACTATCCATTTCATCATAAAATGATTCTGGTTCTCCCCCTTCAGCGAGGTGAACATAATTATTAGGTTAATATCGAGTAGAAATGGGGTGATGTCGAGATGACCTCTGGAGTAGAACTGTGGTTTCATTAATAACCCATGGAATCAGATCATTTGAAACAAAAGGTGCATCAAAAACATCAAATACAACCTATTCACCTTGAGTATCATTATGACCATAAAACATATCATCAAAATCAATAATATGTGTTAAATGTGAATCCGAATTTGGATAAAAAATAACAAAACCATCAGAAGATGGAGAAGAAGTTTTTTTCCCTTATCAATGTCTGCAAAAGTGTATTTCTCCATAAACACAGCATCACAGCTTCTGAAATGTTTCTTCAGGATAGGATCATAGAACCTATAACAAAACTCATCGTGTCCATAGCCAATAAAAATACAGTGGAATGTCTTACCATCAAGCTCAAATCTCTCATATATAGGCGCATGAAAAAAAACCATGCAACCTCGAACTCGCAAGTGAATGTACTAGATAACTTCTCCATACCAAAATTTGTCCAGATTGTCTATCTGAAAAGCAACCATAGGTTATAAATTAATAAAATAACCACCAGTAAATAAAGAATCACCCCAAAAATGTCCAGGAATTTATTCTTCTGAATGAAAACAATGAACTCCTTCCAGCAGAGTCGTTTTTATCCTATTAACTACACCCTTTAGATGAGGTGTCTTGGGTAGCGTCTTCTGATGTTTAATACCTTCCTTCCTACAATACTGATCAAAAGGACCACAATACTCTCCTCTATTGTTTGTGTGAATACATTTCAATTTCTTGCCTGATTCCCTCTCAGGAGAAACATGAAATTTATTTAAAACACTAAGCACCCGAACATTTGGCATTAAAAACATAAACTCGTAGCTCATGTGAGTAGTATCAATAAATGTATCTTAATAAAGACTACCCCTAAATGTCATAGATTTCCAAGGACCACAAACGTCAGAATGTACCAATTCTAGTACCTCTGACTTCTTGTAGATAGGATGACTGCTAAAACTCACTCTACTCTATTTTCCAGCAATACAATGATCATATTTGGCCAATTTGACACTTTAAAAATCTCGAAGAATATTTCCATTTTCCAAACAACCAAAAACTTTCTCACTGATGTGACTGAGCCTCTTATTCCACAACATGGTTGAAACACTGCAATGAACAATGCATGAAGTATCACAACAAATAGATGCTCTAGTATAGTACAAACATGATTACTTCTTCCCTCGATCCAAAGTCCAAGATCCATTGGAAAGATCCAATTGGAAATCATCAAAAGTACTAATAAACCCTTCATCATCAAGAACGCTAGTAAAAATGAGATTCAAGAAAACATTGGATGCATATCGTACATTCTACAAAATCATCTTTCTTCCTGTATTGGTCTTTAAACAAATAGTCATGAAGCATAAAACGTCAATATAACCATCATTTCCCATCTTAAAAATTCCAAAATTACATGGTTTGTAAGATTTAAATAACTCCTTCTTTGATGTCACGTGATAACAGACACCACTATAAAAAATCCAGCATGAATCATCAGAAGAAATGTCAATTGAGTGATAAAGAATATCAAGATCTCCCCCTGTAGCAGAGGAAACATGATCATCTCCATCGCCATTTTTCTTATGTGTATTTTCCTTCAATATATTCTATATTTTCAGGCAGTAACAAAATTTCATAACATGCTCCTTCGTATCAAAATAATTAAATTCGAAATCTCTTGGCTTCAGTCTGGATTGTCTTCTGCCTCTTCTATTACCTTGACTACTCTACCCCCGATCTTGGCTTCTCTTATGTCCTCTGTGACTAAATTATCTAGAGAAAATTCATCATATGTATGTCTCCTGAATTATTCATATAAAATAGCAGACTTGAAAAATCTAAATTTCACTGCACCATTGGGAGAAGAACCGGATAGAGTAACACGTAAATTCTCCCATGAATCAGGTAAATTGTAATGCAGAAAAAGAGCTAAATCCTCATCTTCAAAATTGATACTCATGCCAGAAAACTAATCAAAAGATCCATGATATTCACTTAAATATACAGAAATAGACGTAGCATCTCTGTACCTCAAGTTCATCAATTTCTTGAGGAGAAATAGTGTGTTCATTCCCATATTGGATATGTAGGTTGTCTCGATCTTCTCCTACATTGTTCTGGCATCCAAGATGTTGAGAATGTGGTTAATCACGTTGTCTTCGACCCATTGGAGAATAATGGAAAAAAACATATCTTGCATGGATGACTATTATTCATCGAACAAAATCTTTGGATTCTGGGTACTAAACATTGGAAGATGCATTCACTTGACAAAAACCAGATCCTTCATTTTAGGTCGCCACTTATGATATTTGGTACCATTCAGCAAAATCATCCAACTGTAATTGTCCTCTATAAAAAATATGAAAGGAATAACCAAACCCTATGATTCCAGATGACTGGATAGATAGGAGAGTGACGAACATGCAAACAATTAAAAAGTGAACATGCAGTTGAAATAAAATCATCCCACCCAAATAATAAAGAGGAATTTCAACCTGAAATTTAGTGTGTAGAAAACAAATTTGACACCGGAAATGTTAACATGGAACCCCAAAAGAGGAAAAACCAAGATACCTAGTCTAGAAAAGGGGATCCACTAAAATAAAGAGGTACATGGTAGAGACTCCCCAAAAATGGAAGGGATCTCAAAATTATTACTCATGAATAAATGTGTTGATCAAATATGGAGAGCAGTAAATATCATCATTGAAGAAAGGTGATCACCAAATGGGATTTTCTCTCAGATTTTTTGATTCCGTTGATGTTGAGATGCCTTTCCTCTCCCTCATTATATGATTAAAAGAATTAGCATCAAATAATTTCATTGTGTCAATAGAGTGTGACCGTATGAATTAATTCACATGGTCTTGGTCCACAATAAAAACACCTAATTATAATAGAAACTGCATGTGCACCATTTGAGGAGGTGTTAGGCAGTGTTCCAATAAAGAAGGTGCCCAAAAAGCACTAGAGATATGATTTAAAATGGATGCATGCCTCTTCCATTCTTCAAATACAATCTCAGGTTCTATCTCAATAGTTGTTAATGGGTTGTTCATCATTTAGTGTGGGAGAATTGTCTATCAATCTTCATTTATGGTTCACACCTAGGATTTATCAGGGTGGTTTGGAATCCTCCAATTTGATATTAGGTCACCCTCCATTAACATGTTTTTTCTGCACGGTGGTGGAATCATTAATGATGTGACTTCTAGACTTTTATAGTCTTCCTCAAGCAGTGTTTGTGAGCCTGGGTACAATAGGGCGGCATGGCTTGACCTAATCTTCAAAGTAAACTCCATGTTCTACATCTATAGATGAAAGTCATCTCCACAAATAAGAACATGCACATCACACCCGTTTGAGTTCATTAGCATCATTGGTCATGAATGATTGTTGATACGACGTAATCGGAATTGATTCACATCTGGGGTCATCAAAATCTTGGTTCGACCTCAATAATTCCTCATTCCATTAGGGTTATATAGATTTAGTTTAAATCGATTGACCACATGTAATATTCAATTTTATTAGGTTGTGAATCATGAGTGGGTTTAGCTTATTCTTGAAGACTAGTTCCCAAGTGGCATGGCTTTGTCTTTGGGGCTACAAGATTGATTTTTGGAGTGATGTGGTAGATTGCAGCACCACAGTAAATTGTCATTCCTTCATGCAGAAATGTGTGGTCGATCTGTGGAGAGGGTATGTATATGAATGATTAGAATCAGGAAAGGATATTCTCATGCAGTCGAGGAAGGATAGATCATGATTTATAGAGTCTTATATGGTATAGTGGGAAGAAATAATAATGAGTACAATCATTATTTCCATTTTTCTAGTTCTTCAAATTTAATAAATAGAATCAACTTCATAAATTTTTTCCCCATCCACTATATACTTTAGTATGTAACTATGAATATTCTAAATAGATCACTTAAATTGAATATTAATCTCATATATAATCCTTTTTGAATGCTTAAGAACACGTCTCATTCATGTGGATGAACTAACATACAGACATGGAATCAACCTATAACAAGATATCCTTTTTAACATGTACAACTTAACTTTTTCCTAGTTTATGTCCGAAGTATTACATTTTTAAATAAGAAAAATGACATATGGAATGTTCTATGAGCATATGTGTCTTGTTCGGAGCCTAGGTCTATAAGGACTTGGTAATAATTTTGATACTCATGGTAAGTGAATGGTTAACAGTAACTGTGTTGGGAAACCATACAGATTTTTTTGTACATCAACAAGCCGCTTAGTTTGTTTTCAACTATTTGGGTTGAGGTTAAAGCCAATGAATAAATTAGAGATATGTTTACACAGCCAAATCAAATGTTTTATTTACTGTTTGGAAAACCAATCTCAAAACCTATGTGGGGTCCCTCCTTAGATAGTGTGGTACACTCGGTTCGAGCACAGTTTGGCCACCCTTTGGCCAAATTGTGAGACCATATTTTGAAGGGTGAAAATAAAATTTTCCATTAATTAATCTAAATCATGAACCCTCATTTCCTCCTCTCTATATTTATAAAATGTACTTTCCACCCTCTCTATTGGGTTCTCCCAAATCCAAACTATGATTTGTTATTACTCATATATTGAGACTCCAAATAGTTCACAATAAAAAGCATTGGATCAATATCAATATGATATTTATCACATTTCTTCATTTCATGGTTAATATTCATATATATTTAAATTTTTTTGTGTTATCCCATTCCACCTATTTTTAGGGTGTTGTACCACTTTTCAATTTTATTTTGATATAATTCTAATGTGATGTTGATATTGGACAAGAATGAATCTAGAAGCCTATGGTAGGAGGTCTAGCAGTTTTTTCTAAAGGCTGATTTGATTTTATATCTCGACCTTTGTGATTCTTATCATCCTTTTGTGCGTGTTACCATTAAATGGGTTCTTCAATTCTAAATATTTTTACTCATGATGTTACACTCATTTTGGCCATTTCTATTTGTTTTGTGGAATCAGACCTCAATCATGGGAACCCTTTGGGCATTCCTAGTGTAATTACAAGATTTATTATAAAAATTAAATGATTGTAACATCTCTTATGGGTTTTTATTAGATTGAAAATATAATTTCCCACCATTAAATAGTTTCTTAATGAAATAGAGCACCTTTTATGTGTTCGATGTCCCCTTGAATTGAATTACAATACTTAATTAATAGTATCAATCAATTCTAATAGATTATTTAAGAATCAACTTGCATTGATATGTTAAAGTGATTGTTTATATTGAATATAAATTTGTGTAAAGGTCATACCTCTAGTTATATAATTATAAAATTGGAATTTTGTTATGTGTGACACCCTTGGATATTTTGGGCTTGATGATCTCGATGCATTATAGTTAATCTCTTAGGATATTAAAATTATTTTGAGAACTCTCGTGATATTGGTTACACAATGATGGTTAAGGGAATTTTTTAGAATTATATCTCACTCCCCCTTACATCAAGGGTTGAGCACGATGTCTCTCACCATTACACATTTATTTAGGAAATGTGAATGATGTTCTAGGCTCTTTCTTATAATTTGTTGGTAAAGACTTATCAAACCACCTATCTCAAGTTTTGAACATGATGACTCACATTCACCATGAGATTTGAGGCATGAACCCTTTACTGGATTCTGTACCTTGTTATACATATCATGGATGCTTCAGTTACACCCCTTGTCCTACCTGAACTAGGTATCCATGTATATGCCTACAGAATTCATCTTGGACTTAATACATATTGGTGTATAAAATATATAACTATACTATATATATTATTATTAAATATAACTATATTTATTGATTAGACTCCCATACTAACAAACTACAAAGAATTTAGAGCCATCCAGGTGTCCTGTAAGAACTTGAGAAAGCCTATATTTATATATTCGTTATTATTATTAATTTTCACACATTCACACTAATGTTTCTTTGGACACCAGATAGATTATTTCTAGATATTATTAGTGGTGGAATACTATGATTTTATCTCAATCACTACTCGGTCCCAATTTAGTACATGATTATATTACTTTTTGGAAGGTATGGATATATGAAAGTTCCCTTATATTAATTTTTTATTTATATCACTTATAGAATGGAGCATGGGATCAGAGTATTGATCATATTCTCATTATGCTAGTGGAGTTGTATTTTATCCTTTTTGTATTGTTTTATAGAATTTTGTATATTTTTTCCCATATTTCAAATTTTTTAGATTATTATTCCATGAAATTATCTTGAATTTTTCTCATCCTTTCACATTTGACATTATTATATTTATGGGTTGTTTATGGTATTGGGTTTTTTACCATAAAATTTTATGGTGTTCCATCTATCTTTATATGATTAAATTGATGTTTGTTTGTTTACATTATCCACTAGGAAACTCTAATATGAGGGTATAGTTTCCTAAATGTTCTAACATAGATCTTTACTAATAGTCAGCAGCCACTGGGTTACATGGAGGTGAGCATGAGGCCATGTGACCCACCAGCTTAGGGAACACAGTTCGATCCTAGGTTGGGACATTATAATTTGGTATCAAAAGATTTTCTATACCTTTTGTCTTAATAATTTTTATTAGACAGTAGATTAGAACGTAATATAATCTGGTAATGATCCTGTTCATGGCCATAACTAAACCACGTACTGGGGAACACCAAATTACCAATGATGGATTATTTTTTACTTTTATTATTACTGTTATGGTTGATACGACTTCAACATTGGGTGAAAACCATTTATTATTATTTTAATATTATTACTATTAATGCAATGATATTATTTTACCATGGCCCAATGAAATTTGGGTGTTTCATTGCAAGGATAATTGTAGTAACATTGGGGCTAATATTCCATTCATTTTTTCATGCCACATCTAATTTCAATGTGCATTTTCCTATTTCACATAGTTAGTTATTGATTATTATTTATTGAGATGTGTTGAAAATTATTATAGGAATAATATAATTAGATTAATTAATGTACCTACAACAATGTAAATGGTGGTTTCCACATATATTAGTGATGACACCTTTATTAATCAATTATTTCAACTTTTGGTTTCTAGGACAACTTGTTCTGCACCATGGTATATATATATATATGATATTACCAAGTCTAGTGGAATTAAATCATTAAAAGGAAAATGTTTCCACTAAACAAGAATCTAATATTAATCTAAAGGGTATATTCTTTTATAACAAGAAATTTTCACACCATATATCAGAACCCAATTATCTGATATGATATCTATACTCGAATAAAATCTATGTAGTGGGTATATGGGAGTGTACCTTACATTCATATGGCATGTTATGGTTTTTCATTAACACATAGAACTATATTTTGATGCAGGAAGTGTGGTGTGATTTGTTCATAGGAAGGCTATATATTGTCATAGGAATCTATCTATAATCTCCCAAATATTAATTTTTCTATTGAGGATTTCAATTGGATTTATAGAATCATGTTTCAAGGATAGGATCTAGTTTAACATCATGGGGGCAGTGATGACCATGCATTGTAGCTGGTGGTCCCCATGCCTCTAGTGATCTCATATATAGTTCTACCTATGGGTCTACCTATTGTATATGATATGGGTACCATTGGAAATTTATGATAGGGTTTTTTCTCCATGATTCAAAATATAAAATGTGCCACTCGTCCTTCCACGACCATGGAAGTGTTGACTCGAGAGTTCCAAAAGTAGTATCCCACCACCATTTTAGTTTATTGAAGGCCACATGCTGCTAAGTCATGGTTGGAGGCCATGATATCAATGTTTAAGCATCAGGAGGCTCCCCAAGATTGGACGGTCAAGAAAACTTCTTATATTCATTGTGATTATGTCAAGAGAAGGTGGGATGTTATTAAACATTCATATAAACATCAAGATATGATCTCAGCAGACTTCCAAAAAATATTTTATGACAATTTATTTTCGCATACTATGTGGACTAAACGTGCTAGAGACTTTATGAATTTGAAGTAGGGAGAAATTTTTTTCAAGGAATATTCTCCTCATTTCATTGAGGATCAATGTTTCACTCCTACTATATATGGAGACAATCTTATGACCACAAGGAAATTCGAGGACTGTCTGGTATGTGTTATGTGATCATAGGTAAATGTTTTCAGCATGATTACAATTTTAATGATCGCTAACAATACTTAATTTACTAAATATATCTTGATGGAATCTGATAGTTCAAGCCAGGGTGGTTCAACAACTAGACCTAGCAATGTTACTTATAGCAGGAGGAATTTTCATCATTGATTCTACTCATGATGTCAGTTGGAGTTAGTATGCTCGTACTAACTATATCTTTATCTTTCACCAGTGTGGGATGTTAGGGAAAAAACACCAATATTTTTTTGATCCAGTGATGTGCAATGGATATGGATAGATGGGGAATATCGAGTGCTTTTGTTAGACCTTTCCAATGGGTCTTAGCGAGTAGGGATCTATACTTACCCCCCAATACAGAACAAGGTTAATTGTATATCACTATCCAGGTAGCTATAATATAACCTTCCACTTAGGATGAAGTGGTTGTTGTGGTAGAAGAAACCATAATCAGGATTTCCAATTATAGTTGCACGGGTCTTCTCAGGGAGGTGAGGCATTGACTCAGGGCCATTGTATATTCTACTTACATGTAGTTTAGCCTATCATATAGGTGTATAGAACTTGGAAATTAAATTTTTTAGGAAATTTTCTAGTATCCATTAATTTAGTGTCTACTTTATTTGAAACATGTATATCTCAATATAAAAAATATGAGTAAATTGTTGAATTACGGGGGCTCGAGGTAGAAAAACTCGACAGAATGATGGAACATTATACCTCATTGCATATTCAATAAGATAGTATTCATCGTTTTATTGATTTAACCCTTGATATAGGAGGATATGCTTTCATGATGAATATTTTCATCCTATAAATCATATGATTTAGTGAAATTATTAAGGCAGGATAGTTAGTATCCTATCAATCCCATATTTAAAGATAATGTTGGAAGGTTATGTTTACATCACCAAACAGTGGTAGGAACAAGCCTAAGATATAATGTGTTATCCAATCAACGCGATCAAGTCCTGAGGTCACGATATTGGAAGAATGATCGATAATAGTTGTAATATATTATTGGATGATATGTAGTTATGACCCTACAGCTTATTGTTTCATAGATGTCTTCCCTGATGACTTCTCCTAATTAACAATAGTGAGATAGGTATAACTCACTATTGAACTCATGCTTGGGGTATAACCAGTGTCCATTCTTTTTTAAGGATTAACCCTACAACCATGTTTTATATTGAGAAATAGATTGTGTACCTAGAGGCGAATGGTTTTATATTTCCTTGAAATTATCCTTTAGGGTTCATATGTTTGTTTTTCTATGAAGTAAGATTGTACACTCTTGTTAAAATAAAAAAACTGATGTAAATTAACATGAATTGATGACCTCATTGAATGGCTCTATGAAAAGAGGGTATTTTCAAAGATTGAATTGAGGTCAATCTATCTTATTGTGTGGGTATGGTCCTCAAACATACCTCAAACTTATTTCAAGATCAGGAATGATCTATATGAATACATGTTCATGTCGTTAGGTCTAACGAATGCACCTGCTAAATTTCTGGCTTTGATGAATTAGTTTTTCCAAACATATCGGAATTCAATCATGGTAGTATTTGGTGGATGAAATATTAGTGTATTAATGATATCAACATGAACATGACAACCATATTTACGTCAATTTGAATACATTGAGAGATCCCCAGATTTATGATAGGTTTAGTCAAGTACACTTTTTTATTGATATTGTCTACTTCCGAGGACATATTATCTCAATGACAGGAGTATAAGTAGACCTAAAGAAACAGATATATGTATTTTCCTGGGAGATTCCCAAAAAATATTTTATATATGTATGTTCATAGAGATATCAAGGTATTATAGATTATTTGTCTATTATTTATCATTCCATACGACATCAATTATGCGCTTCAAGAAAAAGGGTGTGAAATTTGTATGGTCAAAATCCTAGGAAGTATCCATTCAGGAGAGGAATGTAAAATTGACTAAATTTCTGGTAATTATTTTTTTGAATCTATGGAAGAGTTATAAGGTATATCGTGACACATCCGGAATTTTTCATGGAGTGGATATCATACAGGATGAGCAAGTCATATCATATGGGTCTCATTAGTTGATGGTTCTCTAGAGGAATTCCCTAACACATGACCTCAAGCTGGATAATATTGTTCATTATCTGCGATGTTGGATACATTATTTACTTGTATAGAATTATTTTATATCACTAATTATAAAATCCTCAAGTAAATCTTTACAAAGATAGATCTCTATTCAATATAATGTAGATGGGTTGAGTACAAAAAATCCATTGATTTTTAACTTTACTATATTCCTAGAAAAGGTACTATTGTAGCCAATGCACTGAACTAGAGGACTTATAAAAATGTGGTTATGTAGACCAGTGGTGGGTGGATGATATTGGAATTTTTTTTCAGAGAAGCACATTGACAAACATGAGATTCATAGTCAAACTATCTTCTCGTATTTAACAATAACTACTACCAATTAGTTGTATGTGAGAATTAGGGAACTATCTGATCCCAAGTTCTTAGTAAAATTTTAGTGTATCTCAGATGTGGGTTCATGTTTTTTTTTGGATCTTTGATGGGGATGATAAATTCTACTTTCATGGGCTTCTAGGTATCTCAATAGACATCATAGAATAGTTGATGTGGGAATTTCATGGCTCTGATTGGGGAGTGCATCCTAGTATAACCATGATGTATCAAGACATTTGTTTCTTGTGTTAGGGGCCTGAAAAGAAACATGAGGTAGCTTATTTTTCACTTAATGTTCCATTTATCAGAAGGTGAAGGAAGAAAAATAGTTATCAAAAGGAATGTTATGGTCATTTCCCATTCCTGAGTGGAAATGGGATGTTGTCTCTTTGGAATTCTTGACTGGTATCCCGGATCACCTCATGGAAATGATTCCATTTGGTTATTCATTGATCATTTGATAGAGGTCACACATTTCACATAAATACGAGATACTAGTTAGGTAGATCATCTTGGGATGATTTATGTCAGGGATGTCATACATATTTATGGAGCTCCATGATCTATCATATATTATTGGGATGTACACATCATTTATTGATTCTCATAGGGGTTGTAGAAGGTCATGTGCACATAGGTGATTATAAGAACATCCTATAAGATTCATACGAACATAAATACAGAGTTTACTATTTAGGTGCTATCAGACATGCTATGTGCACGATTCATTAACTTTAGAGGTTCCACTGAGAAAAACACAACCCTCAATGAATTTTCATATAATAACACCATTTTGGAAAACATTCTGATAGACCCTTTTGAGGCCTTTTATGGTATCCCTTTTCAATCACCATTGTGCTTTCTAGAGGAATGTATGATTCTTTTCATCTACCATGTATTGTATAGGAGATTTAATATCAAATGATTTTGATAAGAAAAACAATGTTTAAGGATCAGTCTAGATAGTATTTATATACTAGTCTATGTTGTCAACATCTTTAGTTTTATGTTGGATACTGGGATTTCATGTGACATTCTCCCTAGTTGGGACATTGACATATTATAAAGCTGGGAAAGATATCTCCTCAATATTGAGGAACCTTTGATGTTTTGAAATGAATAATAATAGTAGATTACATGATTGTGCATCCCCAAAGATACTAGTATATGCAAGACGTATTTTGTGAATCCTAGGATCAGCGGTGTTATCCAATCCCATAGAAGGCATTCCATATTTACAAGGTTTAGTTATATATGGATTCATCTTTTGAGGAGTATCCAATGCATATTGTAGATTGGAGCTTGAAAACACTTTTATGAATGTTAGTTCCATTAGTATGAGATCAATTGAGGCACAACAAAGAATAATATGAGACCTGGGAGTTGGATGTTTATATATGAGCTCATTGCCTAGGTATATTAATAGATGATCTATCTTTAACCTCATAATATTATCTCAAGTATAAGATTCATTAAAGATGGATGTTTGTAACAACCCTACCTTTCCCAAATGTATTACTAGTTTGTTTCTTTATTTATGTATTTTTTATTCTCTTGGTAAACATGTAATATGGCCTAAAGATGGTTCTAGGAGGTTTTGAGGTTTTTTCAGAGACCTGATCTATTATAATTTGGAAAATGGTGTAGGAATCATGGTTAGTACACAATTAGTGCTAACTGTGTGGTGTAACAATACATGAATCTTTTTTATATCTGGAGGCAACATGGTTTGTTTACAACCATGGGAGTTGAGTTATAAATCCATGAAAAAACTATTACCATATTGTTAGATCCAAGTCACACATTTTTTTTCATGGTTAGGAATACCATTCTCACAAAACATGTGGGGTCCCTCAATATACAATGAGGTGTACATGATTGGAACATGATTTGACAAATCATGAAGCAAAACCTTGTTACCCTATCTTGAAAGGTGAAATTTATATTTTCCCCATAATGAAATTAAAACCCAGAAACTCATTTTCTCTTTCTCATTTCCCAAGGATGACCTCTCCTCACCATCCAGTGAGTTCACCAAAAGATTAAAAAAGGATTGTTGATAACACATTGACCTAGATTCAAAAAAAATTCTATTAGATGAGTTGGGTCCATGTTGAAAATATCTATAATAATCTTGGTTCATATGATTTTTAAGCCTCACATATCTTAATATATTTTTGTGTGAGATTATTCACCCTATTTTCATGGTGTTGGACCATTAATTATTTTTTCTTCTGATCTACTAAAAACATGAAGTTGATATTGGATAATGATTCATCTAAGACCCCATGGTAGGTGGTCTAGTTATTTTTCCTTATATTCGAATGCATTTTATATCTCTACCTTTGTCCAACAAACTGAACATTTTCATATGTTTCCATTAAATGGGTTCTTTGATTCTAAATATTTGAAATCAGGATGTTACACACACATTGACCCTTTCTAATTGATTAGAGGAAGCTAAACTCGATCATAGACACCACATTAGGAATTATATGAGTAATAAACAAATTTATATTATTATTTAAAGCACTAAAAAACTTTTTTGTGTTTTTCTTGGATTAGAAATGGAATTTTCATTCATTATATAATTGTTTAATGGATTGGAACCCCTAATAAAGGGTTCAAATTGACCTTGAATTGAATTTCCTTATTTAATTAACTGAATGAATTAATTATAAAAGTTTTCTAAAGAATTTAAATGCATAGATTAATTAAACAGATTGTTTATATGGAATGAATATGTGAATAAAGGACACACCACTTGTTATATAATTATAAAATGTGAATTGAATTATATGTGATATCCTTGGATGTTTTGGGTTTAAGGATCATGATAAGTTAGAGGTAATACCTCAATCTATCACTATTAATATGAGTATGCCATTTATATTTTCTATGGAACGATTGTCAGGTGACTTATATAGAATGATGTTTCACTCTCCCTTACATCAGTTGTTGAGAATAATGTCTCTCACTATTTTATATTTATTTGAGTGATGGGTGTGGAATTCCATGTTCGTCCATATCGATTGTTGGGAAATAAATATAACCCCATACATCTTGAGAGATGAACACGAAGACTCTAATCCACCATCAGATTCATGTCATTTACCCCTAACTGGGTCCTATATATCATTAGACAAGTTATGGATTCATGAGTTATTCCCCTAGTCCATCCAGTACATTGTATCCATGTAAATACCTACTTATAACCACACAAACATAGTTCATATAGATGTATATAGTATATAACTATTTATATATATATATTCAATATATATGTATGGTCATTGATCTGACACTCATACCAGCATACACTGATATTGGTAGAGCCAAACAGGGGTCCAATAGGAACCCAATCCGGATGTTATTTATTTATTTAGTTTTTTTATTAGTATATATACTTACACATTTTTTCCTTTATGTAAAAAATAATAATTATTTATAGACACTATTAGTGGTGGCCTATTGAGATTTTATCACACACCCTAATAAGGATTTCATAGGTACTCAAGTAGATTACTTATATGTAGTTATGGGTATGGGAAAGAAACATACAATAAATGTTTGACTTAATTCAATTATAGCATGGGGCATTGGAGAAAAGGACCGAGCATATGATCATGATGCTACATGAGTAATATTTTGTCATTTTGGTATTTTTTGTATAGCTTATTGCATGTTCTTTCAATGTATTTTCACTTTTTTGTATATCAACATGTCATGAAATAATCTTATATTTGACTTATCCTATTAGATATGACATTAATCTATATACATTGTAACTTAAACATCCACAGTTGTTTATCATATCAATTTTCCACCATATATTTATATGTTATTCAATTATTTTCCTTTTATTTACATTATATGTTGGACCACTTTGATATGAGGGTATAATATCCCCATTTTTCCATCATAGAAACTTTATGCTAATCAGTAGACTTGGAATTTGGGGATGTGTGCTTGAGGTCATGTGACCCACTGGCTCGAGGAACAATTTTAGTTGATATTAGGTCAGGATGTAACACAACCCCTTACAATTCTATATTTAGAACCAAGAAAATCCATTATTATGATGTTAGGTCTAAATAGAGGGAGACATTAGTGAAAAAAGAGTTAGAGGAATGTAATTGTGATTATGGAATATATAGTGAAAATTCATACCTCTATGATCCACCTTCACTATCACAGTAGGATTTGTTGAATATATCAAAAATAAATTGTGAAGAAATAATATTTCCACTATGATCCCCAAAATGAAATTCATATTAAATTATGGCATCATAATTATAGAGATTTTGATTAATATGTACATTACAGTGGTGAGAAAACAATAAAAAATTGATGGCATAAATAAGAAAATAATGATTAGTAGAGAAAATGTGAAATTTGAACTAAACTACATAAATAAACATAGAAATTCTATTTTTCAATTGGTGGATGAAAATTTCAAAATATAATGGGGTGATGAGATTATTTATAAGAATCCAATCATCCTCATCATATTTTACGTCGAGGAAAACACACGTGTAATCATATTCGCTTTGATTTCCTCCACATATAACAGTAGATGGTTAGAATTGATTATATTTTGTGTCAGTTATTCACATGATCGCTCTAACAATCCATTGAGAATGTTCTAGAAGATATGTTATACTACATCCCATGTGTAAGGGAAAATAATTAATTATATCCTTGTATGAGGAATTGAACATTAATGCACATGATAGGTTCATAGAATAAAATCATCATTTGGGATTCGATAAAAAAATTGGGCCTCAGATGTTGGGAATGTACATTTACAGATGTGGTAATTGGAACTTGACTCTTCTATGATTGTTATAAGTGCTTAAAAAAGGACCGTTTCAATTTAATAATCATCAAAGATTAGGTTCATTGTGAAAATCAGTAAATTAGGTGTATGAATATTATCTCAAAGAAGAATTCTCAATTTTGGGGATATGTAAGGTGTTTTCAGTCATGGACTCCTATAAGGGGATGTAATATAGTATAAATAAAATTATAATTGTGGATTCATATGGTTTAAGAATCTATGATTTTCAAAAGTGGATAATTGATGATTTTTTCATCAAATAACTCCACCAGCATTGGCATGAAATGCATAGAGCCTTGGAATATACATGAAACATGAATCAACGTTCAATTCCCATTAAACCATAATCAAAATGGATTATTTTTCATTAATAGGCTCATCCTCAACTTGTTATCCTTCAAAGTATCATTGATCATATTATGTTTGAGTTTGGGACTTCAAGTAGTTTCAATTGTAGATTTTGAAAGTTGTAGTGCACCATATGTATGAATTTGTTGTCTGTTTGGGTCGACCACCTATTGCACAAGTGTCTAAAGTTGCACAATTGATATGTGCGGGATATACCCATTTCATTATCTACTTATTTTACCTCTAAATGGGACATAAATAATCCATAATTTCCACCAATTCAAATGTTTCCATCTCAATTTTCCTTATTTTGTGTTTCTCCATGGAACTATCACTTAACCATTAAATAGTTATAAAACTATGGTTCATGATTTCATTACTAAACATCCATGAAATACAAATTGTTTTTCATTAATAAAACTATTTTTAAACATCAATGATACTCCATTGTTGGGGAGAGATTCAGTTGAGCTAATGTATTCATTCGGTTTTCTCTTCTCGAATATAAATTAGAAAGAATAAATGATGTTGTTTTAATAGTTAGTATATCTATTTCATTCATTACTAGTAAGTTCAGATGTTCTCTTTATTAATTCATCTATGAGATTTGGAATCTTTTTTAAGGTTGGACATTCTCCATCCATGAGCATGGGAGTCTTATATATCATATATTTTATCTAGTTTGTAAATATTATTCATAGGGGTGGCATGGAATCCTCCATTTCTATCATCAGTTTACCTCAAGGAATTCATTAAAAATATTTTATTGGTATAGTGGTCAAAACCTAAAAGTTGTTATTGGATCATCTCGAGTAATTTTAATTTTAAATATAATAATTTTTTTAAAATTTAAAAGGATTCATTTCTCTTCCTATCTACATGCCCGGGTTTGGGATATATTTTTTATATCTTTTCCAATAATATTTAACAATATTTGTAGAGAAGATATAGTGATTACCAAATAGGAAAAGTTAGGTTGTGACTCATTCTTGTGTAGTAGTTAGGAAATGATTCTGGAATAACAAAGAGAAAAAAAGAGTATAAACCAGGGTAATTTTGAGCATGGGAAGAATTATGAAGTTGGCATCTCATGTGGTAGAAAAATAGTGTAAGAATTTATTTGAGATACTGAAATGATGATGTGTGTGTGGTTTTTATCTTTGAATGGTTACATCTTATTGTTATACAATTATCATAGAGGATATAGAGTTATATTAGGGTGTGGATTTTAAAATAGGTATTCCACCCTATATATTCAATTCAATTTTTAGCATTTACATTAATTATTTTACTCTTTTATATATTTTTATTTAAGAGTAGTTACCCCATTTTTTCTTAATCATTTGAATTGGTTGGTTTTCCATTATAAATTTAGTTGTCCCAATTTATTTTTTCTCTCTTCTTTTTATGACCCATTTTCATTGGTAGTTCTCACACTTTATTATTTACAATATATTTTTTACTTACGAACTGATTCGATTCCCCCCCCAAACATGTATCATAGGGATTTATCATTTTTTATTTATAATTTTATATTGGTGATTCATGCCATGAGATTTCCAAATATATTAAACAATTTTATTAGAAAAATGATTCCATTCTATGAAATCAGGAAATTAAAAATATTTTTGTAAATTAGAAGACAGTGAGGGAACTAAAGAAAACATAAATGAAGACATAGGAAAACTGAAATCGTGATTGTCATGATTTTAGAGTGTCAATGATAATAAAAATAAAAATTTATTTGGATGATAATACTCTTTAGTAAGTTATTTATATGATGTATCCCCATGAGATATATGTGGAGCATAATATTATGTATAAATAAAAATCCATAACAAATCATTTATATCAAAAAAACAATTAATGATTTACAAATGCAAGAGAATGGGGATTTAGGTAACTATTTGGATCCATTCACAAAACATAATATGGAAGAATCTTTATTAGTATATGAGATTAATTATAAACAATAATGGTTTACATATTAAAATCGAATAATTAGACACATATTTTCGTCTCCCGGTTTCATTACCTGATACATATTACAATCTCATCATCACAGTGTTTTGATGAAATAAAAACTAATTTTGGATGATTTTATTTCATCATTTTTTTTAATGTGACCCGATGAAAGGCCAATGAAGGTGAATCGTCATGTTATAGTGGTATTATAGCAGTTACAGATGGATGTGGTAACCAGAAAAGTCAGTCAAAGACAAGAAAAAAGGTAAAGTTCTTGTTTTACAAAATGGAGGGTCAAGTGTAGAAAAAATATTATGCATTGAAAAATCATAAAGAGTAAAATAAGGCACATGAGCACAATTCATATGATACCTAAATAAGTACTATATGAGATTAGGATTATTTACTTTCAATCAGTGTTGATTTTCATAGGTCATACCTATACACCAAATGGGTGGTTGACTAACAACATCGTATCATATTTTACGAGATGAAAATATTATATTTATACAAAAAAGGTAACATTTTTAAATAAATATTGAAAAATTTTATTAAGTTTATTTCATCGGTATTGGTGATATTTTTATCACTACAAATATAGGTTCCACATTAACTATGAGGAATGAGTGACAAGATCTAGGTACAAGACAAAATTTTTTATCTTCTTGTACTCTTGATATTATAGATTCATGAGTTTGTTTGAATACATAAGATGGACCCTGTCTAGAGGATTGATGGTAAATGTGTGAGGCATAATTCATGATAGGATTTACATGATAGATTCAAAGGTGGAAAATGACGTGAAAATGTAGTTGTATGGAGGAATTTATTATATTTGTGGAATATGTGATAATATTTCTTGAGTCAAATACCATCAACTATGATGAATAATGTTTGGATGTTGAAGCAGGTCGATTATAGTGTTTTGGGTTTCACAAAAAACATTTCTTCTTTTAGTTATAATTTTTAATAAAAAGTCAAAATAAAATATTCGGGTGATGCTCTAAGATTTTCAGACTTATATGAGGTTGTTTCATATAGTGTAAATTAATTCCTATAAGTGTTCCAGATTATTCATTGATCATAAATATGGGGGACCCATATATTACTTAGTTTTTTATTACCATTACAGACACTAGTATTTCAAAGAATTCAGCATTTGGATTTTTTTTCAAGGAGAGGATTCCAATTTCCATGAATGATAGAAATGTGCAATGTCGTATTTTTTTCTATGGATGAGTGATGGTGAAATTGAAATCAGTTTTTGATCCCACTATGATTTTAAGGATTTCATATCATTATATTTGGGTAGAAGGGGGATATAGATATAGTCCGTTCGAATCTTTTGAAATTTAAAAATAATGTTTTCTTAAATTGAAAAGGTTGCCTTCCAATTCTTATATTCACATGTCAGTATTGTAGATAATTTTTTATCATTTCCAATTCTTTTTATAAATATGCAGAGAGAAGAATCATACAATACCCAACATGAAGAATTGGGTTATGACTCAGGCATTTGTAGAGTATAGGCAATGACGATGGAAGATATAAGTGAAAAAATGATTGGATATTTGCATGAAATTGAGCAACTGAAACACCATGTAGGAGCCAAACTTGTTTTGGAAATGGTTGTGACACGGTTTATTTGAGGTGCTAAATGACATTTTGTTTGTATATTTTTTATTAAATGGGTTATGTCTTATTGTAACATAATTACCAGTGATGTAAAATAGGTATAACTAGGTGTTTATAATCACATATATTTTCTATGCTGCATTTGAAATCAAATTTATGTCTTCTACTTGAATTTTTTACTCTCTAAATTATTTGCATCTTTCCCAGAGTTTCCCCATGGGGTTTTAGTCCTCTGTATTGGAGGTTTTTTCTTATAAATTTTTTTTCCACATTTATCGTCATACCCTATTTTTGATCTCTGTTTTCACTAGAGATTCTAATTAAACATTTATCGCAACTATGTTTTTATTCATAAACTGGTTTGCTTCCTCCCAAACAAGTTGCAACTATTTTTCTTCTCTATTTTTCTTGAAGAAGATTTAGGGATAACGTATGCAACATTTCAGAATTACATGGTGGGAACATGAACCCTTGACTCATGCAATAACACATTGACCAACATCTACACTAGATGATCAATCTATGAAGAGGATAAAAAATTGAATGATCAAAGTCCTAAAATGATTTGATCATGTAGTCGATATAAGAGGGTGAATGGTTGATGAAGTCCATTTTATTTTTTTTTAATATTTTGGGAAGAGCACACGTCAGGAATTTAATGTCATTTTACTTTGTTTTTTTACTTTTACTAAAATATCCAATAGCCATATGGTCCATCAAGTCCCCTTACAAATTAGTTTGTGGTCACTTTGGTCGACCGCATAGAGGGGGTTTCATAGTCACTTCAATATTCTGACAATTATAGTTCCCAATAAGAGATATCATAAAACATTTTTTTAAAGGAGGGTTTTCTATAATTAATTTAAAAAAAATATTAAAAAAATTAAAATACCATTTTTCTTCCATTTCACAATTTGGTTCTAAAACACACATCAGAAAACAGATTTTTTCAACTAAATAAATTTTTATAAATATAATAATTTGCATAAAATATTGAAAAAAATGTTCAAAATAAATTATAATAAATTTTTCAATATAAATAATTACCCCAATTTAATTAATTAAAAATCGTCAATGGTAATTCTAAAAACACTATTTAAAATCCAGAGTAACATTTAATTATTTAATATTCATAATAATTTGAATAGAAAAATCTATTAGTAAATTTATAGTACATTAGAAAAATGTATAATATAATTAAAAGTGAGGAATAAATTATTTTAGTTATATAAATCTCTATTGAATAAAAAAAATTGAACTTCACAACTTTAATTAAAAATCAAGTTTATTTTTAATATTATTACAAATTAATTTATGATTATCAAATTATATTTAAAAATTAATAAATCTATAAAAATAATAAATTAATTAATTTATATATTAAATTCCAAATTCATAATATATTATAATAATTAATTTACCTAGTATTATATTGAATTATTCGTTACTTTTCTATGAATGGTGTATTTTTTTTAATTCTCAACTCACATTAGTGATGAGAAATGGATATACAATAATCTTAATAAAATTTCAATTTATGGATTATATATCTGTTACTATTTATGTAATGTTAAATAATATTTGAATATTATAGAAGATGAAATATAAATGAAATAGGTTGGTTGGGAATTGTAACATCTCCTTGAATATCTCAATTTGGATTACAAAATAATCCAATTTGGATTAGACTTTTGGAAAGTCCAGGAAGTCTAATACATTGGGGGGGATGTTGGGGAGTGACATTGTTATGAATTGGATAAACTTGAGTTTTAAAAATGTGTTAAGATGATATAGGAGGTGATTTCTTTTTATAAGTGAGGGTAGGGGCACCATACGAATTACCTAAAGTATTAAATTACTAAAATTTATTTTTCATGTTTATATGGAGAAAAATTAAGATACATAGAATATAGGATGATGATTAGTATAAATCCTCTAATTTTATAAAAATTTATGCAATATTAAATGATGTTACACACTTATCTCTTATTTTTAACAATCCATTGTCCATTTTAAGGTTTATAGTGATACCAATGTGGTTCACACTATATGTTTCGTGATTTATTGAAAAAGTATATGTGACCCAAAATTGGAAATAGGATACAATTCCTGACCATATCCCATTAAATTTTACAATTTTTTTTATTTTTTAATCATTAAATAAAGTATTATATATCGTAATATACAATTAAAGTCATTTTCTAGAATATTCCAATATGTTTAAATTAATAACATAAATATATTAATGGAATTATAATATTAACATTAAACAGATCACTAATATGTTGTATCATCAAAAATATTCATGTAACATACTAATTCATCAATTTTTTTATTTAATGTTTTCCTGTAACTATTTACATGAGTTTTATATTATTTGATCAAACATTGTTCCAGTAATGAGAATGAATTTTAGGTAAATATTCCAACACCATAAATATAAAATAAATTACCATATTAAAAATATCTTCAACTTTTAAAATATCCATTTTGAACCAAACCTAACCTATTTTAATCCCATTAAAATGAATATTAGAGATATTAAAACTAGGAGAGTTATATTTTCTATTTATTAATTACATAAAATCATATTAATGACTTTATAAATGGATTATGGAATAAATATCAGGACACAATTTAAACTTATATAGACATTACATCATTTTCTGGAATACTTAATGCATTACAAAAACAGTCACCCAAAGGCTGTATTAGTTTACTGCCTTTGGAAAAATTGAATAAAAAAACACAGATACATAATTGAAATACATTATCTAAAACAAGTTTCCATAAGACTATATCCCTTTTAAGACATATCAAATATTAAATATATCTTCCTAACCAGGGGAAGTAAACCCCAAATGTGATGATCTTTGATGCTCAAGAAAGGTAAACAAGGGATATACAAAAGCAAAAGAGTTATCATAATGTCTTGAAAATGTGATCATATCATTATAAGATACTTCCCAGTATTTAATTGTTCAAATAAATGAATCATGGAATAAATATTAGTTGTTAATAAGTCATTAATACTAATGGAATCAAGAGAGTGTTCCATGAAATAATAACATTAGAGTAAGACATAGAATTATAGCATACACATAAACATGTAACATCATTCCCTATCAGTCAAGACAAATTTCTAGAACTTTTAAGGGAAATTAATTGGGATTAAACCTACTGGGTGGGTCACACCACCACTACCATTTTAATTCCTTTAATTGAAATGGATTTCATTTCACCATATTCACAATGTGGATAGGGTTTCACTATCTTTCGTTTATGGATCAGGCCCATAAACTTGATTAACATAATTATCTTATTAGATATAACTGTTTACCCTACACATTTATGGTAGATATAGTTTTCACTCATCTCCTAATTAAAACATTCATACATGTGGAAGAAGATAATAAAAATTTCATCATTTCCTAACCTATAAAATGAGATGGGATTTATAAACATCATATAAATACCCTTCAAATGAAATGTAGATTATAAAACTTTTATCATAACTTTACCTATGGATGATAGATAGGTCCCACAATCATATCTTGAAATCATGACTCATTGAATGAAGGGAGTTTCAAGTGAATATTACCCAGGGAAGAGAAATTGGTGTCATAAACAACATTGCATAAAACGTAAATAATTGAAGAATGAATTTAAATGGTGTTCTAGGATCATATACCCAGTAAAGAATAAAATATTAAAAATTTATGTCATGTTAGATAGAGAAGGTTTTTGATAGATCACAAGAATCATTTATTATAGAATAATTCCTTTATTTGAAAACCATTTTTGTAAAAACATTTCAAAATACTTTTCTGATAAATAAATATTTAGAATTAAATTTTACATATTTCAAGATAAAAATATATTTTCCTCTTGGAAAAATGATTCTTAAAATATAAAACATTTTGAATAACCTTTTTCGATTAATATTTATTTTAAAACTAATAATGGGGTCATGAAAATATTTAGAAAACAATTCTCCTTGAAAACACATTGAAACCTCACAAAGAAATCATGATAACAGTTATAAAACAATTTTCACAGAAAATACATTTAAAAACTAAAAAATGTTGTTTCAAATGTTTTGAAATAACTTTTCATGAAAATGAATTTTACATATTATACTGATAGATTGAGATTATTATAATCATTTTCATTGAAAATAACTATTTGAATACATATAAATGATGATTTTAAAATCATATAAAACATTTTTTAAAAATAAAACCTTTTCAAAAAACCTTTTTTTAAAAAAGATTAAATAAATAAAATTTAAATAATATATGGATAATTTTTCATTTGAATATAACCTTTCATACTCACCATGTATGTTTCATGGAAATTATGGTCAGGATAAGAGCTAATTTTGTACATGTCGAATATTATTTTCTCACCACAGATTAATAGGAGAGTGCCTTCATCGGGGAAATAAAATAAGATTCATCTTATAAAAAAATAAAAAGGTAATATAGGGGTAAAAATTTACTTTTAACATAATATTATAATAGTAAAATGTTTTTTTAAGTATTTTTAGAAAACATGTATTTGAATGATCATAGATTTTTGACTGAAAGGTGAAATAAAGTCATATATTAATAATTTTTTTTCATCATAATAATAACAAAAAAATTATGTAAAAAGGTTATAAAACATGAAGATATCATGGAAAACTATAAGAGTATATATCATTACATTTATTGATATATGAATCATAATATTTCATCAATGAAAATATAAACATAGACAATCTTGATAAACGATGATATTGGAACAATAAATTATTACCACCATGGTAATATTGAGTCATAATAACTAGGAAATAATAAAAGATCATGAAGCATAAAATATCATGAAACTAATTATTCTCATGATATATCTTTTTAATGGGCAATATATACACCTCATAGAAAAATATACATGTATGACATTGCATGTGTCTCAAAGAATGAAAGTTGAGGTAAAATTACATTACTGATTTGGTAACTTTTTAACCATAAACACCTTTATGGAAATATCATAAAATGGATATTTTATTACAAATAAATATATGTATATGAATGATATAATAAATCCATGGGATGTATACAGAACATTTCTATGAAATATTTGGTGAACATGGATTGTTTTTCAAGAAAAATTCAACTGATTTGAGAAATCCATTACTACTTGAGCGACATTATAATCATGAACCCCTTGAAAGGATAACATTATTTATAGATTTTAATATTATTATAAAAATACAATTAATGATAAAAAATGTCACATGGAATCAAATATATAATAAAAAATAATAGAATGGTGAATATGGCATGTAACTCATGGAAATTAAATGTTAGATGAAATTCCCTTACCTTATTCATTAACTCCCGTCAAAATCATAAAAAACACCATTATAATAAATATGAGATTATTATAAATCTTTTAATGATACATATTCTTATATATATATAATACCTTATATTTTTTGGTATGAACTTATATTACCCACTTGTTAACAATTCCATGTTACGGTCACGATTCGGGTAATATCTACTTTGTTATTCATACATGTTCCTTAGCTTGTTATATTTTTTTCCTCATTATTATATCTTGATATACACAATGTAAATACATTTTATAAAAATCATATATATTTATTATATACATATATATAATATTCTATAAAATATATAAGGATAAAATGGAAAACACAATTCATGGAGGTAGTAGGCCCAACATACAATTAAACATCGTTTCTGTTTTATTATCAAAGTGAAAGATATAAATTAAATGATATATATATATATATCATCATTAAATAATTATTATTATCTCATATAAATAATATAATTTCAGAAAACCCATCCTTTATTCATTCTATGTAGAGTGTGCCGAATAACATCATTTTGAGGTGGCTGTAGTCCATATTTACAAAAACGAAATTATCATATATATAATAATTGGAATGAATTAAGTTATGTGTTATATAATATTAATAGAAGAAAAAATAAATAATTTGCATCATTTATATCATATAAAATATATTTTCCATAAAAATTTCCAACCATGAGTGGTGATAAAGGAAAAATGAACAACATCCTCTCGCAATGTGGTAATGCGGTGGAAAGAAGAGCGGTATGATCACTACCAATTAGATGGATGTGTGTGTAACTATAGGTAGAAACATTATAAAAAATCTGATTATATTTATAATAATTTGGTAATCATATAATAACATAATAATAATATTTTATGTGTGGATAATGAAAATAAAAAAATGAGATTAAGGGCGGATGGTAACTCTTATTTGGATAATTTCTTTTGGATTCAACCAAGGGATTCCATGGATAGATTTCATCTCAAGATGAGGTTTCATGGATGAGTGGAGTGATGTTGGGAAGAAATATAGGTTTTTCATGGTCAATACAATGTGACTTGACAGATGTAATGAAGGAGTAGGGGTGAGTATCTTTTTATAGTGGAGGATAAGTGGAATTATTTATATTTTTTGTAAAGAGACTTGCACCCACGTTTTTCCTATGAAAAGTTTAATGTGACTTATATTATATGTCTTATTCTTTGTAATTACAAGGATTATTTTTTACTCCATGATATATTAAAATGTGAGATTTTGAGGCTCATGTTCCTGGAATAAATGTTTGAAATATAATAAATATATTAACAAGAAAACATGAAAATATTTCCTTAAATAGTGAAATAAAAAATAAATGGATTTATGGTTAAAAAAATTCAAAGGGAACCATTATTCTCAAAAAGTGTGTTTTACCCTATGAAAGACATAACATTAGTTGGTATGTGTAGTTTTATGAAAAGTTTTCGTGGGTGTGAAAATTAAAAACCTAATTCAAATAAATTATTTTATATATAATTCATGAAACAATGACTGGTTATCCATTAAAAAGGATATTATGCCAAATTTAAAGGATAAGTTTCATTGTGTTGGAACCCTTAATGAACCATTGGAGATATCATCGAGGGTTCTCAATCAGGAAAACGAAGACAGGTCGTCGATCGAGGATCAACACACATGGATTTTAAAGGACCTATCTAATGAATGAGATGAAGATTAATTATTCATTAGTTATCAATAAAAAATATGATAGGGAATGTGTTTTGATTCAATTAATCCTCATTCATGATTTCAATGAAGAATGAAAATCCATCAACAAAGAGATTGATCAACAGTTTGACCATTCTGTGGGACGGGTAAATTTCTGTGGTGAAATTTTTTTGGAGTTGATTATTTGTTTTTTTATTATTTAATAATTATATAGACAATGATTCATTGGTAACCAAACACAACCATGGTTAGTTCCAATTTTTGGTGTTTTTTGATTTCCTCCCACAATTCATTATTCATCACGATGGTTCTTTTCATAGCCGGTAGTTCAATTATTCACTGATGAATTGGTTGTTGTTAAAATATTTCTTCGAACAACAATCAAAGATTGTAGATTTGGACATGGTATAATGAAACTGAGGTGTGATGGAAGTAATAAAAAATTAATTTGACAAGTTTGGTATCCCCAAAAATCAAACATGTATTATGAATGATGATCAATATGAATATAATATTTTTTCAAATGGATTTGAACCCCTAATTCCATAAAATTTATATGTAATGATTCTGCTAGGGAAGATCCATGTATTTCGACATGATTTGAGCAGGATTTCCTAGTGATAGTAGCGCTAGAATGATTGGGATAATGAAGAAGGGTATCTGAATACACAAGATACACACAACATATAGTCATGTCTACACTATGTGGAGTTCCATTTTAATGACTCGACATGTACTTTTGAATGTACATGTACAATGGGAGAAGTAAATGGGTTTCCTATATGGGATGTACTCCACCACAAGTCATGGCCAAAACCGTAGACATTAGCTACCCCAGTTACTGGGTCACGGTCATGAGTATATGGCATGCCCCCATGTACCAGCACATGTTTGGATTATACATGTGAGTCTTTGGATACAGGGAAACAATGTGTCACCCCTCTAAAAATTTTGAAATCTTCTATACATGAATTTAATTTTTTGTCCATTGTATCATGGACACGCTTTGTAAGGGGATTATTCCATTATCATTTCCCTAAAGGATAGTTTTGTAATCATTTACTACTAGTAGGACTATGATCACCACAATAAGACATCTTGGATAGAGTGGGTGGAATCCCTATAGAGGCCTTGAGTGATCTCATATATTCATGTTCATTATAATTGTAGGTTTCTTGGTATATTCCTTATAATCACTACATGGAGATTGATCTCCTAATCAGAACAATAATCTAGATTGATTTGTTGGTATCACCCCATGGCCTGGGTAGTGATCCTCATATTTTATCATTTTTCTCCTCAGAATATTAGTGTGTTCATTCTTATGATGAGACCCAATGAGAAGTACCTCTTATATGAATTTCATCATTGCTATAAGACTCAAGAGCTTGTTCACTCGTATGAGTACATTGTGGAATCTTCTAAGACTCAATCCATGATTATTATACTATGATTAAGGATTTCCTACAAAAAAATGTTTATTTGTTAAGAATATATGGATATTATCGTTTAATTTGATGTATACATATAAATGTTTAGAGGTTATTGCATATCCATTGTTGAATGCTTTGTGTCTCCGAGGTGACCTATTGAGTATTTCCATACTCACACATGCATGAGAGTTTCCTGAACATGTTGTGTCTTATGTAGATGATCATCCTTTTGTTATTATCCTAGGTGGACTATTTTTAGACCATGAATAGTGAGACTACACAGAAAGAGGTTTTTCCAACTATATTCATATAGAAAAACCAATTCCATTACTTTCAGGTTAGGCTAGTGTTTTAGACTCTTCATTGTGGGCATATAATTATCCCTTTTTAGCTTTCTATTACATCTGTTTATACTCTAGTTAAAGGATTTTGATGTATTAATGCTATATTTTTAGTTTTTTTACATTTCTCCATTGTGTAGGGATGGAGAAATGTGTGTGTGTGTATAGGAACATCAGCTAAGGCCTCCTATGTCAGTGATGTGCCCACTCGACACTATTATATTTCCCATTACCAAATAAAAGGTGGTTTTGGGTAGTCGCGACATTAGACCCACTAGTACATGTCATGAGAGAGTGTTATAATAGCTATGTTCTACATTTGGTCTGGGATTCCATGATATTTTTTGGGGAAACCTTATTAAGTGTTTCAAGTTTGGCTTTGAGGACAGGGAACCTAGTTTTATTGTGGCGACTGATGTATCCTTGCAATAGGACTCTGATCACCTTTTTTTGTCTTGGTACATGAGAACACTGGCCACAAGGAAAACAATGTTACATGAATCATATATGAATGCATTGTGTTTTCAATGTCTCTCTTGAGTTATCACTCTAGACATTCTCATAGACCATGGTTCATCTTGTTCATTTTAGTATTCCTCCATTGCATATAGAAGCTTGGATTCAGCATGATTATGATTATGATACCATTAGTGATGAGGCATCGATATGGGGACTAGTTCATGAGATGTTAACTCCATGTGATGCAACACAAATACTAGATGTAGAGTAGACCATGGTACCAACAATACCATTGAATGAGGTACACAACAGAGTGTGATTCTAGAATTTCAGTGTTAATGACACCTAATGTTTCGAGGTGAGCATGAACAATAGGCATATAAGGATTTGTTTTATGCAGTGACCTTATTTTTAATCTAGTTCGTACATAGGCAGTTTAGATATTGGTATTGACAGTGATCATTTTTCATGAATCAATAGGTTTATGGTCAGTTTTAGTCACCCAGTCTTACGATGAGGTGAATCGTGCATATACAGAGATTTAGTTCATTTTTAGGGAGGTATTCTCGCCAGCTACTCTGATGGATATACATAACAAGGAGCGTCTAAAATTATAGTTGGACTACAAGAGAGTAGCTGAGTATTCATTGTGTTTTAGAAACCTATACGGGTACACAATATATCCAGTTTGAGATCAGTTATTAAGGGCTTGGACCATTGAGTATGGTCTTTATAGAGACATGTTAGCTTGTGTTATCCATCTATGAATTCCTATCAATGATGTGATGATAGAGAAATATTTGGTGGGTTAGAGTTTCTTAGCTGAGCAGATACAACTACTGGTTGTCAGCAATGCCAACCAAGCGAAAAGACCACACCAACATGGATTCAACATTAGCCTCACAGACATAGACATGGGAGACATTTTAGAAGTAGTTCCCCATAAATGGTATCTACAGTCTTGGTTTTATAGGGTGGGCCTTGTCAGCCAAGAGGGAGGCAGTGTGTAAAGACCCATAAAATTCAAGGGAAATATTTTCTTAATTTTCTTTGGAATTTTACAAGAACGGAGTTTCTGACAGCACCTGATTCCGAGGCCCGGTGTGCCCGGAATCAATTTCCGAAGTTTGGCTCGGGTACGTTCAGTGAACGAACGAGCGGGTTTTTCTAACTTTTGAACCGGTACCCGGAATCGAATTCTGAGGGCACCGATGATCTCGCAGCACCGATATTCTCTTAAGGAGACCTTTTCCGAGGTTGCGTTTTATGCGGGTTGAGAGTTAGTTTTGGGGATTTAAAAATGAAGTTAAATAAAATGTGGAAACACATTTTATTTTATCAATGTTGGTTTTATCCTCCCAAAGGGAGTTATAGGTGGGACCCACATCCACGTAACCTCCCTTGGGAGGATTAAGTGTGGTGGGGCCCACACGAACCAAACTCTTCATATCCCATTTAAACTCCTAATAACTCCTCTCTAATTAATCTTGACAACTTGGGTTATTAATTGAGAAGAGTTATCTTAATTTCAAACTTTTGAAATTCTTGCCAACACTTTGCATTTAATTAATTAAACCAACATAATTCATTATGTTGAGTGTTTGATTTCTTTTGAAATCATTTTTCCAACATTAAAATGAGAGATTCTATTCTTCTCTTTGGGTTGGCATAAAATTTGTGGGGAGAACTAAGGAGAGGAGAAGAACTTTTGGAAGACCTTCAACCTCTCGAAGAAGAACGTTCCACGTCTCCGAAGAACGTGAAGCAACACCTTCTACATTCTTCAACCGGATCAAGGAAGGGAAGCACCGCCGCCCACAATGTATTCTGAGAGTGTCGACTCGACTCGACTCGACTTCACCGAGCGCTTCTTCCTCCAATGTCAACGGAATCGATGATTGATTCCCGCGACGCCCGACCTTCGCGACGCTTGTCTTCCGCGGCTTGTTGACGTGCTCCGCACATGAAACCGAGGTTGGGGATTGTTGTTGTTTTATTTAATTATTACCGTTCTTGGTTCTAGCTTAACGAACTTCGAGGATAAACGATTAAATGTTATCGTTGACGAGAGGGGGGTCGGACAGCACAAACACGGCCAAGCCCCCCCCCTCCTTTGTTCATGTTTGTTTTCTTTGCGAATGGAATGGGATGGCGTGGTGCCGTCGCACCACGCGGGAATCACGGCAAATAATGCGCGGCGCCGTCGCGCCGCGCCATGGAAGGAGATGCAAGGACGCTACGCTGTCGTGCCGCGTCGAAGAAAATTGGAGACACCGTGGCCGGAGCGGGGCCGCGGCGGAAGGGCGCGACGCGATCGCGCCGTGCCGGACAACGAAGGCCGTGGCCGGTTCTAGGCCGCGGCGGAGCAAGAAGACCGGCGGCCAGCTGGGCCGCCGGTGTCGGAAGCCGGAAGGGGACCGGCATTTGCCGGTCCCGTTGAGGAAGAACCGGACGGCCTGGTCGGGCCGACCATAAGGGAGGAAAACCGGGGGGAATTAATTCCCCCGGCCAGCAAATAAACGGACCCCCATAATGAGGGGGGGGGGGTTCACAGGGGGGGGGGGTGCAGGCGCCCCCCGTTCCAATCAGCTCGGCCTTGGGCCGAGCTGGCCGCGCGCCCAGCGCGCTGGCTTGCGCCAAACCGGCATGCCGGGCCGCGCCGCGCCGCGCCACGCCGAGCCGGGCCGTGCCGGGCCGGGTCGACCCTGTCCAGGGCGAGTCGACCCGGTTCGGTCCCTATGAGTATACCCTATGAGAGTTCGGGGTACAGATGAGATACGGCTGGGTTTGGTTCGCTCACGAAACCAACCGGGCCCCTTAGATGAAAAGGCTAATAACTCACAGACCGGGCGTCCGATTGACGCGCCGTCTGTTGCCTTGAGACCCCTATGACGAGGCGGTCCTTTGAGATACTTCTTCGTGGGACTTTGAGATACTTGGAGTATCGACATGTAGCTCGTGGAGCGGACCCTCCTAGAGACGAGCGTATGTAGTACGGAGGCCGTGTAGCCAGCCGAGACCTGAAGACTGCTTGTCTGATTTGATTCGGAGTGACTTACATAGCCCAGTGGGGAGCACTACATTGTGAGGTGGCAGACCCATAGCGTAGGAGCACTACTATGTGAGGTGGCAGACCCGTGGTACTTGATAGGAGGAGTACCTCTGTAGGCTATGAGGGGGGAGCACTACTGTGTTGGGTGGCAGACCCCGGCGGGAAGCAGTACTGTGTGAGGTGGCAGGCCCGCGATACTCGACAGGAGGAGTACCTCAGTAGTCTTAGGTTAGTGAGCAGTACCTCGGAGTCGTGGCAGGACCACTGTACACTCCAGAGACGGAGCATTTCAGTAGATGCGGTTTCGATAATGAAAATTGTGGTTTGAGATGAGACTTTTGACCGTTTGTGTTTCCTCAAGATTGAGATGGGTCACTTGATAACTTAGGTATATGTATGGGAATATACCTGGGTAGTGGTTATCCGTTGATTTCACAATACTTGTGTTTCCTCATGATTGAGATGGGTTATTTGATAACATAGGTATATGTATGGGTATATATCTAAGTAGAGGTTATATGTTGAGATCTTTTTGTGGTTATCCTTGTTGGTTTTAGTGAGACCATGAGGGTCTCGGGGTCCCTACTGAGTATCGTTATACTCACCCCTGCACGGGCTATGCCCGCACTATGTTGTGTTGGTTGCAAACGACAGACAGCGTTGATCGTGGTTAAGGCTTGTAGAGCAGGACGGTACCTGGAGGTGGACCACTGGGCGGGGCGTGCTCGGAGCGGACGGCGGGACCCGAGGAGAAGTGGAGCTATCTGTACCCACCCTTAAGGTGGGATTTCCAGTGGACAGCTCTGTGTAGCGGCTTTTACTTAACAGTTGTTGTTTTCCCTTTCGAGTTGTACTTTTCTTTCAGTTTGGGTTTGTATACTGGCCCATTTACTTTTCCGCACTTCAGTTGTACTCTTTTTTTACTTAGTGTTTACTTTTCCGCTTGCTTACTCTGTGGTTCTTGTTTACTTTACAAAGGCAATGCCTTCCCTTTTTACCGGGATTTACGCCTTGGTGCTAGTCGCCAGCCCCTGGCCTATGGAAGGCGGGCTTGGGGTAGTCACGGCACGGGCCCCGAGGACGGGTCATGAAAAATTGGTATCAAAGGAGTTTGGTTCTACCGCATAACATATAACTCTGATGTTTCTCTCTGTGAAGCAATAGTGTTAAGAGTACCAAGTGGGGTTTTCAGTTCAGGGAGTCCAGTGTTGGTGCGGGCGGCCGACGTATCCATACACCAGGACCCTGACAACTGATTTCCGACTTTGTGCACGAAAACACTCATTGCGTGTGTGTTTTCCAGAAGTTTTATTTGAATATCATCTCAAACGAGGTAAACTCACTAGGTAAAAATCATTTGACAGTGTCACGTTGTTTCTTTCCGGATGCCTCCCCGTGGACGACCTGCTAGAGCCCCGAGAGTGGTACGTACTGACAGCCCGCTGAGCGACGAGGCCTTAGTAAAAGGCCCTATCCCAGTAGAGGCACCAACGATACTACTACCCGTTGGGCCACCGATGCCACCAGCCCCAGCAGTAGAGGATGCACGTCGCTTGAGCACACTGCATGAGTTCCAACGCCAGAGGCCACCCAGGTTTCAGGGAGGGACGGACCTGCAGGCGGCTGAGGATTGGCTGGAGGCTGTGGTGAGAGTCTTTAGGCTAGTGGGGATGCCAACAGATTTCATGGTGATCATTGCTGCCAGCCTTCTTCAGGCAGCAGCAGGCAGATGGTCAAACCTGATGCTTCAGATGCATGATGAGGAGACACTTCTATGGGCAGACTTCGAGAGATTGTTCTGGGAAGAGTTTGTACCACCCACCCTTCGAGCGGTGCGTATACAGGAGCTACTTCAGCTGCGGTAGAGTAGCATGTCAGTGGTGCAGTACTCAGCGAGATTCACAGACCTCTCGCGCTACTCCACAGATTTGGTACGAGACCCGGTCTTCAGGGCCCGAACTTTCGAGCAGGGGCTCAAGCGGGAGATCAGAGCTTCGGTTGTATCGCACAACATTCTGACGCAGATAGGAGTGTTGGAGTGATCCCTCTTAGTGGAGAGTTTCCTTGCTGAGCAGTCTCCAGCAGCAGGACCCACCACTAGACGGCATGCGGCAGAGTCTTCTGTAGCGGGAAGTAGACAAATGATGCAGGGGTCCAAGAGGACCAGACCTACAGGTGGTCGACCGCGTGACTCAGGGTCGGTAGTACGGGGCACCAAGGGTAGTGATAGAGCCAGACCTGCCATGAGGTGTTACTCCTGCGGCGGAACTGGTCACATAGCATGTGACAGTCCGACCCGCCATGCAGATGACCAGAAGTTAAATGAAGAACCTCCGAGGAAGAGGCAGAGGTTCGATCAGGGCGGCCATGGCAGAGGTGCTGGCCGGGCAGCTGGAGGTGGACGATGCTTCGAGGTGTTGCCACCACCACCACCAGGAGGTCCGCCCCGACCGCAAGGAGTTGGTGGACATGCGAGAGCTCAGCTTCAGGCAGCTGAGGCCATCGATCATGGAGCTCTTGGAGCAGATGGACAGGAGCGGAACTAGTAGATACATCCTTTGTACTTCTAGTTCCTTGATGCTATTGTGTATCATCTTTTTATTATGAGTTGCAATAATAAAAGATGATTACCTTTGTGATATTTTCGGTCCTGTACTCTTTTGTGTTGTTATTAAGATGTTCCAGTTAAAACTGTTGACTTGATCCTCACTTTCTAGTTTTCTACTGAAGGAGACCTAGTGACCACACACTGATGCCGACAGTGCGACTCGACCCTTGGAGGCGAGAGTGAAAGTTGGATCTATTGGTAGTTACGTCGAGGCCTTATGACGTCATCCATGGAATGAATGCATCATTCATGTCAGGATTGACTATATTAGGCAATGAATGTGGTTCATCCAGGGGATGAGACCAGATTTCTCTTTTTCGGCAAAGAAGAAATCATAGCAGCTCTTGTGAGACTAGAGAAGGTCCAGGTCATCCAAGAGCAGATGAGGATGGCAAAGGGCTGATAGAAGCCTTATGCTGACTGGACTTGGAGGCCTCTAGAGTTCGAGGATGACCATCACGTCCTTATATGATTCTCACCACGATGAGGTTTACGAAGATGTGTCCAGGGAATCAAGTTATCTCCGAAGATCAACGGACCTTTCTAGGTCCTCTGCTGGGTAGGCGAGGTGGTTTACCGCTTGGCCCATCCACTTCAGTTGCACTAGGTGCACGACATTTTCCACGTATCTCAACTGAGGAGATACGTGCTCGACCCTCTGCATATCATCGACCATGAGAAGATGGACGATGGCGATGGGGTGTCTTCCACGGAGGTTCCAGTGGGGATCGAGGATCGACATGAGTGGATCCTACAAGGACGATCGATTCCATGGGTGAGCTTTCTTTGGCAGTATGGGAACCTCCAGGTAAGCACATGGGAGCGGAAGGCTCAGATGCGTGCTCAGTACCGCCTTTGTTTCCCTAAGTTTGTGGTGAAGCATTATGGGGACGTAAAGCCCTATGGTGGGAGTAATGTTAAGACCCGTAAAATTCATGGGAAATTTTTTCTTAATTTTCTTTGAAATTTTACAAGAACGGAGTTTCTGACAGCACCTGATTCCGAGGCCCGGTGTGCCCGGAATCAATTTCCGAAGTTTGGATCGGGTACGTTCAGTGAACGAACGAGCGGGTTTTTCTAACTTTTGAACGGGTACCCGGAATCGAATTCCAAGGGCACCGATGATCTCGCAGCGCCGATATTCTCTTAAGGAGACATTTTCCGAGGTTGCATTTTATGCGGGTTGAGAGTTAGTTTTGGGGATTTTAAAATGAAGTTAAATAAAATTTGGAAACACATTTTATTTTATCCATGTTGGTTTTATCCTCCCAAAGGGAGTTAGAGGTGGGACCCACATCCACTTAACCTCCCATGAGAGGATTAAGTGTGGTGGGGCCCACACGAACCTAACTCTTCATCTCCCCTTTAAACTCCTAATAACTCCTCTCTAATTAATCTTGACAACTTGGGTTATTAATTGAGAAAAGTTATCTTAATTTGAAACTATTGAAATTCTTGCCAACACTTTTCATTTAATTAATTAAACCAACTTAATTATTTATGTTGAGTGTTTGATTTCTTTTGAAATCATTTTTCCAACATTAAAATGAGCGATTCTATTCTTCTCTTTGGGTTGGCATAAACATTGTGGGGTGAACTAAGGAGAGGAGGATAACTTTTGGATAACCTTCAACCTCTCGAAGAAGAATGTTCCATGTCTCTGAAGAATGTGAAGAAACACCTTATACCTTCTTCAACCGGAGAAAGGAAGGGAACCACCGCCGCCCACAAAGTATTTTGAGAGTGTCGACTCGACTCGACTCGACTTCACCGAGCGCTTCTTCCTCCAATATCAACGGAATCGACGATCGATTCCCGCGACGCCCGACCTCCGCGATGCTTGTCTTCCACGGCTTGATGACGTTCTCCGCACTTGAAACCGAGGTAGGAATTGTTGTTGTTTTATTTAATTATTACCGTTCATGGTTCTAGCTTGACTAATTTCGAGGATAAATGATTAAATGTTATCATTAACGAGAGGGGGGCTGGACGCACAAACACGGCCGAACCCCCCTCCTTTGTTCATGTTTGTTTTCTTTGCGGATGGAATGGGATGGCGTGGTGCCGTCGCACCACACGGGAATCACGACAAATAATGCGCGGCGCCGTCGCGCCGCGCCGTGGAAAGAGATGCAAGGACGCGACGACGTCACGCCGCATCGAAGAAAGTCGGAGAAACCGCGGCCGGAGTGGGGTCGCGGCGGAAGGGCGCGACGTCGTTGCGCCGTGCCGCACAACGAAGGCCGCAGCCGGTTCCGGGCCGCGGCAAAGCGAGAAGACCGGCGGCTAGCCGGGCCGCCGGTGTTAGAAGCCGAAAGGGGACCAGCCTTTGCCAGCCTCGTTGAGGAAGAACCGGTCGGCCAGGTCAGGCCGGCCGAAAGGGAGGCAAACCGGGGGGGAATTAATTCCCCCGGCCAGCAAATAAACGGACCACCATAATGAGGGGGGGGGGGGGGGGGGGCAGGCGCCCCCCGTTCCAATCAGCTCGGCCTTCGGCTGAGCTGGCAGCGTGCTGCCTTGAACCGAACCGGGGCGCCTGGCCGGGCAGGTCCGGGCCGCGCCGGGCCTGGTCGACCATGTCCGGGGCGGGTCGACCTGGTTCGGGCCAACCGGGGGGTCTCGGGTCTGGTCGGCCCGGGCCCGATACCCCCGATACCGAACTGTTTAGGTTCAAATGACCATAACTCGGGCTACAGACCTTCAGACGACGCGCCGTCCGCGGCGATGCGATCCTTGGATCGAGACAGTTATTTCGGTATATCGCACTCAAGGTTTCGGATTACTTTGGGTTCGGTCGGGTTGGTTCGTACACGAAACCAACCGGGCCCTCGGAGCAGAAACGCTCATATATTGAGCTGCGGACGTCCGAAAGACGTGTCGTCAGCTTTGTTGAGTTCCTCTATGTGAGAAGGATCTTTTGACTTACTCCGCTCGTGGTTTGGATGCCATCGGAGTGCGGTCGGGTTGGTTCTCTCACGAAACCAACCGGGCCCCTGGAACGAAAAGGCCAATAACTCACAGACCGGGCGTCCGATTGACACGCCGTCTATCTCGTTGCATTCCAGTTGACGGTACGGAACTTTTGGCATCCACCGCCTGAGATTAGGATGCAGATGGATAGTGACCGGGTTGGATCGCACCGAAACCCAACCGGGCCCCTGGAACGGAAAAGCTGATTCCTTTCTGACAGAACGTCTATTTGACGAACCGTCAGTGGCGTTGGTGATATCATTGAGAGACGGTCCCTATGAGTATACCCTATGAGAGTTTGGGGTACAGTTGAGATACGGCCGGGTTGGTTCGCTCACGAAACCAACCGGGCCCCTGGGACGAAAAGGCTAATAACTCAGAGACCGGGCGTCCGATTGACGCGCCGTCTATTGAGTTGAGACCCCTATGACGAGGCGATCATTTGAGATACATCTTCATGGGACTTTGAGATACTTGGAGTATCGACATGTAGCTCGTGGAGCGGACCCTCCCAGAGACGAGCGTACAGAGTACGAAGACCGTGTAGCAGGCCGAGACCTGAAGACTGGTTGTCCGATTTGATTCGGAGTGACTTACGTAGCCCAGTGGGGAGCACTACTTTGTGAGGTGGCAGACCCATAGCGGAGGAGCACTACTATGTGAGGTGGCAGACCCGAGGTACTCGACAGGAGGAGTACCTCTGTAGGCTATGAGGGGGGAGCACTACTGTGTTGGGTGGCAGACCCCGGCGGGAAGCACTACTGTGTGAGGTGGCAGGCCTGCGGTACTCGACAGGAGGAGTACCTCAGCAGTCTTAGGTTAGTGAGTAGTACCTCGGAGTCGTGGAAGGTCCACTGTACACTCCAGAGACGGAGCTCTTCAGCAGTTTCGGTTTCGATAATGAAAATCCTGGTTTGAGCTGAGACTTTTGACCTTTTTTGTTTCCTCATGATTGAGATGGGTCACTTGATACCTTAGGTATATGTATGGGCATATACCTGGGAAGTGGTTATCCATTGATTTCACAATCCTTGTGTTTCCTCATGATTGAGATAGGTTACTTGATATCTTAGGTATATATATGGGCATATATCTATGTAGAGGTTATCTGTTGAGATCTTCTTGTGGTTATCCTTGATGGTTTTAGTGAGACCTTGAGGTTCTCGGGGTCCCTACTGAGTATCGTTACACTCACCCCTGCACGGGCTATGCCCGCACTACGTTGTGTTGGTTGCAAACGACGGGCAGCGTTGATCGTGGTTAAGGCTTGCAGAGTAGGACGGTACCTGGAGGTGGACCACTGGGCGGGACGTGCTCGGAGCGGACGGCGGGACCCGAGGAGCAGTGGAGCTATCTGTACCCACCCTTCAGGTGGGATTTCCAGTGGACAGCTCTGTGTAGCGGCTTTTACTTTACAGTTGTTGTCTTCCATTTCGAGTTGTACTTTACATTCATTTTGGGTTTGTATACTGGCACATTTACTTTTCAGCACTTCAGTTGTACTCTGTTTTTACTTAGTGTTTACTTTTCTGCTTGCTTACTCTGTGGTGCTTGTTTACTTTACAAAGGCAATGCCTTCCCTTTTTACCGGGATTTACGCCTTGGTGCTAGTCGCCAGCCCCTGGCATATGGAAGGCGGGCATGGGGTACTAACGGCACGGGCCCCGAGGACGGGTCGTGACACACTGCTACTCATGTTATTGTAGGGGACATAATATATGAGATTGTTTGACCCACCATAATATTGATAGAGATAATATGGATGGGACACCAAGTTAGAGGTAATAGTAAGAGTAGGTTGGTCAAAATGGTGGCATATGTGGTAGAGGTGATGGGAGAGAACTGGTAGCTGGTCAATGATTATCATATTAACACCCCAACCCTAGGTGGTGCACATGATTTTGAAGGATGTAAAGGATAAGGGTGGGGATAATTTATGGAAAATGAGGATTACAACCAAGGGGATCCAAGGTTGATTAAATGTAAAATATGCGTCTTTCTTCATTAGATATATAAATGATAGACATAAGTGCTTGAAATTTATTTCTTTCCAAAAAACCTTGTACGAGACATAGAGATTCTGGTTTTATCTTTGGGTCAAACCTTATTCTTGGTGAATTTTACATGGGAAGACACAGTGTTCACAATGATGTTCTAATATAGTGACCTGACTCATTGAGGTTAGAGTTTCTATTTGAATCTATTGGTATCAGATTCAAGGCCATATGTTGTAATTGTTGTTATAGATTGGTTATCTATAGTTTATGCCAAGATAAAATATTTTAGGAGAAGGTTGTGGCGTGTATGTCGTGATGGAATCAAGTTCTCAATTTTTGGGGAAATGAAATCCCATTAATCATAGGATGGAATTGTCAATAAGAGGGTGTATCCAATTACTCATCAATTTGATATCCAAAACCATGGGCATTGAATGATAAGAGTTTCTAATTTTATGGAATGGTGGTAGCGTATGTGTAAGTCTTTCCTAATGATGTTCATTTATTACCTCCAAGCCGAGAGATAGAATTCATCATTGATCTACACCATAGGATGACACTGATATGTGTACCATCATATCAGATGGATCTCATAGTGCTTCATGATCTTTGGGTTCATTTTGAGGACTTTCATAATAATGGATTCATGAGTCCCAATGTTTCACCCAATGCATCCATGATTTGGTTTTCTAGGAAGCAATAAAAGAGAATGTGGATGTGGGATGACTAATGGTTCATGAACCAATTGACCATGAAGAAAATTATCCACTATTAATGAAAAATGAAATCATTGATATGTTCTGATCGAACATTTTCCTTAGATCATGTTATCACCAGATGCAAGTGGAGGATGAGGATATACATTATATGACATTAATATTTCATTATGGTCACTATGAGTACCAGGTTATTCCATTTTTCATGATGAACACACCATAAATATTCACAAGACTCACGGATTACATATTTCAGCATTATATAGACATTTTCAATGTAGTATTCATCAACGATATGTGTACACAGTGTCTGAGGATGAGCATGAAAGACAGATGTGGATTGTTCTAGACATATTTTGAGTGAACCAACTTCATAAGAAGCTCTCTCAGCTCAGGTTTGGGATTCCAGGGCTCCCTCTTCTAGGACATGTTATCTAAGAAGATGGAGTGCTAGTGGACCCGACCAAGGTTGAGGTGGTGTTAGATTGGGAGACACCCAAGTGAGTGATGGAGGTGCAGAGCTTCCTTGAGAGGGTAGGATATTAACATATATTCATAAATTATTTCTACATATTATTAGAACCCATGAATGATTTGGCTCAAAAGGCTAAGTCATTAGTGTCGACAAAGAGCACTATCAGGATTTTTAGTAGTTGATTCAATGATTGGAGAGCGCTATCATCATGAAATTATTAGATCATGTTGTTGAGGATGTAGTGTTTTTTAATGTATAGGGAATCATTCTTCATTGTGTTCTAATTTAGAGGAATGAAATGATTTCTTATGGTTCACAATAGTTGAGACCAAATGAGTAGAACTACATGACCCATGATCTAGAGATAGCAGTGTTAGTATTCACAGTGAATATGTTTGGACACTACCTAATGGGAAATAGGTTTATCATATACTCTAATCATAAGAGTCTCAATAATTTATTCTCTTATACAGATCTCAATTTGAGACAGAGGTGATTTCCAGTTTTCCCCCAGGATTATGACATCGTAATTTTCTATACTCCTGGGATGGGGAATGGGCTAACAGATTCTCTCAGTAGGAAATCATCTTCAAAGTTTCATAATGAGGAATCAGAGTTGTTGTACTTGTTTTTGTTATCATTTGAGTTTTGAGAAAAAGTATCATATATCTAGTTAATGGTTGTCACCACTCTAATCATGAGTCTAGTTAGTGAGGCACAACATGGGGATACCAACTACGAGACTCTATGCGCTCAGATATCCATAAGGCATGATACAAAATGATTTTAAAAAGGTGGGGAGCATATCAGAATATTCAAGGGATGCATGATGTTTCATAATGATTTTATGTGAAGAGGTTTTGAGAGGGTTTAATTTATCTCGTTTTTTGGTACGTCCAACTATGGTAAAGATGTACTAGGCCCTTTGATGTCAGTTTTGAATGCCAGGGATAAAGATAGGAGTTAGAGAGTTCATCTCTTAAAGCCTTATTTGTTAGAAAGTGACTGATGAGCACTAAGTTCCAGCAAGATTGTCTCAATGATATGAGGTGCAATAATGGATGTGGTATGGGGTGTATATATACTTTTACACTATATTCCCACATAAATCCATGATACACAATTCCATGTGGGTTATTTTTGACCAACTTAAAAAGTAGGCACACTTCCTTGTTATCTTAGAATATAATTTAGTAGAGTGATTGGGATGCATCTACATATATGAGATAGTCCAAATGCTTAGACTTTCATCGAATTTTTTTCTTATCATGATGATCACTTTACATATAAAGTAGTGAAGGGATTAAAGGGGGATTTTGATACATCTTACGCTTGATCAATTTGTTTCACCACCCAAAAGATGACCAGACTGAGCAAACCATTTTGGTTCTAGAGGACATTCCTTGAGCTTGAAATTAATTCCCTGCTCATACTTGGTAAGATCAACATCCACTAGTTTCTTTTATGTAAAAAATATCTACCATTTGACCATAAGGGTGGAAACATTTGAGGATTTGTATAGGTCACCCTTCAAGTCACCACTTTGCTAGACTGTCTTCAAAGAGTCAACACTCATGGGATCGGAGATGGTGCAAGATATAACAGAGAATGTTTAATTCTTCTTGGAGTGGATGAAGACTAAATAGATATGTCATAATTCATATGATGACAATGAAAATAGGCCTTTGGAGTTCATGTAAGGACACCACATGTTCCTAAGGGATATACATTGACTTGGATTATTGATGTATGGATGGGTAGGAAATCTATCAACAATGTTCATCCAACCATTCCAGATAGTACATAGAGTATGAAAGATGGCTTACCACTAAACTCTACCTACTCATTTAGACTGGGTACGCGATGAATTCCTTGTGTCGTATCTCAGGAGTTATATGCACAAGCCATCACAAATTACAGAATAGGGCGAGCCAGACATCAAGGATGGCATGACCTTTACTATGTACCCAATGGAGATCAAGGATCAACAGGAAGGGATCCTTATTAGGAGAATGATTCTCATGGGTTGTTTCTAGTGGAAGTATGTGAATCTCCGAGAGACAACATGGGAGTTGGAGACTAAAGTTCATTCTCATTACCCACATCTTTTTGAGTAGCCATGTCTTAGATTATATAGGATGTAAATCCTTAAGGTGGGGAGGATGTAATGTCTCATATTTTCCAATTAAAATTTTTGATATTATATGAATTATTTTTGAGACCAAGCACTGAGTTGATGTGATATTTCATGGATGGGCGCACAAAAGATAAATATTTGAAATATAAAAAATATAATAAATAACATTAATTTTCGGTTTCCATTAAATATTGTAATAAATTATAAATGATTCCCTATATTAGAATTGTAATGGAAAAATTGAGCATAGAGAATGATGTTTAACCTTAGCATGACTTAAAATTAGTAATCATAAGTAGTTTCTTGAAAAGGAATTGTTGTAGAGAAAATAAATAAAATAATTAAAAATCTTTATTTATTTCTAATTATTGATCCATCAACATGTTACCCTTCAAAATAAATATTATGTTAGAATACTACGGTTATCATCATAACACATGATCCACTAGAGATCCATTTGAGAGAGATTCAAGGATTCCCTCTCAATCCAACAATGATGGATCACCGGTCAATGATCAACGAGCATCGATTTTGATGGTTATCGCCAAAAAATGTGACATTGTTATTTTTTGTCATTATATATTGATAAAAATAATGTTAGGGAATGCATTCTGATTCAATTCATCCATGTTATTGATTTATATAATGAACATGATTCCTTCAATAAACTGATTGATCTATGGATCGTTCATCCAGTGGGATGGGTTTATTTCATTATGGATATTACTTGGGATATTTTATTCATATTATTTTTTAGTCTTTATTATAATGGAAATTAATTGATGCTAAAAACATGGAAAATTTTTGTTCCAATTTTTTGTGTTTCATGGTTTTCTCCCATGTTTCTTCATTCATTAATGGTCTTCTCCACTTGGACTAGGGTTTGATACTTCAATGATTAATCAATTGATTCACATAAATTTCATGGTTATAGGATATGAGATTTTATATCCAGTCATTGTATGAAACATTGGAGGTGAATCAGTGGTAGCATAAAATGAATCAGACTAGTTTTGAAACACCAAAATTTGAGCCTAATGTACAAATGATGATTACGAAGAACAAAATCAAATTTCCAAATAGTTTTGAACCCCATGTTTTTGTGAAATCTCATGGTATTATTTTTTTTGGTAGATCCATGTTTACTAACCATTATAGGATATTTTTTTCAAGGCTACAATGTCGTGGATAGAAGTATAAGGAAGAGGAAGGGTTTCATGAAAAAACCTGATACACATGATGTGTAGTATTGACTACATAGTGTGTAGTTCCCTATGAATGACTCAAAGTTTAATTTGAAAAAAAAACAATTCGTGTAGTACAATGTTATCCTACAAAACAAATACTACCTCCCAAGAAATTTGTTGGACTATATAGATGTTCTACCCCTTGTACTGGTACGCTAGCTTAGGTACATGGTATGGCATCATGTATTCTAACATGGTTGTAGTACAAGTGCGGGACTCCAGATAGAGGGGAATAGAGTGTAACCCCTCTATACACAATCTAATATATTATAAATTTCATGAGTATCTTATCCAATGTATCTTTTATATACTTCAAAAGGTTTCTTTTACCTTATCCATTACCTGAACGTTAGTATGGAATCATTTCCTACCAAAAGAAATATGATCCCTTCAAAAGTACTTCTTGGATAGAGTCCATGGTATCCTTAAAAGAGGCCAAGAGTAAGATCATCTATTATATTCAATACATTTGTTATGATATTGGTGTCATAATGACCAAAATTATGCATGTTTCAATCCCATACATAGTGGTTATTCCTTATTGTGAAGTTGGAATCACCCCATGGAATTGGTCGTGATCCTTGTCAGTGTATCAATAATATTTTCAGAATATCGGTGTGTTAATTCTCATGAAAAGACATAAGGAGTAGTACCTCTTGAAAAAACATCATCAGTTCTTTTATACTCTGATGTGTGTTCTTCCGGATGGGTGCATTGTGGAATTTTTCATCTGGAATCCAAGACGAGAATACAATGGGTTAGGCTACCTCCCAGTTTTGTGACTATGTTTAGTATATTTGGATATTCATTTTATATGTGTGGTAGAAATATACCTATGTATTGGTGGCTTTATATCCTTTGTTGTATGTTTTTTCTTTTTGGGTGTTCTTATGAAAATTTTAATAAACATCCATGTACGCGCTTTTCTCGCACGTGTCATGTCTTGTGTTGATGATAAACATTTCTATAGAGTCATAGGAAGATCGGGACTAGATGATGCATAGTGAGACCAGAAAGACTGAGGTGTATTCCAATAGCCTTCAGATAATAGTCCTAGTACCATTACATTCTGGCTGGAATTGTGTTTTAGACACTTTATGGTGTCCTTGTTTTTGTGTCTACTTTTTTTTTATTAATTCATATCATACTATGGTTACAATATTAAGATTTATGAATGATTGGATAACAGGTGTTTTTACACTAAAATATTCCATGGGCTTGGAGATGTGTTCATGTGTACATGTACGTAACCAATTTCCACCCACATCAATGACATTCATACTCGACGGAAGTCACCAACCCCTAGCCTATTAGTGGTGGGCTTGGGGAATCGCAGAACAGGCCCCACAGGGATGGTTCCTAAAAATAAGTGGCTCTAATAATTGTCTAAATTAGAGAAACAGGAGTATTGATTAGAGATATGGCTACAAAATGGATATTTAATAGGTTTCTATGTTATTTTGGACCTTTCATTTAAGGGTTAGTCCCTTGTTAATCTATTTCTTCTGTTTATCATTGTTAATAATTTTAATTATATTCACTATTTTTTTAAAAAAACTACATTAAACTTATCAGAAATTATAAATTATTTTTATCATAAATATATAATAATTTTTTCCAAATTCCAATCACATAATTGGAAGAAATTAACATAAAATTAGTCCTATAAAGCAGATTATAATGTTGATTTTTTACGTAAAAACGTTCAAATGTTTTCTATGTTTTCATATCTAAATTAAAAATGAAATTGATACCAATGACCTAATTGCGATTAATTTATCTATAACTTAAATAATTATACTTTTAAAAATTATATAATTATTATTCATCCTTATAAAAAAGTTAGATGAAAAACTAATTTTGAATTATACATAGAATTTTGAACAATTCGTAAAAAATGAAACTTCACAGAAAAATACCTAAAATTCCCCAAAACGTAATATTTATGTATAACATTCAAAACTGAAGTTTATTTTGACCTAAAAAATATATAAATATTTAAAAATACATATTTAATATAGTATTTCCATTAAAAATAGGAAAAACCACTTTTATAAAAATACATGCTTTTATGTGTGATATTGGATTTGTTCAGATCTTATGCCCATCAAAAATATTCGATGAAGGAGGATAAATATTTTATTGATTATATATAATATATTTTCATTAATATAATTCATCATTAATGATAAATTTGATTTATTAGGAAAAAATTCCATTGTGAGCATAAAAGTAGTGAACATAAAAACAATCCCTTTATATTCAATTGGTTCTTATATAATTTTTAATTTATGTGATACCAATTAATTCTACCATGTATTTTTATAAGTTAGTTGATCCTATATATAACATCCATTTTAATGAATAGGTTATATGTTATTAGATTATTTTATTCTACTTTTATTAATTTATTATAGATTGATAAAACACGGTCATGTGTGTTATGCAAGCCATAGAGGAATCTCAATATTGCATTTGAGATAAGCTAACCTTGGTTTTTCATGTAGAGTGAGATGAAAAATAAATTGTTTTTAGTTAACGATTAACATGGGGTTTCAAATAAAATAAGGAAAACGTAGTGCTTTAATAATATGACAAAATATATTTTGTTTTTCATGAATTGGAAAATATACAAAATATTAAATTATTTTGATATTTAATATTTCCAAAATTCTAGGGGTGTTACATTATATCCCAAATAAAATTAATTTAACACTTGAAATTCTTCTGTGGTATTATATATTTAATACTATAATGTTCCTTTAATAGAAATCCACATCTTATATAATATAACTAAAAATTCCTTAAAAAAAGTTAATGATATAATCATAATGGTTACCATAGGTAACTCATAACTAGGTTTTCAAATGAAAGAACATAAGAAGAAAGTGAAAATATGGATATAGAGGAGAATAATAAATATTTATAAAGAGTGATTACGGTCATCAATCACAAATAAGTGAATGATCATTGGAATGTTTAGGGCCTCAATGTCATAAATAAATGATGATTTAAAATGGAATAATATCAAAAAAAATGTATTAGGAATATATATTAATTGTTAATATTTATCATAAATTTGAATAATTTTCATGAAAAGGAATACTCTAATTATTTTTATGATATCCTCACCCTTTTTTTTCTAGATTATTTCCCACTACACCCATTCCTCTAGCGAATGAAGGTGAATATGTCATTCTTGATGAACTAACAGATCATTAGATCCATATATAGAATGATAAGTCATTCCATCAGTATTAATCCCAAAAAATAGTTATCACTGGTTATCCAATATTCATAAATCCTAATTTGGAAAGGTAACAGATTAATCTCACAAACATCATCCGGATTTTAACATAATCTCAGAATAAATTGTTATCCTTATAACCCTTCTAAAAGATGAAAATCAAAAATATTAGAAATAAGGTCAAGATATCAGATTAACATTTATCCCTATTATATAAAAATAAATATCTTGGTTTTCACATTTCAACAATGTGAATAGCACCATCATATATTCTATTAAAACAATGTAATAACATGAATTACAATAATAGATTTTAAAAAGCATACATGACTCATTAATTCAAATATTACTAGATATATTCCCTAAATAAATTAATTTGTAAACTTCATCAAAGTTGACATAGACTAATTTTTTCTGAAAATACATAATGGGTTCTATGTTCATTTATACTCCCCAATTTACATTATCCAAATCTATCATCCATTTTTCTAAGATAAACACAATTTTCTCAACATCTTGAACAAATTAAGGGTTACATTACCTTAGTATGATTTTAAATTTTCTAAAACACCCTCATCATTAAACATGTCTTTTTTCATATATGAGGAAAAATTTATACTGAAAATACCTATATATTACATGATTAATAAAACATATTCTTTGATTTCTGAAACATATACACTTCAATCATCAAACATTACTCTTAAAACTTTACTTAGGCTTCATCATATTATTCTTTATTAACTACTTCCTAGAATATGATATTTTAATCATTTCTTTTTGATCATCAACCACAATATAATAAATATTATTAAATAAAATATAAATAATAATGTATGAAAATCCCATAACATTCTCATGTCTTTTTCAGTACCATTATCTTTAACAGTATAATCAATTCTTGTACCACATTCCCAACTCTCTTTATGATATTTCCACACAGAGAAATCTATTTTAATAATGAATATACATTACCCATATAAAACACTCAATTATAACCATTTTCTTCTCATTATCACCATTTGATAAAAAAATCACAAGTTGAGAAACACATATCATAAAATAAAACCAAATAGTCAGGATAAATTACTTACAGGATGAAAAAATCATGACACCCAATTTCTAATTGATGACACCATATGATTATCATACGTTATTTGATGTAACCTAAAATTAAAATATTTAAATATTGTTCTATAATATTTTTTGAATTTCCATTACATATCACTATGGAGATTCAAACCTGGGGTGAAGAAAGGCCTTAAGTCGTGTACCAGGTTATGCTAGTGTCTAGTCTGACACACATTTTTTGAGTTTTTTCCAATATGTAAATATGTTCTAGTTCCACATACAGTTGTTGTATCCAGATAGAGATCCAATTATATGAAGCCACTCATAATATCCTTTAACCAAATTATAGTACATTTTATTTATACATTTCATTATCCTTAAACTTATCCTTAGAGTCATACCTAGACAAATCCTTAGAAATAATGCTAGGGATATCACTAATTTTTTCTTCTAAATAATACCAAAGGATGATTAATCCTTCACTATAATACCAATTATAAATTCCAATGATTAATTTATATATAAATTACATCATTTTTGTTGAATACATAATGCATTACACAAATAGATGCCTTAATACCATAATAGTTTAGTGAATTTGGAATCATGGAAACATGATCATTAGAAAATGAGAGAGTCTAATTACCTCCTCTTTGGTTCTGCCAGACTAGAACCTTTCATAAACATATCCCATATAAAATATATCTTCTTAGCCATTGGATTGAAACATAAAATGGGTTGATCTTAGATTCCCAGTAAGAGTAAAAAAGTGATATATAAAAGCGTAAACATGAGAATACGAGTATAATAATTTGATCAAAACTTTATAATATAACACCCCACTTATCAATGGTCAGAAAAATGAACAATTTCATTAATATTAGTAGTTTATATGTCATTAATAATAATGTTATAAATAGAAGAAGAAATTAATGAATAAGATAGGATTAATACGTGTAATTCTGTTATAGAACTAAATATGTAACATCATTCCCTATAACAATAAATAAATCGAAACAAATTGTCAGTAAAGATAATGGGGTCTACATCAGAATGGCAGGGCACACCACCCCCTATGTCATGGTCCTTTCCTTATAAGGGATCTGGTTTTTATATCTTCCCATTGTGGACCAGGTTTCCCCATTTTCCCATATTGGATCGGGTTTCCCCATCGTCCCATAATGGATTGGGATTCCCCATCTTTCCATAGCAGATCAAGATTCCCCATATTCCCATTTTTATTGTGTTTACCCATATTCCAAAAATGGATAGGTTATACCCTTCTTCCCATAGTGGATTTGGTTTCCCCATCTTTTTATAGTTTATTTGGTTTTCCATATATTACTGTAGTGAATCAAGCTTGACAACATGATTCTAATCATTATACCAAGAGATATAAATATTTACCCAATTTATTAGAGGGAGACATTTGTCCCCCCATCACATAATTAATTCATAAACACATGTTACAATAGATAATAAAATTTATTATATCATGACCCTTAAAAAGAAATTATATTCTTAATTATCATATCATCACCAATGAAATGAAATAGGAATCTTAAATATATTATCATATCATTTCATATTGAAAATTGATTGGTATCATAATCATTCCATCAAATCAAAACCCGTGAAACGAAGTCGCTACTATGTTTATATAACCCAGGGCAGGGAAACATGTGTCATAAACACCATTCCATTATAACATAAACCATTCATGAAATAATATTAATGGTATTCTAATATCATGCCTAATTAATGGTTAACCTGAAAAAATAATTTCATGTTAGAAAGAAATGGATTTTTAATTATCACATGAAACATTTCTGAAGGAAGATATCTTGTATTTGAAAATAATTTTTATAAAAACAATTATCATTTTATTCCATATAAAGATAAATTTACAATTTTTTTCAAAATAACTCTTTTGTAAAATATTTTTTCTTCTATAAAAATCACTATTAAAACATAAATAATTTAGAAATAAATTCATTAAAAATTATTTGAAATATTATAAATGAATCATTAAAATATTTAGAAATCAATTTTATTTGAGAACACCATTAAAACTCATAAATAAATCGTGAAAGAATTATAAAAATGGTTTTATTTTAAAATACCTTAAAAAACTAAAAATTTATCATTAAATAATATTAAAACCCATTTCTAGAAAATATTTTTGATAAATTATGAATAAATATTCAAATAATTGAAAACATATTTCTGGAATATAAACATTTCCAAACAAATAATGAATGGTCTAAATAATTAAAACCATTTTCTAAAAATGAATGATTTTTAAAAACATTTTTATTTAAAAACCAATTATTAAATTAATTTCTATAATATGAAGAAAAAATTTTCTTTAAAAATAACATATTATACACTAAATGGAAGCCTCAATGATATATTGGTCATGATGAAGCGTAAGTCCATATATGTCGAACATTCCTTTTTAACATATATTGTTTAGAGAAGTGACTTGATTAGAAAAAGACAAGAAGACTGTTGAGAAACATTTGTTTTGAAAAAGTTTTTAGATAAGATGGTTTTTATGAGAAAAATATTTCATGTAGATATGAGAAATAGTTATTGATTTTCATGAAAACATTTCATTAATTATATTAAGTAACAAATAGTGTAAAAAGGTAATATTAAATTAATATATCAGGGATAAAAAATTATTTTAAAATTAATGAGTGTTCATGATATATGTATCATAATATTTCATCAAAAAAACAATATTCATAAACAATCCTGATAAATGATGAGATAGTAGCAATAAACTATTACCACCTTGGTATCATTGAATCACAATCCCCATGAAAGAATAAAAATACATGAATTCTAATATATCATGAAAATAATGGTAATCATGATATTACATGTCAATGGGATGTATATACACCCAATTGAAAAATATAAGTTCATAACATGGCTATTATCTTAAAGATTGAGAATTAAGAAATAATTACTTTATTGATTTGGTTACATTTGAACCATAAATCCAATGAATGAAAGTTCATTATATGGATATGTAAATACAAAAAAAATTATTTATAATAATTGTAGAATACATCCAGTGTACATATACACATCACATATAACAAGTAAGAGATGAACATGGATTGTGTCTCATGGAACATAACAGTGAGACGAGAAAGCCCTTACTACTTGAGTTTCATTGGAATCATCATACATATGAGAGAATAAATTTATTTAAATAAATTAATATCATTAAATATTTTAAATTAATGATATAACATTTCATTGTGAAGTATATAAAACAAAAAAATGAATCATGTGTTGGTTGTGGAATGTATCTTAGACAAATAAAAAGTGAGATCAAATTTTCTTACCTTATGGCTTGACTCTCTTAATACTCATAAACACCTCTGGTATAAAAAATATAAGTTAATTAAACAAATATAACAGAACCATATTCTTATATATAATACCCTATAAGGTTTTATTATGAATATTTATTAATCTCTTAATAAAAATTTTGTGTTACGGTTACGCTTTAAGAAATATTGGCTTTGTTTTTCGTTCATTTGTCTTAATATGTTAAATTTTTGGTCATCATACTTGTATCAGGATTTAAAGAAAGTGAAAATTGATATAAAAATAATATGTATTATGTATATAAATATTTATATTAATCTAAAAAATATTTACATATTTAATTGAATACAACATTCATGGTTAAGGTAGGTCGAACATACGCAATAACAATATTTCTATTTTACAGTCATATTGAACGAAAGAAATTAAATGAAATATTTGTATATATATATAAAACATAATTATATTATAATTATTATATAATATATATAATATAATCTTACTAAAACTATACTTAATTCATTCCATGTAGATTTTGAATGAATCACATCACATTAAGGAGGCAGTAGTCCACACATTCAAAAACAAAATTATCGAATTTACAAAAAAATGGGAAGCATGAATGTATCAATTATATAGTAATTAAAAATGAATAAAAACATAATAAATTTATTATAAATCATATAAAATATATTTTACATCATAATTCTAAACCATGAGAGTTTCTAAAGGAAAAATGAACAACATCATCTCATGAGGTGGTAGTGTGTCGTAAACAAGAACAATAAGTCTCATTCCCATTAAATGAGACTGTGTTTATCTATAGCTATAAAAAATATAAAAAAATATAATTATATTTATCATACTTAATTTATCATGTAGTAATCTATTAATATTATTTTAGTTTCTGGATAATAAACGTAAAACAATGTGTGTAGAAGGAGGATGTAACCTCTTATTCTGGTAAGTCTTTTGGTCTGAACCAAATGGCTTCCTTTGATGGAATTATGCCAAAGGGGATGAATCTAGGTTTGTTGGAGGTATTTTGGGTATATATTTTGGAATATATTCATCTTTAAAATGTGTATTGAGATGTGTGATGAAGTTTGAGGAGTGAGTTTCTTTTTATAGTGGTGGAGATGTGACATTCTAGTAAATTTACATAAAAAGAATTCCACCAATGTCATTCAAATAGAATGTGTATCCAATATTCTAAAAAATAAGATAAAATTTATTATATGGTATAAATATATAAACATAATGTATTTTGGATAACTTTATATGTTATTTTTTCCCTTAATATTATGGTTTATTCTATTTCCAATAAAAAATTTCTCTCTATCGTTGTAATTAATTTCAATTACATTCACTAATATTTTGCTAAAAAATAATATAAAATTATTATAAATTATAATTTATTATTATTCCAAACATATAATAAATTTTTATAAGTTCAAAACATACAACTAACATAATTTTATAAAATATTAATCACACCGACATGATAAAAATGCGGGGTTTTAAGTATAAAATCATCAAGAGATTATTATGTTTTCAAGTCTAATTTCAAAAATATATTGATCAAAATGACCTATATGGGATTAATTTATTTATAATTTATATAATCATACATTAAATTAAATTATATATCTAATTTACCCTTATGAATATATTAGATGAAAAAATAGTTTTTAATTAAAATATGGTATTTTTTACTATTCATCAAAAAAATGATACTTCATAGAAAAATACAAAAATATTAAACCTAACCTATTTTTTTATTTAAAAAAATTAATATTATTTTTAAATGTTATATTTTTAAATGTTCCAAAAATTATATTTAAAATTGGATCCCTTTTAAAACGTGGTAAAACTGCTTTTCTGAAAACAGAGGGTTTTGTGATATTGGGTTTGTTCCTATCATATTCTTATCAAATAGATTTGGTCAATGTAAAAAATTTATTAGATATATAAAATATATATTTTATTAATATCATCCAATAATTTTAAATAATTATATTTATTCTGATAATTTTTTTGGGAGCATAAAATTAGTTTTTATAAAAACATTTCATTTATATTCAATTGGTTCTTATATTCATTTTTTTTAATTTGAAGGAAATAAATCAAAAAAATTAATTTCATTAGTTATTTAATAATATTAATAACCAAATAAATAACATCTTGGTTATAACTAATTATATTAAATTATAATATTTTTAATAATACATTATTGTTCGGTTAAACTCAGTCTTATAAGTTACACAAGCCATTGATTAATGTTAGTATTGCATATATTGTATCATTACTCTAGCGTTCCATGTAGATAATGTTTAAACTAAATTTACATTAGTATAAAATTATCATGGTATTCCAGTTAATTCAATCCAATCATTGTTCCATAATAATAATAATAAAATTATTTTTAGTGGTTGGTGAGATGAAAAATGTCAAAAAGATTAAATTAATTTGGAAATAAATATTTCCAGAATTCTCAGGGTGTTACAATTCCATTTAATTTTTCCCTCCAATGTTTAATTAATAAACTTCCTTATAAAATATAAAAAATATGAGTGAAAGCAATATTTTTTGGCTTCATCTCTTTGTTTTAACGATGTTTTATTCATTTTAACCATACTAATGTGACATAAAATTAATACGATAACTATTCATGATAACAAAAAAAGGAAAATATGTATCATATTTGATCCTACTAAAATAAAATTTGTAATAAAATTTTAAATATTTAATTTATATAAATTTAATAATTCCAATTTAGTATAATGTTTGTAAAATTAAATAATAAATTGTTTTTAGAAAAAAACTTCCAATCCTAAAAAATAACTTATAACAACATCATGTATTATTATTATTAATATATAATTAATTAGATTACATATTTTTAAATAACATTATGTTACATTAATATCAAATTAAAAACATTATTTGACTTTTGAATTACTCTATTTAATGAAAATAAAATGACAGTATTACAGAAATGCTATTTTTCACTACTCTCATAAAAATAAATCCTTTCAAAAATATCCCAAAATAAAACTAATATTATATTGATATGATTATTTGAATAAATTAATTCATTTACTCAAATAATTATTTGAAATTAGTAGAAATTATTTTACAATTTCTATGCACAAAATGCTAGGAAACCCATTTTTTGTGAAAATATTTTTTTGAAACATAAATTGAATTAACTAAAAAATTTATGGCTTATGAATTAATCAATACATTATATAAAAAATTTTGAAATATTATTTAAAATTTGGTTATTATTATTCATAACATCTAATTTAACATTTTAGTTAAAATGATTACATTTTTTATATTATTATTTTTATAAAATATCACAATTCACTTAATGATCAATATAGTTTGTTATGAAATTCATTGAAAATAATATTATTTAAAAATTATTTTTTGGGGTATTAAATTATACCCCCATAATTAAATGGTGTCCTATAATTTTTATCTAATTCATAATGAAAAACATGAAAATTATTTTAAAAAACAATTCCACTGAGAGGAAGTAAAAAATACTATAATGAATGGAAAAATCATTTTTCGTTTTTAAAAATACCATTTTGAAAATATACATTATAAAATGGATAATAAAATATAATTTCAAACCGTGGAGAATGGAAACATTCTGTTCACATATAATAACACATAATAAGGATCCAAAATTAGAAAAAAATGGTGGTATGTGAAAATATGGACACAGAGGAAAGAAGTAATATTTATAGAATAATATGGAGTGATAGGAAATATAGTCATGAGAATTATAATGAAAAAAATATCATAATTAAATTGGGGAAAATTAGTCAATCAAATTATCAGAAATAAATATAATTGGGAAATATTACTATATCATAATCCTTCTCTGTGATTTGAGGGATTATTTTACTATCATAATTGAGAAAATATAAAATATACATAATTTATTTAATTTAATTAAAAAAGAAAAATCAAATGATTTGGATTTTATTAAATCAATGTATACATATATCATATCTTTTACTCCATGAAAATAATATTCAATATAATTTTTTTCATATAAGAAGAAACTAAAATAAACCTTAAATGGATCACAAGAACCATAAAATTAAATAAATTTTTTAATCTTGTATTTAGACATTTACCAAAACCAATATGTCCACCATAAGATAATATAATATATAATATCTAAAATCATTCATTGATTAATCCGTGGAATATTAATGATAACATCAAAAAATAAAATTAAACCATTAAGTTAAAAATTAGACATAAAACACATTAAAATATTAATTTTCAAGAATGATACCTGAATAATAGAATGATTAGATCACATATTAAAATATGATAAACTTAAAATTTACCTCCAAATTACGTAATTCACTCATAAGGTCACATTCAAAAAAATGTAAAAACTAAAACCATATAATCACTAAAATATGATAACATTTTCTATAAATTTCATGAATCACCATAAAGTTACAATAAAATTATATAATAATCAAAAAGATAAATCATCCTTTATTCCTTAAATAAAATCCAATTTTATCTAAATAAATTTCATCATACTGTAATAAAATAATGTTATGAATATAGTGATATTATTTAAAAAAACATCAATAATTTAGTAACCAAACGAAATTTCAATCCCCGGGTTATCTATAAAATAAAGAATATATTCCCAAAATTTAGTAAAAAATTTTATTCAAATTAATTGAAATTACCACAAAATGAGAGATCATTCTCACTCTAAGTGTTATCAAAAACTATTAAATTAAATGAGAAAAATAAAATGAATTTGTCCTCAAATATAAATTTAACTATCAATCTAATTAATAATAAGGGTTTCATATGCTTCAAATGATTATAAATACTCAATAAATGTCTCCCAATATACTCCCAACACATAAAACCCACACAAGGGTACTAATTCATTAATCATTCCATCAAATTAAAACTTATCAACCCTTATATAAAATACTTATACATAATAACTCTTGGAACTATATATGTAGACACTTTAAATCATTTAAAATTTTCTATAATCCATTATCCAATAATTTCTAACTTATCTATAATAATACTTCATATAATGAAAATTATGAATCATGTCCTATGATTCATCAATCAAAAAACAAAAACCATTATGCAATTCATTATCTTTATTATTGTAAAAAACCAATGTTTTATTATTGGTATTTTATTATATTATAATCTCATAATATTACTTATAGAACATAGTAAAATATTAATAAATAAAGAATTAATGAAATAAAAGGTATATCTAGAAGGTAAGGAACATATACCAAAGTAAATTGTAACTTGACCTTCGGAATAGTACTGTGACCATTATGTATAGTAAACCTGCCAATGTAACAGTAACCTGAACAGTGAATGTATAGAAATTTTTTTTTGATCTTATATGTGACAATATAGTATAATTATAATATAGTATTAGTTAAAAAATATTTTAGAAATTATTAATTAAGTGATGGTATTTTTCAAAGTTATAAATAAATATTTACATTTTTATGATAATTTTAATTAACTAATAGTAAATTTATGCTCATAAAATTTATTATAAAATTTTTATTTTTATGTTTTATGATTATAATAACATTTTATGGAAGATTAAATAATTTTTCAATGTGTTATAAAATAAGTTTTAATTTTAAAACATGCATTTTTATAGTAAATTATGATTTTAATTTATAATTAAATTACCCATGTTTATAATTTTTTTGTGAAATGAAATCAATTTGGAATCATCCAATTCCAAAAATGGTCAGGGTAATTCTTTGGGACCTTTCTAAAATACATGAATTTTTGTTAAATTGAAAATACCATAATTTACTTTATATATACATTATTCATTAAATGGACTATTAAAAATACCATGTCTGATGTGAGGACCCTTGTTTAGAACAAAAATGATCTAATTACTCTTTTTAGTCACAATAATCATAATTATTTCATATCGTTAGAAAATTAATAACCAATTGAACAAGATATTCAAAAATCACCCATATCCTCCACTATAAAAACCACCCTCACCCCCTCTTCTATTCACTCCTCCCAAGCATTCCTCCTTGTTTAAATTATTATAAAATCTATCCAAAGACATTATCTTGCATCCATAGGATCTTGTAACCATAAAATCCAAAAATCATTCTCATAAGGAATTTCCCAAGAGGAAGGAATCAAGATATAAAACCCCCTTCGATTTTCTTTCAATTTCATTTGATGTTCCTTTAATTTATTTTCTATCCTCACCAATCCTCATCAAAAAGTTATGAAAAATCCAGTTAGATACAAATAATATAATTTTTCTCTACTAATGGAATAATTAATCATCATCTCTCCTTTCTCCTCCTTTATGAATAGAAATGGAAACACAACTCGAGAGGTGTTAATTTATCACATTCAAGGATGCCAATTATTCAATAAGCTTCATTGAAGATGGTCTTGAATCAATTTTAATGGTTGAAATATATTATTATATATGTAATAAATACTATATAATGTTATATAATATTTTTATAAAAATGTTATTAATTTTCAGAACAAAATCTGTTCATTATCGTTTAAAATTCAGCAAAATAATCCAAGCATTTATCATTACATATTTATATAGTGATCCATCCTCACTCAAATTATCCAAATGAATACTATAAACTTTTAATCTTATATATGTTCACTAATTACATATATCATCAATTTTGGACAACCATCCTCATTTTACATGATTATCAATACATGTATATAAGTAAACTGATCATGAAAACAATGAAACAAATGCTCCCAAACAGGGAAATCAAACCTAATAATGCATCAAAAATGCCATGCATGAACATAATCAGGTTGTTATAAATAAATTAAATATATAATATCTTATGTAAATATTAATTAATGAATATAATTTTATTATCCAGGACATTAATATCATGGAAAGAACATCGTCAGACATAAGGTAAGGGATTCTACCCGATCCTCCATCATTCCTTTGGGTTACTCCCTCTCTCTATTTTTATGAAAAAAATTGTCTTTTACAATTACATGAACCTTATAAATGATGTTTATATGTTCCAATAAAATGTATCCAGAACCTTCCAAACTATTTTAAGGATATATATTTCTTTAAAAGGTTCCTAACTCAATTATTCCTGATAAGTAAGCTCGTTTTAAGGGAACATCCCAAATTCTTTCCCAATTTCAAATGCACTCTATATTCAATTTTATGTTTCAATTTTATTTATAAAACCACTAATTTTATTATAGAAACATTCTTTGTTTTATTATAGTTTTATATAATATATTATGACATTTTTTGTTTTAATGGAAGATTAATATTTTCATTAAACTGAGGTATAACATTTTCATTATAATGATTCTTAAATAATATTTTTAAATATTGTCATATAAATTTCACATATCTCATCATGATATATTCCATTTTTCAATTATTAATTTCAATTAATTATTTAATTCATTTATTTCATGGAATCCATTGTGATATTCCCTTTATGTTATTTCTTTCGACAAGATTATGATACCCAATTCATAACAAGGGTAACCATTTATGTTTGTTATTGATTCATTATATATGATTATTATTGTGGAACATATATTCATGAAAATGTTATGACATGAATTCCCATATTGTGCATTTATTCATTGGAAAAAATTTAGCCTCATGAGAAGTTATGTGAAATTTTCTTGGCGGTTAGCCATGACTCATGCTCCATGTGAAATGCTCTTGGTTGTTAGACATGACTCATGCTACTATATGTTAAATGAACCATGAATTTTTCTGAATTCATGTTTTCTATTTCTTCCCCGTTTATGTGATTTATTGATTAAATGATCCCATGTTCTATATGTTATGATTCCATATGATTATTCATGTTTTATGACTTTTTATATCACTGTGATATGCATTTTAACCAATGATATATGATTTATTCTTATGTTAATTCCATTATAGGTAATTTTAGTTCATCCCATTGTTGATATTATCCCTAGGTTATCCTATACATATGTATGTTCTTACAGCATGTTATGATCTATTAGTGGATATTAAATAATGAAATGTTTTAATTAGTCCCATGTTTACATTTTTAGGTATATAGTCTTCATAGAAAATAGACTTTACAATCCCTAGACTTTAATTTAAAGAATAATTATTCTAAAAATCATGTAATTTTATGTGTAAATGTTAAAGGTAACTATAGTAGGTATCATATAAAGGATTAATTATTCTTATATTAGAAATATAGAACATTTGTAAGAACCTTAGGGATAATACTATGTATAAGAAAACATAACTAAATTATAGTCAGGATAGAGTAAGTGGTTTATCATGAAAGGGAATCAATGTCTAGATACTACAAGTGTTTGTGAATCTAGAAGAGATGTACCTAGGGGTAACAACTCTGACGTGGTGATCTGAGTATGTCTCAGGGTAACCTTGAATATGACAATGTGCCATACCACGCACCTGTTTTGTCACTCCTATGGTATATTCTATGGTAAATTCATGAAATATATATAAATCATTATTATGGGGATACAAAATTTACATGAGAAAATATATGTTAGTAATATTATCATAAATAACCTAGATTGAATTACAGGGAATCACAATTCAGGATTTACTTTTCCTTTTATTGTTTACCATTATATGTTTATAGATTACCTTTTAGATTTTTTTCTAAGTGTCAAAGACCCCTAATTTCACATTATTTTTTTTAGTTATTACTGGGAAATAGAATAGAATGTGCTCATAATAATAGTGATTGGAATTGTGACGATTACCCTAATTATATTCAAAATATAATGCGAATAGGTGCTCAAAACATCATGGAAATACATTCTCGGTTGGATCATGTTATGAATATTAACATGAATCATGTGGAACACCCTCCTCTTCTATGGAATGAGATTGTGGTCATCAAATCCTTTAGGTGGAAAAGGCATCCAAAGTTTAATTTGTCTTCTGATCCCCTTCTCATAGAATAGTGTATTAACTCCATTAAAAATATTTTCTTTGTTCCCTAGTGGTCAGAAGAAGAGAAAGACATACTGGTAGTCGGTCGCTTTAATGGGGAAGATGATCATGGAGGTAATTGATCAAGACTACGATGTCTCTATAGGAAATTGATTTTGTGGATATGGAGGAATTAAAGATAATATTTTTAAATAAATATTTTCCCTGAAACCTTTATCTAAAGATGTAATGTTATTTCCTCAAACATAAGAAGAATGAATAGGGTCTATCGGGGAATATAAAGGAAACATTACAAGTCATGCATGATAAGCCGCCGAAATTTACATGATCATTGAAAGCAAGGGGGATCACTTTTTAGCGTACTAATGTTTAGTCTACAAAAATCATTGGTGATATGTGACATTGACAATTATGAGGAGATTATTCATTGTGACCATAAGGATGAAATGGAGATCATAAATTCTTAATGGTCTCATGTTATTGGTGAGAAAATATAGAAAATAGAGTCTAATATTGGTGGTCCATCAAATAAATCCCATGATGGAATGAAAATTGGACATACAATGTTTCAAAATATTAGGAAGAAGAATCTTGGGAACATACTATAGGGAGCTAGGAATTACATAAAATGAGGAATAATGGGACATCAAGCTATAAACTACCAAAGGGATATGCATAATTCCACTAATGTGGAATAATAAAGGAAGGTTCATACCAATTATCATCTAGTATCATGGTGCTTTAACTACAAAAAACATAGGAATTATGAGAACAATTGACCTAAGCCAAGGGTTGTTAGAGGCAATCAAGACTAATCTCCAAAGAAACAAGGAAGGTCTAATTCTATCACTACTACTGAGGTGGAGCCTAATAATGATGTATTTATAGGTACCCAAATTATTTATTCTTGAATAATGAACATACTATTGGATTTTGGTTCTACACATTCTTTTAAATATGGAATGTTTTGTAGAACTATTCATGAACCACCTAAAAATACGGAGGTTGAGTTATTTGTGAGTACAACGAAGGGGGAAATAGTTTCACCCATGGTCTATAACTCCTCCCCAGTAAATGTTGGTTGACTAAACTTCCCAGAAAGTCTTTTCATATTCGCTTTGGTAGAATTTGAGGCAATTTTTTGATTGTATTGGGTATGTTCATATAAATTCAACATCAACTGTCGGGCAAGGGAGATTACTCATCACATTCTAGAGCATCATGAAATATTTTATATGATTAAGTATGAAGATGAATCACCTTGAGAATAAACATATCATGTGGGGATGTTTTTTCATTATGAGAAATAATAACTTTATCAAATTATTGAGAGAAATACAAGAATATTGGATGAATACATGCCTATCCCGAGTGATTACACATATGTATTGCTCAAATGATTTAGAGAAATGAGAGAATAATGGTTGATGACATGCCTATCCTGATAGATTACATGAATATATTACTAGAATAGATTCCTATTTTTCCTCTAGATTGATAGGTTTAGATTCCAATTGAAATTGTTCTTGGATCTCTTCTCATATCAAAGACAACATATTGAATGGACACCATACAACAGGATGAAATAAATAATAATCTATAGAAGAATCTACAAAATGGTTTTATATTCATCCGGACATTACCATGGGGTGTACCGATCCTCTTCATAAAGATTAAATATGGTTCAATGATCCTTTGATGATATAATTTTAAGATCAATAAAATCATTTTAAATAACTAGTATCCCCTGGATCAGATATATTACAAATTCTATTAGTTACATGGGTCCAGTTATTTCTCAATGTCATAACATTGGTCAGGATATAACCAATTAATGGTGAGGAAGGATGATGTTCCAAACAATGCCTTTTGTATGAGGTGTGAATACTATGAATTCATACTGATTCCCTTCAGACTCACTGATTCTCCAGATATTTCCATGTATTTAATAAATAGTGTCTTTAGGGATTACCTCGATTAATTTTTGGTAGTCTTTATCAATGATATTCTGATATACCCCAAGAGAATGGAGGAACATTTGGAGAATTTGAATAGTTTAATGAAGACATTGACAAGGTAGAAAATTAATGATAAATATAGTTAATTTGAGGTCACGATTGAGAAATTGTCATTCTTGGGGAATATTATCACTAGAAAAGGGATATCTGTAGACAATTCTATGACTAAGTCCATTAAAGAGTGGCCTAGGACAATATCAATAACCATGATCCATAGATACTTTGTTCTAGGTAGATTTTGCTGATGATTTTTGAATAACATATCATTATTTTGAAACACAATTACCAAGATGTCAAAGAAGGAATAACATTTGTTTGGAATCAAGAATGTGGGAAAATTATTATGGAGCTCAAAAATAGACTTATCATTGCAGAAGTACATACACACCTAATAGGTGGTGAACTCATTGTGGTGTACAAGAAATACTTAAAAAGGTAAATAGGATGGTAACTGAAACAAAATTATAAATTTATTTTGTATGCCACATGGTATTCAAAAATCCAAGAAAAACTATCCCACGAATGATCTACAGTTGGTAGCTATGATACTTTCCTTAGCAATCAGGCGACATTTATTACTATAAAGAGAAGTGCGAGATATATACTAATCACGAGACTGTAATATATATATATATATATATTAACTGATAATTAGACTAATAAGAGCCAATGATTATAGTTAGATCTTATAAAATATTATTAATTCTCAATCCACTACCATCCTAGTAAATCGAATAAGGTAGCAGATGCTATATGTAGAAAGGATCAGCATCATTATCAGTGATAGAATTTAGAAAGATCTAATTTTATTAGATATGTAGAGGATAGACATGGGAATCATAAAGTATGTAAAATAATCAATCAATTATCAAATTATTTCTCTACTACACTGCATGGAGAAAATAAAGGATGCTATGAGAAAAGATGTTATAATTCAAAAAAGGGTGGAAGCTACTAGAAATGGGAAATCCTCTTAGTTTGTGACAAAAAAGGATGGAGGAATTTGATTTGGGATATGATTATGTGTAACATCTGATTTAGAGATAATAAAGGATATTCTAATTGACTCACATAACTCTACATTAATTATTCACTCAGGGATCACAAAGATGTATAGAGATCTCTGAGAAAATTATTGGTTGGACAATATGAAGAAGGAGATCATTAATTATTCATCAAAGTTCATGGTATGTCAGCAAGTGAATGATGACAGTAAAAATTATTATGGGATCATGCAAAATCCATCCATACTAACATGGATGTGGGATAAAATTACAATGGTCATTGCAACTAGACTACTAAGGACATCCATATGAAACAATTATAAATGGGACATTATGGATCATTGTAATAAGACAATTCACTTTATCTCAATTAAAGAGGACTTATCATTGGATGAACTTTCAAAGATAAATATCAAATAGGTGGTAAAGCTACCTGGGGTACCACTATCGATTATTTCAGATCGACATCCATGATTCACATCGATGTTCTGGAATAGTCTATAATATGAACAAATCACTGAGCTAAACATTAGTACGGTCAATCATCCACAAAATGATGGAAAATTTGAAAAACATATATTTATAAGAGTAAGAAATTTTGAGAGAATGTTTTTTGGAATTCAAAGGAGGTTGCAAAAAACATCTACCACTGGTCGAATTTTGTTGCAACAATAGTTTCCACTCAAGAGTCCTTATGGCACCATATGATGCTCTTTCTAATAAAAGGTGTATAACATCAACGTGTTCAGATAATTCCTATAAACATAAGCCTCTATGACCAATTTTTTTTGGATAAATAGTGGAGAAGGTGAAAACCATTTAGAACCACATCAAGGAAGCCAAAAGTTGACATAAGAGTTATGTAGATAACCATTGATAGGACTTTGAGTTCAAAGTTGATGACATGGTATTCCATTGCATATCTATATGGAAGAAGGTCATGAGGTTTTGGAAGAAAGGAATGATATGTCCTTGGTATATCAGCCCCTTCGAGATCCTTGATCATGTCGGAGCTATGGCCTATCCACTAGCACCTAAACCTACTAGGTCTGAAGTACATGATATCTTTTATGTATCCCTCTTTAGGAAGTACAAACCAGATCTATCATATGTAATGTTTTCAGAGGTCTTACAGTTGAACAATGATCTTTATTATGAGGAGTACTTGGTGAAAATCATTGATTGTTGAGAAAAATTACTATGTTAAAAGACTACTGACACACGCCTATCGTAGGGTGTGGAAAAAAAATTATTTCTTAAGTTAAAATGTAGTAATGTGGTTGACCTATGATGTCTACCAAAGAGAAGTGCACACAAAATGAGTTGTCACTTTAAAATGAGGTTAAAAAAATGTTGTGTTTTTGAAATGAAATTTGAAATAAAAATGATTGAAAAATATGATATTTAAAAGGGTGATTAGGTTGGGGTATGTTTCCAAATTATAATGTTATCCTTGTTCAATTTAATTCAAACCTCTTCTTCTTAGTTGATTAAAGTGAGTTTCAACAATCGTTTCCTCTCACTTCCTTGGTGAAATTATTATTGTGATAGAAAACCTTACCAAGATCTTGGTTTGGTCAACTCTCCTTCCATGTGTAAAATAATAGTTTTGAATATCCTTAATATAAATGGGAAATACCCAATCTGGTTTTTCTTATCCCAAACAATCGAGAACATTCACTACACCTTTTACACATACTGACGATCGTCGAGTACTTCACCACTAATTCCTGGTTTATTCCATCGTATATAAACCAGAAATTAGTGGAGAGAGATATTGATTATTTTACCAAGGAAAAAATAAATAATGGAATTAATATTCAAGAATGATCAAACTTGATAATAAAATCCTCTATAAGAAATTTAAAACAACTTTTAAGAAGAAAGAAATTTATTCAATTGCTTCCAAGAAATCAAGCATTACAATGTAGAAAACCAACCCTTCCCCAATCACTCCAAAAGTTTACCCCACCATGGTAAGGGTAACCGAGTTGAATGGGGATGAAGAAGGCATTAGAAACTATGAAAAAGAAAATAAATAAAATAGAATTCTGAAAAGTTCTCCTTCTTGGTGTCCCAGAAGGAATTGGGTGGAGAATGGATGGAGAATGGATGCTTTGAGAGGGTGGAGCTATCCTCCTTTTATAGCCAGAATGTTTCCCCCGAATGGAGACGCGTTGTAGCCCTATTAAATGACATCTGCACGCATTGAGCCCTTCTTGAATGTTGTTCATAATTCCTTTGGCCGTGTGCCCTCAAAATCTCAGCAGATTGGGAAATGTATTATGAGGGTTATGGCCGTTTTACTATGAGCATTTATTCTGTCCAGTCAGACTCTCCAAAGCGAAATCCTCCGGATTAGGATAATTTAATGACCCCATAAATGGCCAATTAACATGGTGAAAACTTCATAAAAGATTCTCAAAAACCCCTTTCACGTCCACCCACCGAAGTTCACACGCTTTGGGCCCATAGTGGATGAGTTATGGATCCCACATCAAAACTAGGCAGAACTGAAAACATTTTTCTTGAGCCAACTTGTGAGCTTCATTGTAACTTCCATATGGCTGATTCAGATTTTTGTGAAAATATAGTAAATGAAGCCCTGGATGTGTAGAATCTGGAAAAGAATGAATTTTTTTAATTTGGATCAGTGTAGGTAATGTTATGGCCAAACTACCGAAATACTTTAAAACTGTTAAAAATCCAAAATGGCCAATTTTTACTCTTCAGCTCAAAATAACACCATTATCAAAAAAAAATGAAACAATTCTTCTTAGAGGATCAATTTATTGGGTTTAAAACAATTATATTCAATATAAATTAATTGAAAATATTTTCTCTATCAATTCCCTCACACTTAGCACTTCGACTCCTGGGAAAATAAAAATCAAATCAAATCAAATCCAAAACACATATCAATGAGATCAATCAAATCAATTTCAAGAAACAAAAATATATAATGCCTCATAAAAAACTATTATTTCAAGTTCTCCATTTAAGATTTTAATATATTTCCACTTCATTTCTTATCCCATGCACACAAAACACCTATCTCTTATGAAATTTCTCTCATCTCACAGATGTAAAGGCTGAACACGGCTTTTCTCATCTAAACTCACACAAGAGTCACCATAGGTTTGATAAATTCCTACTTCTCCACCCGATGTGAGTCAAGGACATGTGTGTCTCATGAGGACTTTTCAGGGTTGTTCTATGGCTTCTGGTTGATCGGATTTAGATGTTAAAAGTTCTGAGGTCGAAAAAGGAAGGCTAGGCTATTATTGATCCAATATTGAAATATTCTAATTTTCACTTAAATATGGTCTCCTACAATTCCCCTCTGTTGAAAATAGGCTCCATCATCATTCAATCAGCTCAGCAGCAAACATTTCAATCTTTTCAAACATGATTTTTTTAATGCTACAGATAGGCACAACTTTATTTTAACATTGGAAGCTCCAGAAAGGCACAAATTCTCTTGTCATAAAAGCTCCAGAAAAGGCACAACTTTCAACAGAATTATTTTTCAGCATCAACACATCTCTTCCACAATTTATTTTCCACCCAATGTATATCCGAATGAGGTAGTACACCACAATACATCTTCCCCCACACTTAAGTTCAACTAGATCATGCAATTTTACTTCAAGAGAAGGTATGATAGGGAAAATTGGCTTGTAATGTGGCTAACCTAACAGGCAATTCATGGATACTAGGGGATACAATGAAGGATAAATGTTAAGGTGGGCCATAATGAAAAGTATTATTTTGAAAAGAGGGCTTAAAAAAATAAATTCATCAATCATTTAAAACACACGTACCCCAAACCTCATGTTTTGAATGGAATAAATAAAATTTTGGTTAAAGAAAAGATGGTCTGGTTCTCTCAAGAAATGAGGTGAATGAAAAGAATATGACAAAAATGGTTTAGAATCCTCATAGGAAAGTTATTTCTAAGATATAGACTGTGAAATATGGCATGACATTCAAAAATCAGTGTACTTTTCATGAATTTCCAAAAGGTTTTAACTTGAAACAAAGTTATTTCAGCATTCATTTAAGATAGGTTTCATGAAATAGACTAGTTCACTCATTGACATGGGTTTCAAAAATGGTATTGATAATCATTTCAGCTCAAAAGTTTCAGAAACACACCAAAAATTGAAAAATAAACACACAAAAATTTGAAAATGCACAACTTTTTTATTTTTAATATTTTTGAAAACAAACATCAAATAAAAATCCTATACTAAAAAGGTTCCTTCCCCCACAGTTAAATGATGTAGTGTCCTCAATTCATTTATGTGGATTTAACATGTAATCCAATTTTCAAATTAATCACAACATAAAGAAAGTGTGAAAGAGAGGTACAACATGACTTATTGGCAATGCAACGTTGTGTTTGACTCATAAGTGTTGATCTTTGAAAACCTTAAAAACGTAAAAACATAACATAAAAAAATAAATGAAAACAGAAATTCAATAAGAAAAAAAGGATAAATCATGGTATAATCCCCCAAGTGGGCCCTGGGTTTTGACTGCCTCCAGACGGCAGTACCAGCTTTTATCCATAATCTGTTGGTGGGTGAAGCTTCTTAGATTTAAACAACCACATGTGGCTATTTCAAGCTTGATGTTCATTGTTCTTGTTGAGGAGGACTCCATATACAGAGTATACCAGATCCACCCCCTTTGCAATTTGGTACATCTTGCATGGTAGGGGTAGGATGAAGTACAGAACCTCCACCTCTTTTGTTGCTACTTGTGCAACCATCTTGTCTTCCAGTTCTAGCTTCATGGGGGCTTCGACCCCCTGTATTATTTCCTCAGCCTTAGAAACTTGGATCTCTTTATGATTGGGCTCCTCCAGTAGATATTCCATGACTTCCGGGATCTCCAGGTGTTCCTCAACAGGTACATCTTCTTTTGTATCTTCATCCTCTAGGGAATAACATGAGTCATCTGATTCTGAAAATTCAAAACAATTTGGATTTATACTCAAATTAGTTTAAACAAAATTAAAATAATTTTAGTTCAAAAATGTATCATCTTCCTGAGTTGTTTTAGCTTGAATCTCTTCTTGATTTGAAAGTGGCACTTGGAGTTGATTATCACTGGATGGAGGTAGGTAGTCGTGATCCTCCACCTCGAGTTTGGATTAAACATCATGGATGTCTTCAGTGAAATCCGGGAAGACCAGTGGCACTTCCTTTTTGGCCTTGAATCTTTATAAGTCTACTTGGAGTTCATTGACCATGGCAATCAAATCTTCCGGTGAGATCCATGTTGTTATGCCTCTTTCCACCTGCTTGAACATTATCATTAGTGCATCAGCTCTTTTTTGGAGGGCCTCCTCAGTGTATACTTCTTCTTGCACCTGTGAGTAATTGTCATTCCATGTATAATAATAATCATTTGAATTCATTATGGAAAGATTTTATTCGTGTTTTTTTTAAGAAAAAAAATGTCCAAAATTTACAAAAATATTGCGGCACTACCTCCCCAGAAACAGCGCCAAGTTTGATGCACGCCTGTCATAGGGCGTGGCAAAACAATTATTTCCTAAGTTAAAATGTAGTAATGTGGTTGACCTAGGATGTTTCCCGAAGAGGAGTGCACACAAAAGGTGTTGTCACTTTAAAACGAGGGTAAAAAAATGTTGTGTTTTTGAAATGAAATTTGAAATAAAAATGATTGAAAAACTATGATATTTAAAAGGGTGATTAGGTCGGGGTAGGTTTCCTAATTATAATTCTATCATTGTTCAATTTAATTCAAACCTCTTCTTCTTAGTTGATTAATGTGAGTTTCCACAACTGTTTCCTCTCACTTCCTTGGTGAAATTATTATTGTGAGAGAAAACCTTACCAAGATCTTGGTTTGGTCAACTCTCCTTCCATGTGTAAAATAATTGTATTGAATATCCTTAATTTAAATGGGAAATACCCAATAAGGTTTTGTTTATCCCAAACAATCATGAACATTCACTACACCTTTTACACGTACTGACGATCGTCGAGTACTTCACCACTAATTCCTGGTTTATTCCATCGTATATAAACCAGAAATTAGTGGAGGGAGATATTGATTATTTTACCAAGGAAAAAATAAATAATGGAATTGATATTCAAGAACGATCGAACTTGATAATAAAATCCTCTATAAGAAATTGAAAAAAAAATTCAAGAAGAAAGAAATTTATTCAATTGCATCCAAGAACTCAAGCAGTACAATGTAGAAAACCAACCCTACCCCAATCACTCCAAAAGTTTACCCCACCATGGTAAGGGTAATCGATTTGAATGGGGAAGAAGAAGGCATTAAATAACTATTAAAAAGAAAATAAATAAAAAAGAATTCTGAAACGTTCTCCTTCTTTGTGTCCTATAAGGAATGGGGTGGAGAATGGATGGAGAATGGATGCTTTGAGAGGGTGGAGCTCTCCTCCTTTTATAGCCAAAATGTTTCCCCCAAATGTCGACGCATTGTATCCCTAAAAATGACATCTTCATGCGTTGAGACCTTCTTGAATGTTCTTCATAATTTCCTTGGCCGTGTGCCCTCAAAATCGCAGCAGATGTGGACATGTATTCCGAGAGTTATGGCCGTTTTACTATGAGTATTTATTCTGTCCAGTCAGACTCTCCAAAACGAAATCCTCCGGATTAGGGTGATTTAATGACACCATAAATTGCCAATTCACACGGTGCTTACTTAATAAAAGATTCTAAAAAACTCCTTTCGCGTCAACCCACCGAATTTCAAACGCTTTGGGCCCACAGTGGATGAGTTATGGATCCCACATCAAAACTAGGCAGAACTGAAAACAGTTTCTTGAGCCAACTTGTGAGCTTCTTTTTAGCTTCCATATTGCCGATTCAGATTATAGTGAAAATATATTAAATGAAGCCCTGGATGTGTAGAATCTGGAAAAGAAATAATTTTTCAATTTGGATCTGTGTAGGTAATGTTATGCCAAACTACCGAAATAATTTAAAACTGTTAAAAATCCAAAATGGCCAATTTTTACTATTCAGCTCAAAATAACACCGTTATAAAAAAATTAAACAATTCATCTTAGAGGATCAATTTTGTGGGTTTAAAACAATTATATTCAATATAAATTAATTGAAAATATTTTCTCTATCAACTACTCGCCTGGTCAAGGTACTGTGGTGGAACTAGAAGTTCAAATAGGAGACATGGGAGGTGGAGGAATCGACGAAAGAAAAATACCCACACCTATTTTCAGCATATAATGTAAAATAATATTTGGAGGGAAAAATTTCACAAGGGGGAGAAATGTAATGAAACAATGGATTTTTCTTATATTATAATCACATAATAATATTTATTGAACACAACAGATACATTATAAATGCTGAATGAGTGAAATAAAAGGTATCTCTATATGTATAGGAACATATACCTAAGTAATAGTAACTTGACCTTTTGAATAGTAATGCGACCCTTATGAATACTAAACCATCCAATGTAATTGTAACCTCACCAATGAATTTCTTTATTATATTTATCTATATTCTAATTGATAATGTTTTATAATTATATAATTGTATATATAAATAACTATTTTAAAAATTAGTGATTATGTGTAGATATTTTTGTAAGTCATATATATTTAATTACAATTTTATGATTAATTAAATAAATTAAAAAGAAATTTACTTTCATAAAATGTATTCATAAATTTTTATTCTGATGTATTTTGATTATAAGATTATTTAATGATACCTTAATTAAAATTTCAATGTTTTAAAAAAGTATTATTAAAATAAAATTTTGATTTTTTCAAGTAAATTACGAATTTTATTAAAAATTAAATTTCTCATATTTAGAAAATTAATTTTCTATAAAAGGTGTAAATTTTTGAATTATACTTGTCAAAAAATGGTTTGGGTGAATATTTGGGATTTTTTTAAAAGAATGGTTTTTAACAGTAAAATACATTAATTTTTAATATATATACATTATAAGATAAATGAAAAATTGCTAATATCATTGATGATGTAAGAAACCTTAATTCAAACTGAATTGATCTAATTACTATTTTTAGTCTCAAGATTTTGAACAACTGATTGTATTGAGAAAAATAATAAATAAATGTATAAGATACCGAAAAATTACCCATCTCATCCACTATAAAAACCAACCCCAGCCCCCTCTTCTCTTCACTCCAATCAGGCCTTGTGAATTTTCTAAATTCTACTCAACTCTCTCTCTAAGACCCTAAATCATTTCCATAACTCTTGGTCTCTTAAAATTACCAAAAATACGCCCCTAAGGATGTTTTTAAGAGGAATGAATCAAGAGGTAAAACCCTCTTTCATTTTCTTGAAATTTATTTTCATGTTCTATTGTTTTCTTCTATATATTCAAAAATCCTGATAACAATGGTATGAAAACTATAGTGAATTACATATACTGAATTTTTTTTATGATAATGTAATAATTCATCATCTCTCTCCTTTAAAATCCTTTTATACTATAACTGAAAACACTATCCATGATGTGTTAATTTATCACATTCAAAGATGATGGTTTTTCAATTTCCATATTCCAATATGGTCAGGAAGCCTATTTTATGGTTGAAACATATTATACTATATTTAATATATACAATTTAATGTTAAATAATTTTCTTGTACTAATTGTATCAATTAAAAAACAAAATTATTTCGTTGTGATCGAAAAATCCAAAATTAATCCTGGAGTTTATCAGTAATGTTTCATATAATGATTCATCCTCAATCAAGATAACCAATGTAATTTTATAACCATTTAATATTATTATTCTTTAGTAATATCATAGAACTTCAATTCTCAAAAACCATCCTCATCTTACAAGATCATTCATACATGTATATAAGTAAACAGATCCTGAAAACAAAGGAAACAATCCCTCCCAAACAATGATAACAAACATCTTATCCCATGAAAGGCCATGAATGAACATAATAAAGTTACAATAAATCAATTAAAAGTATTGGAGGTTATGGAATTATAAATTAGTGAATATAAATTTATTATGCTGGACACTAATATCAATGGAAGAGCGCCTTTGTACTTAAGTGAAGAGATTCTACCTAAAACCCCACTATTCTATCGAGTTACTCACTATTTATTTTTACCCGAATTAAATTCACTATTAATTTTATTTTCACATTATAAATGATTTTTTAATGTTCCAAAAAATTATCTCATGATATTTCAGTCATTCGTTTTGGGGAAATACATGTTTTTAAAAGGTTCGCTAATCAGTTCTTTCGGAGAAGTATGCCTGTTTTAAGGGAACATCTTGAATTTATAACCAATTTCAAGTGCACTATATAATATTTATTAATTCACCTTTATTTATATAAATTCAATAATTTTATTATGAAAACCATATTGGATTTATTATTCTTTTATATAAAATAATCTTCCTTTTTTATTTTAAATGATCTTCAATTGTTTTCCTTAAAACCCACTAAAATGTTTAAATTTTAATGTTTCATAAATAATGTTTTTACATGTTGTCACAAAAATTTGACATTTATAATCATGATATTTTTCTATGTTCCCTTAGTAATGTCCATGAATGATTAAAATCCATTCATTAAATGCTCCCATTGTGAAATTCCCTTATGTTATACCTTTTGACAAGATTATGATACTCAATTCATACCATGGGTAACCCTTTATGTATCATCTTGATTCCTTATGCTTTATTGTTAATTTGGAACACATATTCATGATCATTTCATGTTGGGTGTTCATAGATATTTCTACAATGAATTGGGAAGTGTTTAGTATCATGAGATTTTATGTGCAACGGTCTTTGTAGTTAGCCATGACTCGTGCTCCCTATGAAAGGGTCTTGGTGGTTATCCTTGAATCATGCTAATCTAAGTGAAATGAGGCTTGAATCATGAAAAATTCATGCTTTATATTACTGCCACATTTCTATGATTCCATTATTATAAGTTCCCAATTTCTATATTTTATGATTCCCTATGACTATTCATGTACGATGCCATTTTATATAACTATGATATGGCTTCTAACCCATGTGATAAGATTTTTTCTCAGGATTATTCCCCTATAAGGATTTCTAGATCATGCCTTTGTTTATGATATCCCCAGGTTTTCCAATCGATATGTAAGGACTCCGGGAAGATATAATCTAATTATGAAAAATAAATAATGAAATGTTTTATTTAGTCCCATGTTTTTAGATTTATTTACCTTGTCTTTTAAGATACATGAAGTTATGATCATTAGATTTTAATTTAATGTTTAATTATTCTTAATATAAATTAATGTTATGTGCAAAAGGTTATAGATTCTATAGTTTTCCATTCAAAATTTCATCACCATCAGAATATAAATCTACTAATACATTATTCCTATGATCATGTTTCTCCCCTATATAATATATACTCATAGGAAATTTATAATCATAAGGCACATACTCCCTACATTTAAAACATTCAATTAATACCTTAGGAAGAAATTATTTTCATTCCTAGGGTAAATAAATCGCTTCCTTTCTCCTTGGTGGTTTATTTCTTTATCCTATATTTTACAAAATAAAAAACAGTTTCATATTGTTTTGAAAAATTTCCTTAGGTTTTTATTTTAAATTTTATGACACATGGTTCATTAAATTTTTTATATCCATCATCTTATTCATCTCAAATTTAATGTAACTCCATATTTCACTTATTTCGAGCATTAGGAAACTCACTTATTTAAGGTTCTTAATCATAGCTTTCTACAAATAACCATATTAGTATTCAATAAATCTCGCATTCAGTTTGGTATTTCCTTTATTAAATTTACATATTTACTAGCACTTATATATCTAATTTTTATATATTTCTAGTTCTATAAATTTACTAAAATATAAATTTTTATTTTGTGTATATCAAATAAAATCAAAATAAAATATATTATGAGGTAGATAACAAAAATGGTATCTGTAACCTTGTCATATTTTATTCAATATATATATATTCATCAAAAGTAAATACAATTATCTATAAAATACATTCCCTTGAAGCAATATAAGAATTTTAAATTATGATAAAATATTATCCTAACCATTAATTTTAGGTAAACAATTTCTCTCATACCAACTACAATGACTCATACCTTAAACAACCAATAATTTCATGATTTATGAAGAGGATTCACTTTTCTTACATTCTCGTTATCATTTAGGTTTTTTATAAAATTAGGAAACCCATTAAAATACATTGGGAAGACCATCAAATTGTTTCCATGTTTAAAAAAATGAGTTTTTAGGTTTACACAGTTTTCAAACACGATGCAATTTATTTGATAAAGGAAAATTCTATTTATTAATAGATATTATTAATTCTATTTCCGACTCATTCTTAGGACCGATGAAAAACAAATAAAAAATTCGGATGAGAAGAAAAAATACCAATATGCATTCTCATAAAAAATAAATAAATATGTCCAGAGAAAAATATGAAAAACCATACAATTATTACCTTTTTAAAATTATTAAATTAGGGTATAATATATATCAAACCCACTTATAAAACACATCCTTTTCTCAAATAAAACTTTTTAAACAGATTAGAAGAAAATAAAAACACTTATATGCATCATAAAGAATTATATTCAAAACATATGTTCAATCATGCAATAAATAAATTGATCCCAGTTAAATTCATGTTAGAAAACTCATATACAATCTCACTCTCTCTTACCATTGAAGAGAATAAAAATTACCCAATGCATTTGAGAGTTATACGAGGATATCCTATTATATTGTCTCTATCTATCTAACCCGTTGTATATGTTATATTGGGATCCCACATAAATATGTTGTTTTAGCTTCACCCATTATCATATAAAATTCTCATGTACCATATCATGTTTTTTTAATATTTCTCTATTATAAAATGAACCCCCTACAACAATATTTTGAACCCATAAGCAGTGTACATTATATTTTCTCATAATAAAATATTGAAAAATACCCCCATCATTTTAAAACTCATTAAAATGAAAACATTAGAGAATAATGTGGAAATTATTTTATTTAAAAATAATAATGGAATATTGTAATGGAAGCATCAAATTATGTAAAATTAATAATTAATGGAATTTTTTTCAAATTCTAAAAGATCAAACAACGATTCCATTCAAACATTCAGTAAAAGTACCTTATTCGTAAAATAATTAGAAAGTTCCCTATCAAACTATATAAACAATGTAATCGATTATTCAATGATACCATTTATTATTTTTAAGTTAAAATACTAACATTATATAATTTTTTTTGTTAAAAATGGATAAGTATTAAAATATTAAAAAATATAAATCATTTAAAATATGGTTTAAATAAAAATACCTTACATCATTAGTAACCTATGAATAAAAAGAACAATGATAGTGAGAAAATGAGATGGATTTGTAAATCAAATTAATTATTGTAAATTAATGATAAAATATATCAATATGGGAGTACATAGAACACATAAAATAAAACACGTGGTGAAAATTGAATGAGTCATAAAGGAAGTAATTTGAGACAAACTATCTATTAAAATAAATTTTTTCTAGAATCATACATTTATTATCTTCTAAATTATAATGTAATATTAGTTTTTATATTTATTAATAAAAATTAAATATTTATTAAATTATAATTATGATTTATTTATTTATTTAAATGTTTTATTTATCTACATAATCATTTGTGTTTAAATTATATTTTCGGAGAATGTTTGGTTTATACTCGCAAAATAGCTTTGGTAGGTTCACCATGGACACAGTGGTAATAAATATATCCTTTTCAAGAATATAAATAATTAATAGATTATAATTTATATACATTAAATACTATTTTATAACCATCCATTGAAAGAATACAGGAATAAAAATATCGTTGCTTTGTAGAGGTGATAGTCAAAACATAGTCATGAACAACGCTATAATTTTTTAATGAAAGGAAAGGTAATAAAATATCTGATATGTTTTATACAGGTAATAAATATTATTTAATTAACATAATATAATTAAATTAAATTTATCATTATAGAAATCCTTGTGAGGTGGTGATGAAAAATGAAACACATCACCTCATGGCTGTGGTAATTCACCCATACGTGTGGGTGATGTTTTCATTTCCCATTGAATAGTAAATGGGATGAAATTTTTTTGAAATTTTATTATAATAGTATTTATTTATATGTATTTGACTGATGTAATGGCTCATGAATGGAAAAATTTTATTTTAAAATGGAGGGATATCAAATTAACTTGAAATACGATTGTTTGTACTTATACAGTCCCATTAGATAACTCCAAATAGATTAAAATTTCATCCTTCTTGGACTGATATTTTGGTAACACCATGAAATTTAGGATTTTTGGAGAGATATTGGTACGTATTTTGGAATTTATGTTAAAAAATATAGTGATTTAAAAGTGAAAAAAAAACGAGAATAGGTGGTTCGCTTTTATAAGTGTGGGGAGGTGTAGCCTTGGGATTTTTAAATTATTAAAATAATTGATTAGAATGATTCTAGAAACATTGATTGAGTAAAATTCGTACATGTATAAGTTTTTTTACACCTGTATCTCATAGTTTTAAGTTCTAGTTCCCCCTTTTGATAAATAGCATGATATAAATATTTTTTAATATATATAATTCAAAATTGTTAATAAAAATTAAAAAATGAACCATAATTGGACAATAGTGGTTACTTTAGACAATATCAAATTCACCGGGACAAATATATTATATATTTTTTAAAACCATTTAAAAAATTTATTTTTCATAACATACTAGTAAATTTATTTTCTGAACTATTCACAAAATTTGGTTTTATTGACTTCGATAAAATAATGGAACTCAAATATAACAGTTTAACGCATCATTTTTTTTATTGTAATCTAACAAATTAGTGGAACATAATAATTCAACCAATTATTTTCTCATTTACTTTTTATGTAAAATCATTTAATTTTTTTTTATTATTTAAACATGATCTTTTTCGGCATTTAATAATTATTTTAGATAATTATTCAATCAATAAAATGAAAAAAATTACGATCAAAAATATGCATTCAATGTTAAAATCTAAATTCTCAAAATATAATAACTTCTTCTTATCCCAATGATAAAACATAAGTAGTATAAAAACAAAGATAATGATATACTTTTATTCTTTACTTAAAATATTATTATTGTAATTATCCAAGATAAGTGGACATAAATTACCTATTTAAAAAACAATCGATTTATATAATATGAATAACTTGTGTAATGAAAAAAGTTCATTTGTAATAGATATGGTTTGGTCATATCTCATATGTTTAACATAGTATTCCCACTTTTCCCATACCATGTTGACATTGAATTACAAAAATTACTATTCATAATAACAAAAAATTAGAGTTACATATTTACCATACATAAACCTCATTATTCAAAATATGGAATAAAATTTTCATTGTTAAATATATATAATTTGTAGAAATAAATTCAAATACAGATGTGTAAAACTCAATGAAAAATGTATTTTAGAAAAATATGTTTTTTGGCATAAAACGCATCTTATACCAAAATAAAGTGTAATGTTGATTACTATATAATTAATTAAAATAAATATTTTTAGTTAAGACATATTTAAATTTATATCAAATTAAAAGTTCAATGTATTTTTAGAATTGATCAATTTGTAGAAAATTAATGGGAGTTTTAAAAAAAAGTTAATCTGACTATTCATAAAAAATAAATCTTTTTAGATAAAAAATAACTAGAACAAAATATTGACATGCTGAATTAAAAAATTGACATTTTTTGCTAAATTAAATTTCAAAAAATTCTAAATCAATTACAACATTCATACACAAAATTCAATAAAAACATTTTCTATGGAAATGTATATTTGATGCTTTTTTTGGGAATTTTGTGCTTAATAACTAATAAATAAATTATTTAAAGTCATTGTTAATTTTATCAATAATGTGGTTTTCCATATTCATACATCCAATTTAGAATTTAGTTTAAAATTTTCACATTTATATATTTATGTTTTTATAGTATATCATAATTCTCTTAAATCATGATGCTGTGTTATAAGAAAGATATCATGAAAAAAATTATTTAAAACTAAATTTGTATGGTGTTACAAAAAAACCCTCATATAATAAAATATATGCCTTAATAGACTATTTAATGTGATAATAATGCAACAATGGGGGTGAATACAATGTGTTATGTGAGGCAATTTAGGAGGAAACCTTTTTAGTTTATTGTGAGAGGGAGGATTCAAGAACAACATATTGAAAAAATATGGAAGAACAAATACATGTGGTATAAAATGATTGGACAAAATGAAAGTGATAGGATCACAAAAAAATGATCCTATGATGAAAAAAGTAGTTACACTACTCGAAACGAGATGGAAATTTGATCCCCCTCAGTTGATGGCTAGTAGAGCATCCAAGGACTATAGGGGGATGAAGAAAAACACAATCGGACCAATGAAAAAAAATGTAACACCCCATGATTTCAAAGTACGTTTTCTCATTAAAATAATTCAACAGCTTGCACTACACTCAACACTAAGTTCGAGCGCACCACAACATACAAAACTAGCCATTAAAAATGCGGTTATGAATAGTATTAACTGTATTTTGAATCTTATATACTCTATATATTTTTAACATCCATATTATGTTTTTCATATAAATAATATAAGAACAAATTCATTTTTATTTAAGATAAATAATTATTTTTCATAAACTGCAATTTTACCGCCTTTTAATGGTGAATCCTTTTGAAAACAAATATGTGACACGTTTATATATTCTATTTAATGAAACTATATTCTTATTTAGAAGCGGGACATAATAATTTAGTCTGTATAAATTTTTGATACTATTCTGATAACTTTTATATTTTGAGAAATAGTGAAAAATACATTGTTTAAATTAAAAAAAAACTTTTTTATTCAAAATAATTTATAGTATAAAATTATGAATTTTAATTATTTTTAAATATAATTAGATTATATTTTTATCATTTAATCCAATTTAGGTCTCTGTAACTTATTTCAAATTTAAATTTGACAGAAACCCATGTCAATCTTTTGATAGTATTTACTTTTTAACAACCCACCTTTTGGTTTTGACAATTTGAATTAATTTTAAACAAATAAATGAAGCTTATATGTTCTGAATGTGGTAAAATAGATTTCATTTTTTAATTTTTAATATCAAAATTATCTTAGGGTGAGTAATGTATTTTTCAGAAAGGTTTCAATTTTTGATGAACAGTTAAAACAATCTGTTATTATTTAAAACCATATTTTTATTTAAATAATGTTTTTTTATTTAAATTTATTTTAAGTAAAAGTATATATATAATAGCTATATAAGATCAATTTAATTCATTGGAGTCATTTTATAATAAAATTAGATGTACAAAATTTTATTGAACTTTTTAACCTCTTTTACCCACCTTCAAGGAGCATTTTCAAATTTGCATAAAACCTAATTTTACCACCTCTGTGAGTGTAGTTTCAAATATCTGAGAGAAACTATAAGGACCCGGCCTTATAGAATTACTCAATATTGAATTACATTGAATAATTAAAATTGAGGAACTTTTTAGGAATATAGTTTTAGAGAATTTGGACATAACTATTACATATCAAAGATTACAAAGTAGGCACATTTACTCAGTTTGCATTATTTTAAAAAAATAAAAATTCATGGACAAAAGAGTCATTTCTAGGTCCTTGTTTTAGACAGTATAACATTTCCTTGGTCCCATTCTTGTCCCTATTCCACTTCATGTCCTATGAAAAACATTTCAAAAAAACAAGGGATAGCAAAAAAAAGCTCAGTAAGGGTTATAACAATAAGGAAAGAAAAATTTATTCCATGTATACATAAGAATCATTGAAATCATACCTTACTCATAAAAAATATGCAATTTAAAATACATCATGAAATCATAAGATTTATGCATAACTCAATAGAAATCATAAGACATAAAGTCAATTTGAGGAATTCATAACATTCTTACGTATGGAGTAACCCTCACATTTATGCTTGGAATACCCATCACACTATATTCCCTAAATCTCTTTACTGAAGCCTTAGTGTTTATCCCCTTCAAATTAAAAAAATTCATTGGAGATATATCACGAGCTTACCCACCCTTAGTTTATGAGGGAACCACCAATCATCATAAACAATTCCCAAGAACCATAACATAATGTTATCACATAAAACATGCATAAAGGAAACATAACATTTCAACATTTCAATTAAAAGATATCAATACAACACATTGATATAATCAAAAAATTATCAAAACCATTTTCAATACCAAAATACATAAAAGAGTATATGGTATTTATATTCCTTTTAGATAATATTACAGCTTCTTAAGGAAGCGAATGATTAAATAATACTCACGGCGGGGGAGGGGTTGTTGTCACCGTGTACGTTAAAAAGAAATATAATTTTTGTTGTTTAGTAAAACGCTTTGTAGAGAAAAGAGTCCTTTTTAATAAAAGTAAAATTTAACAAGGTTTTATACACCGTAAAAAATAATGTTGTGTATAAAACAAAAGATGACTCAATGGAAGGAGATTGAGACGAAGTTTCGTACAATGATGGTATCCTTAGATTAAGGATAAATCAATTACATAATTATGTGTGAAAAATATAAATACAACCAATATAAGTGGATATTAATTGTAAAAAAATCATATTCATTCACACATATTCATTGAATCACATATTCAATTTCTACAATTTGAACCCAAAGAAATCGAAATTGGCTTAAGAAGTTCCCTTGTAAAAACTCGACAGCCTAACGGCGTCACATTAAAATTCAAAAAAAATTATTTAATGAGACAAAAATGGTACATCATTACATGGAAATAAATTTTACATCAATAATGATATAGTTTAACATATCCCAACATAATATGATGTAAATTAAAAGACCTAACAAAAAGAAGTCATTTAAAAGTAGAAGGGTGAAAGGTTCCCTTACCGACTTGGGTAACTTTCGAAATGTACACCCCATGAAATAAGTAATATACAACATTTTTGTAAAAACTCATAAAGGAAATTATATTACACAAAGAGTATAATAATGGGCAGTACATACACCAATCAAATGAAATGGTGGAAAATGTAGCATAAATCCAACAGGAATAAAAATGAGATGAAAAATCCCTTACGAAAACACGACTGCCTAACGGTGCCACTTAAAACATCCAAAAATGAATTTATGAGATCATATAGGGTCTCTAGAAATATGAACATAAAAAGTACAGAATTAGGAATATAAAAGAACATCCCCAATCATAAGAAAGATGAGATTAAAAGAAATGAAATAAAATAAAGTACTAAAAAAGAAAGAGAGATGTATGATCCATTAGCTCAAGTCTGACTTTTCATGTTCGTTTCTTTATATTCATGAATAATAAACATTGGTCAATGAATAATTTGTTAAGGATATCCATTAATTTTTATTATTCAATTCATATCACATATTATATTGTTATAATAATTAGTTAATTATGAGAGTTCGTATCAGATGTTTTTGTCGATGTTTGTTACAGGAGTCAAAAATGAACATGTTTGAAATGAATTGTCCATGTAGTTATAAGTACATCATCTACAGAATAGTATTAATGATTTGAATATCATATATATCCAGTAAATATTCATTTTATAATATTCTCTAACATTTGGATGTAAAAAGAAATGAAATGCACCATTCATGGAGACGGTAGGTCGTACGTACGCCTGAACGCTACTTCCATTTCTTTCACATATTAATGGAATTAAAAATAATTAATATATTTATATATATATTATAATTACAGAATTAAATTCATCATTTATATGTAATATATATAATATATATCCATTATATATATGTACTTCTAATAGTACATAACATTTGGAGATAAGAAATGAAATGCACCGTTCAAGGAGACGGTAATCCGTTCGTACGCAGAAACACTACCTTCATTTCTATTTGATAAATTAATGGAATGAAATAATAATGATATAATGGTATATTATAATTCCAGTATAATATAATATATATAATATCATTAACCTCATCCCTCATAAATCTCACATATGGCATTGACGAATCAAATCACTTTGAGGGGGCGGTAGTCCGCACTTCCTAAAATGAAAATATTGTGTTTACCCATAATGGAAACCATAAATGTAAGCCATAAATTAAAAATACAGAAGAATAAGGAAAACAAAAAAAGATTATATATAATATATAAATATAGTTTCATCTTAATGTCCACCTTTAAAGGTGTTAAAATAATATTGAACAATCATCGTTTCGTGAGGCCGTAATTTGCCATCCACTGAAACAGTATGTTCTTTAACCGTTAGACGGAGGTTTTCATAAGTGTAGCTTGAAAACATATTATAAAAATATCATAGTATATGTAAGGTACTGGCGTTGTTACAAAATAAGGGAATAAATAGAGTTTAGGTGGTTGGAGAAGCAAAATAAAACAAAAGAACATAAGAGAAGACATTACCTTCAAATCGGGTAACTCCTTTGGGATTGAACCAAAAGGGATTCTTGAAGGGCTTCATACCTAAGGTAAGGATTCTATGATGAGGAGAGGTATGTGGAGATATAAAATGAGCAGATTTTGTTCGAGCCAATGGATTGAGAGTTGTGGGTAAGGGGGTATAGGTGGGGGACTTTTATAAGAGGGAGGAGGGGCACTCTTGGAAAGTCAAGAAATGTTACATTATAATAAAATGAGTTTCTGATTTTAAAGGTCCCACATTAAAATATTTCGAGGATAAGGTGATAATGGTTTGAAATATACTCATCCAATTGGTTTTAGACTAGTTTCCATCATAGATTTTACATTATATTTTAATTTCATTTAAATCGTCCATTAGTGGGATAATCATTGCATCATCATGATGTCATAAATAAATTAATTTATTTAATGTCTACAAATTATAAAAAAATACTATGAGGTAGGAAATAATTTTCGATTCCTGATGACTATTTATAGTCTAAGAGATCGTTTATGTAGACAAAATTAAAATTGTTTTACATAGGTGTTACATACTTTGGTTACATTTTCCTTTCGTTAAAAAATGATAAAAGGTCACTATCACACTAAAGCGATTCCATGGGGTCCCAAGGATGGTACATGGCATAACATGGTCATACATGATACCACCAGTAGCATTAGGACACATTTTCGGGTCATTTTATATTTTTATGATATTATTTTTTTACCCTTAACCACTCGGTTACTAATTAAACTCAATAATTAAAGTTAATTACCATCGTTACTATTCATAATGTCCTAAAACAAGAGTATTAATTAAAAATTTGGACTTGCTGATTCCCAATATGGAATCCATTTTATCAAATTCCAAACATAGAAATTTTAGAAATTAATTTAAAAGTAAATCCCATTGTCAATACAAAAGACTAGTTTTTATGAAGTAAAATTTTTCAAAAGATTAACTTGTTTTTACATCCAATTGAAAAGTGAAATTACATCAAATGAACAACATTATTTTAAGTTATAAAAACATAATAAAATTTTTCTTTAAAAAAAATTTAAATGGAAATCTAACTATATAAATAATTTGGTTGAAAATGCAGTTGTGAATTAAAAAGCTATATTTTATCACTATTCATTAAAAAATAGAACATTAACAGAAAAATACAAAAAATACACAGTAAGCTATATTTGATATTCCAAATTAAAAAATGATGTAAATTTTTCCATTTTCAATGAATAGATGTTTCATTAATAAATTATATAGTTATTTCCCACTGTTAAAACAAATAGCATCTTTTTAAGAAACAATACCAATTAAAAGATTGACACTTGTTTATGTCTATTTTCAAAGTGAAATTATTTATAATGACCACTATTGAATTAAATGGTAAAAATATATTCTAATTAAACTTTAAAAAAATTAAAAAAGATAATATATATATAATTAAATTAGATGAAAAAGTAGTTTTGAAGTAAAATGTAGTATTTTTCACTATTCATTAAAAAATGAACATTGTCAGAAAAAAACAAAAAAATTATCCAAAGTAAATTTCAATGTCCCAATTCTATAGAATAAGTTTATTTTGACAAATATAGCTTATAAAATTGTCAAAATATATATTTAAAAAGTTTCTCCGTCAAAAGGCGGTAAAATAATATTTTTTAAAAATATTTTAGTATTTATTCTTAAAATTGGATTCATCTGCATTTTAAGCCTCAAACACTTATTGGATAAATGAAAAAATATTTTACAAACATATGTAATAATTTTTTTAGTTAGTTTTGTTCACTCCCGTCATTAAAATTTCTAGTAATTAACTATTTAAAATAATTTTTTTATATTGTTAGTGTGCAACGTAAGATTTCAAAGAAACTCGTTGTTGCGTATTGGGTAAGCCATTGAGCATAGCTTTCCCTTCAAAGTAATATTAACAAATATTAATAAATATGAGAATGTAATATTATTTATTTACAATGTATGTTACATCCTTCCCCCCTTTTGGGAATTGTATCTTTTCAATTTTAAAATTGGGCTTGGAAACTTCATTGAAAGCCCCACATCGAAAAAATATAATGCAAAAATATCACTTTAAAAAAAAGAAAGAGAAGTACACAGGTCACCCGAGTTATTCCATACAAGGATTCCATGTAGGAAAACATGGATATCGAAAAAACAACAAAGGGTCATGTTCTGATGGAGAGTGATAGAAAACATGTTTAGGAGAATGTTAACCACTAGAAAATCACTAACTTGTGATGGGTTAAACAGTATTTGATTCCCCAGTAGGAAAAATTAACAGGAAAAATTTTTGTTTTAAGTTTCTTTTCATTGAGGAATTTATTTATTAGCATAACTAAATCATAAGTCAACAGACATACATGTCGTGTAGACTTTCATCTCATACTAGATTTCTTACACAAATTCATATTTTCTCCAAAGGATGAGTAATTAGGAAGAATTGTTCACATTAAGAGCACTATAATAAAAATCTATAGAATCACCTTATCCAAAAAAATTAAACTATATATTTCCCATATCATTAGACTAAAACCAAAACCAAAAAAAAATGTTAGTACAAGATTCGATAATAACAAAAAATGATAATCCCTTATAAAAAAAAGAAAATCTATTCATAATATCCAAAATTTGTCCAACAAAACCCAATGTTCAAACAAGGACCAATCGATAAAAAATTGTCCAAAAAATTCTTCAATGTAAACCAAACTATGATTGAAACCCAAATCTTAGAAGTATTTAATCACATTATCTTCCAAGGTAAATCATAACATTTATCTCCAAATAACATCAGTTACTCTTAAAGTCTTGTACTGAAACATAATTAACCTAATCACATATCCTCCATGATAGGTTAATAATTTCCATAGAAAACACATAATCAACTTACTCTTGATTCATAAAAGCATCTAACTAAAACTAATTAGTCAAACTAACCAGGGAAATCACGTAGTCTAGTGGTCAGTGATAAATACCAGTCGCACTTTGGTTGTGGGTTAGATTCCCACAACATTGTCTGACGCGACGGGTTGTCACACGGTCTGCGTGTTGTCCTTTTTCCAAAACAATATAATTCATAAAACATTCCCTATAAAGAGATAAAATCTTAAAAAAATAACCATAACATATTTTAACCACAATTTTACCTCATGCATTTAATTTTCCATCATATAGTAACCCATAATTACCTCAAAAGTAAGGATCATATAAACCCTAATGGTTACCATTATAATTATTACATGAACATCCATATCGAGTTGGTTATCTCGTACATGATGCATCATAGAACTCACCAAGTTTCAAGCGGTTAATAATGAATCCTGATATTTGGTTGAGAAAAACCACAATAGTTCTCATTGCAGCTCCCATATCATTCAGTTTTTCTTTCAGAAAACCGTCACAGTTTTCTTCACATCCATTGTTACAATGGTGCCTGCTAGATCCAACCATTTACTAAAATAAAAAATGTCATTGTGAGTATATCAAAAAAATCATCACGTACCAAAGTGTAAGATAAACACTAAGATATACATATCCAAGATATCTAAGTCTCATTCAAACATTAAAAAATATCAATGACTCTATCTAATATAATAACCATTGTGGTTATACACGAATTTTCACTTATGATTAAACAACACTCTATCCTATAAAGTTATCTAAACTGACCATTGATACCAACTATAAGGACATGGACTTATAAAATTACTTAATATTGAATTACACTGAATAATTCACATTGAGGATCTTTTCAGGTTTAGAGTTTTAGAGAATTATGACATAACTATTACATCTCAAAGATTACAAAGTTGTCACATCTACTCAGTTTCCATTTTTTCACAAAATAAAAACACTTGAAAAAAATAGTTATGTCTAGTTCCTTGTTTTAGATAGCATAACTTTTCCTTGATCACATCCATGACCCTATTCCACTTCATGTCCTGTAAAAAACATTTCAAAAAAACTTGGGATGAGCATAAAAATCTCAGTAAGGGATATAACAATACGGAAAGAAAACATTAGTCCTTGTAAACATAGGAATCAATGAAATCGTACTTTACTCATAAAACATATGAAATTTAACATACCTCATGAAATCATAATATTTATGCATAACTCAATATAAATCATAAGACATAAAGTAACCGTGAGGCATTCATAAATTCTTACATAGGGAGTAACCCTCATGGTTATGTTTGGAATAACCATCACAATATATTCCATAAATTTCTTCGGAGAAACCACAACGTTTAACCCCTTCACATTACCCAATGAGTTGGAGATCTATCATGGGCTCACCCTCCCTTTGTTTATCAAGGAACCACCCATCATTATATATAATGCCCAAAAACTATAACATAATTGTATCACAAAAAACATGCATAAAAAAAACATAACATTCACACATTTCAATCACAAGATGTAAATATAACACATTGATATAATCCAAAAATTAACAAAACCATTTTCAATACCAAAATACATAATAGAGAATATGGTTTTTATTTTCCTTGAAAAAACCTTACGACTTGTTAAGGAAGCCAAAGATCAAATAATACTCACGGTGGCGGAAGGGTCATTGTCCTCGCGTACGTTAAAAAGAAACATACTTTTTTTGTTTAGAAAAATGATTTTTAGAGAATAGATTACTTATGAATAAAATTAAAAGCCAATAGTGTTTTGTACATCGTATAAAATAATTTTTTGTATAAAACAAAATATGCCTCAGTAGAAGGAGATTGAGATGATGTTCCGTACAAAGATGGTATCCTTAGATTAAGGATAAATCAATTACATAATTATGTGTGAAAAATATAAATACAACAAATATAAGTGGATATTAAATGTAAAACAATAAGATTCATTCACACATACTCATATAATGACATATTCAATAACTAAAATTTTAACCTAATGAAATTGAAATTGGGATAAGAAGTTCCCTTGTAAAAATTCGAAAGCCTATCGGTGTCACTTAAAAATTCAATAATAATGAGTTGATGAGACAAAAATGGTATCTCATCACTTGGAAATAAATTTTACATCAATAAGGATATAGAAGAACATATCCCAACATAATATTATGTAAATTAAACGACCGAACAAAAATAATTCTTTTAAAAAGAGGAGGGTGAAATGCTCTCTTACCGACTATGGTAACTTTCGAAACGTACACCCCATGAAAGAAGGACTATACAAAATTGATGTAAATACTCATAAAAGAATTAACATTACAAAAAGTGTATAATAATGGGAAGTACATACACCACTAAAAGTAAATGGTGGAAAATGTAGCATAAATCCCACGGGAATAAAAGTGAGATGAAAAATCCCTTACGAAAACCCGGCAGCCTAACGGTGCCACTTAAAACATCCAAAAATGAATTTATGAGATCACATAAGGTATCTCATAATATGATCATAAATAGTACCTAATGAGGAATATTAAATAACATCCCCAAATAGATGAAATATGAGCTTTAAATAAATGACATAAATAGAGTACTTAAAAGGAAAGAGATATGTAGGATCCCTTACCTCAAGTCTGACTTGTCTTGTTCGTTTCTTTATATTCATTGTTAATAAAATTTGTTCAATTAGTAATTGATTAATGACATCCTTTAATGTTTATTATTAAATTCATATCACATATTATAATGTTATAATAATTAGTTAATTATGTGAGTTCATATCAGATGTTTGTGTCGATGTTCAGTACATGAGTCAAAAATGAACTTGTTTGAAAAGAATTGTCCATGTAGTTATAAGTACATCATCTCCAGAATAGTATTAATGATTTTAATATCATATATATCCAGTATATATTCATTTTATACTATTCCATAACATTTGGAGATAAAAAGAAATGAAATGCACCGTTTATGGTGATGGTAGGCTGTTCGTACGCATGCACGCTACTTCCATTTCTTTGTCATATTAATGGAATTAAAAATAATTGAGAGATATATATATATATATATATTAATTCCAGAATTATATTCATCATTTAGATGTAATATATATAATATATATCCATTATATATATGTTCTTATAATAGTACATTACATTTGGAGATAAGAAATGAAATGCATCGTTCATGGAGACGGTAATCCGTACATACCCATGAACGCTGCTTTCATTTCTGTTTCAGACATTAATGGAATTAAATCATAATGATATAAAGGTATATTATAATTCCAGTATAATATCATTTATATAATATCATTAACCCCATCCCTTATAAGTCCCACATATGGCATTAATGAATCATATCACTTTGAGGGGGAGGTAGTCCGCATTTCCTAAAATGAAGATATCATGTTTACCCATAATGGAAACCATAATGGCATGTCATAAATGAAAAATACATAAGTATAATGAAATCATAAAAAAATTATATATCATATAAAAATATAGTGACATCTTAATGGACACCTTTAAAGGTGTTACAAGAATATTGAACAATCATCGTTTCGTGAGAAGGTAATTCGCCATCCACAGAAACTGTATGTTCTTTATCCATTAGATGGAGGTGTGTGTATGTGTAGCTAGAATAATTCTTATAAAAACTTCCAAGAATATTGAATATACTGGTGTTGTTACAAAATAAGGGAATAAAAAGAGGTTAGGTGGTTGTAGAATCAAAATAAAACAAAATAACATAATAGAAAACATCACCTTCAAATCATGTAACTCCTTTTGGTTTGAACAAAAAGGGTTTATTGAAGATATTTATGCCTATGTTAAGGCTTATATGATTAATAGAGGTATGAGGAGAGATTAAATGAACCATGTCTAGCCGAGACAATGGATTAAGAGGTGTGGGTAAGGCGGTAGAGGTGGGGGCCTTTTATTAGCGGGAGGAGGAGCACTCTTGGAAAGTCAAAAAATGATACTTTTTTTTAAAATGAGTTTCATATTTTAAAGCTTCCACATTGATATATTTCGAGGATAAGGTAATAAGGGTCCGAAATATACTCATACAATTGGTTTTAGACAAGTGTAAGTCTTAGATTTTACATTATCGTTTCATTTTATTTAAATCATTCATTATTGAGATAATCGCTGCATCATCATCGTGTCAAAAATTAATTAATTTATTTAATGTCTAAAAATTATAAAACAAATACTATTATGTATGAATTATTTTTATCTTTCCAATTACTATTTATAGTCTAAGTTATCATTTATGTATACAAAATTAACATTGTTTTACTTAGGTGTTACATACTTTAGTAACATTTTCATTTCTTTAAAAAAATGATAAAAGGTCACTATCACACTAAAGTGATTCCATGGGGTCCCAAGGTTGGCACAAGGAATCCCATGGTCGGCCATGACACCAAAAGTAGCATTAGGACACATTTTGGGGTCATTTTATATTTCTATGATATTATTTTATTACACTTAACCACCCGGTTACTAATTAAACAAAATAATTAAATATAATTACCATCGTTACTATTCATAATGTCCAAAAACAAAACATTATTAACTACAGAATTTGGACCTTCTGATTAATAATATATAATCCATTTTATAAAATTCCAAACATATAAATTTTATTAATTAATTTAAAAGTAACTCTCGTTGTCAAAACAAAAGACGAGTTTTTAAGAAGTAAAATTTTTCAAAAGATTGACTTGTTATTAAATCCAATAGAAAAGTAAAATTACTTCCAATGAACAAAATTGTATTAAGTGATAAAAACATAATAATAAAATTTTACTTTAAAAACAATTAAAATGACAATCTAACTATATAAATAAATTGGATGAAAAGGTAGTTTTGAATGAAAAAGTTGTATTTTTCACTATTCATTAAAAAAAGAACATTAATAGAAAATTACCTAAATTTCTCACTAAGATATATTTGATATTCCAAATTCAAAAAATGATTTCCATTTTACCATGTTTAAAATATAGATGTTTCATTAATAAATGATATTGTTAATTCCCACTGTCAAAACAAATAGCATTTTTTTAAGAAACAATATCTATCAAAAGAATAACACTTATTTATGTACATTTTCAACGTGAAATTAATTATAATGAACAACATTGAATTAAATGGTAAAAATATATTCTAATTACACTTAAAAAAATTAAAATATATAATCAAACCATATAATTAAATTAGATGAAAAAGTAGTTTTGAAGTAAACTGCAGTATTTTTCACTATTCATAAAAAAATGAACATTGTCAGAAAAAACCAAAAAATTATCCAATGTAAATTTCAATGTCCCAATTATAAAACATAAGTTTATCTTGAAAAATAAAGCTTATAAAATTTTCAAAATTTATATTAAAAGGTTCTCCATCAAAAGGAGATAAAATAATCTTTTTAAAAATATTTGAGTAAAGATTGGTTTCATTTTCATTTTAAGCCTCTAAAATTTATTGGATAAATGTAAAAATATTTAACAAACATATTTAATCATTTTTTAGTTAGTAAGGTTCATTCCCGCCATTACGACGGCAAGGCATGAACAATTTAATGTAATATTATTATATTGTTAGTGTGCAACGTAAGATTTAAAAAAACTCGTTGTTGCGTATTGGGTACGCCATCGAGCATAGCTTTCCCATTAAATTAATATTAAAAAAAACTAATAAACATGAGAATGAAATATTATTTATTTACCTAGGATGTTATAGAAATGGTTGATATCAGTGAAAAAATTGGTTCAATAAGAAGAAAATAATTTCTGGCGAATAGTTACTTTTCACTTTTATTTAGCACGGTTAAAGGTAAATAAGGTAATTAAGCGTAATAATGATATTATAATTACCCTGAAACATGTCTTAATTCTATTTCATATGTGTAATAAGACCAAAAATAACCTTAGGAATAAAATATGAACCCCTTTGGTCTACTTGGATTAGATTAGCGTATTTATTATTATTTTATTTAAAGTAGTGTTAAAAGAGTTAAGTTCAATGTTTAATAACCAATCCATTTTTTAATATAGGGATATACAAAAGTTAAATTCTAATATAAATATTTAATAGAATGATAAAAATATTACCTACATAATGGTATTTTATTTATAAGTTTTAGACATCTAATAATTTAATTTATTTAGGACACCATGATGATGTAGTAATTACCTTATTAATTAATGATTAAAAAATTTATATTATAAATATCCAAATAAATGTAATTTCATGAATTTGAGGAATTACACTATTTTTCAAGGTTAATATGAGATTTTAGGGTTGGTTAAATAATTTTTTTTCAATGTAATCTTGTTGTTATAATTTTCACAAAAATAAAATAATAAATATTGTCAAATTTCACATAATTTATTTTTTAAAACAAATACTATATTATAAATTGATATAATATTTATAAAAATGAATGTATCGTAAAAAATACTTATATAAGGCTATATATATTAATATACTACTACCTGTGGTTTTCGTGGCTAGTTATAGTATGTTTATTAAACATTTAATATAAATATACATATTGACTTGGTAAATCACTACAACAGAATTTCCGTTTAGCAGCGGTTTTTTTAGCGTTTATTGGCGGTTTAAACCGCCACTACATTTTTTGGTGGAAGTTTACAGAAACTGCCGTCTAATAGGGAATATTAAATATATTAGTGGTAAGTTTTTACATTTTGCGGTGGTTTCAAGAAAGTGTCGTCGCTGCCTCATTTCGCGGCGGTTTCCTTGAATTTAGCGGCACTTTTACGAGCCCTAGATATCACCTTATTCAGGGCGGTTATAACCGCCGTGAATAAACTCAAATTCAAGTGGCCATAAAGCTGCGGCTAAAGTCACAAGAACCTCCACAGAATAAGGCAGCCACGATTCTCTTAATTAGAGGCGGTTATAACCGCCGCTAAAAGTAAATTTTATTTTACGTTTAGAATCGGTTTAAACCGCCGCAAATATAAATGTCACGGCGGTTAAAACCGCCACGAAAAGCTGCCCAGAATAAAAAAATTATTCATTTCTTATACTGCACCACTACCCTGAAAAAAAATTAAAACCAGAAAAATCCATCCCTTGCCTCCCACCAATGACAAACAGCTGAATATCCAGAATAAATCACAACATCCAAAAAAACATGTTTTTCTCTCAGTGAGAAATAATATACAACTTTAATATTTAAAAATAGAACAAAAATATGAAACTCTAGAAAATAAGATTTCCTATTAAAGAAAGTATTATTAACACAGTAGTCAGATATCCATCAAAGGTTCCAACACATTCCTCATTCACATGTATAAAATATCCTAAATAGTAAATACTAGGAAGATAAAACTCGATTGATACAACATTGTAACATCCCAAACTGGATTCCACTAAATCTTATAACTTTACTTTCTTAGGAGAGATCATCCATAGCGATTCCAATCTACTTTTAAAAATTTATAATTGATTAATTAGTAGTTATATTAGTACCAAACCATTTATATAATGATTTTATTGGTTTTCTGTCCATGAAAGCATCCTAAATACTTATACTAAATTTGAACTGATGAAATATCTTAAATAACACATTAGAAATATATTGTTTTAAAAAATCATATTTTGGGAATAGTTTTAGAGTTACATTGGGATATAGCTTTTATAAGAATGTGGATATTTCCAGTAAGTCTTAGTTGACATCATTTTATGTTGGAATATAGGTTAGGTGGGATATTATAGTGACCTTTTAGGAATAAACCTAGAATTGGGGTTGATTCCTCATGTTATGTGAGGGGTTAACCTAGTTTTTCTATCATCTTTGGAGATATTAAGAATCATTGGATGCATCATTTTAGTTTTTGGTCATAGAAAGTGTTTTTTTTTGTATTTTGGGATTGAATAGGACTATAGTTGTGGAATGATTCCCCAAGTTGGTAGGTGATCATGAGATAAGTAAAAATTCTAGGTGTTACGAGCAACATTAATGCTTGAGATTAGTGGGACTGACATGCCAATCTAATTTTATTTAGTTTAGTTAGTTGTGTGAGTTTAATATCAAAGGTGTATGACTCAAGAAGTCATCATCCATGTTAAATGGTTATGTAGGAGAACGTGACCCTTGGGTTTGATTTTTTGAGTAGGCTAGAAAATACGAAGAATGAATAGTGTCATTTGTCCTATGAATTATATGAAATGGGTGTTCTCATTTCATTGATGTAACATCAATTTAGTATTTATTATTATATAAATTTCCTATTTAACTAGGGTTTGGTGGAGAGAGTTGTGTGGTGTTTGGTAAAAAAAATTCTAGTCTCTGAGAGTTTGAGGGAAGAAATCACAGGTAACAACTTGAGGGGTATTATTACATAACTACTTGGTTTAGGGTTGTTGGATCCAAAAAGGTTGTGTTAACCGATCACTACCAGAGTGAGGTTACCTAGGTATTAACTATGTCGTGGTGAGTGATGTAGAAAAGAGTTTTTAGTAGAAAAGCTAAGTTATCCAAGTTCTATGGATGACTATGTAAGAGGATCGTGTTCTATGACATCATCAATCTGGGTTAAAGTTCAAGAGGTAGTTATTTATGTTGATTGAATGTGTGCACTTGTAATGAGGATTGCATAATTCATGAGATTATGAATAGAACATTTCTATTTACTATTAAGGGGATGATGTAAATCTATGTGATAGGAAGAGAACAACATGTTGTTCAAGGATGGAATATTAGTTCAAGATGAGGCTTCAGCGTTTTCCAAGGATGGTTTTTTGTGATGGAACGTGGTATAATTATGTGGAATCACATCCAGAAACCTTGTTTAGTGGTGGACATAGTGTTTTTCATGGGAATTAGATTCCTATTTTTGTTAAAATGATGAATATTAAAATCCTATGGTGGGGAGAATCACACAGGTCATGGAAAATGTAACCTTTGCGAGAGTGGTTGTAGAAAGAATAGTCATGAATGGTCAAAATGACTTTCAGAAGTCTGTGATCTATAAAATTCAATTTTTCAAGGCATGGAGGAGGTGTTGAATTTAAGTCTTAGGTATGAGTTTGAATCAGGATTGGAAATTATATTCAGACTCGGGCTGCATGTGAAATCATGGAAATGTTATGGATTAATAACACATATTTTCTTGTAATGTAGCATGATGTTGAAATTGTTGGTTGAGTATGCACCCATTAAATCACACCATGAGTCAATTTTGGAAGTCAGTGGGTTCATCTCAATTAGCACGATATAACTTTTCTATTTATGTCAATATGATTTAGTTTTCAAATAATGGTATTGGCCATCAATTTTGATGTCCTCTAAGCAGGTCAACCTAAAGCGTTCTGATTGGAATTTCAGTAAAATAGTGCATGTGGTGAGATACGATTTCTTTGAGTAAGATGTATTAATAATGATGAGTGTGTTTTGGTTATGACCCTTTAGTTTAAATTTTTAGGGCAAGATTAACAGTGATGGTTGATTTGTAAATTGAGGTAGCAGTTTCCATGTGGCACCACTTCATAAGAAGTTTTCAAGTGATATCCAGTGAGATCTGTCTTAACTAAAGCGAGCAAATCTCGAACATGTCAATGTAAAACTAGAAGTGATGTATAGTAGTATAGTTCTCATGGTTTAGTGGGTTGATAATTACTATGATGGGAAGACACCATGGACCTATAAATCATGTGGTTCTCTCTTTATGTAGTTTTCATTGCTAATGTTTCTGAGTGGTGTCACTTGGTTTAATGTTTCTGGATTAAATTCATATGGGAAAGAAACCTCGGGACAGGTGATGAGAGGTGGTTTGGGGGGTCTTATTAAATTGTACATCCTCTAGATGTGGGTGTTGGTCAAATTAAATATGATCATTACACGGAGTTGTGGGAGTATAACTATGGTTCCTTATGAGTATGTTTGGATAGAGGTGTTTTGTACAAGACCTATGACATCTCCCTATAAGGCCTAGTGTTTGTAAAGAAGAATGTTCTGGAGTTCCAGTAATTATAGATTCATGACCAGATAGCTTGTAATGAATCAAAAATAGAATTAATAATCATAATATAAATAATTCAGGGATATAATGATAGGTAATAATTACCAGATAGACCATGATTATGTGGAAATTATGTTGGTAATGTAGTTCAAGTCATGATGTAACAGTTCAGTGATCAAAACAGTTATGGTTGGAAATGGTCCATTGTAACCGGTAAGTTTTATTTTGTGTTTCTAGTAAGTGGAGGTATGTATCGTCAAACAATTCCAATAAATACTCATTACTCCTCCATTTATTCGTCCATTTAAAGAATAGGAAGGATAGGGGTTTGGATTCTACTCTTTTTACCTCTTTTGTTTTCATCTTTTCTATAAGTGTTATCATTGTGCAATCTTATATGCCCTAATTTTAGTTCTTTTTTCAGGTTATCAATTTTCATATATTTTTCATTTCATTTAGGGACATAAATATATGAGTTAAAAATCCTAATATTGAATTACTTGGTAGAAGTTATTTTCTTAAAATTCATGTTTTTATAAGACATACCAATTGTGCATCAAGTCGACATCCATCTTCGAGATTATATTTTAATTTATAAAGTATTCTTGCCTATATTCATGGACTTATGATAATTTATCACCCCTCACTCACACCTATAAATTAGTGAACCACCATTTATTTAGAACATTCTCATGAAATTGTAGAAGAGCTAGAGCATGTTTACATACTTTTGATGCTTAAATCAGAAATTATCAACAATGGGCCTCACGAAAGTGTCCACAACACTATCCCCTTGATCACAATGAAATGACCCAATTTGTTCAACACATCAACAATGGGTTTAACTCCTAGTCATCCAAAAACTCGACTACCAATTCAAACATAGACCTAAATGGAATGATGTATACCACACTCGAGAAATGACTACATAAAGAGAAACATCAAAAATCAATAAAATTCATAAAAAGAAACATGAGAAATCAAGGAAATTTGAGGACATGAAAATATGTGGTGGAAAATATGTGCAACAAATGTTACATATACAACCCAAATATTTCCATTTTTGTTCAACACGTCAACAATACAACTACTCCGGGTGTGATGATGAATCGTCACCCTCTCCACCTTCATTTCCACTTTGGGATGTCACCGATAAGAACATCATATTTAAAATTAAATATTGTTACATATTTATATTAAAAATTAAATACAATTAAAGTTAGAAAACTAAATGATTTACCTACATACAACCAATCGATGCACTCCCACTGGGGGTATATCTGCTCATCTGCTGACGTAATTCAGTCAACACTTTCTGCAATGCAGATATCTGATCCCCCTGTTAGTGAACTGTGTTTCGTAATGAAACAATCTCATTCTTAGAATCTCCGGGAATGGGATGACTAATATCCGGGGTAGATGCAACATCTATCCCCGGTGGCCTTCTAAACACCTCAGATGGCACGGGTCCCAAACCCATCCCGCGCACTCTCCAATGATGCTCCTTCCCAAGGACTTTACCAACTGGGTCATCATGGGAGATAGAGTTGGAATGTGCGGGATTGGAATCCTATAGTTATTTAATTTTGACCTATAAATCAAATATAAATATATATTAATAGAGTAAAAATTGAAAATATGTTATTATGATAAAAAATTGAATTCATACACCAAATTCTTTAGCAGGCTCATTAACAAAACATCCATATGATTTCTTGTGAACATCCAACCACAGTTCAGTTCAGGATGCTTCATGGCCTAAACTTTATGACTGGATTAATCAAAGATATATCAACAATTAAATATATTAAACAGATAATATTGTCTTATAAATATTTAAACTAATTAAAATATTACCAATGTACTTCGATTTCTTGAAAAACATTTTGAGCCCGGAGTGTGCGGGATTACTTGCTTCGCTCGGTTTGACACATTCTGTCTTGATAGATCCTGAAATAAATAAAATGAAATTTAATACTGATGTATTTATTGTCTTTTCCTTTTCATATACATGTATAAATGTAAAATGAGGATAATATAATAATATATATATTTCAATACCATCCGCTTCTGATCCCGATGCCTGTCAACAAACACTTTCCACTGTTCCTTCGGTACCCCACTGGGTATCTTCTCATACATTTGTTGCATAGTCAACGAAGCATTGTTTACATCACACCACAATCTCCATTTAAAATCTTACCACATCTTATTATATTTTGCAACGTCCACTTTCGTGCTATCACATCACCAATGGTAAAGTGGAAGAATATCTGTATACAGAAATTCATTTTGAACATATTAGTAACATGAAATTCAATTAAATCATAACGTAATAAATTTACCTTGATTTAGGAATCAAACACTTCATTTTTTCAACTTGCAGGCATATGTATCCAATTGTCATATGAAATGGGAAGGGAAATGGGCTCTGATTCCAGCTGGCATAGAATCTGTCCAAGTAACCCCACGACATCATCCATAGGGATCCCATAAGAATCAAATGTCACAACAATCTTCTCACTATTTCGAATCCAAACATCTTAAATTTTTATGTTTTTCTCCACGGTTGCATTTTTTTCATCTTCAATGAGAAAACAATTAGTAAAAAAAATGAAATAAATTTATTTAATTAAAATTTCTACCTATGATAGTGACACTCCAGTTTGTCTGGGATGAACTGGAAGGAGCGTGTCGATGCCCCACTACTGAGGCTCCTGAAGGGGGAGTCGATGAATTAGCCTCTACTGGGACATCCACAGTTGGTATGAGAGATGGTACAGGGGGAGATGGTGTAGCGGTGTTGGGAGATGGTGCATCAGATGTCATGGGGAGGAAGCCATATGGATAGTCATCTATCGCAGAAGTGGATGAAATAATGTAAAACTTCTTCCTTGGCATTCCTGTCATTTGATCAAATAAAATTTTGTTCAGAATATATATTTCAAAAAAATTATGCAGAAAAAAATTAAAAATGATAACAAATGGAGTACTAACAGACAAAATATATATAACAATGATAATGAATGACTACAGAAATGAAACAAGTGGTTGCTAAATTAATAAATAATTATACATACAATCATTTTCCCCTTCAATCATGTCGGTTTCCTGCCCCATTATCTCATCCACTTCATTCATTCTTTCTAGACTAATATTTTCAATATCAAGATGGACAAATAATTCTGCTTCTTGTTGCTGATTAAATTCAATTTCAGATGTCAAATTTTCCAATTCATCACACATATCATACAAATCTCTTTGTATTACGTGAGCAACTAAACTCCACCCTTCATCGGAAACATCATTCACATAATATACCATTTTTTCTTGCGATGCTATGATATATGGATCATGCAGTTCACGATCACCAACATCCATCAAGCAGGAGAAGATCACAGAAGTAAATTGCAAGGAATATATTTTAACACCTCTGATAATATCGACCCATTTTCATTTGAATAAAACAACCGAAAAATTTCCATGGTAGTTTAATTAAATAATATCATATAACTTTCCATAGTATTCCACTACAGTAAATGTAAATAAACCACTATTCTGTGTTCTCAACCCCACTTCTCGATCAACTGTATGAAATATTAAGCCATTCACATTATAAGAGTCGAACATTCTAACTTCATTTAGAGGAACTCTAGCAAGAAACATCAAATATTCTGAAACCTCTGCTCGAGTATTATTATTCATGATTTGAAAAAATAAATATACTTTATTAGATTTACAAAATGTATGTGTCAAAATAATATTCTTATTTATTTCAATATTTATGAACTTACACGACATTCAAAACATTCTAAAATCCCTTTATTAACAGCTGTCATTATATCCTTCTCATTTCTTGTACGGCCTCTTATTAGTCTCTTTGTTTGTATGCTCAAATCTTCAATAAATGGATCTGCAATTCCACTATTCAGCAGCACATATCGATGTGCCTGTAATAATTCCAATTTAGTCAGTGTCACATTTGTGGTCCTCCCACCTGATCGTCCAAAAACAGGAAATATTTTGGATTTTTGATGTATTTGATATTGAGTCGATGTGTCTTCAACACGTCAAACTTGATTAAATCTTGTCTCAATATCATCCAATTATCAAGAACAAAAGGTAAGACACTCCTCATCCACATATCCTTCAGAAATTGAGCCTTCTGGTTTAGCATTATTTCTCACGTATGATTTCAAATGCCCAAGGTATCTGTGAAATAAAATAAACATAATTATGAATTTCATTAAGTACCAAAAGTTGTTTACTTAACTGGAAAACATATAAATAAAGTACTACTCAATTGGATACATCCATCGGTGATGAACGAGGCATTCTAATTTAGCTTCCTCAACCAAATGCACAGTTAAATGAATCATTACAGTAAAAAGAGATGGAGGAAAGATCATCTCCATTGAGTAAAGGGTTAATATAGACCTCTCATGGAGTTTGTCAAGCTGAAATGGATGTACAGATTTCTCACATAGTTTTCTAGAAAATTTGCAGAACTGGAGTACAAAAACAGTAATTTTTTCAGGTAATAATGTACACAATTCTAAAGGTAGTAACTATTGTAACAAAATATGTGAATCGTGGCTTTTCAATCCATGTAACTTACGATTCATCAAGTCAAAACACCTTGAGATGTTAATTGAATATCCATCAGATACCTTAACATTCTTTAACATTTGATGGAATTTATCTTTATCCCTATTTTTCATTGCAAAAATTGTCGGAGGATACTTTTCATTCTCATCTGTCTAGAGATCACGTTTTATGTTCATTGCTTGTAATACATTTTGAGAATTGAGATTATCCTTCGACGTTCCATGCTCATTAAGCAATGTGAAAATAAAATTGTCACAGAAATTCTTCTTAATATGCATTAAATCAAGATTATGCCGCAACAAATTAAATTCCCAATATGGAAGTTTGAATAATATAATTTTTTTGTTCCATTGTTGCGTTCTGGTTTCACTTGATGATGCACTTCAGACCCATTTTCCTCTATCATTAAAATGATGATCCTTCCCAAATTCTGTTTCAACATTTCCACGTTATGCCAATATTTCAAAACCATTTAACAACTTTGGAGGTGGTCTATGATAAATGGAACCATTAAATATTGATCTGTTCAGCCGAAATCTATGAGATGCATCGATAAATCTTCGATGACACAAGAAGCACCATTTTCTACTGTGAAGTATCCGTTTGGGTTCAAAATCAATGTTACAAACGGAACAAGCCAAACCAATTTAAGTGTTCCAACCAGATAAATTCCCAAGCCCTGGAAAGTCACTAATGGTCCACATTAAAGTAGCATTCATTTTGATCATTGTTTTAGAAGAAGCATCAAATGTCTCAACACCGTTTCTCCATAACTCCTGCAATTCTTCAATCAAAGGCTGCAGGTATACATCAATATCATTTCCAGGCATTTGTTTTCCAAGAATAATCATCGAATGGATAAAAGATGATTGTTTCATACACATCCACAGAGGCAGATTATAATGGATCAAAACAACTGGCCAAATGCTATAATTGGTACTCAAAGTCCCAAATGGGTTGAATCCATCGACAGCCACTCCCAATCAAAAATTCCTAGGATCAGATGACAAATCAAGATGTAATGAATCAAATTTCTTCCATGATTGGGAATCTCATGGATGTATCATTAACCCATCGTTGCTGTTATGTACAGGATGCCACCTCATGTGTTCAGCAGTTTTCGATGACATGAATAATCTTTTCAATTGAGGCTTCAACAGAAAGTAACGCAAACCCATTGCAGGTGTGATCCTTTTCTTCTTCTCCATGAAATTATGTTCTTTAAAACTTCCAACATCACCCTTTGCCTACCATCTAGAAGAAGAAGATTTCTTGAAATTCTGTCTACGTGAATCCTCTCCCCAATAAAGCATACAATCATTGGGACACGTGTATATTTTTGTATAATTCAGACCCAGATTGTTAACAACTTTTATCATATCATAAAAAGATTCTGAGATTTTTGCTCCAAGAAATGCATCACGAATCAATTCCAATATCATGGACATTGCCTTATTTTTAATTCCACATAGACATTTGATATGGTACAACTTCATCAAAAATAAAGCTTTGAATATTTCAAACACCCACTATACAAATCTTGATTTCCATCACCAACTAGATCATGAAACACATTCTCCTCATTGAACTTTTCTCTTACATTTGGCTCCACAGAATCAAGAGGATGATCCAATGATATGTGACAATCTTGATCTGCCTGTGTTATAGTCTCAAAAACATCACATGTCACGTTGCAATTTGTATCATCTTCTTCTAGTTGTTCTGATATGTTTTGATGCTGATAGTGGTGTCTTGATGTGCCGAATGCATCATTTATTGGGTTTTTCATTTTATTTTCCATTGTCAAAAATCTTGGGACCTCATTCTGTGGATTAACATCAGTGCTCAATCTTTCTATAACGTTCGATTCTCCATGTCTAATCCAACACAAATATTGACCAAGGAATTGCTTCAGTATTAAATGTTCATAAACCTCATCTCTCTTCAACCATGCTCTAAATTCACATTTAAGACATGGAAATTTTATTCTCCCTTCAACGGATCGATTAGAAATTGAAAAATCTAAAAACTAATTCAAACCCTTAACATACTGAGGTGTGTTCCTCTGTAATGTAATCCAGCTTTTATCCACATATATCACAATGTACCTACACAAAAAACAAGGAATCAAAGATGAGACATCTTCTATAACCCCATCATCAAAAACAAATAATGATGACCAAAATTTCCATAATAGAGAAAAATTCAAGGATATATCAAGAAATGGGTCTCAATATTCCTCAAAGTCCCTAAACTGGAACCACAAAATGCATGAACTCTTTCTATAAGAATGGGCCTTTTCATCATGTTATAGTTCATTCAACCTCTACTCCTTGCACATTGGATTCTCTTTATTCCCACTATTAATTTGTTTAATAACTGATAAAACTAAGGAATGAACAACCATAAATTTCCAATAATATTTAGCTTTGTTTCACATGTCCCTAGTGAAAACCTCCAAAATGGATGTTATGCCCAATGGAATTAGATATGTACCAAGGTCTGGGTGAATACCATCACCAAAGAAATGATCTTTCTCATAATTGATGACCCTTATCTTTGGAGAATATATAACAAACCTTGAAAGGTAATTGAAATACTCCCATTCTGATCTCTCACCAATAAAAAGTCTCATGAGCTTAGTCTGTTTATCTATATTCATTCCCTTAGGAAATAACAATTAAAAAAATCAATCTCTATGAGATTCCAATTCACACATTCATGATGTTATGAAGGTACCACTGACTCCCACAAGACTCTAATGAAACTACAAATACAGTTTTAAAACATTCTCACACACAAAGTATCAGGTTCTCTAAGATAATTGAGGATCACCTCAATTTGTTCCAACTACCTAACTGCTTCCACTGACCCTTGAAAAACACATAATGATGGAAGATAGTGATTCAGAAATCCTATGATGGTGTCCGAGATTGAAAATGATTTAACATCAACAAATCAACACGTATTATAGGTCGAAATAAGAACTAAATAATCCTTTTTGAAAATTACAGTGGACAACAATAACATCTAAATGAACTATATCAATTAAATACTCAAAAATAAAACCTAATTATTCTATAGGAAAGTAAGAATAAAATACAAAAAAAGTATAAATTAAACAAGTAACACACTAATGAAACATAATTTACTTTTCGTTTTAAACCACCACTTTTTATAAATAATTTTGAAATACCACCTCTAATAAGTGTAAACCTCATTTGGAAAATACAGATTGGAGAGGAGTTGAAATAGGATAATAGTTGGATAAATTGTTATGTAAATGCACTGACATTGTGTGATAGGTGTCTAGGTGCAAACCATGAATACATTTTTGAAACCTATTCTTTACTATGACCCGATTCATCTTTCGGTAATCATTACAAAGGTGAAGGGGTACATAATATTTATTCACAAAAAACAATGCCATTTCCCAATATTAAAGGCATGGGAGAATAAATCATTTATCAGATAGAGTAGGTTTATCAAAACACATCATAAAGGAAAGAACATAGAACATGAAATAAATATGTCCCTACCATGAAGAATGAATGTCAATATATACATTCTTATGAGCCTATCATGATGCATGAATACTCATTTAACACCATTATGGGCCACGAGTATAAATATCAAGAATCAAAATTCATCACTAAACAATACCATCACACAAAATACAAATCAACCAAGGTGAAATAACATCATCTTTTTCAATAAAATAACATAAGAACCAATGTCGTCCATATGAACACATATTTCCCCAATACATTGGATAGATACACCTATTCAGAAGCTCATTTCTATGTCTTGTCACATCCTATAATCTCTTATACCTTCCCACATATAGTAATGTAATATAAATTAAAACATGATTCTTTGATACAACTTTGCTACATCCCCCAATCCATCACTATCTCATGTGGCCAAATTAGGTTTTTTATGGGACTTCATGCATTCCTACCCATATTCCATAGGTCATTGAATAGAAATGAGTGTGATATTTATATTGAGGATACCATACCCTCGGGTATGTAGTTATATAAAAGTGTAAAAATCAACATTAATACAGGTCCATCCCACTATGTGAAATCGGGTCATAGCCACATTGGAATCACTAGTGAGCTAGTCCAAATATGTTCACCTAGTTAACTAGGATTCCCTTATGCTCAATTATTTTCCACATGTAACAAATAACACCAATTTCACCAATACATGTCAAGAATTACATTGTAAACACTTTTTTTCATAACCAATTCTTTTACCATTTTACACACACAAAAAATGATTAGAAAAACAATTTTCAAAACCACTTGAAAAATTCATATAACCCAATATGTAAATTTCAAGAGAAGAACATAATACATTCAACAATTTCTCTAGGATAACCCTTTCCAAATCATCACAAAAGCTAATTTACCCTATTTAAAAACATGTTTCTCCTAATTTACACAAATAACTCATCACATTTAATGGGGAACAAAAAAAGTTTACATACCCAAAACAATTCATTTCCATTTGAAACCCCATTTTTACCACATTATCACTTTAAGTTCCATTGAAAACACAATTAAAACCCTTCACATAACCATACAAACAATTCCATGAAACACCACAATATAGAACATATAAAAAATATCCATTTTTCTCTATAAAATCAATTTTCACCACATAAAAATGACAAAATATATCCAAAACATAATTCACATTACACAATTTATCTATAAAACATGTTGAAATTAATTAAACAAAAAATCATATCATCTAAAAATGATAGGGAATGGAACCACCAACATTGGGTGAAGAAATTGCTTAAAAATATTGTGAAGCCCCATTTTTACCTCAACCACACCTCAAAGAAACCCCAAAAAGGAACGATTTACCCACAAACCACAATATAAAACCCTATCTAACATGAAAAACCCTAAAACAACTAACCTACCTACTGGAAAACCAAAAACCTGAAGAAGGAGAAACAAAACCCTACCTAGAGGGGAAGATGGTGCAGCTTCTGGGGTCATGGGGGGCCGGGGTCGTGGGGGGCCGGGGGTCACGTGGTCGCCGGGGTCGCCGGGGTCGCCCCGGTCGGGGTCGCGGGGTCGCCAGGGTCACGGGGGGCCGGGGTCGTGGGAGATGCGGGGGGTCGGGGTCACGGGGGAAGGAGGGTAGGGTGGGGGTAAGGGTCTGGTGTAAAAAAACAATGTTTCGCAGTGGTTTATTATAAACCGTTGCGAAACAACCGCCACTAAACATCGGTTTTGTTGTAGTGAATGTCAAACTATTTAACTAAGAGTTATATATAAATGATAAGGTTATTATAGTGACCTAATCCTATATAAAACCTAATGGTTGAGATGATTTAGACCCATAACCACCCAATCCTCCAAATAAATCCATTTTGAGCCATTATAAAGTGAAATTATTTAATTATAAAATAATATTTAATGCTTTTTCTAAAGTGACCCACAACTCTCTTATAAAAGGGTACATATCCTTCTATTAATTTTATACCTCCAAATCCTTTTGTCTCCTAAAAAAATATCCACCCAAAACCCCTCACATAATCCAAGATTCCTTACATTGATTAGAATGCCATCATATGGAGCCATTTTGATCAACTCCAAGGAAACACCCGATGAAGAGGTAATAATTTCACCACCCTCTTTCAAGTTCTTTTCATCATTCATTTCTTCTTTATTTATTGCTTCCAAAAAAATTAACTCCATTACCTCCTAAAGATTATGATGTTTATATAAATATGGTACACCCATATTCATTATTCTATCCATCCTCTAAATGATAAAGTCACCATACGTGCATACGTACGGCTTACTGTCTCAACGTCGTGGTGTAGTTTGTTATTAAAACACTTCATTATATGGATGTTTATAATTATTATTATAAATCATGTAAATGAAAAATATAATATTTTTATAATTCTATATATTTGATATAAAATTGAATTAAATATGATTTCACCATCAATATAATGATATTGTCGCTCGTGCGTACGTATGGATTGTTGTCTCCACGACGCGATGAGATTCATTCCTACGTTCACCATTCAACGATTATTATAAAAATATATATTATTAATAAGTATGTGATATATGACATAATAATTGTACTGGAGATATATGTATGTATGTATGTACTTTCATATGTTTTATTCACTTACTTCAGTCCATACGATATGAAAAGGGAAACAACTTTAATGCATACATACGGCCTAACATCTCCATAAATGATGCCTTATATTCCTTAAATAAATTTTTTCTAAATATTATTATTCTATATATATATATGATATATAAATCAAGGTTTATATTTTGGAAGTATTTAAATCATTATCTAATTGATATGATCAAGAATAAAAAGTTAAAACATGTATGATAAAGAAAGTGATTATTACCCAAAATGATAATTTAACATCGAAATCATTATTAAATGGGAAGCATAAAGTCATAAATGAATCATATATGATATAATAAATATGAATATGGTTTTGGTATAATTTAATAACATACAATTGTCATTATAAAAGCGGTTAAACGTACCCTTGATGAAGGAAAATTAAAAGGTAAGGGTTAATTTAACAATCTCTCTATTATCCGAGGTTGTTTTTATGTATTTATTTACTAGGAAATATTTATTTTCTATGTCCATGTTTCCTAAAATTGTATTCAAAGAGATTCATTAAATGTAATTTTTACTAAAATATCATTTTAATTGTTTTAAATATTTATTGTTATAAACCATTCTCAATAATGTTCGTGTTTTCAAAATGGTTTTAAGGATTTATTTATATTGATGAATGTTTTAAAATGATAATTCCTTTAAAAAGTATCCTAGTGGTATGAGACACTATGATTCAAAAAAATATTTTAAATTAATTCCTTGTTATGAATTTTAAATTATTTCCTAAAATAGGGATATTTCACTCAATGATTTTTCCTGATCATTTTCAACTATGTCAACGTCCTTTACGGGGTATTATTCTTGATCGAGGTTGATTTGTAATGATTCAAATCATCGATATTGTATTGAAGGTTTTGTGATATTTTTTACTATGGATTTTTAATTTTTATACAAATCATGGTTTATGGATAACTTGTTGACAATTTTTATGCTAGTTTTAATACGAATGTTTATGTAATGTTTAAACCTTTTCCTATGAGGAATGAATTGGACTTATTATGTGACGGGTGGAGCCCGCTATAGCTAATCTGTTCTCGGATGGTCTCATAAGCCAAAATATTGTTTTAGAATAAGGCCTTGACAAAATATTATTTTTAGTCTTGGCACAAGGACTTAACTATGTTGTTATGATGTCTAGCATTATGAATTCTATCATTAGGAAATTGGAAATTTGATATTTCATGTGATTATTCAACTAGTAAAATATCAAATTAAATAAATAAATGAATTTTTTTAATTTATATTGGCTATATAATGAAAAATTTTCTTTTTAAAAGTATTATGTTTTAGTCTTATAAATTACCTTAAATGGTTATGCTTATTTAAAAATGTTTCTACTATATTGATATCCTTATTAACCAATTTATCTCACCCCTTTCTATGTTTTATTTTTCCAAGGATGAAAATAAGTATATTATAACTGGCCTGTGGGGATAGTCTAAGGGAAATTAATGTGGTCAATGGAGACATTGTTGTTGTTTTTTTTCATTTAATAATGTAATGCAATGTTCATGTATGTTATCTATTTTCCAAGACAGCTAAACTAATCGGTCCTTCGGGACATGATTCTTTGTAATCATGCAAATGTATAAAAATAAAGCACCAACTCTAGGTAACTAGGGTCGGGTTATTACAAGAACCCACTTAACCGAAAAACCCATTATAACTGGTAAAAATTATAGAAAACCATCACTGCAAGGAGGATGAAGGTTAATAAATAATAAGAACACAATGATATTTAGATAAAAATAAAATATATATCAAATGTTTTATAGTTATGAACCTATAAAATAATGGTTTCTAATTTTTATTTGAAAACAAACAAAAAATTTCAAATATATCTATCTTTTCATATAAAATGATAAAAAATGATGTTCTTGAATTGAATAACTATCCTGTTGGTTTTTTCAGGTCAATATATATGAAACAAAAATACTTAATACTACAAATATTCATCCAATATGAGTAAAAAATATTGTGTTATATAGTGGTATACTTTTTACCTTTACCACCAATATATTTCTATCAAAACTAATAAAAATGATTAGAAAAATTATAATAGTATATGAAATTGCATTAAGACTATAGCTTACCACTATTTCCTAGATTTCCACAAATGGTGATGAAAAATAAATTCCATGGACTCATGGATACTTTCAAATGATAATTAACCTTCTCAAATGGAATTTAAATCATTGAAAATTACAATATTTTACTAGAAAATATGGAATAATTAAATAGTTAAAAGGTATTTTAAATACATAGTATCAAAATATAGGATTTTTAATAGAGATATTCTCTCTAACTAAGCACAAACATCCCAAACCAGCACCAGAATACACCTTCCCTTCATATTGGGGCCCCTCCAAGTCACTTATAGTGAATGTCCTAGTAACATGGAAAAGAGAAAACTTATAATCTATATAAAACTAAAATAATGGTTTTGTAATAAAAAATAAAAAACATTAATAGTGTCAAAACATTGTCAATCAACATTTTTCTGGGCCACAAAATTAATAGGATTTAGATTAGGGAATCATCTATTAATAATACCAGTATTTCTACTCCTAATCCACCATAATTTATTCAATTAGTGCTTATCATTACTTTAATTTCCATTTTCTATGACATCTACCTTAATTATCTCTATCTAGTTGTTTTCATTTTACCCCACCTCCCTCATATTTCAATCCATTAGTTTGAATAACAGTCTACAACAACACAACCTTAACCTCTTCTTTTCATGTCCCTAAAATACATCATGGAATATTTTATTATGTAAAATTACTTATCAAGAGAGATTATAAATATTATATCCTAATAACCATTATTATCCTAAACATCTATATTATCTCTATCAAGAATTAATTTGTTAAACTCATCAATATGAACATGAAAAGAACACTTCGGTGTCCTCTTAAAGGGGAAAAGACTGATTTTATTATAAAAAACACCAAGCTATCAAAAATCATCCCAGACCATCTTTAAACAAAACATATGATCTAGCCCATGGAAAGACATGAAGTGAATTTTTGATCCCCATGGGGTGGGTACACGTTCTTGGTATTCAACAACTTCCTTTGGGAATTAGTTATCCTACAAACAAAAGAACATATAAAATATATAAAAAGGAAATCATTCCATTACAATGTTAGTCAATGAATGTCAATGAATACGAGAAAAATATAGATTCCAATTAAAAATAAAATTGTACAATGTAGTCATGATAAAAGAACTATCATATCCATGTTACATGTAGGTAAAAATATGTCTTTTCACCACCAAATTTCACACCCCATTAACATGGATACCCACCACCACTATGTAGTTCAATTACTTTATTAGCATTAGAAAAAACAATATCTATAGACACCCAAATGTATGTGAAGGGTGTAATCAAAACATGCCTCCTAGGATGCTGGAAAGTGATCCATAAAGAACTTTTATAAAACAAACCATATATGGTCATTTAACAAAATCCAAGGCATGGAATATATTTTTACATAGTTGAATGTAAATCATTGAAATCCTCCATTTTGGAACAATTTTTAAAACATTCATTATCGAACCATCCTAAAATCACTTAAAAGTAACCCATTTCACAAAAACTGTATAAATAACCAATTCAAAAGGAATAAAAATGGAAAATAGTACTAGGGTAGGTTATATCTTGCTTAGCTAGCACTAAAAACGTTGAACTATTTGTGAAGGGTTATTTGGGATGAGATCAATTATAAATTACCTAATGTAAATCACAACATAAAAACAATATTTTTGGTTATTGTATATAACATATAATATGAACTAGTTTGTTTAAAAATGTTATTCGTGAAGGGTGGACCCTCCCATCACAAATACATATTTTCAAGGGGAGGTCTCATTCATCACAAATAAAATAAAATAAAATAAATAAAATAAAAATAAAAAATAATAATTTAATATTTATAAAAATAAAAAAACATTATAAAAAATTATAAAAAATTATTTAAATAAAGAAATATTTTAACTATATAAAATACTCACTATATATAAATATTTATATATTAATTAATAAAAAAGTGATAAAAAGTATTTACATTCAAATATTGATAAAAATAAATAATTAAATCACTATAGGGGAGGGGTCATCTAGAGGTGGTGGTGGATGGAACTCTATCCCAAATCAATGAGTCAGATTTCATATGTACAACATCATCTAATAATGTTTCTACACTTTCCATTAAACGATCTCCTCAGTATAATGATGCTACTATCGACGGAGCTCCTCCTACTCCCTACACATGGTCCCTATAAGGTTATCCTTAGAATGTAGCTAAACATTATAATGTGTAGAAAATGAATATGACTATACATTAGATCCACTCATGCTAGAAACTTACATCACATAAGTACTATAATAGCTCCAAGGTGCCAATAAATCGTTGATACCAACAACTCGGCCTTTTTCAAATGCATAATGAGTCTTCTGCATCCATGCTGTGTCACAAAATGATACTATTGTATTGGTCTGAACCTCTGTCTTGATATAACTCTCATCATGTGGCTGAAAATTCACAACCTCACATGACACATTCAACTTTAATTTAAAAGTAAAATAGGTAAAATATAGTTTTCCTTTATCATTAAAACTCAAATAAATATACTGTCCAGAATATGCCACTCGCATCCAACTGTATTTTTAAAGGGACCATATCATTATATATCCTCTTATAAACATCGAACATCATAATATCAAGGTTTTTTAACACCTATATCTGTAAAAAATAGCTCATGTTTTATTTTTTAAAAAAATTAATAAATGTTTTTACCATATTTCATCGATGAATAATGAATGTACGACTACCATCTCGATGTGTTATCTCAATACTCCACTGATCCTATCCACCTAATAATGATATTATCTAACAAGTGTCTCTCATCTGGTATGAAAATAATCTCTCCCTAACTTTAGATGATATGTAAACTGGTTAGTAAGAATAATAAGGCTGATCAAATTTTTTTTTCACACTTTCTGTATGGATGCCCTCCTCACATTGTGAAATACATCGTGGAAAAAATCATGCATATATACCCACCATGACTCCCAAATAGAGACCCACAAGCTATCATCTATGGGATACCATTAATCATTCAAATAATTAATTATACCAAGTTACAATTTTAATAAATTTAAATATTACAATTATTTATTTATATAGCACATAATAATAAAAAAATTGTTGTCGAACATGAATGGGAATCTGATCCCATATAACCCATGCTCCAAAATTAAAACTCTGCAATATAGCACTCCCTTATCCAATAGATATATGAAAAAATTAATGAAAAAACAAAAAAAATAATAAAAAATTTGTATATAAATAAATTAATAAAAATTAATAAAAAAATAAATTAACTAACTAAACAACCATATACATGTGTGGATCAAAATCAAATAGTGGAAGTATCACAAGATAGTGTTGGTAATCTTCAATCCAGTAAGACCATGACCTCTCTAAGTTGTAAATTAACCACCAACAGTAAGTGGGTCAGATGATGTAGCATAATGCTCGTCGCAATGTATTGAAGCCTCCTCCAACTAATGAAATAGATCATAAAAATACATGTTTTCCATTTGAGAACATATATAAATTAAAAAAAATAGTTTAAAATAATTATTTTATTGTTATATAATATATAAGTCTATAACCATCATTTAATAGTGTCAATATCCATCTCCAAACTCATCTTTATATATGATGGTATCAATATATCCATACTCATCCGGATTATCATCAATTTCAATATATGTTTCTTTATCATCAAATATTATTATTTCAAAATCATTTGTTACATCAATAACAAAATCAACAACATCAACTGATAATTTTGGGGATCCATAATCAGTAGTTGTGTCTCTTTATGGAAAATATGGATTTGGAGTATACTCTGAAAAATATAAATTCCTTTCACTTAAATGGAACCATAATCAATTTGGATAAACAAATATTCATTAGATTTTATTATTACTATGCTCCACATTTAACATAACAATCATTAAACAATACAATAATTTGCATAATGAATTTGATGTTCCTAGTGAGATAATAAAAATGGATCTTTTACAATAATAAATCATTTTTGTTTAATATATATGATTCCATGGTGTGGATGGAAATTCAATCCTCTATCATTCTTCAACCAATGACATTTATAAATCATTAAATATTTTAGTCCCATATAACAGAAATCAATTATTTCATCCATCATGCAATAAAATTCAACTTCACTTTATCTATGACGAGATCCTCTCAGGAAAACCCTGTTATTAAATATTTTTTTATTCCCTATATACATTTATATGAAATGATTAACCATTCATAAAATATGAAATATAAAATTTAACAAATTTTTATGGTGGGGTACCCAATACACACAATTTATTATATATTTTATCAGTATGTTTAGTTAAATGAAAATTTGAATGGTGATTATCAATATGAAATGTAATAAATTGATTTTATATCTTAAACAACAAAATTTTTACCTTACTAGTTTTTGAAACTATTATGAAAAATAATTTTTCAGATGTTAATCTAGTGAAATAGTTGTAATTTATGGAAAAATGTTACTTGGCATGATTATCATATAATCTACAAATGACATAATAATAATTTTCTTGAAAAAACTATAAAATAATTTATATGATCACACATCGTAAAAATGGTTTCATTTCTTCACATTTTAGTAGAACATATGTTTTATCCCTATCATGTTCATCATATTAAATTCATCGGTCATTAACTCCACTATAACACCCCGATATTTTGTGAATTCATTTTTAAAAATTAATTTAATCTTTTTGATATTTTGGATGTCATGGAATGTTAAAAATAATTAATTTCATATTAAAGAAATATGTTTGGATAGTGTTATATTAAACACCACATTAATTATGAATTACATGAAATATAAACACTATATTTATCTACACAGAAAATGGAGGTTATCTTGTGTTACATGAAATAAATAATTTCCTCATTGTCTTGTGTAACATGCATGAAAGCATTTTAATAAACAACATTATATTATTAAGATATTAGTAATTAATATATTATAACATAAACTATCCTTATAGTTAGGGGTTATTAAAATTATTAACTAACATAATAAATCATATGATTTGCCCAAATATTATATGAATTCATTAGTTGGACTAAATGTAGTAACCAATTGAATATAAATGGAATATTTTTATAGAAAACAATTTTTATGATCACAATGGTATTATATATATATTAATTAAATTAACTACCATTAGAGAATGACATTAATTTAATATATATGTTATATTTTCAATAATTGTTTTTGATAATAATTCAAAAAAATTGATAATCATTTAATAAGAACAAACCTAATTTTACACATAACAAATATATTTTTATTTATGTACTTTTAATTCCCTTTAACGGAGAACATATTTTAAATATAATTTTTTAAAATTATAAAATTTTTATATGTTAAAAATAATTGTTTAATGAGAATCATAAAAATTATGATAGGGTGAATTTTTTTTGTGACCATTCATTTTTTATAATATAGTGACAAGTAAAGATATTTAACACAAAAATATTTTTTCATATAATTTATTTATAAGGATAAATTATATTTTTAAATTATTTTAATGTTTATTTAGAACATATCATTATCAATTTATCCAATTGATGTCATCGTAATTAATTTCCCATTGAAATTTGAAATAAAAACATAGTAGTTTGATGAACTTTTTTCTTTAAAAACATGTTTTTCATCTTGTCTCTATAATTAAATTTTAATAAAATTGTTCCTTTTATGTTATTTAAATTTGGGAAAATGGATTCATTATTTTTAATCAATAAATATTATAATTTCTTAAAAGTTAAACATAGTTTGTTTACCAAAAATATTAGTGAAGGTAATTAAAATTTATTACAATGATAAATAAAAAAATCATAAAAAAGTTCCAAACCATAATATTAAGGCATAATATTACATATAAACTTATCCAAAAGAATTTTTATGAAAATAATCCAACCATATACTCTCTTTTATCTATAAATAACCATTATTTTAACCATATTAAATAATTAAATGTAAGTGGGGTTTCCCTTTTCCAAAACATTACAGGAGTTACACTCCTCTTTCACTATAAAAGACCTCCCCACCTCCCACTTTATCACTCATCTCAAGCTACGTATGTAATAAAAAAACATCCCAAATAACTCTCCAACATCACTCCCTTATTCCAGGAAGCCTATCTTTTGGAACAAATCTATCTAAGGAAAACGTTTGGTGAAAACCCAAAGGAGTTACCTGATTACGAGATCACATAATTCCTCAAGATCGTATATTTTATTTCTCCACCCCCTAATATCTACTTATATTATTATTATATTAAAACTGTATTATCCTAAATATACTTATATTTCTTTATATTATTTTTTATATCTATACTTAATAACACCTCCATCCAATGGGTAATGAACATACCATTCGTGTGTGATGAACTACCGCCTTGGGAAATGACAATTATACATTTATCATTTCCAGCATTTCAATGTTTGGAATTGTGATGGAAACTATATTTATATATTATAAATATGATATATAATTTTTTTTTATTTAATTATTTTATAAAAAATTATATTAATCTTTTAATCTTGTGTAGATATGATATTTTCTTTTGAGGAAGTGTGGAAAACTGCCCACTCAAAGTGATGTGATTCATTCGCAAACTACATGGAAAATATTAAGAATATGTTTAGTGAAATTTTATTATATAAATGATATAATAATTATGAATTAATAATTATATATTAATAATTATATTTCATTTACTCAATTACTTCTATCACGATAATAAAACATAAATAGTGTTCTTTTGTACGTACAACCTATTTTCTCCATGAACGATGTATTCCATTTCATAGTTATATATCAGTCATATTATAATAATTTACATAAAATTAATATTAATCTTTCATGATTTAAATAATCTAATTCAAAATATAATTATAACCACCAATGATATAAGGAATTGATACACATGCGATGAATAATGCAGATATTACCAACAGTGAAATCTAAACATAGAATTGTTAAAAAGTAGATAATAAAAGGTCATTATAAAACCATATATGGTATTATATATAATAATATTCATACATAAAATATTTATAATAATATCAAATTTATTATACAGGAATATTGTACATGTACAAAGAGATTCAAGAGTCATGGTTATGGAATTTCATCTCACTCATTATTTTTGTGATATACATGCCTTATTCAATACTCATTTATTTTTTGTGATGTATATACTTCCCACGAATGTATTATATGCATCTTATAGTTAAATATAAGGGTATTTACATAACTATATTATTATTTTTCTATCATTTAGTTAATGTTTCAAATATCACCAAATTCGTAAATCTATTTTGTCTCAATTTTCCATCATTGAGACGCATGCCATGTTATACACCTATAATATTATATGTGGCATATAAAATAAATTTTAAATGTTATATAATAAATATTATTATTTTTCAGGATATTTTAAGAACTAGTTAATTTAATATCACTATATGGAGAGTATGATTCAATGTTACAATCCCATAAGAGATTTTTGAAAAAAATTCATCATTTATCAAGATTTTTTATGATCACCTTTTTATTAGTGAAATAATATGATCCATATTTCAGGACAATCCATTAATTTTATTATCCTATTTTTATTTTTTATATACTCATTTATTAGTACAAATTTTTCATTATTTTGCACAAAAGATAATTAATAATGTTTTTATGAAAACATGGCCACACTAATCTCTTTGGTTAGAAATTTATATTCCTTCAATACCATGACTTCCAAAAAATGATTCCATGAATATTATACTAATATAATATGATAATTAAGGGAGATTTTTACCAATTTATTTTATTAACAATGATCACAATGGAATATTTTTTTAAATTTCTGAATATGGAATCTTTCAAACCAATTATTGTGAAAAAGAAATATTCATTTTACCTCACAAGACATGTATTGATCAACCCACTATAATAATGTTGATGCTTCCATTTCAGGATTAAGAGGTTAATTTTTTATAATATATTTCTAAAATATATTTTAAATGAAATTATTTTCAAATTTATTTCATGATTTATTTATATTTTCTTAAATTATTTTCATGTAAATTTGTTTTTAAATGATTTTCCGTTTTATGAAGACGGTTTTAATGGTAATAGATAAATACCTCATGATTTTTTTGTAAAGATCGTTCAAAATTATTTTTCATCTGATATAACTTACATTGATATTACTCATGGATTTATAGGAACTTATTCAGTGTTTCCATTTATACTTATTCTATAAATGGTTTATTCTTGATGTTATGTTTTTTATAAAACTCGTTTCTCTTTCATGGGATATATGTTTATTAGTTTCATGGGTTATAAGTTTGGTGAAATGATTCTGAAACTTGTTTCTTTTTACAGAGGTTATGATCTGATTACGTAGCTATGACACCTATTTCATTTCATGGGTTATGATATGACTATTTAGTATTTTTTTGAACATATAAATATGATTTTATTATGAGATTGGTGGGACCAATATCACCCTCCAATGCATTAGATAAATAATTATATCTCATGAGATAGACTTAGTTGGTCTTGGAATTCATCCTTGACTTCATATATGGAAATGAATTTGATTAGTGATTATAAAGATTGTAAGAGGAGTGATTTCATTCTCATAATATGTCCATGGGAGTGAACCATGACTACCAAAATTGTATAGAGAGTGGACTCATGCTACTAATATTGCCTTAGAAGTGATACCTTAGATAATATTGAAATTATGTTATATAATTAAGTTATTGACCCAATTCCACATCTTATTATTATTTTATGATTTCATGTATTATGTTATTAATTTCGATAGTATTCATGTCTTATGAAATACGCGTCATTATTCCATGATTCATGTTTATGATCATTGATTTTCATAGTATGATATTCCATTGTTGTGATAATATTATCATACCCTTACAACCATGTTATGATTTTATATCTCTTTTTATTACCCTTATTAAATATTCGAGATCAACCCTTTCTTATTTTTTATAGGATATAAATAATGGTTTAAATTAGGGGTAATAAATGTGGAACACATTTATGGGTGATATTTATGTATTTCAAAAAATTTGGAAAATGATTTCCATTTTCAAAAGTAACTAAACAAATATGGTATTAAGGAATATTTTTTATAATATTTTATATAATCTTCCATTGTAATGTTATGTATATGTACGTTAAAGAATAGTTTCTATAGTTGGTATAAGGTAAAGGTTTATCTATCATCTGGAGAATGTGATGATGAAACCATAGTGATAACTATAAGGACAAGTCTAACGATACATAAACATATAGTGTGTGTTTTCATAGAAATAAATCCATTTATGGATACTAATAGTAGATGAGTCACTTGAATTGATGTACCTAGGGGTAAAAACTCTGAAAAGTGTTCATGGGCCATAGTCGGGGTAATCTAGTTCTGGACAACTAGCCTTATTACTCACACGATTTGAAACTCCTGGGGTATATTCTTTAGAAATTCACAAATGGTTTACAATCAATTATAAAAAAAATTAACATAATATTGATATTAATTGACTAGGATAATATGAAGGATCCATTCAATAAAATTTATTTTCCCTGATTTAAACATCCAATAAGTAATTTTTAATGATTATGTGGTTTTCTATTATGATATGTGTTTCTCGCCTAGAGATTTCGTGTTTTAGTCAATGAAGAAAACTAGATGGGAGATGGTTAAAATATAATGATTTAGATTTGTAAAGTATGAGATCTATGAAAATATATTTCCCATGTGGAAATATCATGACGATAATCCGGATGGTTATATGATTATATGTTATACTTTTCAAGTTAACGAAATTGAAAACAACAGGTGAATGGTATGTTATGTTATTCATCTATTATTTAAACTAATAATAGAAAGCATGATTATAATGAGGTTGAGGAACCTTATGAAATTATCCATATTTCATATTCTGGGAAATATATATTACTGAATAAGTTGACAATGCCTAAGAAATGGTTTTAAAAAATGTTGGATAAATGAAGTACTTATGTTTTGGAATTTAAATATTATGTTAAATGAATCATTAAATACATATGTATTTTAATTAAAAGTTTAAATTAATAATATAAAATGATATGTTTAATGGTTATTAAGACTTATGAATGAGATATTTGGATTGAAGGATGGTAAAAGATAATGTAATCAAGATGATGAGAAAATTGTGATATTATTAAATAAAGAGATTTTGTATTTGGATAATGTAAATAAAGAGTATTTATTACCCTAAATATGATTATTTATGGGTTTAAGAAGTTGTAAAAGTGATCATCTATGATGTTTACATCTTATTAGATTAACAGAATATATATTGTAACCTTTAAAATATTGAAGCATTCATTTTTTTCAAAAGTATTTATAGTAATTTAGGTTATTACCACGATTCATGAAAAAACATGATGAGGTTATTAACATGTTTAGAATATGAGAAAAAAAAGCTACATCGTGAAATATAGTGGATCAATGTTTAGTGGAGTTTTTTGGAATTCCCTCTAACATTTGTATTTTCATCATTCAGAAGGCATATATGTTTCCCCATTTATGGAAATTTTATGTTATCCTTCTACTAACATTGTTCTCGGTCACTCTATATAATAAAATGAAGGCTATATTTTCATTACATTTCCATGTTTTAACATTCCACATATTCCACCCATGTGAACAATGTTAGATGCTACTTTTTTTAACTATAATGTTTTGAACATACTTTTTTAAAAAGAAGATTTAATAATTATTTTATGATGTCAGTTTCTATGAATGAAACATTCAAGTGTTAAACCATCGATAACCCTAAATATTTTCTATTGAGAAATTTATTTTATATGGGATATATTGTAACAACCTCATATTTTTTGAATTATTAATTTCAATTAAATTTTTTGATATTTTTCTTTTCACTACATTAAAGGAAAATTAGTTTATTTTAATGAATAATTATTTTATTCCTTTTTAAACAAACCCATGTTAATCATGAACTAACAAAAATATTAAGGTTATCTTTCTCTACCTGGAACACTACAGGAATCTTGCATTATTATCAATAATGACTTTCATCAATTGCATGTGTAACATGCAAGATCGAGTTTTACCGAACAAAAATATACTATTAAAATATTATTATTTAATATATTAAGAAATAACCTATACTTTTTGTTAGAAGATATTAATATTATTAACTAACTTATGAAAACCTAATGTCTATAGAAATATAAAATATATTCATTAGTTACAATGCATATAAGAACCAATTGATTATACATGATATATTTTTACAGGAAACTAATTTTAGACACAGAAAGTTGTTTTATCAAAATAAATTAAATTCAATAAACTAATAGAATTATATTGATGAAATATATATTTTATATTTACAATAAAATAATTTTTATATTCATTAATTAAATTTTATAAGAATAAGATAATAACAAACCAAATTTTACACATAAAATCTAGATTATTATTAAGGTACTTTTCACTCCATTTGATGGAGAACTTATGTGTAATATAAATTTTAGAATTTCTAAAATTTTATATTTCAAAATAAAATGTATTTATTTTTGAAACATTAATATTAATCAATGTTTATTTTTTGGTATTTTGGATGATGATTCATTTTTTAATGAATAGTTAAAAATAAAATAATTTATCTCAAAAATAAATTTTATTCTATTCCATTTTTAAAGATATATTATAATTTTAACTGCTTTTATTGTTTAATTACCTCTAAGTTTTATCAATTTATCTAGTATATTTTATTTTATTCAATTTTGAAAATATTTTTTTTATAAAAACCTTTAAAACCATTAAACCTTACTACCTTAAAAACTCGCTTTGTCGTTACCTAAGTGAGATTAAATTTAAATAAAATGTTCCAACTTCTGTGATTTTAAATTGTATAAAGGATTTACAAATTTGGAATTATAATAATTTATAATTTATAATTATCTAAAAATAGATTTTTTTACCAAAATGATTAGTGATAATATTAATAATTAATTACAATCATTAGGATTAAATTAAGCATAACAATGGAATAAGCCCTAAACATAAGGCCTAATATGAGCTTGTAAAGTTTCCCAAATCAATTTTATGGACATATATAGACAATATACTTAATTATATATACATTGAACCATTACTGAATAAAATTTTATTACAAAAAGTTGGTGGGGTTTCCCATTACCCAAATTTTACTAGAGCGCCACACCTCCTCCACTATAAAAAGGCCTCCTCTCCTCCAACATCCTCACACCACTAAATCCCTTTATGATCTCCCAAAACCTGGAAATATATCTCCAAAAAATCACTCCCTTACACTTTTATGCCTCCCATTGGGTATAAATCCATCCAAATAAGTAGTTTGGTGCAAACCAAAATGAGCTATATGATTAAGATGTAACGTCTTTCCCCAATTACATTTATTTTATTTTATATCTCAACCCCATAAAATATATTTATTTAAATAATATATTATAAAACTAGTATCCACAATATATTATGATTTTGTTATTTTATGGGATCAACTGACACTTAAACAAACCTCTGCCTCATGGGGAATAAACCGACCATTCTGGAACAGAGAACTACCGCCTCTCCTAACAATGATTGTTCATTTTTACATTTCCACCCTTCTAGTTTTGGAATTATGACAGAAATTTTTTTAGATATGATTTAGATAATATATAAAATGTATTTATTTATTTTATTTATTTTATTACAAAGTCTTTTAATCTTTCCATCTTATTTAAATAGGAGAATTTTGTTTGGGGAATTGTGGACTACCGCCCCATAAAAGTAATGTGATTTGTTCACACACTACATAGAATTTATTTAGAATGTTTTTAGTGAAATTTTTTGATATATATGATATAATGATTCCAGTATAATTGTATATATATATAACTGTATGTCATTGACTCTATTTCTTTCAATAACACAATAAAACGGAAACCTCATTCCTATGTACGTATGACCAACCCTCTCCATGAAAAATGTATTCTTTTAAATTCTTATATATCCTACAAATTATTATAATTCAAATATAAATAATACTAATAAATCAGGGTTTACATTCTGTAAATAATTATATTAGTATAATGACCAAATATATAACAAATTAATACACATGCAAAGAACAAAGTAGATTTTACCTGAAGTAAAACCTTAATATACAATTTTTCACAAGACGGTAATATGAGGTTATAATGGAACCATATATGGTTTTTGATATAATAATATTCTTATGTAATATATTTATAATAAAAATTCATAAAGTATACAGTAATATTGTATGTGAATGAAGAGGTTAAAGACACTTGTTATAATAACTTCATCCCTCTATATATTTCCATGAGATACATACAATATTCACCACTCAATTATTTTTTGTTGTTAATTTTATAATAATTAATGTATTATATGTCTCTTGTAAGTTGATATATTGGTATTTACTAAACCATTATATTATCTTTATATCTTGGGGTTTATGTTTCAAAAGATACTAGAACACAAAATTAATTTTATCTAAACTTTTTATCATTATACACATGTCATGTTATAAACCTATATTTATATATGAGGTGTATAAACTAACATTGAAATTTTATATCATAAATATATTTCTATTCATGATATTTTAGGCTTCATTTAATTTTATATTCCTACTTGTTGAGTATGATTCGAAATTACCATGCTCTAAGAGTTTATTGAAACGATCTCACTGTTTATCAATATTATTTATGATCAGGTTTTTATTGATGAAATAATATTATCTATCTATCCTGCAAACCAATGAATTTTCTTCTCCTCTATTTTATCTAGATATTTTCATTTATTAGTACCATTTTTCATTCTTTTTTACTTAAGATAATTATAAAAATGTTTTTAATAAAATATGACCTTACCTCTCTCTTCAATAAGAAATGGGTGTTCCTTCAAAACCATGCTTTAGAAAGAGGGGTTATAAGAATACAATACTAATATCATATGATAATTAAAAGAAATTTTTAAACATCTATTTTATTTTACCATTGTATTCAATGGAATATTCTTGTCTCTTTCTGATCAAGTCATTTTTCTAACCTTTTATCTTGAAAAAGTTATATTCTTTTTACCTTATTTGATAGGTATCAATTTACCCACATACATTTCATTGATGTTTCCATTTCATGTTTAAAAGGTTATTTTTGTAAGAAAAATATTTTTAATATAAATTATAAAATTAATGGTTTTAAAATAGTTTTTAATATTTCAATTTAACCTTTCATAATATTTTTCAAAGAAATTGGTTTTCAAAATGATTTACGTTTTTAGAAGCATTTTTCAAAGGGGAAAGGATAATTTCATCATTAACTGTGTTTTAAAGCCCTTTAAAATTTATTTCCCATATAGGATGACATCTATTTACATTACTCATTCATTTATTCGAAATTATGTAAAGGTCCCATTAATATTATTTATATAATTTTTGTATTCTTTATTTCATAGTCTTTATGAATCCAGGTTCCCTTTTACAGGTTGTATGATTATGAATTCCATGGGTTTTTATTTTTATGAAACGATTATGAAACTTATATGATTTTACATTGGTTATGATATTATTACATAGTCATTACCCACATTTCATTTCATAGGTTATGATATAATTCTTTTTATTTTTTTTGCATATGTGTGTATGATTTCATTATGAGAGTGGTGTAATCAACATCTCACACCATTGAATTGGGTAATGAATTATATTTCATGAGGTAGAATAAAATGATCATGGGACTAAACCTTAAATTCTAGGATAGACAATGAAATGAATCATGACTACCAAGATGGTATGAGGAGAGATCTCATGAAACTAATATGGTCTTCGGATTGAACCATGACTACCAATATGGTATGGGGTGAGAACCAATGCTACTACATTGGTAATGGTAGTGATGTCGTGACTACTATGGAAATAATATTATATGCTCATGTGTTAACCAAAATTTAATGTCTCATTCCACTGAATGGTTCCCGGATATATGTTCTTCATTTTCTTTATAATTCATGTCTTATGAACTGCTAATATTTTTTTCATGATACGTGATTTTAATTTTTAAATGCAGGGTATGATATTATATTATTGTGATTATCTTCTCAAGTCTTTTTTATCATGTTACGATTATTTATCTGTTTGTTTCCCCATCCCTAAGAATACGATCACACACCATTCTAATGTTTTCTTTTCCCAAGGTTAGAAATAATGGTTTCAGTTAGGGGTACTAAAATGGTTAAATCATTTTGGGATATGTTAATGATATTTAACCTAATTAGTAGAATGTGTTCTAGGTTTCCAAGGACACTAAACTAATACATCCTCTGTGAATATTTTTTTATAATGTTTTATATATTATTAAAGGGTAATGTAATGTATTTTTAAATTATTATAGGGATTTTATATAAACTGAAAAAATAAGGTTGATTAAAAACTAAAAATTGATTTTCCATTTCATCATAAAAGGTTTCCTCATTTCAAGCCATCCTGTTATGTTTTGAGGGATATTTAGGTTGAAAATAACGAGAAAATAATAAACAAACTTCCTCCTACAAATAAGATTCCATATTTGATCCTTGAATTTTTGTTTGTTATATACGTTTTTATGTAATTTCTGCATGTATCTCTTAAATGGGTCCATCTATCAAAACTCTGTTGAACCTCCAAATTTTTCAGCATGTATAAATTGTTATAAAAAAGTTCCATTTAATTAATGAAATATGGAGGGAATATATTTTTCAAATTAAAAAAAAATTAAAACAACATCATCTTACAGTCTAATTTTTGAATCATAGTCTTCTATTGTCACTAAAATGTTGAAGAAAAATGTAATATTTCTATTAGTGAATCAAAAATTAAAGAATTAAATAAAACTATAAATCCAATATGTTGAAGTTTTCCAATAATAACATGACATTAAAACTTTTTAATCATGTAATATGACCATTTATGACATATCTAGAAAAATTGGAAAATATCCATTTGGAACCCTCATATATACAATCCACTAGAAAAATAACATTCTTTTCATTTAAAAAAATATTAGAATATTTTGGATACATTAAATTCCATGATATATAAATTTAAAAAAGTTTTTATTCTGGTCACCAATAAATATGTGAAAATTTTAATCATGCCTTAACATTATCATTGGTCATACCAACTATGTATAAAACTATAGAAAATATAATATAATAAAAAATTTCAAAGTATTTATGATATCAAACATGTGACAAACTATAAAATCTGACCAATATGGAATATCCCAAAAAATTCATCATTTTATACAATCACGTTCTTTACCAAATCCAACTATTATTTCATGGTTTATAATTGGCCCAAAGTTAATAGGTGCTAATGTATAGAAAATGGATTTTAACTCAATAAAATAAATATTTGATAGAGTTAAATTTCGTTCAATTGTACCTTTTCTAAAGAGAAATTTTTTCCTCCCAAAATGATGATTTGTACAATGTAATATTACATGATAGTTGAAGAAACATTGATTTCTTACATTGATGATCATAAATGATTTGATTTCTGTATTAGGGTTTGTAAATGATTTTTAGAAAATGTGTACTCCAACCAGATAACGTGTCATACACTCAGAAGTCACTAATTGTCCACATCAATGGAGATTTCATTAAGAATTTTTTTTTCAAACAACATCATATGTTCTGACTCCATTACTCCATAATATATTCAACTCATCAATCATGGTTTCAAATGAACAAAGATATTATTTTATGGATGTCATAGATTTCATATGCTCAAAAAGATATGTGGAAAATTCATTAATAACCAAGAGGGTAAATTAAATGGAGTTACAATTTTAGGCTACGAAAAATATTGACAACCTTATGAACCAAATGTGGAGAAACTATTAGTAGAAATATCCAATGAAAATTTTAGAGCTTCAAAATAAAAATATAGATGTACTTGGACAAAATGTTTCCTTCAATCACTATCAGTAGGATTATTTAAGCTTTTACCAATTGAAATGTTGATTTTGTGTCATGAAATCAATGACATTGTGCTCTTAGTCATAAATAAACGTTTCAATTTGGGTTTAAGAGGGAAATACCTAAATTATTTCATAAGAATCAATCAAGACATCCCAAGTTGAGATTTGTCATACCTTTATTGTCCACATATAAGATAAATAACTAATTTAACATTTCATAGTAATAAAATATTCAAAAATTAGATCAAGCATGAATCTTCAAATAATGAAGACAAAAATTATTAACAAGTATCTCTATCTCATATAAATTTTTTGGAAACACATTTCCTTTAGGTAACAATTCTTTAACCGAAGAAAATTTCTGATCAAAAAAGCTATTTTACATTCCATTATATAATTTAATGGCCATAAATTTTCCAACCGCTTCAAATTTTCATAACATTAATATGGTATATATGTTATAATTAGAACACATCAATAACACCTATATTTAGGAATGTGTTACCTTAGGTGTTAAAACACATCTTCTCGAGTTTAATTAGGTTGAAAAGATAGTTCATCCATATCATGTACATTATTTTCAAACTGATATAGATCCAGACCAATATTATTAGTAACTTCTCTCGAAATAAATTCACCATGTTGATGGAAAAAATTATAACATTTTCTAAAACCAAAAAGAAATAGATGAATACCAATGTTTCTAAATGTTTCAAACCTCCTCATAATATAATTCTTACATGGAAAAATAATTTTCCCTTATAAAACTGGTAATTCTTTTTATGATGAAAATAATGAAATGGGTTCATAAACCTCAATATTTACATGATTTATACTAGAAATATTTGGATTCATGTGATGATTAATCCTTCCTTGATCATTTCATAAAGACCGTTATCGACTTCCTTGCTCCATATTTCTATAAAAAATAAAAAAATAAAAAACAATTTTTATGCTTAATTTGATATATGAAAATGATGAATAAAAAAGATGAGAAATTTAACATTTATAATTTAATAGTAAATATTGTAAATTTTATCTATTAATATCTTCTTTTTACTATTTACCAATGATTTTAACTAATTAAAATTACTTTTTTCTAATTATTGTGATTTCATGTTCATTTTTACAATTCTTAACAAATTACAGGTAATTTTAACTAATTGTTTCTTATTAATACTAATTTTTAATAAATATCATGATTAAATATTAATAGTTATTAATTTATCACAAATTTTTACTATTTCTTCACAATGTTTTACTCATTAAAATTTAATATTTTGAATTTATAATAACTATTGATTGTACACCATTATATTATCATGTTTTTGCACCTATCATCGATGCATTCCCCCTCCTCCTATTACTAATTCCATCGATGCATCTAACCTACATGCAATAGATTTGAAGACCTAATGATAAATATGGAAATGGTTTGCAAATATTCTTCATTTATAATATCTTAGAGAATTGAAATTCTATGATTTACAATAACAGTTTGTATATCACCTTTTAAAATACTGATCTGATGAAACTAATTTATTCCAACCATTTCAAAAAAATCATCATTCCAATATATGTTAACCATTTCATATCATCAATTAATCTCCTCCTCCTCCTAATACTACTTCTATTGATGTATTAATTTCTATTTTCTCAGGTTATGGTGATGTATTGAATAATTTGGACAAGGATGACACAAATTGGTCATTTTAAACCACCAGAAGATTGGAAATTCTATAATTTACAATAAATGTTAAAATCATTGATTTTACCATCTTAAGGAGATAAAAAAAAATTTATACAAACAATGTCCAAATTTTTCATTGCACCAATTTCTGTCAACCTTTTCCTTTCATCAATGCATCTTCTCCTCTTTATACAACTACATATATCATCGATGTGTCACATCCAACATGCCATGGTTCCAGTGAAAAAATTCCAAAATTAGATAGTTTTGTCTTAAATTGGCCTTTTCTAATAACCTGATGATTGTAAATTCTATGATAAACATGTTATTTTCAATTTATAACATATTTTTTACTTTATATTAAATTATTCAAAACATTAATAGTAATTAGTTCTAAATATATATAATTAAAACTAATTTATGATACTTTTTATTATTATTTAATACAATGTAATAAAATATATTATAAAATACTAAAATGGTGTAAATTATATATTTAACAATCTACAGAAGGTGACACCAATTTATGTTGAACATGTCAAAAATTTTCATTGAACTAATTTATACAAACGATGCCAAATTTGTCAATTATCATCACTTGTAAATTGATTGCCAATTTTATTTACAATATTTAGGTAAATTATATTATAAAAACCATTCATTATAGAGTAACAATAATTATCAATAATTTATAAAAATTAATGATATTAAAAAATTATTTTTAATAATTATTACCAATATTTAATAATTATAGATATTTAACCTTAATTTTTACAAATTACAAAAAATATTATTAATTATAATGTGTTACCACTACTATTTACTAATATTTACAAATCATGGATATTGTTAATAACCATTAGTCATTGCCAATATTGTTTTTACAAATTTAGTATAATTACTATTAGTTTATATTAATTTTCAATAATTGTTGTGTTTTGATGACAATTTTTACTAATTACAACTTATTTTAAACAATTTATGTTAATTATTAATAATTTCCACAAATCACTCCTAATCATTAATAATTTTTACTAATAATCACTAATTTTACTAATATTTAGTCATTACTAATCATTTCAATTGATGTTTTCTAACAAAAAATTAATTTTCATAATGTGTACTAATTATTATGTTTTTTCAATAATATTTACTATTATTCTCTTAATTTTACATACATATAATAATTATAACAAATTGCCATTAATTTTTACTATTTTTTATTATTTTTACCCATTAATTACAAATTTTCACAAATTTTTATTAGATAATTATTAATTTTTACAAATTTTTACAAATTTATATTATTTAATATTATTTCTTTTTAATTTATAGTAATTGATAATAAAATATAATAAAATATAATATTTTATATAAATTTGTTGCAAATTCTACCAATTTTTTAATTACTATTTATTTATGACAATTTTGTACGAATGTATACATTTAAATTCTTAATTGCAACTAATGAGTGCTGATTTTTATTAGTTTACTACTAATTTGTATAATTTATTATTATCTTCTATTGGTAAATATTTTTTAGTTAATTTATATTAAATTATAATAATTTATGCTATTCAATTTTAATTTATTACAATTTCTATAAATTTAATAATTTTTTTTATTTATAATAATTTCATATGAATATAAACCAATTGTTACTAATTTCTAGTAATTAGTACTTATTCTTATTCATTTATAACAATTTATTTCCAATATTTACCAATTTATTCTAATTTATTAATAATTTTTATAATTTAATACAATCTTCTATTAGTAAATATTTTTTTAAAATTTATAATAATTTATAATAATTCATACTATTTTATATAAATTTATTTTAAATTCTATAAATTTATAAATTCTAATTAAATAATGACAATTTTTTATTAATTTATAAAATTTATTACAGATTACCAGTAGTGACTAACTATGTTATTTAGTTTATATCAATTAATAACAAATTCTTTCTAAATTATATTAGTTTATTAATAATTTTCACAATTTATTATTAATTCGTATAAGATAATAATATTTTTAATAATTCACCATAATTTATAATAATTTATTTTATTTTAAATCTATTTATTTTAATTTCGATCAATTTATTATTTTTTATTAATTTACAATACTGTTTTCACTAATATTATCTAATTATTACTAATGACCACTAATCAATAATAATTTTTATTCTTTTATATAAATTTATTACTTATTATTACTAATTTTTTAGTTTATTACTAATATGAACAATTTATTATAAATTTTTACTTGTTAATATTTATTTTCATTTATAATAACTTATAATAATTTATTAATTTTAATATGAATTTATTATAAATTCTTTCAATTTTATTTTTTATTTACATATAATAGTTTTTAACTAATAATTAATAATTATTACTAACTACTAGTACTATTTTTTTAGTTTCTAAGAGGTTATTACTAATATTTAATAAATTTTATAAGATTATTTTAATTATAACTAATTATGAATAATAATTAGGCAATAACCCATAAATTCCACATAATTGTGTTTAATAATTTGGCATTATTTGGTTTATACAAAAATTGACCACATGTGATTCCGAGGCCTGGAGAGCCTGAAACAAAATTTTGATCTTTTTTTAAGGTACATTCAGCAAATGTGTGGTTGGTGATTTCTTTCTTTTGAACCGGTACTTGGTTTAAAAATATGACGGCACAATTGAATCCACATCACCAGGATTCGATTAAGGGAAGCTAACCTTCGACCGCTAAGGGTCGAATGAAAAAGAAAATTTTTGGACTTTACAAAAAATAATAAAATAACTCTACGAGTTATTTTATTTCAATCATGGAAACTATTGGGCGGCTGTGGAAGGAATACTGGGTTGTCAACCATTTAATTGTAAGTTATACATGGTTGTGTAATCGCACTGGTGGCGGAATTAATGGGTTCATTGTTAAAATTTATTAATCAACCACATTAATTGTGTGTTGAGTTGATCTCATTTATTCTTCTTTTTAAATAATGCTAACACAGCAGTTTTGGGCATTGATGAGAGGAACCTCGAATGAAGTGCTGACGAAGTCTTCCAAAAATGTAGAATGGAGCTTCGATGACCATTAGAGGATCCGACAATGAGCAGCAAAGGACATGAACCTTATCCTTTGTCTACAACACTCTGAAACGTGGAAACTCATTCCTCATCTGCAGCAACATCCAACGAACTTGAGTAGGTGGGTTTCCTTGATTAACAAAGGGTTGTTCATTATTGAATTTCTTCCCATGTTATAATGTTATCGTGGTGGGTGTGGTCCAAACGAACAAGTCCCATACCCTCCTCCATTCCTGGTTTGGTTGTGTTCTACATTGACGATTGAGAAACAATGTTGGAAGGCCAATCCAGGATCTACGCAATGATGATAGTGTCCTTGGTGGGTAGTAGGCGCAGTCAGAAGAGAAAAATGACCTCAGTAAATTCATTAGAGGCCCGCGGAATCTTCGTCGGCACGTCAGTTCTTGTGTCCATAGATGACAACAGTGGACTCTAGCCATCCACGAAGAAGAGATGATGCCCAAAGGCACTACATCAGACAAGGCCAGTCGGCCGACGTTGGCTTCATTGATGACGGCGGCATGCCATGGCTGTGCATTGAAGAGGAGGGTCATGACACTGGGCTTTGGCAAACGAAAGGGGTGTCTGACCGTCTCCAACCTCATTGATGTTGGGCGTCATGCTACGGTAGTGCTCCATGGATTAATGCATCACATTCGAGTCGTGGAGTTGGGTGGACCAGCACCTCACGAGTCCCACAGGTGACCGGTCTGAACGGACTGGCAAGGAGGTGCAACGCCAACTGGTGTCACGGCATTGAAGAAAAAAATGACCGAACCCATTTGCAAGAGGATCAACCCCCCCTGTGCTCAACGAGCTGGCCGCACCCAGATGGGTGGGTGGGGCCGATCCCGCGATTTAGCAGGCCTGGACCACAGCCAGCAGACCGAGCCCGCGGCAGGGGGCCGAATCAAGTCCAACACTACTGTCCCGGGTCGGACTATACCCATACACCTTTTTTATGAGTTATTCTTAAATAGGCGTATCTCCTTAACCTGATGTCCTTTTGACAAACCGTCTATGGCACTGAAACCCTTATAAATAGAACATTATTTTTGAGATAGTCCATGAGAGTCATAGAAAATATTGGATTTTGGCCAGTTTGGATCGTACAATAATCCAACTAAGGCTTTGAAGCTAAAATACCTATAACATATAGATAGATCTTCTTTGTGAGACTCCATCTATTGTGATGGAACACTTATGACATGGAAGATCATTATGTCACTTCTTCCTGGGACTTTATTCCAGTTGAAATATGACTGATGGCTTTTGAAGCGGTTCTCCCAAACGTGAGACGTGTAGAACCCTACGACTGGCTGAGACATGCAGACTACTAACTTTTGACTCTGTGTGAAAAAATAGCCCAGTGGGAAGTACCTATGTGTGTCTTTATAGGCCCATAGTGTAGAGTGGATCTATGTGACCCAACAGACCCATGGTAATCGACACGAGATGTACCTCACTAGGTCAAGATGTTGATCATCTCTCTGTGACCATACAACCCCACAATACGTGATGGGGAGGAGTACCTATGTTGTTCAAGGTAAGTGGGAAGCACCACAATGTCAAGCGCCAGGCCCACTGAACTATATAGAGGATGATTTTACTACTAGACGAGGTGTTCGACCATGTGACTGATGATGCAACTATTAGTACCCATGAATATACCTGGAGTGAGCTGTCTTTTGGATTGTGCTTTGTGATTGAGATCATGATTATTTGTTTTTCTTTGTTTAATTTAATGATACCTTAGGGCGACTCGGGGTCTATACTGAGTATTTTTAAACACACCCTTGCACAAGATTCTCCCACACCTTTTATTGTCTTGTGAAGACGACAAACAACATGACTGAGTCTTGAGCAGTCAAAGCTAGACGGTGCTGTAAGTTGATTGACAGACGGTGCACGGATATGACCAGTTAATATGAATAGACAAAGTGATGAGCTACACCAACCCTTAAGGTAAGATCCTTGGTGGACAAACCTAAGTGATTCTTTTCATTTTTGTTTTACTTCTATTTCATTTGGGAATGTATTCTATCCCCTTTATTTATTGTACATACTTTTACCCATAGTGGTGGTTCTTAGTTGTTGTTGCACCATTCTTTTTATATTTTTTTCTGAGTGTGAAGTGTTCCCAGTCTATGTGGGTAGAGGATAAAAGGAAATTCCTTCACTTTTTGGGATATACCTTTCCGTTGCTAGTCACCAGCCCCTGGCCTATGGAAGGTGGGATTGGGGTTTCCATGGCATGGGCCCTGGGGGATGGGTCATGACAATTTTGTATCAAAGGGCTGTCGGTTCCCCCTCAAAAACATGGATTCTAATATTTTGTTTTGGGGAAATAGTGTTTTTTGTTGAGAGTCCGACTTTTAGATTTGGGGTCTCTAGTGTGGGTGTGGTGGACGATGTATCCATACATAATGACCTTGATTTCTGTTTGTGTCTCAATACATGAAAACACACATTGCGTTAGTGTCTCCATTATTTGAATATGAGTTAGATCACCCGGTATGACCTTATAAACATGGTATATCATGATCTATATCATGATATCTCCATGTGGATGACCTGCTCGGATCCTGATATGAGGTCCTGAGGACTTCTGGGAAGATTTCATTAGATAGTCAGCTGGAAATGATCCGGTAAGGGGCTCTGAGAGATTAGGGTTCCTTTCAAAATGACCAACATTTCTCCCATCTCAGGTCGGATCTAGTACTCTCTTCGGTTCTTCAGATTGGCGTATTTGTGACAGTCGGTCTCCTTTAGTAGTGACAATATGTGGGCTCGTTCTCCTTGGAAAACCTCACCATTGCTGGTCTCTTCTCACCCTGTCCTTTGAGTTTGATAAGGCTTCCTCTATGGCTCGTTGTTGGTATAGGGTTGTAACATTACATGCTGCATTATGGGTGTTGTTACTGCTTATGGTGCTGGATTTTAGTATATTGGTAGGATCTGGTCTTCATGTTTGGCTTTGAAGGTGGTGATGGGACCTGAGGATGTCTTGCGGTGAGGTATTCTTCCAATGAGCTCTGATTTGGAAGGTCACCTCTTCAGTGTTGGTTTTTTGATTTCTCAATTTTCTGTATTTATGATTGTTTTGCTTCTTGAGTTTCAATTTTTGGGGTTCTCCATTTTCTGTTTTGATTTTTTGTTTACAAGAAATTCTGGTATTTGGTTGCATTTTGGCATTGAATTTTCTTCAAGATAGTGGAGGAAATAATGGTTTGACGGTACGAATCGGTGTTTGGTTCTGGAAACTCTTGAATGTTGGGTTGTTCTACAGGTACCTGCAAATTTTTTCTGTGCTGTGATGTATGGGGGTTTAGAAATTTTTAATACTTGGGTATGGTGGGGCTTCAGGTTGAATGTGTTGAATAATGGAAGGGAATTTAAGTTTTGTGAGTGATGGATTGGTGTATGGCCTTAAAATTTTGTTCTATGTTGTTATGTTTTTTTATGTCGTGGAGTTCTATATGGTTTCATGCTCATTAGTCAAAAGTGATTGAATAATAAAAATATAATATTCAGTTAGGTCGTGAAGAAAGCATGTGTAGCGATGAGGCGTCTCTTCAGGGGCCAGGTATTGAGATGGCCCCACTGGGTGGTCCACTATTGCAACCACATCCCGATGGTCAGAATCTACTGTCTTTGGGTCTCATAAAGGACATTCTTAGTATTGGTTCCCTACATGAGTTTCAGAGACAAATACCTCCAAGGTTTAGGGGAGATATAGATCCTTAGGTCACTGAGGACTAGCTAGAGGTTGTGACATGGGACTTCCGCTTAGTAAGGAAACCACATGACCAGATGGAAATCATAGTAACGAGCCTTCTATAGGGTTCAGAATGGTGATGGAGGATTTTGAACATTTAGACTCACAATGAGGTGACCCTCACTTGGGTTGACTTAGAGGGGATTTTATGAGAGGAGTTTTTCCCCATGACTTTGCACTCTATGCGCAATAAGGAGCTTTTCCAGCAACAACAGGGTAACCTAACAGTGGATGAGTAGTCAAAGAGGTTCACGGAGCCTACCTGCTACTCCACAGACATGGTGCGAGACACTTTCTTTTGGGCTTGAGCCAACGAGTAGGGACACATGCAGTAAATCAGGCCATCAGTGGTGTCTCTCAGTATCACTACCCAAGCTGGGGTGCTTGAATGATCCCTTCTGATAGAGAGCGTCTTGGTTGAGTAGGCACCCACAGTTAGAGATTCCAGCAGACCCCGGGTGCCAGAGTATTTGGTAGGTATAAGATAGCAGAAACATGGGCCATTGCGGGCCATGTATTTCAGAGGCCCACCCTAGGAATTAAGGTTGGTAGTGCAAGGATCCTCGTCCAGAGGGAGAGAAACAGGGGTCATGCTTTTCTTTTCATGTTGTGGGTAGAAACACATGGTGTGTGAATGCCTGATCTACCATATGGATGACCAGAATATTGTTTAGGGGACATAGAGAAAACAATAGTGGTTCAAGTGAGGAGGTCCTTAGGGAGGTAGATTTGGTGAGGAAGCTGGCCGAGCTAGAAGTGGTGGTAGGCGGTTTGATTTGCTACTCCCACCACCCCCGGGTGGTTCACCCTAATCATGAGGAGCATATAGAAAGTGGAAAGATCAGCTCGAGTCATTAAATTCTTATGAACATGGTGCTCTATAGATGATTAGAGGTACGATCTGTGTCTATTCCACCCTAGATGTAGTTTATATAGAAACGTGTTCCAGTAACTTATTCATTACCACAAAACTCATTCGGAGATTAGGGAATTCTATTGTGCCATAGGCTCAATACTAATGATTAGAGACTCCAATGGGATAGGATTTGATGATTAAACAATGTGCAAATAGTGTAAGCTCACTCTATGTGGCGATTTCTTTGGCTAGGATCTCCTAGTAGCAGCGTAGAGGGCTTACGACATCATCTTGTGGATGGACCAGATATCAACAGTCCTTGATCAGATCGACTGTTTTAGGCACAATGTGTACTGTATCTGCAAGGGTTGAATTAGGTTTTCCTTCAAAAGTGGGAAGGAAATATTTGCCACACATGATGGACATTCTAGAAGGAGGGTGCAACCAATCACTCCTCATTTGTCTAGCCCCATCATCGGTGTAGTGTACGAGGGGAGTTCGAGCTACCCTATAGTGGTGGGAAAATATGTTTATGTCTTCATGAATGATGTTCCATGAGTAACCCCTCTTATAGAAGTATATATTTACATTGACATGTACCCCAGTATACCACAAGTATATACACCATCATATCTGATGACCCCCATGGAACATTGTGAGATGAGGGTATAGTTGGAAGACTCTCAGAGGAAGGGCTTCGAAAGGCCATGTGCTTATCCCTGGGAAGCCCCTATTTTGTTTTCCAAGAAGGCTAATGGGAGTATAAGGCATTGTGTGGACTATCAACGCATGAACTAGGTGACCGTGAAGAACATGTATCCTCTGTCGAGGAATGATGATCTCTTCGACCAATTTATGGGAGCTGGATGGTTTTCAAAAATTGACCACAGATAAGGCTATCATCAGCTCTAGTAATGAGATAAGGATGTACCAAGGGCATCCTTCAGATGTCAGTATGGCCATTACATGTTCAAGTTTATGCCCTTCGATGTGATTGATGCTCTGACAGTTTTCATAAGGTTCATGAATAGGATCTTCCAACCTTCCCTCGATCGATTTTTGGTAGTCTTCATTGATGAAATCTTGGTGTACTCGATGATGGAGGAGGAACATGGCACACACCAATAGATTGTTCTGGATACACTTCGACAACTCCAGATTTATGGGATGCTATTGATGTGCCAGTTATGGATAGGAGATGTCCACTTCCCGAGACAAGTTATCTTAGAGGTTGGAGAAGTATTGGATCTAGAAAAGATAGAGGAAGTTTATTCTTGGGAGCCACACAGGAGTGTGACCGAGGTGAAAAGTTTCAAGGGATTAGGTGGGTACTACCAGATATTTGTACCTGAATTATCAAGGGTAACGACACCGTAGTGATCATTGTTTAAGAAAGGTAAACCTTTTTTTGGATGGAGTTTTTTCTACAGAGTTTCCTATAGGTTAGGTGGAGACCGATGAGTCCCTCTATCTGGATGCTACAAGAAGAGGAAGTTTGTCATGTAGTCTACTACGACATATCAGGGAGCAGAATATGTTGTATCCTAATTCTGTAGTGAGTGATGATCACTATATTTCTCTTGGCAGTTGAGATGGCATGATCATTACTATGCTACCCATGCCATAGGAGTTGGTTGCAGTGGCCTTTGTGCTGGAGTTGTTATGGCACTACTTAATGGGTGAACAGTTTACATTTTACTCCAATCACAAGAGTCACAATTATATCATCACATAGAATGACCTCAACCTGAGACAACAGGGATGGTAGGAGTTCCTATTGAACTATTATATTAACATAGTCTACACTCCTAGGAAGCAAAACATAGTATCAGACGCACTCAATAGGAGGTCTGGATAATAGTTGTAGAGCATGGAGACAATGAAGCTAGACACGTTTTAGATATCCTTCTTGGATAGATATGAAGAAGCATACCTCCAGTCAATAATGGTCACTCGCCCACTCCATCTGTGAGTTCAAGAGTCTCAACATGGGGACATTTATTGCGAGGCTTGAAATGCTTAGATATCCTCAGGGCAATCTCTTGAAGGATTTTTTATGTGGGGAGAACGTCATCCTCTTTAGAGAATGCACCATGGTACCATGGAAGATGTTATTGGAGGTGTTGAAGAAGTTCCACACACCCCATTCGGCGGTACATCCAGTTGTGGCAAAGATGTACCAAGACCTCCAACATCAGTACTCATGGCATGGGCTGGAGAAACTCATGGAAAAGTTCATATCATGATACCTCACTTGTCATCAAGTGATGGACGAGCATTATGTAAGTGCAGTCTTATCTCAGGCACATGAGGTACTGAAATGGAAGTGGGATGGTGTCTCCATGGACTTTATGACAGGGCTACCATGTACGTCCATGGGCCATGATTCCATCTGGGTGATCATTGACCGAATCCCCATTTCAACTCACTTCATACCCATCCAAGAGCAGGGATCAATAGAGGTTTTTGTGTGTCTATACATACCAGATATTGTATATATTCAGTAGGCTCCATCGATGATCATATTGGATCGTGATGATCATTTTTCATCCATATTGTGGAATGGATTGTAGGAGGAGTTTGGGACTCAATTATGCTTGAGCATCATCTTTCACCTTTAGACACATGGTCAGACGGAGAAAACCAAACCATCACTCGAGGAAATTCTTCGTGCTTGTGTCATTGATTTTGGCGATAGTTGGGAGGACCACCTACAACTGGGGGAGTTCACATAAAACTACTATGATCACTCCACCACTGTCATGGAATTTTTTATGCCCTTTACGGGAAAACTTACATATCAACTCTATGTTGGAGAGTACTAGGAGAGTCCGCACTTATGGGCCTAGAGTTGGTATAGGCTACCACACAGAAGGTGAAGATCATATAGTAGTGGATGAAGTCTACACAAGGCTGAAAGTAGTCTTATATTTATAGAAGATGGAGACCCTTGGAGTTTGTGTAGGAAGACCATGTCTTCCTACGGGTCTCATCTCAATGAGGATTATGGACGATTGGTCAGGGTAGAAAGCTATCTTCGAGGTTCATCAGACCTTTCTAGATCCTCTGTAGTTAAAGCAAGGTTGTGTACTATCTATTTTCCCCCCATAGATGCATCATGTGCATAATGTTTTCCTTGTTCCACTATTTTAGAGGTACATACAGGATCCATCACATGTTATCGACTGGGGAGAGAGAAACATCAATGATGGGGAGACATTTGTGGTGATCCCAGTTGAGATAGAGGAACTATAGTAGCAGACTCTTCATGGGGGTCGATTCCTCAGGCGCGATATCATTGGTAGCATGGGAATATCTACGGAAGCCCATGGGAGCAGGAGGCTTAGTTACATGTTCAATACCCCCATTGGTCTCCCTAGTTTTGTTGTAGCCCTCGGGGGGAAAATTCCTAAGGTGGGGAGAATGTAATGATCCAAAAATTCCATATAAGTGTTTTTAAATATTCTCGATTATTTCGATTATGTGAAAATTGACGTCACATTATTCCATGGCCTAGAGAAACTAGAATGAAATTTTGACCTCATTATTGTACATTCAGTAAACGTGCGGGAGACGATTTCTATCTTTTGAACTGGTGATTGGATTTAAAATCTGAGGGCACCATTGAATCTGAAACACTGATATTCTCTTAAGGGATGCTTAACATCGAACAAAAAGGGTCGGACAAAAATGTTAATTTTTGGTCTTTACAAAAATAATAATAAAATAACTCAACATGTTGTTTTATTTATTTCTTTGTGATTGTTGATCGGTGGTGGCAGGACAACTGGGTTGTCAGACCATTTAATGGCCAGTAACACTTGGTTCTATAATAGATCCATAAGGAGAATTAATAGGTTGGTTAAATAATTTTATTAATGAACATCATTAACTGTGCATTGGGGTGATATCCACTTTTCTTATTTTTAATAAAAGCTTGTGCATGGGATTTTTGCACTGATGAGAGATGAACCTCTTGCGAATTTCTGATGATGTCTTCCAAAAACATATAATAGAGATTCTATGACAATTGGAGGATCCAACAATTAGCGCCAATGTACATGAACCTTATCCTTTTTCTGAAACACCATTATATGTGTACACTCCATCCTCATCTGTAGCGATTCCCAATGAACTCAAGGTAGTGGGATTCATTGTTTAACTATTGGTTTTTCATTCTTGATTTGATTCCCATGTTATAATTCTAGTGTGAAGGGTGAAGGGTGAACGAACAAGGGCCAAACCCTCTTTTGTTCTTGGTTTGGTATTGTTCTTCATGGGTGAACGAGCAACAATGAGTAAAGGCCATACAGAGAGCCGCACAGTGATGGTAGTGTCTCGGGTGGGCTGTAGGCATAGTAGGAAGTGAAAATGGACCTCTTGAGATTTAAAGGTGGCCCATGAATGCTTCTATTGCAAGGTGGTTCCATCTACCAGAGAATGCGAGGGCTGACTCCCGCCGGTGTGGCACTATGCTGTGGTGGATTAATGGGGTGGTCGTCCATCGCTGGCCATGTAGACGTAGGGGGACACTCCATGACATTGCACTGTGGAGGAAGGCTACAACATCAAGGCATGACAGAGGGTGGAACGACACCATGCGTGTGACCAGTCTGAAAGGACCGACCTAGAGGTCCTGTGCCTAGTAGAACTGCATCATTGAAAACCCAAACAGTCGAATCTGTTCGGGAGGGGATCGTACCCCCTATGCTTTTCCAGTGGGCTAAGCGGTTTTGCGGCCTTCTGGGCCGTGCCCAGCTATGTTTTCTAGGCCATACCAAGCTCTTGTGTCCCTAGCTCACATCTTTTGGGCCATGCTCGTGCCCTAGTGGGCCTTTCCGGGCTGTGTCAGGTTGGTCTGACACGGTTGGACCATACATGGAACCTTTATTTCCAATTGTGTGTTAACATGTGTATCTCATAAATTGGACATCTTTTTGACCAACTGTATGCAAATCCAGAACCCGTAGGATGAGGAACTCATTTTGAGATACTCCATGATAGCCTCAGAGAAATATTTATTTTGGATAGGTTGGATCGTACCAGAATCCAACTGGGACCTCAGCACTAAAATTCCTATAACATACAGACCAGACGTCCGGTTGATGAGCTAACTGTAACAATGGATCCCACACGACATGAAAAATCATTGAGTTACTTTTTCAAAGGAATTCATATTGTTTGAAATAAAAATGATGTATTGAGGATATATTATAAAAAGGGTGCTACGTGTGAAACCCTATGACTTGCTGAGGCTTGAAGACAACTAACATTCGACTGTATATGACATGACGACCTAGTGGGAAGCACATCTATGTGACATTGCAGGCCCATGATGGGGAGACGATCAATGTGACTAGGAAGACCCCTGAAAATCAACAGGAGGAGTACCACAGTAGGACACGGTGGGGGGTGGCTCTGTTTGACCTGACAGACCCACAATACGTGATGGGGAGGAGTACCTAAGAAGATGAAGGATAGTGGCAAACACCTCTATGTTGCCTAATAGGCCCGCTATACTCAACAGAGGAGGAGTCCTCCAGTATCTAATGTGTTAAATAATGTGACTGATGATTCTATTATTACAAACCTAGAATATACCTTGTTTGAGTTTCCTTTTTCTTTGTGCTTTTGGATTGAGATCATGATTTGTGGTCTTTCCTTTGTGGATTTTAGAGAGACCTTCAGGGTTGTTGGATTCCCTACTAGGTATTTTCATACTCACCACCACATGGGATTATCCCACACCTTTTTGTATCTTTTTCAGATGAATAATAACTTTATTAAGTCTTGAGTAGTCTGGGAAAGGCGGTGCTCAGAGGTGACTGACATACGGTGCACAGAGGTGACCAGTTGTTCTATAGAGCCGATAGTGATGAGTAGTACCTACCCAATAGGTAGGATCCTAGGAGGAAGACCTCTGGATAAATTTTTCCTTTTTTTCATTACGTAGATTTCAGTTGGGATTTTATTCTAGACCCTTTACTTTTAGTCCTTTATTTTACCCCCAGTGCTAGTTTTTAGTTTTGGTTGTACCATTCTTTTTCTGTTCTGTTTCGCTAGTGAATAGTGTCCCATGTCTCTGTGTGCAAAGATTTATTGGCAATGCCTTCTCTTTTTTGGATATACCTTTCCAGTTATAGTCACCATCCCCTATCCAATGGAAGGAGTGATTGGGGTAGTCACTGTACGGGCCCTGGGGGATGGTTCATGAAATATTAATAATTAATACTAACAACTACTAATAAATACAAATTATAACTCATTAATACATGTTGATACTAATTCCACTGATAATTACTAATTATTTATTATTATTCCTAATTGTGCCTAATTAATACTAATTACTATTAATTGATCCAAATTATTACAAATTAAAACAATTTATATTTAATTGTAAATAATACTGTTAATTAAAAAATATATTTCTAAAACAAATTAATGAAAATTAAAACTAACAGCTAATAAATAATTATAATTATCAATAATTAATAATAATTATTAATTATATGAGGTGAAATAAATTACATAAAAAATAAAAACATTAAATAAATTCTATAAAATTGAATCTTCTGGTTGATACAAATCATAATCATACTCCGATGTTAAATATAAAACACTAAAAAATTTATAGAGAATATTATGATAAGAGATAAGGATATATGAGTTTAGAGAAGAATGAATTGGAAAACCATTTGGGGGTATATATAGGATAGATCATTTATGATGGGTTTCCATTCATAAATAATTTTATTTTTGATGTGTAATATCAAAAATAGTGCCACAATTGTTAATTAAAACGGTAGTTTAAAAAAGTATTTGTGATTAGCCCAGTCAAAAATTACTTCAAGGTATAGTTTATTTGATATGGGGGAAAATCACATCACAAATAACAAAAAATGATAGAAATTATTTGCAATGAGAGAAAACTCTCATCACAAATCAGAAAAATCATGTGACAGTATTTACGGTGGGGGTATATTCCAATAACAAATAGTCATCCCAAAGTTGTGTATGCACCGTACGTTGAGGGTTTTTATGATTGGAATATCTTCCCATATCATAAACTATTTTTAAATCGACTATTTGTGATTGGATATGATTCTTATTGCAAATAGTATATTTTAATTGACATTTTGCAATTCATTATCCACCCATCACAATTAAACTGTCGCAAATAACCATTAAAAAGTCATTTTCCAATAGCGAATGATCCTCTCACCTCAATGACCTAATCAAAAAGTGTGTACATATCCATATGATAGAGGTCTACGGATGATAGAACACCCCAATTAGTGAACCCCTTATCATAAAAAGGGTTAGTTAGAGTTGTTTCACATTCCCAATCTAGGTTGTTACAAACAATCCTAGTTTCCTTTTCCTAAAGCATCCCCCTGCCAGGAACCCCAGGATCCCAAATTCCGTTTCTTATACATGGAGGTCTTCACAAAAACCCATATTAGAGTCTTCTATATACATAGATTGAATCATTAATAGGAATTTCAAACATAAATAATCAAAATAACTTTTTAACAAATCAATACATGATTTGAAATCTATAACAATTTTCATTATAGAAGGGGAAATATATTTTATAATAGAATCTCAAACATTCACAATTCAACACTAACAGATCATGACAAAACTAATTTCAAAATAAAATCTGAAATAATAATGTAGATAATGTGAATTGTGACATCCTGAACTTGGATGCCACTTAACTGATTCCCCAAGAACATGGGGCCACATGGTCTCAAGCATTTCTCCCTGGATTCTAGTGGTTTACCACAAGATCAAAGGGCCTAGGATGTTTTAGTGGGGAGATAATTCCATCATTAATAGAGTGTAGATTTTCTTATAAATATAAAAATAAGAAAATTGATGATGTAGTTTAAGTAAACAATAGGAACAAGAGGAAATAATAAAATTATAAACAATTAAATAACTAATCATAATATAAAAACCTGAGGATGATATATGTCTTGTATCTAATTAAATTGGGAAAAATTTATGCAATGTAGAAGATCATACATGAAATTCAATAGTATACAGTGAAATCCAAAAACTATCCCCATCATCCAAAGATCCAACATAGTAATCTGCTATCAGCTCCATCAATAGTAGTCAAAAAAACCATGTGTCTAAAGTGGTATGATTCCCATGGTCAACACCTACATACCTATTGTCATTCTAGGTACCAATATATCCCAGATAGGGTGTGAGATAAATTATAGTATGCCACCAATAATGTCATCTATAACAACTATTCTATGTAATATAAATGAAAATAGTTTGTTGATTATGCATATATAAAAGTAATGTAGTCAAATAACGTAAATAATCAAGTGCCAACTTCATCCTATGTCTAGTTTCAGAAAATGTTACCACTTCATTTAATAATTAATTTCCATTTTTCCTATATAATCCATGTGATCCATATCCAGCACTGACGTCCAGACATGATAATGAGTGTAAAGGTCGCATGATGTTACAAGGAATCCTATATTGATATTAATAATGATGTGGGAAAATGGTAACGACCATGGCCACCATCACCTCAAGGGCCTCCAACTCAGTAGTAATTGTGTCCAGGATATGGGGTAAGTGTGTAATTCAAGTTGCATCATCCAAGGAATTCCAAAATAATGATTTTAAATTTTTCCATGGAAAAAATCCGTGGTAAAATGGAATAAGTAATAGCTGGACCCAATGATGTAACTAAGGAACCTCATGTCTGTGGAAGCCAAACTGTATCTATGGAGTGTATCCAAGGAATCCTGAAAAATTAATTGAGTGATCATATGGTGCAATACTAGGATACTATAGATATACAATGATCGAGTATTAGGGTGGATATCACCCTTGAAAAGTGACACAACTGAATCTAAATGGTTCTTATGAGTGCTCATGTCATTCCCTCATTATTCAAAAATACATATCGAGCCTGAATACTCTTATTGTAATTCCAAGATCCACATAAAATTAAGAACCTTACAAATGATTCATTTAATTGATTTGGCCTTATAGTAATTATTTCATTCAATAATGAAAATGGTCATTCCATGCCTTGCATACATGTGATAAGGCATATCAAGATATAAAACCATTCACTATTAATGATAAGTCATAATAATTTTAAAAGTTCATTTGGATCATGCCTTTCCATTCATTAGTGTGACAAGTCCAAAGAGTTCTGCAACCAATTTGATCATTTCATAAGCCTTATTCAATTTTTTGGTTCAATTTAATTCTATCTATCTATATGGAAAGGGTATCTGTTGACATGAAACCAACTATTAATTTTCATTTATTAAGACCATGTTGTATACAAATTATACATTACAATTCAATTTTTTAGTTATTTTCATTGAGGAACGTACTATGGTAGGTCATGTGATAAGAGATCATGGTACTAGCCGTTATCAATCTACAATTCCTATATTTCAAGGGGCTTACCATTAGAAGGGTAAATCTACACACCCAAAATGTGGATGACAAGTCATAATGGACCATTAATGAATAATTAGGGAAATAACCATCCATGGGGTGGTGTCAGTTGTGTATTTAGCACCAAATAATTAGTAATATATATGGAATGGATCTATGAAGTCTATTCAAATGACAACATGAAAGGAATATTAATTAAACAGGTGACACCCAATGAAATTGGTGTTCATGCACAACAATTTATAAAATATGAAACATGAGGGATGATTTATAGACCACCATCCTCATAATCATATGACATTACTAATCTAGTATCAGCCTCCAATACATCTAGAATTGGAAGAGATCATAAAAATGATCAATGAAATAAAAACCCGGTATATGATCATGCATTTAAATATTATAATTGATAGAAAGAAGAATGAAAAATGACTAAAATGGATTTGAGATCTTAAAAGTGTGGATATGATAAGAAAAAAATCTACAATTGAACTCCATATATATTCTTGGGATAAAATTCTAGATTTAGCCTTCTAATATATCAAAAATAGAAAAAGGGAGGGGTGATGTCTGCTGGAGAATGAAATGGGAAAATGGGTTCGTATTAAATCATATTTTATGGGAGAAAAAGTAAAATCACTAATATGGGAAACACATGGTTTGGTCACATGGTTTTCCAAATCATGTGTCATCAAGGCATGGTCTATTTTTTCAAGGGGTATCACACATGATTATGGCACACATTCATGGAAATTGTTCACCATCCGTGAGAATCACCATTACCAAAATTTCAGTGCTTTCCCATGGGCATACATCCGATGGGGGACAATTATGGAAAATTGTGTTCCATATACCACCCCATTGTCTGGCCTCACATTGTTAATAAAACTATGTGTATTTCCCCCATATAGTTTATTCAAACTATTTTATAGGCCTTATTCTACAAAATTATTGGGTTCCATGATCCGAACAAGCCTCAGACACCCCCAAGTCCATTGTGAACTAATTAGGCATCCATATTAGGTCTATAAAAGTGAATAAAACCCAAATAAAAAGGATCCTTTCTTGAGTGAAAACCATGCTTCATACAGTCTTCCACTCATAAATAAAATTTTCCATGATTTGACATTTCAAGGGTGGATACAATTTTTCTAAGATCATCTTTGGCTACCCAGAAAATATTTTGACCCCCACCTTCCACATCTCATCTTATAAATGTTCATTATTCCATAAAACCCATACTAATGGGACATAACATCATTAGGGATCCTTCATGACCAATTATATTATGTATATATGATATTCTTCAAATGAATCATCAACATCCATATCTAATTCCTCATGATCAAAAGTATGAGATGGGTCAACATGAAACAATTGAACCTATGAAACGCGGAAGCTATCATGCAAGTCATAGTACCTATATGGTAGTAAATAACGATAGGTATCTATCCTGACTCTCTCTAGAATCTCAGATGAAACTACATAATAATGAGATAACTTCCCTTTACATTGTATCTATCTATTTCCTATAAAATGTGATACACACAAGAAAACATGATCCTCGACCATCAACTCTAGAGGTCTTCATTGAAAATTGGAACAAAAAATATTACTAGACTATGTAGTATTTATATGCTTCTGGACCATATGAATATGCTCCAATGTCTCTTCTTTGATATAAGGACCTTGTAGGGATTTCTCACCTACTTATATCTTGTACATTGGAGAAAATAACAACCTACTATATATGTCCTCAATAGTATCCATCCGAATTATCCGAAAACAGATATTATTAGAGGATAACTCAAAAGAGAGGGATATTATTCTATCATGAACCACCAAAATGAAGGACACATGCTCGGATTATGTTTTCTAACAACCGTATCATCTATTCTGATAGTCCATCTGTTTGAGGGTGAAAATATGTTCTCTATAGCAACTATGTAAACATATGTTTCAAAAATCCTTTCCAGAATCACGAAATGAAATATGAATCCCTATCTGAAATGATATAACTTGGGATCATGCCTAGTTAACTGATCTCATAGACATATTTTCTTCTGAGTTAATCAACTGCGAATGACCCCTATATAAGAAGGTATTTGGAATGTTTTGATAGTCTGTCAATGAAAGCCCATACAACATTTCTGCCTATAGGTGTCCTTGATAATATTTCATCATAGTCTACAACAACATATTTCTATTTCCATTCTAAAATAAGACGTAGTTATAACAACCCTATAAGTCCCCAATTCTCATCCTTCACCTGCTAACAAGTGTAATACCTACTGATAAATCCTATTATCTTAAATTTCATCCCAGCCCAACAATACCGGTGTCTCATGTATTGAAATATTTTGGAGATTCCTATAAGAACAACAAAATGAGAAGTGTGGGAATATGACAACAACTCCTCTCTCATGTCCATAGGAACTCTGATATGACCATGAATACACCTTATTTCATCTCTATTTATAGAACAATATGGAGGTGGATCATATCATGAAATACACTCATGGAGAACCAAGCCTAAAGGATCAATAAACTACCTACTCATCACCTTATCATGAAAGGAATACGTAACGTTCAAGGATTAGTGATAAGTCTACTCCTTTTTTTATGAAACTCAAGAAGATTCTCAAAAAAGAGGGCCATCAATTTCCCGTCATCACTAACTTCCCATACAACATATGACTGAGTTTTTTGAATCAGTGAATCAGCAACAATATTTCCCATTCCTAGTGTATTGGAAATCTCCATGTTGATGGACTGGTGATATTTGACCCATATATTCAATTTGGTAATCTAGTCTCATAGTGGAAAGATCTATTCTACGATCTTGTGTTCTGTATAAACCAAAAAGTTATCAACCATCAGATAGTGTGTCCAACAACATAAGGGATGGAAAAATATTTCAGGATTAGTGTCATTCATTAGGAAATTTCTATTATAGATCCTCAACTGTTGATATACATATGAAAAAATATGTCGTACAACATTATCACTTATACAAATCCGATTTCTAATGCATCATAGAAATGTGTTTATCCTATTCCAGGCTCTTATTGAACCAGAATAGGTGTTGAGACAATCCTCACATTATTCTCATGAAAGTATTTTGAATGGGATTCTAACCACAGAAACATAACACCCTTCTTTGTAAGACCATTAAGTGGAATATCAATTCCTGATAAGTTCTATATGAAATAATATTAATCTTCACATAGTCCCCAGAAACTACATATTTCAAATTCATATTTGAGTTTCTCACTAGAAACAATTTTACATTCCATATCTGGGTCAATAGAGACCCTTGAGTCTGAGATAATATTACCCAAGAATTGAACATTTGTTTATCCAAAAGCGGCACTTATAAAGCATAGAATAGAGATGATTCTCTCTCACTGAACATAGAAGGATTTTAATGTACTTAGATGGGTGAAATAGAGTGTGTGTATACACCATGATGTCATCCAAAATGACCATAAAAGAGAATTCAAATTGGGGTGGAAACCACTGTTCATCAAATCCATGAAAATATAGGGTGTGTCCATAATACTGAAAAACCTAATGAGATACTCATACAGACCATACCTACTACAATAGTGTTATACATGATATTTCTAATGGCATGACTCACAGTTTATGATAACATGATCATTGGTCGATTATAGAAAACAGCATAACTCAATAGTGTTGGTCTATGTGATCATTTATCTGTGGCTGTGGATTCCATTTATTGACTGTAAGATGATTCAAACTTCAGTATTACACAAATAGAAGAATTGTCACATCTTCCTTCTTAGAAAAAATCGTAGGAGAACAAAAACATGAATTTCTATCCCATATAAAACCTTTGGTATATAGATCCATAAACTATTGCTTGTGTTCCTGGAGCTCAGTACATACCATCCTATATGGAGGAAAGAACACTAGAGCTGCTCCAGGAATGATATCAGTCAAAAAATCTACAACTCTAGTTAGATGTAATGTATAAAAATCATCATGAATGAAATCCCTAAAATGATATGATATTGGATGAAATTCATCATAAAATAAAACCTAATCCTCCATGAAGAAATTATAAATCTGGGATTTCAGTCCAGCAATCCCATGATGCTCTAGTACAAATCTATTAGATTGGACATCCCACTCACCCTTGTGAAGATAACTATTTCTCTCTAGTGTTGTGAATGATACCCGGTTATGATCGTAGTCTATAAATTCATGATATGGAAACAACAAATTCATCTATGTAATGAAATCAAATACTATAATTTCAAGAGCAATGAGATCTCACAACAAAGGGAAAATTCCTACAATAGGGGGAAACTCCTATCATTGGTGTATTCCCTTTGACTGTACTCCCAATGGTGTATCCAAGTTCATTACACAATAATAACATTGTATTTATATATTGGGGATTTATCGGGTTGATAATGAGATAAAGGATTGTGAATCCACTATATAAAATAAATTAGATAATATAGTGGAGACTACAAGACTTGTACCTCATTGTATAGATGGTATCGTAGACTAATTCGTAGGTATCATCTATGCTGCATGAAACTGACCAGATCAATGACCCTTTGCGACACCTGGACTACCAGAATCCTAATTTCACTTCTAACATTGCTGATAATATGATTTATGGATACTAAAACTACGACCTCCTCCTTGACCAGTCCCCTCAATTCTACTCCAACTTCCTTACTAACATAGCATAAAGGATCATTTTGCTAATGATGGAGCTAGTGTGGAATGTCTTCTAATATTATTTGACGTAAATGTATCATATAATCCCTAAGAAATCCCCTTATTATCGTAAGACTATAAATATAGAGGGCCTCTATCACATTAAGGCATCAGATTCCCCTGCAATCCAGATTAATGGATCACTACAAAGCTACCACTACATGTACTCTCACTTCCACCACCCTGATGTGAATACTCCAAGGATTTCATCATATTTCTGAAAGAACCATTGACCTACATCAATAGTATTCCTCGTTGCTCTATACTACCAACATCCATAAGGTAGCACTCAATACTAATATCCCGATTGACATTTTTAGAATAGGTAGGATGGAAAAATAAATTCAATTGAGTCTGGACAGCTTACTGAATCCCATAGTCAATGCATTTAGCATTGCATAGCTCATCACTATCTAGAAGGAGTGAAAAAATGATGGAATTCAGTGAAACATGTCGAATACTCATTAGCTGACATAGATCCCTACTCTAGATTCACGAAATCTCTCTCTTAGTTTTCCCACTGAAATTAAAGAATGAAGTAATCAAAATAACTCATGAAGTTATCCCATACAATACTTTGATGGAGTCCAACCTTTATAATCACATCCAACCAGTTCTTGGCCAAATATCTCAACATATATTATGATTGATTAATCCATGACTTTGGAGGAGTCTCCAAATTCTCAAAGATATAAATGGGGGATCTAGATAAGACTCACTAACCTGTGGATCACTATACTTTCAGAAGGTGGGAGGGTGCTAATAATGTAACTCACATTCCATATTATCCAATATAGGTGAATGATGTGGATCAGCTAGCATGTAAAGCATCAGACATAGGAAACTATCACAAACCTGAGGCCTTGTAAATGATATACTACAATAGGAAGCACCTCAAGCTACATTCATAGAGGTATGACTGGATGATTAGGGACGACCACATAAGGAGCCTGATTGTTTCCACCATCTTGGTGCATGAAAAAAGGTAATCTTTGTGACATTGTTCAACAAATTCTACACACATGCCTCAGAAGAAGCTTACTGATTATAGATTGGAACACTAAAGGAAGTTGAACATAAAGAAAATTATTACTACCCATTCTATACTACACAAAAGACCTACATAGAAGTCCAGGTAGTGGAAGGTTCTCATGTATAAATTACAAGGGTTCTAGTAGATGATGGGTCAACTATATCTTTCTTCTTCATTTACTATAAACCATTTCACTTTCAAAAATATTATTTCCCTATTTCCATATATCATGGTTCATAAAGAATGGATTATTATTCATACTGAATCATTTTTCATACACGTTATTTATGAAAATGAAAAACATTTGATTTTATTCTAACGTACAGATTAGGTAAATTAATCATTCCAACTGATAGGGGCCCATAACACCGCATGAATTGAAATTATAATCCACTCAATAAAATCTATATAAAATAACTAGCGCGCACACACACAGATACAAAAATATATATATCAAGGATCACCCAATAATAATAGGCATATCATTAAATTAATAAAATAAAATTCACCTATATGGCATTTCAATATGAATGACATATCTATTATAGGTTTATATGATAATTCATGTGAGGATGCTCCATTCTATCATATCATCAGGCCAAGGGTAGACGATATCACCAATCAGAATAATTATGATAACCAAAATAACTATTGATCATAACCCATTAGTAAAATTAGATCAATTGTAATTGAAAAAATCATAAAAATAGTTTTAGTTTAGTCAACTTTTTATTTACCCAAAACAAGGGTTAGATATACCAAAGAAAGGCTTATAACGACTTTCCATGAGTTCCTAATCTATTGAATATTGTCTCAAAATAGGTAAGAAAGAAATGAACTACTCTGATACGAATTTATGACATCCTGAACCTGGATTCCACATAACAGGTGCCCCATTCATGGTGGGCCAGATGTCCCCAAGTGAATCTCCCCAAATGCTAGAGGCTTCCAATTTACAGTGAGGGCCTATGGTGTGTCTTTGGGGAGAAAAATCCCTCATTAATAGAGTGTACTATAGTGTCTAAATATAAATATAGGTATATAGTGTATGCAGTTTAACAAAATAGTAGTACCAATTTAAATATGCTGTAATAATAAAAAAACTGAAAAAATTATCAAAATATACGAAATCAGGTGTTGATTTATGTAATATATCTAATTAAGATGGAAAACATGGAAATAGTGAATACGATCATACATTATATATGAAATTTCAAAAAAAAAACGAATAAAAAAAACAATCCCAAGAATCATGAGTTCCAACTCAACCATCTTCTAAGACTCCATCATAAGAAATCAAAAATTCATATGTCTGAGTAAGTGTGATTACATTTGAAAACACATTCATACATGAATTATTCTTGGGTTATAATGGAGATCGTACAGGGTGTGATATAAATTACATTAGGCCACAACCAATGGCCACTTTAACATATTTTATAGGAAAAATAAACTGAAATAGAGTTCAAGGATACATATATAAAAGTAATAAACAATAGTAATGTAAATATCCAAGAATATCCTTTAGCCATTAGTTGTAGTCTAAAAATGTAATCAATTAATTATATAATTAATTTATAGTATATATTTTTAAGGAACCTAAGGCATATTCAGCACTGACATAATGACATGATAATGTTATTAAAGGTTCCATGATTTAACAATGAATCCTATATTGATATTAATAATGAAGTGACTCAAAGGTAACAACTAAGAAAACCTTTACCTCAAGGGTCACCAACTCAGAAGTAATTACAACATGGATAAGGGTAAGAATATAATCCATGGATACCATTCCATGGAATTGCATAATCATGATTTTAATCGAGTCCAAGGAAAAAAATCCAATTTAAAATGAGATATGAAATGGATAGGCCCATTGATGTGACCAAGGCATCACAAGTTCGTAGAAGCCATTATAGATACAAGGAGTGTGTCCAATAAATATTGTAATAATAAAGGAGGGATACAACAATGTTATTACAGGAATACACTGATAGAAAATTGTAAGTATCCAAGGTGGGTCTCAACCTTATAAACCATCATATCTTTATCAAAATGGAATAAAAAATTGTTCATGGAATTCCCTCAGTAATCCAAAATATAACATGGTATTGACCACTCCTATAGAATATTTTAGGATCCCATACAGTTATTCCCCATAAAAAGGATTATTTTTTATAATTAGGAAATATACTAGTTATTTCATTAAATAAGAAAAAGGGATATTCCATGCCATTCATTATAGTGAAAAGGCATCTGAAGACACACAACCATTCATAATTCATTTATTTCATAATCATTTAACATGTCAATTTGGATCAATCCTTTACATTCATTAATGTGAGAAGGCCAAAGGCGTATGAATCCATTTTATCATTCCATTATCCTAACTCAATTTCAATGGATCACTCTGCTACCTTCCATTAATATGGAATGGATTTTTACGGACTTGGAACCAACCATTCATTTACATTTAAAATGTTAAAGTCATATACTTAGTATACATTCAAATTCAATAAAGAACAATTATTTACAATTACACACTTACCATAGGATGTCAAGTGATCAAGAAATGTGGCACTACACATTCCTAATTCCCAATTAATCTAAACAATAGTGGAATGAAATTAGTAGGTAAATGCTACGCTCAACAAACAGTTGACCAAAATTCATATCCGGAATTTATGTATAACTAATGAAATAAACATACATTTAGTGGTGGTTTTTATGGATGTAACCGCCAATGAGGAATAACATATATTTAATGGGTATTATAAATTGGTTATAATGAATAAAATGAAGTTATATTATTTAAAGGAGTGATTCCTGATGAAATTGGTGTGCACGTATTACAATTTTTAAAATAATGAATCTTGACGGATGAGTTATAGACGACCTACCTAATACCCGTATAACTCTCCTCATCTAGTGTCAGCCTCCAGTTCGGCCTAGATTGGGATAGATCTTCATAAATACTTAATAACCTAAAAATGACGCATATGAGTATAAATCAAAATATCATCGTCGATAGAATGAATAATGAAAAATTTTAACAAGGAATCAAGCACTAACCCGCATGGATCCAATTAGACCATGGCCTCTTTGATCAAACTCTAGATGGATTCTTGGAATCAAATCCAAGAATAGGGAATCAATATGATAAATAAATAGGAATGAATGGGAGTTTTATATTAGGGGAAGTAATCAGAAATTATATTTTTTTAAGACACAATTTTATGGAAAAATGGTAAAATTGTACAAAATTTTTCTATCAAACAGTTGCACTTTGCAGTTTTCCAAATTATGCACCAACTATGAATGGTCTTCTATAGGAAATCGAACCCATACATTTAGAACACATGGTTTGGGAAGATATACACAAACCCTGAAAATAAACACTTTCAAAATTGAGAAGATTTTTCAAGGGTGTGCGGCCCCTAACACATGGTTTTGGGAGAACTATCCACCATATACCACACAATTATCCATCATCGAGCGATTAAAACTGACCATATAACCTATGCCAAAAAAATTTATTCTTACTGTGTGACATGCCTTATTCTCTCAAAAAGACATTTTTTTCTCCGAATAAGACTCAGAATCCCCTGATACCTTCATGAACATAATGACGTAATTTATTATACATATTATTTACATAAAAAAATATAACAGAATTAAAAGGATAGATAACTGTGTGAAAACATGGGTTCTTACGTGAATGGAATATATTTTAAGAGGAATGAAGGTTCCTATGAAAAAAATGTGATATATAACCCGTGAAACTTATATCAATAAATCCTAATTAAATAATCATTATAACAATTGAGGCGAGGATAACTACATTCCACGGTTATTCTTTATGAAACACACATGGACTAACATAGATCCAACCAATTTCTTCCTTCCTTATAATATATGTAATAGAATTTTAATTATATCATTAATCAACCCATTGATTCGTCAACAATATCATTGATATATGGTTCATTTCAAAAAAATTGGAGGATATCTTGATGAATGGTGAAGAATAACAACAAACAAGATATTAAATTGCATTTCAAAGACCTAACATCACAAGATCAACTAAAATTTCTCACTGTTAGAGTTGGGAAATCCAATGTCACTATGTAGAACCCCTAGAGTTGAGATAATATGTATTTGGAGGGATAATAATACTAATGGGAAATGTTTGGTGTCATAAATAAATTTTATTATTAATTATTTCATGTTTCACAATTTGGCCACATGATTTAAAAAACTGGGAACCTGTTTTTTGTCCGTTGGAGATTATGTGATGATGTGATCACATAGTTTTTCTATACATGTTCTAATCATGTGAAACTCCATTGTTCCAAAATAACTTAAGACACATTTTTTGTACGGAATTTTCAATGGTTTGGACAAACCATGAACCAACAACACACATGCTTAAAAACATCCAAAAGCACTTAGTAGTCTCCTAAAACACCCATGAATGTTTCAATAAAAATGATCCTAAAGAAATGAATAAAAATAAATAAAATGTAAATTTAGATATAAAAATTATCCAAAAAATATCTATTTCAATTTCCAGAATGTCGTGCCGATGAGGAATAATCGATGAAAATATGAGTCCACTACTCCCTAGTCATTGATTCCAATTCCCACATCTATGGATAATATATTCCATCCATCCACTATAAATATATCATTGAAATATAATTCCCATGTATAATATTTTCGTATTAATCAACAATTTGAGATAATCAATGGACGAACCACAAATATCATATTAATTATAGATCTTCCCCACTCATAACATGATATGGATCATGATAAAACATATTCAGAAAGTACACATGAAACAAATAATGTAAAAAATTGAAATTAAATAGAAAATATTACTAATAAGACACTTTTCTTTTACTATAATTGATATCAAAGGTTTTCACATACCTAACAGCAAATTTCCATTGCATGCCAAGTCGACATTGACCCAACTGAGGTGAAACATTCATGAACACCCTATTTGCAACGAAAATATATATTGGATAACACTGATGATCAATATAAGACTTATGAAAATTTTTTTCCATATCAAGTTGTTTTATAATAATCTAAATATTCATTGACCTTTCCAAACAATGCTCAGTCCAACAAGGGAAACCACACCCACCTCTATGCAAGAAAAATGTTATTTGAAGGACTGGCCAATCAAAGCCTCAAAGAGATCCATTGTGATATAAGGATGGTAACTATTATTATAATAAATATCAAAATATCCAAAATAGTTATCCCAATATCATATAACAGTACTGACATAAGAACAAAAAAATATCCTTAAAAATATGAATTTTTTTCTATGTATGTCTATCTGAGGATGGTTAGTAATTATCAAATTAAACTAATAAAACATCTCCTCCCAGAATCCTTATTACAAATTGTTTTATAGGGTTTCCCTATCTAAAAAATAATTTTAAATAACCCCATGAAACCCCACAATATTATGAACATATTGTTTTTAAAAAATCATTATCCATATTTGGGGTCCTAAAACATAACCTAAAGTGCTAACATGTTTAGTTGATCAATCAAAACTATTATATAATTCATCCCATAGGGTGTCCTTGGAATCCTAGAAATGAAATATATAGATATATCATCCAATTTCATAATAGGTATTTGGAGTGCTCGAATCATGAAGATGACTTTTGAGTACAACCTTGATCTACAAACTGTATATTAATGAGTAACAAAATTAACTATATCTCATTCCAATAATGGTAACTGAAAGACATGCCTCATGTAATAGTACATCATCATTGTACCGAGATTAATATCTTATAGTAATAATATAAAATTTTTATTACATGCTTCTTCAAAGTTGATTGAATGAAACTGTATTTTCTAAAATAATGAGTAGCATTCCGAGATAAATAGCATAATATAATGTTTCCCCCACCGAATAAAGTCTTCCTTATACATATTAATTATTAATAAAAATATTTATTCTGAATTTTAAACCTGAGTAGTGTTGGAATAAATTTATAACAGTAAATAACAATACAAGTATCTTCCTTTATCATTTAAAGGTTCATCAGAGAAAATATTCCCATCGAGTTCCATTCATATTTCAATTAAATCACTTCTTCATAAGGAAATGTTTTTGTCAAATAAACTATAAGAACATTCGTTTCCCCTATAATATAGGAAATATATAAGTGAAGTAGAAAATGTTAACCCCTCTATACCTTTTCATATGGTTCAAGTCAATCTATGAAAAGTGGTAACATAAACTACAATGATCAAAATTGACAGTGAACATTTCCAAAAAGTGGTAATGTAGAAAACTCATGATACCATACATAACCACTACATTTTTTAAATCATGAGTTAGATAATTTTTCTCATGTGGTTTATGTTGATGAGAATCATATTCAACTATATGATGTTCATACCAAAGAATATAAACCCAAAAACATCTAATGCACAATATCACACTATATTTCCCTTTCCCAATTATGGTAAAATATAGATAGGATATAATGCATAAGGTTATATAAATTTATCAATGGAATTCATAAAATTATAATCCCATGGGAATTTTACACATTTCATGGTAAAAACATAAAATTAAGATGGATGATTTGAAAATTTCTCCACAAAACATTAATAATATCTTTCAAAACCTAAGATTATTTGAATCTCAAGGAAATTATTGTGTTCCTTCAATTTCTAAATTACATCGAAATTATGTGGATCAAGTGAGATTCCATATTCCAAAGCCACAATGCCCAAAAAATTAATAGCTAGAATAAAAAATTGTAATTTAGTTAAATTGTGATAAAGGTAGTAACCCCTCATGGTTTATAGAACATATTTTTGGATATTTTCATGCAATTCATCAGTTCTTGATAAAACTATAATTTCATCCATGAATATTGTGACAAAGGAATAATGGTACTATTGAAAAAATGAACATGGGATTATACTACTCACAGTTATAGGGACACTCAATACTTGATATTAACATGGAACATTGTATTTGAGTCCCATTATATGTTATCAATGAATTATGAAGAAAGGGTTTATAAAGAAATTAGTGTCCTGGAAACAAATAAAATTTTATCTAAAGATGATCCAATAACAATTGTACTACTTATAAATAAAGTTCCTACATAAACTTCCACCTAATAATATTATAATTCATACAACAACATTATCCAAGGATCTTATGATACAAATCAATTGTTATTTAAAGAATTCAACTAAAACCTAAACCATTTAGTTTTGATGATAATATACCATAGTTTTTAAAATAAAAACCCCTCTAAGACATTAGATAGTGACCTAAATATCCACTTGATTTACATATTTTATGAGGCATGCACCATGATCATATTATATACCCAATATTCCCACTTTAGTAGGATGTCAAAGGTTCACAACTAACTATCAGTGATGATTATGGTATATGTAAACTAATGGGAACCAATACCACCACTCTTACGAGCCAAATTATGCTTCTTCTACTTTCCATAGGAGACACTAGAACAATAATTAGGTTGAATAGTAATTCCAACTATCCTCAACATGCCTAATATGGAATATGCAATAAAAATAAATTTTAAAAACTCACATATTTCAACTTATAGCCTTATATAATAATATGGTGGAAACAAAAGAGATTGGAGAATTTTTCGGCATACTCCGTATGATTACCCTATTAATGATTGAATAATACCATGGATTTATTCATCATCAATGATTGAGTAATAAACTGTTGTAATAAGATTATCTTGACATTTATGTACTCTAAATCTTCATGTTTTATACCCTAAAAAAATTTATCACACTATATCTTTCTTGGACCCATATTCTTAATTTTTTCAAACATCACTATGATATAATCCAAGGTTTGCAATATATTTAAATTTTAGTTGATCTTCACTAACCCATCCTTTGTTTCCAAGGGACCATATTTTCATCGGAAGGATAATGATTTCCATTAAGAAACTATTGGGAATGTTCTTTATCTCCTATACAACCTAGTTAAACTTCCCCAGCATAATCATATATATTGATGACACCTTGGACCATATAAAGCACCGAACGTACCACTGATTAAATAAGACTCCATTTTAATGAAGGGGTTCCTCTTAGATCATCATCTTCATAACCCATTTAAGAACTCTAGGAAACAATTTTGGGATGATGAAACTACAAAAAATGAATAACATATAGCATTAGAAAAGTTATAATTATTAGTTTGAACAAAGAGAAAATAAAGAAAATAACTATTATTTATTCAAAAATAAATAAAATAAACACACAAACCAATATCCCATGTAAACATGAGGCTTATTACAATGAGAGATAACTAGTAAATCGCACATATCATACCCCTTATGTCGTCAAAATCCAATCCTTTTTCTACCCAAACTGTATCACCTCGGAATGATAAAGTGTTTAATGACATAATTATGGGACTCATGTAAACTAGGTTCACTATTATTTTAAAGAGAAAAAATGATTAGAACTCCATAGTTAAGCTTTATTGGCGAAGAGTAGTTTTCAGGATGTGTGACCTTTGGGGATGTTTCTTAGGGATTCTGTGTGTGAGGAAAAAGCACACTAGAATAGACATATGATGGCCTATAGGGACTGTCATTAGTTAGATAACCAATTTGGGCATGTGGGTAGGCCCTAGGGTGGGGACCACACGTCTCTGGTGAAACTAGTGGTACCTGATAGGCTTGGACTTGATGACCATGTAAATGTCGGGTGTCTATGCTCTCAGTGGGGTCGGGTTGTTACATTTGGTATCAGAGGAGGAATCCTTCATTAAGTGTGATTCACTACCTGGGATGAGATGTAGGGTCCACAATGAGGACATCATGATCTGGGGGGTGGTTAAATGTAACAACTTAGAATTATAGAGGGTTGAATGACTAAATGACATGACTCATGTCGACAGGGTGTACATTCTTTTACGAGTGCCTACCTGATTAAAACTACACACTTAAGCATGCTCGACCTAGAGTATTGGTCAGGATGAATGACCTTCTAGGAAATTTCTCAGTGTGTGTGTGTGATTGTGAACAAAGAATGCTTTAAAGGTCATGTTTTGGTCTTTTGGGACTCTTATTAGTCATATGACTCTTTCGGGCATGTAAGGGTGTGGACCACATGTCGTTGGAGAAACTGGGGGTACCTGGCGGGAAAGGACTAGACGACCATGTTAAGAAGGGGTGTCTATGATGTCATTGGGGCCCAGATGTTACACTAACATCCTAATACACGAATACGAGGGGCACAAAAACCTTCCCTTTGATTTGAATCATGTCTATAAGGTGCATATTCTTTTATGAAAGCCTACTAGATTAGAACATCACAATTATGCATTCTTGGTCGGGAGTAGTGGTTAAGATGGGTGACCATCTTGGAATTTTTACAGGGTGTGTATGAGTGAGAAAAAAAAAGAACACTATAAAGGTCATGTGTTTGACTTTGGGGACTTCCATTAGTCAGATGACTCATTTGGTTATGTGAGGGTAGGGACAATGTGTCTGTGGGGAAACTGGGGGTACCTGGTGGGCCAAGACCCAACCACCATGTTATGACAGTGTGTTTGGGCTATCATAAGGGCCCATGTGTTACACAAACATCATAAAACCTGAATAACATGGGTATAGAATCCTTCCATTTGATACCAACTTTTCACAAACCAACCTAAATAATACCTAAACAAGACAACCAAGTCAGCCTATGGAAACGATAAAAGGGAATTCCCACTCCCACTAGAAAATGAATGACACTTGTGAATAAATTTATACATTTTGGAATTATTTACACCTCAAAAAACAAGTTAAATAATTATGGATTATATAAAAAAATTCAACATCCCAATATAGTGTTATAAAATGGAAGATAAAGAATATAAGAAAAATACAAGTTCCACACCAAGAAAAATTAACTAAAGTACTCATTTTAAAAGATATCAATTATCCATATGTATATGGGTGTAAATACCACTATGTCACCACAAAAATATAAAAAACACATACATGGATACACATTGCACAATGAAACACCATTTCTTTAACTGCATCATACAAAACCATATATTCACACCCAAATTTATGTACAATTTTTAAGGATAAATGTCCCATTTGGATCCCCCCAATTGATGCATAGGAAGCCATTATAAAAAAACTGGTTGTTATCATTTAATTAATTAATAGTAATGAATGGTAGTTATACACAATTTAAATTAAACAGTGGGAAAACAATATTTTTAATACATTTTTTAAACATTCATAAATGAACCATCATTAATGAATTGAAATGGTCCATCTTTCAAAGAAATTATAAATAAAAAATTTAAAAAGGAAGAACCATGGAATACTTTCATAAATTAGGATATATTTGGGTTTTCTAGGATACTCACAACCTAATTATCATATGAATATGTGTTCACATATTTGATGAGCATGGGTCATGTGATTTGAGAATTCCCTGATAATTGGACCCCCATGTCATAAAAATGTTTTCATAGAGTTGATGAGTATGTTCATGAAAGGTAATATCAATCCTTTTTCATAAGTTTATCCATATACATCCCCTAAAATGGACCCTATGATATGATATTCCATTGGTCACACATTTTGTAATTCACATTCACAAATTTCTAACACTTATACATTTAATTCTCATATCCTTCAAATGTCATTTCAAACATAAATAATTAAACGACCCTCATAACAACTAAAAACAATGAATTGAAATACATTTCCAGTTTTAACACAAAATATTAAAATTTATTTTATAAAATAATATGAAACATTCACATTGTATGAATAATATATCATTCCATATATCAATTTGGGAATCCCATTTTTATGATAATGATTTAATGTTTAACAAATAATGAAATTTAATAGCCAAACCACCTTGAAAACTTGTTTCTTTTAAAAAATTTACTAAATCCCTACCAAGATCAATTGGAATCATAATATGAAAATTAATTTTCAAAAACCATGAGAAACATACCATGAAATATAAATTAAATTATACCATAAAAAAGAAAAAAGGAAAATATCTTCTTAAAGAACATTACTAAAGAAGTGTGCACTGACTAATGTCGATCTAATAACTATCTTCATTAATCACATCATATTTAGTAGAATTTTCATTAATTCATGACTCAACCCATATATTAGCCACTAACAACCCTGATTAATTGATTCATTCATTATAGAGATAATGGGAAATGAAAAATAGAGATGAATAACATATAGGGGCCCCTTAAATTATGTTTCATATAGCTGACATCACAAGATCCATTAGAATTGTTGTCTAGAAGAGTTAGAATCCCGAAAATATCTATTTTGAACCCTAAGATCTAGGATCCTATATCATGGGATAGATAATGAGACAAATTGGATATTTTCATTATTTTGATGGAAAATTTCATGTTTATTGAAACATGTCACATGGTTTTTCCACCATGTTTTAATACTAGGTTCCAAACATGGTATCATTTATATCCCTTAGAGATATCGCTGCTCTTTGGCCACACATCTTTTCTAAAATTTAACTAAAAATGAAAAACCATATCATCCCAAAACATCACACATCCCATGGTATTTGTGTTATTCCAAATGGTTTGGAAATATAATGTTCCAAATATGAACATTCTCAAAAGCACCAAAATATCAAAAAATTATAACGGAAAATCCCAATAATTATTGAAGAAAAAATCTAGTCAAAAAATGAATAATCATATATAATAATAATATCGATATGTAACAAAAGTATTTTATTCATAATATATACATGTTTGATATTTTTAAGAATTATTTTAAAAATTACTTCATAAGTGACACAACATAATACATTGTCTCATGGGGTTAAAATAAACAAGTACTGATACTTTTATAGAACACCGGGGTCAACATAAAAATACATGTTGGATGACTATACATCTTGATATGTAGTAACAATTGGTTTTTTTACCATGAAATGAAAATATAAGTCCATTTTAGATAGGCACCACATGCATCTTAACTCTCTATATACTAAAGTAATTTATTCTATCATCTTACATGACATGAAAATTCTCAAATTATATATATTAATCCAATTATACGGTCTAATACTGATTATTAGGTTGGGAAATGTTTGATATATGGTATCCCATGCATAACCAAAACATGATAAGTTATTATACATAGTGATGATCATACACAAAAATGAAGAAAAAAATAACAATGAAATATTAGTGTAAGGTCAAAAAAATTAGTATAGAAAATAACAAGAAATTATAGAACACAATATTTATATACTTCACATCACATAGGTCTTACCAATATACAATTAAAACATACAACATGATTTATTATTATGTGGTGAATAAAATATATGGCATACAACGACGATGAGGAATCAAAAGAAACAGAAGCCAACAACATAATCTATTCGAGCACAGGGACATCATCATTCTAGGAGCTAGTGGTAAAAATGTAGAATGTATATTCCCTTATAGGATCATGCATACACGAAGAGCCTTTAATGTATATCATGAGAAGGGATGAAAAGGAAATCCAGAGATGGTCATCTCCAAACTAGTTTCAATAGACTCAAATTTCACATGGAATGAACTCTTCAATAAAGAATATGGACAAACCAAGGGAAACAAAGCTATATAATAAGGATTTAATCGAACCCACAAACCCTCTCTAAGTTCTATATAATGAAACAAAATTAAATAGATCCAAATAACCTTTCAAATAATCATATCAAATGATTAGTTTTTAAGGAAATAAAATAATAATTGTGTATCATGTGATCATATGTAATGTGAAGCGATGAAATTGAGGAGGAATTATATTTGGTTAGTGGTGAGAGAGAATGATTGAGAAACCTAGTTATTGAAAAAAATCACAGAATAATTGGGAAACAAGGAATATGATGATTTGAGAAATAGAAAGGGTGAGGATCCTAAAAAACTAAGCCTTTGAGAAACTATAAGTAGAATCAATAACCAAAATATAAATTTTAAGTCAATCGTGATTAATCATCGACTATAAAAACCCTCATGTAATATAGTGGTATCTAGAAATAGAAATAACAGTGACGAACAAGTCCCCACCAATCCCAAAGATCCAATTAAACAATTACAATGATAAAAAACCCCATGTGGAGGCCCAAGGAGAAAAAAAGGAGAATATCTAATAGATATATTCATAATAATAAAATTAAAAACAATTTTTTCATGAAAATTAACTAGATAAACTATAAAGGAAAACATTTTTAAATGTTAACAAACACATGATTCCACATAACAAAACCTAAAAAAATTAAATTAGAAAAAACGAGTCATATCATAATGATCCCAAATTTAGAATCTAGGAGTCAAACCCCAATTTTTTCTGACATTAGAATCCAATATTAAAAAAAATGTCAATAATGTAGAATCATGCAGTCTCAACCACAGAAAAAATGAATTTGTATTAGAAAAATATAAATGAACATTATAATGAAAATGGAAGAGATTTGGGTAATTGAATAAGTCTAAAATAAAACCGAACTGATGAATTCATAGATGATTGATGAATCATAGGTACTAGTATCTGAGTAGAGTATTATAATTCCTAAACAATGATGTAGAAGTTGAGTATTTTTTATTATGTTCCTCTTTAAATACAATAAAAATATGAAATACAAATTCCATAAGACTTCAATGAATTTCAATGTACATGAAAATATAAAAGTATAAATTTAACATCAAAGGGATTCATCCTAGAAATTTTTATTGCTTCCTCAAAACTGATTTGACATAACCATAATGAATGAGTCTCTATGATTTGATGATATGTTCTATAGGGCTAAAAATTAATTCTCCAATCAGGTAAAACAGTTAAAATTCAAACTTTATAATTATATAGGAGACAAAAAATTATCATTAAAATTTTAATTTAATAGAAATCATTTTAAATAGAAAACATAAATAACATTTCAATCAATTTTTAAATGATCATTAATTAATCAAAAATGTCTCCATAATAATAGGTCAAAGTCCCACAATTAACAAAAATATTATTTCTATAAAATTAAAACTTGAATTTAGAAAAAAAAAATTCTTCATTCAAGAAGATACATAATTATTCAAAAATATATTTAAAAACACTATGTACTAAATATTAGATTGAATAATTTTTTTTGTCAGTAAATACTAATTTTGATATGAATAAAATAGATAAATATTTCAGAAAACACAAATTTTAATATTAAAAAAATTATTATAGATTTATACGTAAATTAATAATAGATTAATTATCTATTTTAAAAATTATTAAAATACACTATGAACTAATATCATGGTATCTATATCACGGATGAGAACTGAGGAAACAATTTGGAATCTTATAACATTTTAAATAAACCTATGATAAATCCAATTATCAATAGAATCATAAAAAATAATTATTGAAATTTCTAGATTATTGAAAATAGGTAGTGTTGAAATTAACGTTGATGTGGAGAATCCACGAGGAATAAAAAATTAAACAGATTTAATTTGTGTTCCATTATAACATGTGGCTGGTAAGTATAATTTTTAATCGATCCAAATGATGATACAATGATTGTGTGGTTAGGCAGGGGTTAGGAAGTCCAATTTTCTGTAGGTTCAAAACCACGTGAAGATAATATGGTTCATCTTTTGAAATGTATATATTATATTATATGAGAAAAATATGATATTAAGGTATGGATGTATCCACAACCACTATATGAGGATGACATAATCATCATCATGAATAATGTAGGAGTGACCTAATGCGATGGATAATTCATGATCGGACGTATTGTGGTTGGTTAGCATTTCGCATGCAGGTTTTCATTTGGTGGGAGGGAATATATTCATTCTCGTATTCACTATATGAAAACTCTAATACAGTGTGAATAGTATTATTCAAGTCAAGTGTATATCACATACTTCACAAAAAATGAACAAAATATATAGAGGCCAAATCTATATGTTATATGATGGAAAAAATGGAATGTGGTAGATTAAGGGTTCACTCATGAAGCAATATACAAGATTACGGTGGAATCATACACAAGTTGGCTGTGACAATATCCTCTCTTCATAGAAGGGTGGGTATTTTCAAATGTGGTAGCATTTGGGATAACATATGTTGTAGATCTTGTGTTGGCAGTACACTCATAGTTTGTTGATTGTCCTTCAAGAAGTAGTTTGACATCATAACACATGTGGTAGGATCCAGTTTCAATCATGCAGTGGGTCGAAGGCTTTATAGAATTCTTTATGATTATAAAAACTGAAATCCTTAGCAACATAATCAAATGAATGTAACCAGATTACCTTGTAGGAAAAATACTCCTTTATCAAAAAATCACAATGTAAGAAAACTACTTATGTGTCTAAATATGAAAACCTATATTATCTTTTCATTACATGTTATGGATAATTTTTACACCATATAAATATTAGATTCATTATTCCATCTCGTTGAATTTTATTTATATAATTTTATTCTATTTCTAAAGAATTGAAGAACTCATCAATCTATGTATTGTAATGTTAGATATCATAAAAAATCAATGAATAATTTAATATGAAATCCACAAAAGATATATCTTGAATATTATAGTGAATTTGGCTAATTTTAGAGCATCAATATAGACATTTTAGTCTAAATTTTAGTTGAATGAAATATAAATAAATATCATATCATACCAATTCAAAAAGAATTGTAAAATTTTGATATATGTTCTTGGATTTATCATTTTTAAATATTTTCACCCAAAAAACTGATAACTATTGTATAAAAAAACCTAAAACAACTTAAAAATAATGAAAAAAAATTGGGACTTATAGATACATTTTTATAGGTCAGGAAAATAAAGATAAAAAATCATATATTTTTTAAAACTTGGAGTTGTAATATTCCATTTGTTTGATCTAAATATATAATATAAATAATGATAATTATGAAAAATCAAAACATAATTCCTATACTCATTATTTATGGAATTCATTATTATAGGAGACATAAAAACAATACATGTAACAAATAATTATCTGGTGAAAAGAAATGTAAATTTATGTAATGTATTTATCAGAACACATATTTTATTTTTATAATGGTCGCTTTTGAGGTAAAAAAATAAATATTATGAGTAATTTAATTATATAAAAAACACAAATAATAAAAAAAGAAAATCCCAAAATAATATCAAATTTTTCAATTACAAAACCAAACTAAAATCAAAAATATTTTACCAATTTTTAATTAATTAATAATTATGTGATATTTTGAAAAAAATATTGACCTTTAAAACAAAAATTATTTGAATAAATTTCAAAATATATTTAAACATGTAAAAATTTCAAATTCAAAATTTATTAATGCATAACACATTTACAAATAATTTAAAAATATATATCGATTAATATATAAAGTCTAATAAATCATTATGTCACAATACTCCAAAAAAAATTATATCATAGCCACTTCAATGAAGAATTGGGAAACCAGACAAAACAATGGTTCACTATGTAGTAAATGAAATCACAAAATTATTAAATACAAAATTAACATTATTATAATTAGACAACTAATATAACACCTGGTGATGTGTACATGACTGTATATCTGGGTCATTGTTGATAATCTATTCAATGTGATTAGTCATTTTATCCCATGTCTATATATATTCCTTCAAATTAATTTTATATTTGTTGAATCCATGAGCCAAAATTCATCATTATTTATTTATCCAACCCCTTTGATCCTAATTACTATTAACTCGAAACAATACCTCATATATTCCATTTACCTCCTCTCTTATAGAATTGACCTAGATAACTCCATTAAGAATTTCTTAAATATCATGAACGATGAGCTCAAAAAATCCCATTCATCTCCTTCTAATAATCATTGTGTTACAATCTATTATCCATTAAGAATTGACCCCTGGTCCAACAAAATGGCATCACTTTCAGGCACACTATTAACTATTTTCATGTCCACCTCGCCATCCTCCAAATTAAACACTTTATTAATTATTGGGTTATATGGAACTATTCCTATCCCACATTTCTTAGACATACCATATGATCTAGTTACAATTGTTTTTTTAAGTTCAAGTAGTCATTGAATGGCCTTAATACCCCTACCTTCAAACTAGAAAATTTCCCAATAATAGTTTCCCTTTCTTTCCCTTGATCAAGATTGATCCAACATTCATGTCCCCATATGGGCCCCACTCATTCTATGTCCCTTTTTGATAGTCATTGTCTTTATCACTTGAATTTGGGTTCTCAAAAGATCATGATCCTGTACAATTCTTTATCTTTTTTAAAAATTATATCCAACCACATTCCAAATTCAACTATTTTTTTTGTAATTCCTGTCAAATAAAAAAAGTTGGTTTGAATCTTCATTGAACATGGTTCATTCTGTCTTTATAAAGGCCATGATCCAGATAAAATATAGCATCCTGGTCTAGAGGTACCCAAAATGAGGAGGATGTACTTGATATAGATGTCCTCCTACCGACGTCCTTGAAACCAGTACTAGTGTTATGCTCCTTCCCACTATTCATGCCTCCATCCTTCATAGTCTCATCAAAGGAAGGATAACTGTATTGTGGATCAATAAGTCCTATTTAAGAACCTAAATTCCTACTTTTAACACCCAAGTTAGGTTTCAAGATATCGAAAATGTATGAGACCCTCAGATCATCAGTCCGTTTCAATTTCTATGGATGATAATCATCTGATGTTTCCTTAATACCCAATTTGAAAATAAATCGATCTGTTAGTGATGTAGAAATGGTCTAAGAAAACAAATCAACCTCCCCATGGAGAGGCTTATGGATACAATATAAAATACTGGACAGGTGCCCCAGTAATTTTTATGAAGCATAACAATTTTTTCATGTCTCAATGTCCACTGGGTTCATTCACATAAATTCCTCCACAATTATAATCCAAATCCAATCGAAAGGATGTTTTTAATGGTATACATATTCATATATAAATCGAGAATTTGGATAACAGAATGACTCAGTTTAACTATTTATGCAAATAATATGTCCAGCCATATTTTCAAGGGTATTTATAATCAAGATATTTTGTAATGGATGAGGTATTTAGAGAAAAGAAACCAAAAGTGATGAATATTGAGCATCATGTTTCAATTGGAAATCATAGGACCATAAAAAAAGTATAGGTGGTATCCATTGCATACACGACCTTATCTATAAAATTCATTGATCGGGTCATCCTATGATGAAAGGTAAACCATTATGTGATGTTTATCAAGAATCCCCAAATTCCCTCTATCTTGTACTCCCACAAATCAAATCATGAACATGCCAATGGTGTTAACTGATGGATGACATTTCCTGATGTGATCCATCGATGTTATATTCATTCAATCCAATTAATCTCTGAATTCCATGGTTTAATGTGAGAAATTGGGGTAACAACAATAGATGTCTGGAAATTTTGGTCTATGTGCGATTGTACGGAAAGGGGGAAGGAATTCTGTGTTATAAAAATATTACATTGAGGGATGAGAGAAACTTGAGAATGATGGGAGCCCCCCTCCAATGGTATAGGGACTAGATCTACAACAAACCCACCTAGTTCATCATCCCATGTGCAAAGAGTTATGAGTCATGAATTAAATATGTTAATAATAAATTGATAAATTATGCCTAACTTTTTTTACTCTATTGTGAAATCAATTGAACACTAATTTTGGAAATGTACAATTTCAAAACTATAAATGTACAACCAATCACAAGTGAAGAAAATTATTAATGAAGTGAAAATGGAATTTATATATGGAGATGACGATAAAAAATGAAAAATATAATATAAATAATGGAATTAAAGAAACAATCACAATGTACACCAAAAGGTCTATCCATTTCATTAACATATCACCATATATATAATTTACATGGAACTTGATCCAACAGTTGTGACTAATTAATTAAATATGTAATATAACTTTTGAAATTTTATATGAAAATGTAAATAGATTGTTCTCCATTATGAGGTAAATTTATTGGGAATTAATGATTCATCAATATTATCATAATTATGAAACCCATTTACTAATTTTAATAAAAATCTCCCTTGGATGTCATAATTTTATGGAATCTTATATAATCATCAATTAAAAAACATGTGGAAAAAATAAGTGAAGCCAAGTAAATTGAATTTTAGGTCATTTCTTCCCCATTAATAGAATTAATAATGAATAAAGAGGTCATATATTCGAATCATCATGGGTGTGGGAGATTGAGGTGGGTATGGGGGGACAATTTTTTTAATTAACACTAATTAAAGTGATTGGGGCATTGGGCGGGCATCAACAAGTGCCAATAAAAGTTGGAAACTCATTATTTTTTTGGGGTAATTAGGTTCCTATATATTTGAAAAAAAATATATTTTTTCAATTTTATTAGTTCTATAAATTGGCACAAAAAATAAAACCTTCATCATTCATATTTTTTTCATGCGTTCACAGTTGTCAGTCTCCCAAATCTCTTAAAATATGTATTTTTTTAAATAAGTCCAAGAAAAATACACTAATATAAACTATCCTAACCAGCACATTTTTTTAAGTTAAAGAGTGTATTTATTATAGATTTATTATAATTTATAAAAGACACCATCTTTTAATGGATCCAATAACATTATTACTTTCAACGATCGGATAAAATCCAATTTTACCACTGATAAAATCATGATATGTAGTATTGATGACATCACACTTGGCTGATCACTATGGAATTCAAGATGCTTCCTTTAGGGGCCATTGAGTCATAATATGATGATCCATCAGGCCAGCATGAACATGGGACTACTAGCCATCTTGGACAGATATTTTATCCCAAAACTTATTTTTGATATTATGAGTGATAAGATGTTTGTCACTAGTAGAACATGATTACTATGTCACAATATATTGTTTGTTTAAGCGGTTAAACATTGTAAAGTTAAAACTGTAATCTTAATAGTGTAAACCTGTCTATATAATAGATAATAATCCAAAAACATGGGTATCACTACTCTCATGAATTTTTTAGCTTGTACCTCCTCCCTTCCTATTCATAGAATTATAAAATAGTGTTTTTATGTATGGTCCAGGGATTTATTTGAGTTGAAAATTCACAAGGAATAGGAACTTTTAATTTGGGGGTTGGAAATAATAAATTTAATCATATGAATGTAAATTCCATGATTTATAATGAGTTTATGTTACTCATTTAGACATGAGTTAATCATCTTTGGTGGCTTAGGGGATCAGTAGTGTTTCAGAAGTATCGTGCTTCAAATACATAATTTTTGGCATCACAATATTAGGTGCATTGTTGGAACATGGTTACTGATAACTGCATGGCACAAACTATGAAACTTAACTAGATAGAGACACTATTTGTTCAATTTGTGGTGGGGGTGGGGGCGAACTAATGTGTGATTCGGTATATATTGGTATATTGATCAACATGTTTCGGAACATGGATTGTTTAATAGTCCAATATAACTATTTGAGGTGAGTGTCACATTAGAATGGAGAACTACACTATAGGCACATGGTAATCCAAAATTTATAGCTAAACTATGTGGCTCATTTAATAATATTAAATTACCAAACCACTTATCCATTGATTTATGACTCCTCCTGCCTTTTCTTATCCCATTAAATCACAATAGGGAATTGGGTGAGATCACAGTCTCTCCCCATTAGGAATTTAGGGTAATTCTTCATTTGGGATCTAATTCAAGCTTTGTCATTTCTGATATATAGTTAGTTGTATGGATACTAGTCCTCATTATTCCTTTAGTCATTTTTCATAATGTATTTGACTACATTTCCATCTGAGATCATAATCCATATTTTTAAAAACATTGTAAGATTAATTTTTCTGTTATTCTAATAATATAATATGTGAGTCATCAATGATTTAATGTCTATGTTTATAAGGAATGTGGTTCCTAGATTTCTATTAATTTACATGTGTTGTGGACTGAATAATAAATATATTCAAGTGGGTTCATTTGGGGGAAACAAGTTTTTATTAATTCATTTTCTATTATTTTTGAGATATTACAATTATAAATATCATGTATATTTAAATACACTATGAATTTACGGGCTTGATAACTCTGAAATAAGGATTCTATATTGGATTGTAAGGATGTTCAAAAATGTATTTAATTATATTGATCCTTTCTCAATGTGATTTCAATGGGATGGTGATAGGTTTATCCTGTGGGACATAGGGATATATTGATAAAATGAATTTACGTTGATGGTGATTCTCTCTCCCACAGTTAGGAAATGAGGATCACATGTGGATACATTGACTATTCAGAGTTTCATGATAGGTATGGTGATGGATTTTTACTCACCGTTATTGAACTAAAGAACCAACTGGGTCATTTGAACATGAGATATGGACCTAACGAGGTTGTTTTGAGAATTAAATGTCGGTGGAGGCCTCCGTAGAATTATAAATATAAGGTATCATGATGGGAATCAATTACAAAGGACGTTCTCACAATAGAAATTATATATTGATGATGTGCAGGAACATTGGATGGGAGATGAGGCTCACTGTAATGTTGGGGATTATGGAAAAAAACTAATAAATGATGTATATCACCATTCCTTAAGAAATAGGTCTTTAGTTATGATGCTTATTATATAAATGGAATTCCAAGGATTTCTGACATAATTATAGAAATGTTGATGCAACCGTAGTCTTACTCGATTTGTTAGATATGTGAATTTAGTTGGAACATGATGTTTTGATATATGGATATGGATGTGAGAATGATGGTTCTTCCAAATTAATGAACATGGATACATCATTACACTTTTTTATGGAAAATACTGTTAAAAACATCATTATGGATGTCAATCACAAGAAAAGTGAGTTATAAGTTATGTGGGTAGTTTTTATTTATTTATGTTTTTCATACATCAGTGTAAATAAGGATATATTATAGGAACATTTTGGTTGTGTCATACCGATTTCATACTCACAACCATCATTGGCCTATAGTGATGTGTGTTAAATCTATGTCATTGAGTGTAGTTAAGGGATTAAACTCTTGTACTGGACATTCATGAGTTCGATTGTGTCGAGGTGCACAAGATGGATGATAGAGTTTATAAGTCAGACCTATTCCATCATCTACATCGATTTGGAGTTATTTTTTTTGTAATTATGAGTGAATACATATTTGATTAGCATAAGGGTGATCTTGCATCATTTTTATATTTTTCATGATAGGTGTATACATTTTCTTGCCTGTGTAGCCATTTCATTAGTAAATTTATTATTGTTATTTATTATTTCATCTATTGATTTTAGTTAAGCACAACGATATTTATGTTTTTATTAATTTCATTATTATTATTATTAAAATATGGTATACTCTCCACAATATATCTTAATACTACCTCTCTACAAGTAGTTATCCTTTGAGGTACAATGAGGCATTCCTAAGGACATGTGGTGCACCAACCCAGATCACTTGTTTAGTGTCTCCCATATCGTAATGTTACAAAGGGGTATTTGAGGATTTTATTTCATTCAACTTACTTTTTTGGGATTTGAAATATAGTTTGGAAGGATCATGTCAGTTCCTAGTAAATAGATCTAGAATGGGAACCTGAATCCCCATTCAAGGGTGATAGACTGAGCATCAATCGGTGTGAAATTGATGTTCTTACTTTATTTGTTCACCATTGATTCAATTCCCCCTATATTAGTGAACATGGATGTGATTTTATTTGAATTTTATGTTTTTACCCTTGTAATGGTTTGGAAATATAGGAATATAATTTATGAATCATGATATAAAAATAGCTTCCAATGAAATATCTATGTAAATGTGATTTTTGTTTCGAAATTTGAATATATGAAAAGGGGTTGGGCTATTTAAAATGTCAATAACTTGTTATGTAGAATTTTCCTACATAGCCACTTAGTGGGATCCTAATCAGCTATTGCAAGAATGTGGTTTCTTATGTGGTTTGTATGTGCCACTCTATGAGTATGGTTTATTTGGAGAATGTATTTTATATGGTTATGTAGGAATGGAATGGAAAAAATCGGTGAACAATTTAAAATGTCAATAATAAACGAAAAAGTGTTTTCATACAATGCCACTTAGAAGAATTCTACTCAGTATCCCGAACATTTGATTCTGGCTGGGTATGATATGTGATTAATGAATCTAATATTTCTAGGAAGGGGTCCACAATTATAGATGATATGTGATATGGGTATTATATGGTAGTGTATGGTTGGATATATGCTCTACCTATTAGAACATTCAATATTTGTGATATGTGTATTTTCATGATAATAATTGATTGTAGAATTTGATATTTATCATAATGGAAGCTAGATGGGATATAGTGGAGCATCAGGTGGGTGGAGATGTGTTTCTACCAGAGAATTCATGTGGTGAGGCCACGAAGGGCCAAGTTGGGCTTGAGAAAAATTTAGAGGCTCTGAGGCATGTAGGAAAACTATAGACGATGGTAGAGTTTATGTTCCTGGATATATGATAATCCCGGGGAAATCATGGGGTTGACCATTACAAGTATTTACTAAGGATCTCAGGGAGGTGATATATATAATGATTATATTATTTGATTGTTTCAGTCACAACACCTTCCTTTGTTCTATGGTAATGGTGGTCCATGGCAGTATAGAACCAGATTGAGTCTGTGTTAACTATATTCAATCAGATTGAGACACACCTATGGTGGAGGGTAATTTTTTCCATTCATATTCTTATGGGACCGGTGATGTGTTGGTTGGATGTATAAGTATATATTGTAATGCAAGAGGGAATTCAATTGATGGATATCATGACTATGTTGTTCATGAATTTATTTTTGAACACGATGAGATAATATCACACTCCTGGGTTCTTGAACATATAGTAAAGAGACATTTCAGTCATGGATTATTATGGTAATTTCATGGACATGTCCTGTTTGAATCCTTATATTGTGAGTGATGACATAACCCATGTGAGGTGATTCAATTATTGTTTGATAAATTCCATCACAGTTTATTTGATTTTTTATTTATTTAAATCATTCTAAGAGGTGGTGATTCATTCAATGAAATGTGAGAAGAAATTGACAAAAACAATTATTCAATCAAAGAGATGATTTCAGGAGATTCAATAAGTGGTGCTTCGGGTTTCCATAAGAGTGGTTTTGAGGTGTCTCAATTGGATAGTTCTGTCCAAGAATTAGGAAAACCCTATAGGATTAGATCATAGACATTGTGTATCTAGGGTGAGAAGTAATGTAAGGTTCAATATAAGTTTGATTGGCCTCCAATTGATTTATGGTCATGTGAGAATATGCTTCACATGGATAGGTTATGTCAAAAGAAGTCTCATAAAGATGTATGTTAGGGATCTGGTCATACATAGTGTTCTGATTTGGGAACAAGAGAAGTGTAAGGAGCATGTAGTAGGGATACAAATGCACAAACATGTCATGGTGGAGAGAGAATTGAAAAACATTGGGGGAAGCTATTGGTTGTAGGAGAAACTTCTTTTAGGAGGAATTATATAGTTGGTCTTCAGTATATGTCTATGAAGTTTAATTGATTGGTTTAGAGTATTTTAGGGATCCAATTATGGTTATATGTAAATAAAGAGTATTATTTTTTCCTTCTCTTTTTTTCATCATAGAAAATAGTGTATTATGTAAAAATGTGTTATTTGAATAACCAAGGTTCATTTTAATTGGTGGGGATATGGAATAGTGTTTATAGCTTGTGTGGGATGTGTTGGAATTATGAAAAAGTTATGGACAATATTTATATAATGTGGGATTTTTTTGGGAATTATGTGTGTTGAAGAATTTATAGGCACTGTATGTGATGCTGGATCTAACGAGTATAGTAAGTGATGTGGGTAATAATTGATTATTATAGGAGATGTAGAAATGATGATATTTTATGTTGGAATGAATTTTTCAAGATTATGGTTGGTGAAAGACCATGACAATGTTTGATATGTGTCAAGAAGCAACCAAGTAGTTGATTCTATAGTGGGAGTTCTACAGAGGAATAAGAAATGAGTATTAAACCAAGATACTGGAAGATTTTAGAGCTGATATGGTTATTTTCAATATCATAAAATTAAATTTAGAAATAGTTAAAATAAAATATATTGTATGTTAATGAGATTTTATTTTTCCGATTAATATTTATGTTGAAAATTATAATAGAATCTGAAAGTTTTGTAGGAAAATGGGATAATATTCAATTTATTCTATGGAAGAAAAATATCAATATTTATAACAACTTTATGTGTTGATTTTTTATTTATGTTAAGGAATAATATGTGTCTTGAGGTTTTGTCCATGTTTTGAAAGTATAGGGATTCAAAAACATTATTTAGGTATACATAGTAATGGGAATATGGTTGGTGCATAATTATTGGTAGCCCTGCGACCTAAACTGTGTGGACCATTACTACTGATACATGACATGGAAAAATCATATGTGTTTTAGGGGGAATGCCCATGAAATTTGACACATAGGGGTAGGGAGACTCACACAGTTTAGTGAATGTTTTATTGACCATGTTATGTAACTATGTGAGGAGGGTGTCCCTTTAGACAGAGGCATCATACAGTTTGTGTAAGGTTTGCCAAAACATGAATATAACATAATAGGGTTAAATTATAAAACCAATCCTCACCTATTTTATGTTCCATACCTAATTTTTTCACCATTCATACACAACTATCCATGGGTGGATCTCTCTTTTTGTCTCCCTTAGGTTATGAAAGTATTTATTTATTTTGGATCTAATTAATGCTAGGTCAGTTGTGTTTAATAGCTTGCGGCATGTCTACTATTCCCCATGCTTCCCTTCAACTATTTTATTTCCATATTTGATTCTCCTTCCATGTGATATCATATTCACTATTTCTAGTTTGTTTTTTATATTCCTTGTTTTCTCATGTTTCAACTAAAATTAGAGTTCAATATTCAATGATTAAATATATATGGTTATAAGGTAGGCGGCTCCAAGATTTATCGTAATTTATATATGGTTTTTTGATTTTTATAATAAATTCGAATGAGTGTGGAGGCTAGATGGGAATTATTATTTATTTATTATTTTATATTATTTTATAGATATGGTGATGGGAATGATAATTCCTATTTAAATAAAACAATCCTGAAATGTCTTTGTAAGTCTGAAATAGGGTCTCTATGTTTGTTTGGTGGGATGTGTTGAAAATTTAATTAATTAATTTGAGCCTATGACTATATGAATTAGATAGGAACATGAATGAAATCACCTATGATACTTTGGGTGATATTAATCATCAGAATTGAGGCAGATGGTGATGGACCATGCTTTAGTTGGGTGATGAGGTATGCATGTGGAAATGGAGATTCTCTAGAGGTGTGAATTAGGAATGTTGGATAATTTCCGCTCACTGTTATTTGTTGAAAGCACTTTTGGAGTCATGTGGAAAAATGATCACGACCTAGTGGTGTGGTTTGACCAATTGATGTAGGTGGAGGCCTCTATAGTCATAGCGGCATCGCGGATATTGATGAACATCAGTTATGGAGGTGGTACTCACTATAAAAATCCACATATGATGGATTGTGAGACCATTATATAGGATATAAGGAGACCCGTTTTTATAGGGATGATGGGATTAAAATATGCAAGGATATATATCACTTTTTCTGGGATGTTGAGCTAATATGCCAATGGAAATTTGAAAAATTGAAGTCCAAGGAATTATGATATATTTTTTTGCATGAGGATGGGATGTAACACTTACATGAATCGTTTTATGTGTAAATATTTTTGGAATTTGGTTTCGTGTGATATAGATATGGATGGGAGACTAAGTGTTCTTCCTGAAGACTGACCATATATACATAATTCTACTACAGTGTATTTTAAAGTAGGTAAACATTTCCACTTTGATGTTATGAAAATGAAAAGCAGGTTATATGATATTTCTGTAGTTTCTATTTATAAATTTTTTTACACACTAGTATAAATATGGATATAAGATAGAAAATTTATTTGGTGGCCTAATAAGTTCATACTCACACCAAGAATGGTCCCATTGGGAAACATTCTGACATTACAGACTTGAATTTAGGTAAGTGTTAAGGCTCATAGAATATACCTTTGTGATTTTTATAGGGTCGAGGTATATAGAATATATATGATTGAGTTTTGGCTGTTAGATCATGTGGATCCTCTATACTAGTACAATAATCATTTTGTGGATTTTGGGTGAATATTTATATGATCTATCTCCGTGATATATTTCATGATTTTTTATGACTATCATGACATGTTTAAATATTATCTGATTCATATAATAGTTTATTTTTACTTGTTATTATAGTTTTCATTATTTCTTTTATCATGTTTAGTAGAGTGGTTCTAAAATTTTATTATTATTAATCCCATAATTATTATTTTCACAATAGGTGATAGTCTCTATAATATCACCTATTATAAATTATCGTATATTCAACAAAATTTTGTTTATGATTAGGCATTCCTAAGGTCACGTGGCACACGAACCCATAGCATAGGTTTAGTAGCTCGTGGGTTGGGATGTTAAAAATTGGTTTTAGAGCATATTTTCCATTAATATAATATTTTCGGAACTGGTAAACTTGAGGATAGAATATTTTTAGAGATTTGTAAATATCTCATGTCAAAATTAATTCTCTCATGGGGCATATTATTGAGATGTTACAAAAGATGAAGGGTTTTATGGTATATTCTAATTTTCACCAAGATTTTTTCTGACCAAATTTTTAATGATGTAATTATGGGATATATCTCTCAACAATCATAAGAATTTTCATACCATATTGTTATTTATATAGGTTGAAAACCCTTCTCGAAGGCCTTTGACATTTTTATTTCATTCTAGATAATGCACCTTTTAATGGATATCAGGGAACCCTTAAATGGATAGCAATACTAGTGACACAAGGCCCATGAAATTAACTAAAGGCTGAAGGCACAATTCCCAATACAATATATAAAGGAATAAGATCCAACAACATAATAACTAAACCTCCCCAACTTCTACATCATTGAAGTCATGTAGCTCACCACCTCACATGAATGATCAACTCGCCTTGCTCCATGTAGAGATTCATGTTTCTTGGTACCAATGTACTTTTAAACGAAATATCTTCCTTATAATCATGTTATCCCTACCCTAGTGGATGCTAAATTCTATGAATCTTAATCTAGTGATATATATTACCCTCTCATTTTCCTATTTTATGCACTAAATATATAGAAGGAATGTTTTTTAGGATGTCCAATTTTATTTATCTATTTAGTAGAGAATCATTTTCTTGAATGTCCTTGTTTTATTTAATATGTTTTAAATAATGTTTTTTATATTTTTTTATCATTATTTAATGTCATTTTTACACATATTTGAATCTATAATAAAACTATTTAAAATTATTATTATTTTCATTTTCAAAATGAGTACTTTAGATTTATTACTAAAAAGATAAATGGAATATTTTTTCTTAAATAAAATACATAAACATAATTTATAGATGACACTAACTCTAAATTTTTTGAAGTTTTTATAAAAAATATTCAGTACTTATTTTCAAATAAAATGTTTCACTTTAAATTTTAAATATAATAATATTTTAAATAATTTAATTTAATATGAAAAGTGTGTTTTACATAAGAAATTATCTAGTTATATTTTAATGGATTTTTCATCTATGAAAATGTCATTTGATATTACTTATTCTTCACTAGGGATATGATTCTATTTTGTTATACATATTAAATAACATGATGGTTTGTCATAATGATGTTGGAATATTGAAGAAACCCATTTACTTTTCCATGTTCTATGTTATGATGAATGAGAAATATTTTCATTACCTTGTTGTATATATATAAATTAATATTGATTATGTGAATAGCGTGTCTATTATACCCCTCCAATACATTCAGAAAATATAAATGTTTTTCAACTCAATGTGTATATGGGAGGTTAAATATTCACAATAGATGGTACATAGGAGGTTATACCAATCCTAAATAATGGCACATATTGGGTTATCCTAATGCGGATGTAGGTACATAGGTGGTTAGACCAACAGTAACATGTGGTGAATGTCGTGGTGTGATGATTTTTCATAAGATTTGAAGGATTAGGATTATCCCACACATTATGATTCATTTAAATGACAATATCTCATTACAGTTTTATGCTTCTATAGATCATGTTATTTTATTTAATTATGATTCATGTCTTACGAGCTTCCATTCTTTATACCCGGACTCGTGATTATGATTTTTTAAATTATAGATAGGATTTTCAAATGTTACGATCTAATAATCATTCAATAATTGTCATGTTATTCTTAAATCATCTTTATATATCTATGGTTTACCCTTAATGAGAATTTGAGATCACCCTTTATTATGTTTTCTTTTCCTTAGGATATAGAGAATGATTTTATGTATTATATTTTTATGAATAGTTTTATTTGAGAAAAAAAAATGTTTTAAATGATTTCTAAAATTTATGTACCTATTGTTTAAATATACATGTTTCTAATAACACTATTCCTTTATTTTTCTGGAATGGTTAATAATGATTTGTAATTACTATTCATCTCATAAGATGTAATATTTATTTATGAATTGTTTTGGTCTCTATAAAATTTAAAACAATATATTAGTATACATTATAACTTAACCTCCCACAACATGTAGTTTTATATTTCTTGATATTTCATAAATAATATTCCATTGGTGATAACTTGTATAGTTTCTACAAGTATGCATCGGTTCTCTACATGACCAGACATAATTGGTAACATTGTTTCATTATTTTATGTATATTTATTTTTAACTCCATAAAGGGATCAATGTTATTTTTCTCTTACAATATATTTGAATGTAAATCCACAAGCTTCCACAGTACGTTTCCATTGGAATAATACAATAAATCATGTTGTACGCAACATCGAGTTTAAACACACCACAACCAATCAATCTAGCTGTTATGAATAATAATACCAAACTTTTGAAATTTTATTAATTTTAATTTTTAAAATGGTCTTAAATTTTGAATTGGGAATATCAAAATTATCTTAGGGTAAATTTTTGGTATTTTTTGGAAAATATTCATTTTTTGAAGAATACTGAAAAACACTACGTTATTGGTTAAAACCTAATTTTTATTTAAATAATTTAATATTTTGTTTCTAATTATTTTATGTCAAAATAGATACATAATACCTATATATTTTCAATTTAATTCATTGGAGTCATTTTATAATATGTTTATATATATAAAATTTTATCGAACTTTTGATCATTTTTTACCCACCTCATAGGAGCATTTGTGAATTTTTATAAAACAAAATTTTAATGCCTCATTGAATTGAATTTCAAAAATCCAACATACACAGTTAATATTAGTATGTAAATTTCTGATCAATAAGATGAAAATAATATTGGGTGAATAGTAACTTCTGAATTTTATTTACCACGGTTAAAAGTAAAATGGGTAATTAAGGGTAAAAATGATATCATAATTACTGTAACACATGTCTCAATTTTATTGGATTAGTATAATTTGATCAAAAACATCCTTAAGAATAAAATATGATCCTCTTTTGGTCCACATGGATTAGATTATGACATTTGTTATTATTTTATTTACAGAAGAGATAAAAGAGTTAAATTCAACGTTTAATAACTAAATCATTTTTATTATAGGGTTACACACAATATAAATTATATTATAAATATTAATTATAATGATAAAAATATTTCCTAAATCATGGTTTTTTATTTATCATTTTTTGACATTACTTAATTTAATTTATCTATGAAACAATGATGATGCAGTAATTACCTTATGAAATAAAAAATTAATTGATATTATAAATATCCAAATTAATGTGAATTTAGACTTCTGATTAATTTCAATAATTTTTTAGTTTAATATTACATGTTATTGTTTTTTTTATGAAATATTATTCGAAGTGATAATTTTTTATGGCTTTCAATAAAATTCAAACACTAAAAAGTGTCAAAATATACATAATTGAGTATTTAAAACAAATATTATATAATTAATTGAAATAATATTCCTAAAAATATAAGGATCGGAAAAAGGACGTAGATAAGGTTGTATATATTAATAATGAACTACATTGTGTTCTCTTGGAATGTTATAGTATGTTTATTAACCATATAGTATAAGAATACAAAGAGACATGGTAAATGACAAACTATTTAACTAAGAGTTAAATCTAAATGATAAGGTTAATATGAAGACCTAAACTTGTGTAAAACCTATTGGTTGAAATTTTTTTGACCCATACCCACCATATCATTTTTATAATTCAATTTTGTTCTATTAGAAACGAAAAATGATTTTATTATAAATTAATATTTCATGGTTTTCCTAAAGTGTCCCACACCTCTCTTATAGAAGGGAACTTCTCCTTCCCTTAATTTCACACCTCCAATTCATTTTTTCTAAGACAAACCATAACCAAATATCCTCCCAACATTACTCCATTAATCCTAGAGGACATAATTTGTTCATAAAGCCATCCTATGGATCACTTTTAATCAAATCTAAAGGAAGAACCCAATGATGAGGTAAATATTTCATCACCACTTTCATGTTCTTTTCGTCTTCAAATTCCACTTTCATTGTTGTTTCTATTCTAAAATAATAACTACTCTATATTATATATACTATGATGTTATTATAAAAATAGAAGAACCATATTCATTATTCAATCCATCCTATAGAGGATAATTTCACCATACGTGCGTACGTACGAATTACCGTCTCCATGTCGTGGTACAGTTTTTTATTCAACCACTTCATTATTTGGATGGGTATAATAATGAGTAGAACTCATTTAATAATAAATATATCTTTTTAATGATTATATATATATTATATACCATTCAATAACATATTATTTCTCTATAAATATAATTATATTATCGCATGTTCATACATATTGATTACCGTCTCCACGAACGCGATGAGATTCATTCCCCACGTAATCATTCAAGAATAATTTTCATTTTTTGATTATAATTAATGTTTATAAACATAATATCATTTTGTATATGAATCAAATACATCCTATCCAAAACAAACATGGCTTACTTAACCACGCATATAAAGGTAAACGAATCAGTTAACAAATGAAACGAAGATACTACTACAATATTATTAACAATGCAATATTATAAGATCATATATGATATCATATTTATATACATAGTTATTGCATAATTCAATAACAATGATTTAAATATTTTACAGTAGGATAAAATTAAATATAAAAATGAAAAGTTCAAGGTAACGGTTAATTTCACAATCTCTTTATTATCTAAGGTGGTTTTATTATAAGTATATAATGGGACCTCTTTATCATCCACATCCTGGTTTTCATAAAAATGTCTTTGAAAACATTTTTTTCATTTACTAGACTATGGGATACATTCATTAATAACCTAATTTAACCTTATATGTTTGGAAATTAATCATTCTGTCGTTTTCCAAATAAGGTAATTTATGATCTTTTCAACAAAATTAAGGTAAGAATGTTTTTTAACTTATACATCGGGTGTGACTATTTTCTGCCGTTATAACATCATTGAATCTTCCCTTACAATATTATGAAAATATTTTCAAAATAAAGGTTTTCTTTTATAATTACATTACTTCTAAATTATTTTAAAATATAAAGGGAAATTTCTCTCTAAAAGTTTGGATTTCATCACTGTCAATATCCTTTGATGGATTCTAAACTTGTTTATAGTTGATTTATTATGATACAAAAGATCCATGTTTTATTGAATGTTTTGTGATATTTTAGACTGTGGATGTGTTATTTTTACACCATTCATTGTTTAATGATAAATTATTTACATTTCATATCCAAGTTTTTGTACGAATGTTTATGTTCTGTTTAAACATTTTCATATGAGGAATACATTGGACTTAGTAAGTAACGGGTGGAGCCTGATATATCTCTTTGATGCATTGGTAAGTCTCATGAAAAAAACTAGTGTTGTGTCATAAGTCCTTGAAAAAATATTATTTGTAGTCTTGGCACATGTCCTTGACTATGTGGTTATAAAGTATAGTATAATGGATTCTATCATTATAAAAGTGGCTATTGATATTTCATGTGATTATTGACTAGTAGAATATCCATGAGAATATGTAATTGGAATTATTTGATTTTATCTTTCTATATAATGATGAAGCTAACGTTTAAGAGGCTTTTGGTTTAGTATAATACATTGCCTTGAATGTGTATGATTATTTATAAATTTTTCTGCTATATTGTTATCATTAATGAGAATTTTAGATCACCCTTTATATGTATTATTTTCTGTAGGATGTGAAGAAGTATTTTTGGGGTTGGCCTGTAGTGATAGGCTAAGGATATAGTTGTGTTCAAAAGTAGACAAAATGTTGTTGATGTTTTTATTTCCTAATGTAATGTAAAACATATGAATGTATCTATTACTTCTAAGGATACTTAACTGAACGGTATTTCGGGACAAGATTCCTTATATCATGCCAATGTTATGTAATAATGCACAGACTCTGAATAACTCGGGTCGGGGCATTATAGTTGGTATTATAGGAAGTTTAGTACAATACTTGGAAACTAGATTTAGAAAAACTCTATTAAGAGAACATTACCCTGAGATAGAGTTTGAAGATTAATATAGAATAACTTACTAGAAATTTGGTACTATATAGATTTTGGGATTTTTCCATGCTATACATCCATGTCTGGATACGAGTACTTAGAGGCAGCTCTAGCACATATGTACCTAGTTGTAAAACCATAAAACGATGATTTGAGACAGACTCGAATGGGAACTGGTTCATGAGAATGGGCCTTGTTGAACTCTTATATATGACACTCCTTGGTATATTCTTAGGATAATTCTCATTTTATTTACAAACCATTATTAAGGGGTTATGATTATATACTTCCTCAAAGTATTTTTTTATTATGGATTATATCCATAAACTGTTCAATTTATGTTATGTGATTTATATGTTTGGAATTATGTATTGTGATTCATAAACTAATATAGTTTATTCCATTGTTTAGAAATAGTGCCATGTATAAGGAATAGAAACAATATTAACTCATGTAATCCATGTAGGGATTTCCATCCTACTCAATATAATTATAGTGGTGCAAGTGATACAACTGGTGCTGATTAGCTTATCTCCATACTGGAGCCACTCACTCAGGCTCCGAATAATAACTATACCCGTATAGAGCACCCTGATCCGCAACACAGAGGATCAATGTTAGAATGCTTCATGAGAAGATAACCACCAACATTCAATGGGAGTAAAAATCCAGTAGTAATAGAACAAAGGATAAATTTTTTTCAGAAAATATTTCACGGTTTGGGGTGTACCGAAAGGGAAAAATATGTCATGGAAGTTTATCTCCTCATGGGATATGAAGATCAATGGTGGTCATTGATTCAAAACACAAAGGAAGATGATTAATTATCAAATATGGAACGGAGGGAGTTTAAATTTATTTCATAGAAAAATATTTTCCTCATGACCATCGAGTGGATATGGAAAGGAAATTTCTGAGACTAAGGATAATGGAGGATGAGAATATCTCAAAATATGAAGCTAACATTAAATGGTTAGCAAGGAATGAATCAGATTATATACATAACCCAAGGATTACGATTGATAGATTCTTTGATGGGGTAAAACGATTTCTTCATTGAGCTTTCGTCTCAAAATCCTTCAAATCAAATGATGATATTGTCTCATTTTCTATCCATATAAACAAATAATTCTCTATGTCTTATGACATTAAAGAAATACAGTGTATGAAGAGATCTGATGAACACTCTGGAAATGGAAATAAGAGGATGAAGTGAAAAGTTGAATATCCATCCTATGCTAAATGTGGGAAGAAACACCCTAGTACTTACCTGAAGGGAATGAGATTCTATTACCAGTGTGGTGAAAAAGGCCACCATGACCGTGATTGTTAGGGGATGATAGAGACTTTTGAATGAATTTGTTTTATAGAAAAGGGTAATTATGTAAATAAATGTCCTAAGGGCCAAGTGAACATACCCTAGAAAAGTCCAAGGGATCATGGCCAAGATTATGTGATTAGTACTGCTGACATTGAAGATCCAAAATAAGTAGTGGCGTGTAATTAAATGGTTTCTTCAAGTTTAGAAAATTCTTTTTTTGACTCTGGATCATCACATTGTTTCATATCTTCCTAGTTTTCTAAGAAAATTATATAATTTTAATTTTAATTAACAATGAATTTGTTAGTCAAAACACTTATGGGATGTATCATCACAACAATGTTTTTTGAATCAGTTCCCATTAGGGCATATAAATTTTCTTTATCTACTAATCTCTTCATCAGGCCCATGATTGATTTTGATATAATCACCATAATGGATTGGCTTTCGGACCATGATTTGAAAATTTATTTTAAGAAGAAGGAGGTTAAAAATTTCGATGATGATAAGGAGTACCTTATCATTAGAGTGGAAACGTCACCACCTAATTCTTTCCTAGATCAACCCCCAGAAGCACAGCTAAATTTAATTATTGTGGAAGAATATAATGAAATAACGATGATTAAGGAAAATAATGTTTGAATAGAGGGAATACATATTGACAAAGAATATGATGATGTGTTTTAAGAGGATTTATCGGGACATCATCCAGAATGAGAAATTGAGTTTTCCATTGACATAATTTTTTGATCAAGGACCATATAAAAGACCCCTTATTGAATGGCTAATATGGAATTAGTTGAACTAAATAAACAGCAAGAGTAATTAGGTAATAAGGGATTTATTCACCGTAGTGTTTCTCAATGTGGATCCCCTTTCCATCTTGTTATGAAGAAATACAGATATATGTGGTTCGGGATTGACTATAGAACAATCAATGCTATAACAATAAAAAAAACTATCCCCTACCACGCATTGATGATTTATTTGAACAACTTCATGGACCTCAATATTTTTCAAACATTGACCTTCGATCTGAATATCATCAGTTGTGTGTGAATAAGGTAGACATTCCAAAAACAACATTTATTACTAGGTACAAGCATTATCAGTTTATAGTAATGCCTTTTGGATTGACTAATGCACCCTTTAACTTCATGGATACAATGAATAGTGTTTTCAAGGAACATCTTGATGACTTGGTAGTTTTACTTATTGATGATATCTTGGTATACTCCAAAATCTATTATGATCATAAAAATCACTTGTGCATTATCCTAAGGACTCATAGAAGAAATGAATAATTTGGGAAATTTAAAAAGTGTGAATTCAAGATTCATTAGATTTATTTTCCTGGCCATATTTTATCTAAGGATGTAATCTCTGATGATCATTAAAGACCATTTCAATCCATGAATGGCCAGCACCGATGATTATAACTGAGGTACAAAATTTTATTGTTTTAACTATTTGTTGTTGGAATTTTTTCTAGAATTTTTCTTGATCAGATAACCCATTAACCAAGCTAAAAAAAAAGGGAATAAATTTGTTTGAAAACTTGTGTGTAAAAAATGTTTTGATGAACTGAAGAGAGGATTTTTTAATTCTCTTATCATAAATCTACCATCAGGAAAATATGGGTTTGTTATTTATAGTGATGCTTCAAATAAAGGAATTTTTCGTGCCACTATGATGAATGATAGAGTTATTTCCTATTCCTCAGGATAGCTAAAAATTCATGATAAAAACTATCCCACTCATGATCTTGAGTTAGGAACTGTATTCATTGCTTTCAGAATATGGAGACACTATCTCTATGTTGAAAATGTGAGATTTATACTGATCACAAGAGTTTGAAGTATATTTTCACACAAACAAAAAACATAACAAGGGGCTAATTAGATGTCTTGAAATACTAAAGGATTATGATTTCACTATACACTACAACAAGAGGAAGGAATATAAGGTGGTAGATGCTTTGAGGTGAAAGGATAATGGAGTTTTGAACATGATGAGTGCAAAAAAGGATCATATTTTCATGGATCTAGTAAATATAGATATGTTAATAACCATGGATGGTAAAAATATCAATTATTTATAAAATGGTTTCCAAAAAATATTTACTAGAAAGTATAAAAAGTTCTTAGAATAATGATAAGGAATTTCAAAAGAAAAATAATGTTGTGAATGATGGGAGACAGATCGTCTTCTTATGTAAATATGGAAATTTGAAATTTTGGATGAGACTTTGTGTTCACGATAAACCTGAACTAAAAAAGGAATTATTGGATGATCCCCATAGCTCCAATTTCTCTATAAACACAAGTAGAACTATGATTTATAGAGATTTGAAAAAAAATGGAGGGAAAAAATAAAGTGATGGTTTGCGGATTTTGTGTCAATATTTATGGTTTACCAACAAGTGAAATCATGAAGACAACATCCTAGAGGATTCATGAATTTCTTCCCATACCTAAGTGGAATTGGGATGAGATTACGATGGGAATTGTCATGTACTACCAAAGACTCTTAGAAGGAATGATGATATATTGGTCATTGTTGATCGTCTTACCATGTCCGCACATTTTTTGCTATAAGAGTATATTAACCACTTGAATTTTTAGAAAAACTGTATATTCAAGAAGTAGTAAAGTTCATGGAGTACCCCCTCTTGATTGATTTTGATCAGGATCCTCATTTTACCTGATGCTTCTGGAAAATTCACGTGAAAGCCCTGGATATTGAACATCATTTGAACACTGCCTACCACCCTAAAGCTGATGAATAGTCAAAGCGGACAATTCAAACCATAGAATATATGTTGAGATCTAGCTCACATGACTTTTAAGGAATGTGGTATCAATAATTACCTCTGGTATAATTTTCCCATTACAATAGCTTGCATTCATGTATTCATAAGGCACCATATGAAGCATTATATGGAAAGAGATGTCGCACACCAACTTGTTGGGGTGATGTTGGTGAAAGAAAACATACAGGCCCAGAACATGTTGAGGAAAAAATGGAAAAAGTAAAGATTATCCAATGCCACATCAATGTAGCTCAAATTCGGAAAAATAGTTATGCTGATAACCAAAGGAAGTATATGGAATTTCATGTCGGAGATCTTGTTTTTTTGAGGTTATCTCCATGGAAGGGTGTTATAAATTTCGGTAAGAAGGGTAAATTGTGTCCTAGGTAAATCGAACCTTTAGAAATTCTAGAAAGAATCTGAGTTTAGGCTTATAATTTAGAAATGCCTCCATGTCTCTCCAATGATCACGATGTATTCCACATATCACTATTGAGAAAATACATGCCTGAACCAACGTAAGTACTCAACTATGAGGAAATTGAACTGGAACATGATATGTCTTATTGTGAAGAGTCTTTCTAGACTATTGATACAAGAGAACCAGCACTGGGAAACCAGATGCCTCGTCTTGTAAAACATCTATGGAGAAACCATATGTTAGAAGAGGAATCATGGGAACTTGAGGAACTTATGATGAAGAACCACCCAAATATTTATATGCAGAATTATTCTAGAAATTTTTAGGATGAAATAAGTTTAAGTAGGGGAGAATGTTACAACCCAATGTTCCACGGTGCATTTCCCTTTGAATAATACAATAGCTTGTGTTCCACGCAACATCGAGTTCAAACACACCACAACCAATCAAACTAGCCGTTATGAATAGTAATTTCCACTTTTTGAAATTTTATAAATTTTATTTTCCAAAATGGAATTATTTTTTGAATTTGTAATATCAAAATTAACTTAGGGAGAATTTTTGGTATTTGTTTGAAAACATTCAATTTTTGATGAATAGTGAAAATTACAGCGTTATTGGTTAAAAATGACTTTTTATTTAAATAATTGATTATTTTATATAAATTTATTTTAGGTCAAAACAGATACATAATACCTTTATATGTTCATCATAATTCATTGAGGTCATTTTATAATAATTTTGAAATATAAAATTTTATCGCACATTCTACCTTCTTTTACCCACCTCCTAAGAGCATTTGAAAATTGGTATAAAACATAATTTTACTACTTCTGTGAGATTAATTTAAAAAATATGAGACACACGGTTAATATCAGAAATTAAAATGTGGTTCAATATGATGAAAATAATTTTTGTGAATAATAACATTTGACTTTTATTTACCACGTTTAAAAGTTAATAGGATAATTAATGGTAAAAATGATATCATAATTACAATAACTCATGTCCAAACACTATTGGATAAGAATAATTTTACCAAAAAAACCTTATAAATAAAATATTATTCTCTTTGGTCCACTTGGATTTGATTAGGACCATTATTATTATATTATTTAAAGAAGAGTTAAAAGAGTTAAATTCAATGTATAATAACTAAACCATTTTTAATATTGGGTTACACACAATATTTATTTGACTATAAGTATTCTTTATAAAGATAAAAATATTTCTTACATAATTGTATTTTATTTATAAATTTTATACATTATATAATTTAATTTATTTATGAAACAATTATGATGTTGTAATTGCCTCATTAATGAAATATATAACAAATTGATATTATAAATATTCAAATAAAAGTAAATTGATATTTATGATGAATTTAACTAATTTTCATGGACAATATGATATGTTACAGGTTGGTTAAATAAATTTTATTTGAATTGATAATGTTTTTATGTCTTTTAAAAAAATAAAAAACTTAATAGTATCAATATTGTCATAATTATGTTTTTAAATCAAAAATTATATTATTAATAGATATAATTTTCATAAATATATAAGGTTTCGCCAAAAACTTATATAAGGTTATATATATTAACAATGAACCATATGGGGTTATCTTGGAATGTTATTGTATGTTTATGAACCATATAAAATAATAATAAAAAGAGACATGTTAAAAGACAAACTATTTTACTAATAGTTAAATCTAGAAGATAAGGTTAATATGATGATCTAAACCTGTCTAAAGCCAATTGGTTGAGTGGTTTTAGACCCATCACCACATTATCCATTAAATAATTCATTTTTATGCCTTAAAAAACGTAAATTTTTTTATTATAAAATAATATTTCAATCTTTTCCAAAAGTGACCCTCACATATTTTATAAAATAGAATTCCCCTATTCTTTATTTTACTCCTCTAAAGCATTTTGTCTCATCATAAACCAACCAAAATATCCTCCCATATTTTCTCCCATCATTTTAAATTCCTTCCTTTGGTCATAAAGCCAACCTATAGAGCCCTTTTGATCAAATCCAAATGAAGAAGATGTAAATATTTCATCACCTATTTCAAGTTCTTTTCTTCTTCCACATCCTCATTCTTTATTATTTACATTATAAAATAATAACTCCAGTATATTATATATAATTATATGTTATTATAAAAATTTTATTACCATATATTCATTATTCTATCCATTCTATAAATGAAAAAGTCACTATACGAGCATATGAACAAATTACCGTCTCCACGTCGTGGTGTAGTTTGTTATTCATACTCTTCATTATTTGGATGTGTATAATAATGAGTATAACTAATGTAAATAATGAATATAACATGTTAATTATTATGTATATATGACATAACATCCAATTACATACTATTTCTCCATCAATATAATGATATTTTCGCTCGGGCGTACGTACGGATTACCGTCTACACGAACGCGATGAGATTAATTCCCCATCATAATCATTCAAGAATAATTATATTTTTAGGATTTAAGATAATTTTTATATACATAATATCATCCTATATATTAATAAAATACATCCTATCCATAACAAATAAGTATTACGTAACATGACATATAATGGAAAACAAATCAATTAACACCTGAAACATTGATACTACTAAAATATTTTTAACAAATAAATCTTATAAGATCATATATGATATCATATTTATGTATATAGTTATTTAATAATTTAATAACAATTTCTTATCTATTATAAAGGATTTTAAAATACCATTGACTAAGGAAAAGTACAAGGTAATGGTTAATTTCACAATCACTTTAATTTCCGAGGATGCTTTTACAGAGGAATCTGCTGGGACCTCATTATCATCGACAACCGTGTTTTCATATAAACGTATTTCAAAACATTTTTATCATTTAATATACTATGGGTTAAAGAAATTTATACACTTATTTGAACATATATGTTTTCAGAGTAATCTTTCCTTCGTTTTCCAAACAACGAACTTTACACCCTTTCCAACAAAATTAAGGAAAGAATGTTTTTTAACTTATATAGTGGGTGCTGATATTTTCTTCCATTGAAACAACATATAATCATCCCTTATGAGATTATAAGAATATTTTCAAAATAAATTTTTTCATTTATAATTACATGACTTCTAAATGATTTCAAATTTGAAAGAGACATTTCCCTCAAAATGTTTTGAATTCATCTATGTCCACATCCTTTGTTGTATTTTACGATTATTTGAAGTTTTTTTGTTATGATACAAACTTTCAACATTGTATTGATGGTTTTTTGATATGTTTTACTATGGATGTTATTTTTACATCATTCATGGTTTATAGATTAATTATTTAAATTTTTTATACTAGTTTTAATATTAATTTTTATGTTTTATTTAAACATTTTCATACGAGGAATTCATTATACTTAGTAAGTGATGAGTGGAGACCGCTATAGCTCATCGATGCATTAGTAGGTCTCATTAGACAAACCAGTGTCTTGGCACAAGGCCTCAAAAAAATCTTATTTATATTCTTGGAATAATGCCTTGACTATGTTGTTATGAAGTTTGGAATTATTCATTCCATCATTATGAAAGTGGTATTGATATTTCATGTGATTATTCGACTAATATAATATCCATGTGAATAAGTAAATGATGTTATTTGATTTTATCTTTTCCATATTATGATGTACTTTAATTTAAAAAGTCTTTTGTTTTAGAGTAATACATTGTCTGAAATTTTTTTTCTTATTTATGAAAGTTTCTACTATATTGTTATCCTTGCTGAGCATCGGATCTCACCCCTTTCTAGGTTTTATTTTTCCCTGGATGTGAAAAAGTATTTCATGGTTGACCTGTAGGGACAGGATAATGATATAAGTGTGTTCTAAAGGGTACATAATGTTGTTGATGTTTTTATTTCATGATGTGATGTAAAACATATGAATTTATCTAGTAATTCTAAGGCTATTAAACTGATCAGTCTTTTGGGACATGATTCCTTATATCATTCCAATGTTTTGTAATAAATAATTGTCTCTAGGTAACTGGGGTCGTAGTGTTACATTGAAAATTGTATCTAAGGTAATACAAATATGTAATTATTGTTTTTTTGAGATAAGTATTGACAATTTCATTTTTGTTATTACTATTTTTTCATTTTATTTCACCCTAGATTCCTCCCGACGAGAAATATCAGTATTGAATAATTTTAATATTGGGTTCATTGAAATACATGCTTGTATTTTATTATTAATTTGTATAATTTTTTCCATATTTATCATTCATATTACATTTCTCATTTTCCAATATAACTGTGCATTTTTTCTTAACTATATCTCTTTCCTAACAATGAAATATTAGATAATTACATATGTATTGAGATATTAATTTTAAAATAATGATATGATAATGATTTATAATTCTTGAAATTAAGGTAAAGTCTACATCCTATAATAGAATTTTATAATAGAACTATCTGCATTACATTAAATGCCTGGTAATTAAAAGCATGACATCTTCATATACATATTACTAATTTATGGATTCATCATTCTTTATTTTATTCTATAGAATCCATTATAGTTTTATATATTATTGTCGCATTTTCTCATTGTTTAGAAAATTCACATTATATGACAACTCATACCTTACTATCTGGTTATATTGCTAATTTTATTGGTGTAATCTTTTGGAGGGATGTTATAGGATTTTTTAGTGATTCTAGAGCTGCATTAATTCTCTAGCAGGTGGTTCATGATGTGAACTACTTTCACACCATGAATAGGTGACTCATTTAATCGGTGTAGTGGGGGAAGAAATATGAGAAATGAAATCATGTAATGAAAATGATTCATTATACTAAATTAAATTTATCAGTGGAAACATCAAACAATTAGAACATTATAATTATGTGGAATTACCATGGAATTCACATCAATATGTGATTCACGACATAAAAGTTTTAGGTTTTTTGGTTTATATTCCATTTTATTCATTTGAAACTTACTCATTCATTTAATCCTCCCTTCCTCTCGTTTTTAGTGTACCATAGGGTATTTTGATGTATATTCCATCCCTCTTTCCATAAAATTTATCTAAAATTTCATATGGATTCCTATTGGTGATCGTTGGTATGTTATTACACATTTCTTATTTTTACCTTGTTCTTATCACGAGGATTCCATACAGAAATGATTATTTCATTTTGGGAGAGTTTGGGATAAGTTTTTATGATACATGTATCTTGTGTCGGTTGATCTATAGTTCTGCAACACAATTGTGGTTTGTGGAAATTTCTTCTTCACCATGTTCCATGAAGTAAGTTGACAATACTCTCTTTGTTATAGGGTTTACATCATTTATTCTTTTTGGAATGATGTGGGAGTGGTTTTAACTTGTTTAAATATTGGGGGATGCCTTTCAGAAACCTAATAATGATAATGATTTGTTTTAAATGGAAATTTAATGGTAAGGTGAATGATTCCCATTCTTTTACAATAGTGATTTTATCTTGTAATGTTGTGATTGTATGGGATTGAAAACCCACTAAATTTTTTTTTGTTGCAATGAATTATTTTAACTGGTATAATATATGACGTTGAACCTTTTTTTTATTAGTTTGAATCACCCTATATATAAATTTCTTAACAACTTACATTCATCTTAAAAAATGGTATTCCCTAGGTTGACTGTTTTGTGGGAATACCCCTAAATGAAAAGTAGAATGTAATAAAATCCCCCATAAAATATTATGGAAAATTATTTAAAATGTAATGTGTTGTAGTTTAATTGTTCTGTATGATGGTGGGGGGTCATTGTGATTTTGTTATAATGGGTTTTTATGGCTATGATATGGCGTAGTGATGGGTGATTAGAATTTGTGGCTCTTCTATGTGGATGTTATATTGGTGTGCGGATGATATGATGTGATTCTTGGTGAAATGAGCCATGTTTGTGATGTGTAAGCTTGTTGTCAATTGGAATGGTGGGATTTTGGAGTGTTTTTTTATGGTGTGGTTGTTGTGTTGTGTTATATTCCAATTTAGTAATGAAATATGACAAGGTAAAAATGAATGTCGAATAGCATGGGATGATAACGTATAATGAACTCTGGATATGTGTTGTGTTGTTTACTATGTGTGGTTATAAATGAAATTTTTGGGGTTAAAAATATAGAATTACTGGGTTGTAAGATTTAATTTGTTGATAATTTTAAATTACAAAAATGTTTTAAAATGGAATGGAATGTCGGAAGTGGTGTTTGAATGGACATTTTTTTGTGGTGTTTTTCATGTAGTGTTGTTAGTGAAAGTGGCAGACCATGTGAGGTGATGTGGTGATGTTGTTAGAATGTTTCATGGGTAAAAATTTAAAATGTATTCCAATAATTGTTCCATTAACTAAAAATGATTATAGTGAAGTGATAAATAATTTTTTATCTTTAGTAGGGGAGTATGTTAGTGAGGGATCGTATAGTAATGTTTAAAAATGTTGTGAATTATCCTGCAAATCTTTTTTTATATGACGAGTATCATGATATATGTATTAAGGAGGCACTCCACCCTTATTCTCATTATGAAGTGACACATTTTACCTTTCTGATTTAAATTGATGTTTAGAAGAAGTTAAGGTGATCAAGCTGATGTACCCATGAGGGGTTTACCATGACAGAGGAAAAGTATGTTTTATTAAGGAGTATATTTATCAGTGGTAGTACATGGGTGTGTGGACCATCACGTTTTTTACTAGAATGGAATAATCCCCATTAACATCGTTTTTAACCACTAGGGACTAGTGGTTTCTATGATTTCTAAGGGTCATTTGGAGAAAGTGTTATTATAATGGGATTTATGAATAATTCCAAAACCAGTTCCCGTGGGTCCTTCGAGATTAGTTTTGTGGAGGTGGTTAATATTAATATCATCCTTAGAATCAATTTCTAGTGAGTATGTTTCAGTAGAAGGTGTAGTATGATAAATATCTACTAAGAGGGATGGAGCCAGTAGAGGATAACTTTTGGATGTTCAATATGTTTAGAGACCTTAAAATGAGAATGGAAGATGTGGTGTCTTTCATCATTGTGGTAGTGGGGATGGTATTGGACAATTGACAGAATTATGGGTGGAAGTGTCAAAGGGTCCATATATCATTCTACGTATGCTCAATATTTCCTCTACTCATGTTTTTTTCCTTATTTGGTATAGGTGATTCATGATTATTTATTCATTAAAACTATTCCACACTCTGGTAGTATACATAGAGAGGCTTCTCATTCTCTTAGTATTGACTATGCCAGTCTGAGATAAGACAAGATTGTTTGATGTGTGACGGTGTTGTAGACTGATGACAGGGCTACATCAATCCCATGCGGATCTCCTGTTGATTCAAATTACATATAATGATTTCATATCTAGAATATAGTTGTATTATGTCTGTGTTGTTATCATTTGATTTTGGAGGAGATTCATGAACTCATATGCGGATCGTTGGTGTGTGGTTTTAATTTATGTGTGGGGTTATTAGGTGGGAACTTGATGTGTATAGACCCTTCATTATTTGATTTCCGAGTTGTCTATTGAATCGGTATAGTATATGATATTGGGGGTTCACGGGGTTCTTAGGGATTTTCAGGATTTTTTTCCTAAGGGTGTTATGACACTACCCACTTGACATGATGTTGAGTTTGGTATATACTTAATGAAGGATGACTCTAATATTTCAAAAAAAAATTATATCATTGAAATTTATGAGACACATGAGAGTAGGATTCAGATAGATGAACTAATGTGTATGGGTTTCATCTGATCGATTGTGTCACAATGGGATTCTATTGAGTTATTTAGAATGAATGTGGATGATAGTCTAAGATTAGGCATGGACTACAAGAATTTAAATCAGGTAACAATCAATAATTTTTAACCTCTTATGAAGGTAAATGATTTTTGACCAGTTTTGTGGGTCCAATTGGTTTTATAATATCGATGTATGTTATGGGAATCTCCATTTGATAGTGAATGAGGGTGAGATATATAATAATATTTTTAGATGTAGGTTTTGGAAGATCATGTTCATCTATATGATGTTCAATGATATGGAAACACCAAATGTGTTCAAGGGGATCATGAACTCGGTGTTTCATGAATTCATGGTAAATTTCATAGTTATGTTTATTGATGACACATTTATCTACTCGAAGTAATAATAAGCAAATGATGACCACCTATGAACATTCTTACAGGTTCATCAAATCCACTAGGTATATTAAATGTTGTCTAAATTTATGTTTCGTACATGATAGGTTTATTTATATAGAAATGTGGTGTATCATTAGGGTATGATAATGTACCCATTGAATGTTAGGGGTGTTTTTTCTTAACAATAACCTATGAATGTGGTAGAGGTTCACAGTGTCCTTGGTCTCATCATCTATTATCATAGGATTTTAAATTAATTATTGTGATTTTCAGCCTATTAATTACACTGACCATGAAGGAATAAAATTTTTGTTGGGACCGATTAGTGGAATGTTTCAATCAATTACATTAAGGAGAAGATGGTTAGTACCTCGGTGCATCAATTACACAAGGAGTGTGTGTTTTTTGAGTTTTCGTGTGATTCTCCTTGTCTAGGCTTGTGATGTATGTAAATGTAGTAGAGAGTAATGATATAATTTTCTTCTTGGTTGTTACATACATGTGATAATAATTATGTTACTCATGATCTGTGGATAGCTAATAGTTGTGTTTTCACTTAATTTTTGTATGTATTACCTCATTTGGAAGTTTTTTTGTTCTTCAAAAATCTCAAGAGCTTGAGGAAGTTCTCTTATCAGAGTGATCTAAATAATAATTAATGGAGGTGGTTTGTGTTTATCTAGGAATATTATTTTGATATCTACTATACCTAAATAATGGGGAATTTTTTGGAATAAACATTGATAAGAATGACATGGAATGATGTAGTTCATGAATAAATATATTTCATCGTGATAATAGATGAGTTGGAATCCCGACACTTAGATATGAGGGTTGTAAACAAATGATGATGAAGTTCTCTTTTTAATATGGAATCATCCCTAATTTGACATGTGGAAGATCCTCAGTGTGTATACTAAGAGATGGAGGCCTTGTGAGATTGGTTGGGCCATGGTGATGCTCTAGATGGATCATTAGAGGATGTTCAAAATGATATTTTGTTTCAAGAGATACTTCTTGTTATAATAAATATGCTTGATGGATTCCTTAATGAGATTAAAATCTGACAAAGAATGGTACATCCAATAATGAAAATGAAATGTCAGAGCTAGAGGACGTAGTTTTGGTGTCCGAGGAAGAAATGGTAGATGATAGATTTTGTTGATCAATGTTTGGTTATCCTCTAGGTAAATTTGAATAATGATGTTACTATAAAATTGTTGTGGACATTAGATATTCTTGAGTTTAAATGGGATGAAATATCAATAGAATTTTTCACTGGGTTACCCCAAGATCAGGGAGGTTGTGATTCTATCAGGGTAATCATGGATCCAATGATGAAATCATCACACATCCTAGTGATAATGGAATTGATTTCCATGGATTATTTGGCTAATATGTATGTGGATAAGTTTCTATGGCTACATAAAGTCCCAAGGTAGACTGTTTTGGATGAGGATTCATGTTTTAGTTTATGATTCTAGAGGGGATTGAAACATGATTTTGGAACTGAGTTACTCATTATCACTACATTCCACCCACAAATGGTTAGATGGATAGAGCATACTATCTGGATGTTGGTGGATATGTTTCTATATTGCGTCATAGTCTTTGCTGGGTCATGGGTAATGTAATTTAATTTGGTTTATTTTTTTAAGAAAATATATCAATCATCCATTAGTATAGACCCATTTTATATGTTGTATGTGTTACTGTATCTTTTTCTATTATGTTGTATGATGTTTTGGAAGGTAGAAGTTCTCACCCCTAATGTGGTTTATAGCATGATAAATAATGATTAGATTCTTCTTGATTTGATGAAGGAAGAGTATAAATTTTTGATGTCCTATTTTGATCATAGGGGGATGCCCTTGGAGTTTAATAATAGAGACCACATGATTTTGATATTCCCCCCTTGACATGGGAATATATATATTGGAAGGGTAGATAATTCTCCCATGTTTGAGGGCACATTTTGAGGTTTTGGGGAGAGGTAGATAGTCATATTATCAGTTTAAATTTACATCATGAATGTAGAGGATCCACAATGTCATAAACATGTCTCATCTTTATTGATATCTTTACAATGACTACCACATAATTTATTGGGGAGTGTGGGATATTAAGGAAAATGCGACATTTATGGAGATACCAATATAGATCCTTGATCTCCAAGAGAAGGTATTGTGGGGACAAACCATTCCATTACTTTTTGTGTTGTGGAGGAATTATGGCTCACAGGAGAGTACTTGGTTGTGAGATATGTAGATAAATTTAGAGTACTCGAGGTCATTTTGAGTTTTTTTCTCGTAATGGTTATTTATGATGTGATGTTTGTATATTGATGTTTTCTGGAAGAACGAATTTCCATTTATATTTATGTTTGATAAATTTTTTACATATGACAAGTGGAGGAACTACATCATAATCAAGAAGAAATATACTTAGATACAATTTAACACATGTGGGCGAGTCAATTCCACCAAGAGAAATTGTATTTTGAAAAGGATTATGAAATTTCAAGATTTATATTCTCGAAGAATTGATCTCTTTAGTTTTTAGTAGATATTGGATTCTGAGATTTGGAAGGTGATGCATTTTTTTAGAAAAAAAAATGGAAATGTGATTTGGGGTGTGGTGATGTGGTTCTATGGGATATGGTGGGTTATTCAATTGGTGAGTTTCTCTAGTGGTAGTGCTTATAGTTTAAAGATATCCTTGAGATGTATCACATGGGGTTATTGTTCTAATCCATTTCTATTCTTGGGATTGGTTTTATTATTGATGATGAGAAGTGTTCGGTAGGTATTTAATGAATCAAATCATACTATCTTGACCTATTATATCTCGGTTTTTGGTGGATAGAGATGTTTGGGGGTAGCTTCCATGAGTTTTTGGTGATAGTGGGGATATATGATTTTTTTCATTACTAGGTTTATGATGTTATATAGATTCCACTACAAGATTTTTATTTATTTGTAATGAACTATTTCTGACAGGTTCCCATAGAAATAAAGCCAATGATGAAATCATATAAAAAAAACAATTTTTTTATGATGTTCCATAACAACATAATATTATTTAAGAAGGGGAAACCACATCACAGAAAACCATACACAGATAAATTATTTTTTATGAGAGACATCCCCTTTCATGAATTATTTTGAAAAATATTTGTGCAGAGAGACGAATCTTGTCGAAAATAGTTTTAAAAATAACCAAAATATAATAATAAATAATTAAATAAAAAATTAAATAAATTAAAATTTTATAAAATCACTATATTATAAAAAACTACTAAAAAATATAATAATATAATAAATTATAGAATAAAAAAATTGTAAATTTAAGAATGAAGAACAATATTTTCAAAAAAGTCATTCTAATTGTTATCATAATAAATTTATCTAGGATGAAAATAAATTACTTGGGATGAGGAGGGGCATGTGAAATGAAAGGTGGTGGAGGGAAATTTATCCTAATATCCTATGGAATACACTACTTGTAATCCATAATCTACTACAACTACTACACTTGTGCACAATTAAGCTCTTTTTTCCATTTCTCATACCACCACCAAAACACTTTCTGCTCTCTAAAAAGGGCCTCTATAATATAATCCTATGATTGAAACATATCATAATATTCTATATCTGATGATAAAGACTCTCTAAGAGATCCACTGGAAAAGGATGATGAAATTAAAACACTAACATAATAAATCCCATGAATCAATGGAAAGTTTAATAAAAACTACATGGCCTTTTTGAAGTCATACTGAGTCACCTACTTTCATGCAGAGTCATCAAATCATGCCACACATGTGAGTTGGCCCTCATTATTATCCCGACTCTAATCATGAATGTCTGAATTCATGGCCTTATATGTCTTCTTCAAAATAAATTTGAAATTAATATAGAAAAAATATTATTTTTAGTTAATTTAAAAACTAAAACAATATTGTCCATAATCTGGATCTCTCGATCAATATAAATATCTCCATTGATAGGTTCCAAGCACATCCTCTTCTAAAAATAAAAAACTGAAATATTGGGAAACTCAATTACCTATAATAAAAATAAATTTAAAAAATTACATTTAAATTTATATAAATTATTTAATAAGGATACATACCATATTTCATTGATAAATTCTAAATGTAAGACTACGTGCTATATGGGTGACCTCATATATCTCACGGTTATTTCAAACTAATGATGATCTCATCTAAAAACATTCTACAAACCAAAATGAAAAAACCCATCCAAATACTAAGAGAAGATGTCATCAGGTTGATAGATGAATAAGGACTGATTAAAAATTTGACTTCATCCTTCTTCATGGAACCCTACCTCAGATAGAGAAAAAACCTGATGATATTGTTAATGTATATAGGCCTCCCCAGACTCACTGATAGAGGTAGTCAACCTATCAATTATATGATACAATAAAACCAAAATGATGTTTATTATATGATGTTTATAATTAAATAAATTTAAAAATAACTATTATATATTTTCAGACCATCCAATGATCAAAATCGTTGTTCTGAAAATCAATGGGAACATGATCCCACGTCAACCATGCTCTAGAAAAATAATTCTACAAAATAGAACTCTCTCACCCAATGTATATTTGAGAAAAAAATGGGATAACTTAACATATAATAAAGAAATACTACATAAATAAAATAATTAAATTAAAAGATAATGAAAATTAAATATGTTATGCAACTAATCACAACTCGTCAAACATGGATCAAAATCTATATGTAGACATTTCTTGGGAATAGTGTCGGGGAACATGAATAATACAATACCATGACCCCTCCATGTTGATGCACTAATTTCAACATGAGGGTCTCATGACATATCATCAATCTCATAATCAGGTATCATAGCCTCCTTGAGGTTATAAAATATATCATCATATGTCTCCTCATCCATCTAATACATGAAAATTTTGTTGCTGGAAAATAATTGAAAACCATTATTAAATAAATTTATTTATTTTGAATATATTAAACATGTAGTTGTGTCATTTTTCATAATTATACTCATCTTCATATATAATGGTGTCAATATATCCATTTGTCTCCTTAGTATCATCAACTTCCATAGTATTTTCTACTTCATATTGTCTGGCTAATTGAAATTTATTTGTTACATCATAAAAATCATTATCACTGACAACCTTTAACTATTGTGTTTCATAATCAATATTCACATCTCTTCATTGAAAACATGTACATATAGATGTCTGTTAAAAAACATTTCATTTCCTTCTACTCTAATAAAACCATATCCACATTTCATAAACTTGTTTTCAAATGATTTATTTTTTATAATGCTAAATTGGTCAATTAATTGTCGTGAAGTAGCAGAATTATTAAGATAATATATTTGGTTTCCATGACCCGGCTAAAAAAATTGTTCATTTACTTCAATAAGACATTGATATTTAGTATCAATGATTACATGTAACAGATGGACATGCAAGCATCTATTATTATCAAAACAATTATATTTAATCATCGTTAGATATTTTTGTCCTAGACTATAGTTCTCAATTATTTTATCTATCCTGTCATAAAATTAAATTCACTTTTTCTATAATGATGTACTCTTATGAAACGATACTATTTCATGTTTTTCTATCTCACTATATGCATGTGTATGAAATCTAAATCCATTAAACATATATTCATTATAATATTTATCCATTATTTGATCGCACATTTCTCAATAAACACAATCATTTATCAATTTTATAGGCATGTTGTGATACCCACGCTATTGAAAAAAAACTATAAAAAAGTAATTAACTTCTTTCATATCATCAAACATAAATAGTTTATTGATTTGATTTATGAAACCAATAGGAAAAATTATTTTTCCAATGTTCTTCAAGAGAAGATTCTATAATTTGAGGAAATTATATCTTGATATTATCATCGAATAATCTACAAATAAAATAATATTAATTTTTTTTGGAAAATAAGCAATATGAATATGTATCACACACTATAAAATTCATTTCATTTATTCAATATTGAGAAGAATATATATATGATTCCTCTAATGTTTATCAACTGAAATACACCGTTCAATAACTCCACTGAAACGGAGTTCATGATGATTAAAAACTGATAATTGAATGTTCAATGCTTCATTTTCATGTAATTATTTAATAACCATTAGATTATGTTTTTCAGGATATTAGAGTTGGAATTAATGGGAGATAAAAAAAGATATTTCCTACTATAAATAATATTCTATAATTTCCCAATCAACTGATGCTTTTATAAAACTATTTTCTTCAGCATCAATAGATATCTCACATGGGGATACGTCCATAAAAACTGCACAAGACCTCCAAATTTTTCTTTAAGATGAAATTGTAATATCAAATGTTCTACTAATTCAAAGAGAGTCATTGGATGTTCCTACAATTTACAAAAAAAAATTACATATCTAATTGTAGTATAATAATTTCATCTTATATATTTATGCTACACAAATGTATTGGAAAAACTATTATATTTCTGTTATTTCATCCCAAATTGTAGAATTCAATAGAACTAAAAATCTAATTGGTAAAAGTTATTCTAATATTACATGGAAATCATGATTTTTTAATAAGGTATTATAATTGTTTCTGACACATCTAGAAAAATCGGATAGACAACCATATGTTAGTCTAAAATTCACAAAACACTGACTAAATAATAGATGGTTTTCTTTGTAATTTTTTTAAACTAGTCATGGATTCATAAACTGAAGTGATATTTCAATTTCAAACAACCCAGGTTCTGGTCACCAGTAAATTTGGAAATGATATAACAGTCCCCTTTATTATCATTGTTCTTACTAGGTGTGTTGAAAAATTTAAAAAATATATTATTAAAATTGCACGTCAAAATATGAATTATATCTAAAATGTGTGAGACCATAAAATTGGGCCAATATGGAAGATCCAAAAAATAATTCATTTATTAATATTTAGTTTGTTACCAAATCCATATATTTTTTATTTTTTAAACATAGAAGAAATGTAATCATTTCTAATGATGAGATAATAAATTTTAAATCAATACATAATAAAATTTCTGGAGGTCTATATTTTTTAATTGTACCCTTTCTAAAATGAGTTATGTTCTTTTTGAAAGGATGATCAACAATAATAAATCTACGATGAAAGTAAAAATAATGTTTTTATCCCATTAAAAATCATAAATTCATTATTGTCACTCATATAGTACCAACAAGATTTTGGACCATGTATACTTTATATAGATAACATGTCATATTCTAGGAAGTCACTATATTCCAACATTAATCAGAATTAAATAAGAAATTAAGTTTCGTGACAACATCATATGTCCTCACACCATTACTACAAAATAAATTTAACTCATCAGTCAATGGAGTCAAATAAACATCAATATTCTTTTTTGGATATCTGATAATTTATAGGATCAAAAATATATGTGGAAAATTCATCAACATCCAATGATGTAATTGGTACAGAGTTATAAAGATGGTCCAAAATATTTTGACCAGCATAAGAACCTAAAGGATAGAAAACATCATTAGATCCACTAAATCACACAATTTGGCATTCTAAAGAAAAAGACGTATGTACCATGTCAAAATTTTTCAATGAATGAACATCATGATGAAAATTTATGAATTTATAATTTAAAATATTGGTTTTTTTCTATGTCTTTATTGACAATGGGTCGGGATACATAAATAAATGATATAACATGGGTGTAAATTAAAAATACCTCAATTATTTAATAGGAATAAACCCAAACATCCCAAATAGAACCTCTTTTTAGAAAAATTTCTGACATTTAGGAAATGTAATAAAGGACTCATTTTCCCATTAATATTAAATGAAATAATTTTTTCATGAATGAAAATTCTAGTGAACATTACCAAAATTGAGAACCATCCTCTTTCCCCCATAAAACAATTTAGGAATCACATTTTCATACTGTAAAAAGTATTTAACCAAATAGAATATTTGATAAATAAACCATTTTTCATTCAATTATCTGATTTAATATCCATTAAAATTACAACCACTACAAGTTTATTAATTTTACAACCAGGATATAATGCATCCTCAACAGACGTCATCAACACTTAGAATTTAGGTGGTTCTAACTGGGTAGTGAAATAAATTTAATCCTATGTTTCAATTTATTGAAGAGATGGGCATGCAACATCATGTAATAATGTTTGAAAATGTGATTTATTTGGAATGAAATTATTAAAATTATCTATCGAACCAGGTTCACCATCTTGATTCTAAAATATAAAGTATTTTTAAAAACAAAAATGTAATAGATAACCCCAAACATTATAAAATTTGTAAAACCTCTTCAGAATTTATTTCATAAATTGATATTAAGAGTCCATATAGTTTTAAATTTTAGTTTTGATGATGAAAATGATTAAAACCTGCAACACCCTCAGTATATAGTGGATCTATACCAGATCCATTTGGATTCTAATGAATAATTATTTGTGCATAATCATGTTATAAATATTTTTTGACATACTTGCTCAATATTTCCCTAAATGTTTTATTTAATAATTTTTTTGATTAATTTGATATAATAAATAGACAATCCAACATGAGTAGAAATAAAATGTAAAAATTCACATGTAAATAATATCAATTTTATCTATTAGTCGTCGATTTTTACTAATTAGTGATAATTTTTACTAATTATTGTTTATTATCACTAATTACAATTATATAAATTCTTCAAAAATCTCAATATAGACATGATTTATACCAAAAAAATTAAGAAAATTTTGATAATGTATCAAATCACGATCCCATAAGAGAAAATGTATCATTATTTCTATATATATAATTATCCAAAAAATTCATAAATATTTAGTATTTTAATTATATAAACTTATAAAAAAGTATTATGATAATTAAATTATTTAGAATTTTATCTTATTAATGTTTTTTTAATTTTTTTTTTACAATTTAGTATAATTTATTTTAAACTCACCAATAATTACAGTAAATTAAAAATATTTTTATAAATTAAAATAAATTTTTAAATTAATTATAATTATTATAAATTAAAAATTATTGAATATATTCTACCTTACAAATAATGTGTAAGACATAGAATTTATAATCATCATGTGATGAAAAATGAATATATTTTGATAACTATGCATATAAAAATAATTATTGATCATGACCACAAAATTGAAAACATATTCCACCTTCATTTTTGTAGTAAGATATAATAATTTAAATTATTTCATATTAACTTATACTAAATTTTTATGATTTACTCGTTTATGACCATTTTTATTATTTTATAACAATTTATTATAAATTATATCAATTTATAATTTTTTCAAGAATTTTTTATAATTTATACCACGTGAAGTCAACATTACAAAAACTTATATAGATCTCTAACAATTTATAATAATTTAATAATTTTTTATTAAAAATATATACAAATGTATATTTATTTTATTTATAGTTTTCTTATTATTAAAAATTATTAATAATATTTTCCAATTTTTTTATCTATACAAATATATAGTAATATATAATAGTTTTTATTAATTTAAAAAAATTTATAATAATTTATATTAATTATTGATAAATTTTCAAAATTTTACAAATAATACACAGTATATTGTATTTTAAATTATGTAGTACACATTTATTATAATTTTTTATAATTATTCCTAATTAGGACAAGTTATTTATAATTAACCCTAATTAGTCATAATGTTTACTTATTATTACTATTTTCCTATATTTATTTCTAATTACCATTATTTATTGCTTAATCCTACAAATCATTTCAAATTCCAACTTATTGTGGCTATTTCCGGCTAATTTTTTATAATTTCAACTAATTAGTGAAAATTCCTACAAAGTATTGTTAATTATAGCTACTTACTATTAATAATCCGTAATTATAAAAAATCACTGCTAATTATTTCAAATTCCCACAAATTATTACAAATTCCACCTAATTATTTCTAATTACAGCTAATTATTTCTAATTACCTCTAATTATTTCAAATTAACACTCATTATTTTTATGTACCACTAATTATTTATAATTACTGCTAATTATTTCTAAATAACACTAATTAATGGTAATTACCTCTAAATATTCCTAATTAGTGCTAATTAATGCTAATTATCCCTAATTGTTTACTATTTTTGTGATAATTATCGCTATTTACCACAAATCATTTCTAATTTACACTAACTATTTTTATTTACTGCTAATTATAGCAATTTTTAACAAATTATATATAATTACTGCTAATTGTTGCTAATTAGTGCTAATTATTTATAATTACAATTAATTGTTTCAATTCATTACTAATTATGTATAATTACAGCTAATTATTTCAAATTCCCTCTAATTAATGAAAATTACTTCTAATTACTACTAATTACCACTAATTATTTCCAATTACTGCTAACAACCACTAATTAACACTAATAATTTCTAATCATGTCTTATTATTTTTAAATATAACTAATTATTTCTAATAACAACTAATTATTTATAATTTATACTAATTATTTCTAATTACATCTAATTTAAGATAATTACTTCTAGTTATTGCTAATTACTACAAATTACTACTAATTACAGCTATTTATTACTAATTAGCCCTAATTATAGATAATTATGACTAATTATTTCTCATTTCCCCAAATTAGTAAAATATTACTAATTACGTAATTCTAATTACAAATAATTATTAAAAATTTAAACTATATTGTTTTAATTAAAACTAATTAATCCTATAAAAACACATTAGTAATTAAATTTAAAAGTAATTCAGACTAATTAATAATAATAATTACACAAAAAAACAAAAAAAAATGATAAACTAAATATTAAATACAGTAAATAAATACCATAACACCGAACATTTCATCGAATGAAAAGAGAAATATTTTCTTCCCTGTAATATTCAAAACTTGTAAATATTTAAGGAGAAAAACAGGAGAGGAGGAAAATAGAGAAGTGGAACATGAGGTGTGAGTCGAATAATTCTAGTGGCGGTATAAATTGGTTATATATTTTTTCAATAGGATTATTTGCGATGGGTGTCCCACCAAAAATAGTAATTTTTTATGACATGACCCATAGTAAAAAAGTAACATCTAAAATGATTGCATGAGGGGTAAAAACAATTATTTTCGATGAGTCCCATTGTAAATATATTTCTGCTGATTGTTTATTTTTAGGGTGATTAAATCCCATAAAAATAAGTATTATTTATTATAGGTAATGTTTATGGGACCCACCACATATACTCTTCTGGATAAATATTATTTTTGTAGTGCCATGGGCTCATTGCAAATAAGTCATCGCAAATGCTCGTTTTCCTATAGAGTTCACATCATGAACAGGCAGATCATAGCTTCTCTGCAATTGGGGAGGAAATCCATCAAACAGATTCACACCATGAAAGTGATTAAGGACATTAGTTAATTCATGCCATGGAAAAGTGAAATTTGGAAGAAGATATAATTTTGGATAATTCCCTTGAAATTCATGTAATGAATGGGATTCATGATGTGGAAGGTTTAGGTGCCAATTTTTTAATACATTTTGTTCGTCCAACACTTCTTCATTTGGACACTCCACCCTTTCATTTCTGGTGGAAACCTATGAAATTTGGAATGATCATCCACTACTCCTTCCATCACCAAGATTTGTTGATTCTAATGTATGTCTAATGGAGATTGGTGGTATGTTCTTCCCCCATTCCTGGGAGCTTTCCCCTGTTCATTTACTGGGTATTCTTTACGGAGATGATGTTTTTATTTGGGGTGTGTCTAGGTTGTGTTTAGACGTTTTTTTATGGTTTTGGTTGACCATGAGATTCATTAGTTCGGATGTGGTATTCCAGAGTTTCTTATTCACCCTATGGTTTGTAGTTAATCAACAAAGATCTATTTGTGTTCTGGATTCAATCAATTATCATTTTGTGTATCCTACAAGATGGGTTTCCCCTTGTTTATCTAGGAAAATAATTTCTACATAGGTCTTAATATTTTAATAAACTGGTTCAAATAAATTGTTATGTGAAGGGGGAATCATTCATATGCTTTTGTAAATTTGATATTATATTATTATTTTGCAATAATACATGCTTGATGCCCTGTTGCAAATCATGGATGTTGGGTGCCTTTGTGCGTACTAATTTGACATATGTTGTGAACCTTGTTTGTTATGATTTTTAGGATTCACCATAAAATGGAAATTGGATAACAACATATATTCAGCTAAAATAATGGTTTCCTATGGATTCATGTTTTGGGTGGGAATACCCATAATGGAAAGTGTAATGTCATAAATTCCCCCTTTAATGAATAAAAAAATGTTATGTAACATCATGTGTTTTGGAATAACTCTGCTCTAGGATGGTGGGGGTGTAGTTGTGATATGCAGTTGATGGGTATGCGTGGCCGTGTTTTGGGGTGGTGATGGGTGATTAGCTTATGTGGTGGAGTTTTGGTGCAATGATGATGGAATGTAGTTGGTATCATTCCATTATGTGGGGTGGGGAGGTTTGATTGTGATGTGTGGGCTTGTTGGAAAGAGTAATGGAGTGATGTTGATGTGTTATGATTCTTTTTATGTATTTTTTGTATTATTTAGATTCCTAATGAGTAGTGGAATCTGTAATTTTAAAAAAGAAAGTGGAATAGACTAGGATACTACTATATAGTGAACCATTGAAATGGGTTTTTTTGTTTAATAGTGTTTGATTATAAATGAAACTAATGGACTAAAATAATATTTAATAAATGGGGTTTTAGGTGTAATCAGTTGATAATGATATATACATATTACATTATAAAATTAAATGGAATTTTTGATATAATATGTTTCTTTTTCTTTGTTGGGTATTTTTTTCCATGTGGCATTTTTAGTGAATGTGTAGGACCTTGTGAGGTAGAATTGTGATTTAAATAGATGGTTAATTCATTTTTATTAACATGTAGGATGGTATTGTGTGTTTAGACATATACATATACATGGTATATTCCTTTTGATTGACATAGTTACCCCACCTGCGTCGAGCTCCACGTGTCACCACAAATATTTATATATGAGGTGTGTTTTTCAATTATCCTAGTAATAATGAGGGATAAAATGTTACAAAATATTTCTCACTCTCAATTATATGAAATTAGATATTTATAGGTTGTGATGGAAGGTGGTATAGTAACGTAGTAGTTTATGGCCATTTTTTTAAAGAGTGAGATGTGATATGACCATGCTGTGTGGAAGTTTATGGTGGGTGTTGTTCATCATAGGTGGTGGTAATGAGGATGATGTCATTCATGTTTATGATGCCCTAAAACTCATGATTTTTCAAGTGAACATGCTATGGGGAGGAGCAATTTTATGGATTATGTGTCTTCAGGTGAGATGTGATGTGACCATACTATGAGGCGGTGATATAAGATATACAGAAGAGATGGAAGCACCAAAACATATGATGTTGGGGTGTGAGAGAGAAAAATTAGAGGGAATTTATTGAAGGGTATCCTTTATTGATAATATTTATTTTATGATACTATGTATAGATTAATTATTGGGTTATCATTCCATTGTGAGGATGGGCTTGGATTGTTGAAAACTTTTAGTAATGTTTGTTTCCATTGATTTCTCCATCGTGCATTAATATAAAGTATTTACATCTTCTTGAGAGACTTGGGTCAGCTTGATGATTATATTTTTAGGATCACCCTATGTATATAAATTGATTTTCAATGTTTCAAGAGGACATCGTTGACCACGATGGATATTACTAGATCATATATTTAGATAGATGTTGGGTCGCTTCTTTAGCATTGCATTTGAGTATTTACATTTTGCGACTTTTATTCTTATAATTTTTTTATCCATTATTTGTGGGATGGTTTTGGTTAAAATTTTATATTATATTTAATCTACAGCAAACTATGTTATGACCCACTCCTTATAAAGAGACCACAATTATGAGAGATATATTATGACCCCTCAGTTCCTCATCATTTATTCCGTGGGTTAGAAACTATCAATGAGGTTATGAATAATCTCATAAATTAGAGATGTTACCCTTAAAAATGTAAACATTATCATGATACATGGTGGATAAACATGATGATACTTGGTGAAAAGTGAAATACAAAGATTTTCAATGCTTTGATTCATAGAAAATCTTGAATAAAGGTGTTTACATTTAACAAAGGCATCTAGAAAAATGTTCAAATTGTATTTCATTCACTATACAAAAAAAATTGTGGAACTTTTTTATATGTGATTTCTATGAATGAATTATGATTTACAATTAATGTTTTCCTTTAATAGAACAATGAAAAACAATATTTTTAGTAATCACTTTTAATTTTTCATATTATTAAAAAATAATTTGATAAATGCTTCGATCATTACTATAGTGAGTTAGAGTATAAAAATAAGATATAATATTTACCTTTATTTAGTTATATTCAATTAGATCTCTATATGGAGATATTGATCTTCAATTAATAGTGATACAAAATTCTAGAATTGAAGTGGGTAATTGTGCTTGAAATGGCTGAACAAGGAACCATTGTGGTATTTTTAATGGATTTTTTAATGGTTGTATTTTAATGCCATTTATTTTAAGAATATTTTTAAATATTTTTTATGACTATTTATATAAATAATATCAATAATTTTAAGGAGAAATAAAATTAATTATTTTTGAATAGTGTGGGGAGGGAAAAGAAGTTTTATGTAGAAATGGGTATGTAGAGGATTATATATTCTCCATTGATTAGTGTCATAGATAAGAAAATTATTATAAATATAGAAAACATTTGGTGTGGAATGATGTAATATATAGTACAGTGTAGTGGGTCACTGTATTAACTCTTCGCGTTCGGAGAACAAATCATAGTGGCATAGGAAACAAATTTGTAAGATATTATGACCACTACCATATGTGTTGACGAAACCTAATGGTATAATGATACCATTTGAGTTTTAGTTGCACAGATTGGAACTCTTATGGGTCCTGGGTCATAAAATTTTAAATGTGGTATTTTTTATATTTTTAGGGTCGGGATTTTATTTATAATAACTAGTGTCTTATTGGGGAACTCAATTCAAACAATAATTTTACATATCATTTCATCTTATTTGTACTACATCTTAGACTTCCAATGGTGGATCCATGGATATGTTTCTGGTATAATCATGTTATGAAGTAATATTCCTTCCTTTTCCTTATTGAACATAACCAGTTCATTTATTTTTGGGCAACTATAATATGATTCCAATCATTTATAGTGATAAAAATTTCCATAGTTGTAAATAGTAGTATGAATTACGCATGTAATAATATCATATGAATACACTCACATTTTTAAAAAATTAAAAGTTTACATTTTGAATTCATACCATCACATTATTTAAAATAAACATGTTTTCTTATTCTAATATTCATATAATCCGAATTTCAAAATCACCAAGATCTAAACACCGGTATAATATAGTTTGAAAATAGTATTCAAACATTGTATAATGTCATAGTATTAAAGTATGCATAACAATTCAACAGATTTAAAAAACATCATATTAATTGGTGTATACACAACAGTTTAGATAATACAATTTCAGTATATAATAACAAAAATATACATGAAACATTATACATATTTTTAAAAGTGTATAAATGTTTCTTCATAGTTTAATTATACAAATATTTATTAATCTATATGAATATTTTTACACATATACGAATACACATTAGTTTGTTTAATTACAACTATAAGAATATTTAAATAATTTGAATGTAAATTGTATAGTATATGTAAATATATTATGCATAAAACTTCAGTATGTGTTTTATTATTCCTCCCATGACCCTTAATATTTGGTTTTTATAGTTTGTAATTAAGCCACAGTGCAATAAATACATAATGCCTACAAACCTAGAAATTTACTTATAATGCATAAAACCACCTTCATGATTAATTAATTAATATAATTGAAATTATAGCATGTGATTATAATTTAAATAACTTTATGTTTAAGAAATATAGTATACACTAACACCTATATGAATATTCATCGGTATTAAATTTTTTTACAAAATATACCAGTATGCATATTTATATATTATGAAATTAAGAACAGATTGTCTAAATGTTTCTATAATTACATAAATTTATACACATTTTATATTAAAAATAATAATTAATTCATTCAAAATGATTTTAAACATTATTTTTCATATACATAGAAGAAAAAATTATATGATAAATTTTCCTCCGACATGAAATTACATTCAAATTCCATCATACCCATCTAGAATTATTAGTCTTAAACATATTAATTTTAAAATAACTTGTTGATAGTTAACTAAGTTTACATATAATTGTATAAATAATTTCTAAAAATTCATATTTTCAATCTAATTGTTCAAATAATATATAAGATATCTAAAAAATTGAAATACATTTACAACATCTGTTGGATGAAGAAAATTTTCCAAAATTATATAATATCATAAGTGATTAAAAACAAGGAATCAGCATAGGATTTTCCCAAAATTGTTCAACATATAAATACACATGATGAATAAATATGGAAGATAATTATAAGTGTCATATTTTATATTCATGTATTTCTTTAGAGTCTAACATCCCATTTATTGGATGCCCTTTTTACAAATAACACAAACACATATACATCTCTTTAATTTTCATTATTAAATATTCATTCTATCATTATATTATATTTGTATATTTTACCATAAAATATTTTATATAAACGTTTTTATATTTGTTTCAAAAGTAACATAATCCTATTGAATTTATATAACCTATTTGATATATATATTTTATATATATATATATATATATATTAATAATATGTATTTACATAATGTATTGATTATAAAGGAATTTATATACAATATTAATATATATTTATAAAATGCATTCATTATCAATACCCTTATATAATATGTTTATATAATTAATTCAAATGCATTTATGTTATGTATTTATATACATTATAGAAATACATTTATTTCATTATATTTATATAGATATAATTATATAATGTATTTTTAATATGCGTTTGTGTGATTGGGTACATATATTTTTTAAAATAAATATATTTATATTTATATTAAGAATCTACATGTATAATGTATATTATATAAATAAATTTGTTAAATAAGTTAATGTGTATTTATAAAATTCATTAGATGTATATGTGTTTATAAAATATTTGTTTCTGTATTTATATATTTTATTTTTAAAGTATTTTTTCATGTAGATAATTATTATATAAACATAATTTATAAATTATAATATATTTTTATAATATGTACATATATATATATATATATATATTTAAATGAACATATTGAAATTAATATATATTTTCATATATACCATCATTTTAAAAATAATTTATTAAAAATAATACAAGTTGTTTTTTTATAGTTTGGTAATTATATAATCACACGTGTACACACATAATCCCCAAAAAAATATATTTACTTATTAATATTAACATAATTAATATTATTATTTTTATTGGATTTATTAAAAGAATTTTGAAAGTTTATTTATCCTCATCAGTTTATGACACGAATTAATCTATTACATTAATGGAGGATTTGAACCGCCGCTAACAAGAGGAATTAGTAACAGTTAAGAGCCACCTTTATTTTATTACGATTTTTTAGAATTTGATGTATTTATTTAGATACAGTTATCAATGAACTGCTAATAAATTATCAAAAAATATATGTTATATGAGTTTTTTATAATACCCCTTTAAAACTGGAAATGAAGAGTAAAGTTTCATAATTTGGATGTGATACTTTTTTCATGTTTATTGGGAGGTATATTTATTTACACATTAAATTTTATATCTATGTCATATTGGAATCAGTGACTTATAACTACAATTATTTTCAATAAATACAATGAAATAATGATAACTTTTACAATACTTGAAATTTAAACTCCATAAACATATCATTTTATTAGAGATGATAATTAATATAATTTTATGATAGAATATCGATATTAATTGAAAATCATAGTAACGATAAAAAAATCAAAAGGACACAGTCGCAATGTAATTATATTATTTCAAATTAATAAAATGAATGGTTTCATAAGTTATTAATGGATATTCCATTAATACCAATCATAATTTATATCAATGTTTAATAATGTTCATGATTTATATAAAAAACAAACTAGATAAAATAAAAAATAAAAAGTTATAAAAAAATACAAATGAGAAAACTGAAAACATATTTATGATAAATATTTACATCAATAGTGTTGACCTAGATGTCTATTAGAGTCAAGGAGGTAGTTCTTTGTGGTCAATAGTCTTGTGGTTTGGGATGATGGTCGGAATCACAAATATCAGGGGCCCATCTATGTTGTCATTGCACGACTCGAGGGAAATCCATGAAATTTATTTACATGGAGGTTTCATTAAAAAACCATAATGGGATACAGATTGAGGTATTTCAAAAAATAATGGTTCAGTAAGGCAAGACCATCATTCACACTTCTTGATTTTTCAATGAAGCATGAATGAGGTTCACTCTTCCTGGCCACGACCAAAAAGGCATGAACCCCATTCACATAGATATATATATATAGATAAAATTAATTATTATAAATTATATATTAATAAAATTTATAAATAAAATGTTCTTAATAATATTAATAATATTAATAAAATAGTCATTTAAAAGTAAATGTATAATTTTTTTGATTTAAATTATAAGAAATTTATTAATATGTAATATATTTTGTCACTACCCCCTCCCACCAAAGATGCCCCTCCTGAGCTGGCAATGGTGAAAGGGGGATAATGACCCCGAGTCCCACCTCCATTAGGCCCTGGGGTGGCGCCTAGCACCAAGGGTATGAGTTTTCAAAAAAAATGGTAGGCATTACCCTTTTTATTATTTAGGATAGGGAAATAGGACATGTCAACCACTAAAAGGAAAAGAACCCGTGTATATAAATAAACCCAAACCAAGCCCACATGCATGTTTAAATAATTTTATAACAAGGTATAAGTACAAGAAATCTCAAAGTATAATACCAAAAGAAAACAAAGGTACATCAACAGAAACAACTCCAACTGTCCGACTAGTAGGGTCCCGCACGGCCCTGATAGTCCTCCTGGAAGCCTGAAAGTAAACGCAGGGTGAGCATACAAGTATACTCAGTAAGGAAACATAAATCTCTCGTGCACAAGTGGGGAGACATCCTAATGTCCCGTGAGAACAACAGAAGTAACCTAGAAAATAATTCTATCCACCCAACCTCACCAGCCACACTCACCAAAACACAAGAACAACAGGTTGTAGTATATAAAAAACAAGAGTATTGGGTACCCCGCACCATTTCCATTAAGTTAGCTACTCTTCCTAACGGTGAACATCATGACACTGCCACACTCTCCCTGCCCACACACACCTGGGCCTCACAACCACATATCCCTCCCACACACACCTGGGCCTCACAACCACGTTTCCCGCCCACACACATGTGGGACTCACAACCACGTATCCTACCCGCACACACCTGGGCCTCACAACCACGTATCCCGCCCGCACACACCCGGGCCTCGCAACCACGTATCCCGCCCACACACACCTGGGCCTCATCCCGAAAATTCTTGGGATATAGTAGAACCTTCCTGAAGAGTCGTGGGCTAAACCCACCCCAATCGAAACCTACCCGAAGAGTCTTAGATGTATGGTCTCCTCAAGCCATCACAGCCTAGGGGAGAAAGAGCAGGAAGGATCTAGTAACTAAGGAAAAAACACACTCTCCCATGAAATGGGAGTGTTCGGCACTAAGTTCTTAACATGGTTGGGGTGCGATAAAATACAAAAGATACAGATATATATATAGATACCAAATACACAGCCCAACCTATAGCTTCTAAACATAAAACTGAGCAGGTGCCTTGGCACTGCTACCACGAAGCATTCATACAACAAAAAATCCCATCCCCCTTTAGGTTTTCACGTTTCAGTAGAAATTATTTTATTTAGTTCCTTAACTACTGGGAAACTATCCACAACCAACCATATCAATCGTTAGTAAAAAATAACCCTGACATCCACAAATCAAGTTAGGAAAACACAAGCAACACAACCAAGCCCTTCTTATCAACCAACCAACCAATTTATTATTAAAGCCATTCGATTACCACACCCCACCATTCATTAACTCTTCCAATTTTTTATTATTCACAACCCACTATTGACACAAACAAGCCCATCCCTACAGCCCCGCTTCCAACCACCACAACCACAACCACACCGAATCCCGTTTATCATTATTATCCCTTTAATACCACTTATCGCAGCCCCGCTTCCCGTTACTAACACAACATTCACACCAAACCACAACCAAGTCAACCGCAGCCCCGCTTCTCACCATATCCACAAAAACCCACAAAACACCCCCATCACATGCCTCACAACCAATCCAACACTCACATGATCATTATTCTATTTTGTTTAACCGGGGTGATCACACAAGGGATCCAGATTTTAAACATCCAACATTACATGATTAACCAAATTTCCACATTACACAAAGTTCTATCCACCAAAACGGTCTAGAAAGATAGGAAAACATTTAATTGCACAAGAAAAGGCCCCCAATGACCGTGATTTTCTGTAGGCATAAGCCTATTCAATTCACAACATAATATCACAGGATATAATGTAACAACAATAAAGACATCCCAACCCCGTTATATAAGCCAGTTATTATCTTTTTTAAACCGGTTCAAGAATGAATCATGTAAACAAAATAACACCCACCCCGCATGATGCAAAAATTATAGATACAAAGGTAAGATACCTACCGCAACAGGTTCTGATCACAGCGCTCCCCCGGATCAACTTTAGAAGACGTCTGTCAGCGTTCGTCACTTCTGTCGGGTCCTAGCTAAACCTACTCGGGTGGATGTCGAAAAGGAATGGCCGAAGGAAAGACAACAGATCCATGCTCGGATGCTCCGCCTCATCGTTATGATCCTGTGGCCACTGACGGATCGTAAATCGGAGCTCGGATGAAGAAGTTATGGAACGAAGACCCTTCGAGTCTCTTGAGAGAGCTCTGCTCAGATGAGAGGAGAGGAGAGGGCTGAGTTGAAAGGAGGAGGGGAACCCTCCTTATATAGGCGTGAAAAGAAAAATTACACGGCGTGTACTTTATGGTACACAGAAAGTTCTCGGTTCTTTCACACGGTCTCCACGCAGCTTCCAACACAGCTCCGCGGCTGTTGACTAGTCAACACACAGTTTGAGGGTAACACATACGCGGGGAGGGACTACACGGCGTGTAGTTTAGACACATGGCGTGTACTCATTTATTTCACACGGCAAGGAAACAGCTCCAATATGGTACACAGTCGTTGACTGGTAACGCGTACGTGGGGAAGGACTACACGTCGTGTGGAACTGGTCACACGGCGTGCACCCATTTATTCCACACGGCAAGGATACTACTCCAACATGTGGTTTACCCAGAAAGGGGGTACATGGCGTGTACTCAAACTACATGGCGTGTAGTTTCAAAATTCTGGAAAGTGTGGGAAATGTCCATTTTACCCTCCAGAACACTTTTTGACCTTCTTTTGACAATGGAATTGGCCGGAGAGGTCCGGGCCATTACATCAGATACCTCATAAAACATTCTCGTCCCCGAAAATTCAATAACCAACCCATAGGAACCCAACAAGATACCTCTTAGGGTTCTCGTTATAACAGGAACCCAACCACCAACCCTAATTACAGGTGTTAGGAATTCCTTCTCCCATGTTGAGATACTATCCACTTTAGGTGTCACTGACTCGCCTGCACAGGTTTAATTGCATCCTCATTAATGCGTCTCGATTAAGAATCAGGTCTTCCAACTTCCATACATTAGGATTTTTCAACTCACACTGCCCCCAACACCGCACAACCTACACACTACCCAAACACGTGGGTTTGGGAATTTCCTTCTCCTATGTCAAGATATTTTCCTCTTTAGGCGGCACTGACTCGCCCACATGGGTTCAATCGCATCCGCATTAATGCGTCTTGATTAAGGGTCAGGTTTTTCCCTTTCCCACACATCCGAACATGTTGCAAATTACCAGGGAACAAGGAAACAAATGATCTCACAACTGACAGGTCAAGCATTCCATATAACAAGGGTACATAGTACAACATCAACACAAGCTCAGAAGAACAAGGGAAAAATACAAGTCAAAACAACTCCAGGTACTGAGGGTGCATCTGGGTCTCCCGCTCCCAAGTTCTCTCCTCGAGGCCACCATGCCTCCATAACACACAAACCAAGTGAATGGTTCATCCACGAAGCTCCTTATCTTTAGGATATTTGATTTTGATTGGTCGTTCCTCAAAGTTTGTGTCACCCCCCATATCTAACTCACCCCAGTCGATAAAGTGGGAGTCATCGTGTAAGTACCAATGAAACTGGGAGACATGGAAGACATCATGAACATTCTCCAACTGAGGTGGCAGTGCTAGCTGATAATCCACCTCGCTGACTCGCCTCATCACCTCAAAAGGTCTGATGGACCTAGGTGAGAGCTTGCTCCCTTTCCCAAACCTCTGCTTCCCCCGTCGAGGGGAAACCTTCAAGAACACATGATCTCCCACCTCTAACTCCAAGGGCCTCCTCCGACGATCAGTATAAGACTTTTGTCGGTCCTGAGCCACTTTCATCCTCTCATGTACAAGCTGGACTTCCTCTATGGTGCTCCGCACTACCTATGGCCCAAGAGCACCTGTCTCATGAACTTCTGCCCAGCAAATGGGTGAACGTCATTGCCTTCCATATAAATCCTCAAACGGTGCCATGCCAATAGTAGAGTGGAAGCTGTTGTTATAGGAAAAGTCTACTAAAGGCAAGTGTCATACCCATGATCCTCTGAAATCTAGAACGCATGCTCGCAGCATGTCCTCCAATGTCTGGATAGTCTTCTCTGTCTGCCCATCGGTCTGGGGTGGAAAGTAGTGCTAAGGCGTAGTTGGGTGCCAAAAGCATGTTGTAACCCCCTCCAGACTCGTGAGGTAAACTGAATATCCTGATCTGAGACGATAGTCCTCAGAACTCCATGTAAACGCACAACCTCATCTACTTACCTTTGTGTTAAGGTACTCAGCAGGCCCGAATCTATGATTGCTAAGAAGTGAGTTGATTTCTTCAGTCGATCCACCACTACCCAGATAGCATCATAACCTCCCTGAGCTCTGGGTAGTCCTATGACGAAGTCCATCGAGATGTCATCCCACTTCCACACGGGGACATCTAAAGGATGCAACAAACCACTGGGAACACATTTTTCAGCCTTCACTTGCGGACACACTAGGAATTTAGCCACAAACTCCGCCACTTCCCATTTCACCCCGGGCCACCAAAACAGTTCCCTCAGGCCTCGGTAAATTTTCGAAACTCTTGGATGTTCCACTAAGGCTGAGCTATGGAACTCACGAAGAAATCACTCACCCATCACCTCCAGAACAAACAACCTTCCATGGAAAAGCATCCGATATTGGCTATCCTCTAACCATCCTTCTGGAGAATTCCCCTGATCAACCCGATCTCGCATCACTTCCACCTCGGAGTCCCCCCACTGAGACTCTTCCACCTGCTGCAACAAGGAGGACTCCACCGTCATCTGAAACAAACAACCTCTTACACCTTCTACCCTGACATCCAAGTGCAAGGCACCCAACTCTCCCATCACCTTCCAAGCATCAGCAGATTCCCGAACCACTTCCTGATGTCACTTCCTGCTCAGGGCATCAGCCACAACGTTGCCCTTACCTTCAGTGTAAGAGATATCAAAGTCATAGTCTTGGAGAAACTCGACCCATCTCTGCTGCCATAAGTTCAGGTAACACTGTGAGAAGATATAACGCAGGCTCTTGTGATCTGATAAGACCACAACGAGTTCCCCCAAAAAGGTAATGTCTCCATAACCTCAGTGCGAACACTACTGCTGCAAGCTCCAGGTCATGGGTGGCATAGTTACACTCGTGAGGGCGCAACTTCCTAGACCCATAACAAATAACAGCCTACTTCTGCATCAACACGCACCCCAGACCAAGGCCAGAAGCATCACAAAACACTTCATACAACAACCCTTCCTCTGGAAACCTGAGTATGGGAGCACTGACCAACTTCTCCTTCAGGTAGTCAAATGATTTCAGGCACTGATCGCTCCATAGGAAGACCTGGTTCTTCCTTGTCAAAGCTTTCAATGGAGCACCAACTTGAGAGGAGTCTGAAATGAACCTCCAATAGTAACTTGCTAACCCCAGGAAACTACGATCTTCTGCCAGGCTCTTGGGTGCTACCCAAGAAACAACTCCCTCCACCTTCGACGGGTCCACTGACACTCCATGCTGAGACACCACGTGCCCAAGGATGTGTACTTCTTGTGTCAAGAACATACTCTTCGACAATATTCCCATAAAGCTGGTGGCGTTGAAGGACTTCCACGACTTCCCTGAGATGCTCAACGTGCTCCTCCTCTGATCATGAGTAGATCAGGATGTCATTGATAAACACAATGATGAACCGGTCCAGAAACTCCCGGATGACAGAGTTCATAAGTCCCATGAACACAACCAGTGCATTCGTAACTCCAAACAGAATCACTACAAACTCAAAGTGCCCATACCTGCACCTGAATGACGTCTTCGAGATGTCACTATCCTTCACCCTCACCTGATGATATCCTGATCATAGATCAATCTTATAGAACCAACCTGCTCCCCTCAGCTGTTCGAAGAGATCGTCTATCCTTGGAAGGGGGTAGCGGTTCTTGACTGTTACATGGTTCAACCTTCGGTAGTCTATGCATATCCTGAGACCACCAACTTCCTTCTTCACGAACAAAATTGGAGCACCCCATGGAGACATGCTGGGTCGAACAAAACCTTTCCCCATCAGATCGTCAATCTGAATCCACAACTCTCGCAACTCCGAAAGTTCCATCCGAAAATGGTCCATCGAAATCGGACGGGCACCAGGTTGTAAGTCTATCCCGAACTCAACGTCACGTCGGGGGGGGGGGGGGGGGGTAGAGTCACAACCTCCTCAGGAAAACCTTCGAGGAACTCCCCCACAACCTCCGGGACATCCATCATCTCTGTATCACCTAGAACCACTGATATCCCACCTAACAAGGAAAGGAGAGGCTCCACATGCCAGATTCCGACATGATAGCTCCTCTCGCCAACAAAAGCTACACGCTGCACATCCATGTCAGAGAAAACGACTCTTCTCCGGAAGCAGTCGATAATGGAACTAACCGAAAACAACCAGTCGATGCCTAGGATGACATCGTATGGATGCATCTATAACAGATGAAGGTCCCCACTAGATAGATGTGGTCCCAACGTCAGCCCACATCCCCGGAAAACACAAGATACAATGGTTTGGCCCACAATTGGTGTACTCAGTACCAGTGGTATGGAAAGTCTCTCTACGTCTAGTCCCAAAGCATGGGCTAGACAAGGTGAAACAAAGGTGTGCGAGGATCCCGAATTGAACAAAGCAGAAAAAAGAGTGCTAAACAAACAAATCGTACCTCGTCCCACCTATGGTCCCACTGGAGCTGCCAACTCTGCTGTGTGCAACTGTCCATGCCCAGCTCTTCTACCTCTCTGATGTCATCCACCTCCCCGACAATTCCCATTTTCGAGGTCCCTGAGGAGCACCCTGAGGTCATCTCCATCCCGCAATGTCTGCCCTCAGAGGAGAATGGTCCTGATGCTGCTGGAAGGGCCTCGCCGGCAACTGGTGCTGCTGAGCTGGGCGTTGAACCTTCCCACCTCCACCGTACTGAGCTCGGGTCGGGAACCGACTTTGAACATGCCCAAAACCTCCAAAAGAAAAACACCTCGGTCCTAGGCTCGTGAAAAAGGGATGAGGACCCAAAGATCTGAACTGGAACAGCTGGGGCCTTCTCCCCACTGGCCTAAACCTGGAAGGTGCCGTCACAGGAGACCTATTGCTAACTGCTTTCCCCTTCGACGAGCCTGGCTAGTTCCCCTCACGGGGTTCACCTCCCAGCGAGTGCATCCTTTCTACAACCTCTTCATTCTTCTGCACATCCATGTACGTCGGAAGGGTGAAGGGGGTGACATCATAATGGAGTGAAAGACGAAGCACCTCCTCCAAACATCTCACCCGAGACTCCTCATCCGGAAAGAGATCCGGAGCAAAGTGCATGAGATCTTTGAACTTGATCCCCAGCTCTCGTACCGACATACTCTCGTGCTGAAGGGAGTGTAACTCCTACCGCTTCTCTACCTTGATCATGGAAGAAAGGAATTCCTCTCGGAATTCCTTCTCAAATTCATCCCATGGAACCTCTGCATTTATCCTCTCTCCAAGGTAGAGTGTCCACCACTGTCGCGCTACACCTCTCAGCTGGCTGACTGCTAGGGGAACTCAGTACTCCCTCAGAGCAAGAATCAAGGTAAAAGTGATCCCTAGCTCCTCAAGCCACCCATCTGTCTCCGTATCCGAAGTACTACCCTCGTGCTTCTTGAGGGTCTGCCTCTGGAATGAACGGAGAGTCTTCTGCCACTGGCTATCTTCCTCCTCTCGGTCAATCCTCAGCTGATCGACCGCCTGAATCTACTGGTCCTCGACCGTCTGAGCCACCCGAGGACAACGTCCAGGTTCCATAGTTTTACGGTAAACAAGGATCACCTAAGCCTAAGTAGTAAGGAATATTATGGTTTTAGTTTTATCATTTTATTTCAATTTCTTTCCCTGAACACCCAAATCATGTATAACACAATCATGATGAAGCATGTACCTTACCTAGGGTTTATACCCTGCAATCAATGTTGCCTCACTTGGTTTTTCAGATGGCTCAGAGTCCTCGCATCGGATCACGGGGGGCCCTAAAATCCCGTGTCCTAGCTAGTCTTCCCTGGCCTATGTCATGCACCAAGATTAACTAACATTGTCACCCTACTATCCCATGAAATCCTCACTCTGCCTAACTATAGACATCATCCTATCTCTCAACCATCACCTCTGATACCATTCTATCATGACCACCTCTCACCAAAGATTCCCCTCATGAGTTGTAAATGGTGAAACGAAGATAATGACCCCCGAGTCCCGCCTCCAGTAGGCCCCGGGGTGGCGACTAGAACCAAGGGTATGAGTTTTCACAAAAATGGGAGGCATTTCCCTTTTTAATATTTAGGATCGGGAAATAGGACAAGTCGACCACTAAAAGGAAATGAACTAGTGTATATAAATAAACCCAAACCAATCCCACATGCATGTTTAAAGAATTTTATAACAAGGTACAAGTACAAGATAGCTCAAAGTATAAAACCAAAAGAAAAAAAAGGTACAACAACAGCAAAAACTCCAACTGTCTGACTAATAGGGTCCCACAGGGCCCTGGTAGTCCTCCTGGAAACCTGAAAGTAAAAGTAGGGTGAGCATACAAGTATATTCAGTAGGGAAACCTAAAGCTATGGGGCACAAGTGGGGAGACATCCTAATGTCCCGTGAGAACAAAAGAAGAAACCTAGCAAGGAATTCTATCTACACAACCTCACCAGCCACACTCACCAAAAAACAGCACAATAGGTAGTAGTATATAAGAAACAAGAGTATTGGGTAACCTGCACCATTTCCCTTTAGTTAGCTGCTCTTCCTAACAGAGAACGTCCTGACACTGCCACACTCTCCCCGCCCACACACACCTGGGCCTCACAACCACGTATCCTGCCCGCACATATCTGGGCGTCACAACTAGGTATCCCGCCCACACACACCTGGGCCTCACAACCACGTATCTCGGCCGCACACACCTGGGCCTCACAACCACGAATACGGCCCGCACACTCCTGGGCCCCACAACCACGTATCCCGCCCGCACACACCTGGGCCTCATCCTGAAGATTCTTGGGAAACAGTAGAACTTGCCCGATGAGTCTTGGGCTAAAGCCACCCCAATCAAAACCACCCGAAGAGTCTTAGGTGTAAGGTCGCCTCAAGCCATCACAACCTAGGGAAGAAGGAGCAGGAAGGAGATAGTAACTAAGGGAAAAACACACTCTCCCATGAAATTGGAGTGTTCGGCACAAAGTGCTCAACATCAGTGGGGTGAAATAAAACACAAAAGATACAGAGATATATATATATATATATATATAGATACCAAACACACAGCCCAACTTGTGGCTTCTAAATAGAAAACTGAGCACGTGCCTCGCCACTGCTACCACGAAGCATCCATACAACAAACAATCCCAACCCCCTTTAGTTTTTCACGTTTCAGCAGAAATTAGTTTATTTAGTTCCTTAACTACTGGCAAACTATCCACAACCAACCACATCAATCGTTTGTAAACCATAACCCTTCCATCCACAAATCAAGTTAGGAAAACACAAGAAACACAACCAAGCCCTTCTTATCAACCAACCAACCCCTTTATTATTAAACCCATTCCATTACCACGCCCCACCATTCATTAACTCTTCAACTTTGTTTATTATTCACAACCCACTATTCACACAAACAAGCCCATCCCTGTAGCCCCGCTGCCAACCACCACAACCACAACCACACAGAAGCCCGTTTATCATTATTATCCCTTTAATACCACTTATCTCATCCCCGCTGCCCTTTACTAACACAACATTCACACCAACCCACAACCAAGTCAACCGCAGCCCCGCTGCCCACCCTATCCACAACAACCCACAAAACACCACCATCACATTCCTCGTAACCAAGCCAACACCAACATGTTCACTATTGCATTTTGTTTAAGCGGGGTTATCACACAAGGGTTCCAGATTTTAAACAGCCAACTTTACGTGATTAACCAAATTTCCACATTCCAAAAAGTTATATCGACAAAAACAGTCTAGAAAGACAGGGAAACATTAAATTGCGCTAGAAAAGGCCCCCGACAACCATGATTTTTAGTAGGCATAAGCCTATTCAATTCACAACATAATATCACAGGATATAAAGTAAAAACAATCACAACTCAACAACCCCGTTATATAAGATAGTTATTATCTTTATTAAACCGGTTCAAAAGTGTTTCACGTAAAAAAAATAACACCCTCCCCGCATGATGCACAAATTAGAGAGACGAAGGTAATATCCCTACCTTAACAGGTTCTGATCACAACGCTCCCCTATATCAACATTAGAAGATGTCTGTCGGCGTTCGACACTTCTGTCAGGTCCTGGCAAAACCTCCATAGGTGGATTTCGGAATGGAAAGACAACGGATCCAAGCTCGGAAGATCTGACTCGTCGTTACGATCCCATGGCCGCTGACGGATCGTAAATCGGAGCTCGGAGAAAGATGTTATGGAAGGAAGAGTCTTAGAGTCTCTTGAGAGAGCTCTGCTCAGAGGAGAGGAGAGGGGATGGGTGAGTTGAAAGGAGGAGGGGACCCCTCCTTTTATAGGTGTGAAAAGAAAAAGTACACGGTGTGTACTTTATGGTACACGACGTGTACTCGGTTCTTTCACACGGTCTCCACGCGGCTTCCAACACGGCTCCGCCGCCATCGACTGGTCAACACATGGTTTGAGGGTAACCCATACGCTGGGAGGGACAACACGGCGTGTAGTTTAGACAGACAGCGTGTACTCATTTATTGCACACGACAAGGACACGGCTCCAACACGGTACATGGCCGTTGACTGGTAACGCGTACGCGGGGACGGACTACATGACATGTAGAACTGGTCACACGACGTTCACCTATTTATTTCACACGGAAAGGATACGACTCCAACACGGCATATACCCGGAAAGGGGGTACACGACGTGTACTCAAACTACACGGCGTGTAGTTTCAAAATTCTGGAAAGTGTGGGAAAAGTCCATTTTACCCTCCAAAACACTTCTTGACATTCTTTTGACAAAGGAATGGGCCGGAGAGGTCCGGCCCATTACATATTTATTAATTATGAATTATATTATTTATAATTAATTAAATAATACTATATTATTATGTAATTAATGAATAAATAATATAATGATCAATATTTTAAAAAAAAATACAAATATATGTTAGCGATTTATTAAAATGAAATATATTTATTAATGATCAATCATATTATTAAATATTAAATAATAATATATTAATATGTATTTAATATAATTCAAAGTATCATACAAAAAATTTATTAATTACTTGAATAACCTAATTTGTGTTGAAAAAATATTTTCAAGTAAGTAATTATATTATTATTAATATATTACTTTGAATTATTATTTATTTTGTTATATAATTAATAAAATAATTTTTATTATTAATATTTAAAATATATAATTAATTAATAATAGTTATAGAAATAATATTAAACAATAAATTACATATTATTATTATTATATATAATATGGATAATAATACTAAGTGGTATAAATATAAATAAAAAAAATCATATTATTATTACCTATGTAGTTATAAATACTTTTTTTAAATCATTCAAAAAAATTATTATTAAATTTCAATTATATAATTTTTTTGGGGTTATGCATCAATGTATAATATATTAATAAGTATTTATATAATGAACAAGCAACGATTTAAAACACATATAACATGTTCCAGTCTAATATACATTGGTTACCCAGGTACTTTTACATGACACATGAAGGTGTAAATATAATGATTCCACAACGTGTCTTCCAATGTCTACGATCTAGTGTAAAAATCACCAATGTGTCATCTCTGGAACCTATCTTCACAGTATCTTTTATGATAAGTGGAGGTCCTTCAATCTTCCCACATGTATCATGTCCTATATCCAAGGATAATAGCGGCTGACTTGAACTTTCCCATCATATTAAGAATCTATATATTATGAAATAGATATATGAAGACTATACGAAAATAATGTATGCAATAGAGTCCATACATCCACTATCTCTGAAACTAAATATAACACTCTAATTGACATTGTCTATGTCTATGGAAATGGTTGTTGTTATGGGACTTATACAATTGTCACTTGTGGGAATATGGATAATCATGATGAGAACCCTCCTCTGGTGCCACATCTATATCCATAATATAGAATTCACACCCTAGAAAATCTATATTATGATCAACACCCTCAACATCACTTGACACATCAATGAAATTACATTGATAAATCTAATCATTAGGATGATATATCCATACCACTACACTATAAAAATAGTCCTATTCAAAGGCTGCATTCTATGCATGATCATAGATGTTAATGAGTTGTGTGATACAATCATCCCATAAAAAAGTTTATATAGTTATGTAAATTACATTAAATAAATGTTGAACGTATTATGGTAATATTATTACAAACTCATAATAGCCATGGCCATATCATATAAGATATCTCACATGAGATATGTAGTAATCGATCACATAATCCATCATATCTGATAAATGAAATAAAATATTCCAAACCCTCATAATCATGACGAATGTTGTCTACCCCATATCTCAACATATCATTAATGATATTGCCTCCAGAAAAAGTCTTGCTTCCCTAACATTTTCAAGGAATGAAGTGAAGGTAACAGACATGGTGGTGTAGGAATGGGCTAATAAAGGCCAAAATATCTCAAAAATCTATTAGAATGAAACCACTCACAATATGAAAATGATTTATAGGTATGTTAAATTATGTAGTTACAAGAATCATCGTATATTAATGTGGGAGACTATTGAAGATATCTTCATTATAAGACATCCATGAATCCCAAAATACCAAAAAAATGAATAATCTATTAATAAATTAATACTTGTACTATATATAATAATTAATTAACTGTATAGTTAAAAATTACATAATTCATCCAATTGAAGATTGTACATCATATGTCTGTATGATTGGATATCGTGTCATGAGGTATATAAAAATATATGTTCCTAACTCCACCTATTAATAATGATTTTGTACATATATTTCATAATATAAAGTTATATATATTAATTCTACCTATGAATGAAGGAGAATTTACCATATTCCACACATGGAATCCCATAATATATTATTATAAAGTGGTTTCTATGAATGCAACGGTTTGTAAGGGATGTGCACCCATATCAATATACGAATATGAATAAAAAATCATGATATTTTCATTTTATCGGGTTGACATGCACTACATAAACTATGTACATATATTTAGGGAATCCTTACACCCAAATATATATTGGTGTCTCCCAAAAATACTTTTTCAATGGTTAATACGTCAAATGGAAATATGTAGTCAAATGTTTTATGAAAAACATTATTCCTATAAGTCTCAGAATATATGCATTGTCACGAACCAAATCCGGTCACCATCAAAACAAATACCTGAATCGGCCCATGACAAGGCCCCAAGGGCGTTACCAATCCTCATTGGTTGGAAAAAGTGCTCGGGTATAACTAAATGATGTTTGGGAATGATTTACCCTTAGTATATAATCATTAAACAACAAAAAAACTCAATAAAACAAATTGGGATTTTTCAACTAAAAATGTGTTTTACAAAATTTCTGAATAGAATTACATAAGTTAAAACTATTTTCAAATACCATTAAAAAGATACAAAACTAAACAAGTACTGTCTATGAACCTCCACATGGAAAGATGCACCACCCTCAAGCCATCTCCACAACACCGCATCACGAACGACCTGTAAAAACCCGAACTATTTGCACAAAAGTAGTACCCAAAACCGAGACAACAAAATAACCATGTCTACTTACATATAAAGGTGCATGTACGGTGTGAGAAAAATCCCAGTAGGATACCACCACTAAAAGATTAAATGAGATAATGATTCAAAGACTAAAATCATGCATCATTTCAAAAACATGCACTTTCTAGTTATAATTTCTAAACGGTGCAACATAAAAAATTCAGTTTTCAAGTGGGATAATTTAACGAATCAACACATTCAAAATAGATGATAAATATAATGAATTTTCCAAATCAATATACCGTATTAAAATGGTAATAATAAAGGATCTAATGAGAACATGGAATAAAAAATTACCCCTAGGTACAAGCTAGCTGTGGGTCACAAGTACCTCGTATCTCGGAGAGAGTAACCATCACAAATATCCATTAATGTTCATGATCCACTAGTAGGGAACATAAAAACAACCTAGTGGACCTTAATCATCACCATAAATGTTTATATAGATTTGTAATTATAAATATTCCTAGGTGAAACTGAGTCCAAAACCAACAGATTCATTGGCATACAACTAAACGTCCACCCACCTAGATTCCCTAGTTTTTCTGTTGTGCTCAAACAAGTTCAACAAGTCAAGAAATATAATTTTCAGCTGAAAATATCACATACACATCACAAATTCACCAAAAATTCCACATATACATCACATTAGTAAAAAATCCACTTTTCCATTCAAATTTATTTTGAAATAAAATTTACCCTGAAATATCTCACAACACATTTTCCACATCTTTCACAGTTCAACAGATTGATTAATAATATTATAAATTATTTCCCAAGATTATAAACACCACATAACAGCCCACTTACATGTTACAAAATTCCATTTTTAAAAACAAAGTCAATTTTTCACAACACACTCACAAAAAAAGTATGAAAACATGTTTCACTACCATATATATCTTTCCTAAATCACCTCGACAAATTACAAAACAATACCAAGATGTTTGACCTAAAACCTGACCACATTATCTTTCAAAAAAAATTTAATAACATACCACCACCAAAACATTACATAAGAAAGCATTTCATACTTTTTGTAACTCATTAAATCCTTTACAATTTTCATAAAAGCATCTTAAGGTGTATAACTATTTTTTCCGACAAACCCCAATTCCAAATCCTCTTTCAAAACCAAAATCCCACCAATACCAATAAAAATCATAATTTTCATCCCTATAAATATTTATTTAACCACTCTCAAGTATTATAAAATATTCTAAAATAATACCACAAAAGATAAAAATGAAAAACACACATTTTCATAAATCTCTTTCAAGAGTCATTACATGGTTATACACTTAAAACCCATTAAAAACCTATTTTTAATCCAAATTCACTCCAAGACCCTACCAAAGCATAAATGGAAGCCCAAAAATATTTAGCACACCAATTTCATATGTTATAAAACACACCAAAACAATACCATAAGGGATTCACATGAAATACACCAAATATCAAACTAAAATGAAGCTATAAAATTAAATTCGAAAACAAATCAATCATCAAAAAATTTCACACAACAAAAAACATATTAGGAACATTTAAAATAAGTAATTCCAGAAAACTAACTCATATAGAAATTATTACACATAGAATCCCCTACCTTTTGATTCGAAACCCTCAAATCTGGGTACGAAACATCAAGCGCACCACTGCCGCACAACAAGGATGTGATGAGAAACCTAAAATATCAATACTCCACAAATAAGAAAACATGTAAAACCCTAGGTTTGAACCCTAACTTTTGGAAATTTTGTAACATCATGAATGTGCGATGAAACCCTACTGAAATTGAAGAAATGGAATGGAAGAACACTTACTTGATGGAATCATAGAGAAATTGCCCTAAATCCACAAGTATCAAAATTTTCAAACAGCAAAACATTCAAGTTAGGCTCTATCAAGGATAAGGACATCATTTAGATACTGGAATGGATGAAAATTATGTGAAATGAAGGAGTTTTAACGGAATAATTTACCTCGTCATATCTGGGTGATTTGAGAAACCCAAATAAGATTCTCCTAAATTATTAATTCAAATGATCTCTAAAGAGGGGGTGGAGATCATGGGTGTGTGCCTTTGGTTAATGGGCTCAGGTAAGATTTTGAATCACTGGAACAATGTAAACATTTAAGGAGATATTAAATAACAAAAACATATTTTTAATGAAGTAAATGGGCATTCAGGCTGGCCCTGTCCCTTAAAAATTAAAACTCAAATCCACCATGATTATGTATTCCTAAATGTATCAAATTAATATGGTGGTGTGAATATGTTATGTTATGCCATGTAGGAATTGGAATGGATGTAAAAAATTAAAAAATTAAGGAGTCATAAAGGATTGAAAATTTTAATTTTTAATATAGAATTGGGCTCACAGTTTGGCCAAAATCACGAGAACTCACCCATTTCTCCAAATCTGCATATGAAACCACAAAAAAAAATAACGAAAATTAAATTAAAAATACCTTAAAATGTTATTTATGTTATAATTCTTTCTGTCATGAAAAATTTTTACCCTAGAAAGTCACAACAAGGCCAAAACAATAACCAAACCCAACTAAGAATCCAAGAGGTACTCTCAAGCCTAGATTCACCCCAAAAGGCCAAAACACCCACAATGTCCAATTAAGGAAGTAATACTCTCACAAATGAAACATACACTACTTTCCTAAAACAATCAAAAACATTTTGGCTTTATCTCAAAAGAAAACTCCTCAAACTCAATCTGAACAAGACTCAAGCAATTTACCCAAACAAACAATATCACCGGACAATGTTACACTTACCTTGCTATAACTAAAACATTTGGTACTCTCCAATATCAATGATTACACAAGGAATATATAGGTAGCTAGATTGTTTTGAATGATATTATCCAGTAACATGCCATGACCAAGGAATGAACTGATTCACTAGTAAGAGGAGACAGAAATGGGCTCCCCACCTAAGAGAAAACAGACAATTTTTCCAGAGAAAAAATGAGGACAATAAAAGGGGGAGGCCCAAACTGACTCCCTAGTACAAGGGGTAGAAATATATTATACATTTCCAAAATAACATACATGATACCCATGGTGGGTCTCCCCACCATAAGAACTAACCATTGTAACCGACCCACATGGGCCAACACAGAAAGACCCCAAAACTCAATGAGTTGGGACATCCAAATTGTTAGTCCACATAGTTTGGGAAACCATGCATCAATAGTGTGGATACTTATATCAATATTTAGTTCTATGGAATGGTCCCTAATAATGATGCACAAACAATGCACTTAACATTTCTGGCAAAATTTTAATCATATCTCCAAAAACTCAATGGAATCCAAAGGGGGAAGTAAATAAATTTAGTGAAAAACAAGGGCATGAGGCCCTCCACCTCTTTACATCGAATGGGAATAATAGAAGAAAAATGATGACACCATATGTTTAAACTCTTCCAATCATTAATACTGATGGTAGGACATGTACATGTGTTTAAATGACCATGGGATTTCCCTTGACTGCACGCCATCTTCTCTCCGGGACATATGGATGGAGCTCAAAAGATTGAAGCATCTTCGGCCTCGTAGTTAGGATTTGGAAACCCCTATATGGATATTCTTCTTTCAATTCCACAAAAAACTACACTAAAAACATAATGGTTTCAACAAGGTATACAGACTTTATAACTCAATTTATCGAATCCTCAAAATTCACTAATACTAGGGATCATAAGATGCACACACATCGCAGCTTGTTTTGTCAAATGGAAACAACAGAATGGGAGGAGAAAAATAAACACATTCCTTTAAAATTGATGATATGAAGTTTTTTCAAAGGGAGACATACTCCCAACATAATAGATACCCTCAGAGTATTTCATGACCTTCACCATTATAATCAAATGGGCATGTGAAATCACAAGGAATCTCCAAACATGACCACTACAATTGATATAAACAATACATGGAAAGGAACCTTATGAAAAGTCCCCAAATAGTACACAATTCGAAAAGGTGGCCATAATGGCCTCTCATGTCCATATTTCCCACACTGGTGGTTGACATGTACTCTTTCTTCAAAGAGATTATGAAAAACCTAAATTCCCACTTGGACACCAACAGAAAAATCATCCACACTAACAACCCAAGACCACATACACCTTTGAGGAATTACGAAACATATGTAACTAAGGTCTCTTTCAACCTTCCACGAGCACTCTCCTGCTACAAGAGGATCCAAAAATAAAATAATGTAATGTGTGTAGACTCAATAAACAATGATCGATAAATGATTCCTTATGTTGATCAACTGAAGTATTTTCCAACAGTGAAACATTTCGGGTTGCACTTTAGTTGTGCATTAACCCTAAATGGGGGCATACCTTATCCAATGAGAGAACCCTAGGACCCATCCAAGCTGGTTTATTAGTCAAAAATGTCACAAAGAAGATCCACAAACATGAAGGTAACCACTATAATGGTGTCTCGAAATGTATCTAATAAGAGACTATTAACTGGTCCTTCAACCCAACTTACTGACAAAACACAAACCCAAAACTATGTTCGAACATGACAGGTTCTAGGAGTGAAAAAATCCCACAACATCAAAATTTTCCAAAAAAGACAAAAGATACACCATCTCAAACAATTCATAAAGACATCATGTTTTTATTTAAAAACATTTCTATGAAAACAACCTGTTCAGCGGTTATTGTATCCACCAATGGTGCCCAATGGGCCTCACACATGAATTATTTCCATGCCACAATGGGAACCCTCCTCATATCCATCCCGACACTCATCCATCCATTCCATTAACCAGCCATTTACCATATAACCGCATACATGTGTTTGCTCATGAAAATACCTATGGTTAAAACAAAAATTCATTCCATTTTTTCAAAACCAAAATAATCAACCAATACCTCATTTTTATCAAGACTGATACCCATGAAATCAAAATACCAATCATTCAAATGAATGCTAACTTTCATGTCATATAAATCAATTTTAAAACATCCCATACCATTAAAACACATTTCAATTGATTATAAATATCAATTAGGAGGACTTTTTCAAAACAAACATTAACATAATATACTTCTTTCAAAATAGGTGTAAACACAACATTTTCCATTTCAAAAAAATTCTGAAAATTCAGCTCCACCATTTCAAAATTCAAACCATTCAATATTTATTTGAAATTTTGTTCAATAAAAGTTTACGATTCTTAAAACCATGTTATTTTTTCCTTTAAAACCAATGTTCCATGATTAAAAAACTAAAGAATAAAAGATAATGCGAGGGTAAACTAGATTTAGTTGGTGACTCAGACATATGGTTGGCAGCCATATTATAATCACTTAACCATCATAGAGAGTGTTCAATAGAATATCCCCAGCTCCACATGGATTTCCTGGCCCTTAAAACTCACTAACACCGTTAACCCAACTCTCTTTTCATATCCTGTAATCATTATCAAACCAAGAAAAAAAAGGGCATAAATAAATAATGACTTCCTATAGAAACATGAATCCCATCATGGGGTGTGGGGATCAGGCACACTACCCATATCTGGAATACTAAGTCCTGAAAATCCTTATTTCAGAATACCTTGACATTTCCTCAAATAACATGACCCATAAAGTTAATCTAAACCTCCTTTTATACCATTTTGTCACGAACAAAATTTGGTCGCCAATAAAACTGGCACTCGACCTAGTACGCGACAAGGCCCAAAGGGTGTTTCCGATCCCTATTGGTGGTCAGAGGTTCCCGGGTATCATAAAATGAATATTGGGAAAGATTTATGAGAGGTTATAATCATTAAACAATAAACAAACTCAATAAAACAAATCTATATTTTTCAAATAAAAAAATCTACTACAAAATTTCTGAGGTGAATTATAGAAGTCAAAACAACATTTAAAGACCATTAAATAGGTAGAAAACCAAATAAGGACAGCCCAAGAACCTCCACATGGAATGAGGCACCACCCTCAAGCCATCACCACAATACTGCTTCACGAACGACTAGTAAAAAACCGAACTGTTGGCGCAAAAGTTGTACACAAAACTATAAAAAAAATTCTACATACAATTAAAGGTTTAAGTAGGGTGTGATCCAAATCCCAGTAGAATACCACAACTGAGATATTCCATGCGATAAACATTCAAAGATGAAAATCATGCAATTTTTAAAAAACATGATATTTCTAGTTGCAATTTCTAAATGTTGTAACTTTAAAAAATCAGTTATCAAGTGGGATAATTTAAAGAATATACATTTTTAAAATATATTTCAAAGCTACTGAAATTTAAAAAATGATAATTTGTATGCCGACGGTAAAATTAAATGATCTAATGAGCACAAGTAATAGGAAATAACTCCTAGGAACTAGCTAGTTGCGGGTCACATAAACCTCTTATCTTAGTGAGAGTAACCATCACAAATATATGTACTCATGCACGATACACTACTAGGGAACATAAACATAACATAGTGGTCCCTAATAATCACCATCCTAGTTTAGTTACTATTTTATGCATCAATATTTCAATGTAATATTTATGCCAGACCCCACAGATTCTTTTGCATACTAGTACACGTCCACCCACTTAGATACCCGAGTGTTCCCCTAGTTCTCAAACATGTTCAACAAGTCATGAAATATAATTTTCTAGTGAAAATATCACATCAACATCATAAATTCACCCAAAATCCCACATGTACATCACAGAATTCCCAAAACCTACTTTTTCATTCAGATTGATTTTAAAAATCAAACTCGCACAAAATGTAGCTCGTAACGCATTTTTCACATAATTCACAATTCAACAAATCCTTTCAAAATAATATAAAATATTTCCCAAGATTCTAAACATCACATAACATAGAACACACATCTTACATAATGACTATTTTATAAACAAAGTCCTTTTTTCACATCAAACTCACACAAAACTGCCTGAAAACATGTTTCTCACCCACACCACAATTTCATAAATGACATAAACAAATTACAAAACATTACCATGTAGTTTGACATAAAACCTGACCAAATTATCATTAAAAACTCACTCTAATAACATAATACCACCAAAAAAGTAAATAAGAAACCATTTCACACATTCTGTAACTCATTAAATTGTTTACAATTTTCGTAAAACCATCCCAAGGGGTATAACTATGTTTTCCCACAAAACCCAATTCCAAATCCTATTTAAAAGCCAAAATCACACCAATATAAATAAAAATCAGAATGGTCAGACATATAAATAATTATTTGACCACTATTGAGTATCAAAAAATCACCTGAAATAATACCACAATAGATGCACATGAAAAACACACATGTTCATAAAACACTTTCAAGAGGCATGTCATTGATTCAAACATAAACCCCATTAAAAACAACTTTTAAACCCCAAAGGCACACCAAGACCCTACCATAACAGAATTGGCAGCACAAAAAGATTTATTACCCCAATTCCATATAATATAAAACAAACCCAAACAATACCACAAGGTTTACACATGAAAAACACCCAATTTCAATCTAAAATGAAACTATAAAATTAAATTCTGAACCAAATCCCACATAAAAAGTTTTCACACTACACACAACATATAAAGAACATTAAAATTTAATTATTCAAGAAAAATAACTCATCTAGAAATGATTAAACATAGATTCAATTACCTTTTGAGTTGGAACCCTCAAATCTTGGTGTGAAACGTCAAGAACACCACCGTTGCACCACAAGGAAGTACATAAATACCTAAAATCTCAATATTATACCAAAAGGACACCATGTAATACACTAGGTTCGAAACCTAACATCTGGAAACATTCAAACATCCAGAAAGAGGGATGAAACCTTAATGAAATTGACGAAATGGAAGGGAGGAACACTTACCTGATGGAATCTTGGAGAAATTACCCTAAATCTACTACTATGGGAATTTTCAAACAGCCACACATTCATGGGAGTTTCTAAAAAGGATGAGGAGATCATGTAAGAACTGGAATGGGGGAAAATAGTTGGAAATGTAGGAGTTATAATGGAATGAATTATCCTCTTCAAATCTGGGCACTTTGAGAAATCCCGAGCCATTTTACCTACATTCCTAATTCAAATGACATCCAAAGAGGGGAAGGAGAGCATGGGTGCGCGCCTTGGGTATGTGGGCTCATGTGATTGTTTGAATAACTGAAAAACGTTAATATTGAAGGAGATATTAATGACTTAAAACATATTTTAATGCAGGAAATGGGCTTTCGGGCAGACCCAATCCCTTAAATAAAAACTAATATCCACCAAGAGTATGGATTCATTAATGGTCCAAACAAATATGGTGGTGTTAATAATTCATTTTTTATCAGGATGGAATTGGAATTGGTGATAAATGAAGAAAAATGAAGGAGTCATAAATAAATCAATATTTATTTTTAAATCTTCAATTGGTCTCACGGTTTCGCCCACATCATGAATAATCACCCATTTCTCCAAAATTAGAATAGGAAACCCCAAATACATATAAATAATGGAAATTAATTTAAAAATACCTTTAAAAAGTTATTTATGTGACAATTCCCCCTGCCATGAAAAATTTATGCCCCAAAAAGTCACAACAAGGCCAAAACAACAACGAAGCCCAACTGAGAAACCAAGAGGTACTCCCTTTCCAGGTTTCACCCCAAAAAGCCAAAACGCCCCCAGTGACAAATTAAAGAAGTAATGCATTCCAAAACCAAACACACACCACTTTCATCAAAAAATAAAGCACATTTAGGATTTATCCAAAAATAGAACTCCTCCTACACAATCTGAACAAGAGTCAAGAAATTTATCCAAACAAGTAACATCATCTAACAAGGTTTCCCTTACATTTCTATAACTAAACCATTGGCTACTATCCAGTATCAATTTTTACCCAATGAATTGTTAGTTAGTAAGATAGTTCTGAAAGTGAATACCTGATTCCATGCCTTAAAAATGGACAAAAACAAGTCACTGGTATGAGGAGACACAAATGGGCTCCCCACCATAAGAGAAAACACTAATTTTTCCCTGAGATACAATCTAGAAAATAAAAGGTGGAGGCCCGAAAAGATTCCATGGTACAAGGGGTAGACTTCCATTACACATTTCCAAAAGAACATACATGATTCCAATTGTGTGTCTCCCCACCATTAGAACCAACCATCTTACCTGACCTGAATGGGCCATTATAGAATGAACCCAAATCTCAAAAAGCTGGTTCGACCGAATGGTTTGTCTCCACCGTTTGGGAAATCATTCACTAACCATGTGTAACCTTTTATCTCCATGGGTTTCTATGGAATGGTCAATACTAACCATTTGAAAACCGTGCAATCAATCTCTCTTGACAAATTTTAAAATTTTATACAGAAACTCATTGGAAACCAATGGGTGGAGGACATACAATAGGTGAAAAACATGGGCACAAGGCCCTCCACCTCCTTCCATTGAACGGGAATAATAGAACAAAGATGATGACACCATAGGTTTAAACACTTCCTATCATTCATACTGATGGTATGACTTGTACATGTGTTTAAACAACCCAGGGATTTACCCTAACTACTTTTCAGATTCTCTTCGGGACCTATGGTTGTGGATCAAAGGAATGAAGCCTCTTTAGCCTCGCATTTAGGATATAGATACCCCTTTATGGAACTTCTTCTTTCAGTTCCACAAAAGCTACATCAAACAAACTGATGGGTTCCCCAAAGGTATAACACAATCCAAAACACAGTTTACTGAAAACATATATTTCAATGATACAAGGGATCCGAATATGCACACACATCACAACTTCTTTCTTCGAGTGATAAACAACCGAAGGGGGGGATACATATAAAAAACTTCCTCTAAGATAGAGTATCTTATGTTTCTTCCAAGGGAGACATACTCTCAACATAACAGAGACACTTAGTGGATTGCACGGCCATCACCCTTACAGTCAAATGAGAACACAACATCACAAGGAATCACAGAACATGACCATTACGATTGATACAAAGAATACATAGAATGGGACCTTATTCCTAGTCCCCAAACAACAAACACTTCTTGAAGGTGGCCATAATGGCCTCCCATGACCATATTTCCCGCACTGGTTGTTTAACGCGTATTCCTTCTTCAAAGAAACTATGAAGAACCCATAGGACCTCGTAGACACCATCGAAACTCTCATCCACAATAACAACCTAGGACCCCATCCACCTTCGATGAATCAAGAAACATAAAAAACTATGGTCTCATTCAACATTCCATGAGAACTCTCCCTCTATAAGAGGATCCAAAATCAATGAATGTAGTGGGTGTAGTCCCAAAAAATAAATATCAATAATTTTTTTTATATTGATGAAATGGAGGATTTTCCAATGGGGATTCAATCTGGGTTTCACTTCAGTTATGCATTAAAACAAAATGTGGGTGTACCTTCTCCAATGATAGAACCTAAGGACCCTACCAAGCTAGTCCATTGATAAAAAAATTCCACCAATCAGCTCCAAACAAATTAAGGTAACCACAATAAAGGTGTACCAAAACATATCTCGTAAGAGACTACTAATAGGTCCTTCTACCTAGATTACCGAAAAAATAGAAACCAAAAACACGATTCAAACTCGAGAGGTACTTGGACTAAAAACATCCCACAACATCATCATTTTACAAAAAAATGAAATATTGACGATCCTAGAAAATTCATCAAGACATCATGTTTTTCATTTAAAACATTTCTTTTAGAACTAATAGTTTAGCGGTTAGTGTATCCACCAATGGTACCCCATGGACCTCAATTTTGCATGATTTCCATGCCACACCGAGCACCATCCTCATATCCATCCCAAAACTCATCCATCAATTCCATCAACCATCCATATCCCATATAACCCCATATATGTGTTCTCTCATGGAAATACCAATGGTTTAAAAAGATTCTTCCCACTATTCAAAACCAAAAAATCAACCAATACATCATTATTATCAAGACCACTAACCAAGAACAAAAAGTACCAATCATTCAAATGAATTATCCCTTTCAATACATATACATCAATTTCCAAACATATAATCCCGTTAAAAAACATTTCAATTGTATAGAAATCTCAATTGGGTACCATTTTTCAAAAGCAACATTAACATAATTTACTTCTTTTAAAAGAGGTGTAAACAATCCATTTTACATTTCAAAACAATTCTAAAAATTCAGATCCACCGTTTCAAAATCCATACCATTCCATCTATATTTAAAAATAATTTCCTAAAAACCTTACACTTCTTAAAACCATGTTATTTTTTCTTTAAATCCAAGTTTCCCTAATTTCATGACTAAAGAACACAAGACAATGCGAGGGGAAACTAGCTTTAGTGGGTGACATGGAAACATGGTTGGAATCCATTTTAAAATCACGTAACCATCAGAGATAGTGTTCTAAGCATAATCCCCTGCTTCACATGGCTTTCCAGGCCCTATGAGCTCACTAAAACTATTAACCCAACACTCTTTACATTTCCCCTAATCATCACCAAACAAATAAACAGAAGGGTTTAGATAAATCCTGACTTACTCTAGAAACATAAATCCTTCTCTGAGGTGTGGTGGTTAGGCACACTACCCATGACTAGAAAACCAAGTCCCGAAAATCCATACATCATACTATCTGGACTCTTCCCCAAATAACATGACCCAAAGTGTTAACCTGACCCTCCTTTGATATCATTTTGTCATGATCCAAATATGGTCACCATCAAAACCGGTTCCCGGCCCAGCCGACAACAAGTCCTGAAGGGCATTCACGATCCCCATAGGTTGTAAAAACTACCCGTGTATCATAACATTTTGTTTGGGAATGATTTACCCATGATTATATACATTAAACCACATACAAACTCAATAAAAACATCTCTAGATTTTTCATTTAAAACTGCCTTCTACAAAATTTCAGAACTAAATTACATCAGTTAAAACAATGTTTAATGACCATTAAAATGGTACAAAACCAAATACGGACCGACCAATAATATCTACATTGGAATAAGCACCTCCAAAATGCCATCTCCACATCACCGCATCACGAACGACCTGTAAAAACACAAAAATATTGGCATAAAAGTTGTACCCAAACCTTCAATAACCGAATAACCATGTCTACTTGCACCGAAAGGTGTATGTATGGTGTGATAAAAATCCCAGTAGGATACCACCACTAAGATATTCAATGCGATAAGAATTTAAAGATGAAAATAATGAATGTTTTCAAAATCATGAAATTTATATATACAGTTTCTAAAAGGCGCAACATTAAAAATATCTGTTTTAAAGTGAGATAATTTAAGGAATCAACACTTTTAAAATTGATTCCAACGCTACTGAATTTCCTTGAAAAATATACAGTATGCCAACGTTATGTATAAATGATATAATGATCACAAGAAATAGGAAATAACCCCTAGACACTAGCTATTAGTGGGTCCTAGGTACTTCTTATCTTGGTGAGATTAACCACCACAAATATATGTTCTTGTGAACGAGCCACTAGTAAGGAACATACACATAACCTAGTTGTCCCTAATCATCATCATCATAGTTTACTTAGAGTTGTAAGAATCAATCTTGTGAATTAAAACTGAGCCCAAACCACAAAGATTCATTAGCATACTAGTACACAGCCACCCACCAAGATACCCAGGTTTTCCCCTTATGCTCAAACATGTTCAACAAGTCGTGAAATATAATTTTCAGTTGAAAATATCACATACACATCACATATTTTCAAAAAATCCGACATGTGCACCACACCAATCACAAAATCCACCTTTTCATTCATATTTATTTTGAAATCATTCTCACACCAAAATATCCCGCAACACATTTTTCACATCATTCACAATTCAACAAATCTGTTAATAATTTTATAAAATCATTCCCAAGATGCTAAGAATTAAATAACAGCCCAATAACATTTTACATAATTCCCTTTATATAAAAAAAGTCCATTTTCACATCAAACTCACACAAACATGCACGAAAACATGTTTCGCAGCCACATCACAATTTCATAAATCAACTCAACCAATTAAAAATCATTACCAAGACGTTTGACATAAAACCTGATCACATTATCTTTCAAAAGCTCATTTTATGAAAATATTGCCACCGAAACAGTACATAAGAAACTATTGCACACTTTGTGTAACTCATTAAATCATTTAAAATTTTCATAAAACCATCCCAATGGGTATAACTATGTTTTTCCCACAAAACCCAATTCCAAATCCTCTTTCAATGAAAAAATCACACCAATATAAATAATAATCATAATTGGAAGCCCTATTAATATTTATTTATCCACTATCCAGTATTTTAAAATCAATTCAAATAATTCCACAAAATATGCACATGAAAAAAAAACATTTTCATAAAATGCTTTCAAGAGGAATTAAATTATTTCACACATAAAACACATTAAAACCCTCTTATAAAGCCAAAGGCACACCATAACTGCACCAATGAAGAATTTTCAGCCCTACAATATTTATTACACCAATTGAAAATGTTATAAAAAACAATAACACAATACCCAATGGGTTACACATGAAAATCACACAATTTAAAACTACAATCCAACTATAAAATTAAATTTTAAAGAATATCCATCACAAATAGTTTTCTCACCACACGCAGTATATGAGGAACATGATAAATAATTAATTCATGAAAACTAACTCATATATAAAATATTTAATATGGAATCACCAACCTTTTGAGTCGTAACCCTCAAATCATGGTGAGAAACAACAAACGCACCACCGCCACACCACAAGGAAGTGAATTGAATCCTAAAATCATAATATTACACCAAAAATACAACATGTCAACCCCTAGGTTCGAAATTAAACTTATGGACACTTTGAAACATCATGAAATATGGATAAAACCTATGGAAATTGATGAAATGGAAGGGAGGAACAGTTACTTGACGGAATCTTGGAGATATCACCTTAAATCCACCAGTATCAGAATTTTCAAACAACCTAACATTTAGGCATAGTTCTAACAAGGATTAGGATATCATGTAGTAATTGGAATGGGGAATATAGTGAGAAATGAAGGAGTTATGAAAGAATCAATTTCCCTTTCAAATTTGGGCGATTTGAGAAATCTAGAGTAGTTTTTCATAAATTATACCTTTAAAGGATCCCAAATGAGGGATATGAGAGTATGGGAGCGCTCCATTGGTTAGTGGTCTCAGGTGAGAGTTAGAATCACCAAAAAAAAATGTAAACATTTAATGATATATTAATGAAATAAAACATATTTTTAATGTAGGAAAGGGGCTTTCGTGTAGGCCCAATCCATTAAATAAAAACCAAACTCCACCATGATTATGGATTCCTAAATGGTCCAAATTAATATGGCGGTGTTAATAAGACAGGTTATTACATTTAATAATTGGAGTGGCTGAAAAATGTTGAAAAATGATGGATTTATAAAGGAATAATTTTTTTAAAATCATTATTTGGGCTCACAGTTTGGCCCAAATATTGAAAACTCACCCATTTCTCCAAAAAATTTTAGGAAACCCCCAAATCAAAAAAATAATGGAAATTAAATTAAAAATACCTTAAAAATTGTTATGTATGTGCCATGTATGAAATAATTTCATTATTTTGGTCTCATCAGCATCATAAACTACATGGGAAATGTGCTTGTCGATGCATGGAATTCGTAACAGGATCCCGACGATGGTCTTACTATCTTACTAAACCACATTTTCAAAATGTCTTTAAAAAAATCAAACCACTCTATTATAAACAGGCAAATCAAAGCTATATCATATATTGGGGGGGGAAATAATAGAGAAATACTCAACTATAATAATCATATCTCCCCATAAAAAATAAAATGTTTGTGTCACCAGTATCCATATTTCCCTAAGAACAATAATTTGATGATGATTGGAGAATGTGAAATATTACATTTTTATTTCCTAGTACCCAACATGATGAAGATTCTGGATGATGGAAGAAGGTGGTGGAACATGATGGAAATGGTTAGATCTTCGTACACTCAAAGCATGAGTTGAACCTCCCTCTATGAACATTCATGAAACATGTATGTCCTAGAATGTATACAATGTATGTCATACCATATCTACATTTGATAGAATTTTTTTATATAATTAAATAATTTTATAAAAAAATTATTAAAATAATTATGTGGTAGATAAATAAACTTCATAATTAATCATCATGATGAAAAATGATGAAACAAATAGATGCGACTGATGTTTTTGACATACTCCATAAATTTTTTAGTTTTAAATATATCGAATCATAATTAATTTATTGAAAAATTCTTATATTTTCTTGGATTGTGATTAATTTTTAGAATAATACAAATTATTTTGTGATACATTCAACTTACCATGTGAATTGAAGGATAAATTTAAAGACAATTCATTTACAATATAAAACTACAGAAATTCATTTCCTCTATGTGTTTTATTTATGGATATATTAAATATCACAAAAAATTCAAATTGTAACCAAATTTAAACAAACCAATGATCAAATATTCAAAAATTGATGCAAGACAAAAATAAAAAGATCAATTAATGAAAAATATTGAATACAAAAAAATGTATATAACCATGATATAATACATTTACATGATCAATGATGATGTGAAGTGGATCCCCAAGCATTTACATGTGAACATATCTTAAAAGAATTTAATTCTTTGTGAAAATGTTTCATCATAGTCTCACTCCCCATTTTCAAGTCCAGTCTATCTTATTTCGGATACGATTAGACAATGATCGTCCCTAAGGGTGAAAACTCTTAATATAGGAAACTACTGTTAGAAGATGAGTATGGATGGTTAATGTATGAAATATAGAAAAATATTTTTTTTCAATGAAACCATAAATTAAATAATCAATATATTTGTAATAGACTAAATGAAAATTATCCAAAAATGAATATTCAAGAATATGAAACCAATTAATATCAGGGACTACATTTGACTGATCAGTATGAAAGGTAGTATTAAAAAGGACACCAAAAAGCATCCATGGTTCATTTTAAAATTCAACCATTATGCTAACATGATACACTATGTAAATATAGGTTACCCATGATATGTTCACTAAGGCACAACATGAAACAATATGTGAAAAACGATATCTCAATACCTGAAAATAACCACAATTATAGAACTTGTTTTCCAATATGACCACCAGCACTTAAGCACTATTTATTTTGAGAGGTTCATGAAAGTTCATTAACGAAAAGTATATACCTAATAGTTTATGTGTTTGAACAAAAATTGGTGACGTATCCTATCGTATCTGATCCATGTAATGTTATAAGTTATGGAAAAAACTCCATTCATATTGATTCCTATGCCATTCCCATTTTGATCATTCAATAAAGAACACAATAAATCTATAAAATTTCTCTTGGAATAACCCGATAATTGATAGTTTATGAACACATTTGATTATTCCATTTATTACCTCTAAAATTCAAGTTGTTATATGGACAAATCTCCCACCACCATCATATAATAATTACTATTTCCCTTTGAAATTAAGATCTTATACTCACACACATCTTCATTATCCCTTCAAATTTATTGGAGTCATTGATCAGAATTTCCATATTGGGGATCATATGATGAATCCAGTTGATAAAAATATATTTACAATGACATTAATTTTCCCAAAAAATTAAAGTGAAAAAACAAACTCAACTTTATGAATGACTTATTTATTGCCTTATCTCAAAAATCCTTAATCATATTAATTGATATATGACTAATGCGATATGCATGACATGAATTTGGTTCCCACTCTAAGACTTGATAACTTTTATTCACCTGTAAAATATGTTGTTGGTGATATGATATCAGAAGAACTCCACTGCTTTTTGTTACATGAATGAAAATACATTCCAAATACCAAATCAATTATTCAAATTATACTTAAAAAAATTCATATTACATGTGTAAGAGGAGAAATATTACCATACATTTTTCATAAATAAATATAACACAAATATACTTACCATAAAGGAAATTTCAAGTGACATTAATTAATTTTTTACAATAAGGATAAGAGGCAATGCATGGCCTTAATGCCCAAAATATCATAGAGAAATTCACATCAGTTTGATCAACCGGTACATCTAGTCATGCGTACACAAAATTTTCCAAATGAATAATTTCCGAATTTTTGAGAGATAAACATCCCACATACTCTCACAATAAAATATTTTTATTCAATCGATGATTTTATATCGTGTAACATAGCACACTACTCATTTTTATGGCGAGTGTTAGGGGAGATACTAGTACATAAGTGGATTCCACAATAAACAAAAGGATAGTAATAATTTCCAAGGGTATTAATTTTATTTAGGGGATGATTATCAATATTAAATAATACATCAAAAACCACATAAACATGAGCAAAATAAACCCTTATATAATTCAGGATTATATAAAAATACAACATATACATAGACAAAAAAACAAACAATAATATAATATAAAGAAAAAAAGGCATACTCAAGATGATCAAGAAGGCAACAAAATTAAAAATTCAAAAGGGAGAAAATATAAAATCCCAAGAAATTTAAACGTATCATTACATGATTATAAGAATAATTAACAATCAAATACCAACCAAGTATCATAAATTCCTATATTATTAGATGATCTTGTACAAAATTATAATAAAATGGCTCCAATATAAATTAAAATTTTATTTAATACCCCACAATGATATTATAACTTACATGGATTTCATTTATATGCATAGGAAAAACAGGGGAATACATAAACAAAGGGATAAGCTAAAAATCCCTGTAAGGGAATAATCATAGAAATAAAGCATAGCTCGTGGGTTAGAAAACATAACATGATGAAATAAAAATACATAGAATATTATTAATCATGTAAAATAATAACATAACATGGTATCTAGTGATAATGACCCCATAGGAACATGTAATTAATAAAAAATATTACATTAACATGATTCAATGACAACTACCAATAAAATATCACATGGTGGAAAAAGACCCAAAAGTATTAGGTGTACTGCATAATCCCATGCATGATGTTTCATTAGGATAAAAATTAAACAATTCATTGTAGTGTAATATGAGAACACCTATCATAACATGTTATTTAATTTCTGTGCCACATATAGAGACAAACATAAAAATACACATAAGGGTTACCCATGGAAATAAATGGGTATTGTAATCATGTCATAAGGCATACCAAAAAAAATATCATAATATTTCCCAAGGAAGAATGCATTTAAAACATAAATAGAAATTAATAAAGGATAATAGCCATATATCATGATAAATTATGTCAAACTAAATTGAAAAAATATAAATATTGTGTTTAAAAAACATTATAAATGATCCCCTTCTGTGTGGTATAAGAGAAAATATTAAAAAATTAGAAAATAGTAAAATGAACAATTGTTTTTATAAAATAATAAATAAAATAGGATAGTTTCTCATGATGAAATGAGTGATTGTATAAATATAATGGTTTATTATTAAATATTATGGAGTATACATGAAAATATGTAAGAAATAGTTAAATCAACACCAATCAATATCTCTTATTGTGGATAATTGAGAAGACAACCTTTTGAAATATGTATTTCTCCATCAAAGAAGTTTGAATTGATCTGGATTCATAATTTTTGAATATATAGATAAAATTTAGAGGATTCATATAATATTATTTAATAAATAAATTGGTGTAATTAAATATAATGTGCAACCCAATAGTAATTTGGAGGTTCAAAGAGATCTCTTACCTTATTTACAAAAGTGTTCTACACTTGCACTTAACTTACTTAATAATAAAATTATATCCAAAAATTAATTATTAAGAACATATTATACATGTGTTTTAACTATAATAATTTTATTAACATAATTTATGGCCATTTAGATGAGTTATAATGTTTAATTTCAGTATTCTTGGAGTGTTTGTTTCATAGTTTTATGGTTTGTTCCCTTGAGAATAATAAGGGGATTTTTGTTAAAATGTATGTAAACTATAGAAGTGGGATCAATTGGTATTAATATACACCCAAAATATTAACTGGTTCCATTTATAATTTTTTTATAAATTAAAGTTATTCCTTAATAAAACCTTAAAGAAAAATGATATGTTTTGTGTGATTTTTACGATCATCATGAGTTAGTATTGTTTTATTTAATATTATTTTTATATTATTATTAGATACCATTAAATAATCTATAATAACCATATTATAAAATGTTTTTAGCATAAAATTATTATTCTGAAAATACTTGAAGGCATTAATGTAAAATGAAAACTCATCATCATTGAAGGTGGTGAACTAATTCATCACGGTCGATGTTATAATTTCTATAATATAAGTAATAGAAAAGTCATTTGTTGATTGATATTCCATTAAAATAATAAAATTAATTTATATTTTTGATAACAGATTTATTATGAAATTATTTATAGGACAGGTTATAGGAGGAAAATAAAATAAAATAAATTCAAATATAATGAAGGATGATTTGACCTCTTGAATATTTCCACATTGAGATCCTCCCTAAATAACATGGTATTAGTTTTTTGGTGAGAATAGTGAGTTAGATATATTTTTTAGAGAATTGGGAGTGTAATTGGGTTTATCTTATACATGATTCAAGGCTATGGAGGTTTGGGGAGAAGGGTTGATATTTATAGGGTGAGGAGAGGGGTGCTTTTGATTATTTTATTCATTTTTTATTACTTTTTCTCAAGAGTGGAAATAATATTTTGGATCAAGTTAATAAATAGTGAGTATTACCATGAATAGGAATAATTAATGATTCATGACATTTTTTAACCAATTGGTTCTTACCTCATCGAGAATTCATCCCTTACTCAATATTTTAGGTATTTTTTAAATAATATATATTTTAATATTTTCTCTTCATAAAATATTTCACTACTTTCCAAAAATACAAAATATTCACCTAAACTAGTATTATATGTTTAGATTTATAAAATGGATAGAAATTTTTGAAAATATTTTTCTAAATAAGAAAAATTTTATTTTTAATTAAAATACTCATTTATTCAAAAATTTCTTATTTTAGTATTATTACAGATTTTATGAAATGTTTAAAAATTACGTGACGTCTCATTAAATTATCTAATAACTATAACACATCAAAATAATAATTTATAAATATATTTTATGAAAATAAATTTTAGTTTAAAATAATTTGTTATGTATAAAATTATATATATACATTTATCTTTAAAAAAATTACAACACATGATTTATTATTTTAAAATCATTTGATTAATTATTTCATGATATAAATATATCATATTCTCATTTATATGTTAACTAAATTTTATTAATACTTTAAAATATGAAGTTACTATTCTAATTTATATATTGCTGTTCTAAATGGTCACATAACTATTCCAACGGTCAAGTTACTATTCCAATGGTCCTATTTCTAATGGTCACAAGGATTTAATAGTTTCCATAAATAACTATAATTCCCATAATAAATCACATATATTTTCACCCAAGGTTATAAATATTTTTTTATTAGAATAATTTTATGTTTCTATATCCTTGTTCATGCATGGAGTCATTCTAGTGGATCGAGAATATCCAAATTTTCTTATTCTTATCAGCTTATTTTAAATTTATTATCAAGTTGTATTATTTTTAATTGTTTTTGTTCTGTTTGATAAATAAATTATTATATTTAATTTATGAGAATAATTTTTCATTTGTTTATCTACATGATATAATGCTTTATACCAAATGATATAAATATAAGATGGGAAACATCATTGATTAAATTTTATGTCGTTACATTCTTCCCCTTATAAAATTTCACCTTAGAAATTGTATTTTATATAGTATGGTGAAAAATTAGATGGTAATTATCCTTAACCACTTATTATAGTTCCCATTTCACCTCTTTTTATTAATGGTTCCTTCATTGTTCTTTAAAGAGGTTATTATATTTCTTATTTGGAACATTATATTTATGGTCCACGATCTTCACCAGCTGCTCCTCATAAGAGAGAGAATTTTTTTCTATACCAGTTCTAATTGTTGCATATGTGATGGATATGGTATCAACATCATCAATATGGATACAAGGAATACATCATGTACTTGAAATTTTTTTTGGTTGTGTTAGTCAATAAGATATATATCTGACACAATCAATAATCACACATGGGATAATTTTCTAGGGAATTATCAATACATTCATCACAAATCACCTAACCCTATTCCATTGATATATAATGAAGAGTACCATGTATGCATATTCAAACTATATCTCCCATTGATGATTGTTCTCATAGCTCTTTTTTTCATGTTAGGGCCACACCGATGTTCTGTTGAATGGTTTTCTCCCTTTCTAACATTTCATCGACCATTTCAGGTCCCAAAATTGTATGTTTATTTATAAAATCCCAACATGATAGAGGAATTCATATTTTCCTATATGTTCCTAGCCTTCAACATTATGTAATATTGATATTAGTCAATAATTTGACTTTAATTAACATTGAGTATCTTTTCAGCATTATAGATTTATAGAATTAGGTTATAACTTATACATAACATCATGAATATTTCAAGTAGACACTTATACTAATTATCCATGTTTTTTTTCATAAAACAAAAAATCTTTAAAACGAAACATGACATCGTTTAATGTTTTAACAACATAATTTTTCATTGATCCCATCCTCGATGATATTCTTATATATGTTCAGTGTAAACAATTTCACATCTTTGATTGATAATAAGAAGCTTAGTATGGGATACATAATTAATGAAAACTATTAGCCTTGGGATAACCTAAAAACCACGAAAACCTTATCACAACGTAATAATTTTCACATTTAAAACGTTGTAAATATACTTCAATTAACATAATCTCATTGATTACCATTTTTGTAACTAAAATATTACCATAAATCCCATTTAATGATGCAGATAACATATAAAGGTAACTTGGGACATATACATACTTAAATTGAATAACCATATAGTTGACTTATACACATATCACAAAATGGAATAGCCATATGACCAACTTCAATACCTAATGAATATAAGGTTATAACATAACCCCACATCCTTGGTATATCATGGAAGCACCCATAAAAGTTTTTATCACACAACCAACAATAATTGGTTTATCACATAACCGCCTGTCAAATGTCCAGGTACCTTTATATAATAATGACACATAAAATATTGAAAATATCAACATTTCACTAATAACATTTTATTTTCAATCTCAAAAAGTCATTTCATTGATATTGAATTACCAAATACGTTTCCAAAACAATTTTCAAAAAAACAAAAAGGTAATAAGTGGCTTCTTTCCTTCTGATAAAATTATGGCTTATAGAGGAAGTCAAATATCAAATAATGATTATGGTAGTGGAGAGGTAATTGTCACCACATAAGTTAAAAGCATTCCTTTTTTCAACTAGTAAAATGATTCGTAGAAATGAAATTAATTTTATGAAATTAAAAGTGAAATTGTTTTATTATACATCATATAAAATAAGGACATATATAAATCAAAATTTTTCTCAATGAAACATGATTGAGATAATGTCTCTTACCTAGAGTCTGAATCATCACATATGTTCCTTATTATTCCTATATAATAATTTTTTTTAATTTCTACATTCGTCAAAAACTTTTCATGTTTTTTTTCTTTTTATTTCCCTTACAACCATGTTTTAAAAATTAAATAATTATTTATGTTATTATCAGTCATTTTTTCGATATCCAGTACTTATGTCAAAAATGAACATGTTTTGATATAAATTATACGGTTATTAAAAATTAGATCATATTAAGAATGATATTAATGATTTCAATATCATATATATCTAGTATATATATATTTATATTTAAAATTTGGAGATAAGAAATGAAATTCACTATTTATTGAGACGGTATGTCATACGTACAGAAGAATTCTACTTTCATTTCTTTTTAATACTGAATGAATAATAATAAAATGATATAAATGTGTATTTTTATTAAATTATTATATATATGTCATGTATGTATCATAGTTTAAGAAAACCATTCTTTATATGATTCATGTATATAATGATTGAATCATATCTATTTTAGGGGGTGGTAGTCCATACATCCTCAAATGAAATTATCATATTTACACACCAAGGAAACCATAAAGGAATGTTGTAAATAAAAAAATTAAAGAATAATAAAGACTATATAAATATAATGTATATCATATATAAATATATTTCCATCATAATGGTTACCATGAGAGGTGGTAAGGGAAAATCGAACAATCATCATTTCGTGAGACAGTAGTTCATCGTACACCGAAATAGTATGTCTCTATCCCTTAGACGGAACTGTGTGTAAGTGTTGTTATAATCCATGTAATTAAAAAAAACCCTATTATTTTAAGGATACTGGTATTGTTATATAATCAGATAATAAAAAGATCATAGTGAGTTGATAAATAAAATAATAGAAAAGAACTCGAGAGAAGATGTTACCTCTAAATAAAGTAACTTTTTTCACTTGAGCCAAAAGGCATTCTTGAATTGCCTTATTCCCAACGTAACTCTTTTAAAAGTAATATAAGAATATTTTAAGATAAATTTATAATAATTTGGATGATAAAAGAGAATTTATTGGTGTGATTATGTGGGTATAGCTGGTGTCCTTTTACAGGAGAGAGGAGGGTCTCTTTAGGAAGGTATTGATATATTAATCTATTATAAATTGATTTCCATTTTCAAATGGAAAAAAGTAATTTATTTATAAGATAAGATTATTTTTTTTCAAATACCCATCAACAAATATTTTTTATAGATGTTTTGATTATTTTATTATCCTTATCTATTTGGTGGAACCCTTATTTTACACATTTTAATCTTACTGTGAAAACATGTAATTTACACATTGTGGGTTAATTAAATTACAATATATTGTAAATAGACCCAAAAAATTTATTTATCAAAAATTTGGACTTAAATTAACCATATTAATGAATATTATATTTTTAGGAATTTAATAAAATTTAATAAACTATTTTATATTTTATGTTATGAATTATATCATTTTTTGACAATATTCATACATAATTTTAAAAAATAATCCTGAAAATATTATTACATTGAATAAAAACATTGAATAAATCCTAAATTTTCATATTAAAATTGAATGTTTGTGGATGACAAATATTATGACAAATAATATTTATTTGTATATTTATGATTTAATTTATTAGAATCCTTTATTAATGTATCAATCAATACATCTTCATTGTGACATAATTAAATTTATTAATTTAATGTAAAAAAATTATAAATAAAATATCTTGATGTAGGTAATATTTTTATATTTATGATTAATATTTATATTCTATGAAATCACTTATATAACACCATTTATCTTTTTTAGTGATAGATACATGTTTATGTCATATTTATCTTTACTATAAATTAATTCTTATAACATGTCATTATAGCACCCATGTGGCCCCATGGGGTCCCATAATCGACCCAAGGACTACCATGGATGGAAATATGTCATCCATTATGATTATGAAATGTTTTAGGGTAGTTTAATATTTAATGTTTTACTGTTATTTACCATATTTACAACTTAACAATGATAAATATATATAATTACTGATGATAATACTCACAATGTGAAAAACCAAATGGTAACAATTTTAAAAATTTGGACCTTATAATTAAAAAAATGAAATCTATATTTCCTAATTCAAAACATAGAATTGGATGAAATTAATTCTATTTGTCAAAACAAAAATGATGGCTTTTAAAAAGTAAAAACTATCAAAATATTGATATGTGTTTTTGTAAAATTTAAAAGTGAAATTACTTCAAATGACCAAAATTAGATTAAATGATAAAAAATTAATCAAATTACTCATTAAAATGTTTTGAAATTGATGAATAGGATGTTTCGAATAAAAAAGCAGTATTTGACAATATTCATAAAAATACGAATACTATAAAAAAATCCAAATTTCATATAGATTAAAATTTAATTTCCCACTTCCAAATAAGAAATTTATTTTCTCATATTGAACATATAAAAGTGAAAAAAAAACTATATTTTAAAAGTATTCTCTGTCAATAGGCAATAAAATGTCTTTTTAAAAATTGTAATGTATTTTATGTATAAAATTGGATTAATTATCATTTTAAGCATCTAAAATTTATTGGATAAATTTTAAAAAAATTAACAAACATGGGAAATCATATTGTAGTTAGTTATGTTAATTTAATCTCTTACAACAGATTATCATTAACTACCATTTAAAATAATAATAATATTATTGGTTCATTTTTTGGTATAACTCAATGTGGTGTGCAACATAAGATTTCAGAGAAACCTGTTGTTGTGGGTTGAGTATGCTATCAGAAAAACTGTCATATTTAACGAAAAAATAACATCTTCTTTGTATGTATGAATATATATGAAAATTTTTTATTCCATAAATTCCTGGGAAGTAACATTTCCTATAATGGGATTTATATGTGTCAATTTGGAGGCTTTAGTGAAAACAATTTTTCTATTTGAACTCAACCAATGGTAGATGTTTTCCACATCCCCTTTGAAATTACATAGAACATTATATCAAAATTTCTTCATGTTTATAAATAGTCCACTTAAATTAGACATCAGTGTGAGGATGATAAGTTAAACTAAAGATTAAATCAATACTTATATCTTGTTGGATATTTTACAGATCAAGACAGAAAATCATAGACCACAGTCAGATATAATAGATAACATTACTCAATGTAGCATCCCCACTTCTCTAATGTATATTCAGGAATGTCGGTTGAGTTATAAATCCTAAAAAATTTATATAATGTGATATTTCCATATAATTTAATCCAGAACAACATATATTGAATTAATTCTTCTAGATGTTTTCATAATTCCAGTGACAAGGTCCATGGTGATGTTTTAACATTTAAACGTTGGTTTGGGTAAGATATTAATCATCCTCTAAGACATTTGTATTTTATCATTCACTTTCTGAAATACATGTAATTTTGATGTACATTCAATAATCAGATTCTTTATATTACCCCTCAAATTGGACTCTTTAAGATCTTGATATATAGTTTTTCTCACTAGGTTAATAGATAAGGATTATCTATGTGAATAATTTTGAACATATTTCATTATATCTAGATTATATAGTAGAAATAGCTGTGAACCAAATATTATGACTCCTTATTCATTACTTTTGAACTCTGATGATTTCTTATTTCTAATAGATTCCACATTATTCAGAATTTCTACATCATTTCATTTAGTATCCATTATTTAATTCTAAATGTATGAATGACCATTTGTGAAATTATTAATGATTTTCCTTCATAAATGATTCTAATTTCCATCCTTTATATGTCTATGATGATTGCATCCCTCTCAATTCCCATTATTTATAATGTTTTAAGATCCTTTCTACTTAGACAATCTACCACATTATCTACTTTACACGGATGGTATTGGATTGATGAGTCATAATCCATGATTTCATCTAACCATCATCACTAGTATATATTGAGAACTTTAGGTATGAATATATGTTTATGGAAATTATGATCATTATATATATCTTATACTTCTCCCCATAAAGATAATGATTTTAGATTTTAAATGTGATGATCACAGCCCACTCTTGATCATGTGTGGGATAGTGTTTCTCATTAAATTTCAACTTCCTAGTTGCATATGAAATAAAATAATCATTTTTCATAAGTACAAAACCCAATCCCTTATTTTTTGAATCATTATATACCATAAAGTGATCTCCACTCATTAGAGGTGTATGTACTAGTGCAGTGATAAACTTCATTTTTAACTCTTTGAAGTATTATTTTCATTCACCACTCTGAACAACCTTACTTGATATTATGTATGCATCGTTAATGGGTTTGAAATTAATTAGTAGTTACTTAAAGATATTTCATTATACCTAGATAGTGCAATGGAACTATGAATATATATTACATTTGTTTCCTTGGGCCCCTCATAAATTTCATTTGTCTGGGAAGGGTCTACAAATATTCATTTTATGATGATAACATGCCCCTATAATGATACATACTACATATAGAACTCACAATTTTTGTATAATATGTATATTTCCATTATCACTGTATTCAGAACAATATTTATGTGCTCCACAATTCCCCTTGCACTTAGAGTACATAAGAATATCATCTATAATTACTTCCAAATATTTTTCAAGGAAAACTAAAAGGTCATTATTAATTATTCCCAGGAATGTTTCTTTATAAATATTGAGTTTTAAGGGAATATCTAAGAAATCAGAGTTTCAATACATCATTTGAATTTATTCGTGGGAATATATTCCTTCATCACCATTAATTGGTGACATCCCAACTGAAGTTCCCCATTAGAGAAATACATGGCCCCACATAGTTGATTGAACAAGTATTCTATATGTGTTCATGTATACTTGTTATTTATGATTATTTTTTATGCTCAAAATAATCAATAAAGACACACATTGATCGTTCCTTCATCTTTATAATGAGGACTGATACACCACATGTTAAATCACATACCCATATGAAACCATTTTCTAGAATCACTTTTAACTTATTCATCAATTATTCCATATCTATGGTGTCCATCATATAAGGATTTATTTATTTAGGCAATGTTATAGTTATATGATCTATTTAGAACTCATACTATTTTTCAGGATTATGAACATGTAATTATTCATGTAAGACAAGAGTATAATCCCTCACAATATAAATTTCATCAAGAATGGTCCTTTCCTTTATATAAATCATTTGAGATAGATAGGATATTTCATTTGGAAATAATATCTACAATTGAGATAAATTTTTTTAAGGAGTTTCATCCTCATCATTACCCTGGTACATAACTAGAGGATGCCTTTTGATATTTTGAGTGATTTCCATTTATCAACAGCTAATGATTTCGTTATATAAAGATAGAAAATCCCTGACCAATATAACATCAAACACTACAAATTGATGAAATAAAATACATATGGGGAGGTTCAGTACACTAACATTTAATGGGGAAAATTATATAATTTGAATGAAATAATTGTCCCATTTCTTTCTCACAGATAACTCAACCTCTATATTTTGCAATAATGGTTTGATTTTCCAACTAAACGTATAGTGCATGGATGAATGTGTAGAGTCAATATCAAAATTAATGTTCAATACTCATGAATGAATAACATGTGTACACATAGACACATTATTTTCAAGATCCACATTATAAGTAGTGATATAATATCACCCTCATTGTTACCTTGGAGGTTATTGTTGTTGATTTCCTTTTAAAACCCTTGGATTAGGTAATTAGCTCTCTTAATTACCTTGTTACATAATGCTGGATCAAAAAAATGAGAATGAGTTTTGATATGAACTATCAATTATTATTCCTCGTTTGTGTGTTTCTTTTTTTTGTTCAAATATTATTATCCTAATTCCTCTCTCATTAAAATTTTTAGATTCTATTGGTTCCCTTTAGATAGTTCCTCATATGTTTTGTTTCCACCTTTGAAACATGGGATGTTGGTATTTCATTCCATCAAGGGATTGAATAGTTGATATTACCATATTAAACTCAATTTTTTTCTTCATATATCCTATACCATAAGACCACTATGAGAATCCAGTCTTTATCTCATCCTTAAGGGTACAATGGAAAATATCATCAGAGAGTTAAAAGTCTCTAATCAACAATGATTTTCATATACTAAAGTTTATTCCACTAATGAAGTGATCCATCATTATTATTGTGTTCATGAAAAACCAGGAGGTTAATCATGAAATCCTTGTAAATTTTACCACATTCCCCCTAAAATAATTTTCTTCCACTTTCATTGTTTACGGAACTCCCTTTCTATCTTATTATGGAGTGAGGATGGAAAATATTAATTAAAAAATATATTCATTAATCCTTCACTTTCCATAGAATCAGTTTCATCTACAGAAATAATATTTTTATCAATGTCCCCCACCGATCATCTTACCCATCAAAACGATAATACGTTATGACAACATTCTATTTTTTAGAGCAATGAAGGACATATAATATCATCACAATTGAGTCAATCAACTATTTCAAAATAAGGGGATTAGAAGATGCACTAAATAGAGGAGGAATTTGTCGTATAAATTATTCGACCACAACGTTATTTTTCTCAGTAGAAGGAGGGTTTTCAACATGATTCATGTTATTATTCATAACATGAGCCAATTGATCTAATATTTTCATGAAGTTATAATATATATTTCCCATCACATGTGGAATATCATTATGTAAATCAACATATTTCGTATCAAATTTATTTTGGGCTTGAGTTCTTCTATTTTCAAACATTTACTATGAAATAAAATAAAAAATGGAGATATAATAAATAGCTAATAAGCATATAAAAATGAATCATTTTACATTTAAGGATATAATTGTGTATGAAATGTATATCCTAACATTTGAATCCGTAGTATTTAATCTAGAGTATTTATTATGGTAGAAATATCCATGATTTTATACTAATATTTTATGGTCTTAATGTAAAAAAATAACTTGGAGTTAATTGGATAAATACTATAATGACCATATCCTTTCACACATATCATTAAAATATTTTACCCATGATTAACCATCAAATAAAAACCAAGTATTATAAACTCTAGTGTCTTTGGAATACTAGGTACATAATTATAATTCATTAAACAATAATAAATTCATTTATTATTCAATCTCCATAATGATATCATCAATTCCTTTGATCTCTTAAAAATGTATAGGATAACATGGGGATTACATGAACTAAGGAATGAGAAAAAAATCCCAGTAGAGGATCTAAACTAGAAATAAATCATTTCAGATGACTTATATGGAACAAAAAGATTCCATAAAATGGAATTTCACATTAATAAACATATGTAATAATGATATATAAAACATGAAATAATATGATCATTTAATCATAATAAAGTGGTTACAACATACAAGATGATAAAAAAATTAGTAAAAATTAACTTTCAATACTATATCATATGGTGGAAAATGACCAATAATTGATTAGGTTCAGTCCCCAATCCCACACATGATGTCTCATAATACTATACATTATCTAATTCAAAAGAGCACTATCAGGTTGCACCCATAATTACATTTTCAGGGATATGTGTTCAAAATATGACTAAAAGATTAATTTTACATAATAGGGTTACCCAAATAATTAAATGGTAATCACAATCATGTAAAATAGAATAATGAAAGGAAAAAAATCCAAATGGTTCCCATGAAAGAAAGGATTTAAAACATAAATTGTAATTAATAATGGAAAACAGGGATAGATCATGTCAAATTATGTCCAACTAAAATGAAAACATGTGATAATGGTGTTTAAGAATCTTTAGGAATGATTCACTTTAGTGCGGTATAAGGGAAAATATTATAGAATATTTAAAGAGGAAAATGTCATAATTGATTGCATAAAACTAAAAATGAACCAAGATAGTTGTTAATGAGGAAATTAGTTATTTTTCAATATTAATTTTGTCTTAAAATATATTATGTTGTGTATTTGAAAATGATATGAAGTATATAATTCACATTCATTGGTCAAAATTATTTGGTGGAAATGAAAATAGAACATTTTAAAATATGTATTTATCCATAAAATATGGATAAATTGAACATGATTCAAAATTATGTAAAATATAGATATAATTTATAATATCTAAATATGAATAATTAATTAATACAATGGTTTAATGAAAGATAATGTTTAAAAAAATGTAATTCGGACATTAATAGAGATCCCCTATATTATGTTCGAGTATGTTTTTCACATTCATTTGATGCCCAAAATAATGAAATCAGATACATTAATTTGATAATTAATAACCTCTTATATATGAATTTGGTTTAATAAATTTTTATGATCATTTATGGAAGGCTTGATGAGTTATAATGTTCAATATCATTATTTTAGGAGAGTTTTTGTCATGGTTTTATGGTTGGTTCCCTTGAGTATAATTGTGAGAGTTCTTTTAAAATTGAAGGAAAAAACCAAAGAGGAATGAAATATTATTAATATAATTATATAATTTTTAATGGAACCATATATCATTTTAGTTTTAGATATTAGATTGATTCATTAAATAAAATATTAAAAAAAATTATTAGTTTATTATCGAGGTTTTTATGACCATCATCAACTAATATAGTTTTCTTTAATATTAGGTTCATATAGTGGATAAATAACATTAAATAATTTAAAATAAAAATATTATCAGATTTTTTAATCATAAAAAGTTTTATATGTCCAGCCTTAAAGGTGGTAATGAAAAATGAAATCATATTGTCCGCGGAGGTGTAAATTGACACATCACAAATGATTTTTTATTAATTTTTAAAATTAATGGAGAACATAAGAGATTTGATGATGCAAATTACTTTAATATAATAAAATTTTAGTATATAATTTATTTTAGATTAATCATGCTATTTTAGATAGGGTTACAATGATTAGGAATAGAAAAGTAATTAAATTAAAAGGGAATGAAGGGTGATTTTACATCACGAATATTGTCTCCTTGAGAACCGCCTTAAGGAACATGGTAAAGGTATTTTGGTGATACCATCAAGACACGGATGGGGGTAAGAGGATTATGAGAGGAATTTATTATAATTTATACATTATTAAATTCTTTAGAGGTGTGAGGATAACAGATGGTGAGGGGCGGTATTTATAGGCGGAGGAGAGGGGTGTTTTTGATTAATTAATTATTATTTTTTATTTTGTCTCATGACTATCAATATTGTTGATTACCATGACCAAAAATAGTGAATTGTTTAGTGGATTTTGAATGAATGGGTTATTACCTCATCAATAAACCATATATAACTCAATAATTAATGCATTTTTTAAATACCCTAAATTACTATTATTCACTATTCATAAAAAATCAACTATTTTAGAAAAATAAAAAAAACTCACCTGAAGAGTTATTTGATTTTTATATTTTAATAATGGACACCAATTTATGAAAAAAATTTCATAATTATGAGAAAATAATTTTTTTATTAAAATGATCATATATATGAAAAATAATGATTTGAATATTATAATAAATTTTTTGACACTTTGTAAAATTAAATTATCTTTTATAAAATTAAATTATAGTTATTTCACAAAAAATATTAATTTATGAATCAATTTATGAGAATACATTTTCTTTTAAATTTTTATAATTTTTTATAAAATTATTAATAAATACATACATTTCATAAAAATATCAGTACATAATTAATCATTTTCAAAACATTTATTTACATATTCTGTTGTAAAAATATGTAAGATTTTATACCTAAATATTATTTATAATATCATAGCTGAAGTTACTATTCTAATGGTCAAATTACAATTCCTATCTATCACATTACTATTCCTACAATCTAATTTCTAACGGTCAGAAGGGTTTACTGCTTCCAATAAATACTTCTTATTCCATTCATCAATCACATATATTTTCACCCAATGTTATATATTCTTGGAAATTTTATTATTAACATTATTTTTTATTTATATATATTTTTTCATGATTTGAGTCATACTAGTGAATTGAGAAAATCTAAATTTTCACATTAATAATAGCTTATTTTCAATATACTGTATTGCTGTAATATTCTTCATTCCTATCGATTTGCTTTTTGACTAATGTTCCATTCGTTTTGTATGAGAATGTTGTTTATATTGGGTTACATATGTAATGTATTCCATTTATACTACATTACATTATTATAATAAGGGATAGTTTTATTAATTAAATTATGGGATGTCACCTAAAAACCAACCACAACCCACCTGCTCCATGTTCCAACTCGACATGCCTAGACATGATATCATTAACAATCTGTATAGAACTCAGATACCATGAATTTTTTTATGTATCAATATATGAAATCTTAAAATTAATAAAATTTTCCAAGTCAGGGGTGAGTCTATACACAATAGGATTTCCCTAATGAATTAATGAATCACATGACACACACCAAACTAGTTATCACGTTTTTTTTTAAAATGATTCAAGCAGTAAACATAGTTCATAACAATTCCATGCACCAGATTTAGAAAGATGAATACTATAAATCAATCAATTAATTTATCATTTTATTTGTAATATTCCTTTCCATAACCACATAGAAAACCACACACTACCACAATATAGGATTCACCATAGATGATGGAACTTCATTACCATACTCTATCACATTTGATTGTGGTACTTGAGGACCATTATCCATCCCATTCAACTCACACCCAAACATTAAATCCAACATCTTGAAAAGTATTTTGAATAAAAACAAATCATTATATATAAATCATTTCAAAAAATAAATTACATGAATTAAAAAAAACATATTTTTATAATTTTAAACAATGGATTTTTTCAGAAAACTATTCGACATTGTCCAATTTCAATGAAATTATGAAAACACGGTTTACATCAAGAATCAAAACATCAATACACAAACAATTCAATAAAATAATTTAATTAAAGATAAGACTTTATGTTCTACATCAATAATAGTCAAGAGAAAAGCCACCGACCTCCCAAAACTAATTGAAAATGAAGAATGATTGAACAAAATTTCAAGTTCCTATCAAAACATGTGTTCTATTTATTAGATACCACCATATTTCATTATAAACCCAATAATAAAACATAGATATATCAATAAAATACTTTATCTTTGGATCTGATATAGAGAATTACACTATATTTAAGAATAAAAAACAATAACAAGAACTTACTGACTCATATAGAAATCCAAAAAAAATCACTGGCCTATTGATCACCCTCGAGTCGAAGGGGGTCATCTCTCAAGTCATTTGAGAAAATAAATTCGACATATGGGAGTATTAGGTGAAAGGAGGTTTAATAGGATAATTATGGATTATATCCACATTTTAATGATGGATGATTATATGTTTCACAGTTTGGATTCCTGGTTTCGAAAATCACATGCCAAATATGAAGTGAAATTATCTTAAAGAAAATACTCACAAGGCCATCTTGCACAATATTGTTTACCATGAACAAACTATGACTCTCCATATATTTCAAGATGCATGGATTCTCTTGGGAATTATAATTTTTTGGGCAAACAATCCACCAACTATTTTCCTGCATAGTGTCTATTGTATTCCCATAAAATCGTTCTTAGATTCGCTACATGGTTGCTATTTAATGTGAACAAAACATGAACCTCCATAAATTCCTTGAAAACGTGAAAAAACTACTTGGGTACTCCCATGGAAATCCAAACATTATATAGAATCAAAATACATGAATAAAATGTCATGTACTAGCAACTACTGGTGAAGAAATCTACACACCATTGGCCATTCCGTCCTCTAAGAGTAAAAAACCAATTTTGTTGAGATATTTTTCCGAAAATTGCTCCATTATTTCTTTTTTCATCCTCATATTTTTCTTCCTAATAATGACCCTTTTTCCATTAAACCTTCATTATACATATAATTTTTAAATGAAATTTAATCTCTGTACTATCTAATATCCTTATTGGAACATAAATCAATTCAGTATCTAACTATGGGCCCATGTGATTCCATAAAATCAATATTCTAGGATTATGTTGGTACTTATTCAACTCAGATGCATGAAACACATTGTGGACTAAACTAAAACTTTTTGAAAATCATATTGATATTATACCTCACCAAAAAATTCATGAATTTCAAATGCTCCAATGTATCGATGAGATAACTTTACATGCTTGCCAGAATATTGGGTCTCAATCCTTAGGAAATTTCTCATGAATAGATTAACACTCACCTAAAAAAGAAATGGTTATTAATGATGATTCACATAAAATTTCTAAAGAATCCAAATGATCTTCATTATATTTCTAATCAACATAATATTCTACATTGGCTTTTGTACAAGGTTGTATATAATTATTGATGTCTCACCTGTTTCAACCCAAAAAATTAGATAATAAAAAGAAGTCTGATAAAAATAATAAAAAGAATGAATATTTATTGAGTACTGAAAGAAATTATTATATGATAAATACAATATTGGTAAAATCTCCACGCATGAGCTAAAAAATAAATTACACAATACTTATGAAATTACTCAAATTTTTAGATTGATTTTTCAGACTATCCATCTATTTTGGGATGATAAGTCATAATCATATTCAAATGTCTTCCAAATTATTTCTACAACATTGTAAAAAATAGTGACATAAACATGGGGTCTCTATCCAATAAAATCAATACAAGAATTTTTTTCATATTTATAATTTCCTTCATGTATTTTTTATAGGCCATCCACAAAATTAAATACATGAATCAGTATAAATTGATAGGAATTTTTTTACCAATCCATAATTTCCAATACGGAATCATGTTTTCTAATTATCCTTACTAATCCTATTACCAAATCCATGGATATATTCTCCTATTTTATCATGGGAATATATAAATTCTACAACAAAACCATGGGTTTTTTATGTTGTCAACTGATATACTGACAGATGAGGCATCTCGAGTCATACTTCACTATTTCATTTTTAATTCCATCCCACACAATTGTGATTTCAAATAATTTTACATCTTGGGAATTACTTGGAGAAATTTCCAAAAAAAAATGGTATTAATCATGAATAAGTAGTTCCTCACAAGCCAATGGTATGACCATGTGATCTCTAATAAAAAACACTAAATTCCCATTTAGCTTCTATCCCTCAATGGTTTCTATATCATTGATTTTTTTCATCAATGACACACATGTATAATCGGATGTCTAAGAAAATTTTACCAACTCAACCAAATCATGAAAAAACAAAACAATAATGAAAACTATGACACAACCATGTTCTATGAATTCTAGATGCATATCCACTGTAACTAAGAGTGGTTTACAGAAGTTTGAATCCTATTTAGCGAACTGAGAATATAACATCCTGTATAATGCATATTCCATGAAGATCCTCTTACCTATGGTATACATATGTTTGAATTCAAACATATATTGATACTCCATACATATATGATGTATAACACTCAAATATCTTTTTGAGTAAATATGTTTCAATATCTTATGATCTAAATGTACTGTGAATCTATCATAAAACAGTTAATGAAAACAAATATTTAAACAATGGAAACAACATCTTCTTCCAAATCTTGTTTGGGTTTTTCTAATCATGAATCCATAACTACCATTATCATTGAGCGAAAAAAATGATCTCTCTACATGATAATAAGTCCCAAAACAAATCATAATGCATGATAATAGATTATATAACCTATGATAGAATCTATAAACATTAGGATATGAACTTTTGTAATTCTAACCTTATGTTCATGAAAGGATTTTTTGACATTTTCATTCTATTGGAAAATAATTATTATCCTAACCAAAGAAATCAATGGTGATTACAATTGTAAAAAATAAAATATGAAGAATATTTAGTATCCTTATAATCCATTTAAACTATATATGTAAAAATAATTATTTGTATTTTTCCATGAGAGTCATCTATCTTTCATAGATCTAAAAAACACCTTTTTATGAAATGACCTGGAATTAGAAATGAAACTCTTATATCCAAAAATAAAAATTTTATATTCTGGAATACAAAAATGTTCCTTCAAGATACCCAAAACTACCTCCGTGTATTTATCATGATATGTCCTTGTCCTAGATTACAACAACATATCATCTACAAACACCATTAAAATGGAATCAAGATATATATGAATGACTGGATTCATTATTGATATAAATATGGTTGGTTTAATTATTAGACGATAAGGAATAATGATATACTCATAATGGCCATATGTAATTATGAAATATATCTTTTGAATATCCCACTTCTGAATATGTAATAGGTGATATCGGAAACATAAGTCAGTTTTTGAGAAACATCAGGATCCCCTATATGTATTAAGCATATCATAAATTCCTAGAAGAGTATTTTTTTCATTATCCTAAATTCATTTACAATGCAATAATCCATGGGAATTCAAATATTTATATTTATCTTCTTTACAAAATGATTTGGTTCCAACCACAAAGACATACTATGCTGAATGAAATATTTTTTTCTAATACTACCTACTAAAATTTTAATTCCCTCAACTCTATTGCTCATATCCTATAAGATAGAAGTAAGATATGATAGGACACTATTAGAATATAAATCCCAAAATTCATTTCAATTTTGGGTGGAAACCATGGAAATTTTTCAGGGAAAGCATATGAAAAATGATAAAAAAGTGATGGAATATATCCATTCCCAATATCATCCACATATTCCATAGTATGTTCTTCCTTTTATTAAGTGATGTATCCAACCACCATTGATTAAATTCATCAATTACTTGACTTTAAACACCAATTTACTCTAATGAGATTATCGATGCCAGAAAAAAAATGTGAAACTAGCCTTTTGTGCATAATAGTCGATGTGGTCCTAGAGATATATCATCTAATACATACCTTAAAAATTATAATAGAAATCCATATCAGGAAAAAATAAATCAAAATGTAACATATCCCCATATATATTCATGGATAAAAACTTAAACAGAATAGATTGAAATTATATAAAACAAATAGTATTTTATAGTTCAAAAAATAGAAGGAATCATCTCTACAGAAAAAAACCATAATATCAATAACAACTTAAGTGATAAACAGGTGTGATGAACCTTTGTATAAAAAAGATTTCATAGGGATTGAATTCAAAATATTTATACCTATAAAATTCAATGGAGCATATTATTCATCCATATCCATTTTATTATATTCATATAATTTTATACTCAATATATATTCCTCTCTTTTACCCTGTTGAAATTACATTTTTCGAGGAGTCATGATGTTCCTAGAATCACAATGGATTGCTCTATTTTAATTAGTAGAGGAATTCTACTGAATGTTTCAAATAAAGAAATAAAATTTATGTGAAATATGATATTTGTCTCTATATCCTGATCTTTGATAACATCAATAAAATAGCTCAAGATGTCCCATCATGTTGCAAATGTAACATACTCTAGGTGGTCCTTTAAAATCACGATGGATGGGATCAAGTGAAGAACACTAAATATATCATGGATTGATTTTGGATCAAGGAGGAATATTTATTGATCCCAAGGTGTGATTGTTAGGTTCTCTACAACTCTAGAAGAAGGTGTACGTCTTCTTCTTATTCCAAACATTAGAGATCCCACTAGTTCCCTTTAGAATAAACATTCTCTCTGCAAACATATTTCCTAAGATATCCCTTTATAAAATATAATCATTATTTACTATATTTTTGTAATGTATCATAAAAATCATATAAATATATGGGAGAGTAAATTAACATAATCATGAGAGAAAAATATCTTCCTTTAAGGATTCACTTATAGTAATATTCAGAGAAAATAGAACTAAATTCATGAAATTATCAGTATTCTATATCATTGAGATATATTATTACTTAAAACTAATAAAGTCTATTTTTCTATAAATCTGTAAGGTTTGAGGATACAATATCTTATTAAAAAATTATTCTAAATCTTCCAATTTATTTCCACAGTCCAATTTAGCCATAATTACTAATTCCAACCATTGGTATACTAAATCTTCCAAAATATATTTTACCAAATTTACATTAAAATCTACTAGTTTCTTTAGGAAATAGATTATATGATTCATCTTATTCAACACAAAAAGCTATTTTTTATTATTCACAATCTATTAGAAATAATATATGATTCTACTAATAAAAATAAACTAAGTGGTCCACCTATTGAGGTTCATCATTCCTACTAACCATATCCATAGCCTGAAAATCCCTAAAGATTATTTATACCATAAATTGGCTAACCTATGTCATGGGTGAAACCATATACTTAGTATCTTGTTCTGATTGGTTTGTACATTTCCTATCTAGTTCAATTCAATATAACCACAATAAGACTTTGTTTAGTATCACTCATATAAAAATACGGCTTTGTATTTTCAATTTACCAAATTAGCACCTGTTATAATTTTTTCCCCAATTGTTCCACACTCAACATTTGATACATATTTGAAATAGTATAACCTTGTTTTTTTTTGAATCAACCATTTTCAAAATTTTAAAATCAAAATTTTATACATTTCATAATCTCTTTTACTCAAAATGAACAATATATAAAAAATAGAAAGTCGTAAAACCAATGAATTTTATAAAACTCTCATCACCTAAACCCACGATGATGTGGTTGAAAACTCACCTAGATGTGATTCAATACACTCTTGTTCTGTAACTCCATAGCAACATAATGTTCTATATAAAAATGTTATATATTCATTTTTATGATCAAATTTTCTTGTTCAAATACATCTACTCCTTACTAATAGACCGAGAGTTAGACTGATAGTATCTATAGTGGGTCGCATGACCTTAACTTCACATCCCTAGATTCCAGATGATACAAAATAGCAACAGGGGTCTATGGTGGTATGGTGGAGTGATTTTACCCTCAAAATATCAGAGTGTCACAATATTAACAATAATTAAAAATAAATATCATTAGAATTATATGACATGAATCACATAAAAAAGAAGCATGATAATAATAAATTGATGATAACATTCCATGAAATAATATAAATCAAGTTAGAGTATGTGTTAGATGAAAAATGATTTCATAACAAGATGGTGTAAAAAATTTGGAGTATAGGGGATACATTTCCCATGCATATAAAATATGATATAAAAAGTAATGAATGATCAAAAGACATCTCTACTACCATTGAGAGCATACGATCAGTCCTATGCTCCCATTCTTCCATGATATAAGTAAATCAATTCAATCAGTCTTGGCTAGGAACATTACCATATCCCTACCTACATACATAAGGTTTATTTGGTTACAAATTATTGTCCCGAATATGGAGTGATATCAACTGATTTGTCCACCACCAATAGTGTTTGGAATTATTTTGACGATTTGATTAGCATATATCCATATAGGTATAAAACATACTAATAATCTTTGAAAGCCATAAACTAGCTAGTTAAATCTCCTATAGGAAACCTAGATAACACTAATTTCTTTATCACAGGCTAGGATAACTCTAATATAAGAGTACCATATCAATATAGCCATAAATTGTAAAACATAATATTTATACTAGGTGTTAGCTGGACCTGAGACCTAACCCATGTGTTCTTGCATAGTCCAATGTGTGATAAGATCCTATAATGGTATTAACTCATAATCTAATGAAAGATATAGAGATATTTCATGCATGTCTTTCAAGATAGTGGATCGATTTATTAGTCCCAAAACACGATGCAAGGGAATGTGGAATATCCTACCTATCGTTAAAGCAAACCGTCTGAGATTCCATGTCCAACGCCCATCATAATAGAACACGAAACCCTATGTGAAGTAAGTCCCTTAACCATTGTCCAACAACCAATAACCATGGTCTATACATAATAAAAATGCGGTATTGAACCTTAAACATCAATATTCATTTCACATAATATAATCCTGGTGGTCCCCAATAATATAATTCATTATCAATTGAAAATTGTGATGTAGTATTTCCACTCACTTCATTTAATTAATGATAAATCATTCAATATATATATATGTGTGTTTGTGTGTGTGTACATGTGTGTATCATGTAAAATACTACTTAAGGTCAGAAAAAACAAATTAAGAGGTGGTCTAGTCAATTAAAATTTTTACTATGGGACAGGAAATCACTCAACACACACAAATTGGTGGGGACCAATATGGAATACATCCTCTAAGAAGTTTAACAAGGTTATATGGTTTTACCAAAACATGGTGAAATTACTGTTTTAAAGAAAATTAAATTTTATGGTCTCACATGGAAATTATTAGCATGTGGATAAAACAATAAATCTTAAAAAAGAAAATTATTTTAATGTAAAATTATTAGACCACCTACCTTAGGCCTATGGATGACTCCTCATCTTTTTTTTCATCATGTTAGGAGTAGAATAGATGAAAATTTATGAATAATAAAAATGATTGAAAATATGAGGTATTAACATGCAAAGAATTTGACCTTCTAACGAAAAGATAATTAAAAATATAAGAAATAGGATTAGAGATATTACCCATAATTATGAGATTAATCAAATGGTGAAGGAAATGGAGTATGTATGGAGGATAAATAAAAAATCCAAGGAGAGGGTTTCCGAAAAATCTCATGATAGGGGTGGAGTCAGTTTGTCAGCTATAGAAGAAAAAGAGGAGGAGGGATAGTAATCATTTAACGGAAAAATGTTACTTTATCCATTATTAATTCTTCCTAGTTTGACTACATGGTTTTCCAAACCATGCACTAACCATGTGGTAGCTACTGCCTAAATAACCCCCATTCTCAGTATAGGCATGCAATTTGACTAACCATGCATAATCCTTGTGATTTGACTCTATCACCTAACTAAGAAAAAATGAAAGGCTCTGTGGCTTAGATCATATGGTTTGGTCAAATAGTCTTCCCTTATCCAGCCCTCTTAGTGAACCCTACATAGATTGACTAAACATGAAGACATGGCTGCCCAGTTTCAAATAACAACTAGGCCTTGTCTTTTCCTACAATAGTTAGGATTTTGGGATCTAAACGACCCCTAGTCGCACTCATTAATTTCATTACATCAATATGAACTCATATTAGGACCATATTATTTAATTAAAACTACAAAAATATCCAAACCTTCATAAAAAATGGGGACGTTACAACGTCATCATCATAAATCAAATCATCAATGAGTTCTGATTCTAAGGATATTAAGGGGTCATCTGTGAAAATATCCAACGATTGATCATGTTCTTAATATTCTCACTCATATTTTGCAACTTTTACATTATAAAATTATTCCATAGAACCTATAATAGAGGAACTGAAATGTATCTGTAATCATTCATGCTCTTATGCACAATATAGATTGGGATCTCCTTAAAATAAAAATTGATCTCTAACTCAACCTCCTATGGATATAAAACTTGTGAAATGTCATGATAATATTAACGAAGCTGAGACACTTGAAACAAATCATGTGTAGATCGGTAACAATGAGGAAGAGTTTTACAATAACACACTAGTTTTATTTGCTCTAATATTTCCAAATTCCCAAAAAATCTTGGTGATAGATTACCCCACCACCTGATCCTTCACAAGCCCTACCTAGGTAAACATGAATGAAAAACAAATTACCTTCATTAATCTCTAGAGACCATCTATGATGGATCAAATTTGAATTATAAATGGAATTAATTTTCATCCCATGATTTCTAATTAGATGAACTAGTTTTGAAGTCTCTTTCATGAGACGTTTTCTAATATGTGTTTCCTCTCATACCTCTAACAAGAATAGAGGTATATGGAAGGGATTTCTATATATAAACATATAATAAGGCATATGGATGGTATCATGAATTAGTTTAGTGTAATATAACACAAATAGGGTTATATGTTTCCCCCAAGAACCCCCAAAGTCAAGGATACTTGCACAATGAATTTCTTATTACACTCGAATCATGTGCACTTTTTGTCCTTCGGTCTGAGGGTGATAGTCCAAACATAGAATAAACACTTTACTCAGGGCCTTCTATATCCTCTTCTAGAACCATAATGTGGAAGAAATAACTTATATATATGATATAATTTATTGGTCCATTAAGGTGTATGACCTCCCTGGAGTATATCCTCCATTGAACATCTACTATGAATATCTTCTGAATAGGAAAAATAATGTATTATTTCATCAGCTGGTCAATAATCAACAAAAATATAATTTCCTCATTTAGATCTAGGAAAACCTATCATGAAATCCTGGATGACATCATCCCATTTTATTTAGATAATTCACAATGACTATTAAAGTTGTACCTATTTTTGATGTTCCACTATAACCTGCTGACAGTTAGAACCCGAACTAATAAACCACGCTATCTCCTTTTTCATACCACGACACCAATACTGTAGATTTTTCTCCTGATACATTAGGGGTAATTTGGGATTTATTTCCCACAACGAGGCAATAGATACCCACATCAACTCATTTTAGATGTCAATTGAAACCATGACTCGACCTTTTATGTGTTTGATCTCACCCTCTTATACAATTCAACTAGTTGATGAACCATCAATAGAGATAGTTTCCATTAATACTTGGCCCTTGGGATCATTTTTTTTATCATACAGGGCCTTTGTAGATGCTTATAGGTCATTTCTATAGCTGTGAATATTTTATTCCCTTTTATCACCTGAACCTATGAATGAAACTCTGAAAGAAAGACATAAGATTCCACTCACCATGTTCGTCTCAAACCGCCTAGGTATGAGTCTTCTAGATTAGAGAATCAACTATTGTTCATCCATTATTAGGCATATAGAAAATCCTAAATTCAAATGGAATCATGTATTCAAATACTCTATGTGGCATAAGATTTAGATCACACTATATAATGATATACATGAGGCATTAGCGATCAGTGAGAACCAACAAATTCCATCCTAGAAATTAATTCCTCCAGTAGTATAATTTATGAAAAATAGGTGATAAGTCATATTACTTGGTATAATTACTCTTATCATTTAGCCTCCGCTATTTTGACCAATAAACTATGACTACCTCATCTTCCATTATAACTTATCCCCGTCCAATTACCGAAGAATCACAATAAACAATATAGATTCTTCTTGGATCTAGAAGAATCTAGTTCAATGTTGAATTCAACCTACGCAGCATTTCCTGAAATGATTCTTAACAATATTATGACCATATATATTTGAAAACATTCATTATCAATCCTATAAGAGGCGTTTCTATGTGTAAAAAATCATAGACGAATGAGTTATAATACTTGAACCTCCCCTAGAAAATATTTATATTAAATAAATTATTGGATGATCACAAAAAACTAAATCTCTTTCCTTATTTTTTTTCTAACAACACTCTCAAAATCAGTATATTATAACATAGGAAGTAAAATTAATCAACACAGATATAGAATATAGTAAATGTTTCATAATGATGGTGATCTACCAGTGTATTAAGCACAATCTCATGATACAGGAAACAGTTATATAGAGTGAGAGGATACACCATGATGTAATCTAGGGAAAATTCTATGAAAGAATCTAGATATGGCTGGAAACCAGATTCTTCATGGAAATATGAATAGATGGGGTGTTTGGGAGGCCAAAAAACATTACCATGTACTTATAATAAACATAACTTATTGGAATGATATACGAGATATGCATCAAGGATTGAATCACACCTGATAATATAATGAACTAAATCAATCTTTGAAAACCACCCATTCCCAAAAATATGATCAATGTGGTCATCTATATGAGGTAGTGGATACCAATTATTAATGGTGAGATGATTTATCCATTGGTAATCCTAAAAAATAATATTTCTACCATCTACCTTCTTGGAAAAAAGGACAGGTGAATCCCATAGAGAACTATGAGGTCAGATAAAAACTTTATATTCCTTCTCTAGCAACTACTTATTGTGATATAGGATCTCCATAGGTTACATCGAATAAGGGGGAATGGAAACTTATGTTTTTTCACACACTAACTCAATGGTGAATTATACATCTCTCACGTGAGGTAACCGATATAATTCATCTAGGAAGACATCCCTAAAACAATTCGCCAAATGAAGGGAAATAGTAGGTCACATCATCTGATCATATAAGAAGTGATTTGAAATATGGTCTATCAGTCTAACAATCACATGATGGCCATATCCATCTTGTGTCACAATATAGTCCCATTTTTCTTTTTTATGTATGTATACCATCCTTTGATGATATAAATGTCTCCTTCTTGCGATAATAATAAATATGTTATTGACATAGAATCAACCAGTACATCCAAAGAATTAAATAAATCTATGTCATTTTGAGGATGGAAAGGATCTACACGAGTAGATGAACATGTATCTCAAGGATTGATTTCTTACATTAGTATAAATGTTTTGATCAGATACCAAATGGGGAATAAGGTTTCATCCTTACATTGATGTAATCTTTCTCAAGGACCATATTATCCAGAATTTCCTAAGATATAATATAGTGTGATGAAATTATATAAAAATAAACCTGGCACTAATGTCGAGGAAACTTGAATAGTACACTGAACTATAACTCCCCAATGCTCCACTCCGCTGGAATTGAATCCACTACATGTGTCTGGGTCATGTGATGGTCTATAGTTTCAATCTAGCATCCCTAAGATAGCCCACTCCACTAACATTGTGAATTAATAATTTGGATTCACCTAACGCTTGCATCATCTTATCCTGATTGGTCAATAGTATTCTAGTTTCCTACCTAGTGTGGTGCTACTATCCTTGCACTAAAACATGGAATCAGTGTATTTAACCTCTCATTAGATGATGAATGAAGGTTTAGGAAAATCACTAAATATGAAACATCCCAATGTAGCATCTTCACACGACGAGATCTTGAATACAGTGGAGTTTTACATGCCCTAGATTCCCCAATGGTGAAATATAATGAAACTGTCAATAAAACGTATCTGACCACCACTACCCCCATTAGACACCTCATTGTGATGCTTCCTTCTTCGAGAATAACTACTTCCTTGTATTTTATGTTGAAATACCTCTTATCACACCTTCTTCTCCCTAAAAATGCCTATTATCAATAACATTTTGGTTAAAAATATTATAAATAGTGGTCAACAAGAAAACATTAAATTTTGATCAGATGGAATATACTATCCAACCCTCAAAATCCCTCACCATCAAGGGATCATAATAGGATAGAATCCTTATGAATTGTAGAAGTTCAATACAATTTTCTTAATACTCCATCACATGAATATATTCTAACTAAATGTTCATGAATCCTCTAGCTAAGTCATCCCCTAATTTATAGGGAATGATGTAATCGTAGAATACAATCTAGAAGTCTCTCGAGATAATATCCCTAAATCAGCATTCCTTTGTAAAAATATCTGATCATTTCTTGGTTTAACTGTATAACATATATGATTTGAGCTAGAACCATCTCACTATAGGAGTCCGGAGATGCTTAAATATTGAAAGAATGGCCTCAATCCAAGTATTAGTAGCCTAATGAGTACAATAAATAGAAAAATAGTTTGGTGTTACTATCGTAACTCCCGCATCAAATATTATAAGGTTAGGGTAGGTCAAGAAAAAATATTCATAGAATACATCATATGAATAAAACCCTCATAGAACAAGGTTTTAGTCACCAAATTAATAATAGAATGTGGTTCCTCTTATGGAACTAATGTAGGTAATACTTGTAGCTCACGTCCCACCACCACTAGGTTATAGTCCTCACCTCTCTCCAATCATATAATTAAATGATGTCTTGGGGGAATTATTCTACAATGAAAAACACATACCTCATAATAGAATTATATAGTAGAAAATATTATTGATAAATAATTAGGATAGGTAGAAGACATCCAATGTTCTAACTAACACATTTATGTCTACTCCTAAATCATATACTAGGTGATAATGAGAGACTGTAACCAGCCATAAATAAAATTTGATACACCCCCAATAAACCACTACAATGATTGGGTTTTTCTCTAGGTCTTATATCACATGACTAAGGTCCTAGTATATGGACGTTCAATTTCATGGAAAAGAGGAAAAATCAAATTATTTTGAAATTGGCCTCCCCATTTAATGGTAATAATTTCATTTGATACATTTATTTAATTTAAGTGTGTACTCATATATATATATATACAATGATCAAGTTAGATAAGTCATCAATCCTAATTTATAAAGGTCATAGACCTTATAAATTTTAATTGGAATAACATTTTACTAAAACCTAGACCATACATTCAGTATCAGGATGTAATTTCTCAAATAAATTATTTTATTAAATTAATCACCCATAACAATTTATATAAGTACTTACATAATATATTACAATTGGAATTCATGTCACCAATCAAATAATTTTGTTTCAGTTCATGGAATTATTGGTTCTAAAAATTATAACATGATATAATTTTTTAATTAATGCTTTATAATTAGTATATATAGAGGAAACCATTTATATTGGTGGAGGACCTTAAATTTACTCAGTTACCCTATCCCTACATGAAACGTTATCACATTTCAAGTACATGAAATCCATGTCACATACTATATTTATCTGAAATTGATGTAGTAAGTAGATGTGGTATGAAATGATGCAAGACATGTGTATCCTAATGTTCCTATAATTATATATGAGATGAAACCTCGATGCATTACCAATACAATTAATAATAAGTCTATAAAAACAATGTGAGAAAATATAACATCATGAAACATGTGTGTCACCCAATGAGGAAATTGGTACAACTATTATAGGAATAATACTATAATATAAATCTCTCAACCTTGTTAATTTTGGAATCCCAAATACATGTGTAAGCTAAACCCTTGAATTGGACCACTCGTATGTTTTATCACACAATAATATCATTTATAATACACAAACTATATGACAAATTGAAAATGAAAATAGATCTCATACCAATGTGTAAAATCCACACATAGGAGCCGGTAAACGGTGCCCCGAGCTGGTCTGTCACATTGATTCAAGAACATGCCCCATATGCTAGAGGCTACAGACATGTTGTAAGGGTCTATAATTTTATAGAGAGTTGATTATACCCTCTGATACCATAGTATCAAAATATTAAAAATATATAAAAATAAATAGTGGAATCTTGATATAACTAACAACACAACATAAAAAATTAAAATAATCAACAGTGGAAGAAAAATAACTATAAAATTTTAAAAATAATTATGTCATATGCTTATTAATGAAAAGATTGATTATATGTAATGATAGAGTATAAAAAAAGTAATACAGGTTATGCAAGGCACAAACATATAGAACATTCTATACATGAGTACAAAATGACAAAAATACAGCTCCACTAACATAATGAGAATAAGACCTGTCTTATTCTCTCATTCTCCCACTATATAAGAAAATTAGATAAAATATCCATAACCAGGTGCTTGGACTTGGCCTTAAATGTATCCATAATGTTTGTTTCAGTACTAATCGTTATCCCAAATAGGGTGTGAGATAAAATCATTGTGCCACCACCAAGAGTTGCTAGAATAATCCAGTCGAGGTTCATAGAATAGTAGTGTGCTGGAATTACTAATAATAAGAAACACCTAAAGCCAAAAATTGGTCAAATCATGTTCCAACAGGATATATAGCTTACTCTAGAAACATTAGCATAGGCAAGGATAACATTTATCATTATTTACATTATTCTTGTTGTTATAAATTAAAATATATAACAATAATATATGTATATTCACTATATATATGAGGACATATATAAAAATATACATAGATACTAGATGCTTACTGGACATGGGTTGTAGCATAGGAATCCATGCATAGTCAAGAAAGAGATACTCTCCAAAAAGTGTACAAGGCCTGAATCTCATGAGTGCAAGTTTTGATGCCCATCACTCTAGACAGTGGGGTGAGTTTTCATTCCCAACACCTATTTGAAGGTAAAAATGAATGTTATACACATTGTTCATGTAATGATTATGAAATTATATACCCACCATCAAATATAACGGACAATGAAATTCCATTCTCAACAAGCCCATTGACTGTTGTTTACTGACTTTTATTCATGGTCTAATCATAATAATAATAAGGCATTACTCCTTTATATTTTATATTCATTTAACCAAATATAACCATGGATCCCATTAATTATATAATGCCTTATAAATTGAAACATGTGACATGGTCCTACTAATCACATAATTTAATTAAAATTAATTAATTTAGTATATATACATTTGAAGAAAAATCTGACTTATGTTTAGGCGAAACCAATTTTGACGTGGTTTGGTCAATTTCATATTTAAATCAAGCAGATAAAATCAATAAACACTTTCAATGGTGTGGTGAAAAATTATGTCTACATCATGTAAATAATTTAACAAGGCTCTAGGGGAGTATCATTACAAGGTTTGATTAATTCATAATTGAAAATTACAGTTTAATGTGTCATGTTAAAATGTCCAGCTTGTGGCATAATGGATACTTCTATAAATACACTTAAATATTTATGTAAAATTTATATACCACCTACATTATTCCCATGGATGATTCATCATCTACAGTTGAATTCAGGCATGGAGTATAATGAAGGGAAACTGAATAATAGACAAAACCCATGATAATAGGGTGTATTAGATTTCACTAAAAGAGAGAATTAGACATAATGATAAATAAAAAACATAATAAAAAGAATTAGTTACCTTACTATAGCTTTCCAACTAATTCTGAAGAAATGGATACATTGTTTGGATAGAGGATAAAAAAAATTACTAGGTGAGGTTTTGGGGGAGCACTCACAATATGGGGGGAGTCTGTGCGTCTACTAGAGTAGAAATGAACACATGGGGTTTTTTCAATTTTAAAAGAAAAAGGGTAATATACCCTTTGTTAAATATTATATTTTCATGGCAGCATGGTTGGGAAAACTGTTCGACAAAATTGAGGCAGCTACAACCCATTAAATCCCCACACACGAGTTAGGTGAATGGTTTAAATAACCATGATCCACTCATTAATAATGCCTCTATCAATGTCTTAATAAAAAATATGGTCATGAGGTCCTAGTTCAATGGTTTCATCTAACCATGAACCCTTATCCATCCCTTAGTAAGACCACCATATTGTTGGACTAACTATTTAGTCTTGGACACATTGTCTCCACTAACCACCTAACCCAACTGTTTCCTCTAAAATGTAAGGGTTTTGGACACCAATATTTCCCAAACAACATCTTCTATTATATGACTTCATTAGGCACACATTTTATTAGTTGTCTAATGAATTGAAATAAGAACAAAACTAACTATACCTTTGTAAAAATATGTGGCGCTAAATATATCAAAGTACAAGAGGAGACTGATAGCATAATCATAAGGACTATGATACCTCAAAACACAGAACCATGGTGTGGAGACTACCAGAAATACCACACTATCTACAAGATCTAAATTCTTATTAAATTACATGGTATCAAGAAACACATCTAAAAAATCTTGATATTGTGTCTTAGACTATGTATCGATAGATGACATCTATAAACACACTGTAATGACCATGTTATGGATGATTCTAGACTTTATGATTTCCCATGGGACTTCGTGACACATTAGACATGAAAAAAATTGTTATCAAATTTTATAAAACAATTTCAATAAGAAAAAATTCCTCATATCAAATCCATAAAATAGTTTTTTAAGGAATTCATCAGGAATGACCACAAATCATTTCTCATTTTATTTTCCACATTATTTTCCATGTATACATGAAAACGCACAAACCAACAGAAGCTTGGTGTCGCCATTGATGGTGGAACTTCACATCCACAGTATGACCCATTTGATGGTAGCATATCAAAACCATTATCGATCCCATTAAAGTCACACCACAACATTTTTTGAAACACCATTCTATGTTATTTCAATAAATTAATTTCCTTTTAAACCATATCAAGAAATACTTTACACTCAAAAAACCCAATAAATATTTATAAAATCATCATTTTTAATTGCAAACAATTTGGTTTTCCAAAAACCAATCAACTATACACAATTTCCTAGACAATAAATAAACAATATATCTATCATGAATCACCACAAGATTTCACAACCACAAAAAATAAATGCATATAAATAATGTTAATACTGTAATTTTTAAATCAAATATATTCAAGTGAGAATAATCCTACCTCTAAAATGTAGTAAAAATGAAGAACAATGAAAAAAAAATTAAGATGTGACCAAAACATAGATTTCCATAACTATATACAATAATATTTAATTAAAAAACATTTATTACACAATTATTTATCCATAATAGTAGAGATATATGGTTCAGTGAGAAATAGAGAGAATAACATTGGTTCAATGATAAATATAGAATAAAAGACACTTGCTAGAAAATGTAAGCCTCAAACGCCCTCAAATTCACCTACAGATCGTTTCCATATTGATGGGGATCTTATCTCACGCATTGGGAAGAAATAGTATTCATGTTACGGGATGATTATGTAAAGAATTAATTTTAAAGTTTCTAATTCATATTATATAAAATTTTTAAGGAGGAATAACTACACATCACATGGTAATGCAACACGCTATGGGAAACCATTCACCATCCATGTTGTTTTACTATCATAAGGCCACACCTGATACGATTAGATCACATAGTTAAGAAGACCATGAAACTTACATGATTTAACTTCTATATATATATGAAGGGTTTCTCATATTAATTATAATCATTTTCCAAAAATGTGCAACAACCATGCAACTGTGCATTGTCCAATGTCTACCCTTTCACTATTTCATAAAGATGATTCATGGTTTCTAATAACGATAAAAAATTTATTCACTTCCATAAATTTCAAAACAAATATCCTAAAACCCCTTAGATCCTCCCAAAATATAACCCCAAAATTATATAGACTACAAATACATGTGTAACAGGTAATTTATTTGAATCCAGGGGTGATACACATTGACTATCTTATATTTTAACATCTACTGTGTTCTTTCTTGGCCAAGGGACATAATAATTTTTTTTAAATGATTATATCTACTCTAAAAAATAGACAATATAAATTCCACATAAATTTAAGAGTGATCCTATTATAATATATGATTTTATCAAGTGTGTGGGATTTTAAATCTTGTAATCTTCTATTATGAAAAAATTACCATATATTTCCGTCATTCAAAATTTATCTTCTGTCCCATATTATTTACGTCGAATTAGATATTTTTCCTTATGGATTCATCAACCAAAAATTAAAATTTTCAATCAATGTGGTACATATTTATCACATTTTTAAGGAACAAAACCTTAAAACACATTCCAAATGTGTATTTTATAACTTTTAATGCATAAATATTTCATATATTGAAAGGGAATTTAACAGTCGGTGTAATTAAATCCCAAGAAAAATGTTTTCATTTTTATATTCCATCCACAATGGAATTAAATAATGTATGATTGTTTCCACTAACAGGTAGATTACTATCTTTCAAATTTAATGTCAGAAGGTTCATTACCCACATCATCCTCGTAAACATCATCTCTAGATGCATCAGCAGGTACATCCTCATTTGTAAGGGATTCATTATTAAATTTGGATTATGAATAGTTATTTACCATACAATTCCATTCAAATTTTGATAATATTATTCATATTTTTTTCTATTACTGGAGTCATATGATTAGTAAATGAATGAGATTATTATGTAGGACAAATTTCAATTTCTCTCACATAATATGTTTTTAAAGTAAAAGTTTACACCTCATAAATATAATAAATGGTAACATATAATTCCAATAAAACATTTGTACTATGTTTCTATAATAATAATGATGCATCCATCCAACACATATCTTCTACTAGAGGATACTTAGTGTTCTGTAGATGTTCATGATATTGAAGTTTCTAATATGTAATTAAAGAAATTTATTGGTCATCCCTCTATTTTAACTGACTACGAATCATCCTATTAACATTATCTAATGTCAAACAATCACGTAGATTTTACATTGGAAGTGGTCCAAAACTGTAGCTAAAATTCACATAATTTTGAATCAACTCACCATTAAATTATGTTTACATATAAATTATTACAAAGAAAAAATTATTAATAAAACGTTATATAATATGTCATAAAATATTAATTTTTGTAATTGGAAATTATTAAATAATTATTACATTAAAAAATAATTTTCTCGGGATTTATCTATCATTATTCGAGAAACTGTTCAATATAAATGGGGCAACTGATGGAGACACAATTATCTCCATTTATAGAAATCATATGTATATTTTTAGGCTTGGTGTAAAAATACATCTTCAAATAGAAAAAATTCATATCAAATATCATGTTATTATAATATTACACACATTAAATTGCTGGGGCCTAGGTTTTTGGAATAAATAACATATTTTATTTTTTGCATGCATGTCCTTACGTACATAGAGATAAGGACAATACCTTGGTTATAAATTTTGAAAATAAAATGAAATTATTAAATGTTATATAATAGAAAACACAACTTGGATTTTCAGTCCTATATTTGGATTTAATATCATGATTAGTTAATTAGGAAAATTTAAATAAATAGAAAAAAACAATCAATTAAAGTCAAAAAAATATATGGGAATATCAAGATCATTTGTCATACCAAATTACTAACATGTTTGTTTGAGATAATTATTAAGTTCTACATATTTTATATTTACCTAAAACTATATCTAATAAAGAGTATTTATATATAAATACACATAATCTTATATTCATAATTTCATCCATAACTATTACTATTATAAGTTTAAAACTATAACAAAAACCCTAATCAATATTAATAACTTCATAATTAAAGTAGATTGATGGTGATATGGTTACCTAGACAAATAATTGGAAAAATTAATATATACACATCTTAGACATTACCTTGAGATATTTTCTATGGATTGGTTTATAATTATTTGATAGACTAAACAGAACCTAGGGGGGAAATTAGATCTTTATTATTATATATTTCAACAACCATCAGTCTCCATTCAAACAATACTGATTCTTATCAAACTATTTTTTATTACAATGTTACTAACATGAAATTGAGGGAGGCTAGGGTTTTAATATTAACACAATTTTTACACATACATGAAGGACCCTACATATTTAGAAAAATAGAGGACACAAATATCATCAATAGGGGAAATAAAATATAATTATTACTGATTATACGACCAGATAAATAAAAAAAGAAATAAATTTCAATCATACATTAGTTATCCATTCCATGACCGGTCACCACAAAATACTATTATTATGTTTTTTGGTATAATTATTGTTATTGAAATATTTTATAATTATCAATAACTATATCAAACATATAATAAATATCTCCACATGAATCCATATATTTATATTATCTGATTTAAAAAAATTATGCTTTTCATTGTGTGTGTATGTGTATATATATTTTGGTTGATTCACAATACTTACCAATGATTATCGAATATTATAATTAGAATTTATTTTACATTAGATATAATATAAATTAATATATAGTTCTAAATATACTCAAATAATATAACAAATATATAAATACATATTTAAATATATTCCACTATAATTTATAGAATTTTAAAATATAGTTACACATACTTTGTTAATAAACTATATTTTGTATATGTAAATATTATTAATTTATACACAAATATATAAAAAAAATTAATAAAAATTTTATTTAAATTTAATCAACGATAGTAAAATAATTTAGTCATATGTATCCAAAAAATATATCCTACTTTTGTTAATTTCAATTTTATAAAATGACATATTTATATATATTTTAATGTTTTTATATTTTAAAAAAGTTGAATAGTCATATTTCATACAATATTACATGTATTAATAAATATTTAAAATTAATGTAATTTAAAATAATTATTCATTGTAAACATTTTTTACCATTAGAAGATAATAATATTATATATATATCGAATGATATATTATATATTTAAATAAATTAATATACAATCTAAGATCCCAATGGCCTTATATATTTATTGATTTTGGATAATCTATATTTTATGTATTTAGGGGGAACCCTTACCTGACCTGTAGGCCTATAAGAAAAATGCTCGTACTTGACTAGAATACCCAAAGGCACAAGGCCCAGTGCATGACCTTTGAAGGTCCAAGACCCGACTACACTATTTAAACTGCCCCTCCCTAGCGTCATTAATATATAAAGGTTACCTAGCTCACCACATAACATAGAAGATTGAGTATCATTGCCCCATGTAGAGAAACACCGTGTCTATGACTAATGGAAAATACCATACCATCTCATTCTTTAAAACTCTTTATCTCCACATTGTTGTATGATACTTTCTCTAAATCTTTATATAGGATATACTCTTGTGTGGTATTCTCAGGCCGCTTCTCTGTACTTTGTGGATCGAAGGCCTAGTGGACTAATGGCATATGGTTACCCAAAATCAATGTGGCCATAAATATTTTTTTGTTTCTAAAAAGTTCTATGGCCGAAATGCTTTGATGGACCGATGGCCCTAAGAACCATATCCCCAAACCAGTTCCCAAAGGACCAAATCGAATAAAAAATTTCGGCTACTATAGTAGCACACAATAACATCTACAGTAATAGTTACAAGAAAAACTATAGTAAAAACTACAGTAATACTATATTAACCCATAAATCTACCCCCACCCGTATTTGAACCTTTGACTTTTTTATTCCAAGTAGGTGCCTCTACCACCCGAGTACACGCTCAATGGAAAATAAATTCAAATATGATACAAAATATAACTTGTATTTTTTTATAAATAATTATAAATTATATTATTTATAAAAATATTTATTTACATTCCCATGATTTAACTATAACTGTATAATATTATAATTTTAGTTTTTTTCATTAAATAAAATAAATTCTAATATACACATATAAATCTTTCCAAATTTAATTTGTTACAATTAATTTAAAAATATTTATATGTTTTATGAAATAATATTTCCCTAAATTTAAATTTTATTTTATACATAATTTTTAAATTCTATAAATAACACATTTACATCTCCTAAATAATTCAATTTATGTTAAATCATAAAAAAAATCAAGGATAAATTCAAACATACAAAAAACAATAATTTATACTTTTATTCATCCATTCATCAACACATATATAGATTAATACATATTAAATAAATAATTCATAAAAAATATAAAATAAAAATAAATGGACAATTAAAATTTTTAAATAGAAATTTTATCCTTTTAAAACCCATAAATATCTATTGAATAAGAAAGACAGTATAGCTTCTAAGAAAAATACAGAGTATAAATATGAAAATTGAAGGTAGATGAACATCTATTTATGTTTTTTGATCTGTAATAGGTGTGGAACAACTCAATCCCCAATAATTTAAATTTCAATGGATGCATAAACAGGGTTCAGAATTTTTTGGTAGAAGATCCAGAACCCAAGATGACTGAAAAAGTGATTATTTTTTATGGGGAATTTGGGACCGGCCCCCATCACAAATTCCACAAATGACGAAAAAGGCTTCACAAAATGGATTTCTTATGATGTCCCAGTGAATAATACAATTTTTTTTGATGGGTCTACATATTTTTGTAAATAATTTTTAATAGGATAAATTAAATTGGTATTTGCGATGGTACATGCATCTAATCAATAAACATTATTTACGGCTATAGTAAACGTCATTGAAAACATGATAAAAATATAAAAAAAATTTCAAAAAGTAAAAAAAATATATTACAAATATAAAAAAATAAATAAAATTAAAATATTTTAAAGTAAAAACTATAAACATATGAAATAATAAAATATTACATCAAATATTTACATTTAAATTTTAATACTATAACTGTGTATTAAACAGTGGAGGGGGTGAGGGAGGGGGAGGGTCATCTGGAAGAGGTGGGGATGGAACACCATCCCAACAACCTCATCAATTCATCAATTGTAATCCATATTTTTTTTGTGTTACTACATGTTATATCATTACACCTATACCTCCTCCTCCTTCTGTTCTTGATAGAGATCCTCTTCCTCCATTTGCAGGGCCTCTATAACCTCACTGTACAAATATAACATTTTTTCATACATTGAGTCCAATTATGACAACTCTACAAAATTTATCTTTAATCTAGATGCCAACCATGAAGCAGTCCCATAAAAAATTTCCTGAGTCAATCGAGATCTAATACCAGCCATTAAGATATTCTAGAAATTTTATAGTGTCACCAGCATCCATGCTACGTCATCAAATCCTACTGCATCGGTTGCCTATCTCTAAGTCTCATCCTAACTCTCATCTTGTTTTTAAGATTTCATATCCAAATATGACTTGTTTAAATTAATTTCGAAATTAAAATCGTCAATATAATATTTTATGAAAATTATAAAACTTCAAAAATTATACTAACCACAATCAGACATTGGAATCCACCCAAAATCTCATCAGGGATTGGATCATTATTAATCCTCTTATAAATTCCAAACACCATAATAACATGATTTCAACTATGTATATGATTATATAAAACATATTAATTTAAATGTTTATAAAATATTTAAAAAATTACATACTATATATAATCATTGCATACTGAATATATGACTCCAACCTCCATACATAACCTCCTGCCTCCCCTGGTTCTACTAACATAATAATGAAATCTTCTTAAGACAAACTCCTATATAGTATTAAAAAACATATCCCTAACCTATGAATATAAGTAATCTAGTCAGTGGGGGCATCATGAGTGATCAAAATCCATGACTGAAACTTTCTTCAATACTATGCTCCTTGAATTGTACAAAAACTGATGACAATGATCATGCATAAAGACCTCTAGGGCCTACCAAATTGAATTATCAATGTTATCATTGATGAGATACCATTAACCCTTTAAATAATTAATAATATATTGTTAATAATTATATAAATTTTAAAATAACTATTATTTTTTATGTACAATCAAATTATCAAATGAGACCGTTCGAAATTCAGTGGGAATGAAATCCTGCATCGACAAATGATCTAGAAAAAATAGCTATAAAAAATAGCACTCACATGTCCAAAAAATATATTCATAAAGCATTTGATAAAATAATAAAATAACTAATCAAACAATTATTTTATAAATAAATTAATAAATGGTAATGAAAAATAACTAAAATAAAAAAATAATCCTAACTCAATGGGCATGAATTTAATTCAGAATTTGGATGTACCATGGTAATGGGGTTGGGAATCATTAATCAATAAATCCCCCCAACCACTTTGAGCCTATGATAAACCACTAAGAACCATAGGTTCAGATGATAAATCATCAGGCTCATAATGTGGTGGTATAACCACCTCAAGGCTAGAGAATATATAATCATAAGTCTAATCAGCCATCTGAAACATGAAGAGAATATTGTAAGGAAATAATTTTTATATGAGTATTATATATATATATATATGGATATAATTAATATGTAATTGTTTCATTCTTCATCATCATCCTCATATTCATATATTTGAGTTCCAATGTGTTCATCTTCCTCCTCGCTATCATCAATTTCCATAGTAGTTTTATCTTCATTGCCACTTTTTAAATAAAATTCATTTGTTACATCATTAGCATAATTGAAACCACCTACCTATAACTATTGGTTATCATCATATATATTCATGATTCTTTTTTAAAATATTTTTTGGGATCTATAACTAGATGACCTAAATTCCATCACTTCCATTGAACCACATTAACTTTTCATAAACTAATTTTCCTAGGATATCATTTTATAATACACCAATAGTAAATTAAATCTATTGATGTCACAAAATAATTAATATAATATATTTTTTGTTCCTGATGAGATAGTAAAAATGTTACACTTAATACAATAATGATATTATATTTATTGTCAATGATTCCGTTGCACAGATAGATACATAATCCTCTATCTATATCAAACCAATTACAGTAACACATAATTACATAAATTTTTTCACATATAACAGAGATCAGTTATTTCATCCAAGATACTGTAAAATTTAACATCACTATATCTATGATTAGATCCTCTAATTAAAACCCCACTATTGATTGATTTTTTTATTCACCATATTCATGTGTATAAAATCAAAAACCATTCAACGCATATGAATTGTAATATTTATCCATTTTCTATGGTGGGATATTAAATACACATAATCAATATAAAATTTTATCAGCAAGTTTCAATATAATAACATTTCAAAAAACATAAAAATATAACACTTTGTTAATTTATTTCACATGTTATATTATAAACAGTTTACTTTACTAGTCTTTGAAACTATTATGAATTTGTTTTTGAAATTCTTGAAGAGAAAAGGCTGTATTTTTTGGAAATTGTTTCATTATATACTCATAATATAACCTAAATAATAAAATTAAATATATTTATATTCTAAAAAAATTAAATATTTATGTTTTAGTCGCACTCACAGTATAAATCATATCATTTCATCACATTTGAGAAGAACATATATATGAGCTCTGTAATATTCATCATATGACAACACTTCTTTTTATTTCTACCTAAACATGATTTATTACATAAAACATCACTTGATAAACCAAAGAAGATCGAGAGGTTTAGTGTCTTTGGGGCTTAGGATCATTACATAAAAACTTAAAACATGAAATACAACATATTTATTCAAAAACTCCTTTACATGACCAGTACAATCCCTCGTACACAGCATTGCATGGGATAACCTGAGGACATGCATAAGAAAAGGGTGAGCTATAAAGACCAGTAAGGGAGTACACATGGAATAACATGAGGAGTACAATACATGTTAGACAATAGGAATATCAATAGAGCATAAAAGAAACATGAACATAAAGGCATGATAATGCATGATAATCATAACATGGAAATGTGGCAACAACACTTAACATGAAATTAGTATGAGCCAAGGCTCATTGCACATAAAGCATGTGTAAAACCTCATTGCACAAGAATAATGAGTAAATCCCCGTTGCACTTGAATTAGTATGAGTCGACACTCATTGCACATGACGTATCGTGATACTATACTTTACCCAATGCATTGGAGCACTATAATGGCTCACCCTTCTTAAACATTTCCTTTCATGCATAAGTGTGCCATATGGATCATAAAACATGGATTCATAAAACATAAACATTTATTCCAAAATAAAGGAATGTGTAATTAATACATTAAACTTTGTAATCAATAAGTAAAGGTGCATAAAGGTGGATACCCTTGATGGAGAAATGGGCATGGTATCCACTACACAATGGCATTGGCTTAGAAAATCGGTGCGATTTCGGCAGCGTAACAGCGTGACATAAGAATTCATAAAAAATGGTTGATGAGAGAGAAAGAGGTTCATAATCATATTTACATGTAATGGACAGTAAGGAGGTCATATAGATACATTTACCTACAATTGTAATGGAATTTAGATTCATGATACAAAATTATTGCTTGAATGTAAAAGAAGAGAGAGAAGTTCCTTTCAGAATTTCGGCATAGTAACAGGTGTACATGGGAGGACATTAATGAAAGAGAAAGGGATATCCCATCATTAAAACAATAAAAGGGAAGTATTAGGGAGGTGTGAAACCATACCCCAACATTCATAATTGAAATTAAAATGGAAATACAACTTAAAGAAAATTGAATAAAATGAGAAAGGAAGAAAAAACACTTACATGGAAGTGTGCTTCCAAAGGCTAGAGAGAGTCTTGTGAGAGGCTTTGTGAGAGCTTGGGGAACCTTGTGAGGATTTTAGAGAGCGTAGGTCATAATTTGGACGAACTCCAAGGAATTTTAGTGAGGAGGAAGTGGGATCTTGGGTGGGCTTATATAGGAAAGGTGAGAAAATTCATTATTATTTAGGTTTGGGTCCCCTTACATTAAATTAACCAACCACAAACCATCCCATGGTTTTTTAACTTTTTTTTTGGAAAAGGGAAGATTAAAACAATATTTTATAAGTCCCATTTCCGAACTTCTTAAAATAATAAGGTTGATTATGTGGAGGTGAGTCACACTACCATGGAAATTAATTTAAAAAGGCAAAGTGTTGAATATGTCTTCAGGGGTCCATTAATGCTTTGAAAAGTAAGTCAAACAATCCCAAAATAAAATTATTTTAATGATAAAACATATATTGGTCGAAAATAATGATTATATTATTTTATTACATCACCATTGGGGCATTATGATGTCATAAAACACATTATATATTTAAATGGTATTTAATTTTTACCAAAAAATTTGGCTATCTCAGAAAATTATAAAAAATTCACCGTTGGATAATTTCGATGCCTTGATTCCAGAAATAACATTTATTTAATATAAAAAAATTTCTAAATATGTTAATTTTCACTTTTAAAATAAAAACCAACATTTATCGAAAATTCACGGGTTTTGACAGAAATGGCTTTCAAACCTTAATATAAAATTTTAATTGCAATCGTATAATTATAAGATCATTTATATTTAATAAAAATGAATTTAATAATAATAATAATATTTTACTAAAATATTATTTAATTCAAAAAATCCCTTATTTTAATAAAATATATTTCTTAATTAAATAATAACTAAAAACACCATTTGTACTTTAAAAACTATTTACAAACTATCAAAAATGACTAGAAATTATATTCATTATTATATACAAAAATAATGTACATGAACATAGTACTACTTATTTGTTACATAACCCCTTAAAACAGCCACATAAGACCTAAGGGTAAGGTGTGTGATGGGGAAAGACTCTTGGGGTGTCTTAGATAACATCGCTCGAGTGGTAATTTCAATCAACTTCCACTTTTCCCGTAGACGGTCACGTTCGATCTAGACATGATGAAGCTCAGCCTGGGCTTGGTCAAGGGTGAAGCCCAAAGACGCCACCTCTTTTCCAAGCTCCGAAAAATGGGCTTCGTATGTGGCAATTCTACTGGATAAGGCCATCACATCCATTGTCTGAGTAAATTGGATTTGTTAAAGTCCTTTATTTATACGAATCATGTGATTACTATTCAACGACTATATTAGCAACAATCAAAATTCTTAACATAAAACCAAAGAAGTTGAAATATTATAAAAAAAATTTATATAAAGAGACATTTAATAAGATCAAGAGGGTTTTTCCATTAATGAAACTTTGGGTCATTAAAATATTCCCCCCTTAAGAAATTTCGCCTTCAAAATTTTACTTTTATTACACTAAAACAAATGTGGGTAACTCAGCTTCATCATATCCTCCAATTACCAAGTTGCTACTTCAAACTTGTGTTTTCTCCACAACAACTTAATGAGGGGCATTGTCTTTTTTCGTAGAACTTCTTCTCTATAATCTAAGATCTTCACTGGTTGCTCCTCATAATAAAGATCGTCTTCCAATTGTACCACCTCAGATGGGAGTACATGTGAAGGGTCTAGTATGTACTTCCTTAAGAAGGATACATTAAATACATCATGCACCTTGGCAATGGTAGGTGGAAGTGCCAGTCGATAGGCCAAAGCCACGACACAATCAAGAATATGAAGGGGCCGATGTACCATGGACTTAACTTCTCTTTGTTTCCAAACCTCATGACCTTTTTCCACGGAGATATGCGTAGAAACACCATTTCTCCAGCTTTAAACTCAAGGTCTCATCGTCGATTATCTGCATAACACTTCTGTTGACTTTAGGCTGCCTTGATATGCTGATGAATGGTTTTCACCTTCTCCACCATTTCTTCGACCATTTATGGTCCATGCATCTTACGTTCACCGACCTCATCTCATCATGCTGGTGTTCTGCACCTTTTCCCATATAGGGATACATATTGTTCCATTTGGATTCTCAAGTGCAAACTATTATTATAAGAGAACTCAACCAGAGGAAGATGTTGATCCCATCCTCCTTTAATGTCCATTGAGCACGCTATCAACATATCCTCAAGTGTTTGGATTGTCTGTTCGGATTGGCCATCAGTTTGAGGATGATAGGCCGTACTCAAGTTTAGTTTAGTATTCAGAGCATGTTGAAGCCTCTTCCAAATCATAGAGATGAATCTTGGATCTCGGTAAGACACAATAGATAGTGGTACTCCATGCAACCTTACCACTTCCCTGATATATATACGTTCCGATTTATCCAAATAGAAATCCTCCTGAATACCAATGAAGTGAACAGTCTTTGTAAGATTATCCACAACAACCCAGATTGCATTGTTGCCTTTGGATGTCCTTGTATGTCCGGTGACAATGTCCATGGTGATGTTATCCCATTTCCATTCATCTATGGGAAATGGTTTCATCATCCCCTTATTCATATTGGTGCATGTGCCAATGCGGATTTTGGATAGGCAAGAGATATTATTACATGGGAATAGCATCATTCTACACCATGTTTTAGGAATCATGTTCAGATTCAATAAGAAACATGAGAACATGAGAACCCAATGGTTGATAAATGGCCCAAAAACATTCACGAATATAATTTTTTTCTACATTACGGGTGTGGAAATGGCAATGATGGGGACAATTCAATACCCCTACATTAATGTCTATAACCATTTATTTATTTATTTATTGTATTGACTGTGTTTGAGTTATGTTTTAGAAGATTTTGAAAAATTTTGGAATATTTGGGGGCTATTATGAAGGTTCACATTTTAATATGGTTAATAAAAATATTGGAAATCCAATATAGAACTGTTAAAAGTGAGGAAATTGGGTCTTTCTAGGCACATGGTATAAGGCCCCAGCCGTAAACCTTACATAATCTTGAGTTATTACAAGATTACACATTGAGGATGTTTTCAGGTTTATAGATTTAGAGAATTAGATCATGAAACATGAATTACATTCCACATTTAAACAAAGTGGTCACATAAAAGAATGTATTCATTCTTCCCATCAGCGGAAACATATTTAAAATAAAACATGGATTCTTTCTTGACACATCCTTGACACTATCATCCCATCATGTACCTTTCCCTTGACCTTTGAATAACATTTCAAAAACTTGGGATGAGCATAAAAAGCTCAGTAAGGGTTATAAAAATATGGAAAGGAAACATTAGTTCATATATACATAAGAATGAAATCATACTTTACCCATAAAACATAGGCACTTTAACATACCTCATCAAATCATGAATAAATCATAGAAATCATAAGACATAAAATGTATCTTGAGTCATTCATAACATTATTACGTAGGGAGTAACCCTCTTGGTTACATTTGAAATACCCACCACAGTATATTCCCTAAATCTTTTCATAGATACCTTAAAGTTTCACTCTTTTATGTTATCCAATGCATTGGAGAGCTATATTGGGCTCATCCAACCTTAGTTTATCACGAAACCACCCATCTTCATAATAATGTCCATGAACCATAACATAATCGTATCACATAAAACATGCATAAAGGAAACATAACATTTCCACATTTCAATCACAAGATATCAATACAACACATTGATATAATAAAAACATTATGAAAGACATTTCCAATACCAAAATAATAGAAAAGTAAAACATGGTATTTATGTTTCTTTTAAAAAGAAGGTATGGCTTGTAGAGGATGCCAAAACTCAAATAATGGTCACAATGGCGGAGAAGTCGTTGCCGCCGCATACGTACGACAAAAACATTCCCTTTTGTCGTTTAATAAACACTTCATATAAAAAATATTCCTTTTGAATAAACGTAAATATCAAAGGGGTTTGTACACCGTATAAAAGGAGGTTGTGTATAAAATAGAATATGCCTCAATGAAAGGAGATTGAGATGAAGTCCCTCACAAAGATAGTATCATTGGTTTAAGGATAAATCAATTACATAATTATGTCTGACAAACGAATACACCAAATATAAGTGGATATTTTGTGTAAAATAATCAAAGGTCATTCACACATATTAAAAGTATGACATATTCAATAAATACATGTTCAACCCAAAGAAATCGAAATTGGGTTAAGAAGTTCCCTTGACAGCCTAATGGCGTCACATCAAAATGAGTTGATGAGAGATAAAAAAAGCTTATCTCATCACTTGGACATAAAATTTACATCAATAAGGATATATTAGAACATATCCCAACATAACAATATGTAAATTAAAATACCCATCAAAATAAGTATTTTAAAAAGAGGAGGGTGAAAGGTTCCCTTACCGACATGGGTATCTTTCGAAACATACACCTCGTGAAAGAAGGACAATACAACATTGATGTAAATACTCATAAAAGAAAGTATATTACACAATGAGTAAAATAATGGGAAGTATATACACCACTCAAAGGAAATTATGGGAAATTTAGCATAAATATGACGGGAATAAAAGTGAGATGAAAAATCCATTACGAAAACTCGGTAGCCTAACGATGCCACATAAAACTTACAAAAATGGATTGATGAGATCAAATATGGTATCTCATCATATTAACATAATGTTTATAGAAAGAGGAATATAAAAGAACATCCCCCAACATAAAAAAGAGGAGCTTAAAATAAGTGACATAAAGGAGAGTACTTAAAAAGAAAGAGAGAGGTTAGATCTGTTACGAAAATTTGGCAGCCTAACGGCGCCACTCAAAACTTCCAAAATGGATTGACGAGAGAGAATAGGGTCTATCATCACATGACCATTAAAATTACAGTAATATTAATATAAAAGAACATCCCAATTACAATAATGAAGAGATTTAAAGGGAATGACATAAAAGAGTGCACTTAAAAAGAAAGAGTGGAGTAGGATCCCTTACCTCAAGTCCAACTTGTCTTGTTCGTTTCTTTATATTCATGAATAATAAACATTGGTCAATTAATAATTGCCTAATTACATACTTTAGAGATTATTATTCAGTTAATATCACATATTATAATGTTATAATAATTTTTTAATAAAGTTAGTTCATATCAGACGTTTTTGCCGATGTTTGGTACATGAGTCAAAAATGAACTTGTTTGAAAAAAGATTGCCCATGTAGTTATACGTAAATAATTTACAGAATAGTATTATTGATTAAAATATCATATATATCCAGTAAATATTAATTTTATACTATTCTATATCATTTTGAGATAAAAAATGAAAAGCACCGTTCATGGAGACGGTAGGCCGTATGTATGCATGAACGCTACTTTCATTTTTTGTCATACTAATGGAATTAAAACAAAATAAGAGAGATATATATATGTTATAATTCCAGAATTATATCCATAATTTAGGTGTAATATATTACATATATATCCATTATATATATGTACTAATAATATTACATAACATTTTGAGATAATAAATGAAATGTACCGTTCATGGAGACGGTAAGCCGTACGTACACATGAACGCTACTTCCATTTCTATTTCATATTTTATGGAATTAGAACATAATGGTAAATAATATTATTTTAATTCCAGTATGGTATCATATATTATATCATTAAATATATCCTTTATATGTACCACATATGGTATTAACGAATCAAATCTCTTTGAGGGGGAGGTAGTCCGCACTTCCTAAAATGAAGATATCATGTTTAACCATAATGGAAACCATAAAGGTACGCCATAAATGAAAAATAAATAAGTTTAAGTAAAACATAAACATATTAGATATAATATATAAATATAGTTTCATCTTAATGTCCACCTTTGAAGGTGTTAGAAAAATGTTGAACAATCATCGTTTCGGGAGGCAGAAATTCACCATCCACGGAAACAGTATGTTCTTTAACCATTAGATGTAGGTGTGTGTAAGTTTAGCTCGAATCCATCTTTTAAAAACATCCTAGTATATTGCAGATACTGTATTTTTTACAAAATAAATGAATAAAAAGAGTTTAGGGGGTTGGATAAGCAAAATAAAACAAAAGGACACAAGTGAAGACATTACCTTAAAATAGGGTAACTCCCTTTGGTTTGAGCTCAAAGGCTTCCTTGGGAAGACTTCATCCCAAAGAGAGGCTTCAAGGAGTAATAGATGGAAGTGGAGAGACAAAATGGGCATGGTTTGGCCGAGCCAAAGGCTTTGAGAGTGTAGATAAGGAGGTAGAGGAGGGGCACTCTTGTAAAGTTACAAAATGTTAATTTATTTTCACAAGAGTTTCGAATTTTAAAGGTCCCACATTGATGTATTTCGCGGGTAAGGTGATAAGAGTTCTAAATCCACTCATCCAATAGCATTTGGACATGTGTAGGACTTAGATATTACATTATCATTACATTTTATTTAAATCATTAAATAATGAGGTCATCGCTGCATCATCATTATGTCATAAATAATTTAATTTATTTAATTTCTAAATATTATAACAAAAATACTATGATGTAGGAAATCGTTCTAGATTTCCAATGAATATTTATAGTCAAAAATATGAATTTTATTACCCCATGTAAAAATTGTTTTAGTAAAACATCTCAGGTTTGTGTCATTTTTACTTTAACATTAAATAAAAAGATATTTATGTCATTTTTCAACCAAAGTGGCTCCATGGGATCCCCAAGTTGACCCATGGATTTTATTGGTCGGACATGATACATCCAATGAGGGTAGGACATGTGTCTAGTTGATTTCATTTTATTAAAACATTATTCTTACCATAAACTACACTAATTACCTCTAATCGCGATTAAAAACATAATAAGTTACTATTCACCAAAAAATTATTTTTATCCCATTGAACCACATTTTACTTCTTAATGACAACTATGTAAGTCGGATTTTTTAAATTCAAAACACAAAGATTGCAAAATTTTATTTAAACCGAAAAATCTGTTTTTATAAGTACCACTTAGTGGTTTCACTATTCATCAAAATATGATGTTTTTCAGAAAAATCCCAAAAATTCACCCTAATCTATATTTGATATTCCTAATTCAAAAATGAAGTCTATTTTAAAAAATTAAAAACATATATGTAACATTAATTTATTTAATAATTAATTCCCGCAGTCAGAGCAAATAGAATGTTTTTATGAAACAATAAGTATCAAAAGATTGACACTAGTTTAAGTCTGATTTCAAAGTGAAATTAATTTCAACGACCACTATTGGATTTAATGGTAAAAATATATTTTAATTTCACTTTAAAACCAATTCAAAAGATAGTATAATCATATAAATAAATTTGATTAAAAAGAGGTTTTGAATTAAAATACAACATTTTCACTATTCGTTAAAAAATGTACTTTATCGGAAAGATACCAAAAATTTACACAAAGTAAATTTTGATGTCCTGATTCTTAAGAAGTGTTTTATTTGGTCCAATAGAATGTATAATAGTGAACAAAACTATTTTTAATGACGGTTCACCATCAAAAGGCGATAAGTAAACCTTTAGTGAAAACTATGGCATATACGCCTAAAATTGAATTCTTTCCGTATTTTAAGCATTTATATTTTATTGGATAAATTTAAAAACATTTAAAAACAAATATAATCACCTTTTAGGTATTTCTATCCATTCCCCCCATTACAACGGCAAGATTTTATCTACCATTTAGAATAATATTATTTTATTATTAGAGTGCAACATAAGATTTCCGAGAAACTCGTTGTTGTGTGTTGGGTACGCCATCGAGCATAGCGTCCCCTTTAAAGTCATATTAATATTTTATTCACAAATATGGATAAATATGAAAATGTCATATTCTTTATTTACTTGGGGTGTTACATCCTTCCCCCCTTTTTGGAATTGCGTCCTCGCAATTTTTAAAATTGAGCATGGAAATATCCTTTAAAGTCCCATATCGGAACAAGAGTCGTTAAAACAATCACTTTAAAATAAAAGAAGATAAGTACAGAGGTCAACTGAGTTAACCCATACTAGGATTCCATGTAGAAAAATATGTACATGGATGAAAAAGCAAAGGGTCATGTTCTTGAGGGAGAGTGATAGTAAAATGTCTAGGAGAAAGTTAACCATAAGAAAATCACAAACTTGTGATGGGTTAAACGGTATTCGATTCCCCAGTAGGAAAAGTTAATAGACAACATTTTTGTTTTAAGTTACATTTTATTGAGGAATTTATTCATAAGGAAACATAATCACTTCTCATGTTGACTTTCAACTTCTACTAGATTCCTTAATCAAACTCGTATTTTTTTCCAAAAGACGAGTATTTAGGGAGACTTGGTCACATTAAGAGTACTATAATCAACCTTTAGAGAATCACCTAATCAACCAAAGAGAACTATATACTTCCCATGTCTTTAGGCTTTAACCAAAACCAAAACCAAAAATGTTAGTACAAGGTCAGATAATCCATAAAAGGATAACCCTTTAAAAAGAAAATCTATGCTTAATCTCCAAAATTTGTCCAACAAAACCCAAAGTTCAATGAGGACCATCCGATAAACAATTTTTCCATAAAATTCTTCAAAGTAAACCAATCTACGATTGAAACCCAAATATTAGAAAGATTTAGTCACATAGTCTTCCATGTTAAATCGTAACATTTATCTCCAAACAACATCAGTTGCTCCTAAAGTCACGTATTGAAAAGTAATTAACCTAATCACATATCCTCCCTGATAGGTTAATCATTTTCATAAATAACCCAAAATCAACTTACTCTTAATTCATAAAATCATATAACTAAAAAGGATCAGTCAAATTAACTAGGGAAATTACGTAGTCCAGTGGTAGGCGATAAATACCAGTCGCACTTTGGTTGTGGGATCGATTCCCACAGCTTTGTCCGATGCGACAGGTAGTCACATGGTCTGGGTGTTGTCCTTTTTCGAAAACTATATAATTCTCAAATCATTCCCCAAAAAGGGATAAAATCATCAAAAATAACCATAACATAATTTAACCTCAATTTTATCTCATGCCTTTCACTTCAATCATAACATACAGTAACCCATAATTACCTCAAAATTAAGGATCATATAAACCCAAATGGTTCTTTATAACTATGTCCACAAAAGAAAAGATAACTATTCCTTGAATAAAATTTGCATATATTAAAAATCGGGGTTACACATAATATAAAAAGTCTTCTAATGTAACCCCATCATCAAACGAGACTTAATACTCTTAAGAATTTCACCATAACTCTTGAAGCCCTTATATGTTGACATCTTACTCATTCAACATTCTTCATGATCCATTGACCATTCCTTTCCAACTTATTCCGAAATACCTCTTTTCTACAAACAAAATCATGAATCATATCCTATGATTCCAAAATAGGAAAACAATAGTCATGAAATAATACATACCTTTGATTGGTCATTGTTAGTTTCTTCATCCTCAATCAGAATGGCATTAGGTATTGGTAAACGAACATTTATACGCTCTTGGTGATCCCATTCACGAAACTTCTTCATAGGACATGTGTTTGAATAATGACCATGCACACCACATTAAAAACATTCAATTGATCCCTCAAAAAGAACTTCTTTCCCTTTCCTCACGTCAGCTGGATGCTTCCTTTTTCCATGGCAGGTTCTTGCTTTATGACCTTCATTTCCACATCTCCAGCATATTTCTGTCCCTTTGAAACATTTTCCTAGGTGTTTCTTTCCACATCTTTGACACATAGGTTTTTGAAAACACTTACCTTTATGATTATTAACTGTACTTCCGTAGGGATTTGTTTCTCGCATATATGATGCCTTAGAAAAATCACCAGGGTTTAGGTGGTCAATCATGACTTCGGATAGTTGGTTGAGGATAATCACAAGAGTTCTCATTGCATCTCCCATATCATTCAATTGCTTGCTCAAAAAACTGTCACAGTTTCCTTCACATCCACTGTTACTTTGGTTCCTGCTAGATCCAGCAATTTACTAAAACCAAAAAGGTCAGTGTGAGTATATCAAAAAAACCATCATGTACTAATGAGGGAGATAAAAACTAAGATATAATTACTCATTCACTTTATCTAAAACTAGGACTCTTTCTGAAATCTTAACCATTATGGTAATGCCAGTTATGCTTAAAGAATACCCTAACCTCTAAAGTTATCTAAACCGACCTTTGATACCAACTATAATTCCCCAGCCTTAAACCTTACTTAATATTGATTTATTACAAGATTACACATTGAGGATCCTTTCAGGTTTAGAGTTTTAGAGAATTATATAATGAAACTTGCATTACATTCCACATTTAAACAAAGCGGTTACATAAAATACAGTATTCATTTTTCCCATCAATGGAAACATATTAAAAATAAAACATGGATTCTTTCTTGACACATCCTTGACACTATCATCACATCATGTACCTTTCCCTTGACCTTTGAAAAGAATTTCAAAAATGTGGGATGAGCATAAAAATCTCAGTAAGGGTTATAAAAATATGGAAAGGGAACATGAGTTCATATATACATAAGAATGAAAACATACTTTACCCATAAAACATAGGAAATTTAACATACCTCATCAAATCATGAATAAATCATAGAAATCATAAGACATATAAGGTAACATGAGGCATTCATAACATTCTTATGTAGGGAGTAACCCTCTTGGTTACGTTTGGAATACCCACCACAGTATATTCCCTAAATCTCTTCAGAGAAACCATAACGTTTCACTCCATCGCGTTACCCAATTCATTGGAGAGCTATATCGGGCTCACCCGCCCTTAGTTTATCATGGAACCACCCATCATCATAATAATTCCCATGAACCATAACATAATCATATCATATAAAACATGCATAATGGAAACCTAACATTTCCACATTTCAATCACAAGATATCAATACAACACATTGATATAATAAAAACATTATGAAAACCATTTCCAATACCAAAATAAAATAAAAGTAAAACATTGTATTTATTTTTCTTTTAAAAATAAGGTATGGCTTGTAGAAGAAGCTGAAACTCAAATAATGGTCACGACGGCGGAGAAGTCATTGTCGCCGCATACGTACAACAAAAACATTTCCTTTTTTCGTTTAATAAACACTTCTTATAAAAAATATTCCTTTTGAATAAAATTAAAAGTCATAGGGGTTTATACACCTTATAAAATAAGGTTGAGTATAAAACATAATATGCCTCAATGAAAGGAGATTGAGACGAAGTTCCTTACAAAGACGGTATCCTTGGTTTAAGGATAAATCAATTACATAATTATGTGTGACAAAGGAATACACAAAATATAAGTGGATATTAATTGTAAAATAATCAAAGTTCATTCACACATATTCAAAGGATGACATATTCAATAACTACATGTTGAACCCAAATAAATCGAAATTGGGTTAAGAAGTTCCCTTGATAGCCTAATGGCGTCACATCAAAATGAGTTGATTAGAGATAAAAAAGGGTATCTCATCACTTGGACATAAAATTTACATCAATAAGGATATATGAGAAAATATCCCGACATAAAAATATTTAAATTAAAATACCCAACAAAAGAAGCCTTTAAAAAAGAGGAGGGTGAATGGTTCACTTACTGACATGGGTATCTTTCGAAACATACACCTCGTGAAAGAAGGACAATACAACATTGATGTAAATACTCATAAAATAAATTATATTACACAATGAGTAAAATAAAGTGCAGTACATACACCACTCAATGGAAATTATGGAAAATGTAGCATAAATCTCATGGGAATAAAAGTGAGATGAAAAATCCCTTACGAAAACTCGGCAGCCTAACGACGCCACATAAAACTTACAAAAATGGATTGATGAGATCAAATTGGGTATCTCATCATATTAACATAATGTTTATAGAAAGAGGGATATAAAATAACATCCCCCAACATAGAAAATAGGAGCTTAAAAGAAGTGACATAAAGTAGAGTACTTAAAAAGAAAGAGAGAGGTTAGATCTCTTATGTACATTTGGCAGCCTAAGGGCGCCACTCAAAACTTCCAAAATTAATTGATGATAGAGAATAGGGTCTCTCATAATATGGACATAAAATTAAAGTAAGATTAATATAAAAGAACATCCCAATAAAAAGAAATATGAGCTTTAAAAGGAATGACATAAAAGAGTGTACTTAAAAAGAAAGAGTGGAGTAGGATCCCTTACCTCAAGTCCAACTTGTCTTGTACGTTTCTTTATATTCCGGAATAATAAACATTGGTCAATTAATAATTTCCTAAGTAACACCTTTAGAGATTATTATTCAGTTCATATCACATATTATAATTTTATAATGATTGTTTAATAATGTTAGTTCATATCAAATGTTTTTTCCGATGTTTGGTACATGAGTCAAAAATGAACTTGTTTGAAAAAAGATTGCACATGTAGTTATATGTAAATAATTTCCAGAATAGTATTAATTATTAAAATATCATATATATCCAGTAAATATTCATTTTATACTATTCCATACATTTGGAGATAAAAAACAAAAAGCACCGTTCATGGAGACGGTAGGTCGTACGTACGCATGAACGCTACTTTCATTTTTTTCATATTAATGGAATTAAAACAAAATGAGAGATATATATATATGTTATAATTCCAGAATGATATCCATAATTTATATGTAATATATTACATATATATCCATTATATATGTACTTATAATATTAGATAACATTTTGAGATAAGAAATGAAATGTACCGTTCATGGAGACGGTAAGCCGTACGTACGCATGAACGCTACTTCCATTTCAATTTCATATTTAATGGAATTAAAACATAATGATAAATAATAGTATTTTAATTCCAGTATTTTATCATACATAATATCATTAAATATATCCTTTATACGTACCACATATGGTATTAACGAATCAAATCACTTTGAGGGGGTGGTAGTCCGCACTTCCTTAAATGAAGATATCGTGTTTACCCATAATGGAAACCATAAAGGTATTCCATAAATGAAAAATATAGAAGCTTAAGTAAAAAATAAACATATTAGATATCATATATAAATATAGTGTCATCTTAATGGACACCTTTCAAGGTGTTAGAATAATGTTGAACAATCATTGTTTCGAGAGGCAGAAATTCGCTATCCATGGAAACAGTATGTTCTTTAACCATTAGATATAGGTGTGTGTAAGTTTAGCTCTAATAAATCATTTAAAAACATCCTAGTATATTGAAGATACTGTATTTGTTACAAAATAAATAAATAAAAAGAGTTTAGGGGGTTGGAGAAGCAAAATAAAACAAAAGGACACAAGTGAATACATTACCTTAAAATCGGGTAACTCCCTTTGGTATGAGCTCAAAGGCTTCCTTGGGAAGACTTCTGCCCAAAGTGAGGCTTCAAGGAGTAAGATATGGAAGTGGAGAGAACAAATGGTAAGGTTTTGGTCGAGACAAAGGCTTTGGAGTGTGGGTAAAGAGGTATAGGTGGGGGCCTTTTATAAGAGGAGAGGAGGGGCACTCTTGTAAGGTTACAAAATGTTACTTTATTTTCAAAAGAGTTCCGAATTTTAAAGGTCCCACAATGATTTTTTTCAAGGTTAAGGTGATAACGATTCGAAATCCACTCATCCAATAGGTTTTGGACATGTTTAGGTATTAGATATTACATTATCTTTCCATTTTATTTAAATCGTTAAATAATGAGGTCATCGCTGCGTCATCATGATGACATAATAATTTAATTTATTTAATGTCTAAAAATTATAAAAAAAATACTATGATGTAGGAAATCTTTTTATCATTCCAATTACTATTTATAGTCAAAAATATGATTTGCATAACCCCATGTAAAAATTGGTTTAGTAAAACATCTCATGTTTGTGTCATTTTTACTTTAACATTAAATAAAAAGATATTTATGTCATTTTCTAACCAAAGTGGCTCCATGGGGTCCCCAAGTTGACCCATGGATTGTCTTGGTCGGCCATGACACATCCAATGGGGGTAGGACAAGTGTCTAGGTCATTTCATTTTATTAAAACATTATTCTTACCATAAACTACACTAATTACCTCTAATCGCGATTAAAAACTTAAGAAGTTACTATTCACCAAAAAATTATTTTTTTCCCATTGAACCACATTTTACTTCTTAATGACAACCATGTATGTCGGATTTTTGAAATTCAAAACACAAAGATGGAAAACGGAAAATCCGGTTTTTATAAGTACCACTTAGTGGTTTCACTATTCATCAAAAATTGAAGTTTTTCGGAAAAATACCAAAAATTCACCCTAAGCTATATTTGATATTCCGAATTCAAAAATGAATTCTATTTTACAATATTCAAAACATATAAGTCACATTAATTAATTTAATAATTAATTCCTGCTGTCAGAGCAAATAGCGTGTTTTTATAAAACAATAAGTATCAAAAGATTGACACTAGTTTAAGTCTGATTTCAATGTCAAATTAATTCCAACGACCACTATTGGATTTAATGGTAAAAATATATTATAATTTCACTTTAAAACCAATTAAAAATATAATCTATTCATATAAATAAATTAGAATAAAAAGTGGTTTTGAATTAAAATACAACATTTTACACTATTCATTAAAAAAATGAACTTTATCGGAAAGATACCAAAAATTTACACAAAGTAAATTTTGATAACCTGATTCTTATGAAGAGTTTTATTTGGTCCAATAGAATGTATAAGAGTGAACAAAACTATATTTAATGGCGGTTCGCCATCAAAAGGTGATAAGTGAACCTTTAGTGAAAACTAGGGAATATAAGCCTAAAATTGAATTCTTTCCGTATTTTAAGCCATTATATTTTATTGGATAAATGTAAAAACATTTAAAAACATATATAATCATATTTTAGTTATTTCTATCCATTCCTGCCAATAAAACGGCTACATGTTAACTACCATTTATAATAATATTATTTTATTATTAGAGTGCAACGTAAGATTCCCAAGAAACTCGTTTTTGCCTGTTGGGTACGCCATCGAGCATAGCGTCCCCTTTAAAGTCATATTAATATTTTATTCACAAATATGGATAAATATGAAAATTTCATATTCTTTATTTACCTAGGGTGTTACACATTGTTAGGATAATGGTTTGTTAAAACCCTTAAGACACCAAGGAGAAATTGTGAATCATGGAATAGTAGCTAAAACATGGATGGAATAGGGTTTGTATAACTTTGCGAGCCAACCGTGAAACAACTGTCTCATATAAGTGGTTGGTTCATATATTGCAAATGGTTTCCATAACCACACGATCCAACCATGAATGTATAATTTTTAGATAATAAAAAAGTTTATCTCACACGATTCTATACCTAGAACTCTATTTTTCAACAATTTAGACCCAAATAGAGTTATCTATACTCTTAAAGGTTGTAGAGACCTTCCCCTTAGATCTGGGAGTGATAGGTTGGTAATAATAGGGCATATAAGGTATGATTTCATGGTATGTCTTCATTCATGATGGTTTTCCAGATATATAGTATTATCCCCTCTTTTGTATTCATATATCTATATTACCAGGAATAGATCAATTATTGTTGATTTCAATAATGTGATATATGGCTATTTTGATGTTATCTAATGAGATCTATGGAATTTATTTGGATATTCATCCTATTTTTTATATAATTCATCTCATTCATCACACCTAACCTAGATTACGTGGTAGGTGTCTTCAATCATGACTTCTCATAATAGAAAATGATGGCGTTGTTTCAAATTATTTAAATTTCATGAAATTTATTTCAAAATTGATATGAAAATCCATGTTGTAACCATATTTACTGAAGGATTGTGAAATTTTTTAGATTTGTTGTGGAATTTTCATTGTTTTTTGGATGTTAAAATATTCATATTATAATATCAATTTGTTGGATTTGTAGGAATGGATTGTTTAAAAGGTTTTTAATAAAATAAAATTTTAATTGAATGTATTTAAATGGATTTTTTGGCATTGTTGTTTAATATAATGGTTGGTTTGTGTACATATTAATTTGGGATAAATAAGGGTATGAAAACTCCCAATCACTTCTCGGATAGATAAGGGTATGAACTCCCCCTCCCAACCAAAAATGGATCACCTAGTAAAGAATTCATGAAAGGATGACTCACCAATCATGATTATATGTAGGGCCATGGTATCATGCATGGTTTGATGTGTGGATATCTGGAATATAATGGGTTACACCAAAATGGAAATTTGAGAAGTGGTTTTAAAGATTTGTTTAGCTGTTTTCCTAGAAAACATATTTTTTATAGATTTATTTTGTATAAAATGATATAGATTGTATTAATTTTTTTATATAAATTGATTTATATATTATTTCTAAAGTGTTCTATCCTTATGGTGTGAGTAAGAAAGTCATATGGGGAAAATTTACAGACTATACATAGTTATCTTTTCATTATAACATTGGTGATTTTGCAGATATTTTTTATCAATATAGAGGTAAAGGAAAAGTATCTCATTTATTTATTGATGCCTCGTGATACATTGAGTATGTCTTTTGGGGTTGGATCTTGGAGAATGTTGGAATCTATGGATTTGGGGACCATGGTGAACTTGAGTCTTGTTGGGGTTTTCTTCTGATTTTTTTCTTATTCTTGCATGGTTTCCCCTTGGTACCCTTATATGTTTCATATTTGTAGTTGGGAGTGATTATCAGTTTTTTAAATTCGGTTGTATAAATTTTTATCACGCATCATATAGTTTTTTTTGTTATTGTATTCCTAGTTGTGGGTACTTTATTTTATAAGGGAAAATAATCCCCAAATTTTTTTAAACCCCAAGGATTTTATTTCCTACTTTTGGAATCTTTGGGATTTCACATAAGGATAGGTAAAAATTCCACCACATCTCAAGATAATGAGGAGGGGTCGGAGAATAAAAATGGTTTCATTATTAACCAGTCCATTATTAATTTTAAGATACATGGTGTCGGTTTAAGGACTTGGAGTTGATATTCATTTTGGTTTAATCCTCTAGGTGGGATGTCAGAAATGTGTAGGAGTACAGGGGAATCAAATATAGAGCCTTAAAATACCTAGATAACCTATTTTATCTCAATATTATGTTATCTAGGAGTTTGGTACATAATTATTTGGGAGAACATTATAGGAGTTGTAATATCATTATGGGTTTGTCCAATGAGAAGAGCATGAAATTTATTGATAGAAATGGATTCCCACAAAGAGTTCATATTATATTTCAATCAATGATTTATCATTTAGTGAAAAAATTTGATCATTGAAACATATTGAAAAATGTTTTCAAATATATGATTTTGAAAATTGTATGATATTGGTGCATTAGAAATGGATAAATTTTCAAAATCATGAAGGACTTTTCGAAAAGGGGTTGAGAATGGAAATTGTTAAATTTTGGCTAAGAAATGTTTTGATATATTATTTGATGGAATTTGAAATGGAAAATACTTCAATATTTTAGGGTGAAACTTGTAGTGTTTCTTTTAAAATGGAACATAGTAGGAATTTTATAAACCAAATAGAAGTGGATATTGATAATGTGGGTTCACTTGAGCTATAGTTAGACCAATGGTTTGTTCACGGTATTTTATAGGAAATTTACGTAGGGGATAGAGTGATCTAAAGGGATACACCCAAGCATGTGGATCATTCAATTATGTTCTAGAAGCAGAATCCTTCCATCATTCAGTGTGACTCAGAACCAGATAAGGAAGAGGCATTGCCGAATGTGATGAAACAAATTTCAACTTCCTAGGCACACCAGTAGAGTTTAAAATGTAAATAATATTTTTAAGGTACATGATCATACATTTCTGGGGTGGGATTTATCAGTTTAGTGTGAATTTGACCAAGTCATTTAATGGGGTGATTCTGAATAATTGTATCACAAAAAATTATATCAACATACGTTTAGAATTGCAAGAATGACGAAATTTTTCATCTTAATAATTTAGAACTTTATGTTAATAGAGTATGAAAATAAATTTTTGAATTTAGTCTTGTTTTTACCCAATGTTTCTGCTATTTCATCCTATAAGGCATGATTTTTTGAATTGGTTCTCAGGTAAGATATTTGATCCAAGATTGATGTTCATTATATAACAGTTTATATATAGATAGTCAATAGAGAGATGGTGGAAAAAAGGTCATATCATGTATTATTGGTGAGTGAAGCATGTTGATAGCTAATGTGAATAGAGGGAAACCTACTTCTGGGAAAATGGGGAATAGGGATACCAATTTCTAATGTTGTGGGATTCCTCATAACCTTACAACTGGTTCTATGATTCTTCCCTAAAAATCATATAAGAAGCCTATATTTTTTAGTGTGGTTTGTTTGACCACATGAAGAGATATTTTATGAAACCCTATAGATAATTACACAATATTATTAAGATGGGGAATCTTATGTCTTATTGTCAAAGTTCTCAAAATTTAGGTGTTCAGGACACATATAAAATTTCAAAGACATCATATTAATTGATAGGATAAGGGTAATACAATAAATTTCATCTGTAGAACTGAGCTATCCCAGGTGATTCTAGAAATACCATGACTCCACAATAAGGGGAATATAAAAATTACAATAATGAACAATGTGAAATTAGTAAGAAGTTATATGGAGATGAGCATGTTATGGTGGTTGATCAAACTCGACCATCAAAGGTTTGAGGTATGATTATTTTGAATTATACACTTATGAAAGAATTCACTAATATAAGTGAATCACAATATTTTATTTCTTATTGTGATTTTGATCTTAATGGATTAAATGTTGAGATGATGCCTTATGTTTGGAAAATTAATACGCCTCATAGTTAAAGAGAATGTTGAGACATTATGTGTAGGACATGTTTTATAAATCAATATGGTGTTGAATTGATATCGAATCTCACTGTTCTTGAAATTGATGTATATGATTTAATCCTAGGTATGGATTGGTTAACAATTTTCAAGGCTAAAATTGACATTTTTGCCTAAAGGGTAGGTTTTTTAAATGTAGGTTCAATGGTAATGTATGTAGTAGTAGTTGGAATGAACTATTACTTGTTTATAGTGTTGAAATTGGAATCAATGGAAGAGATAATGAATAGTTGTTTTCCATTGGGTTTTAATCAATTTCTAGATGTTTTTCTTTAAAATGTCTTGCGGTTTTCTCCAAAAAGAGAAGTGGAGTTTACTATTGACCTCCTCTAGAATACCAATCCTATCTCATGACTATCTTATCTTATGATTCCAAAATAATTGATGGAAATGAATGTGCAGTTGGATGATTTGTAAATAAAAGTGTGTGTTCATCATAGAACATCTCCATTAGAAGCACTAGACAAGTTTGTCAAAAAATAAGATGAAACTCTTTATTTATATTTGAATTATCATAATCTAAACCATGTTATGATAATGAATCAATATTAACATCCATTTATTTATGATATGTTCAATTAATTTACAGGATCCCAGTGGTTCTCTAAAATTTAATTGTGATCAGGATATCCCCAATTGTGGGTTCCGAAGGAGGACGATCCAAAGACTGATTTTAGGAGTAGATATATCCATTATGAGTATGTTGTTATGCATTTTCATAATAAAAATTCTCCAACAATATTTATGGAATTAATGAATAATGTATTTATAAGATATATGAATTATTTTGTCGTGGTGTATGTGGATGAAAAATTAGAGTATTCAAGGAAAAGGGTGGAGCATGAGAAACACTTGGTGACAGTCTTGGTAATCTTAAGAGATCATCATTTTTATGAAAAATTTTCAATTTGTGCATTTTTTATAAATGAAGTATGTTTCCTTAGATATGTTATCTTATAATGAGGTGTTTCATGGATATAGAGATGGTATAGGCTCTCATCTATTTTAATTTTTGAAATAATATCTTCAAGATATAGTGATTTGTTGGTCATGCTTGTTATTACCAATATTTTATTCCTTAATTTCCATCAATAGATTCATGTTCAAATGCATTGGCATGGAAGGATGTTCAATTATAATGGAACGAGTAATTTTAGAATTCTTTTCAGGATCTAATGATTTTTCTTACATGGACAACAATATTTTTTTTGGAATCAAGACATGGGTATGTGTTGTATTAGGATGCTTTAGGATCTAGTTTGAATGTCTAATAATTCAAGGAGATCATGTTTTTGCTTATGGCTCATGATAGATACCGTTTCATGAGAATAACTACCTAACATATGATTTGAATTTAGCTATCATAGTCTATGCATTGAATACATATAGTAATTACCTATTTAGTGTGAAACTTACTATATTTTTGAATAATATGTGTTTGAATAGTATATTATCTCAACGAAATCTAAACCTAGGATAATGAAGATGGGTGGAGTATGACCAATATTTGACATTGACATGATGTATACACATGGTAATAGTAATTTGATGGTAGATGCATTAAGAAGATTTTATTATGCTCAATTTGAAATAGACGATTGAGATTAGTGGTATTTGATGTCTATCATACCTGACATACACCTGGATTGTGAAGATAGAGATAATATTGATTTTTTTCTTCCATGTTTCTTTTGATCCTGATTTTTTTAGATGGTTAAAGAGGTATAAAGAACCTATTCATGTTTTTTTCCTATAAGGTGAAAAATAAATAGTTGGGACACCATCTATTGATGGAATATGTATAAAAATTTATTATAATGAATTTGAAATCGGATTTCTGTACCTATTTCATTTCACAGATAACCTCATCATGATTACCACCATTAGGGATGGGTTGTGAACCTAAAATACAATGGATGTAAATGAAATTGAAAGAAAAATTTTATTTGGTCAGTATAAAAATTATAGTGGATGAGTTTGTTTCGATATGTTTAACATGGAATCAAGTTAATGTAGAAAAATTGCGACCAACATGTAGGATTGAGTCCTTGCCTATTTCTACTTGTAAATGAGAGCAAATTATCATGGATTATGTGATAGGCCTCTCAAGAATAGTTTGGAAAAATGATTTCATATGGGTGATAGTGGATCTTAGCAAAATGTAAACCCATTTCATTCTTATTCAAAAATCTCATATTGTGGCATAATTGAATAAATCTATATATGATATGTGTTAAAGTGAAATGTAATACCTGTTTTGATATAATCAGACTGAGATCTGTTGTTTACATTTAATTTATTGAAATCCTTATAGTAATCCCTTGGGACATAGTTGACTATGTGTATAATAAATCATCCTTAGAAGGATTGAATATCTGAAAGTATAATACAATCATTGGAGGAAATGCTTCGATCATTTCAAGTGGATTTTTTCAGCTCATGGGAGGATCACATACCATTAATGAAGTTCTTATATATCAATAGATATCAAAACATGAAAGATATGGATCATTTTGAAACATTTTATAGGTGTCATTTTCATTCTCCACATTTTTTGAGCAAATAGGTGACAATTCAATGGTTGGATCGACCAATTTAAAAAAGATAATGTAAAATATTTAGTTGATGTGGAAGTTAACAGAGATATCTTAGAGACTTCAAGAATCTTATTCGGATCATCATCAACTATCATTGACATTCGAGATGAGTGATCATTTGTTCATGAGAATATCTTCAATGATTAGGCATCATTGTTTTGGAAATAAGGTCATGTTATATATTCAACACATATTCCCTTTTTACTAATATGAATGGGTGGTCAGGTAGCATATATGTTCTCTACTCCACAATGGATCAGTGTAGTGCATAATGTGTTTCTTGATTCTTAGTTGAAATGGTGGCATCCTGATCCTGGACTTGATATTTGATGGTACCACACTATCCTAGATATGGATGTATAATTTTTGTTTGTATCAGTGTAGTTTATGGATAGGTAATATAAATTATAATATTGTAAACGAATCAGTATAGTGTTGGTTTTTTGGAAAATTGGTCATATTCAGTAATTAACATGGGACTGGGAGAATGAAATTGTTGAGAAAATGTCCAAACTCTTTTGGGACTACAACAGTTTTCTATATTTTAATGATAGAAAGGGAAAATGTAGGGAGAGTTTTTATAACACCCCATGGGTTTTAATAATAAATTCAAATTCACTAAACGTTGTTTTATGTAGATATTAAAAACTATCCTTTAAACATATTATTACTTCTTCTATGTTTAGAATTTTTAAAAAATTTCATCTATAATTGTGACTAGTATGTTATTTGAAGTATAATTGAAAAAACATCATTTTTGGTCAATAGATATGAAACCTTATGAAAATTAATATGACCATAATGTATTGTAAATTGTATTATTATTTTTTTTTATTAAAGCTTTAAGATAATGACATCTTCATTAATTTTTCAAGGTGATAAAAAATGAGTTATAGTTATAAATTTGTTATTTTTTGAAACACAATTTATTTTATATAAAAACAATATTAATAATATTAAGAAATTAATTATCAAAAAATGAGTTTCATTGTGGAATTATACCCATCAAAAAATGGTTAGGGTGATTGTTTTGGATTTTTCTAAAATCATGATTTTCTTATGAATAGTGAAAGTCTGTAACATGCTGTATATTAAAATTATTAGTTAAATACACAATTTATGTCATCAAAAGTGATGTAAGCCCTCTTGGATTGAACAAATATTCCATTATTACTATTTTTGGTCACATGAATGAATACAATCCACAGTCTTGAGATAAAATATTATAATAATGACTAAAATAATTTATAACCCCTCCTATCCTCCATTATATATACCACCCTAATTCCCATCTTCATCCTACACATCTCATTCCTTGAGCCTTGCATATGTTATTCCCAGTACTCCTAAAAATACCCTTACCCACGTCAAAGACCTTCTGGTCTCCATAAAAGTCCAAAACCAAGGGCCTTAAAAAGGATCTCAAGGAGAAGAGATCAAATGGTAAAGATCATCTTTTGTTTTCTTTCTTTTATTTTTATTTACATTTATATTATTCTTCTTTCCTAAAATACCCTTATACCAGAGTAATGAATGATCCAGTATCTTACATATTCCGGATTTTATCATGTTTATGGAAGACTCGCCCTTATACTTCTTCTCATCCGCCAGTTTGTCAACAAATTAAAACACCATCTGTGATGTGTCGATTTACAGACATTGTGGACAATGTGATTTCAATTTATTTTATTTCATTCAATACTGGTCATGAAAAAATATTTATGGTCGAACCATATTATAATTTATTTATTATATATTATATAATATTCTGGAATCATTTGGTACACATGTTATTAATTTATAAAACAATATGAGTTCATTATGATAGAAGAATAACAAAATTTACATAAAAAAATATCAACAATGTTTTAATATATGAATCATCCTCATGGAAGGATTCATATTTTTAAATAGTATAATTTATCGTTCATTAAATTTTTAAATACCATACCATTCCAATTCTAGGTTTTCATTTCCAATTGACAAGAATATCTATCATGTATCGAATATGAAAATCATGTAAAGAACACACCCAAAACAATGAAGGGAACAAAATCCTAACAAATTAAAGGTAGAAATGATATAATGAAATAATCATATAAGGAATCAAAGAAATGAATATGTTTCTATATGATATTCTTCACACACATTTAACAATTATACAAGAGTTTTAAAAATATTTGATGTATTAAATACCCGAGGTAAGGGAATTCTAAACCCAATTTCTATTCATTATGTTAACATTATACTTCATCAATTTTGTTGCTTTGAGATCATTATTGTAATTAATTATTGTTTATATTATTATTTATTAGGTATATTTATAGTGTATAAATATATTTCTTTCGTTCTATTGATTCACACATCAATAATAAGTTATTTCTAACCGACTTATGTTATAAAATCATCTTTTAATCTTTTAGTTTTTCCAAATTCAAAGTGAAGGTTTTTATGAAATTATTCATGTTGTATGGTTATGTTATGTTTATTAGGAATTGTTTATGATGAAGTGTAGGACCTATATCTCCCTCCAATTAAATGGGTATCTGTATGTTAGAGGTCGGCCATCTGGTTACCCCAAGTGTAACCGTGATAGTCACACAAATTTTAAGGTAGCCACAAGGGTTAAAAATTATTAGGCAGCTGAAGCGGTTACATGGATATGTAATTAATTCCACAAGATAAATTTATGGTTATATTTATATTCTATATGTTTTTATGGAATCTCATGTTTTAAAATGTTTTTTTATATGGGGGACAAGTACATCTTTTTGAAAATGATTTCATACATTAAAAGTATTCTTAGGCTAATGTGTTATTTCGTACTTTTTATATCCCTTATTGATATTTTTGTTCTCATACAATGTTTTTAAATGATTTTGAAAGGTTATAAGTATTTGTAACATAAATATAAAATCCATGTTAAATGTTTTGAATATTCTTCAAAGAATTCAGGATTTATTTGATATGTTATATATTTTGGAAGAAATGAATACCCTTTTTGGGGATTCCAATTGGTATTAATGTGTAATGTTATGACTGTTTTATGTCCAAATTATATAACAATATAGTTTTCAATGTATCATCTTTGTTAAAGTAAGTGAGTTCTTGAATAAATTCATGATTTTGTAATGTAATAATGTCGGTTCCTTATAGTGGGTATCAAAGGATGGTTTAGATAACATTAAGGATTATGATTATGTTAACAGAATACCATAAATGATTTTCTACTTTATGTTTAATTTTAAAGGATTAATAATATCAAGATTATCATGTTGCTTCAACTAAGATATGTTTTTTCAGAATGGTTTTCTGCAGAAGAAAAAGGGTTGCTGAAGAAGAGAGGCACTGAAAGAATGATATCCTTCCTAATCTATACCTCTGATTGGTAGGGATTGGAACTGAGAAGTTTGTGATAGTAATGTATCTAATAACTCATGAAATAATTGGTTATGTCATCCATTTTGAAGAAAAACCAAAGGTACAACAAAAAAACATGACGATAGTTGAACAATTTATGGGACAACACCCTCATGTTGTCAAGGGTTCTCCAGACTAGGTTGTGGTTGAAGGATGGATTAAGGCCCTTGAAAAGATATTTATGTTGAGTCAACAAGGTTTTCCATATAATTTTTTCATTCCTTCTTGTTTTGAAAATCACAAAAACCTTATCTTTAAGGAAAATCGCATTTATAAGGGTAATCGCTTTTATAAAGAAAATTTCTTTTATATGGAAAATTTCTTTTATAAGGAAAATTATCGTTATCATACTTTCATTATCTATATCCATATATTTATTAAGTATAAGAATCGGATTCATCTCTATATTATCAGGATCGTTTAGAACTTTCATATGAAGCATTCAGTTTGAAGCTCCGAATTCTGGATGAGAACTGTGATAAAGTTCCACTCCGAATTCTGGATACGAACTGTGATAAAGTCTTACTCCGAATTCTGGATACAAACTCTTATAAAGTTATACTCCGAATTATGGATACAAACTCTGATAAAGTTCTACTCCGAATTCTAGATACGAACTCTGATAAAGTTCTACACTGAATTCTGGATACAAACTCTCATGAAGTTCGACATCGAAATCTAATGACGAATCCTCATTACGAATTCTCATTACGAATTCTGATGAAGAATTCTTATTCTGAATTCACATATTAAAAAGAGTCTGATCATCTTGGATTTATACACTCCTAATTTATTTAGACTCTGAATATTATTTTTTTTACACTCCGAACCTTCACTCTGAGCTTTTGAGTTAGACTTAAAATGATGTCGTACATTTTGTTACAATTATTTTGTTATAAACGATGTCATCTATTCTATTATAAACTAACCATTGGTTATGTTACACATGTACAGGTCCCTCCAATTTTTAAGGGAAATATGATCGTTGGAAAGGAGGCCGACCGAGCCTATAATTAGGAGCTCATTTGAATGAGCTCATGACGACAATGAAGTTGGATCGATCTAATGACCACACGCTGCTAAGGTGATTTCTAGGGAGAGAAAGCTTCTCATGATTTGTGCGTATGAACCACTCGTTCAGTTTTTGCTTCGTGTGACTCCGAATGTTGGTGATTACATTCGAGGACTTCCGGGGATAGGAAGACAGAGGTGCGAACTACCATGAAGTTCGAGGGCTTCCTTACTGAGGAAGACTGAGGTTCCAACTACCTTGATGTTGAGGGCTTGCGGGGATAGCAAGACAGAGATTCTGATATTTTTATCTAGGGATTACCCTGGTGTGGGTAAGACAGACTTGCTTGAATGTATAAATCAAGAGACCTTTATCCAAGGTTGTTGGATACCCATCTCTTCGGGTTAAAAGACTTATATCTTGTTACTTGTAGTTTTACTACTTGTTTGTTTCCGCTGCATATTGTATTGTAAGGAAAGTATAACTTTCTTATACTACCTTACTTGTACTATGATAAATTTATATTATATACGCTTTAATGTATAATCTCATATTGTAATCTTTAGTTATGTTTCAATTTCCAGATCCATATTTCCGGAACCTACTTTTGGAATCACTTTCCAGTTTTAAGCAAGTACATAGAACTTGAAGTTTATAACTTCTTTCCTTAATCCGATTATTCAATTGGTGTCAGAGGTGTTGTGAATTTTCTTAGTTTAACTTTGTTAAACTTATCTCTTTCCTTTATTAAAGGAAATTTTTAATGTATACAATTCACCCCCTCTTGTATAGTGAGCATCTACATCATTATTTCGATCATATAATTGGTATCAGAGAAGGTATCTGAAATACTTATACTCACATATATGTTTTTCTTTTTCATTTTCCTTTATTCTTCTTACTTGCATTGAAATTACTTTTTCATTCCGAACATTGTCATTCTGAACATTTTCAATACGAACATTGTCATTCAGAACTTTGTAATTATGAATTTTTTTTCTACTAACAAGTTTGTGTGACGAAGGTTATTTTAAGTATGGTAGGAGTCAATGTTTGTTCCATTGATAATCTAAATCCAACAAAACCACCAATCTTTGATGTTAATGACTTTGAGTACCGGATAGATCGAATGAAGACTTTTTTTATCAATACTGGAGTGGAAAACATTGTTATGCTTACCGGAGATTATAAAATTCATGATAAGGAATTTAAAACTTTCACTAACCAGGAAAAGAAATAGTATCAGCTCAATTATAAGGTACGCAATAGCTTACTTTTTTCAATGACTAGAAATATATATTTCCAAATTTCTTCTTGTGAAGTAGCTAATTTTATCTCGAAGAAGTTAGAGGTCACACACATTGGAACTTCTAAAGTGATGGATATTAGGAGAGCTATGCATAGAGCTGAATACCATGGATTCAATTTTCCTTATGGTGAACCTATCTGCAAAGTTCAACAGAGATTTATGACTATAGTCAACAGTTTACAGTCTATGGGAGAGAAAGGGTTATATGATGAAGCCCTTGTGGATAAGATAATTTATATTATGCCCAATGAGTGGGAATCAAAGAGAACTGATATTGATGAGAACAGAAAGGTCAATCAAATTTCTCTTGATGAGTTATTTGGAACTCTTCTCCAACATGAAACCAGAATGAAGAGAGATACTGACAACATCAAAAAGAAAAATGGAAACCGTACTGTTGATTTTACAACAACATAAAATCAAATGAAAGCTATGACTCCTGAGAGAGTAACCAGATCCAAGTCTAATAAAGTTATTTTCCAATCCGAATCTAGTGAGAGTGAAGTCTCTGACAATGAGTTAGAAAATCTTGCTCGAAGGATGAACAAGATAGCTGGCCAAACAAGTTTCCAATCCAAGTATAAGAAAAAGGAAATGAAATATATAAAAGATGGGGTAGCCACATGTTATGAATGCAGGAAATCTGGACATATTAGACCATATTGTCCTCTACTCAAAAAGAAAGAAAGGAAAGAAAGGCATTCAGACAGGAACAAATAGAAGTAATATAAAGCCAGAGCTAAAAAGGTTCTGATATCTAGTGATACCTGGAGTGCCAGTGGTGGTGACTCTTCAGATGAATCTTCTAATTATGACTCTTCAGGAAAGAAGAATCTTAGTCTAATAGCCAGACTACTTATTAATAATCATTGTTTTATGGCTAAGGTATGAAATGCTGAATCATTGACCAATGTTTCCTTAAATTCTAATGATAAAGAGTATTATAACTCTATTGATGAAGAATCCTCTTCTGATGAATACAATACATTACCTACATTTGAAGAAATTTCTAGGTTTGTTGAACTTCATGAAATTGAGAATTCCAAACTCAATAAAAAACATGATAAGGAAAACTCAAGGAATAATATTCTAACGAAAGAAATATCAGATCTTTCTAAAGATCTTGATAGAAAAAATGATGATTTTTAAAGTATTTCATAAAATCTTGAGGATGTAAGTTCTGAGAAGAACAAACTTTCTAAAGTTTTAGAAAAAAGTAATTTCTAAGAAAAATGTTTTTGAGCCTAGATCTAGTTCTAAATCTAACGATTTTGAAGATAAAAACTTGGTTATAAAACTCAAGTCCGAAATTTTTTCCTTAAAGAAGTTTTTATCAAACTTTAACCATGGTAAGGAAAATTTTGATAAAATGTATTCCCAAATATGACCATTAAGAAATAAATATGAATTCGGTTATATCCATGCAAAACCAATTTTCAGTAACAATTATTTTGTTCTTCAAAGTGCCCCATTTTGTATCAAGTTTCAATGTGGTGGTCACAGGGAAAAGAATTGTTCTTTAAACAAAACCCAATCTCAAGGATTTCACAAAGCTTATTTCTCTAAGAAGATGTGGGTTCCTAAAAATTTTTTGTCTGGAAATCTCGGATCCCAACAAGTTTGGATTCCAAAAGTCTAATTGTCTTCTTGATTTCATGAAAATAAAGAGAGTACCAACAGAAACACATGGTACATGGATAGTGGATGTTCCCGACACATGACTGGTAACAAAATCTATTTTGAAAACATTATCAAAACTAAAGGAGGATAGGTAAATTTCGGAGATAATTCTAAGGGAGAAATTGTTGGTATTGGTAATATTGTTCTTCTAGGTAATACTTTGATTTCAAATGTTCTTTTTGTTAAGGGTCTTAAGAATAACCTCATTAGTATAAGTCAGTTATGTGATGAAGTTTCCCTTGTGAATTTTAGGAATGATAAGTTCTTAGTTCACATTTCCAAGGAAGAATTTATTCTCTTAGCCAATAGGCAAGAGAATGTTTACACTTTGAACCTAGAAGACCTCGTAAGTCAAGATTTACCTTGCCTAAGTGCAATGGACGATCTTTCCTGGTTATGGAATAGAAGACTAGGTCACTGTAACCTTAGAAACTTATGTAAAATCTCTAAGAAGAAACTGGTTAAGGATCTACCAGATCATAGATTTGATTCTTCTAAAGTTTGTGATCCTTGAAAATATGTAAAGCAACATAAATCTAGTTTTAAATCAATCGGTGAAGTATCAACAACTGATGCATTACAGTTAGTGCACATGGATCATTTTTCTCCAACACAAACTAGAAGTATTGGAGGCAAATACTATGTGTTTGTTCTTGTTGATGATTACACTAGATTTACTTGGTTTTATTTTCTAGTAAAGAAGTCTGAAGCTTTTTCTTATTTCAAAATTTTTAGAGCTCATGTTAAAAATGAGAAAAACATTCCATTGAAAACTATTCATAGTGATCATGGAGAAGAATTTCAAAATTCTGATTATGAATCTTTTTGTAGTAGAAATGGTATTACTCAAAACTTTTCAGCACCTACAAATCCTCAACAGAATGGTGTAGTTGAAAGAAGAAATAGAATTCTTCAAGAGATAACTAGAACCATGTTGAGTGAATATTCTATTTCTAGACATTTCTGGGCTAAAGCTCTTTGTACTGCTTGTTAGTTTATAAATCGAATTTTGATAAGACCTTTTCTTAATAAAACACCTTATGAATTATAGAATGGTAGAAAACCAAGACTTTCCTAATTCAATGTTTTTGGTTGCAAAGTGTTCATTCTGAATACTAAATAAAACATACATAAATTCACACCAAAATCCGATGAAGGAATTTTCTTAGGTTATTCCACAACTTCTAAGGCATATAGAGTTTTCAATAAAAATACTTGTACTGTTGAAGAAATAGTACATGTAAAATTTGAGGAGTCGGGTCCTTTTGTTTCTAAACCATCCCAATCATCATCCTTGGATGTGTTTTCAAAAACTGATTTTCAACCTTTGATAGAAGATCCTGCTGATAAGTAAAATGTTCAAGATGATACTTCTGAAACATTTACCCCAGAAGACTTTCTACCCTATGTTGATGAACAGGTTTTTCAAAACCCAAATCAATTGTTATTTAAGAATCATCCGAATGATAGTATCATTGGTGATGTAAATCAACATGTAATAACTAGAAGTTCTTTACGAAATGAAATAGAACATCTAGCATTTTGTTCCCAATTAGAACGAAAAGGCACTGATGATGCTTTAGGTGATGATGATTGGATTAAAGCTATGCAGGATGAACTAAATGAATTTGAAAAGAACAAAGTCTGGATCTTGGTTGAAAGACCTAAGGAAACTTCTATTATTGGACTAAAATGGGTCTTCAGAAAAAAAATGTGATGAAAATGGAGTCATAGTAAGAAATAAATCTATACTTGTTGCTAAAGACTATAATCAGCAAGAGGGAATAGACTATGAAGAAACCTATGCTCCAATATCTAGACTTGAATCTATTTGTATTCTACTCTCATTTGCAGCATTCTTTAATTTCAAACTTTTTCAAAAGGATGTGAAATGTGCATTTCTTAACGATTATGTCCAAGAGGATGTTTTTTTTGAACAACCTCCCAGATTTTAAGATAAAAAACATCATGATCATGTTTTTAGAATTACCAAAGCTCTGTATGGTCTTAAACAAGCCCCATGAGCATGGTATGATAGACTCACTGGATTTTTGCTTCAAAATAACTATGTTAAAGGAAATGAAGATCCAACCATTTTTATAAAGAAAGATAAGAAAAATGTTTTGATTGTTCAAATTTATGTTGATGAAATCATATTTGGTTCAACTCAGCATTCTTTAACCGACTCTTTTGTAATTCTAATGAAATCTGAGTTTGAAAAGTGTAAGATGGGTGAGTTAACTTTTCTCCTTGGTTTTCAAATTTCTCAAAAACCAGAAGGAACCTACATATCTATACATAAGTATATTAAATATATTCTCAAAATGTATGGTTATGACAACACTAAGAGTATAAGTACTATCATTGGTACCGCAAACTCTTTAGATGTTGATGAAGCTGGGAAACCAGTAGATAAAACTTCTTTTAGAGGTATGATAGGATGTTTAATTTACATAACATCTAGTCGACCAGACATAATGTTCTCAGTATGCTTATGTGGAATATATCAATCCAATCCTATGTAATCTCACTTAAAGGTAGTAAAAATAATTTTTCACTACCTTAAGGGAACCATGGATCTAGGATTATTTTATACATCTGGAAATGATTTTGTTCTAAAATGATTTTCTGATGCTGACTTCGGTGGATGTATAATGGATATAAAAAGTACATCTGGAAATTGTCATTTCTTAGTAGATTCACTAGTTTCTTGGTCTTGCAAGAAGAGACATTCTGTAGCACTATCCACTGCTGAACCCGAATATGTAGCAGCTGGAAGTTGTTGTGCTCAAGTGTTGTAGATGCAACACACACTCACAGACTATGGCTTGAGTTTTACTAAAACTAAAATTTTGTGTGATAACACAAGTGCCATTTCCCTAAGTAAGAACCTTGTACATCACTCTCATGCAAAACACATAGATATTAGGCATCACTTTCTTAGGGATCACACACAAAAAGGAGATATTATTCTTTAGTTTATCGGAAATCAAGATCAACATGCTAATATTTTCACAAAATATTTTCCTTCTGATAGATATGAATACATTAAACAGAAGTTATGAATGATAACCGTAAGTTAATCTTTCTTAATTAACTTTCTGTTGAAAAAGCCTTAATACCGTAATAAACTCCTTTTCATAGGGGGAGTACATTTGACTGTTAGAGTAACTAAATTTTTTTAAGGTAGTTTTCAAACATTTCAGAACTAACATATCCGGAATGGAAATTTCCAGAACTAAAATTTTCCCGAATGGATATTTTCATATAGAAAACTTTTGGAATGGAAATTTTTGTATTGAAAACATCCGGAATGGAAAATTTCGTACTGGTGTTTCCGTAACAAGATTTTCATACCAAGACTTTCATAATGAGATTTTCATATTAAAACTTTTGTAATGAAATTTTCATTCTGAAAATCTTGTAATTTATTTATTTTTTTCATTTATTTTTTAATATTGAGTTTTGCGAACTTTGTCTTTTCATAGTAATGATTTTTTTGAAGTCAATTTTTTCTCTTCAAGAAAAATATTACCCATTATGAATAATCCTCCTAAGTCAATCTGAAAGGTATGATTTCCTTACTCATGTTTTCGTAATCATACTCTACCAGATGATATTTTCTTATATTTTGTTTTTTGATTATAGTTTTCTTAAATCTTTGTTTTAATAAAAACCTCAAAAGATCAGATTCAAGTTTTCTTGAGAAGTTGTTTTCAACCGTAATATCTGATTTAAGCTTTTTACTACCGTTAGATCAACCCAGGAAGATGAACCATTATATCGTTGCCAATATAAAGGGGACCCCAAATGGTTTTCCCACATCAGTTTTTCAAGATCCAGCATCCCGAAGCTCTGCCTCTCTGTTATAAGGTCGTTCCAATCTTCAGAAATATTCATTCCAAACTTCTCAGAAGTCTTCAGATCTGAATTTCTGTTGAAGCAGCTTCTCAAGACACGTCTTCCTCTAAGTTGATTTCCAAGTGGTTAGTATATAGAGAAAGGTCGGTTCATCCTGATTTCTTCAACAAGTACGATTCTCTTATATCCAAGAATATAAATCTTAACAAATGGGAAGATGTTGCTGTGTCTAAGCCTAGAAATCAAGATGAAGTATATTCAGAGTTGCTTTTTGAGTTCTATGAGACAGTTTCCTTCTTTAAGGAAGATGGTAGGGGGAAATGTTCTTTCATGTCTTATGGAAAGACTTATAATATTTCTTATGTTAAGGAAGCTAGCATGGTAGGGCTGACCTATAAAGGAGAATCCATGTTCATCTCTCATGTTTTAACAGATTCAAAAGGAAGCTTCAACAAGGAAAAGGCTTTGGAAACTCTCGGACTGGTAGATGACAAGGCTCCAAAGATTACTACTCTGTCTACAAATTTTCAGATTCTAGAATTATGCGTACAAGGCTTTATCATACCGTGAAAGGGTGAAAAAGATAGTTTGAAGAAGAGCGAGGTCTATATTCTAGATTTTCTGATAAATCTAAGGAAGTATAATCTAATGAAACACATTCTTATTACCATTGAGAATGTTAAGAAAGGGTATCTGAGAGCTCAGATCATTATGTATCCATTAATTATCTCGAAGTTAATAGTTCGGTGCCTTGAGTCTTTCATGGAGGCTTTCAAGTCTAAGCCATGATTCTGCAAATTTATGATGGTAAGTGATGGTACCCTCAAAAGGATGGATGTTGCCTTCGACAAGAAGACTGGTGAGTTCTTTGACTTACCAGTTCAAGAAGAAGTAGTTCCGAATGTTGCTGAACCAGAATCTTCTAAGACAGTAAAGAAGATAAAGTTGAACGAAGATGAAGTTGAAGGAGGGAATCCCAAATCTATGGAAGTTTATTCCGCACCTCCAAAACTAATGAAGAAAAAAGCTTATCCTAATGAGGTAGTTACTAAGTGGAGGGAAATCAAAGAGAAGAGAGTGCAAGGGGTGCCTCAGTTTGGCTTGGATCCTGTGGAGGCTAAGGCCTTGAAGGAAAAATAAGCATATGAATTAGAAAAACAAATGAAATAAAAGATGATTAAGAAGAATACTTCTGAAGCTGAGGTAGCTCAGACATTGTTAAAGTTTAATGAGATGGTTTCCGAAAACATTCCGGTTCTGAGATCTTTTTCTTTGGAATCTCTACCAAAGACTCCATTAAAAAACTATGTCACTCTGGAAGAGGCAGTTGATAAGCCTGTTGAGGAAGTAGAGAAAATTGAGCAAGTGGAAGAGGAAGAAGCATTTGCTGAAGGTAGTGGTGAGACCGGAGATATTTTGAAGAAAGTAGACGATTATAAGGGGACACCTTCGGAACATTTGTCGCTCCGAACTTCAGAGGCTGAGTCCTATAACATTGTCACTCCAGGAATGGAAGATGAGAAAGGAGAAAAAGAAGTAGCTTATCATGCAGAGGAAGAACAAATTTTACATGATATTGCTCAAATGAAGAATGTAGAGGATGGTTCTCAAAAAGTTATTGATGATGAAGACAATGTTGTTCAACTATCTGATAGTGAAATGAAATCTCCAGAACGGGAATCCATTCCGAAAAAAGATAAGGGAAAGAAACTAGTTGTTAATACCCTGAGCGCAGTGCCTGTAAACATAAGGGAAGATGGTAGTTCTTCAAAGAGAAAGGTTGAGCAAATTAAAGAAGAAAATTCTCCAAGAAAACCCTTGGATTCGGAATCATCTTCGTTGGGGAATGACTTTGTTGTCCAGTCATTAATGAATTTGGTGGGTTCCATTATGACCTTTTCATGTATTGATTCAAGATGCTAGATGCTTCAACATACATTGAATCAGAAAACAGTCTCTGTATCCATGGTTATGGATAAATGTGTAGAGATGGAAGCTCAGTTAAAAACTTTTTTTATCAGCTACGAATCCCACAAAAGGCCTTGTAAGAGAATGACTAGTTGGTCGAGGAGAACTGTAGAAGATATGAGTATTTTTGAGGAAATACAAGATAATGTTAAGGATGATTTTTATACAGAAGACAGGAAGCTAAATTAAGTTACTTCTTCCTCTGAAGAAAAGTTGACAGCTGAGAAGAATTCCCGGATTCATGAAGACAAAGATCTGAATGGGAAGCTAAATTATGTTGCTCAAAACTTGAGGTTTGAAAGAGATCATCTGATTGAGTTTGAAGAGATGATGTTAAAGCAAGAAAAAATCTTGAAGGCTTAGGAAGAAAAGCATAAATCCCAGGAAGAACAGATTGAAGCTCAATGTACAAGAATAGTTGTGTTAGAGAAGCAAGCCAAGGAAGAACATAAAGACTTGAAGAAGATAAAGACTATTCATAAGGGTCTTATGTCAAAGGAAAAAGATCCAAAATAGAAAAATCCAATCTTTTGTTGTATCTTAGCTTTCCCTATTTATGAACTTTCAAACTTAATGAAAATTTTTCTTGCTCATCTCTTTTTTTTGTTACTAATTTTCAGGTACTTTATTATATTTTCCATTCCCTCGAGTTCATTTTGAAAATCACAAAGGGGGAGAAGGAAAAAGAACCCTAACAAAGGGTGATAAATAAAAAGAACTCTAATAGAGTTTATCTATGGGAGATTTTTTCATTAAAAAAGACATTCTTATTCTTAATGAAATATCATTCCAGAAATCTAGAATATGATCATTAGAGTTTCAAATCCTAAGGGGGAGTTAGTCGTATTCATCAACATCCATAAGCAAAGGGAGATAATCCATAATGTTTTCTTTCTTCTTAGACTTTATTTTTCTTAAGGATGTTTGTTCTTTCTAAAAAGGGAGAGATTGTTGAGTCAATAAGGTTTTCCTTATGACTTTTCCATTCCTTCTTGTTTTGAAAATCACAATCACCTTATCTTTAAGGAAAATCGCTTTAATAAAGAAAATCACATTTATAAGGAAAATTGCTTTTATAAAGAAAATCACTTTTATAAGAAAAATTATCCTTATCATATTTTCATTATCTATATCCATATATATCTTAAGTATAAAAATCGGATTCATCTCTATATTCTCGGGATCATTTAAAACATTGATATGAAGCATTCTATTTTAAGCTGTGAATTATGGATGAGAAATATGATAAAGTTCCACTCCAAATTATGGATATGAACTGTGATAATGTTCTACTCTGAATTCTAGATACGAACTCTAAAGTTCTACTCCGAATTCTAGATACGAACTCTGATAAAGTTTTACTCCGAATTCTGGATACGAACTCTGATAAAGTTCTACACGGAATTTTTGGATATGAACTCTCATGAAGTTCGACATCGAAATCTAATGATGAATACTGATTACAAATTCTCATTATGAATTCTGATGATTAATTCTCATTCCGAATTCACCTATTAAACAGAATCTGATCATCTTGTCTTTATACACTCCGAATTTATTTAGACTCCAAATATTATTTTTGTTTACACTCCGAACCTTCACTCTGAACGTTTGAATTAGAATTAAAATGATTTCGTATATTCTGCTACACTTGTTTTGTTATAAAATGATGTCATCTATTCTGTTATAAACTAACCGTTGGTTAAGTTACATGTGTACAGGTCCCTCTGATTTTTAAGGGAAATATGACCATTGGAAAGGAGGCCGACCGAGCCTATAAATAGGAGCTCATTTGAAAGAGCTCATAACGACAATGAAGTTGGATAGATCTAGAGGCCACATGATGCTAAGGTGATTTCTAGAGAGAGAAATATTTTCATGCTTTTTGCGTACTGAACCACTCATTCAGTTTTTCCTTCTTGTGACTCCGAATGTTGGTGATTACATTCAAGGACGTAGGGGATAGGAAGACAGAGGTGCCGACTACCTTGAAGTTCAATGGATTCCTTGTTGAGGAAGACAGAGGTTCAAATACCTTGAAGTTGAGGGCTTGCGGGGATAACAAGACAGAGATTCCGATCTTCGTATCGAGGGATTACCCAGGTGTGGGTAAGATAGACTTTCCTTAAAGTATAAATCAAGAGACCTTTATCCATTGTTGTTGGATACCATTCTCTTAGGGTTAAAATACTTATACCTTATTACTTGTAGTTTTACTACTTGTTTGTTTCCACTGCATATTGTATTGTAAGGAAAGTATAACTTTCTTATACTCCCTTACTTGTACACTGATAAATTTAGACTCTATATGCTATAAGGTAGAATCTCATATTGTAATCTTTAGTTATGTTTCAATTTCCAGATCCATATTTCTGGAACCTACATTCGGAATCTCTTTCCAGTTTTAAGCATGTACATAGAACATGAAGTTTATAACTTCATTCCTTATTCTGGTTTTTCAATTGGTGTTAGAGGTGTTGTGAATTTTTTTAGTTTAACATTGTTAAACTTAGCTCTTTCTTTTGATAAAGGAAATTTTTAAAGTATACAATTCACCCCCCCCCCTCTTGTATAGTGAGCATCTACATCATTATTTCGATCCTACAATTTGATGTTATTGGCTATTCAGATAATCAAAATGTAATTCATGCCAATTATTATTTTGAATTTGAATCTGATTAGTGGTGGTCAATGGTCAAGAATATAAGGGATATAGAGGATATTGATTCATTATAGTGAGATGAATTTAAATGTATTTTCCATGAGTTTTTTACAAAGTATGTTCAATATATGATGGAGAAGAATTTCCTTTAATTGAATCAAAATGAGGAATATTCATTTATCATGTATGAAGTGAACAACACCCGGCTTGTGAGGTATTCTCCATATCTTTTTCAAGATTATGATATAAAAATAAACATCTTTTAACCAGGATTTATGTCGAGGTATCAAAGAGAATTGGCCTCCTATTAATTCAAAAGTTATGGGAAACTAGTCTGATGAGCTGAGAGGGTAGAGATGGAGTTTTCTAATGATCACATTCACTTTCACAAAAATGATAGGAATATGTCAATATGGAATGATATGAGTTATAATCAACCAATGAAATCTGATTGTATAAAATTCCTTTTTACAGTTTGTGAAAACTCTGGAAAATAGAACCCTAGGGAATGCCTTACCAAAATTCGGAAGTGTTTTCTATGTGGAATATTTAGACATATGGCCTGTGATTGTAATGATAATGATCCTAAAAAAATCTTGATAAGCAAACTGTAATTTTTTTAATATGTAGGGAGATGGGTCATTATGAAAATTCCTTCACAATGAGATATCTGAATAATGGAGAGAAGCCATACTATAAGCAGAAAGGTATAGTGAGATCCTTTGAGAGTATGTCAGTAGATGTCAGGACATCCAATGAAATTGTATCAGGTACCTATTTTTTAAATATTTTTTGAAAGATTTGTTTTATACCAGGTCTACACATTCTTTTATTTATTAGTAATTTTCTGGTAAATTCGAAATATCACCACAAAAAATGAAATCAGAACATATTTTTAGAACACCTTGGAGAAATAAGATGTAAAAAATGAATAATAATAGTCATTATATTATGGTCTATGGAAAGAACATACCTTCAATCCTTTCTTATTTTCCCTTTGTGGAGTTTGAGGTCATTCTGGTAATGGATTGGATTTCTGTTTATGATGCTAAGATTGACTGTAGAGATATAGATGTTGTTTTTCAGAAAAAGTTTCAGTTTGTATAAAAGAAAAAACCCATAAAATTAAAAAATATCAGGAAGCTAAGAAACACTTTAAATTGGAAATGAAATTAATCTTTTTCATATTTTAGTAAACCAGGGAACTGTTCAGATTAATGATATTTTGTGGTAAATGAATACCTTGAAATTTCTCCAAATGAGTTACCCAGTGTCCTACCTGATCGGGAAGTCATATTCATAATTGACTTTGTTCTTGATTCTAATCCATTTCGAAAACCCCCATATCGAAAGTATATAATGGAACTTATTGAATTGAAAAATTAGTTGTAGGAGTTTCTTGATAAAGGATTCATTCAACATTGAACATCACTATGGGGTGCACCTATTTTGTTAATTAAAAATAAAGGTGGTTCCATGAGAATTCTCAATGATTCTAGAGCCTTTAATAACCTAACTATTATATACAAGTATCCTTAAAATTACATTGATGAATTTTTTGATCAGATCTAGGGAGATCTGTACTTTTCCAAAATTGACTTGAGATCCGGATACAATCAGCTGAAGCTGAAGGTGGATGACATCTAAAAAAAATTCATACTGGATATAGGAATTGTGAATTTTTTGTTATGCCATTTGGGATAACTAATGCACCTGTTATACTCATAGATCTAATGAATATAATATTTCATGATATCATTGATATGTTTTTGGTTGTATTTATTGATTCCATTATGGTATTCTATACAAATAATGATGACCATGAAAAACACTTAAGGGTTGTTTCGAAAATCATAAAACGAAATTAACTGTATGGAAAATCGTCATGTGAGATTTTTGGTTGCAACAGATTTGTTTTCATGGGAAAATTGTAAATGGGGATGGAATAACATTTTTTATTTCCAAAAAAAATTGTTGTTGTTGAATGGCCTAGATATACAAATGATACATAGATTCATTGTTTTATTGGATTATCAGGTTATTATTGATGGTTTTTCGAAAACATTTCATGGTTATCTATAACTATAGATAAGTTTATGAAAAATGGGTTAAATTTATTCGGTCAAATGAATGTGACATTTTTCAGGAATTGAAGATGATACTGGTGAAATATCTAATTTAGGACTACCCTTCTCGAAATAGTGAGTTTGTTATGTACATTTATTCTTAATTGAAGGGACATGGTTGTTTTTTGATGCAAAATGATTAGTTAATTGCTTATTCTTCAAGACAACTAAAACCTAATGAGTTAAATTATCCCACACATGTTTTGGAATTAGCAGCTATGTTTTTATTTTAGAAAATTTGGAGGAATCATTTATATAAATACAAATGTCAAATATATACAAACCATAAAACAATGAAGTATATATTCAATCATAATGAATTAATCATGGGGTAGAGACGGTGTCTGGAACAGATAATGGATTATGATTACACAATCAATTACTATCCAAGAAAAGAAAACAATGTAGTGTATTCCATGAGTCGAAAACATCATGCATCATTAACCATGTTATGTTTGGAACATGATCCCTTGATTAATGATTTTATAAATTTTGGATTAGATGTTTTTTGTGTTGGAAATAAATCTACTTTGTTTCATTTTTCTGTGCAGTCATCATTATCACATAGAAATAATCAAGCCCAGAACTAAGATCGTGATCTCTAGAAAAAGGTTTATTTGGTTAAAATGGGTATGTTTTGGGAATTTTACCTTGATAAAGATGGTGTCTTAAGATTTGGTAAAATGTTATGTGTGCCTTCTAATTCCCTGTTGAAGAATGATTTATTTTGTGAAGCTCATAATTCTCTATTATATGTTCATACTGGTAGTACTACTACATATGATGTCCTTCGTGAGTATTTCTTGTGGGATGGATAAAAAAGGGATGTTGCTGATTTTACCATGAAATGTTTATCATGTAAATAGTTTATAGAAATGTGCCAATTAACAAAGGGGATGCTTCATCTACTGCCATTACAAGAGTGAAAATGGGAGAATATATCCATGGACATTGTGGTGGAAAGAATGAATACATCTTGAGGTAACAATGTGATTTGGGTTATTTTTTATCATCGGAAAAAATCGTCACAATTTATTTCAATTCGAGATAAAATGTATTTTGATCATCTTTCTCAATCATACCTCAATAATATTTTCAGGTTACATGGTGTTCTGCTTTCCATTGTATCTAAGTGGGATCATAGGTTTACTTCTAACTATTGGAATGGCATTAAAAATTCATTGGGAACAAAATTAAATATTTGTATAGTTATTCATCCACAATCAGTTGGGAAGTAAGAATGAATGATTCATACATTGAAGGATATGTTTCAAACATGTTCAATGAACTACCAAGGATTTTGGGATCAATATCTATCTTTAGATGTGTTTTATTATAATAATTGACATCACACTAGTATACAAATAGATCCTTATAAGGAATTGTATGGGAATCACTGTCGAACTCTTTATTTTCGGGATGAATTCAGACAATGTAAGTTGATGGGACTTGAGTTATTAAAGGAAGTGGCTGAGAAAGTGAAGATGATCCAGCATCATATGAGGACAAATCAGATCAGGAATAAAAGTTACACAGAAAAATGGAGAAAAGACATTTCATTTGAGGTTGGTGATAATTTTTTTATTAGAGTCCCACCATAGAAAAGTGTTATGTGTTTTGGTAATAAAGGAAACATAAGTCTATATTTCATTGGACCATATGAAATCCTGGTGAATGTTAGACCAGGTAACAACTGATAAGCTTATCCTTGGAGTTTATATCAAGTACATAATGTTTTTCATGTTTCAATGTTGTGGACGTATGTGCCAGATTCATCATATGTTTGGATCCCAGAAGTTATTTAGCTGGAAAACAACCATTCATATGAAGAGAAACCAGTTCATATTATTGAATGATGAAAACAAGTGTTTCAGAATAAGGTAATCCACAGGTAATGGTTTGGTGGAGAAACCACATGGTTAAAGGAGAAACATGGGAATCTAAAAATGATATTTGGGATTGCTACCCTCAGTTTCATAATAAGTAAATAAAATTGCGAGGATGCAATTTCCAAAATATTTGGAAATGTAACACCCCAAGGTTTATAATAAAAAATTGAAATGAATGAAACTTTGTTTTATTTATATATTTATAACTAGCCTTTAAAAATATTTTTTCCAATTCTATTATTTTAATTTTGAAAAACTGGAATATTTAACAGTAAACTCTCATTTATTTGGAGTATAAATGAAATAACGTTATTCTTTTTAATAGTAATATAACCTAATAAATAGTAAAATGAATAGTAATATGACCCTCATGAATAGTAAATTATATTATTATTTTATTTTTCTTATAGATTATTGATAATGAAATCTTTATTAATGTTTCAATGTGATATAAAATGAGTAATAGTTTTAAAATTGTTAATTTCTGAATAAAGTATTATATTTATTTTTAAATTATTTTAATAATATTTAGAAAATTATTTTCAATAAATGGAGTTAATATTTGAAGTATAGACATAATAAAATTGTTAGATTTTTTTTGGATTTTTCTGAAATTATTGAACTTTTAAGGAATAGTCAAATATGGTAAAATATGGTATATTCAAATTATCTATCAAATACACTATTCATGAAATCATAAGTGCTGCAAGGCCAATTGGTTTTAACTCGTATGCCATAAATACTATTTGGGGTAACATTAAGGAATACTATTCATATAATTTAGAAAAAAATATTATAATAATGATTAAAATAATGTAAACTTCCTCCTCTCCTCCACTATAAATACCACCCTCATTCCCCCTTTTCTCCCACACCTCTCAAGACACGATCCATTCCTCTGTTCTACCCAATACTACTCCCAAGACCATTCCCCGTGTCCAAGACCTACTTGTATCACCAAAATAAAAAACAAAAGGGCCATAAAATGATCCTAAAGAGAAGAGATCAAGAGTTTAACATCCTCTTTTGTTTTCTTTCTTTTCTTTTTCATTTTCATTTTTATTCTTCATTTTTCCTCTCCTACCCTTATCCAAGAGTAATGAATGATATGGTAACATAAATATTATTGGACTTATTCATTTTTATAGAATTCTGATCATTATACTTCTTCTTCTATCCCAAATATTCAAGATATTAAAACATTATTTGTGATGTATCGATTTACCAACATCATGGATGATGTTATTTCAATTTATTTTACAACCTTAAAGATGGTCATGAAACCATTTTTATGGTTGAATCAGATTATAATTTATTTATTATATCTTATATAGGATTCTCGAATCATTTTCTACCTAGGTCATTAAAGTAATAAACAAAATGAGTTTATTACAATTAGAGAATCGACAAAATGACTTAAACAAATAACAATAATGTTTTACCTTATGAATCATCCTCATGTTTGGATTTAAAATGATAAATGGTATAAATTATGGTTCTAGAATTTTTTAAATACAATTCCATTCTAATTATGGTGTTTCACTTCAAATCGACAAGAATATCCATCATGAACTGATCAGGGAAATCATGTAAAGAACACACCCAAAACAATAGAAGAAACAAAATACTAACAATTAAATGGAGAAATGATGTATTGAAATGATCATATATGTTATTATAAACTTGATTATGATTCTATAAGATTTAAATAAAACTATTTTAACAATTATACAGGAGGTTTAATCAAGATTCAATTAAGAAAAACCCAATCTAAGGGAATTCTTAACCCAATTTCTATTCTCTGGGTTTACATTCTACTTCATTAATTGTGTTGTTTTAAGATCATTTTTGTGTTCATTTTTTTATATTAGGTTTTTTATATATAGTATATACATATATTCATTTTTTTCTATTGATTCTCATATCAATTATATGTTATTTGTAAGTGACTCTTCTTAGAAAATCCCTTTTTAAAATTTTAGTTTCCCAAAATTAAAACAAAATGTTTTTATGAAAATATTGATGTTTCATTATTATATTTTGGTAATTTGGAATTTCTTATGATGATTTTTGGGACCTATATCTACCTTATATTCATTGGTTATATGCATGTTAGAGGTTGGATGTATGGTAACTCCAAGTGTAACTATGATGCTTACACAAATTGTAAGGTAGCCTTGATGGTTAAAAATTAAAAGGTTGTTTAGAGGGATACAATGTTATTTATGTAATTCCACAATATTTATTTATGGTTATATTTGTATTCTATATTATTGGTGTTAATATCATGGAAATATAGTGTTTTAGAAAGTAATATTATGTGGTTGACAAGTACGTCTTTTGGAAAATGATATCACATGTTACCATTATTCATGGAAAAATGTGTTCTTTCATTTTTTTATATACCTTACTGAGAACTTTGTGATCATCCCAAGTATTTAAATTATTTTTAATGGTTATAATAATTTTTAATACAAATAAGGAATGCATGTTGCATTTTATAGTTGTTTTAAAAGAAACCATGTTTTATTTGACATGTTTTATTTTTTGGAAGAACTAAATACTATTTTTTTGTACGCAATATATATTAAAGTGTTATGTTATTATTGTTTTCTGTCCAAATTATCTAAAACTATAATTATAAAATGAAGCTCTTGTGAAATTATGCGACTTCGGAACGAAATTCATTATTATGTTATGTCATAAGATTGGGTACATATAATGTGGCACCCCAGATTTCACATAAGTAACACATTATATATGCGTTTTACATATGGAATTTTTTTGGGTGATTTTTGGGAGGGTTTAAAAGACTTTTGAATTTTTTTATGGCTTTTCTGGAGGTTCACGTTCTAATAATAGTTATTACAAACCATGAAACTCCAAAAGAGAACCATGGAAAGTGATGTAGTGTGACTTGTGTTGGTACACAATTATGCATCTAGTTTATTCAATCCTTGTGGTCTATAGGAGTAATCATAAAATGTGGAATAGAAGAAAAAATGGTTGGAAATTATTTTATTAGAACGAATGATCTAATATTGTGGTTGGTGATTATAGGTTGTGATTGGTGCATGTTTTTCAAAAGGCTTTCCTACCCATATGTTTCTATAATGTATTGTAAATTTTTATTTCCTAAGAAAGTGGATCTCACTCGGTTTTACCCACAAACCTGTTGTTTCCCTCCTTTTTTTATCCTAACTCGATTTCTTGTCCTCCCAATGGCTGTGAAAACCTTCCCTCTGATATTGGAGGGATCTTTGGGAAAATATTTGTATATAAAATGATGAATTAGTTTGTAAGCCTTCATTAATGATGGGTTTCCTTATATTTATTCTTCTTCGTTCCATTTTTTTAATTGATATAGTCCACTGAGGATAGATCTAAAATAGTTTATTCCAATCATGATGAAATATGGTTTTTTTGATATTTGGGAAAGAGATCTAAGGTGGGTTTTGGATATTAAAACTGGTTTTCTTGAATAATTCATAGGGGTTTTCATGTTTTCTGTAGTTTCTATGGTATTTTCTTTCACTCCCTAGTCAAATTATTAGAACATGAATTCTTAGATTAAAATTTATTAAATTTATTAAATTTTTTAATAAAATTGATTTTAGAAGCTTAGTAAAACCCTCCCTTCTGATGTTTTGAAAAAGTATTGAAATTGGTTGTGGAAATTGATTTTTTATATTGATTTAAAAATGTAAATATTAAAATTTGGATTTATTGGATTTATGGAAATTATTATTTTTGAAATAATTGTTTGGAATAATGGTTGGTGTGTGTTCATGTGTATTCAGGTATGATAAGGGTGTGAATATTCCCATATCATTTATGGAAAGGATAATGGTATCAAATTTCCCCTATCAAAATGGTTCACCATGTAATGTCTTGGTGAAAGGATGACACACTATTAATATGTATAGGGAGTTCTATGGAAGCATGAATGGTTGTATGTGTGGATATGTGGAATAGAATGAGTTATGCAAAAATTAAAATTTGAGAAATGATTTTAAAAAGTTTCTTGATATCTTTCCTAGAAAACATCATTTTCATCGAATTTTTTGTATATCCTAATATGAACTATTTTAAAATATCATATATATATAGTTTTAGAAAAATATTAAAATATGTTCTATCTTAGTATAGGAAATAGGGAATTCATTTTTGGAAAACCTACAATGTTTCATTACCCACCCCTCCTTCAGCACTTAATTTCATTTTTAGATATTTTTTATCAAGACATAGGTAAAGGATAATTATCTCATTACATTAGTGATTATTCATGATACATTGAGTATATCTTCTCGAGTTAGATCATGGAAAATGTTTGGGGTTGTGGAGTTGATGACCTTGGAGTCTTTGATTCTTTTTGGGTTTGTCATCCACATTGTTTTCAATTTCTATTTTTGTTTGTTTAGGGTACTCAGATATCATACTTGGTTGTAGTTGTTTTTTATTGTCATTTGTTTCACTTTAAATTATAATAATTACGATCTTGCATCATATAGTTTTTTTGTTATGGTATACATAGTTTTGGTTGTATTATTTTAAAAGGGAAATCATCACCTAATTGTGTTGAAGCCCATTGAGTTTATTCTAGGCATTTGGAATCTTGGGGATGGAACCTATGTTTATATAAAATATTCACATCATCTACTGCCAATGAGGAGGGTCTGGATGTTACAAAAACAAAGTTTTTGATAGTAGTGTGATTCTAATCATTAGATTCTAAAATTTCAAAATTTAGAAGATCAACATTTGATGATAATATGTAGAATTTATTAATGTGAATATTCACCGAATATAAGAAATTAGTTATGGACCAATCTTAATAAGTTAATAATGTATATAAAAAATAAATTAATCACAAATTATGTAGAGAAGTTTTTGTAAGTGAAGAATTATGCTTACATATAAATCAATTAACACCGATATTACACAGGTGTTAAATAGAATGGATACAATATATTATAATCACAATGTAGTATTATTATTACATCATGCATATGAAACATTATTTTTTACTTGGAGTGGTAACTATCATTGATGGGTTATTGTACATTTCATTAAAAATGATAAAATATATCAAACTGTTATCATGGTCAAAATATATTCATTGATTTATTATAAAATATATAATGTCATCCTAAAAAATAACATGAATATACATGGATCATTTGTATCATTGTTGGTAAGTTTCCTGAAAATTTTACTTGTCCTAAATATTTAATCCTTTCTATTCATATACAAATTTTAATGTAATTAAATATTTAGTATTGGTTTGGAGAGGTCACAAAAATCATACGACCAAGGTTAGTGGCAAAAAAAAGATTAATTTCAAAAGTGGAACATCATGGTGATGCACTATATATTAATAAAATATTACAAACATGTAATAGAAAAATATTCTAAAATAGATTAATTTTAATCAAAAAATGAAGAAATGATATAAAAAATTATAGAAAAATGAAATATATTCAAAGAGATACATGTTGAAAAAACTAGGATGACCAATTTAGTTATAAACATAAGAAAAAAACATAATAAAGAATATTAATCTACTGAAGATTTTGATAAATAAAAAATAAATTCCCCAAAAAACAGAGATGGTGGATGATGTAACAACATGTCGATCTTAAAGAAAACATGGAGTTACATCCCTCATTGGAGTAGAATCTTAGTCAAACAATAATGATATAAATGCTTCTTTAGAATCTCCTAAGCATGTAGTGATGTTATACATTTATTATTTTAATAGAAGTGAAAATGATTGGTAATTATGATTGTGATGTCTAGGTTAGGAAATGAAAAAAAATGGACTCGTCATATATATATAGTGTTTGACTGAAATGGGGGAACGTCCAGCCTCACCACAACAAAATTCTCTATTAAATGTTCATCGTATTATATTAACATTCATAAATAGTTAAGGTAAAAACCAAAATTTATAACTGAATTCCATTTCACATTTTCAAGAATAATCCAAAAGGAACCATAATCGTATGTTATGAATACATTATTTTATTTACATAATATAATAGAATATTTTTCAACTCTATTTACCTTTACTCTAATAAATTTAGGTGATACATGAGGGAGTCAACTAATTTATATCGACCGTTATTGATAAATGAGATTGTAGAATATATGTATAAGGGAATGAAATTTTGTTGTGCAATTCAAACACAACATCTATATAATAATTACAATAATCATTTGTATTTAAAATATCATAACATAAGGAATTTATTCTTACATTCATAACATTAAAGAAATGTGTAATAATGCTAGTACTGTAAATATTTGTCCATAGAAAATAGTGTTCATTATATGTTCACAAAACATATGAATGAAATTTATATAAATTAAATGTAGGTGAATATAAATTTTTTTATAAACTATGGACATTTCTCATTATAGAATGTAATAAATGTTTAGAATGAATCATTGAGAATAAGCCTCAAAGATAAAACAAATCTATAAGATGGGAAATATACTTGATTCTTATTCATTAATATCAATAATTTATACACACATTTGACATTAATTTTTCTTTATAAAGAAGAAAATGTTTTTTCAATGATCAATTCAATGAAACAAATGTTAATAATGAGATTCATTGATAAATATATAGAATACGCCATTTTAGTGGTAAGAATTTATTTATTTTGGAATTCTCATAGTAGAAAATAATATAATCACTATTAAATTATAAATAAAAAAACATAATGTCATTATTCAGAACGAATTTGTTGGGATGTTCATTGGGAATTAAGAACAATATTTAAAGAAATTTAAAGAATTAAATATTTTCTGAGTTGAATAGACTTTATAGTAGTCTCCCACAAGTTTTAAACGTAGAATTAGTTTTTTTATTTCATTGATTAAATATCTTCTATTTTGGAAAAATGATATTCATTAAAACTTTAAAACATTGATTATATAAGGGTATTTCAAGTTAAAAAAATTATAACACATCCCAGGGTGAGTTAGACTAATACTAACATCACTTCTATGAGATGATTGTATATGGAATCACATATATAGAAGGAAATAATGTACCATGGTAGGGTTTTGTAATTAAATTATTATCATCTGTTTATGAAATATTGTTTTTAATAAATTTTTTTTCATAATACGTTTTCAATTTATATGGAATTTTATATAAAAAATATATTAACACAAACCAATGTTTTTGAAAAAATAAAATACGCCTGAAAATTAATTATCTCATTAATGTTGAACTCATAATTTTTCATTTGAATAAAAAAACCCTTCTTTGATAAAATAAAAATGTCTGAAAAAAGATAATAATCATGTTTCTAATAGAGGAACACCTCCATTATCATATACCCAGAAATATTGGATTCCATACATGTCTATTGTAAACAATTTCAATAGTCATTTCTCCTACTTTGTAAATGAAAAAAAACAAAGACACACATTGTCCCCAATATCTGCCATATCATCTCTATGTTGTTCAAAGATATTGTGATTTATTTTTTCCAAATATATTTTCACATGATATCCTCACTGATGAGTTTGATTCCTTTTAAGAATAATTTCTTTCCCAAATATAGATCCCTTAATTCCCATATTTTAACATGGCTTATGGCTATCATTGTTATCGATTCTCCTATAATATTTTTTGAGGTGTAAAAGGCCAACCACTTAGAAATCATCAATTTCACATGAAATTATTTCCAATTTCAATTCCAATAGATTTTTATTTGAAACATAATTTGTTAAGTAAATTTAAATTTCCCTCGTTATCAAAAGGATCAGCTTCGCCAATGTCAAATATTCATGAATTTTTTATCGACCTCTTCAAAATATATTTTTCTATAATAGATATCACATCAAGCCTTCTAAAAAAATATAAAAAATGGCCACACAATATTCAAAATGATTAAAATTTCCCTCAAAAACACTTCACCATTCTAATAAACTTATTATATAACATATGAAAATATCTTTTAGATCCCATCATTCCAGTAAAATATAAGTATATGTCTTTAATTTCATGGGATTATTTATGAAAAAATTTCCCAACAACATTATATTCATCAAAAAATATATCAAAATCATTTAGGACACCCTTATAAATTTCAATTATTTTTATGCTATGTATTCCCAATTTTAAATTATTCATCATTAATTAATGAGTCCATTTTTTCCACAGTGTTATAAAATATCCCTCCAAATATTATTTAACTTCCAAAAATTTAATTTTAAGTGTCAAACAATCTAACCCAAAATCAACAACATTATGGTACTCCAATATGCACTACCTCAAATAATAAAGGAAACTTAAACTATATTTATTCAAGATTCCTATGTGTTTTAATCCATTTTAATTTGATTTCAGGATCATATGGAATGATGAGTATTAGGAACTATATCATATATTTCTTCTTCAATACATAAATCTTGATCAGTAAATAGAGTCCCTATTATATTATTTTTTTACCAATAAATTTTTCTGAAATAACCATGAAAAATAACCAACAGTTTAATCATAAAATAATTTCACACAAAAAATTATAGTTTACCAAAAGTGATTAAATCTAATAAAAATAAATACGGGTCTAAATTCCTTATTTTTGAAAATTATCATATCGAAAATAACCACATATCCAAATTGTTCCAAATAAAATCTAATTTTTAGGTAATCCTGTCAAATATTTGCAATCTTCTCATTCATTAAAAATTTAATGACTTAGAAAACTGAAGGATTATGTTGAAATTATCATTCAAAATACTCTAACATGACTACACCATACCCCACAACAAAATATATTTGATGTTCTGATCAATGAAGATTCATTTTGTCAACTACGGTATAAAATAATACATATTAACCAAAAGAATTATTAACCACCAAATATAATGATTCACACAGTATAAGGCTCCAGCCTTAAACATTACTTAATCTTGAGTTATTAAAAGATTACACCTTGAGGATCTTTTCGGGATTAGAGTTTTAGAGAATTAGATCATAAAACTTGCATTACATTCCACATATAAACAAATTGGTTACATAAAGATAATATTCTTCTTTCCCATCAATGGAAACACATATAAAATAAAACATGGATTCTTTCTTGACACTCCCTTAACACTATCATCATATCATGTACCTTTCCCTTGACCTGTGAAAAACATTTCAAAACAACTTGGGATGAGCATAAAAAGCTCAGTAAGGGATATAAAATATATACGGAAAGGAAATATGGGTACATATATACATAAAAATTAAATCATACTTTACCCATAAACAATAAGCATCACTTCAAAAAACCTCATCAAATCATGAATAAATCATAGAAATCATAAGACATAAAGGTAACTTGAGGCATTCATAACATTCTTACGTAGGGAGTAACCCTCTTGGTTACGTTTGGAATACCCATCACAGTATATTCCCTAAATCTCTTCGGAGAAACCTTAATGTTACACTCCTTCACGTTACACAATGCATTGGAGAGCTATATCGGGCGCACCTGCCCTTAGCTTATCACAGAACCACCCTTCTTCATAATAATTCCCATGAACTTCAACATAATCGTATCACATAAAACATGCATAAAGGAAACATAACATTTCCTCCTTTCAATCACAAGATATCAATACAACACATTGATATAAAAACATTATGAAAACCATTTTCAATACCAAAATAAAATAAATGTAAAACATGGTATTTATTTTTCTTTTAAAAAGAAGGTATGGCTTGTAGAGGAAGCAGAAACTCAAATAATTGTGACGGCAGCGAAGAAGTCGTTGTCGCCGCATACGTATGACAAAAACATTCACTTTTTTCGTTTAGTAAATGCTTCGTATAAAAAAGAATCCTTTTGAATAAATGTAAAAGTAAAAGGGGTTTATACACCATATAAATAAGGTTGTGTATAAAACAAAATATTCCTCAATGAAAGGAGATTGAGACGAAGTCCCATACCTCGGGTCTGACTTGACTCTGTCATTCTTTAATCTCTTGAATAATAAACCTGAGTTAATTTCTACTTGTTTAAGAACCTTTTCAAGTTCAATATTCCTTTTATATCACTTATTTCCATGTCTTTAACACTATGTAATTATTTAAGATAATAACAGTCGTTTTAACGATCATTGGTACTTGAGTCAAAAATAAACCCTTTATAATTACATGTTGTTCATGTATCCATTATATCCTTAATTATAATCATTCTGTATATATCTTATATGTCCAGTATATACATGCATTTATAATATTACATAATCATTTATAGGTAAGAAATGAAATTCACCGTTCATGGAGACGGTAAGCCGTACGTACGCATGAACGCTACTTTAATTTCTATTTCATATTTTTATAGGATGGAATCATAATGATATAAAGGTATATTATAATTACATTATAATATCATATATAATATCATAGTTCCATCCTTTATATGTCCCACATCTGGTATTTAACGAATCAAATCACTTTGAGGGGGCAGTAGTCCGCACCTCCTTAAATGAAGATATCCCGTTTACCCATAATGGAAACCATAAAGGTATGTCCAAAATGAAAAATAAATAAGCTTAAGGAAAACAATAAACATATTATATATCATATATAAATATAGTGATATCTTAATGGCCACCTTTGAAGGTGTAAAAAGAATGTTGAACAATCATCGTTTTGGGAGGCCTAAATTCACCATCCACGGAAACAGTGTGTCCTTTAACCATTAGATGTAGGTGTGTGTAAGTGTAGCTCGAATCCTTCTTATAAAAACATCCTAGTATATTTAGGATACTGGATTTTTTACAAAAGAAAATAATAAAAAGAGTTTAGGGGGTTGGAGAAGCAAAATCAAACAAAAGGACTCAAAAGAAGACATTACCTTAAAATCGGGTAACTCTCTTAGATTTGAGCTCAAAGGCTTCCATGGGAAGACTTCTGCCCCATGTGAGGATTAAAGGAGTAAGAGTGGGCTGTGGAGAGACAAAATGGGAAGGTTTGGCCAAGCCAAAGGCTTTGGGGGTGTGGGTAAGGAGGTAGAGGTGGGGGCCTTTTATAAGAGGATAGGATGGGCACTCTTGGAAAGTAAAGAAACGTTACTTTATTTTCAAATGGTATTCTGATTTAAGATTTCCCACATTGATATAATTCGAGGATAAGGTGATACGGGTTCTAAATCCACCCATCCAATAGGTTTTTGCCATGTCTAGTTCTTAGATTTTACATTATCATTCCATTTTATTTAAATCGTTAAATAATGAGGTCATCGCTGCATCATCATGATGTCATAAATAATTTAATTTATTTAAAGTCTAAAAATTAAAATAAAATAAAATGATGTAGTAAATAATTTTAGCTTTCCAATGAATATTTATAATCAAAAATCGTATCTTTATAACACCATGTAAAAATTGTTTTAGTAAACCATTTTTTGTTTGTGTCATTTTTACTTTTAAATTAAATAAAAAGTTATTTATGTCATTTACCAACCAAAGTGGCTCCATGGGGTCCCCAAGTTTACTCATGGATTTTCGTGGTCGTCCATGACACATCCAATGATGGAAGGACATGTGTCTAGGTCATTTCATATTATTAAAACATTATTTTTACCTTAAACTACACTAATTACTTCTAATCGCGATTAAGAACTTAAGAGTTACTATTCACCAAAAAAATTATTTTAATCTCATTGAACCACATTTTACTTCTTAATGAAAACCATTTATGTCGGTTTTTTGAAATTCAAAACACAAAAGTGGTAAAATTTCATTTAAACGAAAAAACAGTTTTTATAAGTACCACTTAGTGGTTTCACTATTCATCAAAAATTGAAGTGTTTCAGAAAAATACCAAAAATTCACCCTAATATATATTTGATATTCTGAATTCAAAAATAATGTCTATTTTAAAAAATTCAAAAAATATAAGTCACATTAATAAATTTAATAATTAATTCCCTTTGTCATGACAAATAGCGTGTTTTTATGAAACAATCATTATCAAAAGATTGACACCAGTTTAAGTCCAATTTCAAAGTGAAATTGATTCCAATGACCACCATTAGATTAAATGGTAAAAATATATTCTAATTTCACTTCAAAACCAATTAAAAATATAATCTAATCACATAAATAAATTAGATTAAAAATCAGTTTTGATGTAAAATGCAGTATTTTTCACTATTCATTAAAAAATGAACATTGTCTGAAAAATACCAAAAATTCACACAAAGTAAATTTTGATATCCCAATCATAAAGAATAAGTTTATTTTGACAAAAATCTCTTATAAAATTGTCAAAAGATGGATTTAAAAATGGTTTTCCATCAAAAGGCAGTAAAACAATCTTTTAAAAATATTAGTGTATTCCATGCTTAAGATTGGATTTATTTTCATTTTAAGCCTCTAAAACACTATCTAATTCATTAATAGAAATAGAATAAAAATATCTATTATTCATTACTTACATGGGATGTTACATCCTTCCCCCCTTTTGAAAATTGTGTCCCATCAATTTATTTACTTATCGAATAAATGAGGGTACTTTTCCCTCATTGCATTTTCAGATTCCCATGTTGCCTCTTCCATCATGTGGTTTTTCCACAAAACCTTTACCTGATTAATCACCTTATTCCGTAACACTTGCTTCCTATGGTCAAGAATCTAGACTGGTTGTTCCTCATAAGATAGGTTCTCTTCTAGCAGAATGACCTATGGACTCAAAACATGAGATGGATCTGTCATATACTTTCTCAACATCGAAACGTGAAAAACATTGTGTACCTGAGATAAACTCGGAGGTAAAGCCACCTGGTATGAAACTAATCAAACTATCTCCAGAATTTCATATGGTCCAATAAACCTTGGACTCAGCTTTCCTTTCTTACCAAATCGCATCACACTTTTCCATGGATAAACCTTGAGAAAAACATGATCACCTACCTTGAAAGATAGATCCTTCCTCCGGTTATCCGCATAACTCTTCTGCCTGCTCTGAGCTGTTCTCATGTGCTTCTAAATCTGCTGATCGTTTTCTGCCATCTCTTCTAACAATTCTGGTCCCATCAACTTCCTTTCACCCACTTCATCCCAGAAAGCTGGAGTTCGACACTGCTTCCCATATAATGCCTGAAATGGTGTCATCTGTATTCTGGAATGAAAACTGTTATTATATGAAAATTCAACCAAAGAATGATGTTGGTCCCAACATCCCTGATAATCCATAGAGTAAGAACGTAGCATATCCTCCAATGTCTGAATTGTTCGTTCTGACTTCCCATCTAATTGAGGATGAAAAGTTGTACTAAAATTTAATTAAGTACCCAACGACTTCTAAAGGCCTTTCCAAAAGTTAGAAGTGAACTTGGGATCTCGATCAGATGCAATGGAGAGGGGAACTCCATGTAACCTGACTATCTCTTTAAGATACAAACGGGAAAGTTGATCTAGGGAAAACGTATCTCGTATAGCATGGAAATGAGAAGATTTAGTCAAGAGATCAACAATAACCCAGATTGCATTATTTTCTCGAGATGTCTTCGTTAATCCCACAACAAAGTCCATGGATATATTCTCCCATTTCCACTCTGGCACTGGTAAAGGCTGAAGCATCCCTTTCAGTAACTACCGCTCTGCTTTATCCTGTTGACATGTCAAACAGTTCACAGTAAAATCAACAATATCTCTTTTCATTCCATCCCACCAGTAATACTCCCGCAGATATCTGTACATCTTAGTACTGCCCAGATGAACTGAAAACGGAGAACTATGAGCTTCACATAACAACACTCTCTTCAAATGTGAATCACAAGGCACACACAATCTCTTCCCAAATCTCAAAACCCAATCATTATCAATATTGGATTCAAGCAACTTACCTTTCTGAACTAGCTCTACCTTTTTCTTCAACTCACTGTCTTGCTTCTATGCTTGCTTGATTCTATCTGATAGAGATGATCTCACTGATACCTGAAAAAAAACAAAAGAAATTCCTGCACCAACAAATTCTATGCCAAAGTTTATCAAATCCTTAACCAAAGGATAACGTTCCAAACGCAACAGTTCTAATGAAGCATTTCTTTTTCGACTCAAAGCATCAGCCACTTTATTTTCTTTTCTTGGATGGTAATGAATTGTACAATCATAATCCTTTATTAATTTCAGCCATCTCCTCTGTCTCATGTTTAACTCTTTCTGAGTGAATATATACTTTAAACTTTTGTGATCAGTATATATTTCACACTTTACTCCATACAAATGATGCCTCCAAATTTTTAAAGTGAAAACATGAGCAGCTAATTACAAATCATGTGTAGGGTAATTTCACTCATGAGTTTTCAACTGTCGTGAAGCATAAGCAATTACCTGATCATTCTGCATTAGGACGCAACCAAGTCCTTTCAATGAAGCATCATTATATATAACAAACTAACCATTCCTGTAAGGTAGTGCCAAAACTGGAGCATTCACCAATCTTCTTTTCAATTCCTGAAAACAGTGATCACATTCTTTTGTCCAGATAAACTTAACGCCCTTCCGAGTTAGCATAGTCATTGGACTAGATAACCGTGAAAAATTTCTAACAAACCTTCCATAATAGCCTGCCAAACTATGGAAGCTACGAATCTCAGTTACATTTGTGGGTCTTGGCCATTCTTCAACAACCTTTGTTTTTGTAGGATCAACAGTTATCCCATCTTTTGAAACAATGTGACCAAGGAAAGAAATTTGTTGCAACCAAAACTCACACTTGCTGAATTTCCCATATAATTTATTTTCTTTCAAGGTTTGCAAAATTACCCTTAAATGTCTTTCATGCTCTTATTTACTTTTATAAAACACCAAAATATCATCAATGAAAAGCACCACAAACTTATCCAAGAACTCATGGAAAATTCTATTCATTAGGTACACGAATACAGCAGGTGAATTGGTAAGCCCAAAAGGCATTACTACAAATTCATAATGGCCGTATCTTGTACGAAATGCAGTCTTCGGAACATCTGCTTCCTTTACCTTCACCTGAAGGTACCCCAATCTCCGGTCAATCTTTGAAAAATATTGAGCTCCCTGGAGCTGATCAAACAAATCATCGATATGAGGCAAGGGATATTTTTTCTTAACAGTGATGTTTTCCAAGGCTCTATAATCAATGAAAATTCTCATTGAACCATCTTTCTTTTTAACAAATAAAACAGGAGCACCCCATGGTGATGTGCTAGGTCGAATGAAACCTTTCTTTAATAAATCTTTCAATTTCTCCTTTAACTCTAAAAGTTCAAATTGAGCCATTCGATAAGGGGGTTTTGAAATTGGCTTAGCATCAGGAACTAATTCAAAAGTAAACTCAACTTCCCGATCTAGTATTATTCCAGGCAACTCATCAGTGAAAACATCAAGATACTCATTTACCACTAGCAGATCATTAATCTGAACAGTTCCTTTATTCTCAATGATGTGTGCAAGGTAACATTCATTTCCATCTTTTACAAGTTTCTTGGCCTATTGATAAGTTATCATCAGTAATGGTTCATTCTTGTACACAAATAGAAAGTCTTTTTGAAAATAAAATTCTTTAGCTCTACAGTCAATCTTAGCATGGTAAATAGAGAGCCAATCCATACCCAGGATAACATCAAACTCTACCAGAGGTAGAACAATAAGGTTTTCAAGTAGGTTATTTCCACAGATAAGGATAGGAAGATTCTTATAAATTCTTTTTGCCTCATCATTTCCCCCAGGTGTTTTTACCAAAAGATCAGGTGTCATTTCTTGAGATGGTATTCCCTTTTTACTAGAAGATGTTTCAGAGATGAAAGAATGTGTAGACCCCGAATCAAACAACACACTGGCATAATCTGAAAAAATAAACAAAGTACCAGATACAACTTCATTTGATGGTCCGACATCTGCTGAAGCAGTTGCAAAGAATTTCATCACCCCTTTCTGCTTGTAGTCTAACTGCTTCCCATCTCCCAAGCTCTTTGTCGGACACTCGTTTGCATAGTGACCCATCTCATTTGACTTATAACATTTCACTAACTGTAAATCAAATTTGGTCTTACCATCACCCTGATCTTTTCCAGTGCAATCACGAGCCTTATGTCTCATCTTACCACATCAGTAGCACTTTCCAGAATTCAGAAGACATTCCCCAGCATGCCTTTTGCCACATTTATCCTAAACTGGAAACTTAGTTTTCTTACTATCAAACTTTTTTGAAGAATTCTTACCTTTCTCATGTCACCTCGGTCTTTTCTTCTGTTGGTTGTTATTGAGCACTTGATCATCGGAAAACTACATTTCCACCTTCTCAACACATCAAAAAAGGTTTTCATAACTTTTAAACTCACAAGAAGCTAATGACCTTCGATATTTTGGCTTTAATCCTGAGTAAAAATGATTGATTTTACTATCAAGGTCTCGGATAAAATTTGGAGCATACCTTGACAATCGAGTGAACCTTTCTTCATAGGAATCCCCTGAGTCTTCCTCTTGACTCAATTACATGAATTGCTTTTCCATCCTAAGTCGAATAGTCTTAGGAAAATACTTCTCATGAAACATACCTTTGAATTCATCCCAGTCAAGAGCATCAATCTAATCAGCGTCCCTGATATTTTTAACCATCGACCACCACTGATCTGCTTCACCATCCAAATGATAAATAGAAAGACTAACCTTTTGATTGTCTGAACACCCCATGACATCAAAAATCTTCTCCAGTGCTTTAATCCACCCTTCAGCTAGCACAGGGTCAGATGATCCTCTGAATGATGGGGGATGTTGCCTCATGAAATGTTCCACCACTAACATGTTCCTCTATGGTTGATCTAGCTGATCACGTGAATGGATACCACCACCATTTATCACTTTAGTCAATTGTGCCATTACTGCAACAAACTATTCAGTTCCAATTCCGACCATCTCATTATGCTGATTCGGAAGGTTATTTCCTTCTGCATGCCTTCTTAGCACTGCTTCCCTATTTCCTCTATAGAAAACCATTCTGAACAAACATGTCTTAGATGAAGCAACATGGTAATCTTCAAATGATATATCATTTCAAAAAAAATATTTTTGGATAATCATTTAATAGAATTCTACCTCCTAAAGTTATTTAAACCGACCTCTGATACCAACTATAAGGCCCTAGCCTTAAACCTCACTTAATCTTGAGTTATTAAAAGATTACACCTTAAGGATCTTTTTGGGTTTAGAGTTTTAGAGAATTATATCATAAAACATTCAATACATTCCACATATAAACAAAGTGGTTACATAAAGATAATATTATTCTTTCCCACAAATGGAAACATATTTAAAATAAAATATGGATTCTTTCTTGACACTACCTTGACACTATCATCATATCATGTACCTTTCCCTTGACCTGTGAAAAACATTTCAAAAAAACATGGGATGAGCATAAAAAGCTCAGTAAGGGATATAAAATATATATGGAAAGGAATCATGGGTATATATATACATATAAATTAAATCATACATTACCCATAAAACATAAGCACTTCAACATACCTCATCAAATCAAGAATAAATCATAGAAATCATAATACATAAAGGTAACTTGAGGCATTCATAACATTCTAACGTAGGGAGTAACCCTCTTGGTTACGTTTGGAATACCCATCACAGTATATTCCCTAAATCTCCTCAGATAAACCTTAACGTTACACTCCTTCACGTTACCCAATGCATTGGAGAGCTATATCAGGATCACCCGCACTTAGTTTATCACGGAACCACCCGTCTTCATAATAATGCCCAAGAACCTCAACATATTCGTATCACATAAAACATGAATAAAGGAAACATAACATTTCCACCTTTCAATCACAAGATATCAATACAACACATTGATATAAAAACATTATGAAAACCATTTTCAATACCAAAATAAAAGAAAAGTAAAACATGGTATTTATTTTTCTTTTAAAAAGATGGTATGGCTTAGAGAGGAAGCCGAAACTCAAATAATGGTCACGGTGGCGGAGAAGTCGTTGTCGCCGCATACATATGTCAAAAACATTCCCTTTTGTCGTTTAGTAAATGCTTCATATAAAAAAGATTCCTTTTGTATAAACGTAAAAGTCAAAGGGGTTTATACACCGTATAAATATGGTTATGTATAAAACAAAATATGCCTCAATGAAAGGAGATTGAGACGAAGTCCCATACCTCGGGTCCGACTTGACTCGGTCATTATTTAATCTCCTTAATAATAAACATGAGTTAATTTATACTTGTATAAGAACCTTTTTCAAGTTCATTATTCCTTTTATATCACTTATTGCAATGTCATTAACACTATGTAATTATTTAAGTTAATAACAGTGGTTTTAACGATCATTGGTACTTGAGTCAAAAATAAACCCTTTATAATTACATGTTGTTCATGTATCCATTATAACCAGAATTATAATAATTATGTATATATCATATATATCCAGTATATACATGCATTAATAATATTAAATAATCATTTATAGGTAAGAAATGAAATGCATCGTTCATGGAGACGGTAAGCCGTACGTACGCATGAACGCTACATTCATTTCTATTTCATATTTTTATAGGATGGAATCATAATGATATAAAGTTATATTATAATTCTAGTATAATATCATATATAATATCATAGTTCCATCCATTATATGTCCCACATATGGTATTTAACGAATCAAATCACTTTGAGGGGGCGGTAGTCCGCACTTCCTTAAATGAAGATATCATGTTTACTCATAATGGAAACCATAAAGGTATGCCGAAAATGAAAAATACAGAAGCTTAAGGGAAACATAAACATATTATATATCATATATAAATATAGTGACATCTTAATGTCCACCTTTTAAGTTTTTAAAATAATGTTGAACAATCATCATTTCGGGAGGCATAAATTCACCATCCACGGAAACAGTATGTCCTTTAACAATTAGATGTAGGTGTGTGTAAGTGTAGCTCTAATACTTATTATAACAACATCCTAGTATATTGAGGATACTGTATTTGTTACAAAAGAAAAGAATAAAAAGATTTTAGGGCGTTGGAGAAGCAAAATCAAACAAAATGACTCAAAAGAAGACATTACCTAAAAATCGGGTAACTCTCTTAGATTTGATCTCAAAGGATTCCTTGGGAAGACTTCTGCCAAAATTTAGGCTTCAAGGAGTTAGAGAGGGATGTGTAGAGACAAAATGGGTAGGGTTTGGCCGAGCCAAAGGCTTTGGGAATGTGGTTAAGGAGGTAGAGGTGGGGGCCTTTTATAAGAGGAGAGGAGGGGCACTCTTGGAAAGTAACGAAACGTTACTTTATTTTAAAATGGTATTCGGATTTAAGAGGTCCCACATTGATATAATTCGAGGATAAGGTGATACGGGTTCTAAATCCACCCATCCAATAGGTTTTGGCCATGTGTAGGTCTTAGAGTTTACATTATCATTCCATTTTATTTAAATCGTTAAATAATGAGGTCATCGCTGCATCATCATGATGTCATAAATATTTTAATTTATTAAAAGTCTAAAAATTATAAAAAAAATACTATGATGTAGGAAATATTTTTAACTTTCCAATGAATATTTATAATAAAAAATCAGATCTTAATAACCCCATGTAAAAATTGATTTAGTAAAACATCTCATGTTTGTGTCATTTTTACTTTTACATTAAATAAAAAGTTATTTATGTCATTTCCCAACAAAAGTGGCTCCATGGGGTCCCCAAGATGACCCATGAATTTTCTTGGTCGTCCATGACACATCAATGAGGGTAGGACATGTGTCTAGGTCATTTCATATTATTAAAACATTATTTTTACCTTAAACTACACTAATTACTTCTAATCGTGATTAAGAACTTAAGAGTTACTATTCACCAAAAAATTATTTTAATCTCATTGAACCACATTTTACATCTTAATGAAAACCATGAATGTTGGATTTTTGAAATTAAATACACTGAAGTGGTAAAATTTCATTTAAACAAAAAAATAGTTTTTATAAGTACCACTTCGTGGTTTCACTATTCATCAAAAATTGAAGTTTCTCAAAAAAATACCAAAAATTCACCCTAATCTATATTTGATATTCTGAATTCAGAAATGAAGTCTATTTTAAAAAATTCAAAACATATAAGTCACATTAATTAATTTAATAATTAATTTCCGCTATCATGACAAATAGCATGTTTTTATGAAACAATAAGTATCAAAAGATTGACATCAGTTTAAGTCCAATTTCAAAGTGAAATTGATTCCAATGACCACCATTGGATTAAATGGTAAAAATATATTCTAATTTAACTTCAAAACCAATTTAAAATATAATCTAATCATATAAATAAATTAGATTAAAAATCAGTTTTGATGTAAAATGCAGTATTTTACACTATTCATTAAAAAAGGAACATTGTCCGAAAAATACCAAAAATTCACACAAAGTAATTTTTGATATCCCAATAATAATTAATAAGTTTATTTAGAAAAACATAGCTTATAAAATTGTCAAAAGATGTATTTAAAAATGATTTTCCATCAAAAGGCAGTAAAACAATCTTTTAAAAATATTAGTGTATTCCATGCTTAAGATTGGATTTATTTTCATTTTAAGCCTCTAAAACACTATCTAATTCATTAATATACATAGATAAAAAATTTATATTATTTATTACTTGGGATGTTACACCCAGAATGTTTTCCACCAAACAATTACCTTCCATATCCATATTTGGAACATCATCCACCTTTCTTTAGGACCAAATAAAATGGAAATAATTAAAATATTGTAGCAGAATATTGTTATAATGTACAAATAAATTACATGAATATTCCCTAGATTAGTATATAAAAATAGAAATACAAACATGGAAACCATTCCTTATATCTTTATAAATTGTTTTAAAAAATACATTATGCATGTCATTATTTTTGTTTATTTCCTTAAAATGGTATAGGGAAATTATTTTGATACTGTTTTTTTCTTTCTTACTCTTATTTGAATATTGTAAATTAACACTAAGTCCAATTGTCCAAGAATAACCATTATAAAATGGAAGGGCCTGAAAAAGTTATTCATGAGTCACTTCTATTTTAGGTTACCCATTTCCAAGACACCAATTACTATCTTCCATATCATTACCACATTAAAATATGTTTTTACCAGATGTTTAATGTTAAAAAAATAGTCAAAATTGTTCCACAATTGATATGATTTCCACATATTACTTATTATGAATGAAATCAAGCATAGAAATCCTCCTTAATATTTTTCTTCTCAACTTCATTATTGGACTTATTCATGGTATAGTCTAATAAATATTTTCACCTCATAGACTAACAATCATAACATCTCTAATCGTTACCTTAATTGACTATATTTCATCACTCATAAACCTCCATCAACTCTATTAGGTGTTTTCCTAGAATCCACCGCCTTGTTGACACAAATTATTATAACATGACAGATATTCCTATGAACCCTAGGTTATGAAACATATTAATCTTTCATGACATAAATTAAGAAAAACATAAATAAGAAATATTTTTCTATCATTTTATTTTATTTATCCCACTAAATAATACTCTAAAATATTATAGATTGTATATAAAAACCCATTTCCAATTACTCATCAGATCTACTACCCAATTTTGGGGAAGCACATGTCTCAATTTTATTTTATAAATCAATAAAAAAATTATAATGGAAATTGAGATGATGTTAATCCATAAACAAGGGGGTCTAGGAGAAAATCAGAGGGGGACACATGGGTGGATAATAGTTGAGCATGAGGACCACATATTTATGATGGAATGGTAGGATGTGATGTGGGGGAATCCATTGGGGTGGGTGATAAGGGGCATGGGATGGTTAGCATGGATCTAGGTGGGTGGTTTCAATTTAAAAATAGAAAACAAGTGTGATTCGTTTTCCAACCACCACTAATATATATCTCAATTAGAGGGTGTGAAAACCCCATATAATTTAAACTCAAGTAGATGTGGTTTAAAAAATTCCCTTAATAATTTACATCTAACTAAATTATTTGTGAATTTTTTACTCCCATAAATTGGTTCATAATTTGTATGGAGTTTTATCCCACTCTAATCTATGTATTATAGGATATTTTGTGGTGTAATTTGAGGGGATTAATCCCCCCTTTAATTTTACCACAACTAATTTATATTTAACTTACGAGTGGTTTAGGAAAAAAAATCGCTAACAGTATATGGAGGGAACATTATCAATAATGTCCATTAACCATTGTTAATGTATTTAGAGTGGGTTGTACCCCCTAAACAAGAAAAATAATAATACCTTACAATATGAAATTTTATTTATAGTGGTTCACGTATATATTTTCATTTATAATGTTGAAAAACAAATAATTTATAAAATGATTTATCCCATATTAACACGTGTGACATTTTTTCCCATGTTCCATGAGTAAAATTAAAACATATATTTTCTTATAAAAAAATCCTTACCTTTTTCATATCATTATAATAAAAACCATTATAGTTCATTCAAAATGAATTTTAATATAAGAAAAATATGAATTGGGTTGTCCACCGCTAATTTATAATTACCTTAATAGTGGATTACTAAAACATGCACTAAGATTATATGGTAGGATCATTAGTCACGGTTGGCCATAAGGACAACTAATTTGTTTATATTGTTTTATAACAAACTATAAACGCAGAAAAAAACCATTCGAATAGAATTCTGTTGTTGTTTCTCATGTATATATTTTCATTTATAATTTATAAAACAAAATATATTATATAATTATTTTACATTATCTAAAGTTGTGACCGCATTTCCCATCATCCCTGTCACAAACCAACATATATATTTTCCTATACTAGAAAGCCCCCACATATATCATATCATCACAACTAAAAAACCTTCTTGTCTCATCCAAAATAAATTATTTTCTACATTTTATTATTCCATGTTCAATGAATCAGAATTATCCTCCACCTATACCTATGCCTCTATATCCAATACATATGTCTTTGTATACTTCCCTTTAAATTAATTTTCCTCTGACTCATCACACTACATCCCTACCTTCTAATCTCTTACTCCTCATCCCTATCAATTCTTTTATAGAAACAATGGTTTGGATTTTTAATTTAATATGGTTCAAAATTTTATATTTACCCAATGATCTTGTTATCATCATCATTTATAATTTTATATGTTTTCTTATTATTGCATAATGAAATATCCAAATATGGAGAAATCAACTTCCTCGACGATTCTGTCCAATTTTCTTTCTTTATGAAAATTTATTTAGAACCCATAGATTCATGTACATAACCCATTAATCGTGTACATTGAGTCTATTTAATGATCAGGTTTATTTTTAGGGGTTTTTGAGGGGTTTTTTCTCGTTTTAGAGGCATTTTTAATGTTTCACAATATGTGAGAATTTAGTCGAACCATTCACCACCACACATAAAATCATTCGAGGGAGGAAAATGGTCACTAGAAAGGTTGAAAGTTATCAGAAGGGTTGGGAAAACGATGTGAGTTCATAGGGGAAACTATGTAACATAAAAAATAGAAATAATAATGGATTATACAAATTCTTTCTAATTTTGTGAGATAATTATACAATGATTTTTCTAGACACAGTAGCAACATGTGTTTAGCATCTTGTTTTCTAAACAGTGTGGCCTTAACTTGTAGTGAATAGTTGTAATCCTAATATTTATAGAATTAATATAAATTAGGACTAGAACCCCTCATTAATAACATATTTGATGAATATCATAATGTTTGTTTCTCTATTTTTTTGAATGATGGTCTATTTCGACCTAGAAGTGATGCATAGGTCAATAAAAACATGTTAATGGTCTAGATTCTTTGGTAATTAAGAGTTTATCACTTTTCTTCTGAGATATTTTTTTATCCTCTTAGAGAGAATGATATATATATTCCATAGAGGATAGATATACATTCATTTAGTGTAATTTTTTGTAATATTTTATTTAATCAATTTAAGGAAAGAAGATGAGAGATTATATCTTGAGATTATTTGTGTTGTTATTTTTTTCTCCAACCATTGAGAGGTATGTGGGTTTTATATTATATCCACTTATCTTTTAACATGAAGTCATTGTTTTATTTTAATGAATTGAATTATTTATTTTAAATTCAAGTAAGAATATTATTAGAACCCACTTGTCCGCAATGTCAAGGAAATTCTGAAATTATATGGTTTCATGGAATACTCTCTTTGATGATAATTTCAAATGATTATTTTATAATCATCGTTTTTCATAAACACATGGAAAATGATTGATGAAATAATTTTATGAATGAATTTGTTCATTTGAAATAAAATATTCATGATATTTGTCATATATTTTTGGTGTCACTGAACTCATAGACATAAACTAGTGGAAGGGGAATGTTCCATTATGGATACTACGGTTACATGGTGGATCAATGAGATACCTATCAAGAGTATGAAACTATCACATTTTCAGAAATTGTGTGTGTGTGTGTGTGCTTTTTGGGAATCATCATAATAAGTATGCTAAATAATTTTTAAGAATTTGATGGTGGTAAAAAAATTTATTGTAACTTGAATACAATTTCAATATAATCCATTTTATATTATATTTGAACTATTTTATATAATCGTTTACAACAATATTTTTCCCAATGGTGTGAGTTTAGAATCCATTGGAGATATCCCCCTATGGTTACACTCATCGCATTATTGGACTCCTTGCTGATTTTTCATATTATATATTTTAGGACCTATGGAATGACAAGGTATCTCATTTATTTCATGATGCTTCTTCATTCCATGGATGAGACGTGTGGTGTTGGAACATGGATCAGGTTGGGTGTTACCGGTTGATTTCCTTTGGTAGTTCAATTTTTTTGGTCATTTGGTTCTTTATAGTTTGTCTATTTTTCCAACTTATACACCTATATGGTTTACTCATTTTCTTATATATTCAGTGATATTATTTACTCATGCATAATTTTGTTGTATGGATGTCTATTTTTATATTTTTTGAGGTTTATCATTAAATGTAAAATCATCCCCCAAAATATTCTTGAGTTCATTGAAATTTATTACTAGCCTTTGGTGTCATGGGGATGTCACTGAAGGACCAATAGAACCGTCACCTATTCTCAAGAAAATGAGGAGGTGAATGCTGTTAAAACATGTATCGTAGGGTTTTGTCTATATTTTGAATATGGAATCTGTCTTTTTCATTGGTATACATAAAAGAGATAAGATCATCTAATCTTGAATTATATAACATAAAATTTTATATATTAATTTTTAATGTAAATGTTAAATTATCAGGTTTTCTTGGTACATAATTACTTTAAGAAACATATAGTTGATTATTTAGGTCATCTTCTTGGTTTTAGATGATGATAGTGTCATTCAATGAAATGATAGTAAGAATTAAAATTAGGATTTCACTACTCATTTTGAGTTTAATGGTTTATGAATTGTGAAAAAGTGTTAACTTCCGAAAAAATTATGATTGTATGATTTAAAAAATCTTGGTTTTAGTATATTTAAAAATAATTAATATGGGGATGGTGGTGAATTTTTAAAAGAATTGTTGGGGAAATTTCTAATGTGGTATTATGGAATTTCTAATCCTTGAATTTCTAATAAGTTACACTAAATTGAGTTTTTTATGGATATAGTTAATAGATCCTTTTTTACATCATATAAATTGATCAAACGGTGATACTAAAAATGTGGTTTCACCCATTCCAAATGTGAAATGGAAGTTAGTACAACTGTTGATATAGGTTTTTTAAATTATGAATTTTGGGAAATTAGAATGATGATCCATGACAAGTGGATTAAGAATTTCAATTATAAGAGATAAACATGCACACCTTCTGGGGGGTTTAGAATTAGAAATAGAAGAAGTTGGGTTGAATAACATGGATTTAATAATTTATGTACTTCAGAAATCGATACATTTCATGGTCTAGTTGGCAATGTATATGTTGTACGATCTTTCATTAAAATGTTGGGATTTAATCGTTCAGGCTAAAGATGACCATGTAATAATGTGGAAGTATTTTGGGGAATTTTTTAAAATGAAAATATATCATCAAACCATTAATATTTATAGAACAATATAATTTATTAGTTTAAAATTAAGAACCTCTTGGTAAGAAGTTATAAAACTAAAATTGTGAAATTTGTTCAATTTTCCTTGGTAGTTGTTGAAAGTCTATCCTTAAAGGAATACATATTTTTGTTAGTGTTGAGATCAGAAAATCCCATAATGGTTTTAATTTAATGTATTTTGTACTATATATTAATTTTCAATATAATAACTATTTTATAAAGTGATATTTTAACAAATACGGTTAGAGGAATTTTGTTTATTCCATTTGGTATATGATGAAACTCTAATTTTGGGAATAAGAAGATAAGGTACATCCATATCCATAGTACTAGGATAACTGAGAATCATAACATGGGATCATAAAACATTCCTCACTGACCAAAATGAAATTTTAGATGTTTACAATGTTGTTTTTTGAGCATATGATGTGAAATTTTATGATACCACCTATTGTATGTCACAATTTTAATCAGATGGGGCATATGTGACATTATTTTCACAGTCCTCCATGGTCTGGTTCGGGATATACATTAAAATTTTACCGTATATATTATCTTTTGACTACATATTCATATTAGAATAATTTTCTTCATCAAAACCAAACGAAAAAAGCTAATCCTACGAACACCATGACTCTTCAACCTGTGTAATATCAATCGGGTAAAAAACAAAAAAGTGTAAAATTTTAGAAATTGTATTGTGATGAGAAGGTTATCATGGATAATTAATATAGTCCATTAATAGTGAGAGATACTATTATTTTCAAATGTTAACTTAAGGATGTTTTTTTTATATGGGTTCATCCCACTAATTTATTGATTCTTATTTTTTATAATATTGATTTTCATGTTTATATGATGAATTATATGTTGAAACTTAATGATCCTATTGGAAAAGATTATTTTCAAATATTTATGTTTGTTTTTTGTTCAATAACTATTGATGGTGACAAGTTGATTTGAATTTTATCTATTCTTAAGATGAATATCTATAAATTTATTTTATGTATGGATTGACAGACATTGATCAAGGACCACATTAATTATTATAACTAAAAAACGTTTCGCATGTCTTAATTTCATCATGCATCTCTTTAAACGATATCGATATGTAAAATAATGTATAAAATTAATTATTTCAACCCCAGTTTGACCCAAATCATATCAGGTAGATTCACTTACTTTAGCATTGATGGATGAAATTGGAAGTAGATATTTGACAACTATCACTGACCAATTTTCATATGTTTTTCTAATAAATTATTGGGTTTTCCACCCCAAATAGAATTAATTTTTATTATTGATCTATTATCGGGGAATAGACCAATTTAAATTCCATCTTATATAATGGCATTAATAGAATTTACTGAGTTAAATGATTATTTGGATGTTTGGAATATAAAGGGTTAATTCAACTATATACATATCTATGGGAAGCACCTATTCTTTTTTCAAATATAGAATATTTAACTCATAGTCATAGGGTGTATTATCATGATATTAACCAAATTATATTAAATAATCAATATCATCATCGAAAAATATATAATCTATTTGGTCAATTGAGGGGAGCCCAGTGGTTCTCAAATATTGACTTATATTCGATATATCACCAACTGTGAGTTGGAATTAGGATATTCCAAATACCAAATTTACAATAATATATTGACATTATGAATATATTATTTTTCCTCTTGGTCTAAAGAATTCACTATCCGTCTTTAAAGAATTGAGTAAATGAATCATTTATATGTCTTGGGATTTCATTATTCTGATGTTTTTTTGACATACAAATGTATTATAGGAAAAAATATATTCAAGATAAAAAAATTTATATAGTTTTTGGTATATTTGGGTAGAATAAACTACATGATATGTTATTAGAAATTGAATATTGGATAAAAGTGGTCATTTTCCATGGACATGTTTTTTCTGAAAAAGAACGTTCTTTAGACCCTAAAAATATTAAAGATGTTATCTCTTGGAAATAAACAATTATTTTTTATATATGTGGCTTCCTTGGATAATCATGATAACACATTCAATATTTATGATATTTTCACTTTTTCCCTCACTGATTACATGTTGGAAATGTAAATGTGTTCCATTTAAATGGATTGATGAAATCCTTAAATACATTAAAAAACCTAAGTATGGGATTGCATTGACACATATACTCATATTTAATGATATTGGATATATCTATGTAGTCAATTGTAAGGAATATATATGCATGATGTGTTGTTCTCTCATGTTGGGGAATCATATTGTTTTTTATGTCTCAATGAATTTATGAATTCATTATAAGAACATCCAAAACATGACATGTAATTAAATACAATGGTCTATGAATGGGAAACATGTAATAATTAACCCTTTGAGGAGAAATTATTGGTTTTTATGAATCATGTGATTTTGAAGCACATTTTCTATTGAACATAATTGAATATAGGGTAGTAAAAATGAATTATGTATCAAGTGATCTTTGAATTAGATTATTTGTATTCACCATGAAATGAAAATTCTATATTAGATTCCATTAGTAAGAAGTCATAATTTCAATTGTCCAATGAGGCTTTGATCAATTTCACCATATTCTAGTTATAGGTGATATGCATCTTTATTACAATGAATATGGTAATGTTGTTGTATTCATTATTGTTCCTATAATTTTTTATATGGGTGAGTAGTATATAAATTTTGAAACATTCCACCCTCACTATGTTACCATGAAGTAAAAACTCATTGGCTGGTAGACCATTTAGTGAAATAATATGGGGAGGATATTAGTGTTATTATTTAGTGAATATATGGTAATAACATTCTTTCATCAGGAAAATCTTCTTAGTGACCACCATTATTCATGATGGGTTGTTCATCCTAGGAATAAAAAAATGTATAAATCATTAGTAGCATTGTTTATCTGGGTTTTCATGAAGGAGAATATGGAATCGTTTTTCACAATATACCTCACCTATTAGTATATAATGGTATAAATCCATTGCCTAACTAGTATTTTGTACTATTTATCAATTTCCTTGTGGAAATTTGAAAATATAGCTATTGATTTTTTAATTGGTCAACTAATGATGGTAAAAATGATTACATATGGTTTATTGTGGTTTATCTAACAATGATGGATCACTTCATCCAAACACATCAAAACTCATACTTTTTAATACGTATCTAAACTCTACATTAAGGAAATCATAAATATTCACGATATTAAAATTTCAATTTGATCAGACCAGGACACCATGTTTATCTCCCTTTTTTAAAAATGATTAGAATTAGACCATAGAACGTAGTTGACAATAATAATAGATTATAATTCACAAATTGATTGATATTACGAATGAATGATCCAATCAATGGTGGAAATTAATATAAATTATGTAATTTATTTTGGTGTCTCATGGGAGGAGTACATACCTTCAGTGGGGTTCTCCAAGATTAATATAATTAAGGACCCTATAATATGTACCCTTTTGAATTATTGTATTGTCTCTCTTATCATTCTCCACATTTTTGGATAGATATCGGCCTCACATTACTTATTGGAACCTTACTTGTGTAAGAGGACATAAAGAATATTCCTATGATTAGAAAGATGTGGTTGATGTATCAAAGATAGCAGGAATCATTTATAGACCATCATTAATGGTTATTATCATTTACGGTAGCTTTACTTGTTTCTTGAAAATCTCTACTTGGATTGGGAAACATCATTTTGGTGTGTGGGGAATGATATATCCACAGTACAGAAGAATATCTTAGATTCTTTAATGGGTTGTTGAGGTGGCATAATAATTGGATTTATAACCAATATTTAGTTCAGTGCACAATGAGTTTCATGTATCTTAATTGGGGAAGTACCAACCTGATCTAAACCTTGTGATTTTATGAGTTCATATTAACCTATAAAATCATTCTACATTTTTTCAAGTGCATATATGGTTTGTGTATTGGAAGTATATTCTCATTCATGAGAAAATAATTAGTCAATTTGGGGTTTTATGTTTTTTTGGTCATATTTATGAAGAAACACGAGAGCATGAAAAGGAAATGTCAGATAAATGGACTAAACTATTCTAGAGAATCATTGGCGGTGTTGATTCCTGGGAAATAAATACAAAGTCAGGGAGAATATATCACCCCCATATTTAGATATATGGTCCTTTATTATAGTATTTTGTGTATATTTAATAATTGGGTAGAGTTTCAGAGGGTTTTGATGGGTTTTATCTTATTATAGAGGCATTTATAGAGGTTCACGGTTTGTGTATTGTATATAGAAATGATACATCACCTCTAGAAATTTTTTCAATAGAGGATAGTGGTCATTGGGTATGTGGACATTCGGTGCATTGTTTAGATAAAAAATGGGTGTTCCTAGAGAATACTATGAATCACTAAATAGATTGAAAATAACTGTTCAAACAAACAATTTCTAGCCATATGAGCCAAGCATGTTATAGGTTTGATTGAAATAGAATAAATGAATGGTTGGATGACCAAATTCCAAACAGTATGCCCTAACTATTATGTGATTATATTTTAGATAAACATTTTAAATCTAATCATAATAAAGATTACTAACACTCATTAATCACCTTTTATCGAAATATCCTAATTTTTTTCTCCCTTCCCATGAAAGACAATATCCTTCAATACATATTTTATTCTTAGGTGAATCAAATCATGTTGGATGTCCAAATTCATTGGTTTATCCTCAGTTTTCAGCATTATTATTTGATATTTTCGTCCCATTTTCCATGGAATGATAGATCTAGACCATAGAGGATAGATCTAGGTTTTTTTATGTGTCTCTCGATGTGATATGTTTTAAATGATTTATAGGTAGAGGATCTAATCCTGTTATACGTTTTTATAGTGTCATTATTTGTTTTTTTCAAATGTTGAGAGGTAAGTGACTTCTCTCTTATCACCAATTGATTTAGAACATGAAGGATTAATTTTATTAAATGAACTTCTTGAAATTTTTGTGAATTCATTGTGTTATTCATAATGAAATCTCTTTTGAGTTATTGATTGAAAATTTTGAAATTCTATGGTTTCTTAGTAATCATTCTTTGGTGAAATTTAAAAATTATTATTTTAAAAATATGATTATTTTTATACATAATTTTTTTTAAAATTATTTAGAGAATGATGGAATTTATGTTAAATGAAATTTTGATTTAAAATTGGAATTCATTTTTGGGATCATTTTAGTCATATATGTGACCTTTTGGAAGGGCATGTGCTATTGGGGAAACATGTTTAGGTCCCCGTTTGATTACGTGGTGGATCAATGAGATTCCACACATGTGTATGGAACAATAAAATGTGTGTTTTTAGAGTGTGTGTGTGTGGAAACATGATAATGGGTTTTCAAACTACATGATAAATTTTTTATGCTTGTAAATCAATTCATTGAAAATTTTTTACTGGTTCCAAATAAACAATTTGAATATTGTTTTAAAATATTTTATAAAATATTTACTAATATGTTTTGTAACAGTTTCATGAGTTCGTAAGTTATTAGGGATATCCTACTAAGATTATACTCAACCATTCTTGGTCACATCTATGTGTTTGTAGATGATATCTATTAGGATTTAGGGAAATAAAAGGTATCTCATTTCATTAGTGATTATTCTCGATACCATGGATGAGGGATGTGCAGTTGGTGTTTTTAGTGTGTTGAATTTTTCTAATTGATGTCACTTTAGAGTTTGAGTTATGTGACCTTTGGTTATTTTCGATTATGTATTTTGGTTAATACTTTTACTCTAATATTGATTAATGTATTGGTTATATTTTTTGTTAAATTTTAGTCTCATGCATCGTTGATATGATTGGTTGACCCTTTTTTATTTCAACCTGGTGCTTTATCATTAATTGGAAATCTATTTTCCAAATGTTCTTAAGGACCATGGAATTTTTTACCATCCTTTGGTGTCCTGAGGATGCAATCTATGGCCTAGTAGCACCACCATAGTCTCTTATTAAGAAAATGATGAGGAGTTGGATGTTTAATCTTATCCATTTTTTTATTTACTCTGAATGGCCTGAAGTCCTTCTTTCATTCTTTGTGTAGTCTATTTCATACATTTATAATAAATTTATTCTTTCTAGATGATTCAACTATTTTATGATAATGTTGATCAATATGTACATAATTTTTCATTCTATATAGACTAACTCGATAATATCAATGGTTATAAATTATTATTGTATATATTTCTTTTATTTTCAAAATCATTAATTTCCAATTTTATCACACTTAGTTTTCATGGCTTTTTATTTTTCTCTCTAATTAAAAACAAGATCTTATTCTAGGTCAAGGAATCATAATCTTGTTCCTAGTTTGACAATTTCCTCTACGCTAAAACGACATCGATTGGTTCTATAAGATCTTTTAACCACCCCAAATTCATGTCAGTATATAATTTTTTATTAATAATTGTATAAATATCTGTTTTCAGTAGCATTAATATTTTTTATAAACCCTAATTGTTTGTTGTATGATTACTACCTTATTTTGAATTCCTCCACATTAGTGAAACACTGATTTACACAAAAGGTTAATTTGTTTTATATGACCATTTTATCTTATTTTTTTGTCTAATTATTTATTTTAGACATTTCATGACATTTAATCTCTAATTTTTAACAATGATTAATAGTCTTCCAAAACATACTTATCTGATAATTTTAATGAATTATTTTACATTAAAATTTTATTTTATTTTAATTTAGACCAATATTTTCTACTATCCAGTGAATTCTTATCTTTTTTTTTGTAAGAGGCCACAAATTTTGTTGACTAAAAATCGATGCTACAAGGAAGTAAGGATGTGTTGGGAATTACTTAATAATAGAAATGGCCATAACATGATTTCAAAACATTTTATTTCTTTTATAATATATATTTCTATATAAATTAAATTATTTTACATGTGATTAAATTTAATAGTATTGTAAATCTAATTATGTCTTAAAATTTTATCTATTTCAGGCATTTAATTAAATTTTTCTGATGAAATACCAAATGATGATCCAATTATTCCAATATCATTAAATGAAAATTACATATAGAGTATATTGTTTTCCATCATTAGAAATGAAATTTACCAGTTTTCCTAAATGTCCCATTTTTCACATTAATTTATAGAAATATATGTTTTTATGTATGATTTTTCATTTTTCATTTTTCACATTATTTTTTCATAAATATATAGTTTTGCTACACTATATTAGTAATTTATTTTCTCTCAATAGCATTAAGAAATTGGGAAAAATATATAATGGTCTTACATCTAAATCCTTTATATACTCTAATTGAAAAGTTATTTAGATCTTTACCAAAAAATGTTTGTTCAACATATCCCTCCTAGACAAACCAACATGCCATATAAAACTATTCTAGGATTAAAAGGAAATTATCAATGAAAAAAGACAATTTTTCTTATTCTCACAAAATTCGTTACATGTTTTTTTCGACTCATTAGATTTTTAATTTTTTCCGATAATGATAACATAGTAATGAAAATGAAATCATGTTACACATGTTCTTGTTATGATTTCCAATCATTAAATTCTATCACAAAAGTAATATTTTCAAATCATTCTTACCTCTTGAACATATCATAATAAACCAAGAGAATATAATATTCAATTAGCAGAATTACTAGAATATAGTATCTTTTAATGGTTCCATTTTTTAATAAATAATTTTACTTTATATGTTATTGATGTTAACATTTCAGAAAATATGCTTCCCCATAATAAATATATTTAAATTATAATGTTTAATTGAATTTTTTTTGATATTATATTAATTAAATTGATTAACATTTTTCACTCCATTTACTAACAAAACAATTTAATTCATCCTCAATTAAAAATGGTTCTATTTTTATAGGAAAAAATAACTTTTATGTTATATTTTCTATAAGAACATATGGTTTCTTCTACATTTATTCATGTTTATAATAATAAAACCTTATATAAATTTGAATATATTAAAATATATTTTTTATTAAATTTATAATATAGGACAAAACAACACATTAATCTTACACCACAACATCACATAGATGATGATGATTTTATGCCCTTGTTTATCATCATTCTATTTTCATTCAATATATTTATATATTAACTATACAACTATACATATCATATGTTATTTTATTTATATTGAAAACTGTAACATTAAATGAAAAATCATGGGAATGGGATACTAGTAAAAATCAATACAATTGAAAATATGTTATCTATAATTATCTCAATACACTTGTAACAATTTAAACATGAATTGAACAAGTGTAGCACTGCCATAACTGATTTTATTTTCATACATTCCCACACCTCTATTTCACCCTCAACTCTTATGACTTTTCATTTCTCATTTCCCTTAATATTTCATCTCCTCACCTTCAACTATATCTGTCTCTATATCTCACCGCATACACTCCACCTTGTTATCTTCAGTTCCATGTGTCTCACTTCATTACTTTCTAAGATTTATAACCATGTTACGATTTGCCAAAATTTCTCATCCATTCCCCAAGATCCTCCAATTTTATACCATAAAAATTCCCATAACTCCATCCCAATTCTTTCCACAAACATCTCATACTCTCTCAAAGTCCTCCTTTCCTCTCAATTATTACCACAATATATTTTTCACCATCACTCGATTAGTTTTCTATCACAATCCATCATCTAAAACTGTCAACAATTATTATGTACCAAGATTCATGAATTACTTGCTTCACCACCAATGTCTTTACTCGTCAGTACCTGATACTAACACATCACTCACAATGATTTCCATCAATTATCATCTCACCATTAGTGACTCACTTTTTCATTATTCATTATGATATAGAAACCTCTTGTAATGGTTTTGTGGATTTTTTTAGTTATTAATACACTCTAAACACATTTCTCATAAATGTTTCATTATGTAGAATAATGTTTATGTAGTTTTCATATCCTAATCCATGTCACCATGTAATTTTAAATATTTATAATCGAATAATTATTCACTATTTGTGTATTATTTGTATTCACATGTATTCAATATTCTAAAGTGATATACATTCTTATAAATTGATTACATTTCATATCAATGTTTTTTTAATATATACTTCTTTTTTCAATACTCACCATTTTCTCATATCAGGTGACTCACTTCATCACTAACCATTGAACTCAAGATTTAATTGGAATATATCTACCTTGTTTTTCGGTCACTATTATTCTCTAATAAAATTTATCATCAATTTTTATTTAAGAAGTGGTATATTAAGGTAAATAATCATATTAGAATTAATGTTTTAAAATAATTTTACAAATATCTATTCCAATTGTTATTCAATATTAATGTAATTTTTCTATAATTACTTATATCAATTATATTGATGTGGTTTTGGTTATTTTAAACCGAATACTTTTCACAAAAATGGTTTTTCCCCTTATATATCATTCTATTTTATCCAATTATCTTCAATATTTTATTATATTTTAATAGTAATTTTCTTTGAAAACTGACTATTCTATATTATAATGAACTATAGAAAAATGTTATGTTCCCTTACATATAGATTGAAAAATATTCAATTTTGTTTATTATCTTGTTATGTGATGTTATGTTAAATTTTTTCCTTCTAATCCGTACTATTGTTATTATAATCAACCATGTTATTTGGATACTTTTCAGCACAACTATAAAATATAAATGTCTCTATGTTATCTTAGTTATTATTTTCTAATAGGAATCATCTTTCAACATTAAAATGTATTATGTAATATGAATTTGGTTTCTTCATTACGAATTTTGGAATTATATTATCCTGTGATTCACAACATGAATAATGAATTTTATTAAATTTATTATGAAAACACTACTTATTTAGTAATTATTTTTCACATTAAATTATGTTAAAACATTGTAGAAATTATTTTCAGATATTCAAACTTAGTTACACATCATTCAGATTATTTTTTGGATGTTGTTATATATTATATTAAATATAATATAAAATCAAAATGTAATAATATAGATACAAATAGTATATGATGCATAATATTCATTAATATCATTCATGTACTCTATTAAGGAATATTAAATTGTAATAATTGTTTTAATTATTTATCTTAAACAAATTATATACTCTATGTTTCCTTTAATTTCATATACATGGACTCATAAAATCTATTTAGTTCAATATAATTCATTTTTAACATATAATAACCACAGTATACATTTATTTATATCTACATTAGAAAAGTTATGTAGAAATTAAAATTGGGATTTATGTTTCACAAATTTCTAACCAAAATCCCCATTTGATTACAATAATCCCCTGGGGTTTTTTTATTATCGATACATGATGAATTTGTTTATGAAATAATTATTTGAGGAAACTCTATAGTCAATGATAATTATATATTAATGTTTAATTTTTTGCGATTTTTTTATATTATAAATTCTTACTTCTTCTTCCCGTGAGATAATTTTTATTCTTACTAAAATTGGGTTTATCTTTAATAAAATAGGACTCTAGACACAAAATCAACTATGTTGGAAATAGTTACATTATATAACACTTCTATTATATATTTCAAAATATATTTAGATAAATTAATTTAACTAGGATGCGATTAGTTTCAAGAATTGAATATTCACTCTTTACATTGCGTTAAATCCATAGATCAAATATTTATAATGATTTAAGGGTTGGGATGGTGAAATACTTAGGTAAGCTTTCTTTTTAAATTTTTTTATCATAGGTGAAAAGATAAATACATAGTTTCCTCAATTTATTTTGATCTTCAGGTACACTATTAGTGCAATTGTTTTTCTAATATATTGATAAAACACAATTTTTTGTATATATTATTGATAATAAATGAATTTTTTTTCTCAAATTTTGTTAAATATATTTATTTAAAAAATATTTGCGATTAGATCATTCATTTAAAAATTTGATGACAATTACTGTTTTACACATTATAAATTCACTATAGTATTTCAAAAATTAATAATTTTATTTCAATTATTTAAACATTATCTTTTCTCACTATTTTCCACAATTAATGGGCTACAAAATTCAATCAAGATATATGAGCTAAATATTCCATTTGATTGGACTAAATGGGCCACGATGTCAAAGTTGGGCTGGACCCGCTAGATTCGACATCAGTTTTGTATTTTTGCCATAAAAACTTCACCCTTGTTTAGATTTGGCCCAAATGCATATGGAACATTGAAGAACAATTTTTTCACAAATCATATTCTATAAAAACAACTGGTTCCCCTATTTTAGTGGTCAAGCATGCGGTGGATATTGGAATAATTTATTTGGTCGAATTTCACAATTCACACTTGAAACCTCTTAAAACATGCCCTCACATCCTATCAATAAAATGTTTTTTTCTCACTTAAATGTTTAGGGACGTTAATTATAAATTTTACGGAATATGAGATGTGTTAAAACTCTAATTATCCAAAAATTTCTAGAAGGTTCTTTCTTGAAGGCATGATCCCTTCATCAAAGCCTTCTTCTTCTTCTTCTTATTATTGTAATATTTTTGTTTGCGTAATAAAATTCACAGTACTGCATATATTTATTTTGATTTATAATGATTTATTTTGTTTTATTATTCTATAAATTAACTATTTGGTTTGAAACTCGATAATATTAGTGTAACTGGGCTATACCCATTCTAAACCATTTTAAATGAAATTAGCTTCAAAAATTACTACATAGCCCATGGAAGAGTTTTTTTAGTAACAGATCTACCACTTACCATATTAATTTATTTAATTTTAATAAATGGGATTCATTAATTCACATATTATTATTTAAAAATTATTTTTTAAAATAAAAATAATATAAACATGAAATTAATCTATAAACACAAAACTCAAAAGTTTGGGTGATGTGTGAATTGTGAGAGAACTATCATAATCAGTAAAACAAAAAAACATGGAATAATCTATATATTGAAAATATAATATCTAAAAAAATCATCTCCAATTTAAATTATGGATATGTTCCTTATTTTACTACTAACCATAATCTAAACATAGAATGTCAAGCAATGTAGGGTCTTACGATTTCATGTTCTGATGTTATCCTAGGGATGAATTCACTTCATCTTTGTGGTTTGTTATTTCTCAAAGTATTTAGGAATTAAAAAATATGGTATCATAAATAATTGGATATTAATATAAAGGATAATAATTAATAATTTATTGAAGGGGTATACTTAGAATGATTATACCTTTTAAAATATTTTCAATATTGTGTTTTCCTAATATCATTTCAAAAACAGAAATAATAAAAAATGTAATCTTCTTCTAGAATACTTCATATTGATTTATAAATGTTTAAAAAATCCACCATCCGATTTATGAAGGGTGTTTATACCAGTTTATTTTATTTTTATTATACCTTTATTATGTTGTTTAATTTACCTCCTCCCTTGAGAGATGACCTTGGTCAGCCATTCTGCTGCACCTACGTATCCAAAAATCAGACTTCATTTGAGAGGACCCATGATAGTGCCTATGAAATTAGCACCATTTCTTGGGAGGAAAGTAATTTTTCAACCAATTATATGTATTTATTTCATTTATATTATTTATTATATTTTATTATTTTCTTCTCCTAATTTTTCTTATTTTTTCTTTACCATGTTTTCATGTTTTTCTCTCTCTTAATTTCTTTTTATCGGACAGTCAACTCAAACTTCTTATATTTTTATTATGGTTTACATTACATCATTTCATTGTTATTTTATTGATGAAATGAACTACATTAGAATATCTATTAAATCTTGACAGTATGATTGAGTGTATCCTTAATGATTGAATCTCAAATTCTCGGTCTATGGGATGTTTCAACATTCAACTTGTTAGAGAATATATCTATACTGGTAACATTGAAATTGGAAGAAATTCTAATTCAAAGACAAAATAAGAACCAATGACTAAAAAAACATTTATCTTAATATAAAATTAAATAATTTGTTATAGCAGACATTAACTATCAACCAAATGTTATTTCATTACCAAACCTTAAATCATACATTGAATTGAAATCTATGATAACTCACATTCTTCAAATGTTTCATGGATAATCTTGTGAGGATACATACTAACATTTAAAATAATTTAATGTGGTTTTATCAACCCTTATACTATGAAATGTCTATAGAGATCTAATAAAACTAAGGGCATTCCCATTTTCACTTGCTGGAGTTGTAAAGGATTGTAGGTATTATTTACATCCTAAATATGTAACATGTTGGAATTATTTGAAACACATTTTCTTAAAGAAAATTTTTCTTTAATCATAGAACACTTCTTTTCGAAAGGAGATTTCAAGGATAACGAATGAATAAGGGTAGTCATTGTATTAGTACCGGGATCAATTCATGAAGTTGTTAATAATCTATCCACATCACCAAATTAGATAGAAACTCATTATCTTGTACTTTTATGATGGACTCAAATGAATGGAGAGGATCATGGTCGATGCTGTAGTTGGAGGATCATCGATGGATAGGACACCAGTAATCACACATGAATTGATTGACAATATGGAACAAAACATCTATCAATTTGGTGATTAAGGTACACCACATGTTAGAGGTGTACACTAGGTAACTTCATCTACACTTGAAAGACATTTAGATGATACCATGTTACAATAATTTTCTACTATGGTGAGACAAATTGATTTGTCTCAAATTACATCCCAACCAAACCCTGTGAGACCTTGTATAATTTTCAATAAACCAAACCACCCGACTGATTTTTCCCCCAACTACAATGGGAATAATATTGTTTGATGGTATTTCCAGGGTGATAATATCAATAACAATGACATCCACATCCCAGAAGAAATAGAATTCCTCCTCTCCAACATAAAACCAATGGTGGAAGTATATATCAGAAATCTGTTATGGCCCTAGACCACAACTAAGGTCTCCTTTTCATAGAAATTTATAACAGACTCTTCCTTACCAATAGGTTATCCAATAACCAAAAAGGATATTTGATTCCCAAGAATCAACAAGAAAACAACAAGGGACTTCTCAACCAATGGTATATTCTAATACTGATGATATTTTGAAATAAAATTTTCATAATCAATAGAATGTGATGAGGAGTCGAGGTTTGGAGATAAGGGAGTTGAAGACCCCATTGAGACAGTTTTCCACCACCCTCCATGAATAGGTAAGTAAGAACTCTGAAAATATACCTTCCTGACCTACTCCAAATCCTAAGGGGACTATTATTGCCATAAAAATGAGAAGAGGGAAGATAATAATTGATACATCTACACCTACAATTCCACTAGGATTCACCTCAACTCTGGAGAGACCACATTCAAGTACCACTGATGAGAATCCCAAAGAGAAAGACAAATGTCAAAAAAGACTGATGATGTTCCTCCTAATCCCCTTCCATTTCTAAAAGGTTATACATCCCATAATATGGTCGAAGAGACGATACAAAATAAAGTTTTAGATACATTTAATCATGTTGAGATCAACATGCCTTTACTTGAATCAATAAATAAAATCCCATGATATGCCAAATTGTTTAATGTAATTTTTACCAATTGAAGAGGGATCATGGGAAATTAGAAGATCAATCTTGGAAGGAATGTTTCATCACTCATTACCCCAACACTATTAATGCCAACAATGTGCAAGGATCCAGGGAAATTTGTCATTTCATTCACTATAGGGGAGTTACAGTTTTATAATGCTTTATGTGATTTAAGAGATTCCATAAATGTGATGGCTCACAATGTAGTATCTTCCTTACATGATAGTGAGTTAAAGACGATGAGTGTAGTGGTACTGTTAGAGAATAAAGATACTTCATATCTAGTAGGAGACCTTGATGATGTACTTGTTCATTTAAGAGACACAATTTTCCAGCATATTTGTATGTGATTAACATGGAGGATGATAAATAAATTATCATGCTACCAATATGCTCGATTTTCAATTCCTAAAAACTAATAAATAATCATAAATCTCTCTGAGGTTACACTTCCCATTGATTTTGGATATGAATTTGTGATATTTAATGTTATCGACTCCAACAAGTACCACTCAGAGGACCATTCTTCTTTTTTAAACACCAATTTTGAACCATAAAATAAAAAACCCATGGAATTTGATTATCCAATGATTATGTATATTATGAGTATTGGTTCTAGTTTTCTGTCTAATATTAGTACCCAAATTGTTTCTAATGAATAAAATTATATTATATTTGATTATAATATGAATTCATATTCTGATTTTGATAATTCTCACTCTGATTATGATATGGTAATAATGTTTTCTTATGGGCTTGAGGGTTTAATCTATGATTTTTTGGATTTATATTCAGATACTGATGGTAATTTTGCAACATATTTCAATTACATAAATTTATATATCCATACATTACCCCCTAAATTGGAACTCAAACTATATCCTCCAAATCTAAAATACTCAAACCTGTTAGGTGGTGAGAAATAACCAATTATCATTACTAACAATATCCCTTTTGACATGGATGAAAAACATTTGAATTTTTTGAGGGAGAACATTGTGGAAATACAGTGGACCTTAGATGAAATATTCGGTATTATCCCATCCATTTTCATGCATAATATTATTTTGAAGGATGGGGCTAAACTAGTGAGGTAGTCACAATGAAGGCGGAATCCTACTCTTCTAAAAAATATTAAAATAGATATTGAAAAAATTCTCGAGGAAGCAATAATTTATCCCATTTCATATTCTCAGGGGGTGATTCCTGTTCATATTTTTCCTATGAAAAGTTCTGTTATTATTGTTAAAAATGATAAAGAGGAGTTACTTCTAATGAGGTTGAAAAACAGTTGATGTGTGTGTATTGATTATAGGACACTAAATCAATCCACTCGTAAGGACCATATACCCTCCCATTTATTTATAAAATTTTCAGAGACTACTTGAGAAAACACACTATTGTTTCTTGTATGGATATTCTAGATATTTTCAAGTTCCTATTTCTCTAGAGAATCAGAAGAAGGCAACATTCACTGGTCTATTTAGTACATTTTCCAATCAAAGTATTCCATTGGATCATTTTAATACACTAGGTACCTTCTACAAAGGCATGGTGAGAATTTTTTTTAGATTTCATTGAGACCATAATAGAGTTATTTATGGAGGATTTTACATTGTATGGGTCTTCATTAAATAATTGATTCTGTAGTTCGAGAAAGGATTTGAATAATTTTATTGAGAAGAATTTGGTCCTAAATAATGAAAAGTATCATTTCATGGTAGATAATGGCATTGTATTAGGTTATGTAGTGTCAAAATCATGGTAGATATGATGATAGGTCTAAGGTATATATTATACCATCCCCACCAAATTCTTCACTTGTGCTTGACGTTAGATCATTCGAAGGGAATTCATAATTTTATCGGCTCTTCAATGATGATTTTGTTATGACTTCCCTTCCAATGTCAGGATTACTTCAAAAGGATTATGATTTTATGATTAATGATTCTTTTAGAACATCTTATGATGAACTAAAATACTATCGGTCCACTCCACCAATCATACACCCCCCCGGTGGGACCTTCAATTTGAGCTGTTGTGTAATGCATCAAACATTGCAGTTGGAGTAGTATTATCATTGAGGGAGTTGGGACATTCACATTTGATTACACATGCATCAAGGAAACTTGATTTAGCCCAATAAAACTACACAAAGATGTAAAATTTGTTTCTTTATATTATATTTTCATTATAAAAAATTCCATTCATATTTATTGGGCTCTAAAGTAGTAGTTTTTTCTAACTATGCATCTCTGAGATACCTCCGGAGGAATCCATATATGAAACCCATTCTTATGCAATGGATAATTATACTTCAAAAATTCGATATAAAGATAAAGGATAAGAAGGCTTCAAAAATCCTAATAGTGGACCCCATTAGTAGGATTACTCACACATTAGAGGCTAACACCTTGGACGAGGTACCACTTTAAGACTCATTCCCCAAAGGGAATATGTATTCCATCTCCAGTATACATCCTTGGTATGCTGATTTAGCTGTCTACTTTTTTTCATAAATTGCATCATATTAAAAAATCATCAAGTCCACAAGTTAGAGAGTGAATCAAGATTTTATGTTTGGGATGATCCATACCAATGGTGCATGTGTAGGGATCGAGATATTTGGAGGTGTGTTCCAGATCATGAGCTGGAGTTAGTTCTACATTTCTTCAATACACATTCATGTATAGGACACTTTGGACCCCAAAAATAGCTATGGAATTCATATACTCTTAATTATATTGTCCTATCTTATTCAATGATGAATAAGTGTTTTATATGTCATGCTCTCAGTGTCAACACACTAGGATCAACTTTAGGAGAAACAAGATGCCCCAAAACACATACTATTTTGTGATATTTTTGATGTATGGGGCATCAGTATTAGGGAACCTTTTCCATGTTCATTTGGTATTTTTATATTTGGTTGTTGTTGATTATGTGGATAAATGGCTGGCGGCCAAGGCCACCTGGATTGATGAATCTCTTGTTGTAGTGGACTTTTTCAAGGCAAAATTTTTTTCAGGTTTGGAGTACAAAAGGATATCATATGTGATCAAGGGAAACACTTTTTCAATTGGAATTTGGTTTCCTTCCATAGAAATTATGGGGTGACACACAAAACATAAACATCATACCACCCCAAAACCAATTTCTAGTACGAGGATTCAAATATGGAGTTGAATAAATTTTTTGAAAAAACAATGCACCAGGATAGGAAGGATTAGAGGAAGCTCTTAGATGATGTACTATGGGTTTATAGGACATCATTCAATAAACCCATCCATATTTACACATTTCTGATTATTTTTGGGAAACCCTCTAATATCCCCAGGGATTTGACCAAAGATTAAATTCAATGGATGCTCCAAATTAATAATCTTGAGGAAAATTGATTTTCATCATATTAGAACTCAAGTCTATATAAGGAATGATCAAAACCATATTATAACAGAATGATCCAACAAATGGCGATTCATGTTGGAGATAAAGTCCTACCTTATTGTTCATGACTAAAGATGTTTCCCAGCAAGTTGTGTTCCACATGGTTAGGTCCTTATATTTTATCTAATGTTTTTATTATAGTGTAGTGGAGATCACAAAATAGGACACTATAAGTATATTTAAATTCAATTGGAATATTTTGAATAAATACTTTGAGGAACTTCCAACCGATGCAATTGATTTCATCACACCCCATGACTCCATCATCACATGAGAATTTCAGGTTTTTCCTAACCCTTTCAATTTTTTATACTTTTTCTTATTTAAACATCTACATTTCATATGCATGTATCATTTCAAAAGATAATATTCAAATAAAATTATCACCCCTTGAGTAAAACCTGGATACGAGAGTGAATATGGCTCCGTTCTCTCATGGTTTTCTCCCTCGAGCGGTTTGCTACCCCACCCCCTAGGGTTTCATCCTCCCAAGAAGGAGCACCGCATCTCGACCTCTACTTATTTCTCCTTCATTTCCTTTGTGTGTAATTTCTGTCATCGGTTTCTCCTCAGACCAGTTCTCTTGGGTGTATTTATCTCATTCGGCGTCCATGGCTTGGGGCACGCTTCATCAATGGTGAGTGGTTGGTAGTGCGTTGGCTCTTCCTCGACTACTTATTTTTCTCTACGAACTCTTGATAAAGAGCTCCATTATAGTTCGGACTGGGAGCATTTGATTCATGGAGTTTTTTGGGCTTCGTAATCTAGCATCTATGGTTTTACGAGAATCTCTGTCTTCTATTAGGGTTCCCAACCCTTTCCTCTTAAATATCTGTTTATTCCCATTTTCCCTAGTGTTTAATCCCCAGTTCTATTCTTTGTTTGATTCCATACATCGATGTAGCTTTCAGAATATTTGTATTTTTTTCTATTTTTTAATGGGTTTGGTCCAATGTTCTACTGGATTTTCATGGAGGATATGGGTCATCAGCCTATTGGCTTTGGTAAGTGTTTCTTAAGTGGCTCACCATTTCTAGATTTTATTCAATAGTGGGGTGGGATTTAGTGGTGTCTTAGATGGAACAAGAGTTATTTGGTTTGGGATGATGTGAATGGCACATTAGGATGTGCCTCGGGTGGCTCATGTTCGAAGTCTGATGGTTGTTTACAATAGTGGGGTGACGTCTCCTCCTACACAATTGTTGTTTTCAGGTTCATTGTGACAGCGTCGACAATGTTGGATTTCTTCTATGTCGATGGTTCCAGGGATTCTTACTATTTTTTTGGCCTTCAATCATCAATTTCATTCTTTTATCTGGATCTAGAATTCCCCTTATCTCTCTGAGGGGGATCTGCGTAGAAGAGCTTAAGGCTCTTTGGGATGTGATTTTGAGTGGGTGAATTCAGGACGAAGATGGTGATGAAGGCTTGTTTCTCATCGGCATGGATTTGTTCATCTCTGGTGTGGATGGTGGTGGTGATTGGTAGTGTTTGACTGATGGTGAAAGCAGGATGCAGGTTGTCTCATGGTAGGAGTATGGTGTTTTTTTATCGGTTTTAATTTTGAGTTATGGGAATATTATGTCCTTCAAAATTTGAATTTGTCGTGGGTGGATATTTTAGTGGTTGAATTTGTAACAGTTGGAGTTTCTTTGGTTCACACTTATTTCATAAACGTGTCTTTAAAAAAATAGATTGTATAAAATTTTAATATTGAGGACAATGAAATATTTTATGTGTGGTGGAAGGGACAACTTTTTGGTGTAATTTTCATTGGTTATTTAAATTTTTTGGGTTTTTCGTGTGTTTTGGGTTATGTTTTCAATAAAAATTAAAAGAAAAAAAAGATATCATGAAACTTTCTCATGTGGAACATATGTAAAATGATTTTTTTATATTCAATAATGGAATGATAAGCTTGAGTAAGATTTCATCATCAACGGTTAATTTTTATAAATGTTAATGTCGGTAGTGATAAGATTGGTTATTTCATTCTAAAACATTTTATATTTTGAAATCATTAATTGTGATTTTTTATTGTAAATTGTGTCATGTATTTCTGTAAGAAATTTTTTACTCAACCATGACTGGTGAAAACTATCCTACTCAATTAATGGTACTGTCTTGTTAGGTAAAAAATCATTGGATGATCAAAACATCCATTTATCTTCCGATCTATTTCATTACTGTACTGAATTGACCTATGCATGTTTATATATTATCTGACTATTTTATGCGCATAAAAAACAAAAACCAAAATAAAAAAATATGTTATGGGTATTGGTCATGTGAAAATACTTTCTTCCTCAACATTTGAACTTATTATAACTCGTAAAATTATTTTCGAGAGGAGAAAAAACATGGGATGCGATTTTAGTGTGATATTCTTTCCATTTTCAACTTAAGAAAAAAAATTAGGAGAGTGATGAAATGTAAAACATATGGGGATATCATGTTCGGGAGCTCATGTTTTGACTTTCGGGAAAGCTTATTTGCGAGGGTCTTGAAATTGGATTTCAAAGTAATGTATATCAATTTCAATGAATAAAACTAGGTATGAATAATTATGTTAATTGAACTGAATATACTGTATAAACAGTGAATTTAGGAGCTTGGAATGTTTGGCACACATGTACACACACACGAAGAATTAGTGGCAGGGTAGACCAGTGACTTGTTTCACGATGATTAGTGTAGTGAATATTAGTGGATTTTATTTGGACACGATTTATGAAGAAAAAAATTTTAATTTATTGATATTGAATCATAATGGGATTCTTAATTTTTCTATCTTACCACTGTGTATTGAGAAATATGAACGTGCATATCAGGTAACAATTTTTTTGAATACATGATATGAGGTTTTTCCAAGAACTGAGAAAGGGTAAGTGTGGAGTAGTTGATCAAACAAATTTTTTTTGAAATTTTATTGATAATAAGTGGAAAAATATTCTCAAATTTAGTTAAATATTGTTATCTATAAAATAATTTAAATTAGATCATTGAATTGAAAATTTGAGGAATATTCCATTTTTACCCTTTACAAATTCATTGTATTATTTCGAACATAAATTATTTTATTTGAATTGTTAAAACAAAAACTTGTGAAACTATGTTCTTGAATTAATTGGATACAACAATAATTTTGGACATATCTGTTAAATCATGCATTTGATTGGACTTAATTATCCATGAAGTCAAAGCCAGTCTTGAATCACCAGATAGGACATCAATTCTATATTTAGAACGTAATGTCTTCATCCATAACTGGATTTGGCCCAAATTTTGAGGGGATCCTGAGGACCCATTTTATCACAACATATCCTTCTAGAAGAGAATCTGGTTTATGCATTGTTGTGGTCAAAAAGGTAGTGCAATTTGGATTAATGTATTTGGAAGAATGTTCTCATTCAGACATGAAACCTCTTAAGACCACGCCTCCTATCTACTCAATAAATTGGTGTTTTTTGCAATTTGATAGGTAGAGATATGCTTGGGTATGATTAGGGATGACAAGAAGTGGTTCATAACCAACTATCTAATCATTTAATGAAGTTTTTCTCTTCAAATAATGATCCCTTCATCGAATCATTCTTCTTATTCATGTAGTAGTATTTGTGTTTGTGTAATAAAATTCATAATTCATCTTCTATTTATTATATTTTCATATGTTTTATTCTATTTTATTATTTTTTAATCATCCTATGTTGTGAGAAAATCATGATTATAAGCTGGATTTGACTACAACCATTCTAAACTATTTTAAATTCAATTTGCTTCTACGATGAATACACCACCCATTAAAATATAATTTACATAATAATTGATCTACCTCGTACATAATTAGTTTTTTTAATAATTTTTATTCTTTAATTAAAATATTATTATTTAGGAATTTTGTTTTTTAAATTAAATGAATCTATGAAATCAATTGAACAATTAACACCAGACTCATGAGGTCGAGTGATGTGGGAATTGTGAGAGTGAAATCTTAATTTGTGGAACAAAATCACACAGGATAAATTGATAGAGTTAAAATATAATTCAAAAAAAATTATCCTCATATTCCAAAATTGGTGTGTACCCTAATTTACCACTGACCATAATCTATGAAAATAACGTCAATCAAATTATGGTTCTACGATTGCAATTTCCGATGAAATTCTATGGATTAATTCAATTCGGTATTATGGTAATGTAATTTCTAATAGGGTTCATGAATTAAAAAATTAGGGGATAATAAAAATGTGTATATTATTTTATATTATAAAATTAATAATTAAGTGAAGAGGTAGAGTAAGATCGATTATGCTTGTTAAGATATTTTAAAAAAACATCTTCTCATTGTGTTTTATTAATCAGATTTCAAAAATTAAAAGAACAAAGAAATTAAATCTTCTTATAGCATAGTTAACCTTACATTATTAATGGTAAAAAAACCCATCCCATTTATGTTTAGTGTTTCTTCTCTTTTATTTTATGTATATAATACCTCAAACATGTTGTTTAATTTACTCCCACCCTTGTGAGATGACCCTAGTCCACCACTATTCATAACCTTTGAACCCAAGAATTCACACTTCATTTGAGAGAACCCATGAATGAGCCTTTATTATTTACACACACATATATATATACCATGATATATATTGTAGTGCTAATGAAATGATTAATTTTAATGTATAGTAGTTTCATTAGATGTTTCTATGTAACACAAGAACACTTTTCTCAAGAAGAATACATGACATATTGTGTTATAAATTGAAGACAAACATTCTTTATGGTAAAATACCAAAAATATTGTGTTTTTATATATTCATAATTTTTTAATTTTATCAAATTTTCATAAAATATTTATCATTTAATTTTATTTTTCAAATTTAATGATTCTATTGTAAATTTTTATCACTATAATTTATCCGTAAGAAATTGCTTACTCTTATGATTCTCATTCCTAATCCACATTAATTTCATGTGTAATTACGATTTCTGTACATTGTATATTGTATTTATATAGGTGTATGATGTATAAATATAATACTCATATATTATAAATTCATTTTTTGAAATTACATACAACACTATGCATATAATATTCAACCATTTTATAAAATGAAATTTCGATACACATGAAAACTAATGTATGTGGTATGTAATTAAAACTATCATTCCTCCTATACCTCTTCTTGATTCATATTTTTTTCAAATATACTATGAATGTTCAAAGGATACATTGAATATTTTACAGAATTTCAGTATGCACGAACTATTTATAACATATTTATGTAGATTTGAATTACTACCACGCCACTTTTATATTAATCAGTTTCATATAGGTTACATCAATTACATATTGTATGAATACATAGTGAATACATTGTTTGAAATTACCTACACCAGTTACTATAATAAAATGGTTAAATTTTCAATAATTAGTACCTATTATATCATTTTTTCTCTTTATTTATTATTTCGGCCTATATTTTTATAATAAAATGTTATTTTTACACAACATACATGGTCTCATGAAAATGCATGGGGGTATTCTAGAAATTATACTAATCTTCACCACTCCAGGGATATATGTACCATATATAAGAAATTTCCACCTATGTGAGAGATCCTCTAAAACCAAACTATTCCATAGTTAGCTTATATTTTTATTTCATCCCCCTCCACGCACCATGCAAGAATTATATCATAAAATCCTACAAAAATATCGCAAGAAATTATGATCTAATTATATATCCCCATGCATACTTAATTCATGTTTCACTCACATTAAACATTGTATTAAATGAAAATATTCTTCACCTTCAATTAAAACCTTTGAAACCCCAAAGAAATTCCTTATTCATTTAAATTAAAATATTTATTCTCTGTTGATTTGTAATTGTGAACCCGATTTCAAAATTAACCCTCTTTCTTCTAAATTATCCCATAAATAAGCCTTATTTTCATGACATATTCTTCAAAATATTTTAAACACCCTGATATTTTTGGAAACATTTCTCTTTAAATAATTTTATATCCTTGATAGCTTGCATTGCATGCAATAAGATGTATAAACAAAATGTGTCAAATTATTAAAACATTATCTATATGTTATCTCTTTGTTATTATATTGAAAATAATTAATAGAAATAAATACATTTTTAAACATATATATGCAATATCATTTTATGAAATGAATTGATTAGTTAAATATGATTATAATTAAAATAATAATAATTTTAAAATAATAGAAATGTTTTTCTGAAAAAATTGGTCTATGTGTAGACTCATTTTTATTCATTATATTAAATTCATCCCTATTAGTGATTTATTTTATTGATATGTATTTTTTATATTATTGATCAATTTTTTTAACAATCAAATGTTATTTTTATTGGAATAGGATCAGAATATATAATGTTTTAATGTTAAAATGTATTTTTGGGTAAAATTTGTTCATGACAGATTATGAGAACCTAAATTAAAATTACACTATTCCCTTTATTGGTATTTAATTATTTAACATTTATTTAATATTTATAATTTGTAGTTTCAAATTTGGTAATTGAAAATGTTTTTTGTTAATATTAATACTAACTACGGTTAAATTTCTAAACTATATAATGGGTAAATAGGGTTAATCTTAATTATAAGTAAGTTGTATCACTATAATTGTTTTTCAAAATTTTATATTATTATTTAAATTTTAATCTAAAAATATCATGTTTTAAATTTTTTTATTTAATGGTCACTTCTCCATCGATATGATATATATACTATTTATTCAAACAGATGTGACAAAATGCCACTCTCCTAGTTTTAAATATCATTTATATGTTCACATAAGGACAGATAATTTGGTGTAAGTGAATATTAATATTAATTTTGTGCCTAATGAAATTTAATTCAATATTGAAAATTATTTATAATTTATTGGAATTATTTATCAAATTTAAATACTTACACAATGATCATGTTATGATTTTTATATTAATGGAAGAATAAAAAATATGATATTACAAATATTATAATTATTATAATTTGACATAATAAAGGTGATAAAAAATTATATATTTCCAAGAAATTTGGGGGATGTGTTAATATATATTTTTTAAATTCAATCTGATTTATTTATATTATTAAATTCAATATATTGAATAGTGTCAAAATTGACATTAAAGGTGTTTTATCAAATAATATTTTAATAAATTTTGAAAATTATATATATATATATATATATATATATTTGATTAAAATAGGGTCAAAAATGTCAAAATGTTTCCATTTACAGTGTAGTTGTAATTTGATATGGAAAAATTACACATTTTTAAAATTATAAAAATTGATACCAAAGATAAAATTAAAATTTGTTAAGTGAGGGTTACTCAAAATGATTTGGTATAAAATGACATAAATTATTTTCTAAAATAAATTGGATAATGTTATTAATACATAAAAAGACATTTAATACCAATCCTCGTATAGTTTTAGATAATTTTATTGATATTAAATTTATTATAATTTAATAATTTGATAAATTTATAATGTTTTCCTCGCTTTTATTATAACTAGACATATCCTCACTCTCTTATTTACAAAATTTTGAACCTTATATCATGACCATACACTACCAATTTATCTTTCAAAATTACATTTTCACATTCAATATTTTTTTCTATTTTCAAAATAACAACCATAAATCCTTCTAAAGGATATAAAAGGGGGTTCTTTGGAGGAGGAGGTAATCTCTCTAGCCGATCACTTTATTTTCTTACCATTATTTTACTATTATAAATCGATGATAGTTAACATTATATAATATCTTCAGTAGAATAAATATTATTAAATGTTATTAGGGATATAAAAACACCAGTATACACCAAATTATCCGTCAAATATTATTTTCGAGTATCCCTCTTGTGTTCGTACAACTAACAGTCTCCACATAACGATACAAATAATTCTTCATTTCTATATTTTATTGATGTGTATTATAATTAATTTCATATTTAAATATTATATTAATGATAAAATTATAATTATTTAATTAAAATATCATATCTACCTTCTTACCTTTTACACTATTAGAAAACTATAAGGTGACTGATGCGTACATGTGGCCTACCACCTCCATGAATTGATGTGATTTTAATTTAAATTCTATCATACATGATTGGTTAAGGAGATGGATTTGATAAATATAAATCACTTTTATGATATAATATTGATTTTTAAAATGATAAATTATTATTTAACTTTATTTCATTCCAACAGTCAAAATGTGAAAGAATTGTTCATGTGTACGTATGGCCTACCATCACAATGAACTCGGTAATTCATTTTTCTATTTATACATTTTATGAATAATTTTAAAAATTTATATAATGAATACATATTATTTTTATAAAATTATTCGAATTTATTAAATAATTGGACCATGATCAATGTATAAGGAATTGGACTTCCAAACTGAAACATGCTTCATAAACGATGCAGTTATCACACAAAATAGTTATGTAAATAAACAATTACAAATAAAAATGTGATAAGATGTTATAAATAAATCATAAAAGTTATGATAGAGAAATGGTTATGTAATAAATTTATATTAAATCTATACTAATTATATAAGAGGCTTGATCATGAATGAAGAATGGTGACACTTGAGGTAAGAGTTTATTTTAAAATGCCATCATTTTTCAATATTTTTTATGTTTATCTCTTTAGGGAAATTTTTATCTTCAATCAATATGTTTCAAAATGTTTTAGAAAATGGTTTTTAATGTTATCCTTTGAATTTTAAAAATCATTTTTACAATTTATTTATTTTTAAAATAGGTTTGAAAATAATCTTATTTTCATATTCCAAATGAGGTACTTTGTGAAATTTCATACAAAAATATGAAATAATTGTTTTTTAACTTATATATAATGAGAATAATTTCTTGTCATTATGATTTCTAAATTATTTGAAGCTTTAGTTATAGGTTTAAAAGGTTCAATTCAATTAAATTTTTATTCTTTTGTAATTCATTTATGTTTTTTAAAATAAATGAAATTGTCATGGAAATATTATTTTCTTCATGAATTATTCCAAGAGATATATCAAAATAATATTCCATTTATGATAAATTTATTTTATGTTATTTATTATTTTATATTTATTTTATTTTATGATACTATCCATATTTTTTCATGATGGTTTATTTTTATGACGGAATGATTTTTATGAATCTCATTTAATCCTGTGAGTTATGTTAAGATTAAATGAATACAAAACCAATTTCATTATATTGGTTTAGATATGATGAATGATTTATGATCTTATGGAACACATATGTTTGATTTTCATTATCTTTTATGGGTTACCTATATATCCCTCTAATTCATTGTGTAAAGTATGATATCCCATGTGATAAACGGTCTGGAATGGGGAGTGATCTGATTTTACTCAGAGGTATTGTCCACAATGATAGTCTGGGGAGTGAACCTCGACTAATATAATTATTTTTTGAGTAAAACAATTCCACTATTATAGTATTATATAATTTCCAAAACTAATATAAAAATTATTTTCTATGGTTATGCATATAACACACTTCCATGACTTAATCCAGTGAAATTCTCTCACGGCACCCATCTAGTGATTCCTTTTGCGATTCATTTCATGAGAAATTAAAATATTTATTCAATGACTCGTGATTAGGATCTATGATTACTGGGTATAACGTTCATATGTAAGGTTAATTTTTTCAAGCCTGTATTGTAATATTTTTCAAATTTAATCAATAATATATATCCTTTCTAAACATACATAGCATATGATCTCATTCATTTAATATATTTCATCTCCAAAGGATATGATGAAATATATTGAGTATGATATGTTAATAAATGGATCTAGTTATGAGGAAATACGAGGGAGGTGGTGTAGATATTTTATGAATTGTATTTTGATACTTCAAAGTCTCCAAAGACAATATAATTATATATTTTTGGGGTGAATTATTTATATTATGTAATGAATGTTATTTTATTTATATGTAATGTCAATGTAAGAAAAGTATTGGTCATTATATTAAATATATGATCTATGAATATATACCTTTCGAAAATATGATAAATATACATTAGTAAGAACCCTAGGTATAGAACAATGTATACGAAAAAGTTCTACTATTTTTGTAAGGATCATGAAAAACCAAGTTTAATCCTGTGGTTTCATAGAATAAGTTGTCATTATTTAGGAATTATATAAATGACTTGTGGAAATTATATTATTTTCTACATATATTGTTGTTTCTCACACCATTATTTATTGTTTTATTCAATTTTTGAAACCCAAATTAATCTTTAGTTATGTATTTATGGATAATAATATTATTGTTCACTTGATAAACATAATGTTATGGGATCTGGAATAAAAAAATCTTTCCACTATTCTAACAACATGTTCTCTAGTTGTGAATCATGATGAGCTTCCATATTAAGAATTGAGGGAACAATATATTATTGAATCATTCATGAGGAAAAAATCACCTTCTATTAGAGTATTTTTTAATCCATTAGTGTTAATGGGATATATCAACACTATTGAGAAAATAATTGTGGTTATTAAATTATCAATACATGGAAGAAATTTTCATATTTTGTATTGTTTATATGGAAAAATAGATCAATGGTGGAATCCTGTCAAGAATATATGGTAAGATAAATAAATCTAACACATTGAATGGGATGTATTTAAGGGGGGTACACATTATAATGTAATTACATTTTATTCTAAATACAATTATCAAGAAGGAATTTATTGAGCTGATGAAAAAAGATGAGGAATATGTTCATACTTTTATGGAAAATTTTAGAAGGCTTGTAAGGAATGCCTTTCATTTAATTATCAGCAATGAAATTAAAATTAACAAATTCATTTTTGCATAAAACCTAGTATCTAAATTTATTTATACATAATAGAAATTAGTAGTTGTGAATAAATATTTCAATGTTCTCTCACGGTTGACAAAGAGATTTTGGTTACCCATCAATATCATGTCGTTGAGAAGAAAGGAAAAATAGAATTAAAATGTAATTATAAAAACCATAGATAAATGAGTATGACCATTCGATTTCACTTTATGTGTGGAAGGAATCATTGGGTAAATTATCTTATGTGTACTAGTAAATGATTTAATTATGGAAATAAGGTAATCAGGCAATCAAATGATAAGGTGATGGGATGAAATTAGCTAATGATGTGAACTAAGTGAAAAATCAACCGAACACACCACCTGTTATGCAATTATTTAGATACATGGACTATGTACATGGAAAGTAGTGCCTAAATCTAATATTTTTCTATGATAAGATTCAAAAACCTTTAATACTAATGGAAAATGGAAATATAATAACATTATAGTTGGCTATGTGGGTTATGTGAATGATTTTTTTAAAAGAAAACATATTATCAAATATAAATTAGATAATTTATTTCTTATCATGGATACACTAACTCCATTATTTAGAAATATTTTACTATGGTTGTCACCATATAACCTCAATAATTAGTTGTTGAGTAATGTATGAAAACTCTTAATGGTGCAATGGTCACATATGAGGTTTACAATATTTCTCTGATTTTATGTTTATAGAAAATTTATTCACGACAATATTGTTATTGTACCTCTAGTTTAATTACATGTGATTTTTGTAATGGATTAGATTTATATATATTGATATGATATCAATTTTTGAGGAAAGGAATTCACATATCATATTATTAATTAACCTATGATGACTTATTGATTCAAGGATGAATATAAGCTTCAAATGGAAATTATTTCAATTTTATGGATATTAATTCCTATTCATGAAGGTTATCTATATTAAATGGTTGGTTATATACTCAATATTTTGGATATACCTATTTTATAGAAGTTTCCTTTTCTGTTTTAAAAATAATTTTTGTGTCTTTAACCAAATCATGATGTAATGTTTTCAATTGATCTCTTCCCTTATAAAATTTCTATTTCAAAGTGTATTAATAGAATATCCCCAATTGAATAATAGAAATTGAATAAAAATATAATGGGTAATAATTATTAAGGATTTGTATGAACCAGTGTGTCTCTATGGGGTGAACACGTTCTATTTTTTAAGAAAAATAATGGGTCATTGCGTCTTTGCAATGATTGTTAGGAGATTAAAAATCATATTCAAGATAAAGTATCCACAACCCGATATTGAAGGCTTATTTTATCAACTACATGGAGCTCAATACAGTTCCAATATTGGACTTTATTTTGGATATCGACAACTGAGCATCTAAAAGGAGGATATACTCAATACGGTAATACATACTGGGTATGAACACAATGAATTTTTAGTTTTAAATCTGGGTCTTATTAGTTCCCTCTCTATTTTCAGGGACATTATGAATACAGTATTTAGAGAATGTATTCATCAGATTTTTTTAGTCCTTATAGTAAATAATATCATATAATCAATGAAAAATGAAGAGCATAAAGATCCCATGATGATTTTGCTGAAGACCCTAAGGATGGAAAATCATTATGAAAAATTTACTAAGCCTAAATTTTGAAAATAGAAAGATTAATTTATGTGTCATATAATCACTAGTAAGGGTATATTAGTAGATCCTTCAATGATAGGATATATTTAGAAATTTACTAGAGAAACATGATAACTAAATTATATAGTATTTATGAGTTTTATAGAAATTATTGACATTTTGTGAAATATTTATCAATATTGACTAATCCACTAACTTAGATGATTCAGAAAGGATTTTATTTTTTATAGATAATGGATTGTGAAGAGAATTTCAAAGGTGTGACATATATACTTATAAAAAAACATTAACGTATACTATCCCACTAAAAGATACGAGCATGCACTAAATAATGTTCTTGATGCTAATTCAATATTATCATTGCTCACTACATTAAAACCCTTGGAAAGAGAAAAAGTTTTTAGAAGCATTGAGAAGAAAGGATCATGCTAGGTTAACTATATTGATGATACAAGAATATCAATTATATATGTATTTATAAAGGATAGTACAAGAAATCCTAATGGAAGTAGAGAAATATTATCAATCTCTAATTTATATTAAACCATCAATCCAAGCGAATATGAAAGAGGAATGAAAGGAAGTTGTTGGGATATAAGAGAGGAATTGAAATGTTTTTAGTTCAACCTTGATTTTTATGGAATAATAAGGTTCAATAACTATTTATGTGTCTAACATGTACCATATTTGATTACAGAGCTATTGGATGAGGCTCATACTTCATCATTCACTATTAATCGTGGAAGTTAAAAATAATTATAGATACCTGAATGAGTATTTCATGGGTGATTGCATGCAGAGTTATAATATAGAGTTTGTTTTTAAATGATTTGTTATTTATCATGTTTGTGATGAGAGATATGATGTATAATGTTATGTTACAACCAATAAACATACATGAATGGATATTGGAAAACATCTCCATGGATATTATTTCAGAATCCCAAAACAATCTAAAGTCTATAATGATATATGGGTCATATTGGACAACCCTATGATGTTATAAAAGACCATTTATATTAGATATGATTTCTCTGTTGTTAATATTTCTAGAAACTATATTATAGATGAGGTAATATTTTATGACATACTACCTTCCATTACATCTGATCAGGATCTGAGGCTTACCTCATTGTTCTATAAAATTCTTTTGCAGGTTCTAGATACAAAATTATGTATCAACACAACTTATCATCCTCAAATAGATGGTTAGTTTGAGAGGTAGAATAATTATATAGTTGAAATTTTTATATCTTTATCTATGTACTAAAAAGGTGTTTGGTATCAACACCTTCCATTGGTATAATTTTTAACAACAATATATTTAACTCCACCATTCAATTGGATAATTATGAATCCCTCTATAGAAAGAATTGAATAACTCCAACTTGATGAAATGTATTTAGGGAATAAAATAGATTACAACCTGATCTTAATAACAATATGATATATATTGATAAATCCATTCAACAACAAATAGGATAATAGCAGATTGGATAGAAAAGATATGATGAAAATCATCATAAAGATTAGGAGTTTAAATTTTCTGATATGTTATTCATATGATTATATCCATGATAGAGATTAATGATCTTTGGGAATAATTTCATTCTAATCCCTAGATATATAGGTCATTTTTAATATCATTATTTTATTAGGATGGTAGCCTATATATTGGTTCTTCCACTAAATATATATCAAGTTCATCATGTGTTCTTCATATATCCCATGAGGAAGAACATACCTAATCCTTCATGTGTACTAAAATAAGATTTTGTACCATGTGAGAAATAACATTAAAAAGATGACCAATATGAGATATTATTATTTTTTGAGAGATACCTCTACTAAATAAGACCACTCTCTTTTTTAATGTTTTATGATTAAACAACCGATTCAAAGAAGGTAAATGTGAACCCAAGGATATGATGAGACAGTGGTATCCTCATCTATATTTATACAAGTGAATGATATATCAAGTTGGAATTTATTAAATGGGGTATAATTTAACACCTTGATGTTATTATGAATTATTTTTCCTCAAATAATTTTATTTCATCGAATGATTGGGTTGTACAAAACATCGATTTTAAACTAACTGTGTAATGTTATTGAAATATCTTATGTATGTTATCACCTAACTGTTATATTGAATGAAATGAATAGAAATTACTTAATCATGTAATATATATCTTTTATACATTTATAAAATAAATTCATTAGTTATCAAATAATTATAAATTTTAAAAAATATTTTAAAATATAAGTGCTTTTTTAAAAAATGATTTTATATATACAATTAAAATTACATAAATATATTAAATTAATCCTAATTGGTAAAATATTATAATTAATTTACTTTATAAAATATTACTAAAACTGTTTTAATGATTAAATGAATATTTTTATGATCATATGATTACAATAAATCCACTTATACTTAAAAGTATGTTTTTCCAATAAAACAGTTTTTTGTAACATATTTTTAAAATAAAATAAAATCACATTCGTCAATTTAAAAAAATTAAATTATATAAAATTAAAATTTTTATTTAGAGTCATGATGTTCAAATTTGATAAATAATATCCCTTTTTTAGTCAATATGAATATCCACTATGGTTAAATTTATCACTTTGGTAAAGTCTAAATCTGGTTAATCAGGATAAAAAATTTGCTATGAGGTTATAATTTTTATCCTATTTATTATTTCCTGATTAAACTTATACCATTTTTACCAATGGTTCTAAATTATATTATTTTATAGTAACTATTCCTTAAAAATAACTTATATATTGTTTAAAACAATGGAAGTGACAAAATGTCACACTCTTTGTTTTAAATATCATTTCTGTCTCCCCGGAGAGAAAAAGATTAGTTATTAACCAATATTAACAGAAATTTTGTTCCTAATGAAACTATATTCCTCATGGATGTTTATTTATTATTTTTATGAATTAATTAATTATTTTTAATACTACCACAATGCTGGTGATGTAATTATTCATTTAATAAATAAAATAATATAAATTATATTAAAAATAGTAAAAGTAAAATAATTTTAGATAATTTAGGTACTATATAAATTTTATATATGATCCTACCATTTTGGTAATTTTTTAAAAAAATGGTGTTAATTATAAGTATTTTCTTGATGTTATTAAATTTAAGGTAATGAATAGTTTCAAAATGGAAACTTATGATATTTAATCAAATTAATATTTTATTAAATTATTTAAAAATACGAGAAAGAATTAATTACTAAAATATTAAAATTATATTTTATAAAATTTTCCAAATTTTCCTTTTATGGTCTAATTATATATATATAAGTAATAATTTTAAACTTTTAATATTGAAAAAGATGTTTCCATAGTAAAAATTAAAATAGACCGACCAAAGGTTAATTAAAATGTTATGGATTATAATAACTCAAAAAAATCTCCAAAATATATTTACTTGAGGAATTATAATCCTATTATAAATAATATTCAAATCATGTTCCTTTGGGTGGTATTTTACTTCAGATTTAATTTAAAATAATTTAATCATTTCAGATGTTCCTAAAGTGCGTTTCTATTCAATTATAAATGGAAATATCCTCCCATACTCATTTACACTAATTATATCTTACTATCTAAAAAATACCCTGCCAATTTATCTTATATACTCCCCAAAACAAATTCTAATTTATATTGTCTTTCCAAAAGGCCAACCCTACAACCCTTTCGAGGATATCTAAAGGAGGTGTTTTGAAGAAGAAGTAATCTCTCTAACCGATCACTTTATTTTTATACTCTTATTTATCTCTTATAAATATAAGATATTTTTCAAAAAATAATAATTTTAGTATTCAATATATTTTTAAATGTTATTTTTATTTTTCAAACACCCTTATATTCCCTCTTCCCTATCATCTAAGTAGTGAATATTTCACTTCTGTGTATGTATATGTTAATGTCTCCTCGTAGTGATACTATTCATTTTTCAATTCCATTTTTATGGATGGTTATTACGGTGGATTAAATTTTTATTTATAATATTAAGGACATAATTATAATATTTTAAAAAAAATATCATATCTAACTTCACTAATTCGATATTGTTATAAAAATATATTGTAACTCATGTATATGTGTCGACTACCACCTCCACAAATTGATGTGATTAGATTATAATTAATATCATACATGCATGGAAATGCTGATTAATTTTATGAAAATAAATTATATATATGATTTAAAAATTATTATTTGATGTTAAAACTATTATTTTCCTTTCTTCCATTCAATCAGTCAAAAAATGAAAACAACGTTCATTCGTATGTACGATCCATTATCTCTATTAATTGTGTAATTCACTTTTCTATCTATAATTTTAATGAATAATTATAAATATATATATTGAATGTATTTTATTTTTATACCAAGATTAAAATTCATTAAATTATGGTACCATGATCAATTTATCAGGAATGGGACCGTTGAAGTAAAACATGATTAAAAAATGAAGTAGTTATTACCCAAAATAGTGATTCTAATCATAAATTATTAATAAAAAGGTGAAGTATTTTTATAATTATATCATCCATGGAATAATATATATATGGTTCTTTAATTCATTTATAACAAATAAATATTTATTTTTCAATATTTTTTAATGTGAATGATGAAATTCATGTCCTGAAGTAAGGGATTATTTCCCAATCTCATCATTTTTTGGGACTATTTATGTTTAATTATTTAATTGAAACTATTTCTCTTCCATGTCCTTGTATATAAAATGTGATTCAAAATTATTTTTATTATTTTCATAAAAATATTTAAATTCATTTTTACCAAATTTCTACATTAAATAAAAAGGTTTAAAATAAATCTTTTACTAATTCTCCAAATGACGTACTTTTTGACATTTCTGAAAACAATAGGGATGGAATGTTTTTTTAGATTATACTAAAAGGAAAAAAATTTCCCCTATGATTATAACTAACAGATTTTCAAATTCATTTATATTTTTATAAGTTTCATTTCAAATTAAATGATATCTTTTATAAATAATGTTTAAAAAAGAAGTGATTTTTTCAAAAAGGTACGGTTACTTTCCACAAGATTTATTTCTAGTGATATTTAAACATTATTTTCCATCTATGATAATAAAATTATATTTTAATTACGATTTAATGGGGATATAATACTTGTATAATATCCATAATTATTTCTTGATTGTTTATATTTATGATTGAATGTTGTTCGGGAATCCGGTTTCGTTCTATGAGTTACATTATGATGAAAAGAAATATGAAGCAAATTTATTTTTATGCATTTTGTTATAATGAATGATTTATAAACTTTTTGAAAAATATGTTTGATTTTAATTATGTGAAGAGTTTTACTTATATCTCTCTCTAATTAATTTCGTAATGATTGATATCTCATGGGATAAATAGGACTGAAATCGAGAGTAATCCATGTTCAGTAAGTGAAATTGTCCACCAATATAGTTGTGGGTGTGAATCTTGACTATTAAAATGGTTTTGAGAGGTGACCCATTCAACTGAAATAGTTTTAGAAAAGATCCTCATATACAAATAAAAGTATTCATGTGCTTAGGTTTATGTAACATCCCAGGTAAATGAAGAATAATACATTTTTCATTTTTAATTTGTGAATTAAATATTAATTTTCCTTTAAAGGGGTGGCTATGTTCGATAGCGTACCCGATATGCAACAACGGGTTTCTTTGGAATCTTATGTTGTATACAGAAAAACTGAGCATGTGCCTTGGCACTGCTACTATGAATCATGCATACTACAAACAACCCCAACCCCATTTAGGTTTTCACGTTTCAGAATAATTAGTTTATTTAGTTCCTTAACTACTGGGAAAGTATCCACAACCAACCACATCGATCGTTCGTAAAGTATATCCCTTCCATCCACAAATCACGTTAGGAAAACACAAGCAGCACAACCAAGCCCTTCTTATCAACCAACCAACCCCGTTCATTATTAACCTCATTCCATCACCATGACCCACCATTTATTAACTCTTCAGCTTATTATTTATTATTCACAACCAACTATCTATTCACATTCAAACCCATCCCTGCAGCCCCGCTACCAACTTCCATAACCACAACTGCAACGTACATCATTATCCCTTTGAAACCATTTATCGCAGCCCCGCTGACCATTACCCACACAACATTCACACCAACCCACAACCAAGTCAACTGCAGCCTCGTTGTTCACCCTATCCACAACAACCCACAAAACACACCCATCACATGCCACGTATCCAAGCCAACACCCACATGTTCATTATTCCATTTTTTTTAACCGGGGTGATCACACCAGGGTTACATATTTTTAACAGCCAACTTTATGTGATTAACCAATTTCCACATTCCACAAAGTTTCTATCCATAAGAAAATCCAAAAGGAGAGGAAAAATTTTAACTGTGCAAGAAAAGGCCCCCAACGACTGTTATTTTCAGTAGGTAGAAGCTCATTCAATTCACAACATAATATCACAGGATATAAAGTAACATCAATCACAATTTCCCAACACCGTTATATAAGCCAGTTATTATCTTTATTAAACCGGTTCAAAAGTGTTTCACATAAACAAGAAAACACCCACCCCGCATGATGCACAAACTAGAGAGACGAAGGTAATATCGCCACCTCAACATGTTCCGATCGCAACGCTCCCCCGGATCAACTTTAAAAGACGTCTGTCGGTGTCCGTCACTTCTGTCGAGTCCTGGAGAAACCTCCTCAGTTGTAATTCATAAATAAAAGGCCGAAGGGGAGACAACGGATCCCAGATTGGAAGTTCCGCCTCTTCGTTATGATCCTGTGGGCATTGACGGATCGTAAATCAGAGTTCAGACGAAGAAGTTATGGAAGAAATAGCCTTCGAGTCTCTTGGGAGAACTCTACTCAGAGGAAAGAGGAGGAGATGGGTGAGTTGAAAGGAGGAGGGGAACCCTCCTTTTATAGGTGAGAAAAGTATAATTACACTGCGTGTACGTTATGGTACACGTCATGTACTCAGTTATATCACACGGTCTCCACGCGGCTTCCAACACGGCTCCGCGGTCATTGACTGGTCAACACACGATTTGAGGGTAATGCATTCGCGGGGAGGGACTAAACGGCATGTAGTTTGGGCACACGACATGTACCCATTTATTGCACTTGGCAAGGACACGACTCCAACACAGCACACGATCGTTGAATGGTAATGCGTTTGTTTGGAAGGACTACATGGCGTGTATTATCGGACACATCGCGTGCACCCATTATTCCACATAGCAAGGAAACGGCCTTCAACACGGGGTATACCCGGAAAGGTGGTACACGGCGTGTAGTTACACTATATGGAGTGTACTCATTTACTTCACACGGTGAGGACACGGCCTGTAAAACGAGGTATACCTGGAAAGGGGGTACACGACGTGTACTCAAACTACACGGCGTGTAGTTTCAAAATTCTGGAAAGCGTGGGAAAAGTCCATTTTACCCTCTAGAACACTTCCTGACCTTCTTTTTGACAAAGGAATGGGCCGGAGAGGTCCGGACCATTACATCAGATACCTCTTAAAACATTCTCGTCCCCAATAATTCAAAAACCAACCCAGAGGAAACCCAACAAGATACCTCTTCGGGTTCTTGTTATAATAGGAACCCAACCAACAACGCAAATAATATGTGTTAGGAATTCCTTCTCCTATTTCGAGATATTATCCGCTTTAGGCAGCATTGGCTCACCTGCACGGGTTTAATCGCATCCTCATTAATGCGTCTTGATTAAGAATTGGGTCTTACCACTATCATACATTATGATTTTTAAACTCGTACTACCCCCAACACCACACAAACAACTCACTTCCCAAACACATGGTTTTTGGAAAATTACTTCTCCTATGTCGAGATATTATCCACTTTAGGATGCACTGACTCGCCCGCACGGGTTCAATCTAATCCGCATTAATTCTTATCCATTAAGGGTTAGGTTTTTCCCTTTCCCCACACATCCGGACATGTCAGACATTACCAGGGAACATGGAAACAAAAGGTATCACAACTGAAAAGCCAAGAATTCCATAAATATCAAAGGTACATAGTACAACATCAACACAAAGCTCAGAAGAACAATGAAAAACACAAGTCAAAACAACTCCGGGTACTGAGCTTGCATCTGGGTCTCCCGCTCCCAAGTGCTCTCCTCGAGGGCGTCATGCCTCCACAACACACGAATCAATAGATTGGTTCATCCACAGATCACCTTCTCCTTACGATCCTTGATTCTGACTGGTCGTTCGTAAAAATTCACGTCATCTCCCATATCTAGCTCTCCCCAGTGGATAATGTGAGAGTCGTCGTGTAAGTACCGACGAAGCTAGGAGATGTGGAATACTTCATGAACCTTCTCCAACTAAGGTGGCAGGGCTAGCTGATATGCCACCTTGCCAACTCGCTTCAACACCTCAAAAGGTCTGATGGACCTAGGTGAGAGCTTGCTCCCCTTCCCAAACCTCTACTACCCCCGTCGTGGGGAAAACTTCAAGAACACATGATCTCCCACCTCGAACTCTAAGGGAATCCTCCGACGACCAGCAGAAGACTTCTGTCAGTCCTGATCCGCTTTCATCCTCTCACATACAAGCTGGACTTTCTCTGTGGTGCTTTGCACTACCTCTGGCACAAGAGCACCTATAACACCAACCTCTTCCCAGAAAATGGGAGAACGATATGGTCTTCCATAAAATGCCTCAAATGGTGCCATGCCAATAGTAGATTGGAAGCTGTTGTTGTAGGAAAACTCTACTAAAGCCAAGTGTCATACCCACGATCCTCCGAAATCCAGAACGCATACTCGCAGCATGTCCTCCAGCCTCTGGAGAGTCTGCTCTATCTGCCCATCGGTCTGGGAGTGGAAAGAAGTGCTAAGGCGTAGCTGGGTTCCAAAAGAATGTTGTAACCCCCTCCAGACTCGTGAGGTAAACCGAGTATCCCGATCCGAGACGATAGTATTTGGGACTCCATGCAACCGCACAACTTCGTCTACGTACCTCTGTGCTAAGGTACTCACCGGGCCTGACAATTTAATTGTTAAGAAGTGAGCTGATTTCGTCAGTCGATCCACCACCACCCAGATAGCATCATAACCACCATGAGCTCTGGGTAGTCTTGTGATGAAGTCCATTGAAATTTCATCCCACTTCCACTCAAGGACATCTAAAGGATGCCACAAACCAATGGGAACCCGGTGTTCATCCTTCACTTGATAGGCATTTAGCCATAAACTCCACCACTGCCCGGTTCACCTCGGGCCACCAAAACTCTTCCCTCAGGCCTTGGTACATTTTTGAAACTCCTGGATGTACCGCCAAGTCTAAACTATGGAACTCACAGAGAAATCCCTCACGCATTGTCTCCGGGACAAACAACCTTCCATGGAAAAGAATCCGATGTCGGCTATCCTCTGACCATCCTTCTGGAGCGTTCCCCTGATCGACACGATCCCACATCACTTCCGCCTTAGAGTCCCCCCACTGTGACTCTTCCACCTGCTGCAACAAGGAGGACTGCACTGTCGTCTAAAACAAACAGCATGTAAAACCTTCTACCAAGGAATCTAAGTGCAAGGCAGTCCACTCTCCCATCGCCTTTCAAGCCTCAGTGGATTCCCAAACTACTTCCTGATGCGACTTCCTCCTCAGGGAATCAGCCACAACGTTTCCCTTAACTTCAGTGTAAGAGATCTCAATGTCATAGTCTTGGAGAAACTCAACCCATCTCTGTTGTTGCAGGTTCAGGGCACGCTGGGAGAAGATATAACGCAGGCTCTTGTGATCTGAGAATACCACAAATCACTCCCCATAGAGGTAATGTCTCCACAACTTCAGTGCGAACACTACTGCTGCAACCTCTAGGTCATGGGTGGCATAGTTACGGTCGTGGGGGCATAACTGCCTAGACCCATAACATATCACTCCCTTCTACTGCATAAGCACGCACCCCAGACCAAGGCCATAAGCATCACAAAACACCTCATACAATAACCCTTCCTCTGGAAACCCGTGTACGGGAGCACTGACCAACTTCTCCTTCAGGTACTCGAAAGATTTCTGGAACTGCTTTCTCCATAGGAAGACCTGGTTCTTACTAGTCAAAGATTTCAATGGAGCAACAACTTGAGAGAAGTCTGAAACGAACCTATGATAGTAACTTGTTAACCCCAGGAAACAACGAACTTATGCCATGCTCTTGGGTGCTGCCCATGAAACAAATGCCTCCACCTTTGACGGGTCCACCGACACTCCATGCTGAGACACCACGTGCCCAAGGAAGTGTACTTATTTTTTCAAAGACTTACACTTCGACAATTTTTCATAAAGCTGGTGGTGTCGAAGGACATCCATGACTACCCTGAGATTCTCAACGTGCTCCTCCTCTGATCTTGAGTAGATCAGAATGTCATCGATAAACACAACGATGAACCGGTCCAGAAACTCTCTGAAGACAACGCTAATAAGTCCCATGAACACAGCTGGTGCATTCTTAACTCCAAACGGCATCACTACAAACTCGAAGTGCCCATACATGCACCTGAAAGCCATCTTCGAGATGTCACTGTCCTTTACCCTCAACTGATGATATCCAGATCATAGATCAATCTTGGAAAACCAACCTTCTCCCCTCAATTGGTCGATGAGATCATCTATCCTTGGAAGGGGGTACCGGTTCTTGACCATTACCTGGTTCAATCTTCGGTAGTCTATGCATAATCTGAGACCACCATCTTCCTTCTTCACAAACAAAACTGGAGCACCCCATGGCGATATGCTGGGTCGAACAAGACCCATCTCCATCAGATCATCAATCTGAATCCGCAACTCCCGCGACTCCAAAGGTGCCATCCGATAAGGGGCCATCGAAATTGGATGTGCACCAGGCTGTAAGTCTATCCCGAACTCAACGTCACTTCAGGGGGGTAGAGTCACAACCTCCTCAGGAAAAACATCGAGGAACTCCCCAACAACCTCCGGGACATCCATCAGCTCTGCATCGGCTGGAAACACTAATAACCCGCCTAAAAAGGAACGGATATGCTTCACATGATGGCTTCCCACCTGATAGCTCCTCTCGCCAACAAAATATACATGATGCCCATCCACATCGGAGAACACGACACTTCTCCGGAAGCAGTTGATGATGGATCTAACAGAAAACAACCAGTCGATGAATAGGTTGACATCGTATGGCTGCATATGTAATAGAAGAAGGTCCCCACTAGATCGATGTGGTCCCAACATCAGCCCACATCCTCGGAAAACACAAGATACGCTGGTTTGGCCTCCAATTGGAGTACTCAAAACCATTGGTACGAAAAGTCTCTCTACGTCTAGTCCCAAACCATGGGCTAGACTAGGTGAAATAAAGGAGTGTGAAGCTCCCGAATCGATCAAAGAAGAAACAAGTGTGATGAACAAACAAATCGTACCTCACACCACCTCTGGTCCTGCTGGAGTTGTCAACTCTGCTGCATAAAACTGTCCATGCCCAGCTCCTCTGCCTCTCTAATGTTGTCCACCTCCCCAACCATGCCCTGGTCGAGGTCCCTAAGGAGCACCCTGAGGTCGGCTCCCTCCCGCATAGTCTGCCCTCAGAGGAGCATGGTCCTGCTGCTGCTGGAAGGGCCTTTCCGGAAACTGGTGCTGCTGAGGTGGGCGCTGAACCTGGCCACCTCCACCGTACTGAGCTGGGTCAGGCACCGACTTTGAACATGACCATAACCTCCACAAGAAAAAAAACTTTGTTCTGGGCTCGTGAAAAAGGGACGAGGACCTGAAAATCTGAACTAGAACTGCTGGGGCCTGCTCCCCACTGGCCTGAACTAGGAAGGTCCCGTCGCATGAGACCTGCTGCTGACTGCCTTCCCCTTCGACGATCCAAGATGGTTCCCCTCTCGAGGTGCACCTCCCAGCGAGTGCATTCTCTCAACAACATCTTCCTTCTTCTGTACCGCCATGTACGTCGGAAGGGTGAAGGGGGTGACAGCATACTGGAGCGAAGGAAGGAGTGCCTCCTCCAAACGTCTCACCTGAGACTCCTCATCCAGAAAAAGATCCGGAGTAAAGCGCATGAGATCCTTGAACTTGATCCCCAGCTCTCATACTGACATACTCCCCTTCTGAAGGGATAGTAACTCCTGCCGCTTCTCTTCCTTGATCATGGAAGAAAGGAATTCCTCTCAAAATTCCTTCTCAAAGTCAGCCTATGGAACCTCTTCCTCTATCCTCTCTCCGAGGTAGAGCGTCCACCACTGTTGCGCTACACCTCTCTGCTGACTGACTATTGGGGGAACCCAGTACTCCCTCGGAGCACGGATCAAGGTAAAAGCGATCCCTAGCCCCTCAATCTACCCCTCCGTCTCTGTATCCGAAGTACTACCCTCGTACCTCTTGAGTTTATATGGTTGGAAAGAGTAGAGAGTCTTCTCCCACTGGCTATCATCCTCCTCTCGGTCAATCCTCTACTGATCGACTGCCTGGATCTACTGGGCCTCGGCCGTCTGAGCCACCCGGGGACGACGTCCAGGTGCCATAGCTCTATGGTAATCAAGGGTCGCCTAAGCCCAAGTAGTAAGGAAAAACTCAAGGTTTTATTTTATAATTTTATTTAAATTTATTTCCCAGAACACCCAAATCAAGTAAAACACAATCATGATGATGCATGTACCTTCCCTATGGTCTCTACCCTGCAATCAAAGTAGTTTCACTAGTTCGTTCGGTAGGCTCAGAGTCCTTGCATCGGATCACGGGGGGTCGTAAAATCCCACGTCCTAGCCTGTCTTCCCTGGCCTATGTCATGCTCCAAGATTAACTAACATTGTCGCCCTACCATCCCATGCAATCCTCACTGTGCCTAACTCCAGAATTCATCCTATCCCTCAACCATCACCTCTGATACCATTCTGTCATGACCCCCTCCCACCAAAGATTCCACTCCTAAGCTGGAAATTGTGAAAGGGAGATAATGACCCCCGAGTCCCACCTCTAGTAGGCCCCAGGGTGGCGACTAGCACCAAGGGTATGAGTTTTCAGAAATATGGGAGGCATTACCCATTTTATTATTTATGATTGGGAAATAGGAAAAGTCATCCACCAAAAAGGAAAAGAACAAGTGTATAGAAATAAACCCAAACCAAGCCCACATGAATGTTTAAACAATTTTATAACAAGGTACAAGTACAAGAAAGCTCAAAGTACAATACCAAAAGAAAACAAAAGTACATCAACAACAACAACTCCAAATGTCCGACTATTAGGGTCCCACACGGCCCTGGTAGTCCTCCTGGATACCTGAAAGTAAATGTAGTGTGAGAATACAAGTATACTTAGTTGGGAAACCAAAATCTCTCTTACACAAGTGGGGAGACATCCTAATGTCCCGTGAGAACAACCGAAGAAACCTAGCAAGGAATTCTATCCACCCAACGTCACCATCCACACTCACCAAAAACACAATCACATTAGGTCGTAGTATATAAGAACAAGTGTATTGGGTACCCCGCACCATTTCCCATTGGTTAGATGCTCTTCCTAACGGAGAACGTCCTGACGCTGCCACACTCTCCCCGCCCGCACACACCTGGGCCTCAAAACCACGTATCCTGTCCGCACACACCTGGGCCTCACAACCACGTATCCCTCCCACACACACCTAGGCCTCACAACCACATATCCCGCCCTCACACACCTGGGGCTCACAACCACGTATCCTGCCTGCACACACTTGGGCCTCACAACCATGTATCCCGCCCGCACACACCTGGGCATCATCCCAATGAATATTGGGAAATAGTAGAACCTTCTCGAAGATTCATGGGATAAATCCACCCTAATCAAAACAAACTCGAAGAGTCTTAGGTGTAAGGTCGCCTCAATCCATCACAGCCAGGGGAGAAGGAGCAGGAAGGAGCTAAGGGAAAAACACCCTCTCCCATGAAATGGGAGTATTTGGCACTAAGTACTCAACATGGGTGGGGTGTGATAAAACACAAAAGATAGAGATATATATATGTATACCAAACACATAGCCCAACCTATGGCTACTAAATAGAGAAACTGAGCACGTGCCTTGGCACCGCTACTACAAAGCATGCATACAACAAACAACCCCAACCCCATTTCGGTTTTGATGTTTCAGCAGAATTAGTTTATTTAGTTCCTTAACTACTGGGCAACTATCCACAACTAACCACATCGATCATTCGTAAAACATATCCCTGCCATCCACAAATCAAGTTAGGAAAACACAAGCATCACAACCAAGGCCTTCTTATCATCCAACCAAACCCGTTTATTATTAATCTCGTTCTATTACCATGACCAACCATTTATTAATTCTTCCACTTTTTATTTATTATTCACAACCCACTATCCATTCACATTAAAAACCATCCCTAAAACCCCACTCCCATATTCCATTAACACAAGTACACCGTACATAATTATCCCTTTAATACCTTTTATCGAAACCCTGATGCCCGTTACCAACACAACATTCACACCAACCTACAACTAAGTCAACCGCAGCCCCGCTGCTCACCCTATCCACAACAACCCACAAAACACCCCCATCACATGCCATGTATCCAAGCCAACACCCACATGTTCGTTATTACATTTTGGTTAACCGGGGTGATCACACAAGGTTTCCATATTTTTAACAACCAACATTAGATGATTAACCAATTTCCATATTCCACAAAGCTTCCATCCATAAGAAAATCCATAATGATAGGGAATCATTTAATTGTGCATGAAAATTCCCCCAATGACTGTTATTTTCAGTAGGTAGAAGCTCATTAAATTCAATACATAATATCACATGATATAAAGTAACATCAATCACAACATCATAAAACAGTTATATAAGCCAGTTATTATATTTATTAAATCGGTTAAAACGTGTTTCACATAAACAAGAGAACACCCACCCCACATGATTCACAAACTTGAGAGACGAAGTTAAGATTCCTACCTCAACAGGTTCTGATCGCAATGCTCCCCCTGATCAAATTTAGAAGTCTTCCGTCGACGTCAGTCACTTCCGTCGAGTCCTGGTGAAACCACCTCGGGTGGAAGTCAGAAAGGAAAGGCCAAAGTAAAGACAACGGATCCCATCTTGTATGTTCCGGCTCGTCGTTAGGATCATGTGGCCGCTGACAGATCGTAAATCGGATCTCGGATGAAGAAGTTATGGACGAAAGAGCCTTCGAGTCTTTTGGGAGAACTCTGCTCATAGGAAAGGGAAGGAGAGGGGTGTGTTGAAAGGAGGAGGGGACCCCTCCTTTTATAGGCAAGAAAAGGAAAGGTACACGGTGTGTACTTTATGGTACATGACGTGTACTCAGTTATTTCACACAGTCTCCACGCGGCTACCAACACGGCTCCGCAGCTGTTGACTAGTCAAAACACAGTTTGAGGGTAACGCATACGCGGGGAGGGACTACACGGCGTGTAGTTTTGACACACGGCATGAACCCATTTATTGCACAAGGAAAGGACATGGCTCCAACATGGCACACGACCATTGACTGGAAACGCGTACGCGGGGAAGGACAACACGACATGTAGTATCGAACACACGGCGTGCACCCATTATTCCACACAGCAAGGACACGACCTTCAACACGGGGTATACCCCGGCAAGGTGGTTCACGGTGTGTAGTTACACTACACGACGTGTACTCATTTACTTCACACAGCGAGGACACGGCCTGCGACACGGGGTATACCCAGAAAGGGGGTACACGGCGTGTAGTTTCAAAATTCTAGAATGCGTGGAAAAAGTCCATTTTACCCTCCAGAAAACTGCTTGACCTTCTTTTTGACAAAGGAATGGGCCGGAGAGGTCCGGGCCCTTACATATAATGTGAATGAATCTAATTTGAAGCATAATTTACTTTAAAATGCTGATTTATCTCCTTTTAATGGAGAAACCTCATTAAATATAGTTTTGGTTACTTTAATACATTATAATTTACCAAATAAAATCCTTTTTTAGATAGGGGGCATCAAAGTTTACTTTGGGTAATTTTTTTGGTATTTTTCTGATAAAGTTTTCTTTAATAAATAGTAAAAAATATTTTATTTTAATTCAAAAGTGTCGTTTAATATAATTTATTTATATGGTTAGATTATCTTTTTAGTTAGTTCTAAAGTGAAATTTAAATATATTTTTACCATTTAATCCAATGATGGTCATTGGATTTAATTTCACTATTAAATTGGACATAAACAAGCATCAATCTTTTGATAGTTATTGTTTCTTAAATACATGCTAATTTTTTGATAAAGGTAATTAATTTTAAAATTAATTAATGCCACTTCTATGTTATCAATTTGAAAAAATAGACATAATTTTTGAATTTATAATATCAAATATATCTTAGGCTGATGTTTTGGTATTTTTCTAAAAACTTCAATTTGTGATGAATAGTGAAACCACTTAGTGGTAGTTAAAAAAACTGACTTGATCATTTAAATGAAATTTTACCGCTTCTGTGAATTGAATTTTGATAATCCAAAATACATGGTTGTTATAAAAAAGTAAAATGTGGATCAATAAAATGAAAATAATTTTTTTTGAATACTAACTTTTGATAATTATTTACAGCGGTTAAAGGTAAGTAGGGTAATTCAAGGTTAAAAGAATATTATAATAATAAACAATTACCTCTAAACATACCCAAACCTTATTGGTTGAGTCATTTACGACCATGGGAATATTTGGGTCGATTTTGGGACCCCGTTGAGCCACATGGCAGTGATAATGGCAATTTATATTAATTAAATTAACGTGAAGACAAAATTGACATTAACAAAAATCTTTTAGTAATTAATTTTTTTATGCTGTTATATAAGTCCTATTTTCAACTATAAATATTATTTGTAAAGATAAACTGATTTCCTATATCATTTTATTTTATTTATAATTTTTAGACATCAAATAAATTAAATTATTTACCACACAATAATGATGCAGTATTTACCTAATTAATAAATAATTTAAATAAATAAGATTATAATGAATAACATATTATATAAAGACATGTCCAATTATGATTGGATGACATTATTTCTACCATGAGTCATATAGTCCTCATATTTAATTATTTTTTTTCCATTTGAAACTGAATATAATTATATAATAAAATAATTGTTTCAGACTTTTTTAAAGATCCCCTCCTCTCCCTTATAAATGGGGACAACTTCAAACCAATTAATAACACCTCTCAAGTCATTTGGATCATCCAACCTCTACCCAATTAATCTTTGTACATATCTCTACTCCCCATAGAAGCCTTACTCTAGGCATAAGTCACATCAAGAAGTCGTTTTGGTTCAAACCAAATGAAGTTAACCAAATTAAATGTAATAGTTTCTCTTAAATTGTTATCTTTTATTTTACTTCTCCAACCCCTAAAATCTTTTTATTCCTTTATTTTGTAACAAAAATAGTATCCTAAATATACTAGGATGTTTTTATTAGAAGGATTCGTACTAAACATACACACACCTCCATCTAATGGGTGAAGAACATAATGTTTCTGTGGATGGAAAACTAACATCTCACGAAATGATGATTATTCGATTATCTCCTACTGCCTCTCATGGTGTCCATTATGATGGTAATGTATTTATATATGATATATATTATTTTTATGTTTTATTTATTCTTCGGTATTTTCCATTTATATCACGCCTTTAAGGTTTCTATATTGGGTAAATATGATAATGTCATTTGAGGAAGTGCAGACTATCACCCCCGCAAAGTGATGTGACTCGTTAATTCCTTATGTGGGATGTATAAAGGATAGATTTAATGATATTATATATGATATTATGCAATGATTATAATATAACTATGTATCATTATGTATAAATTCCATTAAAATAAGAAATAGAAATAAAAGCAGCGTTCATGCGTACGTACGGCTTACCGTCTCCTTGAACGGTGCATTTCATTTTTTACCTCCATGTACTATTAGAAATACTTGTATCTGATGGATATATATGATATATGTGATATATAAATCTTGAATATAATTCTGGATATAAAGAACCTTTGACCACATGAACAACACGTAATTATAAGAAGTCCATTTTTGACTTAAGTAGCAAATAACGACAAAACGAACGTTATTAACTGAAATGCTTACATGATGTTTATAACATGGTAATAAGTGATAAAAAAGATTAATAAATATAAAAAGGTTCTTAATCAAGTAGAAATAAACTTTATTTTATTATTCTATAGATTAAAGAATGATCGAGTAAAGTCGGAAACGAGGTAAGGGACATCATCTCAATCTCCTTTCATCGAGACATATTTTTCATTTATACACAACTTTCTTTTATTTGGTGTATAAAACCCTTTTACTTTTACTTCTATTCAAAGGGAATGTTTTTCTATGAATCATTGTACTAAACAAAAAATAATATTGTTCCTTTTAACGTAACCAGTGACAACGGCCTTTTCCGCCGCCGCGATTATTATTTGATCTTTGGCTTTCTCAAAAAGCCGTAATGTTTTTAAAAGAAAATAAATACCATATAATATATTATGTATTTTGGTGTTGAAAATCGTTTCGATAATGGATTTGTTATGACAATATATTTATGTGATATATTGTTGTTGAAATGTGGAAATGTTTTCTTCCCTTTATATTTGTTTTCTTTCTTATGTTTTCATAATGGTACTTGGACATTTGACATGTGTTTATGTGAGAAACGAAATGACGGGTGGTGCCGTGAATACCAGGACGGGTGGTTACGTTATAACCACCAATGCATTGGATATGGATGTCGGTCGTATTACTAATCCATTTAGTGATATGTGTGGAAGTCGACCGTATGGTTATTCCATTTAAGGATGTTTTTCTCCCAAATTACCTTTATAAGTTATGTGTTCTTAATTTGGGTATTATGGTAATCTTTTGGTTAAAAAGGGTATGTAATGATCTTTTATTCAGTGAAGAGTATTTACTACTTCATAAAGGTGAAAAGTATTACTTATGTTAAAGTATTCATAGTTTACTTGTAGTTTTAAAAAGCTAACAGTTTTACTTCTTTTTCTATCCCTTATTGAGCTTTTTATGCTCATCCCATGTTTTTGAAATGTTTTTCATAGGACATAATATGGAATTGGGTCAAGGATGGGATCATGGAAAAGCCATGCTATCATAAACATGGAACTAGACATGACTCTTTTTTTAAAGTGTTTTTATTTTATGAAAAAATGGAAACTGTGTAGAAGTGTCTACTTTCTAATATTTTGATATTTAATAGTTATGTCCTAATTATCTAAAACTATAAACCTGAAAAGACCCTCAATGTGAATTATTCATTTAATTAAATATTAATCAAGGTTTAATGACGGGTCCTTATAGTTGGTATCATAGGTTAGTTTAGATAACTTTAGGAGTTAGTGTATTGTTAAATTAATATCCATAAAGTAATTTATGTTGAAATCATATATCATTTACAAGATTACCATGTTGCTTTGACTAAAATATTTTTTTGTTCAGAATGGTTTTCCATAGAGGAAATAGGGAAACTATATTGGGACGACATCTAGAAAACGACAACCTCCAAATCAGCAACCTGATATGGTTGGAATCGGAACTGAACAATTTGTTGCAGTGATGGCACAATTTACTCAGGCTATAAATAGTTGTGGTATCCCTGTACGAGATCAGCCAGATCAATCACAATGGAACATGTCATTGGTGGATCATTTCATGAGACAACATCCCCCATCATTCAGAGGATCATCTGATCCGATGAAAGAGAAAGGGTGGATCAAAGCACTGGAAATGATTTTTGATTTCATGGGTTGTTCAGAACATCAAAACGTTAGTCTTGTTGTTTACCATTTTTAAGGTGAAGCTGATCAGTGGTGGTCGATGGTGAAAAATATCAGGTATATTGATGAGATTTATTCTCTTGATTGGGAATAATTCAAAGGTATGTTTCTTTTGATGTATTTTCCTAATGTGGTTCATCTTTGTATGGAGAAACATTCCCTGGAATTGAGGCAGGAGGATGAGTCAGTGGCTGCTTATAAAGCAGTGTTCACTATACTGGAAAGGTATGCATCAAATTTCATCTGAGATCATGATAGTAAGATAAATCTATTTTACTCAAGACTAAAGCCATGATATCGAATATCATTATCCTCTCGTGAGTTCAAAATATATGAATAACTTGTTCGATATGCAGAGAAGGTGGAAACGGATTTTGCTGATGATCATGTGTTTATTGACAAACAACATAATAAGAGGTCCAGTTTGCATGAAAAGGGAAATATTTCATCAAAGAAGCATGGATGTAAAAAAATTAAATATCCAACTTGTGAGAAGTGTTGTGAAAAATCATCCTAATGAATGTTTATCGAATTCTGGAAAGTGCATCTGGTGTGGTAAGTCTGGTCATATTGTACGTAACTTTAAGGATGATGATCAAGTAGGCAATAAAAACCAATCAGTAAGATGTTTTAAGTGTAATGAAATGGGTCGTTATGAAAATGAGTGTCCAGAGAAGAACTCAACTAAGAGAAAGAATCCAGACTACAAGCAGAAAGTGGTGGTGAAATCCTTTGCAACTACATCAGTAGATGTTGGGCCCTCAAACTATGTAGTATCAGGTACACTATTTGTTTGTTCAGATTATGCAAATGTGTTGTTTGATTTAGGTTCTTCACACTCTTTCATTTCTGAGAATTTTTCTAGTATATTGGGAATTATATCTCATGATATGAATATTGAGCATATGGTAAAAACACCTAGATGAAATGTATAGACAACAAGAAAACATAAGAACATTCTTGTCCTTGTGTGCGGAAGGAATCTACCTTAAAACCTTAATTTTTGCCTCTAGTAGAGTTTTATGTTATATTTGGCATGGATTGGATTTTTTTTATCATGCTATGACTGACTGTAGAGCTAAATTAATTTCTTTTCAGAATGATTTTCAGTTTGTATACAAAAATAAACCCTTGATGTTGATAACATATCAGGAATATTAGAAACTAGTAAAAGATGGAAATGAATTTTACCATGAAAATGTTGTTTGAAAACAAAGGAACTGTTCAGATTAATGATGTGCCAGTGGTAAATGAGTACCTTGATGTTTTTCATGATGAGTTTCCTTGTATTATACTTAATCGAGATGTTGAATTTACTATTGACTTTGTTCATGATGCTAATCCAATTTCAAAACTCCCTTTTCGAATGGTTAAAATAATCTTTTAGAGTTAAATATGCAAATGGATGACTTATTAGACAGAGGTTTCATTTTACCAAGAACATCACCATGGGGTGCTCCTGTCTTGTTTGTTAAAAAAAGATGGTTCATTGAGACTTTTCATTGATTATAGAGAATTTAATAACATCACTGTTAAGAATAAGTATCATTTGCCTCATATAGATGATTTGTTTGATCAGCTCCAGGGAGCTCAGTATTTTTTGAACATTGACTTGAGGTCGGGGTACCATCAGTTGAAAGTAAAGGAAGCGGATGTTCTAAAGACTGCGTTTCATACTAGATATGGCCATTATGAATTTTTAGTTATTCCTTTTGGGTTAACCAATGCACCTGTTATATTCAGGAATCTTATGAATAGAATTTTATGTGATTTCTTTGATAAGTTTGTGGTTGTGTTAATTGATGATATTTTAGTTTATTCCCAAAGTAAGGAGGAACATGAAAGGTATTTAAGGGTTTTCTTGCAAAACTTAAAAGAAAAAAAACTATTTGTGAAATTCAGCAACTGTGAGTTTCAGTTACAACAAATATTTTCCTTGGTAACATTGTTTCAAAAAATGGCATAATTGTTGATACTATTAAAATGAAAGTTGTTGTAGAATGGAAACGACCCACAAATATTACTGAGATCCATATTATTCTTGGATTTCCAGGTTATTACCAGAGGTTTGTTTAAAATTTTGCACAGTTATCTAGTACAATGACTAATTTAACTCGAAAAGGTGTTATGTTCATCTGGACAAAAGAATGAGATGATTGTTTTTAGGAATTGAAAAGAAGATTGGTGAATGCTCTAGTTTTGGTACTGCCTTCCAGAAATGGTGAGTTTGTTATCTACATTAATGCTTCATTGAAAGGACCAAGTTGTGTCCTAATGGAAAATGATCAGGAAATTTCTTATGCTTCACGTAAGTTGAAACCGCATGAGTTAAATTAACCTACACATGATTTGGAATTAGTTGCTGTTGTTTGTCATTAAAAATTTGGAGGAATAATTTGTATGGAGTGATTTGTGAAATATATACTGATCATAAATGTTTGAAATATATATTCACTCAGAAAGAATTGAACATGAGGCAGAGGAGAGGGTTGGAACTAATCAAGGATTATGATTGAACGATGCATTACCATCCAGGAAAAGAAAATAAAGTGGAAGATGCTTTGATTCAAAAATTTAATGTCTCATTAGCCATTCTACATTTGGAATGAGATACGTTGGTTTTTGATTTGATGAACTTTGGCATAGATGTTGTTGTTGAAGGAAATTATTCTATTTTTTTAGGTGTCAGTTAAATCATCTCTATCAGACATAATTAAGCAAGCGTAGAAGGAAGATAATGTGTTGCAGAAAAAGGTTTCGTTGGTTCAGAAGGGTAATTTCCCTGATTTTAACTTTGATAATGGCTGTGTTTTGAGATTTGGAAAGAGATTATGTGTACCATGTGATTCAAATTTGATTAATGAGTTGTTATGTGAAGCTCATATATCACCATTTTTAGTCAATCCTACCTGTAATAAAATGTATAGAGAACTTCAAGAGTATTACTAGTGGGATGGAATGAAAAGAGATATTGCTGATTTTACTGTGAAGTGTTTGACATGTCAACTGGTTAAAGTAGAGCGACAGTTACCGAAAGGAATGCTTCAGCCTCAAACTGTGCCAGAGTGGAAATTGGAAAATATATCCATGGACATTGTTGTGGGATTACCAAAGACATCTCAAGGTAATAATGCAATCTGGGTTATAGTTGAACAATTGACTAAATCTACTCATTTCTGTCCAATTAGAGATACTTTGTATCTAGATCAATTTTCTCGGTTGTATGTTAATGAGATAGTCAGGTTGCATGGAGTTCCCCTCTCCATTATATCTGATTGTGATCTCATGTTTACTTATATCTTTTGTAAAGTCCTTAATAAGTATTTTGGTACTGAATTAAATTCTATTACTGCTTTTCACTGTCAATCCTATGGGAAATCAGAACGAACAATTCAGACATTAGAGGATATGCAACGTCCTTGCTCGATTAATTATCATGGAAGTTGCGACCAAAATATGTCTTTGGTAGAATTTTCATATAATAACATACTTCATTCTAGTATACAGATGGCTCCATATGAGGCATTATATGGAAATAATTTTCGAACTGCAGCATTCTGGGATGAAGTAGGTGAATGGAAGCTGATGGGACCAGAATTGGTAGAAGAGATGGTAGAGAAAGTTTAGTTGATTCAGAAGCTCATGAGAATAGCTCAGAGTAGACAGAAAAGATATGCAAACATCCGGAGGAAGGATCTTTCTTTTGAGGTAGGTGATCATGTCATTCTCAAAGTTTCTACATGGAAAAGTGTGATGCATTTTGGTAAGAAGGGAAAGCTGAGTCTGAGGTTCACTGTACCTTATGAAATTCTGGAAAAAGTTGGATCTGTTGCATACAAAGTGTCTTTACCTCCATGTTTATCACAGGTACACAATTTTTTTCATGTTTCGATGTTGAGAAAGTATGTACCAGATCCATCTCATGTTTAGAGCCCAGAGGTGGTTTAGTTGGAAGAGAATCTCTCTTATGAAGAACAACCTGTCCAGATTATTAACAGCAGAGAGCAAGTGTTATGGAATATGGTAATTCACCAGGTAAAGGTTTTGTGAAAAAACTAAATGGTTGAAGAGGCAATGTGAGAATATGAAAATGCTATGAGGGATAAATACCCCCACTTATTTTGATAATTGATTAAAAATTGCGAGGACAAAATTTCAGAAGGGGGGAAGGATCTAGCATCCCAGGTAAATGAAGAATAATACATATTTCATATTTTATTTTTGAATTAAATATTAATTTTACTTTAAAGTGGTTGTTATGTTCGAGAGCATAGCTGATACGCAACAACAGGTGGCTTTGGAATCTTATGTGGCACACTAATAATATAATATTATTATTTTAAATAGTAGTTAAATCCTAGCTATTATATTAGAGATAATGAATTATACTAACTATAAAATGAATATACATGTTTGTAAAATGTATTTACATTATCTAATAAAAAGTTAGAGGCTTAAAATGTGAATGAATCTAATTTCAAGCATAATTTACATTTAAAGGAAAATTTATTGCCTTTTAATGGATAACCCTATTTAAATACAGTTTTGGTCAATTTAATACATTCTAATTGACTAAATAAAATCCTCCTTTAGACTGGGGACATAATATTTTAATTTGGGTGATTTGTTGGTATTTTTCTGGTAAAGTTCATTATTAATGAATAGTGAAAAATATATTATTTTTATTCATAATTGTCTTTTAATCTAATTTATTTATATAGTTATATTACCTTTTTAGTTGGTTTTAAAGTGAAATTAATATATATTATTACCATTTAATCCAATTATGGACATTAAATTTAATTTCACTTTGAAATTGGACATAAATGAGTATCAATCTTTTGATAGTTATTGTTTCTTAAAAACACAATATTTGTTTTGATAACAGGAATTATTTTTAAAATTAATTAATTCCACTTCTATGTTTTGAATTTGGAAAAATAGACATGATTTTTGAATTCGGAATTTCAAATATAGAGTAGGATGATGTTTTGTTATTTTTCTGAAAAACTTCATTTTTTGATGAATAGTGAAACCACTTCGTGGTAGTTAAAAAAACAAACTTTTTCATTTAAATGAAATTTTACCTCGTCTGTGAATTGAATTTTGAAAATATGAAATAGGTGTTTGTTATCAAGAGGTAAAATGTGGTTCAATGAGATGAAAATAAATTATGGTGAATAGTAACTTTTAACTTTTATTTACCACGGTTAAAGGTAAATGGGGTAATTCAAGGTTAAAAGAATATTTTAATAATTTAAAATTACCTTAACACATGTCCAAACCTTATTGGTTGAGTCATTAACGACCATGGGCATATTTGGGTCGATTTTGGGACCCCATTTACTTAATTGGGAGTTATAATGACAATTTAGATTAATTAATTTAATGTGAATACAAAATTGACATTAACAAACATATTTTAGTAATTAATTTTTATATGTTGTTATATAAGTCCTATTTTAAACTATAAATATTCATTGGAAAGATAAAAATATTTCCAATATCATGGTATATTTTTCATTGTTTTTAGAAATCAAATAAGTTAAATTATTTATGACACAATAATGATGCAGTATTTACCTCATTAATAAATGATTTCAATAAATAAGATTATAATGAATAAAATATTATACAAAGCATGTCCAATTCTGATTGGATGATTTTATTTCGAACAGGAGTAATATTATCTTCCACTTTAAGTATTTATGGACTATTAGAAACCGAATATAATTATATAATAAAATAAAAGTTTCACACTTTCCTAAAGGGCCCCTCCTCCACCTTATAGAAGGAGACCACTTCTATCCAATTCCTCACACCTCTAAAACCATTTGGCTCATCCAATGTAAGAACCCGGATCTTTGTTCAGGTATGTTTTTCCTTTTTTCTGGAGTTTTTAGGAAAATTGATTTTTCTAGAAATTTCTGAAGTACACGCCATGTACTTTCTGAGTATATGCCTTGTACTCTTTCCAACTTGAGGCCGTGTGCTGGCCATGTCCAGGCCACACACATGGTGTGTAAGGCTGAGGTAGAGGTCGGTTAATTCGGAATACAGAAAACAATTGAAGTACGTGCCATGTACTCTAGAAGTACATGACGTGTACTTTCTTTTTATATCATTAAACGGACCAGGGTCACTCCTAACCCCCATATTCGTCTTGTTCTTCAGTTTTCTACCGTCCGAGAGCGACCGTACGGCCAGATCTTCGACGGAGTCCTACCTCACCGTCCGTTCTCCGATTTGAGCATGGTCAGTTTCGTTGGAATCACAGCGGTGAGTTCTTCATCCTGCTTTATCCTCGCTTCTTTATTCCTCTTTGTTTATATGTTATCATGGGATGAACATTTTGTGCGTTTTCTTAGATCTATGTCGTTCTAAGGGGAATCTGTCATCGAGATTCACGTAGATCAATCTCCTAGGATCGAGGTAGGTGGTTTGTGCCTTACCGTAGAAAGTTGATGAATATTTTGTAAAAATTCCACCAATACCCTTGAACAGGGTATTGCATGTTTCCGGTTTTTCCCTTGTTACTTGACTGATTTGCTTGATTGCTTTTGTAGAGGTTATTGCTTGTGATTAGAGTATTTTGTTTGTGCTCAGATTTCTTTTCCATGCTTGTTCTTCCTGTTTGGAATTTTTCCAGTTGCCATGACTAGTCGTAGGATAGTGGAACTGTTGTTTTATTATTGTTGTTGAGCCTTAGTTGATAGCCAAGTAGTTCTTGATGTTTACTTGGATGATATACACGCACTGAGCATGTTTAGTTATACTCATTACTGTGAGAACCAAGGGTAGTAGAGAAAAGGGAGAATTGACGAAAGGGCTTCTCCAGAGTGTCTTTTAATTACGATGTGAGACTATAGAGGGAATTGACGTTGAGTGATTCCCCATAGAGTCTATAGATCCACGACATGGGCCACATGAGGAATTGACGTTGAGTTCTTCCCCAGAGAGCCTTTAGGACGATATGATACTATAGGGGGAATTGACGGTGAGTGCTTCCCTAGAGAGTCTGCTTAATTGTGTAGCTATACCAGAGGGGTGAGACTGTGTGTGCTTCCCAGAGGGTTTCTAGTACTTATAGGTTAAACCATATGGGTTACACTATGAGAGCTACCCAGAGGGTTACCTGTTTCTTCTTTTATTGTTGGGTGCTTACTTGTGTGTTATTCTTGTTAGAACTGTGGATTGTAGCTGTTTGTGCTTTTCTATTTAATGCATCTTGTTTTAGTACTGCCATGTTTTCATTGACTGTTAGGCACAAATCTTTGGGTGATTTGCCACTGGGATTGTATCTCACACCCTGTTTGGGCTATGTTTTTGGGCCCAAGCAGACTATGTTTGCTGCAGGTATAGACAAGGGCAAGCGCCCTTCTACTTTAGAATCATGTCTCCATCAGGAGCTGGGGGCATGTCACTGAGCTGTGGCTCGCGATTCTGGGGAGATTTCATTGTTTTCTTTTGCACGTGGTTTCAGTTGTATTTCAGCGCGTTTTTGTGTTTGTTGTTTTCCTTTGATACGTGTACCTATTGCATTATTTTCATCATAGTTATATATCTACATTTCATCCGTTCTTTAATTTCTGTTGTCATGCATGTTGTTTACTACTTCTGCAGTTTATTGTTTTATTCTTACCTTGTATAACTTACCGAATGAGGTCATAGTTTCCCCACCGACTCACCAAGGCCCTCGCTGCTAGTCAGTAGCCTCTGGCGTTCGGGGAAACTCACTTGAGGTCATGTGGCGAACCAGGTACAGGGCACCAGTGGAGGGGCTCCGGGCGCGGGTCGTTACAAAGTGGTATCAAAGGATTTATTTTCTCTTTATTTTGTTGTTTGAAGACCTTAGCCAGGGATATAAAGGATTCAGTACTTGGAATTAAGATGTACTCGGGAGTAGCTAACCCGTGTACAGGGAAAAGCCATACCACCTTGTTAATTGTAGTTTTCTGGTTTCGAGATTTTATGGTTGGTATGTTTTCACCTAGAGTGATTCGTATGACTTGTGCGGTTATTGTTTTTATATTTTGGTTCTATTTCTGTCACAACCCGATGAGATGAGGGCATGCCATCTCATGCATCATATAGTAACATGAAGAAATCACATGTCATATATTCTTGCCATGCCATATAGGGTGAATTAGCGAATACATGTTGTTGTGATAGGATCTGTGTAGATTATGCAGGCTGTTGTGATATATGCTTGATAGATTCTTTCCTGTTACGTTAGAAAACTATTTTTTTGTTCCTGGCTTAAAAATGAACAAAGATTTTTGGTTCTTGAGGTGTTACGGGCCCTCATGGATCAAAATTTGGCACCCGTTCCCTTCTTTTTGTGCCACTTCTAGATGGATCAAATTCACTTTTTGGGTCACATCATCTCAGATGCAGGAGAATCTGTGGACCCAGAGAAATTGAGAGATGTAGTTTCTTGGGAGCAGCCGAAGAATGTTTTTGACGTACGAAGCTTCCTTGGGATGGCTGGATACTACAAACGCTTCATTCGGGACTTTTCACGTCTACCATCACCATTGGCGGGTTTGACCAAGAATGGGGAGAATTTATTGTGGTTAGATTCTTGTGAGTCATCTTTTCAAGAGCTCAAAGGGAGGATTACGTCAGCACTGATACTAGTCTTTCCAGATCTAGGAAAGAGCTACACTGTTTACTGTGATGCTTCATGTGTCGGGCTAGGAGCTGTTCTTATGCAGGGAGATGGAGTCGTTGCGTACGGGTCTCGGCAGTTGAGGCCACATGAGAAGAACTACCCTACGCAAGATCTGGAGTTGGAAGCTGTTGTTCATGCCTTGCACTGTTGGAGACACTATCTTGTAGTAGAGCACTTTTTGGTCTCCACTAACCACAAGAGTCTCAAGTATATATTCACTCAGTGTGATCTGAATTTGAGGCAATGTAGGTGGGTCGAGTATCTTAAGTATTTTGATTTAGAGATTTCTTATACCCCGGGAAAGGGGAACACTGTGGCAGATGCATTAAGCAGGAGAACTCAGATTCAGGTAGTTCAGGAGACTAGTATTCAGTCGCAGCTGATGGATTTGTTCTCTGAGATGCATCTAGAGGTGCACGATAGATAGGGACCAACTTTTCTATCTTCTATAGCTGTTACCTCCACGCTACTTGATCGGGTACATATGAGGCAGCTATCAGACTCAGAAGGCATAGTCCCACCGGAGAGGGTATCCGGAGAGGACCCTCTTCCTAGATGGACAGTGGGCGAGGATGAGATCTTTCATTTCCAAGGACGTGTATGGGTGCCATCAGACATACGCGAGGAGTTGTTGTGGGATTTCTATTCCTCATTTTGGCCAGTTCATCCTAGCATCACCAAGATGTATCGGGATCTTCATCGCCAGTACTGGTGGCCAGGTATGAAGAAGGATGTTGCTGGTTTTTTCATTAGATGTTCCACTTGTCAGCAGGTGAAAGCATAACATCAGCAACTAGCAGGCCTTTTACAACAATTACCCATTCCAGAGTAGAAGTGGAACAATGTTGTGATGGACTTCGTTACTGGGTTGCCGAGGTCACCGCAAGGGAACGATGTTGTTTGGGTTGTCGTCGACAGACTTACAAAGGTTTCTCACTTCTCACCTATCAAGGAGACCTTTAGTTTCGATGATCTGGGATGACTTTACATCAGAGCGATTGTGCGTCTACATGGAGTTCCGCGCTCTATTGTTTCAGACAGAGATGCGTGCTTCACCTCTCAGTTCTGGCAGGGACTTCAGAAGGCCTTGGGTAGACATTTACATTTGAGTACATCATACCATCCCCAGACTAATGGCCAGTCCGAGCGCACGATCCATGTTCTTAAGGATATGCTCTAAGCTTGCATCCCTGACTTTGGCGGTTCTTTGGAGAAGCATATTCCTATGGTGGAGTTCGCCTACAACAACAGTTTCCAGGAGACCATTCAGATGGCGCCATACAAGGATTCGTACTGTAGTCCATTCCGATCACCCTTATGCTGGCTGGAGGCAGGAGAGGCAGCTTTTCTGGGACCTCGTCTTGTTCAGGAGATTTTAGGGCATATAGAGCTGATTCGGAAAATGATGGCTACAACACAATCTCGACAGAAGTCTTATGCTAATCAGCGGAGAAGACCTATGGAGTTTGAGGTCGATGATCATGTTTTCTTTCGTGTCGCACCTAGGTTGGTTCACAAAATGATTCGGATAAAGGGTCAGCTTTCGCCACGGTACGTCAGGCCATTTGAGGTTTTGGAAAGAGTGGGGCCAGTCGCCAATCGGTTGCAGCTACCTCATAGGTATTGGGACATGCATGACGTCTTCCATGTTTATCAGCTCTGACGTTACTTTTCAGACATGTATCACGTCTTTCAGCCTGTGGAAGTCGATCTTGAAGGGGATGCATCGTTCGAGGAGCATCCTATCCGGATTTTTGATCGTAGTATGAAGGTTCTCCGCGGGTGGTCTGTTCCTCTGGTACGAGTGCTATGGCAGCACGAGCAAGTATAGTATGAGGCATGGGATAGGGAGGCCGATGTACGATCGCAGTTTCCGGAGCTATTCAGGGATTCTTCTTCTCCACCTCAATAGGGAAATTCGGGGATGAATTTCTTTAAGGGGGGAAGTTTGTATGAACCCGGATCTTCGTTCAGGAATGTTTTTCCTTTTTTCTGGTGTTTTTAAGAAAAATGGTTTTTTTGGAAATTTCAGAAGTACACGCTGTGTACTTTTTAAGTACACGCCATGTACTCTTTCCAGCTCAAAGCCATGTGTTGGTCATGTCCGGGCCACACACATGGTGTGTAAGGCTGAGGTGGAGGCTGGTTAATTCGGAGTACGGAAAAAATTGATGTACACGCCATGTAATCTAGAAGTACACACCTTGTACTTTTTTTCATTAAACGGACCAGGGTCATTCCTAACACCCATATTCATCTTCTTCTTCATTTTTCGATCGTCCGAGAGTGACCGTATGGCCAGATCTTCGACGGAGTCCTACCTCGACTTCCGTTCTCTAATTCGAGCATGATCAATTGCGTTGGAATCGCAGCGGTGAGTTATTCTTTCTGCTTTAGCCTCGTTTCTTGATTCCTCCTCATTTCCACGTTATTGTGGGATAACGGTTTTGTGCGTTTTCTCAGATCTATGTCATTCTAAGGGGAATCTGTCATCGAGTTTCACGTATATCAATCTCCTAGGATCGAGGTAGGAGGTTTGTGCCTTCCCGTAAAAATTTGATGAATATTTTGTATAATTTCCACCAATACCCTTTAACGGGGTATTGCGTGTTTCCTGTTTTTCCCTTGTTACTTGCATGCTTTGACTGATTGCATTAGTAGAGGTTATTGCTTGTGATTATAGTATTTTGTTTGTGCTCATATTGCTTTTCCATGCTTGTTCTGTCTGTTTAGCGTTTTTCCAGATGCCATGCCTAGTTGTAGGATAGTGGAACTATTGTTTCATTATTGATATTGAGCATTAGTTGATAGCCAAGTAGTTCTTGAGGTTTACTTGGAATATATACACGCGCAAATCAAGTTTATTTATACTCAGTACTGTGAGAACCTAGAGAAGTAGACCAAAGGGAGAATTGACAGAAGGGATTCTCCAGAGTGTCTTTTAATTATGATGTGAGACTATAGGGGGAATTGACGTTGAGTGCTTCCCTAAGGAGTTTTTAGATCCACGACATGGGACACAAGGGGAGTTGATGTTGAGTATTTCCCCAGAGATGCTTTAGCACGATACGAGACTATAGTAGGAATTGACGGAGAGTGATTCCCCAAAGAGTTTGCTTAATTGCGTAACTGTACCAGAGAGGTGAGGCTGTGTGTGCTTCCCAGAGGGTTGCAAGTAATTATAGGATGAACCATAGGGGTTAGACTGTGAGAGCTACCTAGAGGGTTACCTATTTCTTCTTTTGTTGCTGGCTGCTTACTTGTGTGCTATACTTGTTAGAACTGTGGATTGTAGCTGTTTGTTCTTTTCTGATTACTGGTTCTTGTTTTAGTACTGCCATCTATTCATTGACTGATAGGCACAAATCATTGGGTGATTTCATACTGGGATTGTATCTCACACCCTGTTTGGGACATGATTTTGGGCCCAAGCAGACTATGTTGCTGCAGGAATAGACAAGGGCCAGCGCCCTTCTACTTCAGGTTCTTGACTGCATCAGGAGCTGGGGGCGTGGGACCGAGCCGTGGATCATGATGCTGAAGAGATTTCATTGTTTTCTTTTGCACATGTATTCAGTTGTATTTCATCACGTTGTTGTGTTTGTTGTTTTCCTTAGATACGTGTACCTTCTGCATCATTGTCATCATAGTTATATATCTATATTCCTTCCGTTGTTTAATTTCTGTTCTTATGCATGTTGTATACTGCATCCGCTATTTATTGTTTTTTTCATACCTTCTATACCTTTCCTAATGAGGGCATAGTTTTCCCACTAACTCACCAAGGCCCTCGCTACTAGTCGGCAGCCTCTGGAGTTCGGGGAAACGCGTTTGAGGTCATGTGGAGAACCGAGTACGGGGCACCAGTGGAGGGGCTCCGAGCGCGGTTCCTTACATCCAATCTATGCCATATTAAGCTCCCTACATCCCTCTCCAACCACTAGAAGTCTTAAATTATGAATACAGAACTTCAAGAAGTCCTTCGGGATCAAACCAAAGGATGTTTCCCAAATTAAAGGTAACATTTGCTCTTAAATTGTTTTCTTTTATTTTACATCTCCAATAACTAAACTCTTTTTATTCCATTCTTTTGTAACCAAACCAGTATCCTCAATATAATAGGATTTTGTTACGATATGTTTTCTAACTACGCATACACACACCTCTATCTAATTGGTGAATAAAATAGTGTTTCTGTGGATGGAAAACTAATGCCTCACGAAATGATGATTGTTCGATTATCTCCTACCGCATCTCATGGTGGCCATTATGATGGAATTGTATTTATATATGATATATATTATGTTTATTTTTTCTTTATTCTTCTGTATTTTCCATTTATATAATGACTTTATGGTTTCCACAGTGGGTAAATATGATAATCTCATTTGAGAAAATGCGGACTATCGCCCCATCAAAGTGATCTGACTCGTTAATGCCTTATGTGGGATGTATAAAAGATAGAGTTAATGATTATATATGATATTATACTATTATTATAATATAACAATGTATCATTATGTTTAAATTAAATTAAAATAATATATATAAATGAAAGTAGCGTTCATGTGTACGTACGACATACTGTCTCCATGAACGGTGCATTTCATTCATTACCTCCATTAAATATTATAAATACATGTATATTCTGGATATATATGATATATATGATATATAAATCATGAATATAATTATATATATAATTAAACTTTGACCACATGAACAGCATGTAATTATAAGAAGTCCATTTTTGACTCAAGTACCAAATATCGACAAAATGAACTTAATTAACTTAAATGGTTACATACTTATTATAACATAGTAATAAGTTATATAAAAGGAATAATAAACATGAAAAAGGTTCTTAATCAATTATAAATTTACTTTAGTTTATTATTCAGGAGATTAAAGAATGATCGAGTCAGGTCGGACACGAGGTATGGGACTTCGTCTTAATATCCTTTCATTGAGGCATATTTTCATTTATACAAAACTTTCTTTTATACGGTGTATAAACCCATTTGACTTTTACTTTAATTCAAAAGGAATATTTTTCTAAAAATCATTTTACTAAACAAAATATAAGAATGTTCCTTTAAACGTAACCGGTGACAATGACCTTTTTCACCGCCATGAGTATTATTTGATCTTTGTCTTCCTCAACAAGCTCTAGTGTTTTTAAAAGAAAATGAATACCATATACTCTTTTATGTATTTTCGTATTGAAAATATTTTTGATAATCTATTTGTTATGTTAGTATATTTATGTGATATATTGTCATTGAAATGTGGAAATGTTTTCTTTATTTTATATTTGTTTTCATTCTTATAATTGTTTAATAGTACTTGGACATTTGACGGGTTGTTACGTGATAAACCAGATGACGGGTGGTTTCTTGAATACTAGGACGGGTGGTTACGTTATAACCTCAAATGCATTGGGTATGAAAGTCGGTCGTATGGCTATTACATTTAGTGATGTGTGTGGAAGTTGACCTTATGGTTATTCCATTTAAGTATGTTTATGTCCCAAGCTACATTTATAAGTTATGTGTTCTTTATATGGTTTTTATGGTCATCTTTTGGTTACAAAAAGGGTACGTAATGATCTTTTATTATGTGATGAGTATTTACTACTTCATAAAGGTGAAAAGTATTATTTATGTTAGTGTACTCATAGTTTACTTGTTGTTTTGAAAAACTAACAGTTCTACTTCTTTGTGTATCCCTTACTGAGCTTTTTATGCTAATCCCATGTTTTTGAAATGTTTTTCACAGGACATAATGTGGAATAGGGTCATGGATGGGATAAAGGAAACGGCATGCTATCATAAACATAGAACTAGACATGACTCTTTTTTTCAAGAGTTTTTATTTTATGAAAAAAAATTGAAACTGTGTAGAAGTGTCTACTTTGCAATATTATGAAATGTAATAGTTATGTCCCAATTCTCTAAAACTATAAACCTGAAAAGATCCTCAATGTGAATTATTCATTTAATTCAATATTAAGAAATGTTTTATGTTGGGTTCTTAGAGTTTATTCCAAAATGTCATGACTTACGCCAATGATATTCTCTCATGGCTCTTGTTCATTGATTTCATTATCAATCATGGCTTATGAACTACCATGATTAATTCCATAACCCAATATTATGATATAGGATTTGTAGGTTATAATTTTCCAATGTTAATTTGTTGATATTGTAACATTTTTATCATTTTATTCTTTTGTAGTCATTGATATCTCCATTTGTTAACATTACTGAGCATTTGAGATCATCGTTTTCTTATGTTTCCTATACCCTAGGATATGAAGAAATATATTAAGTATAATATACCTAATATGGGAGGTAATTATAAATATATAAGTGGGAGATGATGAATTAATTTTATGAAATAGTTTTTTAAGATTGAATGTTTCCAAAGACAATAGTCCTATACATTTATAGAGTGGATTTATTTTATTACGTAATGAATTTTAACCTATTTAAAAAAAATTCTATGTATGAAAAGTATGGGCCATTATAATTTTATCTTTTTAATAGAATTATACCATTTCAAGTTTTAATTTCTACTCTAAATCTGGTCCATGACTCCTCCCTAACAACTGGCTTCGAACCACACTTGAAGGTTTGACAACGAACATTACATTTTCCCTACATCGATTTCCAAAAACCCAAAAATTTGTTGTTTTTGAAATTAATCACCCTAGAAGATTTTATCATTATTTTTATATTTTTTACATTGATTTCAAAAAACGATACCATTCATTATCATTTATCTTCTTCCACCAGAAATATGTCATAAATTATAGTTTTTTCTAATTTTATTACAATTATCCCTACAATTTGAATTATTTTCTCTTGTTTTGTATTCTATATTATTCCATCAATTTATGTGATATATTATATACATATAGAAAATATTTATTTGATAAATTTTATATACATTTAATTATTTACTACTTATTCTATAAAACATTCTTTTATTTAAATAGATATTTTTAATGCCTCTTTTTTATATGAATTCATTAATTATTGCATATGTTGTGTGTCTCCATACATATATTATAAAACATTTACTATTAAAAAGTAATTATATTCATGAACTCATGGATATAATTATAATTCAATACTTTTAAATTTATTGACTTATGATATTTTTATTTGATACTTTATTATATATGGTACAATTATTTATTACATATTATAGGGAAAAATATTGATTCCTCTATTTAAAAAATTTAGATGAGGTTTTTAAAAAAACAACTAAACATAGATATAGTTTGATATAGTTGAAAACCCAGATAAAATTAAATAATATTGTTTCTTATATATATATTACAGTACATGTATTATAATTCACAAAAAAAAATATGTGTCCAATATTCTATCTAAACAGAATATTTTTAGGTCTAAAATGGTCATATATTCATAGGAAATATCATAATAAAAAATTCATAAATTACATTGAGCCTATAAAATCTTCTATACTAGTTTATTAATTTCAAATTTTAATTGAACATATACATTTTGTTTTATGATTCAGTATTTTATTATTATTATTAACCTTACTAATTTTTTTCCAATTAAATATGTTCCCTATAAATTATGATTTTAATAATTTTTATCATATACACTATAGTTTTGTAATTATAAGTCGAAATTTTATTACCCAAATTATATGTTAATATAACAAAATTTAATAAAAATTCAATTACATTGTTTTCATAAATAATTCCATCTTGTTACAAATTTTTTACTTTACTCAATATCTTTCATGACATATTATAGGGAAGAAAACGTCAGGAAATTGTAGTTATAAGTATATAATAGTTTCTGTCGGCAAATAAATCTCATTGTTCATTTAAAATTAGAGTCCCTATTAAGGTTATCCAAACAATTATCGAATTATTTGCTTTAAATTTAATATATCATTGTAAATTATATTCTTGTTACCAATTTACATGCTATCATAATTGGAAAAAATATATCTACATTTGTTTGAATATAGAAATTTTTTTAGATGGAACTTTTATTCCTTACATATAAACAAATCTTTTTGTGAATATTTTATATGATACATACAGATCCGAGGTCTAATAAATCATTATAAAATATAATGAAAATAATTTGTTTCATTTTTTTATCACACTACTAATGCATTTTATAATAAAAACCACTTTTATACTTTGTGGTTGTTAGATCTAGGTAGTATTCTTTAAAAATTTATGTAATACTATATGTTATTATAAAATAATAAAAAACATATTATTCTTCATAATGAATAAAAATTATGAGTTAAATTTTTTTTCTGAACTATATATTTAGAATTCAAAATGTTTAAATGGTTTTTGGAAATATCAAAATACATTATATAGAATTTAAATCAAGACTCTAAAAAATAACCTACAAGGATTAAGTCAATTAACATGGAAATTATTCGTATAATTTAAATTATAATTATATTAATCCCATTAATGAATCTAACATGAAATGAAATTCATTTTCTATAAATTACAATTATAAAAAACATTATCTTGTCGATCATAGTTTTAATATAATTTGTATGTATTCTAATACACAACTTTATGATTACATAATTAAATATTATAGAAAATCAATTCCATTATTTTGATACATAATTACATCATGTTAAAAAATTATCTCCTCACTCAATATACATGATATTTTGTAGGAAACAAAAATTCTTGAAATAGTATATATAATTATATAATTGTGTGCATCAACAAATAAATACATAGGATCATCATAAGTTATTGTTATTATTATGGTTATCCCTATAATTTATATTTAATTCCATTAAAATTTCAAATTTCCTGGTAAAATTAATGCACGCTAACTCCTTTCATACTAACATAACATGAAAAACTCTCTCTATATCATATTTGGAACTAAAATATTCTCATAAATTATTACTTCATATTCCGGTGAAAAAGTGGTTTGATTAATATTTTAATTTTAATGTCTTTGTTTCAATTTTAAGGTCAATTTATATATTATGTATTCTCCAAACATACTATAATACACCCTTATCATATAGTAATACATCATTGAATGTTCTAAGCTATATTTATTAAATTGATATCACTATGATGGTTTTCTAAAACCCTTAATCACATAATTATCTATATGAACTTTTTTAGTTTTCTATTTACACATCCCTTTTTATATTAATGGAAATTGTATATTATATTGATTAAATGTAAAGAGATCACATTTCACAATGAACCTTGTTCTCTATATCTAGCCTATAGAGGTATTTTTTCATCCATCAATATACTATGTATTGTTTATATATATTGAAATATATCTCTTCCCCATATTTTTTTGAATTTCATATTCCATACTTATTAATTAATTTTCCATTTCTGTTTTATAGTAATCCACAAAATCATTATTTTTACTATTATACTAAACATACTATGAATTGGATTATTTTCTATATAAATGGTTAATTCAACTTTTACGGAAATAGTTTTTAGGGAAGTATGATTCCAATATATTGTTTTTAATATATTTTATCCTATCTTCTATATTTTGAGAATATTACACATATATTTTAATACACAACATACATAATTCATTATTAAAGTTTAATGTCAAATTAATTCTATTCTTTTCATAAATCATTACAAAATGCTAACATATTATTATAAGGCTCAATATCAAACATAACCTTTTATAAGAAACATATATTCAAACAAAGGTATGTAAAATCAAATCATTGTGGGTATTAATAAAGAAATTCTTATGTTCATCTTAAATCTGTTTATGTGAAAATGTTATTCCAACAATTCCAATGTATTTTCCTTATTAATTCATATTTGATTGTAAAATATCTTCTTAATACCATCAATCATACTAAAATAATTATAAAACCCACATATATATTTTTATTAGATACTTTCACATACAATGTCATGAACAAACATGGGTTGTCACTGAACCGGTCACCTGATCCAGTCCACGACAAGGCCCGAGCAGTGTTCCGAATCCCCACAGGCTAGAAACTAGTGTCAGATATCAAAAATTAATCATTGAGAACGATTGGGCCGATAAAGAATAAAAAACTAAACAATAGAAGCAAATAGAACATCGTAAAATAAATAAAAAACAAGAAAAATTAAAGACGGTCGATAATAAGATTAACATGTCAACTTCTAAAACTCCATGTATCCCCATGGGTTACTCTCTGGTACTGAACCAAACATCGGACAATGCAATCAAAACTAGACTAGAGCCTACAGTTGAATCTAAAAACAAGAAAACACAATAGGTGTGAGTATTAAAACTCGTTAGTTATGCCCGAATAATCGATTACCAATGCACATTATTTAAATAAAGAAAACATTGATTTCAGGTTTGAAATACAATATATATATATATATAATTTTCTACACGTTTCATTTTTAAGGTAAAAAACTCAAAATACTAATACATTTCCATCATGTTTTAAAATAAGGTGAAAGAGGAGGAAAAGAATGGAGACCAAAAAGAAATCATTCATTTTACCATAAAATTGTCGAAGGAAAGAGTGATTTATCATTTAAAACATTTTTCTTGAAATGATCTTTAGCACCAACACTTTACAATTTTATAAGAAAACACCAAAATTATGAACAATGGGTATCACTCTATATAGGGAGGGAAACTATACTAACTATACTGGTGTCAAAGGAACACAGGAAAACCTAGTAACTCAGATGAAGACCAAAAAATACTATACATGTGACTCATCCTGAAGGAATGCCCTGCTCAATGACGTCATAATGCCTTAATGCCCAACCGTCACCCTATATGGCCTGGTCAAGGATCTGAATCCCATTTCAATGAAAACAAACCGTCCCCCTGTAATGGGGCACTAGTTGTACTTACCCTGACTAGTGAAACAATCATTCTCTGTAAACCTCTTGTATATGCTTTAATCTCATGTATATTTCTCAATGGGGTGTTCCATGAAATTCAAGTAACAAGACACACAAATATAAATGAACAGGCCACAAAACTCAGCACCACCCAAGCCTCCTCAGGGGTATTCTTTGCCTTAATATAATAATTATACAAGGATGATCCCATACTGAGGACTCTGTCATCTCATGATCGAATGATGAGGAAAGAGACCAAACCCAAGAGGGGTTTTCCCCAAATAACAATTCAAAAGTACCAACCAGGACTTTACCTATGAAACACTCTAAAATATCACAAATCATTTAAAAAACCAATTCCAATGAAAATCCAACCATTATTTTACATAAACCTGGCCATACAGGACTAAAACAATCATTTAACACTAAATAATTTCCAAGTGAAATAGCACAAGGAATTACATTGAAAACCAGACGAACTTGGAAACCCATTTAAGAAACTCAATTCACCACATTAAATTTGAAATGTATTTGCAAGGGACAATGGGGAATTTCATATAACACTTAGTAAGAACATTTTATAACAAAAATTTGTGCAATTCAAAAAGATGGGGTCTAACTTTATTTCACAACATGAAACCATTATTAAATTCTTATATTACTAACTATCATTTCATAAAAGTGTGAAAAACAAGAAATCAATAACTCTTTAATTTAAAGGCTAATGGATTTGGAAATCTACATGGAAGTCAGGGAGAAAGGATGATGCACAGCCAAAAACACGCAGCAATTCTCAACACACATAGAGCCAAGGAAGAAAGATGATTCCAACCGAAACTGATGTGAATCTGCATTCACACCTCTCTGTACCGATGCGGGTCAAGAAAAAACTATAATTATAGGAATTCAAAATAGAGACTCAGAACCAAACTCCAAAACAATTTAATAATATAAGTAATGGTTCCATGTAGTTTAGAATAATATATGAGAGAAATTGAAACCATACAAGTGCCATGGAATTGATCTGGAAGGGAAAAGTTGGATTCGCCTACCTCAACCCAAACAAGGATCTAGAAACACTTTATTGGAATGAAGAACAACCTCTCGTTCACCAATCTCACAAATAAAACAATGAGGAAAACATGAGAATAAACACTAATGGTGTTGGGACTTGGCCAAAACAATAAAATAACCAAAAGGTAGAAAATAAAAACACCAACCCGCCAAATGAACACCCAAAACCATTTTTACAAATCTACCCCATGCTTTTAAACCACAACCAACTACTCACATAATTTAATAAAAAAATTCTGCAATTTATATTGTACTTCTTAGTAGCCCAAGAATGATCTCCACCAAAAACAAACATAAAATCCTCTTTGAATTAAAAGCACACGATGTCCCTTCCAATATTAACAATAATATTATTATTATTATTTGCATCACATGAAAAAATTACCCATTACCAACCATTTTATGAAAGCCACCATTTTCTATAAAACAAAAAATTTCCCTCTTACATGCATGCAAAAACAATATAAAAACACTTTTCTCACCACTTAGGCATGTCAAACAACCACAAGATCAATTTTTAACAAATTATAAAAAAATTTAAACACCATCATAAATTATTTATATATATTATAATGTTTAGAAACAAGAAAAAACGTTTACTTATGCATCCCAAGAACCAATAAATTACTCCGAAATATAATGGGTCAAAAAGGCCTACCTCAAATCGAGCGTAGACTTGAAAAAACTCTGTCAGAAGGTTGAACACTCCCTTGCGGAAAAACCACAAATCTAAAAAAACATCTAAACCTGAAAATTCAAACCTGATGTGTTATGGTTTTTATAAATTGAAGGAAAACCACCTGAAATTGATAGGAAACCCATTTAGAGGAGGAGTATTCCCACTAGAGAGGGAGATAGGCGAAGATGGTGTCGGACGCGCCGCTAGCCGGAGAAGGGAGGCCGGAGCACGACCTAGATGGAGGTGCAGATGGCCCGAGGCTGGAGGCGCGGAAGACCAGAGGACGAGTAGGGAGGATGATAGACATCTGGAGTGTTGGAGGCTAGAGCGGTAGAACCATGAGGGTAGGGTGGCGGTCTGTCGTAGTGAGATAGGGTGAAGGCGGAGGCAAGAAGCCAGAGGGCCAGAAGTCGTCGTCTAGTGTGCCAAATGGAGAGATGAAGGGGGGGGGAGGGGGAGTGCAGCACACATGACAAATGGGGGGAAGTGTTTTGGTAGTAGAGGTTTTGTTTCTATTTTAATAATAATAATAATAATATAATAACAATAATTATAATCAAATAATAAAAGATATATTTAAAAATGATATGATTAAAAATAATAATAATTTAACAGCCTTAATGACAAAATAAATTTAACATTAATAATAATACATCTATTTATTTCATTCTAAAATAATAATAATTTTAAAAAAAATTATTAACAATATCACGAAAAACTGATTTAATACAATTAGCCTTATTAACAAATTTAATGATAATAATATTATCATATTTCAATAATAATATTTCTATTACGGTAAAATTATTAACCATGATTTATTTATATTATATTCTTTTATTTATTTAAAAGTTCAGTCAACTACACGACTCACGTGCCACCGAGCACACAGTTTAGCGAACCCCACATGATGCATGTAACCCAATAATAACCATGTTCTAGGAAAAGATGAATACCCACCACATATTTCTATAACTCATGTGCATGTCACGCTCCAACTAGGTCGGGATGTGACAATTCTCCCCTCCATCGAGACTTTCTACCCCTTGAAATTCGGCCAGTCGAACAAGATACAAAACAAGATACCAGGCCTGGATAAATTCGAAATAAACCACAATATAAGAAAATGGTAGAGCACGAGAGGGTTCTCCCAATCACAGGAACTAAACTAGTGCGGAAATTTAACACCCAAAAATATCTCCCTATGAAGGGGGGAGACTCAAGAACTCCCAACTGGTCTCAACTAACTTCTAAAGCACGAGGAAAAAAACATCACCATTGAAACTAGGAACACTCGACCCAGACCAAAAACCTCTAACACTAGAGAATACCCTCTGGGAGGAATGTGATCCCAAGAGAAAATTTTAGAATAAATACAACCCTTGACACTTCCAGTTGAACTTACATCTCTACACGAAAACTGCCAAACCAAGATTAAACCACAGAAGGTCCAAACCCCCATTTAACAAAAAGGAATGATCCAAAAAACCATAATCTGAAAAAAAAATTAGGATTAAAATACAAAATGTCCATCACAAATTCACCAAAAAATAATGAACATAAAACAACACCAAAACAATAATAGGAAAAAACTAGAACTAAACAAATTTTAATGGTCTACTGCCAACATGGATCACAAAACCTGAACCGCGGCTTCACACCCCTGACAACTCCTCATAGTGCGCGAGCTTCACCCCATGACCTATGGCTAGGGATCTTATGGCTGAATCATCTCCTACCTCATAGTTAGGCACTAGAATCAACCAGTCACAACATCTTATTTGACAAATGCTTCATGAAAAACTTATCACAGTGACCCACACAGTCGCATTACTGACATGACATTAGAGGGATATGACATGACGAATTCACATGCCATAACATGCCACACTAGGGGCACACCACTGAATAGTCTGATGAAGTAGAAGCCAGAACCACTGTAGAGGAATATCTAAGAACAAGTCCCTCTGGCACATCCTGATCTCTAGATGGGGAACCTTGACGAGAAACAAGATACATTGGATATCTAAACATCTATTCTCTAGAGACCAACTCTGCTAAAAATGCCTCATCCACCATCTTCTCAAAATGATGGTATCTATATGGGATGACCCTCTCATTAATAACTTTACAAAGACCCCCGATGAATAGATAAGTCTTCATCAAATCCTATGATCCTACTTTTGGAGAAAATAACACAAGCTCCTTGAAATGGTAAAAATATTCTTTCACCGTCTGTTGGCCTTATTGAATATGCATGACCTCTTTCATTTTCTTCGTCATCACTTCTTTAGTAATTAACCATCAGAGGAAGATGGATTTAATGAAATCCAATTTCATCCCAACTAGTAGTGATGGCGGGGGAAAAACTCCCATTCACCTAGGGGTATACCTTCAAACAAGCCCAAAACGGCACGCACACTGATAGCTTCGGGAGTTCCCATCATCTTAAAATCACAATCGAACTCTTCAAACAACATAACTACCTTTAACGCACCCTGATCACCATTAAGTACACACAACGTCCGAGAAGAACCAGAAACTAGCCATGAATTATCAGAAACTCTATGGATCATTCTGGGTGGCATTTTCTGAACAACAAATAATACATAGAGTCAAAACCAATATCAATCCAAATCAATATCATTGAATTCACCTTCATCCCAAAACATCCATATAAAAAAAATACTAACACAACACACGAATCATTTTAGATTTGTAAACCTCCATTTTTCAAGGCCACATTCCAAATACCAAACCCACTTTTCAAAACAAATTAAATTATCCAAAAATCATTACACTTTTTCATTTTCAAAAACACACTTACATAAATAAAAACCAAAACAATACCCAATTTACAACAAACCATCAGGATGAGGAACTAGTAGTTATGCTTAACATGGAGACATGGTAGTGAGCCACTCCCCAAGCAAGTGTAAAAGCTAAGGAGAAGCTCAATCGTGAAATCGGACTCCACGTGGGTCACTAATCCATGTGAACTCATGACATGGAACTATTCTGCCTCCTAATGAATTCCTCAATACAAAACAAAAGCAGAAGAATCAAAACCTAGACTACCCATGGAAACTCAAGGTTTGGAACAAGAAAGGGTTCATGAAATCATTCCCATACCTACCTCTTGAGTCCTGATAGTCCTAATATACATCTACCTGACACCCCAAATAACATGAACCTGCCTCTGATACCATTTTGTCACAAACTAACTCAGGAAAACCCTGAACCCATCACCTAATCATGTCTGGAACATGGCCCTACAAGCATTCCGGATCCCCATGTGCTGGAAAATATTACCAGGCATCAAAAATTAATCATTGTGATTAATTTGGCCCATAAATACCAATAAACAAAACAGTATAAGAAAATATAACATCACAACATAAATAAACGATAAGAAAAATAAAGGACGGTCGAAAAATAGACTAACATGTCAATGTATAAAACTCCATGTAACCCCATGCATTACTCTCCGGTAATAAACCAAACATCACACAATGCGTTCAAAACCAGATCGAAGCCTTTAGGTGAAACTAAAAACAAGAAAAAACTGGAGGCGTGATTATTAAAACTCAATAGGTAGGCCCGACTAATCTATTCCCAATGTTCATTATTTAAATAAAGAAAACATTTATTTTAGGTTTGAAATAAAATATATAAATATTTAATTTTCTACACATTTCATTTTATGATAAAAAAATCAAATCATAATCCATTTCCCTCACGTTTTAAAATAAGGTGCAAGAGGAAGAAAAAAAAAGGATACCAAAAATGAATCATTTATTGTTTCATAAAATTTTCGAAGGAAAGTGTGATTGTTTATTTAAAACATTTTCCATGAAAGTATATTTAGAAACCACCCATTTAAAATTTTACAAGAAAATGAAAAAAATAAGAACATGGGGAAGCACTATAAATAGAGAGGTAACTGTAGTAACTATACTAGTGTTAAAGGAAAAACATAAAACAGAGGAACTCAAAGGAAGACCAGAACATACTATACATGTGACGCATCCTGAAGGAATTCCCTACTCAATAACGTCATAACACTCAAATGGACGATCATCACCCTACCTGGCTTGGTCGAGGTTCCCAATCCCATAGCACTCAAAACAAACCATCCCCCTGATATGGGGCACTACTCGTATATACACTAACTATTGCAGCAACCATTCTCGGTAAATCTCACTACTATGAACGATTACCATGTATATTTTACAATGGGGTATTCGATGCATTTCAAGTAAGAAGCCACATAGATATAACTGAACAAGCCACACAACTCAGCACCGCCCTGATAACCTCTTGGGTAGTCTTTTCCATTATATAATAATTATTCAAGGAAGGTACCATACCAAGGACTCTCCCATGTCATGATCGAACAATGAGTCAAGAGACCCATCACAGGAGGGGTTTCCCCAAATAACCATTCCAATGTACCAACTGGGCCTTTACTTATGAAACACTTTAATATTATGAAAATCATTTAGAATAACATTTACAAAGCAAATACAAACTTCATTTTATATAAAAATGGCCATATAGACTACAATAATTAATTTAACATTAATTTATTCCCATGTGAAGCAACACATGCCATTAAATTGAAAACTAGGCACTCTTGGAAACCCATTTCAGAAACTCAATTCAACACATTAAATCCGAGATGAATTTTCAAGGGTGAAGGTGGGATTTTATCAAATACTTAGTAAGAACATTGAATAACACAACTTCATGAAATTCAAATAGAAATGGTATTACTTTATTTCACAACAAGCAACCATTGTTAAATCCTTAAAATATTAACAAACAATTAATAAAAGTTGGAAAACAAGAAATAAATTATTCATTAATTTAAAATGCTAATGCATAGGGAAACCTACTTGTATGTCATGGCTCAAGGACAACACAAACCTGAAAACAGACAGTTATGCTCAATGCACATGGAACCAAGGTGGAAAGATGACACCATCCCGAAACCGATGTGAATCTTTGTTCACACCTCACCGCACCTTTGCAGGTCAAGAACAAACTATAATCATGGGAATAGAATTTAAAGACTCAGAACTTACCTCCAAAAAAAATGTAATAAGATATCTAAGCGCAACATAGAGGTGCAAATAATATTTGAGAGAAATTGAAACCATGCAAGTGTAAAGGAATTAATCCAAAAGGGAAACATTGGATTCGCCTAACACAAACCAAATGCGGACGCAACAACAGTTCAGCAGAAGGAAGACCAACCTCTCATGCACCAATCACATACCAAAAAAATGTGGAAAATTTACGAATCCAAACCTGAGTTGTTGGGACTTGGCCAAAATAAATTAAAACATCAAAAGGTAGGAAATTAAAACACCCAACCACCGAAGGAACATCCAAAACCATTTTCACTAAACTACCCCTTTCTTTAGAACCACAACCAAATACTCACATAATTTAATAAATCATTTAAGAAATTTACAAAGTTCATTTTAGTAACACAACAAGAATATCCACTAAAAACACATGTAAAAAACTCGAAGAATCAAAAGCACATGAATTCCCTTTATATAATAATAATAATAATAAGTTTTGTATCACATGAAAAAATTACACATACCCATCCATTTTAAGAAAACGACCATTTTCTACAAAACAACCCATTTCCATTTTACACGAACTCCAAATCCACAAGAAAACACTTTTCCCACCACTTGTGCTTGTCAAAATACCACTAGATCGATTTCTATCAAATTATAAAAATTTAAAATCATTATCATAGACAAGTTAGATTTATTATAGTTCTAAGAAATAAGAAAAAATGATAATTTAAGCTACACAAGAACAAATTAACCCTTAATGGAATGGGTCAAAAATGCCTACCTCGTATAGAGCGCGGATGTGACCAATCTCTAACAGAAGGTTGAACACTCCCTTGTGGACCAACCAAAAACCTAAAACAATGAGATAAACAGGAAAATTAAAAACTGAGGGGTTTTGGTTTTTCTAAATCGAAGGTATCCATCTATAAATTGAAAGGAAACCCCATGTGGAGGAGGAGTATTCCCACAAGAGAGAAATACAAACATATATGGTGTTAGATGAGCCATTGGACAGAGCAAGGAGGCCGGAGCGTGGCCTAGCTGGAGTTGCGTAAGGTCAAAGGCCAGATGTATAGAAGGCCGGAGGAGCTAGAGGGGGGATGAGAGCCAGTAGAAACATAAGAGGCAAAGTAGGGGAACTAGGATGGTTGGGTGGTGGTCTTCTAGAGTAAGAGAGTGCGAAGGCGGAGGCCAGAAGTTGGAGGTCCAAAAGCCATTGTTTCGTGCACTGAATGGAGAGATGAACGGGTGGGGAGTGCAATGCACAGTGCACAATGCAAATAGGGGGCACCATTTTGGTAGCTTAGGGGTTTTTTCAATTTGTTATAATAATAATAATAATAATATAACTAACAATAAATATAATCAAATAAAAAACTAAATTTAATAATAATATAAGTAATAATAATAATAAATTACCAACCTTAATGACTACATAAGATTAACATTAATTCTAAGAATTCAGTTCATTTTATTCTAAAATAATAATAATTTAAAAAATTATTTATTAACAATATCACTAATAACAACATTAATACCATTATCTTAATTAAAAATTTTAATTATATTAATAGTATCATCCTTCAGTAATAATATTTCAATTATGGTATAATTATTAATCATGTTTTATTTACATTTTTTTATTTATTTAAAATTTCAATCAACTACACAACTCACATGCCTCTGAGCGAACAGTTGAGCAACTCCACTTGAACTGTGCCACCAGGCACTAACTGTGTTTAGGGAAAAGTTTCATGCCAGCTACGGAGTTCTATAACTCAGATGCATATCGCGCGTCAACTAGGCCGGGTTGTGACATTGAAGGTGAAATTATTGGTTAGATTCAATAGAGATTTTTTTTGTTCCACTATTCAATAAACAACTGATGTATTTTATAAAGAAACCACATATATACTAAGAGATAGTTAGATATAGGAAACATCCTCTATAAAATTATATAATACTATATATTATTTATAAATATTAATTAACTTATAAATCATAAAAATGAAGTACATGGATTGGTTTGATTATCATCATAAATTGAAAATTTTATAGACTAAATGGGTGATATTGTATTTATAAATTTTGGAATACAACATTTAAAATTATCATGAATCCTATAAAATCACTCCTAAAATGATATAATCTTTTAAAATTAATATTGTTGTTATTCTTCATGTTTTATATTTCTAGAAAATTTCAAATTATTTACATTACAAAATATTACTTTTAATAAAGTATACTGACTATAAATATTTATATTTATTAATTTTATCATGTCATATATATTTATTGAATTTACACATAAATTGTGTATGAGAATTATATGATTATATAATCAAATATATTAAAAATTTTATTATATTTTTTTCATACATAATTCTAACAAGATACAATTATATTTTTCTACTCGATATCTTACATATGATTTTCATATTAAATATATTCATGAAATTGTATACAAAATCATATAATAATGTGCATTAACAATGAAATACCTATTTTGAATTAAAATTAGAGTCCCTATTAATGTTATCCCAGAAATCATTGTATGATTTCATTTTAATTTAATATGTCATTGTTAAATGACATCTAATTACCATCACTCACATAAAAATTATTAGAATTAAACTCTCAATATAATTTTCGGTATAGAATTCTGATAAATTCGTATTTCACATCATTGTGAAAAAATTGGTATGAATTATTTTATATTTATCATGTATTTATTTGAATTTAGATATCAATTACTATATGATGTGTGATTACACTAAATTAATTGTAAATTATTTCATATAATAAGAACTAGTAGTAGGAATTATATTATATTATTTTCATTGGTAACCATTTTAATGGTATATTAAAATCCTTAATGAAGTTCATTTGTCTGTACCAAGAATTTTAGTCTTCCATTTACACTCCCTTTATATGATTTTTTGAAATTGTAACTTATATATATTACATATTTAGGGAGAAAATTTCATAATGAACCATTTACTATGTGACTAGCCTTCTGAGGTATATTTTCTTCAATCAATAAACTAGGTATTTTCAATATACTCTGAAATATATTTATGAACTATTATTGAATTTCATATATATTAGTTATTAATTAATTTATCAATTCATGTTTATAACAATCGAACAAAACCATTAATTCATCTAATATAATCAATAAACTATGAATATAATTATTTGATATTATTAATGGTTAATTCTTCTATTGTGGAATCAATTTTTTATTAAATATGTTTCTAATATATTATAATTAAAGTTAATTTTATAATATCTTCTATTGTTTTGTAATCATACATGTATATATTAATGCATGGATTATATAAATATATGATAACATTTAATTGAATATTTATTTTATTTATTTCATTCATAATTTCATAAGGATTCAAAATTATTACTTGAATATATTTCCAACATAATGTTTTGGAGGAAAAAATTTCATGAAATATTATGTATAATCATATAATAGTGTGTATCAATTAATAAATTACTAATTTTATCTAAAATATGATAACCTATTATTTTTATCCGTGAAATTTTGGAATGATTTCATTTAAATTTCATTTGTAAATAATAAATATTATCTCATTAAAAAATTCAATATATTGGTGTTTAAATATTCTTCAATTTAAATGAATTTATTGAAATAAATAGTATTTATAATTTTTCTAAATAAACATATAGTAACAAATCGTTTAGTAAATTTATGTATATGTGTGGACATTTACACACATTGTAAAACAAACACATGTATGCAATCAACCACTTTGTCTAAAAAAATAATTCATGTTAACAATAATGTATATTGGTTGTTATAAATATGCATGTGGAAACATATGTTCTGTGAAATTAAATTCAAAATTCTTAAATGAAAACTAGAATTTTTTCTTTTTCATTCATTCTTAATAATAGGTATATGTATACCTATATTTAAAGTATAAAGGATTTCATTTTATCATTTCATTTTCAGAAAAAATCATTAATGTCTACTCTAACATGTTTATCTTACTCTATAGGGGCTTCTTTTAGTATTAATAATAAAATATTATTATTATTTTTTGGAGAAGTTATTACATCCCACAAAAATGAATGGGTGATGTTTATTATTCTACCAAATTCAACTTCTCTCCAATAAATTTTTCTATGTTAGGTTTCATATCCACCCACAAATTTTCCCCATCCCATAACCTCATTCTTCCAAAAACACATTGTCATGTCCCCCTCGAACCATGGAGTACCCCTCTTTGGCTGATAATGAGAGAAGGAGCATAATGACAGCCCATGTCTTGCCACCAATGGGTCCCAAGATATAAACTATCTTTGACTACATAATGAACATACATATGGGTGGTATTACCCACTATGAGAACATGTAGAATATAGAGATAAGTTGGATAAACTAGTTGAATCCTTCCCATAGTGATTCAATCACCCATGTTAATACAGGTAATTTCATAAAAAACATGAAAAACTGGAAATAAAAACTAAAATAACCAAAAATAATGACATTAACAATAATAAATCCCTAATAGCAATTAAAAACAACAATCTAGTGGTATCCAACCAGCTTTGAAACCTAATCCTATTGACCTACAAAATAATACAAATTTATGGTGATCGTAATAGGTATACTTGGAAGGATCCTCCAAATATCATCTCATGAAATAGGTAATGAAATCACAATAAATCATAGTGAATAATAATTGACACTAACTCATCACCAAAATAAGTATAATAATTTATCATCATCAACATGACTATCTATCATAATGTAACACTTACAATAGACCAATATAATATAATAATAATAATGGAACCAAATTACCATTTCATAATTGGGTTTTCATTCTTTCCCAATGCCACACAACCTAAGTTATCTCTCTCCAAATAAGATAAATTTCTAACACCTGGTCAAAGAAACATAACATAAACGTCATGAATCACATCATCACATCATTCCAACCATATAGAAACCAGGTATTTTCTACGATCCACCATAACATGCATGAGTAGTTTCATAATTTAGGTATTATACATGAATCCATCACAGCCCATATACAGAGTAAAGAACATTAACAAATCACAACCAATACATGTATTACCTATATTATTCCTGAGGATACTAAATTTGGAGAAACATTTGTCTGAGACAACCACAAGACATCACAAACCTCTAAAACCATATATGGGGAAACATACCATTTTTCATATAATCACATGAAACACCATAAAAAGAGAATGGGGCTAGTTGGGGTAGTCATCCATTAATCCTCCCTCATGGATTCATGGGAAAACAACCTCCCATAGTCCATCTGATGCCAGTCACCCTACCAATAGGTGTGGGGAATAATATGAAACAATTACATGTTTAAAGTATAATAAATTCCACAATAACATTGTGGGAATAACCTATTCTTGATCTAGCTATAGCAAAAATCACTCAAACACCCACCTACAACTACTAGGGTCTAGATATCCCAAAATCACAAATAAATTTATAGGAGCTAAATTAATTTACATATATCATTTTTTATCATATAAAAATTCATTAATTAATTCATTTTCAATTAATTAACCATCATCGCTAATATATCACAAATTTTATTATCTAATTAAATAAATTCCAGAACTTCCAGGCATAATCCAGCCAAGTTCATGGTTTCTCAATATTGATATCTTTAATATTTAATTCCAGAAAGTACCAAAACCCTTGGTGAAATAATATATTAAACATTAGAATATTATTCCATAATTACATGTACTCTTGAAAATCCTCATATGATACCAAAAATGGTTTGAATGGAAAATCAAAACCATCTACCTCATGTAGTGGTTAACAAAATGTTAGTAAACAAGAAAAACAATATTCTCAACTTTCAAATGTTTATCAACAATCATGCCTCCAAAAACAATCAAATAAATTGGTAAACCAATATTTAACCCTTTATTTTTTCTTCAAGGTTATCCCCAAAACCATCATGAGTCCCCCATGCATCTCAAAATCACATGCATCCATTATTTCCACATCCTATGGCCTCCCCAACCACATAACATCATTTATCAAAGGATCATATCATGTCACATGTATCAATTCAAGATCACATCACATTACTCATCCAAAAATAAACATGGTCAGTATGGAAAATTTTCTACAATATAAGGAATTAAACCATTAAATGAAAAAGATACCTCATGTCCCAAACAAGATGTACTTATCCATAACAATAGACATGAAACCTTAGCCTATGATATTAATATTTATCAAGAAACTGGTTCTTATTGCTTATTGAGTTAACAATAAAATTAATTCAATGGTTACTACTATGAGAAACTAATGGAATTGGATATACTACTCAATTAAATTAATTAAACAATTAATTGGATCACACTTCCTTGTATATGTCCAATTATCCATAGAAATTATTGAATTCAAATTCCCTATAATACTCTTATTTATTTTTATTTCCATCCATCACATTTACCAAATGTATGTTATTAAAAAAATTCATCATGAAGACAATTATTATCCATGAATTAAAATATTCTAGGCAATATAATGTAGATGGAGCACTATCATGTAAAACAAAAGGAAAACTGTTATCACTGTAGAAGGAAACAATAAGAGATCAGTAAAAATAGACTAATTTAATTATTTACATAGGCTCAATATTTATTAGTTTAATATCAATATAAAAAATGAGCTGAACCATGATAAATTAATGATTTCACATAAATAATAGAGAAGAAATTAATTCCCTAAACAATTAAATCATCATTTTATGCATGAGAATGTTATTACCGCCTGTATCACAATCACCTCTCCAGCAAGAAGACAACATTCCTCCAAGGATAATAAACCAAAATGACTCCGATGAAAAAAAAAGAAACACTTTAAGAATCAATGCGATAAACTAATGTTTCACTGTAAAAATGGGTGGTAGGAACTAGATTGAAGATCCACAATGGAATTGGTTGTATGTGATGTGGGTTTCCATAGATATATCTCAAAAATATAGGAATACATAACCTTGAAATGGAACCTAAAATTCCTTGAGGAATTATATTGTACACATATAACATTTGGTGAAAATCCATAGGGTTTGATTTCAGTGCATGGAGCATCATGTTTTATAATTTTCTTCCAGGTCCTGTTTTACGACACAAATGGGCATTTACATTGTAAATGGAACTTTTTTTATGTTTTTTCAAACAAATTTTCTCCAACCACAAAAAAACATAAATTCATGTCATTAATTTCATTTTTATAATGTGATCATTTCACAAACAGATTATATGGGTACATGGATCTATGTATTTATTTTTTAAATATTAATCACACCCCATAAATCATGACTTGATGAGTTTCCCTACACACTCCATAAAACACAATCAAGATTTAAAACTCCTATTCACACCAAAAATCCTCTCTCCTTCATGATTTCAGTAGACCAACACCATATTACATCTTATATGACTCCTCTATCAGCCACAGAATTCGGAAACATGTGAATGGTTTGAGTAAATGGATACGGGACCTTACATAAGATACCTCTCAAACCATTATCATCCATGAGAATTAAAAACTATACCCAATGAGAATAATGTAAAAATGTGGTCAACTAGACAATAAAAACATAAGATACCTATCAATGATTTTTCCATCATAGGACCCCAAACACCCCACTTAGATGGAAATAAAAAAAATTCCAAAAAATAATAGTAACAAACTTTTAAACAGTCTCCATAGGGAGATACCAGTCAAATGAGAGTAGGTTCAGGACTAGAAAAAAAAATATAAATCATGTTATAAAAATGAAAAAGTTTGAAACCAGAAGATAATAAATGAAAAAAATAAGAGAGAAACATTTCCTATCTTGGGGTACCAAACATGAATCTATGACACAAATTCCAAGTTACTTTACTCTACTCTTCCATGCTACCAAAATACCCAAACCAAGACTGTAGAGACCCGTATCTTGACTTACATGGACATTACATTACATTTGCGGAAAACTTAGTATATAACAAAAACACACACACACAAGGATCGTAATAGTTTAGTGTCTTTGGAAACTCGGAACGTAATCTTCTAATCGTGGTGAAAGATCTTCAATATCTCCCATAAAGATCTTCCCTTTTTTTTACCTAAAACCTTTCTTTATATCCTGGGGAAAATAAAACATAAAAGGGTGAGCTCTAATGCTCAGTAAGGGTAAACAAAAGAAAAATCAATCACATCATATTCATAAGAACATAACTTTTGGAAATCTTAACCTGCAAATGAGAGCATAATTTCATAACATGGGATAAATCATAGTAGTGAAATGAAATCCCAATAATCATAACTTAAAACATGAAACTTTGTGGCATACACACATAATCATAGAAAATCATTTCTTGTTAGTCAAGACTCATTTCCAAGACTATCTTAGTGGACAAAGTCCCTTTCTGAATCGAGTAACCCTCGTTTCAGTCCTGTTTCACTGAACCGAAATAACCTTCCGTTCCAGCCATGTCTATCTCATGAGATATAAAATCTTTACCCAATGCATTGGAGGGAGATATAGGTCCCACCCATCTCTTAATGAATCCTTTCTTATGTGTGCCACAAAATCATAAATCATACATCATTGCATAACCCATGTAATAAAAATGGGATTCTTAAACAACATGACATCATAAAACCATTCATATAAGATAAAATAATTCATAAACATAATTCCATCACAACATAGTCAAATCAATGTAAAAATATGGATAGAAACAGAACCCTTTATTATCTTATATGGAAAATAATTTTGATAAAACACTTGAATTGAATTCTTGAGGAAAATATCCTTTCTTCTTCAAAATCAATTTCTTTTCTCAAAACATCATGCAATTTTAAAAGAAAGAGATTTTATTGAAAATAGTCATGAAATCTTTTAGAGTAAGCTTCATGAAAATAAGGCTTTATAAAACAGTATAAATCCGTTCGTGCCGTATAAGTTAAAAAAAACATTCTTCGCACTTTTGTCGGAAAAGTCAAAAAGTACCTCGTACGAAAAACGACAAAAGATTCCTTTCATTTCTTTTACTAAAAACTCACCGAAGGGTAAAAATGGATTTAAACAATTGTATGTGGATGGAAGTAAAATTACATATTGATGAAACATGGACGTGGATGATAAAATACACCCCAGTAAATACTTACGAATAAACAATCTCGAATAAAAATGAGATTGTGATATTTCCCTTACCTTAGGTCCGACTTGCTTTGTAAGTGTCCGAACCTCCTGTATAATGATTTAAATCATGTTATTGACTTATTACAGAATCATATTCATTGTTATGATATCATATATGGTTCACTTATGACATTATATTACCCGTTCTTTTGTAAATTCCATGTTAAAGAAGCGTTTTGGGTAAAATCGTTTCATTTATCGTAGGTGTTTTGACTTGTTGTTCTTGACATCATTATTACATATATCATGATTTACTTACTTCCAGAATATAAAATATGATTTATATATCATATATATTCAGTATATATATATATATAATAGGTAGATAAATAAAATGAAAAACACCGTTCATGAAGACGGTAGTCCGTACGTACGCATGAACGCTGTTTTCCTTTCCTTATTGTCTTGAAATTGAAGTAAGTAGATGACATACATATGTATATATATACATAAATCCATTAGCTTTATAATGTCATATATTTCATTATTATTTCTTATATATACATTATAATCATTCTTAAATGGTTAACATGGAGAATGAATCTCATCGCGTCGTGGAGACGGTATTCCGTACGTACGCACGAGCGATGATATCATTTATATAAATATTGAATTGAATTGGAGTGTATTATACAATATATCAGAATCAATATGATGTTCTAATAACTATGTATAGTTATTCTTTACACCATTATACCTATCCATGTAAGGTGGTGGTGGAAAATAGATTACACCACGGCGTGGAGACGGTATTCCGTACGTACGCACGCGCGGTGATTTCTTTTTCCGTAGGATGGATAGATGGTGAAATAGGGTTGTTTCATACTTATAATAACATATCAGTATATGAGTGATACTGATGTTATTACTTCATAATGAAACAACCTAAGAAGAAGAAGTGGAAGAAGAAATAAAGATGAAAGAATTGGTAATGGTAATTACCTCTTCTTTGAAGTGCCTCCTTGAGACCTCCTCTTAGGGCACTAAAATTGGTCTTTGAGGAAGACCAGAACCTCTAGGATGTTTCTAGGGAAGTGTAGAGGAGAAATTGGCAGGGGTTGGCCGAGCTTGAGGGCTCAAATTGGTGTGAGGAGGAGGGGGGGGAGGTGTCCTTTTATAGGGGAGGAGAGGGGCACCTTAGGAATATCTCAAAATATTATTTTATATTAAAGTCAAAATCGGTTTATAATGGTTCCAAAGGGTCTTATTTCTAAGCTAAAGTGGGTATGGGTCGAAATCCTATCAACCAATAGAATTTAGACAAGTTTAGGATATTATTTTAACCTTATCAATTAGATTTAACTCTAAGTTAAGTAATTTAACTTTTACCGTGCCTTTTTGTTTTCTTTCACTATATGGTTAATAAACTTACTATAACATGCCAAACGAACCCCAAATTGTATATTATTAATACATATATCCTTATATAAGTCATTTTGCCGAACCTTAGATTTTTAGGAATAAAATAGCAATTAATAATATAATATTTGATTTAAAAACTATTTTGTGTCAATTTTGACACTATTTGATATATGATTTTTGTGAAAGTCATAACAGAATTATATGTTCGAACGAAGTTGATTAAATCAACACTAATATATCATAGTAACCTTTAAAATTAGTGTAATTCATAAAAATTTTCAAATTATATTTATTTTGGTGTTTATAACATCAATTATGTCAATATTTCATTAATAAGATAATTACTGCATCATCGTTGTGTCATAAATAACATAAATTATTTGATGTCTAAAAATTACAAATAAAATATCATCATGTAGGAAATCTTTTTAGCTTTCTAATGAATATTTACAATCGAATTTATCTTATGTATAACCCCATATTAAAAATGATTTACTTATTAAACTTTGATTTTTCCTATTTTAACCCTTCTTTAAATAAATTAATAATAAATGTCCTAATCTAATCCAAGTGGGCCTAAATGGTCATATTTTATTCCTAAGTTTGTTTTTGGTCGAATTACACTTGTCCAATAGAATTAGGACATGTGTTAGGGTAATAGTGATATCATATTTACCCTTAGTTACCCTATTTACTATTAACCGCGGTAAAAAAAAAGTAAAAAGTTACTATTCACCAAAAAATTATTTTCATCTCATTGAACCACATTTTAGTCCTTGATATTAACCGTGTCTCTAGGATTTTTGAAATTCCATTCATAGAAGCGGTAAAATTAAGTTTTATGCAAAATTCAGTTTTTAACCTACCACTTAGTAGTTTCACTATTCATCAAAAATTGATGTTTTTCAGAATAATGCCAAAATTTCATCCCAAGCTATATTTCATATTCCGAATTCAAAAATGAAGTCTATTTTACCAAATTCATAACATAAAAGTTGCATTAATTAATTTTATAATTAAATCCCGCTGTTAAAACAAATAGCGTGTTTTTAAGAAACAATATCTATCAAAAGATTGACACTTGTTTATGTCTGGTTTAAATGTGCAATTACATCCAATGACCAACATTGTATTAAATTGTAAAAATATATTCTAAATACACTTTAAAACCACTAAAATTAATGATTTATCACTATTAATTATTTCGATTAAAAAAGTTGTTTTTAATTATAATTTAGCAATTTTCACTATTCATCAGAATATGAAAGTTATCCGAAAAGTACCAAAATTTCACCTTAGGCTAAATTCGATACTCCGAATCCAAAAATGAAGTTCATTTTGAAAAATAAGATTTATAGAATTTTAAAAAGTGGTTATTACTATTCATAACGGCTAGTTTTAATAATATTTTAATAGCATATCGTTGTTTAATGAAACTCAGTATTGCGTATTACACATGCTATCGAGGAAGGTCGCGATTGTGTGTAATGCAAGGCAAGTCAAGGATGTGTGTTGTGCAAGCTCCTTTTGGTGTAGCGTAGAACACAAGACATTAATAAAATTAAAAAGAATATATTTTTTTTTATAAAATCTTTGGCTGTTACATTCTACCCCCCTTAAAATGAATTTCACCCTCGAAATTCGTCGGGGTTATAAATGGTTTACTATTTGAAAGTTTCTTTAATAGAAACCCACATCGTAAAAGGGAATACCAAAACATGGCTTTAAAAACTAAAGTATGAAATGTAACGATTACCCAAATAAACTAATCACTGGGTTTCCACATATGTGAAAATATGGATAGGGAAGAGAAATCTAACTATCATGTTCTGATGGAGAGTGGTAGAGAACATGGCTATGGAAAAGCCAGTAATCACAAATCCATAAATATGTGACGATCTAAGGTACCATCTGATTCATCAGGTATAAGAGAACTAGGACAACATTTTTGGTTTTCAAGATCATTTCCCTAAAGTTAAAGAATTTGAATTAGAAGAAATACTTACTTTATTTTGGTACAATCTCTCTGTTGTTCGTGCCTTTAACAATTTCCACTTCATCTCTTAAATAAATGAAGTTTAATTTGTTATTCGTGAAGTGTTAGCAGATCATGTGATAGAATGATGGGTCATTCTATCTGTCTCAAAAGGTTTGCAAAATTTATATACATAAGTCGATCTATAGTGGGATTAATCATATATGGTTCCTAAAATGGGCTTATACTTCATATATCATACTGCATAATATAATAACACTAGTTTCTACTAAACAGGGACTTCCTGTAGGTCAGTGGTAGGCGATAAAGGCCAGTCGCACATCGGTTGTGGGTTCGATTCCTACAGCCTTGTCCGAAGCGATGGGCTGTCGCCCGTCCTGCAGGTTGTCCTTTTTCTAAAACTACGTCACTATAACATCCCATCAATAATATCGAAAATCTTCTGTCCTTAAACAATACTAACTTATGTCCAACATAATCTAGTCTAATCTTTAGGCTTATACATAATACTGCAGTCCACTCTCATAATATAGTGACATCGATTACCAGAGATTTAATACTGTCGTTGATCCCCACATATCATAAGATATGTCTTGTTGGTCACATTCCAAACATTCAATGTCCTTAATCGTGTATTCTCTTGAATACCTTAGTGAAAACATGAGTGCAGTTAAAAGTTAACACTTTCCACATACCAAAATCCTCAAAATTCTATATACTCAAAACATGATATCACTTAGTCCTTATATCAATCATGAGCTCATGAATACTGTTAAACAATTAATTTTCTCATTTTCCCTTCATTATGCGCATAATATCTCAATCACTTTGAATACCACATTAGACCAATACATAAATATTCCAATACTCCATGATAAAACATTATTTTGGAATCCCATTACATAAACACTTAATCATTCCACCACATCATTGTCATATTCAACATCGCCAATAGTGATCGCATGTGACTTCCCTTTGTCCTTTGCCTTAAGTGGTTGCTCATGTTGATCATCACTAACCCTTGGATTAGGGCAATTATTAGCATAATGCCCCATTTCTTTGCACTTGAAGCATTGAAGTGTTGGTAGTGAGTTCTCTGCAGTGTTTTCTTTATTCACATCATTAGAAAACCTTTTTCCATTACTTCGACACTCAGCTGCTCGATGACCTTCTTTTCCACACTTAAAACATTTTCTAGTCCCTTTAAGACAATCTCCACCATGCTTCTTTCCACACTTTGTACATAAGGAAACATTCATCTTCTTTTCACCATTATTTTGAGATTTCTCCTTGAACTCCATCTTTCGTTTCTTGTCAAAACCATGAGATGGATATGTAACACCAACTTCCATTTCTACCTTGATAGCACAACGCACAATTTCTTCATAGCTACTGAAGTCACTTATAGCTAATGCCCTTCGAAGACTTGGTTTTAAGCCACTGAAAAATCGATCAACTTTAATTTCAGGTTGGATGATAATTCCAGAAGCATACCTTGCAAGTCTTGTAAAATTTGCTTCATAGGTACCAACAGATTCATCGTCCCTTTGCTTCAGTTCAAGAAACTCTTTCTCCATCTTTGTTCGAAGAATACGAGGGAAGTACTTACTGAAAAACAAGTTCTTGAACTCGTCCCATTCCATGGACTCAATTTCGTCTCTTGGCCTCGTATTCTTGATAAGATTCCACCATTGATCAGCTTCACCTTCCAAACGATATACTGCTAAGATGACTTTATCATGTTCAGAACATTGAAGAACTGAAAATATCTTTTCAGTAGTACTGATCCATTGTTCAGCCACAAGTGGATCAGAAGACCCACTGAAAGAAGGTGGACGTTGCCTCATGAAGGACTCAATAGAATATTGTTCCCTTCTCTGCTCATTTGGAAGTCCAGAATGATTCATAACTTGTGTAAGTATAGCAATAAGATTTTGCACTCCATCTCCCATAACATTTGTTTGTTCAGGAGGGAAATCATTGCATTGTCCATTGCATTGATCAACACGGTTCCTTCGGGTTCCAGCCATCGTCTAAAACCCAAAAAGAATAGTGTGAGAGGCAAAAATCATGCTAGGGAAAACAACATAATAAAGGGGGAGTACCTTCAATATCCAACATCTTAGGTTTAATTCTATGATCGTTAGCGTAATTCTATTACTATAACCTATACGTATTCTTATCCCTAGGGACATCCCTAGACATACCTTAGAAATATCTCTAGGGATCTCACTAACGTTTTCGCATCCTAGTTTCCAAAGGTTGACTAAACCTTTCCTCTGATACCAACTGTAGAGACCCGCATCTTGACTTACATGGACATTACATTACATTTGCGGAAAACTTAGTATATAACAAAAACACACACACACAAGGATCGTAATAGTTTAGTGTCTTTGGAAACTCGGAACGTAATCTTCTAATCGTGGTGAAAGATCTTCAATATCTCCCATAAAGATCTTCCCTTTTTTTTACCTAAAACCTTCCTTTATATCCTGGGGAAAAGAAAACATAAAAGGGTGAGCTCTAATGCTCAGTAAGGGTAAACAAAAGAAAAATCAATCACATCATATTCATAAGAACATAACTTTTGGAAATCTTAACCTGCAAATGAGAGCATAATTTCATAACATGGGATAAATCATAGTAGTGAAATTAAATCCCAATAATCATAACTTAAAACATGAAACTTTGTGGCATACACACATAATCATAGAAAATCATTTCTTGTTAGTCAAGACTCATTGCCAAGACTATCTTAGTGGACAAAGTCCCTTTCTGAATCGAGTAACCCTCGTTTCAGTCCTGTTTCACTGAACCGAAATAACCTTCCGTTCCAGCCATGTCTATCTCATGAGATATAAAATCTTTACCCAATGCATTGGAGGGAGATATAGGTCCCACCCATATCTTAATGAATCCTTTCTTATGTGTGCCACAAAATCATAAATCATACATCATTGCATAACCCATGTAATAAAAATGGGATTCTTAAACAACATGACATCATAAAACCATTCATATAAGATAAAGGAATTCATAAACATAATTCCATCACAACATAGTCAAATCAATGTAAAAATATGGATAGAAACAGAACCCTTTATTATCTTATATGGAAAATAATTTTGATAAAACACTTGAATTGAATTCTTGAGGAAAATATCCTTTCTTCTTCAAAATCAATTTCTTTTCTCAAAACATCATGCAATTTTAAAAGAAAGAGATTTTATTGAAAATAGTCATGAAATCTTTTAGAGGAAGCTTCATGAAAATAAGGCTTTATAAAACAGTATAAATCCGTTCGTGCCGTATAAGTTAAAAAAAACATTCTTCGCACTTTTGTCGGAAAAGTCAAAAAGTACCTCGTACGAAAAACGACAAAAGATTCCTTTCATTTCTTTTACTAAAAACTCACCGAAGGGTAAAAATGGATTTAAAAAATTGTATGTGGATGGAAGTAATATTACATATTGATGAAACATGGACGTGGATGATAAAATACGCCCCAGTAAATACTTACGAATAAACAATCTCGAATAAAAATGAGATTGTGATATTTCCCTTACCTTAGGTCCGACTTGCTTTGTAAGTGTCCGAACCTCCTGTATAATGATTTAAATCATGTTATTGACTTATTACAGAATCATATTCATTGTTATGATATCATATATGGTTCACTTATGACATTATATTACCCGTTCTTTTGTAAATTCCATGTTAAAGAAGCGTTTTGGGTAAAATCGTTTCATTTATCGTAGGTGTTTTGACTTGTTGTTCTTGACATCATTATTACTTATATCATGATTTACTTACTTCCAGAATATAAAATATGATTTATATATCATATATATTCAGTATATATATATATAATAGGTAGATAAATAAAATGAAAAACACCGTTCATGGAGACGGTAGTCCGTACGTACGCATGAACGCTGTTTTCCTTTCCTTATTGTCTTGAAATGGAAGTAAGTAGATGACATACATATGTATATATATACATAAATCCAGTAGATTTATAATGTCATATATTTCATTATTATTTCTTATATATAAATTATAATCATTCTTAAATGGTTAACATGGAGAATGAATCTCATCGCGTCGTGGAGACGGTATTCCGTACGTACGCACGAGCGATGATATCATTTATATAAATATTGAATTGAATTGGAGTGTATTATACAATATATCAGAATCAATATGATGTTCTAATAACTATGTATAGTTATTCTTTACACCATTATACCCATCCATGTAAGGTGGTGGTGGAAAATAGTTTACACCACGGCGTGGAGATGGTATTCCGTACGTACGCACGCGCGGTGATTTCTTTTTCCGTAGGATGGATAGATGGTGAAATAGGGTTGTTTCATACTTATAATAACATATCAGTATATTAGTGATACTGATGTTATTACTTCATAATGAAACAACCTAAGAAGAAGAAGTGGAAGAAGAAATAAAGATGAAAGTATTGGTAATGGTAATTACCTCTTCTTTGAAGTGCCTCCTTGAGACCTCCTCTTAGGGCACTAAAATTGGTCTTTGAGGAAGACCAGAACCTCTAGGATGTTTCTAGGGAAGTGGAGAGGAGAAATTGGCAGGGGTTGGCCGAGCTTGAGTGCTCAAATTGGTGTGAGGAGGAGGGGGAGGAGGTGTCCTTTTATAGGGGAGGAGAGGGGCACCTTAGGAATATCTCAAAATATTATTTTATATTAAAGTAAAAATCGGTTTATAATGGTTCCAAAGGGTCTTATTTAGAATCTAAAGTGGGGATGGGTCGAAATCCTATCAACCAATAGAATTTAGACAAGTTTAGGATATTATTTTAACCTTATCAATTAGATTTAACTCTAAGTTAAGTAATTTAACTTTTATCGTGCCTTTTTGTTTTCTTTCACTATATGATTAATAAACTTACTATAACATGCCAAAAGAACCCCAAATTGTATATTATTAATACATATATCCTTATCTAAGTCATTTGGCTGAACCTTAGATTTTTAGGAATAAAATAGCAATTAATAATATAATATTTGATTTAAAAACTATTTTGTGTCAATTTTGACACTATTTGATATATGATTTTTGTGAAACTCATAACAGAATTATATGTTCGAAAAAAGTTGATTAAATCAACACTAATATATCATAGTAACCTAGAAAATTAGTGGAATGCATAAAAATTTTCAAATTATATTTATTTTGGTGTTTATAACATCAATTATGTCAATATTTCATTAATGAGATAATTACTGCGTCATCGTTGTGTCATAAATAAATTAAATTATTTGATGTCTAAAAATTACAAATAAAATATAATCATGTAGGAAATCTTTTTAGCTTTCTAATGAATATTTACAATCGAATTTATCTTATGTATATCCCCATATTAAAAATGATTTACTTATTAAACTTTGATTTTTGCTATTTTAACCCTTCTTTAAATAAATTAATAATAAATGTCCTAATCTAATCCAAGTGGGCCTAAATGGTCATATTTTATTCCTAAGTTTGTTTTTGGTCGAATTACACTTGTCCAATAGAATTAGGACATGTGTTAGGGTAATAGTGATATCATATTTACCCTTAGTTACCCTATTTACTATTAACCGCGGTAAAAAAAAAGTAAAAAGTTACTATTCACCAAAAAATTATTTTCATCTCATTGAACCACATTTTAGTCCTTGATATTAACCGTGTCTCTCGGATTTTTGAAATTCCATTCACAGAAGCGGTAAAATTAAGTTTTATGCAAAATTCAGTTTTTAACCTACCACTTAGTAGTTTCACTATTCATCAAAAATTGATGTTTTTCAGAATAATGCCAAAATTTCATCCCAAGCTATATTTCATATTCCGAATTCAAAAATGAAGTCTATTTTACCAAATTCATAACATAAAAGTTGCATTAATTAATTTTATAATTAAATCCCGCTGTTAAAACAAATAGCGTGTTTTTAAGAAACAATATCTATCAAAAGATTGACACTTGTTTATGTCTGGTTTAAATGTGCAATTACATCCAATGACCAACATTGTATTAAATTGTAAAAATATATTCTAAATACACTTTAAAACCACTCAAATTAATGATTTATCACTATTAATTATTTCGATTAAAAAAGTTGTTTTTAATTATAATTTAGCAATTTTCACTATTCATCAGAATATGAAAGTTATCCGAAAAGTACCAAAATTTCACCTTAGGCTAAATTCGATACTCCGAATCCAAAAATGAAGTTCATTTTGAAAAATAAGATTTATAGAATTTTAAAAAGTGGTTATTACTATTCATAACGGCTAGTTTTAATAATATTTTAATAGCATATCGTTGTTTGATGAAACTCAGTATTGCGTATTACACATGCTATCGAGGAAGGTCGCGATTGTGTGTAATGCAAGGCAAGTCAAGGATGTGTGTTGTGCAAGCTCCTTTTGGTGTAGCGTACAACACAAGACATTAATAAAATTAAAAAGAATATATTTTTTTTTATAAAATCTTGGGCTGTTACAAAGACAATATAACTATATTAAAACACCTTACACTAGTTGTCCTTGAATTCCATACACAACTCCAAAAAATTTGTACCATCATCAATAATGATCTTATGAAAATTGATGAAATGAGAGTAATAATTTATATAATGATGGATCTATGACACAAGGAAGGCATTATGTCTCTCTAAAATAATTGTGGGAAGTTCTAAAAGAAACACCATGGATCAAACCAGAGTTAACACCTCAAAAGGCCTAAAAAATTGGGCATAAATCTTACAGTCATGAAGAATCCATCACTTCTCATTAAAATGTTTTTCTTTAATAAAAATATAATATATATTTTTGAACTCCAAAGGTATCCTACTATGATATATTATTTACTTTTGTTGATTTTTGTCTCTTTTAGTCCTCCCAGGAATTACATAAAACATCCCAACCATGTTTTCTATGATTTTTTTCCCAAGAATTGCTAGCACATTGGACAGGACAAGAAAAATGGAGAACATAATGGTCGGTCATTAAAATAATTTAATGGAACCATACTAATCGTAGAGTGGAAACTATTTTTTTTAAAAAAAATCCAAAATTAGGAGCAACATACATGATCCTTTATAATCTTGGACATGATAAGATAAAAAGTCACCATGATCCTAGATGGTCCATTATATTTTTCCATCAGTATACTGATGAAAAATAGTTTTAATGAATATTTTAGAACCAAAAGAACGATGAAGTCCTCTCGACACCGTAGAGGTAAGGCGATGATGAAATTTTTAGATTTTCATTATCAAGACTCCACTTCCTCTCAACACCTCCTCTGCATACTTTCATGAAAAATGCACCACTAAGAATTACACCATAGCCACTATAAAGTGGGATGATTTCATAAAATGATCCACTATCATTAATATAGAATCGTATTCTATATAAGATTAAGTTGAACCAGTAATGATGTCATTTGAGTTTCACTAACATTTCCATGAAGTACCAAATAATAGTTGGAGATAACCACTAGGATAATAGTCATCAAACTTAGACTTCATGAAAATCAATCATTGATCCATAGACAGTATAACTTCATGCTTTAACTTTGTTTATCGCAAATTCATTAAAAAATATAGATGCGTATTTTTCATACTAGGATGCACTACCAAGGGTCAGATATGGAACTCATAAAGAAACATTTTATGCATTGAAAAATGGAATAAAACCTTCCCATGGTTCAACACTCACTGTTTTTTATCCTTATACCAACCATCTAGAGAATCACAAAGGAAATTTTACTCATTCTAGACCACCACCAAAGAATACCCTAGCTATGATTCCTCCACCTATTACACAAAATAATATGACACCATAATCCAAGAAAGAAAAATTATTCCATAATCCTCTATCATATCAAGATGAATCAATCAGATCTGTTCAATCACTCTCTATGAATATTCAGATTCATCCATGTAATCACTATATGAAATCTTACACAATTCATCAGCAAAAAAATTTCACTTTATAAATGTATGTGAAATCTATAATTCATTAAAAAAGAAGACTTCCATTCCCTATAACTAACATACGTCCATGTCACGTAAAGAGAATACATTCCTTTCGATATTTTGATCCATGAAAACCAGAAAATGGTAACTAATGAGGTAATGTCTCAACATTGTCATGGAAAACACAACTACATCCATCTTTGGATCATGAATGTAATAGTTACACTCTTGGAGATGTAACATAAATGACACATAAGAAATGATTTATCATGGATGAATTAGAAGACATCCCAACCCAAGATGTGAAGGATCGAAGAAAACCTTAAACTAAACACCCTTTGCTGGACAACAATGTACTGGACATCTGAACAATGTCTACATCAGGTACTCAAAAGCTTCCTAGGACATTTTATTTCATATAAACACATGATCCATTTTATTTAATTTTTTTATAGAATTTGAAACATGAGATAAATATTCCAGTAACCTTCTATAATATCCTACAATACAAATGAAACATGTCACCTATACAATTTTTCTTGGAGGATACCCTAGAAATTAACATCTTAGTCTTAGAAGTTTCAAAAACCAATCCATAATGGGACTCATAATTTCCCATGTAATAGAATTCATGATCCCAGGAAAAAAATAAAATAAATCCCAAAAATCTTCTGAAAATGAAGAACTCCCAAGATAGAAAGGATATTATCTTCATTCTCCACCTCGGATGCGGAGTATAAAGGGATTCCATCCCTAAAAACCACAATGTACATATAAAAAAACACTCAGAACACTATATTAATCAATCCCATGAATAGGACAAGATATTTTATCATATCAACTAGAATCGAAATGAAATAGAAAGTCATTTGATGATATAAGAAATTGGTCTCCAAAATATCACCATATTTTATCCACATCTGATGAGTTCTTAACCCCCGATCAATCATTAAGGACAAACTATCCCATTTTAGATGACCAAATAAATAAAAATTCGATGGAAAATTCACCTATATAATAAAAAAAATATTATTTTAATAACACAATAATGAAATAAATTGACCATTAATATAAAATTCCAAATTAATAAAACGTCAATTTTTAATAACAAATACACATTTGGGTTGGTAGGGGGCCATAAGACTATATGATAGTTGATACCTAGCCTTGATATGGGTAGGTAAGTGGCCATGATAAGGTACTAGAGTAATGAAAAAAAATCTACAAAGTACAACAATTAATGATTTTCATAGGATTCTTAGTGTATGGAATTTCCCACTTTCTCTTCATAGTCCTCTTAGAGGAAGGAACTTCAAAAGATAACTTGAGGTGCCAAAGGTGGGGCCAATGGAGGCACATATGATGAATTCTTAACCCCCGATCAATCAACGTACCTTCACATTACATTAAAATAAAAATGTTCCATCCTATACATATACATTTATATATGATAAAAATGATAATATCATAGTAGGAAACTCGATAACTCATTGAGGGGGAAATGTTACATCCACCATGGGAAAGATTTCAGAGTACACTTGATAACCCAATGAAACACTACCTTTTGATCCTCTAAAGAATTCATCATCATCTTTTCTATCATGATGATAAGGATGTAATAGGTATTTAACCTATCAAGGATCCCTAGTCAACAAAAAAACATTTTTTACCTCTTCCAGAATCATAGAACACAACCTATCTTCTACACATAAATAAACTATAGCTTCTACTAAATAAATCTAATCTATACGGAGGATGTTGTTTTATGGAACAGTCCATAAACTTTTAATTTCATCCAAATAGTAGGGCTTACCCAAAAATAGATCATAGTATGTATATATTTCATACAGGAAAGACCAACCTGCAATAGGAAATTTAATTTCCAATGTAACTTAAAGCCTCTGACACACAGGTCCAAAAAATGGACTAGGGAAGTTGATATGCTTGATTTCATCACTATTAAATTACATAATGAATGTAAATTTATAAAAAAAAAATAAGAAATGGGTTCCTTGAATAATGACTAAATCACCCATTTCTAGTAACGCATTATCATGAAACTGGTCACAGTATGCTCTATGTGCCATTACAAGCTGATGGTGACCACCTACAAGACCATGATATATTGTATGTGGAAAATGATTATTTTGGGGCTATCCTCTACATATATCCTCGCTTATCAATTTGAATGAAACAAGACCACCATATTGTTGATACCTTGATTTAAATAGAATCAATGTATGGATTTTAAGTTGAACACAAGTCTCATGATGAAAACTCAAAATGGTTGGGAACACATTCCACTAATGAACTTGGGCTCCAGTTGAAACAATAGTGTCTATTTTATTGGAAAATTTAAGATAAATTTAACCGTTGTAGAAAATTGATGATGAGGGATGAGACATACCCTCTACTGACCAAAAAGCTTCAGTAAAATTAGCTAAACACCCCTGACCACATCTTAATTACATTAGAGACCCATAAATATTCATGCTCATGATAAAAATGTTCTTTCCAAAACACTCCTAACAATATCTTATCACACTAGCACCTCAAGTTAAGTCTATTATATAAGAGGAGTGAAAAGGAGATTATCTATTAATGAAATGATTCCTCAAAATTTTTTCCCATATCCTCACTATTTGGAAATATGATTAAATCATATCAATGAATGGTCTTGAATGGGTCTTAACCCCCCACATGTTGGAACTACCCTATAGAGGCTAATAAAGTCATGGAAACTAAATTAATGTTTCTTCAAAATAAAGAAAATCTAATTTGAATTGGCCTCATAACATTTCTCATCATACAGTCAACACCTCAGGATACATGACAAACAAGATCCAACAGTTCCTTGCACCCCACACAACATCATCATGTCCAAGAAACACTAGGTCTCCTTATGAGAAAAAATTGACGTGAAATCTATAACAACCCTATCTAACCATTCTTATTTTATTGATTTTGGAATATATCCCTAATACTTCTATAGACTCTTACACTATAAATCTCAATGTATCATCATCCATGATTCTTCATTATCAACTTCTAAAATTTGATGATCTTCAAGAAAATCCTGTTAAACATATTCAGTGTGAAGCTAAAGAAGATGTTATCTAGTTTCCATTCCTAAAAAATACCAATCATATAGAGACATAAAAAACACTAATATGTAAAATGTAACAATAATTAATTAATAAACTATTTTTTATATTTCTAAACTAATCCTAAGGTCTACGCATATCAATCACAGGTACACATATAAATTTTAAATGTTCATTTCCTAGGTTTGTACCACAAAAACCAATATCACATTATTTAGTAACCTAAATAAACATAAATGTACATGAATTAGATCATATGGGCCTAAAATAAACGTGTCTCGGTTTTCCACCCATGTTTATATTTCTTAATAAACAGTACTGACACTATTTACATGCCAATCCATGTAGTCTCACATGTTCCCACCTCTAACCCTATCCTATCCGTCAAACTGAACCTTTAATGAATCTGTTTCATGATACCCTCCCCATATGAGTAACCCTCATAGGCTAGCTGTGATAGAAGGAGGATAGTGACTGCCTGAGTACATTATATAGTAGGCCTCATGTTGGCGAACAGAAATTGGGGTATAATGAAATTTCATATCGATGGTATTTAAATCTAAGATAACATGTGGATGATATTGAAAATATATATTCACCAAAAAAATCCTTATAATATAGATAAAATATCACAATTTCATGGATATAATTTTATATATAACATGAATAGTTTTAAAGGAAAACTATAAGTTCTAATGATAAAGAAAGAAACAACCATGAAGCCCAAATTACTCATGAAAACCCATAATATTGTAGTATTTATCCCCATCTCCAACCCTATCTTATTGGGATGAAAAAAAGTTATATATAAATAGGTTCATAATAATAGATATAAGCAGTAGGATCCTCCACAAATCCTCTATGAAAAAGATAATTAAAAAATACTAAATCTTGATGAACGAAAAGATAAGCTAAATCATCAATAAAGAAGGTACTCTAAATTCCCAAAATCAGTAAGGATATCTATCACCATGTAACACATACAAGAGATCATAATAAAATAACAAAAAAACGATTACCTCTTAACCACATCCTCATTTTTTTCACTCTTTCCCAATGTTTCACATCCAGATCCATCTCTCTTAAAATAATCCATTCCATAGGCAACCAAATTAAGCATCATAATATGCACAGAATGAATCACATCATCACATAATCCCATTCATGTATTAACCATGTAGCTTCCAAGAGACAGCAATACTCGGATGATGTGTGTCACACATCAGGTAATATACCACAATCCATCACATCCTATACACAACGTAAGGAACCTCAGTTCATCACATCCTATAAACATCATACATATAATTGTGTTTACAATAATACATCTGACGATATCAGTGTAGGAAATAATCGTAGGCCATCACATCCCACTACAAATAGATATGGGGAACCAAGACATTAGGCATATAATAAAATGAAATACACAGATATGAGAGAGGAGAAAGAGGGAGAAGATGTCCATCCATCTTCACAATGGGATGTTGAGAAAAGAATCCTTCCAGAGTTACTAGTTGTTAGTAACCCTACAATATTGGATATAGTAGTGTATGAAATCATTAAACATTCATGATATATTATATCTTACAACTACACTATGGGTATAAACAATTCCTATGTTCAAATACAATTTTCTATAAACAAACACCTGAATACCACTTATAGGGGCTACATATCCTAAAATGAAATAAGCATTAAAAAAAATGCAACAAGTTTCCTTTGAATTAATTTTAATTTAACCATAGTTAAATAAATTTATTATACATTAGTTATCCATCAATGTTAAATGATGGTAGAATTTATCACCAAACATAATAATGTCCTTTTACTCCAAGGACTATCAAACCAAGTATATGAGTTTTCATGGTCAGTATCATTAACATCACATTCCAACAAGAACCAAACCCTTGGGTCAAATAATTTTTTAAAAATTCTCATATTATTCCATAATTATTGGTACTATTGGAAATAATTCCTATATACCCAAAATTGTATGCATAGTTATTAACCGCCATCTACAAAAGGAGTTGGGAAGATAATGCTATTAAACAAGGAAAATTTCATTCCATTCCTTCATCAGATTCTAAAAAAACATCCAACATCCATAAAATAAATTTGAAATACCATCTTGAAACTATTCCATCATCTATGGTTCCATCACCATCATCATCATACATATCCCCATGTATATCTCCATCAATTCCCTCAAATTGTTCTGTAACCTCTGTCCATCCCACCCACATATCATTTGTTATACCAGCCTGACATCACTTTTTATAGATCACATCCAGAACACGTAATAGAAGGTATAAAACAAAAAACATTGTAAACAAGGATTCTTTGACAAAATACAAGTCATTAAACCATTAAATTTTATTAAGATATCATGGATCCAAAAAAGGGAAATTGGAATTCAACACAACAAGGAAAACCTTTCCCCAAACCATTATCTTTACCAAGAAACTGATTCGTATTCCATCTTGAAATAACTAATTCATTAATTCAAAAGTTCCAATAGTGGGTACCTTATTTAATTATCTATATAATTATGTTAAATTCAATATAAAATTAACTTAATAATACTTCCAAGCATAAATTATAGTTTCCATAATCTTTTGGTAATTAAAATTAATTTAAGATCCATCTTTAATTCCTTATGAAAAAATAAAAATAACAATCTTTACATAATTTAAAATTTTCATCAGAAATAACATATCAATACACACATAAAAAACGTGATAAACTACATAACCCTGTTAACACCTAGTCCATTGAAACAATAGGCAAAGAGTTATTGTGATGGAATGAAAAAACCTGTTATCACTAAACAAAAAATTATTTATTTATTATGATCTAATATTTTTTAGGTTAACATCAACATTATAAAATGAGATAAACCAAAATACATTTTGATTATATCTAAATAAAATAGAACCAACATTTCCCTAATCACAACTCATCAGTGATCATCGGATTTTAATGGAATAACTACATGGATATTGATCAAATCTCCTATAAGAATACTATATACCTTCAAGAGTTCCATGCCTCAAAAATTTCCAATAACAACAAAGATACTACCTAAAATCCATAAATATAATCCTATACAGAAAGAAAGGAAATAGACGGATGAAGAAGATTGAATAACTATTTAAGAAGAGGTATAACATAACTTAGATCACCATGGATTGATCATGGAAATATGGGAATTGATTTCCTTCAAATCAATCCTAAAATTTCATAAGCAACTCCACTAAAACATTGGGAAATAAGAAATATAGTATTAATTCATTGGAGTGTGGTATTTATTTTATAATGCATTTCCATGCATGAGTTTATGATGCAAGTGGGTAATTTATTTCATAAATAGCCTCAATTTTATTGCTTTCTGGGAAATAAATAACCTCTAACCCAAAAACTATCATTAAATTCACATCATTAAATTCATATTTATAATGTTTTTTTTTTCATAACCAAATTTTATTGTAAAATGAAACAATTATTACTGATAAAAATATTAATTACATGCCATAAATTTTCACTATGTGGTTCACTATATAAAATCTATAAAACCCATTAAGATTATGAAAATAATCATTACACAACATGAATCACCATACAGAAGCCCTAAAACCCATTAAAGCTATACAACTACAATATGCACCATAAATCACCCCTTATTCAATATTTAGGAATATAAACTCCACCAGACCTCATGTATGCCACTTCCAAGAACTAGAGACTATTGAAACATACCAAGGGTTGGACATTATAGATCTGTTCCCTTATACGCCCTACACTCCTAATCTAGAACAGCATGGATTCATTCTCTTCGAGCTCACCCAAACACACAAGAAACATCCTATCTACTTATTACATGGTAAAAATATACAACATTTAAATTATTTTTTTCACCCTTATTAATTATTCTTAAAAATTAAATGTTCACATTAAAAAATTAATATACCTAATAGTTTTGATTACCTCTATGTTTGGATACATTAAAATGATCATAACTATATTTTCATAATTTACATTATAGGCCAGATTCCATCAGTTGATCTCTGTAGGATATTATTCTAAGGATAATGCTCGAGTTCGAATTTAATATCCAATTTCATGAAATAAATCGAACTTGGGTAGACAATGTAAATTTAATATTATTTATTATATATTTTAATGTGATATTTAACCAAAACATACAACATATATATTATTTTATAATATTTTGGAATCAGTTTTTAATCCAAAATGTATCCATTTAATATAATATTTTCTATTAGAAATAATTTTCTCATAATTTAATTCATCTATCTTTTTTTGCGTCCCAGATTCATTTATATTCTTTTTTAGATTATCTATAATAGTATTTTATTTATCATTCTATATGTATAAATACCCTCATTAGGTGAAAGTATTATAATAAATCATGACTCTAAGGAGTATTCTCTCAAATATGACTCTTTGTATTTAATTCAATATATAGTTATCTATTTCAATTTTTTATCTGAAATATGATTTTTCTGGTGTAGAGGCCACTGAAATATTATTTAATTACTATAGAAATATATAATTGAATAAATTATCTCCAAAAAATTTTGGGTAATATATTCTACACATTGAATGAAGTATATATTTATTTATAAAAAAATTCTTTTTTAAATTTAGATATATAATTTCATATTCTATATTATATATTCAACTATTTAATTAATATTTATGGGTTTATTCCCCCTACATGTTTGGTTTCCTCATTAATTCAAAATATGAATATTTTTATGTCATAATTAAAAATATATATATCACATGTTGTTTACTTTATTTTTCATAACATTGAACCATATGGCCGTTTATATATACACATTCTTATGTTTATGGAATATTTATGAGTGTATTATAACATTTTTTCAGCATCACAAACTTATTTTATAATTTTTAAAACACCCTCATTATCTTTTTAATATCCTAGATTACTAGATCCCATACATCCTCCTCGTGGAGTCTCCACCTATTTTTTTAAGATCTTATGCCTCCACTGCATCATAGAAAGGAATGTGTATAGTACTGTCAATAGAGTGGGAAAAATTATGATATTATAAATTTCATAGTAATCCTTTATAGGTGAATTTATTTATGAAGTAATATAATTTGTTAATAATAATATTGTTTAGGAAATTAGTTTTCTACATAATGATATGAAAACATCATATGGTGGTGATTTTTATATTTTGATCCATTGAATGATCGAGAGGTGAATGTAAAGAACATCAATTCCTATATGTATTCAGTTATTTGGGATTTCAATAATTCCATAATTGATGATGATTGAATGGTTCATCACATTACATTTTCAAAAAAATCAATTCAATTTTCTATATTCTATTTCTCGTTAAATTAATTATACAAGTGGGTCAAAATATGAAATCATAATTTCATGATGACTCTTAGAAATTATCTATTATAATTTTCCTATATATATGATAAATTTTATTTTCATAAATTGGATTAATTATAAAATAGAAGTAGATCATGATGATTTTTACAATTGGTATGTCACTCTACTTGATTTTAATATAGTGTGATTGGATTTTTTTAAAATCACGTGTATTTTTTGGGTACACATTTTTAAAACAAATGATATGCATTAATTGACTTGAAATTTTTTTTGAAGTGTAACAATGTTTTAGGATTTAGGTTGTTTATATATATCAATTACTCAATTGAAAATTTGATTTTTTTTAAAATTTAGGCTTGTTATATTTAATTTTATTTAAATGTAATTTAACATTTGGAAAAAAATATGAAATTATAATTGAAAGATTCATAAAAATTATATATTTTTATTTTACATGAAAAAAGTCGTCTATGATATCCATACATTGTAATAATTAGAAAATAATATTGGGGAATGAATATGGATGTAATTGGAATACCACTCTTCCTAATTGTGTTGTAGAATGATCTAGATTATATAAATATTTATGTATTTTTTTTTACTCTAATATGTATTTTTTACATCCATTTTAAAAACATGTGCTCTACTTAATATTATTTTAAATTTTTATTTTATTTTTTAATGTCTAATGATGTTTTCTTATTTATTCTATTATCTATATTAGTTACATTTGGGGAAATTCTTTATTCTTACAAATGTTTATGACAACTAATTATCACTAAATACATAAATTTTTTATAGTATGATATATTATTATATAAAAATATAATTTAAAAGCGAAATTTATACATTTTCTATATGTATTAGTATCCATATATTATTTAAGGAAAATGTTAAAATATTTATTATGATTTCACTGAATCAAAATTTATGATGTACAAATGTTTTTTCATAATTTAAATATTTTATTCTCTATTTAAAATTTAAATAAAATTAAAGATGAGTAAGACCTTATATTCAAAAATGAATAGTACAACTAATTTAATATTAAAAGAAAATATATTAATAAAAGCATACTCAAAATTGAATGTTGATTCCTAATGATATTTTCATACACCTACCAATTTCATATTTTAGTTTCAACCATGAACTCCCTATGAAAAATATTATCTCTATAAACATAATGAATTGAGTGATTGTTGATTAGTAAGAATATAATATGATCCTTTGGAATGCCTCTTTTTCGAATATACGATCATTGATTCAAAGTTAAGATAGCTAGTTAATTTTTCATGACAACTTATTCTTAATTATTACAGATGAATACATGTATAACACTAGGATTATATCATTCCATCAATTTTCCACATATGATAAATTTTACTATTAATACTTCTTATATCGTATAATGGTTATTAATTTTTTTTTATGAGAAGTGTTTCCTTGGTGTCTAGAATGATGGGTATAACATTGTTTTAATTTTTAATTAAAATTATAAAAACGATTGGGACGTTATCTCAGAAAAATAGATATTTGAGATCCTGGTTTTTTTCCAATGCATGAAAAATTCTTCAATCAACGGGATAATTTGATATGGGTGAAATATTCTTGGGGACATTGGTATAACATAATGAACATAATTAATTTCTTATTGTGCCACTTTTGGGTTGTTGTTGAGTGTTCGTTGTGAGGTCTACACATTCCCATAGCCCCCATTGTTCATGACTAAACATTTTTATTATTTAATTAATTCTATGTTTGTTTTATTTTATTTAGTCAATATTTATTGTAATTTTTCTATCTATTTTTATAGATTCTATTTTATGGAGTACATTTTTTAGCTATTATTCATAATAATTATGATGTTATTTTATAAAATATTTGGTTGTTGGTTTTATGATTGAGAAATTTTATTTTTTATTATGTATAATAATTGTTTTCTATATATTCTACTTGAGAATGATTTATTTTGGATTCGTCAGTAAATTTTTTTATGGTAATGTTATTGAATGATTATTTTTTGATTTTTTTATAGAAATTTATATTATTTTTATTTATTTTTTAGTTATATTTTTTAATTTTTTTTAAAAAATTTTGAATTTTTTAGTGTCAATATTCAATTATTAATAATTTTTTATAATAATTATATTTTAGACATTTTTATGATTTTAGTAAATATATAAAAAGTATACACATAGTTTTACAATTAAAAAAGTTTATAAATTATAATTTTATTCAGCTACTCTATTTAATTAAATTTTAGAAATAATTTCATTTTATTTATCCAAATTATTTTTAAGTAAATATAATTATTTTCAAAAACAATATTACATTAAATTAATTTAATTTAAATTGTTTGAAATTAATTGTATAGTGATTGGTTCACTATATTCTATTTATGACTCTCTAAATACATATAGAGGTGCATAGTAAAATGACATCTGCCTAAGTGAAATGGTGTGTTATATTTTGTATTATTAATTAATATATTAATATATTTTTCTATCATAATTTGTATATATGTATATATATATATATATAACAAGTAAAAGAATAAAAAAGATGTTTACTCAGTGCACACTATTTCAATCCAGTGTAGCCAAAGGCATGGTGAGGTTTAGATATCCATAAATATTATCAATGTGGAAAGGTATGATTTTAAATCCATTTTGACTTGATTGTTTACATGAAACATCCTCATTCTCTTCCACCTTTCTAGAGAGATCAAACCAGATGTTTTTGGAAGGGATTATGGGAAGCATGTTTCTCAATTAAATTTATTCTATTTGGTCATTATTGGATGAATGTGTTAGAGGTATGTGGCATCACTCCCACACCGATTTTATCAAATGATATGAGTGACATGATATCTAATGTATATAACATTTATTTTTGGAGAAATCCTTAGAAATTATCATATTTTAAAATGTATTTTAAAATAATAATTTCATACTTTCAAACTAGCTGTATGAATGGGTGAGTGAACCATTATTATCACAAAATAGCCCAAGTCATCTCTCTATTAGCCACACTACCCAACCATTTACATTAGCTGAATAGTGTTATCGATCCCCATAGGGTGACACATGTACCTAGGCATTAAACAATCGCCACATGGGAAGGATTAAACAAGAAATATTTAATAATTATAATCTATAATTTAAAATTAAATTTCAAAATAACCTGTACTGAAGCCATAAATTCATTCATATTCTAAATTATATGTAAATAATATCTTATAATAGTACATAAAAAATTAAATGAATAACTATAATAATCCATCCTACCTTTCCATATCTCTCTCCATAGAGATGAATTTGATGCTTCTTAGCCTCTTAACATATCACAGATATCTTTATGTTACATCTCTAAGAAGTAGTAAAAGTCCTAAATGGATAATGTTATAAATGATGTGAAAAATAAAATCACTATAATTCTCTAATATTCTAACAGCTATGACTTGAGGTCACACTCCATCCCAAATGGAATGTTGATCACTAAGAAATAGATCAAGAGCTGATCTTAAAATTGAATAGATATATATAATATACATATGGGTAATAATTCCAAGTATCCCACCACCTTCCTTTCAAAATTCATTCCATTTAATTAATGATACATTATCATACAAGATTTATAATAAATTTAGAAAATTTATTTCATTTTAAATAAAATAAATCTCCAACAAAGGTTTTTCATTTTATTCCTATAAATCCTTGATTGCAATGATTATTAATGTTGTATACTAATTTGTATAACATGAAGTAAAATTATCTAGAGAGTAACAAAAATGGATTAAGTATACATCTAAAATATTCTACATCATATAAGGTGTTTGATTCTTTATATCCATATTTTTCATTTAATCCAATTAATGTGGGTTGGGGATTCAATTCTGATGGTTTTGACAAATTCTTTCACTGTATGTACTAATTATAGTATACACCATATTATTTTGATTACTTATAATCTAACATTATATAAGTGTATTAAGAGGACTAATTTCATTTTTTCAATGATTATTACTTGAAATGATATGTCTGGAAATGATGTTAATGTATACATTCACCCTCTAATTAAGGAATTGTAAGAATTATGCGATGTTATCATGGAAAAATGTTATGAATCAATGAAAAAACTATACAAAATTCTTGCTCCTATAATGTGGAACATTTTCGACTTTATAGGACTAAGAAACTTATCTAGTTTGAACACTCATAATAGTTAGGATATTCTAGTTTGTAATTATTATTTTGGACCAAAAAAATTACCTCATTATAGAAAATGATTGATTTATTGATGCATCTAAAATATTATTTTTGTTAATACACAATTAAGTGGAGATATTGAATTGATAATGTCACTAAAGGGGTTATCATTTATAAAATATTGTGATAATTAATCAATGTCACTACAGATTTTAAAAAAATTCATCATTTTAATGAATAAGAACACGAGTATGTGGTACGATATTTGAAGTAGATGGAACAGATCAGATGATGAAAATGATTTTATTTTTAAAACAAACATATTGGGTGTTTTATTTGAAACATTATATTCATTACATAATACGAATGATGATGATGATTTTTATAATGTAATTTTTAAATTTCATAATGTGTAAGGTAAAATGAAGGATCACAAAAATTATAATATATATTTAGATCAATTCAAATAAATATGGATTTTTGGGAAATGAGAATGTAATGTATCCTTAAACAATGTTTATAATGAAAAATAATGGGAAATTCATATTTCATTAAATTTTAAATAATGTAAATGTGAATGGTGGATATTCATGTTACATTTCATATTATATTTCCATAAAAGATCCAAATATAAATGGACAGAAAATTCATGAATTTCATATTCATATGTATTATTATTTTTTATTTTCATTACATAATACATTACCAAAAATGGTAACTACTGTTTTAGTTGAGTTATGCACACATTTTAGAGAGCATTGTGAAAAAACACAAAATCCAAATGAGCATGATAAATATGAATAAATAATTGTGTGTTGACTTTTTTATTTTTATGTAATTCAATATAGTTAAATAATTGTGGAAATAAATTTAATATTTTCATTGTTATTTTCTATCTTGTACTTATGTCATTTGAAATCTTTTGTGGGGAATAAATTTCAACTAAAAGGATCTATATATGGGAGTTACATATCCAAAAAGTTATTAACCTTCTATTCTAGATATATAGATGATATTGGGAGTACATTGAATTATCTTGGACTTCTTTATTTTATTTCTAATAATCGATATTCAGAAAACCAATCATCTTTATTTCCAAATTTTTGATAAACTGTAAGCAATGTGTCAAATTTTACATTAACTGAATTGGAGTTACTGCAAGAACATAAATATTTAATACTAAATAGTTTTACTAAAAAACAATTTATTGGGTAATTTATATTTCTAACTAGGAGACTAGTAAGTGGATGAGCAGGAAATGTGCTGGAAATTACATAAATAGTTAACAAGGAGATTGTTGAATGGTTTTCCCACTATGCTAGTATAAAATCATATTTATATTGTTTATGTTTTGTTATTTTTTCTATATTGAAAGTAGAAATATATATATTATTTCATAGATAAATATAATTGATAATTGATCTAAAATATAGTATTATTTGGGGTTTCTTTCTCAAGTTCCTCTATGGTAGTCTAGGTGATTTAAATCCAAACTATTCATGGATTCTTGTTTTTTATAAATTACCCAGAATAAGGCATGAAAACTCAAAATATTGGTGTGTGTACACTTATATGTATTGGATACTATTGAAATATGATTGATATAATCATATTGAACTTTCATGGTCAATTTCTAGTTGTATTATTGAAATTCAAGGGGTTCAACATTGATAAGGGTATAATGAATCTATCTTTTCATATTACATCTTTGAAAATCTCTCCTTTGATCATTTCCAGTGAGCATGATGATCATGATCTATATATATTGTAATCCCATGTGAAGACGATTTATTGTGTGGATGATGGAATATTTGAATTTGGGATTGATTTTGTGTAGTTAAAGCAAAGATAGTTTTATGATACATGTGATAATGGTCAATTGGTACTTTATAAAGTGTAGTGAATTAGGTCACTCAGTTAGTTGAATAGAGATGTGGCCTAATGTTCATCCGAAACTTGATGAAAATTTTGTAAATGAATCCAGAATACATGTTAGACTTAGTACTTTAAATTTATATAAATGGTTATTTCATTACTATAAATACAAAAACCTATAAAATAACAAAAAACACAAAAACATTAATATCAATTAATTAGGGTCATCCATATCGATTGAATAATTCCAATTTAATTTTTTGGCACTCATTTATCAATGTAGTCAGCAAAAATTACATCGGTTTATGTCCTATTTGTTGTTATAATTTATTATTCATTTTTATTTTGTAATTAGTAAATAAATATTAAATGAAAATGAAAAATTTATTAATTATATCATGATACTAAGTTTAGATTTATTTAAAATTATATAATAATAATTTTGTATTAAAATAATAATATTCAAACCATTCATAATCATCATTAGTAGAATGACATCATCATGTACTGATACCCCATATGGGGGTTTTGGTAGTGCTATTGATTGTTATGTACATAGAAAAATTTTAAGGTTGAAAAAATGGTTATGAACATTACTATAATAGGAAATCATCAGATAATTTTCTATTAGTAATGGAATATTCCTTGATTTCTATACTTTAGAGGATGATCAGAACGATCTAAATGGAAATTACTAATCTAATAGCTCATCATGTGGAGGAACATTCTAAAATAAATCTATTACATGTCTAAATAATTATTTTCTTTTTTATTATGATAATATGAAAAACTATTTGGGTTTCTTCTATGAGGATGATTTGGGTAATGTGGGACAACTATTCTCCTTGACATATGTTGGTTCTTATTAATTTGAAATCATGGGATACCAATTGATAAAATATTTATTATTTTAATTATAAGTCAACACATCGATATTATGTGTATTGTAATGAGAATGAATTAGTATATTTTTTAAAGGTTATTGAAATCTTTTAAAGAATGTTTTTTTGGGGGGGGGGGTCCTATCAAAGAAAATGATGTATAAGGATCATGAAATCACATGACATTTATTATATTTTTATTTGTGAGAGTTGATACCAACCCCACATCAATCCATTTTTTTTGTTAGTTTGAGTTTACAAAAATCACATTTTCTATATCAAAAAACACTAAAATGCATGTTAAATGTTAAAAACCATAACAAATATCATCATATTGGTGTCAATTCATAGGAAAACATTGGTTTCGTAATTTGTGAAGTGTACCAGAAAACCACATGTCCATACGACATGTGGTGTTCTTTAGATTACTCAATAATTTATCTTAAATTATATCAATGTTTGTAAATTTTTTTTCCGGGGGTGAACGAAAAATAGTAAGGTTAAAGGGCCATAAAATGGTGGGACATGTACCATAGATTAATTTTTTAAAAGTAAGAACTAATTCCATATCAATCTGAGTTGTAGTTTTCCATATATTCTCATGAATGCGTTTTTAGTGTTTTATACCACTGAAATTCAATATAATAGATAAATACATTTGAAAATAACACTTATGTATGTGAAATTGTGAGAAAACAATGGATTTATTATTTTTAATGTGTTCAAGAAAACAACCCATCCATCTTACAGCTACAGTTATCCGAATGACCCACTAAGATATTGTAAAATATATCAATGTTATTAAAAACCTGATTAAAGTTGTCAAAAAAATACAATTATATTTGGGGTATCTTAAATTTTATAAAAATGATCATAGATTTAATTTTTTTATTTTTTGTAATTGAAACTATGTCAATCTGAGTTGTCGTTTTCCCAAGATTCTAATAAACACATTTTTATTTCCATAAAATAAGAAAAATTAATGAAATATTAAAATCACTATTAAATGAAAACATATTAACATTATATCATAGGGGAATTATAGTTAAATTATTTTTTATTTGTATGAGTAGGACAAAATATTCATATGGAATGTTGAGTTCTCAGAATGACTCAATAAGTAGTTTTAAAAGATGTCATTGTCTTTAAAAACAAGTTCTTGGGGGTCAAAACTAAAAAATATGTACACGAGATATTAAATAATAGGAATATAATATTAGGATAATTTTTTAAATATACTAAATTTTTCCACATTAATCACATTTTTTCATGCAATTACCAGAAAAACATATTTTATGTTTTAAAATAGTGAAAAATGTGTTTAATATTTACAGGCATAGAAACCTTCCTCTGATTGGTGAGAAATATTGAAGACTATAGTTTATAATTTTATTAGATTTACAACTAGAAAACATGTATGTCCAATGACTGGTGTGCACAGAATGACTCAATAAACTATTTTAAAAAATTTCGAATTAATTAGAAAATTTCATCAAGTGGTCCCAACTAGAAAATTGGGTTTATAGTTCCCTAAAAATATAAGACAATGATCGCTGATATAATTTTGATATATAGTAGCTAATGGAATATGAATAAGAGTTTATGTTTTTCATGGATTCATATAAATGTATATTTAGTGTTTTAAAACCCTAAACATGGATATTATAGTCAATACCATATAAAATGATATCTTATTGAGGTGAAATAATTAGAAAAAATCATTGAATTTATTTTTAAATACATCAAATTCTTCCATATAAAATTTAAAAAAATACATATTAATAAATTTCAATTACACATCACTTTTAGAAATTGATTATATTGTTATATACATATCCATTTCAAGTTCTAGTGATACATCTTATCACAAATAGTTAATTTAACCTTTTAATGTTTTTTTCATGATCAATTATTTTTTTGTTAAAATTTAATTTTTTTTAAGGAACTTGAAATGTCTCAGGTTTTAGGAACAAGTTAGAAACCACTCAGTTTTTTAATTTTTAGAAATTTTTGGTATTCTAAAATCATTTTCAATGATCAAAAACTAATTATGTGTTTTTTTAGATTAATATATTATTATTGGATGGGTTTAGAGTCTTGGAATGTTCCATGGGTGTGTTGGTTGGTTTCGTGTTTGTTGGAGCCCAAATATCCTGTTTTTGGAAGTTTCAAATCAAGGTGCACTATTTGGGTGAAACAATATGACCTCATCCAGCTAAATGTGAACCATATTTTTCCTATCATCTTGGTTTGAAAAACAATTCACGAAAATGTGAAAGGACATGCTTTGACCTTTAATTTTTTTACAGAATGATTTTATGGGATTCCAAATAGCTAGGGAAAACCATTCTCATTCAACATGGGTAGTTCAACATAAGTAGTACCTCAACCCTATAGCACCCAAAGATTGAACTTAGTATGGAAAACCTTCCAAAAAACAATTATTCCACCTAAATATGTTATTTTACCATTTCCCGGTCACTCCTTTTTAGGTTTTTATACTTCTTTTCCCCTCTAAATTGACCATACAATGGTGGGGGTTCCTCTTTCCTTCTTCTCCATGGGAATGATCCATCTACTTCATCGGTGCTCTGTTCTTCAAGCCTCTATTTTCTATAGAACTGTATCATTAAGGCTCTATGAACCCATGCTTCTATTATCAAATTACCTTATATCATGGAGCTCTAATATTTTTTGACTCATTTATCCATGATTTTAGGGCATTTTATGAAAACACTAATTTCTTCTAAATCTCTTCCAGTTAGAGGCTAATATCGGACATGCCTATGTCTACAACTACAAGGTAGGTGGTTCATAAATTTCATAATGTCTTCATTGATCTTTTGGGGTGCATATTTTAGTGAATCATTGGGTCTTTGTGGGAGGACCTATTAAATTTCCTTCCTGATGCTAAATTGATCATTAGATCTTATGGGATGTATTTTGGAATTGCATAGCCACATTTATATGTGTGAGGCTGGGTTAGAGGTTATAAATGACCATGGGTAGTTAGTTCAGGGAGTTTTTTTATTTAAATTTTAATTTTCATGTTTAAATAATATTATCAAATTATATTTTGTTGAATTGTTTCAATAAATTTAATTGTTTTTTATATAAAAAATGTAATTCTATGTGATGTGATCCATATGATCATGAATGTAATTTCTGGAGGGATTGATGTGGGATAGAAAATTGTATTGAAGAAATGTGGTCATCTCATTACGCTTGGCATTGACGATGGATGTCATTTTGAGGTGATGAGGTAGTTAGGTTTAGGGAATGGCCCATGATATTGGAAAGAAAGGCTGTTGATTTTTAGTGCAATGGTAATTAGGGAATGATCTATCAGTCTTTGGTTGCCTTAGGTAATAAAATGGTGATTGTCTCTCACCTTTGATGGCCTAAGATCCACATGGATGAATGTGGACACCATTTGACTCAATGACAAGGTGGTATTTACCACTCATGTTGGTAGAGGTCCCCATAAGTGTGTCTTATGTATTTGGATTGGGGGTTCAAACCATAGAAATCCATTGGGAAGGTGAGGAGACTTTGGATGATGGTGTTGAGTCTTTTGGTTGTGAACGAGGCATATCATGCATGAGGACATTGGGCCCTAATGAATTCATGATAACGGAGATCGTTGATTAACGGGATGTCGTTCTATGATAAGAAAATGATTTTATTTGAATACAATTATCATTGTGCATCCGTATATTGGTCTTTAGTTTATGATTTATTTTGATCAGGGGTTCAAGGTAATAGTTAATTACATTTGGGAAATCCTTAGGGGTGTTTGATATTTTTTGTGAAAAGTGTTGTTAGGAGGCATGTGGTGTATGGTAACATCATAATATGTATAATGTAAGGGTTCACCTAGCCATTCTACTTGAATGGGATGCCTTGATCAGGGACCTATGGATCCTCGCTAATACAACATTATTGTGTTGGATGAGGTAGGTGATGGATTCCCAATGGTTATTGAGCACCATGAGTATTTTTGTTTACCTTATGCACGTCATGTCCTATTTACTATAGATCACACCATATTAACCAATTATGCTTGGTATGCACACCTGGGTAAAATCCTACTGATACATATTCTCACCCCTTACATTTGTGCTTCAGGATGTTTGTAGACTTTTTACTTTTAGGATTAGGTAAGGGTTCTGGCTATAGAGCTGGATATTTTTTCAGTTTGTCAAGGAATGTTGGCATGGGACCATGGGGTATTTCCTTAGCAGGATTTTTTATTTTATTTAACTTTTAGTATCATCCATATTAATATGTTTATATTGTACTAAGGTTACCCATCAATGACCCTCCTTCTAATAATATTATATGACTTGTATTCAATGTAGTTTATTTTTTAGTGGCTTCAAGTTGTATACATTCATGTATATTTATTTTCACTATGGTTGATTGTTATTCTTCTTCTATTATATGTTATTGATTGTTCTTCGACCTTTTGTGGGTCTGGTTCATGTCTATTCAGTCTTATATTTAGCAACATTTTATATATATCTACTTATACCATTTAATATATAATCACATATGGGTATATCCTCTCCGCTATTAGTAGTTAAACCATCAAAACTAGTTGGTTGACTTTTTAATTCTAGGAGGTGCGCCTTAGCGCTAGTGGCCCTTCCATCCTAGAGCACTTCTTTATGTACTATTTGTTCGAGGACACTAAAACTATTATCAATGAATTTCTTAAATGAGAATCTGTAGAATGTGAAGAGACTAGTTTTTGTATGGATTGTTTTTTTCAAATTATTATCATATGTTTTCAATTGTGATAAATGAGATAATATGATATCATTGTTGGATATATTATGAAGTAGTTCCAAATTTAATAGAGGATGGATAAAATCCTAAAATCATGATAATTTATGAAATATCCCTCGATGATTTTGATTTTCCAGATATGATAAATTGTTTACAATTGAGTATAAGAATTATTGGAATATGATGATTTATTTGGAATTTAAATTCTAAACAAATTAGAAGAATAATAGGAATTAGGAGTCATTAAATATTTCACTATTGCATGAGAACCATGGAAGATCATGGAGAGCATTTTATTCGCATATTCAAGAAGTGAATGAGGTTTATAATTTTCTGATCATGGACTTCTGACAAATCATATATAAGATATAATACTTATTATAAAAGCTTCAAGAAGGAAAGGGGAAAAATGTTCTACCAATCATATTTAAGAAAATTGTATTCCGGCTGAGTATGAAATAAAGAGGTTGTTGGAACATAGTGAAGTCACAATACATTCCTTGGTAAATATGATGAATTTAAAGGTGATCAATCAATGGTTATATATAATGATAGACTTTTGTGATAAAAGATGTTTAGAGAATGTTTATTGAAGATGGAAGAATATTTAACAATGTATCATTTTTTTAACTCCATAAAACTATGAATTAGTAGGGTTGGTGTTGCAAAAGCATATGATTATATTGGGTCAATTTTCAAGTATTTGTAAAATTTTTGGGACTCAAAATTGAATATGGAAAATTACCACATTACAGCTATGCTATGTGGATGGAAAGGGTGTTTTGTACTAGAGAGAGATTTTTTGTAATGCTAGAGGGAGTTCTTAGACCACAAAGGAGGTTCATAGAATCGAGAAGGATTTTATGTATTGCAGATGATGGTAGTAATCTTAGACACCATAAATGATAAATGAATCTTGAAAACAAATAATTAAAAATTATATGTGGGATTCTCACCGTTCATGAAATGATCATAGTTCATGAGAATCCCATCGTTTTCGGTATACAGGTTGTGATTTATGCTATCTTAATGGGTTTTCTTTTGCGGAGGATATAGACAGCCACATAAGAGAAATGTGTTATGTGGCCTAAATGAATGTTTTGGGTGATGTTTATCTCGTAGAAATGTTTTGGGTAAATCATATTAATGGATTTTGAAGATTTTTGTTCCAATATAAATAACCCTAATCAAATAGTTATGATGACTGAATATCATTAGAGAATATCATCATAATCGGAAGAATTTAGATAATTTTGAATGATCTTATGGGGGATAATACTTTGAAAGATAAGAGTTCGTGATGGAGAATTCGACATAGAAGGAAGTAGTTCAAATGGATAATTTATTGGGAGAATACAATTATGTGATTATAGTTTCTGGAAGGGGTTTTTAGGGTTTGATGGACCATATAGAAAAAGGGGTTGGGATGAATCAGTTGTTTGGGGAGGCATCATCCATACATGAACAAAATGATGTCTACCAAACAATGGTTAAAAAAATTAAATGTTTTCAATTGATGTAATGTATTTTTAAGACGGGTAGTTTGTTTATAAAGTAAATGTTGTCTTTGGAGGACTCACACCATGTAGTGAAGGATTGTTCACTGATGAAGCAGGGCAATTTTGGAATGGACAGTTCATAATTCTCATTGGAGAAATACCACATACATACAATAACTATTTCCAACCTCATAATTATTCATTAATATGATGATACATGGTCACTCGACATGTCTTAAACTGAAAATTTCATAGTGATTCACATACAATTGTTCTGTAAAGCACTTCTTGGGAATAATACCCCTACTTTTTTCCTCAATGGAAAACTATTTATGTAGCCAGTTGATACACAACATGCATATAGTAGAAAAAAATATAGTTTTATTTAGTGGAGAAGTACTACACGTGCACATAAGCTCATATCTACACCAAACAAGAAGAGTGAAAATTGATACACTCAAGTATTGGTATTGACTACCAACGAAAGAGAAAAATACATAACTTCACTATTTCCTGTGATTGTGTTTCAAAGAAGAAGAAGAGTGTTGATAATATATATTTAGTTATTCAGGGAATATCAAACGTGATGATGCAATGATGATATGATCTTAATATATTTAATAATATCAAAGGAATTTTTTGATTCTATCATTAAGAAAAATAAGAGATCCCATTGCATTTGGGTAATAACTAAAGAATATATTGAGTAGGAGAGAAGATGATTTGTTTCCAAAATTGATTTCAGATGATCATAATTTGGTTATGTAAAAATTTAGTATTCATTATACCACAACAAATTCATATTATTATGATTGATAGAAGAATAAAATTTTTCATCTTTTAGTTTGATGATAGGAAGAGGATAGAAGAGTTTTTTTCATACTGCTATGTATATAATAGGTGAAGAGCAGAAGATCAAAACTATATTATGGCATCCAACCAGTCTCAGAAGGATGAAGACATTATTAGTATTAAAAAGCCTTATCAATGTAGATAAGACTATTTTGAGAGAATGTATAACACCTCGACACCATTTACCTAGATTCGGTTCTTTATTACATTACATTATCATTATCCCAAGGGATTAAATCCTGAATGACCGATCAGTTTAGTAGCCTTCAAAGTACCAGATATATTCATAAGTATTACATTACATCAAAAAATATAAACATCAAAAAAATGTTTCCCCTTTTCAACACACTTATATCCTTAGCCTATCCCTATAAGTCAACCATAAAATACTTCTTCACATCCTGGGAAAAGTAAAAGATAATAAGGGGTGAGCTCATATGCTCAATAAGGATAACAATATAGTGTAAACTTTCATAAATAATCATAAACATTTAAGGCAATTTATTAGACTAAAAAATAATTTTCACCATAAAAATTATCAAAATATGGAAAAGATAAAATAAAATAAAGTCATTTACTTATTCACATCAATATTCTACAAGTCAAATAACCACTTGCTACATCAATAGCGACTTTCTTAATAATGGAATGCATAATGAAAAACATTGTAACCACATAGTCAAGCCCTAAGGCCAAGACTAAAAATACGATTTTTTTCATGTCCTTGTGCCAAGGTAATTGTTTTTCTCGTGAGACCTATCGATGCATCGAGGAGCTATAGTGGGCTCCACCCATCACTTACTAAGTCCAATACATTCCTCATATAAAAATGTTTAAACATAACATAATCATTCGAATTAAAACTAGAATAAAAAATGTCAATACATTATCCACAAACCATGAATGGTGTAAAAATAACACATCTATAGTCAAACATATCAAAAAACCATAAACATAACATGGATTTTTTATATCATAATAAATCAACCTCAAATAAGCTTCATATACATCAAAGGATGTTGATATAGATGAAATCAATATTTTTTAAGAGAAATATCTCTTTCTATTTAGAAATAATTTAAATGTTATATAATAATAAAACAAAAAATTTATTTTGTTATTATTTTTATAAGCTATTATGGTAAGATTCGATGATGTTAAAATTGTCAAAAATAGCCGTTGCCGCCATATAAGTTAAAAAATTTCATTCTTACCTTAATTTTGTCGACAAGGTCATAAAGTATGTTGTTTGGAAAATTACATAAAGATTCATTTCAAAAAATATATGGAAATATAGGGTTATAAATGAATTTAACCAAAATTATAGTAAATTTTAAAAATGTTTTCAATTATATTTTTAGGAAAACATGGTTTTGGATGATAAAGAGGTCCTAGTAGATACTTACATATTAACTATCTCTGAACAAAAGAGATTGTAGAATTAACACTTACCTTGTAATTTTCATAAGTCAATGTTATATTAACCTCATGTATTATAGTTAAAAAAATGTTATTAAATTATAGAGGAACCATATACAAAAATTTGAAATCATATCTGATCCTCTAATATTGCTTTGTTAATAATATTTTAGTCTTATCATAGTTTTGGGTGTTAACTGATTCGTTTTCCATTATATTGTTGGTTATGTAAGCCATGTTTGTTATGGATAGGATGTATTTTATTCATATATTGAATGATATTATGTTCAAAAAAATTATTTTTAATCATAAAATGAAAATAATTCTTGAATGATTAATATGGGGAATGAATCGCATGGCGTTCGTGGAGACGGTAATCCGTACGTACGCACGAGTGAAAATATCATTATAAAGATTGTTAAATAATATGTAATTGGATGTTATATAATTTATACAGAATCATTGACATGTTATATTTTTTATTTACATCAGATATATTCATTATTACACTCATCCAATTAATAAAGTGTTTGAATAACAAACAACACCACGATGTGGTGATTGTAAGCCGTACATACGCATGTATGGTGACTTTTCCATTTATATCATGTATTGAATAATGAATATGGTAGTAAAATTTTTATAATAACATCATAGTATATATAATATAATGGAGTTATTATTTTAGAATAGAAACAACAAAAAAAGATGAAGTGGAAAAAGAAAAGAACTTGAAAGAGGTGATGAAATATTTACGTCTTCGTCGGGTTCTTCCTTTGGATTTGATCAAAAGGCCTCGAAAGGATGCATTTATTACCCCTGGATGGACTCTAGAATTATGGTAGTAATGTTGTGAGGATTTTTGTGTAGGGTTTGGCCGAGCAAAATGGATTTGGAGGTGTGAAATTAAGATAAGGTGAAGCTCCCTTTTATAGGAGAGGTGAGGGTCACATTAAGAAAAGCTTGAAATATTATTTTATAATATAATTAGTTTTGGTTTTTAATGGCTCCAAATTTATTTATTTAGAGGATAATGTGGGGATTGGTCTGTAACATCTCAACAAATAGGTTTTAGACAGGTTTAGGTCACCTTGATAACATTGTCTATTAGAGTTAACTCTTTGTTAAATGTTTTGTCATTTACCATGTCTCTTTGTGTTTTTATATTATATGGTTAATCAACTTAAAATAAAAAGAGAAAAAACCCCATGTGGTTAACTATTAATATATATATAACCTTATATATGTCCTTTGTCTGAACCATATATTTTTAGGAATGATATAACAATTAATAATATTGTATTTGTTTTGAAAACTCAGTTATGTCAATTTTTTACACTATCTTGTATTTGGTTTTTGTGAAAATCATAAAATACTGATTACATTGAAAAAAATTTATTTACTAACCCATAAATGAATTATTAACTAATAAAATTAGTGTAATAATTCAAAAATCCCTATTTAAATTTATTTGGATATCTATAATATCAATTATTTTAATATTTCATTAATAAGGTAATTACTGCATCATCATGTTGTGATAAATAAATTAAATTATTTAATTTCTAAAAATTAAAAATAAAATACCATTATGTAGGAAATATTTTTCTCTTTATAATGAATATTTATTGTTGAATTTTTCTTATTTATAGCCCTATATTAAAAATGGTTTATTTATTAAACATTCAATTTAACTCTTTAAAATCTTCATTAAATAAAATAATAATAAATGTCCTAATCTAATCCATCTGGATCAAAGGGGATCATATTTTATTCCTAATGTTGTTTTTGGTCGAGTTACACTTATCCAGTATAATTATGACATGTTTTAGGGTAATTATAATATCATTTTTACCCTTAATTACCCAATTTACTTTTAACCGTGGTAAATAAAAGTAAAAAGATACTATTCCAAAAAAATTATTATCGTCTTATTGAATCACATTCTACTTATTGATGTCAACCATGTCTCAAGGATTTTTTTAATTCCAAACATAGAAATAGTAAAATTATGTTTTATTCAAATTACTAAATGCTCCTAGGAGGGGGTAAAGGACGGTAAAAAGTTCAATAAGTTTTTTTATATCTAAACATATTATAAAATGACTCCAATGAAATACATTTAACACAAATATGTATTATGTATCTATTTTTACATAAAATAAATTTAAATAATATATATATATATATATATTTAAAATACTTATTTTAAACAATAACTTAGTGTTTTTACTATTCATCAAAAATTGAAAAATTTAAAAAAAATACCAAAAATTCACCCTAAGCTAATTTCAATTTTATGAATCCAAAAATGAAGTCTATTTTGAAAAATAAAATTTATAAATTTTTAAAAACGTGGTCTTACTATTCATAATAGCTAGTTTGATTGGTTGCGGTATATTTGACTCTCAAAGTTGCGTACAATGCTAGCTATTTCCTTATTCAAAGGGAAACATATCGTGGAAGCTTGGTGTGTGACATTATCCCCTCCTTTAAAAACATTCATACTCAAAATTTCTAGAATATTACAGTATAAATTTATTCTGGTGGTTCTTCATAATAAGTTATTTGGAATCCCATGTATCCTCTTCCATCTTATGATTTCTCCATAGATCTTTTACCAGAAAAGTTATGCATTTTCCCAGGACATGTTCTCCGGTATGAAGAAATTTGACATGCTCTTCACAATAAGAATGCTCAGGTTCCAGTTCAGTTTCCTTCTATGTGAGTACATGCGTTGGTTCAGGCATGTATTTTCTCAACAGTGACACATTTAATACATCATGAACTTTGGGGAGACATGGAGGAATCAACAAATGAAAAGATACAACTCAAATTAATTCTAGAAATTTGAAAGGTCTGATGTACCTAGGACTCAATTTACCATTCATACCAAAACATATAACACCCTTCCACGGAGATACCATCAAAAAAACATGGTCTCCTACTTGAAATTCCAAATCCTTTATTTGGTTATCAGCATATCACTTTTTCCAACTTTGGGATACTTTGAAGTGGGTTTGGATAATCATTACCTTTTCCATTTTTTCCTCAACAAGTTCTGGGACCACGAGTTTTCTTTCAACAATATCATCCAAACATGTTGGTGTGGGACATATCTTACCATATAACACTTCATATGGTGTCATCAGAATACTTGAATGGAAACTACTATTAAAAAAAATTCAACCAAAGGAAAATATTGATCCCACATTCCTTGAAAGTCATGTGAGCATGATATCAACATGTCTTCTATGGTTTGAATAGTCTGTTCTAATGGTCCATCAGTTTTAGGGTGGTAGGTAGTACTCAATCAAAGTTCAGTATCCATGGCCTTCTGATGACTTTTCTAGAATCTTGATGTAACATGGGGATTACGATCAGAAAAAATAGATAGAGGTACTCCATGAAGTTTACAAACTTCATTAATATATAGTCTTTCCAGATGTTCAAGTGGTAAATCTTATCTTATAGCAAGAAAATGTGCTGACATAGAAAGACGATCAATAATGACCCATGTTGCATCATTCCTTCTAAAATTCTTTGGTATCCCCATGAAAAAGTCCATCGTAATATTATCCCATCTCCACTCAGGTATGGGAAGATGTTGCATGACTCCTCTAGTAGGTTTCCTTCCAGCTTTCACTTGTTGACAAACCATACATCTTGACACAAAATCAGCAATATATCTCTTCATGTTGTCCAAACAAAAAGGTTCTTTCAAGTCTCTATACATCTTAGTGTTATCGAGGTGTATTGGAAAATTGGAGCTATGAGCATCATCCAACAATTCCCTTTTTAGATCTTGTATATCGAGAACGCAAAGTCTCTTCCCAAATTTCAAAATTGCATCTTTATATAAGAAGTCAATCAATCTACTATCGTTCACATCATTAATTTTCTTTTGAAATTCCCCATCCTTAGTCTGAGTACATTTTATCCTTTCTAGTAATGATTGTTTGGAACCCATTTGAAAAAGCATTGATGTTTCACCTTCCATGGTTATTCCCATATCCATCTTTACTAGATCGATGAAAATAGGATCGTTTCCAACGCTCATCTTGTTAAAAACTCCATTATCCATTCTAATAAAAGCATCAAAACCTTATTTTACTTCCATGGGTGTTAGTGTATTTTGAAATCATATTCCTTGAGTAGTTCAAGTCATCGAATTTTCCTCATGTTGAGTACTTTTTGGGATAAAATAAACTTCAAACTCTTGTGATCAATATAAATATCAAAATTTTCACGATAGAGATATTGTTTGCATTTCTTCAATGCAAATATTACAGCTCCTAATTCAAGATCATGAGTGGGATAGTTTAGCACATATATTTTTAACTATCATTTTTCATAGGAAATATCTCTACCATTCTGCAAATGGACACAACCAATTACTTTTTTTTGAAGCATCACCATAAACAACAAACCAATCATTCCCCAATGGTAGATTCCATATAAGAGCATTGAATAATCTTCTATTTAGTTTTTCAAAACATTATTAACACTATTTTTCCCAAACATATTTAACAACTTTACGTGTGAGATTGGATAATGGGTTTTCCAATCAGGAAAAATTCTTGACTAAACACTGATAATAACCTTCTAAACCAATAAAACTGTGTACTTCATTTATACACATCGGTGTTGTCCATTGTTTGATTTCCTTGGTCTTTGAAGGATCAATAGAGATTACATCCACAGAGACAATATGCCCAGGAAAAAAAATCTCTTGAAGCAAGAATTCAAACATTCTAAATATACCATATAATTCATTTCTTCTAAGAGTCATTAAAATAATGCAGATGTGATTTTCATGATCTTCATAGAATTTTTAGAATACCATGATATCATCAATAAATCCCACTAAAATTTCATCAATATATTCCTTGAAAAATATGTTCATTTGATCCATGAAAATAGATGGTGAATTATTCAATCGAAAAGGCATTACTAAAAACTTGTAATGCTCGTACCTAGTTCAAGATTCTATTTTTGGAATGTCTTCCTTCTTCACACACAACTAATGATATCTTTATTGATGTAAATTCATTGAAAAACAATTATCTCCATGAAGTTGGTCGAATAAATCATCATTACGAGGTAAGGGATACTTGTTTTTTATTATTATAGCATTGATCTCCCTATAGCCAATTCACAACATCATAGATCTTTCTTTTTTCTTAACAAAATGGACAGGGGTTCCCCATGTAGAAACACTAGGGAAAATGAATCCCTTGTTACTCAATTTCTCTAGTTGTTTCATTAGTTCCACTAATTCCACAGTGGCCATTCTATAAGGGGTCTTCGATTTGGGCCTTGAACCATCAATTAAATCGATAGAAAACTCAATTTCTTGATCTGGAGGATGTCTAGGTAAATCCTCTTGAAACGCATCATTATATTCTTGTACAATAGGTATATACTCTATTAGAACATTCATTTCCTCACCCATAGTTATTTTATTCTCTTACTCCCCAATAATTGAGTTTAGTAGTGCTACTGGGGGTGGATCCAGATAATAATCAGGTGGTGAAATTTATTCTCTAAAGATAAGGTACTCAATATCATCATCGAAAATTGTAACCTCCTTACAATACATTTTCGCATCATGTTCTGAAAGCCAGTCCAATCTGAGGATTATATCAAATTCAATCATGTGTATAACGATAACAACATCATATAAAGAACATTTTTATGCCCTGATGGGAAATTATTCACCTAACAGTGTTGCGATGATACTTCCCTTATGTGTTTTCACTATGTTAGGGCCAATATGGGCCTATATACCCTGAGAGGGGGGTGAATCAGGGTATGGATTTTCTTTTTCAATGTTCTTCCTGCCCCACTAGATCTTGACCTCTTTGTTACAAGGGTCACTTCGTTTGCACTTGTGTGGTTACTGTGATCACTTGTCTCCTTTACCTGATGATGATGATTTGAATGCAATGCAGGAAAGTAAGCAGGCAGACACAGATATTTTTACTTGGTTCGCCGCTAAGGGCTACGTCCAAGGAGCATACGCCGACAAGTTGCCGGTTCGTAACAAATTCCACTAGACTTCACTAGCTGTGGATTACAATGTTCGGGCTAGATCACTTCTATGCCCAGGCTCACTTCCTATACAAGGTTTAGGGTCTGCTCACTACTTTCCCACGGGTCACTCCCTGTTTCTCTCTCTCTGGCTCACTGCCGGTGGAGAGGATCACCATCTTCCTCTTCCTAAGCTCACTCCTCTAGAAGGGATTCACTCACAGTTTATAGACCTGTAGGTCTCTTCATTTGCATGAAGTAATTCATCCTTAACTGAAGATAGATTCTCTGTTGAAGTCCAACTTTCATCTACTGATGAATACCTCTTTGCCTCTGAACACTGGGAAACTACTTTTGGAATGTATCTTCGCAAAGCACCCTACTTCGCGAAGCTCCCAATTTCGCGAAGCTCAATCAAGCCTTCACAAAGCTCCTTCCTTTTCACACAGATCTATCGTGAAGCTCTCTCGCGAAGCTCAACTCGTTGCAAAGAAACTTCTCTCACGAAGCTTACTGAGCCAGCGCGGAGCACACAACTTTCGCGGAGCTACAATAGCCGCAGTGAAGCTCCACTTTCGCGAAGCACACTGCCTTCACGAACCACCTCTGCGAACCAAGAGCAATGGATTTTCTCTGAAAATTCTCTCTACTTTGCTCGAAGGGGTCGGCCTCTATATATAGGCGATTCCACCGACCCTCTAACTTTCCGCGTGAAGTCAACGCCACGTTATCTCAAATCGCGAAGCTCCAAAGTTTCTGCCAGAATTCTGTCCAAATCGCGAAGCTCCACGGCAATATTCCGTTCGCGGAGCTTGACGTAGTGGTGATGAATCACCGTCAACATACCTTCGCGACTTCGCCGCGAATCGCCTTTGCGAAGCCCAACATTCCTTCGAACCTTCGCCGCGATGCTCCCTCGCAAAGCCCTTCACCGCCGCGATGCGCTTCAGCCTCTGCTGTTCGCGAATCTTGACGTAATCGCGAATCATCACCACCTCCATTCTTCTGGTCTTCGCGATTTACAAACCATGCATCCTATCTTCGCGAAATTCATGCCTTTTCCATATGAAATTATGCTCTTCACCGAAATCCACTTTTCGCGATGCTCACCAAACTCCAAATTTTGGACCCCAAAAATTTTGAAAACACTGGGAAATGGCGCCACCTTGTACTGCTCATTTGTACCGCCTCCAGATCGTCCTTTCCTTTGTCATAGTTCTTTGTCAATCATGGAATGTCAACAACTTCTTAGGAACTCGACAATTCTCCATGGAAACCTGCTTTGTCAACAAACACAATCCATCCAAAAATACTGCAATGTTACCTTGAGGGATTTTTTCCCAACACACTAAAAACTCTCCCATTATGTCAAATTAGAAATATCTAATTTTCATAGAAAACTGGGAATATATGAAACAATGAAATGATCCAGAATCAAATAAATCATTGGCTAATCATGAGGAAACTCCTAAATTTCCTGCCACCATGTCTTTCGAAGCTTCAACCTCAGCAGTAGGGATCTTATAAGCAAGAAATTGATCCCTTGGACTTTCATGATGTAATATGCCCTCTTTCATAAGTCAATGATTTTCATAATTCCCCTTTTCTCAACAATTATAGCATTAAACATTGATAACATATTTCTTCTGCTTGAAATCACAATATTGGTGACCTTTTTTACCACACTAGTAATAGACTCCCATTCCCTTCCGGAATGTACCGAGGTGTTTCTTCCCACATTTACTACAGGATGGATACTCAACATTTCCCTTCAACCCCTTATTTCCATTTCTAGAATGTTCAACATATTTCTTCTTAAATTTCTTTTATTAGAATTCAAAATAATTAGATAATTCATTTTTGTCTTGATAACACGTGAGACAATATATTCATCTGATGAGAAGGATTGTTAGACTAATGCTCGACATAGATATTATTTTAACACATCAATGAAATGATAAATCTTACAACTTATGTTACGTATATAATCTGTTTCATGCCTTTATAACATTGTAAATTTTGCCTAATACTTTGCGACAATCTCATCCTCCTTTTTCCTTAGACTCGGAAATTATCTTTGCATATCAGCTCGATGGTCACAAGGAAAGTATTTTTCTCGGAAAATATCTTCAAAATCCCTCCAATCCATGTTTGATACTTCTTCATATTCCTTTGTTTTTTGTATTAATGGAAACCATTGATCTGCATCTACCATGAGGGGATAAACTCCCATGAAATTTTTTTCCCTTTTGCTACTCCCCAAAGAAAGAAATATTTTCTCTATGGAATTTATCAATTTCTCAACTACTATTGGATTTTTACCCCCATTAAATTTTGGGTCTTGTTTCCTCATTAAGTGGTATAACATTGATAATCCACATTGTGGATCAATGTTCTCCATACGGGTAAGTTTTTTATTCATTACCTGAGTGAGTTTTCCCAGTGTGGTGATTAGCCAATCAACACCAGTTTTTTCACCAACTCTACTATAATTATCATGAGTTTGAGGGAAATCCATACATGAAATACATGTATTGATATAGTTTCCCTTCCTTCCACTAAGCTTCATTTCTAAAAAATGTAATATACTAGATTAGTTTAGGAATCACAATACATAATTCTAAACTTGTAAAACACTTAAAATAAATTGACCAGTTTATTGATATAATATATAATAATTAAAATGTATTCTTTAAGGAATTATATAATCATAAACCCGTAATAATTGTTTGTAATGAAAATGATAATTATCCTAGGGATATTCCCTGAGAGCGTCGTAACCAAGGGTGCAGTAAGGCCTGTTGTCATGCACCAGTTCCCGTTTGAGTCTAGCTCAAAGTGGTGTTTTCTGGTTTTCTCCCTAGGTACATCTGTTCCAAATCTTCTTCTACCTGTTCATATCTAGAAAGTTATGTATTTCTTAAAAAAAATCACAAAATATATATAGTACCAAAATTATAGTATGTTCTTCTTTACTACTCCTAAAATTCTATCTTTGGGTAATATTCTCTAATGAGAGATTTTCTAAATATAGATTCCAAGGATTGTAAAAAACATCCTATGATACCAACTATAATGTCTCAACCCCAGTTACCTAGAGTCGGTGCATTATTATATGATATTGGCATGACCACAGGGGATCAAATCCATAAAGACCGGTCATCTTAGTAGCCTTAGAATTACTAGATATATTCTTAAGTTTTACATTACATCATGAAATATAAACATGAACATAAATTTTTCGATTGCGAACACACTTATATCCTTAGCCTATACATGTAGGTAAACCATAAAATACTTCTTCACATCCTAGGAAAAATAAAACATAGAATGGGGTGATCTCAGATGCTCAGTAAGTATAACAATATAGTGGAAACATTCATAAATATGCAAAATCATTTAAGGCAATGTATAAGACTAAAACAAATTAATATTAAACATAAACATCAGACAGATATTTCAAAGATAAAACCAAATAATTTCATTTACATATTCACATGGATTTTCTACTGGTCAAATAATCACATGGAATATCAATAGCCACTTTCATAATGATGGATTGCAGAATGCCATACATCATAAACACATAATCAAGGACTTGTGACAAGAATAAAAATAAGATTTTTGTCAATTTCTTGTACCAAGAAACTATTTTTTCTCATGATACCTACCGATGAATAGAGGATCTATAGCGGTCTCCACCCATCTCTTACTAATTCCAATTCATTCATCAAATGAAAAAGGTTTAAACATAACATAAACATTCGTATTAAAACTAGCATTTGAAATGTCAATACTTTATCCAGAAACCATGAATGGTGTAAAAATAGCACATCCACAGTCAAACATATCACATAACCTTAAATACAGTATGGATGTTTAGTATCATAATAAATAAACTTCATATAAAGATAAAATCTATCAAATGATGTTGACATAAATGAAATCAATATCTTTTTAGAGAAATATCTCTTTATATTTTTGAAATCATTTAATAGTTATATAATTATAAAATAAAAAATTTATTTTGAAAATATTCTTATAAGCTTTTATGGGAAGCTTTGACGGTGTTATAACGTTGGAAATTATCCATGCTCGTCGTATAAGATGAAAAAATACATTCTTACCAATATTTTGTCAAAAAGTTCATAAAGTACCTTGTTTGGAAAACGATAGAAAGATTCATTTCAAAACATATATGGTCATATAACGGTAAAAATGACTTTAACCCATAGTCTTGTAAATAGTAAAAATGTTTTGAATTACAATTTTAAGAAAACACGGATGCATATGACAAAGAGGTCCCAGTACATACATACATATTAACAACCTCAGATAAGTAAAGAGATTTTAGAATTAAACCTTACCTTATAATTTTCTTTATAAAATGCTATGTTATCCTCCTGTATAATAGATTAAACATTATTAATAACTTTTACATGAACAATATACAGAAATATTATATGATACATGATCCTCTAATATTGTTTTGATTATAATATTTTGGAAGTATCATCTTTTAGGGTGTTAACTGATTCGTTTTCCTTTATACAGTTGTTTAAGTAAGACAATTTTTTTGTATATGATGTATTTGACTCACATATAGAATGATATTATGTTCATAAACATTATATTTAGTCATGAATTGAAAATTATTCTTGAATGATTAAGATGGGGAATAAATCTCATTGCATTCATGGAGATGGTAATTCGTACGTACGCATGAGCAACCATATCATTATATTGATGGTAAAATAAAATGTAATTGGATGATATATAATATATAAATAATAATTGAAATGTTATATATATTATTTACATGAGTTATAATCATTATTATAACCATCCAAATAATGAAGTGTTTGAATAACAAACTACACCAGACATGGAGACAATAATTCGTACGTACACTTGTATGGTGACATTGTCAATAATATGATGGATAGACTAATGAATATGGTTGTACATTTTTTATAATAACATAATAGTATATATAATATACTGGAATTATTATTTTATAATGGAGACACAAAGAATGTGGACGTGGAATAAGAAAATAACTTGAAAGTGGTGATGAAATATTTACCACTTCTTCAGGGTCTTCCTTTTGATTTGATAAAAAGGGCTCCATAGGTTCGCTTTATGACCAAATTAAGGCCTCTAGGATTAAGGGAGTAAAGTTGGGAGGATATTTGAGAAGTGTTTGGCTTCGCCAAATGTATTTGGAGGTATAAAATTAAGAGAATGTGAACTACCCTTTTATAAGAGTGGTTAGTGTCACTTTAGGAAAAGCTTGAAATATTCTATTATAATAAAATTAATTCTATTTTCTAGTGGCTCCAAAATTATTTATTTATATTATAATGTTTATAAGGGTCGAAAGAACTCAAAAAAATATGTTTTATACACGTCTAGGTCACCATATTTTTCACGAACCAAATTTGGTCGCCGCCCAAACTAGCACCAAACCCAGCCCATGACATGACCCGAAGGGCGTTCCCTATCCCCACGGGCTGGCACAGGTGCCCGGGTATCATTTATTAAGGTTTGGGAAAGATTTGCCCGAATATGAAGTCATAAACCATTAAAAACAATCAATAAACTGAATCTGAAAATTTATACCAAATGATGTTTAAACAAAAACCAGAACTGAATACATAGGTTTAGAGTCAATACAAAAGGTCCAAAGGCACAATGGAACAGAAACAAAACAGCCCCATGGACTCCACATGACAAGGGGTCATCACCCCCAAGTCGTCTCCACTACTCCGCCCCATGGATGAGGACTAACACCCTGAACCGCCATCACCCTTAGCCTTTCCTTTACCTGGGTCAAAAAAAAGACCTACTTACACCCAAGGGGTGTAATTAGGGTGTGAGCCTAAGCCCAATAGGATACCACCCTATGATTCAAATGTGCATGCAATACAAGGTGAAAAAGCAAGCAGTTTTAATATGCAATTAAAAGCGGTGAAAAATTCCACAAAATGAAACTTTAATTTGAAAACATTTTTCAAGATAAAACATTCAGAATGTTAACACATTTAAATAGGAATATTAGATACTTCATTATAATTCCAAAGACACCAAAAAACAAGGGCAAATACCACAAATCCACTGAGCAACAAAACCGGGAAAACCCCTAGGCACTAGATAGTCTTAGGCCCCATGTACCTCGTACCTCAGTGTAATGTAACCATAGTAAAATCCTTTCTCGTGCACGAGCCACTAGTAGGGAACATACCCATAACCTAGTGGTCCCAAATTATCATCCACATAGTTTAGTTAGAGTTGTCGTTATCCAAATGCTAAGTGAAACAGGGACAAAACCCATCTGGTCCACCAGTCGTACTAGTACAAATCCGCCCCATATAGGTACCCGGGCTTCCCCCTTTGTGCTCAAACTATTTCAGTATTTAACACACATCCATTTTAATGTAAAACACCACTACTGGTAACATACACCAAATACAATAGCTATCTCATTTTATACCACTCAAAAGACACAACAAACTCTTTGAATTTGAATAAATCAATTTCACAAAATCTCGTGTAGTTTTGCACACAAAACCCCTTAAGAAACCCACTTGTACACGATGTTCACAATTGTAAGTTACCAAAACAGTAAAGGCAGCCCAATAAATATCAATTAAAACAACAAATCAATTTTTGGGCATCCTCATGTTAAACAAGAAGTGTTATCTTTGTAAAACCTTCATTTTCACACAAAAGTGAAACCAAAACTTCACTTTCTTTACAAACACAATTAAAACCCATTTTTTTCAGCAATTACCAAAGGGGATAAACATTATAAACAATATTTTATGCCTTATTACAGATCAATAAAAACAACTAAGTATTTATAGGGAATCCCCAAATAAACAAACAAAACACTTCTTTGGAAAACCCCCAATTTCACACCAAATTGGCATTTTAAATTTAATTGCAATGGAAACATCATTAGAACAAATTTTTTCAGCAATAATAAAATTATATAAATTTAAAAATATGATAAATACAGCATGCTAATACACAAAGATTTCATCAACATTGGAATCACCTACCAAATCAAATGAAACCATTGAATCCTTTGTGCGAAAACACAAACGCACTACCGCCGCACCTCAAGAAGGGTAGATCAAACATAAAATAGAAAATTGGTGCAAGAAAACCCAAGGTTAAACCTTAGGTTAGAACCCCTACCCACTGGTCATTGTTCACTTCAATAAAAAGGGAGGAAACCCTAAAAAAAATAGAATGAAACCCTAATCAATTTGAAAGGAGAAAAGAAATGGACAAACTTACTTGAGAAATCCAGAATGAATCTCCCCAAAACACCAGTTCTGAAATTTAAAACGGCCAAAACTCAGGGGATGTTCTTACAAGAATTGTTAGGTCATTTAGGAATTGGAATGGAGGGAAAATAGTATGGATTGAGAGAGTTTTGATTGAATGAACATACCTCATCAAATCTGCCCGATTTTAGAAACTCTATGATGTTCGTCCTTAAATCGCGATCCTAAGAGCTCCAAAGAGGGGGGGTAAAGAGGCTGAGGGAGAGGCTGGGTGTAATTTCCGCATATGAGGCTTGGAATCACCGAAAACACGCAAATATTGAAAGAGATATTAAAGAATTAAAATTTATTTTTAATGCAGAAAATGGGCTTTCGGGCAGGCCCAATTCCCTAACTAAAAACTCATATCCACCTAGATTATGGATTTATAAAGGCCCCAAATTTAAATGTGGGGTTAATATATCAGGGGAGAACAATTAGGAGTTGGAATGAGTCAAAAATATTGAAAATTGAGAAAGTTATAAATGAAACAAAATTTATTTTTTAATCTGGAATTGGGCTCGCAGTTTGGCCCAATTCATGAAAACTCACATATTCTCAATAAAACCTTTTGAAACCACCAAAACAAATCACGTGTGGAAAATAAATTTAAAATAACCCTAAAATAGGTTACGTACGTGACAATTCTCCCCACCTTGAAAACTTTCCACCCCGGAAAGTCACAGCAAGGTCAAAACAACAACCAAACCCAACTGAGAAACCAATAGGTACACACTTGCCAGGTTTCACCCCCAAAGGTCAAAACACCTCCAGTGATCAATGAAGGAAGGAATATTCTCACAAATCAAACTTACACCACTTTCCTAAAACCATCAAGAACATTCAGGCTTTATCCCAAATAAAAACTCCTCAAACACAATATGAACAATACTCAAGCAATTCACCCAAATGAAAAACAACTTTGAACAAGGTTACACTTACCTTACTTTAACTAAACCATTGGGTGCTCTCCAGTCCCAATGTTTACTCAAGAATGATGTTGGTAGCTAGATATATCTGAACGAGACTATCTACACCAAGCCAAGACCATGGAAAAATCTATGTTACTGGTACGGGGGGGACACAAATACGCTCCCCACCATAAGAGACAACCAATATTTTTTTTGAGACATAATCAAGAGACTAACAGGGGGAGGACTAAATGGACTCACCGGTACAAAGGATATACTTCCATCAGAAATTTACAAAAGAAAGTATATAGGACTCATAGTGGGTCTCCCCACCATAAGAACCAATCATCTTAACCAACCAGCACTGGCCGGTAAAGAAAGACCCCAAATTTAAAGAGTGGGGGCGACCACATGGTTAGTTTGCATGGTTTGGGAAGACATACACTAATAGTTGGGATCCTTATTTCCGCATGGTTTTTTGGGGCATGGTCACTATTATCCAAGTGAAAACTGTGTTCACAAACAGTGTAGACAACCAAAAGGGGGAGGGAATAACATTGGGTGATGACATGGGCACACGACCCTCCACCTATTTCCACCGAACATGGACAATAGAAGAATGATTATGACACCATAGGTTTAAAATCTTCATAACTTTCATACTAAGGAAATGACTTTGTACAAGGGTTTAAATGACACTGGAGTTTCCCCTGACTACGCGCCAGCTTCTCTCTGAGACCTATGGCTGGAGCTCAAATGATTGAAGCATCTTCGGCCTCACAGTTAGGCTTTGGAAACCCCATGAATGGTAATTCTTCTTTCATTGAAACCAACAACTACTACGCAATCCCAGATAAGGTCTCCAGACATAACACATTCCAAACTCACTTTAACCGATCCCGATATTTCACTGAAACAAGGGCTAAGAAGATACACACACATCACACCTTGTTTCTTTAGGTGAGAAACAATAGAAGTAAAGAACACCAACACTCACCTTCATCTAAAATGGAAGATTTTGAAGTTTTTCCAAGGGAGACATTCTCACAAGATAATAGGGACTCTCATAGGATTTCATGACATTCACCTCTATGGTCAATCGAGTACATTACATCATAAGGCATCACCGAACATGACCATTGTGACTGATATAAACAATTCATGGAGAGGGACCTTATACAACATACCCAAACAATACACAATTCTAGAAAGTGGCCACAATATCATATCGTGACCATATTTCCCACACCGGTGGATTAACATGAATTAATGCATCAAAGAAACATTGAATAACCCAAAGGTCCTCTTAGACATCATCGAGACACTCATCCACACTTACAACCAAAGAACACTTCCACCTTCGACGAATCATGAAACATTAGAAACTAAGGTTTCTTTCAACCTTCCACAATAACATTACCACTACAAGAGGATCCAAAAATCAATGAAATGAATGGGTGTAGAATCAATAAGCAATGATCGATAAAATATTCATTATATTGATCAACTGGAGGATTTTCAAATGGAGAAACAATATGGATTGCACTTCAGCTGTGCATTAACCCTTAATGGGGGCGTACCTTATCCAACGGGAGAACCCAAGGACCCAACCAAGATGGTCCATTGGTAAAAAAAACCATAAACCAGATCCAAACAAATGAGGGTAACCACCATAAAGGTGTCCCGAAATATATCTCAGAGAATATTACTAACTGGTCCTTCTACCTAGCTTACCGACCAAACATAATCCCAAAACACAGTTCAAATAGGAGTGGTTATTGGACTAAAAAAACATCCCACAAAAACAACATCTTCAAAGACCCATAATACAAACCATCCCAAAACTATTCATCAATACATCATGTTTTTCTTTAAAACCATTTCTTTGAAAACAAACGGTTTTGCAGTAAGTGTATCCACCAATGGTACCCCATGGGCCTCACACATGCATGTTTTTGTGTCACATCGGGCACCCTCCTCATAACCATCCCAACACTCATCCAGTCATGCCATCAACCATCCATCATCCCATATAACCCCATGCATGTGGTCACTCATGGAAATACCAAAGGGTAAAACAAAAATTCCTTCCACTTTTCAAAAACAAAATGCTCAACCAACCCAACCTTTTTCTCAAAACTACTAACAATGAGATCAAAATCCCAATTCACATCTTACAAAACATTTCATAAAGACACACAATTTGGAAAAGAACCCACTTTCAATATATTCATATCAATATCAAAACATCTCATCCCATTAAAACACCGTTTTATTATTTAGAAAACAATATTGGAAACACTTTTCAAAACCAACTTTAATATAGTTCCTTCTTTCAAAAGAGGTGTAAGCACACCATTTTACATTTCAAAACAATTCTGAAAATTCAATTCCTCAATTTCATAAACCGAACCATTCCCTCTTTATTTGAAAATCATTTCATAAAAACTCTACGCTTATTAAAACCAAGTCACTTTAAAACCAAAGTTCCAAGATTTCAAAACTAAAGAACACAAGACAATGCGAGAGGAAACTAGTTTTAGTGGGTGACTTGGACATATGGTTGGCGGCCATATTCCAATCACTTCACTGTCACAGAGAGTGTTCTAGGGAATATCCCCAGCTTCACATGGCTTTCTAGGCCCTGCGAGCTCACTGAGACCATTAACCCAACTCTCTTTTCATTTCCCCTAATCATCATCAAACCAAGAAAACCAAAGGAATTAGATAAATCCCAACTTCCCATGGCGACTCAAATCATGTTATGAGGTGTGGTGATCAGACACACTACCCATAACCGAACTACCAAGTCCCAACAATTGTAACTTTATACTATCCTGACTGTTCCCCAAATAACGTGACCCAAAGAGTTAACCAGAACCTCCTCTGATACCATTTTGTCACGAACCAAATCTGGTCGCCGCCCAAACTGGCACCAAACCCAGCCTGTGACATGACCCGAAGGGCATTCACAATCCCCACGGGCTGGCACAAGTGCCCGGGTATCATTTATTTAGGATTGGGAACGATTTACCCGAATATGAAGTCATAAACCATTAAAAACAATCAATAAACTGAATCTGAAAATTTATACCAAATTATGTTTAAACAAAAACCAGAACTTAATAAATAGGTTTAGAGTCAATACAAAAGGTCCAAAGACACAATGGAACAGAAACAAAACAGCCCCATGGACTCCACATGACAAGGGGTCATCACCCCCATGTCGTCTCCACTACTCCGCCCCAAGGATGAGGACTAACACCCTGAACCGCCATCACCCTTAGCCTTTCCTTTACCTGGGTCAAAAAAAAGGTCTACTTACACCCAAGGGGTGTAAGTAGGGTGTGATCCTAATCCCAATAGGATACCACCATATGATTCCAAGGTGCATGCAATACATGGTGAAAAAGCAAGCAGTTTTAATATGCAATTAAAAGCGGTGAAAAATTCCACAAAATGAAACATTAAATTGAAAACATTTTTCAAGATAAAACATTCATAATGTTAACACATTTAAATAGGAATATTAGATACTGCATTATAATTCCAAAGACACCCAAAAACAAGGGCAAATACCACAAATCCACTGAGCAACAAAACCGGGAACACCCCTAGGCACTAGATAGTCTCAGGCCCCATGTACCTCGTACCTCAGTGTAATGTAACCATAGTAAAATCCTTTCTCGTGCACGAGCCACTAGTAGGGAACATACCCATAACCTAGTGGTCCCCAATAATCATCCACATAGTTTAGTTAGAGTTGTCGTTATCCAAATTCTAAGTGAAACAGGGACAAAACCCATCCGGTCCACTAGCCGTACTAGTACAAATCCGCCCCACCTAGGTACCCGGGCTTCCCCCTTTGTGCTCAAACAATTTCAGGATTTAACACACATACATTTTAATGTAAAACACCACTACTGGTCACATACACCAAATAAAGTAGCTATCTCATTTTATACCACTCAAAACACACAACAATCTCTTTGAATTTGAATAAATCATTTTCACAAAATCTCGTGTAGTTTTGCACACAAAACCCCTTAGGAAACCCACTTGTACACAATGTTCACAATTGTAAGTTACCAAAACAGTAAAGGCAGGCCAATAAATATCAATTAAAACAACAAATCAATTTTTGGACATCCTCAAGTTAAAAAATAAGTGTTATCATTGTAAAACCTTCATTTTCACACAAAAGTGGAACCAAAACTCACTTTCTTTACAAACACAATTTAAACCCATTTTTTGAAGCAATTACCAAAGGGGATAAACATTATAAACAGTATTTTATGCCTTATTACAGATCAATAAAAACAACTAAGTATTTATTGGGCATCCCCAAATAAACAAACAAAACACTTCTTTGGAAAACCCCCAATTTCACACCAAATTGGCATTTTAAATTAAATTGCAATGGAAACATCATTAGAACCAATTTTTCCAGCAATAATAAAATTATATAAATTTAAAAATATGATAAATACAGCATGCTAATACACAAAGATTGCATCAACATTGGAATCACCTACCAAATCAAATGAAACCATTGAATCCTTTGTGCGAAAACACAAACGCACCACTGCCGCACCTCAAAAAGGGTAGATCAAACCTAAAATAGAAAATTGGTGCAAGAAAACCCAAGGTTAAACCTTAGGTTCGAACCCCTACCCACTGGTCATTGTTCACTTCAATAAAAAGGGAGGAAACCCTAAAAAAATAGAATGAAACCCTAATCAATTTGAAAGGAGAAAAGAAATCGACAAACTTACTTGAGAAATCTAGAATGAATCTCCCCAAAACACCAGTATCTGAAATTTAAAACGGCCGAAACTCAGGGGATGTTCTCACAAGAATTATTAGGTCATTTAGGAATTGGAATGGAGGGAAAATAGTATGTATTGAGAGAGTTATGATTGAATGGACATACCTCATCAAATCTGCCCAATTTTAGAAACCCTAAGATGATCGTCCCTAAATCGCGATCTTAAGAGCTCCAAAGAGGGGGGTAAAGAGGCTGAGGGAGCGGCTGGGTGTACTGTCTGAATATGAGGCTTGTAATTACCGAAAACACGCAAATATTGAAAGAGATATTAAAGAATTAAAATTTATTTTTAATGTAGAAAATGGGCTTTCGGGCAGGCCCAATTCCCTAACTAAAAACCCATATCCACCAAGATTATGGATTTATAAAAGCCCCAAATTTAAATGTGGGGTTAATATATCAGGGGATAACAATTAGGAGTTGAAATGTGTCAAAAATATTAAAAATTGAAAAAGTTATAAATGAAACAATATTTATTTTTAAATCTGGAATTGGGCTCGCAGTTTTGTCCAATTCATGAAAACTCACCTATTCTCAATAAAACATTTTGAAACCACCAAAACAAATCATGTGTGGAAAATAAATTTAAAATAACTCTAAAATAGGTTACTTATGTGGCAATTATCCCCACCTTGAAAACTTTCCGCCCCGGAAAGTCAAATCAAGGTCAAAGCAACAACCAAACCCAACTGAGAAACCAATAGGTACACCCTTGCCAGGTTTCACCCCCAAAGGTCAAAACACCTCCAGTGATCAATGAAGGAAGGAATACTCTCACGAATCAAACTTACACCACTTTCCTAAAACCATCAAGAACATTCAGGCTTTATCCCAAATAAAAACTCCTCAAACACAATCTGAACAATACTCAAGAAATTCACCCAAATGAACAACAACTTTGAACAAGGTTACACTTACCATACTTTAACTAAACCATTGGGTGCACTCCAGTCCCAATGTTTACTCAAGAATGATGTTGGTAGCTAGATATATCTGAACGAGACTATCTACACCAAGCCAAGACCATTGAATAATCTAAGTTACTGGTACGGGGGGGACACAAATACGCTCCCCACCCTAAGAGACAACCAATATTTTTTTGAGACATAATCAAGAGACTAATAGGGGGAGGACTAAATGGACTCACCGGTACAAAGGATATACTTCCATCAGAAATTTACAAAAGAAATTATATAAGACTCATAGTGGGTCTCCCCACCATAAGAACCAATCATCTTAACCAACCAGCACTGGCTGGTAAAGAAAGACCCCAAAATTTAAAGAGTTGGGGCGACCACATGGTTAGTTTGCATGGTTTGGGAAGACATACACTAATAGTTGGGATCCTTTTTTCCGCATGGTTTTCTGGGGCATGGTCACTATTATCCAAGTGAAAACTGTGTTCACAAACAGTGTAGACAACCAAAAGGGGGAGGGAATAACATTGGGTGATGACATGGGCACAGGACCCTCCACCTATTTCCACCGAACATGGACAATAGAAGAATGATTATGACACCATAGGTTTTAAATCTTCCTAACATTCATACTAAGGAAATGACTTTGTACAAGGGTTTAAATGACACTGGAGTTTCCCCTGACTATGCGCCAGCTTCTCTCCGAGACCTATGGCAGGAGCTTAAATGATTGAAGCATCTTCGGCCTCACAGTTAGGCTTTGGAAACCCCAAGAACGATAATTCTTCTTTCAATGAAACCAAAAACTACAACGCAATCCCAGATAAGTTTTCCAGACATAACACATTCCAAACACACTTTAACCGATCTTGATATTTCACTGAAACAAGGGCTAAGAATATACACACACATCACACTGTGTTTCTTTAGGTGAGAAACAATAGAAGTAAAGAACACCAACACTCACCTTCGTCTAAAATGGAAGATTTTGAAGTTTTTCCAAGGGAGACATTATCACAACATAATAGGGACTCTCATAGGATTTCACGACATTCACCTCTATGGTCAATCGAGCACATGACATCATAAGGCATCACCGAACATGACCATTGTGACTGATATAAACAATTCATGGAGAGGGACCTTATACAACATACCCAAACAACACACAATTCTAGAAAGTGGCCACAATATCCTATAGTGACCATATTTCCCACACCGGTGGCTTAACATGAATTAATGCATCAAAGAAACTTTGAATAACCCAAAGGTCCTCTTAGAAATCATCGAGACACTCATCCACACTTACAACCAAAGAACACTTCCACCTTCGACGAATCATGAAACTTTAGAAACTAAGGTTTCTTTCAACCTTCCACAATAACTTTACCACTACAAGAGGATCCAAAAATCAACGAAATGAATGGGTGTAGACTCAATCAACAATGATCGATAAAATATTCCTTATATTGATCAACTGGAGGATTTTCAAATGGCGAAACAATATGGATTGCACTTCAGCTGTGCATTAACCCTTAATGGGGGCGTACCTTATCCAACGGGAGAACCCAAGGACCCAACCAAGATGGTCCATTGGTAAAAAAACCATAAACCAGATCCAAACAAATGAGGGTAACCACCATAAAGGTGTCCCGAAACATATCTTAGAGGAGATTACTAACCGGTCCTTCTACCTAGCTTACCGACCAAACATAATCCCAAAACACAGTTCAAATAAGAGTGGTTATTGGACTAAAAAAACATCCCACAAAAACTACATCTTCAAAGACCCATAATACAAACCATCCCAAAACTATTCATCAATACATCATGTTTTTCTTTAAAACCATTTCTTTGAAAACAAACGGTTTTTCAGTAAGCGTATCCACCAATGGTACCCCATGGGCCTCACACATGCATGTTTTTGTGTCACACCGGGCACCCTCCTCATAACCATCCCAACACTCATCCAGTCATGCCATCAACCATCCATCATCCCATATAACTCCATGCATGTGGTCACTAATGGAAATACCAAAGGGTAAAACAAAAATTCCATCCACTTTTCAAAAACAAAATGCTCAACCAACCCAACCTTTTTCTCAAAACTGCTAACAATGAGATCAAAATCCCAATTCACATCTTACAAAACATTTCATAAAGACACAACAATTTGGAAAAGAACCCACTTTCAAGATATTCATATCAATATCAAAACATCTCATCCCATTAAAACACCGTTTTATTATTTAGAAAACTCTATTGGAAACACTTTTCAAAACCAAATTTAATATAGTTCCTTATTTCAAAAGAGGTGTAAGCACACCATTTTACATTTCAAAACAATTATGAAAATTCAATTCCTCAATTTCATAAACTGAACCATTCCCTATTTATTTGAAAATAATTTCATAAAAACTTTACGCTTATTAAAACCAAGTCACTTTAAAACCAAAGTTGCACGATTTCAAAACTAAAGAACACAAGACAATGCGAGAGGAAACAAGTTTCAGTGGGTGACTTGGACATATGGTTGGCGGCCATATTCCAATCACTTCACTGTCACAGAGAGTGTTCTTGGGAATATCCCTAGCTTCACATGGCTTTCCAGGCCCTGCGAGCTCACTGAGACCATTAACCCAACTCTCTTTTCATTTCCCCTAATCATCATCAAACCAAGAAAACCATAGGAATTAGATACATCCCGACTTCCCATGGCGACTCGAATCCTGTCATGAGGTGTGCTGATCAGGAACACTACCCATAACTGAACTACCAAGTCCCAATAATCGTAACTTTATACTATCTGGATTGTTCCCCAAATAACGTGACCCAAAGAGTTAACCAGAACCTCCTCTGATACCATTTTTTCACGAACCAAATCTGTTTGCCGCCCAAACTGGAACCAAACCCAGCCCGTGACATGACCCTAAGGGTGTTCCCTATCCCCACGGGCTGGCACAAGTGCCCGGGTATCAATTATTTAGGATTGGGAATGATTTACCCGAATATGAAGTCATAAACCATTAAAAATAATCAATAAACTGAATCTGAAAATTTATACCAAATGATGTTTATACAAAAACCAGAACTGAATACATAGGTTTAGAGTCAATACAAAAGGTCCAAAGAAACAATGTAACAGAAACAAAATAGCCCCATGGACTCCACATGACAAGGGGTCATCACCCCCAAGTCGTCTCCACTACTCCTCCCCAAGGATGAGGACTAACACCCTGAACCGCCATCACCCTTAGCCTTTCCTTTACCTGGGTCAATAAAAAGGTCTACTTACACCCAAGGGGTGTAAGTAGGGTGTGAGCCTAAGCCCAATTGGATACCACCCTATGATTCCAAGGTGCATGCAATACAAGGTGAAAAAGCAAGCAGTTTTAATATGCAATTAAAAGCGGTGAAAAATTCCACAAAATGAAAAATTAAATTGAAAAACAATTTCAAGATAAAACTTTCATAATGTTAACACATTTAAATAGGAATATTAGATACTTCATTATAATTCCAAAGAAACCCAAAAACAAGGGCAAATACCACAAATCCACTGAGCAACAAAACCGGGAACACCCCTAGGCACTAGATAGTCTCAGGCCCCATGTACCTCGTACCTCAGTGTAATGTAACCATAGTAAAATCATTTCTCGTGCACGAGCCACTAGTAGGGAACATACCCATAACCTAGTGGTCCCCAATCATCATCCACATAGTTTATTTAGAGTTGTCGTTATCCAAATGCTAAGTGAAACAGGGACAAAACTCATCCGGTCCACTAGCCGTACTAGTACAAATCCGCCCCACCTAGGTACCCGGGCTTCCCCCTTTGCGCTCAAACAATTTCAGGATTTAACACACATCCATTTTAATGTAAAACACCACTACTGGTCACATACACCAAATACAGTATCTATCTAATTTTATACCACTCAAAACACACAACAAACTCTTTGAATTTGAATAAATCAATTTCACAAAATCTCGTGTAGTTTTGCACACAAAACCCCTTAAGAAACCCACTTGTACACGATGTTCACAATTGCAAGTTACCAAAACAGTAAAGGCAGCCTAATAAATATCAATTAAAACAACAAATCAATTTTTGGGCATCCTCATGTTAAACAAGAAGTGTTATCTTTGTAAAACCTTCATTTTCACACAAAAGTGGAACCAAAACTTCACTTTCTTTACAAACACAATTAAAACACATTTTTTGCAGCAATTACCAAAGGGGATAAAAATTATAAAAAGTATTTTATGCCTTATTACAGATCAATAAAAACAACTAAGTATTTATAGGGCATCCCCAAATAAACAAACAAAACATTTCTTTGGAAAACCCCCAATTTCACACCAAATTGGCATTTTAAATTCAATTGTAATGGAAACATCATTAGAACCAATTTTTTCAGCACTAATAAAATTATATAAATTTAAAAATATGATAAATACAGCATCTTAATACACAAAGATTGCATCAACATTGGAATCACCTACCAAATCAAATGAAACCATTGAATCCTTTGTGTGAAAACACAAACGCACCACCGCCGCACCTCAAGAAGGGTAGATCAAACCTAAAATATAAAATTGGTGTAAGAAAACCCAAGGTTAAACCTTAGGTTCGAACCCCTACCCACTGGTCATTGTTCACTTCAATAAAAAGGGAGGAGACCCTAAAAAAATAGAATGAAACCCTAATCAATTTGAAAGGTGAAAAGAAATGGACAAACTTACTTGGGAAATCTTGAATGAATCTCCCCAAAACACTAGTATCTGAACTTTAAAACGGCCAAACCTCATGGGATTTTCTCACAAGAATGATTAGGTAATTTAGGAATTGGAATGGAGGGAAAAGAGTATGTATTGAGAGAGTTATGACTGAATTAACATACCTCATCAAATCTGCCCGATTTTAGAAACCCTAAGATGTTCGTCCATAAATCTCGATCCTAAGAGCTCCAAAGAGGGGAGTAAAGAGGCTGAGGGAGCGGCTGGGTGTAATGTCCGCATATGAGGCTTGGAATCATCGAAAACACGCAAATATTGAAAGAGATATTAAAGAATTAAAATTTATTTTTAATGCAGAAAATGGGTTTTCGGGCAGGCCCAATTCCCTAACTAAAAACCCATATCCACCAAGATTATGGATTTATAAAGGCCCCAAATTTAAATTTGGAGTTAATATATCAGGGGAGAACAAGTAGGAGTTGGAATGAGTCAAAATTATTAAAAATTGAAAAAGTTATAAATGAAACAAAATTTATTTTTAAATCTGGAATTGAGCTCGCAGTTTGGCCCAATTCATGAAAACTCACATATTCTCAATAAAACCTTTTGAAACCACCAAAACAAATCATGTGTGTAAAATAAATTTAAAATAACCCTAAAAAAGGTTACATACGTGACAATATTAACCTTATCTTTTAGATTTAACTCTTATTTAAATAGTCTGTCATTTCCCATGTCACTTTGTATTTTTAAATTATATTGTTATTAAACATAATATAACAAGCCAAGCTAACTCCATGTGGTTCATTATTAATATATATGATCAAATATAATCCCTTTTACTGTATCATATATTTTTTGGAATATTATATCAATAAATAATATAGTATTTGTTTTAAAAACAAAATTATGTCAATTTTGACACTATTTAATATTTGTGTTTTAAAAAAATCATAACAACATGATTACATCAAAGAAATACATAATCAACCCTAAAATTTCATATTAACCTATAAAATTAGTTTAATTCATCAAGAGTATCAAATTAAATTTATTTTTAATTTAATAATATCAATTATTATAATCTATCATTAATAATGTAATTATGGCATCATAATTTTATCATATGTAAATTAAAATATTGGATGTCTAAAATTTTAAAATAAAATACCATTATTTAAGAAATCTTTTTAGATTTATATTGAATATATATAGTATAATTTACCTTTTGTTTAACCTTATATTAAAAATGGTATGGTTATTAAACTTTGAATCTCACTCTTTTAACTCTTCTTTAAATAAAATAATAAAAAATGTCCTAATCCAATCCAAGTAGACCACAGGGTCTCATATTTTATTCCTAAGGTCTTTTTTGGAATACTTACACTTATCCAATAGATTTAGGTCATGTGTTAGCATTATTATAATATCATTTTACCCGTAATTACCCAATTTACATTAATCGTGGAAAATAAAAGTAAAAAGGTACTATTCACCAAAAATTAGTTTCTTCTTATTGAAAAACATTTTACTTATTAATGTCAACCATGTCTCCTATATTTTTTTAATTCAAATCACCTATATGGTAATCTTAAATTTTATAAAAATTTTCATATGCTCCTAAGAGGTAGGTAAGAGATGGTAAAAATTTCAACAAACATTATATATATATAAACTTCTTATAAAATTACCCCAATGAATTATATTGAATTTATATAGGTATTATCTATTTATTTTGACCTAAAATAAATTTAAATGAAATAAATATATATTTAAATAAAAAGTCAGTTTTAAACAATAACTATGCGTTTTTCACTAATCATAAAAAATTGAATGTTTTTTGAAAAATACCAAAAATTCACCCTAAGCTAATTTCAATATTTAGAATCCAAAAATGAATACCATTTTGAAAAATAAACTTTTTATAATTTAAAAAAATGGGTATTACTATTCATAATGGCTAGTTTGATTCTTCGCTGTGTGTAAGAATCTCAATGTCGCGTACAAAGAAAACTATTACATTATACAAATGGAATCATACCGTGGAAACATGGGGTGTTACTGAAAGAATAAATAACCATCCCAGTGATTTAAAAACATATTATTGGATTGTTTAAAAATTACTACATTGGTGTAAGGGGATATCCTATTCATATAATTCCACACAAAAGGATTTTTTTGAATTTTCATTGCAAGTCAATTGGTATTTCCCACTTGTTTTGAGCATGTTCGAAGTATTATTTTGTAGTGGTTATGTGTTTAGGATTATTTCAAGTCCATTCTAAGGACTTTCTACTCTTATTGAGTAGTGAACCAAGTAAAAATATTTTTTCATTCTATTTAATTAATTAATATTATTACATGTGATAGGGAAAAAATATTGAGGGAATTGAACCTAACATGTCACAGAGGTATAGGGAAAAAAATTTAATTGGATTACAAATTACCCAACACTGATTCACCCCCTATCGGTGTAAAGCATATACCATACTAGTCTTTATGGTAATAGTTCTGAAATTCCACTCTATTAAAATCTATATATTGAATTTATTATATTTTGAAGATTTGAATTTCTTTCCCGATTTGATAATGAGGTACAATTTTGGTGGATATTCAATGAACATTTAGTTTAATTCTACATTTACCAAGAATATGATATATAGGAAGAAGAAATAGAAGATAATGTTTAATAATAAGACCCTCTTATCTAAATAATAGGAAGTATCTCTTTCGCGATACCTTACTGACAATTAAAACATATAAAACATGTAACATAATGATTAGTTGGATGATGATTCTACCAAGAAGATGGATTTTCATCCTACACCTAGTGATAATGGGGTATCTTTTAGTACATTAATAATATTCACTAATGATGAAAATTATAGCACATGTGGCGATGTTGGACAGTCTAAAACTTCTCAAGAATAATGAGTTGATAGATAAAGATTAATTATACCTGTTATTCTTGATGAAATTGACTGTCTTGTTTGTGGATTCATTCAATGTAAGAAAGAATATATCACCCAAAATGAAGAATATTCTAATGTATAGAGAAAGGTAGAAAGATATTTTTAATTTTTAAAGCTGTCTAGACAAGTTGGATCCCTCAAAGAAACAAATAGGGAACTTGATTTGTGTTCAAAAAATTATTAATGTTGTCTAATAGAAAGATAGAGTCAACAAGACACTAGAATAAATGATTTTTGAACATAAAAATAAGCTTAAGAACAACACTCATGTCAATGGTTTACATTTCTAAGAAATTTATAATAAGTTCAAGGAACATGACTCTTTGTTATAATACAAAGTTATATTGCATGAAGATGAGGGAGAATGAATGGGCAGGTCTTATGAATATAATATTATTATGATTGAATATCAAAAAATCACCCTCAAAATGAAATGTATAGAATTAGAATTTCGGTTTTACAATCATGAGAGGAATCATACTGACACCTCACGAAACAATGAGATAGTTCTTACTAGTAGTCAGTAATCATTGGAGTATTCTAAAGTCCAAATACATCGAACATGTGATAATAATATCATGTCTTCACTCAAAAATCTACCCAAATAATCTGAGAAGTATTAGGTACCATACACAACATATTTTAAAAAAATTTCTAATCATGATTTAATAAATTTTTCATGTTATAAAACAAAATCTGAACAAGTATGGATGAAGCAAGGAGATAGTAATCCTTCCACCATGACTAGGGTATATAAGAGAATGTGTGTGGAATATAGTTACCCAAAGAGAGCACAAAAAAATCCTAGGATGGCCTAGAAACATTTTACATAATATTTTATGAAATCATGATTTTTGGGTCAATGTTTGTGATGAAATAGATTTGGGCCCCATTCATTAAATTGTTGTTATAATTATCAAAAAGAAAATTAACAAAGGAAATGCGTCTTAATGATGGAAATTATAGAGAATAACAATCATCATTCATATGTCTAGAAGATTATATATACTAGAAATAGATTTGAAATTAATGATAAAATCTATGATATATGCAATGGTAGTGGACAAAATATTGTTACATTCTCATCTGAACATGTATTGAAATTTGATCAGAAAATAAGATCACAATATATGGGAATGAATGACGATGAAACCATATGAAGAAATCATAATAAGGTTTTGAACAAACATCCCCCAATAATATTTCATGTTAGAATAGTGATAATACCATTGATTCTAAATTCCAGAAGATGAATGGTTGTGCTTACAAAAGAACTACCATGAGGGGTGCCACATAGGATAACCCATATGGATGATTGAAACTTGCTGAGAGAGTTCCCAATGACAGGTTAGTAATTTGGCCTCATGACATGAAATGAATGAAGACAGTGGAAGATTCACAAGATATGGCTAGTGAAAAAATAACTAAAAAGACTCCAAATGATGAAGAAAAATTTAATAAGAGGTTGAAAAAAAGGAAAAACTTTTTTAAATATATTCTATGTGATGGATGAAGGAAATATAGACACATTAAAAAGGGTTTTTTTAACATTGCTTCTAGAATAAGAAGAATCACTAAAAGGGATTAATGGTGTATCATCCATAATGGGTTTTAAGAAGAAAAGTTCACCACAAAAAGAATAATATGATGTGAAGATATCCATGTTACCTCAATATAAATTATACCATATGTTCAAATGGGAGAGAATGATGACTATATGATGTCTAGAAACATGGTTGAGAAAAACATGTCAACCTAGTTTTTCATGTTAGTGAATCAAGGAGGATCCACTTTATTCCCTAAAAGCATTGTGTATTGTATTTGGGTCTATAATTCATGGAATTAAAGGATAATTATGTTCTCAATATGAGAACCTATGATGTAGTGATTGTTGTCAATTATTAATAGAAAATATGAATAAGTTACCAAATCAATAATGATTCCTCAGTTAATATTAAAATATTAATATATGGGAGGATCATCATTTATGAAGATGAATAATGTGATATTATTTTATGAAATTAAAAGATAAATGAGATACCATCTTGGATTTTTTGTTTTATCCTAAATAAAAATTCATTATTTAGATTATCCTTGGTGAATTTGTGAAAGTATTTGAATCTAGAGTTCTCATGCTGAAGACCTGTTCTGGTTAATTCTTCATACTGAAATTTCATGATATCCCTTACTGGTGAAATAAACCCTTATGAAGATAAGGAGGTGTGTTTCCCTTTTGGAAGAGAAAAGTGAAGAAGCTTCCCAATTTATTATTTCAATGTGTATCAAACCTTATTATTCTATAAATTACGTGAAGATAATTTCATTGGAAAAGGAATGTATCTCTTAATCTCTCATCCTAGATTATAATAAAAAACAATCATTTTACCAAGGCTGATAAATTGAATTATTCTATGATGTAATAAAAATGGAATTTCCCCGTGGTCACTTATCCTTGTTGTTTCACATGAATGATTTTTATTTATTGAACCGAGTGAAAGATATCCAGGTTGATTGATATAAAAAATATTCATTTCCATTTATTAATTTCATCTTGGAATGAATGAAAATAATCAATGAATAGATGTATATTTTTTTCTCATTTATTATGTAATAATGATCAGTTTTTAATAGGACATGTTTTTTGTCGAAATTAAATCCTCTTGTTTTCTAAATGAATTGTAGATTAGGTAGACTTAGAGTGAAATGATGGATGGAACATGTAACACCCCGAGATTTGATGAAAAATATTCCTTTTAATTTCACTAATGTCTTGTGTTGTACGCTACACCAAAAGGAGCTTGCACAACACGTATCCTTGATTTGCCTTGCATTACACGCAATCGCGACCCTCCTCGATAGTGTGTGTAGTACGCAATAACGATTTTCACTAAACAACAATATGCTATTAAAATATTATTAAAACTAGCCGTTATGAATAGTAATAACCACCTTTTGAAATTTTGTATTTTTATTTTTCAAAATGGAATTCATTTTTGGATTCGTAATATCGAAATTATCTTAGGGTGAAATTTTGGTGATTTTCGGATAACTTTCATATTTTGATAAATAGTGAAAATTACAAAATTTTAATTAAAAACAAATTTTTCAATCGAAATAATTAATAGTGATAAACTATTAATTTGAGTGGTTTTAAATTATATTTTGAATATATATTTACAATTTAATACAATGTTGGTCATTGGATGTAATTTCACATTTAAACCAGACATAAACAAATGTCAATCTTTTGATAGTTATTATCTCTTAAGAACACGCTATTTGTTTTAACGACGGGAATTTATTTTTAAATTAATTAATGCAATTGATATGTTTTGAATTTGGTAAAATAGAAATCATTTTTGAGTTCATAATATCAAATATAGCTTAGGCCTATTTTTTGGTATTTTTCTGAAAACTTTCAATTTTTGATGAATAGTGAAACCACTAAGTGGTAGTTAAAAAAATTGAATTTTTTATAAAACTTAATTTTACCACTTCTGTGAGTGGAATTTCAAAAATCCGAGAGACACGGTGGATGTCAGTAAGTAAAATGTGGTTCAATGAGATGAAAATAATTTTTGGTGAATAGTAACTTTTTACTTTTATTTACCACGGTTAAAAGTAAATAGGGTAATTAAGGGTAAAAATGATATTATTATTACCCTAAAACATGTCCTAATTCTATTTTAAAAGTGTAATTCGACCAAAAACAAACCTAGGAATAAAAGATGACCATTTAGGCCCACTTGGATTAGATTAGGACATTTATTATTAATTTATTTTAAGAAGGGTTAAAAGAGTTAAAATCAAAGTTTGTTTACTAAAATATTTTTAATATAGTGTTATACATAAGATAAATTCAATTGTAAATATTCATTAGAAATATAAAAAGATTTCCTACATAACGGTATTTTATTTTTCATTTTTAGACATCAAATAATTTAACTTATATATGACACAAAGATGATGCAGTAATTATCTTTTTAATGAAATATCGACATAATTGATGTTATAAATACCAAAATAAATTAAATTTAGGACTTTTTATGAGTTAAAATAATTTTTTAGGTTAACATGACATGTTAGTATTGATTTAATTAACTTTTTTCGAACTTATAATTCTGTTGTGATTTTCACAAAAATCAATTACTACATAGTGTCAAAATTGACATAAAATAGTTTTTAAAACAAATATTATATTATTAATTTTTTTTTATTCCTAAAAATATAAGGTTCGCCCAAATGATATAGATAAGGTTATATATATTAATAATAAACAATTTGGGGTTCGTTTGGCTTCTTATAGTAAGTTTATTAACCTTATAGTATAAGAACACAAGAAGACACGGTAAAAGTAAAATTATTTAACTTAATGTTAAATCTAAATGATAAGGTTAAAATAGGAACCTAAACTTCACTAAATTCTATTGGATGAGAGGATTTAGACCCATCCCCACCTTAGCATCGAAATAAATCAATTTAGAGCTATTTAAAAACGAACTTGACTTTATAATAAAAGAATATTTTTAGTTATTCCAAAGGTGCCCCTCTCCTCCCTTATAAAAGGGCACCTCCTCCCTCTCTTCCTCACACAACTTTGAGCATTCAAGCTCGGCCAACCCCTGTAAAATTCTCCTCTACACTTCCCTAGAAACATCATAGAGGTTCTGGTCTTCCTCAAAGACCAATTTTGGTACCCTAAGTGGAGGTCTCAAAGAGGCGCTTCAAAGAAGAGGTAATTTCTGTTACCAATTCTTTCACCTTTATTTCTTCTTCCACTTTGTCTTCTAAGGTTGTTTCATTATAAAGTAATAAAATAAGTATCACTCATATACTTATATGTTATTAGAAATATGAAACAACTCTAATTAACCTTCTATCCATCCTACGGAAAAAGGAAATCACCACGCGTGCATACGTACGGAATACCGTCTCCACGCCGTGGTGTAATCTGCTTTACCACCAACACCTTACGTGGATGGGTATTATGGTGTAAAAAATAACTATACATAGTTATTATAACATAATAATGATTATTATATATTGTATAATCCACTCCAATTCAATTTAATAATTATGGAAATGATATCATCGCTCGTGCGTACGTACGGACTACCGTCTCCACGACGCGATGAGATTCATTCTCCATGTTAACCATTTAAGAATGATTATAATGTATATATAATCAATAATAATGAAATATATGACATTATAAAGCTACTGTATTTATGTGTATATATATGTATGTCATCTACTTAATTCCATTCAACTCAATAAGGAAACGAAAATAGCATTCATGCGTGCGAACGGTCTACCGTCTCCATGAACGGTGTATTTATTTCCATTTACTGATTTATTATATATATGTATATTCTGAATATATATATATATAAATCATGTTTTATATTCTGGAATTATGTAATCATGATCTAAGTAATCATATGAATAATTACAAGTCAAAACACGGATGACAAATGAAACAATTTTACCCAAAACGCTCTTTAACATGGAATTTACAAAAGAACGGGTAATGTAAAGTCATAAGTGAACCATATATGATATCATAACAATGAATATTATTCTGGAATAAGTAAGTAACATTATTTAAATCATTATACAGGAGGTTCGGACACTTACAAAGAAAGTCGGACCTAAGGTAAGGGAAATATCACAATCTCATTTTTATCCGAGATTGTTTATACTTTGGTATTTACTGGGGTGTATTTTATCATCCACATCCATGTTTCCCCAATATGTAATGTTATTTCAATCCGCCTACAATTTTTTAAATCCAATTTTACCCTTCGGTGAGTTTTTAGTAAAAGATATGAAAGGAATCTTTTGTCGTTTTTCGTACGAGGTACTTTTTGACTTTTTCGACAAAAGTACGAAGAATGTTTTTTTAACATATACAGAACGAACAGATTTTTACGGTTTTATAAAGACTTATTTTCATGAATCTTCCTCCAAAAGATTTCATGACTATTTTCAATAAAATATCTTTCTTTTAAAATTGCATGACATTTTGTGAAATAAATTGATTTTGAAGAAGAAAGGATATTTTCCTCAAGAATTCATTTCAAGTGTTTTATCAAAATAATTTTCCATCTAAGATAACATAGGGTTCTATTTCTATCCCTATTATTACATTGATTTGGTTATGTTGTGATGGAATTATTTTTATGAATTCCTTTATCTTATATGAATTGTTTTATGATGTCATGATGTTTACGAATCCCATTTTTTCTACATGGGTTATGAAATGATGTATGATTTATGATTTTGTCGCACATATAAGAATGGATTAATTATTAGATGGGTGAACCTATATCTCCCTCCAATTCATTGGGTAAAAAGATTTTATATCTCATGAGATAGACATGGCTGGAATGGTAGGTTATACCGGTTCAGTGAAACAGGACTGAAACGAGGGTGACTCGGTTCAGAAAGGGACTTTGTCCACTAAGATAGTCTTGGCAATGAGTCTTGACTAATATGAAATGATTCTATATGATTATGTGTGTATGCCAAAAAAATTTATGTTTTATGTTATGATTATTGTGATTACATTTCACTGCCATGATTTATACCATGATTATGAAATTATGATCTCTTTTGCAGGTTAAGATTTCCAAAAGTTATGTGCTTGTGTATACGATGTGATTGATATTTCTTTTTTTACCCTTACTGAGCATTTGAGCTCACCCTTTTATGTTTACTTTTCCCCAGGATATAAAGAAAGGTTTTAGGTATAAAAAAAAGAGGATGATCTTTATGGGAGATGTTGAAGATCTTTCACTAGGATTAGAAGATTATATTCCCAGTTTCCAAAGACACTAAACTGTTACGATACTTGTGTGTGTGTTTTTGTTATGTACTAAGTATTCCGAAAATGTAATGTAATGTCAATGTACGTCAAGCTTCGGGTCTCTACAGTAGGTATCAGAGGAAAGGTTTAGTCAACCTTTGGAAACTAGGATGCAAAAACGTTAGTGAGATCCCTAGAGATATTTCTAAGGTATGTCTAGGGATGTCCCTAAGGTTAAGTTGACGTATAGGTTATAGTACTAGAATTACGCTAACGATCATAGAATTAAACCTAAGATGTTAGATATTGAAGGTAGTCCTCCTTTATTATTATTTTTTCCCGAGAATAATTTTTGCCTCTCACACTATTCTTTTTGGGTTTTAGACGATGGCTGGAACCCGAAGGAACCGTGTTGATCAATGCAATGGACAATGCAATGATTTCCCACCTGAACAAACAAATGTTATGGGAGATGGAGGGTAAAATCTTATTGCTATACTTACACAAGCTATGAATCATTCTGGACTTCCAAATGAGTAGAGAAGGGAACAATATTCTATTGAGTCCTTCATGAGGCAACGTCCACCTTCTTTCAGTGGGTCTTCCGATCCACTTGTTGCTGAACAATGGATCAGTACCACTGAAAAGATATTTTCAGTTCTTCAATGTTCTGAGTATGATAAAGTCATCTTAGCAGTATATCATTTGGAATGTGAAGCTGATCAATGGTGGAATCTTATCAAGAATACGAGGCCAAGAGATGAAATTGAGTCCATGGAATGGGACGAGTTCAAGAACTTGTTTTTCAGTAAGTACTTCCCTCGTATTTTTCAAACAAAGATGGAAAAGGAGTTTCTTGAGCTGAAGCAGAAGGATGATGAATCTGTTGGTATATACGAAGCGAATTTTACAAGACTTGCAAGGTATGCATCTGGCATTATCATCCAACCTGAAAGTAATGTTGATCGATTTTTCAGTGGCTTAAAACCATGTCTTCGAAGGGAATTAGCTATAAGAGACTTCAGTAGCTATGAAGAAATTGTGCATTGTGCAATCAAGGTAGAAATGGAAGTTGGTGTTACATATCCATCTCATGGTTTTGACAAGAAATGAAAGATGGAGTTCAAGGAGAAATCTCAGAATAATGGTGAAAAAAAGATGAATGTTTCCTTATGCACAAAGTGTGGAAACAAGTAGGGTGGAGATTGTGTTAAAGGGACTAGAAAATGTTTTATGTGTGGAAAAGAAGGTCATCGAGCAGCTGAGTGTCGAAGTAATGGAAAAATGGTTTCTATTGATGTGAACAAAGAAAACACTGCAGAGAACGCACCACCAAAACATCAATGATTCAAGTGCAAGGAAATGGGACATTATGCTAATAAAATACCTAATCCAAGGGTTAGTGATGACCGACATGAGCAACTGCTTAAGTCAAAGGACAAAGGGAAGTCGCATGCGATCACTATTGGCGATGTTGAATATGACAACAATGTGGTGGAATGATTAAGTGTTTATGTAATGGGATTCCAAAATAATGTTGTATCATGGAGTATTGGAATATTTATGTATTGGTCTAATGTTGTATTCAAAGTGATTGAGGTATTTTTGGAAATAATATGATATGCACATAATGAAGGGAAAACCAGAAAATGAAATGTTTAACAGTATTCATGAGCTCATGATTGATATAAGGACTAAGTGATGTCATGGTTTGAGTATATAGAATTTTGAGGATTTTGGTATGTGGAAAGTGTTAACTTTTAACTGCATTCATGTTTTCACTAAGGTTCAATGGGTATTCATTCTTCAAGAGAATACATGATTAAAGTATTCACATGTTTGTAATTTGACCAGCAAGATATATCTTATGATATATGGCGGATAAATGATGGCATTCACGTGATTGTTCTGTGACATTTCAAGTAACCATTTTATTTATACTATGAGCTTGGGCCGAAGTATTTTAGATAAGATTAGAATGTTTTATGTTGGACATAAGTTAGGATAAAACGTTTTTCGATATTATTGATGGGATGTTATAGTAATATAGCTTTATAAAAAGGACATCCTACAGGATGGGCGACAGCCCATCGCGTCGGACAAGGCTGTGGGAATCGAACCCACAACCGAAGTTTGACTGGCCTTTATCGCCTACCACTGGCCTACAGGAAGTCCCTGTTTAGTATAAACTAGTTTTATTATATTAAGCAGTATGATATATGAAATATAAGTCCATTTTAGGAACCATATATTATTAATCTCACTATAGAATTACTTATGTATATTTAATAACTTTTGCTAACCTTTTGTTTGAGACAGATGGAATGACCCGTCATTCTATCACATGATCTGCTAACACTTCACGAATAATAAATTAAACTTCATTTATTTAAGAGATGAAGTGGAAATTGTTCAAGGCACGAACAACAATGAGATTGTACCAAAATAAAGTAAGTATTTATTCTAATTCAAATTCTTCAACTTTAGGGAAACGATCTTGAAAACCAAAAATGTTGTCCTAGTACTCTTATATCTGACTAATCGGATGACACCTTAGATCGTCACAAATTTATGGATTGGTGACTGTTGTCTTTTCCATAGCCATGTTCTCTGCAACTCTCCATCAGAACATGATGGTTAGATTTTTCTTCCATATCCATAATTTTACCAATGTGGAAACCCAGTGATTAGTTTATTTGGGTAACCATTACGTTTCATACTTTCGTTTTTAAATATTGGTTTTGGTATTCCTTTTTACAATGTGGGTTTCTATTAAGGAAACTTTTGAATAGTAAACCATTTATAACCCCGAAGAATTTCGAGGGCGAAATTCATTTTAAGGGGTGTAGAATGTAACACCCCGAGATTTTATGAAAAATATTTTTTTTAAATTTCACTAATGTCTTGTGTTGTACGCTACAACAAAAGGAGCTTGCACAACACGCATCCATGATTTTCCTTGCATTACGCGCAATCGCGACCTTCCTCGATAGCGTGTGTAGTACGCAATAACGAGTTTCACTAAACAACAATATGCTATTAAAATATTATTAAAACTAGCCGTTATGAATAGTAATAACCACCTTTTGAAATTTTGAAATTTTATTTTTCAAAATGGAATTCATTTTTGGATTTTTAATATCGAAATTTTCCTAGGGTGAAATTTTGGTGATTTTCGGATAACTTTCATATTTTGATGAATAGTGAAAATTATTAAATTTTAATTTAAAAAAAATTTTTCAATAGAAATAATTAATAGTGATAAAATATTAATTTGAGTGGTTTTAAAGTATATTTAGAATATATTTTTACAATTTAATACAATGTTGGTCATTGGATGTAATTTCACATTTAAACCAGACATAAACAAATGTCAATCTTTTGATAGTTATTATCTCTTAAGAACACGCTATTTGTTTTAACGACGGGAATTTATTTTTAAATTAGTTAATGCAACTGATATGTTTTGAATTTGGTTAAATAGAAATCATTTTTGAGTTCATAATATCAAATATAGCTTTGGCCTAATTTTTTTATTTTTCTGAAAACTTTCAATTTTTGATGAATAGTGAAACCACAAAGTGGTAGTTAAAAATACTGAATTTTTCATAAAACATAATTTTACCGCTTCTGTGAGTGGAATTTCAAAAATCTGAGAGACATGGTTGATGTCAGTAACTAAAATGTGGTTCAATGAGATGAAAATAATTTTTGGTGAATAATAACTTTTTACTTTTATTTACCACGGTTAAAAGTAAATAGGGAAATTAAGGGTAGAAATGATATTATTATTACCCTAACACATGTCCTAATTCTATTGGACAAGTTTAATTAGACCAAAAACAAACTTAGGAATAAAATATGACCATTTAGGCCAACTTGGATTAGATTAGGACATTTATTATTAATTTATTTAAAGAATGGTTAAAAGACTTAAAATCAATGTTTATTTACTAAAAAAATTTTAATATAGGGTTATACATAAGATAAATTCGATTGTAAATATTCATTAGAAATATAAAACGATTTAAAACATAATGGTATTTTATTTTTATTTTTTAGACATCAAATAATTTAATTTATTTATGACACAAAGATGATGCAGTAATTATCTTATTAATGAAATATTGACATAATTGATGTTATAAATACCAAAATAAATGTAATTTAAGACTTTTTATGAATTAAACTAATTTTATAGGTTAATATGACATGTTAGTATTGATTTAATTAACTTTTTTAGAACTTATCATTCCGTTATGATTTTCACAAAAATCAATTACTAAATAGTGTCAAAATTGACATAAAATAGTTTTTAAAACAAATATTATATTATTAATTGTTATTTTATTCCTAAAAATATAAGGTTAGGCCAAATTACTTATATGAGGTTATATATATTAATAATAAACAATTTGGGGTTCGTTTGGCTTCTTATAGTAAGTTTATTAACTTTATAGTATAAGAACACAAGAAGACACGGTAAAAGTAAAATTATTTAACTTAATGTTAAATCTAAATGATAAGGTTAAAATAGGAACCTAAACTTGTCTAAATTCTATTGGATGAGATGATTTCGACCCATACCCACCTTAGCATCTAAATAAATCAATTTGGAGCTATTTAAAACCGAACATGACTTTATAATAAAATAATATTTTTATTTATTCCAAAGGTGCCCCTCTCCTCCCTTATAAAAGGGCACCTCCTCCCTCTCTTCCTCACAAAACATTGAGCCTTCAAGCTCGGCAAAACCCTGTCAAATTATTCTCTCCACTTCCCTAGAAACATCCTATAGGTTCTGGTATTCCTCAAAGACTAATTTTGGTACCCTAAGAGGAGGTCTCAAAGAGGCGCTTCAAAGAAGATGTAATTTCTGTTACCAATTCTTTCACCTTTATTTCTTCTTCCACTTCTTCTTCTAAGGTTGTTTCATTATGAAGTAATAACATCAGTATCACTCATATAATTATATGTTATTATAAATATGAAACAACTCTAATTAACCTTCTATCCATCCTACGGAAAAAAGAAATCACCGCGTGTGCATACGTACGGAATACCGTCTCCACGCCGTGGTGTAATCTGCTTTACCACCAACACCTTACGTGGATGGGTATTATGGTGTAAAAAATAACTATACATAGTTATTATGACATAATAATTATTATGATATATTATATCATCCACTCCAATTCAATTCAATAATTATGGAAATGATATCATCGCTCGTGCGTACGTACGGACTACCGTCTCCACGACGCGATGAGATTCATTCTCCATGTTAACCATTTAAGAATGATTATAAAGTATATATAAGAAATAATAATGAAATATATGACATTATAAAGCTACTGGATTTATGTTTATATATATGTATGTCATCTACTTAATTCCATTCAACTCAATAAGGAAACGAAAACAACGTTCATGTGTACGAACGGTCTATCGTTTCCATGAACGGTGTATTTCTTTCCATTTACTGACTTATTATATATATGTATATTCTGAATATATATATATAAATCATGTTATATATTCTGGAATTATGTAATCATGATCTAAGTAATCATATGAATAATTACAAGTCAAAACACGGACGACAAATGAAACAATTTTACCCAAAACGCTCTTTAACATGGAATTTACAAAAGAACGGATAATATAAAGTCATAAGTGAACCATATATGATATCATAACAATGAATATGATTCTGTAATAATTAAATAACATTATTTAAATCATTATACAGGAGTTTCGGACACTTACAAAGCAAGTCGTACCTAAGGTAAGGGAAATACCACAATCTCATTTTTATCCGAGATTGTTTATACTTTGGTATTTACTGGGGTGTATTTTATCATCCACATCCATGTTTCCTCAATATGTAATGTTATTTCAATCCACCTACAATTTTTTAAATCCAATTTTACCCTTCGGTGAGTTTTTAGTAAAAGATATGAAAGGAATCTTTTGTTGTTTTTCGTACGAGGTACTTTTTGACTTTTTCGACAAAAGTACGAAGAATGTTTTTTTAACATATACGGCACGAACGGATTTTTATGGTTTTATAAAGCCTTATTTTCATGAATCTTCCTCCAAAAGATTTCATGAATATTTTCAATAAAATATCTTTCTTTTAAAATGACATGACATTTTGTGAGAAGAAATTGATTTTGAAGAAGAAAGGATATTTTCCTCAAGAATTCATTTCAAGTGTTTTATCAAAATTATTTTCAATCTTAGATAACATAGGGTTCTGTTTCTATCCCTTTTATTACATTGATTTGGTTATGTTGTGATGGAATTATTTTTATGAATTCCTTTATCTTATATGAATTGTTTTATGATGTCATGATGTTTACGAATCCCATTTTTACTACATGCGTTATGAAATGATGTATGATTTATGATTTTGTCACACATATAAGAATGGATTCATTATGAGATGGGTATGACCTATATCTCCCTCCAATGCATTGGGTAATGATATTATATCTCATGAGATAGACATGGCTTGAATGGTAGGTTATACCGGTTCAGTGAAACAGGACTGAAACGAGGGTGACTCGGTTCAGAAAGGGACTTTGTCCACTAAGATAGTCTTGGCAATGAGTCTTGACTAATAAGAAATGATTCTATATGATTATGTGTGTATGCCACAAATTTTTATGTTTTATGTTAGGATTATTGTGATTACATTTCACTTCCATGATTTATCCCATGATTATGAAATTATGATCTCTTTTGCAGGTTAAGATTTCCAAAAGTTATGTGCTTGTGTGTACGATGTGATTGATATTTCTTTTGTTTACCCTTACTGAGCATTTGATCTCACCCTTTTATGTTTACTTTTCCCAAGTATATAAAGAAAGGTTTTAGGTATAAAAAAAAGAGGAAGATCTTTATGGGAGATGTTGAAGATCTTTCACCAGGATTAGAAGATTATATTCCGAGTTTCCAAAGACACTAAACTATTATGATCCTTGTGTGTGTGTTTTTGTTAGGTACTAAGTATTCCGAAAATGTAATGTAATGTCAATTTACGTCAAGCTTCGGGTCTCTACAGAACATTACATATGTATTTAATTATACCCTTTTTACAATGAACATTTTATTTAATTTCAATAAGGGGGAGATAATGTGATGTGAATGTTTGAAATAAATATGGGAGATAGAATATAATAGCTTCACATATTGATAAATTCATTTTGAATGAACCTTAATGTTATTCACAATAAATACAAAGGGGGGTATTCGAAGACCCCACATTCAAATGTAAGCTTTAATTTTTTCCAATGATTATCATTGGTTATCAATAGTGATAAATTTTATATGAATAGTTCATCGATAGAAATATTATTAAGTTCTTCTAATGTAAATGGAGCTTGGATGAAATCCTCAATTTCTTTTAATTCCTAAAACATCAGTTGAATACTTTGACATTCATGATTTGATACATTGTTTAAAACATAGTATAGGGATGATTGGATGATGAAGAGTTTTTTGGAATTCATATTATAGAAGGATTATTTAATGATGCCGAATTGTGGGTTACGAAATATTTCACGATTTCATGAGAACCACGGAAGACCTTGAAGAACATTAGGATTATGATTTTCATGATGTGGGGGAGGATGATTCTTTTATGATATTAGAGTTACCACAATTCATTAATTGTAAAAAAAATTAATCATGATCTATAAAAGGTTGAATGTGCATCCATTCATATTCAGGACAATCATATTTGGCCAAACTAGGAAAAAATATTTTGCTCGACGACATTGTTGTTTAAATAAATTCCTTTGGAAAACTGATGATGATAATGGTGATCGATCAAAGGTAATCTATCATGACATATGGGGTTCATGGTAAAATATTTTTAGTGAATTTTGATTAATGGTTTAAACATATTTAATGATTTATCAATGTGTTGAAAAGGATAAGGACCATGAATTAGTGTGGTTGGAATTTACAATTCATATTATAATGGTGGTCGAGTTTCCCAGTGTTTGCAAAAAAAATCTGGAAAAAAATTGGCAGTGAATTATTTTTCATATTTTCTATGTTATGTGGACCAGAAAGGTATTTTTCAGACATCAAAAAGAGTTTTCAGAACACAATGGGAATTCAAGGACAACAAATGATGTATTTAGAACTAATAGGGATGTTGTGTTTTGTATAAGAGGGTGGTAAATTTGATTGCAGAAATGGATAAATGAGACTAGTGAACCATAGAGGAAAAATAGTATGAGGGATGCCTTCAGTTAATATATAAATCTTAATTCATTGTAGTTTCATTGCTTGTAGTTTAGAGGCGGTGGTTTAGGTTACTGCAAAGGGATTTCATTTGTGGATGATATCAGAAGTCTCATATGAGAAATGTGTTATGTAGAATTCATCATATATAGCATTAAAGGTTGTACCACATTGAAGATATCTGTAAAACATATTAATGGGTATTTTGGGTCTTTTTTCTTATATAATGAACACTAGTAACATGGTTAATATGGTTGATTTTCAATAAAGAATATCATAGTTGATGGAAGAATTCAAATAAATCTAAAAGCATTCATGTGGGAGAATTCCATTTAGGGGGAGTGTTTGTGAAGGAGGATTCCATGAATAAGGAATCCGTTCATGGGGATTATTTCATTGAATGAGAAAATTCCACGAAGACAGTTTATGGGAGGGGTTTGCGGGGTTTGATAGAATTTAAAGATAAATGGGTTGGGAAAATGAGTTTTTTTAGGGAACATCCATTCACAAAGAAAAGGCAGTACATAGAAGGAAAGGTTATCCATGAAGGACTAGTATTTTTTTGGAAGGAAACATTTTCCATGAAGGAATTATTTCATTCAATGAAAAGATCATCCTCGAAGTACATCCAGCATGAAGTGAAATACAATTCATAGAGGAAGAATGTTTGTTTTCTCTAGAACTGTCTACAGTTCGAAAAGGATAAATTGGGCATACATGAAATAGGTGTTATACCCTCATAGTTATTCATGAATAAGATGATCAATAGACATTCAAAATGTGTTAAACTCTCATTAAAATAGTGGTTCATGAAGAAGGATTTGGTGAACCATCGATTGGGTAAAATACCCTCACTGTGTTTCAAAAAGATAAATCCTGAGTACACCATGTCGTTTTAAAATGGACATAGATGAGAAATAGAATATAGTTTCTTTAGTGAATAAGAACCAATTGTACAGCTACGATCATATATATACCAAATAAAAAGAGTGTAAATTAATAGTGTCATGTATTCTTATTGAGTATCAAAGAAATTGAATAAGAAATTTTTTCACTATTCCATATTATTTTGTATCATAGAAGAAGATGATAGTGACCAATCTATATTAACTTATTTAGGCCAAGTCAATATGCATGACACTATAATGAGGTGATAATCAGTGATTTAACCATTGAAATGGAATTTTGTGATTCCAGAAAGATGAAAATATGATATATCAGGGCAGTTTGTTTTGCATAGATAAGGAATTTGAGAAAAACAGATGATGAATTTGTGAACAAATTGATATCGATTGATTAAAATTTGGGTAAGGGAAAATTTTGGGTTTTCAAAGCCACAACACATTCATATAATTTTTATAGATAGAATAATATGATTGTGTAGATTTTACTTTTTTGTTGGGAAGAGTTTGGAAGAGTGACTTTCATATTCCTAAGAAACTAACAAGTGAATAGTAGAAGATCAATGCAGTACAATGGAATCTAATAGGATGAAAAGGGTGAAATATTTTATCGTTGTTACGAACCCATATTTATAAAGAGTGGAATATCTGGTGAGGTAGTATAATGATCCATACCAGTTCGATAGAACATTCACTATTAGATTTTTTATATAGTGTTTCCTGAGTGTAAGGGAATATTATACTCGTTGGATTCCAAAAAAATAGAATATTTTCTAGTGGATTGTCCATTTCAAGTGAAAGGGTATTTCATACATTTGGTAACCACAATTAATGGATTATTTTAAATTGGTTGTATAGTCTAGATTATTTCGAGACCATGCCAATGACTAGATACTCATACAAAGTTGTGAACAATTTAAAAATATCTTGTACATGTCTTTACTAATTTAATATTCTCTCATGTGACAGGTAAAAGAGATTAAGATTATTAATATCTTTATAGGTCGAAGAGGTGTATGGATAAAATGTTGAATTTTATTAAAAATTCCCAAACAATGATTCAACACCTACTCAATGTTATAAATATCCCAAAATGGTCCTTATAGTTTTGTTGGATACTAATTATATCAAGTTTTTTGTTTCTTTTCTGCTAGTATTACAATTTAAAATATGGTAGAATGGATATTAGAATGTAGTCGGAACTAGGTTTATAACTGGTGTATGGGTGCATGATGCCCTTTGCCTGAGGGGAAGACTATGTTTTCTAGGCTGGTAATTGACAATTTGTTTTCTCAATAATGGTTTATATGAATTCCAACTCATGTTGTATTATAGAATTTTATTGTTATTTTATTTGAGATGTGGCCCTGTCCATGTATGCTAAATAAGAACATGGACCCATGGCTTAATAAGGCATGTGGTACATGCTTGTTTTTACTTTTTTCTATTCACACGATGGGATGATTTAGTTATTTATAATCATTCTCCTGTGAACATTTCATATGCAGTAGGAAATGAATCATTGAATATGTTGTAATATATATATATATATATATTTCTTGTGATGTATGAATTGGTTATAGATACTATATAAGCAAGGATGTACTAAGGAATGGGGGGATGTTGATCACTAGGTTGTGCAGCATGGTCATCTAATTAAGGCGACATTATTCATCGGGACTATAATGCCCTCAGACCATGCATCCAGGTTCAGTTCTTAAAAATGTTGGGCATATTTTTTTAATTTTTAATAGATAAATAAAAATACACATAGCATTTTACAATTCCTGGAATATTTACCAATCTTGGTTTTGGTGAATTAGATTCAAATATTACATTATGACAAAGCTGTACCAAATGAAATTAAACAAAAAATATAATCTTTTATTTGTTACGTCTACATATATAATCACATCACTGATAAATCTACTGAACTAGTAAAAATTTATTTCAAAAATGCTTTGAGAATTTAAATTTCCCACTACAGGTTTTTAAAAAAAACATTCTCTGAAAAAATTCATTAAAAAAACATATATAGATAAAAATATATATTAATGTCCTATGTATACTGATTAAATAATTTATTAAACCATCATTTCTTAAAATAATTATATTTGAATGATTATTGTGATTACTACATCGAAACTAACAATTTTATATTGGGTCCCTCAATATATGAGGAAAATTATCATAAAAACCGCAACATGATTCCACTATTCATAACTCATATAGAACAATGTTCCCTTTAGAATTATTGGTTCACTCCCCATAATGCCAAATAGCATACTAGTTACATTTTTTTAAAATACTTTCGATGGAACTTCCTTTCTCAATCCTAACCCAAAAACTTTCAAATATACATAAATAATATTATTTTCATTCAAAATAAAATAACCTTTCTCCTATCATGTCGTTAAAATTTTCTCAAGATTTTATAAAAACAATTTTTAGGAGAACACAAAGCCTAAAATATCAACTATTATTTATAAATCCTAAATACAATGTCTAAGAAATCAAATTTCATTCTTTATCTAAAATGAATGGGATTTCATTTATGATTTATAAGATCACCATGTATAATTATAAATGACAAGCCATGGGTTGAAAATACAAATTCACACAAGAAATGATAGCTCATTTATTTCACACCACGACTTTTTACATTTATGTTTATTTTATAATTTCTTGGTTCTGGGTCCTGGAGACAAGGTTTGGGCTAGGTCTCGGTTTAATTTTTTTCGTTTAACGTTTTTACTGGATTTAGGGTCGTGCGTAGTCACCACACGATGGGAGGTAGTCGTGTGATCGCCCCAGGAGCTTGTGTGAATGACCAAGTGGTCTGAGTTGAGGCACGCAACATGTGGGTGGTTTATTGAGTCTTGCGTTGAGCGTGCAGTGGTCCGGTTTTTATAATATGTTAAATGAACGGATTAAAAAAATGTTTGAAAATAATAATAATAATTCCGCGCTTTTATATTTATTATTGTTAATATTATTATTACGAGTACTAATATTATTAATAATATTATTATTCTTCTTCTTCTTCTTATTATAACTTTTATTCGTTTTATGTTTATTATTATTATTATTATTATCATTATTTATTATTTTATTATTATTAATTTTTGTTATTATTACACTTATTATGGTTATTTTATTATTTTTATTTATGATATTAGTATTATTGTTATTATTATTATTATTATTATTATTTTTTTAATGTGATAATAGAATGAAGTAAAAAAAGAAAAACCTAACACTAATCCTGCAGGAGAACCCCCCCTTAACCTCTCTTCTGCTTGCGTGAGGCCAGCCACCATTCCCGGCTTCTCCCCCTCACCGCATCTCGCACCTCCCCGCTCTAGCCACGGTCATGACCTCACCCTGCCGCCTCGCCCCCTCTGCACCACCCTGCCGCCACGCCCTCCTCCGACCTCATCGGCCTCTCCCTCCCCTTTCCCTCTCATGCGCGCAGCGCCGCACCACCGGCCTCTTCCCCAGCCTCCTGTCTGGCGGAAACCCCCCCCCCCCTTCCGGCGACCGGACCTCTCCTTCCGACAGGACCTCGCTCTGGCCAGCCCACATCCGACCAGCACCACTGGCGAGCCTCGTCGCCGGCCAGCGGCTTCCGTCGCCCCTATCGACCCTACCGGCAATCCCACCACTGGACAGCAGCCTCCAACCCACTCCTGCAGGCCCCCTGGCCTTTTCGGCTTTTCCCCATCACTCTGGCACACCCCCCGTCCCCGGCACGACCCGCCTCGACTGTCCGGCGCTGTTCCGACGTCCTCTGCCCTGTTCCGGTGACCCCGTCGGCGTTCCCCATCCCTGCCGGCACCCCTGATTCACTATGGCACCACATGCCGGCATTCCGCGGTCTTTTCCAGTTCTCCGGTCGGCTCTGCCACACCTTCGGCAAGACGCGTACCGGCTTTCCGCGGTCCAGCTAGACGCCACTGTCTTGCGCCAGGCAGCAGTGCACCCGATAATCAGCGCGCGACCTCCGGCGGTCTCCCTTCCAGTTCGCACCGCCCCTTTTACTGGCGCGCGACCCTGGTGGTCGAGCACGTCTGCGCCGAGGTAGTCTTCTGTGGCTGACTGCTGGTTGAGTTTATTTTTATATTTTTGGTTTACTGTTTTGCTGTTTTGGTGTTTGTTGCAGCGTGTCAACGGGATAATTCCGCAACGCTACAGTCTTCGGCTTGCGTGTGCATACGTTCTTGCGCGAACCGTGTTCCTTCGTCACGTTCGACTGACGACTTCGAGGTAGGTTTTCTCCCACTGTACATTCCTTTAACATTATAATTTATTTATTCCTTGTCTTTTTATTGAATTTCAGTAAATTTAAAGTAGTATTAAATAGTTATTCTTAGTGCGGTGACCTTCTGAAAATGAAATATGTTTAATTCTTGAATTGCACTGGAAGCATTTTTCTTGGACTTAATTGTGTGGTTTTCTAGTGATATTGCTAAATGTGTTCTTTTTGAAATGTGCATGCCATGTTGAGGTGTGATTGGAAATGGTTTAGGTGTGTGTAAAATGGAAGGTGTATTGTTTATGGAAAGTTGTGTTATCATAAAACATTGAATAGAAAAAATGCTCATTTGGCCTGTAAACTTGTTTTTGGAAACATCATGTTTGGATCATTTGTTTTTAAAAAATGTTTTCCTTCGATGCATGAATAAAAATTTTGGATTTAATTTGAGAAACAGCGTTTTTTCAACAAATGATTAAAGGCCCCTTTGGATCTTGATAAAAGTTTCATGCATTAGGATATTTCAAAAATTGTTTTACTTGTGACACCAATGTGTTTCAGTTCTAAAATACTGATTTGAGTTTCTTGATTGAGGTTCTAATTGTGTACTGGTTTTCAACATGATGGTGTGTGTTGTGTCTATTTGAAATTCATTGGTATTACATGGTTTCGGAGGCCCGGTTGGCACTTTTTTGAATGTGAAGTTATTATATATATATATATATACATACTTATGGGTAATCTCTACAGGGGGAATTCCCTTTGAGGTTTGTCATGTAGCGGTGTCCGTGTAAGGGGTTGGAAAGTGTGGTGAGGTGAGTCACTCATGCGAGGGCCTCCCACTTGCACAGTATTATTAAAACCATCATGGGTTCCTGATAATCTTTTAGAGAATCGAGTGACTATTGCTGGCTAACCCTGATTAGACAGGTTGGTCCCCCCTTGGTAGGTAGGCCTTGTGGGGCCTTCCACTGGTTGGCTGTTAGGGCGGCCAGTTGGTTATTGACTACAGAGTACCATGCCGGTAGGTAGTCTAAACCCGAGTACGTCCAGGGGTTTTCTAGGGATGTTTAGGATCACCCATGGTTGCTTGTTTATCCTTTCTTGTTTACTCTTAGTTGTCCTTTACTTCGTATACTATTCTACTTTGTGAAAATGGTTTCCAAATGAAAATGAATTGTTCTCTTTATGAATGAATTGAAGGTGTAACACATTTCTTTCCCTTTAGAATGAGTTTGGCACTAATGAAAAGAAGTCAAACTTTCGGAATCAAATAAGGGAAATGATTAGTGTTTTGATTCCAAGTAAAATATTCAGGAAATCATAATTTTATACATTGTAGTTCAAACTTGGAATTTGTGAATTCTTTATTTATTGGCAGTGCTTTGGGATTAGTTGTTGGGCTCACCTACTGAGTACTTTTTTTACTCACGCCTATCTTTTACCTTTTCAGTTACAGGTTCCTTTTTGTAGAGGTTTTCCTGGTTTAGTCACTCAGTGTTGGAGCGAGGTTGGTTTTCAGTTGGGTGATGACCTGTGGGGTCATGTGGAGGTACGTTGGTTGTGTAGTTTTTGTTTCTATTTTTTTGTTTGTATGTTTTGTTTAGTTTATATTATTTTACTAATTATGGTTTTCTTTGGGGACAAATCATTCCCACCTGTTTACTTTTTATGCCCGGCACTAGTTTCCTTCCTGGGGGGATTGGGAACGCCCCTCGAGACTTGCCACGGACCGGCTCGGGTGACCGGTTCAGGGTTGACCCAAGATGGTTCGTGACAACATGGTGTCAGAGTAGTCCCTTGTTATTTTGGTTGTCAGGTAGGTGGAGATTAGGACTGTCGGGACTCGAGAGGTAGGTACGAGAAGGACGTCATGAACCCTCTCCCATTCCACACCTCTAGTCGCCAGGGGTAGTCCGAGAATTATGTCTTTGTCTTTTTCTGGTTCGTTTGGGATCGAGGGATGACAACAGAGAAAAGTCGATGTTATATCATGATTTCACATGGAGTAGTGACCCATGTGGAGTCCGGGTACATGGTTTTAATTGATCCTAGTGGTCGATGCTTACTTTGGACATGGACCACTTCCATGTCGCTAGGTTAGGCGTGACTATTAATCCCTCACTCCGGTGTTTGATGCAATTTGAGTTTTTTTTTTCGTTCTGGTTGGTGTAAGTGCATTGTTGGAAATGAAAAGGGTTTTTGAAAATGGGATTGATTTCGTTTAAATGACTTTAAATGTATGAAATGGGTTTTAAAAAAACTGGAAGCTTTTGATTTGGAAATCTGTTGTTTTCTTGGAATTGGTTGAGAATGGTTTGGGGTGAAACCTCAGGTTCTCTTTATGAACGTTTTCACATGTGTGAGAATGCATGGAAAGTGCGTTTTAGTGCACGTGTGAATGGAATATGGATAAAGACATGTGAAATGGGTCATGGGATTACCTGGGTGGGTATATGAAATTAAAGGCTTGACCCTGTATTCTAAATTGGATTTTAAAGAGGAAAATGGTTTTGGAAAGCTATTTTGGTTTGATAAGTGGATTTGGTATTTGGAAAGCGGTCTTGAAAGAAAGTGGTTTTGAAAAAAAGGGGTGGTTTTGGAATATAAAATGAAACGGGAATTTTTAAAAGGGAATTTTGGGTTGTGTTTGTGGTTTGTTTTTTTTTTGAGCTGGTTGTTTTGGATGAAGCCGATTTCATTGATGTTGCTTCAATTGATATATGTTTCGGCTTGGGGTTTTCTATTTTATTCAGAAATGCTGCCCAGAAAGGTCCACAGAGTTTTGATGAGTCATGCCCAGTTTTTGGTCCTTCTCAGACGTAATCATCCCTTCTTTTTGATTTGATTCTGATAGAGACAGTATAGTGACTTGAAGAGGTCTAGTGCATCTTCAGGGTATTGGGAACTCCCAATGCTGTTTGAGTGCGTGTTGTTTTGAGTTTGTTCGAGGGTTCAGCCTTGGATGAGTGAGAGTTGTTCTCCCTTCTATCACTGCAAGCTGGGATGACGTGGGTTTTCATTAAAGTCATCTTCACCCGAAGGTTTATACTTGAAGAGGGGAAGATGAAAAAGATGGAAGCGTTCATGTGTGTTCGACATGACCAACAGATGTGAAAGTGTTTGTTGATAATTTCAGGGATCTTGTGTCTCTTTTTTAGAGATAGCACCACATGATCTGATGAAGACTCCCCCCTTTAACAGGTTTCTTCGTCCAGAGATCAGAGAGAGAGTTCTCCCTTTCGAGACCATCGTTTCGAGATGTTGGTGGGTGAGGAGTTCTTAGCTGAACTGGTCTATGGAGCACAAGTGCGTGTCAATCCATCATATCCAGTTACTCATGAAGGTTCCCCATCTGGATAACTGGATGTGCGAGGGGAACTTATTCCTAAAGAGTCCTCTGTAGTGGTTCTAACTTCTAATTCATTGGATCGTTCAGTGGTGTGCCACCAGTGTGGGCGGTTCGGGCATGTGAAGCTGTCATGTCACATCCCTCTGAAGACATGCCATCGTTTTGAATGTCTCAGTCATCTAGAGAAGTTTTGCAGAATGCGTCTCCTGAAAAAGATGCTATGATCGAGAGATTTCAGTGCCTGACTGTGAGGCAGGAGATGCTTCGGCCATCAGATCCCCAGCCATAGCCTTTGGGTTGAAGCTCGCGCACAGTCAGGATTTTCCAGGGGTGTGAAGCCTTGGTCCGTGTTTTGTGTACTACATTGGCAGTAGAACATTTAATGTCTTATTATTTTCATTTTTCTATTGTTAATGTTTTGAGGTTGAAATATCATCATTTCATCATGGAGTTATTATAGACATATTATGATGTAATCAAACAAGTTTTGTTGGTCTGATCATGGTTTTATGAATTATGCGTTTTTTTAAAATGTGTGTTTGATTCTTGTATATGTTGGTTGTGGTTTGGCGACATTTGTTTGGATATGTAAGTGCCTGCGGAGGATTCAAGGCTTGTGGTTATGCTCGGGTTCACTGCTTGGGTTATGTTCTGCTCAGAGGTGTTGTTCGCTCGTGCTATAGAAGTTATTTGGGTCGGTTGGGAGTTCCCGTGTCGCCCACCCCCCCCCCCTCCCGGGGTGCTATGTTCAGATGTTAAATTTATTCTCTAGTTGAGTTCTTGTGGTGGGGATAACCCTCTCATGTTCTCTCGTTCTCTTGTTTTGTGGTTTTTTTCGGTTTCAGTCGGGCATTGTTTCTTGTTTTGTTTATTGTTCGGCTGGGTGACTTTCTGGGTGCAGAAAGTGTCTATGGTGGGGAGAATTATCACCCCATGACTTTTTACGTTTATTTTTATTTTATAATTTCTTGGCTCTGGGTCCTGGCGACAAAGTTTGGGCTAGGTCTCGGTTTAAAATTTTTGTCTTTTAACATTTTTACTGGATTTCGGGCCGTGCGTAGTCACCACAAGGTGGGTGGTAGCTGCGCAATCGCCCCAGGAGCTTGTGGGAATTCCCAAGTGGTTTGAGTTGAGGCATGCAACTTGTGTGCGGTTTATTAAGTCTTTCCATGAGTGTTTAGTGGTCCGGTTTTTATAATATGTTAAATGAACGGATTAAAAAAATGTTTAAAAATAATAATAATAATTTCACACTTTTATCTTTATTATTACTAATATTATTATTACGAGTATTGATTTTATTATTATTAATGTTATTATTATAAATTTTATTAGTTTTATGTTTATTATTATTATTAATATTATTATAATTATTTATTATTCATTGTTATTAATTTTTGTTATTATTACACTTATTATGGTTATTTTATTATTTTTATTTATGATTTTATTATTATTGTTATTATTATTATTATTATTATTGTGATAATATAATGAAAAATAAGGAAAACCTAACCCTAATCCTGTGGGGGAACCCCCCCTACTCCACTCTTCTGCCAGTGTGAGGCCAGCGGCCATTCCCGGCTTCTCCGCCTCACCGCATCCCGCACCTCCCCGCTCCGGCCACGGTCACGGCCTCGCCCTACCGCCTCGCCCCCTCCGCACTTCCCTACCGCCATGCCCTCCTCCGACCTCGCCGGCCTCTCCCTCCCCTTCCCCTCTCCTCCGCGCAGCGCCGCACCACCGGCCTCTGCCGCAGCCTCCTTTATGGTGGCGATCCCCCTATCCGGTGACTCTTCCGGAAGATTTCCCCCTACCGACAAGCCCCCGCTCCGGCCAGCCAGCCTCAATTCAGCCCCACCGGCGAGCCCCGTCACCGTCCAGCGGCTTCCGGTGCCCCTGCCGACCCTACCGGCGAGCCCACCGCTGGCCTGTGGCCTTCTACTCGCACTAGAAGCCCCCCGGGCCTCTTCTGTATTTTTTCCAGCACTCCGGCGCACCCCCCCCCCGGCCCCCGCACGTCCCACCTTCACTGTCCGACGTTGTTCCGACGTCCCATGCCCTATTCCGGCGACCCCACCGGCGTTCCCCATCCCTTCCGGCACCCTGCTTCGCTCCGGCACCGCCTACCGGCGTTCCCTGGTCTTTTCCGGCACTCTAGCCAGCTCCGCCACACCTTCGGCAGGCTACGTACCAGCTTTCTGTGGTCCGTCCAGCCAACACCGTCTTGCATCGGGCAGTGGCGCACCTGATAATCAGCCCGCAACCACCGGTGGTCTCCCTGCCAGTGCGCGCCGCCCCTTTTACTAGCGCCTGACCTTGGTGGTCGAGCGCGTCTGCACCGAGGTAGTATTTCGTGGCTGATTTCTGGTTGATTTTATTTTTATATCTGCGGTTTTCTATTTTTTTTTGTTTTGGTGTTTTTTACAACGCGTCAGCGGGATAATTCCGCAACGCTGCGTTCTTCGGCTTGCATGTGCGTACGCGCTTGCGCGAAGCGTGTTCCTTCGTTGCGTTCTCCTGATGAATTCGAGGTAGGTTTTCTCCCACTTCACTTTCCTTTAACATTAGAATTTATTTATTCCTTGTCTTTTTATTAAATTTCAGTAAATTTAATGTAGTATTAAATAGTTATTCTTAGTGCGGTGACCTGTTTAAAATGAAATCTGTTTAATTCTTGCATTGAATTGGAAGCATTTTTCATGCACTTAATTGTGTGCTTTTCTAGTGATATGGCTAAATGAGTTCTTTTTGAAATGTGCAAGACATGTTGAGGTGTGATTTGAAATGGTTTTGGTGTGTGTAAAATGGCAGCTGTATTATTTATGGAAAGTGGTGATCTCTTAAAACAGTGAATAGAGAAAATTCTCATTTGGCCTTTAAACTTGTTTTTTGAAACTTCAAGTGTGGATCTTTTTTTGTTGAAAAATGTTTTCCTTCGACGCATGAATAAAAATTTTGGATTTCATTAGAGAAAGGGCGTTCCTTCCAAAAAATGATTAAAGGCCCCTTTGGCTCTTGATAAAAGTGGCATGCATTAGGATATTAGAAAATGGTTTTACTTGTGACACCAATGTGTTTCAGTTCTAAAATGTTGATTTGAGTTTCTTTAATGAGGTTCTAACTGTGTACTAGTTTTCAATGTGATGGCGTGTGTTGTGTCTGCTGGAAATGATTTGGTTTTACATGGTTTCTGAGGCTCGGTTGGCACTTGTTGGAATGTGATGTGATTATATATATATATATACATACTTATTGGGAATCTCTACTGGGGGACTTCTCTATGAGGGTTTTCATCTAGCAGTGTCCGTGTAAGGGGTTGGCATGTGCGGTGAGGTGAGTCATGCGTGCGAGGGCCTCCCACTTACACAGTATTTTTAAAACCACCATGGGTTCCTGAGCGACTTTTAGAGAATCGAGTGACGGTTGCTGGATAAACCTGATTGGTCGGGTTGGTCCCCCCTTGGTAGGTAGGCCTTTGGGGCGTGCCACTGGTCGGCTATTAGGGCGGCCAGTTGGTTATTGAGTTTGGAGAACCAAGCCGGTAGGTAGTCTGAACCCGAGTACGTCCAGGGGTTTTCATGGGATGTTTAGGATCACCCATGGTTTCTTGTTTTTCCTTGCTTGTTTACTCTCAGTTGTCCTTTACTGCTTATACAATTCTACTTTGTGAAAATGGTTTTCAAATGAAAATGATTTGTTCTCTTAGTGAAACTTTGAAGATGTAACACTTTTTTTCCATTTAGATTGAGTTTTTCACTAATGAAAAGAAGTCCCACTTTTGGAAAAAAATAAGGGAAATGATTCGTGTTTTGATTTCAAGTAAAATATTCTAGAAAGAATACTTTTATACATTGTAGTTCAAACATATAATCTAGGAATTCGTTATTTATTGGCAATGCTTTGGGATTACTTGTTGGGCTCACATACTAATTACTTTTTTTACTCACGGCTATCTTTTACCTTTTCAATTACAGGTTCCTTTATGTACAAGTTTTCCTGGTTTAGTCACTCAGTGTTGGAGCGAGGTTGGTTTTCGGTTGGGTGATGACCTGTGGGGTCACATGGAGGTATGTTGGTTTTGTAGTTTTTGTTTCTGTTTTTTTGTAAGTTTTGTTTAGTTTCTATTATTTTACTGATTCTGGTTTTCTTTTGGGCCAAATCATTCCCACTTGTTTACTTTTGATGCCCTGCACTAGTTTCCAACCCGAGGGGATTGGGAAATCCCCTCGGGACTTTCCGCAGACCGGCTCGGGTGACCGGTTCAGGGTCGACCCGGGCTGGTTCGTGACAATTTAGATTTTCCACATAAAATGATAACTATTATCATTTAAAATCTAATATTACACATAAACATAAACAATAATTTGATAGAATAAGAATAAATAATGGTCGTTTATATAGATATGGAAAAAATGATTTCACCTATAAATAAATTTATTGATATTCATATTTTAATATACATAAATTAATTATCACAATATTAAAATAATATACCCTTTTATTTTTTTAAGGCACCAAATAACACAACATGATTTGTTATTGTGTGCCATTTTTTTTATCAAAAATTATAATTACATAGGGAGACATTATTTTTAATTAAAAACATTATTTTCAATGGTTAAAATATATAAATATATACATAAATCATATATATAGATGTATATAAAATCATTTGATAAAACTAAAACCCTTAAATTTTTTGTTCTGTAAAATTCATAAAATGGACCGAAACAATTTCATATACTAAAAAACATATAAATTATTATATATATATCTCTTTGTTTGTGTGTTTGTGTATAAAAGTTTTAGAAATTGAAAGAAAATTTATCAATAACATTACTGAAAAAAAATTAATTTAAATTACACATAATATAATCTCTCATATATATAATAATTAAATAAATAATCATACATTATGAAAATAAAACATATGTATATATATACATTTTTTTTAGATACATATTGAAATTACACTTATTTTAATATAAATCATAATACAAAATCATGGGTATATAAATTTATATATAAAACATGGAAATTTGAATATAAAATCATCCTCTTACCTCATTGTAGAACTAATGATTGGAGGGGTTTTGGTTTCCCTCAAACGAGTGGGTTCTAGATAGGGAGTTTTATAAAGAAGAAGTTGGGAATATTGTGTGAGAAAGGAGGGTTCAAATGGAATAATATGTATATTTTTTATTCCTCTCCAATGTAAATAAAAATGGGATTGAAAAAACTGTCAATGAATATCGAAATAATGTTATAAACACAATCATGAGAATTTTAAGGAAATGATAGAAAACATACATTTATTTATATAATGATTACCTTGAAATATATAGAGGGAGAGATGATTAAAATATTCTGTTTAATTTACATCATCATCCATGTTTTTACAATTGAGAAATATATCTGAGATGGGGCCATATTGAATGTCTACTTTGATGAATGGGAGTGATTGGGTAGTCGGATCTATTGGTGTGGGAAAGATGAAAGGGCAATGATGAACAATTTTCCTCCATTTCATTTAGTATTTTATTTAATCATGTTTTTTTGGAAATTCTACATTTTATAATCTTATTGATTTTCACCATTTTCTGTCCTTTGTGAGTCATGATGAATCATTTTTATTTTTTGTGATTTTCAATTCCCCAACTACCCAATTTTCCCATTTTCCACTTTATTCATTTGATATTTTTGTGTCACACCACTCTTGATTTATAATTATTATCTTTTAAAACAATACAATAAATGTTTATTTTTATTTAAAAACAAATAAATTTTTAATAATAATATAACACATATAATAACATAATAAAAAAGATAAATATATATTTATAAAAAATGTAATTAGGTTTATATATTTATATATATATACACTCAAAATAATTTTATATATAACATATAATATGTTGTCATATTTTTTTATTATCAAAATTAATTTTTTTTCTAATATAAATATATATATTAAAATAAAAAGTGTAATTTTGTTTATTCATGTAAAAAAAATTATGGTATATATTTTTTGTAATTTACAAAATATCTTAACTCTTATATCTATATTTTATAAAACATTTTAATATATTATCAAAATGTAATATTTTTTTATTTAAAATCACCTTAAAATTTTAATACCATTAATTAAAAGGGTTTCAATTAAGAAAAATTGACATCTTAAAATAACTACATATAATTCATGATAATAATAATTTATTTAATGTACTTAAATTATAATAAAATAATTAACATATTATTTATTGTCATCACAAAATAAATAATTTGATTCAGGATAAAAGTTTATATATTCCTTCAACATATTTTTTTAAATAAAATTTGTATAAAATAAATTTTTTATTCTAATAAATTGTTTTCACTAGAAAATGATTCCAAAAGACGCATTGAATGTTTCTATACATTATCCGATGGAATCACCTAATTTTCAAACATCGATTTGATTGGTCGTGGAGCCTGAATGGAGTTACAAGTTAGATGATATTTTTGTTTGATGTTAGGCTGGAAAATTGGTTCACATAGCCCAATCATGGAGATTCCTCTATGATCGTGAGGTTCTTGTGGAATCCTTAGGGAGTCTAACGATCACCACGACCACTGTAGTGTAATGACAGATGATTTTTAATGTTCTATCACACCATTTCCTATCATGATGCATGATTCCCTTCACATCACACTTCAGAGGATCATGAGACCCCCTTGGCTATAAAGACACCCATCATTACTTAATTTCAGAAGAGGAGACACCTTCAGGTCTCACCCTGGTGCTCTCAATTAATAGAGATCATGTTCTCTATGAGATCCACTCCTATAGATCTCATTTTCCTTTTGAAACCTCCTTCCGTATTTTCTTGAGATCCTCCACCCCAAGTGGAGATTCCATTCATTAAGGCCTATGATCTTAGTAATGGAAGATGCCCCTATAAGGCACTTTAGGGTCCAAGAAGAATTGAGCCTTCAGGAAACAATCCCAAATCCAATCAGGGTGTTTTATGTGAATCCATGTTCTCTATGATCCCATGATATATGTGATGGAAATTTCATTGTGAGTCCTTGATCTCTACAAAGCCCTATGTTTTGTGGTCCCCTGATCTCCATGAACCCCTCCTTTGAGAATCCCTAGCCATTAAAAATTTCTATCAATCATGAAACTCCATCATTCACGCCCACCAGTTCATACCGCAAGGGCTTCCCCCCGCACCCCCGCTCAGGATATGGGCTGGCCTATGGTCCCGAACCTCATCCCAGTCCATTTTCTACTGTCATTGACCCCCCCCCCCCACAAATGGGGATTCCCTCTATGAAAATTTCAAGCATGGTCACTGACATTTTACCCTGCGGCCTTATGTGTATCTTGCTTCCACCTATGTAATTCCTTGATTCAAGATACTATTCTACCAATCCTAAAACACCATGAGTCGACCTATTCCTCAATGTTCATACACTACGTTGTGAGTTACTAAGGTTATCATGGATTCCCACTGTACCATTAGTCACACCATTCCTCAAGAACCTCCTCAAACCCTCATTACATGGTTCCCATTTCAGGCGGAACCAGAATGGGCCCCCCTTTCATAAGTTCCACACCTTCCATTACTAGGCATCTCTAGCCAAATAATACTCAATACTTGAATTTAAGTTGTATCATGACCAATCATTGAATAATTGGATTCCTCTTGTTCCAAATGAGAGATACTGTATCTGAAAATCATTATATGTCTCATGCCATTATCATGGTGGAGTAATTTCAATAGCATAGAAAAACGGTCGAACATTCTGTCACTCCACCTCATTCTTCTTATTTCCTTCATTTGTATATTCATCATTTTCACTTCCAAATGGACCACTTGGTGGCCAGGTCTCATGCTACTTAGGCTCACCTACCATTCTAGGCCAATTCCCCAGAAGGTGTTGGACAACACTTGGACTATAGCTTCGTGTATCAAATACGGGTTATGGTTGGCTACCAATTGTTTGTTTCTATCTCAGGCTAATGTGATATAGAATCTATGTTTTGAACAAGGTCATTTTTTATCTTCCATCCCAATTCTTCCATCATTTTTTTCTGATTTTTGGGCATGTAATTCACACAATTCATCTTCCATTGTTTAGTTTTATTTCAATGACTTTGGAATAATCCCTCATATGCAGTATCACATAAATCTAGTTTCCAATCCTATGCCTCAACCCACTAGTGATTTGGGAATCCCTTATGACAAGACATGAGGAATAAACAATAGAAATCTTCCAAACGTAATCTACCTTCACTATTTTCGATAAATAGAGGCACATTGGAATCTTCAACTTGTTAGCCCTATTTAACATTTCTACACCTTAGTGGCACCCAGGAAGCTACAACATGTGATTCCCATCCACAATTTCCACTCAATAGTGTCACCCAGGTATCTTCTACATGTAATCCCCATTCAAAAATTCCACTCTTTCGGAGGACACAATTAGATTCCATGAGAAAGACTCATTTGACATTTCCACTCCATAGCAGAACCTAGGAGACTTCCACGTGTATGCCACATTCATCATTTTCGCTCAATAGTGGTACTCTATAAGCTTCATTTTCTAAGCCCCATATGCCTTTTCAAATCTTTATCATCACCAATAAAGCTTCCATGTGTAAGTCTCATCCACCATTTCCACTCCTAGGCAGCACCTGGGTAGTATCCTCGCGTAGGCACCATCTATCATTTCCACTCCTTAGTAACACCCTTGAACGTTATACGCATAGGCCCCATCCGTAATTTCCAATAATTAGTGGAACCCAAGTGGCTTCTAGAAAAAGGGAATGTCCATCATTTCTGCTCCTTAGAGACACTCGGGAATCTTCCACACATAATCCCCATTCAACATTTCTTATCCTTAGAGGCACCTAGACCACTTCCACACCTAACCCCCACACCTTCTCCCATACACACACCATCTTTGAAACACATGTCTATTCAATTTATTCCTCATATGTCTCGCACCGAGAATGACTCATGTGGGTCTAGAGGTTAGTAGTGACCACGACACCAAATCACCCCATTTGAACTATGTGGGTCTTGATCCCTATCCTATAAATTGTGTACATAGGATGAATCGTTGAGGTTCAATCCCAACTGATGGTACACAATAGAGTTACCTCCTAGGAATGTACTCTCACGATGCGAAATATTCTTTTTTAAGAAACATCTCTTAAAACCACCTATCTGAGGTGATATGATCCATTCATATGTTCTACTAGATATGAGTAAGACAATTCCCCATTTCATGTTGAACTACAAAATCATTGATCCATGTATTCTACACATGGTATATAGGATTCCTCCTTACGATTCATGTCATATGTCCCATTTATTATGTTCATGTAATGTCGGTTCACATTCATCTCACATGACATTAAACAGTATGCTCCTTTTCATCCCACTTGATTTTAAACGGTATGCTCCCATTATACTTCATTATGTTAAACTATATCTTTTAACTCCATGATTTATAATCCACTTCATGTTTGTAGGAAACTTCTTCAAAGTTAAACCCAGACCAATGGTAAACATGGGTGCTCCCTCTTAGGGATTCACCCTCTTAATGAGATATGTGATCTTTTTTAGATGAATCTCTTGAATTAACCTCCCTGAGGTTTTCGGATTCCACCAGACTACTAACCATGAATAAGCCACACATAATCCAAATATACTCAACCAAAAGTGTCTCTACTATGATCGATTGGTAACCATGCATATTCCTCATAATGTCTTTGGGTTTCTCTCCATTGTAAAAACCTCGATTCTTTACCCCATTCAATAACTACATGGACATTGATTACCTTCTCTAGCGATACATGTGAAGAATACATGATGATCAAAACCAGAACTCATATCTAATCCTTGTCTCTCTCTTAAGCACCGCATGTTTCGAGAAGATCATGACTCAACACAAGGATCAACATCATTTGGATCCCATCCATGTGGCCATTTCCAGAGAGCTTCCTCCAAAGGTCACTCATCACCTCATCCCCGAACTACGTTGACATTGATTCCCAACCACAGGGATATATATGAAATCATTATTAGATTATATCCCAAAACCATCATTTCACATCAATTCCATATCCATTTATTCCCTCCCCTAACAGTTCCTCTATGTTCATCGTGATTTTACCATGGCTGACACATCCCGGTGGAATCATGTCATCCAAATGGCATCCGGGAAACTTCCACGAGTAAGTCCCATCCACCATTGTCGCTCGATAGTGTCACTCGGGAAGCTTTCACTAATAATCCCCATCCATTCTTGTTACTCCTTATCGGCACTTGGCCGACATTCAAGCATAATATTCATCCATGATTGGCTATCCTTTGCGGTACCCAAGAAATATCCACACATAAGCCCCATTCATTATTGTTGCCCCATAGCGGCACCCGGGAAGCTTACCATGCACAAGCCTCAAACAATACACAACAATCCAATGAAGAGTGTCCCTCTGGTGATGGTATTATAACAATGTCTAATCCACAACATGTCTTTGGGTTGTCATCAATTGTGTACCCCCCAATTCATACCCACATTGAACTATGCGTGTTTTTATACATTGTTTCCTTATAGGGAATGCTGGAATCCCCCATGGGTAAAAATACCAGCCAATGGTAAACCATGGTGTCCGCTTTGTTCAGAACCATCATTCTATGACACGCCCCTTTGTGGTATCCATATCGGCCTTTATGGGGTGAAACCTTACACTTTGTGGTACATGCCATCTTGGACCTGTCCACATTGAGTGTATTGATCCATCCATCCAATAAACATCTCATGTGTTACCTCATAGGTTTGTACCATAATTTGATCCACACTTATCATTATTTTGATCAGTATGACCTATATTTTATAGATATTAAAATTTCATCATACCCTATGTTAATCATGGGATGCTGAGGAAAACCTATGAGACATGTATCTGTAATATGATTCCTCATATTCAATGTCGGATGCCTTAGTTTACTACACCCTTTAGAAGCCATCCCATGAGGATAATATAGGTGGACAATGTTCCATCATCCAGAGATACCTCAAGATGCATAATGTTAATATATACTACGACTAAAGGTAGCTGCCCTAACTTTACCCCGTGTAATTTCCTGGAAAAATATTCATATTTAACCAACATGCACAAAGAGATGGAACTGAAAATGAGATTCATAGACAATGACTAAAATATATCAGGGAGACCTAGAATAGGTTAAACTTTATTAGGAGGAGTCCACAGAGGGAGAGACTGACATCCCATTATCCATTTTATATCATGGATAAAACATTTATGTAGAAGTGATTAATGAGGCCCGCATTTGGAAGGCAAGTACACATGGCCATAAACACCCGTCTCCATGATGATGCAGGCCTTGACCATGGAAGGAATCTAGAAAATAAATTTATAGTTATTTTTTTGAAAATATTAAAATACAAATATCCAAAATAAAATATTCAATTTCAAAAAATAATACTGTAACTATTATTTTTTAGAAAATTAATTAAAAATTAATTTGAAATATAATTATTTATAAGTAATATTATAAATTAAAATACTTTTTTATTTTTAAATTATAACAAAATTTATTAGTAATCAAATTAATTGGGTGTTACATTATTCCCCCTCAATTAAATTTTGTTCGTGCAATTCGTTCATAGATGTAAAAAGAATTAATAATTTTTGTTTTTGGAATTTATAAAACAAGGATTGATAATCCTATAGGAACTATTAATTAGATGAAAAAATAAAATCATCATGTATTTCTATACCTTTTCATCGATACCAAATATAACACCCTGAGGTCACAGTTTTGGATAATGTGCTTAAAAATGATGTGAATAATTTTTTAATAGATATCAAAAAATAAACATATAATTTTACAATCCCAATTTTTTTTACCAATATAGGTTCAGAAGAACTAGATACAAATATTACATTACAACAAAAATATAAAAATGAAATTATCTAAACCGAATAATCATCAGTGCACTGCCTCTATATTGAGAAAAATATTACTGATATTTATACTAAACCTATAAAAATGAATTTAAAATGTATGGTGAGAATTTAAAATGCCTGGTAAAGGGTTTTAACCACAAATAAATTCTTTTAAAACATTTATTAAAAAAACCCACATAAATAAAAATATATTTTCATTATGTATCTATAATAAATATGTAATTTAGAAAGCCATCATTTCCCAAAATAATTATTGTTGAATTGATAATTAGGATTACTCCATCAAAACTAATAATTTTTAGTCGTTCTATTATGATATTAGGAAGACCCTAATAAAACCATATTTTGTTGTGGCCAGTTATAACTCACATTGAGAAAAGTTCCATTTAGCATTGTGGGTTCACCCACCATAACGTCGCATAATATAAAAGTGATTTTTAAAAATACTTTCTATGGACCCATCATTCTCAATCCTAATAAAAAAATCTCAAATATACTTATATGATATTGTATTCATTAAATATAAATTAACATTTATCATAACATATTATCATCATTTTATCGAGAGTTTTTAAAATAGTATTTTGGGAAATATCTTTCGTTAAATAATCGTTATTATTTATAAATCATAAATACAGTGGATGAAGAACTAAGAAGAATACTTGATAAAAAAATTCAAGAGATATAATATATAATTTAGATGATTTTCATATCTAATTATGCATGACAGGCCGAGGGGTGCATATAACATTCCTCACATCAAATGATTTCTTATTTAGAATTCTTACAAAAAATTATTACTACTATCATTTAAAAACTATGATTACACGTATATATGAACCAATAATTTATAGAGTAAAAATAAATTAAAACATCGTAATTTTATTTATAAATTAAATATTACACATATTAATAAATCAATTGATATTAATATTTGGATATACATGAATTATTAACGTGAATATAAAAATAATGACACCATTTACAATTTTAATGGAGAAAATAACAAAATAGGGTTTTGTAATTGGGTGCCATTTTGGATCAAAAATTATAATCACATATGGAAACATTATTTTTATAAAAACCATTATTATATACATATAAATATATATGTAAATAATACAAATATATGTATATAAAATATCTGTTGATAAATCATAAACCCTTATATTTCTAGTTTTATAATATTAATAAAATGGATTGAGAAAATTGCATATACTTAAAATGAAAAAAATATATGTGTGTATAAAAGTAGTATACAATAAAAAAAATTCATCCCTTACATAATTTAAATAAAAGGAATTTGAAATTTTAAATTAAAAAATATATAAACTGTCATACATATTATAATGAAATAAATAATCCTTTTTTAAAGTAAATTTTTTGATTATATATATATATATATATGTTCGATAGAGATATCTGGAAATTACACATATATATATTTGAATCATAATTTAAAAATATTTTGTATATAAACATATATAAAAATGTGGAAATTTGAATGAAATGTTTTCCACATACCTCACTATAGACCTAATGTTAGGAGGGGTTTTGGCTACCTTAGAACTAGTGGGGAGATGAAATGGAGTTTGAGGAATAGTAAATCAGTTATATTGAGTGATAAAGGAGGGTTTCAATATAATAATAAGTATATATTTTTTTTATTTTTCACCACTTCAAATAAAAATTGGACTGAATAATATGTCAAATACGATTGAAATAATGCTTTAAACTCGATCATGATGATTTTATGTAAATAATCTAATATATATATATATATACATACAAGTCTTCCCTCAGAATCCCTAGACGGTCAACCGAGTCTTGGAATCAATTTAATTTCAACCAAAATCCATGTCATTATAAGACAAAAACATATCTGGGATGGGGCCACTGGGGAAAGGTAATTCAATGGATGGGGTCTAGTGAGGCCCTATCAACTCATGAGAGAAATATTAAAAGATGAAGACGAACATTTTTCCTTCATTTCATTTATTATTTTATTTATTCATTTTTTTGTTGCAATTCCATGATTTGAACATTTCTTTCTCATTACTTTTTTTGGTCATTTGTGAGTCACGATGCATCACTTTTATTTTCCTTGTTTTTCAAATTTCCCACTATCGACTTTTACCATTACTGAATTTATTGATTTTAAATTTGTGTGTCACACCATATTGGATTATAATAATTATTTTTTAAACTAGACAAAAAACGATTATTTTTCTTTAAATACAAATCATCTCATAATTTTATAATAACCCACATAATAAAATTATAAAAATGATAAATATATATTTGTAAAAATGTATTTATGTTTTAATATATATATATATATAACTTTATATAAAAAATATCCTATTTTTTAAAAACGTTATATTTTTTTATCATTTTTTATATTAATATAATTATAAATATTGAAACAAAAAATATAATTAATTTTTACATGTATAAATTAGTTTATTATATTATATATTCTTTTAATTTAAAAAATATATCTATTCTTGTATTTATATTTTATAAAACATTTTAATATATTATGAGCATTTAAAATTTATTTATATATAATTACCTTAAAATTATAATACCATTATCTAATCTATTGTCACATAAAAAATATTTTTACATTTTAAAATTACAAATTAAAATATTTGAAAATAATAATTTATTTAATGTACTCAAATTCTAATAAAATAATTAACATATTATTTCTCTAATCACATAAATAAATTGTTTTATTAAGGATAAAATCAAATACATTCCTTCAAAATATTTTGTTAAATATTCTTAGGTAAAATCAATGTTTTTATTTAAATAATTTTATAGTTATTTTTAAGAAAACAATAAAACACATATATATAAATAAAAATATTTTTTTCCACAATATAATTTTATAAAAGATACTTTTTTACTGCATTAATTTAATATTAATTTGAATTATAATAACTTGTAGGTATTATTATTAATTAAAAAACATAATTGAAATTATTATTTTTATAAAATAATGTATTATTAAACTAATTACTTCAGTGTCATAAGAACGTGTGAGTCCCATTGAATAATTAATACATGTCCCTCTTAGGGGGGGGGGGGTAAAAAGTCTACTTTTGTGGAGATTCCATTTTGAATGGTTTCTATGGGGAAGGGTAAGGGTAGTAGTTTATGATCCATATCACTTATTCCATTTCATCAATATATATATATAGGGGGTTTCAAACCATGTTAATGGTATTCAGAGTGGTTCCACCTAGACAGTTGAAATGGTGTGTCAAGTGGGCGATGGCACCATGACAGTAGAGAATGAACAGGTTGTGACCCCCTAAGGGTAATGTCGATCAGGTACACGCATAGGGTCATGAAATAGTTCATGAGTATACACGATATGTCTAGATTCGAAAACTCTTGGGTTATGGCTTGATGAGAATCATAGAGTGATCCTAGTACGTGTTATCTAGTGTATCGATAGGGATAAAATGGGAGTAGATCTACTTATGGTGTATCATACTAATGATTTCTAGTCATTGTACAAGTCTCTTTTTTTAGGGTGATGGTAGTCCACCAGTGGATGAGAACTAGATCGAGTTCATGCATATGATTTTCATGTAGCAAGAGAGGCCTCCGTGGTAGTCAGTGAAATTGGAAGCCTACATGATCAGAGGACTGGACAAGAACTACTGGGACATGCAGGTTCAAGTCGGTATACATGATGGATTGGCATGGATTTCCTTTGAGTATAGGTTCTTCATGTATTTATTTCTTGATACATTAGGGGATAAAACACTTGCGAGTTCCTGAGCCTTTGTTAGGGTGACATGTATGATATGGAATATGTAGTGACGTTCCATAAATTATCTCACTTTTCACACAGAGTAGACTTCGAAGACCCCTCGTGGGAGTGGAGATTTTATGATTATTTATATAAAACCATTAATGTGGAGTTATTCATCATTAGGATGGAATAATTCTTAGAGTATTTGAATCAGATGATCATAGAAGAGTGAAACTTGATTAGATCACTTCAGAGAGGGTCTTCAATGGTTGAAATAATGTTTGGAAATCTAGGACATGTAATGACATAGTAGGACAAGTCTCCGAATGAGTGTTGGCCATGTGGAATGGTTGTCCATCTTAATAGGTCCTACATGAATCCTTATCGGATAGCAGACCATCATTGACTGTGGCAGACCTTGGATTCTGAGACTATACCGAAAATGGTACCTGGTGATGGTAGTATAGTTTTAGACGTAGATGGTAGTCATGGATCAGATAGAGAGACCTAATATTTGGGTCAGTTGATATTAGATGGTGCAACACTGAAGGGAGGTCAGGCTTCAGGTAGTCATATGTTATGCAAGGTGCATTTCATTGAGATGCTAGTTGTTGAGTAGGCTAGTGAGATGAAGATGTTTAGAGGTACATAATTGTAATATCAAACCTTTTTTGTTTTGTTTTTTCATTTCTTTTCAGGCATATACATTTTGGTGCATGAGGTGAATGAGTTACCTGCATGTATACTATCCAGATGATGGTTGGTACATTGAAACCAGTTTTGGTATGTTAAGATATATATACAAATTAATTAATATAAGGTTCATGGAAAATTATCTATGTTAGCATCATAGGATGCAGGATTATTAAGCTGGCTTGGAATCATGACATCGAGGGATGGAGGTTAAATGAGTTGTGTAGGAATATTGCAATCATTGTGGTGTAGTATTTATTGATGTGTGTGTCATCAGGACATATTTGAGAATCTTATGAGATGTGGGACCTCATTTGTTCAATGTGTGACATGAGTACGATGTGGGAATGTATATGATTTTTTATTTTGATCGGTGTTAGGTATGACATAGGATCACTTGATGAGGTTAATGAGGGAAGATGCATCGTGGTTGGACTTTTGAGTCCTAGAATGGTCTTTGGAACTTTTTTGGATTGATCTTTGAGTCTGATGTGACTGCGGTAGGTCACTTATAAGTTGGGGAGCCCCCCAGAGGTGGTTGACATGTTCCCTTGATATCGGGGTAGTTTATGTTAGTTTAAATGGGATTGGTATGTTTGGTACCATATTATGTTCTTGTTTTATATCTCAATGATGAGCTATGTTATGGTTGTGATGTTGTAACATCCTGGGTTTTTGAAATGGGTCTGAAACCTCCCAATTATATAATTTTTGGAAGAAGTGGATAATAAAATTTATTTATTGAATATCGGAATATAATTTTGTGTTTTCCATAATCCATATATCTTGTATTTGGATAGGTTTGGAGTATTTTTCCGGGACACAGGTGTTTGGGTGGGCTTTAGGTGCATCAGATCCCAAAATCCCTTCTTCAGGATATTGCAATTCTAGGAACATGGTCTGGGTAAAACCATAGGGCCTCTTATAGCTAACCATGCTCCCAATTGTTTCCTTGAGAATGATTTATAAATCCTTATAGGGAATGAAAAACTAATAAAACACATTTATATTGAATATTTCATTGATAATAAATGATAATTTTCCCTCATATTGTGTTAAATATTTTTATTTACAAAATATTTGGGTTTATATTATTCAATTGAAAATTTGAGGGAAATTCATGTTTTACTCATTATAGTTTTCTATAGTATTTCAAAGATAAATATTATGATTTTGATTAATTGAACTTGAAATTTTTTAAATGTGTTTTTGACTTAATGGAATACAACTCTATTTTAAGACATTGAATTTAAATAGTGCAATTGGATGGACTAAATGGGCTATAAAGTCAATGGTTGGATGGACCCTCCCGATTTGATATTGGTTTTGTATTTGGGCCATAATAACATTACAAAATATTGTAATGGACCCTAACATTTAGAGGACATCTCCAACACAATTTTGAAGAAATCATGGAATTATATGAAAATCTGTTTTTTGCATTATATATGTCAAATAGGTGGTGCATGTTGGACTAAAATATTTTTCCAGATTCTCCAATCACACTAGAAACCTCTTTAAACCTAACCACTCCTCCACTGTATAAATTAGTGTTTTCCCCATTTGGAGGGGTTGGTACTTTCATTGATAATTTTAGGGCAGAGGATAAGTGGATCCAGTCCAATTATGAAACCATTTCAATAATGGTTGCTCTTGAAGCAAATATCCCTTCGACAAATCCTTATTCTTCTTCTTCTTATTCGTGTGGTAATACTTTAGTTTGTGTAATAAACTCCTTCATTATTCAATTATTTCATATACTATCCTATTTATTTTTCACTAATATTCCTAATTATTCTTCCTCTTTAGGATAGAATTCAATAGTAGAAATGATATTTTTTATAACCTTTCTAAACCTTTGAACATGAAAATCGTTTCTATGATGACTACAACACCCATGGAAAAGTAGTTTTTTAATCGATATTCCTATAAAATTATTCATTAACTTATTTTGAATAAATAGGATACAAAAATTCACTTAATATCATATATGAATTGAGTTTTTAATTTAAATGAAACTAAACAAGAAATTTAACAATTAACACAAAATATGAGAGGTCGGGGTTTGTGTGAATTGTGAGAGTGCGATCTTAATCATCAATACAGGAACACATGGGATTAATTTTTATAGATAAAATATATTCCCAAAACTCCATTAATCCTCATTTACAAACAGTATATGTTATATAATTATCCATTGACCATAAGATAACCTATGAAAATCAATCAAAGTAGGGTGTTGTGATTTCATGCTCCGAAGCTAGCCTAGGATGTAGGAAGTTTCATCTTTGTGGATAAGTTAACTCTAATAGGGTTCATGGGTTAACAAATTAGGGGATTATAATTATGTGGATGTTAATTTAAATGATAATGATATATAATTTTGTGAAGAGGTATATTTATATTTATTATGCATTTATAATATGTTTTAAAAAACATCTTCTTGTTGGGTCTTTTAAATCAAACATCATTTAAAAAAACAAAAAAAAAACAATTTTCTTACAACAAATTTATTTTACATTTATAGACGATAAAAAACCCCCATATTTTTAATTAGTGTTCTTATTTCCTATTATTTTATTTCCAAAATACCTTTTATATGTTGTCAAATTTACTTCCACCTTTGAGAGACGACCTTGTTCAGCCACTCTGCTACACCTATGTACTCACCAATCACATAACATTTGAATACTCCCATTACAGGTCCATTAAAATTATTTCCATTTCCAAGGAGGAAATTAATTATTTCATCCAATTAGTGGTATTTATTTTATTTTACATTTTATTATATTACCCACTTCTTTCTTCCTTCATTACCCAATATGAAATATTTCTTCATCTTTTATTTTCTTTTACTTATTTTTAGACCATCAACTGGAACATCTATTATTAATTTTACTATGGTACACATTAATTCTTTTCATTTTTAATTTATTTATGACACAAAATAATATTAAGGATATCTTATATCTTTTACTTGATATAGAATGTATCTTTCGAGCTTGAATCATACATTCTCAGTCAGTGGGTAGTTTTAACATTCAACCAGTTGGAGAATTAATCCACTTCCAGAACATTGAAATTGGAATAACATATAATTCAAACATAAAACAAGAAACAATAGCTGAAAATAATGGAAATTAACTTAATAAAACCATTCGAGAGTATTCTGCATCAGATATTCATTATTATCCAAATTGGATTGCATAACCAAACCTCGTATCAGACATTGAATGGAAATCTGGGATAATTCACCTTCTTCCAAAATTTCATAGACTATCTTTTGAGAATCAAAATAAACATTTAAATGAGTTTAATGGGGTCTGATAAACCATAAAACAATGGAATTTTTCCTAATATAAAATAAAACTAAGATTATTCCCATTTTTACTTGATGGAGATGAAAAAGATTAGATGTACTATTTACAACCTGATGATTATCATGTTGGAAGTATTTGAAACGTTTTTTCATGTGGATATTTCTTTAGAATTATGGACCACTTCTATTCATAAGGATATCTCATGGATCAAACAAGCACAAGGGGAGTCAATGCATGAGTACTGGGAGAGATTCAAAAAGTTTTGTGCAAGATGCCCATATCACCAAATCAGGGAGAAACTCCACATCCAATAATTCAATGAAGGACTCACACCTATGGAGTGGATCATGGTGGATGTCATGGCTAGAGGATCATTTGTGGATAAGACAATAGTACTTTCACATGAATTGATCTAAAAAATGACCTAAACTCCCAATAATTTTGAGATCGAGGTACACCTCATGTCAAGGGAGTACATCAGGAATGTTCCTCTCTTAATAGTAATTTATTTGATACTAATATGGAATAATAGACAACTATGATGAATAATATTGATTTTTATAAATATAAATCCCAACCAATTCCTTCAAGGACATGTCGCATTTGCACTGAGAAATGCCGGCCAACTGACTGTTTCCCCCTAACAACCAGAAACATATCATTGAACAGTAGAGTTTCCTAGGAGACCATATCAGTACCAGAAACATACACATACCCAAAAATGATTAATTCCATTTAAACAACATAAAACCAACTGTGTATGGATCAATCAAATACGTGGTATGCCTCTAGACAATAAAAAAGGTCCTCCATTAAAAAAAACATACAGCAGCTTCCACCATATGAACATGGTTTCCAACAACAGCAAAGGTGATTTAAAGCTCATGAATCAACAAGTAAAAAAAAGGAATCTACAAACCAAGGTTGATTCTAAAACTGATAATCATTTGAAACAAATTGTTCTTAATCAATAGAACTATCTAAAGAGTCAAGGTTCGAAGTTGAGGGAGTTGAAGACACATATGAGAAATATTTTCACCTCCCTCTCAGAACTAGTAAGTATGAATTCGGGATATCTACCTTCCCAACATACTAAAAATCCCATAGGAAATGTTAGTGATATCACATTTAGAAGAGTGACGAAAATGAATTATACTTATGCACCCACCATTTCACTATGATTCACCTCATCTCTAGGGAAGCTCTATTCAAGACTAGATGCAGAGAAACCAAAGTAGAAAAATAAAGGTAAGAAAAATATTGATCATCTTCCCCCTAAAACCCTTATTTTTTAAAATAGGGTTGTAAAATCCGTGAATATGGTTGAGGATGTAATCTGAAATGATTTTTGGAAAATAATCAAGCATGTAAATATCAACATCCCTCTACATGAAACAAATAAACAAATATGATGGTATGTGAAATTATTAAAAGAAATTTGTACCAATAGATGAGGGTTCGAGTGAAATGAGAGGACCAATAGTGGACAGATTGTGTCAACACTCATTACAACAAATATAGTAATGCCAATAAAGTGAAAGGATACTAGGACATTCACCATATCATGCACCATAGGGGAGTTACACTTTTCTGATGCTCATTATGATTTAGGAGCTTCAATAAATGTGATGTGTCACTCTGTATTTTGTTCTTAAATGGTTGGTGAGTTGAAACCAATAATAGTAGCTATACATTTGGAAAATAGAGCTTTGGAATATCCAGTGATATTACTTGAGGAAGTACATTTTCAGCTAAGAGACATGATATTTCTAGCAGATTTCTACAGGCTTAACATGTTGAAAGATCAGTTAATTACTCATGCTCACATTATCATTGGTAGGATCATCTTCAAAACAACTAAAACTATCAAAAATGTCAATGATGATACACTTTCCACATAATTTGGAGATGAACATGTGATATTTAATGTCATGGAATCAATGAAGTATCCCTTAGAAGACCATTCTTCTTTTTTTCACCTATTTTGAAGAACCAAATAAAAACCACAGGAGATTTGATTATCCATTAATTAGCGAGATTGTGAGTATTGGTTTTAGTTTGATGTCTAATATTACATACACACCTATTTATAATGCGTAAAACTCTCTTAGATTTGATTTTAAATGGATTCATATTCTAAATTTGATCATATGTACTCTGATTATGACATGGTTATTCAGTATGTTGATGGATTAGATATTTTATTCCTTGATTGGGATGATTTCTATTCTGATGTTGATTCTATTTGTCCACATATTTAATTTCCTTCTATGTCTCCATCCATACACCACCCCCTAAAATTAAACTCAATACCTAGCCACGAAATCTCAAATACTCATACTTGTTAAGTGGTGAGAGACTACCTATTATAATTGATAATAATCTTCCTTTTAAGCATGATGTAAAAATTTTGAATCTTTTGAGGTAGAACATATGGGAATTATGGTGGACCGTGGCAGACATATTAGGTATTAGGCCCTATATTTACTTGAATAAGAATCTTTTGGATGATGGGGGTAAAGTGGTTATGCAGCCACAAAGGAGAATCAATCCATCATTTTTGGAGGTTGTTAAAAAATAAGTTGAAAATTTCATTGAGTTAAGTATAATCAATCCCATTTCAGATTCCTAGAGGGTGAGTCAGATTCAGTTTATGCCTAATTAAATTGGTGTTACTATAATTAAAAATGATAAAGACAAGTCAATGCCAATGAGTGTACAAAACTGTTGGCGTGTGTGTATTGATTATAGGAAAATAAATCAGTCCACTCACAAGGACCATCCCCCCCCATTTATTAATTAGTTTCTTGAGCGACTGGAAGGGAAAAAACATTATTGTTTCTTGGATTGAGTTTCTTGATATTTTAATGTTCCTATTACTTTATATAACCAAGATAATATAACATTCACTTTTCTATTCAGCACATTGTCCTACTGGTGGATTCCATTTGGACATTGTAATTCCCCTGTTACATTTTAGAAATGCATGGTGGGTATTTTTTTATTTCATTGAGTCCTACTAGGACATATTTATGGATGATTTTACAGTGTATGGTTCTTCATTTGATGATTGTATCTGTTGTTTGGGAAAGGATTTGAATCCTTGTATTGAGAAGAATCTAGATTTTAACATTGAAAATATTCATTTAATGGTAGATCATGGCATTGTCTTATGGCACGTAGTGTCAAAACATGGGATTGCGGTTGATTGATCTAAGCTATATATTATTTCATCCTTACCTTATCACTCATTTTTTCATGATGATAGATATTTAATAAGGAAAGTATGATTTTATGGGCGCTTCATCATTGATTTTAGTATTATTTATCTTCAAATGTCATGATTACTTAAAAAAGATTATGATTTTAATTTTAATGACTCTTGAAGGACTTAATTTGATGTGCTAAATAATTGTCTGACCAGTCCACCAATCATAAAGCCCCCAAGGTGGGTGCTTCCTCTTAAGCTTATGTGTGACGCCTCTAACTTCACGGTTGGAGCAATCTTATCTCAGAGGGTGGGGGTACGTTTAAATGTGATTGTAGATGCATTAAGGACACTAGATTCATCCCAATAAAACTACACAACCATGTAAAAGGTGTTTATTTCCATCATATTTTCTACAGATAAATTTTGTTATTATTTATTGGGCTCTAAATTAGTTTTTTTTCTCTGAAAATACAGCTCTAAGGTACCTCATGAAGAATCCAGATGTAAATCCTAGGATAATCCAATAGATTATCTTTCTTCAAGAATTTTACATTGAGAAAAAGGATAAGAATGGGTCAGAAAACTAGGTGGTGGACCACATGAGTAGGATTACTCACACACTAGAGGATGGAACCTTGGACCGGGTACCACATCAGGACAATTTCCCCAATAATAAAATTTATTCCATATAAGGTACACATCCTTGGTTTTTTGATTTATTTAACTACATTGTTTCCTATTAAATTCATGAAATAGTTAAGAAACATCAATCCCAAAAGTTAAAGAGTTTGTTTAGATTTTATGCATGGGATGATCCCTAATTATGGAGAATTTTTAGTGACCATGATATTCGGAGGTATGTTCATGATAATGAGTTTAAGTATATTCATCAATTTGTTCATACATTTTCTTGTGGTGGAAAATTTTTACCCCAATAGAAATCTAAAGAAATTCTTAGACTCTAGATTATATTAGACCAGTTGATTCCATGATGCCTATGTTTTTTGTAAGTCATGCTCTCGTTGCCAGCACAGTTGGATAATTTCTCAAGGACATGAGATTCCCCAACAACCCATTCAATTCTATGATATTTTTGATGTATGTAGAATTGATTTTATGGGTCCTTTTCCTTTTTCATTTTGGTTTTTAAATATATTAGTTTATATTGATTATATGAGTAAATGGGTGGAGGCTAAATCCACTAGGACTGATGATTGTCATGTTGTAGTGGAAATTGTGAAGACAGAGATATTTTTTAGGTTTACTGTACAAAATGCCATCATCAGTGATCAAGGGACACACTTCTGCAATTGGAATTTTACTTCCCTCCATCGGAAGTATGAGGTGACGCAAAAAAAAATCAACACCATTCCACACCCAAAAAAATTGCTAAGATGAGGATTCAAATCATGGGTTGAAATTTTTTTGGAGCAAATCGTGCAACCAAATAAAAAGGATTGGAGAAAGTAAATGGATGATATTCTATTGAAATATAGGACAACATTCAAAAATCCAATCGGTATGTCCCCATTTAAGATTATTTTTGGGAAATCCTATCACCTACGTATGGAGGATGATCATTAGTCTTATTGGTCTTTAAGAAAATGCAACATAGATTTTTCCCAAGCTAGAATTCAATGGATGCAGCAAATTCATGAGCTTGAGGAGATTCGATTATATTCATATGAGAACTCTAGGATCTAAAATGATAGATCAAAAGTATCTAATGAAAAAATGATACATAAAATTGAATATCTAGTTAGAGAGAAAGTAATCCATTGTAGTTCACGACTGAAGTTGATGCCCGGTAAGTTGCGTTCCAGGATGTTAGGTCCTTATGTTATGACAAATTGTTTTCATTATGGTTAAGTGGATATCACACAATATGAGACATTAGAGAGCATTACTGTCAATCGGACGCTTTTGAATAAATAAATTGAGGGACTCTCTACAGATACAATGGATTTCATCACACTACATGACCCCATCATCACTTGATCATATAATAATTTTCCAAACCCTTTCACTTTTATAATATTAATCTTATTTAAAATTCCGCATTTCATGTGAACATATCATATCATTGGATCACAGTGAGGACAATACAATATTTTAATTGTGGGGGAGGGGATAGAATTATGGGGTAGTTATTTAGGTTTTTCATTTGTCTATTTTTTGTTTGTTTTCTGTTACTTTTTTTTGTTAAAATTTAAAATCAAAATAAAAATAAATAACAAAAAAATATACCATGTAACATTCTCATGTGAAATAGATGGAAAATTCATGTTATCAGAATTCATTGTAAGAATTATAAGCATGAGTAATATTTACTCATCAAGGGTTTCTTTTAAAAAAAAATTGAAGTCATCGATGATATGAATGGTTATGTAATTATAAAACCTTTTAGATTTTTATATCATTATTTGTGATAGTTGTTCCTCGTAAATTTTATCATTGATTTCTCAACACAAAATTTCACACAACCATGACTTGTGAAAATTTTCTTATTCAATTGAAGTTGCAATCAATTCAGGAAAAAAATCGTTGGTCAATCTATATGTTCATTTGTCTTCAAATCAGTTTCATTAATATAATGAATTGACCAATGAGTTTTTACCTCTTATCCAGCATTTATATGCCCTAAAAAAATATGGGTTTTAACTTGGATTGGTAAAAACCCACTCATCATAGACCTTTGATCTTGTTATAACTATTACAATTAGTATCGGGAGGAGATCAAGTAGAGGTTGGGAGTTGAATTTGAGATTTTTTCAATGAGAAACATTAAAAAAACACAAAAATGAGGGGAAAGATGAAATGTAGATCATGTGGGGATATCTTTTTTTAGGAGATTATGATTTGACTTTCATTAATTCCCAAGTGAGTTGGTATTGAAATTTGATTGCAAAGGATAGTAGAACTGGTTTGGTGAATTAAACTAGGTAAGAAGAATTTTTTTACATGATCTGAATATAAAGAATAAAGGTTGGATTTATAATAATCGAATGGTCATCACACACACCCGTTGAAAATTATTAGCATGGTATACCCTTGAGTGGTTTCAATAATATTAGTTTTTTGAATATCAATGGATTTTTTGACAATTTATGAGACAATGAAATTAAAATTTATTGATATTTACACTTGATGGGATTCTTACATTGCATATATTTTCACTGTGGATTGGGAAATATGAATATGCATATCTTGTCAGAATTTTTTTGAATACATGATTTGAGGTTATAGACAAGGAGTGAAAAAGGGAATGTTTGGGGGAGTTGATAAAACCAATTTTTGTTGAATATTTTATTGTCAATAAATGATAAAATTTCCTACAAATCTTGTTAAATTTTATTATTTATAAAAAAAATTGTATTAGATCAATCATTGGAAAATTTGATTGAAATTCCAGTTTTACCCTTTATAGTGTACTATAGTATTTGAAAGATAAATATTTTTAAATTTAATATTTGAACATGAAATTTTGAAACTGTGTTCCCAAAATGATGTTCTGCAACATTATTTCAGGACATTTGAGTTAAAGTGTGAATTTGGTAGGACGAAATGGGCCATGAAGCCAAAGATGGATTGAACCCACCAGATTGTACATTTATTCTGTATTTGGGTGATAAATTCTTCATCGGAGCTTGTATTAGGTCCAGATTTTGAGAGGTGATCTACAACCCCATTGCGAAGAAATCATTATTATATAGGAAGAGATGTTTCATGCATTTTGTGGTCAAATGATTGGTGAATATGGGATTAAAATAATTGTTTTAGATTCCCCATTCACACATGAAACCTCTTTTAGCCTAGACTCCTCTCCAATTAATAAATTTGTTTTTTTCTCATTTTGAGGGGTTGGTATGTGAATTTGGAAGTTTAGGGCAGATGAGAAGTGGATACACTCCAATTAACCAACCATTTCAATAAGGGTATATCTTGAAGAAATGATCCCTTCAAAAAGTCCTTCTTCTTATACTTCATTTTGTAATACTTTTGTTTCCATAATAAACTCATTATTTGTTCATTAAATTCTTATGTTGTCCTCTTTTTTGTTCATTTATATTCCTAATTGTTTTCTACTTTTTATGAAATTAAATAGTAGGCACAAGATTGGGTAATACCCATTCTAATCCTTTACACATGAAAAACATTTCAACGATGACTACACCACCCATGGGAGTATAGTTATTTTTAGTAATAGATCTATCTCTAACCTAATTCACTCATTGATTTTGAATAAATGAGATATATTAATTCACTTAATATTATCAATGATTTTGGTTTTTAATTTAAATAAAAATAATCTAGAAATTGAATAATTAACACATAACACATGAGGTCGGGAATTGTGTGAATTGTGAGAGCATGAACTTAATCAGTAATACAAGACCACATGGGATTAATTTTTAGATTTAAAATATAATACCAAATATCCATTAATAAACATCATAAAAAGTATATATGTTCTCTAATTAACAACTAAACAAAAGTTATCCTATGAAAATCAATCAAAGAAGGGTGATGCGATTTAATGTTTCGAAGCTAGCCTAGGGTTTAAGTAATTTCATCTCAATTGTTAAGTTAACTCCCATAGGATTTAAGAGTTAACAAATTAGGGGATTATAATTATGTGGATTTTAATTAAAATGATAATGATAAATAAATGAGTGAATAGTTATAGTTATTTTAAATATTATATTAAAATATTTTCTAAAAAACATGTCTTTTTGTGTCTATTAAATCGGTCATCATTAAAAAAAATTACAATCTTCATCAAGAAAAATTATTTTAAATTTATAAATAATAAAAAACACCACAAATTTTATCAGTGTTATTATTTCCTTTTATTTTATTTTTAAAGCACCTTTAATATGTTTGTTAATTTTACTTCCTCCTTTGAGAGATTACCTTGGTCAGCCACTATGCTGCACCTATGTACTCAACAATCGCATATCATTAAAAGAACCCACGACAGTGCCTTTCTCACATGTCTATGCATCGACCTCCATAGTTTTTATATATTCCTTTTACACGACTTTTTCATGGTTAGGGAAAACAATGCACAAGATGCTTGGTTAGTACCAAATATTCTTTAACATAACTCTGTACGAGTCACAGTTTGTACAATATTTGGTTTGTTTAGTGATCTGAATATACAACATCTTAATTTTGTGATTATACCATATTACCCATCTATCCATATTAGATTTTCCTACTTATATTATTTTCAAAATCGAGCGTACATTGTTGGGGACGCCTCTTTCCTTCCTCGCCTTGGATTAAATCCATATCCTTCATCATGCTTTGTTCTTAAAAACTTTTCGGTGTGTTAGATCTATATCGATATGTATCCCCTCACCCATTCTTGTCTTCTCCTTTTCTCTTATCTCATTAAGATCTAAATCAAAAAGAGTTTCTTTTCCTTATTTTCAGGGAATTTTATGGAAGCATTGATTTCTTAAAAAATGATTCAATTTAGAGGCCAATATCATCTGTGCCTTCATTTATGACTCCAAGGTAGATGGTGAAAATATTTCTTCATGTTTTCATGGAAGTTTTTGGTTGTTTTAATTTTAGCACAAAATTTAGTATCTGAGAAAGACGTTACTAAATTGAATCGTTGATGTTAAATTAATCATATGAGAATATAGTATTTCTTGTAGGCCTTCCCTACCCAAATTAATACATGTGAGTTTGGGATAGCGGTCATTGACCACCTTGGGTTTTATGGCCAGGGTTTGTTGTTGTTTAAATTTGAATTTGTTTTATTTTATTGCCATTTTTTTGATTAATTGGAATTTTATAGTTCAATTATATTTAATTTTTTTGCATAATTTAATAGGGTAAAATAGATATTTTTTGATTGCATCTGATGTTCTCCATAGGATCGTCTTGAGCATGGCCTAAGGGAATGAGGTGACATGGCCATCACGGCTGAGTTTATGTAGTCATCTAGTTTGGATGATCCTGAATGTATGAATATTTGATTGATGGTGATAACAAAACTGGGCATCAGGGATGTCATTTTTCAGTGGTGAGTCCATCAAGTTAATGTAATAGGCCATTATATTAAATGTAAATACCATCATTTTTGAGCGACATGGTCAAATGTGCATGAGGTGTTGGGCTTGGTGTGTCCTATGTAAAAAATTGGTGATTTATACTCACCTGTGACATCCAACTCACTGCATGGAGTCATGGGCACATAGGTAAACTCTGTGATGAGTGGGTATTAAAAAATCGTGTGGGTATAAGGACCCTTTACTGTATATTATGTATTCTTTGGGGGTGTTTTTCAATGGAAGCCATAGGGAAGGTGAGGAGCCTCTATATGATAGCATTGAGGCTATCGGTTGGGGAATGCAGATCAGCATGCATGAGGCCATTGGGAATGTATTTTTTAGGAGAACAAAGGAATTTTTTTCTCATGATAACAATCTATGAGTCAATTGTGACTTTACATGAGGACAATTATCAGTATACCTCTAGATGTTGGGCTGAAGAAGACAAGTGATTTCGAGTGGTTGTCTAAGGGACCAGTTACATTTTTTTGAAATTACTTAGAAACAATGATTCATTATTGAGACATGTGGTGTAATGAGGCACATTGTTCTATGTTACTTCACTATATCTAGAACAGGATGGTTCAATCAGAAATGTTACATTAGTGGGTTCCTTGACACTTGGTCTAAGGATCCTCTTTGCTGCATCATTCGGCATTGGATGAGGATGGTGTTGGATTTCTAGTGTATGTTGATATCTTGGGATGTATGTGTTTACATAACAAATGTATTGTATTGATCACTATAGTTCACATATTCTTAAACACTTATATTGGTTTTCACACAATGGTGGTGTCCTACATAGACTTGTTCTCACATCCTACACAAGCCCTTATGCATGTGTGCATACTTTATGATTTTATGTTCATGTAATGGTCCAGTATCTAGAGCATGATCTATGTTTAGTTTAGAATGGGATGTATAAAATGTACCTTGACGTATTGCCTCAACAAGTATTTTCCTTTTGTTTATCATTACATATATGTGTGATTTATATGTATGTATTTTACTGTGGGCATCCATTGGAGAACCTCTTATTATTGTACTATATAAGATATAATAAATTCATTTTCTTTCTTAGTGGAGTTAAGTAGTATAATATATTGTTTATTTATTTCCATTATTTTTTATTATGCTGCTTCTACTATTCAATTTAATTGACCGTGCTTCCACCTTTTGATGATTGGGTTCAGGTTTGCTGAGACTTTTGTTCCACTACATGTTAAATATATCTAAGAAAATTTACTATATAATCACCTAAGGGTATATCCTGCATATTATTCCCTCTTACCCCAAAAATACTATTTAGTAGCCTTTGGAATTTTGGGAGGTGCGCCTAAGGTCCCATGGCCCCTCCAGCCTAGTACACTAGATAATGTGGCATTCAGGTTAGTGACACCACAAAAAATATATATTTTCTTTGTGAACAATTAATAATTTGTTACATGACTATTTTTTTTCCAGATTTAATTTCATAATTTTAATGATTTTAATTGTAAGTGACAATTTTTGATTGAATAAAGGCGATTGATCACTCAGATTGATAATACACATCAAAAGGGAGTAGTAATGACTTATAGTTTTGTAGTATTGTTAATAATTATCAGTAATTCTGTTATAATTCTTATTTATTATTCCCATATCAAATTTGTATCTTCATTTATTCCATTTGATAAAATGATGTGATTAGTTATTCATATGATGAAATTATATATGGAGGAGGATGGATGTATTAGATGTGGATAGATCGATGTATTGGTTAAGGGTTTGATGAAGGATGCTCAAAATATTTTAGCTATTTATACGTGATTACTGAGCATTTGGATCACTAAAGGTTGTGTACATATGAATTTGGGTGTGTGACTGAGTTTATTGTGTATTTATGGTCGATTTTATTGTATGATTGAATTTAGTTAATTGATATATATCTTTAAAAATTTGTATCCTTTTTAAAAAATAGTTTATATGAAATGTTTGGTGGTGGTTTTTGATAACCGCTACTAAACAACACTACAACAAAACGTTTAGGGGTGATTTAATTAATTGTGATGGATTTTTCCACATTAAAAGTAATTTTTTGTAAATTTCATTAGTAATGGTTATGTTAATATTCCCTAATGTTTATTATATTTAATGAAAAATATCACCTAATTGAATAAAAATCATCCTAAAGTACACAAAATGACAAATATAAATGTCACTTCTATATTATAACAACTATCTCTCAATGATTTTCAGCCATGATAATCGCAGTGGTTTAAAGAAATACCACTAAAACAAATTGTTGTTGTTTAAATCTCCACTAGTAAAAACCCACCACTTAGGCATCGTTATTTTATTGGTACACATGTCTTGGTTACCATCATTCTCTTCCTTTATTTCATTAAGGGGGTTTATTGATGGGAGATATGTTTCACCATTTTGTGTCGTGATTTCATTGGGAATGATTTCCAGAGAGGTTATCTTTCTGGATTGTGATTTTTTACACCGAGTAAAAGTATCTAGGGATATAGGTGCATTAGTGGGCCTCTGTGGTTTTCCTGGGTAAATGTAGGAGAGACGATGCATACCTATTGTTCAGCCTCAATTTAGTGGTCCTGGGTTATAACAATGATATGTATTGAATATGAGGTTCTACTTGTTGTCCTTCTCATTCATTAGAGATTATGTGGTAGTATATGAACATACATAGTCATTCTTGGTTCTTGGTGAAGAATTCTAATGAGATGATGTTTTTTGATAGTGTTCCTGGTATCCAGAAATCAATAATGTGGATGCACTATGATGTAGAAACTCATCCATAGTGTAATTACAATTCATTTTGGAGATATAAATCTAGAGAAATTATATTATGGTATCAGGTATTTATTTAATTATTTTTTATATTCTTGAGTCATTTTTTTTATTATGTGTGACATTTTTTGAGTTTTTATAAAATATGCTGTATATGTTGTACTTTAAGCAAGGTTTCATCCCATGTCCAAGATAATCCCTAAAATATTTTATTTATAAAAAATTGATAAAAAATTATATATGAAAAATTAATGCAAGAAAATATGAAATATAAAATAGTATATTGATAAAATATGGCCACCACACCAGAATGGAATTTTATGGTAGGACTAGGGTAGGGTTTTATGATAGAGATTATTGAATGAGAATGAAATAGTTAAAGGTTATTCATATAGATAACAATGTGCAGGGATTCTAAGATTATGGTTGGGGTGTTCAAGGAGGATAAGAGATGGATAGGGTTGGGTTAATATCATAGGGATTATACAAAATAAATTATAGGGGGAGAGGGAATAAAACAAAGGATGGGTGATAATAAGATGATAAACAGAGGTAAGGGTGTTTCTATGACTATGGGGGACTATGATATAGTATTTGAGGAGGGGGTTGGGATTGGGAGAGAAAACATCAATCCTCTGAGATAAACCTATCATGGTGAAGTATGTTAATTTAGTATAATAATAGATTTTGAAAATTTTAATTATGTTTTGTTTAATTTGTTTTCATTAAAAATGTAAAAATCAGCCACATATAGGTCCTCATAAAGCATGTTTATGTCAAAATGGGATCCTATGTTTCCACAATGATAATAAATTAAGGTTGTTTTTGGTTAAAATCATTTATTGTAAAAGAAATAAAAATATTCAATACAATTATTCTTGAAACGAAAATGTAAAAATATTGATGACTTCAAAAACAATTGAATGTTGAAATTGTTGAGAGCTATCTTTCCATCCAACAGTGCACAATTCCCATGTTCCTCAGGAAGCACAAGACATGTCACTATATCTATATCCCTAGTAGTGAAGCTCTAGTTCTTAGTGAGTGTAGCGAGGCAAGAGGCATCATCCACAATCATGTCCCTTATATCTTGTATGAATTCATCCATAATTCTTATTTCAATATTCAATATTGTTATTTCAAGATTCACATTCTTCTTATTAGTAAACATGTAGTTCCTTTACGTCTTTCTTTTTTTGTAATGGTCACACATACGAAGAATGAAAATTATATGAACAATATGTTTAATATAATGAAGAAAGTTCATCCCGACAATGATATATCCAATATTTAATTAGGAATTATGGATGACTTAAAAAAATACGTTGGATAGGATTTGTTTAGGAGGCATCCCACTTCTCTACACACATGAAGAATCATTGCCACACTACCAAGGATATAGAGATGGTAAAACTTCTAGTAATGACTAAAGATCATGGGAGTCATTCTCTGTTTAATATAAAGAAATCTCTTAAAAACATCATCAATCATTAGTTTTTGAAATTTTCAATAATTTTACTCATTCTATTTGTGAATAATTGTACTGAAAATCTATATAAATATTATAATGAATATTTTGATTCCTGATCTTCATTACTCATTTGATCATTGTGGGACACAAAAACATATTTTTAAATAAACAAGTTGCATGAGGTCTTAGATGATGTATATTTTTTAATTGTTAATTTCATAAATTTGAAGACAACATAATTAAAAAATTTCAGATCTTCTATTATAAAAAATTAATATTCTCCTCCATGGTACAATATTTCTCTCCTAATTGACTTTTTCCCTCCAAATCCCAAACCTTGTGGGTTCCTTATCTTCCGCCCAAAATAATTCTTGACAAATCCTTACCCTTATATTCCTTGTAATTGGAACCCACCATTGATTTTAAACCCTCTCCCCAATGATTTTTCATGAAGGATCTCTTTATCGAAATCATTAGCCTTTATAACTCTTATGCTGCCTACACCCACCAAATCCTCAACATGGAAGCCCTCCACATTGAGATCTCTAAGAATCACCAATAACATTTTCATTTCCTTTAATATTCTCTATCCTTAAAACCATACCTAGGCCCACCATACAATTTTGTTCACCTACGGTTTCCAAATATTATCAATGTACTTTTTAATTTTTTTATAGTGCTTTAATTTTTTATTGTATATAATTTTTTGCCAAAATTTTCTTCTTTGTAGTTCCTTAGATTAGTGATTCATATTGTTTACCACATGGTAAAATAAGTCACCTTCAAAAAAATAACATGTGTTTGGAAATTTATTCTTATGTTTCATGGAATGTGTGATCCTCTGTGTCAGGAATGATCTGAATGGACATTGTTTTAATTTCATTTTAAAATATTAGTGGATGTTATTTTTCTAAAACTAAAATATTTGAGATCCTCGAGTTTTTCCATTTCATTGAAAATTAAATTTTCTTAATTTTATTATATTTTACATCTCGATTACCTTATTATAGGTAACACTCCCAATTTTCAGGGACATTAGTGGATGATATTTTCAAGAGATTCTTCTATCTGGAATATCCTAGAAGATTCCTTATAACTGTAAAATAAATCATTGGCACAACCAAACGAGGTGAAAAGTAATATTGAATCCACAATTGTTGATGTAGTCAGTGGTATTTTTTTTCAAAGATTGATGAACCACTAAAAACACCATGATAGTGTTAATACCATTATATATAAGACATGTTAAAAATATTCAGAATAGTAACATTTGTGAGATCCTCTAATGATTTATCTTGAGAGAAATAATTAAATAATTTCCCCATCTTATGCGATGGATATAGGAACCCCGTCAATCCATGTTAAATATTTTGTGTTCTTAAAATTTCCTCTTGTATTTTTTCTCATTTTCATAGCCTTGAACCTTCGCTTCCCACAATAAGTGGTATCAGAGCATTGATGATGAAATAGTTTCATTGTAGATATGTTCTCTGATGAACAGAAGATTAATGGTTTTTGGAGATATCATTGATAAAAGATGTATAAATAGATTATTGGGATTATTTCAACAACATAATAAATGAAATAAACAGAGCTAAGATGCAGCCATTAGAGCTGATCAATGTTTTAGTCAAACCTTGGTTGTAACAGAACCCCCTTGCAAGAGAGAATGATACTGTTCACAGTAGTGGTTACATTACAGTGGGATTATTATCCCCTATTCTAGTGATCCACATCCATTCCACATCATCAGTCGATCTAGACCATCAATATTTTTTATCACTCTTGGCCTATTGGATCCTGTTTTCAATTATCCAAGTGTCAATTCTAGATATTTAAACCTTTACGCACTTATTTGTATGGTTACATTATCAAAAATTTCACCCCTTTAATGGATTAATAAATGGTAACATGATTGTTCTTTTAGCTTCTTATTATGATATATAGAAATATAAAATGAATGATATTTTTTATATTAACAATTTTTGGAATCCCACGGTGGAAGCTAGTAAGGCCATTTTAATGAAAATAGAGGAATATTAATTAAATTTTCAATCTATTAAATTGAAATCAGCTAGTAAAAATCTAGGTGATGCATAGTGGATTGTGCACAATGGGATGTGTGATACCCATATTAATAGTGGATTGACAATATTATCTTCACAAATTTATCCAACAAACATGATACTTATTTTTTATGGTGAACATTTTGTAAAATGTGTGTAGGTAAAAGGAAAAATAACAAATAAAACCAAATATGTTATCTTCTCAATAGGACGTACAAAGAAGGTACCAATGTATTATAGAACAATAGTGAGTTCCTAGGTACTTTAGATCAATTTAATACCCTGAAAATGATGATTGTTGATGAGTTGTATCCATTTTTAATGTTGATTTTTTTACCAAATATGTTGGACACACTGGTTTTATTGATTGATAATTAAACTCCATATGGAAATCTCATTGTGGGTTTGTTAAAAGAAAGAGTGATGAGTAAATAGTGTAAAAGAAAATATGAGAGCTATACAGCTAAATCAATGGTTGTTGTCCCTGAAAGACTAGGGAATTAGAAATGGAATGGAATATGAAGAAGTAGTGAACTTCATGACCAATGTATACATATAAGGAATACGTCGTAATATACATTGAGATAAGATTAGAAGTTACATAACTATGGGATGCCTGGAAACCTTATTTGGGTGTTTTGGAGGCTAAATGAATTGTTGTGGAATATGGAAGATAAAACCGAGAATAATAATGTCTTAGTTATCAATGTAGAAATCATTATTTTTTATGAATAAAATCATGAAATCCCTACATGCCAATATTTTTAATGGGTGATTTCCCTTGATTCCTCCTACTAAGTCTCTCCTAGGAGTTATTTTTCTCATCGTACACTACAAGGAGATTCAATCATGTGCAGATGGTAAATGTCGGTCTATCCAAAATCACTGTTATTTGTAATATTTTCCTAGAGATCTGTATTAGATTCTGGTTACTATTGATGGATTTGAGATAAGTTCTCGACATTATCCTTAATCTAATATCCCATGAAATGATTAACGATAATGGATATGTTAGTTCCTTTAGTGATTGGAAATGGAAGTTTACCAATGTTAACATGGTAATTTCTAAAGGAAATAATCATTCATCACTTTACCTCGATGATTCCAAACAATTTGTATGAGGAGTCAACACAACAAGAAAATACATTCTTGATGATGTGGGGAATAGATAGGTTCGTCATATTACAGAAAGATGAACCATATTGCTATCTAAGAAAAGTATATTTCAATGACTATAATGTACCCATTTGTATACTTATTCTGATTTCATACTAGGAAAACATTGTAGATTATAATTTCAAGGTTATTTGACATCCAGAAAAAATTAATTCATATTTGGTACACACTAATGTCTACATGATGAGAACAAAGTTAATGGGAGCTAATATTTATGTTTTTACATTCATATATGATCCATATATTAAATTCATGGGATTTTATATGAAAACTAATGTTCTTGTGCAAGATGTTTCCAATGAATTTCATATGAAGGTGGAAATAGAAATAGACATTTGTTAAGTGCGTACGAATAGACAATAGATGGGAGTAAAATAGCCTGTTTGTGATGTACTACAAGAACATCAGCATTGGGATTAAAAAAATGAGTAATAAAAATTACTTAGCATATTAGTGGTAGAAAGAGGATGGAAAAATATTGCGAGGGAGTTAGATGAATTATCTCAATTACAAAGCTGCAAAAAAACATGTGGTGGAGGTAGTAAAGACCTCAATTAATCTTATCTACCATTCTACATCAGTTATATGGAACTACAATTTTACTAAAAGTGTTTAGATAAGTAAACATTGTAACGACCCAATATTTCTTCAATAGAAATTCGTTTTTGGAAAAATATTTCATAATCATAGGAAATCACAACATAGTGAACTACTATGTTCTATTTGACCCTTAAACATAAGCTTGTCACTTATGTGATGTGAATTTCAAAAATCTGACATACACGGTTGTGATCATTATGTTATATAGAGTCCAATAAGAAAAACATAATTTTTGGTGAATAGTAACTTACCCTTATGAATAGTAACATAACCTTTTGAATAGTGATATTCCCTAATGAATAGTAACCATAGCTATGATAGTATATAAATATTATTAAAGTGGAAGTTTAATAAATCTCTTCTTTGGAAAAAGTGAATAATTGTTTTAAAAATTTGGTTTTTAGAATAAATAATTATTTAAATTATTTTATAAATTAATCAATTTTAGAATTTTTTTTTTGAAAAATGGACTTCATTTTTGGATTCTATACGTCAAATAATGGTTATAGTGAATTTTTTGTTTTTTCTGAAAAACATTAATTTTTTATAGATAGTGAAATACGGTAAAATACAATATATACAAATTATCTTTTAAATACAATATTTATGACCTCACAAGTGATGTAAGGCAACTTGGTTCGAACTCACATTCATTTATTACTGTTATTTTTAATGATATCATCACTATTTCTGGTCTTGAGAGAAATTAATAAACTAATGATTAATAATTTATGAAAACTCTCCTCACTTCCTCTATTAACACCCCCTCTCCCTCCATCTTCTCTTCACTCCTCTCAAGCCTTTTTCGTTCTTCAAATTCTTTCCAAATATCATCCCAAATTCCTCTCCCATCCCCAGTAAGCTTTTTTGTCATAAAGATACCAAAACATGTCACTTCAAGTGGCTCTCAAGGAAGTTTGGTTCTAGAGGTATATTCCTCTTTTCAAATCTTTTTCTTTCCTTTCATGTTCAATTGTTTTATTTTTCTATTATTACCTCTTCTTTTCCAAATGTAGTGATTACTATAGTACCATACATGTATTGAATTTTTTTCATTATAGTGTAATATGTTATCATCATCCCATCCTTTTACCTTCATGTATACTATTAGCAAGAACACCATCCGAGATGTGTCAATTTACCACATTCAAGGACGATGGGATTTCAATTTCTATTATCATTCTCAATTATGGTCATGAAACCCTTATTGTTATGGTTGAAACATATTATTATATATGTAATATAACCTATGTTAGGTTAATTAATTCATTTGTAGAAATGGTATTATTTTATTAAAGAAAATGATTTCTATGTAATCAAAACCCACAAATTAATTGGAACAGCTATCATTAAAGTTATATAAAATAATTCATCCTCATTCCATGTAACTGAGTTATATAAATGTCCTCTAACACCTATGTATGTTCTTTAGTAATATTTAATTACAATTATGGAGATTTACAAACATTCAACATGAACGTCGTTACTTAAAATAAGTGAACCGGTTAAGAAAATAAAGAAAACGAACACCCCAAAGAAACGAAAATCAATATAATAACATAAAAATAGTGACATAAATGAACTAAAATAAATTATGATAATCAAAATAAAAGTATAATAGGTTATTATTAAATTTATTAATATTTATAATTTCTTATTCCAGGATCTTAAGATCAAGAGCAAAACATGTTTCGATATTAGATAAGGGTTTTTCCACACGAACTCTCATTTTCATTCTGGTTACATTCACTATTTAATTTCATCGATGATATTATTATTTATTGTTTTGTACTACTCATAAATTATTTTTGAGTATTAGATATTTGTTTAACAACCATAACACATCCTTATTTTATGAATAGTTACATGTTTTAAAAGGAACATTCAAAATTGTTTCCAAAATACAAGCCATGTTCAAGGGAATTTCTAAACTTCTTACCTATTTTCATGGTCACTCTATAACTGGTTTTTTAGAAACAATTATATTTATGTAATCACTCAATTTATTCTGAAAATAATAACTTATTTCACTTCTAGTTTTATACCAATATTTTTCCAAAATAACTTTTCTTTTCAAAATAAAAGAGTATTTATCTCAAGAATTGGTTAATGATTTTTTAAGAGAATTTTCGTCTTATTCAACAATATTGTTGACTATTTTGTATTATTGAGTTTAGTTATTAATGAAGTCATATACCATATTTTATTTAATGGTTTATTACTAAAACTATTGTGGATGAACTTTTCTAAAACCGTTCTCCAAATTACTCTGAATAGTTAGTGTTGATTTTTAATGTTTGGGGAAGTTAGTTACATTTCATATGATAGTTTCAATATGAATGTATTTGTTTTTAATTTTTATCTTCGATCAAATGAGGAATGAAATGGAATTATTATGTGATGGGTGGGGCCAACTATATCCCCTAGATGAATCGGTAGGACTCATGAGACATACTACAGCCTTGGGAGTAGGCCTTGAAAAAATGATTATTTATCGTCCAGGCACAAGGCATGGACGGTATGGTTATGATGTCCGTAGATGCACTTCCCTAATTTTGAAGCTAGTTATTGAAATTTCATGTGGATATTAGACTAGTAGTATACCTATGATTATTATTTTTTATGGAATTATTTACTCAGCTCATATTCCTTCCATATGATGTTCATGTTTAATTTTTTTAAAGGCACGTGTTTTCGATTATTCACCATGTCTATTGTCCACGTTATCTTCCACTGTATTGCTTACTCTTACTATGTTTTTTAGATCACCCATTTCTTATGTTTCATATTCTTAGGAGATTAATATTTTTATTATCAATGACATGCAGACAAACGCTAGGAGTTATGAATGTTTTATAAGGAGTTTCTATGTTGTATTTATTTTCATCTTTTAAATTTAGACTTATGTATGAATCTTGTTTCCAATAATAATAAACTACTCAGTTCTCTGGGATGCTTGTTCCTTCTTTATATGCCAATTTAATCCATTAAGGCACTGGCTCTGGGAAACTGTAGTCGGGTCCTTATAGTTGGTATTAGAGAAAGTTTACTATAAAATAATGAAAATAGATTTAGAAAACATTGATATGGGAAGATCCCCTAAGATAGTTTTTGACAATAAATATACATGAAAATACTGGTATTTTGGTAAGGAATAAATTATGTGGATCTTTCAAGCAATACATCTCTGACTGGATGCGATCTAGTAGAGGCAGCTGTAACACATATGTATCTAGGGGTTAAACACGAAAACACCAATTTGAGCTAGACTCGAATGGGAACTGGTGCATTAAAATGGGCCTTTTTGTACTCTTGGTTATGAAACTATTGGGGGATATTTTTAAGATAATAAAAATTTTCATTACGAGCCATAATAATGAATTTAAATGTAAATGTTTCCTCAGAGAAACCACATTTGTGATTATGGGATTTTCCATGCATAGGATTTAAATTTATGCTAAATATTTTTTTATGTTTGGATTATACATTATGATTCATAAACTCATATAGTGCATTTAATTATCTAGAAATAGTTCCTAGTGGGTGAAATGGAAACTGCACAAACGCGTGTGTCCCCTGTAGGTATTTCCCTCCGAATCATGATAATGATGTTGGCTCTGGTGTTGTGTCTTGTATTGAACAACTTATAACTATACTGGGACAACATACTCAGGTTATGAATAACAACCTTACCCGTATGGAGCATCTATATGCACCACATAGAGGAGCTATGTTAGATCGATTTATGTGACAAAGCCTCCATCATTCAATTGGACTATAAACCCATTCGCAGCTGAGCAGTGGATAAGTTCTCAAGATTAGATATTTCTCACTTTTTAATGTAACAAAAGTGATATATTTATCATGGTAGTTTATCATCTATTGGGAGATGTGGATTAGTGGTGGTCATTAATCCAAAATACAAAATAGGAGGAAGAAATAGATGATATGGAATGGAGAGACATTAAGGAAATCATCATTGAGAAATAATTTCCTCATGAACAACAAGTTGATATGGAAAGGTAGTTTCTAAATTTGAAGCATAATGAATATGATAACATTGTAATGTATGAAGCAAACTTCACAAGTTTAGAAAGGCATGTTATGTACTACATATGAATTCCAATGAAAATATTGATTGATTATTTTATAGATTAATTCCATTTCTAAGGCTGGCTCAGGCCTCTCAGGGTTTCTAATCATATGAATATATTGTTTCATGAGATATCAAGATAGAAAAGGAATTCTATATATATTAGGAATTTAAGGAAATGCAAGAGAAGAAGAGGGATGCTGAAAACTCTATAAAGGGAAATAAGGAAATTGGGAAAAAGGGAAGAGTTGAATTTCAACAGTGTGAAAATTGTCAGAAGAAACACCCTAGTATGTTCCTAAAGGGAATGGGAGTCTGTTACCAATGCAGAGAAAAAGGCCACCAAATTCGGGATTGTAAGGGGAAGAATGAATCTACCAATGTTCAATGCTATAATTTTCCAGACATGGACCACTATGCTAATTATTTTCTAAAGAATCAAGTAATCATGCAACAGAAAAGGAAAAGGTAGTACGGACATGCTTATGTTATCACAACCACTGATATTGAAGTACCTAATGATGTGGTGGAATGTACTTTAATTTATTCCTCAAACATAGCCTATGCTTTATCTGATTCGGGATCATCACATTCTTTTATATCTTAATAGTTTCCCAAGAATATTAAACATGTCCATTTTGATTTAATAAAGGAATAATCAGTCAAATATACTTGTGGATGTATCATTGAAAAAAAGGTTTGTCGATCAGTCCCCCTCATGTCACATAAACGCGCTTTTGTTTCTAACCTTATCATAATACCAATGATAAACATTGATAAAATTATTAGCATGAATTGGTGGTAAAAATATTATGTGAATATCTATTAAATGAAGTAGGAAGTTAAATTTTTTAGAATGGTATATAATCCCTTATCTTTGGAGTAGAAACCTCACTATTTAATTCTTATCTAGATCCACCCCTAGTAGCTCAACTAAATTCAATTATTGCAAATGAAGGGAATGAAATAACAATGGTTGTGGAAAAGAATGATCAAATAGAAGATGTGCTTGTTGTGTAAGAATACATTGATGTCATTCCATAAGATTTACCTAGACACCATCCAGAGTGGGATATTGAGTTTTACATTAGCTTAATTCCTAGTTCATGGGCCATATCAAAGACTCCTTATAGAATGGCCACTGTGGATTTTGTGTAACTAAGGAAATAACTAGAGGAATTGAGTGATAAATGTTTTATTCTCCCTATAGTTTCTCCATGGGGATCCCATGATATTTTTTAAGAAGAAAGATGGGTCCATGAGGTTATGCATTGACTACAGGGAGATCAATGCTCTTATAGTAAAGAACAAGTATCCCCTACCTTGAATTGATGATTTATTTGATCAAATTCATGGTGCCCAATATTTTATGAAGATTGATCTACAATCTAGATATCATAAGATTCCTGTGAATAAGGAAGACATTGCGAAAATTTCATTCCGAACCTGGTAAAGGAATTATGAGTTTATAGTTATGACCTTTGGACTAACTAATGCTCCATTATTTTCTATGTTCTAATGAATAGAGTTTTCAAGGAGTATCTTGATGACTTTGTGGTGGTGTTTATTGATGATATCCTGGTATAATCTATATGTTATGAAGATCCAGAAAATTATTATCGCACTATTCTGAAAACTCTATGGAGAAATGAATTATATTTGATGTTTATCTAGTGTGGTTTTTAGATCCAATTAGTTTCCTCTATTGTCCACATTATCTCTAAGGGTGGAATATTTGTAGATCCTATGAAGAAAAAGGTTGTGCAATAATGTCCAACTCCAACAAACATTACAAAGTTGTGTAGATTTATTGGTTTAGTAGGTTATTATCAGTGTTACGTTCATAATAGTGCATGTATAACTAACCCAATGACCATGCTCACACGAAAAGAGGTTATGTTTGTATTGAAAATGGAATGTGATGAATGTTTTATTGAATTAAATATAATATTAGTGAACTCTCCAATCATGACTCAACCATCAGGTAATGATGGATTTTTTATCTTTAGCGATGCATCAAAGAAAGGACTTGGTTGTGTCCTTATGCAAAATGACAGGGTTATTTCCTATGAATCTAGGAAGCTAAAAATCAATGAAAAAATATCCAAATCATGATCTTGTGTTTGCAGCGGTAATATTTTTCCTGAAGATCTGGAGATATTCTTCTATGGTGAAAAACATGAGATATATACAGATCAAAAGAGTTTTAAGTATATATTCTCCCAGAAAGTACTCAACATGAGAAAAAGTAAATGTATTGAGCTACTCAACGAATAATATTTCACAACACACTACCACCCAAGTATGGAAAATAAGGTTGCAGATGCTTTGACTAGAAAGGATCACGAAATTATAAACAAGATGAGAGTTGAAAGGGATCCTTTACTCATGGATCTAGTAAATATTGAAGTGGGAATTATCAAGGAAGATAACACATCACTAATTTTTCAAATGGTGGCCAAAACTTATTTACTAGAAAGGATAAAATGTTCTCTGGCTGATGATGAGGAGTTTCAAATAAAAATTATATCCATAAATATGGTAAGTTGACTGAATTTTTATATGTTGGTGGCATTTGAAAATTCGGAAAGAGGCTTTGTTTTCCTGCTATTCCTAAGCTAAAGAGGGAACTCTTCGATGATGCTCGTAGCTCTAATTTCTCTATACACCCTGGTAGCACAATGATATATAGATATCGGAAGAAACATTTTTTGTGGGAAAAAATGAAGAGGATGGTTTTTGATTAAGTGCTGAGATGCTTGGTTTGTTAACCAGTGAATGCTGGAAGACAATGTCTTAGAGGGGTCATGCAACTCCTTCATATTCCAATGTTGAAATGGGAAGATATTACAATAGAATTTTTCTTGGTGATATCAAAGACTCCAAGATAAAATGATGTGATATGAGTCATTGTTGATCATCTTATGAAATCAAGACATTTTCATCCTATAAGGGAATATTTACCACTTGAGCTTTTAGCAAGAATATAAATTAATGAAGTTGTAAGACATCATGGTGTATCATTATCAATTTTTTCTGATCGTGATACCCTCTTTACATATTGATTCTAGAAGAGTCTTCAGAAGGACCTAGATACTAATCTTTGTTTGAGAATATCCTAGCACCCAAAAAATGAGGGATAATAAGAAAGAACTATTAAAAATTTGGAAGACATGTGGAGGTCTTGTTCACTTGACATTCAAGTAATGTAGGATCAGTATTTACCTTTTGTAGAATTTTCCTATAATAATCGCTTCCATTTAAGTATTTAGATGGAACTATATGAAATGTTGTATAGAAAGAGATGTTGTACACCAACATTATTTTATGATGTTGGTGAAAGAAAGATTTTAGGCCCATAAAATATTGATGAAATAATGGTCAAGGCGAATATTATCAAAACCCATATCAAAACAAATCAAATTTGGAAAAAGAGTTATGTTGTTAATTTAAGAAAGGAGTTGGAATTTCAAGAAGGATATTTTTTTCATAAAGGAATCTCCATGGAAGGGTATTATTCAATTTATTGAGAAGGGAAAATTATTTCCCAGGTACATCTTGACATTTGAAGTTCTAGATCGAATTGGAACCGTAGCATACCGTTAGGAAATGATGCCAAGTCCCTCCAAAGTTAACAATGTCTTCCACATATCAATGTTATGGAAATACATGCCAGACCCAACACATGTACTCACCTATAAACAAATAGAACATGAGCCTAGTCTGTCATCTTGGGAATGTCCAATAAAGATCCTTGATACCCGAGAATAAGTGTTGAGATATCAATCGACATGTCAGGTGAAGGTTATTTGGAGGAACCATATGATGGAGGAAGAAACATGGGATCCATTTAGCTTATGTTTAAGACATAACTGAATCCTTTTAATAATAATTTTGTGAATTTTGAGGACAGGATTTTTTTGAGGGGAGAATGTAACGACCCAGTATTTCATCAATAGAAATTCAGTTCTTATAAATATATCATAATCTCTTGAAATCACAAAATAATGAACTAATTAGAGCTATGTGACCCATTAACATATGTTTTATTTTTATATGTTTTGAATTTCAAAAATATTATAGACACATTTGCGATCAGTAAGTAATCTAGAGTTCAATATGAATAACACAATGTTGTGAACAGTAACCTACCCTTATGAATAGTAACATACCCTTATGAATAGTGATATACCCAAATGAATAGAATCCTTACCTATGATAGATTATAAATAATATTCAAGTTGGAGTAAGATATATCTATACATTGGAATAAGTGAATATGTCATCTTCATCTCTTTTACCTTCTTTTATACTGGTGGCAAGAACACCATCTGAGATGTGTCAATTTATCACATTCAGGGATGATGGGCTTTCGATTTCTTTTACCATTCTGAATTATGGTCAAGAAAACATTCTTATTGTGGTGGTACAAGATTATAATATATTTAATATAACCTATGTAAGGTTCTTTAATCCCTTTTTACAAATGGTATTAATTTATAATGAAAAATGAGTTCGTTTAATCAAAACCAACAAATTAACAGAAACAGTTATCATTAACGTTTGATAAAATAACTCATCCTCATTCCATGTAACCAAGTTATATAAATGAACACTAACGCCTATGTATGTTCATAATTGATATTTAATTTAAACTCTATATATTTACAGTAATTCCACATGAACTCCATTATATAAAAACAAGTGAACTGATTAAGAAAATAATTACAATGAACACCCTGATACAACAAAAATCAATATAATAACATATCATTAAGGACATTAATGAACTAAAAAGAATTATGATAAACTAAATACAATTATAAAAGGTTATTAATTATGATATTAATATGTTTAATTTCATATTCCTGGATAATATGTTCATGAGCGGAAGACATTCGGAATTAAGGTAATGTTTTTCCACATGAGCTCCCATTTTTATTCAGGTTACATTCATTGCCTAATTAAATGAATGAAATTATTATTTATTGTTATGTACTCCACATAAATTCTCTATATGTTTTATACATATGTTTCCCAACCATAACACATCTTTATTTTATGTATAGTTACACTTATTAAAAGGATCTTTCAAAATTGTTTCCAAAATACATGCCAGATTCGAGGGAATTTCACAAAATTCATAACTATTTTAAAGTGCACTATATAATATATTTTTGGAATCCATTTTCTTCATAAAATATCACATTTTATAATGAATATAATATCTTACTTAACTTCTGGTTTTATTTAATGTTTTTTTCTCCAAAAGAACCCTTCTTTTCAAAATAAAAGTGTATTTATCTGAATAATTACTTAATGATTTTATTAGAGTATTTTATTTTGATTCAACACTCGTGTTGATTCTTATGTATTATTTTGTTTAATAATTTTTGAATTCGTCTACCATATTTGATTTAATAGTTTATGACTAACTCTATTATTCATGATCTATCCTAAAATCATTCACCAATTTACTCTGAATGGTCAGTGTATATGCTTAATGTTTGGGGAAGTTAGTTACATTTCATATGATAGTTTCAATATGAATGTATATGTTGTTAATGTTAATCCCATGTCACATGAGGAATGCATTGGACTTATTATGTAATTTTCAGGGCCTTCTATAGCCCCTCGAATCATCATTAGGTCTCATGAGGTAATCTATAGTCTTGGAATAAGGCCTTGAAAAAACAATTATTTATTGTCCTAGCACAAGGACTGGAAAGTATGTTTATGATGTCCAACATATGAACATACCTCATTAAAAAGATCATAATTTAAAGTTCATGTTCATTTTCAACTAGTAGAATACACCTAATTATGATTTTTATGGAATTATTTACCCATCTCATATTCATGCCATATGATGTTCAAGATTATTTTTTTAAAAGGCATGTGTTTTCATTTATTCATCATGTCTAGTGTTTATGTTATCTTCTGATGTATTTATTACTCATACTGAGTGTTTGTAATCACCCGAAACTTATGTTTCATATTCTCAGGACATGAAGATGTTTTTTTATTAATGACATTCAGAAATAATCAAGTTATAATGGATGTTGTCTAAGGAGTTTCTATGTTGTTTTCCATTTCAAGTAATAAATTAAGACTTATATATGTATCATGTATCCAATAATACTAAACTAATCATTCATTCAGGATTCCTATTCCTTGTATATATTCCAATGAAATAAAATAAGGTACCGGCACGAAGAAACATGGTTTGGGTCCTTACAAACATGATTCAAAAAGAATTAGAGTTTTCGTCTGTGTGGAATTAATTCCCAAAATAAAAGATGAGAGGGAAAATGTGGATGGAAAAGTAAAGAATTATATCTTTTTGGGATATACTCATAAGGATTTTGGATGTCGAATCTAGGATCCTATCAGTAGGAGGATCGTCTAAAATAGAGATTTGGTGTTTATTAAGGATCACACAATTTATGATTTTGAGAATCCAAAAAATGAAATGATGTTGCAGTATGATGAAATTCTAGTTAGTTTAGAACTTGTATCACCACCCTAAGTTCTAGATAGTGTGAGTGATATACATTACACTGAAGATACATTATTACTATGTAATATATGTCCGTCTTCTTGATATGTATCTATTATATGATATTCCAGAACATATTTTCCCGAAGAAAAGTTGGGGACATCAAACAAATAATGAAAACCAAGTCATAGATACTGACCACATGAGTATGTTATTCTTACATATAGTTGTGATCCTCTTGGGTATGATGATGCAATTAGGAGTCAATAGAAGATGGAATGGAAGAACTCCACTACAGCAGATATGCGATCCTTTTACAAGAACCATACAATTAATTTTGGTAGAGTTACCACATGGAAAGAAAGAATACAGGAACAAGTGGGTGTACTAAATAAACATAGAAAATGGAAGATCATAGTCATCCTATAGAGAGAGAATGATTATAAAGGGATTCAGTCATAAGAATGGTGTTACCATTGATGAATTGTTTCCCATGTAGTACAAATGCCTTCTATTAGAGGTGTTCTTGGATTAGAATCCTGTCTAAAAAGGTGGATTATAAAAGAATTTAAAGACAATGTTATTACACATTGATCTTGATTAGGATATATACATGGAGTATCCAAGTGGATTTCAGGGGAAATTAATCAAAACATGGTATTCATGATTCAAAATTTTAAATATGATTTAAAACAGACACTAAGGAAATTGTTTAAGGAATTTGAATCATTTTATGAGAAAAATGAGTACAGGAGGATGATAGTTGATCACTGTGTTTTCATCAAATAGTTTATCAATGGAGAATTTATTATAATATTGATTTATGTTGGTGATATAGTAATTGTTTATAGAGATATCTCAAATATTGACTCGTTGAATAATGATTTGATTATTCCTTTTGAAATGAAGTATATGGGTGATAGTACATAGATTCTTAGTATGAAAAATTCTTGTGAAAGGAGAAACCACAAGAAATAGCTATCTCATGATTTTTTTATTGAGAATGTTCATGAAAGATTCAACATGGAAATGAAAATGTAGTTAGTACTCCACTTGTGAGTCATTATTGGATCACAAAAAGTCTGAGCCCATCAAATGAAAATGGGAAAGAAAAGTTGGAAACCTTCCTTATCAGTAAGTAGTTGACATTATCATGTTTGTAACCATGTGTAATAGGATTGACATTTATAATTTTGTTGGCCTTGTTAGTATATCCTTATAAATGTAGGAATGGATCATTGGATAGTGGTCAAATGAATAGTGCGGTATCTCTGAGGTACATCTAGTCATTATTTATGTTTTGGAAATGGAATTTTTTTAGGACACACAAATTAATATATTATTGGAGATATAGAAATGAGGAAATCTGTATCCAGATAAATAATATAATTAGTAGGGGGATCTATCTCCCATAAACCCTAACATTAGAATATTTTGGCCTTATCTACCATATTATAAGAGTATATCATAGTCATTCAAGGGTGCAAGGAGATACTATGGTTGAAGAAGTTTATATTGGAGCCATTATTTAGTATAGAGAATTAGGATTTTGATTCTGATAGTTAGAGATCTATTCATCTCATAAAGAACCCAAAATTTTATTCCAGGTAAAAAAACATCAGTGTGATATATCACAGGATATGTAATGTGTTGCAATAAAGAAAAGACGAAAGATGAAAAATTCAAAACCAATGATAATGAGGTAGATATGATGAAAAACTTTCTATCAAAAGAGAATTTTAACTCTTGAAAGTATTTTATCGTTCTATATTCTATCCTATTTTTTTACAAGTGGGAGATTTCTGGTGGACACTCCACATTTTGAGAGTGATTGAGGGAGGGTGATTTCACAGGAGTCTTCAATTTTCAATTTTATGGAGGAATACTTCTAGATACAATTTCTATATTGGGTGAAACCAAAGTAGATGATACCTACTATTTCAATAGCCACCGCTGAAGCATCCATCGAATGGAGTTTTTCCAATTGTGGATGAACCAGCAAATACTCAACCACATGACACTGTATGATAACTAAATCTATAAAATGGTATCAAAATCCCATGAATTTTAAAATGTGTATGAGATCCTATGAAATCCAAAAATGAATAATAATAAATGGAATACTCTTTTCCGATTTATGTAGGCACCTTTCCAAACCATGAAAAATTACTTTGTGTCTTCCAGATTTCTTCGATTTTTCATCTTTATTTTCATCACCGTGAACCTCCACAACCCAAAGACTTCATGGTTTTCATATTATTCTCTTATATTATATGTCTTTTGTTCTATATATTCTAATTTTATCCTTGATATACAATTATTTTATCTTTACACCATCATATTAAAATAAGCTAATGTGAGAACGACCTAGAGGCAAATAATCTAGATGAAGGAAGAGGAGGAGGAGTATCCCCCTCCACGATCATTGAATATGCCTATGGTAAAAAAGTATCAGTTCAAGGGTTTATTTTCCAATTATAATAAGAAGAATAAACATTTAGACTACATCATTGAGATGTAGAAGATCAACATATTCATTATTTTGTAGAAGGTGAATCCTAATATCAACATTCACTTCAAGGTGATGGGAATCATGAATTTATTTGTAAACAATATATTTGAGATGCATTCTGAGGAGGAATCAAACCTATATTACTACTACATGAATACGATGGATACATCCAAACAGAACCATGTCTTTTGATACCTAAAGAGATGGAGAAACATGCCTTGTTCGAGTCAGATTCATGACAATTAGAGTTCTCATTGAAACACCATACCCAACCACTAGGAATTACAATATAAGTTATAATAACAATCATTATTATATATTTTGGATTTATATTATAAATATAGAAGAGTTATTTAAAAATAAAAATTACATAATCCTTGTCAATCTTCCTGGACATGTTGCATTTAATTTTAATTAATGCATTTTCGTGTTTCTTTTTCCCCTTCATGTTTGAATTTTTTAAAATTGAAATCCCAAATTTTCATTATTTTAATTCTTTAGTTCGAGTATTATATTGAATTGGGTGAGGGGTGGGGTGTCCTAAATCCTGATTCCCTTTATTTATTCATTTTAATTTATTTATCTATGTTATAATCCATTAATTTCATCATTTGAATCCACATTTTTTATTTCGCCCCTTCAATTTGTAACACCACATGTTACATATTTATGTTTTATTATTTTATATTATTCAATTATTCAAACAAATCTACAGTATTAATCATACAGTTTCTAAAATTGATTTACAAAAATCATAACCAATGAATTGAAAATAATAAAAAAGTGGGATTATCATATTTTTTTATGAAAACATAGTTACTCCTTTTCTGGTGTACATATACACCTCAAATAATAGTCACAAATTAACATAAACAACTAATGAACATTGTAATATGTGATAAACAATCTATAAATAGTTTATCCAAATGATAAATATTTATTAAATTTCAAATTTAACTTTGTTTATTTTAGAAAAATTAAATTTAATAAGTTTTAAATATAAATTAACAAAATATTTTATAAGTGTGGGAACAAAAATTGGAATACTTTATTTTGAAAAAATTTGAAAATTTCTAAATCGTTTGTAATAATAAGTTGTTTAAATTTTTTTTCTATGATAACCAAAATGAAATATTTTTTAAAAAAAATATCAAAATAATAGTTTTTATGTAGAGATCCAAAATAATAATTTCTAACAAAATTCAAAAAATGACACAAAATTGTTTAAAAATGAAAATTTTGAATTCTAATTTTTTTACTAATAGTTGTTCATTTTATATGAATATATCTAAATGATATTTATTTCACTAATGTGATCTTATCTATATGAATCTCAGCTTTATCATCCTCATTCCTATCCTTGATATTGTTTCAGTCTCATATATCCACAATTTCACCTCCTCAAAAATCATCTCCCCCCACAGAATTACTTTCCACCCTCAACCCTGACTCCCCCTGACTATCCTCCCCTCAACCCCATCTCAGAATCCATCCCCGATGTAATCATCTGTACCTCCACCTCGTTCTAATACCTATCACCCTATTCTCCCATACCATCTTCCATCATTCCTCCTCCTCCCCTCTCCCAGTACCTCTAATTTCTCGTTAGGATTTCATCACCTTGTCACCCCTCCACTAGTTCCCTTGCATCACTAACACTACCCCATCTATCATAGTTTATATAGAATCATAATCATCACTACCATCACTACATCTCCAAAAACTAATATCATTCTTAGGTTTTCTATCCTCTTTTGCAACGGCCACCACCTCTACTTCTACCTTTGCCTCGGACTCCACCTCATCCAATGTAACGGCCTCTGCATCTAAATTCCAGCGGGGTGGGGGATCTTCCTATAGTGGAAGTGGGGATCAAGCTATTAGGCGTATCATGTGAGGTGGTATGGTGATCCATGGAAGTGGCCTCCTCATATTCCTTGAAGATGGTCACTATGTCAAAAACCCTAAAATATGAGCATCATCGAGCACATACTACTAATCTAGTGTTTCATCGGTTATTCTGTCATCCATAAATGGCATATATTCCTATGAATTGTCATGTGTTTATAGGGTGTTGGGAGTATCATATCTTTCATAATTTTAGAAGATCATTCTTGATTTTGAGACCGTCATTTTCATGAAGTAAATTTTTTTCATAATGGTTATAACATGACCTTTTTTTCCTCTCATATCGTAAATTTTTCTTGGTTGTTGTTCATTAATTTTAGTAATGAAAATGCATTCTAATCGAGTTTCACCAGTTTATTGCAAGTCGTTTGTGGATAGTATTAATTTTTCTATAGATAATTTCAAGATTATTTATATGATCATTCATATGGTGATATTGTGTTTTTTAAATTGGGAGATGCTCCGAACAACCCACATGATTAGTCTTCATTTCCTATATTAAATTTTATTTTTTCCCTATGTTATTTTAGTTTTTAATGAATCTAGGAAATACAATTAGTCTATGAAAAAGTTTTGGGTTGTAAATTTTTTCCATAAATCCATTTTCTATACTATTACTTGTAATTTTCTGTACACCTGTCTTCTCCACAATAATTTAAAATTAGGTGTCTCTCTCTCCATTAATTATGTTTGACCATGCCACATTACAATTATTTCAAATTCTTCTCCATCAATTGGACTCTCCTGTCAAAAATACCATATATACACGCATCCCCAACACTCATCCTCATTAGTTTAGGCCTCAGCCTCATCCTCTACATCGGCATCCACCTATGACTCCTCATGAAAAACAACCTCCACCATTGCTTCTACCACTTCCTCCTTCTTTGAAATGGCCTCTACCTGCGACTTTGAACCAAACACCATCATCACCTTATGATCCTCCTTTAACTTCACCTCATCCTTCGATTTAACCTCCATCTTTATGAGTCGAGAATATTCAGGTGAAACATCAAAAGTTTCCATCCCTCTTTCACCTTCATAACTATCCATTTTTTCTTTTTCAACATTAATCATCATATTTTTATTTTCATACATGGGTTTATTATTGGTCAATATTTTGTTATCTTGTTTAGGGAAGATTTCATATATGTTTTTGACTATTTGAAGTCAATTTTCATGGTAGAGATAAATAATTTGGATCAATTTCTCATATTGGAAGGGTTATTGAGTAAATTAAAATTAAATTCCAATCTCCATCATTGTATTTTAATAAAATAGTCCCTGAACAATGATTGGTGCATTTCTTTGTAGTTTCTAATCGTATAGGGTATCCGGACCTTCCAAACAGATGTATTTATCTATTTTTTGATTTCTTCCTTTTCCCCCTTTCATTGTCCCACATTTCTACACCATAGAACATGAACATTATTTATTTTCAGGCATCATAAAAATGGTATATACGTTACAAGTAGCCTCAACATTTTCTTTTCATTTATATTATTATCTTCTCACTCTTCATTAGTGGTGTTCTAAAATTTAGGGGGTTTTACGCATCATGATTTTCAGTACACAAGGGTATGATCCATAATAGTGATGTTCAGGTTCATCCCCCTACATTTTTTTCATGCTTTCACCTATTTTAGGTCTAAATATATACTCTCTAATTTAGTTTATTCAATATATTGTTGTAGGAATAGTGATAATTTAATCCAAAATTACAGTTGGAGAAGGATTCAAAAGGGGTCTGTAATAGTGGATTAGTATGTCTTTTAAATATAAAATTTAAGTTTATATGACCTTTTTGTTTGCCCATGGTGATTAATCTACTTTAATTTTAGGTTTAAGATTATTCATCTGGTATGAGAAATTAATATTTATTATGCCTTTTATGATTTTAAATCCTATTAATTTTCATTAAAACATAAAATATTTTTGTTATATTCTCTTAATTAGTATAATTCAGAGGAAATTTCAAGTCTATGATTATGTAATCTATTTGATGAGATAAAAATTCATTATGAATTATGTGATTTTATATCATATTTTTTTCACTTAAAGGTAATTAGGGTGTGTCTAATTAATGTATAATCTCTAAGGGACTATATATTTTTATGAGGGAGGGCCCTAACGGTACTATATCTTGGTATTTTAAATCACCATTTATATTAATTTCTTATATATCTATTTTCAGTTTCATTTATTAATTTAATCATATTTATAACACTATTGGTTGATATGAATATATGTTTTTTCATTTTAAAATGACCATTAAAACATTATTTATTTAGTTTTATTAACTTCTCTTAAAAATTTGAAGTTGGAGCTCATTTCAAGTATTTAAGTCATATAGTTGAAGAAATTAAAATTATTTTGTAATTTTCATTTTCAGATCAGTGAGGAACTTCTCGAGTAAATCCCATGGCAGTATCCCTTCTTGAGGACATCCATGTTCGAATCAGTGGGCAACATCTAGTATGTCTAATTGTATAATTTTATGCTTTATATTCTCATTGTTAGATGCATATTCAGGTTTGATTACAATGATCATTTTTCTTTTTCTGATAATTGGTTTATAAAATTTCTATATTTCAATCTTCATGTTCTCTTGATTAATTTGGTAAAAAGTAATTAATGAATTACCTATAGAAATGGATTGGAATAGTTCATATAGGTCCCCAAACCATTGTAATAGCCTATATCAATGGTTTGGGAATATTTTTGGTGATGTGGCATGGGGATAGACGTATCCCAATGGTTTGGGGGAATCCACAGGTAAAGTCCTTTCCCAAATGGTTTGAAACTCATTAGGATTGTTCTATGCCAAAGGTTTTCCAAACCGTTGTGTATGTTATTTCCCAATGGTTTTACCCAAATGGCAAGGATAAGATAATTTTAAAAAAAATCACATCAGTGGTTTGAACCCACAACCTCTCAGTTAAATATCAAAGTCATAATCCACTACCATACAATTACCTCTATGAATATATTTGGATATGTGTGTGTGTGTAATATGTATATTGATTTATTTGACAATATTCCTCAAAATAATTCATAAAAAATAAGGATACCTATCCAAAAAGTTTTCAAAACCATCGGTATAGATCAATAAAAATGGTTTTGAGAACTGTTGGGATAACTACCCACCCTTTTCCAATGGTTTTGGAAAACCATTGGGAAAAGTGGCATAAAAGAGGGATTTTACCAATGGTTTGGCCAAACCATTTGGAAATCCATACCCTTTCTCAATGGTTTTCCCAAACTTTTGGGTAAAATGGACTCAAAGAGGGATTTTCCCAATGGTTTTCCAAACTGTTTGGAAATGTGGTCTCAAAGAAATATTATCCAACGGTTTAGAAAAACCATTGGTAAATGTATACTATAACGCCCTGACCCCAGAATACTAGAGTTGGTGTATTGTTAAATAACATTGGAATGATAAAAAAGATCAATTCTCTAAAAACCGATTAGTTTAGTAGCCTTTGAAACAGTAGATAGATTCATAAGTCTTACATTACATGAAAATGTGTGAAACTAAAACAACATAATCTCCATAGTCCACACTCATATACCCTCAGAATATACCTTTAGGTCAGTCATAAAATACTTTTTCATATCCTGGGAAAAATAAAACAAATAATGGGGTGAGCTCAGATTCTCAGTAAGGATAACAATATAGTAGAAACATTCATAAATAAGTATAAACATTTAAGGAAATGTATAACTAAAAGAAAATCCTTTTAAACTTGAACATCAGCATAATTTGAAAAAAAATAAAATGAAATAATTCCATTTACTTATTCACATGGATATTCTACTAGTCTAATAATCACATGCAATATCAATAACAACATTCATAATGATGGAATGCATAATGTCAGACTATCATAACCACATAGTAATGGCCATCTTCCCAGACTACAAATAAGATTTTGTCAAGGCCTTGTTCCATAACACTAGTTTGTCTCATGAGACCCACCGATGAATCGAGGAGCTATAGAGGGCCCCACCCATAACTTACTAAGTCCAATGTATTCCTCATATGAAAAGGTTTAAACATAACATAAAAATTCTTAATAAAACTAGCATTCGAAATGTCAATACTTTATCCATAAAACACTAATGGTATGAAATACTAAATCCACATTAAAACATATCACATTCAATACAATATGGAAGATTTTATTATAATAAATTAACCTCAATCAAGAATAATTAAGGATATTGACATTGATTAAAATAGTCATCAAAACTATTTATGAGAAGTATTCCCCCATTTTCTTGAAAACATTCAAAAGTGTGAGTATTTATCAAGAAGACATTTAAAATGGATTTTTGAATCAAAGTGTCTCATACCACATTGAAAATTTTAAAAGGAATTTTTCATTTTGAAACATTAATGTCCAAATAAATAAAACCTTAAAACCATTTTTAAAACATGTACATTAATGAGAATGATTTAGAATAATCAATCATTAAAACATTTAAAATGATATTTTAGTTAAATTTCCTAACCAAAAGAGAGAAACTTGAATAAAAATTATTCAGGTAATCAAAACGATATAATATCATGAGAATAAATGGATTCATGGTATACTTTTTCAATGAAACTTATGTACACCATATACAAGTGATTTGGCGTAAAACAACAAAGATGTCTCAATGGAATGTAAATAGAGATGTAATCTCTTATAAAGACCATATATTTAGGTTAAGGATAAATCAAAGACATAATTATGTGTGAAAAATATAAATACACTCAATATAATTTGATATTCAGTGTAAATCAATCATAGGACATTAACACATATTCTTGTAAAAACAACACCAAAGAATAGGCTATTTAACTCAATAAATGGAGATTGAGTTAAAATTACTCTTATCAAGTTCATATCGATTACTTGAGAATTTATCAATGGGGTGATTATGTGTATCAAAATTATATACACAGAATAGGGAATGGAAATTATGACATAAGCCAATGAATAGTGATTCCACACATAATCTTGGAGTAAAATAATCAATGAAGTATCTGTAATGCCGAATGAGTGGAAATTGAAATTTCAAATTCCCTTATAGAATTGGTAACATAAGAAACATACACCCATGAATGAATGGTCATACAATTATTATTTAAATATTCATAAGTTAAAGTATATTACACAATGAATACAAACATGGGTAGTACATTCACCACATGCAAGAAATAAGTGGCGAACAATGGAAATCTCATGGAATTAAAAGTGAGACAAGAAACCCCTTACATTGAACTTATTCCATGGTCGAGGGTAGGTTAAACTTATTTATAATGGTGAAATATTTGTTTTTTAATTATACAGGAATCATATACATTAATATGATATCATATATGATCTTTTAACATTGATTTGTTAATAATATTGTAGTATTATCGTCGTTTCGGGTGTTAATAGATTCGTTTTACTTTATATTCTTTGTTATGTGAGCCATATTTGTTATGGATGGGATGTATATTATTAATATCCAAAATGAAATCATGTCTCTGAACATTATTTTTAATCATCAAATGAAAATTAGTCTTGAATGTATATGATGGGGAATTAATCTCATCGCGTTCGTGGAGATGGTAATCCGTACGTACGCACGAGCGACATGATCATTCTTTTGATATTAATATAACATATAATTGGATGGTATATTATATATATAGAATAATTATAATGTTTTATTTTATTATTTACATAAATTAAACATAATTAATATACCCATTCAAATAATAATGTATTGAATAACAATTACACCACGACGTGGAGACGGTAATCTGTACGTACACATGTATGGTGACATGTCAATAAAAAGATTGATAGATTAATGAATATGGTTGTACCATATATATAATAACACCACAGTATATAGAATATAATTGAGTTATTATTTTAGAATAGAAATAACAATTAAATAACAAGTGGAAGAATAAAAAAGAAATTGAAAGAGGGTGGTGAAATTATTACCTTTTCTTGGGGTTCTTCCTTTTGATTTGATCAAAAGGGCTCCTTAAGTTTCCTTTCTTCCCAAAGGAGGGCCTCTAGGATGAAGTGAGGGAAGTTGAGAGAATGTTTCGTCTGGAGTTGGCCGAGAAAAAAGGCTATGATGGTGTGAGTTTGGGAGAAGGGGAAGTGCCCTTTTATAAGAGGGTGAGGGGCACCTTAGAAAAAACATAAAATATTATTTTATAATAAAATAATTTTCAGTTTCTAATGGCTGAAAAGTAGATTATTTAAAGTCAAATGTGGGGATGGGTTGAAAACCACTCAAACAATTGGTTTTAGACAGGTTTGGGTCACTATATTAACCATAACATTTAGATTTAACTCTTACTTAAATAGTTTGACATTTATCATGTCTCTTTGTTTTTTATATTATATGGATAATAAACATAATATATACTTCAAAGGGAACCTCAAGTTGTTCATTAATGATACACCTATCATTATATGGGTCCTTTGGCAGAACCTTAGATTTTTGGGAATACAATATCAATTAATAATATAATATTTGATTTAAAAACTCTTTTATGTCAATTTTGACACTATTTGGTATTTTGTTTTTTCTAAATTCATAACAGCATTATTACATAAAACAATTCATATGTCCAACCTTAATATGTCATATTAACCAATAAAATTCGTTTAATTCATAAAAAGTATCAAATTACATTTATTTGGATATTTATAATATCAATTATTTTAATATTTCATTAATTAGATAATTTCTGCATCATCTTTCTATCATTAATAAATTAAATTATTTAATGTCTAAAATTTATAAATAAAATACCATTATGTAGGAAATATTTTTATCTTCTTAATTAATGTTTATAGTCGAATTTATCTAATGTGTAACCCAGTATTAAATATGTTTTAGTTATTAAACATTGATTTTAACACTTTTAACTATTCTTTGAATTAAATAATAATTAATGTGCTAATCTAATCAAAGTGGACCAAATAGGTTAATATTTTATTCCTAAGGTTATTTTTTGTCATATTATACATATACAACAAAATTAGGACATGTGTTAGGGTAATAATAATATCATTTTTCCCTTAATTTCCCTATTTACATTTAACGTGGTAAATAAATGTAAAAAGTTACTATTCACTAAAAATTATTTTTATCGTATTGAACCACATTTTACTCCATGATATTAAAAGTGTCTCTTAGATTTTTGAAATTCAACTTACATAAGTGGTAAAATTATGTTTTATTTTAATTTAAGAATTCTTCTATGTGGTGGGTAAAAGACGGTGAAAAGTTCAATAATATTTTATATATATAATATTATTACAAAATGACTCCAATGAATTACATTGAACATATATGGATATTATGTATATATTCGGACCTAAAATAAATTTAAATAAAATAAATAATTATTTAAATAGAATTTTGGTTTTAAAATATAACTCAATGTTTTTCACTATTCATCAAAAATTAAAAGCTTTCAGAAACATACCAAAAATTCCCCCTAAGATAATTTTGATATTATGAATTCAAAAAGAAGTCTATTTTACAAAATTAAAAACATATAAATTTCATTTATTAGTTTAAAATTAATTCTCGTTGTCAAAACAAAAAAGCGTATTTTTATGAAATAATAACTACCAAAAGATTGACATTTGTTTATGTCCAAATTTAAAATGAAACTACCTCCAATGACCAAAATTAGATTAAATGGTAAAATATAATCTAATTATACATCCAAACCATTCATATATATATTTGAACAATATAAATTATTTTTCTTAAAAAAGTTGTTTTCAGTTAAAATATATTATTTTCACTATTCACAAAAATATGAAAGTTATCATAAAAACACCAAAAAATTATTGAAACTAAATTCGTATGTACCAATCCCAAAGAATAAGTTTATTTTGTCAAATTGAATATATAAATGTTTCATATATTAAATTTAGAAAGGGTTAGCCATTAAAAGGTAGTAAAATTGCATTTTCTGACAAATAATACTTTTATCTGAAAAAAAATAAATTTTTCCTTCCATTATGTCCATGAAACTCATAATATGGATTCTAATACTATAAAAGTTATATAATGATCAAAATCCTATTAATACTATTCATAACATCTTTTGAACGGCTAGTTTGGTAAGTCTTGATGCGCTTGAACTCGGTGTTGCGTGTAGTGTAAGTTATTGAATTACTTTGAAAAAATAACGTACTATGAAATCTTGGGGTGTTACATTCTTCCTTAATTAAATAAATTGCATACTCTCAATTTGAAATTGTTCTTTTAAAATAAAAGGATGAAAATAGAACATACCTTTGTGGGAAAATCCACATCAGGAATTGGGTTAATAGAATTTATTCTTAATAAGAGGAAAAGGGGAATGAAAAGGTCACCATAAAATTATGGTTCCACACAGTCTCATGTCCTTAATGAAATAATACTCTAGTACAATCCTTATATACTTCATAATTATTATAATCAGTACATCATTGATACAACACTCAAATGACATGATTCTTTAATAACAACATAAGAACTCTAATCATTCCTTTTCTGATGTTGTAGTATCATTACATGATTATTTTCCAATAGAATCATTTGGGTCATAATCTGATGATTTGGACATTAGTTCACGTAGTGTCACAACTCCTTCCAGATGAAGCATTGTACATTTGAAACTTTTTTCTTAGCCCTGCAGTCATGTATTTGGTGTCCTCTTTCTCCACATTTGTAACAAACTCCCATTCCCTTCAAGCAAGTTCCAGGGTGTTTCTTCCCATAGTTATCACATATGGGAAAATTATTCTTTCCCCTCTTCCCTTTATCCATCATTCTCTCTCCCATCCTTTTCTTCTCTTGCTTCCCTTCAAATACATAAGACTCAAAATATTCTTAACCTATCTTATTAAAACATGATAATATTTCTTCATATATTGGGAATACATGGGAGACTATTTGCCTTCTAAATATTAGCTTAATACCGTGAAATATATCTTCCTTATTACCCATTGGATCATACATATTGCTGGAGTTCACATTCCTTCTACTATGTGCCATTTTTATACAATTGAATACACTAGATAAGTTTATGAATCGAAATACATAAATCCAAAAATGTAAAACACTTAAAAAAATTGAACAGTTTGTGAGTATAATAAATAATCATAAAAATGTTTTCTTTGAGAATGTATATAATCATAAACCCTTAATAATGGTTCGTAAAGAAAATGAAAATTATCCTAAGCATATCCCCTGCGAGTGTCACAACCAAGAGTGCAGCAAGACATGTTATCGTCCACCAATTCATGGTCGAGTCTAGCTCAATGAAGTGTTTTCGGGTTTTACCCCTAGGTACATCTATTCCATAGCCTCCTCTACCTACTCATATCAAGACAAGGATTTATTTCTTGGAAAACACAAATAATCTCTACAATACCAAAGATCTAGGAACTTCTCCTATACTAATCCTCAATGTCTATGTTAGGTCTATGTGCTCTAATCAGAGTTTATCTAAATCTAGCTTCAAAATATTGTACTTAAATTCCTCTTATATCAACTGTAACACCCCAACCCCTGAAGCCTAGAATCGGTGCATTATTATGTAACATTTTCATGATCAAAATATATCATGTCTCGAAAGACCGAATAGTTTGGTATCCTTGGAAACACTAGATACATTCATTAGTCTTACATTAGGTGATATAGTGAAACACTATAACCGCATAGTCTCCATAGTCCACACTCATATCCCCTCAGACTATCCCTTCAGGTCAGTCATAAGATACATCTTCACATCTTGGGAAAAATATAACAAAGAAAGGGGTGAACTCATATTCTCAGTATGTATAACAATATAGCAGAAAATTTCATAAAAAACAATAAACATATAAGGAAATGTTTAACTATAACAAAAGCCTTTTAAACTTTAATTTCATCATAATATGGAAAAAATAAAATAAAATAATTCCATTCAATTATTCACATTGATATTCTACTAGTCTAATAATCACATGCAATATCAATAACCACTTTTATAATGATGGAATTCATAATTCTAGAATATCATAACTACATTGTCACAGCCTTATAAAAAGACTAAAAATAATATTTTGTCAAGGCCTTGTACAAAGTCAGTAGTTTGTCCCATGATACATGTTGATGCATCAAGGGGATATAGTGGGCTCCACCCATCACTTACTAAATTCCAATGCATTCCTCATATGAACAATTTTAAATATAACATAAACATTATTATTAAAACTAGCATACAAAATGTCAATACTTTATCCATAAACAATGAATGGTATGAAATAACACATCCACATTCAATCATATCTCATTCAAATACAATAGTGAATATTTTACTATAATTAATTAACCTCAATCAAGAATAATGAAGGATATTGACATAGATGAAAATAATCATCAAAACTATTTGAGATATGTATTCCCCCTTTATCTTGAAAACATTCAAAAGTATCACTATTTATAAAGAAGATGTTTAAAATAGATTTTTGAATGAAAGTTTCCCAGACCACATTGAAACATTTAAAAATAATTTTAATTTTAAAAAATTAATATCCATATAAATAAAACCTTAAAACCATTTTTAATACATGGACATTAATGAGAAAGATTTAGAAGGGTAAATCTTCAAAACATTTAAAATGATATTTTAGTTAGATTTACTAACCAAAAGAGTGACACATCAATAAAAATAATTGAGGTAATTAAAACATTATAATATCATGAGAATAAAGGGATTCATAATATACTATGTCCAAGTACATTATATACACCATATAAAAGTGATTTGGTGTATAATAACAAATAAGTGTCATTGGAATGTAAATTGGGATGAAATCTATTATAAAGACCATATCCTTAGGTTAAAGATAAATCAACGAAATAATTATGTGTGAAAAATATAAATACACTAATAATTATTGGATATTCAGTGTAAATCCATCAGAGGATAGTCACACATATTATTGTAAAAACAACACTAATGAATTGGATGTTTAACTCAATAAATGGAGATTGAGTTAAAATTAATCTTATCAAGTTCATATCGAGGACATGGGAATTTATCACTGTAGTGATTATGTGTATCAAAAGTATATCCATGGAAATTGGTGTGGAAATTATGACATAGAAAATGAATAGTGATTCCACACAGAATATTGGAGTAAAATTATCAATAAAGTATGCGTAAATCCGAATGAGTGGGAATTGAAATTTCAAATTCCCTTATCGATTTGGTAACTTCCAAAACATAAAACCATAAATATGGATAATAAAACGATGATTTAAATATCCATATGTTAAATTATACTACATAATTAACACAATCATTGGCATTACACACACCACATTCAATAAATAAGTGGCGAACAATGGAAATATCACGAAATTAAAAGTGAGATAAGAAACCCCTTACTTTGTAATTTTTCCTTGGTCAAGGGTAGTTTAACCTACTCTATAATGGTGAAATAATTTTTATTGAATTATACCAGAATCATACACATCAATATGATATTTAATATGATCTATTAACATTGATTTGTTAAAAATATGATAGTATTATCTTCATTTTTGGTGTTAACGGATTCGTTTTACTTTATATTCATTGTTATGCGAGCCATATTTGTTAATGATGGGATGTATCTTATTTATATCCAGAATTATATCATTTATCTAAAAATTATTTATTATCATAAATTGAAATTTACGATTGAATGGATATGATGGGGAATGAATCTCATCGCGTTCGTGGAGACAGTAATCCTTACGTATTCATGAGTGACAATATCATTCTTTAATATTAAAATTGGAAGTTATATCATATATAAAGAATCCTTATCATGTTATATTTTATTATTTACATGAATTACACATCATTATTATACCCATTCAAAAAATAATGTATTGAATAACAATTACACCACGACATGGAGACGGTAATCCGTACATACGCACGTATGGTGACATGTCATTCAAAAAATGGATAAAATAATTTCTATGGATGCAACACATTTATAATAACATCACATTATATGGAAGATAATTGAATTATTATTTTATAATGGAAATAACAATGAAAAAATATATGGAAGAAGAAAAGAACTTGAAAGAGGGTGGTGAAATTATTACCTCTTCTTCGGGTTCTTCCTTTTGTTTTGATCCAAGGGGATCCTTAAGTTGGCTTTCTGACCAAAGTAGGGCCTCTAAGATGAAGGTATAGAAGCTTAGAGGATATTTGGGTAGGTTTTGGATGATCCAAAAGGCTTTTAAGGTGTGAATTTGAGAGAACGGTAAGTGACATTTTATAAGAGGGGTGAGGGGCACCTTACAAAAAACATAAACTATTATTTTATAATAAAATAATTTTCGGTTTATAATGGCTAAAAGGTATATTATTTAAAAGATAAGGTGGGGATGGGTCAAAAACCACTCAACCAATAGGTTTTAGATAGATTTGGGTCACTATATAAACCTTACCTTTTGGATTTAACTATTAGTTTAATAGTTTGACATTTACCATGTCCCATTGTATTATTATATTATATGGTTAATAAAAGTACTATATACTTCCAAGAAAACCAAAAGTGGTTCATTAATGATACAACTATCCTTATATAAGTCTGTTGGCCGATCCATAGATTTTTATGAATAGATAATCAATTAATAATATAATATTTGATTTAAACACTCTTTTATGTCAATTTTGACACTATTTGGGTTTGTTTTCTAAATTCATAACATAATTATTACATCAAACAACAATTCATCTAAACAACCATAATATATCAAATTAACCTATAAAATAAGTGTAATTCATAATAAATTTCAAATTACATTTATTTGGATATTTATATTATCAATTATTTAAATATTTCATTAATTTGGTAATTACTGCATCATCATTGTGTTATTCAAAAATTAAATTATTTAATGTCAAAAAAAATATAAAATACCATTATGTAGGAATTATTTTTACCTTTCTAAATAATAATTATAATAAAATTTATCTTATGGGAAACCAAATATTAAAAATGTTTTAGTTATTAAACATTGATTTGAACTCTTTTGACTCTTCATTAAATTAAATAATAATAAATGTCTTATTCTAATCCAAGTGGACTAAAGATGTTCCTATTATATTCCTAAGGTTGTTTTGGGTCGAATTATACTCATCTAATAGAATTAGGACATATGTTAGGTTAATAATAATATCATATTTTCAATTAATTAACCTATTTACTTGTATTCATGGTAAATAAAAGTAAAAACATACTATTTGCCAAAAAATATTTTTATCTTATTGAACCAAATTTTACTACTTTATAATAATTGTGTCTCTTTGATATTGAAAATTCAACTCACATAAGCGGTAAAATCATGTTATATGTGAATTTACAAATTCTCTTAGGAGGTGGGTAAAAGACGGTAAAAAGTTCAATAAAATTTTATATATCTAATATTATTACAAAATGACTCCAATTAATTACATTGAAAATATATGGGAATTGTGTATCTATTTTGACCTAAAATAAATTTAAATAAAATAAATAATTATTTAAATTTAAATTCAGTTTTAAAATATAACTCAGTGTTTTTCACTATTCGTCAAAAATTAAATGTTTTCAGAAACATACCAAAAATTCACCCTAAGATAATTTTGATATTATGAATTAAAAAATGTAGTCTATTTTACCAAATTCAGAAAAGAGAAATTGCATTTCTTAGTTTAAAATTAATTCCCATTGTCAAAATCAAAAAGTGTATTTTTATGAAATAATAACTACAAAAAGATTAGCATTTGTTTTATTCCAATTTCAAAGTGAAAATAAATTAAATGACCAAAATTGGATGAAATGGTAAAAATATATTCTAATTATAAATACAAATGATTCATATTTATAGTTGAACACTAAAAATTATTTTCATTAAAATGTTTTTTTCAGTTAAAATATATTATTTTTCAATATTCACCTAAGTATGAAAGTTATCAGAAAAATACCAAATGTTTATTGAAACTAAATTATTATGTCCCAATCCCTAAGAAAAAGTTTATTTTGTCAAATTAAATAAATAAATGTTTCATATATTTGATTTAAAAAGGGTTCGCCATTAAAAGGCGGAAAAATTGCATTTTTTGAAAAATACATCTTTTATCTGAAAAAAATTAATTTGTTCTTGCATTATGTCTAAAAAAATCATTATATTAAGTATAAAATTATAATGGTTATATAATGTTCATAATTCTATTAATACTATTCATTACAGGTTTTGAACGGCTAGTTTGGTAAGTCGTGGTGCGCATGAACTCTGTGTTGCGTGTAGTGCAAGTTATTGAATTACATTAAAGATATAACATACTATGATATATTTGGGTGTTAAAAATACCATTTATCAATGGTTTTTCCAAAACATTGGGAAAAGTGGTCTCAAAGAGGGATTTTTCAAAACGGTTTGGAAAAACTATTAGGAAAGCCATACAATTTCCCCAATGTTTTGCCAAACCGTTTCGAAAAGTGGTCTCAAAGAGGGATTTTTCCCAACGGTATAAAAACCCATTGGGAAAGCATTACACTTTTCCAAATATTTTTCAAAACCATTGGTAAAAGTGGTCTAAATGAGGGATTTTCCAAACCGTATAGTAAAACCTATGGGAAAGAGGACCTATACAAATGGTTTTTACAAACCGTTGGTATAGATGAGTTGGTATAGGTTGGATTTCCAGTAGTGAAATATTTTTTATATTTGGGAAAAAAATTGTAAAATTGTTCCCATATATACTAATTTTCAATATTAATAATTATCATGTGGGTATGTTAATATATCACTAATCATGCATCTGTATTACCTGATGAAAATATTCATATAACTGTTCATATAATTATTCTTATTTATTTATTAAAATATTTTTTCATGTGTAAAATATTGTAGAATTCCTTTTTTATTTTTTATTTTCAGAAATCAATGTTTCTTTTGTATATCATAATACAATACCATTTTATATTTATTTTCATTCAAGAAGCGATGGTTGAATTTTCAACCTATCTAAAATTATCAAATGATTCATCCCTTAATATATATATATATATTTATATTTAAATTTTTATAAATATATGAAATTTTTTTCTTTATTTTACAATATAAAGTTACATTGAGATGAAACAATCACTCATATTGTATTTTATTTTACAATTTTATAAAATCATTAAATAGTTAAATTTAATAGAAAACTGATTACTTAATTTTCATACATAATTCCATCATGTTTGAAGGTTATATTGATTCAATATTTATCCTTACCTTCTACATGATACAAAAATTCAAGGAAAATAATATATACTCATCTAAAAGTTTGTGTCCAAAAATAAATTCCATGGTTCATCTGAAATTGGAAACCCATTTAATTTTATCCTTACACTACTTTGATAATTTCCATTAAATATCATTTATCATTTTAAAATTCATGTTTATAAAAACCTTTAATACTGACATATATATAATAACATTATCTATATCATTTCATGTACTGATGTATTATAAAAATTTATTATGTCATATAAACATGCTATGATTCCATTAATACATTAGTAATTTTTATCCTTGTTTCACAATAAAGGTCTATGCACATACAATGTAAGCTCCAAAATAATTACATTATGAACTATTCCATATTTCTATACATAATAATATGTTTTATATTATATTATTTATACCGATATCAACTATGATGTTATCTTAAAACCATTAAATACATGATTTTGTTATTCCGGTTTTTTTAATAACATTCCAGTGTTTAATAGATAGGAGAATATAGTATTATCATAAAATTATTTCCTATGAATTATTAAATATTTTCAAATTGATTCAATCCTCATCGTGGGTTTTGATGTTGGGAAAGAACACATTTCAATTTATAAATTCGACTATAGTTTGTGGGGATTTATTAATTGATATTTGTATGTGTGATAATGTTATGTGATGAAAAATACATAAAAAAACAAACACCACATCTGATTTCAATCATCCTATCATAATTTATAATTGAATATTGTTTTTAGTAGATGAAAAAATGTGTTTTAAAATAGGGCTACGTATTTCTGGTACTGAAGTTAATTTTTTTTTATTTTTATATTGAGTGGTTTATTCCATTTAATGGAATTCTCGTCATTGGTTGTTTCATTGGTTATCACTGAATTAGGTAGATTGGGAGCAGGTGAAGTGTAGGAAAAATAACAATGTATAGAGTTTATAATGTAATGAATAATGTTTTATGTGTTGAAACCCCTAATTGAACTAAGAAAATAAGTTGAAATGTTTGTGGGATAACATTAAAGAATGATTTAACCATATAGCTAATATCCTCTAGAAGATATCATAAGACTGTGCTCAAGATATCATTCTATCAATCACCATGTATTTTATGAAAATATAATAGAATTGTTTTTCTATATTATCCTTAATGAATTATGAATATACCACAAAATATACTATTAGTTATGTATATATTTATATTATTTTTCTACTCTATAATTTTATCAATGTGTGATCCAAATTCCATTTTATTATTAAATTATATTAAGGATTAATGTTTCATATAATAAAAAAATTATGTGACATTTTTTGATATATTTTAAAGAAATATATTCTACTCTTATCAGAATGAGTGTTATTGATTTGGATTGTGGAAATTTAAAAAGCGATGGTATTAAATATCATTTTTCATTAAATTTCATTAAGAAAATAATGATTGATATTTAAAACTAATTATATTATCATTGATAAATTATTTCAATGAATTTCAGTTTTTGATATATATTTTCATTTATATATAATTTCTATAAATTTTAGGAATCGTCATATCAAATTCATTTAATATCCTTTCTGTATAGTTTTCTTCTTTAACAATTTTTTAATTCAATCTAGGGTGTTATTTTTATTTGTTATTTCATTCCATATCAATTTTATAATTTGGGTACAAATGTTTTTTAATAATTCCTTATGGTATAAAAAACAAATTCCCAAATCCCATATCTCTTCCATTGTGTGGGAATTACAATCTTATTCCTATACCTCCACTCAAACAACATTAAGTGTCCTCAAATATCATGGATTTAGAGTCTCACAAAAACCTAAAACCATTAATGTATGTCCTTTTTTCAATTAAAATAGATTATGATTAATTATAAATGGTATTTGGGATAATTTTCCAATGATTACCAGTGTGACAACATTTCATGGATTTTTCCCTTGTATTTTTTATTAGTATATTTTTTATCATTTTCTCCTCTTGAAGTTATTTTGTTAAATCGACTATGTTTCATAAAGATATTATTATTCCAATAAATTTATTAATCCCCAAGAATTATAAAGAAACTTATTTGAATAGTTCTAATTCACCCTATTATATTTTTTTCCTTTTTAATTTCATTATTTTTTTAAATAAAAATGAAACATTTATTAAATATGATTCTGCGAGGTCAAATTGAAATACAATTATTCACCTATGAAAAATTGGATTTGGTTTGAAATTTAATGAATTCCATTTATTGTTTTCAATAATAATAGTAATTTGATGTCAACATTTGAAAATAATTCAATTCTTAAATAATGTATTGGAGCTTCATCGTAACCATAATTATACCTTTTAATGTAATTTCATGGGTGACTATAGTAAAGGAATCATGTATTAACAGTCTATAATACATTTCTTATAGGTTTATCTAGCCATATTTCATAACATTTTACATTTATAATATAGTAAAAAACAATCAAGAAGTAAAAAAAAGTAATCCCACTTAAATACTATTACATTATAAAGAAAATATGTTCTACTAAATTCCAATATTCCTTTTTTTTCTCAATACCTAATTAAAATGTGGGGTAAAAATTATTCAATATAAAATCGAAGATTTAATTTTTTCTGGAATCATTTTTTTAAATTGTGCCGATTTAATTATGGTTTCGATAAATCTGGTTCTTTCACGGGAGAAATTTTATATTATTTTAATGAGGGTGATTATTTTTTTGATTACACATGAATTTTTAAAAATTATTGAGAGAGTATCATTATTTTGATTGTAGATTCACCCTCTAGAAGAAAATAAGTAGTTTCATTCACTCATTAATTAAAAGCTATCAATATATATTCCAGACTGTATTTGAGGAATAATAAGAAGTAATATTTTTTATTTTTAACATTTAAAATATATATTTTTTCATTTCTAAAACATGGAATGATATTTATTTTTTATTTTATTTTTTATTTTTGATAAAAATACTATTGATTTTGATTCTAAAATTTTATAACACATTGATATCTCACCTCTCATGTATTCCAATTTTAATATGATTCAAATTAATATCCTGATTATTTATTTTCATATTTTTTTACAATATACTTTCCCTACAATGCCTATATATTTTCATTAGGCTTTTGAAAAAAATTTGAAAACCATTTTACATACCAAAAAACTCTATGATTTATATAACAATTTTTTTATTTTATCTGTATTCTCTCATTTTTTTTCTCATTATACAATAAATTAACCTTTATTAACTACTCATTATATTTTTCTGTGTCTATTCTACATTTAACCTATATCCATACCACATGTTCTAGTATTGGATAATCGGTTCATTTTATGAAGTGGATAAATTCATTTTAAATTTCATGAGGTCAGTTTTATATTTATTGTCATGTATATATATTTATTTATCAAATTGACATTGTTTTCTATATAGTTACATTTTTTTGAATTAATCCACCACCACAATCAATCAATATTTTATAAAACCTAATTGTATTCCTCCTCCTATCTGACTATTGGTCAAGTCACCAACCATTGGTCTTCCTCACTGACTATGAAACATATAATTTCGATAATCATGTGATGATACATTCTCTTTCATATAGTTTAATTATATACCCTTCCAAGATTATTCATCTAATATCATTTCTCTATCCTGGTTAAAAGTTTCACCTTTTTTTGATTCTTAGGATTTGTAGGGATGACCTAAGTTAGACAGTTCCACTCTCTCATGTTTCATCATAGATACCAAATTATGAAAATAATAGTCTCAACACTATACTCCATCTAATATTTTATTCACAAAAATTAATTTCTTGATTATGGTTTTTATGCTAATTTTCCTTATACAGAAACACTTTCTTTTAATGTTTATTTCTTATATATAGTAAGTTTTTTAAAATTTTCTCTCTTCTAATACATATTTTATTTTTCTTTTTCTTTTCCACTTAATTTTCTAAATCTCCACCATATCAGTCACATTTCTTCTTTCCTATATTATCTCCTTTCATTCCATAAGAATTATTTATTCCCCAAATTTTAATTAAAATCGATGGTATGAATACTTATTATGTAGATTTGTTCTTATATATATAGGTATGTTGATTTTTGTATAATTCATTATTCATGTTTTTTTTCATGTTCTATTACAATAGTATATGGAATCACGTTCTATAAACTCAGAACTATATTTTTATTGAAATTTATATTATTATTCAATTTTATCTTCTACTGATAATATTAAATCATGTTAATATGAAATAATATATGGTCACATTCATTGATAAATATATCCAGAAGTAAGGAATTTTCATTATTTATTTTAGTGTTTCTCAAAAGTAATAACGTCACTTAATGAATCTATCATATATTTTTTGTTTTCAATTAATACTAGATTAATATTAAAATTTATTTTTCCGAATTTAAATTATGGAAGAGATTTAATATCTTGGAATGATTTGTGAAAATTTATTTTCCATCTATAGAAAGTGTTTTTAAATTTTTATTATTTTAATTAAATTTATTATTTATTTTCATTCCTCCCATATTAAATTTCAAAAATAAATTTCCTTCCCACTAATTCATTCTTCACCTCATCCAGATTAGGTACATTTATTTTGCACCATCATCAGATTATATTAATTTCATCTCTCTTATAATACAATATAGTTTATTTATCCTTAGATAACCCATCAGTTTCCTTAGGAATGGACCCTAAAAATGATTCTTCTCCTCAAAATTATAACCGTGAAACCATTAGAAAATTTATATGTCCAGGTTCTATCCACCATCATCTCCCACATAAGACCATACCTTCTATCAAATAATCATCCAAATACGACCATCCTTTTTCATCGAACCATTCACTATAATGAATTATTTTTGAACTTATATTATACATCTACACTATAGTTCATGCCTTAGAGGATATATGTTTATGTCTAAATGATTTCCACCTACGTGTCTGATTCTCAACAACCAAACAATATCAATTATATTAATCTCTTATGTTTCATTATATTTATTTATTTCATTTGTATAAGGTTATTAATAACCCAAAATCACGAGCCTCTATATGTGAATTTTTAATTAAATGATTATGTCGTGAAAATTCTCTGGTTGGGTACATGTTATTTTTGAATGTAAATATAAAAAATATTATATTAAATTTTTTTTTAAAAAAATATATATCATTGATAATAATGTTGTTGATAAATATAATATTAATGAGAGGTAAATAAATTTGATGATAAAGGGTAAACCTTCACCATCACGGTTTTTTAGCACTAATAACAATGACTGTTATTAGTGATTTTGATACCAATGATAAATGATGGTATTTTATCATTTCTTTATGATTAGCACTAATAGGATTCATCAAGTCCATTTTCTATATCTTTCTTAGTGTGACCATGATAATGTATCATGCTCGCCATTTCTATGTATTCTTGAAATTAATCCTAGGAAAAATCCCATCTTCTAGCCCAGATTTGATGTTAAATCTAAAGAGATGAGAAAATATATATAAACTTATATATATGAAATGATTATAATATGAAATTGTTAAGAATAATGTCATAAATGAAATAAAATTAAAAGGGGAAAAATGAAAAAAAAATACATCTCTAATTCCTTGACATACATAGATTTAATTGTATGCGAAAAATCCAGGTGGATGAAAATTGATCAGAGGATACAATCATGAAGTTAGGGGAGAAGGAATTTGGGGTGGTATTTGGGGGTAGAAATAAAGGGATTAGGGGGAGGAGACATCTATAGGTGAATTGGTTGTGGGTTCACTAATATATAATAATGACACAAAAAACAAAGGATTTAGTGATTGTTTCGGGATCTAGTATGTGAAGGAAGAGGGGTTTGGGGAAGGCTCTCAGGGATAAGCCATGGAGGAGGAAGAAACATGAGGGTTGATAAATGTGTTTTGAAATTAGAAGGAGGACTGAAGGAACACATATGAGGAAAGATTTGACGTAGGCTCGAGGGGTCAAAATGGGGTCGAGGGAGAATCTTGAGGGGAGAACCATATAGGAAACAATGATGCTATGGGGAATAAAGATATTTGCACACATATAGGAATGATCATTGTGGAAGAGATATGTGGGCATGTTAAGCCCATATTATAGTATATATAATGAAGTTTTATAGTATTAATTTTCATTATAAAAATATAATAATATTTTTTAAATTTATTTTCTATCTGAAGTATTTTTTAGGAATTTGGTATGGTTTTTTAAATATATAAAAATACTTTTTATATCTAAATAACTATAAATTATTTGTAAGTATAATTTTTTTTTCATTTGGATATAAAATTTTTATAATTTTTTATAAAAATGAGTATCCAAAACATTAATTTTAATTGTATAAATATTTAATAAAAAATACACATAGAGAGGCTCATAATTTTGAGTTATTAAAAATAATAAAAAAATTAAATATAGAAATAGAATGATATGTTAGATATAAATATAATTGATATTGTTCAATTTTTTTGAATCAGATACGTAGGTGGAAGATATATGAGAAGTGAAGAAAATTCGTAAAATGAATTCTTTATAGTGTATATTTAGAATGTAAAAACATACAAAATACAAATATTTTCATTAGAGGGTATGCATCTATGAAATATTTAGGTCATATTTTTATGATTATATCGTGGAATGAATGGTATTATGTGGGACATGATGTAAATGGAACCTAGAAATATAAATTTTTCATAGTTTTCACGGTTATAAATTTAAAGAGAATAAACATTTTTAGGTTCCATTTCTTTGGAAAAGATGGATTATGGAAGGTTAGATAAAATATAATATATTGCAAAGGAGATGAAATGCACATGATTTAGATACAGTGATGATGAAATGCACCCGATCTAGAGGTTCTAAATAAGAGGTTAGACGTCATGAAAAGTATGTTGAAATTTAATATGATAAGTGAGAAAAAAATATATTTAATAAATATAGTATTAAATGATAGTGTTTCTGTATATGTAAAATTATTGTTCACATATCATTACATGGTATTCAATTACTTCCCAAATGTAAACTAGAAAAAATAAATTATTATATAAATCCACAAAAAATTGAGAACATACAATTTTCATTTGAGTCATTAAAAAAAGTTATAATTTTTGAGAAACATCAAAATAAAAATTGAAAATTCAAATATTCAAGATCAATTAATCTATAAATGTGACCATATATTGTTTCATATCAACACGATGTAATATTATTGGTATAAGTTAAAATTGAATAATATAATGAATTTCAATTAAAAAATGCATGGAAGAGTTTTTTAGTATGTGATGGCTTATAATATTGTAATAGAACATGAAAAAATAAAAAATGAATTATACCTAAATTGATATACCAATATACAATGAAAATATCCCCACTAAAAATATTCATACCATCATTTTTTTAAATAATCTCAAGAAAAAATATTTATATTGAAAATAAAAATGAAGATATAGGAAAGAATAAATTTGACTGATCAGGATGAGCTAGAGAAAAATAAGCGGGAAAGAAAAAAATATATTAATTAACTATGTTAAGAGAGAAAATAAAAAAATTAATCGCACTTAAAAATGAAATATTAACTAATGTGCTTCTATAAAAGGAAAATTATCACAACCATACATTAACATGATATTAAAAATACATAGTTCAATATCGAATGTAATATATGGATAGACATTAAATTTGATAGGTCGGTACCTATGATGCATCATGTGGGAGAGGATCTGTCCAAATTACATCATCCCTATAAATTTTAATATAAAAAAATAAAAAATATTAAACTTTTAACAAGGATCAATATGGGATATTGGATGAAGATTTTTTTGAAGGTATGTAATTAGAAATTACAATGGATAATGTAATATCCCCAAATTATCATAGTTATAAGACTCACAGTTAGTCGGGAAGACCAATGGTCATTGATGTGACCAGTAATATGATAGGATGAGGAAACCAAATAGGTTTTAACGAATACTATTGTATTATGGTGGAAGGTTAATTCAAAAATATGTAACTATATTGAAAATATTTCAATGTGATTAAATAAAAATATAGACATGCTAATAAATAGATAAGTGACATCAAAAAAGAAACATGATATGGTCGTCTTAATAAAATTCACTAAGTATACAATCCCAGAACATGTGATATTGATAAAGGGTTATACATGTACAACATACCTAAAAATATATACAACACTCAATTAATATAGGTAGATAAATTGTACAGAGAGAAACAATTCATGAATATGTATTAAATAAATAAAATATATCATAAACATTATGTTTTTCTTTTTTAAAGTGTATTGAAATAATTGGGAAAGTCTATATGAAAAATTTGACAGTTGTAGGAAATGTTAATTCTAAAAAAAATATGAAAAACTTATGCAGGTTATTCATTTTATTAAAATTGAAATTGGAATACATTAGAGGTGTAAGGTCATTGTGTCAAAAAAATTTATAATTAAAATCAACAAGATTATTATCCACCATAAATTATGAAATATAACTCAATAATTATCTTTGGTTTGAACATGAATAAAAAATATTATCGAAATGTTAAAGTTTATAAGGATTATTTCATTTATTCCCTCAAGTATAGTCTTTAATGGAGAATGAAAACTTCTATTTTAAGTATTGATGAATCTATTTATTTTCATCGAATGGGTGACTTTTCAACCAAGATAATTTTACTCTACCAAAAATTATTACAAATTATTTTATAATAAAAAAATCATCACCCTCATTTAAATAACACTAAATTTCTCCCAAAAGTGAGTTAGATCTTTCAAAACAATAATTAAATATGCGAGAATGAAAAAAATGTTTTCATGAACCATATAAAATAATACATTTTTTATGTAATATGGGTTACACAAAATATCAATCAATTTTTTAAAATCAATGAAATGTTCTTATTTAACAGAAAATATTTTCTTTAAAATGTAATGATATATAAGTTGGAGTGTATTTTATTACTTCATGATTATTCTTTCCTACATCATTAATGTAAAATTTCAGGGTATATGGTCAAATTAACCCATAGTAAATGTATCTAAATTCTTTTCATCTGATATTCCATTTCTATAATAACTAAGGAAATTATTGTAAAATATGTAATTATTGTTAAATAATACCCAAAAACAATATTTAATATTGAAATTATATGCAACATTCGATATAAAATCACTAAAATTATTGAAAATAATATATGGAATTTGTAAAATATGAAATTGTTCATTAGTGAATCCTTTTGTTATCCTTGACCTCTCTTATACATATTTAATAAATGATACTTTTTAATTTATAAAATATTGAAATTAAAGAGGAAAATATATATATTTTTTTAAATAATAAATAATAAAATGGGTTTATTAATAATTATTGGGGATTAATAAATGTATAGGAATAATAAGATTCAAGTAAAGAACATCCATCTTCACATAATAACATCAATATGTGAAAAAGATCAAAAAATTACTAATAATAATTACAATAGTAAAATCAATGTAATGTTGTTATATTTGGAATCATCAAGAAGTTATCTTAGAAAACATTAAAAAAATTACCATGATCTACTTGTAATGAATACAAGGATGGGCATTAATGGACAAAGGATTTTGTGAGACTCTAATTCCATGTCAGCTTGGGACATTAAAAGTTGTTTATATGGAGTTAAAGGGACATGATTGTTATTACCACCACAATGCTGAGATAGGGGATTTGGGAAGTTGTTTATACTACTCTAGTGGATTATTATAAAACATTTTCACTTGAACTAAATGATTTACAAATTATGAAATATGAAATAAAATTCAAGAACCAGATTAAACAAAAAAACGAAAAAGAAAAAAGGTATACATAAAAGAAAATTTAATGGTTTTGGTTTGTATAATCCTAAAATTCTTCAAAATAATTTATTAATGAAATTATATATCAAATATATGAATTCATAGAAATAATTTATCAATGAAAATATAATTATTTTTACTTCTCAAACATTATTTTATTAATGAAATTAAATTAAAATAGATATTTAATATCATCAGTTATTAAATTTCCATAATCCAAATCAATTACACACATTTTGATATGAGAAGATTATTTTTCAGTACAATAATTCAATAATTATTTTAAGATAAAAAAATTATTGTATGAATCATGAATCCATATTATAATATAATTAGAAATCAGAATTTGTATGATACATTGATGAAATATTCGTGTAGTAGAAATATATACCGAACTAATAATATATATTATATTATATTCATAATTAATTATGGAATATTTAGATTTAAATTTCAGTTATAGTATTATAAAATTCATGTTCATAGATGTAATGATCTCTAGAGCACAGTCTCATGAAAACATCTATGGAAAATAGTACATATCATTAAAGCATTCATCAATGTTATCCCACAAACATTATCACGTAATTTTTCATTCCAATCATGGGTTTCCAAATATAAAAAGTTATCCATTACATTATTGAAGATATAATTTATTTTTCCCCTAACTTTTCAAAAAAAACACATTTTAAAATGAATATTTAAAAAAACAAAAAAATGATATCTAAAACTAGAAGAAATTTTATATTTTTTAATCATACATTTCCCTCTTGAGATTGTGATACATGAAAAGAAAATAACCTTTTTTGAAACACCAGATAGCTTATAATAAAATTTTCAACTTAAATAGAATTGCTAAATATTTCACAGACACCCAAGAAACCATATTATTAGGTAACTAATGAAACTCCCAATGATAAGTATTCATAAAAATGAAAAAACAACCCATGATAAAAATAATCATGAACATTAAATTCATTATGAGAAATACTTAAAACTGTTTGAAAACACATGTTGAAAACAATAGAACGAACAAATCAATTATCAATTATGATAGGATGTTTGAAAAATATTGGCGGTGATTGTTCATTTTCATGTATTTTTCATTATATAACATAATCTTACATCCCACAATCAATTATTCAATCGCAACAAACCATGGTGGAATTTAGAAATTAAAATATATTGATTACCTACATGAAAACCCACCATGATTCCATATTAAATTTTCTATGCATGATTAAATAATAAAATATTAATTTTTATGAAAAAAAGATTTTCCTATTTATTGAACACTAGATTATTCGTAAAAAACATTAGAAAAAAATAAAATATTTATGCGGATTAAGCTACATTCAAAATTATTATCGGTATAAAGAATATAATATAAAGAATATTATATATATATATATGCGATAGTTCATAATACAGTTATTTTGAAGGATACATTATATGTACATTGACAATTAATCTGAAAGATGGATTAAAATTAAAAAAGTATTCACAGTAGTGTTTGACAAAGATGTGAAATATAAATATTTAATAAGAAATCAGTACTTAAAATGATATTGATATAATTTTTACATTTATTTAATTATTATATCTATTAATAAAAAAGGTTTTAATAGTTATATATGATATTTAATTGATTTCAGAAAATAAATATTAGGATAAACATAAAAGCATTCTTAATTTCTAATGAAAGTAGGGTTTTTTTACTGATGAAATATATTATATGAGTATAAATTATATTTCATGAATTTTTGTATCATGTAGAAGGTATTTTGATATATCGAGTTATTAATGTTTTAATACATGATGAAATTATGTACGAAAATAATGAAATCATTCTACTTTTAAATTGGACTATATAATGATTTTCTGATATGTTAAAATGAAATTCAATATGATGAGTTCTTACATCTCAATGTAATATTATATATTAAAATAAATAAAAAAATATTATATATTAACATATATATGTAGGGAGGAATCATTGTAAAAATCCTATATTGGGTATATATGAAACATTCACCTCTTGAATGAAAATAAATATATAAAGGTTTCTTATTATGATACACATAAAAAACATAGATTTCTAAAAAAATTGTACAAAATAACTTCTAGAAAATAGTACACAATAAAAATTATATTAATAATTAAATATGAAAATTTATATGAACTATTATGTTCATATTTATATTAGGTTGTACAAATTCATGTTCATTGATATATTAACTTACATTCATGATCAATATGAATATTGAATATTATTATACAAGGGATGAATATTCCAGAATATATTTTTTCAAATTCATAAATATTTATGGAATGAATGAATAGAATTTTAAGCATTTAAAATTTAAAGTTTCATGGACCAAATTTCAAAATAACCAAAATAAACTATGTAATCACACATGAATATGCATCAAAATATGTTAATAAAAAAATAATATCAAAATTGGAAATAATATATGTTCCTCACTAATTCAAACATGGATATCATGGAGTAGGGATACTACCGAGGGATTTACCCCAAAATATCATCACTTATATGAATAAGTAAATCACCAAATAATTTTATTTTCTTTGACCAACTCAAATAATGATTTGAAATGAGCTGCAACATTAACTTTTTAATAGAAAATAATTAAAATATATAAATACTATTTTAAATATCATTCTAAGATGAAAATATTAGATTCATATATAGCTATAGCATAAAAAATATATGTAATTTAATAAAATGAAATCAAAATAGATAGAAAATAAATAACTATAAATAGTGATTGAAAATACCCAAATATAGTTCCTTTAGGGACCTCCCTCATAAATCATTATTTTCCATTCCAAATTATTCATTAAATTAGCACAACTAAATTACCCTCCAAATAAAAACATATAATAGGAAGGAATAATAGAAATAATTATTTTTTATTTCATTTACCATATTGAATAATCTATGAATTAAAATAGACACCTAATGAATCTATTTAAGATAATATTATAAAAATATTTTTAGTAGTAATGAAAATTAATATGAATGAAAATTATAAAAGGAATAATGAATTTTAATTACATCATCTAGAATACATGATATAAGGAAATAAATGAATTCTGATTGATCTATAAGGCCACACAAAATGGGCAGGAAAATAAACAATTTATCTTTGGAAGAATGGTTGATGCATAGTTGCTGGTCCCATTGGGTTCCATCTCCTACTACTATTTTTGTGTAAATAATCCTTTTTCCTATAGTCATCCACCATATATACTAAATGTAAATAAGGATATTAATACATGAAATAGATGATAGCATCAAAGAATAATGGGGGTATGAACCTTAACATCACCAGTGTGAACATTACCCTTGTTTCCAGCAATGTCAATTTGGGTTAGAGCCCCCTTAATTTCAGAAAACCTTCTCAAAATGAGTGGGAAAATGATAATAAAAAATACAAGTGGGCTTTGAGGGTACTTCGAACATATATATCATTTCTTAAAAGCCTAAAATTTAGAAATAGTCTTGTTCAAAGGAGGTTTAATGGAAGACAATGAAATTTTGAAAAAGAAAAAAAATCAAAACATAGATAAAAATACCAATTTGTTGAAGATCATGAATCCTGAAAGGGTTTAAACTATAAATAAACACACAAAACATTTCTTAGGGATTTTTTTTTTAAATTACAATGATAATGATCAGAATTTATCAATATTTTACCCGATAACTGATTTAAATCCTTTAACTCTACCCTAAAAAATTACCTGAAATAGTAAAAAACATATATGAAATGGTACACAATCTAGATAATAAAATATCAACTAGTAAATAACCCATGATTCAAAATACATGGATTAATACTAATGATGATAAATAAGAATGGATTTTTTGTATGGTAAAAGAGGGAAATCACCTTCAAATGCTTCGCCTAAATATTCTCTACCCATAAAAGTGGAGTCGATGTTGGAGGACATGGAGAATTCATAGGAGGATCCCAAATCAATGTCTGAGGCTGAACAATAGTCAAATCTAGAGTCCATTACGAAAAAGGAGTGTAAGTGGAATCAAAGGCTTTTCGCAGGAGGAGTCAGAGGCGGAGCCTGCTCTAGAAGAGGAGGCAGAGGCAAAGGCAGATGATGGGGAGACTGGGGGAGGGAATGAAGTGATGGGATTGTAGGGAGGAGATTCATGGTGTGGGGGATGAATTTAGTATAATCCTAAATAGGTATGGTTGAAGGTTATTTAATGTGAGGGAGACCCATAACTAATAAATGATGTAGAGTTAACATGTGGATAAAAATTTACTTTCTTTATTGTAGATGATGGATTTATGCTACTATTTTACTAACTAAAAATCATTCTATAACCTCAAACAGTACTTGGATATGGTATTAACTAAAAAACATAAGAAAACATAATATTTAATATAGAAAATGAAAAAAGAAGATATAGGGTGTTGGGAGATGATGTTCTAAGGATCGAATAACAACTGATAATGGGGAGTTGAATCAGTTGTTTACTTTTTATAATTTTCAAAACATTAAGAAACGTAATCCCTACAACTTGTTATGATTTATTTCTATATCTACCTTTAAAAAATACTTATGCCTAAAAAAATAGTAATTCATGTAATGCACACATGATTTACATGGTTCGACATCAATGGGAGAACCTACTTCCCTTCCATAGTCACTCCTATGGGTCTATAGAAATCCTCTATAATGAAAAAGCTCAATCAACATCTGTCAACTCCCGTTAGATGACTTATATCTCTGAATAGGAAAGATCATATAGACTCCAATCGGTTTATAGTATCTTTATGAAGAACAATTGAGCCGATAATAAGAATAAAAACATTGTTGAATATGCTCCCCAAATTCTCAATCTGAATCCTTAGACTGATTTGGCTATGTCTGATCTATATAGTACAGTAAGGGTGGATCCAATTTTTCCTGTCCTTAAACACTAAAATAAAACATCTTCAATATGGTGGGACCATTTCACTTTGAATTATCTAGTGCTCTGAATTTTTTACCTTTGTGAGAAGTTACAAATGAGAAAATTATCTGAGAAAAAATTTATAAGAAACATTAAAAAAAGGAGGGAATAATGAACATCCTTCATGCTTCATAAAATGTAAAAAAAACTCTAGAAATCGATTTTTTTTAATCTTCAATAATTGACTTCATCAAACATCCTTAAATATATCTGAGAATTATGAAAAGTTAAAATTTAGGTTTTCCTTCTTGAACTCTTAATATCATTCTTAGAATGATAATGCTTGATCTTGTTTCTGGTTTTCTCAAACACATGCTTAGAAATCAGGTTCTGAATTGTATAGAAATCTAGTTCAGAATTATTTTGAAATCAGGTTTGGAATTATAAAAAAATCTGGTTCTGAATTTTTTGGAAATAAGGTTCGGAATTATGTAGAAGTCGGGTTCTGAATTGTTTAGAAATCAGGTTTCTAATTTCATAGAAATCAGTTTCAGAATTGATTTGAAACCATGTTCCGAATTATAAATAAATCAGGATCTGAATTGGTCAGAAACCAGGTTCCGGATTACTCAGAAATCATCTTCAAAATTATGTAGAAATCAGGTATCGAATTGTTCAAAAAATCAGTTTCCAAATTTTGATGAAATCAGGCACCGATTTATTTATCGGTCCAAATTATGAAGAAATTAGGTTTTGGTTTTTCCTAAAATAAGGTTATGATTTTCTAAGACGTTATGTTCCAAATTGTTCAGAAATCAGGTTCCAAATTATGCAAAAATATGGTTATTAATTGATCAAAAATCATACTTTTAATTATTCTATAATTAGGTTTCAAATTGTTATGAAATAAAAATTTTAAATATGTATAATTCTAGTTCTATATTTTCTTATAATATTGCTCAAAATCTTGGATTTGAATTTTCTCATAATGTTGCTCAGAATTCTAGATCTGATTTTTCCAAAAATGTTGATCATTAAATGTATTCTAACAACTTCACTATTTATTAAATAGCTTTTATCATGAAACTTTTCTTGATTTGTGATAACTTTATGATAAAAAAATTATTGTCTAATTTTTTTAGAATGTTTGTGAAATATGTTAACTTATGACTCTCCAACAACATTCTCATTCAAGAATCTTTAGTAACAATATGTACTTCAACACCATCATTAAAACACTGCAACTTCATTCTTTCCTAGTAACAAAAAAATCTTCCAACAACCAATAAATTAAACTTCTTGTATATATAAAACATTATTCAAAAAATGTTTCTTTTTCAACAAATACAAAAAAATTCAAAACAAAACATGAAAAGTGTTCCTCAAGCTCCACCTTTTGATTTGTTGACATCCCATGTCATCAAATTTTCTAACTCTCATAATTCTTCCACTACTCGTGTTTTCACTTCTATCAAATCAAATTTTTATCAAGCGAGTGTGTATTGACACCACACTACTAGATAATGTTATGTAATTTAGGGATTTTCATCCCTCTATGGGAAGGAAATTTTCCATCCCTGTAAAGAAAAGCATCCCCTACTTTTACCATTCTCTTTTACAATTTTCTTTTTCTCTCATATATTTCATGTTTTCTCCACCATTATATTATTACAGCAACTTCATATTCATAACAGAAAGAAAAAACATCTTACAATGTTTAAAATATGTATCTTTATCCCCCACTTTGTCTAAACAATCACAAGAACATTGGGTGATTCTACCTTATAATGATTAGGAAGACATGAGAGGAGGTTGAACATGAATTTGTAGCCTAAATTTGACAAAAAATTCCTTCAAAATTATATTTTTAAATAAATAAGAAATCAGATACTTTGTTTTTGTGTATTCCATCAAAACATCTCTAGCAGAAAAATTATTTTCATAAAGTGAAATTTCATATCAATGTGTTTTGATCTTGAGTGTTGGGTAGGATTATTAGAATGATAAATTGCACTATGATTATCACAATGTATCTTCACTGGTTTAGAAACTTTTATATTCAATTATTCAAGCTGAAAATTCATCCACATCATTTTAGTACATGCCTGAGTAGCTACAATATATTCGTATTTAGCTGTGCTTATTCTTAATGAATGTTTCTTTTTACTATGCCAACCCACGAAATATTCACCCAAGAAAAATGTTCCTCCTGAGGTTGAATTTCTATCATTACAATCAACAGCCCAATTAGCATCAGTGTAACTATGACACATTACCTCAATATTTCTTTTATATAACAACACATATGACATTCTTCCATTGACATATCTTATAATCCTTTTCTCTGTCAACATTTTTGATTCATTCTGATTACTCTAATACCTAGATCATAAAGTCACAACATAAAAAATATAATGGTCAAAATATATAAGGTAATCCAGAATTCATAACAGCTTCTGAAAGTTTTTCTGATTCACACTTAAAAAGGATTCATCGTTGCTCAACATTGTGCTCACCTTAGTAGGAGTTGAAACTTTTTTTGATTATACCATTCAAAAATTCATTAGCAATACAGTGGTATATTATTATTGAGATAAGAAAATTTTTCTTTCGATTTTATGAACTTGTAGTCCTAGGAAAAAAGATAATTCCCACAACATTGAAATTTCAAAATTCTTCTTCATTTCTTCAGTAGACTCTTCAAAAACTATATCTTCATCCCCAGCAAAAAATATTTAAACCACATAAACAATTATTATTAATGTTCCAGAGTTTTCATTTTTTAAATACATGTTTCAATCCACATTTCCTTTAGAAAATTTAAAAATTCTCAAACTAGTGTAAATATTTGAATACAAGGCATGTGGTACTTGTTTGATCCCATAAAAATATTTCATCATTTTACAAAAAAAATGTTTTCATCGTCATCATGTGTAAACCAACAAGGTTGTTCAATGTAAACTTCTTCCTCAATTTAACCATCTATGATATTTGAATTTTCATACATATGATAAAATTTTTAATAAAAAATTATCAGCCACTATAAGAAACATTAATATAGTTTTTAGCCTTATAACCGGGGAAAATGATTCTTCAAAATCCACACCTTCCAATTGTGCATATCCTTTACAAACATGTCTTTCATTATTTCTGAAAACTTCTCCATGGTCATTCAATTTATTTTTGGAAACCCACTTGGTTCCATTAACAATTTTATTTGTTGTACATAGAACAATATTCCATGTTTTTTTCTTCCCAATCATATACAACTCTTCATTCAAAGAATCCACCAACTCATTATGATGAAAGACCCCTAAAACTAATTATGGTACATGTTTTGGGATAAGTGATGTCTGATTTTCTAATCTCAACATTCTTCTTGTCAAAATAGGAGCCTTTTGATTTCAAATAATGTTTTTATATTCTTGATGTCTTCTTATGGAAGGAAATATCACAGTTTCTTCCTCAGCATCGCATTCTTCACCACACAACTCATCTGAATCATTATGAGGTTGTTTGGGACAACATCCACTATTCAGGGATTTCTCCAATGTTTCATCTTCAACATTATAAAGAACTTTTGTTTAGGAAACATGGATCTTAAATTACCTTCATATCATATGATTGCACCAACATTTGTATACATTTGTTCCAATATTTTTATCTTCTTCCATTCTATGAATAACCCATGAATGTTCCTTCCTCATATTTCTCTTTAAAAATTCCCAATTATAGATTTTTTAATTTAAGAAGACATGGAATTAAAAAGAATTATATGTATTTAAATATGGGTTTTTTGTCATACAACATTTCTTAAGGTTTCATGTTAGTTTCTGGTCTCAACAAGAATCTATTTTGTACATGCACAATAGTACTAACAGCTTCTCTATGAGAGAATTTAGAATATTTGTATTCTACTAATAGAATTTTACCCAGTTGCACGAAGAACATGTTACTCCTTTATGAGAATATATTTTCATGTATAGTATAGGGAGCACTATACTGAGGTTCAATACTATGCTTTCCTAGATATGATTCTAAAGCATTATTTGTGAATTAAGTACCATTATCTATTCTAATTTTTTTATGGAAACCCCCAATTCATTCTCAACATCTTTTCTAACGAATGTGAACATTTCAATAGTCTCTGAATTGGGTTTTACGAACAATATGTTTTTCATTCATGTGAAATAATAAATAAAGGTGATAAACTATAAATCACATTTTGTTGATTGATGTCTCATCAGTCAAAATAGATCAGAATGAATAATCTCATCCGTTTTGGGATATTGAATCTCAAATATTTTTGGACATTTTTAGTAATTTTTCTTTTATGTGATGTAATAAAAATATATTCATCTATTATTTTCAATTATGGAATATTTCAAACAATATCGCCTTTAGAAATATTATTCATTTTCATCTTCCCGTGGTGGCCAAGCCTTCGGTGCCACATGTTTTTTTCATCTTCAGTCATCAAATAATAAGAGTTATTGGATTTTAAAATTTGAAATATATTTCCACTAGATCATTATCCTCTTGTAATGACAATTCCATTTTTCACACTTTTGATCATACATGAATCATTTCCAAAGATTACTTCATTATCATTGTCACAATGATGACTTACACTATGTAAGTTATTTTTTATCCTATAAACAAGCAATACATCCTCAGATTTTATTTTGTCTAATTCAATCTCTTTCATTATGATTCCATTAAATTTGAAGGAAATATCATTCAGAAAAGTAACCCCTCCACCATCAGGACATTCAACATGTTTCATGATTTTTATATAACCTTTCATGTGTAAAGAACAAAAACTATAAAGAATCAATGGTTTTTTCCTCTTGAATTCTTTCAAATCAATATCAATAATAAAATCCCTCTCATTACCCTTCTAATTTTAAACACTATTTTCATTCTTATTTTATGAATCATGTTCTAGAAAAAGTTCCATACATCATTCAACATGATGACCATACTGATCACATCCTTCAAAAAATTCATCCAGACATTCAAATAGATTCTTTGTAGAAATGTTTCTGACATCATGAGAATTCAACATTTTAAATTTCTATGACTGAAGAAGGATAGTAATTCTTCTTTAACCATTTATTTTACATTACTCAAAACAGCTTCGGGGTAAAAATAAATTTTTCTAGAAATTAAAGGCTCTATTCCCATAGATTATGCATCCCCAACAATAGACCTCAAATTTAGATTTTCTATTAATGAATTATCATTATTTATTGAAATCTTTTTTAGGATGGTAACTTCTTCATCCCTAAAACTCTCTAGATATATACAATATTTTCATTTAAGGGATGATTCATATCTTGTATATTTGATAGTTTTATCATTATCTTTTTCCACCCATGCTTTCCCAACAATTCTTCTACAACATTAAATGATAGAATAATTAGATGAAACATTATTTTGTGTATGAGTTGATTTCACCAAATTCTTATAACAAACCTTCACTACAATTTTAGAGGTATTAGATTTTAAATCTGTTGTTTTTTTTAAAGTTTTTATTCATCTTTTTCAAGGTATTTTCAGACACTAGACGTTTTGATTATATATTTTTTATTTCTTATTTCATAGATTCCAGCTTCATGCTATGATCTTCAACCACATTTCCCTATTCAGTATTTCAAATTTTGTAGCTCAGAATATTCTGCATGTATTGATACTCATGCTTAATGATAAATTTTCTTCCATTAGAAACTTCTTCAAGATCCATCCAATTACTCTCATATCTTTCTTACGAAAATTGTTTTTCTTATGAAATTCAAGAAGTTCGGTTCTAAGATGATACACTTTATAAGAGTATTCACCATATTCTTCACCCTCTGTGGATTCTTTTTATTCTCAACATTTACAATAATGTTTCTTAATTTTTGAAAACTTTTATCTTTATAAAAGTCAATGTTAGTTGTTTTTGATTCAACCTTTTTGCTCAACATGCTTCTCTTCTTTCCAAATGACTTCTTCTTAAATTTTTTGGATGGATTATCTTCATTATCATTATTTCTACTTCTTTCATCGAGGTTTTTCATCAGATTCTTCATCATATTCTCCAAATTTATTCTCTTGTAAATTCAAAGAAATGTTCCCCATTCCACCACACATGAAACGTTTGAGAGGATGTTTTCCCCGATACATCCCTCTTCCTCTTTAATAGTTCTTAGATATAAAAGACATGATTTTTTCATTTTTCTCATCACATTCCTTTTCATCAAATTCACAAGGATTAGATTCATCAAATTCATATATTTCCATCTTTCTCATGGATTCAAAATCCATTTCATTAGTCAATTTCTTCTTAAAGATTGGATTTTACCCATTTCATAAGAAATAAGAAATTTATGAAACTTATCCAGAGTAAAATAATCCTTATTTTCTAAGGTATAAATATTAGAATCAAACTTGTCTGAAAAGTTTCTCACAAGTTTCTTCACAATTGTAGAATCTTCCAAGACATCTCTCAATCCTATGATTTGTCACAAAATTTTACAAACTATGGTGAAGTATTCCTCAATTATATCATCATATCTCATTCCACTATCTTTAATCTTAATATGATTGATTTGTATCTTATCCCTATTGACTTTTTTATTTCCTTATAATATAATTTCTAGATTTTCCAACATGATTTTGGATATTTTGAGAACCATCACCTTTTGATAATTTTTTTTGATAAGTACATGAGAATAACATTTCCATCATTTCCATCAACTAATATATTTCTTTTATCAACAAATTTCCTAAGTTCATGTTACTCAACAGGAGGAAAATAAATTGTAGCAACATCAACAGCTTCCAAGCTAAGAGATTGGAGATAAGGAATCAGCATATTTTCTCATCCATAATAATTATTTACGTAAAATGTTGGAATTCTTCTAATATTGACCGAATTGATATTTTCCATGATAAGGATAATACATGTAAACCACCCTTTGATACCACCTGATGTTCCAAGTATCAAATAAAAACAGAGAAGGGGGGTTGAATCATTATTTCACATTTTATAATTTTAAAAACATTAAGATACTAAACCCCTGTAACATGTTAAGATTTATTTCCTTATCATCCATTAATAAATACTAAAGATTGTAAAAAATAATAAAGAAATTAATGCACACACGATTTACATTCTTCGACATCAATTTGAGAACCTAATTCATTTCCATAGAAACTCCCATGGGTCTATAGAAATCAACTATAATGAAGTGTTTTACAGAACTTGTATAGTCTCCCATTAGACACCTTCTATCTCCCTGTAGGAATGCTTTTTCTTACTCCCATCATTTTATAATGTTTTCTTAAAGAAAAATTTATCCAAACACATGACTAAAAACATTTTTGAATATTCTCCACAAATGATCGGTCAGAATCCTCAATCTAATTTGGATATGTTTGATCCTCCAAGTATGGTATGTATGGTTCTAGTATTTCCTATCCTTAAACACACAATGAAAACTTCTCCAATCTGGTGGGAACCATTCACTTTGAATTAACAAGTGCTCCACCATTTCCATGTTTGTGAAAAGTTACAAATGAACGAATGATCTAAGAAAATATTTGTAGGAATATGGGAAAACAAATGAGGGAATCATGAAAATCATTCATACATACTCAAATCTCAAAAACACTACAAATCTCTCACATTTAATCATTAATCCTTGACTTATTAAAACATTCTTAAATTTCATTGAGATTTATACTGGGTTTAAATTTGGGTTTTCATTATTGAACCCTTCATATCATTCTTAGAATTATAATGACGGATCATGGTTTGGGTTTTCTAAGAAAAATGATAAAAAATCAGGTTTCAAGATATGCAGAAATTCATTTTCAAATTGTTTAGAAATCTGGTTCTGAATTATGAAAAATTAAGCTTTTTAATTTTTCAGAATTTGGGTTTAAATAATGAAGAAATCAGGTTATGAATTATTTAAAAATATGGTTCTGAATAACATTGAAATCAGGTTCTGAATTGTTTTGAAATCAGGTTTCGTATTATTCAGAAATCAGGTTTTGAATTGTTCAAAATTCTGGTTCTGAATTATGCAGAAATATGGTTCTGAATTGTTCAGAAATCGGGTTATAAATTATAAAGAAATAGGGATTCGATTTTTTCAGAAATATGGTTCTAAATTATTCATAAAAAAAGTACCAAATTATTCAGAAATTATGTTTCAAATTCCTCAGAAATCAGGTTCACAATTGTTCCCAAATCAGGTTCCAAATTATTCAAATAGCAGGTTCTGAATTACTCAATAATCCAGTTCTATATTGAGTAGTATTCTCATTCTAAATTTTCGCAGAATGTTGCTCATGAATTATGGATCGAATTTTTCTCATAACGTTTCTCAGAATTCAGTATCTAATTTTTCCTAGAATGATTCTCATTTATGGTCTTTTAACTATCTTCACAATTTCATTAAAAACATTTATCAGGAAACTCTTCATGAGTTGTGAGAACATTTATATCAGCAAAGTGTCTTCTAATTAATTTTAGAATGTTTGAAAATATTTTTAACTTATGACTCTTCAATAAAAATATCTTCTAATAATCATTATTAAAAAACAACTTCAGCAACATCTTTCAAACACAACAACTTCTTCTTTTCTCAGTTACAATGAAAAACTTCCTAAAACCAATCTCATCAACTACTTTTATATCAAAAACATTTTTCAACCAAATTTTAGTTTTCAATAAATACAAAACATGGTTAAAACCCACCACAAAGCTTCTTTAGGAGCATCACCCGACCCAGAAAACAAAAAATCACTATCTACTGACCGAATTAACACTATTGTAATTATTTGGTATCAAAATAAAAATATTCCATAAACCACTCACTATAAACTTGATAATAAATCTCAGGAATAATTTACATTACAATACATAAAACACAACAACCAAGGTAAATGTGAAATACTAGAGGATCGAAGTTTCATTGTGTAACCAGCAAGAAAACAATTACTCCTTCCTGAAAACTGATGACTCAAAATCAGGTGATATCTAAATCCATTATGAGAGATCTGATAATCCAAACACCCAAAAATGGGGATCCTTTAGAGGAATCTATTACATGGATAGAAGACAAAATAAATGAAGAAACAATGGTAAAGTTTTATATCCTTAGTGTTACATGGATTATATGCATTTTGACATAGTTGAAAACATAATGGTAGAGGAGGAGGCCATTGTCATGGGTCCCCTTCCCCCATCACTTGATACCCCTTCCTACTCGATCCTTGCATCCCCCAATATTCAATCCCTTTCCCTACTACATTTTAAACTCATAGCCTGTTACACTAGAGGAGGCAGAGTCTGTGGGGAAGTCAAAGGTCGAGGCAGAAGGCACAGGTGGTGGTGTACGATAATGTATGGGTGTAGTGAAAAACCAATAAATAGATCGGAGCATGGGGATAGAGAGATAATAGTGATTAGTAGGAGACAATAGAAATCACAATGGATGGGGTGGGTATAGGATTCCTAGGGAACTAGTGCTGGAGTGGTGATTAGGTTATGATAATCTTGGTGACTAGTTTGAGGCAGAGCGGAAGGAAAAGGTAGAGGTAGGAAGGAGGATGGGATGTGGGGAGATGGTGAGTGGGATAGGTAGGAGGGCCAGATGGGGGAAACATCATCGGGGAGGGGATTCTGAGATTGGTTTGGGGGAGGAGAGTCAGGGAGAGTTTGCGTTGAAGGAGTGGAGAAATTTTGTAGGGAGTGAGATGAGTTTGGAAGACAAATAATCATAGATAAGAGGAAACTGATATGTTGTTAGGGATGATAATGAAGATGATGGAGTCATGATTCACAGAGAGAAGTGGACATTAGTGAAATGAATATGGTGGTGACAGAATCATATAAAATGCCAAAAAAAATAGGTGATATAATAGTATTTTATTTATATACATTAATTTAAAAACATGTGTTTATAATTAATTTTTTTGTAATGATTGAGGCATAGTGACCTCTTTTTTATCAAAATTAAAATCACCCAGTAGAAGAACATAAATTCCATAAATGATCATTGATAGAAAAAAATAATATTCCACAAATAATCTTATGATTCTCAAAGTTTGGGTATGTATTCTATTGTGTGAGATAGATACACCTCTACCACGCTTATAATGACCCTTCTCAATGATTTTACCCATACCCATGGTCCACCTCTATCATTGAGTAGTTCCAATTAAACATCATCCATCATTTCTCATGTATTTATACAATGATTTTTTTATTATTTATCCTCCATACATCTATATGAATGTAACTTGAATGGATTATGAGTGCTGATTTTTAGAGTTGATTTCACATTCCTGGGATATAAATGACATGAAAGAACAGATTTAGTAAATTTTTTATCATGTATTGGAGTAACCTTATTTGATGGTGAAGTAACAATTTCATGATCCAAGAAACAATCTTTACATGGGTGCAACCTAGGGGATAGTATCATCTCCTGCAATGGGGAATACACTTGGTGTCAATATATCATTATGCAAGGATTCGTTCAAACTAACTTGCTTATTGTAGGGGTCCTAAATGATGAGGGTTCCACCCCCTGTATAGTGGAAATAAATATCCTTACTCAAATCAGTAGTATAATTCATTGAATTAGAAATATTGGAGACATTCTCGGGCTACAAGCCACAAACGTGAGGTTTAATAAATACTACTTTAGTAGATCCATTCTTCATGTTAGTTGTCTTACCATCATCAGGGTGACCACCAACCAATTTACTTATATTAGTAGTAGATATAGTAGTAACAAAATCTAACTTGGGATAGTAAACCAATATAGTATCCATTGTATTTTCTAGGGAACGCTAAACCAGAGCTGTGATAGAGGTGGGAGTCATCTTTGACTTGGACTTCATTGAGGTTGCTAACTCAATCTTGTATTTTCTTCTTTAGGACATAGATGAAACAATAAAATTCTCATACCAATGTATGACATCAACGTTAGCCTATGTAGAGAGATCTCTTTCCACTTTACTCTCTTTTTATTCATCTTCTTCATTATCCTCACATAGGATTTTTATTAAAAAATCATTAAATGATGTTCCTCCATCAGAAAAATCATTGTTGTCTATCATATCATCCCATGAGGTAGATATAGAAACTAGTTGAGGGGATGAGTAATGCCCCAAAATATGACTATGAGAGGTGAGGGAACTAATCATAGGACTTTATGTGATTTTCACAGTTTTGGTGATATATTATGCACTATATAAAAGTTATATTTCATAAGATTCCCCTGCATTAACATTTAGTTGATGACATTTTGAGATGCTATGAGGGGGAACATAAGTCTCATTCGTACTCTTATTAACAGCATCAGTGAAATAGTATTGGACATATCCAATAGCATCTTTTATACTTCTATTGAGATAGTTCCTGACCTAATAATTGGAATCTAGAGAAAACATGTTTCCTCATACTGCTAGATCTCACTTGTTAAACAATACAATAGTATTCATAGAAATGTGGTATATTTTTATAGACAATTCAATTAATTTTATAATTTTGAGAAGTAGAAAGAACATCCTTCATGAAATAAAATGGAGAATAAGTCATTCTCGACCCAGATTCTAGAAAAATGAAAAACCCTCACCCTCTATATATCCATATCCATTCATATTGGTATACCGACTACTGAGGCGATATTAAAGAAAATATATAAGTTCCATAATACCTAATTTAATCCATATATTTTGATCCACCCCTAATAAATTGTATCATTGATGTCATTGAGATGAAGCCTAGAATCCACTCATGAATCTGAAGCATACTAGGAAAATTGTTGATCGAACCGAACACCTAATAAAGACCCTTAAAATAAATATAGGAAAATAGGAAATGACAAAACCCACAACCCAGCGACATTTAATTTAAATTATATAATCCTTATATTGATGTTAGATACAAAACAATATCTTCCACATTCTAGGTCTTAAAAACCTTTGACAAATGAACTAATTCAAGGAATGAATGATTACAAAGATCATACTATTCTGAGATCACCCCATCTGAAGCCGTTAAATGCATTGTAGTTCTATTAATAATGGTACGTTGCATGATTCGATTGTTAGAAAAAACAAACTACCCTACTGAGAAATCAGAAAAGGAAGAAAATCCATTTTTTTCAGCATTACTTCACTTATACTTCCTAGTACTCGAAATCTATTGAGAATCGTGATGATTTGCAGAGTAGGAGAATAGATTCTAGCTTCTCGTATTGATTAGTTCTTTCAAGATGACAATGGTTGTTAGGAGGGATTTCACTCATTCCTCCATCTCAATGTTTATAATTAATATAAATATGAAATATTAATATATTTGTTAAATAATATATATATATTAGGTATTTATAGGATTACATAAAAAAATATATAAATTATTATAAATTTATAATAAATTTATTCAAATAATAAATATTTTTATTTTATTTATAATTATTTATTTATAATTATATAGAAATACATTTATATTATATTTATTTATAATTATAAATATTAATGGAGATATATATATATTAATAAATATACGTCTCTATGAATTTTGGTCGAAAGATAAATATATTTATTTATAATTCTAATTTTCAAAAATAAATAAATGTATATTTTAAAAAATATACGCGTCTATGAAATTTGGTCAATATATATAAATATATATATCTCTCATGAGATAATGATTATATTCATCGATATGATTGATGTAATTTATGTTTATTTATTGATGAGTGAGTATAATTGATGTTATATGATCATAAGATTATATATAGACGTGATTGTAAGTTTCTATGTCCCAAATGATAATGTTATTTTCTATTATGATGACCTACACAATCATATGTTACGCATTCATCATTATGAATATGTTCATATATACATTGACACCCATATGATTCATTCATTTTATACTCATGAACTCAATGTCTTCTCATTAGTACTTATAAAACTACAGTAAATATATTTATTATATTCATAATTATAAACTTTTAATTTTTTATAAATAATTTTTATATATAATTACAACTAATTATATATATTTAAATAATAATAAAACTGCAACAAATACATTTATTACAAATATATATATATATATATATTATACAAATATTAATAAATATATTTTGTTGTACTTATAATTATAAATATATATATTTATAATTATAAAAGTATAAAAAATATATTTATTATATTTATAATTTTTTAAATAAATATAATTATATAAATATATTTATAAATACATTCAAATATTTGTAATTATAATTATAAATATATATATTAATAAATTTAAATAATTATAAAATTTTAATAAATATTAAAATTAAATATTTAAAAAATTATAAATATAATAACTATATTTATTGTAATTTTACAAATATTTAAATGAATATATATTTGTTTATCATTATAACTATAAATAAATTTTATTTTATAATTATATTATAAGTATTTATTTTTTAATAGTTATAATTATAAATAATTATTTATTTATTTAAATAAATTTAAAATTATAATATTTTTTTTATTATATTCATAATTTTATAGTTCCATATAATTATTATTTTAGTTATATATATTTTGAAAATTATTAATATAAAAAATATAATTATCATAATTTTATAATTGTTTAAAAATATATATATTTATTTATAATTATTAATATAAATAAATATAAAAATATAATTATTTAATTAATCAAATATTTATTTAGAGTTCAAATTAATAATTGTTATTTATTTATTTAAATAATTTTATTAAATTATAAATATAAGATATATAGTTATTATTATTTAATAATTATTTAAATAAGTAAATATTATTTTATAACTATAACTATAATTAAGTATATATCTATAATTATTTATAAAATATATATCTCTTTATAGTTATAATTATAATTAAATATAAATTGATTTGAATAATTATAAAATAATAGGAATTATATTTATTATATATAATTATAAGGATATAATTACAGTAAATAAGTTTATTATAATTTTATAATTATAAAAACAAATATATATATATATATATATATATGTATGTATGTATGTATGTATGTATCTATATTTATATTTTTATCATAATATATTTAAATCTAAATAATTATAAAATAATAATAAATATATTTATACATTAATGAATATATATAGTATTATATAATTAAATGATTATATAAATATATTTATATTTATATAAAAATACTTATTTATAAATAGAATTATAAAAAAAATATTTAAATAATTATACGAAACGTATATATTTATAATTATATAATAATATATATAAAATAATAATAAACATATTTATTATGTTTATATTTTTATAAATATATAAAAACAAATAAAATTATATAATTATAAAAAATTTATATAAATAATTTCTAAAAATTATAATTAATTTTTTTAAATAATTATTATCTTTATATATACTTTTATCATCGCTAAAAAAGAAGTGAGAGTGATAGGTTTTAGTGGCGCGTTATGTTTTAGCACTAATAAACTCCCCTTTTTCATCACTTTTGGGAAAGCACTGATAAATTTCTTCCATGATTTAATATAAATAACCCTAAAAATGTCTCCTATCGCACACCCTTCAATATTTCTTGGAATCCCATCTCTGCCACCACTGAACCCCACCTCTATTGTGGCCGGTGCTGTCAAATCCCACATCAGCCACTACCGAACCACACCTCTACCACAGCCGCTAATTCTACCATTGATGCATCTGCCACCACCAAAACCTTCTTCTTCCAGTGAACACCCTCCCAAATATTCTATCATCATCTTATCATTAAATATATCTTGATAACATCCTCATCATCAGCACTCCCTCACAAACTCATTTACTCAACCTGTTTTGCTGACACACTATACAACTTTAAAACCATGCTTCAACAACTTAGCCACTCCAAATGACATGACTACAAGCACCACCTTAGGTTTTTTATTTTCTTTTTTTTCATCACCCTCTCATGATTAGCATGAGAGGGTGATTTTCCTTATCTTATGGAATGCTTGATGATGTGGAATGGATGCAGTAATGATGTTCCACAAACCAATTCTACTGTATTGGAAATGATTTCACACAAAAAAACATGAAAAATAATTGTTTTTTAACACAAGCCCCATAATGAACATTTTTTGTTTTCATGGGTCATGCATACACGATAATTATTTTTTCAGAAAATGAATTACTAAATAAAGAATAACCCTTCAAAATCATAAACACATGTCCCCAGCAACGTAAACATAAGCATAAAAAACAATAAAAATAAAATTGTTCCAAATACACACAAGTGTTTAATAAATGATAAATGTGACAATGTGATTGTAAGACAATATGAATTAGCACATTAGAAATAAATATATTGAACAATATATTTATCCAAAAACATGAATGTTATGTTACCCATAATTACGTGACAAAGAGGGTTATCGCCAACTTGTCACCTACCCTATGCTCCACTAAAAATGTATCATCAGTATGCTACCTAAAAGAAGATCCTTTAATTCACCCATCTCAAAAACAATAAGGAATATATACACCAAAAATGTATATGTATGTTCTATAAAAGAAATCCCAATTATGATTCCCCAAATTCCCAAAAAAAAATAAGTTGATGAATAATTCTAATTCATTCATGATTAAAAATTTATATTATATTAATACATTTGATCATAAGGAAAATTAAATCACAAGAGTTATTATATACATGTATTAAAATAATTAAATAGGTATTGTAAAATAAATTTTAATAAATATTATTATGAAGGAAAATTTTTTATAACAAAAATACAATCATGGGTAGGTAATAAAGGGGGAAACAAAGAAAATCTAAGATCTTTATCATAAATAAGTTCATAACTAATACCCAAACCATAATCATATACATAATTACAATGCCCTCTATATCAAACTGTTTATATACCAATATCTAGAGCTTCATCCTAAGATATGTAGAAGCTTATAATGGAAATATTTATAGTATCATAATGGCAAGAAAATGAAGCTAGAGTCATATAATTTTTAGTAGGATCCAAGGTAATGATATTTTCTTCGCATCCTAGCTTGTAACATGTTAAACGATCCCATCCAAGTACCCAATTCATTTCCTTGTAGTTTTTCCCTATATTTCATGTTTCAAAGATAGCCAAAAAAATTAATGATTTCATCCATTTTTTAATGATGCATACTTATCAATATAATAGTTCTATGAATCCTAATTTCATTATTAAAAGGGAACACTCTAAGAATAGGGATTTCATGATACATCCATGTCAATGGAATAATTTTTTTTAATATTTGAATTTAGTTAACAAACACGTTGTGAAATAATTATAATTCATATATAATTATTATTTTAAAAAATCCAATATATTCAATGGAAACTAATTTAGGAATTCATATAAATGCCTTAAGGGAATCAAATAAAATATAATAATTCATCATCTTCTAATTGCATACTTTCCCAAATCATTTGAATTCAAGGATGATAAAAATATATTGTTAACAAAGAGTATAAAAATTCATCAACATTGTTTTAGTACTACTCATATCACTAATAAAATAAATCAACCACATAAGGTTTATAAGGCTAATAGATTAATATAGGTACATCCCCTAATAATTTTTGAATTCATTGTTAGTGGTTGTTAAAATACCAAATGAGAAGATAAAATATTTCTAGTGATTTACAAGATTCCTATAAATAATAGTCCACATGTAAATCTGATAAAATTTTGAACTCATATGTACCATGACAATATTGGAGAAAGATAATTGAAAAGGGGGATAAATAAAGAGGAAAGATGCGATAAAGATCATTTTTTATTGCATATCATGAGTTTTAATGGATAATAACCATGTATAAAGTTGACATGAAGGAGATGAAAGGGGTGTTAGGCCTGAGGGGAGTCGCTATGGATTCTAAAGAAGCAATGGATTAAAATGAGATTCTTATAATTAAATTCATATTTTTAAAATAATTTTTTTTTGATTTTAAAATTCTTCATGGGATATTTATATTTCAAAGATTTATATTCATAGTGTTCATGAAACTCTCTTCCTCAAATGTTGAAATGCCCCTTTTCACTGTTGATTTTCATAGTCTCTTTCAGGGTAATTAATCATACTCATGGATGTTGGAAAATTCATAAAACAACATTATATTTTTTACCAAAACGTCATACTAAATGATAAGATTTATGAATAAAATTTTAAGTACTAAAAAATGATCTTTTTTTATTATAATTCTCAATATCCAATCACATTTAGCCCCAAGAGTGTCCTGAAAAGTATATTATTATAATAAGTTGTGAGGATAATTCAACCTAACATACGAATGACTTTCCAATGTATCAAGAATGTCATTCATCTTTTCCACTTGATATAAAGTACTGAAATATATTGTCCCTATAGTATTTTATTCCATGAATTATGTATTCAGAGTGGTTTCTCAACCATTGTAGCATCTGATTCCAATTATAATTCTTCCCATCTCAAAATGTGGATGAAATTAGGGAAGTAATTAGTTAAATGAGAGAAAATGTGGACATTTGGATTCAATATCATCTAAATAAGTAGTTTCTATTGATTAGTGAGCATTCCATACCATTAAATAATTTCATAATTTATTACATACCTTATTATTAGAATCCCATATTTCACCACTTGATGGTGACTTAATCAAGGAGGGAGTTTCAAGAATACTAGGTAACATGAATACTATACCGACCTTTAAAGAATATTGGCATATGTATTATTGAAGATTTTATCTGTCATAATGGCTTTTGAAATAAATTAAATCATTATTTTAATCTATTTTGCAATGCTTGGTCCCTCTAGAGAAGTCTCATTAATCTTGTCCCAACAAAGGGGAGACTATAATGACTGAAAGTATAATTCTATAACAGTTGATTTATTTATTAATGATTGGAATATATTATTAAACAAATATAATAGATTCTCATGATACTATGAAATATAACACACATTCATGGATTCAATATTATAAATGTTCGATAATCTTTTTTGATTAACCATATATTCAAGATTGATATGTCATGATAAGATTCACTAATGTCCCTAATACCCTAGTAGGAATTTAAAATGTCTATTGGCGATACATGGATCTCCATCAGAATCAATTAATGTGGGTAACCCTTGAAATTTACTATCACTTGTAAATATATTTTCTTAAGATCATTGACCATCGTGTTTTCCTTAATTAGAAAAAAATGGGAAAATTTATTCATTTGTGACATAACTTTCTAGATATTTTTTCTGTATTTTTTTCATTAAATAATTATTTTAACAAATCAAATAGGACGGATATGAATAATGAATGGATGGAGAAAAGTTTATGAAAAAATATTATGATGATTGAGTTAAATAGTTCATCATGTTTGAAAAAGACCATGAATATAACCCTTCTCAAATCCTTTTCTGTGTTTATGATGTTTTTATTCAAGACTAATTATCCCAGAGGAGTTGGATGAGCCCATTATCTATCATGGAATACATTGATGTTATAAATTTCATAATAAACATGGAAAAATATTACTGTAGCTAGTGGCTGGGATATCACTGTGTTTTATGGATCATATGATAAGATTAAAAGTGTGGAAAATAAAGATGTCTGAGACGAGGATATGACTATGCATGTGAAAGATATAGAATATCGTACTGAAGAAATTTAAAAGAATGTTTATGATGAACATAACTATTTTTCAAAATTTCTTGAGATGTTAAATATTTTTGTAATGATTCTATTGTATGTTTGTTGCACTAAATATACAACATTATTAGACGTATTTAGATTTTATTGTTTGAAACTGGGCGATGGATGTAGTGAAACCAGTTTTTCTGAAATACTTATTGTCTTTAATGATATTCTCGCATAAGATAATGAGCTCCCTATCCAAACAAATGATGCAAATGGAATTCTACTCTTGATGGGTATGATATCTAAAAGAATTCATGACTCCATAAATATATGTATATTATTTCTCAAAGGAAACATTTCACAAAAAGATTTCCCAATGTGGGAATTTTTTAGATATAATAATGGTGAATATGGTCCTACGATAGTTTTATGGTATATCTGAATCATTCCATGGTTTAGATACCTATATGGAAGTAAGGATACTGTAGGGAAATAAAAGGGGAATATAGATACAATAAATAAATATAGGAAACTAAATCACCCTATGGACTATCCTTAGTGGATGATAAATGATCATGAGTATCATAAATTTGGAAACTATCTAATATTCCTTCATCAGTAATTATATACAAATGGTGTGAATCCTTTTAGTATTCAAAGCATCACTAAGAATACATGGATGGTTATGTTGGAAAATTATAACATTCCAGTGTGGTTATGTATGAAAGATAAATACATCATGTTATCTATGCGTATATGGGGACACAAAGACATAGGTAATGATATTGATGTATATATTCGTCCATTTATCATGTATTTGAAATTTTATGGGATTAATATGTTATGTAGTATTATTCATACATAATTGATGATTTCATGTTTAGATCCATGTTTCATGGTATTATAAATGAAATTACTACTTATGGGAATTTTTTTGGATATATAATTAAAGGAACTTAATGGAGTCTCATTTTTGAAAAATGTACAAAATCAATATTGATGAAACATTTTAAAATGATTGTGTTTGTAAGACATAAAATATTTTTACCCTTACAGAATAAGTATTGATCACGGATGAAATAATTCGTTGGGGGTACAGAAGTATGTAAAACACTAAATCTATTAATAGGTGATCAAATTATTGACAAAGTAAAAGATTTGTACACTTATTCTAGTAAAAATTATATGAAAAAAACATAATTTTTTTAAAAAAAAATATATATCAGTTATTGTTTAATTTCTATACTAGTGTTCTTTGTTTGCCATAAATTTTCTTGATGGTATGCATTTTGAAATAAATTTATTTCATCATTTCATTGATATTTTTTGAAATACACTCTAATATAAAATGATCTAATTAAGGTTAGGTTGGAAATGGTTGACATAGAAATTCTAGAAGATTTGGAACCAGTAAAGGGTTAAAATGTAATTTTCTTCCACCAACATCTTACACTAATTATAGGTTGGAGAGATAAGAGTTTTTTAACTTATTGAATGATATAATGGTTGTAGAGGGTTATTCATACAATATAAATAATATCATTTCAATGATCGATTTTAAATTACATAACAACCATGTTTTTTATGAAAAATATAGTTCATGTATTTTAACATTGTATTTTCCCTAATATAGTCGATCAGACATTACCCAAGCTCTATTTCATTATCTAAGCTACATGAAACAATGTTATAGACCGAAAGTAATGACTGAATATGTAATGATAAATTTCTATCATATTATGTGAATTGGAAATTAACTTCATACTATAAATATATCATACGTTGGATCACTCGATGGTTTACTTAGTGAGAGAGATTTGACAATGTGGCCATGTACACTATAGATGGATTCACCCCATTAAACATTATATAAATATTTTTAAAGGTTATATCAAAATTATAAGCCTCATAGATATTTTTTTGTGGAGTGATATATTATTAATAATGCCATTTAATTATATAATGACAACCTTTTTGGTCTGGAATGAATCGGTATATTGAAATCTTGTCACCCTCGCCAGCTTGTGGGTGACGGAAATTGTGGAGGTGATTTTTTTCTCAATCAATATTCTTGATAATTAGGAGTCCCTAATTTACATTTTTCATAGTAGTTTAGAGTATCCCATATATATTTAATCCCATAAATAAATTCAAATGATTATGAATCTATCAAGGGATTCCATATAGATATCAAATACACATAATAAACAGTGTATGTGATGGTTTTGGGACCATATTTTTAAGGACTGATATTAAAATTTGGAATAAATGTCAGAAAAACATTGATGGATATCCAAAGGACTATTTCTATATGTATTATCATATAATTGTAATATAATTAACAGTTATACGTTTTATAGAAATGAATATGATGAAGACAGTACCATGAATAATTATGGAGTTACACTTGTGGTTGATGTTTTTCATGTTTATGGTATTATGTTATGAAATCCATTTAAAAAAATTTAATAATTTTTCATCATCAAAAAAAAATGTTTTTTTGAATTATAAAACATTCCCCATTGCGCTTTTTCAATTCAAGTGGGTTTATTATAGTATTGATGTTTGAATAGATTAACTAGAATTCATGGAAGTGGATTTCTGTAAGGAATGGAATAAAGGAAAAATAAATAAAATTTCATCACAAGAAGTATATATATTTTATTATCCAGATCACACAATGTAAAAGTTGTTAATTTTTTTGTGATCAACCAAAACCAATGAAGGGTCTGATGAAAATTCAACTAAGGATGACCATTTATTTGGGACGTCACAATCGTATAATGTAGACCCAATGTAGACTGTGTTTTCTATGTCATATGAGACCTTAATTACATGATTTGTAACCTCTATAGAGGGGTATATTTCTGTTATCCTTAGGAAGATTTCAATAATCAGTTTATAAATATATTTTTTAATATACATTTTGATTCCTCATGTTATCATCTATACATTGATACATTTATGTAGTCTAAACTAAATTTTAATCCACACCTATATTTAATGACCTATGCATGTGGAGGTGCTCATAATATAAAGGAACAATTGATCTCTCAAGATATATTTACTCAGAGTGGAGAGGAACAAGGACATTATACACATGAAAATTCCATCAATCTAGAGAATAATAAGTTTCTCAACCTTTTTCTAATCCCATTGTAGATGTACAATGAAAATTTACACATGATTATGGTACTGGTCTAGAGGAAATACATAGTGAAGATATTGAATATAGGGAAATGGTAGATGAATAATGATCGGTGATGCATAAGTAATTGAAGTGATAGAGTTGGAAGATTTTATATAAAATAATAATGGTGAAAATAAATGGCATCAAATTCACAGTCGAATAAAATGTATAGGTAATGAATTATTTCCTCAAGAAGGCAAAATTTAGTTGTTTCATAGGACACATCACTTTGAAACACATGATTATTGATGTAGATTAGTGGAAAAATGTTTTGGCCAATATCAAGAAACCAATGTTGGTAGAGATTAATGTAACATTATGATATCATTTCCTTATTTTTCTAAAAATATAAAACAATAAACATTGACTTACTCTTTTTTATTCCTTATAATTTGAATTTATAGTAGAGGGCTCCAATGATAAATATGTATTAATATTAACATGAAGGATTCGTAGAGGATTCCACACAATTATAACAATATATCATCTTAAAGATGATAAAGGGAAAATAAACCCTCACACATCACTTATATATGAACACCTTATAACCCATGATGTAAGGGATGTGTTTACCATCCGTCATGCATAATTTTCTTTTTAAGAACATTATGGTTGGTAATATGTAATTTTAAAATATATATATTTAACAATATGGTTGATAATTTTTTATTCATGAATCATCAAAAGGGTGCAGAAAATAATGCATGAATAGAATAACCATCATACCCCTACCACAAGGGAAGGATGGGGTATGCTTCACTAAAACAATGGTACATATTTTAAATATCCTGTAATACTTTCATATGACATAAAACAACAACAAAAAATCATTTTTCCTCAGTATATGTGCATATTGATGAATCTAAATCCAAAGACACTTCCATCCCACACAATGTGATATATATAGGCATTCATATAAATAAATATTGTATTCTAATAGATGAAAACACAAAAAAAATTGAAAAATGTATAAGTATTATGTAATTAAAATTTGTTTTTCTTTAAATTGTTATGACATACAAATTATTAATTATTTTCATTTATCTTCCATATGATATATTCAATGGAATCATAAACACCTATTATAAATGAACACTATATATTTGTGGAATTGAAGTTGCTAGAATAGTATAGAATCGTTTCTGGGGTGGGTTTTTGGGTGACACACATAACATATTTTGAGAAAAAACGTGTAATATATAGTTAATGTAGTGAAATTGAAAAAAGAAATATTATATTCCATTTTAAAAAAAATTCATTGGAACATTGAGTAGCTTAAAAATGTTATAGTTGGATGTGAAGAGAATGAAAATCTCAAGAACAATTATTTCATGATGATCCTAACCCACCAACCCTTTGCTTTAAGGGGATCTATTCCCCTCAGATAGATTTCATGGTAAATTTAATCTATACTCTAATAATTGTTTCTATGAAATTTAAATCAAATAGACAATAATACATTTCCTGTATTGATATTCTACAGATCGAAAATGACAGCGAAATATCTATAAACACGCACCCAAAACTATGCTATGATGGGTAATTTGTTCAATACCCAAGATGACATGCTTTATAACAGCCCACTTAGATGTTGTTATATGAGTGTGATGACTAACATATCTCATGATATGATCACTGAGATACTTATTCCTTTTTATGATGAACATATTCGTAAGTAAAATTTTTTTTTGGACCATTTTCTCTTGGACCCTAGATATTATAAACAAATTCATCATTAAGGTATTCATTATCATCTTTTTTCATTCTAAAAAATTATCAATTTATGTTAAATTTTTTGAATTGATGAATTTCATTACATAAGTACAAAGGGAAGAGGTGAAATTAATGATTGATTCAAAACTATCTAAAGGATCAACCAACTGCTTGAAAAGATCTTCTGAAAGCACCTTCTCACTTCTTGTTAAATATCCACACTTAGGAATGTTCTTGAGGAATCAAAGACATCAAATTTGAGTAGTCATGTAGTTGATATTGATGAAAAATTGTACAGAGGGGAAGGTATTTTCAAGCATTATTTTTAGAATGTAAATTAAATCCTCAAGTATGAATGATTAGGAGCCTCAGTTGTACATGTATACATGATGTATGTTTTCAGGATTTAATTTTCCAAAATATAAAATAATATGTCAACTATGACTAAATAAATTTCAACATTTCTTCAGGAATATATATCAATACCAATTGATTGGATTTCCCTATGATTTTTTACACTTTATGGATCGTTCCACCTCTACATAACCAAAATAAATATAATTCAATAAAATTGATGAAATAGTTGAAAAATTAAAAAAATATTCTAAAATCAAACATGGGAATGAAATACTATTCATAATACCAATGATGTAGTGGAATTAATGTAAAATTTAATGATAAAAAATATATTTTCAATTATTTCATTACATATTCCTTGTTCTGTTTTTAAGAAATATTACATCTTTATTGTGGTCAATTTAGATAATCCAAATATTTATTCCTTAGATTCAATAGATGGATACCTAACAAATCGACCAAAAATAATGGAATTTTTAAATTCTTAATTCACTAAATCCTATGATTTAATACTAAACGTCATGTTATAAAATCTATAATAGGATTTATTAAGGATTCAGTTATGATTGGGCAGTGGATATATTTTAGCAAAATTGTGGCATGAGGACATGAATTGTGTATAAGGACCCTGAAAAGTTATAAAATAGGATATGTATCAAAGTATATATAATAATATTTCACTATCCAAACACATATAAAAAAATTACTTATTTTTCACATTGATTGAGTATTGTCAGAAATAAATAAATGGAATATATTGTAGTTCTTGTGTTAGTAAATTTATAAGAGATATCCAATTTCCAAAAAATTTGAAACCTCAATGTTTTTATTTCTGATGATAATTTTGATATCATTTAAAATATTTTTTATTACAAAGGGTATTTATATTTTTCCATTACTACTAGAACTATAAAAATTACTTGTAATCACAAGAGGATATAATTTTTCATAGTAATGAATGGGTAGTAACCTACTCATATAATGAACATAAATAACATGAATATGTGTCTTCCATATAAGTAATGAATAGTTTCATATTTATTTTGAATCGATATCATTGACGTATTACTCACATAATAATTTTTTTCTTATACATGTTGATTCATTTGTTGAAGTTCGGTTGGTTTGCTCGAAGTTGGTCATGATTATTATACATTGGACATCGAGGGTTCAATAAAGATAATGAAAACAATGAAATGGGTTAATAATATATGAAACCATCATATTAAGGTGAATTCCTACTACTTATTTAATTATTTTTCTCATTAATTAATATACTATTTATTTGTTATTTTACCTATCCATTTTATCTAACACATATTTTGTTGTTTATATAGATATTTTTTGTAGTCATGTTTTAATTTCAACTATAAGACACAAAAGAGAAAAAAAGTTCCTTTCTTCCAATGTTTCCACACATCCCATTTATTTTCATTTTCGACCATCTGAAACAAAATAATGATTTGAAATTAATAGTCAAAAAAATTCACGTTGTGGAAAACTAGAAGATGAGAATAAGCTTTGGTGAGGACATCTTGTGATATAATTGGAAGACAATATTCATCTACATTTTGGTTTTCAAAAATAATAATTGTTTTTCATGTAAGAACATAAAATCAATATGAATTGTGGGATGTTCAATAATCAATGAAAAGGGTAATAATGGTAACATTGATATTTTGGAATTTTTGACACTTTAGAATGTTTTCGAATAAGACAAACCTCGTTCTGACACACGGTGTAACTGGTAAGACTCCAAATGAATCATTTTATTTATGATTGAAATTAATTTTAGTAAAATATACATGTAAAAATACTAAATACCAAACCAACACATTAATATTGTTTTGATACATTAGGAAAATGATCCATAAGTCATTTAGGGTGTGTAAAAATCAACCATACTTCAAATATGATGCATGATGTGACCGGTATAACTCAAAGTGTCTCTTATCTGTTTAAAATGAACATTTAATTCAAAATGTGTGACTCTTTAAAAATAGATAAAACCACATGGATTTTATTTATAATTATCACAATCATTTCATAAAATCTTTTATGATGTGTAAGAATCTATCTCATGTCAAATTGACAGATGATGTGGCTGGTATGAGTCAAAGTTCTTGTTTCTTGAATAAAATGACATTTTAGTATCAAAGACCATCAATGTACTTAAAACGAGAAAACTCATTCATATTGTCTTGATACATTATGATAATGATGAAGGAGACATTTGGGATGGGTTGGAATAATTTTCACCTCAATCTAACCCATGATGTGATGGGAATAAGTCCAAGTGAATCTTTTTATTAAATAATAACATCAATTTTATTAAAAATAGAAATTGACCTACTCACAACCAATAAAACACATTGTGATTATTTTGATACTCTAGGTAAATTATCCACAAGTAATTTAATACATTTTGGTATTAGCTACAACTCAATACAACCCACATTGTGAATGGTATGACTTTATCTCTATCTTCTTTTTTAAAAATGACATCAATTTTAGTTAACATGATGATTGGCCTATTGAAAACATTGAAAACACATTAAACTTTTTTTGACTTTAAAAAAATGATCCATATGTAATTTTTACATGTATGAATCAAATTCACCTTTATCCAATGAACGGTGTGACCGATATGTCTCCATGTGTGTCTGTTTATTTAAAATTGACATTAATTTTAGAAAAAGGAAAAAATTTCGTAATGAAATCTAAGAGATTTAATTATAATTTTATGATACTTTAGGACAAAGATATGTGAGACATTTTTTATGTGTATGAAACTTTCTCACCTATATCTAATGCATAGATTGACCAGTATGACTCAAGGAGTATATTTTTATTAAAAACAATCATCAATTATAGTAAAAAAATATATTGGCCAACTAAAAACAGATACATGAATTCATATTGTTTTTATACATTAAAAAATTATATATATGTCATTTTTGACATTTAATAATAAGTTACATATCAATCTGATGCACGGTGTGAACGATATCCCTCAATGTGCGTCTTTTTATTCAAAATTGACAGCAATTTTAGAGAAAAGTTAAATTGACATAGTCAAAACATAGATAATGATTTTATATAACATTACTAATTTAGAGAAATAATCCATATTTCATTAATGATGTGTTGTAATCAACTTCAACTCAATAAGATTCATGATGTGGTTGGTACGACTCCATGTGACTCTATTTATTTTAAATTGACAATAATTTTTAGAAAAGGAAGAAGTTGCATATAGAAAACAAATAAAACATATTCAGATTTTTTTTATATGTAAGGTAAATATTCTATGATAAAGTTTTTACATGTTGTAATCATCTTCACCTCAATCCAATGCATGATTTGATTGTTTTCACTCTATGTGTGTCTATATATTTTAAAATTATCCCCAATTTAAGTAAAAATGATAAAAAAAACTACGCCAAATCAAGAAACTGCATTCCCATTATTTTGATACTTTAGAAAAATGATCTATATGTCATTTTTAAAATTTATAAAATGACCACACCTCAATCTGATGCACAGTGTGACCAATATTACTCCATGCTTGTCTTTTAATTTTAAATTAACTTTAATTTTATAAAAACGAACAAGTGACATACTAAAAACCCTGAAAACACATTCAAATTTGTTTGATACATTAGGAAAAATATCCATGAGTCATTTGTGTTGAGTATCAAGAATATAAACCCCTATCTAATTCAGATTGCTTTTTAAATTATAAAAACTATCCATAATTCATTTTTCTCCTATAAAAATCTACCACACCTCAATACTATGGGCGGTGAGACTGGTATGACTCCAAGTTCATCCTTTTTTTGAAATTGATATTAATTTTAGCAAAATGAATTAATGACATAGTATAAACCAAGAAAATGAATTCATATTGTTTTAATACTTTATGGAAACATTTCAGGATTACTTTATGATTTGTAGGAATCATCCTCACCACAATGTGATGTCGTATGTGATTTTTTTGAATCCAAGTGTCTGTTATCAATTTAAAAGTGACATTTTAGATCCAAACATGTATTACTCATTAAAAAACATGAAAATGAAATCTTATTTCCTTCCTAATTTAAGAAAACTATTAAAATTTAATTTTTCACATTTAGGATGTAGTATCATATCAAACGAGCCTGTGATGTAACCATTATAAATCAATGTCTTTGTTTCCAGTTTGAAATCACATTTATTAGAAAAACAAAAGTTACATTCTGAAAAATGTGAAAACACATACGTATGGTTTTTATACTTTAGGAAAATGATACATAAGTAATTTTTGATGTATATGAATCTGCTGAATCGGAATCCTAGACACAGTGTGACTGGTATAATTCCATTTTAATATTTAATTAAAATTGACATTAATTTCATTAAAAAAATTTACTTACTCAAAACCAATAAAATGCCTTCAATGTTCTTTAATAAATTTGGAATATGAAACTTACCATATCTTTGAAATGATCGAATCAAACTCACTTCAATGGAATGGATAATGTGGCCAGCATAACTCAAAGTTTGTATTTCATTAATATATTCTTTCTTAATAATGATTTTTTTTCATTATAATATTACATAAATAATATTTTTTTCATATATAAGAGTATTATTAGTCACTGGTTGAGGTGATTTGTTGAAAATGGATTCCATGAGAAAAACTTTTTGAAAGGGGATCATGGGTGCCAATGATGATGAAACATTAATGTTTTTATAAGTTTATGGATAGTAATTGTAAATGTAATTATAGAAAATATTTTTTATAAATGTGTCTAGTATTTTTTTGTAATTCCAATGTAAAATTTATTTATGTTGAATTATATATCGTTTGTAAAGGTTACAGGTTTTTGCGTTGTGTTTTTGTGAAAATAGAACACTGTAGTGGATGGGGCCTTTAGATAAAAAAATTCATGAAATGATAATGGGGACCCCCTTTAATAGTTCTATGATTGAAAACTTTTTTTAGAGCTGTTAAAATACTTTTTTTGTTCTTTAAAAATAAATTTAAATAATACTATTTTGGAGAATCATAGTAAAAAAATCTATGGATTATTTCATTCTATGATATAAACATTTATAATTTGTGCATGCATGATAGTTATTACATCTTATTATTGTTTTTTGATTTTATAATATCCCTTATCAATTTACTATGTCTATTTACTCTTATTTTTATTTCTTATACGACATACGCTTCATACAATTTCTTATTGAAGGAACTAACATCATTGAAGTAATCGTACTTGTACCACAATTTACATTAATGGTACTAAAATATTTAATTTTTTATATAATTTTTTGATCTTAATGTTTAGTGTGTATATTTTTTTATTTATTTTATTAATTAATGACTATGTATGTATTGTATTCTTCTATCAGAATATATCCTTTAAATTTATGTCATATGCAATTTCTCATATGTTTTTGTTATCTGGATGTTTTCTGTTATAATATTGACTCCCTCTATGTTAACATTATGTTTTTTAAATAATTACTCTATTTCTTCCATGTATGTATTTTGAAATATATTGATTTATCGGTATGTTTTTTCATTTTCCTACTACATAACATTTTCTTCACTACATTTTCAAATATATCAACCATTTTCATATTATCAGTCATATAATTATTATTTTTAATATCTAAATAAGTATTTTTTATCTAACATATTTTATTTTCTTCCTTTTTATTAATTTCTTGTCTTAAATCAGATTTTTTTATATAACATTTTTAATGTTGGCCTTATGCTTTCATAGATCATTCCATACTGTTTTTCCCCTTTTCAAATTCCATGGTTTTCACTGTAATGTTTGTTATCACCTTCTAATAGGTAACATTTTTATATTTTCATTTATGTATATTTCTATAACTGCATTTTCACTCTTCACAGATCAAAATATATTAGTTAAACACGCATATACATACACACTAAATTTATTTTCATCCTCCATCTTCAATTTCCATAGACGACAACACTACCCTGCATTATTACACTTCATTTCCATTTTTCTATTTAATATCCTTAAAATATTTCACTTTTTTAAAATAAAACGACATCATATGTTTTATAAAACCGTTTTTCAAATTTAATAAGTGGGATAAATCAAATTCAATAACGTTTTTTAAGATTATAGTTGAAAAATATTATAAATGATAGTGTATTTTTTATTAGAAATAATGTTTTCTTTTTTTCATATGAATTTTTATTTTATGTTTTTTTTAAATAAAAACATCCAAATATCAAAAGGTATTTATAGGTAAGTTAATTTTTTATAGTAAAATTATGAATGATTACTGGTCTTGAGGGTTAATAATGTATTAATACACAAATATACTAATACATTCTCAATGAACCCTATTGTTTGGTGAGAGATAAAATCTCTAGATGAGTATGAAAAAAATTATGGTATAATTTAATATATGTGAATTCATTAACCTAAATTGTTTTTGGGTTTTATAGTAACTTGTTATCATTGTTCAAAAATATTTTGAATAGTTTTCAATATTTAATAGATGGGGAATGTTTATCATTCCATGTTATATTAAAATATTATTTAATCATCCTATAAAATACCATGTCTTTTAACATTTGAAGGATGAGAAGTTTATAAGTTTCTCAATGACGTTGTTAAGGAAGTGACTCAAATATTGTAAAAAATATTAATGTGATTAAACATTCACATCTATTGAATTATTTTTCACTAAAAATCTTCATTCATATATCATTTCATTTTATGTTTTACATATATTCATGTTTCATGTACTTTATGAAAATATGAGATATCAAATCATCTATGATCAGTATCACTATAATTTTTATACGAATGATTATAGTTATAAGTAGATGATTTTATAACATTCATGTAAGTCTCACTTATACATCACTTCATGGTTTTCATGTCACTTATTTCAATTCATCACCATTTTCCAAAATTAAAATTGTAGTATCAAGGAGTATATTATGAATTAATGAGTGTTTATACAGAATTACATGTTAAATTTATCCTATGATGCTCTAGATTATTCTTATTTATTTTGTAACTATGAAAAACTTCATCCATTAATGATTTTTTATGTGAAATATGAGAAGCAAATAAAATTATTTTGTAAAATTGATGATATAAGTCAAAAATATTAGTTACATATTTGATCATGTATATTTGACGATTTGTTGTATCATCAATTATTTTCACTGCATTCAAGACTTTTAATTGGTAGTCACTAGCTCATTGAATCATAAGAAATGACTAAAAAATATTCTTATAATCTCATTAAAACTAACAATATGCATTTTTTCTAGGAGATTTGATATTATAAAACATCATAGAATAATATTCAAACAACTCACTTAAGAAATATGATTTCTATGTCTAGAATTTCTAATGGTACATACACCATGACCCTACAGAGTATTTGGATTATCAAGTTGATTAGCTATGGGGAATCAAGTAATTCCATATTTAATAAAATTATATTTATAGTTTAATTAAAACACTTATTATTAATTGGAACCTTTTAGTATTTTCAAAATCTATGATTCATTAAATTATGTATGAATTTTTATAAATTTTTTCACAAAAATTGGTCATCTAAATATTTCTAACTTTTCCACTTAATTTTCTTATTGGAATTTTGTTACGATACCAATTAAATGATAAGAATATTCACCATAAAATCATTGTCCTCAAATTATACAATGGTACATAACACATTTCTAATTTATTATAAGAAATTTATATTAATATACTATCCATTGATTATAAAATAGATCAATTTTTTAAACATAATAACTCCAGTTCCTCAATAAAAACATCAATCAATATTTTTATCAATATATAGATAGTATGATGTATAATCTATTCATTAATCACATTATATAGTAACTAAATATTCGGTATCATGTTCCTAGTGTGTGATTTTTTATAGACAGCTGCTTTCCAAGGTATTCTAAAATTTCTTATATCCTCTCTTGGTGCCAATATAGTAACATTATAGTTTGTATGATAAGAAATAACTCTGCAAATATATGTCTTTCCATCAAAAATAAGATCCAAAAATATCATATACTTATGTCCAATTTTACTTCTTTTTATTTAGAAAAACATGAGAAGTATATTTATACTATAATAGTTTTTAATAATTATAGATATAATATTAATTTCTAAAATGAAACAAAAAATATGAATTTTAATTAAAAATGAGTACTATTTATTACACCTTTATTCATATAGTACTCATACTGTTACCTTTTTTTAAATAACACAAGTAGGAATACCCTTATATACATACTATATGAAGACTAATAGAGTTTGGAAACCCACATAATATAGACAAATATATGCTTCATTTTGAAAAAAGAATCACAAATGTTTTGTAGAAATACTTTGTATTGATATAAATTTATATCCATATCATATGAATATATTACTTATAATTACAAAATTATGATCATGTATTGTAAACTATATATAGTATACAATTGCATAGTCTCATTCCACACATGATTTTCCCATAATAATTTTTTCATTAATTACATTATGTGTAATGTGACTTCTATTTGTAATGTTAAATAATTATGTATTTTACATCATGTGTTTTTTGGTTATTTTTGGTGGAAACAGAAATAACTAGATCAAAACATTTGATATAAAATATAAAAATTTATATTCTATTTTACCTCCTTGTAATATTGTATTTAATGTAAAAATATTATTTATTGAGTTGTTTATATGAAACTCATTAGTTTAACCTACAATATAGAGGAAAAATATTTAGAAAAATAAATTATTCCTGATTTTATTTCATTTAATTTCAAACATTCATTTTATTTTGAAGGTTTTCCCCAATTTTTTTCAAAGTAGTTTTGATGATATATTTTTTTGATGATAAAAAAATCAACAAAGCATCTGTTTTCATTTTGATTTATTAATATTAAACAATAATCAATAAATTAAAAAAATATTGAATGATTTATAGAATGTTGTCTCTATTATAAAACATTATGTTCATATTCCAGTTTTAAAATTCTAGGTTAAAAATAAATTTAATCAATTAATTAAAATTATTAATTTTATTCTCATAAATAGGTAATGATTTTTATGATTTTAATTGTTATTTTCAGAGTACATTTGTTTTAGATTAGCCATTATTTAATGTCTCATTAAGGTTTTTATGAATTAAATCATAATAATGGAATGGAATGTTCTCTAAGTTATTTATATTTATTATATTTGATTATATTACTCATAATTATTTCACATTCATAAATAGTTGATGTTGGAGAACATGTCAAGTCTTATATTATGCCTTCTGGCAAATGAAATTAAACTTCATTATACCATTTCTTCCATTATGTCATTTATTATTTCTAAAATAATATCCATTGATAAACAATTAACATTGTTAATACTATAACATATATTTTGTTATGTCTATATTTTCAAATAAGATGGGATCTTCACCATAGTACAATAAATGATTGTTATACAATCATTGATATAAAAATTTATTTTCTAATGTTAATTCCTTATAATTTAATAATTTAATTTTTTTCAACTATTTTAGAATTTCATTAATGAATTATCTTGATAATCTGAACCAAAATCCCTTGCATTAGGAAATCTATGTGTTTTAGTTTACAATTCTATTTTTATTCATCCCTATATTTGACATTTTATTATCCTTATGGATCTTTTTTTCATAGTGAATTTGTTATCCCTTATTTTTTGGTCACTAATTTCAATTTCTTCCTAAGGGAAACTATTTTTCTCTTTCAAGTTATTAGGTGGTGCTGAATTAAATCGAAATTATTAAGGGACAAGACTATTTTCTGAGGAAGGTCCCTAAAGAAACCATATCATTGTATTTTCAATAACTGACTATAGTTATTTCTTGTCTTTATCTTATGATAGCCTTTAATTAATTTACTTATACACATTTCAGTATTCTTAATATGGATAAAAATTATTTTGTTGAATTTGGAGATTATTTCATCTGAATATTAAGCTATTCAGTCAATATAATTAATATTATTTATTATTTTTATGATTTTACATAATTTTAATTTTCATTACTATTTAATTTTTTTTATTATAATCTCTTAATAGGTTGAGCCCATAAATTCTAAACTATAAATAGATGGAAGCGCTTGGATTCATCATTAATTCCTCAATAGAGATAATGGTAGAAATATTGGTCCATGCACAAAGAAAGTAGTCATCACCACTCATAACACACCCCCACCACATCAAATAAGGTCCCTATATCGACAGATCTATTGAAAGTACTATAGATTAACCATTTAATACCTCCCATCTAGGACCACAATCTCTCTTATGAAACCACAACCCGATATCGTCTTCTATTTTTATATCCTCCAGAACCTCAATACAATCAACCCATGAAACATGGAGGTGTTTCTATCCCCAATATAGTGTTGAGAACATGAATATATGAATACAATTTAATATATTCAATTATACTATCTCCAAATTGAACTATATATATTGAATGAGCTCAAAATTCAACATTCTACATAATTTAATAACGTTTAATTTTTCAATTTTTTTAACAATTTAGTATAAATATATAAATAAAGTTTCAAAATTTATAGATATAGTTGATTATCATCAACTCTATGAACCCCAACATAAGTTTATAGATATATTCATACAGTTTAACATTTAAAATTAGGCATCATTATTTATATTATTAAAATTTTATTACTCATGAATATTTTTTAATGTGTTGATATTCAAAATTGGAATTTCTATCCATAATATATTATTTCCAATGTTTTATCTGGTATTCCATATTTTGACATTAAATACATTCATATCATTTATTAATATATTTTATTTATATCATTTAAATACAGTTTACACATATACCCATCTTACATACATCCAACTTCCAATAGAAAAAAATAGAGGGGATCATATGCTGTCAGCCTCTAATTTTTTTCGGTGATTAAGAAATAGGTGGTAATTATTCCAAATATATACTATATTAATTATAGAAGAAGAAAGAAAAAATCTATTGTTTTTCACACACAACCCATATTGTTTTAACCAAAAAAATCTATATGAATTTTAACATGCTCTTCCACATTTCTGATTTATTAATTTATTAGTCAACAATCACTAATTATATTATAGGATTATATATTTTTTCAACATATTCACATTATCATTCGTAAATTTGCACTGAATATGAGAGTTCCATAGGTTATAATAAAAAAATATGTTTTCATTATCTCAAACCTCAACTATTCTTTTATTTTTAATGTTCTAAAGACATCACCTAAAATTTTAGATCATATACACTATTTTTTATGGTTTCATTATCCTTTATTTTACAATTATTATAAATCCTGATGAAAATATTCTATACACAATACATTTATTCTATTTCAACTCTTCTGTACAAATTATATCAAACCATATGTTTTATCATATTTTATTATGAATTTTACCACTATTATATACTCTATAGTACATTATATAATAATTTATGGATCATATTATATTTTATTTATTTTTTTATTTAGATAAATATAGTGGGATATTTCAGGGATTCATCATATGCACTATTTGTGTGCCTCTTCACAATTTCACCCATGGAAGAAATTTTTTTCTCTTATATTTATAATTATTTTTTTAGATATTCTTTAGTACTCTCATTGGGAATCTAGAATTATCTTTTTTCAATTTAAATAATTCTATATCTACTATTAAATTATACAAATCAAAACTATATAAACTATACTATATATTTTTTTCTTTCAATTATGTAATGATTCATAAAACATTTTTTCAGACAACAAGAAAGATTCTATTTGGTTTTATATATTTTTTATAATTCAAACTTATGTTTATTTCCATTTTTATATTTCACATGTCTAATTTTTATCATGAAATTCATTTTATGAGTATCTGTATGTAAAATTAAATAATTATTCCAAGAAGATTTGTTGGTTGTCTAATATTTTCATTTTTAAGGTGCATAAAAAATTCCATTTAAATTTTAAAAAATATTCAATGATCCCCTCTCTCCAAAGGTACCACTCTATAGAAGATGATTAAGAATTAAAGATAATGACTATTGAATCCCAACTCCAATATGCAATAGGTTTTTAATTATAACCATGGGTATATATATTATATAAATATGTGGCATTACCCTCTATATATGTAACAACCCGTAAATTCATGATTATTTCTGTTTAAATAAATTAATTTTTATATAGCTTGTGATACACTGAAACATGGGTTTAAATGAAATTTAATATTGCATAAAATTATATGATAACTACAAAATTTGTATAATGAATATGAAAAGGATATTTTTTCAAAAATATATGTATAAATTTTTTTATATAAAGATAAAATATTTTTAAATAACTACTTAATTTTTAGTGACGTAAATAATTATTTTTAAAATACATCTTTCCCCAAGAAAGAGTTTATTTCATTTTGTGAAAAATTAATATAATTAATTTATACTATATTTGGGAAATTTATTTAAAAAATGAACGTAATTTTGGGATTCAACATTTTTAAATTTTCTTTGAGTAAATTTTCCCTAATTTTCGTAAAAGATTATTTTTTCGATGAATATTGGAAAATATAGATTTTTTATAACATCATTTTATTTAAAATCAATTTAATTATTTTGAATTTTTTAGAATGGTTTTAAAAGTAAAAAATAGTTCATTTTTATTATTACTAATTCATCTACAGTAATCAAAACTATATTTATAATGAAATTTGGTATAAAAAATTGTATACTTATGAAAACACATTTTTCTATAAAAATGATTTTTTGTCATGTTTTGTGTGTTTAATTTTAAATTAAATTTGATCGAATATGACAATATAATTTGATAAATTTTATTCCATAATTTTATTAAGTATTTTAAAAAAATATTAAGGATATTATAATTATTTTTGTTCATAACGAGTAGAAAAATTAATTAAAAAGTCGTTAACATGATGAAGGTGAAGATGAGTTAATCGAAGTGATAATGTTGGATTTAGTTCCTTAAAACCATAATCTATATATTTTATGATTACATGTATTCATAGTCATGAATATTAATTGAATAATTATCCCATAATTTGTTTTCTTCTCTGTAACATAGTATTTGATAATGTTTAAGAGTAGCAGTTGCACTGAATAGTCAAAGAAATTCACCGATATGATGAGAACGTAGATGTGTTATCATAATATCCACAAAATATATGTTCTATAACAAAATTAAACTATTTTATCGACACATATTATATTTTCTATCAGTGGTAGAGACTCACTTGTCTTTGAGGTACATTATCATGGTGTACGCTGTTGGAAATTATCATTGTTGGAAACTATAAGAACGAGACCCACTAGTATGAAATCAAAATCAATATTCTTTATTAGATGATCCTATTTTTAGAAGTGTATATTGATCCTTGGAAATTGATAATATTATTAATGTATTTTATTAGTTGTGTTCATTTAGGTATTTAAAAAAATCATAATTACATATGTTCATTGTGAATTATGATTTGTTAGATGCATTACAAGTAATACTGAATTAATGAATAATGCGAGAAAGGATTTATCTCTTAATTTATTGAATCGAATATTATATATTAGGCTATTAGATATATGTGATACAACCTAAATATATACATGGAAATTATTTTACAAAGGAATGGTCAATTTCTGAAAATTTGCATAAATATACCTCGATAATATTGGTTGACGAACCCAGCTTGGAACCTCCATGATTTGAAATATCATGATAATGGGATAAAATTACAGTTAAAGAATCCATATGAGGTTTTATAAAATCATGAAATTAACTTACTTTTCTATGGAAAACATGGAAATTTGCATGATGTTATCCTAATCATTGGTTATTTTCACTTATTTCCAATTACAAAGAGTTATAGAGGGTTACAAAATATTTGTATCCAGGTGCATAGTCAAATACAATTATTCTTCATTATTTTTCATGATAAATTACTAGTATTTCCCTTCGTGATTTTTTCAAGACCTCACCCACCAAGTCCCTCTTGGAAGACAGTAGGCTAAGGTGAAACTACCCCAATCCCAACTCCATTGGCTATGGGATAATGATAAGTGGTGATAAGAATAACTGAAATGGGATGCACTTACTATATGTACCTGAATAAATGCAGCTATAAATCTCCATTCCAATGTGAAGATGTATAAAATAAAATATATCAACATATGGGGTAAAAAAATTATTGTAAAACCTATAGTGAATATTATGAGTAAAATAGATTAATAGAAATTAAAAGGGAAAAATAAACCCCTATGAATAAAAGATTTTCTAACCTAAAAACAAGTTTAAAATTAAATCTTGTGAGGTCTCGACTCCAAATATCTATTCGTGACCACAATACACGGTCTATAGACTCGGGTATCTCTATGTTCCTCTAAAATCACCATAGACATATCTGTTGAATTTATAAGACATGGCACATGTTGGAAAATTCCATGAAGGGGTGAGTATATACATACCCAGTAGGATTCCCAAAAAAACCAAAGAGGGGGAAATAGAAGAAATAATATAAGTATTAATATAAACCCAAAACAAGAGATAAATAAATACTAATATAGAAATATATATATATATATATATGAAAAATGTAGAGACCTAGATGATAGATCATTGAGATCTCAATCTCACATCCCATTCTTAGATGTTGAGTATATCAGTGATTTAAAGAGGACCATAATGGATGCCTAGAATTTTTCTTGTATGGAAACATAAGTAACTACTGTTATTAATATTTTCGTAACTTTTTATAAACATCATTTACTGATTTTATTTGAAATGTGCAAAATGTTTTTGAAATATCAATGTCTAAATATTAATGTAATTTTGGAGCATTATTTGAATTTAACTAATCAATGCCAGTTTTTTGTTTTAAATATATATCTCAACCTAATTATCAAAAGTATACGATTAATGTTTTTTGGGTTAATTACTAAAATTCCATAATTTAATTTGGATGATCCTCTGGCCAAATCGTCCATTTTGTGGGTCGTATGGTCCACACAAGAAGACCCATTGAAACTATGAAGAAACTAGACCAGCCTTGATGATTGAGTTACTTGTCAAAATACCAAGGCCCAAATTTTATGAAACACCACACTATGTTATTGATTATCCAAAAGAACCATGGATTAAAATTTTAAGGTCCAACTACATGAACAAGATTCCCAATGGATGATTTGAAGTCTAACCCACCATTCTGGAAAGAAATTAAAATTAGGACACTATTCATGAAATATCTCATGATATAATAATCAAATAAAGATGTAATTTTTTACTTTGAAATAGGAGATATAGGTAGCCAACTTTTTTTGAAGAATGAATTCGGATTTGAATGCATATTCCTATTCAAAAATCTATCCGCATTTCGGCCATCAAAAAAACATTGATATAATTGGACACTTTAACAATGTTTATGAAAACCACTATAACTATGGATCCATAGGTCCAAATGACTCCAAATATTTAGACTAGTCACCCAAATTTATTATCTACAATATGTTATGTTGGGATAGCTCATGATTCGTCTATATGAATGTCAAAATCATCGAGCGGAGTGGAGGGATCATTTTGGAATGCAAACAGCCCACCACCTTGGGCTATAAATACACCCCTCCGCTCATTTCAAAAGGGTTGGAAATTTAGAATAGAGGGGGATAAGTTGGAATGAACAAGGCTCTACCAAATGTATATGGGGACATTCCAAACTCATTTTTTCACTTGAGATACCCTTCCTCATCTCTTTGATTTCATGATCTTTCAGTTCATTTTCAGTTGTTATTTCTTAAATGTTTGTATTTGGAATTCTGTTTTAATGCATGTTTATTTCTTCACAATCTCTTATTCTCATCAACCTTATGTATTTTAATAATAATTTTTTGTAAATATTCTAAATAATTTTGAAAATAATTTCCTTCAATCACTTTCTCATTCAATAAAATTTTGGATTTTGTTATTTCTCTTCACAATTTGTGTATGTGTCCGTCGCACCACTCTTCTCTTATTACATTCTTTTTCTTATATTATTAATTCATAATATTAAATATAATAAATCAAATAACTAATATGTTCAATTTCTGAGTAAATCTCTCATTTTGGGAGTTATAATTTACGTATGTTAATTGATTGAGAGCTTTTCCTCGATGAATATTATTTGTATTAACATTGTGTATGTTTGACAAAACATATAACGGAATAATGACTTGTTTTTTTAATGTGTGGTTTACATGTATTATTGGAACCATAAATAAACTATATTCAACATGCTATTATGGATATTATAACCTTCTATTATGTTAAGGATTTGATTAAATACTTAACACTTAGGAGTTCTAATCAATGTAATCTTGTAAATTTGGTGTTATTTTAATGCAATACCAATAAAGTCTCAAGGATATCACAAGATTAACTACCTAATTATGAACTCAACCAAATATTTATTAAATTGTTAAATCAATCAGTCATTTCAATTGAGCTCTGCAGAAAATCCTCCCTAATCAAAATAAAATCAACGAAAAACAATCGACTTTTAAATAGTATCATGGCTTAGGATTCGACTTGAGTGTTGTTATACACATTAGCAGAGCACCGAAACCATGAATGGTTGATTGGAAAAAAAATTATGTTCTTTCAAATTTTATTGTTTCTAAGGATGGTTCAATTAAATTGTCATCAGTTTCTAGTTAGTGAAAAAAAATTAAAAAAATTAAAAAATTGAAAAAAAGTACACAATGAAAAACATGCATTCTCATAAAATTCATAAACAGAAAAAATCAAACAAAACCCCATATTTCTCTTTCTTCAATCATCTCTAGGAATTCCCCATATCCTCCCAAAAAATTGCTCAGATTTTTTTGGCCCTAAAATTCAGAGAACGTTTTTCCAACATTGGAGGAACATTATGGATAATCAATTAATTCTAGAACCAGTCCTTGTCCAACCAGTTTATTTAAAAATTGTCAATCTTGGGAAAAAACAAATAAAGAAGTTACTGGCCCTAATATGAATTAACAACATCATGGTACTAAATATCTGATCATTGAAGCTGACTTCGAACTCAAATGATGTTTGATTTATCTTCTCCCTCATTTCCATGGGCTATCCAACGAGGATCCACATCATCACCATAAAGAATTATGAGTGTTGTGCTCTACCATGAAGCCCCAAATAATTTTTGAGGAACAAATAAAACTCCGAGAATTCTATTTCTTCCTAGCTAACTCGGCTATGTCATGGATTTACTACCTCCCTCCTAGTTCCATAACCACATGGAATAACATGAAGAGACTCTTCTTTGAGAAATTCTTTCCTGCTTCTCGTACTACTTATATCCAAAAGGAAATCAGTGGTATCCATCAGTTCATAAGTTATTCACTCCATGAGTACTAGGAGAGGTTTAAAAGGCATGTTTCAACCTTCACACACCACAAAATCCTGACCTATTCTTGATATAATAGTTCTATGTTGTGTTATTGCCTATGGAGAGAACCCTCACGGATGCCTCAAGTGGTGGTGCTATTGTTGATAAAACATCCAGAACTGCAAGAGATATCATAAGCAACACGTGTTAAAACACACAACCATTCCATACTCTAGCACATTCTCAAGAAAAACTAGACCAATATAATAAATCGATAGAGCCGAACAAGATGACATTGTGGATGAGTGAACTTACAGGTCTTGTGAGACAACTAGTTGTGTCTACCAAATCCCCAAACTCATCTTCTCCACAATCTCTATTCCATTGACCTATCAAGAACAATGGAATATGTTTCTAACCATCTCATCTAACTAACACATGTCCATATGTTCAAGAGGATACATCTAATTCATCCAGACCAATGGAGCTCAATACAGAATATACTTAGAGGAACACCAACCCTTAACAATCAGGTTTGTTCAGTAGAAACATCAACTAACCTCACAATGAGCCCTTCTCTTCTACCCTCAACAAAATAATAAGGTATGTTAATCCCATTTCTCATCCCCCTAAATTCCTTCCCCAATACCCAAAACATTTCCAATATGGTCAAAGTGTTTGTAACTTCCAAAAACATTACCATTTTGTTCCTCAACCTCAAAGGATCAATCATCCTAGATTCCACAATCCTAGTGGGATTTCCCAGTTCCAAAACCAATAAAATCACATTACCAAAAAAAATAAAGGTAATTCCAATCCAGGACAAGCAACTTCTTCAAAGAAACCATGGAAATTTTTGTGGAAGATATTTCCTCCTTCACCTATTCCAACATAAAAAACATAGAAGTACAAATGGGTTAACTTTCATCCCACCTCATCTAGAAACAAAAAAATATTCTCCCCAACTCCCAAACTCAAAAATTACCCAACTCCATGGGTAATTTAGGTGCAATTTTACCTAGATGAAGAAAGCAAATTGCAATGCCTCATGATGGCTCCTCCCACCCCCATTAAAATTCTGACCTATAAAATGAAAAAAGAAAGTAACATGAAGAGGAATGTAAATAAGTTTAATCACCTCATTCAATTACACATAGGAACCCAATTCCTTTTCCTCAATCCGTATATAAGCCAATGGAAGTCCTTTGGAACATATCATGAAACTCTCAACATGTTTAGATGTGTTGAAGTCAACATTCCTCTATTGGATGCCATAAAACAAATCATTTAGTATGTCATGTTTCTTAATGTTTTATGCACCCATAAGTGGAAACATAGTAATTTTGAAAATTTTCCCACCTATTAGTATATTCCCATAATGTTCAAAGAACTAGGGACCTTTATGGTTCAATTCCAAATGGGAATTTCCAACTCTGATGATGAACTCATAGACCAAGGAACCTCAATTAATTTCCTGCAAAAATCCATCTTGTCCACCCTTAATCTAGTTCCTTTATATCCAACGGGTGTTTTCATTCAATTGGCTAGTTGAAGAATTACTAGTCCTAAGGGTATAATCGAGGATGTCCTTGTTTGTTTGAATGATATTATCTTCCTGGCAGATTTCTATGTCCTTGACATGGAAGGCAAGATGAACTCTTCTCGATCTCCCCTAATTCAAGGAAGACTATTCCTGAGGATAGCAAGAACCAATATTGATGTCCATTCAAGAATCTGGTCCATGGAATTTGGTGACCAATTTGTTATGTTCAACATTTTACAAGACAATTGATACCCATCTAACGATCACTCTGTATTCCAACCCATGCTTTTGAGGACACCTCTGAGAGTTAATTGAACCTCATTCTATTGTGTTCTTCATTTTCAAAGGATATAGGATCTTGTGAAATTTTCACCACGATTAACCAAGTTATAAATGGTGAAGTTGATGTTGACCTCTCATTCATAGACTCCATCAATCTATAGGATCTTAAGAACTCTCTTGAAACTCACATCATCTCAAATCTCTATTGCACCACCTTAGACAATATTAAGGAAAATGAATCTGGAGAAACTGAAGTCCCTTCCTTCATTTCTTAGTGGTCTGACCCACAAATGAAAGATGAGACTGATATGAAATCTCTTTTTACACACCTGAAATATGCATTCCTTTTCCATGATTACTTGTATCCTGTCATTATATCTTATTCACTTACTGAAACTATGGATTCCAAACATGTTCAAGTGTTAGAGGAAAACAAAAAACCCTTGGGTTAGACCCTAGATGACATAAAAAAAATAAACCCTACTCATGGTATTATTCACATCCATCTTGAGGAATCAACCAAACCAATTAGACAAACACAAAGAAGACTCATTCAACTAAAACATGAGGTAGATAGGGAAGATATCACCAAGCTTATTCAAGACGATAGTATCTTCCCAATTTTTGATAGTGAATGGGTTAGTCCAATTCATGTTGTACCTAAGAAGGGTGGGATAACTATTTTCACAAATGAACATGTAGAGGTATTCACAACTCGAGTTAATAACATATGGTGTGTGTTCATTGATTACTGAAAATTGAATGTTGAAACACGAAAATATCACTACCCTCTTCCATTACTCGATCAAATTTTAGAACGATTAGCTGTAATGTCATACTATTGATTTCTTTATGGATACCTCAGCTACTTCCATATCCCAATCACACCTCTAGACCAAGAAAATTCTACATTATCTTTCCCCTTTGGAACATATTCATATAATAGAATTCCATTTGGCCTTAGCAATGCTCCTGCAACATTCCAAAGGTGTATAAAGAGTATATTTAACAAATTCATTGTACACTACATGGAATTATTTGTGGAAGACTTTACCATTTATGGTGAGTTATTTGAATCATTCTTGAATTCACTCTCTCTAGTCCTTGAAAAGTGTGTCATGTGTAACCCTGTGTTAAATTTTGAAAAATGTCACTTCACGATTGCAAATGAGATTGTTCTAGGGAACATAGTTTAAAGAGGATATTGAAGTTGATATTTCCAAAATTGATGTGATCCAATCACTTCCATAACCCACTTTTCTTTGATACATCCATTCATTAATCAGTCATGCTGGTTTTTATCATCGATTCATCCATAACTTCGGTGGAATTTCCCTCCAACTCACTCAGTTGCTCCAAAATGATGTCACCTTCCATTTTGATGTGGTTTTCCAGGGTTTCTTCATTGAACACAATACTTATCTTACATCTTACCCTATAATTCAACCCCCATATTGGTCCTTATGCTTTGAGTTGATGTGTGATGCTTAAAATAGAGTCGTTGGGGCTGTTATTGTTCAAAAAAGATAAAAAAATCCACCATTTACTCTATTATGCCTCAAAAATGTTGTATGAAACTCAATCTCACTACATTGTTACTGAAAAAGAAATTTTAGCAGTGGTTTTTGCCTTAGATAAATCATCGACCTATCTATTAGGTGCTAAAATCCTCATCTTCGCATACTATTCTGATATAAAGTTCTTAATCAAGAAAGGAGATTCCAAACCAAGGCTAATAAGAAGAATCCTGATGCTCCAAGAGTATAACATTGAAATAAAAGATAGATGGTGAAAAGAAAACAATATAGTTGATAACTTGAGTAGAATTTCTAAATCATTTCATTCTGAAATAATTGATCTTGGATTTCCAACTAAGAACCTATCATCTCTCACTCCAAGAATACCATGGTATACCCCAATTGTAAATTACATGGTTTCTACTATTTTCGATAAAAATTTTAAAAAAGAAAAAAATTAAGATGATAATTGATTTAATATACTATTTTTGGGAAGAAAATAAACATTAGAAAACTTGAGAAGATGTGGTAATTAGGAGATGTGTTTTTGAAAATGAACATTCTTCCATAATAGAATTATTCCACTTAATGCCTAGTGGTGTCCATTTTGGACCACAAAGGACCTCCCAAAATGTCCTAGACTCTTGATTATACTGGCCTCCACTCATCAAGGACTCATAAATGTTTTCTCAATCATGTCCTACTTGCAAAACGTTTGGCACAACTTCCAAAAGAAGTGCAATTCCCCTAAAGCATTTAATCTTCTATGAGATCATTGATGTATTGGGGAATCAATTTCATATGACCATTTCCCCCTTCCAATTGATTCTCAAACATCCTTCTTGATTTTGATTATGTTTCTAGGTGGGTCGAGGGAAAACCTAATAGAAATGATGATTAACATAATTTTAGCGAGTTCCTAAATACACACATCTTCCACCGATTTAGCACACCATGTTCCTTGATAAGTGAATTATGAACCCAAATTTTTAATAGAACCATGGAATATCTTTTGAAGAAGAATTGTTTTGTACATAAAACATTAACTACATATCACCCACAAACAAATGGCATGGCTGAACATTCAAATAGATAAGAGAGAAGAGTTCTTGAGAGAATTGTAAAACCCATGAGAACAGACTATCCTGAATGGCGGGATGAAGCACTTTGGGATTATCGAAATAACCTATAAAACACCAATTGGGGTGTCTTTATTAGGCTAGTTTTTTGTAAAACATTTCATTTTCTATATGAACTCTGTCATAAGTCATTTTGGTCGGTGAAAACCTATAATTTTGATTGTGAAAAATCTCATGAAAATTGACTGTTGAAATTGGCTGAACTAGTAGATCTTCAACTTGATTCTATGAGAAATATAATCTATATGAAGAAAATACTAATGTACTGCACGAAAAACACATCCTGAGAAAGGTATTCCATGAAGGTGAAATGGTATTTCTTTTCAACTCTCAATTTCTTCTTCACCCGGGTATGCTTAATTCTCAGTAGGAATTTCCTTTTATTGTTTCCCATGTTTACCCATTTGGTGAAGTGAAAGTCCAAGACCCCTCTTCAAAAAGGACCTTCACAATTAATGTATTTTTGTTAAAGCATCACCATGAGAGAACACACAATCTCAGAACCACTTTGACTACCATTAAATCCCCAAAATCTACAGTCGAACCCCCACTGGATGGATATGGCAACCCACCAAATCGAAACTAGGGGGACCTCTTTCCCTTTAACTCTCTCTCTCTTCCTCTCTTTAACACTTTCTTCTTCTTAATCTCTCTTTTTATTTTTTTACCACTTTCATCATAAAACCCATTCTTTATGTCTTCCTTTTATGTGTGGGTTTCAATTTTAACAACCCAAAAATTCTAAATAAATAAATAAGTAAATGTAAAAAAACCAAAAGAGTCAGTTTTACTAACCAACCGATTTTGAAATTTTTTCCAACCATTTCAGGGAGTCAAAATACATACATTAATCTCAAAAACAAATTTATTTTCATCATTATTTTTGATAAAAAAATCATCTTTCAAAAGAAAAAAAATTTAATGATCAGTTTTAGATTTGGAAGATGAGTTTCCCCACCCATGAGTAATGAAATTTTCATTCATTCTAAGGCCACATAGGGCCATATTTTCAAAATATTTGTTTTTCACCCCTATTTGTGAGTCTTGAGTTTTTGGACCTTTGAGCTGAATGTCCTTCTATGAAAACCTTTTATTTGATATACACATTATCAATCCAATACCATATCCCACCCAATATCATCATGGATATTAATTGCCTAATTTTTTAAAATTTAAGGGAGGGGGAATGGATGTCATTATTTGGGTGTCCTTTTATTGATTTTCAAAGAGTTATCATATGCTTGAGGGAAAACATCCATTTTAGTGTGGGGGTGAGGTTTTCAATTATGGAGTTTTAGGGAATGTAATTTAGTTTCATTTACTTAATTTTTTAGATGTTATTGACAAGTTTTCAAATAAAATCAAAGAAAAATAAAAAAAATACCATAAAATGGGTTGTGTATTAGGACGGTCAAAAATCACTCTTCCTCAACCTTTGATCTTTTTATAATAATTAAAATTAGTGTCTTGAGGATACTAATCATGTGTTGGGATAATATTGTGAGATCTTTTTCAAGTTCAACTATTGAAAAATTAAAAATAAAAATAAAAATACACTTATGTCATTGGGATAAGTTTTGTGTTCTTTACAAATTTAATTTTCTCATATCCTTCAAATTTTCTTCTACTCTTGTGTCTTTATCCACATAATCATTCCCTTATAAATATTTTTTTCCATTTCCTTCCATGTTTCATTTAAAAAAAAGTTCATTTCTTTTTCCAAGTTGGTATTTTGCTCCATTTTTCATATCTTTGCGATATCATCTTCCTATCATCCTATATCCATAAAAAAAACCCTAAAATGCCTCTTTATATTTATGCACTTTAGGATATGGAGTTGAAGCTGATATCTCTTAAAAACTCTAAGATTTTCACTTTTGGTTGGTGAATGAGTGAAGCTCCTTAAATAAATTTTATCATCTTTAGCGGACTATGTTTTGTGTGACACCATTTTCCATTTCTTAATATCAGCATGAAAAAATGAATTGTTTTTGAAACATTTTTTCTTTAAAAACCTGTGGTGGAATTCAATATGGATGAGTGAAATTGTCTAATCCTCCCCTGATTGGAAAAACCAAAATTTTAAAATTTGTTGGTGAGTGAAAATGATTTTGACATGATTTTATATTTTTTGTACATGAGGACATGTACAAGACTAAGTGATGGTTAGTTTATGATATTTATATTTTTATAACATTTTATATACTACATTTTCTGATTTTATATGATATGCGAATTATTTGTGTGAAATATTAATGCATGAATATTTAATGTAATTTCTAAGAATTATTTGAATTAATCCAATCGATGTTAGTTTACTATTTTAAATATAAATCTATACAAAATTATCCAAATTATATGATTCTTATTTTTGGGGTTACTTTCACAAATTACAACATTTAATTCGAAGGATCCTTGGGCCAAATCGTCCATTTGGTGGGTAATATGGTCCACACAAGAAGACCCAATGAAACTGTGAAGAAACTGGACCATTCATGATGATATAGTTACTGGTTAAAATCCACAAGCTCATATTTTATGGAACTAAACGATATGTTATTTATTATCAAAAAGAATAATGGATAAAAATTTGAAGGTCCAACTACAGAAATAAGGGGACCAACTTATGGTTTCAAGTCCATCCCATCATTCTAGATGGAAATTAAAATCCAGACACAATTCATGGCATATCTCAGGATCTATTAATCCAATCAATCGGATTTTTTTAGTGTGAAATAGGGGAAATAGATGGGAGTCTTTTTGGTAAAAATAATTAGGATTAGAATTCATATTATTATTCAAATATCTATTTACATTTCAGCCATATAAAAAGCATGGATAGAAAGTGACAGTTTAACAATTTTAATGAAAGCCGACGTAGCATTTGATCCAATAGTAAAAATGACTCCAAATTTTGATAGTAGTTAGCCAAAATTATTATGTACAACATTTAAGAATATTTTGTCTCAAGATTCGACTGTATGGATGTGAAAATTGTCCTTCCAAGTGGAGGGGTAGTTTTGGAATTCCAACAACCCACAACAATTTGCTATAAATGCATCCCCTCCTCTCCTTTCAAAAGGGTTGTAAATTCATAATAGAAAATAACCAATTGGAATGACCAAGGCTCTGAAAAAGTTCTAGGAGGACATTACAAACTCATGTTAACACTTGAGATGCCCTTACTCATATCATTGATTTCATGTTCTTTATGTTCATTTTCAATTGTAATTTCGTAAGTGTTTGTATTTGTAATCCTATTTTAATGCATGTTTATTTCTTCATAATCTCTTATTCTCATCTAACATATGTAGTTTAATTATAATTTTCATTAAATAATATAAATAAATTGAAAATAATTCTCTTCATTCACTTTCTCATTCAAGAAAAGTGGTTTTTTGTTATTTCTCTTCGCTGCTCGGGTGTGTGTTCAACGAACCACTCTTTTCACTTCCCTTTCTTTTTCTTATCTTCTTAATTCAACATCGTAATCCTAAAAAACCATTTTACTAACCATTACTAGGGTAAATAAATATCACATTAGGGTTATTTATAATTTATGATTGTTATGTGATTAGGAGCTTTTGTATGATTAATATTCTTTAAATTAACATTGTGTATATTGGACTTCACATATCATGAATTAATGACTTTTTTTATTGATGTGTGGTTTCCATGGATTATTGGAACCATAAATACACTACCATCGACAAGATCTATTTTAGATTCGAAACTTATCTGGTTTTAATGATATGATTAAAGCCATAACACTTAAGAATTCCAATCAATGTTATCTTGTTATGTGGGTGTTAATTTAGTGCAATATAAAGCAATGCTCAATGATATCATAAGATTAACTATATAATGACGAAATCACCTTAATAGTTTTAAAATTGTTATATCAGTGAATCCTTTCAATTAAGCATTACAGAAAAACCCCAAATCAAAACACAATCAACTAAAAACAATCGACTATTAAATAGTATCATCATCGATGATTTGACCCGAGTGATGCTATAAACATTTGAAGAGCACCGGAATATTGAATGGTCGATAGGTGATAATCATCCACGCTTTTAGTAACTTTATGGACACATGCTTCACCACAATACCACTTAGTATTTGGTACATAATAACATGATTTAGGACCCATTCCATGGTATATGTAACATCCTAGGTAAATAATGAGTAAGATATTTTTATATTTTTTAATATTTGTGAATTAAATATTAATTTTACTTTAATAGGAAATTTCTGATTTGATGGAATTCCAGATACACAACAATGGGTTTCTTTGAAATCTTATGTTACACACAATGGTGAGTTATACTGAAATATAATAATATCATATTATTATTTTAGAAAGTAGTTTACGCCTAGGCATTGTAATTAATGACACAATATAAACTAACTAAAATATGATTATAAATGTTTGTCAAATGTTTTTACATTTATCTAATAACAGTTAGTGGCTTAACATTTGAATGAGTCTATTTTTAAGCATAATTTACATCAAAAGGTTGATTTACCACCTTTTGATGGAGAACACACATTAAATCATGTTTTGGTCACTTTTATATGTTATTTTTGATAAAATATAATTCTTATTTAGAACTGAGATATCAAAATTCACTTTGGGTAAAATTTTGGAATTTATCTCACAAAATTCATTTTTTTGATAAATAGTGAAAATATTGTATTTTAATTCAAACCTACCTTTTAATATAATTTATTTATATGGTTAGATTATCTTTTTAATTGTTTTTAATGTGTAATTAGAATATATTTTTACAATTTAATCTAATTTTTGTCATTGGAAATAATTTCATTTTGAAATTGGACATAAACAAGTTTCAATCATTTGATAGTTATTATTTCTTAAAAACACGCTATTTGTTTTGACATCAGAAATTAATTTTAAATTAATTAATGAAACTTCAATGTTTTTAATTTTTTAAAATATAAATCAATTTTTAATTTTAGATATCAAATATTTCTTATGCTGAATTTTTGGTATTTTTCTGAAAAAATTCAATTTTTGATGAATAGTGAGACCACATAGTAGTAGATATAAAACAGAATTTTTCATTTAAATGAAAATTTACCGCTTTTGTGAATTGAATTTATAAAATCCTACATACATGGTTGTTATTATTAAGTAAAATTTGACTCAATAAGATGAAAATAATTTTTGTGAATAGTGACTTTTGACTTTTATTTACCGCGGTTAAAGGGAAATAGGGTAATTCAATGTAACAAGAAAATGATAATAAATCCAAATTACCTTAACACTTGTCCTAACCAAATTTTTTGACTAATGGACGACCATGGTTATCCTTGGGTCGATTTTGGGCCCCCATGGAGCCACATATGAATGATAATGACACATTAGATTAATTAATTTAAAGTAAAGGAAAAAATGACTTAAAAAAAATTAGTAAATTAATTTTTATATGGAGTTATATAAGTAATATTTTTTACTATAAATATTACTTGGAAAGATAAAATAATTTCCTACGACATGGTAGTTTTTTATAATTTTTAGACAACAAATAAATTAAATTATTTATGATACAATAATGATGGAGTATATACCTCATTAATAAATGATTTAAATAAATAAGATTATAAATATTAAAATAACATCCAAAACCTGTCCAATTATTATTGGATGATTTTATTTCGACCATGATGCATCTTATATTCATCTTTAATTAGATTTGGATATTTAGAAACTAAATATCATTATATAATAAAATATTTTTAAGACATTCCTAAAGAGCCCCTCCTCCCCCTTATAAAAGGGGACCACTTCTAACCAATTCATCACACCTCTAAAGCCTTTTGGATCATCAAAAATCTTCCCAATTAAGCTCCCTAAATCACTTTCCTCCTCTTAGAAGCCTTTTTTTAGGCTGAAGGCACTTCATGAAGTCCTTTTGGATTAAACCAAAGAAAGTTACCCAATTTAAAGGTAACAGTTCCTCTTAACTTCTTTTATTTTATTTTACTTCTCTAACCCCTAAACTATTTTTATTCCATTATTTTATAAAAACACAAGTATCCTTATTATACTATAATATTTTTATGAAAATTATTTAAACTACTCTTACACACACCTCCATCTAACGGGTGAAAAACATATTGTTTCTGTGGATAGAAAACTAACGCCTCACGAAACGATGATTGTTCGATTATCTCCCACCACCTATCATGGTGGCCATTAAGATAAAAAAAATATTTATATATGATATATGTTATGTTTATAGTTTATTTATTCTTTGGTATTTTAAATTTATATCCTACCTTTATTGGTTTCCAAAATGGGTAAACGTGATAATTTCATTTGAGGAAGTGTGGATTACCGCCCCCTCAAAGTGATATGACTCGTTAATTCTATAAGTGAGATGTATAAAATATATAGTGACTGATATTATATATTATATTTTACTGGGATTATAATATACATATGAATCATTATGTTTTAATTCCTTTAAAATTCTAAATAAAAATGAAAGTAGCATTCATGCGTACGTACGGCTTACCGTCTCCGTGAATGGTGAATTTCATTTCTTATCTCCAAAATGTTATGTATTGTTATAAATACAGATATATACTGGATATGTATGATTTATATGATATCTAAATCATGAATATCATTCTTTAGATAATAAACTATTGACCACATAGACAACAAGTAATTATAAGTTGTTCATTTTTTACTCAAGAACCAAATATCGAGAAAATGACCATTATTAACTTAAATGATTTCATAATGTTTATAAAATGGTAATAAGTTATATTAAATTGGTAATAAATTTTAAAAAGGTTATTAGTCAAGTAGAAATTAACTTTGGTTTGTTATTCTAGATGAAAAAGGAACAAACGAGTCATGTCGGACACAAGGTAAGAGATTTTCTTATCGCACTTTTAATTCCGTGATATTTTGATTACTAGCCTCTTATTCATTCCATGTGGTTTATTTTGTAATAAAATTTGATATATATTATCATGAATCTATTTATATTTATGGTATTTTGTGATTCATTTGGTGGTTATTAACTTTTGGTCATACGACTCGATTGATTACAACAATATAAGGGTTTTTAATCTCACTTTTTATTCCCATGAGATTCATTCTATGTTGGACAGTATATCTTTTTGTGTGGTCTGTGTACTATACATTAGTGTACACTTTCTGTAATATACTTTCATTTATTATTATTTACATATTCATTTTATGATACTTCTTTCATGTTTCGTGTGTTTTGTATGTTTCCAAATTGTTAAGGGAACCTTTCACCCTCCTCTTTTTAAAAGACTTATTTTTGTTCTGTCTTTTCATATACCTATTATTATGGTGGGATATATTCAGATATATATTTATTGATGTAAAAATTGGTTCCATGTGATGAGATACACTCTTTATCTCATCAAATCATTTTCTGAATTTTAAAATGATGTCGTTAGGCTGTCGTATTTTTACAAGGGAACTTCGAAACCCAATTTCCATTCATTTGGTTCAATTTGTTCTTCTTGAATATGTCATCCTATGAATATGTTTGAATGAATTCAAATTGTTTTACAATTAATATCCACTTTTATTGGGTGTATTTATATTTTTCATACATAATTATGTTATTGATTTATCCTTAATTTAAGGATACCATCTTTATAAGGGATCTCGTCTCAATTTACATTCCATTGAGGCTTCAATGTTGTTATCCACCAATTAACTCTTATATTGTGTATATACTACACATTGGAATATTATACCATGAATCCCTTTATTCTCATGATATTATAATGTTCTAATTAAAGTTTATTCCTCAATTATTTGTATTTAGCCATCTCCTATTTTATTAAAAACTATTTAACTAAAATATCATTTTCATTGATTTAATGATTTATTTCTTATAAATAATTATCATTATTTTCAATGTTTTAATAAAATTTCTTTAATGATGTTTTTATATGGACATTAATTTTTTCAAATGATAATTCCAATAAAATATTCAATGTGGTATGGGTCACTTTGACTCAAAAATCACTTTTTAAATGGTTTTGAAAATGATTTGATAAAGCATTGTTTATTTCAATATCTTGATTTGATATATTGGAATGTGGAAATGTTATCTTAACTTTATACTTCTGTTTTGTGTTATGATTATGTTATCGTTATTGGGAATTTTTTACGTATACGGGTGGTTCTATGATAAACCATGTGCGGGTGAGCCCGAGATAGCTCTCCAATGCATTGGGTAATGGGACAGAGGTAAACATGATGATTCTCTTAAGTGATTTAGGGAATATACTGTGATGGGTATTCCAAGTGTAACTCCCTACATAGCTCGGATATCTACAATTTAATGTTGATATGGATTCCATAATTAGCCATTATGATTTATCATTTGTTTGTGATATTCATAAATCTTATGATTTTCTATGGTATGTTATGATTAAAAAGTATGGTTTCTTTGATTTTTATTTATTAATGGGGTAATGTTTTCCATTTTTATTTTATAACAATTACTCAACTTTTTAAGCTCATCCCATGTTTCTGAAATGTTTTCCATATGACTTAAAGATTAATAGGGTCAAGGATGGGATCATGGAAAAGTCATATTGTCTAAAACATGGAACTAGACATGTTTATTTTTAAGAGTTATTATTTTATTAAAAAATGGATACAGAGTAGTAGTGTATACTTGTAATATTCAAGTTGTTATGTTATAGTTATGGCAAAATTCTATAAAATTCAAAACCTAAAAAATCCTTAATGTGAATTATTTATTTAATTCAATATTATGTAATGTTTTAGGGCTGAGTCGTTACAGTTGGTATCAGATGTCAGTTTAGATAACTTTAGTGGTTAGGGTGTTATCTAAGCATAAGTGAGATAACCATAACATTAAACATATTAGAAAGATATGTAGATATTTTTAATGAGTTTATGATAAAATGAATAAGTATTTACCCTTCTCATAATATATTATATGATGATTTTACTGATATACTCACACTGACCATTTTGGTTTTAGTAAACGGATAGATCTAGCAGGCACCAAAGTAACTGTGGATGTGAAGAAAACGTTGACAGTTTTCTGAATGACAAACTTAGTGAAATGAGAGCTGAAATGAAAACTCTTGTGGTTATTTCCAACCATATTTCTAGAGTTACGATTGGCTACCTGAACCATGGTGATTTTTATAAGGCATCAAATATGTGAGAAACAAATCCATACAGAATTTCATGTAATAATCATAAGGGTAAGTATGTTCAAAAAACTATGTGTCAAGGACATGGAAATAAAAACATTGGAAAACGTTTAAAGGGGACAGGAAGATGCTATATATATATGTGGAAGTGAAGGTCTTAAATCAAGAACCTTCAATGGAAAATGGAAGCATCCAGTTGACACTAAGAAAGGGAAATAAGTTCTTTCTGAGGGATCAATTGAATTTTTTAAATGTGGTTTCCATGGTCTTTATACAAAAATATGTCCTTCGAAGATGTTTTGGTAATGGGAACACCAGGATCGTATAAATATACTTTTACCAATACCTAATTGTATTCAAATTGAGTATGAGGAAACTGACAATGTCCAATGAAAGGTATGGATTATTTCATAACATATTTTTTGACATTATTGAATCTTAGGATATGAATCATGATTTTGTTTGTAGGAAATAAGTAGTTTAGAATAAGTTGGAAAAGAATGGTTAAAGGATAATTTATAATGTTGAATGAATAAGAAGTCAACATATTAGGGATTCAAGAGTTATGGAATATTTTAGGATGGTGAAATGCTTAAAAGTATTAAGTCTCTTTTGTTGATGGGATTACATTATAAGACATTTAATATTATGTGTAACCTTGAAGTTTGATATATGAAAATTTTATTCAAGTAATAATTATCATTTCAGTAGTTGATATAGTTATAAAGAACCATTTCGGTTTATATGATCCTTGAATTTGAGGCAATTACAAGTTAATACATTTTGGGATGAAAAATGAAAGTTATTAGATAAAATTTTAGGTTGAAATATGTTATGGTTACTTTTGATGAATTTATCTCTTTTTGGGAATGTAATAAAATTATATAGTTTTTTAAAAAGGACAACACGCAGACCATGTGGTAACCCATCGCGTCGGACAGTGTTGTGGGAATTCAACACATAACAAAAGTGCGACATGGATTTATCGCATACCACTGGACTATGTGAAGTCCCTCGTTAGTATGAGTAATGTTCTTAGTTATATTATCTTATAAATAAGTTTATTTTGGGTTATTTATAGAAATTATTAAAATATCATAGATAATATGTGTTTAGGTTAATTACACTTTAGTGTGAGACTTCAAATGTAGTCGATGATATTTGGAGATAAATGTTAAGATTTACTATAGAAGACTATGGGATTAAATTCCTCTGAGTTTTTGTTTTCGATATTAGTTTGGATTATATTGAATAATTTTAAGGAATGTTGTTTGTTGAATGGTCTTGGATGAACTTAGGGTTCTGGTTGTTGAATTTTGGAGAATAGAAATAGTATTTCTTTTTATAATGAATTATTCTTTTTGGGGATTATCTGATCTTATACAAACCTTTTTGGTTTTGTTTAAGGTATAAATACATGGGAATTATATGGTTAATATTTTTTGATTATTTTATTCTCTTGAAGTTGATTATAGCACCTTTAATGTGAAAAATGCATCCTAAATACTCATCGTTTGGAGAAATGATGAGTTTGTGTTAGAAAGCTAATAAAGGGTGAGAGTCTAAAGGGAAAGTATGTATGTTTCCTTATGTTTTTAGTTAAGCTCATAAATAAATTTCTCAACTTTATGAATGTTAATTTAAAACAGAAACTTTAACCTTTAACTTTTCCTACTCGGGAATCAAAGACTGTTTAACCCATCACAAGTTTGTGATTTTCTGGTGGTTAAATTTCTCCTAACCATGTTTTCTATCACACTCTGGCAGAACATGATGGTTTGTTTTCTCTTCCATATCCATGTTTTCCTCAATTTAATCCTAGTATGGGATTATCTTGGGTGTCCTTTTTTACTTAGATTTCTTTCTTTTAATGTTATATAGTTATTGACAATTTTTCAGATGTGGGACTTTCAATTAAGTTTTGAAGCCCAGTTTTAAAATTACGAGGATGCAATTTCCAAAAGGGGGAAGGATGTAACATCCTAGGTAAATAATGAGTGAGAAATTTTCATATTTATTAATATTTTTTATTTAAATATTAATTTTACTTTAATGGGTATTCTATGATTTGATGTCATACCTTATAGGAAACAATGGGTTTCTTTGAAATCATAAGATTCACACAATGCTGAGTCATACTGAAGATTAATAATATAATATTATTATTTTAAATTGTAGTTAGATTCTAGAAATTTTTATTTAATAAACAAACAAAACTAACTATAATATGATTATACATGTTTGTAAAATGTTTTTACATTTATTTAATTAATGTTAGTGGCTTTAAATGTGAATGAATCTAATTTTAAGTATAGTTTATGTTAAAAGGTTTATTTACCAACTTTTGATCGAGACTCATCTTTAAATCTTGTTTTCGTCTCTTTTATATGTAATTTTTTATAAAAAAAATTCCTATTTTGAACCGGGACATCAAAATTCACTTTGGATAAAATTTTGGTATTTTTCTGACAAAATTCAGTTTTTTGATCAATAGTGAAAATACTGTATTTTAATTCAAAACATCCTTTTAATCTAATTTATTTATATGATTAGATTATGTTTTTAATTTATTTCAATGTGTAAGTAGAATATATTTTTACAATTTAATCTAATTTTGGTCATTGTAAATAATTTCATTTTGAAATTGGACATAAAAAATGTAAATATTTTGATAGTTATTATTTATTAAAAACACGCTATTTGTTTAGACAATGGGAATTTATTTTAAATTAATTAATGAAACTTCTATGTTTTTAATTTTTTTAAATATACATCATTTTTTAATTCGTAATATCAAATATATCTTAGGCTGAATTTTTTGTATTTTTCGAAAAAACATCAATTTTTGATGAATTGCGAAACCACTTAGTTGTAGTTAAAAAACAGAGTTTTTCATTTAAATGAAATTTTACCACTTCTGTGAATTGAATTTCGAAAATAAGACATATATTGTTGTTAATAGTTGGTAAAATTTGGTTCAATAAGATGAAAATAATTTTTGCTGAATAGTAACTTTGGACTTTTTTTTACCGTGGTTAATGGTAAATAGGGTAATTCAAGGTAAAAATATTATTATAATAATTCCAAATTACCTTAAAACTTGTCCTAACATTATTGGATGACTAATTTCCTAACATGGGAATCCTTGGGTCGATTTTGGGATCCCATGGTGCATCTTATGAATGATAATGACACATTAGATTAATTAATTTAAAGTAAAGGAAATAATGACATAAACAAAATTCTTTTAGTAAATTAATTTTTATATGGTGTTATATAAGTAATATTTTTGACTATAAATATTATTTTTAAAGTTAAAATGATTTCCTAATTCATGGTTGTTTTTTGAAAAATTTAGACAACAAATAAATTCAATTATTTATGATACAATAATGATGCAGTATATACCTTGTTAATAAATGATTTAAATAAATAAGATTATAAATACTAAAATAACATCCAAAACCTGAAAAATTATTATTGTATAATTTTATTTTTACCATGAGTCTTCTTATCTTCTACTTTAATTGTTTTTGGACCTTTAGAAACCGAATATCATTACATATGAAAATAATATTTTCACACTTTTCTAAAGATCCCCTCATCGCCCTTATAAAAGGACACCACTTCTAACCAACTCCTCACACCACTCAACCCTTTTGGCTCTTCCATCCTCTGGCCAATTAAGCTCCCTACGTCCCTATCCTCCTTATGGAAGCCTTACCTTAGGACGAAGGAACTTTAAGATGTCCTTTTGGTTCAACCCAAAGAAAGTTACCCAAATTAAAGGTAACTGTTCTTCACAACTTATTTTCATTTATTTTACTTCTCCAACCCATAAAATATTTTTATTCCATTATTTTATAACAAAACCAGTGTCCTCAATATACTAGGATTTTTTATGATATTTATTTTAACTAAACATACACACACCTCTATGTAATGGGTGAAAAACAAATTGTTTCTGTTGATGGAAAACTAACGCCTCATGAAACGATGATTGTTCGATTATCTCCTACCACCTCTCATGGTAGACATTAATATGGAACTGTATTTATATATGATATATATTATGTTTATATTTTCTTTATGCTTATGTATTTTACATTTATATCATACTGTTATGGTTTTCATAATGGGTAAATGCGATAATTTCATTTAAGGAAGTGCGGACTACCGCCCACTCAATGTGATATGACTCATTAATGCCATATGTGGGATGTTTAAAGGATATAGTTAATGATATTATATATCATATTATACTGTAATTATAACACACCTATGTATCATTATGTTTTAATTCCACTAAAATTTGAAATAGAAATGAATTTAGCGTTTATGCGTACGTACGGCTTACAGTCTCCATGAACGGTGCATTTCACTTCATATCTCCAAAATGTTATATACTATTATAATTACATATATATACTGAATATAAATTATTTATATGATGTCTAAATAATTAATATAATTCTGGAGATAATTTACTATTTTCTATATGGACAACTTGTAATTATATAGTGTTCATTTTTGACTCAAGTACCAAATATCGACCAAACGAACATTATTAACTTAAATGATTGCATAATGTTTATAACATGGTACCAGGCCCATGCATCATTTCACGGGATAACTATCTGAGTATACATGATAAGGTGGAATCTAGACAGATTTTTTTATGCTATGGAGGGGCTTCCCTTGTTTTTTTGATTTGTTTTTATAGATTTTGATCCTTTGGGGCACAATTTAATGTCTTATGTCCTTGAAGTCATGTTAGGTTCCTATTCATCCTTAAAAGGGGTTTATGATATAATAAAAATAATAGTTTTCAAACCATAACAGTGTAATATGTGATATAAAAAGGATAATAAACTTGATAAACGTTTCGTAAGAAAGTACAAATGAACTTTAGTTTTTTATTCAGGAAGAACAAGGAACAAACGAGTCATGTTGGACATGAGGTAAGGGATTTTCTTATCTCACTTTTTATTCTGTGAGATTTCCATTACTCGCCACTTATTCCATGAATGTTGTGTATTTTTTACTGAAATTTGATATATATTATCATGGTTCTCTTTATATTCATGTTATTTTTTGATTCGTTGTGTGGTTATTAACTTTTGGTCATACGACTCGATTGATTACAATGAAGTAAGGGTTTTTCGTCTCACTTTTTATTCTCGTGAGATTAATCATATATTGGAAACTATTTACTATTGTGTGGAATATGTACTATCCCTGATTGTACTATTTTTGTAATATAAGTTCATTTATGAGTATTTACATCTTCATTTTATGATCCTTCTTTCATTTGGCGTATGTTTTGTAGGTTACCAAATCGGTAAGGGAAACTTTCTCCCTCCTCTTTTTAAAAGTCTTGTTTTTGTTATGCCTTTTAATTTAATTCTTATTATTTTGGGATATGTTCTTATATATCCTTATTGATGTAAAATTTATGTCCATGTTATGAGATACCCTTCTTATCTCATCAACTCATTTTTAGAATTTTAAAGTGACGTCGTTAGGCTGTCAAATTTTTCCAAGGGAACTTCTTAACCTAATTTCAATTCATTGGGTTGAACTTGTACTTCTTAAATATGTCATCATATGAATATGTGTTAATGACCTCTGATTGTTTTAAACTTAATATCCACTTATATTGGGTGTATTTATATTTTTCACACATAACTATGTTATTGATTTATCCTTAATTTAAGGATACATCCTTTATAAGGGATATCGTCTCAATTTACATTCCATTGAGACTTCAATGTTTTTATGCACAAATTCAATCTTATATTTTTTATATACTATCCTTTGGAATATTATATCATGAATCCCTTTATTCTCATGATATTATAAAGTTCTAATTAAATGTTATTCCTCAATTATTTGTATTCAAGCGTCTCTCATTTTATTAAAAACACTTTAACAAAAATATAATTTTAATTCTTTTAAAGATTTATTCTTATAAATATTTATCATTAATGTACTTGTTTTAGTAAAATGGATTTAAGTATATATTTATATGGATATTAATTTGTACAAGTTATAATTCAATTATAAACTTCAATGTTGTATGGGCCACACTGATTCAAAAATATCTTTTTAAATGGTTTTGAAAATGATTTGATAAAGCATCGTTTATTTCAATATCTTGATTTGATATATTGGAATGTGGAAATGTTATCATTCATGTATACTTGTGTTATGTGTTATGATTATCATATGTTTATTGGTAATTGTTTACGTATACTGGTGGTTCTATGATACACCTAGGGCGGGTGAGCACGAGATAGCTCTTCAATGCATTGGGTAATGTGATGGAGTAAAATGTGATGTTTCTCCTAAAATATTTAAAAAATATAATGTGATGGGTATTCCAAGTGTAACTCCCAATATAGCTATGATAGCTAAAATGTATATTTTATATGGCTTCCATAAGTAACCTTTATGATTTATGATTTGTGTGTGTTATTCATAAATCTTATGATTTCATAAGGTATGTTATGATTCAAAAGTATGGTTACATTGATTTTTATTTATTGATGGGGTAATGTTTTCCATCCTTATTTTATAACCCATACTAATATTTTTTTTCTCATCCAAAGTATTTTAAATGTTTTCCATTGGACATAAAGATGAATAGCGTCACGGATGGGATCATGGAAAAGTGATTTTGTCTAAAAAATTAAACTAGACATGTTTATTTTTACGATTTTTTATTTTATAAAAAAAATTGATACTGAGTAGTAGTGTATATATGTAATATTCAAGTTGTTTTGTAATATTTATGGCCTAATTCTCTAAAACACTAATGCTGAAAGATCCACAATGTGAATTATTCATTTAATTCAATATTATGTATTGTTTTAAGGTCAGGTCCTTACAGTATAATAGGAGGGATACACTCAATATCTAAAGGAGCCATTCTTTAATACATTAGGAGTGTTCCACTCACTAAGTAGAGGACCCATTCATAGATTAAGGTTGAGTGTTCTACATAATAGGTAGAGGAAATATGTCCTGAAAAAACATGTGGGATCCAGTCTATGTATAGAGGACCCATTCAAAGATACAATAGGATAGTTCCACTCATTATATAGATGACCCATTCCTTAATACAATAAGATGGTTGCACTCAGTTGGTAGAAACCCATGACATTAAATTGGGGAGGGTTCCACTTAGTGGATATAGTACCCATGCCTTGATACCACAAGAGTGTTCCTCTCTATAGGTAGAAGTCCAATGACCATAAAAAATAGGATGGTTCCACTCAGGAGGTAGAGGACCCAGTCTTGAACATAGTAAGAGGGTTACAATCTATAGTTAGAGATACCATACACTAATAAAAAAAGGTTCCACTCTTTAGATAAAACAACCATGCCATAACATAGTAGGATAGTTTCACTTTGTCCAATATGAGGTGTTAGGGGGATTTCTAACCTTATCTTCTCTTGGATGGTCCAGCATGATTACAGCTATAGTCAAGAACAACCTATAGAAGCATCGTGCATGGAACAACTAACATCATATCTTAAAATCCGTTGTAGAGTCCACCATCACATTTAGGGAAGAATAAAACTCATGATATTCTACTTATGGCCCAAAATTTAAGTAAAACATAGAATATATGAGAGGTAGAATATTCTCAAGAAATAAATGACATGAGAGGGGTCCACATGGAATGTGACCTCAAATATCCACCTACACATGTCCTCTCCTGTATATGAATCATTATCCCAGTATTAATTCAACACGTGTAAGGGAACTATATCGCATGTCTCATCCACTAAGGGACAAAACATATGCTCATGATCATGCCTATGTAAAATTGAAATGTACTTGTACATGGAGTTTTACTACCCATGTTTGTGTCCATGAACTCTCAAAGTACATTCCAGTCAACCAGCACTGGGTCATATGATGAGTGGTGGTCCCACACGATGTGAGATATTTAACTCCCTTGGAAAACCTTTCTCATATGGCTAGGGGACTACATATTTTCGGTTATTTAGAATACAAGGCATGGTGTTTGGTTATCTATAGAAATCCATTGAAACTCTTATGTGGATTCTCGGTCATGTTTCAATTTATTGATTTTGTCTATTTATCTCTTCGTAATCCATGAAAATCTCATCTGATAATCAATTACGGCCATCTGGTGGCCAGAAATCAGAGTCCTCATACTCCACTCAAAGCTAAAACACACCTTATATCATCCCCATGTCACTTCCATCTCCTATTAGGATCTAATATTCTAGAATCAATAATTAATACCCAAAATAATCCATAATTCATCCCCTAAACTACAATCCAATCACTTTACACACATCCACAATGAATCTAAGAGTTCGATCATGTGTGGACTGACCTGATAATAGTTGAATCGTCACCTTGTTGTAAAATGTTGATGAACGTGAAGAACGGGATGGGGAAAGGCACAAAAATAAAATGTGATATCATCACTAGACACGCATTCTTAAAAAAAAATCTTATAATTAGGCGTTGGTAGTGGTGATTTAAGGGAACAATCAATGAAATAAACTATATGAAAATTCCATTTCAACACATGGGATCATAAAAAGGATTATGTTAAATGAATGTAAAATAATAAAAAATAAGATGATGATCAATATTTTAATCTATGTTAAAAACCACAACTCACATGACCTAAGTCAATATTAGATGATTTTTTAGTGAAGAACATATTTTCCAATGATGGAGAGGACCTATTTCATTCAATGTGCCTCAATTCACCTTGATCTTATTTTCTATCATTATCTAATCTCAATCCTCTAATATGGAATGGTCGAACCTCCTCTCAACAATTCTAGGGTTATTTGACCATAAAAAAACATTCCATAACCCCGTATTTATATTTGAAATTAGGTATAGTGTATTAAATGAAATAACTATATAATTTTATTAATTATTTCACATACCATACCTTCCAATAGATACCTTATATGAATTTCTCACACCGAACAAATATAGTTTATTTTTAGGTTCAATCGCATTCTCCGAATTTAACTGTGGACTCATATTTTGCAATATGAGACTCCATTTAGTTGATATAGAATTATTTCTAAAAACTCTACTCTTAAGATATAAAAGATATTTTATAATTTTATATATTTAATTCTAGTATAACTAAGTCTCAAAATGGAGTGTGGAACTAGATATTTTCTCTGAAAATATTACTTAATATTTTTCAATGTCTTATAAAGAAAAATTAGTGTCTTTACATTATTCCCTTATTCAATATTTTCTTAATTGAATAAAAAAATGTAAAAATAAATGTGGGGATACTGAGATAACATCTGGCTCTCCTATTTATAGAATCTCTTGTACATACTCCCTTACAACCAAAACACATGTAAAATGGGAATGGTTTATACATTATGGATCCAATCATACCAATCCTCGGTCACCACCATTTATTCCAAGAATGTGTCTCAATCCCAAATGTCTATCTCACCCTACTTAATAACATGCATAGGGTCAGGAACATATCTCCTCACCTGCAATACAAAAATTTATTCGTTCACTCGTACAAACTATAGGGGTCAGGAAATGATCTATGAAACCTCTCCAACCATCTTCCATCTCTTGATTGGGTCTAATGAACCTCTTCGATAACTTTCCTCCCTAGCTGAATCTCCAAAATCCTTAATGTGGGGAGACTCTCCAGAAAACAAGGTCTCCCTACTCAATATCCATGTTCCTACGATGTCGATCATCATAAGATTTCTATTGGCAGTGGGTTTTCCTCCTTTTCCCATAAATCACCTAGACATTATCAATCATCATTGGAAAATTCAGTTGACCAACCAGTCAATCCTATCTAGTCTCAGTCCATCATAAGTGTGACCAGTATGGTCCCACATACAAAGCCATAAATTGTTCCATGATGATAATAGTGTGATAACTCTTATTGTAAAAAAAATATTCCAATAGTAATTGATCCCATCAACTATTCAAAATATATAATATGAAAGCTCTCAAAATATCCTTTAACACCTAGATAGCCTTGTAATTCATCCCATCTGTTTTGGGGGTGGAAAGATGTACTCATCCCTAGTTGGGTCTGGAATGACTCATATTTGCCTCTGAAATAATATTATGTGAAACATTAATGAAGCTCAAATATAATTATTGATAGAAATCCATGAAGTAATACAATGTCCCACATGTAAAAATTCCCCAAACACTCCATTGAACACTGCTCAATAAATTAAAATATGTTCTCAGACATCATAAGTCAGTCAATTTTCACCAAGATGGAATCATGACCACTTTCTAACCATGGAATCCTTTTCACAATATAGATGTGTATCCAATCATATTCCCACTATTTGATCTTTCAAGGAAATGAATAACACGACAGAACAAAAATCTCAACCTTTACCTACAAACATGTGAGACATCAAGAGATGAACATGGCCATTTGTGGCCTCATTCCATCCCAATAATAATTTTAATTGTCATATCTATAAATATTACATAAAACATAATGTAAATACAGATAAGAAGTGTTAAAGTACCTCAAAACCTCCTCTCACATCATGAATAGAACCCTATCTACCCCTAGAATAGGATGATGTAATTTTCTCCTTCAGCAAATTCAACTAAAAAATCCCTTGAGGTTAACTAGTTACATAGGACCTCGCAGTCGATGTATACTAACTAAGTCTCCATAAATAACTAGAAAATATGAGTTAGTAACATATAATGGGGAAAATCTAAACCCTCTCTTCCACATTTTCAAGATATATGAAATCCAACTGCTCAGATGCATCCTCCATTGCAGGAGAATGGTACATTCTACTAACAAAATTTGTTACCGCATTTCCCATCCCATGATTACATAATATATCAAATAAACATTTATATATGAACACAAATTGATGATTTTTTCTTAGTATTAGGTACATCTACATGAATATATACCTGAGACTCTGGTGGTTTATGTAAACAATTATGTTGTATCCTAGAATATATTTTCTCCACATGCTCAGAGTTAAGGATGCCTCTGGAAACACTACGTCATTATTCATGTAGTTATTCACATGGGGTATCAATTTCATCAAACCAAATGCGATCATTTCCTACCACCGAATCAACATGAAATGAAGACTATAAATATAGTCATTTCAATATACTACGTACTTTATTCCCTCCTCTAGTAGTCACAAAATTGGGGAAAACATCAGCCTCATTTTTATCTCTTGAAAGGATCCTCTAAACTTATCATTCTAGGTAAATAGAAAACCTTTATATGTCAGGGAGATCAAATGGGATGCAATGCTGAGAATTCCTCATTGAACCTCATTTAGTACCCCTCTATACCAAGAAAACAATTCACCTCTGAAACACTCTTAGTTGCCTCTTGATAAATAACAATAGTAATCGTGATTTGGTCCACAAATAATCCATGAATAGGAATGTCGTAGCCCAAAGCATTAACCACTTGGATATAAAACAAGTACATTGAGAGATTACTAGAATGTTGGTTCTCCTAAAGAATGTATAACAACATCCCCAGGTGATGAAATTACTCATACTATGATGCAGAGTAGGTGATTATGTCCTCAATTGAGAATGCTAAAAATTAGTTGACGTATGGATGTAATAACTATTTAATCATAAACATAATATTTGTATAGGGATTCACCCCATAGAAATGCATCACTAGGAACTAATAGTTTCCATAGCGACATCAGAATTCCATCTTCAGAATATCAGCCTCACAAACCCTCAGATGGTCACATCTAGACCAAAGATCTATCTTCAAGAACCACCACACTCCTAAAAAATGATAAAAGATGTTTTCAATCATTGAAAATGGTTCCTTTTTATTTATTATTTCATGATTCAAGTGATAATAGTCAACAAAAATCCATATGATCCCATCAACATTTTCCATGAATAAAACCTAAGCATCCCAATGGGACACACTACGTCTGATAAAAACCTCCTCCAAAAGATCCTCCAAATATACCCTCCAATATGGAATTTTGGTAGGGTCCATCTGTTATGTTGCAGAAGATATCATAGTTTTCCTTAGCTACTAATCAATTCAGAACTCCATCTCCTTCCAAGGAGGTCATCCTGAAATATCCTTTCTGAAGATGTCTATATAATCCTATATGATTAATGAAAAAATTCTGAATGAGACCACTATAAAAAGTAATGATCTTACCAAATAATTGGTGATGGGTTACATATTCCCTCTCACAAGCTTTAAGTTCTTCGCTATGAGATCTATCGCACCCCCAAAGGTGAATCTTGTCCCATATTTTCAAAGGATTATGAATCATGTATAGTGATAGTCAGTTTGGGAATAAAACATGGATATCCATTCCATACCCAATATGATTTCATATGATTTCATCTTGATAAGAAAGCGTTACCAAGAGTAACCCTATCCACCAAGAGATTACTCACACTTCTAGTAGAAAAATTATATCAATGAACCATTCCCGGTAAAAACCTCAGCGAAATGAAGATGAGGTAATATCTCATCTTGGATCCCTAGTTATATCAATAGGGGTATGTAGATGATGAAATTTCATGAAGATATTTCTAATTTTAATGAGTAATTAGTAGAATAAAAATTGATCGTACCTATAATCATCTCAGTATCTATTGGGTCATAATCCTCCATAGCCAATAGTTGTATATATCCCCGATCACTAGCTCCCTAATTTTGGTAGTGGAATATTGGTGGTGGTGTTGGAAGGATATCATAATGTCATCAACAACCTGTATCACCTCTTATTAGAGGCCACCAACTCCTCTTCCATGTTCACCTCCTAGGGGGCCACCCAAGCCTCAACATAGTGATCCATAATCACATAGATATCTTGGATGTGGTGGTCCATATAATGCCTTCCGTCCCTCCTCGATAGGTTCGGTTGGGAAATAAATTACCATTTTCTTCACCCAACATATGTATTGAATCTATGCTCTCCAAGATTCACAAGTCCTCTACTTGTTCCATGATTGACATGACCATGTTGCTTAGTCTGGCCATGATAAGATCTCATATGTTGACACCCTCCAACTTATGAAAACTATAATCTACTAATGAAAAATAATTGTGACACCCACTACTACCTCTAGCTATATGGATTACCCCAGATAATAATCTCTCTACCACAAACACCCTCTCTAGTACTCTATCATATATTTGAATTCACAAAGGTACCACAATGGCTTGGATGTCTCAACAAAGTCCCAACTCAAACTTCTATGCCCATAAGTAACCATACAGAATTATATCAGGTGAGTAAAATTTAGGGTCAATGAACCACACATCTTACTCATTAACTATGATCCCTCCCCTCTATGACACCAAAATATCTCAATTTTGTTTGGATCGTATGCATGAGGGGAAATACTCCTAATGAAATTGTAACTGGATGTCAAACAACGAGAGTGGTGACTAATCATGTGTCTGAATAAGTAAACTACACTACCACACAACTTCTCTATGGAATGTACTAGATTCTAGCACAGCCTTCTGATTATTAATGGTCTACACAATCCATGAAACTTCAATCAATGACATATGAAAATACCCTACAACCTATGGATTTAGCACAACATTGAACCTCAATAGCCAATAGTGTTGGAACTCAGGGAGTGTGTTAAGACTACAGACTTCCTCATCATTTTCTATAGGTATAATATTTTATTCAACAGTAGAGCATGTTGCTACCAATCCACCTGGAGGAAAGATCTCTTGTGAAGGTACCTAAACCAAGACCTCATCACTCATCTCATCGTCATTAGGATCCTGAATTTGATATCCAGATATTTATCTTCATGAAGATATCCCAAAAATTTAATCATTTGTTAAAATAATAATTTGAGAATATATAAATGCATACCTGACTCAAGAAGGACACCTAAAAATAATCAACCCTGTATGATTCGTCTGCCAATTTCCATTAAAAAACCTCTCTGTATTCCATGTCAACAAGTGTGTAGTTTGAGTCATGGTAAATGGATACGTTATCCACCATACCAACACTGGGTTCCCAAGAAAAAACTCTACACTCCAGAAACATTGATTCTATTTCCCTAATTACCAATAAAACATCATAAGGGGAAAACACCAAACACCATCATGAGGATGAACCACCTCAGATATCAATATATCATAACCTAACACACTAGGGTCCACCCAGATGATGGAAGTATGAGCCATAACAATCCTAATAACACCTCTTTATGCTAGGGGTGAAACAAAAGTTCTTAAGGGAATAACAAAAATTGGAGTCCATTACCTTTTGTACATGTACGCATGCCCCTTACCATATCCATATAAAAGTACATAAGATTACAACAAATCATAGAAACATCTTGGGTAACAAAATCATGTTAATAATCTAGGGAATATAAAGAGTAAAAATGAATAATCCACATTTAAAAAAAAATACAAACCCACATAGAAAATATGTCCAAAATTGAAAACAACTACAAAATAAATGATTAGTGATATTGGATCTAGATATCTAATTATGATCATTATATGTGGTCTATTCCCATAGGAATAACTATGCTCCTCTAAAATTGATGTTTAACTATCCATCATCTCCATATGATATGAAACAAATTTTAGAATCCCAAACAGGAAAGAGTATATACATACCTAGTAGGACTCCCTGAAAAAATGATGATGGAGAAACCAAAGACATGACTGAGGTAGTTAGATCAACCCAAATAAATAGAATAATGAATCCTATTATATATATATATATATTCATATAAATGAATCCTATATTATAGAGATTGGGGAACTCCAACTCACAATATTTCCTTGGATGATGGGTCTTCGAATAGTTCCAAGTTGTCCTTCATCAATGAACGATATCTCTCATGTCTCCATAATAAAGTAACTAGGTGGATACAGATCTTGCCTCTATATTAGATAGTATAGGGTACATAATATCTTGGTAGTGGATATTTTCCCAGGTAAAACAAGTGGGTTCCATTCATTATGTATATGACCCATGCCTTGATACAATAGGACGATTCCACTAAATAGGTAGATGAAACATGCCTAGATAAAATAAGAGGGTTCAACTAAGTGTATGGTTCCACTCAGTATGTAGATTCTCCATTCCCAATCATAGTAAGAGTTTTATACAATGTTGTTAAAGGAAAAAATCCCTTATACAATAGGTTTGTTCCGCTCTGTAGATAGAGGGATCGTGCCTTGATACTAGAGAGACCTGAAGCTTGACGTACATGGAAATTACATTACTTTTGCGGAATACATAATACATAACAAAAACAGACACACAAGGATCGTAATAGTTTAGTGTCTTTGGAAACTTAGAATATAATCTTCTACTCATGGTGAAAGATTTTCAACATCTCCCATAAATATCTTCCCCTTTTGTTTTCTTACCTAAAAATTTTCTTTATATCCTGGGGAAAAGAAAACATATAAAGGGTGAGCTCAAATCCTTAGTAAGGGTAAACAAAACAAATATCAATCACATCATATTCATAAGAACATAACATTTTGGAAATCTTACCCTGCAAAAGAGATCATAATTTCATAACATGGGATAAATCATGGTAGTGAAATGTAATCACAATAATCATAACATAAAACATGAAGATTTGTGGAATTGACACATAATCATAGTGAATAATTTTTTATTAATCAAGACTCATTTCCAAGACTATCTTAGTGGACAATGTCCATTTCTGAACCGAGTTCATTCCTCGTTTCAGTCCTGTTTCACTGAACCGGTTTAACCTGTCGTTCCAGCCATGTCTATCTCATGAGATATAAAATCTTTACCCAATGCATTGGAGGGAGATATATTTCCCACCCATCTCATACTGATACCATTCATATGTGTGCCACAAAATCATAAACCATACATCATAGCATAACCCATGTAATAAAAATGGGATTCTTAAACATCGTGACATCATAAAACAATTCATATAAGATAAAGGAATTAATAAAAATAATTCCATCACAACATAATCAAATAAATCTAATAATAGGGATATAAACAGAACCCTTTATTTTCTTAGATGGAAAATAATTTTGATAAAACACTTGAACTCCATTCTTGAGGAAAATATCATTTCTACTTCGAAAACACTTTTTCTTTCTTAACATGTCATTCAATTATAAACTAAAAGAAGTTGATTAAGAATAAACTTGAAAACTTGTAAAGCAAGCTTCTTGGAAATAATTTTTTAAAAATCCATTCATGTCGTATAAGTTAAAAAAACATTCTTCTCGTACTTTTGTCGGAAAAGTCAGAAAGTACCTCGTACGAAAAACGACAAAAGATTCCTTTCATATCTTTTACTAAAAACTCAACGAAACATAAAATGGTATTTAAAAAATTTTAGGTGGATGGAAATAATATTACATATTGAGGAAACATTGATTTGGATGATAAAATACACCCCAGTAAATTCCAAAGTATAAACAATCTTGGATAAAAATGAGATTGTGATATTTCCCTTACCTTAGGTCTGATTTGCTTCGTAAGTGTCCGAACCTCCTGTATAATGATTTAAATAATGTTATTTACTTATTTCAGAATCATAATTATTTTTATGATATCATATATGGTCATATACTTAGCTTCTTATTAGTAATATTTCATTGCTTCTTGTTATTCGGGTGTTTGTTACTTTTTATTCTTATGCATGTTTTGTCGAATAAATTCTTATTATTCTTTTTATGTAATAGATACCTCATTTACATAATAATATTAGTTTAATATATATCATATTCATTCATTCAATTCATTTATATAATCATTATGAAATGAAGATCATGTAGGACGAGTCGCATCACATCGTGGAGACGGTATTCCGTACGTATGCACAAGCGATGATATCATTCCCATGATTGTGGAATTGTATTAGAGTGTATGTATACTATTTCAGAATCAATAACACTTTAAAATAATCAAATATAGTTATTTATTTTAACCATTATACCCATCCAAGTAAGGTGGTGATGGAAAATAGATTACACCACGATGTAGAGACGGTATTCTGTACGTACGCACGCGCGGTGATTTCGTTTTCTGTAGGATGGATAAATGGTGAAATAGGGTTGCTTCATACTTATAATAACATATCAGTATATGAGTGATACTGATGTTATTAATACATAATTAATCAACTAAATAAGTAGAAGTGAAACAAGAAATAATGTTGAAAGAATCGGTAACGGACATTACCTCTTCTTTGAAGCGCTTCATGGAGACCTCCTTTTAGAGCACTAAAATTGGTCTTTGAAGATGACCAGGACCTCTAGGATGTTTCTATGGAAGTGGAAAGGAGAAATCGGCAGGTCTTGGTGGAGCTGGAAGGCTCCAATTGGTGTGAGGAAGAGTGTGAGGAGGTTCCCTTTTATAATGGAGGAGAGGGGCGCCTTTGGAAATACGAAAAATATTATTTTATTATGAAGCCATATTCGGTTTTAAAGAGCTTAAAATTGATTTATTTAGAATCTAAAGTTGGGATGGGTCTATCTCCTCTCATCCAATAGAATTTGGACAAGTTTAGTTTACTATTTTAACCTTATCATTTAGATTTAACATTAATTTAGATAATTTTACTTTTACCATGTCTTTTTGTGTTCTTACACTATAATGTTAATAAACATAATATAACAATCAAAACGGACCCCAAGTTGTTTATTATTAATATATATAACCGTATCTAAGTCATTTGGCCGAACATTAGATTTTTAGGAATAAAATAACAATAACTAATATAATATTTGTTTTAAAAACTATTTTATGTCAATTTTGACACTATTTGGTAATTAATTTTTGTGGAACTCATACCAGAAATATTAGTTGGAAAAAATTTAATTAAATCAATAATAACATGTCATATTAACATATAAAATTATTGAAATTCCTAAAAAGTCTCAAATTACATTTATTTGGGTACTTCAAACATCAATTTTGTCAATATTTCATTAATAATATAATTACTGCATCATCATTGTTTCATAAATATATTAAATTATTTAAAGTCTAAAATTTTCAAATAAAATATAATTATGTAGGAAATATTTTTTTCTTTCTAATGAATATTTATAGTCGAATTTATCTTATGTATAACCCTATATTAAAAATGATTTACTTATTAAACATTGATTTTAACTATTTTAACCCTTCTTTAAATAAATTAATATTAAATTTCCTAATCTAATACAATTGGGCCTAAATGGTCATATGTTTTTCCTAAGGTTGGTTTTGGTCAAATTACACTTATCTAATAGAATTAGGACACGTGTTAGGGTAATAATAATATCATTTTTACCCTTAATTACCCTATTTACTTTTAACCATGGTAAATAATAGTAAAAGGTTATCATTCATCAAAAATTATTTTCATCTCATTGAACCACATTTTACTTACTGACATCACCCGTGTCTCTTAGATTTTGAAAATTCCATTCACAAAATCGGTAAAATTAAGTTTTATGTAAATTTGAAAATTCTTTTAGGAGGTGGGTAAAAGACGGTGAAAAGTTCAATAAAATTTTTATATATCTAAAATTATTATAAAATGACTCCAATGAATTACATTGAACTTATATAGGTATCATGTATCAATTTTGACATAAAATAAATTTAAATAAAATAAATAATTATTTAAATAAAAAGTCGGTTTTTAAATAGTAACCGAGTGTTTTCACTATTTATCCAAAATTGAAAGCTTTCATAAAAATACCAAAATTTCACCCTGGGATAATTTCGATATTCCGAATACAAAAATGAAGTCCATTATGAATGATAAAATTTATAAAATTGAAAATATTTGGTATTACTATTTATAACGGCTAGTTTATATAATATATCGTTGTTTAGCGAAAATCGGTATTGCGTACAACACACGCTATCGTGGAAGGTCGCGATTGTGTGTAATGTAAGCCAAGTCAGGGATGTGTGTTGTGCAAGATTCTTTTGGTGTAGCGTACCACACAAGAAATTAATGACATTAAAAAGAATATTTTTCATAAAATCTCGAGGTGTTACATTCTACCCCCTTAAAATGAATTTCGCCCTTGAAATTCGTCGATGTTATAAATGGTTTACAACTCGAAAGTTTCTTAAATAGAAACCCACATCGTAAAAAAATACCAAAACATGGATTTAAAAACTAACGTATGAAACATAACAGTTACCCAAATTAACTAATCACTGGGTTTCCACATAGGAGAACATAGGTGAAAATATGGATATGGAAGAGAAATCTAACCGTCATGTTGTGATGGAGAGTGGTAGAGAACATGGCTATGAAAATTACAACAATAAAAAAACCATAAATTTGTGATGAAACTAGTTTCTACTAAACAAGGACTTCCTGTAGGCCAGTGGTATGCGATAAAGGTCTGTCACACTTTGGTTGTGGGTTCGATTCCCACAGCCTTGTCTGGCACGATGGGTTGTCGCCTGTCCTGTAGGTTGTCCTTTTCCTAAAACTACATTACTATAACATCCCACAAATAATATCGAAAAAAAGTTCTATCCTTAAACAATACTAACTTATGTCCAACATAATCCATTCCAATCTTTAGGCTTATCTAAAATACTGTAGTCCACTCTCATAATATAGTGACAACGATAACCAGAGATTTCATATAACAAGCATGTTAATACCATCGTTGATCCCCATATATCATAAGATATGTCTTGTTGGTCACATTCCAAACATTCAAAGCCCTTAATCACGTATTCTCTTGAAAAATGAATACCCATCGAATCTTAGTGAAAACATGAGTGTTGTCAAAAGTTAACTCTTTTCACATACCAAAACCCCAAAATTCTATATACTCAAATCATTATATAACTACTTCCATTATATCAGCCGTGAGCTCATGAATACTGTCAAAAATTTCATTTTCTCCTTATCCCTTCATTATGCGCATATCATCTTCTTTCCAAAAATATCTCAATCACTTTACATGGTCACTGGTATCATAAAATTATTGAAAACCACCATAAACCAATACATAAATATTCCAATATTCCACGATACTATATAAAACATTATTTAGGAATCCCATTACATAAACACTTAATCATTCCACCACATTGTTGTCATATTCAACATTGCCCACAGTGATCGCATGTGACTTCCCTTTGTCCTTTTCCTTAAGTGGTTGCTCATGTCGATCATCATTAACCCTTGGATTAGGTCATTGATTAGCATAATGCCCCATTTTGTTTCACATGAAGCATTGATGTGTTGGTGGTGAATTCTCTGCAGTCTTTTCTTTATTCACACCATTAGCAACCCTTTTTCCATTACTTTGACACTCAACAGCTCGATGACCTTATTTTCCACACTTAAAACATTTTTAGTCCCCTTAAGACAATCTCCACCATGCTTCTTTCCACTCTTTGAGCATAAGGAAACATTCATCTTCTTTTCACCATTATTCTGAGATTTCTCCTTGAACTCCATCTTTCGTTTCTTTTCAAAACCATGAGATGGATATGTAACACCAACTTACATTTCTACCTTAATAGCACAACACACAATTTTTTCATAGCTACTGAAGTGTCTTATAGCTAATGCCCTTCGAAGATTTTGTTTTAATCCACTAAAGAATCGATCAACTTTACTTCCAGGTTGGATGATAAACCCAGATGCAAACATTGAAAGGCTTGTAAAATTCACTTCGTATATACCAAGAGATTCATCATCCTTTTGCTTTAGTTCAAGAAACTATTTCTCCATCATTGTTCGAAGAATACGAGGGAAGTACTTATTGAAAAATAAGTTCTTGAACTCATCTGATTCCATGGACTCAATTTCATCTCTTGGCCTCGTATTCTTGATAATATTCCACCATTGATCATCTTCCCCTTCCAAATGATATACTACTAAGATGACATTATCATGTTAAGAACATTGAAGAACTGAAAATATCCCTTCAGCAGTACTGATCCATTGTTCAGCAACAAGTGGATCAGAAGACCCACTGAAAGAAGGTGGACATTGCCTCATGAAGGACTCAATAGAATATTGTTCCCTTATATGCTCATTTGGAAGTCCAGAATGATTCATATCTTGTGTAAGTATAGAAATAAGAATTTTCACTCCATCTCCCATAACATTTGTTTGTTAAGGAGAATGATCATTGCATTTCCCATTACATTGATCAACACTGTTCCTTCGGGTTCCAGCCATCATCTAAATCCCAAAAGGAATTGTGTGAGAAGAAAAATTCATGCTAGGGAAAACAAAATAATAAAGGGGGAGTACCTTCAATATCTAACATCTTAGGTTACCGTAATTCTAGTACTATAAACTATACTTATACTTAACCTTAGGGACATCCCTAGACATACCTTAGAAATATCTCTATGGATCTCACTAAAGTTCTCACATCCTAGTTTGCAAAGGTTGACTAAACCTTTACTCTAATACCAACTATAGAGACCTGAAGCTTGACGTACATGGAAATTACATTACTTTTGCGGAATACTTAATTCATAACAAAAACAGACACACAAGGATCGTAATAGTTTAGTGTCTTTGGAAACTTGGAATATAAACTTCTACTCATGGTGAAATATTTTCAACATCTCCCATAAAGATCTTCCCCTTTTGTTTTCATACCTAAAACCATTTTTTATATCCTGGGGAAAAGAAAACATATAAAGGGTGAGCTCAAATTCTTAGTAAGGGTAAACAAAACAAATATCAATCACATCATATTCATAAGAACAATACATTTTGGAAATATTACCCTACAAAAGAGATCATAATTTCATAACATGGGATAAATCATGGTAGTGAAATGTAATCACAATAATCATAACATAAAACATGATGCTTTGTGGAATACACACATAATCATAGAGAATAATTTCTTATTATTCACGACTCAATGCCAAGACTTTCTTATTGGACAAAGTCCATTTCTAAACCGAGTTCATTCCTTGTTTCAGTCATGTTTCACTGAAACGGTTTAGCCTGCCGTTCTATCCATGTCTATCTCATGAGATATAAAATCTTTACCCAATGCATTGGAGCGAGATATAGGTCCCACCCATCTCATAATGATACCATTCTTATGTGTGCCATAAAATCATAAACCATATATCATAGCATAACCCATGTAATAAAAATGGGATTCTTAAACATCGTGACATCATAAAACAATTCATATAAGATAAAGGAATTCATAAAAATAATTCCATCACAACATAATAAAATAAATGTAATAATAGGGATAGAAACATAACCCATTATTATCATAGATGGAAAATAATTTTCATAAAACACTTGAACTCCATTCTTGAGGAAAATATCCTTTCTACTTCAAAAATACTTTTCCTTTAGTATCATGTCATAAATTTATAAACTAAAATAATTTGATTAAAAATAAACTTGAAAACATGTAAAGTATGCTTCTTGGAAATAATGTTTTAAAATTCCATTCATGTCGTATATGTTAAAAAAACATTACTCTCGTACTTTTGTCGGAAAATCAAAAATATCTCGTACAAAAAATGACAAAATATTCCTTTCATATATTTTACTAAAAACTCCCCGAAGGGTAAAATTGGATTTAAACAACTGTAGGTGGATGGAAATAATATTACCTATTGAGGAAACATGGATGTGGTTGATAAAATACACCCAGTAAATTCGGAAGTATAAACAATCTCGGATAAAAATGAGATTGTGATATTTCCCTTACCATAGGTATGATTTTCTTTGTAAGTGTCCAAACCTCCTGTATAATCATTTAAATAATTTTATTGACTTATTCCAGAATAATAATTATTTTTATGATATCATATATGGTCATATTTGTTTCTTCTTATTAGTAATATTTCATTGATACTTGTTATTCGGGTGTTTAATACTTTTTGTTCTTATGCGTGTTTTGTCGGATAAATTCTTATTCTTATTTTTAGGATATAGATACCTAATTTCCAGAATCGTATTAGTGTAATATATATCATATTTATTCATTCAATTCATTCAATTCATTTATATAATCATTATGCAATGAAGATCATGTAGGACGAGTCGCATCACATCGTGGAGACGGTATTCCGTACATACGCACGAGCGATGATATCGTTCCCATGATTGAGGAATTGTATTGGATTGTATGTATACTATTTCAGAATCAATACCACTTTAAAATAATCATATATACTTATTTATTTGCACCACTATACCCATCCAGGTTAGGTGGTGATGGAAAATAGATTACACCACGGCGTATAGACGGTATTCCGTACGTACGCACGCGTGGTGATTTCATTTTCCGTAGGATAGATAGATGTTGAAATAGGGTTGTTTCATACATATAATAACATATCAGTATATTAGCGATAATAATGTTATTAATTCATAATGAAAAAACTAAATAAGAATAAGTGAAAGAAGAAATAAAGTTGAATGAATCGGTAACGGACATTACCTCTTCTTTGAAGCGCTTCTTTGAGACCTCCTTTTAGGGAACTAAAATTGGTCTTTCAAGAGTACCAGGACCTCTAGGATGTTTCTAGGGAAGTGGAGAGAAGAAATTGGCAGGGTTTGGCCGAGATTGAAGGCTCAATGTGGTGTGAGGAAGAGAGGTAGGAGGTACCCTTTTATAAGGGAGGAGAGGGGCACATTTGGAAAAACTAAAAATATTATTTTATTATAAATCCATATTCGGTTTTAAATTGCTCCAAATTGATTTATTTAGAAGCTAAGGTGGGTATGGGTAGAAATCATCTCATCCAATAGAATTTGGACAGGTTTAGTTTACTATTTTATCCTTATCATTTAGATTTAACTTTAAGTTAGATAATTTTACTTTTACCGTTTCTTTTTGTGTTCTTACACTATAAGGTTAATAAACTTACTATAACAAGCCAAACGGACCCCAAGTTGTTTATTATTAATATATATAACCTTATATAAGTCCTTTGGCCGAACCATAGATTTTTTGGAATAAAATAAGAATTAATAATATAATATTTGTTTTAAAAGCTATTTTATGTCAATTTTGACACTATTTGGTAATTACTTTTTGTGAAAATCATAACAGAACGATTAGTTCGAACAATGTTAATTACATCAATAATAACATGTCAAATTAACATATAAAATTATTTTAATTCATAGAATGTCTCAAATTACATTTATTTGGGTACTTATAACATCAATTATGTCAATATTTCATTAATAATGTAATTTCTGCATCATCATTGTGTCATAAATAAATTAAATTATATAAAGTCTAAAAATTTCAAATAAAATATCCTTATGTACGAAATATTTTTATCTTTCTAATGAATATTTCTAGTCAAATTTATCTTATGTATAACCCTATATTTAAAATAATTTACTTATTAAACATTGATTTTAACTATTTAACCCTTCTTTAAATAAATTAATATTAAATGTCCTAATCTAATCCAAGTGGGCCTAAATGGTCATATTTTTTTCCTAAGGTTATTTTTGGTCAAATTACACTTATCCAATAGAATTAGTACATGTGTTAGGGTAATAATAATATCATTTGTACCCTTAATTACCCTATTTACTTTTAACCTTGGTAAATAAAAGTAAAAAGTAACTATTCACCAAAAATTACTTTCATCTCATTGAACCACATTTCACATAATGACATCATCTTTGTCTCTCATATTTTTTAAATTACATTCACAAAAGTGGTAAAATTAAGTTTTATGTAAATTTGAAAATTCTCTTAGGAGGTGGGTAAAAGACAGTCAAAAGTTCAATAAACTTTTTATATATCTAAAATTATTATAAAATGACTCCAATTAATTACATTGAACTTATATAGGTATTATGTATCAATTTTTACCTAAAATAAATTTAAATAAAATAAATAATTATTTAAATAAAAAGTCGGTTTTTAAATAATAACCCAGTGTTTTCACTATTCATCCAAAATTGAAAGCTTTCTGAAAAATACCAAAATTTCACCCTAGGATTATTTCGATATTCCAAATCCAAAAATGAAGTCCATTATGAAAGATTAAATTTATAAAATTTCAAAAATTTGGTATTACTATTCATAACGAGTAGTTTGTATAATATATCGTTGTTTAGCGAAACTCGGTATTGCGTACAACACACACTATCGTGGAAGGTCGTGATTGCGTGTAATTCAAGCCAAGTCGGGGATGTGTGTTGGGCAAGATCCTTTGGGTGTAGCGTTCAACAAAAGACATTAATGAAATTAAAACGAATAATTTTCATAAAATATCGGGGTGTTATAGATACAATAATAAGGTTCCACTCTGTAGATAGAGGGACCATGCCCTGATATAATAACATGGTTCCACTTAGTAGATATGAGACTCATACCATAACATACTAGGAGAGTTCCACTCTATCTAGTAGGAGGATTAAGCTCAATTTTCATCCCCTGATTATCTAGGATAAACATTCATGATCACTACCATCACTGAGATTTACCTCATGAAGTTTGAGACTTGAGAATTGTTGAATAATATTTCCAAATCCACTTTGAATTCCAATATCTCATTGTGTGATAATGAAACCATAGGATATGCAACCCATAGTCCCATATATTAGTCAAAATGAATTATATATGAGAGGTAGAAGATTATAAAGAAGTGCACCGTGTGTAAGGGGTCCTCACAACATTTTTCCTCACCTGGACTCCATGATCTGTATTCAATAATACAAATATAAATGTTCATGTATTACTACATGGTGTGTAATGGAGCTAAAAGACATGTCTCAATCTCTATATAATGTGTTGTGTTCTCCAAGAAGTGTCTATGTACACTAGACATGAACCAGTACATGACTAGTGCCTCTCCATGTTCATGTCCCTGATCTATTAGAGTATATGTCTATACTCAATAACTAGGTCACATGATTTGTGGGGTTCCCAGATATTGGGTCATGTTTAACTCACCCAAAAACCTTAGCTATTTAGGCCAGGGGACTATACATAGTGTATTTTTTAAAAGTACACATGTTGAAGTATAGTTCTTAAAATAATACCACATAAACCCTTATTCAGTGTCTAGATTCTGTTTTACACCTTGACTCGAACCATTTGAAAACCATAATTTTTGTAAAAAACCTCTAAATGTCGATTATATCACTCTGATTAGTTAAAAGAAGTGTTTCAATCCTCTGATCGAATCCACCACATGCATCGTGAAACTCCTTTAACACCACAACCTTTACATTGTATCCCATAACGATGAATCTATAAGTTTTTCTCTTAATACTCTCTAATTAAAACTCTAAACACAAATATCTTCCTTTTTCACAAAAAAGAAAAATAATTTTTTGGTCCGATTTTCCTTAGTCCCCCTAAAAATAGTCATATCATGACTTCATGGTCCAACAATGAAGAATTCAAATAATAGTTTGGCAAAATGAATAGTAAAAAGATGATATTGTAATTGCCCTAGATTTATTCGACAATGATCACATAACCATTTAATGGTGGGGAGAATTCATGGAATAATCCATGAAATAAATCAAAATAAGAATTTTTATTGATATAATGTCCCATGAAAAGATTTAAATTAAAATAAAGAACACATGAAAAAAATAAGATCGTGGTTATTTATTTAATCAAAGTAACAAACCCAAATAAGAAAGACCTAACTTATTATTTGATAATTTGATTTTGAATAATGTATTTTTTTCAATAATCTATAAGACTTTTTTCATTCTATGTGCCTCGATTAACCTTGTCTAGTTGTCAATAATCACCAAATCTCAATTCAACAATGAAAAATGGTGGAACATCCAATCATCCAAACGTTACATGTAGAAAATTAGACATTCTAAAAAACTAGATATTTATAGGTGAAATATGGTTTGAGGTATTAAATGAATTAAATAAATAATTTAATTAATTAATTCACTTTACCTCCCCTATAATAGTTGTATTATCATAATGACTTGTACCAACCAATATTATGTCACAGCTACTGAAAATCCTAATCTTCATATTTAAACATGGACTTTGATTTTGTATCTGAGACACCATTTAATAGATATCAAATTGTTCGTGAAAAAATTTCCAAATGTATTCTAATATATATATATATATATATATATATATATTGGTTGAAAAATAAATTTCAGGATCCCCGTGCCTTAAGTACATCCTCTGTCTCAGTACCTGGCCCAAAAAATATTTCTTAGTAAATTTTAAACTCTTATAAGATAAAAGGAGAGTCTTTATAGGATTAATAATTTTACAATTTTTATTGGTCACAAATATTTCAACACTAGTTATTAAAGAGGGTATTTAATGAGAATAATATTTAAGAGATATTTATTTATAATTTAATGCATATATTATTTATTTATTTATTTCAAACTAATGCATGGATATTTATTTATTATAAAAAAAGTTATTATTAAATGCCTAATAATTATTTTAGATGAATTAAAATTAAATATTAAATGTCTAGTTCCGGAGTTTTGTGCATTTCCAAAAATAATATTATATTCATTTTAATTATAGACACGGGGATCCATGTGGACTAATGAAATAATAAGTGCACATTTGTAATTATAAATTTTTAACCTTCCAGTATTTAAACCAAATTATATTTTTTTATAAGAGCCAATATAGAGAACCTCTATATAAAATCTATCATGAATTTAAAGTCATCCTCATCCACCACCACTCTTATGTATAGGTAGGTCAAGGATAATCCTTCTTGAATAAATTCCCAAGGTGATTAAATATGAATGAATGTAATTTATATGATATACCATGCTTGCACCTGAATATTACAATGATGATATTTCGGGGTTCTTGGATCCTATGTGGATCACCACTAGAGGGAATCTACTAATGATTCCTAAAATTCCATTATATCATGACATATAGACATTGACATATCCATAAACAAAGGAAGAGTTCATCTCAAAATAATTCATTTTTTATATTATTTAATAGTAAATAAAGTCAGGTGATCCTCCATTATTGTTTTGGTTATCTCTAGTCAAATAATCTATTATTAATTTCCATTTGGAATGGGGTTTATCGCTAATGTAAATTGTGGATCAAACAGTAATTATGAAAAAAATGTCTTTTCGGGCATGCCAAATCTGGTGCCACTACACTGCCTGAATCGTACAAGTACTATTAGATGGGCCAAATAATTTTTTATAATTATTTAATGATAATTGATTAAATTAAACATTTAAATTTAGTTTTCAATTCCAGTATAGTTGTTCCATAATCTGAATCATGAGATCTACTATTCAGCCTTTTATTTCTATCAAATTTAATAAAAATCGATTAATGTTATGAATGAAATAAATTCAAAGTGCTCATCTAGAGGTGCCAAGTATTATTGACGTATAATACATGACTAAGTTCCTAATTTCTCATTATAACATGTTGTGTAATCTTGTTCAATGTACCAAATAAATTCATATTTTTTCTATGATGTGTGCAGCAAATACAGATAGTGTTCATTTAATGCACCACGTGTTGACCAGGCAAGCCTGGTGTATTGTTCGCTAGGCTACATGTTGTGTGATCATTTTACATGGCATGTAGTCCATTAGTAGTATGCGTTTCATGTCTTTACATTCATGGACTACATGACTAGAAAATTTTGTAACCCGGAGACCACATTATGTGTTTCCTATTTAAAAACTATTTACTACGTCAATGTTGGCACAAGGTTATGCACCAAGTCCCCTAGTATGTAGAATAAATATATAATGATAAAAATACATGTTGTGTATATGGATTTTGCACACCATGTATAATACCAAATTACACAAAATTAAAAATTAATTTATTACACTTCTTAAAAAAATATCAAAATGGCTTTCATGTTTCATTAATTTGACAATGTACACACCATTTGATGGTTTATATATATATATATTTTTTAATTTCTATATAATTTTTATAGCTTCAAATAATGTAGAAGTTGTAATGTAGTCATTACTATATGCTCATTTAATCATAACATTCTATGTAAATACCGTGTGTTCTGTGTGACATTAATTTAATAATTTATATGCTATGAAATTATATGACATGTCATGTATGATATATGTCTCAAGAGTAAATAGTATACGAATAAAATAAACAAGTGTTATTTTGTATGGGTACTCAGATGGTTTTTCAAATATACACTTTTTGATCCTGGTAATTATTAAATTAATAAATTTAATTTGTTTAAAATTATAATGGATGACAAGAAGAAGAACATTCTAATGAGAAATATTGAAAAATAATTGATTAATTAAAGAACATAATTCATTGATTCATGAATTATTTATCTTAAATACGAATTATTATAATTGAATTAATTTTTATTAAAGAAATAATTTACTAAATTTAAGTAGATGGTCATGATCAAGACCAAACCATTGTATGTTAATGGTTTTATTTTAATTAATTATTTAATTAATGTGATGTGATGTGTGTAATCCCACCTCTCATTTTGTAAGGGAATGTGAACTTATAGTTTCTTTTATTTTAACCCCTAGACCAATTCATTGGTTCCCCGCACCAATGAGTTTGTCAAATGATATTTAATGGATGGATCTCCCAAGCTAGTGGAGGTAGTTCATGTTTGGAACTGAAGTGAAAGCAATCCAAGTAAGATACCTAGGTGATGTTTTGGAAAATGACATCATGAAATATAAAATGGTTCTAGGTGTTTTTTCCTAGGTTTGGTACCAAATTATAATCCTCTAGAAAAAAGAACAATTATTAAAATCCCATGCTCGTACCATTGTGTTATTTTATTTCTATCAAGTGAATGGTCAATTTCATTGTAGATGTTTTTACACAATCAGATAAATTAATGAATCAATGCGCATGGAAGATATAATTATAATAAATTGTATTATGTTTAAATTTAACAAATAAATGGTTAATCACTGGAGTTGTTCCACTTAATATTAAGACGAATCTAATAAAAGAAAGAAATGTGAAATTTATTTAGAAATTTTAAAATACCTCAATTATATATTAATATGGTATAACCCCCAATACATATGTTAATCTTAAATCGTAGTTTGATGTTCTGGACTGACAAATGTTTGGGTTCTTTTAATTTTTAGGTAATTCTAGGTTGTTTCTTTTGGAAGAGTATACATAGTTTACATTATTGGTTCTCTACCAAAATTATGAATAACATTAAATAATAGAAAAAGGTTAAGTAAATACATCTTATAGAATTCCAGGATTATAGATTCCACTAAAAATATAATGGAACTATTAGTTAATGTAGTTAAATTTTGGAATAACTTCTTCAAACCATTCAAATTTCATGACCGACCAAAGTCATGGTGATGTGAAGGGGAATATGAATCCTTGACATAGGAAAGAAAATCAATGAATTTATTCCAAATATAATGGTTCGGAGTTTTGGGTATCTATAAAAATAGCAGGATATGAATAAATATAATATAATATTTATGTATCTAATTATATTTTACAATATAATAAAATTAATTTTTTCTTAATCATTGAAATTGTAATTAAAAATGAAATAAAACATGTCCTTATGATCAATACTTGAGAAGGATAACCTTCTCACATGAACAAATTTACATGATTGGAAAATATGCTTACATATTATCCAATTCCATAAAAGGATATTATAAGATCTTATAGAACCAATTCCTGATGAAGTTGTTTAAGAGGCCCGTGAGGAATAGTTGTCTCCCAATGTGAAACCATTGAATGATACCAACAATGATCACTGATTCGTGCTAACTTCCATGGACATTATGATTCTAAGGAAAATTTATCAAATGTAGGCATATATCATGACATATCGTCTTGGGGAAATTTATCAAGACTAGTTGAGGAAATAGAGATACAATATCATTAAATAGTTGTTTATAACCATACTATGAGAGTCAGTGCCGGTTGGGACTCGTATTGTTAATCTTATTGGCTACATTTAATGATTATACATCATAGATATTAAATTCAAATATTATTAGTGAATGGATATGATAATTTAATAACTATTCATGTCATTATCCAATTATATTATTAATTATAAGATGAGAAATAATGTGATGAGTATTCCAAAAAATCTTAATCTGAATCTCCATGTGAACAAGGAAATGGGGTACGCTAATCCCACAATACCTATGATGAATAAGAAAAGGATGAATCAGGTAAAGGGTCCTGAGACACATAACAAGTCTAAATATCCTAAGAACTAACATTCTAAGTAGGGAAGATCCATTGGATAGTAAAGGAAATTGAAGCTATATTTTTTCATATAGAAGGAAATGATACTAAAAATGAAATTTCAGCATAAATAAAAGGGAAGATATTGGTACCTTTAATATTGACTTTAAAATTTCAAATTATATATATTGGGTATTAGAAACATATTGTGGTTCTCACGTATGTATAAAAAGTAGTAAAAACAAGACTATAAAATATTTGTAATAATGTGGTAGATTTTTACGATATCAATGGTGCAGGGATATCATATCTTATCATTGGAGACTTCCATCATTCATTTGAAACATTAATTATATTGGATTAGAGGGACTGTTATTACGTATAAAATATTACCATGAACATTATTTATGTATCCTTCCCCAATATAGATGGTTTAATTTTTAAATTTTGAAATAAATGATATTTCATTAATAATGTCAACATATGTTATGGAATTTCACATTTAAATAATAGTATTTACAAAATAAATTATAATAAACAATGTATTGGAAATTGAAAATGAATCATGTTTGTATGAATCATATAACACCTATAAATGGAATCAGCATGGTGAACATGTAAATGGGAATTTTTTGACAACACTCTATCAATATGGTTATTTAAGTTCATTTGATGTAAAGAACCATGAAATATTTAATTTTTTTTTACAATATAAAAATACCAAACCACCATTTTCTGAACATGATAAATGGGAAAATGATAATTTAGAGTGAATTATAGAATCAACATGTAATTAAGATGATGAATATTAGATCAGATTGAGGTTGTGAATATCTTAACCATGAGGTTATCAACATTCTATGGTATTTTGGGATTCTCTCTCAACTCACTCTACCAAACACACCATAGTGGAATGGTATTAGTGAAATGAGTGACCATAACTTCCTAGACATGGGTAGGTAAATGATGAGTTATATATATTCTAATATAATTTTAGAGAAATTTATTAAGAAATATATTATATACACTAAAATCAGTACCAAATAAATAAGAAACAACAAATACCTTTGAGTTTTGTAGTGAAAAAATCCAAATTTTTCACATTCTCATGTATGCGGTTGTGGCGAGATTGTTAAGGCCTTCTCGATAAACAAACATGCACCCTAGGAATGAAATTTTATATTTATAGTGCTTCCTAATGAAATAATAACTGTATAACCCCTCAAAAAATATATTGATTGTTTCCATATATGACTTCATTCTTGAGAGGTAGAACATTATAAAGAAGTAAAGTCAAAGTAATATTATCTTTGATGAATATTATTATGAATATGCATAAGAGTAGGTACATTATTATATTCAAGATATCCGCATAGAAGAAATAGTTCATAAAATTACATTACATAAGTGCCATAGATGTATGATAAATTGATAGATACAGTTTTGTAGTAACTAATTATGGTGAGTTAATATTTTTTGAAAATAATGAAATTTTATCCTATAAACAGATAGTAGAGTTCTCAAATGCTACAAAATTGAAATAAACCATGAATTATAAAAATGATTCCTTGTATAAAAACAATGTTTGGGTTCTTGTTGTCCTCAATTTTATGGTATTCCTATTAGGAATAAATGGATATTCAATAAAAATGACCATGGATGGTAATTTAATTATTTATAAAGAAATGATATTGGTTAAAGTGTTTAAACATTTCCATGGAATTGGATATGATGATACTATTTTTCTAGTTTCCACATTTAGATCCTTCAGAATTATGAATTACAGAGTAACATACCAAGATGAGTAAATTTGATTGATAGATGTCAAAATTGCCTTCCTTAATGAGAACCTTCAAAAATCGTTGCATATGATACAAGTAGAACAATTTGTGTCTTCAGGTGATGTGAAAATGATATGCAAGTTACAAAGATCTATTAAAGTGTGGATGTTAGCATCTAGAACATTGAACATTTGGTATGGTGGTGCTATAAAATAATTTGCTTTCACTATGAATGAATGAGATCATAGGTTTTGAAAGAATATATGTAATAATATGTTCTTCATAGTAGTAGTATATGTGGATGACATATTACTTATAAGAATGTAAATTCCAACTCTATAGAATCTCAAGAACTTGTTAAATAATTGTTTCTCCATGAATCAATTAGATATATCAACCCACCTTATGGGCATAAAGATCATTCATGACAGAGATAAGACGTTTCTTGCTCTATTTGATTGTACATACATTTGAAAAATACTAAATAAATTTATCATGGAACAATATAAGAGGATATTTGTTCCAGTTTCACATGGTATAAATCCTTCCAAGAAAATGTACCCTCAAAAAACTGAGAAGAAAGTGAAAATGAGTAATATCAAATATTTTTTGGTGATGGGATCAATAATGTATGCCATTTTAAGTACTAGAACTGAGGTTTTTGAAACATTGTGTATTGAAGATAGATAGAAAAATGAACTACTTGAACATAATTAGTTTTTTATTGAGGCTATCCACAAGTATATGTGATAAAATAAGGCCATATTCAAAGTGTATGGTTGAGATAAGGAGTTTTAAATTAAAGGTTTTATTGATTCTAGTTATCAAGTAGATTGAATTTTTTTGAAATCATGGTCAGCATATGGTTTCATTCTCAATGTTGGAGATGTAAGTTAGAGGTGGTCAAAGAACCTAGTTTTTAATAAATTTACAATGGTGTATGAGTATATAATGTATAGTGATGAATCTAATGAAGCCTTTTGTATAATAAATGTTATCTTGGATCTTGATGTGGTGAATTAAAGTTAAGACCTTATCACAATATATTTTCCAAATACTACATTGGTGGATCTTGCAATAGAGCCAAAATCATACCAATGGACAAATCAAAAACTCCAAACGTATCTCCCCTTGATATATTTTTTCTGAGAGGTGAATTTTATGTGATATAAGTATACAAAGAATAAAACATGGTCAATACATTGAAAAAATTACTATCTTCATATAAGCACAAGTATCAATTGATAGCTAGTAGACTGAAGGTTATTTTCAGTTTGATCGAGTGAAAGCGAGATTCAGGAAGAGTTTGTTATATATAAACTATTTCTATATACATTATGATTACTTTTAGAAACAATATTTATCTATATTTTAATTTTACATTGATGAATCGAGGGATTTCAAGAGAATAAAAAATATTTGTTTAGTTTCCATTAAATAACATCGGAATGGAATACATGCAAGGAATGGTTTTGGTTTAGGCAGATACATTTTGGACTGTTAATTCTAAAAGCAATTTTATTCCTAGTTGATAGATAATTATTCACCCTTGAAAAAAAATTACTAGCCTAGTAGTCATAATAGGAAGGAAGAGGACCAATGATCCCACTATAGGAAGCTGATCCAATATATAATTCCCATGGTGTGAAACCCCATAGGCATGACTATCTCTAGATAGGATCTTAGTTAGCCAAATCCCAGGTTTGAAATGATACCTATGGTACGGGTGTTGAAAAAAATTCAGTATCCAACCATCAAATTAATCAATATATCTTATATAAAAAGGGAATGCACTGAATGTATTTGATGTGGGACATAATTTTTCTATACAGTGTCCACTATTACGGTGCATGAAGATTCATTGACACATAAATGCATCACATTACTATAATATCCCTTGTGAGAACTCATTAATGTAATTCATAGTTCATGAATGATGGTGTTCCAAATGAATCCCTCCTGTGGACATACCCTAGCCATTGTATGGCCTCAACATGGTAATGATATCTTTAAAAACCCCTCCTAGGGGAATGCATCCCAATACATGGAATAATAGTATCCCATGAAATATAAGGAATGATCCCTTTGTAAATTTACATGTAAAACAAAAAAATGAAAGATCCTAAACCTATATACGAGACCCCGATGCATGAATGGTTCAATGAAACTCGATTTAGAGAACCTTTGATGGTCTCCTTATATACTTGAGAAACCTTGTAAATGACATTTTTATTTCAACTTGTGCCTCATTCAAGATGGAATGGACTCATGACAACCCAATGACATGTCACCATTTTTGGGAAATGAACCTAGGGAAAGCCAAGATGGTCATGTAGTGGCTCCTAGACATGTCCAATTCTATGCAAGATAAGCTCTGAAAATTTTAATTTGATCACACTGAGGAGTTATTGACATGTTAGTTTGACCATGTGACCATCCATGGATACATCCACATTGACATGCAATTATCTAGAGTTAGGCCAGATTGATCATGTGACAGTGCATCTTCATGTCTGCTTTGATAATGGGGAAGACCCCATACATGCCAACTTTGATCCAAATAAGATATCTGAGATAAGTCATTAGATCAGGAGTGAGACCTCTAAGATGCCTTCCCTGGTCATATGAATCTCCTTTGATATGTCCTCTTCACTCAGGAAATGTCATCTAAGGAAAGTCATTTGTTCATGTGTGAGACCCTTGATATTACTACTCTGGTCATGGAAATAACCATTGACATGACCTCTTAAGTTAGACGACGATATCTGAGACAATTCAGTTGACTACACATGATACCCCTGACATTTCTGGATTTTTTATAAGAATCATCTCGGACATGATGCTTCACTCATTCAAAGGAATCCACGAAATTCCAATTGTTTATTCAGAGACCTTTTCATGTGTCTTCTATGTTGGATTGGTACCCTAACATATCAGATGTAAACTCAAGACATTCAAATTAGTTGTCCAAGACATGATAGAAAAACCCCTTATGAAATGTCCACTCTGTATGACAAACCTACGTGGTCTCTTTTCTTGTGGATACTAGTAAATAAGTTTCAGCCACATTACCCATTGATAGGGGAAGTGTGCTTGATGATATTGGGTTACAACAAATGTGACCTTAATGATATCATTCTATTGCATAGACCATCATGGCCATCACCACATCTCTTTAATACATTAGAGGATAATTAATGAGTAAATCCATATGAAACCCTAGAGTGTAAGTAAAAACTAGTAGCATGAAATTAGTGTGTCAATGAGAATCCTAGGAGTCTAATCCCCGACCCATTAGGCAGTCTTAGTGTATAATCCCAAACTACCGACATAATAAAATTTATCCCCATCTATTGGGATTCAATTTCGTTTTAATCCCATAACATTGATAAAATATTAGGGATATTCATAATGTCTTTGAGTATGATCATCCACCTCAAAAAACCATTATTAGTTTTTTGACGAACTGAACTATGAATACTCTGATTTCTACCACAATCAAGATATGTAGGAAGCTTCTATAAGGCTCAATCGCCAATTGGAATCCAATTCGGTGTATGTCACATACTATTAAAATTATTCATAGAAAACAAAATTAAATCCTACCATAAGTATTCCATTCAGCCACTTATATCAGTTTATGAGAAGAGGAATAATTCACAAGAATAATTTTATGTACAAACCACAATCATGACCTAAATACCTCAATCCCATCAACATGTTTGGGATTAAATGAACAATTTGAACTCAGATTCCATCCATATTTGGCATACGTGGGACAAATTTCTAAGCCTCAAGAACCATATCATAACCTTAATGAGATGGGTGATTGTTCCCATAAAAGAGAAACTTTAATATGTACACCCTGTATGGATATTCTCTCATGAAATGTGACAAATATAACACTATCTTTGGTTTCTCACACTGAGCATGGATGACACAGTCTTAGAGACTAGTGATGATTGTTATAAGGACCCGGCCATATTACATACATAATCTTGAATTTAGTAAAGATAACACTTCCTTTTAAATTTTATATCTTTTCAATTTTATATCTTTATAGAATTAGGACAATACATTCATGACATTACACTTTATTACAGAGTGGATACCATAAAAATAGTTTCCATTTTTTTCAAAATATAAAACATTAAAACATAAAACAAGAATCCTCGACAATTATTCAACATTTAACATTTCTTGTATTACACAACCATTAACCAGTGAAAAATCATTAAAAACATTGGATGAGCACAATATCCTAGTAAGGGATGGAAAAGAAGGAAAGATCACATTAATCCATGAATACTCATAACATCTGAAAGCATTTTCAAAAGACATTATTGTAACCCATATATACTTACATTGTGTAACATGAGATTTACACAATATCCACACAAAACGTGAAAATATAAATATAATCATAAAGGTATCTGGGGTAATTACTTACATAATCTTGTAACCATTCTTGGCTAACTTATAGTTTGTAACCCCCACGGCTACCTTACTTTGGGTAACCATCGCAGCTACACAAGGAGTAACCATACGTCCGACCTTCAACATACTCATACACAATACATTGGAGAGAGATATAGGTCCCACCCTTAATCATAAATAATTCCCAAGACCCAAATCATAATCATACAACATGAAAAATTTCATAAAAACATTGCTTTGGAATTTCATAAAACCGAATTTAAGCAGTGGGTTTTTAAAGAGAAACCAATTATAAATATCATACAATTGGAGGGAGACATAATAGAGTGGATGGAGAATTTATATATACTTTAAATAAACATAATAAAATATAATAAAAACAGAACCCATCACACAACCAATTTAAATAGCACATAAATAATGAAGTATAAGGTTAACCCAATGAATGGAAATCAGGTTAAGAATTCCCTTACCACGGGTTTTTGTTACATAAAACTTGTTTAACCTCCTGTATAAAAGTTAAAAGTGTGTTATTAATATTTTTAAGAATCATTTTCATGTTTATAAAATCTTATATGATCATTTCATAACATCATTTCACCCTTAATTGTTAGTATTTTTCCCCTTGCACTGTTTTTGATTGAATTATTTACATGGTTTCTATGATTGGTTCATGGTGGACATTCTTGTCAAATGGAAGTGAAACAAAATAATTTTAATGGAATAGTGTTTAAATATATACAGTAACATAACTTATTCCATTTATCATTTTGAATTCATACATGGGGATGATTGGTATGTTAGAAAATTAATTATGTTCGTTTAGATAATTTTAGTTGTTCTTTGATAATAACAACTTCATTTTGTCTTATAAATTAGAACCATGATTACAAAAGAAATTCCAGAACCATGGGTGAGTCATAACACATATTTTATAACCTGGTTAAATCCTAAATTTTTTTTGATGACCAGACGTGAAAGAATTAATGAAAATTAAAATCACATCATAGAGGATGTCAGTAATTTGACACATCACAGACAATATTTTAATTCCTTGAATATGTGGGGAGGAAAAAACTAATGATGATGTATTTTAAATGAACAAGAGATCATAAAGAATATACATGATTCTGGAGCATTCATGCCTCTTGGTTAAGAGGACGTGAGTAAAGAATAAGAAAAGAAAATAATCTTAAAATAAAAGAAAACTTTATAAATTTCTCACGAAAATTCCGCAGCCTAACAACATCTCTTAAAATTTATTAAAAATATTTTCATGAGTGGAAGGGGATATATCATCATTAATACATAATATGTACAGTAAGGGGGAATATTTAATGAAATATCCCACCATAATCCAAAAATAATGGAAGAGAATAACATAAAATGAATGAAAAGAAAGAAAAATAAAAGAGGATGTTTACCTCTAGATCTCTTCTCCTTGAGATCCTCCTTAAGGGCTTTGGTTTTAGAATTTTGTGAGACCAGCTGCTCTAGGACGTGGGGAAAATGACTGGGGAAGGAATTTGGTAGAAATTAGACAATGATCAAGGCTTCATAGGTGTGGGAGGAAGAGGGGAGTGAGGGTGGTATTTATAGTGGAGGAGAGGGGGTATTTTTCATTATTTTAATCATTATTATAATATTTTTTCTCAAGACTATGAATAATCATAATACATGTAACCCAAAATAGTAAAAATGGCCTGTGAGTTTGAACCAAGTGGGCATACATCACCATTGCATGACCTATGATTCAGTAAATCAAGTATTTATTATTTATCGTATTTTATCATATTATACTATTCATAAAAAATTATTGAATTTCTGGAAAATCCCAAAAATTTACCAGAACCTTTTATCGATTTGTAGAAGTCAAAAATAAAGTAAATATTTGAAAAAAAAATTCTAAATATTATTAATTTAATTTTTAAATAAAGGCATACTTAATTCAAAAATTAACAGTTCTAATTATACAACAACTTCTTTATCACAATGAAAATTAACCTAGATGTTATTATCATAAAGCCTTAATAAAATAAAATAATAATAAAAATTACTATTAATTAGGTTCATATAACTATTCATATTACTATACATAAGGGTATGTTACTATTCACCAAAAAAACAAGTTGGATCCAATAGACACCACATAACATACTGAACACAATTGTAGATGACAGTTTCTTGAAATTCGGAACATAGAATTAGAAAAATTATGGTTTAAAGGATAATTAAAATTATCTACTTAAAACAATGTACCATGAATTTTTATTTATTTTTAAGAAAACATGGGGTGTTACATTATCCCCACCTTCTTGAAATTGCGTCATCACAATTTTATTTACTTATTAAACAAGTTAGGGCACCTTGATCATGGTGTCCACCGGGTCTCATCATCATCTTGCTCACATAAATAGATGGTCCATGAATTGCAACAATGATTTAGATATACCTAAAAATCATTTTCCTCCTCTATCCAAATAAACCTTGAACAACTTGGTTCATATGGGTGTTCACAAAAAAAAATTGGAAAATAATCATGTATGGCATATAAGTTCAAAACATCTGATATAACATGATTTTTATAAAATATTCAGACTGAGTTTGAGTTGAAAAATTCAATCAATGGTCCTTTTAAAATACCATTAGTATCTTCTAAAAGAGTATATTCTAAAATAAAATTTAAATTGGTTGTGCAAGGATCTCCTTCTTCGGCACCTCTTTCAAAATCATAATATGCTTTTAAATCTCTTGATAAGGTTAAATATTGAAAATTTCATTGATAATATTTACCTTTCTTGAAAATCTGAGAATATTGATAGAATATGATTTGATTAAATACAACCCATGATCCACGATGGTATCAAGGTATATTGTAGGAATTTGATATCTCAAACAATTTCTTGTAAGTCACTTGTATGTTAGAAAATGTTTCAAAGTCGTCTCAACAAGACTTTGCAATAATTTTTGCAGGCAAGTCATCATGAAGAGATAATAATGTCATTTGAGATCTTACTCCTATCATTTTTAATTGAATTTCCTTAATTTGAATAGTTATAAAACCAGGATTTAACATAAATAATTGGCATACAGACAAACCATATGTTTAACAAAAACTCATAATCCCTAAAGTTGTCGTAACCATTCCTCTAATACCAACTATAACGACCTTACCATTTTACATACATAATCTTGAATTTAGTCAAGATAATAGATCCTTTTACACTGAATATATTTTAATGTTTAGATATTTATTGAATTAGGACAATACATTCATGAGATTACACATTATTACGGAGTGGATACCATAAAAACAGTTTCTGTTTGTTTCAAAATATAAAACATTAAAACATAAAACAAGACTCCTTGACAATTACTCAACATTTAACATGGATTACTTCCTTATATTAAGCATCCATTACCCCGTCACAAATCATTTAAAAACATGTGATGAAATCAAAAGCTATGTAAAGGATGGAAAATAAGGAAATATCACATTAGTACATGAATAATCTTAACACGTGGAGGCATTTTTAAAAGTCATTCTTGTCACTAATATATACTTACTTTGTGTAACATGATATTTACACAAGATCCACCCAAAACATGAGAATATAAATATAATAATAAAGGTATCTTGGGGAATTACTCTCATAATCTTGTAACCATTCTTAGATACCTTATAATTTCTTACCCTCACTACTACCTTACTTTTTGTATCCATCGTAGTTACACTTGGCGTAACCATACGGACAACCTTCAACTTACTCATACCCAATATATTGGAGGGAGATATATGTCCCACACTTCATTATAAATAATTCCCAGGAACGATAACATAATAATACAACATTAATAATTCCATAAAATCATTTCTTTAAAATTTCGTAAAACCGAATTTAAAAATAGGATTTTTAAAGAAAACACCCTTATAAATATCATACAATTGAACAGAGACTAAATAGAGTATATGGAGTATTTATATGTACTGAAATACACATAATAAAACAAAATATAAATAGAACCCATCACAAAACCAATTTAAATAGCACTTAAATAATGTAGTAGAAGGTTAACCCAAAGAATGGAAATCGGATTTAGAATTCCCTTACCTCGGGTTTGTCTTACTTAAAACATGTTTTAACCTCCTGTATTATGGTTAAACGTGTGTTATTAATATTTTAGACAAACATTTTCATGTTTATAACATCTTATATGATCATTTCATAACATTATTTCAACCTTAATTGTCAGTATTTTTCCCCTTTGCATTGTTTTTGGGTGAATTCTTTACATGATTTATATTATTGGTTCACGGTGGAAATTATTGTCGATTGGAGGTGAAACTCTAGACTTTTAATGGAGTAGTATTTACATATATCCATTAAGATAAATTATTCCATTTATCATTTTGAATTATTACATGAGGATGATTCATAAGATAGAATATTAATGTTGTTAGTTTAGATCATTTTAGTGGTTCTTTGAAAAAAACTACCTAGTTTTGTCTTGTACAATAGAACCATGAGTAAAAAATAATTTCATATCCATGGGTGAGTCACAACACAAATATTATAACCTGGATCAATCATAAAAATGGTTTTATGACCAGACTTGAAGGAATTAATGAAAATTGAAATCACATCATCCACGATGTCGGTAATTCGACACATCACGAACAATGTTTTAATTCCTTGACTAAGTGAGGGACGAGAAATTTAATGATGATGAATTTTACATGAACATGAGAGCAACCATAATATAAAATATTCTAGAGCTTTAATTCCTCTTGGTTCAGAGTAGGTGAGTAAATATGAATAAAATAAAGGAATCATAAAATAGAAGAAAACGTGATAAATTTCTCATGAAAATTCGACAGCATAATGGTGTCTCTTAAAATTTCATAAAAATAGTTTTATGAGAGTAAGGGGATATATAATCATTAATACATAATATGGGAATTAAGTAGGGATATTTAATGAAATATCCCATCATAATCCAAAGGTAAAAGAATAGAATGACATAAAATGGGAGAAAAGAATGAAAATAAAATATTATGTTTACCTCTTCATCTCTTCTCCTTGAGATCCTCCATAAGGGATTTGGTTTTGGTATTTTGGTGAGACCAGAATCTCTAGGAAGCGGGAAAGAAGATTGGGGAGGGAATTTGGAATAAATTAGGCAATGCTCAAGTATTTAGAGGTGTTGGAGGAAGAGGGAAGTGAGGGTGGTATTTATAGTGGAGGAGAAGGGGTATTTTTCATTATTTTAATCATTATTGTAATATTTTTGATCTAGACTATGAATAATCTTAATTAATATTACCCCAAATAGGAACAATGTCATGTGAGTTCGAACCAAGTGGGCTTACATCAACCTTGCATCACCTATGATGCAGTAAAACAAATATTTAGCATTTAACGTATTTGATCATATTTTACAATTCATCAAAAATTCTTGAATTTCAGAAAAATCCCAAAAATTTACCCTTAACATTTTTTGATGTTTAGAATTCAAAAACTAAGTCCATTTTTGAAAAATAATTTCCAAAATATTATTAATTTAATAATTAGATAAAAGAATACATAATTCGAAAATTTACAGTTCTAATTCTACAACTACTTCTTTATCAGAATGAAAAATTAACCTAGATGCTATTTTTTAAAAGGCTTAATAAAATAAAATAATAACAAAATTCACTATATATTAGGGTCATATCACTATTCATAAGGGTATGTTACTATTAACAAAAAAACAAGTTTTTTCCAATAGACTCCAAATAAAATACTGAACACAAATATAGATGACAATTTCTTGAATTTTAGAACATAGAATTAGAAAAGTTAAGTTTTAAAGGATAATTAAGAATATCTACTCAAAATAAAGTTCCATGAATTTATATTTATTTTTAGAGAAACTTGGGGTGTTAAATTATCCACACATTATTGAAATTTCATCCTCAAAATTTTATTTACTTATTAAACAAGTGGGGGTACCTTGATCATGGTGTCCACCTGGTCTTATCATCATCTTTCTCACGCAAACAGAAGGTACATTCATTGAAAAAATGATTTATAGATCCTTCAAAATCATTTTCGTCCATAATCCAAATTCACCTTGTACAACTTGGGTCATATGGGTGTTCAGAGAAAAAATGTTTTGGAAAATAATCATGTATGACAGATAATTTCAAAACATCTGATAAAACATGATTTTTATAAAATAGTCAGACCATGTTTGAGTTCAAACATTAAATCAATGGTACTTTTAAAATACCATAATTATGTTCTAAAATAGTATATTGGAAAAGAAAATATAAATAGGTTGCGCAAGGGTCTCCTTCTTCAGCACCTCTTTCAAAATCATAATATGCTTCAAAATCTCTTGATAAGATGAAATATTGAAAAATTACATGATAATATTTACCATTCATGAAAATATTAGAATATTAAGAAAATATGATTTGATTAAAAACAACCCATGATCCACAATGGTATTGAGGTATAGTGGAGAAGTTTTATATCTCAAACAATTTCTTGCAAGTGATTTGTATGTTAGAAAATGTTCCAAAGTCATCTCAATAAGACTTTTCAATATTTATTGCAATAAAATAATTAGGAAGATATAGGAATGTCATTTGAGATCATCATATTTACTTTTATAAATGAATTTCATTAATATGAAAAGTTATAAAATAATAATTTAACATAAATAATAGATATACAGACTAACCATATGTTTAACTAAAACTCATAATCACTAAAGTTGTCTAAACCATTCCTCTGATACCAACTATAAGGACCCAACCTTATTACATACATAATATTGAATTAAGCCAACATAAAACATACATTTACATTGAATATCATTTCATGTTTAGATATATATAGAATTAGGACAATACATTCATGACATTAAACATTACTATAGAGCGGGTACCATAAAAACAGTTCCCATTTTTTCAAATTATAAAACATTAAAACATAAAACAAGACTCCTTGAAAATTGTCCAACAATTAAAATGGCTTCATTTTATTACACATCCATTAACCTGTGAAAAATCATTTAAAAACTTGGGATGAGCAAAAAATCTCAGTAAAGGATGGAAAATAAGGAAAGATCATGTTAGTCCATGAATACTCTTAACATGTGAATGCATTTTTAAAAGACATCATAGTCACCCTTATATACTTACCTTGTGTAACATGAGATTTATACAATATACAAAAAAATTGAGAGAATATAAATACAATCATAAAGGTATCTTGGGGAATTAATTACATTTTCATGTAATCATTCTTGGTTACCTTATAATTTGTAACCCTCACTGCTACCATACTTTGTGCAACCATCGCAGTTACACTTGGAGTAACTATATAGAAGACCTCCAACATACTCATACCCAAAGAATTGGAAGAATATATAGGTCCCACCCTTCATAATAAATAATTCCCTAGAACGAAAACATAATCATACAACCTGAATAATTCCATAAAAAATTGCTTTGGAATTTCGTAAAACCGAATTTAAAAAGATGATTTTTAAAGAAAATCCCGTTATAAATATCATAAAATCAAAGAGAGACTTAATATAGTCGATGGTGTATGTATATATACTATAAATAAACATAATATAAACAGAAACCATCACACAACCAATTTAAATTGCACATAAATAATGGTGTATATGGTTTACCCATAGAATGGAAATCGGGTTAACAGTTCCCTTATCTCGGGTTTGTCTAACATCCAACATGTTTAAAACAATTGTATAATGGTTAAAAGAGTGTTATTAATATTTTACAGAAGCATTTTCATGTTTATAACATCTTATATGATCATTTCATAACATCATTTCACCCATAATTGATAGTATTTTTCCCCTTGCACTATTTTTCAGTGAATTATGTACATGATTTCTAGATTGGTTCATGGTGGACATTCTGATCGATTGGAAGTGAAACTCCATAATTGGAATTGAATAATATTTATATATATCCAGTAACATAAATTATTCCATTTATCATTTTTAATTAATACATGAATATGATTAATAAGTTAGAACATTAATGATGTTCGTTTAGATCATTTTAGTGGTTTTTTGATAATAACAACCTCATTTTGTCTTATAAATTAGAACCATGAGTAAAAAATAATTACATAACCATTTGTGAGTCAAAAAACATATATTTTAACCAATTTCAATCATAAAAATGTTTTTATGACCATACTTTAATGAATTAATTCAAATTGAAATCACGTCATCCACGATGTCAATAATTCGACACATCACGGACAATATTTTAATTCCTTGAAAAAGATGGGGAGGAGAAAAATAATGATGATAAATTTTACAAGAACATGATAGCATATAGAATATACAAGATTCTGGAGCTTTCAGGCCTCTTGGTTAAGATGAGGCGAGGAAATAGGAAGAAAATAAAAGTATCATAAAATAAAAGAAAACAGGATAAATTTCTCGCAAAAATTCATCAGCCTAACGGTGTCTCTTAAAATTTCATAAAAATAGTTTGATGATAGGAAGGGGATATATCATCATTCATACATAATATGGGCAGTAAGGGGTAATATTTAATGGAATATCCCATCATAATCCAATGGTAAAGGAAGAGAATAACATAAAATGAATGAAAATAAAGAAAATAAAAGATGATGTTTACCTCTTGATCTCTTCTCCTTGAGATCCTCCTTAAGGGAATTGGTTTTGGTATTTTGGTGAGACCAGCAGCTCTATGACGTGGTGAACAAGATTGGGGAGGGAAATTGGAAGAAATTAGACAATTCTCAAGGCTTGAGAGGTGTAGGAGGATGAGGGGAGTGAGTGTGGTATTTATAGTGGAGGAGAGGTGGTGTTTTTCATTATTCTAATCATTATTATAATATTTTTGCTCAAGACTATGAATAATAATAATTCATGTGACCCCAAATAGTAAAAATGGCATGTGAGTTTGAACCAAGTGGGATTACATCATATTTTATTCACCTGTGATGCAGTAAATCAAGTATTTAGCATTTATCGTATTTTATCGTATTTTACTATTCATCAATAATTCTTGAATTTCAGAAAAATCCCAAAAATTTATCCGAACCATTTATTGACGCGTAGAATTCAAAAAGTAATTCCATTTTTGAAAAATAATTTTCAAAATATTATTAATTTAATTTTTAAATTAATTAATACTTAATTCAAAAATTAATAGTTCTAATTCTACAACTACTTCTTTATCACAATGAAAAATCAACCTAGATGCTATTATCTTAAATTCATAATAAAATAAAATACTAATAAAATTTTCTATTCATTAGGGTCATATAACTATTCATATTATTATTCATAAGGTATGTTACTATTCTCCAATAAAACAAGTTGGTTCTAATAGACTCCAAATAACATACTGAATACAATTGTAGATGATAGTTTCTTGAAATTTAGAACATAGATGTAGAAATGTTGTTTTTTAATGGATAATTAAAAAAAGTCTACAAAAAACAAAGTTCCATGCATTTCTATTCATTTTTATAAAAACATGGGGTGTTACAATTGTACTAAAAACATGTCCATAATTCCACTAGAATTGGCCCACCATTCGAAAGTAAGTCTAACTACACCCCATCTGCACTCATAGTGCTACATTCTTGAAGAAGCAATCTAGGGTAGTATCATATGCCTTCTTTGTGCCTCTATTTTCACCTATCACGCAACATGTATTCCCGTTTCAATAAATTCATGGACTCTGATTCTTGTATTAAATATGATACATTGGATTCCTCATCGAGGTTAGGGATAGAAATTCACATCCTCTCCACATGATGCTAATCTACATGGATGGTTCTAGTACCTAAACCACAATCTATGTCAAATTAACTATATGGGTTTTGATTCTTATTTTCATGGGATACATAGGATGGCTCATAGAGATTCAATCCCTTCCCAGGTAAACCATCCAACTCCATGGCTACCAATAAACTCTAGAGTACTTGAACATGGTCAAGGACTAAATTATCATAATTTACATAGATATCTATAGGGAATCACTGATATAAACGAGTTAGTCCCTATAAATACATGTTCATACTCCAGTCATTCACATATGGGTATCAAGTGTCATATCATGTTCTGGGAAGTATTTAATGAACATATCATTAATATTTAAGAGTGTCCCAATGTAGGAAACAATTCCCCCCCAAAAATGGTTTTATGAGCTTGACCTCCCATCCTCTCGACCATTGCGAGTATCACGTAGTAAATGGGCCGGAAATCCCAGATGAGTACCAGTCCATGGAAAATAGGTATGTACCAATATATGGAAGAGTATATCATTTTTATTTTCTATAGAGTACGAAATAGATGTAAAACTATATGTGAATGATTGAGAGAGTCCTTGAACCCCCCCCCCCTTCAATCAAACCATCGAGAAAAAACCAATACACACCTCAAAAACCTGATCAAAAAAATGGTAAACCTGACAAGAATTCAATTAACTATGGAATCCACACATGTGTTAAAAATGATATATTTTCCTAATACACATTATAATAGTCTATGTTGTGCTCATCGCACAATAAAATGATGAACCTGACATGTTTCTTATTACTGTATTGAAGCTAATGTAAAAAGGAAGGGATCACATATTTCCCCTTTTAACTATGATATTTATTGATTGAAAATATACTCATATATATAAGATGACTCATTGATAAGGTTACCTATTACATTCATTAGGACTTCTTGGGATTCCTTGTTATCGAAAGGACATCATCAAACATGCTAACAAATCATGAGATTGTTTGACAACCAGATTTAATTTGGAGGCCCCAATGTACATTTGGACAAACATGAATCTTTCATCATATATTGGTGAATTTATTGGGCAGGAAATACCACATAAAAAGCTCCAGCATGAATCTGGAATCAGATCATAAATTCCCTTGGGGGAAGATTTCCCATATATCATCTTTCACATGACTAACCGAAGGAGATGAAGTGACCTATATCATCACATTCAACATCTTTAAGAGCCCATCACTATAATGAAACAATGTACACATTTATTATGTTTGGTAGGAGGATCAGGATTGTAAACATGAAAATTAAATCCCCCAAAATCTTCTTAAGAGAGATCTCATTGATCCCAATCTTCATCGCAGATATGCAGCAATTATTCCACAAGGAGATGAAAATGAGGTTGTTTCTACACCATTTATTAGGGATATGTGACTCTATAGGAGAGCCCAGTTGGGGCATCCAAAAAATGATTTTCCAGGGTAGGATCATATCCTTATTACTATCAATCTATATGAGGTCTACCAGGGTATCTTAAAGGTGTCCTAGAATCAATCTCAGATCTGAGATAACCAGAAGCCATTGAATTCATCATAGCTAGTCGTAGTGGCAAGGGAATCCCAAGGAGCACCTAAAACCATATGGATGAGGAATTTTAAACATATTCTACCTTGGTATCATCATAGTTATGGGAACTAACCCCACAAATGATATCATGTGAACCAACCCCCTATACGTTATCTTGGGCATAGAATTGTTAAACGAGATACTATGTTAAGGAGGAGCCCCAGCTTACAAATGTCTTAGTGAATATGATATCAGTTGGATCCAATGACTAATAATCATATCTATAATTCCATGATATTTAAGAGTATAATCATGCCCTCCTATATGCATAGTATTCATAGTAGAATATCCTGTCTTCTTTCACTGGAACAAGAGTAGGAAGTCTCGACATTACCCACCAGGCATCTACAGAAGTTGTTTCCAACTATATTGTATTTTAAGTGGGAAATAAAAATTGATTATGTGTATAGTGATATCAGTGGATTTAGTCTATGGGTTCTATGTGAGGACACCCATCCTTATCCTCTCACCCTAACACCAATAGGTAAAATTGTGTTTTCATGGATCCAGCCTTCAAGAACCTTGGGGATGATTGGTAAATTTCAACAGAAGAACAGTTCCCTCAACTCCAAAAACAGAATAGGAATATGTAGGAGATAATTGTTGGAATACTCCTAATGTATCCATCTTAGCATGATGAGATATTATCCCTTTATGAAATCCCCCCTTGTAGTGATGTTCCCCATCCCACATTTTTTTCATAATTTTCAAATTTTTCATCCCATCATCAGGAGAAATCATGACATTTTATCACCTCACCCTATCCCACATAGTTGGGGTTACATTCATATTTTCCACCCCCGCATCACAGATATTCTAGAAAAAATCTATCCTTAGGTTTTACCACAAACCCTTCAACGGATTAGAGACCTTTTAATCCATGTAATGTGTCTGCATCATCCAAGACCCACTACACTTTAGCATGTTCCCCTAGATCAATAGATACCAGGATTTATACCCCAATATCTAGACTCATCCATTCAACTAAACTTATGGTTTCATAGATAAAATTATGGTGAAGCGATCTGGTCACCCATCTCTCGAAGAATGTTTGTAAAAAGAATATTATTTCTAGGACAAACATGCTCCTAGTTATATTGATTATTCCATAGAGAATGGTTTGATAGATCTCTTGATGTGGTTAAATACATGTGAGGAAGGGATGGTAGGAAAGGGAAATCATTTCCCCTACAATAAATGTCATGGAAACACCATAAAATATGTATTTTTCATTAAATATTGTATTCATTTATTGATGGACACAAGGCTATTGGAAACACCAACACCTGAATCCATACTACAACCCCCTGATCACTCTAAAAATGGATCAAGTATTGTACAACAATGCATGGGACACCTACCTCCCAAGGATTAGTGACCACCTTTTAAATAAATTTTGATCAAATCGTATTCATTCCAAAAAATGAATGTATCAAAATATTTTTACTACACCATGGAAAATAGTTTGATGGAACTCACAATAATGAGTAATCTGCATGAGTAAGGGTTGATAGGCCATGAAAACTATTTCCCCTACCATCAATGTATCCAGAACACAAAATAAAGATACAGTATCTTCAAATATTAGTTGGGGGATCATGTATTTATAGGCTTGATAGAGCATAAAGATCCAGAAACACATGGAATATGTTTAAGTGTTTTCCAAACAGTTTTAGAAGAGCCATTATCCCTAAAGGATACATATATATCATCCAAAATATTTGAAATTAAAATACATGTCCATAATCCTAACCACTTGAAATTAAAATATATAGAGATCATGTTTACAAAATAACATTAAATTGTATGAAGCTTTTCCCAACCATAAGATGTCAAACATTATTGATGCCCTCTGTACCACAAGACGTTAAACTATAAGGATCTCCTCCTTACTGCAAGATGTTAAACTATATGGATATTTTCCATACCATAATATGCTAAAATATATGGAAATCATCAATACCATAAGATGTTAAACCGCATGGATCCTGTCCTTAAAAAAATATGTTAAAATGTATTGATCCCGTCATTACCGCAAGGTGTTAAAATACGTGGATATATTCCTTATTGATTGACATTAATCTATATAGATATCATACTCACTATAAGACTATAAACTATATTGATACCATTCTTACGGTAAGAACATAAACTACCTGGATCTTGTCCTCAGCTAAATATGATAGACTACCTAGATCATGTCCTTACCACATGACATTAAACTACACAACTGATGTCATTCTCATGAGTTATTAACTACATGGAAATTTTCTTTAGTGCATGACATTAAACTACTGGGAAAACATCTTTACCACAAGATGTTAAACTACACAGCTCACATCCAACCCTAGGATGTTAAAATGTATGGTTCTTCTAGAACTATGTATGACATGATTTTTATTTTTAGTGAGATACGTAGGAACTCCATGATCTCATATCTTGGTACATCCACCACACAATGTAAAATAATATTATCCTATCATCTATTTCCCCTTAATTGTGAAAAAATTCATTTTATTCCTTTTCTCTCACATTGATCATTGCTCACGTGAGATTTTGGACTTCCGATAAGGTTTTCCCCACAAAAATGCATGAAGTCTTGAGATAATCTCATTATAATACATAATTCATGAAGATAATAAGAACACCATGTGTCCTCAACGAATGATGTTATGTTTTATGGTTGATGTCCCTTATATTGCATAAAACAATATAATATTATTGATATCACATGAGAGGACCACTGTTGCTAGTGTTGTTCTCCTACCACACCTGAATTCTTGAAGTACATACATTGTCATTCTCATAATAATGACATACATAGGGAAACATCGATTCTATATCATAGAACATCCACATATATATAAGTCATTACCACATGTCGAAAAACTACATGATACATATCCTAGTCACAGGATGATAAACGGTTTGAATTCTCAATTTCTAGAAGATATCATTAGTATCAGGTGGAATAGTTAGTATACTGAATGGATATCTCCCCCCCCCTTTGAATCTTGTAGGGATACATATGGTGAAGTATGATTCTATAAAAAGGGGGTATTCTACCAATGGTTTTCGTTCAGGTTACAAGATGTAAATTGCAGGAATCTATAGTGTTCCCTACCATTCACGTCAAAAAAACATTTTTTGTTCCTCGAGACATTAAAATGCAAATCCATTTTCTAGACCACATGACACTAGACTAAATAGATACTATCTTGAGAACATTAAAATAAACTATATAGAGTTTGTCCTATCCAAATGATGTAAAAATTCATTGTTTTCATAGAATAATGTAGGCTTCATTACTATTGTCACATGATACGTTTGATTCCTGAATGACTATCCCTGGGGTTGGCCATATGTTTACATTCTTTTCACATCAGGTGATCTATGTCCTTACATAATTACGTAAAAATTATTGGATCCGTAATGTCCAAATTCATTCATGATGATCCACCCATGTCCTTACCACATGATGTTCAACAATGCAACTCCCTAGAAATATGTATGGATCAATTCTCATTTTCAATGAGACACATAGGTACACATTGATCCTATATCTTGGTCCATCCATCAATGGAAACAAAATAAACCTATCCTTATCATAAAAATCTCTCGATGGGACCGTCAACATTCATTATTTCTCACACTAATCATGGATCAAGTGGTCAAAGAATATTCATCAAGGCGTTACCTTCACAACCAAGGAATATTATCTTTTCCAAGCTTGTCTTAGTCATGAATATGATACTTTAAAAGGCATACCAATAGTCCTTACTAGATTATGTAAAACTAAATGGATCTTCATATTCATGAGTGGTTTAATTCGCATTCTCATGATATATATAGTAATGTCTAAAGATCCACCATTGGTCCCAACTGAAATATTCCCATTGATATAAAATGGTTCTCCTCTATCCTCACCACATGACGTTAAACTACATAGAATTTTTAGAACTACATGTGGATTGATTCTCATTCTCATGAGATACGTGGTGAAACCCAAACCATTACCCATGGGACTGACTGCAACATTCCAATTTATTCACATATATTCACCTTATTCCTTTCTGGTAAGGAACCAGCCCCAGTTGCCTAGAGCCGCTTCCTTATTTGATTAAGTTGGCATACATACAAAGAATATGAATCTCGAAGGACCGAGTAGTTTAGTATTATTGGAAACAAGTTATATACATAAGTTTATCATTACAACATGAAGGGAAAAACAACACTAATTTATTCGACTAGAAACATCATGTCTCTTAGATTATTCTTTCATGTAATTCATAATTTACTTCTTCATATCCTGAGAAAAATTAAACATAAGAAAGGGTGATCTCAAACACTCAGTAAGAGTAAGCAATATAGTGGAAGATAATATAAACATTATACATTGTGAACTATTGAAAACACATGCCACTAATAATAAACTTGAACACATTATGGTAGGAATATGAGTTGAGTAAATATTAACATAATAAAACATAATCAAGGGTATTCTACAAGTCGAATATCCTTATGAAGTTTCAATTACTATCTTTATAATGAGGGAAGTGCGTATGTCGAGCATTCTAAATCATTTTTTCATTGCCTTGGCCAATACATATAGTGATTAAGGCCTCAGCCAAAATCCATATCACATTGGGAAAGGCCTCGGCCAATTCCACGTCTATTTGTCACATGAGATGTATCGATAGATCAAGGGGATATAGCAGGCCCCACCTTTCACATAATAAGTCCAATTCATTCCTCATATGGGAAGGTATCAACATTAACAACTTGCACATTAATTTTGAAAATATCCCATGAAATGTAACTAAATTCCCCAATCATTAAACATAAAACACTAACCATTCCGAGTAATATGTTGAATGGTTTTAGGATAGATCATCCACAACAGAGTTAGTCATGAACCATTAAATAAAATATGGTATATGACTTCATAAATTAATAAACCCAATAATTCCATGTAATCAACAAGAGCATTCAATCAAATGAAAATACTATTATAAAATCAATAATAAATTTTGAGATAAATACTCTTTTATTTCGAAAAGAAGAGTTATTTTTGAAAATATTTTTATAAAACCAGAAGTGAAGTAATATAGTATTTTCATAATAAAATTAGTATTATTAGAATGAAAATGGTTTCCAAAAATAGATTATAATGTGCCCTTGAAAATTGGTAATAATTTGAAAAATTCCCTTGAATCGGGCTTGTATTTTTGAAACAATTTAGAATGTTCCTTTTAAAACGTCTAACTATCCATAAAATAATGAAGGGATATGGTTTTTAAAAAAATATATGACACTCACACAGAATATATGTTGAGTAAATAACAATAATTTATAATTTCATTGATGTAACTAGACAATGAAAGTATCCCGAATGAAAATGGATGTTCAGGTGGAAAAACCCTTACACTTTGTAATCAAATGATTCGTATTCCCCAAAATTAATAACCTAAAATGATAGATTTAATACCATGAATATAAATATATTCATGATATGTGACATCAACTGTCAGTATACACACACCATAAAAAAGTATTACTAGTGAATATGGAAAATCTCAGGAAAATGGAAGTGAGATGAAGAAACCCTTACCTTAACTCCAAATGTGTTCCGCTCTTTTACTTAAGCTCATGGAATATGACATTATAATTTTTAATAACTTATTTAGTAACCTATTAGAAATTTAATTTGTTTATAATAATTCTGTTTAGTTCATTTATGTCTTTATTGATAAGATATTTTATTGAATTTCGTCATTCTAGAGTGTTCATTTCCTTTATTTTGATATTCGGTTAACGTTTGTTGAGTAATGAAGTTCATGTGGAATGGTTATAAATCAACTGGATTCGAATTATATATTATTAATGAACATAAGGAATTTATAATGTACATTTATATCATTTGTTTACATGGAATGAGGAAAAATAATTTGATGACAACCACTTTGAATATTCAGCATTATTTGGAATATTATGAACTAGTTTTGTCATATTACTAAATTATATGTACATATTCTGGTTCATGAATATTAATTATGTTTAAAATCATATATTATAGTCTGGTTCAACCATGTGTATGGTTTCATGACCAGTAATGAAGAAGAAATTTGATGAACGAAACTTTGTCGTCCATGAAGTTTATAAATCCGAACCTCATCGATGTTGATTTCGTTTATAAAAATAAAAGGGAGGGAATAAGAATATTTATGATGGTTCATCCATTAACATGATATAAATAAAGTATATAGATGTTACTGGAGTTATCATGTTCATTTAGATAGATGAGGTGATGACAGGATAAAAAAGTAGATAAATTAAAATAAAACCAAATGAGAAGGAAGGGTGCTTTACCTCTTGGAATAACCTCCTTGAGAAACTCTTTAAGGGAAGGGGTTTTGGTCTTTTGGAAAGACTACGAGAATAATAGTTGTGGGGAGTGACTAGGTAAGGGTAATTTGACAGAAAATTGAGGATCTCTAGTTCTTATATTAGTGAAGAGAAGAGAGAGTGATGAGGAGTTTTTATAGTGGAGGAGAGGGGTATATTTTGAATATTTAATTCATTATTTTTTTATTTCTCTCAAGAAAACCAATAGTGTTGTTTCATTTGACCACTAATTGTAATAAGTTCTTGTGAGTTCAAACCATGTGGCCCTGTATCACATTTTATGTCATTAATTGTGTATTTAACTGATAAATTGAATATACGATATTTTACCATATTTCACTATTCATAAAAAATTCAAGATTTTCACAAAAATCCAAAACATTCACCCCTAATATTTTTCGACGTGTAGAATCCAAAAGAGAAATCCATTTTTCAAAAATAGTTTTCCAAATATTATTAATTTATTTATTAAATAAGGTCATAGTTAAATCGAAAAATAACAATCCTGAAGTGCAGTTAGTTTTATGTGACATTGAAAAATTAATTAAGATACCATTATCATATTTCCTTAAGAAAATAAAATAATATCATTATTTACTATTACAAGGTCATATTACTATTAATATTACTATTCATATTACTAATCATAAGGGTATGTTACTATTCACCAAAAATCAAGTTTGTTCTATCGGACTCTAAATGACTTAATGAACACAACTCTAGATGAAAATTTCTTGAAATTCAAAACATAGAAAAGAAAAGGTTGTGTTTAATGGTTAGATTATAAAATTGCATTACATATTTATTTTCAAAACCTTGGGGTGTTAGATTCTCCCCTCCTTACAAGAATTTCGTCCTTGAAATTCACCGAATATTACATAAAAAGATTCAGGTATGTCTTTAACAAAAGCTCCTCAGGCTCCCCATTGAGAAACACTAGGTCAAATAAATCATTTTTCACTAAAATCCTCTAGTTGTTTATTTAGCTCCACTAATTCCATAGTGTCCATTCTATAAGGGGTATTTGATATGGGCCATGAACCAGGATTTAAATCAATAGAAAACACAATTTCTCATTCTGGAGGATGTCCAGGTAATTATTCTAGAAACCCATCAAAATATTCTCCCAAAATAGGTACATCCTCTATTTGAACATTCCTTTCCTCACCCACAGTTATTTCATTCTATTCCTCCCCAAAAATTGAATTTAGTTGAGCTACTGGAGGTGGATCTAGAGAAGAATCTAGTGGTGATGATTCTGCTCTAAATATAAGATGTTCTTTATCATCATCATCAAAAATCGTATCCTCCTTCTTCTTATAATAATTTTTTGCATCATGGTCTAAAATCCAATCCATACTAAGGATTATATCAAATTCAATCATGGGTATGATGATGAGATCATCAGATAAAGAACATTTTCATGCCTTAATGGGAACTGATTCACAAAACATTACATCAATGATACTTCCCTTATAAGATTTACTAACAACTCCCTTGTTAAATCATATTGGAAATATCTAATTTTCATAGAAAACTGGGAAGATATGAAACAATGTGATGATCCAGATTCAAATAAAGAATTGGATAAACTTGGGGAAACAATTAATGTACCAGCCACCACGTCAATAGGAACTTCATCCTCTGCAGCTATGATTGCATAAGCTTTTCCATGATCCCTTTCCCTTTTCTTTTGCATATTTCGTTGATTTTTTTGACAATAATTAGCATAGTGTCCCATCAAACAACAACTATAGATTTTAAAATCATTGTCTTCCTTCTTCCCTTTTCAATCACTAGCAAGATGTCCTTTCAGACAACATTTATAGCATACTCCTTTTCCTTTTAAGCATGCACCAGGGTGTTTCCTTCCACAATTGTCACCTACTGGAAATTTGTCTCTTCCCTTCTTCCTCATTTCCTTATTTCCTTTCCCATGGGTTTTCAGCAGCCCTCTTCTTTTCTAGCTTTACCTTAAAGTCATAAGAATTAGAGAATTATTTTTCTGTCTTGATGGCACCCGAAACTATATTCTCATATGATGAAAAACTTTGGGAGACCAGTGCCAGTAGGAGGAATGGCTTTAGGCCATCAAAAAATCGATCAATTTTTCTCCTTGGATTTCGTATGTAGCCTATAGCAAGGCATTCTAATCTTGTGAAGTTAGCTTCGTACCTGAAAACATTCTAATCTTCCTTCTGTCTCAGATTCAATAATTGTCTCTCCATATCGGCTCCCTACTCACGAGGGAAATATTTTTCAAAGAAGATTTCATAAAAATCCCTATATTCCATCTCTTCTATCTCTTCCTCCTCATTTGTGTTTTGGATTAATGACCACCACTGATCTGCATCTCCCGATAGACAATATACTGCCATGACAACCTTTTCTCTTTCATTACATCCCAAATTGAGAAATATCTTCTCAAGGGAACATATCTACTGCGCTGCTACAAACGGGTTCATAGTACCATTGAAGGATGGAGGTTGTTGTCGCATAAAGCGATCTAGCATAGCTCGTCCATGTGGTGGATCCGGATGCTCCTTACGGGTAAGGTTATTATTCATAACCTGAGTAAGTTGTCCCAGTATAGTTATGAGTTTCTCATCACCATAGCTAACATCATTATCTTGCATCGGAGGGAAATACCTACATGGGACACATGTATTCGTGCAGTTTCCATTCTTTCCACTTGGCACCATCTCTAGATAATGACACACACTAGATTAGGTTATGAATAATAATGTATAATCTCATCATAACAAAATACTTAGAGGAAAATTGTGATCCTATGCATGGCTAATCCCATATTCACAAAAATGGTTTCTTTGAGGAATATTTTACATTTCTATGCTTCATAATGTATTCTAATGAAAATGTGAATTATCCTAATCATATACCCCAGGAGTGATGTAACCAAGAGTGAAACAAGGCCCGTTGTCATGTACCAGTTCCCATTCGAGTCTAGCTCAAAGCGGTGTTTTCGGGTTTTACCCATAGATACTTATTTTCCAAAGCTGCCTCTACCTAATCGTATCCATACATGGATGTATTACTTGAACGATACACATAATCTATTCCTTACCAAATACTAGGATGTTATTTTATGTATTATACTCAAAGACTAACTTAGGGACTCTTCCCTAATTCTATGTTTTCTCAATCTAGTTTCTCAGTATTCTGTTAATCTTCCTCTGATACCAACTATAAGGACACAACCCTAGTAGCCCCGAGCCATTGCATTATTTGATTAATTTGGAATAAATACAAGGAATAAAAATCCCAATGGACGGAGTATTATAGTATTATTGGAAACAAGTTACATACAAAATTTGATCATTACAACATGAAGGAAAAACAACACTAATTTATTCCACTAGCAACATCATGTCTCTGAGATTATGCTTTCATGTCTTTCATAATTTACTTTGTCATATCCTAAGAAAAATGAAACATAAGAAAGGGTGAGATCAAATGCTCATTAAGAGTAAGAAATAAATCGGAAGATAATATAAACATTAGACATGGTGAATTATTGAAAACACATGCCTTTAATAATAAACTTGAAACTGTTATGGCAGGAATATGAGTTGAGTAAATATTAAAACAATAAAACATAATCAATGGTATTCTACTAGTCGAATATCTACATGAACATTCAATTACTAGCTTCATAATGAGGTATGTGCATATGCCAGACATTCTGAAAAAAACATTCTTGGCCTTGGCCATGATATCTTGTGATTAAGGCCTCAGCCAAAATCCATATCACATTGGGAAAGGCCTTGGCCAATTCCATGTTTATTTGTCTCATGAGACCTACTAATGCATCGAGGGGAGATAGCTGGCCCCACCCATCACAAAATAAGTCCAATTAATTCCTAATATGAGTGGGGATCAACATAAACAACATATACATTTATATTGATACTATCATATGAAATGTAACTAACTTTCCCCAATCATTAAACATAAAACACTAACCATTCTGTGTAATATAGTGAATGGTTTTAGGATAAATCATCCACAATAGAGTTAGTCATAAATAATGAAATAAAATATGGTATATGACTTTATAAATAATTAAACCCAATAATAACATGGAATCTATAAGAGAATTCAATAAAATGAAAATACTCTTATAAAATCTTTAAGCAATTTTTGAGATAAATGCTCTTTTATTTTGAAAAGAAGAGTTATTTTGGAAAATCATTGTACAAAACCAGAACTGAATTAATATAGTTTTTTGATAATAAAATTATTATTTTTAGAAAGATAATGGTTTCCAAAAATAGATTATAGAGTGCCCTTGAAAATAGGTAAGAATATGAGAAATTCCCTTGAATTGGGCTTGTATTTTGGAAACAATTTGAAAGATCCTTTTAAAACGTGTAAATATCCATAAAATAAGGAATTTTTATGGTTTTTAAACATATATATGATACTCACATAGAATATATGATGAGTACAAAACAATACATAAGAATTTCATTGAGGTAATTAGACAATGAATGTATCCTGAATGAAAATGGATGTTTAGGTGGAAAAACACTTACACATTGTAAGCAAGTGATTCGTATGCCCCAAAATTTATAACATAAAAATGATAGATTTAATACCATGAAGATAAATATATTCATTATATGTGACATAAATGGTCAGTATACATGTACCATGCAAAATTATTACTAGTGAATATAGAAAATCTCATGAAAATGGAAGTGAGATGAAGAAACCCTTGCCTTAACTCCAAATGTGTTACTCTCTTATACATAAGATTATGGAATATGAAATTATACTTTTTAATAACTTATTTGATAACCTATTAGACATGTATTTATTTTAGCATAATTCTGGTAAGTTCATTTATGACTTTACTGATAAATTACTGTATTGAATTTCGTCATTCTAGAGTGATCATTTCCTTTATTTTCATATTTTGTTCACTTGTTTTTAAGTAATGAGGTTCATGTGGAATGGTTGTAAACCTCCAGGATTGGAATTATATATTACTAATGGACATAAATAATTGATAATGGTCACTTATATCATTTTTTACAAGGAATTAGGATGAATAATTAGATGACAACCACTTCGATTATTTGGCGGTATTTGGAATATTAAGAACTAGTTTGGTCATATAACTTAATTATATATACATATTTTGGTTCCTGATTATTAATTAGGATATAAAAAATATAATATATTCTTTTTCAACCATGAATATGGTTTCATGACCAGTAATGAATAATAAATTTGAAGAATGAAACTTTGTTGTCCACAAAGTTTATAAATCGAAACCTCATAGACGTCGATTTCGTTTATAAAAATAAAAGGGAGGGAATAAGAATATTTATGATGGTTCTTCCATTCACAAGATATAAATCCAATATATAGATGTTACTGGAGTTATCATGGTCATTTGGATAGACGAGGTGAGGAGAGGATAACAAAAGTAGATAAATTGAAATAAAACCAAATGAGAAAGAAGGGGTCTTTACCTCTTGAAATAACCTCCTGGAGAAACTCCTTAAGGGAAGGGGTTTTGGTCATTTGGAAAGACTAATAGATTTCTGTTCCTAGGGATTGACTAGGGAAGGGTAATTGGGCAGAACAATAAGGAGCTTCAAGGCTTAGAGTAGTGAAGAGTAGAGGGAGTGGTGAGGGGTTTTTTTATAGTGGAGCAGAGGGGTATATTTTGAATATTTAATTTATTATTTTATTATTTCTCTCAAGACAAACAATAGTGTTGTTTAATGTGACCCCTAATAGTAATAAGTTAATCTGAGTTCGAACCAAGTTGCCTTGCATCACTTTTGATGTCATTAATAGTGTTTTTACTGATAAATTATACGGTATTTTACCGTATTTGAATTTTCATAAAAAATTCAGGAAATTCAGAAAAATCCCAAAAATTCACCCATAAATTTTTTCGATAAGTAGAATTAAAAAGTGAAATAAATTTTTCAAAAATAATTTTCTAGATATTATTAATTTTATTTTTAAATAAGGTCAGAGTTAATTTAAAAAATAACAATCTTGAAGTGCAGTTAGTTTTTTCTGACATTGAAAAATTAATTAAGATCTCATTATCATATTGCCTTAAGAAAATAAATTAATATCATTATTTACTATTCAAGGGTCCTATTACAATTCATATTACTATTCATATTACTATTCATAATTGTATGTTACTATTCACCAAAAATCAAGTTTGTTCTATTGGACTCCAAATGACTTACTGAACACAACTCTAGATGACCATTTCTTGTAATACAAAACAAAGAAGAGACAATGTTGTGTTTAATGGTTAGATTATAAAATTTCATTATATATTTATTTTCAAAACCTTGGGGTGTTACATTGCTACCTCACATTAAACTACATGGAACATCATGAACTATGTGTGTATTGATTATCATCGTCATGATATATGCATTGGGGCATGGATTTCCAATCCTAGGCCCAGCTGCAATAGTCAATAGAAATAAGTGCCACATATAGGTTTGGGTCAGATCAGTGAAGAGTATACCCCAATCAGAGACTATGTTGACCTGATTCCTTCCCGCTTAGAATATGTAGTGACGTCTAGATTTCAATATCCAAGCCTAGTCACAATGAACAAATATACAAATCCCCCCCCCTCCTTGAATATGTGTAAAACCGACATAGAGTACTTCATGTTCATGAACTACCTATGGATCAGTTCTCATCCTCATGAGATACGTAGTGACACCCAACTCTCCATATTTGGGCCCAACTGCAACATTTACAAAATTACACATCATTTCCCACATCACAACCAGATGATGATAAACTCCACAAAAGCGCATTCTTACTATGTGATGTTAATATACATGGAAAATTTATTGGCCAAATGACATCACAAATACACAACAAATATGTCCTTATTAAATGATGTTAAATTATATGAAAACATCAGTGTCACATGGAATTAAAATTTCATGAAAAAAATCCCCACTAAATGATGACAATATTTTCATACCATCTTCCATTTTTTCATTCCTTTTCAAAGTACAACATGAGAATTAACGTAGTCAACTAGAGTATAAGTTTTATTTCACCATATTTTAAAATGAACCTTATTACATATGTCACACTTCATGTCCTGTATGCCTCATATTTCTACAATAAATTAAGTTCACCATAAAATTGATATATATATATATAGTTATATATATATATCGATTAGACATGGTAATAACACAAACGAGATTTAGACCCTCCAACTAGTGACATCTTGGTCTAATATAAAGGGAATCTTCATTCTCATGAGTCCAACATCATCGAGGTGGAACCGAACATATTATGGTTTTACAATACATACCTAATATGATTGTAAAATATCATTTCCCATGATATTTTGAACATGATCCATGATTTACAACACACCCACCTCTTGCTTAGAAGAATGTTGGTGTACTCCTATCCCAGGGTGTCCAAATTAGGCTCTTATGTGACATCTCCCATATTAGGTACCCATGAGTCATGACCATAAACAACTTTCCCTTTGGTCAAATATGCATGACCCTGATATATATCTTACAATAGTCCAAATCACAAGACATTAAACAACCAAAAAATGATTCACAAAACTTGTCTGGTTCAAAAACGGAAAGGGTGGCCTGGGAAAATGTCGAGTCCCCACCCACAAAATCATCACCAGTAAAGTTGTATAAAAAATCAGGGAACAACTAAATGGAATAAAGATCATAGGTTCAGCTCAATAGCCTTAGAAAAAGTCATTCAGTTTACATTGTACACCCAGGTATAGAAAAAATATAGATCAATGATTTTTCACATTTCCTCAGTATGATAATATTTTCACTTGGTGGTGGTGGAGCATCATTTTGGGTTCTCAAACACTTCTTGGATCACAAACTTCCCCGTAATAAGATTTCATGATGTAAAGCATCTTGGGTTATCACAAACCTTTCATTTCCCATGAAGAAGAAACAACACTCTCATATCATCCATTCTATTATCATAGAAGGGCTTTAGACACAACAACATGAAACATCATGGTCTGACATAATAGAATTTATAATTATTGAGATCCTTGTGTAATTATAAAAGAAATAATCACCTTATAGTGTTTTAATATTTCCCTTGTGTTACTTCCCAATATATTCCTCAGGACTTGAGAACTTTCGACTATGATTTACAATCTTTCTACAAGACCATTCAAGTATACAAGACATCTCAGATGTTGCATCACTATGTTAGGTACATTTTATCAATGTCGGGATGTGAAAAATCATCCTCAGAACATTTATAGCCCAAAACCAATGATTTGAACCCATATAGTATTGTTATTGGGATTTGTAACATAAGTGTTGGATTACCCTAGGGTGTCAGATCCCTTCCTAGAAAGATTTCCACTCATACCTAACTTCATCATCTAGATGTTTGAGTATTCAAAAATCTTCCATGACCCTTGGAATGAAGTGTAGATCTTCTTTTCCTACCAATGATATCAACAAATAATGGATTTAACCCACTAACTAAAGGAATAATCTCCTTACAAGAATGAAAAATATAATCCTTGTGATCCCCAAAAACACCAAGGTAGAACCCAACATCTCAATGTGATAAAAATCACACCCAACATGTCATCTACTTCCCATATTCACAAACTCATTATTTTATGGTATGATTTATGTCACCCATTCCCCAACTATCCAGGTGGGCCTTGTATCCCTATTATTTATACATTATCTATATTTTATTCTATAAATCTCTCATATCCCATAAAAATATATAGATATCAGTAGTGTTTGTCCATTCTATTGATTCCTAAGGGATTTAACCCGCCATTTAAAGGATTATCTTCCATTCAAGAAATGAACTAAAATCCCCATGAGACATAGCATCACCATGGTTGAACTCATCACCCAATAGTGTTTTGAGTCATCCAATGTCTTCTATCCCCATATTCAATAAAAGTACTAGAAATAAGGTAGAAAAGTACAGAGAATCCCAATGGTCCAAACTGGAAGACGGTAAACTGTAGTACACCAAATGTTCGAGCTGGAAGACCCTAAATGAGAACACACCAAATGGTACTAGGTAGAGGATGCTAAACTATAGAAACAACACGGTCTAATATTGAAGAAATTAAACTTTATTATATCAATGGTTCGAGCTCAAAGACCCTAAAATACATCATAGCACTGGAATAGCTTACAAGAGCGTAAAAAAACAAGAGACATAATACTTAGAAAGATGAAAACCCACTAATGGAACCCTAGGAAAAAGTTGACTACCCACTTTCTAGACATGTACTTAGGCTTATCTGGGAAATATTCAGCATCAATAAAATTTATAAGGCATAAAAGTGTTTTAGGAAAATGTAATATAAGATGTCATCCTGAGACAAATCCAAGTCCATCTCCACTATGTATTCTATTATAGAATCTTATAAAAAGTTAGGGAAAAGTAAATAAAGAGATAGAAAGCTTTTGGGGACAATCATATGGACATATAAATAATAAGAATTTTCTCTAGAGGTCTCTTGACATTATAAAAGGGTAAATTTTTTCAAATTCGATAAGGTTACCTTACTCAAATTTTCCTTGTAAAACAAATGATCTCATGACTACTGAAGAAATTACATCAATGAAAGATTTCATGTAAGGGGTAATTAATTAAAATCTCCCAAAGAGAATCTTATTGAAAACACTCAAATCCTGGTAATTGGATACGTTCACTATTACAGTCAAATAATGGGAATTACGGTTTATCAGATCAACATCTCCACTGAAACATGGATCTTTACTCTGGATTTCATCACAAAATAGGGATTTTTCCCCTCAAACATATGGACTCGATCAATAAAAGGAAATTCATTATAAACTTCTATATCAATTAACCTTTGTTTCCTATTCTTGGGGTTGATCTTCATCGTGGTATATTTCATAACTATGTGATTCTTGATTCCCATCGTCTTGGGATACATAGCGACATGCAATGTATCTTTCTTCGGATCAAGAAATAATTTACTATCCAATAAATCATTGTTCTAATTTTTAATTAATATACATTCCAATATCATGTTTTCTATTCCCCATATCTATGATACTTCATATATTGTATTTAGCTGAATAATTGTGTCCATATGTATCAACTTCATAATACTTGAGAGTTTCATATACATAATTGGGACAGTTCCACTCAAGAGGATCATTATATTAAATAGTCATATTTTATGATTTGTGGGAATGTGATATATATTTACCATATATTCATTTTCCTTTAATTCCAACAAATCTCATTCTATAGGGGGGGATTTTTTAGCCCAATTATTTGTTCATTTTTCACATGTCCGTAGAAGACCCGAGCGATGTTAGGATAAAACAAAACAATGATATAAAATTGTATAAATGAACCCAGTATTGGAGTTCAAGGATGGATAATTTTTAGTTTATGGAGATACATTTTGGACCCTTAATTATACCACGAATTTTATTCTCAGTTGATAGAGTCTAAGGCCCCTTTTCCAAAAAATAATTATGGCTGGCCACCAGCCAGTGAGGCCAAATTGACCACAAGCCCCTGTGGTACTAGAGGTCGACAACACCTAGTGGGAGTAAGCATGGGCCATCCAGTGGACCAGTAGTGGAGCATATATCCCACATGAGGAAGTTGGTCACATGTATAGGTCCCATAGTGCGCTACCCCGTAGGCATTTATAACTCTTGGAAGGTGTTTGGTGGGATGAAGCCTATAGCGGTAGTGCTTTATATAGTACAGGTCCCGAATGCTTTGCGGGATCAAAATAGAATTACCCAAAAAATTTATATACCCAAGGGGAGTTGTGGAATGATTTTTTTGTGGGATGGGATTTTTACACACATATCAAATATGTGGTGTTTGATTGTGCCATCATCCAATCCAAGTCATCCATCTTGATCCCACATATTGTGAGTTCATGAATAATTGATGACACACCATACACATTTAAACTCAGTCAATCTTTCATAGTAAAGTACTTATATCTTCATCCTACCTCTCATCTATCGCCCTCCCATGACACTTGTTTGAATTAGAGTCTCAATGCCCGTGACATGATATCTTGATGTCTCCACTCACATGATCACTCAATGATCAACATCATCACAATATTCAATGCTTTGTTGATGTCGAAACAAGTTTGGGAAAACAAGAAAGAGCGTTTATGAACTCTAGTATACTTTCTCATGATACACTGTCTGAAACTAAGGCCATTAAATGATCATCCATTGATCATGAGACTAAAATAAAGACATGCATCGAGGAATCATAAGTACTTTTCGAAACACGGAAAACATACAACATTGGTGTATTTTCCATTTGAATTGACTCATATTTTTCTAGTTCATTTAGGTTCACAGTAGGGGATCAAGGCCATCACGTGATCATACTTTGATCATATACTCAAGTCAAGGACAAGAACTGAAGACATCACGATCATTTTAGTGACTGTGAACATCTTCATCCTATGATGTATTTATCAATCCCATTTACCTATGTTTTTTTATATATCCAAAGATTCCATAGAGATAAATAGAGTAATCACATGATTATATGAAATGATCATGAAATGTGATCTCAACTACTTCATTTGGTGCACATAGAGAACATCCAATAAAAAAAGGCAGAAGACATGGCCTCCATTAGCATATATAAATCCGATCCCATCTAGAAAAACACTTGAAAAGTATAAGGGAGAGAGCTCTAAAATGTAAGGGGAAATAGAGGGAAATAGTAAATAAATAGAGGGGCAAGTGGATGCACTTGGAGATCATCTCTAGGTAATTATGGAGACCCTACATTTCATAGGAATCTTTAATAGGATTTCTTCACAATAGCTCATCACAGGATTTTCATAAGAATATTCGATCGTAGGTGCATCCAATTAGAATTATATCAAGTAATCATCAAATTAATTCCCTCAGATAATGTGATCGCATGATCTATGGATCCCTATAAGATCTTATAATATGATTCCTAGAATGCATGAGGCACACCTACTGGTGCCCGAGAATATGCACCAGTGAACATGTAAACTCCGACCTAATGAATACTTGAGAATCCATACATTGTGTAAATCACATGAAGGTCCATGATTATCTAAAATTTTTGGTAATTCTATATGAAATTTAAATATTTGTAGGAATGAAATAACACCCTATTGTATGATTCTCAAACACGTGGATGTAGTGTCTTCAGTAGTTAATGGATCACAATTCTCTATTCATGTGGTTGAAGCACAGAGGAAGTGAAATCAATGCCTCATAGAGAAACAATAGTCTTTGATTGGGATACCTTGTATATATATCCGACACCAGAAGGCCTCCCACATGCCCATCTGTAGAGTCCCCTACATGATCCCATAGAGATCACATGCTAGCAAGATTGTTATGGGGCAATGCATTGCATGGCAGAAGATTCAACGAGTTATACCCTTCTCTAAGAAGCTAAGAAGACACACCCTAAGTCTCATGATGGAACCCCTCCTCAAAATCACAGTGTAAGGCTTGGGATTTTCACCCCTCCTCTTCCCCATGCAGTGCCCACCATTACCCAGGGATGGAGAGGAATTGTCACCCAAACATCAATAATAACCACAAAAACCCATAATGTCATGTGAATTTCATGAAATATTGAGTTTCGTATGACTCCCTCATTCCATCATCCCATGTCCTATGTATTCTTCAACGTGGTGAAGAGTTCATTAGAAGATCTTCCTATGGTCATGCATCCCTCTTCATGGACATATAATTTCTCTTGCAACATAGGGAATGATCCCATTGGACATGTACATGAGAATCTTAATTAAACATAAGTCCCTAAACATTTTTTTGAGACCTCACAACATGAATAATTCATGAAAATGTGATTGAGAGACCCTTCAATGGTATCATGATGTCCTTGGGAAACCTTGTGCATTCCATGTTAATCACAAGATAATCCTCGAACAAGTTGGGCAGACCACGTGAATACCCAATGACATGTCACTATTATCATGTGAAGACCAAAGTGAATGTTAAGATGATTTGAAGCCTGCCCTTTTACATGTCTATATTAATGAAAGATGATCTCTGTAAAATAAACATTGATCATATGAAGGAGTTATAGACATGTCACCATGATCGTGTGATCGTCCATTGAAACATCCACATTGACATGCGATAGTTTAGGGACTATTCTGGTTGATCATGAGATATTACAAGATCATGTCTACATTGATCTTGTGTAAGACCCTGAACATATCCTCATTGATCATGCTAAGGCATCTATGATAGGTATGTGGATCACAAGTCCCTAAACATTCCATATCTTTTCAAATGAACCACCTTTGACTTGTCTTATTAAATTAATATAATACATATGTGACAAGTCAGTTGATCATGTTGGAGACCCCAAATATGACTGCTTGGGTCATGTAGAGGTCATTTGACAAGTCTTCTCTACTCAAGAGATGAAATCCAAAAAAAGTTATATGACCATGTGTGAAACCTCTGACATTCCTACTTTATTCATGTGAAGCATCTCGGACAAGATGCTTAGCCCAGTCAACAGTATCTAAGGCATTCCAATTTCCTAGGAAGACATCCTTTAATTTTTCTACCATGTCAGATTGGTGAACCAATATATTTGGCAGACAATCAACACATACCCAGTAGATGTCCAAGACATGTCCATAAAATATTTTATTACATGTACACTTTCTAAATTGGACCAAAATTGAATCGATGCAAGTGGAACCTGATAAAGAATCTTCAACTGTATTTCCCTTTGACAAGGGAGGTGTTATTGAAGATCATGGGTTGTACACTAACTTTACCTTACAAATATCATTCTCTTGGATAGACCATCATCGCCATCCCCATATCTCTTCAATCATTTTGAGGAAAATGAATGAGTCCATCCATAGGAAAACCGAGAGTGTTATCCCCAACAAGAACCATGACATGAGTGTATCAATGGTAATCCTTAGAGTGAAATACATAACCTATTGAGAAATCTCAGTGTGTAATACCCAACTACTAACATAATATAATATGTCCCTAGAAATAGGGAATATGTTTCAGTATAATCCCAAAACATCCCTAAAATCCCAAGAATATTTATTATTTTTACATGTGTGATCATTGTCTTCAAACCCATCAATAGGTTTCGGATGAACTAGACAACGAGAAATATAATTATTTCTATAACTGAGATGTGTAATAACCCTCCCAAAGTCCTATGCTCGAATGGGAATCCACTTCTATGTAAGTCCATTCCCATACAAATTATTCATAGCATAGGGGTTCAATCCTCCCATAAGTCATCCTTTCTCCCCTAGACATTAGTATTTGAGAAGATAACACATGAAAGCACATAATTTTATGTAAAAACCACAATCATTCCCTCAAGTACCTCAAACCCATCAGTGGGTTTGGGATAAACTGAACATTGATAATTCTAATTCCTACCATATTCGTGATATGAGGGATGCCTTCCTAAGGCGCGATCTCCATAAAATATCTTCTATGAAATGGGGGATTTTTTTCCTCAAAGGGGAACATTGATATGTAATCCCCATATAGATATGCTCCAATGTGATGTGTCCAATCTACCAATATCGCTTGTTTCTCACACTAAGCATGGCTCACACAGGATTAGAGACAAGTGAAGATAATACTAAAAACATGTTGAGAATTATCCTAGCATTGACCCACCATTGTGATTTATTTTTTATTACACCCCATATTCTCGCATAGTGATAAATTTATAAATAATAAATCCATTGATGTCCCATATACAGAAGTCTCACATTGGGATCTATTTTCATATCTCCCGCAACACGGGATCCCATTTCCTGAACTATGATGACTCAAATTCCTTTATTAAATTGGATACGTAGGATGCCTAATTATTGTCATAGCCAGATATATACATACTCACCATATGCAGTTAAACTACATAGAGAAGTCCAGTCATATGACCTTAAACAGTGTCAAATGAAATTTGTGGGTTTTGATTCCCATTTTCTTGGGATACACAGGACACCTCATAGATGATCAATCCCATCCTTGATATACTAACCATATTCCTGGACATCAGTAAACTATAGAGTTCTCCATCATGGTTGTTGTCTAAAGAATCATAATTATAGAATATAGTGATAGATAAACCTTGATATACCCACAAAATACCTATTAATACTTGTTCATAATCAAGTCATTTACTGAGGGGTAAACATACTTCTCTCATGGTTTGGGAATGATTTCACAAATCTATCATAAATATATTATATAGTCTCAAAATAGGCAACAATCCCACCCCCACCACCACAAAGTATACGATGAGACCAACATACCATCCTCTCGACCCATGAGAGTCCACAAGAATTTATGGGCTTGAAAACCCAGATGATCATAGGCCTTTTGGAAGAGGGAATATAACCAGCTATGGATGAGGTATCCATTCGATTTTTCTAATGAAGATGTAACAGATGTAAAACCTGATGTGAGTGATTGAGAGATGCCTTAAACCCCTGCAATCAAACGATCAAGAGAAACCCATTAAAAACACCAAAAAACTGAAAAAACATTTCCCTATATTCAGAGTTTTTAATACTAATAAAATAATTACCTCATCAGGATTATTATTTGATGTAATATAGTATATGATAATAACCTAATAGTATCTATCAAAAAAAAGGTAAAAGTAGTTCCCTACTTGGACAATGTTCCATGATAATATACATAAAATATATGTTCTATATTCTAAAGACATAATATTTAGGACATCAATGATATTGGATATCATGGGTGGAGACTCATATTCATTTGATACACCTTCTCATGGTGTCCTCTCTTAATAATTTACAATTTATGGAATATTGAGAATGAGACTCTCTAGTAGGAAATTCTTATGGATATGTGTGATTGGATGTTCATATATACCTATGTTTGTATTGATTCATTGGTTTTTATATTATTATTAATAGATATTATTAGTCACAAGTTATAATATATTGAATAAACACCTGATAACATATGTTTGTGGGAATGTATAAAACATTTGGTGCATCCTATTTAATATTTCATCAATGAATAATGTAGGAAAAAATGTTTTGTTAAATTATTTAATAGAAGATGATTTCTGAGGCACTTTAATGTAAATGATACTTTCTAAATAAATCCAAAACCATGGATTTTGGTAGGAATTCTCAATTTATGGGATGTAAAAGAAAGATTTATTGAGAATATATGTTCATGAAACTAGCATGAAACTTTCTTGATTATAGATATCATGAAGAGGGGATTATATTACACAATTAGTGTCCTTATGTTGTTTTATTTCATTGTGACATTAACTTATATCTATACGGTTTCCATGATGTGGTTATAGTTTCTATCCTTGGAATTTTGGATGTATCAACTATTGAAACTAAGAAATAAGTCTAAAGGTTCTCACAGTATGGGTATTCATTACATCAGTTAAATAATTATTATATTTATTATTTGACAAGACTAATAAATATTATTATGTCACGTGGTTTAATTATTATTCAATTTTTCCTGATAAAAAATATTAGGTCACTAGTAATTTAGGAGAGTATTTTGTGAGTATAATACTTAATATATATTTATTAGATATCAATTTTAAATAATATTTATTTATTTATTGATGAATTATGAGGTGATATTTATTTCTAAAATAAAAATTCATTATTCGATATCTATTTAATATTGTGGACGAATTACAGAGAAAAATTAAAGGTACATTGAGAAATAATATATATTAAATATAAATTGAATAAATAATATTTAATTTAATTTATAAGTTCAGTGCATGCTTGGAAATGGAAATATGTTGTTCCTGATATGATATTCTTTGATAATTAATGAAATAATAAGGGCTTATTTAGATTATATTTTCCAACCCTAGATGTATTTAAACCCAATTATATTAATATCAATGACACTATTTTTTGTGCATATTGAGATCTAAAGATTTATATCTATCCTCAGAGAAATCAACTATATAAACACCATCAATAATTGAAATCAATCCTCCCACACTAATACTCTAAATCATGATTGATGATGAATAATTCGTCTTAAAAATATTATCATGGTGATCAAAAATGAATGATGTAAGTGCTAGGATCTACAGTACCAACACCATGAGACACCTATAATGATGTTTTAAGAATCGTGGGACATGTGTGGATCACTTATATATGGAATATAATAGTCATTATTAAACAAATGGCCAAATAACGTTGAGATTTCAACTTTATCAATGATGATATAATTCATTGCAAGTTAATTCTTGAATTGTTTAAATTAATTATAAATGTTATGTGATGATAATACCTTCAGATTCTATAGTACCCGTAAAAATTAATCACTCTTTCCATTATGTTTGTCACGGAATTTTTCCTCAATGTACATATCTGATTCTGCGTCGATAATAATAAAAATATGAGTTTGATATGCCTGATATGAGACTTCTGTAGGCCTCAAAACCTACAGTTAAATAAAGAGATGTGGGAATGTTTAAAAATTAAACATATATAAATCTTATTTGATGACCATATTTTTAAATAATCCTATCCCTTATAGAATATCAATCCATTTGGAATCATTTTTATTGTGTATGACAATTTCATGTTTTAACCTTTTAAGAAATTCCAAATGTGTCCCCCCCCCCCAATATATAAAAGGTTACACATACTTTCCCTTAATTACACGAAATTGGGTCATATAGCGTGAAAAAAATTCCCAATTCCTTAATAAACATCCCAAACCATGAATTATAGGTGACGTTCTTCTTAAAAGAAGTATCCAAGGATCCTTAAGTAGGGATCTAAAGGATGCCTACCAAAGAAAAGGTAATCAACATACCCGACCTAAACCAAAATATTTTTTTATACCAATTATTAATATAATTTATCTGTCCTAAAATAATAATTTATGTATACAAAAATATAAAAAATTTATTATCATAATTTGAAAACCATTATTCTCTATATTTTACATCAAATGTGATTTGAAAGTATCACACGAGCATATGTGTGAACAACCTCCTCCACATCGAGATATAATTAATTTTCTATCACTTTATCTCATGGAGGGTTATTAAGATGTGTTTAATGATTATACATTATATTTAATAAATATTTATGATTCTATAATTATAATATAATTTCAATCTTTTTACCTTATCATTCATTGGAAAATGATAACATCACACATTTATATGATTGGACTACCACCTCAGCAAAGCGATGTGATTTTTTTCATCATTACATGGATGTTAATAAGGAAAAATGTAATTAATATATATGATATATTTGATATAGGAACTATTATTAAAATGTTAATTATTAATTTCCTTTATTTTGATACAGTCATTGAAAAGTGAAAAAGTGTTTGTGATTTCATTTTATCGACCATCTCCATGAATGGTTTATTGAATTTTTATATCACTATCTTGATAGATGAACAAAAATATATAAATGATATGAAAGTAATTATTATATTTTTTTAGATGATGGAACCATGAAAAAAGTATAATTACTAGAACTATTGAACCAAAATTCTATTAAAAAATGAAACTGTTTACACTGACATATAATGATTTTAAAATGAAAATATTAATAAATGGGTTTCAAATTTTGATATATGGATAATATATGATATTATAAGTATTTACATGAACCTACTACATAATTATAATAAAATAATATTATTAAATAATATTTTATATTTATTTCTAATAAATTCAATCTTATTGTTAGATATTTAAGTAACAATATCATTGTTTATTAAGATTATATATGATTATGTTTTGGATGATGAAATACTTTTCTATGATACATCATGAATACTATAAATATTATTATATTATGATTATTTTTATATATTATATTTTTTTCAGTTGAATTTCCTATAATTAAAAGTTCAATACATTAAAAGATGTTTTTTATGGAAAACCTACTTTATTTCTCACATTTATAAAAATTGATTTCTCACATATCCATTTTTAAAAAAATATTTTTAGGAAATTTTTTAAAAATTTATTATGATTGTTTAGAGTAATTTTTTATTATTATTTACTTTTTTAAAAAAATGTGTTATAAGAAATACTATTTTCCTTTTCTGTATTAGGTTCTTTATAATTTTTACAAAAAAATATTATTGAACAATCAATTTTTACTTACATGGCATGAAAGGAATTTCCCTATGAAATTACCAATAAATTAATTGATTTATACATTAAAAGTTTCAATAGTTCATTTTAATGAAAACCATTTCTTTTATAATTATAAAATTTTATATTTTAAATAACTGATTACAAAGTGAAAAGTGCTTTTTTTCAAAAGATACTGTCTAGAGATCTTTTAATGAAATTTTTCATCTATGAAAAAATCCATTGATGTCATTTTTTCACTATTGGAAATATAATCCAATAGTAAAATTCAATTAAAATAATTTTATGGAATATAATGTTTTATGGTTTATTATATGAGTCATTTATTCCTAATTTTTTAATTATATTATGATGAAAATTTTATAAAATCCATTTCTTTTCAATGAGTATTCCTATTATGATAAGATGAAGTATTTATAAAATCATTTTCCATTCCATGGGTTATTCTATGTCGAATATTTTATGATGTTAGAGAATAAAGATATATGATTTTGATTATGTAAAGGGTGATCCCAGAATTCCATAGCCTCCTAATATATTATGCAAAGATGGATATCTCATGGGATAATAATGACTGAAATGTTAGAGTTAACACTTTCCAATAATGGAATCTATGCACTATGATATTCATGGGAGGGAAAAATAATTTATAATATGATAGAATGTGTAGTGAACTCAATCCACTATGATAGTGTTTGTATTCATCATTTAATGAGGATATTACTTTCTATGCTTATTTGTATGTCACAAACTTATTTTGTATGCCAATGTTATACGCTCATATCTCATATTCATTGATACATTTATTATTCATGTCTTATGAACTTCTATGATTTATGTAATGATTTAATATTATGATATATAATATATGTTTTTTTTTCAAATGTGAATCTCATGTTCTCATAGTAAAATGATCATTTAATATTGATGTGATCGTTGATATATCAATTTATTACCCTTACTGAGTATCTAAGCTAACACATTATTTTGTTTTGATACTGTAGGTTATTAAAAAAAATTATTTTTTATGTGTGTGAGAAGGGTTATAGTAATGAATAACATAGTGGGATATGGTTTAGACCTCTTATGAAATTTTTTTTATATATCTATGTTTTAATATATAACAAACCTATATGATTCAAGAAGGGATCATAATTTTATGTATTTAATATTCTTATTAAATGATTTAATATTTATTTATTTAATTCATGTATTTCTATACTTGGTATTTGAGAAAGTTGTATTAACCTATGGCAACAAGGATGCGAAAATGTTAGTGGGATCAATTTGATAATTGTTTGTATAGGATAATATCTTCACTTATGGTAAATAATGGATAGATGTTTTCCTATAAAAACATCCCTATATGGATACTATAACTGGATTTGGTTCTATAAGAGATGTATTTAGGGGTAATAAACCAAAAAGGAGTTGTGCCATTATTTCCCAACCAACATTCATGTGCACAGTGAGTTTTTCTTTTTCTAGACATCTGGTTTGACACTCATGGGGAATATGCTTAGGTTAACTCATATTTTCTATAAGAACCATTAATAATATTTTAATATATATCTTCATGAATTAATTTGGATAATCCTAAGGTGTCTTATATTGGAATATAGGTTTCATGATTTAGAAATATCATTAATTATTTTTCATTATTTTTTAGTTTCCCACAATTATTATTTTTTCTCATAATATTATTTTTCATTTTAGTCAATGGATGAAATGATAAGGAACCATGATAATGATTAATGTGATAGAAAAATTAATGATTTTACTATTGAAAAACCCAATATTATGGGATTTGGAAAGAAAATTCTTTGTTTTATGCTAACACAACATCCTTATGTTATGAATCCTTTGGAGACTCCAAATGAGAAAAGGAGTAAATAAGATTATATTGAGACTTTCATGAGGAACCATAAACCTTATTTTAGTTGGAATAATAGTACAATAGTTACTATTTAATGGATTAGTATGAATAAAAAGATATTTTCTAATATCCAGGGTTTAGAACATGAAAAATATAATTGGATTGTTTATAATTCAGAAGTGAAGAAGATCAAAGTTTGAATCCTATTAGGAATTCATGGAAAAATATTTTAATTTACTCCATGGAGTGGGATTTTTTTACAATAAGTATATTCCTCATTTTCTTCATATGAAAATGGATTAGTAATTCCTTAAGGTCAATAAGATTTATGGTGAATCTATTTGTACCTATGAGGGAAATTTATAAGGCATGTGAGTTACACTTCTATAACTATCATCTAACCTATAAGTAATACTTATAAATTATTTAGTGGCTTAAAACCACAAATATAAAGTAAATTAAGGGTTATTTATATCAATATCTATAAATAAATATGAAGATGTGATATAGAGGTGGAAATGGATATTAGAGTTACCACAAATGAAAAAAATTAGAAAAAAAATTAAATATTGAATTTAAAGAAACTACAATAATAAAAAACAAGGAGAGAAGAAGATGATTTTTTCTTTTTTATCAAATCTTGGATGCAATCAAGGAGGAAATTATCTTAAGTAGACTTTTATGTGTTTAATGTGTGAAAAAGATAGTCATCGGGAAATGTAATTTCAATGTGATTAGAAGAATATGTTAACTAATAATGGAGGAATAGAACCACATAATGCACCACCCATCTTATAGAGTTTAAAAATAAAATGATTATGAGAATTATGATACCCAGTACTAAAATACAAATGTTAATGATAATGATCAAAATGAATAAGCTATTAATCCTAGATAGAATTGAAAATCTCAGAGGGTCACTATTTTTATGGTGGGGTTTGATAAATAAATGGTGAAAGGTACACAGTCTATCCACTCTAGAAGCTCTAAAATATTTATTACTATGGATTTTCCCACAGTTTTATATTTGAAGAATTTATTATAGGTATCACAATAGAATAACAATTATTAGATATTGAATTAGCAGATAATACTCATAATGGTTTCATTAACACAACATAAGTCAACGGTTCTTATTTAAATGAATTTTGTGGGAATTAGTTTCTTTCAAGTGATTCTATACTCCCCCAAGTGAAATTTGTTGTTATTTTGGGAATGGATCAACTTTATTTATATAATGTTAAGATTAGTTTTCAAGGAAATTAAGTCACATTTGATATTATAAAAAACCCGATGATCATATTTTAGTTTGATGGTAAATATAAATATCCAATTGAAATTATATCCATTATATTGGTCCTGATTCAAATTAATATGTGGTATCCATCTATAATGGTTGTGTAAGAATTTATAATTGACAAAATTTCTTTTTTATGTGAGTTTTTTATGCTTTTAGTGAATAATTTCCTATTCTTATTTTAAATCCTAATGTTGAATATTTAATAGAACTCAGTCCTTGTGTGACACCTATTTCAAAGACTCTATAATGAATAGAATCAATTAGGTTAAATAAATTTATGAAGTAACTCTAGGAAAATATTGACAACACATTCTTTCATCCAATTACATCACCATGTGGTTCACATATTTATTTTAATTAGTATTCAATGTTATATGTGGAATTTAATTTTGTATTGATAACTTTAATATGTCAAAATCCTTATTTAATAACCCCTTTCTCATATTTATATTTTGTTATATCAATTAAAAGGATAAAAATATTTTTAAAATATTTAACATTAATCAAGATACTATCAGTTGAAGGTTAAATGTGAACAGAAACCAAGGAAAATCATTTGAATGAGGTATGGACATAATAAATTTATATTTATTTCATTTGGTATTAATAATTCTACTACTATCTGAAATGATTTAATGAATCGAGTATTCAGAGAATACATTGATCAATTTTTGGTTGTCTTTATATAATATGTTACTCTATATTAGAAAATAAATTAACTGATTTTAGATCACTATAAAATTGTACTGAAGACCATAAGAAAGTACATTTTATATGTAAAATTTTCCAAGTGTGAATTTTCCATAAAATTGTTTCATTTTGGGGTCATATAATCTCATGTGTTGGTATATCGATGGATCCATGAAAGATGGAAGATATTAAATATTGGTCCAAACCAATGACTATGATGGATATCTATAGTATTCATTCATTTTTGGGATATTATCAACTATATGATGATGATTTCTTAGGACATTATAATACACTCACCATGTTATCATTAATGAAAGAAATGTTCCTTTTGACATTTGAATGTGAGTAAATTTTCAAAGAAATAAAGGTAAGATTTTTCTGCAATATTATGCATACACTACCTTACATTGGAGAATGATTTATGATCTATAGTGATTCATATAATATGAATCTAGGATGATTCCACTTTCAAAATGATATGGACATAGAGTATGAATCAAAACAATTGAAGGTTCATGGGGAAGATTACCAAACATATTTTTTTAAGAATGTTTTGGTAATGATTTAATTAATGATATAATGGAATTATCTATATGGGTAATGGTGTGATATATATACTGATAATAAAACATTATAAAATATATTCAATAAAAAATTGTTCAATATGTTCTAGAGAATATGGTTGGAGTTGATTAACGATTATGACTACTCAATTCAATACCACCATTCTAAATTGAAAATGATGAAAAATATTATGATTCAAAAGGATAATGATAGATTATCTTTAATGAGGATAAAATAAGATCCTAATATTTATGTACGTTCAATGACTAGATCTGGAAACATTGATGTATGGTGAGAAATATTATCTTTCTCAAATGAGTATTAAACCTTATATCCATGTAATGATTAAAGAGATGAATATGAAATATGTATAACTACAAATGATGGTGGGAAATGATCATAAGGTTGAACTATATTATAATTGAATGGAAAATATCATGAATTATTTTTGAGTCCCATAAATACTAGAATTAAATAAAGAGGTATTTTATGAATAAAATATATCATTATTCTACATCCATCATGGATGTATAACGATTTACTCTCTCCACCCGACCAAAAAGGGCCCAAGAAGAAACTATCTAGGACCACCTCCAATCGTTCAAGGGCTAGAATCCATTACCGGTAGTGATATCACAAGAATGGAAGGCCTTAGCCTATGAAAAATGTATGTACGCACCCAAAAAATTATCCATAGAACAATGCAGAGATAGTAAAACCGAAATGAAATGCATGTATAAAACTATCCCACAACTGGAGTAATGTAAGAGTAAAAGGGGAATAAATATAGGCCAACAAAAAACAATAAAATAATCCAACATTCTCATATAAAGGGGATATATATCGAATGAAAAATATGGAAAGAACCTTCTCCAATAATGAGAAATAACCTTTATCAGTCTATCTCATCATTCTTCAACTTCTTCATGTCCTCCAGGGACTCCGTCAAAAGGAATATTGTATATGCAAGACCCAAAATGTCTATTGAAATCCCTTATATGGGTGAGTATGAAAAAACATAGTTGGTTCCTAAAATACCCAAAATATAATGGAGAAACAATAAGGGATCTGTCTTCTCGAACAATCTAGAGGGAATCCAAATTAGGGAGAAACTCCATCTCGATCATCCTTAGTTATACATGACTTTTTTCCCTATCCACATGGTGTGTTGACCACGAAATCCAACAAGTCCACAAGAGATTCCAAAAAACAACCTTATAAACTCTTCCCATACTCTATTTTTCTTGAGGTCTAAACCCCATAACTCGAAACATGATTATACTTGATGCTCAAAGGTGACACTCATCCTGGATCACACACTCTATGAGACCTTCCATCTTATTTGGAACTCATTTGAGAGATATTAAACACTACGAACAACAATTTAGACCTAACACTAGTTCCCAACACCAATGGTCTTATCAACGTTATCTTTCACCCAGTGTATGCTCATTGAAAACCCAAGTGGAGAGGCCTACTCCTCACCATGACACATATTCAAGGAAACAATACTCTAGATCATGTGCCTTGTTCATCATCTCAAATGATAGTGTGTAAGGAGGGACCAACTCCTAACCTCTTCCCTGTATCTGAGGGAGTACTAAATCCAATCCAACCCTAAACCCACAAAATCTAAAACATTGAGAGGCCTAAAATTTTCTAAATGAGGGAAAAATTTATATTATCATTGTATCACACTTTGTAGGTTAAGGGTCCCACAACTTCTGACAACACTCTATGAATAAGGGAGCTCTAACTCCCATGGAGGACTCATGCCCTATCAGATCTCAAAGATTAGGGAGTACCAATCAATAGATAGAGGGCCCAAAAAATTTTTATATTGGAGTACCAACACCATGCTCACAATAGTGGACCCACACTCTGATTTCACATGGGTTTACTAACCCTTTTGTGGACCATATCACTGATACTTCAATGGAGTACCACCACAACTAGTGTGAACACTATGGGGGACCCACACCTTGAATTGATAGGGGAGTACCGAACCTAGGATTGGGGACCCATTACCTGGTGCTACAGTTGATTATTTACCCTTCCAACACATTTCATAGGGATGACTGATTCCGTGATATGAAATGGGAGTACTGAATCCTATAATAGTGGACCCATTCCCAGGTATGAAGGGGTAGTACCGACTCTATTTGAATAATGACTAAGGGGGACCACACTTTAATACATCAGGGGAGTACCGTGATCTGGAGAAATAATCCTTGGGTAGTGGGAATGAACCCACTGTAAGGGAGTTTCATATCTACTAAATTGAGAAGTTTGTGAATCTCACACCCTAGTATAATATGGGAGTACCAGTCCAAGAATAACTCCAATAACCACACAAACATCCTACATCTTTCATGCATCACCTTGAAAAACATCCACATGTAGGGGGACCACGCCCTTATATGATATAGGTAACCATTAAACCAAAAAAAAGAGTCTAGAGGACCCACATTGTGGGATGAAATGGAAGGGTATCAGTGCTGACATCTCTCCAGTTATCAACATTGATCACTATCCATGATTAAGCAATTCTACATCAGTTTCATGCTCAAAATCATTCCATCTATTACATCCAAATCCACTAACAGTTCCAAAAGTAAATTATATGTTTAAAATAATTACAATAGTCTACTCACATACTTGTATCCATGTCCAAATGAAGGATATATTCTTGGAGGAAATCTCAATGAAAAGTACACATTGTGTACTAGGCTCCACACCACATGTCACAAATCCAGAACTTGTAGTTGTGTCCTCTACTGCATGGCATGGATGGACATGTTATATTTGATGGATTGAACATGTGATACACATCAATTCTAAATTGACATGGGTCCCAATCCATGTCCTCAGTCGATTCCTACGTACTCTAAACTGTGTTCATTTCTCAATATGTGTACAATCATATGACCATTCCCCAATAAAAGACTACCATTTCATTGTCCTTGGCCACATGACATGGGATCACTACACAAAATGTAACTCCATTAAATAGGGTGTATTCATTAAAATATAATCTTCTATGAATAAAAATTACACATTTCATGTTCCCCAACACTCATATCAATGTGACTGGATATTCCTAACGGGATAATTTCAATGAGCTACCCAAAAACACCAATTTCCATGAAAACCCACAGATAAACTCTCATATATTCAATAGAAAATAAAAATATGGATCTAAAGCCTTAAAAATTCATAAAATGGGATTTTGGAATAAAAATAAAAATCCACATACCTCATGGGGAAGAACTTTTGCTCCGAGTGTAGATCCATGCTCCAAATCTGATGTACCATGATCCAGGAGTGATCGCCTTAAAGATCGAAGATTGGAGGTGCCTCTTATCCATTATTCCACCTAAATTCATATTTCACATTAAAGGGGGAGGAGGAGGGGTTTCATTATCACTAATATTCATGAACAAAAGGGGTATGTAAGAGGTATTTATTTAAATTCTATTAAATCATTCTATATCATTATATACACCGAAAAAATGCCTCCAACTCTGCATCCAATGGTAAAAAAATTTATGTCATTCCTAGGGTGAAAAATGTGTTCTAAACTTAATCACAACATCATATTTCATCTGTAAGACTCAACAAGGGAGTAATTTTTCATTTCCATATAAAATTCATTTACATGTAAAAATATATTTGATACATTTATTATCACCACAACGAGAATCTCCATTCCATAGAATCACCCTTTGACATAGTATATAGATTCCGAAATATTTTTATAAATATTAAAATGTCATATAGGTAAAAACAAGAGTAACTAAATCCTCCCCACATTATGTATTATAATCACAAAAAAAATCCTAGGAAGGAGGAGAAAAATTATGCTCTAAAATGGAATTTCATGCTACCAAGCTCTCAGAGGATCTCGTTATGCCTACATTCATGATATTAGGGGAACCTCAAAGGAAAAAATGTTCTCAATGTCAACATAAATATATGTCAACATTTTGAAACAATTTGTGAACATGAATTATCTACCATGAATTGTGGAAAATACTAATCACCTGGTCTATCAGTGATCATAGGGTCTAGTGGAACCACCTCGTTAACCTAACGTAGATGTCGGTGGAATGTAGAATTTATCATCTTGGACTAGATGAAACACAAAAATAAATCCCCAACCATCTCATGTAAGAAAATATTCCTAGAAAATGATGGTAGCAACAGAAAACATAGGGATTCTTTTTTGCAGATACTGGGTCTTACATACCCTTTTTCACAAACCTATAACATGAAACATGACCTTTAATAGAGAAGTCAAAGGAAATCAATCACCAAACCTCAACACAATATGCACTAGGCATCACTGACTCACCTATGTGATTGTAATCATGCAACATGTTAAAATATTATAGGGGTAATAATCCCTCTTCCTCATCAATCCCAATCTATGCTAAAGAGAAAAAACCAAGGGTGATATCAATGCCCTGTGTCACCCTTGAAAAACCATGATAATGAAGTGGGATGAAATATGCACCACACAATAGTATCTCCCAAAACTAATGAGAAAGTAAAAAAGGAAAAAAAATACCTCTAATAATCCATAGATACTCAAGTTCAAAAAACTATATGACATATAGTTGTCATATCTCCATCCTCCATCTCCTTAAGACTAGTGAATACCACTTGGGGTGGTGGTGGAAACATTTGAAACTATCTACCACCTCTAGCTATTATCCACGCTACTCTTCCATGTCTTCCATCATGAAGAACTCCATTCTCTATATGCCTCCTCTTCTAGGGTGGTCCATCGACCGACTCCCTCTTCTCATCATTGAGGTTCTGAAAATATCACCCAAGATGTTCCCTTCCATCAAAAGTGTAACAATGCCTCTCTTGCTATTGCCCAGGTCGTTGATTCAACTCTTAGATTTCAAGCACACACATATGAGTCTAAAAATGGGTATTCATCCTACACAATAATCCTAATGAATGTTTTATACCATCTACAATGGAAATTTTTTCCTCCTAGTATCCATTACTAACTCTATTCCTTAGATACACCTCTTAGAAGCCCTCTACCACTAGAGGTTGTTCCAGTAACCCAACATAAGAGGGAAGGCACAAGGTGAGAAAACCTACCTGGTGGTCTCTACATACGGCCTTCTCAATAGACTACGCTCTAAAAATGGGTGCAAAACCATATCTAGGTAATATTGTTAATGGTATTTGAACCTCACAAAATAATATCCCACATACATGTTATCCCATTGACGCTTCTGAAGTTGTTGGATAGAACCAATATAAATGTGGTTGCAAACAATTATTTCTTAAACAAAAACTAAAACTCTCCAGAATATTTTATCTCCTCATTGTGTATTTTAATCACCAAACTCCACCATATCCATGTTGAACCCTACATAATCCTAAACATTGTAATCTCCAAGATGGGATATTTGAGAATAGAAAAACCCATAGGAATACTTCATTTTTTCATGTCATTAGATATTCCTATCATCAAGAATGTATAATGATCCTTAAAAATAAATATTATCATTGATTCATGTCATTACTCAGAAAAATAGATTTACTAATGAAAACAGTCAGACCAAATGTTTCTATGATGTATGGTATGATAGGTGTGTCGCGATTGAAAAGTCATAATAGATTAGTTGAGGAAGGATTTCCCCTTCAATAATTAAGGGAGTTTATATCTCAACACATTTATTGGAATATATCAATCAGCTAAATTCCATTTCCATAGTGTAATGACTTTTTTATTTTATATTTTCATAGAAATAAATATCGATCAAACAAGTTGAAAACACTTTTGTTCATCCTACATCATGAGATATTGTGACTTGAGGATTATGTTACAAAATTATTATTTTTATGTGTTTGTCATCATAAAGAAATTAATTTCTTAATGATGGTTATGTTAACCCATTTATAGAAAGTAGTCTTGACATTTAGGTAAGCCCTTATAATGATAATGACCAACAATACATGTGAACAAGGTATGTTCAGGCTTTAATGATGGTTTCCCGATGATGAACTTTCCAACAGACGCTATTGATGAAGCTTATCTGCTCTTTTAGTGGACCCTAATAGCGAGGTTTCTTTGGAGAGTCCTCCACTCCCCTACATTCAGAACAAGGTGGGATCTTGGGGACTCGACTTTCCAACATTGGTCTCCATTAAAATCTAGAAATATTTCCATATCAACCTTGAATACATGTAGGATTTCAGTAATGCATGGTCATACTCCTCTAGATCAAGTCATAATAGGTTCTACAATCTGCCTTATGGGTCCATAGAGGTTATTTTTGGATGTGATTCGCCACATGCGGCTATTTGGTTTCAATAGCCGGGACTCCCTCTTATATTCCAAAAAATTTACTTTCTCCATAGAATAGAGGATGCAATGGGATATTTCACTTGTGTGGATAATAAAACTTCTATGATTCTTGATCCATCCTTGGAATATATTTCCATGGAAGTGTATTTTTAGTCGACTCTACCAGATAAGAGTCTTATTAATGAGGGCTCTGATTTCTCTTGGTGGAAGAAACTAATCCCCAAGAATCAGGATCATTTTTTTAAAAGAATATTTCTACTGGTCCATTCTCGTTCAATGTGCTGGAGAGTAGTTTTAGCTTTGAAGGGACTGGTTTCTTCTCATATCTGGCCTTCAGCTCCATGCTTGCTAAACATGTCTCGGTTTCCACAAGATAAACCAAAAGATCCTTCTCTCTTGAAGAAGATATCCTTGGTTCTATATTCTTCTTTTCAACTGGTTGATAACCTTTTCTCTTATTCCATGCTACTATGATTTTCCCTATCTGTACATCCTCTTGCCTCCTTGAGCCTACCGTGTAAGGAGGTTTTTGTCTACCAGTACCCAATAATATCATTGGATGAGTCACCTCTAGTTTCCTACAAACCTTCTTCTAAGAAAGTGTCGAACATGACTATGTGCAAGCAACCAATCCAAGTCCCAACTGCTCATCCATATGAAACTCCCGTTCTTTTTTATGAATTGTATATCAATGGATGTTTTTATGGAATCCTTTAATTGGAATGATCATGGACCTTTTAATTGTTCTAATATCCCCAAATCCAATTTCATCTCAGTGTTGTCCTCTATTGAAAACCATTTGCTGGAGGAAGACCATGAGTTATCCTCAGTCTTCATGTCTCACCCCTGAGGAAGGATAACCAAATACCAATCCAAGAATATCCATTCAATGAGCTCCAAACCAATTTCTCTAAAATTTGGGGAGTTCGATCCATCATTCCCCTTATTTTAGTGTCCACCATACTAAAATGGAATGCCTACATCATTGGTGGAATGTAAAAAACTGACTTCATTTCACATGAGCATCATCAGAGTAAATTGTCAAATGTGTTGGTCCTTGAACAAAAATATCTTCCCTCAATGATTGATACCTTTTATTTCAAACTCAGGGTTTATAATTTTTTGAATTCTGAACCCTACAACCTTTACAAATTGATTTTCTAGAATTATACCATTTCAGTTGTTCTTATGGGGGAATCTGACCAGTTTATAATGACTGTAGTATCCTTGGGGACTCATCATTTTCTGATTACTTTCATTTATTCTAAGAGTGATTATAATTAAATGGAGGTTCTATGGGATTAATTTTTTTCCTTCTATCATGGTTATTTGCTTTGGATTGTGGTTGGGGATTTCAATGTTGTTTGGGGTTAATAAGAGAACAAGTGTGGTGTGGAAATTCCTTTGAAGTTGAGTCCGGACTGATGTAACATATTATCTCCCAAGGGGATCCTATATCTAGAATATACTGGAGATCGATTCACTTGGTGAAACAATAATAATTAGAGATATCACACCAGTTTTAGACTCAATAGAATCATTGTTGACATTAATGGAATCTCACATTTCTCAGGTGCGGAGGTGTCTCATCTTGTTCGTGAACATTATAATCACTCACCACATTTAGTAGATCTCTTTCCCAAATAAAAAAATGTTTTCCACTTTTTATTTCAACTGTGATGGACTTCTCTTCCTAAATATCACTATGCGATGGATGCTTCAGGTTCCAAACCCTCCAGTGAAATATTATGGGTATGTCTCAAAAACCATCTACATTTCCATAAATGTGACACGTGTGATTGGTTTCAGAGTCCACCTTCTCGATACCATGGCCTAGACATAATTAGTGAGGATGTTGAGAATATGGAGGAATTAATTGAAGAGAAGTTAGAGGATCCTATTTTCCAAAATCTGGCTAAAAAATAATGATTTGGCATTGAATCTTTTGGAACAGGAATGCTAGATGCACGAGAAGTTGAGAATAAAATGGCATAATAAAGAATAAATGAATATAACCTACTTATAAGTCCACATATTGTAGAAACAAAAGTGTTTCCAACGTATTATATGGATGGAATATGGTTATTCCTCTAATGACTATGAAATTTTGGCAGGTATAGTGGAATCTCATCTCAAAAAAATTCTCACTATTATAAACCCTCACATGCATAACATGTATCTAGGAGGCCATGCAGATATTGTTGATGTCATTCACAGAGTTTTCAGTGAATATGTCAATTCATTTCTTGAAGATATACTAGATTAATAGGTGATACATGAAAGGGTGACTTCCCTTAAATCAACTAGAATGCCTGGGTATAATGGTCTACCAGGTCTCTTCTACGTCGTGTCATGGAACCAAGTAAAATATCATGCAGTGTAGGATATCCATGATTTATTCAAAGGATAGAACCTTCTCCAGGCTACTTATGCCACTTCTTTGATTCATATGATCTTTATCAAAGAACCATTCTTTCTGAATCATTATAGAATGATTGATTTTTGTAACATCCCCTATCAAATATTGGCCATTGTTATCAATCAAAGGCTCTCAACCTACATTAAAAATTGGATTACATAGTAGAAGCATGAATTTTTTAATGTTAGGACTATTAAAGAGGATATATTATTGTCTCATGAAATGATTAGTTACCTTAATAAAAACAATATGGTACAATGTGTTCATCACGTTGGACATGGGAAAAATGTATGACACGGTCAAGTGGTCCTTTATCCCCAATTTCCATGCTAAAATGGGGTTCTCAAATGTGTTCATTGATATATTATTTCGATTCATTAGTTCTACTTGGATATCCATTTTCTTTATGAGAAAAAATTGTGGTTTCTTAAAATCTGTTAGGGTTTATAGAAAGGTGATCCTATTTTTGCAAGCATTTTTATCATGGTGAAAACTTTCTTAAGCATGTTACTTAGTAGTATTCTTCATGAGGGTGGTGTTCATCCTTTTTGTTTCATAGGAAATATAAAATGTTTATCCGAACTCATGTTCACGGATAACATGATCATTTTTATTAATTGTTTAAAATAACCTCAATGGGGAATAAAGAATGTTATCAACATCTACTATAAGTGGAGCATGCCACTATTTACCTAATATAATAGTAGCTTGTACAATCAAGACACTTTCTTGATGAAGAGAGCCAAGGATATTGAACCTAATATTGGTTTCAATAGAATGGGTTTTCCTCTTGATTACCTTGGGTCTCTAATTTATGTATGAAAAATCTGTATACAGTATTTGGATGCTTTAGTCATGAAATTGGTTAATCGAAATTCAAATTGGAAGAGTCACCATCTATCATTCGGTTGAAGAATAACTCTTCATAATATTATTTTATCCTCCATGACTATACATATTAATTCCTCTACAAAGTATCCCATATCCACTATCTAATGTTTTTAAAGGATTATGAAAACATTTATATGGGATGATCAAACTAACAAATGACACCACTAGACATCCTAGTATTGAATGTTCAAGCCTGTTTGTTGGGGAAGAATCGGTAATAGAAACATCATTGAAGGGATGCATGGTATGTATAGTAAGAGCTCCTAGTAAGTGTTGAAAGGGAGTTATCTGTGGGAGAATTTCCATATAGAAAAATATGGTGATATCCTAAGGACTACAAATGGAAGGACATTAATCGTGTATAGAACTATTCATCTGATCATCATAGCCATAGATAATCATGTATTCTAGATAGAAAGTAGGGGGAGATAAGCTTTTGAAAAAACAACTGGGTTGGTGTGAAACAATTTTTCTTGGGGTGTCCCACCTTCGACATTTCCTTCACGAAAGTAATCTGTCACCCAAAATTTACTCATGTGGTTCTTGATGCTAATAATTGTATAATGCTCGATATTTTTAATCTATCTAGATCCCCAGACTACTGTGTCTTCACTAGGTCAGTAGCTGATACTTTATATGGGTAGGACTTCAGTAGAGTGGTGGCCTCACCAATTGATATTGATATTTTGGGAAAGGTAGTGTGGTGCATATATATTCTAGAAATTTTTTCTGGTGTTGTGTATTAAGAAAATTGAAATATCCACAGATGAAAATATCAAGAGATTAGGAGTATACTTGTTTCTACAGTGCTCAGGTTGTACTGATCCAAAGGAGAAATCTATAAATCATCTGTTCTTTAAAGGAAAATGGGAATGAATTGTTTTTGACATGTTTGAGAATTTTATAGGTACTTCCCCTCATGTTTTTTATCCATTGAATTTTTCAACCATTTGTTTCGAGGGATGGTGACTAATCACATGGAAAGAAAGTATAGAGCTTGCATCATGAAGGTAGGGTTTTGGTGTATCTAGAATGTAAGAAAGGGAGATCATTTTTGGTGAATTTAAAGATCGCATGTAGCCATATATATTAGAATTAGATGATTATTGACTAACCTAGGACACACCTTTTTGAGTTAGAAGCAATATCAATCTCTGAGATCGATCATGGGGACAAACCCAATCACTTCTTCTCTACCCAAACTCCCTACTGGCATATGGGTAAAGTGGAATCTTCTTGTTTTAGGATAAAAAAAATACTAATTGCTCATTTTTTTCTAGCATCATAAAGGGATGTGTATTATTTTATGATAATATTGGATCTTCTATCTTTTCATTCTTGTCCCACTTCAAGAATTGGTGTTCCCTTGAAGATTAAGTGAAAGTGTTACTTATAGTCCTGGAATTTTGAAGGAGGAGTAACATAGACATTAGTGAAATGGAAATGGATTCTCATCTTCTTTTTACATATATTAATGTACACTACTCTACCCCATGTCTAATTGTCTAGAATGTCCTCAAAAGTTGAAATTTGATTCATGAAGGCATGGAGGTTTCCCACACATGGGGATAAGGAAGTAGTGGGGCCTACTATCTCATATCAAAAGTTTACATAGATGGTGGTTTGTTATGTTTTGATAACATAGGGTCAATTCATAATGATGTTATGAGAATTTTTATAGGTTTTGTGCTTATTCATCACTTCTTTAGGCCCCCTTAGCCTCATTTTAATATGGTTCCCTAATCTCAGGGGGAACCTTCTCTATTCAAAAAATAAATATTGATTGTGTGTGAAAGATATTTGATTTTCTATACTAGCACCCAGAGATCTAGTGGTGTTTATTGGATAACATTTGTACATGTTTGGATCATAAATACAATGATTTTATCATTGAATTCTTATTTCACATTGAATGCGCTCTAAAAGTGTCTTTTTAGATAATAAAAATTTATTATAAAATATTGTTCATAATCCCAGGTATTTATTTTTTCGTATATTAAAATTTTTTATTAAAATTTTTTTTGTGAAGGATCAATGCTCATGGTTTTGATAAATGATTATTATTATAAACATTAATATATCACCCAACAATATATTATTTTGGTGCACCCCAAACCAAAATTATCATTGTTATAATCCCTACATGGATCCATATTTGGCTTCTTGTGTAGTAGCATCAAAAAATAGAAACAAGACACAACATTGTCAAAGAGTATATCTGGGGAGCTGACTCAAGAGGGACATGGAACCCAATCCATAGTCTTATATGATGCAGGTACAAAAATTTCCTTATAACCCATGAACTAATATAACGAGTATACAATAATGTTCTTTGAGACCTGGTGAATGGATACATATTCCTTCAAACAAACACTAGAATCCTTGACCTAAAAGAAAAACATGAATCACTTTAAAACTCTCACTATGATGCTCAAAACAATCTCATATCTAGAATCATGTTAACTTTGTTCCCATGTTGAGTCCCCTATGACATCAGTCTGTCATGACCCTACCCATTGGGTTTTGTGCTGAAACTCCTCAAGCCTTCCTCCAATATGCTAGGGTATGGAATCCTTCAACAAATAGGAATATCACACAAATGGGAGGAATAATCCTATGGAGATTTTATGCACAAACCCACAGACATATCCATTAATCATGGTAGTGATAATACAATTGAACTGAAACTCATTCATAATAATATCCCATAAAAAAAGTTCCGAAATAATAAAAGGGGAAAAACAAAATCCCACTAAAAACAATAAAAGTGTCTAAACTACCAATATAGAATGGATTAATGTCAAAAAAAGCTAACAAAAAGCCCATTGGATAAGAACCGACAAACACCTCAGTAGGTCCAAATAACTATGATAGGCCTGCTACGAGTCGTTTGGGGACTCTATCTAAAGGCATTTCATTTTTTCATGATGCCACATTTCTGGTAAAACTAAATGCTTTGTTGAGTATAAAAACATCTGGTTGTAACACCAAATAACAATAATAAATGTGATTAACATAAAGGAAATCGGATAAACAACCCAGTAAGAGGGAACCCAAATGAGAGAGAAACTATTTCTAGACCATCCTCTTCTATACCTGACTATTTGTATCTATATACATGGTCGGTAAACCAATACATGTGTATAAATCACAAGGAAACCCACAAAAAAATTTTGATATACCCATCTTAAACTCTAGGTATCATGAGGATATGAACTCATAGCTAGCCACAAAATTTTACTCAAGGATCAGTGGGGAGAAATTTCCAAGTGGATGCACCCTGTAAGCCCTTCCATCGCATATATAACTCATATGAGAGATATGATCCATCAGGAAAATTTATCTAGGTCAAACTATATATCCTAACATAATAGTTCTTATCATCACTGTCTTTCACCTTGTGCATACTCATAGAAAATCCACCTAGAGTTTCCCGAACCTCGCCAATTCACACATTGAAGGGGGCAGTACTCTAGATCATGAACCTTGTGTATCCTCTACATAAAGAGAGGGTAAAGAGGGACATTCTCATCTCCACTTCCCTATAGCAGAGGGAGTGGTAACTCTAAAACCACCTGAAAAAAACACTGAAGAACCCTCATGGAGAGGCATGTTCTTCTCCATTGTGAGGGAAAATAACCTCCACATAAGTAATCAAACATTTAAATGAGAGGGGATTTCTCCTCATAACCACACTCCATGTCTATGGGAGATGCAACTACTATGGATGAACCACTCCCTGTAAAGGATCAACAATGTTGGATTACTAATCCATAAACAACGACCTCACACCATTTTTATAGGGGAGTAATTACAATGTGCCTACAATGGAGGATCGTAGAAAAACATGAAAGAGGAGTATTGACCCTGTAGAGGACCCCCACCCTGATACAATTGGTAGAGTACTAAACCTACTAGTGTGATCATTATGGGGGACCAACACCCTGATATGAAATGGGATTACTGACCCTAGACTTGATGACTCATATCCTGGTATTACAATGGAGTATTGAAGCTTCCTACATATTTTTTAGGGTGGAAGTGTTCCCTGATATGATAGGTGTGTACTAACTCTATTAATAGAGCTCCCCAGAACATGTACAATGAGGGAGTACCTTCTCTATGTCAACAATGTGTAATGAGGTCCTACACCCTATTACATTAAGGGACCACCACCTCTATCTACACTAATTATATGAAGGACATTACACAGATATTTCAGTGGAGTACCATCAAGGGGATAATTATTCCATGGGTGGAGGACCCACACCCAATGTTGGTGATTTCAATCAATACCATAATGAGAGGTCGTAGAAACCCACTCTCTAGTACAAAAAGGGATTACCAGTCCTAATTCCTCTCTGATAACCACATTGATCACCAACATCTACCGCACATCACGTCACAACACTACCATGGGTATGAGACCATAATTTTAATATTATAGGGAAGAACCTGTCTACTAGCACAATGATTCTAAGGGACCTGCATCCTGAGATGAAGGAGAAGGGTACCAACCCCAACATCTCTGTATTTATCCACCCACACCACTATACATGATTAAGCACCACTACTTATGTTTCATGCTGAAAATAAATATAAATCATATATCTAAATAAACATTTAGGTTCACCATCACATACTATATAGAAAAAAGCCCAAGATAGGCTACTCCAAAACAGTTTTTCGAGTCCCATTGAATGAGACATTCTTCGTGGAATTCTCTAATAAAAGTATATGATGTGTAATGGGGTCCACAAAGTGTGTGACCCAACCTGAATTCCTTGTCAGGTCCACTACTTCATAGATTGGATGTCCATGTGATATTACAAGGAATGTACAAGGGATACGCGATATGTCTCACCACACCTAGGCCCTTATCCAGGTCCTTATATCATTCCCATGTTCTCTACCCAATTTTATTGTCTCTAGACATGTAGAGTCACACAACCATGTCTCATGATGTAGTTATCATGGCCTTATCCTTGACCATACAACATGGGATCACTACACGAAACATAAGCTTGGTACAAATAGTATAGTCCCCAAATAAACATTTTCACCAAAACATAATAACAAATTGCATGTTACATTATGGTAGATGTCATGGGATTGTAATTTTAGAATGGGAATTTCATTTGAGCTTCCAAAAACACCTCGGCATCCCCCAAAACCCACAGGTTGACCCACACGGTGTCCCTAGATGTCATAATAGGGTTTAAAAATATTAAAAACACATAAAAATGATTTTGAGAATAAAAAATAAAATCCACCTTCCTCATGGAAAAACAACGATGCAAATGGGTGGATCAATGATCAGAAGATGTTGCACCATGATCCGAGAGTGATCTACTTCAAGATTGAACATTAGTGATGCCTCATCTCCTTTAATCATACTTGTTTCGTCAATGTCTCCATGGGGGTGGTGGAGGGGGATTCCAAATATATTATATTGAAAGAAAAATGTGGTGGGAATTGATTTAATTTTCATTAAATCAATATATTATATGTAACACCCCACCAACAAGCCTCTGACCTGACATCCGACAGTAACAAATTTTATGTCACGCCTATGGTAAACACTACATTATGAACTACAATGAAGCCATTGATTTCCATTCTGAGACTCCACACGATGTTATTCAACATTTCAAATGAATCTATATGTGCGTAAAAATATAATTAACATTTTTAATATCATCGAACTAAGGATTTCTAGGCCCTAGAATCCCGCACTAAAAAAGTGCATAGCTTCAGAAATATTCATATAAATACTCTAATTATTATATCTCAAAATCCAATTCAATACATGTTGAGAGAACTGAATATATATTTTTGTATAGAAAACATGAAAATTCATGTTTCAGATTATGAATCTCGATTATTGTAATTTCAAAATTATAAGGTTGAGTGACATAAATCAAAGGGGGTGTTAAACCCATTACACATAGAATAATTGAAATGGGAAAACATCATAATAAACTTTCCATAAGGCTCCCCAAAACTTCTAATAGACATAATGATATTTTTATTGTAGTATATCTCTTTATAAATTAGTCACATTACAATTTTATCTAATAATATTTCACTCTTGATCATGTTTTCATAATATATATTAACGATGTGGTATGGTTTCATGGAGTACCACACACTAATGAATATATTTGGGATCTGAGGTTTACCTTGATTTTCTAGGGATTTATTTTTTAGAATCTAGATTTAGATAAGAGTTTAGAAACATTTTATAATGATTAAAATAATGGTCACTCTGAGAGGTCCATTCAAACCAAAGATGATATCTTGATATCTTGATTTATGGATTTCAATAGTGGTTGGGATCAAATGATTATCATAGTATTCTTTTCTAAGAAAAATAACATTCACCCAATCATTCTAATGGATCCTTTTGAAGAACGTTATATAAAAAAGTGTATAACTCCATAATTAAAATAAGAAGTTAGATATTGAAATCTAACCAGACATGAAATAACTAATGAAATGGAAAAGGTAGTTTGAGCCATTCAGATACACATCAAGACAGCTCATAGTATATAAAAAAGGTATGCTAAAAATCATCAGTGTAATCTAGATTTTCAATTTTTTGAGAATTTATTTCATTAAATTTATCTATGGAAGTTGGTTATGATATTTATAATGGAGAATTATTATTTTCCTTTTTTCTATCCGTCAAAACATGAAAATACACTGCATGTGTATATATAACCTACCGTCTCTATGAACAATGTAATTTAATTTTCTATATATGCATTTTATTAATGACTATATATATATATATATTACATACATAAACCATTAAATTCCATTTATGGTGGAACCATGATCAAATATTAGCTACTAAAACTATGAAGCATAAATTTTAATAAACACAAAAATAGTTAACACCCTAAAATGACTATTCTAATAAGGAATTATTAATATATGGCTATGAAAATATTTTACAAAGATCATATATATTATTTTAATTATGTAATTGTCTCTTATAAATAATTATAATTTAATTTGATTTTTTTTATAGGAGCTTATAGTTCTTTAGACGTAATTCAAACATGAGGTAAGGGATTTCTATTATAATCAAATCGTTTATCATAATTAATTATGATTATGTTTCCAATGATGATGTATTATTCACTATATTTCACGAATCACATTAATTTTCATATCCCATTGTTATTTTAGGTTCTTACTTTTTTTATCTTCCTTTTCCTTTCATTAATAACTCAAGATACTGAACGAATGTTTTTATGAAAAAATGAATTTAATTCTCTCAACAATCAAAAGTCATTTTTACCATATCCATGATTTCTAATTTTTTTAGGAATGACAATAATAATTTATATGATTATTTAAATTAATTTTTACCCACATTTTTGTTTTTAAAAATAGTTAAATTAGAGTTATCTTTTCCTTTTTTGAATGATGTGCTTTTGAATTTTTACTAAAAATGTGAACCATTTGAATGTACAAAGATTGAATGAGATTTACCACTATCATTCTCATTGAATGCTATGAATATTCCATTAAACTTATTCATGGCTCATATCGATGAAAATTTTTTCCATTACATTTGAGAGATTATTAGATTTTAAATAAGTTATTTCATTGTAAAAGGGGGATTTTCCCCATGAAATGATCCCATTATTTTTTAAAAACATTTTCCATATATGATAACTTCCATTTACATTAATAATTTTTTATTCTAAATATAATCCAATGATCCATTCCAATTTATATTTTGGGTGTCATATGGTGACTTAATGTTGATTTTATTAAAACAGTTTCTTTCTCATCAATTACATAAATTACGATGAATCTTTTATGAAAAAAGATTAATTTCCATGAGTTATAATATGATAAAATGATGATGTGTTCTTAATGTTACTTCCATTTATAATTAATTTATTATAATATAAGATTTATGATTTCATAATAGACATAAACTTAATTTTTATTATGTTATTGGTGGGTAGAGAATTTTCTATCCCTCCAATGCATTGGGTAAAGAATGATGTCTCATGAGATAATATGTACTGAAATTGAGAGTGAATCCAGTTTTGTAGGTGAATATATTCACTATGATAATCTAGCGAGTGAAACATGAACATAGTTATTGTGGAATTGAATGTGAAACTAATCCACTATATAAGTCTTGATATCGATCCTTGATTAAGGAAATTATTTTCTATACATATGTGTATGCCATAGACTTATATCTTGTGATCTTTTTATGATTTTAAATATCATGTTCATTGATTCCTTAATGATTAATATATTTTAGAATTCCATTATTTATTTGATTCATAAATAATATGATCTATGATAACATGGGTATCTTTTCCAAAGATCATGATCTTGATTCCATATAGATTATCAGAGCGCACCCTTACGGTGCAGCATATCTCACCATTACTGAGCATCTCATGTTACCATTTATTATGTTTCCATTCCCAATATTATTGTTAAATTTTTTATGTATGATTTTTCTAATAATGGTGGAAGTTATGAATAACTTAGTCATAGATAATGTATACCTATTATGAATTTTTTATGTACCTAAATATCCAAATTCACGAAACCAATATTATTACGGATTTTATCAAAACTATATGTATTTAATATTCATCTAATATGAATTAATATTTATGTGTGAAATGTATTGGTCTATATGATGTAGTATTATGACTAATAGATAATATTTCAATATCAATTACTACATATAAATGAATTAATATATGAAGAAATCCCAATATATATGATTTCATACATTATCTAATGAAACTGAAATAAAATTGTATACACAAAAATAAATTTTTGGCAGCAAACTATAACACCAAAAACCATTGAAATTAGCATTATATCAACTCTTTCGTAGTAAATTTCGTAATAACCACCATAAAATTTTTAAGGACCAGAAATTTAATTTATATATATATAGGTGAGAATAACATGTAGACTTATTAGGATCCTACCCGAAACCACTCATGAAAAATATTAATGAATCATAATAATCACTAGTGTATAATCAAATGAAACAAACTATTCAACTAAATAGATAATACTAGTCTCCCCCATCATCACCATGGATAACTCAACATGTAACACATAGAATTGAGGCATACTATAAAGAAGAATATATATATATATATATATATAAGGGTGTCCCTCTTCCATGAATCTACTATTTTTAATACTCACGCTCCATTGATAAACATCTTATGATCTTTCCTATGATAAATAATCACCCCCATATTTGAGTTAGTAAATGGACCTATGTGAAATTGTTTCAAATAGTGACCACATTATTGTTTTAGAATTATTCCATATATCTGCAACATCGTCTTTTGTATCCCAGCCACAACATGCATGTATTGAAGCTACAATAGGATGTGTACATACATTATACCTCAAGATTTCACAGCACATTTATGTACACACATGGTAGGTGAGAGCCACAATGAATGAATAAATGTCTATACTATAACTCAATCCAATACTTCCCAAACATAAATTTATAGTAAACGTTGATCCATCAAAACCATTCATGGTATTCTCACTATACCGTAGTCCATTATAGACCAAAATACAATGTCATATCTATTTATGAAGGGATTTAATTAGAGAGGGAGAATTTATCCATCCATTGTACTTCCAAACATGATGTTGGAGAAAACACCCTCCATAAAATTTTTGTGTTGGTTTACCTATTGATATGGGAATGTTATTATTTCAAATGATAAAATGAAATGAAATATCACACATAACCACCCATTGGTAAACTATATAACTTTAAAATAATCTACTTCTAGGGTCTTAGAAAACCCCAAACTACCATGACTAAGGTATAGGTATTAATTATCATATAATCATAAAACTAAATATTAATTAATTCATTACCAATTTATTAATATTAATACTCCATCATCAATTTCCATTATTAAATATTTAATATTCTTACCACAACTGAAGAATAAATAGTTAATTATATTGATATATTCAATATGCATCATCATAATCCTTAGAAATCACCATGAATAAACCATATTCATTTATTACTTCATTTAACTTTTCATAATCATATAGGTACTCTATAAATCAACTAATGCAACCAATTAAATGATGTACACACTATGTATAAAAACAAAATACTTCTAGTAGTAAAATAATTATTGTATAAATATCATCTAGAAATCCTTCCATAAAACATGCATAAAGAAATAATTATTAATATCAACAAGAAAAACCCACTCCTAACTCATTATAATTTCCTTGTGTCGCACAAAATTTAATATAATATAAATATTCCATACAATTAATAACATCAGCTATCACCACATCCATAATCTTGAATCCCACAATATAATCAATCCTACCACCACTAAAGTCTGGGATCACATACAATCATTAAATTGAAATGTCATTAGAAGTTATCAACCACAAAAAAGACCTGATAAATCATGAACAATGCTCTAAATACCTAGAGAACATAGACTTATCAAATGTATAACTCTACACAAAGTCAGAATACACTAAGCCAAAGAATCTAGGAAACAAGGTCCCACACAAAATAAACAATTCCCACTCATCCCCAAAAATTAATTCCATATCCAATTAAATCCAAGATGAGTAGAAACCATTTAGCTCATGACACTTTTTTTAGAAATAACATTACATCTATTTCAATGTTTATATTTTTAATAATTATATCATGATAAAAAATATCAAAAATCATACAATCATATATCATGAAATTAATTGGTGTTTTCATGGAATACATTGTAATGTTTATTGGAATATTTTTGGTTATTGTTACAAAGACGGTGAAAAATTTTGAGTCCCAATGAACCTGGAATTGATATTTTAAAAATTGTAAATATTTTTATATCATGGATGATAATTTTTCTTGAAAAACAGGAATAACTCCAAAATGGAATATTGTATTGGAAATCTGAGACCATTGTTGAGTTAATGAGATGGATTTTATCCATGGAATTTCATAATCATTATTTTCAATGATAATATCAGTAAAATGTTATCATTGGTGAAAATATTATAATGAAATAAATAAATTTCATTATATCATTATTTTCATGCACATACCAAAAATACTATATTTAAACCCTAAAATTCCTAATCCCAAATTACTGCATCATAACCTAGGGGTTTAGGGGTATCATTAGAGGGGATTATTAGTATAATCATTAGATGATAAAATCATACTAAAATCATATTAGGGATCGTATGCCAATTATTATTGTGGATCTCTTCAATTCCAATGACATGTGACATTTTTTCCTAAGTGAGTGATCCAAATCGAGGTAGGACACTAGTTTTTTGGACTTATCCCTATTTTATTACCACATTATGAACATTAATTAATTGACTAATGTATTGATGTTAGGATATGTCATTTTGTGGGTATGATTTTATTTGTGGAATTTGGGGATAATTATTTTTTTTGTTCGTTGATGTTTCAACATTTTCATTCATATTTTATATGAATATTTATTGATTCCAAAAATGTACAAAGGATGATTATTTTTCCATAATTTTTTTTTGTTTTATGGGTTTCTCTCCCCATTTTACATGTTTTCATCATAGGCATTCTATTTTGGCCTGTATTTCGATGAATATCCTATGAACGATTGTGGAAAATTCAGTCTTTGATGCATCATATTACTACCATGGGTTTATTATGGAAATTAGACATCATATTTCTAGTACAATATGATTTTATATGATCCATACACGTATTGGGGTTTGTGATCCCTGGATGAAATGCATCACTGATGAGGTGTGATAGTGGGTGTTCATCAAGCACCGTACAAGACCAAATAATATATATTTATGGTTAGGAGGTTATTCCAAACTTATATATATGACATACGATGATATTTAGTATGGACTCAGAGATAAAATAGTGATAGGAAAAAATGTTTCATAATTTCTATAGGTTTTATGAAAAAACCTAAAAACATGATATGTAGTCTAAAAGAAAATACATGGTATAGCCATCAAGTGAGGTGATACGGTTTATCTAAAGAGATAAGGATGGCCCACTTTGAAAAATGTGTCAATTTCATGTGACCCTTAGCCGACTAGATCATTATTCATAGGGATTACATGCCCAGGTGAAACTTTTTCCCCACAAGCCAAGTACTGTGAAGTACAAGGGTGGGACAGATCACACATGAAACATCATGTACACAGAAACAAACATGTATGTGGGAATGAAATGATGTACATGAGCATAGAAATAGAGACACACCATGTTCCAGATCAATATCTACACACTATGCACATCAACAGACAAACCGTTTATTGGAAAATGTGTATGTTATGTGAGATAGAGACACAGTAAGTGCTAGGATTTTTTGGACATGTTGTGTACCCCTAGGGACATGACATGTACTCCATTGATCACTAGTTGGATTCCACTTTAATCTAAGAACAACTCTATTTAGATCTTGTTTTAGAATCATTATATATGTGTTGGTTTAGAGTGTTCTCTTGATCCATTATATTGGGTGTTCAATTTAGTAACACATTCCATTCATAGTTGGTGACCCATCTACAACTTCATATTAGACATTGAAGTGTGGGAGAGTTACCTTTTTTAGAGTGAGTATTTATAGTATATTTTAACAATTTCCACATCATCATTGATCATTTATCCCTCTTAGATTCAGATAGTGATCCTATTTTTTTGTTTTCTTATATTACTGTTTGTGGAATTGGTATGAACAATATTTACTTGGTCATTTTACCACAATCTAGGATGATATTTATAATAAGGTATAGATTACCTATGTATCCATGGATGTTGATCCCCAAGATGTTTATTGAGATCTAATATTTCTAAATGGGAATTAGTTTGATGGTGTGTATATCTCAGATGATCCCTCTCAATTTTCAATATGCTTATTAATTGATAGAACTAAAAACTTAACCTATTGGATGAGTTTCATCAATAGTAGTATAGATCATAGAGCATTTCCTCCTAGATGGGAATTACCTAGGGAATTGGAGTGATGTTCCATCAAATTATAGATACCCAATGAGTGATATATCTCGGTTGAATACCATCAGGGGTTTTAGGGATCATGAATTGGGATCTATTGGATGATCACTACAATGAAATCTCATAGTTGACATATGAATAGTAGTGGTTGAGACCATAGAGACTCATAATCATTTATGAGAATATCTAGATGTTTTAATACATTTCTCATATTTTTATTGACATATCCAACTATGAGATGACTACTCTTAGTGATTTGTGATTAGTGATTTTCATGTTTTCTATTGCGTATTGTTATACTCACCCAATCATGGTCTCTTCCAACACATTCCATGTTTTAAATTGATGAAACCCCCTTTAAATAATCCATGGAGGACTAGTATAGGGTAGAGATTAGTTTTTGTAGATAGAATGATGTGTTCACAATAGTTTCATTTTACACTTGTTCCCTCTTTCAGATTAGGTTACACTTTGTTATATATTTTTTAGTTGGTCTTGTATTTGGACCCTTTTTATTGGTTCCAGTACATTATGTCATACTATGGATGTGGGATTATATTTTCATGCATGATTTTTTTCAGTTTGTTTTCAATTTTTTCATTGTATTTTCTTCTAGAAGTGTCTTTATACATGTATATTTGGAAGATTCCACCCATGTGTGTGATTTTCCATCTCGGTTCTAGTCACCCACCCATGGACTTTTGGAGGTTGGATTTAGGTAGTTACTAATTGGACACTACTAGGATTGGTTGTGATATAATTATATCATAGTAGATTACCCAACCTGATTTCTAATGAAAAAAACTTGTATTTTGAGTGATTTTTGGAATATTTGTTTTGAGAAGTGAGGATTGTTTTGGGAACTAGGGTGTAATGGTTAAAATGTATTATCTTTGGAAATCAGGCCAGGGTGTCTAATGTTTGTGTGGCGACTAGCATATCCATTCAATAGGACATTTATTACCTTCTTAATGACATGATATATGTATGAATCACTTTTGGGAAATCCTTAGTGCTTGTATCAAATAGAAATGGTTTGTGGTTTTCCATGTCTATCATGACTCATATCACTAGATATACACATTAACCATGGTATGTTTTATAATAATTCAATATGTATTCACGATAGCATCCAATGTGGTATCAAAAATAGGGTTGAGAGTTCAACTCATGGAGTGATGAGTCCTCGTTTAAGGGGTTACTCAGACGGTGTTCTTTATTTAGGATAGTTAGTAGGTGGTAATTTCTCTAGTTGATCAGTTCATAGACCCAACACCTATGATTCTGGTGGATAAAACACTACACACTAATTCATGGATGAATATTCTACTGATTTGAGATGCCATGAAAGGTTTAATAGAATATGAAGACATTTTGGATAATGGATCCCCTAGGTTGCAGGGTTAACATGACCTATTGATATAAGGAGTACATAAAAAGTCACAAAATTTGATATTTCATCATATATATCAGAGGAACATCAATTATACATGGCTGAGACATTTCTATTCATGTGATGGGAAAGTAAATCTCACAGGGTATTTTCATACCAGTTGTTCTACCATAGATGTATGGTTCATGAACTACTAAGGTAGTTGTATTGGATAGGGAAATTATTTCCATGGGTAGATAGATGTGTTTAAGAAGTTGGGGGAGTAGTACGAGTTGGTGGGATCTTTGGATTTTATCCTACCACCACTTCACCCACGTGAACCACTCTTGGATAAGGATGTTGGTGGTCAGAATCCTAGATAGTGGTAGGATCTATAGGTTATTTATCTATAGGATACTGATGTATTTTAAGGAATGATATCTTTTCCTTATACTCATTATGTACTATTTTAGAAACATGTAAAATCCACTCTTTTTCTTCCATTTTTTGATTCATTTTTTAGGAAGACATAAGACATCTATAGATCTCCGTGTTAGTGATTATTGGCATGAATATGTACATGCTAGGAAGAGAGTGAAATCCCCCACAAAGACACATTCATAAGAATAGATCCAAAACATTGTGGCCCATTCAGTTAAACCTAAAGAGAATAGTGTAGAGGTGATGTGGTTATGTTCTATTGACTTGTGTGTTTGAGTTTGGTTTTAATGAAATGGTTTTTGGGAATGAAATGGTAATTATAAAGATATAGGAAAGATAATGGATGAGTTTGAATAAATAGGAGATCTCAAAGGCATCTAGTCATGTTTTGGTTTTATGGTGTGTCTTCAGTACCATAGTTCCAGGTTTTAAATAGAGTTAGCATACATTTTTCCCTATGTGTATCACCTATTTGAGAACTAATTATACTAGTTCTCCACATTTTTTCAACCCTTATTTTTGAGTCTCATAGAGAGATTATCAATGATTAAAGGTTCTTACCAACAGTGTTACTTGAGTATATGTGGAGAGGGTTCCTCGCATGGAAAATCTCTATTGAAGTAGTGATACCATATGATGTTTTCCTAACAATAGAACGGTTTCCTTCCATCCATGATTAGTGATTTTACACTAGTGCATGTGGAGGTGTTTTTATCATGTTGGGAAAAAATTTCTCCTCCTTTGAGAAGGATTGATCCCTAGAAGAGATGGATGAGATTAGGTGTAGGAGGTTACGACGGAATTGGTATTAGTTGTCTTGTGATACCTTTGGATAAGTAGACACTATTAGATTTTTTTTCTCTAATGGTGGGGGAGTAGGAGGACCTGTTTTCAAGGTATGTGATGGGTTTAACTCCCCTTCGAGGGATTTTATTCTGCATGTATATTCACTAGGAATGAACCGATATTTATCCTGGCATATCAGATGACCCCATATAGAATTGATAGACGGTGGTGTGATTGGAAGAGTCTATAGAACAGGGGATTCATGAGATCCAATCTGTTTTCCTAGGCATATATATGTTGTTCACCTCAGAATAGTATGATTTCTTGATATTGGGTATTATTTGGTGTTACATGAACCAAGTGATGTGAGGAAGACTATCAAAAACATAAAATTGTTTAGTTCCACGACTACAGGTTTGTGGAGAATTTTTTATCAATGTTTTCTTCAATATCGGTTATCACCAGGTCTATTTTCAGGATATGATATAACTTATGTGTCTCTAAAAATTAATTATGGTTGTTTTGAGCTCATGGTTATAAAATATGTTGAGTTTTATACCACAATAGAGTCATGAGAAGTACTTATTGGATCCTTAAAACATTTTTGATCAATTGATGGTAGTCATCTTCGATGACCTCCATATGCACTCAACATATGAGTTGGACTATGTGAAATAGTTGGGGATGGAGTAGTTCACAACTTGTAGATACTTGTTACCCTTGTACATGTTAAAAGATCCATAGAGTTACAACTCTGGAATATTGATTGTTAGATGCGGCATAACTAAATATCCAATGGATATGTTCCATATAGATTATATGAAAGAGGTGATATTTTGATCCTTATTCAATTATAGATAGTATCACCAATCATGCTATGTTAGATTGTTATGAGGAGGTTGCTAATATATAGGAGTAAATCTAATGTTGGAGAGGATGTAAAATGATATCATGGAATCGATTGGGTAGAAGTGGGATTAGAATAAAGTTTTCATTCTAAAATTTTGTTATATTTATTCTTTGAGTGAGATGACCAAGGAATATTTATAGATTGTTTGGGGATGTTGTTCACGAAGGAGGTAGTCTGTATTTGTGGATTTACATTGGTTATCATTGCCAGTTTTGACACCTAAATCATTACATGATTATGGAGAGGATGTTGGATGTATTTGTGGACACTGTGGAAGTTGGGTAGAGTGGATTACCCCATCAATCATGATAGTTAATGTGAAAAATTAGAGTTCTAGTGATGATTCTTCATGTTTGAAAAATGATTACGAGCCATATCAATGAGTATCGTATTCCAATAGTGGATTTTATGTATGGTGATGACTACCACTCCACCACTAGAGTAACAAATTTTTTATTTCACATATGGGATACCTTATAATATATTGTTATACTAGTTATAGCTAATGGGTAACAGTACTAGGGTCCTAGTTTTGGTTCTAGTGTTTGTTATAAAGGGTGAAGCTCATCTAGGGGAGGATGAGGGTTTCTTGATAATAATAAATAGTTCATGATGGAATAATGATGGTGGTCATTAGATATTGAGAGTAGAAATGATTTATCCCAGCTGATAGGTTATATCAAGGGTTCATAAGACCATTATATTCTGACTATTTTGTTAGTTTAGCAAGGTGGTGTACAACATAACCCTAAGACCATAATATTTTTTGTTTATTGTTGTCCTCCACATGATGTAGTTGAGTAATAGTGGTCATGAATCCGATCATGATATTGATCTGTGTAATCTAAGTTGTGAGAGTGGTTTTTTAGTTTTCATGGATCAAGGGGTTTGGAAAATTGGTAGAGAAAGACCCATCAAGAGCATGTTTTTTCCATGGCTCTGTGTTTCTGGAAAAAATAATAATCCATCTGGGAAGCTAATGGGTGTGGGAGATATAGTTAAGAGTTTAGAATACCTATATTTTGTTTAGTTTATTATTTTTGGTGAAGAAAATAATTGAAGATGGGAATTATATAATGTCTCAATTTTTTCTATATATGAATTTTGAATATTTCTTGGAATATTTCCGGAGTCGTACCTATAGATGGAATAAGATTCTTATTCTTGGTGAGACAAAAATTGATAATTTTAAAATAATAAATATATTAATGTAACATGAACATAGTTTTTTAGAAATAGTATACTATATTTCAAATTTTTCTAGATATCATAAATTTGAAATTTTCATTGATTTCATAAATTTGGGTTTACCCTATGAGTGACATAATCGGTGGTGGCATTGAGCATTTAACTAAAATGATATAATGGGTGCACATGATGAAATAAATAAATTTAATTTATTCATTTAATTATTTCGACAAGACGAACTATAATTTTATCTTAAAAACTAGTTATTATTATTCCCTATTGTTAGCTATATAACCCTAGGATAGAGAGGAGCCATTAATGGATCATTGTAAAAAGAAATCAAATCCAGATCAGATCGATGATCATGCATCAACAAAACTAGTGGATCTCATTAATGACAATTTTGTGTAATAATTCTTCATCAGTGATTAATAAAAGGCATTTAAGGGTGTATTTTTATTGATTTATACCATTTTATTATTTCTTGATAAATTCAAATTAATGTAATAACTATTTGATTCTTGATTGTTTGTGTTTCGGGTATGGGTTTATTTTCATGTCATAGTGATTATTATTATTATTATTATTATTATTGATGCTAATAAATGTACATTCATATTTTTCTTAAATAATGTTTTGAGGATAAATACGAACATAGCCAGAGTATAGTTCCTCACATTTTTGGTTAATGGTTTATCTCACCATTATACCTATATTCATCCTTGACATTCACATTTGGCATACGATTCGATGAATACTATGTGAATGAGGGTTTCATATTTAGTATTTGGTGTGAAAGATCACTAATATGGGTTTTGGATAAATATTTGAAGTCACAATTGTATTAAATGATGATTAATGCTGATCTGTATATGGATTAGAGGTTCCAAATCCTATGTTGGTGTGTCGCACCAATGAAGCAAGACTATCAGTGTTTCTCGAGAACGGATATGCCCAAATTTTGGCTATCTAAAGTGAGGAGATTTGTGAAAACCTAAATACATAACCTACAACCAAATTTTTGGAAAAAGAAATTGGTGATTTGTGGCTGAAGACCCATGAGGATTTTCAGGGGTTATGTTAAAAACCCCAACAACACTACAAGAAGTTTGGAAGAACTCACACCTCATAGACACTTTATGTGGCACAAGGTTTTCGATCCATATATATGGATTACAGTCCATGTGAAATCTATCACAAAACAAGTGAAAATTATCCAAAAATCATAATGTGTATAGGGAGAACACACCTGGGTTTCCATGTGGCTCTAATCACCATTCACTTATGAAGTACTCATGAAGCTCTATGTACATGGCAAAATCCATGTTACTGGACATGGACAGGTACACGAGCATGTAGCTATGTGAATGGGCATGGTAAGAATGACACACATTATTCTAGGGTGACATCTAAACACCATGTACCTCAAGGAACATTCAATGTAATGGAAAAAATTCATGCTTTGTATGCATGAGATGTGTGAATTTCATGGATTTTTTAAACACATTGTGTACCCCCAGGGACATGCTGATTAATCCATTGAGGACATGTTTAATTATTTATTTATATTAACACAACATCATTGAGTACTTATGTGAGATTATTTGAACCAATATCGACAGAGTGTGTTTCCTTGGTCCAGTCATGTGAGGGTTTGTTGTAGTATCACATTCTCGTCAAAGAGGGTGACCCCTCTATAGCTTCCTATTATTATGTGCAGTGTGGGAGAGTTCTTGTAACACCCGAGACTTTTATGAGAAATATTTTGTTTTTATGTTATATAAATCATCCAATGAATCTTTCACTACACGCAACACTAGATTGGCTTTCTTTACACGCAACCACGACATTCCTTGACAGCTTGCGTCATACGCAATACCAAGTTTCCCTAAACAACGATATGCTTTTAAAATATTATTAAAAATAGCCGTTATGAATAGTAATAACCACATTTTGAAATTTTTTAAATTTCATCTTTCAAAATGGACTTCATTTTTGGATTCGGAATATCAAAATTATCCTAGGGTTAAATTTTGGTATTTTTATGAAAACATTCAATTTTTGATGAATAGTTAAAACACTAGGTTACTATTTAAAAACCCATTTTTATTTAAATAATTATTTATTTTATTTAAATTTATTTTGGGTCAAAATTGATACATAATACCTATATAATTTCAATGCAATTCATTGGATTCATGTTATTTTAATTTTAGATATATAAAAATTTTATTGAACTTTTCACCGTCTTTTACCCACCCCCTAGGAGAATTTCCAAATTCACATAAAACATAATTTTACTGCTTCTGTGAGTGGAATTTTGAAAATAAAAGAGACACAGTTAATATCAAGGACTAAAATGTGGTTTAATGAGATGAAAATAATTTTTGGTGAAAAGTAACTTTTTACTTTTTTTACCACGGTTAAAAGTTAATAGGGTAATTAAAGGTAAAATTGTTATTATTATTACCCTAACACATGTCCTAATTCTATTGGATATTTGTAATTCGTCAAAAAACAACCTTATAAATAATATATGACCATTTAGGCCCACTTGGATTAGATTAGGACATTTATTATTAATTTATTTAAAGAAGGGTTAAAATAGTTAAAATCAAAGTTTAATAACTAAATAATTTTTAATATACGGTTATACATAAGATATATTCGATTATAAATAATCATTAGAAATATAAAAATATTTCCTACATAATGGTATTTTATTTGTAATTTTTAGACTTAAAATAATTTAATTTATTTATGACACAATGATGATGCAGTAATTATCATATTAACGAAATATTGACATAATTGATGTTATAAATACCCAAATAAATTTAATTTGAGACTTTTTATGAATTAAAATAATTTTCTATGTTAATATGGAATGTTAGTGTTGATTTAATTAACTTACTTATAACTAATCATTCTGTTATGATTTTCACAAAAATCAATTACCAAATAGTGTCAAAATTGACATAAAATAGTTTTTAAAACAAATATTATATTATTAATTTTTATTATATTCCTAAAAAACTAAGGATCTGGAAATATACTTATATAATGATATTTTTATCATTCATGGACCACTTTGGGGTCTCTTGGATGTATATGGTATGTTTATTAACTTTGTAATATAAAAATACAAAGTGACATGGTAAATGTGAATCTAATTAACTAAGATCCAAAACTAAAATATAAGGTTAATATAATGACCTAAACTTGTCTAAATACTATTTAATGAGAGTATTTTGACCCATACCAACCTTAGCTTCGAAAAAAATCAATTGTGAGCTATTAAAAACAGAATATGACTTTATAATAAAATAATATTTTTATTGTATCCAAAGGTGCCCCTCTCCTCCCTTATAAAAGGGAACCTCCTCCCTCTCTTCCTCACACCACTTTGAGACTTCAATATCATCCATCCCCTACCTAATTCTCTTCTCCAATTCCCTAGAAACATTCTATAGGTCCTGGTACTCTTCAAAGACAAATTTTAGTACCCTAAGAGGAGGTCTCAAAGAGGCGCTTCAAAGAAGAGGTAATGTCTGTTACCGATTCTTTCAACATTATTTCTTCTTCCACGTCTTCTTATTTAGTTGTTTCATTATGAAGTAATAACATCAGCATCACTCATATAATGATAAGTTATTATAAGTAATAAACAACCCTATTTCACCATCTATCCATCCTATGATAAAGGAAATCACCGCGCGTGTGTACGTATGGAATACAGTCTCCACGCCATGGTGTAATCTATTTTCCACCACCATCTTACTTGGATGGGTATAATGGTTTAAATAATAACTATATATTATTATTGTAATGTGATGTTGATTTTTAAATAGTATACATACACTCCAATACAATTCCATGATCATGGGAACGATATCATCGCTCATGCGTACGTACGAAATACCGTCTCCACGATGTGATGCGACTCGTTCTACATGATTTTCATTTCATAATGATTACATAAATGAATTGAGTGAATAAATATGATATGTATTACACTAATACCATTCTGTAAATAAGTTATCTATTACCTAAAAAGAAGAATAAGAATTTATTCGATAAAACACGCATAAGAACAAAAAGCAATGAACACCTGAATAACAAGTAACAATGAAATATTACTAATAAGAAGCTAAGAATATGACCATATATGGTATCATAAAAACATGTATGATTATTAAATAAGTCAATAACATTATTGAAATCATTATACAGGAGGTTTTGACACATATAAAGCAAATTGGACCTAAGGTAAGGGACAATCTCGCAATCTCAATTTTTATCCGAGATTTTTTATACTTCAGAATTTACTGTGGAATATTTCTCATCCACATAAATGTTTCCTCAATATTTAATATTATTTATATCCTCCTACAAGTGTTTAAATCCAATTTTACCCTTCGGTGAGTTTTTAGTAAAAGATATGAAAGGAATATTTTGTCATTTTTCGTACGAGGTACTTTTTGACTTTTTCGACATATGTACGAGAAGAATGTTTTTTAACTTATACGGCCTGAATAGATTTTAAAACATTATTTCCAAGAATATTCCCTTACAAGTTTTCACGTTTATTTTTAATCAACTTCTTTTAGTTTAAAATTGTATGACATGTTAAGAAAGGAAAAATGTTTTTGAAGTATAAAGGATATTCTCCTCAAGAATGGAGTTCAACTGTTTTATCAAAATTATCTTCCATCTAAGATAATATAGGGTTCTGTTTCTGTCCCTATTATTACATTTATTTGATTATGTTGTGATGGAATTATTTTTATGAATTCCTTTAACTTGTATGAATTGTTTTATGATGTCACGATGTTTAAGAATCCCATTTTTATTTCATGGGTTTTGAAATGATGCATGATCTTTTATGATTTTGTGGCACACATAAGAATGGTATCATTTTGAGATGGTTGGGACCTATATCTCCCTCCAATGCATTGGGTAAATATTTATATCTCATGAGATAGACATGGATGGAAGGTCAGGTTAAACCAGTTCTGTGAAACAGGACTAAAACGAGGAGTGAACTCGGTTCCGAAATGGACATTGTCGACTAGGATAGTCTTGGAAATGAGTCTTGAATACTGAGAAATGATTTTCTATGATTATTTGTGTATTCCACAAAGTTTCATGTTTTATGTTATGATTATTGAGATTACATTTCACTACTATGATTTATCCCATGTTATGAAATTATGATCTCTTTTGCAGGTTAAGATTTCCAAAATGTTATGTTCTTATGAATATGATGTGATTGATATTTCTTTTGTTTACCGTTACTGAGCATTTGAGCTCACCATTTTGTATGTTTTCTTTCCCCAGGTCATGAATAAGGTTATTAAGTAGGGTATGTCAAAATGGGACTCTAGATATGATGAAATAAATGGGAGACAATGTAGATACTCTATAAACCAGTTGTTTAGGTTTCTCGGTTTCTAAAGACACTATACCTATACTGTCCTTTAATGGTTTTGTTATATGTTGTTATAAGTGTACTTCAATTTTTATGTATTAACAATGTATTTAAAGTATGGGTCATTATAGTTCTCTTCTTTTTGATTTAGTAGTCTTAGTCCCCATCAATTGATCCCTTAGTTTCATGGATTATGTTTCCCTATGAGAGGCCTATAGTGATAATAATTTAATACATGTTCTCTTTAGTTATGTTTTTTGTAGTTCTCATGACCAATATTTACCTGATCATAGATCCCTTATCATGGAGGATGTTTTCAGTTGGGTATGGTGTCCCCCTAGTGAGCCCAGTGAAATGAAACCCTAGATCTGTATCAAGATCTAAAATTTATGATGGGGTATTAGTTTGATGGAATGCATATCTTGGATAACCTCTCTTAGTATTGAATGTTCTTCTTCATGGAAATACTTGATGATTGTTACCTATGGGATGAGTGTCGTCATAGGAAGTATATCTCAGGGATTGTTTCCATCTAGTTGAGTGTGTCCCTGGGTATTGTTGGTATTTTCTATTTCATTAGTGATGCATGATTAGTGATATTTATCATTTCATTACCATCATTGATAGAAGGTCTCGTAGAGTGAGATCTCATGTACCAACGTTACCTTGAAAACTCATAATGGTTCTATGGCTGGATGTTGTTGAGACCTTTGAGACTTAGATTCTTCTGAGATTATATCTATATGTTTTATTGTATATCTCACATTAGTATTATATTATCCTATGAACATATGACAATACTTGAATCTTCATCATTAGTGATTTTGGGTGTCCTAATGGTTATTATTATACTCAACCATGCATGATATATACCCGCACATGTTGTGTCTTAGTCATTTGGAAGATCCTATACAGTTTCTGTAGAGGACTAGGATCTGGTGGAGCTTAGTTAGTCTTGACATAATGAGGTTTTTAATAGTGTTTCATTGGATAACAGTCCCCTCATACTAATAAGGTCTCAATTTATTTCTATATTATTTGTGGTCTTTTATTTGGCCCCTAATTATTCTTAAAATTTTTTATGATGTGCTATAGTTAAGGGATTATATATGTATCGATGAACTGTTATCTACTTTTATAAATATCATCATTGTATGGTTTTGGGGATGTTTTAATTTTTATAAGCACGTTTTGATAATTCCTCCCATGTTTCTGATATGCCTTATTTGTGCTAGCCTTCAATCCATAGCTCATTGTAGGCAGTCTTGGGGTAGTTATGGATTGGACCATGGAGGGATGGGCTCCAAAATATCAACTAATAATAATAAAATTAATTTTAATTATCATCAAACATAATAATCAATCCCAAACCCAAAAATTACTTTAATTCTCACATCAATAAATTTCAATTGTTCTTATTATGTGATAATTCCAATTTCAATATAATATTTCTATAATTATTAAATAAATTATTCTCAATTTTATAAATTTATTAACGATACTATGTGTGATTATCTTTTCCTTCTCTCCTAGAAAATTTTAAAATTTAAATTTTCATATCTTTAAACCATAACACAATAAAAAATAATGTTTATTCATTTATATACAACAAACAATATTAAATATAAATTAAACACCTAATGCTAAAATTCATAATATAAATTTTTTTACATCTTATAAATTACCAATTTTATTTCTTGAAATAATAAAAATAATATACTTTGATATGAATCAATAAGTAATTCTATCTCATCATCATGTAAAAATTACATAGTTATTAAAAAAATATGTGATTCCCTATTGTTATCTAATAATGGTTAATCAGACATATTAGGAAAAATACAAATAAACTATAATACAATCACACATAAAACAATGAAATAGATGTAAATAGATATCATACCACAAATAAATGAGCTTCACATGAAACTTCAACACTAAATATTGGATGCATGCATGAACTGGAAACTTCAAAGGAAAAATACGGACCAATTATAAAAGGGTCCAACGAATCCAAGTGATAATTTCCAGATCAACAATTTTTGATTGAATGGATGTTGAATGAATGTAGGAGGTAGACCTTATTTAAAATTAATAATATGGTATCTAAATATTAACAGATCGCTTGCCCACAAATTTTAATTAAAAATAAATATAAATCCCATTAAATTCATATTGAAATATCCATTTAATGATTCAGACTCAAAATAATTGAATGAAATAATTATACCCTCAAAAATGCCTTTAAATTCCCTAATTTAAGGATATATTAAAATCATGTTAACAAGTCATATTCATGACAATCCTTGTCTTCTAATAGAATCATGAAAATTTTAAATTATGATCCAAGGTGTGAACTGTATGAATGAACAACAAACTAATCACATGAAAAAAAATAACTAACCACGTGAACAAAGAAATCAATCACAAGAAGGAACCAACTGACAGCAAGAAGGAACCAACATATCAGTTGATGGACTCCACTAACCACAAGAAGGAACAATCTACCCACACGATTAACCAAATTAATGGTTTCTCTAATCAACTGATTGAATGAACAATCAAATGACTACAAGAACAAATGGGACCAACCGACAATATAAAATATAATAAAACACAGAGAATTGAAGGGAATAATTCCACAAGAACCCTTCAGATACTTCAGAGACCCATGAAACCAAAAGGAAATGGTTTTAGAAATCTATGAACATATATTAGAAACTTTTAAAAAAAAATTAGCCTAAAAATTTTAAAACAATCCAAAAAATAAAGAGAAAAAAATTATTTGAAAAACAACCAAATGAGATACCTCTCGTGGATATTGTTACAATAGGAATACAACCACCCTATAAGAGGAACGGGAATAAAAAACATGAAACATCATATACAAAGAAGGGGAAGTAATCTCATTTATAATTGTAATATTGGATGTAATTTTATCAAAATGAAATTAGATCATCTTCACAATGAATATTAATTAATATACATCTTAGGATATTGAGAACGTATTTTTTACAGTCACACTAGATTGATATCTTCATAGACACCATTTTTAAAATGACATTTACCAAATTATTATCATTCCAATGCATAACCTTCTCAAAATGCTCATGAATCTCGATTAAATATTCCTCAAAGGTTAGATTTTAGTCAATATCAAAAACACCTCAATTGATTTCATGGGAATCATCATAGTTATATCAAATATGTTATTAAATAAGGAATATGTTATGAATATAGGTAACGTGCAGGGGTAATTCTAATCAATATATCATGAATCAAATTTGATCCAACTCACTGAATGGCATAAAAAGAGGAATAAATATTACTACCATCCTCAATCATTTTTCCCGTGACGTGGAGGCACCCATAAGAACACATGATCATTGACGTCAAACTCTAGAGGCATATGCCTATGATAATAATAATATTTCAAATTATCCTTCACCTCTTTGATTTTCTCACGGATAACATAAACCTCATATATTATAATATGCACCAATTTTGAGACAAAAATAGCTGAATTTATGACCACCATCATACACAATGGAGGAAAAAAATATTGAACATAGAAATCTTTATATGGAATCACAAAAATTTTGATGTGGTAAATATTATTGTTCGACAACTCCACTGAGGCTCAGATTGAAACCCATTAAACTCCAAAATTAATAATGAATACGCAAAAAATGACCTCAAATTTCATTGTAATACATTGTTTCTAAACGAAAGTTTTTGGATAAAAGTGGTGAAAAATAATAATTGAGTGTTAAAAGAAGGATGGTACCAATATGCACCATAGAGGGGAAATGAGGTTCATGATATGATAAGATCATCTTCATAACCCCATAAATCATCACCCACTTCTCTAGATACATCCTAAACATCACCTCCCTAAGATGAAATACCTATTTTATGAAGTTTTTTCTCACTACATAAAATGTTACATAATTAACAATAATACATCCAAATCACCCTAATCCGAGGGAATCATATTGAGTATATCTAATTAAATTTACCCCCACTTATACTAGGGGATATATAGTAGATGAATCCACCCACATGGAATATTATGGATGTACCCTACCTTAAGGAATTATAAACATTGAGATAAAATCTATAAAACCAAATTATTTTACCCATACCACGAAAACTAATCTTTTAGATGATGATACATCTTCATTATACCAATATATTACACTATGGAAAATTTTTGGAAGTCATGGATAAACACCATATGCATAAATGAACAAATGAACATATTCCCCTAGAATAATAATCGATGTTGTACAACCCATGAACATCTTACAATAACATTTGCACAAACAATTAGATCACATGTAGCCAATACTTCAAGATCCTCATGCTGGGACTCCAACACGGACTACACTTTACATGACTATATTTTCAACTAATAAATAATGCCTCTATTTTCAAGTATTGTTATATCTATGGGTAAAGATTTTCAATATTCAATTAATCCCTAATAGATTATAGAATCACCCATGACCCCACCATAAAACATTAAAATTGTGGAATCTATCACCATATTCCCATTGCCTTCTTCAAATGAAATATTGAATTCATTGTCCTATAGGAACTCCACCCATTAATACAAACTCAAATTTGAATCACACCATGATAAGATATATGTATAGATATTTTCATTTGAAAAGACCACAAAGAACTAATTAAGGTAGTAGTTCTTCTATATATTCAAATAAAATAACATCACAATTACCACGTGTTTATGGATAGAATATTTACATTAGTGAGGTTTTAACTTATTTGACCCATATGATTTGACTTCCTATGGATTTATGAATAGATAAAACGATATATGGTGAGAAGAATAACTATAAATCTCAAATTAATCACCCACCTCTAGAATGTGAATGACCAAATCCTTGAGAAGATTACACATAAAATACTTGAATGAATCCATACACTAATTAGACAATAAAAATTTCCAATGCATTATTTTCATTGCTATCATGGGAGTCATAATTTGGTATTAGTTGGGTTTGAACCTCCTATAATAATTATAAAGGTCATGGAATATGAAAACCTATACAACATGCATTGGGGATAACCAAGTAACAACTAGAAAAATCATTAAAATATATATGGATACAATTTCCAGATACATGACATACCATATGAAACATACAACCTGATCTAAAAACACACACTTTAAATTATTCCAAATTAGTTGATGAGACTAAAAGACTCTCATAGTGGACAATAGATTATATAAATTCTCCCCATAAAATACAAAAAATTGAATGATTTTATTTATAATTACCACTATAATCTAGTATAAAAACTGATGGAACACAACAATTTTTAGTCCCATTAATATAGTTGTAACACTTGTTCCATTATAAAACAAAAAACATGTAATAATTATAATGAAATTAAAGCTTTCTCATAATAATATCCCAACCCTTCACCTGCATCTGATTAAACACTAAAAATAAATAGATATATTTGAACTAGCTAGATTCCATTAGTCGATTTAATTAACCATTAATCTTTGTAGTTATGAAAATTATTTTTTACATTCCCAAAATTCATGAAATTAGTATAAATAATCAATCACATACTCCCATATTACTTCATTGAAATATAATAGGATCTCTCAATGGTTAAAGAATAAGCTGAATAAATCCTACAATAAAATATCATAAATTTGAATCTAGAGCTCTGACAACATAGAATGTGTCATTCTATATGAGGAAATTGATATAGGTGAAGCACTAATTTGAATCTCTATAACGTGATAGATCACTTGTCGAGGGGTGTAACACCACAACCTATAAAGAAAAGATATCAGTATGCTCCACAGTAGCCACAGGAAACACTATCATATGAATCTCGAATGAACATAGAATCAACTCATACAACATATAAAATAGTTCCATGACATTCCTATGACTTATTCAAGGGTTTACCTCTATGGCAAAAAACTCTCGGTCTCACCAACATAATAATATATGATATAAAACATTTAGAAATCAACAATATCATATATTGAATAAATAATGATATCATAAAGTTGTATCTTCAATCATAGGAAATATCATAAAGAGTGTTTCTACCCCTACACTAATTCATTATATTTATACTCATTATATGAAAAAGATAAATCTCTAACAAGAATGGTTAATCACAAGGTATCTAAAAGCCTATCTACCACAAGTATTAAAGCACATAATTAGGTTGTTGAAATAAAGGAGTGTCTATCTCCAAAATCAAACAATGCCTAATCCCATATATGAAGAAGTAAAATAATAAATGCTTGAAATTTTTATTAAATAATGTTTTAAATGATAAATCATGTATCTAACAAGAACTATATCCATATCCTCTTTGTCTCTGATAGAGATTACATCAATGGTTTTACACTTCCCATTGCCCCTGAGGATGAGGGATATCATTTGGATAACCTCTACTTACACCACAAAATATACTAACCATGGGGTCAAATTTACTATCTTTGTTGATTCCACAGTTGATACTAAAACAAAGGCTAGGCCTAAAATAAGAAACTAGTTTAATGTTGCTTCCAAGGAAGCCTGGTCACTCTCTCATCTGATAGGCCCAACCCCCATAAGAAATCCAATCACCTGGTATATTGGTGGGAGAATGACAACTAATAGCTTTTGTGTAGTGATTTAAAGAAGTATAGATCCTTATACTGATTAACTAAAACTTATTATTATAGAAAAAATATTGGGTTCTCTCCATCACACATCTACTTCTTTGAAGGTCTTGGATACTCCCATATCATGATCAAATGATCCTAGAAAATTTCCTCTCAATGACCTTTATCTTCCCCAGTATCTCAATAGAAGTATTTAATATAAATACGTTGACCTAGAACTAGATATATAGCTCAAAATCCTCCTCATAATTCTTGAACCTCGCCTCCTAAACTAAAATATGGTACAAATCATATCATATATGGTTCTAGTAGTGAATATGGAACTTACAAACAATGGAAATTGTTATCTATGGTTATGGATCCCTTGATGAGAAGAAACCACGACCAGTGAAGATAAAAAATATTCATGAAATTAATCCCTAAAAATCTCTAACACAACAATTTTCTCATCATGATCCTTTAGAAACAAATTTACAACTTCCGATATGACCAACACAAAATTATCACAACTAGATAAACCCATTTAACCTTTTCATAACGAATCAAACTAGTTTAAATCTACAACACCTACAACTAGTCCAATATTTCGAGAAATGAAATAGATCCTTCATACATATATAGACAATATAACAGAAAATATCAATTTTTCTGCATAAAATATTTATTTTATTTGACCTCTATACTATTACAATCCACTAGAACATACTACATAGAATCTTCAGTGAAAACATGATCTTAAATCAAACTCATGTCATATCTAATAAAGAAAAAAATGTATGTATCTCCTAGTCCCAATATAAAAGATCATTTTAAGGTTAATTTATTTTTCCATTAATTTATGTTTACATAATTCCCCTTGATTACCCAATTCAAATTTAGGTATAGAGCATATTGGGTCATGATCCTTACCAAGGTTTCTAACCTATGTCAATATCACTTCACATAACATGTTTAGTAAACATGAAGGGATAGGTTTCAAATCTTATTTGGATATAAATATCATATTATATTCAATAAACATTCTTTAGAGAACATGTTAATCATAATAAATAATCTTTTCTTACAATCCCATGCTTCCTTGCTAGTACCTAACTCTAAAATACATCTTATCTCTCAATCATTATATATGATACCAAGAAATTAAAACCCCCTCTCTCAAATGCTAACCCTCCTAGATCGATGATAAATACAGATAGAAAATTACATATGATGAACATCTCATATAAACCATGGTTTGATGAATATCATTGGGGGTATATCAATCACAAACATAATAGACATTTACCTCTATATAGTTTGTAGTGTAAAAGAAAATATGAGAAAAAACCAACCTATTCTGAATGAATAAATATAATAAGAAATACAAATACATTAAATGGAATATATAAATGGATAAATTTTAAATAAACATAGATATATCAAATTAACCCTTGGTCATTAAACACAAACACTCGAAACTCATGATAGTTTCTCAATAAATCTTATGAGCTAGATACATTCATCCCTTTCTCTATGTTTTCCCTTGTGACCTGATAAATAGTTTATATAAATAGGGATTTTATAAAATTTATACTAAGTTGGAACCTACCTGATTCTTAAATTGATAAATCCTAATGAATCATACCAAAACCCAGTGAAACAGATATTAAATTAACGCATCACCTAAATTGGTTATACTATTTCCACTATCCACACCGAGGATTACTCACCAAGTAATACCGAAAACTAAACAATGCTATATTAAACACATATATATAATTAAGTGTACCCCACATCTAGTTCTCAACTGGTTTTTCAATCCCAAGGACCAATGAAACACATTTTGTGCTCACTACTTCCAAATGTAAGCCATACCATATAACACCCTGACCCCAGAAGCCCAGATTCGGTGAATTATTACATAACATTGGCATGATAAAAAAATTCAAGTCTCGAAAGACCGATTAGTATGGTAGCCTTGGAAACATTAGATGTATTCATAAGTATTACATTTCATGATAAAGTGAAAAACTACAACAACACTGTCTCCATAGTCCAGACTCGTATACCCTCAGAATATCCCTATAGGTCAGTCATAAAATACTTCTTCTTATCCGGGGAAATATAAGACATAGAAATGGATGATCTCAAATGCACAGTAAGGATAACAATATTGTAGAAACATTCATAAATAAGCATAAACATTTTACGAAATGTATAACTAAAACAATATCCTTTCAAACTTGAACTTCCGCATAATATGGGAAAAACAAAACAAAATAATTCCATTTACTTCTTCACATGGATATTATAGTAGTCGAATAATCACATGCAATATCAATAAAAACTTTCATAATGATGGAATGCATGATGCTAGACTATCATAACCACATAGTCAAGGCATTGTGCCAAGACTACAAATAAGATTTTGTCAAGGCCTTGTTCCAAGACACTAGTTTGTCTCATGAGACGTACCGATGCATCAAAGAGATATAGCAGGCTCCAACCGTCACATAATAAGTCCAATTCATGCGTCATATAAAAAGTTTGAAACATAACATAAACATTCGTATTAAAACAAGCATAGGAAATGTCAATAATTTATCCACAAACCATGATTTGTATAAAAATAACACATCCACAGTCGAAAATAACTCATTCAATACAATGTGGAAGATTATATTGTAATAGATTAACCACAATTGAGAATAACAAAGGATATTAACATAGATGAAAATAATCATCAAAAATATTTGAGAGAAATATACCCCTTTTTCCAGAAAACATTTAAAAGACACACTATTTGTCAAGAAGCAATTTAAAATAGATTTTTTAATCAAAATTTCCCATAACACCTTGAAACTTTTAAAAGGAATTTTAATTTTAAAACATTAATGTCAATATAAATAAATCCTTAAAAAAAATTTCAAAACATGGACATTAATAAGAAAGATTTAGAATAATAAATCTTTAAAACATTTAAAATGATATTTTAGTTAGAGTTCCTAACCAAAAAAGAAACACTTGAATAAAAATAATTGATGTAATAAAAACTTTTTTTTTATCATGAAAATAATGGAATTAGTGATATACTATATTAGAGTAGATTATATAGTCCATATAAAAGTGATTTGGTGTATAGAAAAAAAGAGGTCTCAATGGAAATTAAATTGAGATGAAATCTCTTATAAAGATCGTATCCTTAGGTTAAGGATAAATCAATGACATAATTATGTGTGAAGAATATATATACACCAAATATGATTGGATATTAAGTGTAAATAAATCAAAGGACATTCACACATATTTTGGTAAAAACAACACCAATTAATTGGATATTTAACTCATCAAATTGAGATTGAGTTAAAATTACTCTTATCAAGATCATATCGATGACTTTAGAATTTATCAATGGAGTGATTATGTGTATCAAAATTTTATCCACAGAAAGGGGAGTGGAAATTATGACCTAAGAAAATGAATAGTGATTCCACACATAATCTTGTTGTAAGAAAATCAATGAAGTATGTGTAAAGTCGAATGAGTGGATATTGAAATTTCAAATTCCCATATAGATTTTGTATATTATGAAACATATACCCATGAAATAAGGATCATACAATGATTATGTCAATATCCATAAATTAATTTATATTAAAAAATTAATACAATCATGGGTAGTACATACAACACATGCAATAAATAATTGGTGAACAATGGAAATCTCATGAAATTAAAAGTGAGATAAGAAACCCCTTAAATTGTAAATTTTCCTTGGTAGAGGGTAGGTTAAAATCCTATATAATGGTGAAATAATTGTTATTATATTATAAATTAATCTTATACATTAATATGATATCATATATGATCTTTTAACGTTGACTTGTTAATAATATCTTAGTATTATCGTCGTTTCGGGTGTTAACAGATTCATTTTACTTTATATTCATTGTAATGTGATCTGTATTCGTTATGGATGGGATGTATCTTATTCATATACATAATGATATCATGTCCATAAACAATATTTTTAATCATCAAATGAAATTTAGTCTTGAATGGATATGATGGGGAATGAATCTCATCGCATTCGTGGAGACGGTAATCCGTACATACGCACGAGTGACAATATCATTCATTTGATATTAAAATAACATATAATTGGATGGTATATCATAAATACAGAATAATTATCATGTTATATTTCATTATTTACTTGAATTACACATCATTATTATACCCATCCAATTAATAATGTATTGAATAACAGTTACACCATGTCATGGAGACGGTAATATGTACGTACCCATGTATGGTGACATGTCATTCAAATGATGGATAAAATAATTAATATGGTTGTAACATATTTATAATAACATTACAGTATATATATGATACTAGAGTTAATATTTTATAATTGAAATAACCCAGAAAGGAGAAAAGAACTTGAAAGAGGGTGGTGAAATTATTACCACTTCTTTAGGTTCTTCCTTTTGATTTGATCAAAAGGGATCCTTAAGTTGGATTTCTGAACAAAGGAGGGCCTCTAAGATGAAGTTTGGGAAGTTTAAAGGATATTTGGGAAGGTGATGGCCTAGAAAAAACGCATTGAAGGTGTGAATTTTAGAGAAGGGGAAGTGTCATTTTATAAAAGGGGTGAGGGGCACCTTAGGAAAAACACAAAATATTATTTTAAAATAAAATCATTTTCGGTTTCTAATGGCTCCAAAGTGTATTATTTGAAGGATAAGACGGGGATGGGTCGGAAACCACCCAACCAATAGGTTTTAGATAGGTTGGGGTCACAATATTAACCTTAACTTTTATATTTAACTCTTAGTTAAATAGTTTGTCATTTACCATGTCTCTTTGTATTTTTATATTTTCTGATTAATAAACGTACTATATACTTCCATGAAAACCACAAGTGGTTAATTAATGATACACCTATAGTTATATTAGTCCTTTTTTTAACGTTAGATATTAAGGAAAATAATATCAATTAATAATATAATTTTGGATTTAAAAACTATTTTATGTCAATTTTGACACTATTTGGTATTAGGTTTTTTCTAAATTCATGGAAGCATTATTACTTCAAATAAAATTCATTTAACCAACCATAATATGTCATATTAATCTTGAAAATTAGTTTTAATTCATAAAAATTCTCAAATTACATTTATTTGGATATTTATAATATCAATTATTTTAATATTTCATTAATTATGTAATTACTGCATCATCATTGTGTTATTAGTAATTTAAATTATTTAATATATAAAAAATATAAATAAAATACCATTATGTAGTAAATATGTTTATCTTTCTAATTAATATTTATAGTCGACTTTAACTTATGTGTAACCCTATATTAAAATTGTTGTATTTATTAAACTTTTATTTTAACTCTTTTAACTCTTCTTTGAATTAAATATTAATAAAGGTCCTAATCCAATCCAAGTGGACCAAAGAGGTTCATATTTTATTTATAAGGTGGTTTTTGGTCAAATTATACTGATCCAATAGAATTAGGACTTCTGTTAGGGTAATAATAATATTATTTTTACCCTTAATTACCCAATTTATTTTTAACCGTGGTAAATAAAAGTAAAAAGTTACTATTCACCAAATATTATTTTTATCTTATTGAACCACATTATACTCCTTGATAATAACTGTGTCTCTTGGATTTTCGAAATTCAATTCATAGAAGCAGTAAAATTATGTTTTATGTGAATTTATAAATTCTTTTAGGAGGTAGGTAAAAGGCGGTGAAAAGTTCAATAAAATTTTATATATCCAATATTATAACAAAATGACTCCAATGAATTACCTTGAAATTAGATGGGTATTATGTAGATATTTTGACCTGAAATAAATTTAAATAAAATATAAAATAATTTAAATAAAAATTGGGTTTTATACTATAACTGAGTGTTTTTCACTATTCATAAAAAATTAATAGTTTTCAGAAACATACCAAAAATTCACCATAAGCTAATTTTGATATTCTGAATTCAAAAATGAAGTCTATTTTACCAAATTCAAAACATATAAATTAAATTTATTATTTTAAAATTAATTCCTTTTGTGAAAACCAAAAATCACATTTTTATTAAATAATAACTATCAAAAGATTGACATTTGTTTATGTCCCATTTCAAAGTGAAATTACTTCCAATGACCGGCATTGGATTAAATGGTAAAATATTAATCTAATTATACATCCAAACCATTCATATGTATAGTTGAACACTATAAATTATTTGGATTAAAAAAGTTGTTTTAAGTTAAAATATATTATTTTTCACTATTCACCCAAATATGAAAGTTATCATAGAAAACACCAACAATTTATTGAAACTAAATTCTTATGTCCTGATCCCAAAGAAGAAGTTTATTTTTTTAAATTGAATATATAAAAGTTTTAGATATTGGATTTAAAAAATGGTTTTCCATTAAAATGTGGTAAATTTTCAATTTTTGAAAAATACATCTTTTATATGAATGAAATTAATTTTGCATACCATTATGTCTACGAAACTCATAATATCAATACAAAAATTATAAGGGTTATATAATGTACAAAATTCTGTTAGTACTATTCAAAACTACTTTTCAATGGCTAGTTTGGTAAGTCGTGATGCGCTTGAACTCGGTGTTCGGTGTAGTGCAAGTTATTGAGTTACTTTGTGGAAATAACGTACTATGAAATCTTGGGGTGTTACATTATTCCCTCCTTCAATATATTGCATCCTCGCAATTTGAAATTTTTATTCTAAAAAAATTTTAAAATAGAACACACCTTTGTGGGAAAACCCACATCGTAAATTGGGTTAATAGAATTTAGTCTTAATAAGAGGAAAAGGAGAATGAAAAAGTAACCACCCAATTATGATCTCGATTATGAGAACATTTTTGGAAATTTGAGACACATAATTGGTGAAAAAATGTAAATATTCATAGGAAGTGATTGAGTTCATAAATCAAAAAATAATTGTAGAATTGTAGTCCTCAAAACCACAAATCTATGATGATTTGAAATTCCTTCTGTTCAAAAAAATGTAATGTATAAGGATAACACATTTTTTGGTTTAAGATCCCTTCCCTAAAGTTTCATAATTAATTTTTCCAAAAAATAAGAGGAATAAATATATATATATCTATATATATATATATATATACTTGACAAGTAGAGTTTCATCCTTCAACTAATTCCTACCACAAACTCATCTTTCACTCTAAAAGACTTCAGAAAAAAAATTCTATTTATCCTAATCGTATAGGGTTCCAAAAATAATGATTTTATATTTCATATATTAGAACCTTTAAAAATGAATCTACGTTATACAATCTATGAACATCACATAGTCTATTGGAATGCGATAAATCCCAATCGCACTATGGTTTTGGGTTCAATTCTCACAGCTTTGTCCGACGCAACGGGTTGTTACACAGTCTGCATGTTGTCCTTTTATAAAAATCCAAAAATAACTTATCAAACATAATCCATTCCAACCATTAGAATTATCCGAAATACTTCTATCCAAACTCATAGTACAAATTTTATAAGGACGTTAAACACAAAGAAGATCCTTTTCCCCATGTAATAACATGTGAACACCTTCATCATGTATTATTTTAAAACATGGTAACACCTTGAACTACTATAAAACCTTATTGATTACATCCATTCTCCCTTATTGTTTATAGAACAATGGATATATGACTTGAATCAAAAAATGTTGTAGATTCCAACAATGATGGAATATACAAATCATTAATCAGTTTCAAGGTAGAAAAAATATCCAATATAATTTATCAAAATCAAACATGTATTGTTCCAAAATCACGACCTCAGTATCAGAACCATATTATGGTTTATCATTCTCTCAACCATATATTTTCCAAAATTTTAACTGACTATAGAGTCACATTTCGGGGTTCTACACAATCTCAAGTCCTTAATGAAATAGTACTGTAGTATAATCCTTATTTGCTTCATAATTAATATAACCAGTACATTGTTGATACAACAATCAAATGACATAAATCTTTAATAACAATATAAGAACTCTAATCATTCCTCCTCATCTGTGGTAGTATCATAACTTTATTATTATCCAATAGAATCATTTGGGGCATACTCTGATTATTTGGACATTGGTTTGTGTAGTGTCCCAACTCCTTGCAGATGAAGAATTGTACATTTGAAACCTTTTTCTTACCATTACAGTCACATACATTGTGTCATTTTTCTCCACAATTATAAAAAACTCACATTTCCTTCAGGAAAGCTCTACGGTGTTTCTTTCCACAGTTATTACATATGGTAAAATTCTTCTTTTCCATCTTCCCTTTATCCATCATTCTCTCTTCCATCATTTTCTTCTATTTCTTCCCTTAAAATCCATAGGACTCATGAAATTATTTACTTATCTTATTAACAAATGATATTATTTCTTCATATGTTGAGAATACATGGGAGAGTACTTCCCTTCTAAATGAAGGCTTAATACCATGAAAGATATGATATTTATTACTCTTTGGATCATACGTATTGTTGGAGTTCATATTCCTTCTACTAAGTTCCATTTCTATACAATGTCATATAATAGATTAGTTTATGAATCGCAATACATAAATCCAAATTTGTAAAACACTTAACAAAAATTAAAAAGTTTATGGATATAATCCATAATAATAAGAAAATGTTCATTGAGGAATTATATAATCATAAACCATTCATAATGGTTTGTAAAGAAAATGAGAATTATCTTATGCACATCCCCCGGGAGTGTCGTAACTAAGATTACAGCAAGGCCCATTATCGTGCACCAGTTCTCATTCGAGTCTATCTCAAAGCGGTGTTTTTAGGTTCTACACCTAGGTAAATCTGTTCCAGAGCCGCCTCTACCTGCTCGTATCTAGACAAGGATGTATTTCATGGAAAACGCACCAAATATCTACAATACAGAAATTCTAGAAAGATATTCTATACTAATCCTCAAAGTCCATCTTAGGTCTATGTGCTCTAATCAAAATTTATTCAAATCTATCTTCTGAGGTTTGTATTAAGCTTCATCTGATACAAACTGTAACACCCCGACCCCAGAATCCCAGAGTAGGTTCATTATTACCTATCATTGGCATGATAAAAAATGATCAAGTCTTGAAGTACCAATTAGTTTAGTATCCTTGGACACACTAAATACATTCATGAGTCTTACATTACATGATAATGTGAAAAACTACAACAACATAGTCTCCATAGTCCACACTCATATCCCCTTACACAATCCCTGCAGGTCAGTCATAAAATACTTCTTCACATTCTGGAAATAATAAAACATAGAAATGGGTGAGCTCAAATTCTCAGTAAGGATTAAAATATAGCGGAAACATTCATAAATAAGCATAAACATTTAAGGAAATGTATAACTAAAACAAAAACTTTTTAAACATAAACTTCAGCATAATATGGAAAAAATTAAATGAATTAATTCCATTTATTTATTCACATGGATATTCTACTAGTCAAATAATCACATGAAATATCAATAACCACTTTCATAATTGTGGAATTCATAATGCTAGACTATCATAACCACATAGTCAAGGCCTTGTTCCAAGACTACAAATAAGATTTTGTCAAGGCCTAGTGCCACGACAGTAGTTTTTCACTTGATACTTACCGATGCATCGAGGAGCTATAGCAGGCTCCACCCGTCACTTACTAAGTCCAATGCATTCTTCATATGAAAATTTTTAAACATAACATAAATAGTCGTTTTAAAACTAAAATTATAAATGTCTATACATTATCCACCAACCATGAATGGTATGAATATAAAACATCTACAGTCATACATAAATCATTCAATAAATATAGAATATTTTATTGTAATATATTAACCTCAATCAAGAATAATAAATGATATTCTCATAAATGAAAATAATCATCAAAACAATTTGAGAGAAATATCCCCCTTTTTGTTGAAAACATTTAAAAGACGCATTATTTTTCAAGAAGATGTTTAAAATAGATTTTTGAATCAAAATGTCACATACCACCTTGAAGCTATTAAAAATATTTTTAATTTTAAAAAATTAATGCCCATATAAATAAATCTGAGAAACCATTTTTAAAAAATGGACATTAATTAGAAAGATTTAAAATAATAATTCTTTAAAACATTTAAAATGATATTTTAGTTAGAGTTCCTAACCAAAATAGAGACACATGAATACTAATAATTGAGGTAATCAGAACTTTTTAATATCATGAGAATAAAGGGATTCATGATATACTATGACAAAGTACATTATATACACCATATAAAAGTGATTTGGTGTATAACAACGAAGAAGTCTCAATGAAATGTAAATTGAGATGAAATATCTTATAAAAACTGTATCCTTAGTTAAAGGAAAAATCAACAACATGATTGTGTGTGAAAATTATAAACACACTCAATATTATTGGATATTCTGTGTAAATGAATCAGAGTAAATTAACACATATTCTAGTAAAAACGACACCAATGAATTTGATATTTAACTCAATAAATGGAGATTGAGTTAAAATTACTCTTATCAAGTTTATATCGATGACTTGAGAATCTATCAATGGAGTGATTATGTGTATCAAAAGAATATCCATGGAAAGGGGAGTGGAAATTGTGACATAAAAAATGAATAGTGATTGCACAAATAATCTTGGAGTAAAATAATCAATGAAGTATGCCTAAAGAAGAATGAGTGGAAATTGAAATTTTAAATTCCTTTATCGATTTGGTAACATAAAAAATATATATACATGAAATAAGGATCATAAAATGATGATGTAAATATCCATAAATTAATTTACATTACACAATGAATACAATCATGGGTAGTTCACATACCACATGCAATAAATAATTTGTGAACAATGGAAATTTCCCAGAATTAAAGGTTAGATAAGAAACCCCTTACTTTGTACTTTTTCCTTAGTCGAGGGTAGTTTAACCTCCTTAATAATGTTGAAATTATTTTTATTGAATTATTCAACAATCATATACATTAATATGATACAATATATGATCTTTTAACATTGATTTGTTAATAATATCATAGTATTATTATCGTTTCAGGTGTCAACGGATTCATTTAACTTTATATTCATTGTTATGTGAGACATATTTGTTATGGATGGAAAGTATCTTATTCATATAAAGTATTATATCAGGTCTATAAAGAGTATTTTTAATCATCAAAAGAAATTTAGTCTTGAATGGATATGATGGGAATGAATTTCATCATGTTCGTGGAGACGGTAATCTGTGCGTACGCACGAATGGAAATATCATTATTTTGATTATAAAATAATATATAATTGGATAGTATATAATATATACTGAATCATTATCATGTTATATTTTATTATTTACATGAATTACACATCATTGTAATACTCATCCCAATAATAATGTATTGAATAACAATTACACCACATCGTGGAGACGGTAATCAGTACGTATGCACGTATGGTGACATTTCATTCAAAGGATGGATAGAATTATAAATATTGTTGTACCATATTTATAATAACATCACAGTATATAAAAGATACTGGATTTATTATTTTATAATGGAAATAACAAAGAAAGAAGAATTGTAGGAAGAAAAGAACCTGAAACAGGGTGGTGAAATTATTACCTCTTCTTCATGTTCTTTATTTTGATTTGATCAAAAGGGATCCTTAAATTTGATTTCTGAATGAAGGAGGGCCTCTAGGATGAAGTGAGGGAAGTTAAGAGGATATTTTTATAGGTTTTGGCCGAGCCAAAAGGCATTGAAGGTGTGAATTTGGTAGAAGGAGAAGTGCCCTTTTATATGATGGGTGAGGGGCACCTTAGAAAAAACATACAATATTATTTTATAATAAAATCATTTTCGATTTTTAATGGCTCCAATGTGGATTATTTAAAGGATATGGTTTGGATGGGTTGAAAATCACTAAACAAATAGGTTTTATACATGTTTGGGTTACTATATTAACCTTAACATTTAGATTTAACTCTTAGTTAAATAGTTTGACATTTACCATCTCTCTTTGTATTTTTATATTATATGGTTAATACACATACTATATACTTCCAAGCGAACCAAAATTGGTTCATTAATGCTACAAAAATAATTAAATAATTCCTTTGGTAGATCCTTATATTTTTTGGAATAGAATATCAATTAATAATATAATATTTGATTTAAAATGCCTTTTATGATAATTTTTACACTATTTGGTATTTTGTTTTTTCTAAATTCATAACAACATTATTACTTCAAAAAAATAATCTAACTATCCCCAATATGTAATATTAATAAATAAAATTAGTTTAATTCATAAAAAGTTTCAAATTAAATTTATTTGGATATTTATAATATCAAATATTTTAATATTTCATTAATTTGTTATTTCTGCATCATCATTGTGTCTTTAATAAAATAAATAATTTAAGGTCTAAAAATTATAAATAAAATAAAATTAAGTAGGAAATATTTTTATATTTCTAATTAATATTTATAGTAGAATTTATCTTATGTGTAACCCTAAATTAAATATGTTTTAGTTATTAAACATTGATTTTAACTCTTTTAACTCTTCTTGGAATTGAATAATAATATATGTCCTAATCTAATCCAAGTGAACCAAAGAGGTTAATATTTTACTCCATAGGTTTTTTTGGTCGAATTATACTTATCCAATAGGATTAGGACATGTTTAAGGGTAATAATAATAATATCATTTTTACCATTAATTACACTATTTACTTTTAAGTGTGGTAAATAAAACTAAAAAGTTACCATTCAAAAAAATTATTTTTATCTTATTTAACCAAATTTTACTCATTTATATTAACCGTGTCTCTTTTATTTTCAAAATTCAACTCACAGAAGTGGTAAAACTATGTTTTATGTGAATTTACAAATTCTCCTAGGATTTGGGTAAAATATAGTGAAAAGTTCAATATAATATTGTATATCTAAAATTATTACAAAATTAATCCAATGAATTACATTAAACTTATATTGGTATTATGTATCATTTTTGACCTAAAATAAATTTAAATAAAATAAATAATTATTTAAATAAATATTCGGTTTTAAACTATAAGTTAGTGTTTTTCACTATTCATCAAAAATTAAAAGTTTTCAGAAACATAACAAAAATTCACCCTAAGCTAATTTTGATATTATGAATTCATAAATTTAGTATATTTGAACAAATTAAAATCATTGAAATTTCATTTATTTGTTTAAAATTAATTCACATTGTCAAAACCCAAAAGCGTATTTTTATGAAATAATAACTACCAAAAGATTGACATGTTTTTATGTCCAATTTCAATATGAAATTACTTAAAATGGTCAACATTCGATTACATGGTAAAAATATCGTCTAATTATACATCCAAACCATTTATATGTATATTTTAACACCACAAATTATTTTGATTAAAAATTTAGTTTTCGGTTAAAATATATTATTTTTTACTATTTACCCAAATATGATAGTTATTAGAAAAACACCAAAAATTTATGGAAACTAAATTCATATGTCCCGATCCCAACGAAGAAGTTTATTTTTCCTTATTGAATATACAAATGTTTCAAATATTGGAATTAAAAGGGGTTCTCCATTAAAAGGTGGTAAAATTGCATTTTTAAAAAAATACTTCTTTTATCTGAAAAATAAACATCCTTAGATTCTGTCTAAGAAACCCATAATATGGATTCTAAAATTATAAGGGTTATATAAATTTCAATATTCTATTAGTTTTATTCGTAACCTCTTTTGAACGGCTAGTTTGGTAAGTTGAGGTGCACTTGAAATCGGTGTTGCATGTAGTGCATGTTATTGAATTACTTTTATGAAATAACGTACTATGAAATCTTGGGGTGTTATATACCTGATGTGAGTCAGGCCTCATACTAACCAACCTTAGTCCTATGTAGTGAATAACAACTCATATTGGACTCATTACACATATCCACTCCTTCATCATAATCATACCATTACCAACCATGTGTATTCCTGGAAGCCAATATATCAGGTGTTTGTACATTGTACCCCAATCCTTAGTATCCCATTCATGCACACCAATCTGAGTTTGGAGACACTATGTCTGGATACCAGTATGTGGTATACCTCAAGCCATTAAATCCCAAAAAAAATCTATACAAAACCATGATCCATCCAATATATGGTATGAACAGACTCTATACAGTATACCACTATAGAGTGTATGTATTCCTACCAACATGTGTGGGGTAGTATATGAAATTAGAAAATATTCATAAATATCACACACAACATCACTGAGGGTAACTACCTTTCCTTAAAATCATCTGATGTTATCCTCACAAAGGGCCCACCATTACACCTCTTATGGTTTATATATCAATAAAAAACATTAATCTAAATAAATATTGACTAATTTATTATCCATCAATTAATATTAATTATCCATATTAATTGTACAATATTAATAATTTATTGATTTAATAAATGTGTTGAAAACAATAATAATTCTCTTTATATATATTATCAATAAATCATTATCATAAAAATCAACATGAAACCACCTTTTTAATTTATTTGTTAATTTATCATTTCCAAATCACCTGGGTATCCTATAACACAACCTGCATTATACCCACTCATTATCCAAAGAATAATACTACCTCCTATTGTAAAATACTAGTCAAATAAAAAAACCTAAATTCCTATCAACAAAACATGCATCCAAAAAAATTATGAATATTGATGTGCATCCCCCGCTCTAATCATTTTCAGACAACCCAATGTCCAGCACCATTGTTCATAATATAAATATTTCATTCCATTACTCATATGATTTGTCATAGTATCCATAGCCTCACAAACCATACTACAATCAACCATTACACCATTGTAGTATGGTCTCCAAATCCATCAATCATGTTGATCATCATCTACAGAGCCTCTACCATATATACCATATCTCATCAGAGGATCATAACCATAAAAAAGATTTCAACAATCAAAAACGTCTCTAAATACAATTATCACCCTTACATTTCAAATGTATAACTAATTACATAGTCAAAAGAAACTAAGTTCATTGAATTAAAGAAACAAATACAGCCACATAATATATCTGGATTTCTCTCTCACAAAACACTAATGTCATATTTAGTTAAATCCAATATGATTATAACCATTTATACTATAGCCTCTATCATATAATCATAAGATTTCATGGATTTACATTGTCTACAGTTTTTATAATTCTTCCATGCTAATGAAATAACTACATAACACTACTATACATATATCACATGATAATAATTTTAATAATGAAAATAGAAAACATAAATGTCTTCAAACATCACCTGAAATAAGAAACCCCTTAATTATTTTAATTCTCACAACATAAAATATCAATTTCTCCCATAATTTGATAATTTTCATTTCAATATAATCTCCCCATAATTTTAAAATTTAATCTTTACAATTTTATAAGTAGATTAATGTTTCTACATGTGATTATCTTTTTTATATCTCTTAGATAATTTCTAATTTTTAAGGTTCATCACTTTGAACTACAACATGGATGTTCATTATATTTTCTCATTGAAATTTCATCAATTAAATTAAATATATAGTAAATATGAAAATTATTTATTCTTATTGTAATAAATCTAAATAAAACATGCAAGTTACCCATTTGAATAATCAAATTAATTAAAAAAATACATTTTTATATTCTACAACATGAAATTTTATCTATTCATAATATATAAATATTAATGTTTTAAATAAATTTTTTGATTCTATATTGTTATATGATTATGTTCTACCACACCCACTAAAAAATGAGTGATAATGTATGATACGATCACAAATAAAATAAAGAATACAAATTAAATACATCCCCTACCTTAAAAATGTATATTCTTGAAACTCTTCACAAAAGATAGACGCTTCATTCACATGATGGAAACTCTCTAACAACATGATACACCAAAAAACACATTTGTTCAATGAAAACGAGGGAAAATATAACTAACCTATTATTTTGAGAGGAAGTAAGGTAAACTAATTATGGAAAGAATCATTATTTATAATTAGTCATGCGGTCTCCTGGTATTCCCATAACCTTCGTTAACTACCTTAATTAAGTATAATTTCATTCCCCATTAAACTCACACAAAATGAATCATTAATTACTTTTGATTATTAATAATGGAATGGTTTAATATTTCCCTCCAAAAGAAAATTAAATTTAAAAATTTGAGTAATTAAATAATTTTGTTAAAAATTCATACTCATAACATTTGGGGTATTTTGGGAAAATATTGAAATTCCCAATAATTTGGAAAAGGTATGAGCTAAATTCATAAAAAAAGAACCATATGTATGAAAAATAAAACATAAATAAGGAAAATAATATTGACTACAACATGAAATAAACTAAATGCAAGAAGTAACAAAATGATTTCATGAAGTAATAATCTATCCACAGTAAGGAATAAACTAATAACATGAAAAAACAATAGAATGCATGAAAAAATGAACTATCCATAAGAACACCAAGATGGACAATTGAAAAAAATAATTGACTATATTAAAAACCATTTTTGTTATTCAAAAAACCAATAGAATTCATGAAAAAATCACATACTCATGAAAAATAACTAATAAAACATTTTTAATAACCACATGGCCATAATAAGGAACCAACATGCCCCATGAACAAAATTAAAACTTTGATAATTGATATTAATAAAACATGAAGCACCCATCAAACACCTTTAATCCTTAAGAAATAATTAGGGAAGAGCATTATAAATTCTATATTTGAAAATTTTATATAATATAGTTTCACTCTAATTACATAGTATAAAATACCACGTGAAAACATTATTTTAATAATTCCACCTAAAATATCATTTTATAATTATTTGTAAAAAAACACAAATAATTTTTACGGAAAATATAAAATATTTTTTGACAAAAAATTCAAAAGAAATATTATACTGAAAAAATATGATATATGTGAAAATTTTCAATGAAAATTTTTTATGCGATGATAAAAATTTATGATAAAAATTTTCAATGAAATTTTTATCTTCCCATAGAATATTATAGTAAAAAAATCCATCGAATAATTATAGTTGAATTTTAAACTATATAATTTATTTTTAACTTAACTAGAAAATTGAATTGGAAACATCTGGGGAAAACTTCCATTGGAAACATCTAATAGAAAAACATCGATGAAAATTAATTTAGAAAATTAAATTCTTCCAAAAAAAATTCTATTATAAATTATCAGAAAAAATATCTTGTCTCAATATTCACCTTAAAATTCCTGTAAAATAATTTAATAAAAAATCCATTTGAAAAAAATGGAATATTCTAGTGGAAATTTCCATTGGAAATTTTCTATTTCCACTTCCACTACAAAATTCAATTCAAATATTCCACAAATAAATTTCAGTGGAAACATAAACATCAACATAATAATTTTAGATGAATATATCACATTTAATTCCATTAAAACTACTATTGGATCATTCCATTGGAATATTATATTGGATAATTCTAATGGAAACAACCACCATATAAATTTATTGGTAACATGAATTCTCTCTTGAAAATTTCAACTAAAACATTCTCTTCAAATTCTAGTAAAACATCCATTAGAAAATAAGGTGAAATGTCCACAAGATATCCAAGTTAAAATTCATCTATAAATTCCAAATCATATTCCATAATAATTCTACTGAAACATCCATTGGAATATCATAGTATAAAATTTCAATATAATATTCCAATAGTAAATTCATCTTTCACATTAAAATTTAAGTACAGAAATTAGATAGAAATTCATGTGAAATTTTCTTGAAAACCCTACAAAACATCCGTTTTAAATTTCAACGAAATTTCCACTAGAACAACCTATTGGAAACATCCCATGGTAACATCAAATTCTACTAAATATTTACATTTAAAATTTCACTAGAAATTCATGTTAAATTTCTATTATAAATTTAGTGAAAACCCCATTGTAAATTATATTGAAACATACACTATAACAATAAAGTTAAAATAACCACTAAAAATTTCTAGTGGTAACTTCATCTTCCTCATGAAAATTCGAGTGAAAATTAAATTGGGAATTCCTATTGAAAAATATATTGAAAAATTATTTAGAGAGTTCTACTAGAAAATTATAGTAGATCTTTACTAGAAAAATATAGTTGAAACTTTTGCTGACATACAAAGTAAAATAAAACTATAAAATTCAATTAGTTATCATAGAATAATGTATTCATTAAAAATTTGATCGATTTAAATATAAATAACACAAAAATTAAAAATAAAAACCATAAATGAATTTACATTTTCTAATAGAAATATACATTAAAAAACTCAAAATTAATTTTTCATTGAAATATTTTATTCCAAACAGTAGCAATAAAATTCTAGTGAAAAAATTCATATTGAAATTTTATAAGAAAATTTCACCTGAAATATTACATTAAAGAATTACATTAAAATCTTCTCAGGAAAATTTCTATTTGGAAAATTACACTATAAATTATATCATGTAAATTTTTAACTGAACATAATAGTATAATATTCAAATGAAATTTTCATGAGGAAAATGAAAAATAAATTGACTTAAAAATTACATTTGAAAATTCCATTTTAACTATACTAAGTATATTTTAAATGAATCCTAATTTATCAATTGGTTCAATTATTATAATTCATTTTTATTATTTTGGATACATATCTGGTACTCATTTTTAATAATATTTATCATTTTAATTTTTTTGTGTAATTTTCATTGTAGGATATCACCAAAAATTTCTAGATCAAATTTTAAAAAACATCCAATAATTTTATCATGAAATTTTTGGGTGAATATTTCATATGTATTCTTATTACATAATAAAATTAATTATTTTAATGAATCACATTTTCAAATAAATTTTTCCAAATATAACTTTTTATGGAGAATAATGGAATGTTTATAAATTTAAAAATTATTTTTAATCATTTTCAAAGAAATAATAATTTTAGATGGTAAAAAATATATTCTATAACGATTTAAAAAACATAATTTCTCATGGTTTTTTGTAAATATCATTTCTAAAAATTATTAGTAAGTTATTATTAAATTAATGAAGCTATTTATAATAGTTTTCCATGAAATAGAAAATTTCCATTTTTGGAAATTTTAACTTTTATTATATAAAAAATTCATTTTGATTTATAAAACATTATAATATTTAAATAATATTAAGTCAAATTTCATTCTATAATGTTTAAAATTTATAAAATATAAAATAATATTTCTCTTTTCAATAAAATTAAATTAATTAAATTTTTTCAAAATGATTAATTTTTTATCAGAATTAAAAAAAATTATTTTTCATTTTTAAATTTCAAAAAATCTTATTTATTTTAATAGATATATATAAATTTATTAAACACAGTGTGATATTTTATGGAATTGAAATCTTTTTTTGTTTAATATAATTATAAAAACTTATTTATGATGGTATAAAAATAATTCACTATAAGAAAAAAATTTCTTCCCTCCATAAAAACCCATTTTATCTCTCTCATTATTCGATCAAACACATAAAAAATTACAAATTTCCTCATCTATAAATAATACCTGATGATCTCATATTTTTTGGAACTAATGTAGATATCTTCTACCAACCATATTTAAGTTTAAATTTATTTATTTTATGAAATTATTATAAATTATTTCCATCTCAATTTTTAATTCTATATATATATATATCATGTTTTTTTATTATGATTTATTGATAAAATTATTAATTGGTATACATATTTATAAAAATGTATATGTTATATATATATATATATATTTAAAACATCATAACATAAATATGTTTGTTATTTTAAAAAACATAAAATATTAATATGTATAATACGTAGAATTTAAGTAATATAAAAATATAATAAATAACTGTTTAATAATTTATGACCATGAATAATATATTTCACATAGATAAAATTTTTAAAACCCAAATAAATCCTATTAAATTTATAGAATTAACGAAAATCAACATAAAAATTAATAACCCACATAAACTAGGAGGAAACATATCAAGACTCGATGAACATATGATAAATGACTAAGTAAGGATTTATATAAACCTAAATCCTTAAATTATACACCATTGAAACTATTATTTACCATGAGAATGAAAACCAATCCAGAAATTAAAAATAATTAAAAATATAGTATGGAACTCCACTAGAAACCTATAAAAAGTACCTATATATCCAGAATAAATTTCCCGTGTGAGAGACTTATTTTATAGGATACATGATGTTTATTAAAACTAGAAAACCATCAAAAGAGGAATGATATACATGGTACCCAAATTTAATAAATAATTTGGATTCATTTGAATCATTTTAAAAATTACATCTTATTTTCAAGAATATTTTTAATGCTTCACAATATTTTAAGAATGGTAAAAACATATCCTTTTGAAAAAAATGTAATATTTTATAAAACTCTAAAGTAAGATAATTTTTAGAATATCATAGTAATAAAATATATGTTTTTAGTAAAATTTCACATTTTTAAATAAATATCATTTTAATACATTAAAGAACCAAAATTATTTACAATAGTAATGATGTTACAAAATTTAACACATCTTGAAAAATAAAAAAGTCGACATTTAGATAAAAAAATAATCTATTTTTTTTTTAATTCACATATAAATTTTAGTTCAAAGGTTTAGAGGAACCAACCTATGATACACATGAGTCTGAATCAATTTCCACTGAGAATAAGATATTTTATGAGCATAATATTATCCATGTAGATAATTAATTAATGAAAATTATGAGAATATAATGGTGAAATTTATTTGCAACATGATGCATCACCAATGTTGTGTCATTATTTTCTTCTAATAATTAGAAATACAATAAAAAATGATAGAACCAATTTTTTATAAATAAAAAATTAATTCAGAAAAATTCACAATATTATAATCAACCTCAAAATTGGGAATACTATTTAAAACCATAGAAATGTATGATACATATGGTTATATTGAAGAAAAATCATTTAAAAACAACATAAAATTTCATTAAAATGCACTACATCAATAAAATCCTTCACGCTTCATGAAAATAATGGTTATAAATAACAATAGCAGAGTTATAAAAAATGATAGTAGTTATAGGTAAATTTGTGTGGTTATAAATAATCAATCATTATCTTACCATCATGCCATCGTTCCATCACATTTCTATATTATATGCTTCCTCCAACATCAACCAAAAATGTTAACAATAAATACTTAATCCCATAAAGTAATATTTTGAATTAATAGATCAATAAACAGATATTCATTCTACAGTAAAGAATAATTAAAATTTATATTAAAGTAAATTTATTACAATAAAATATTAGTGGAAAAGTAATTAAAAATTAATGGAATATGAAACACACATTATATACTTCACAAGGACCAAATTCCATACACTGGCCTAAGAAAATTGATAATGAATAAAACAATATAAAACATATAATGCCCCCTCCCTTTTCAAATAGTCCATCCACAACTACCCAAGATGAGTCCTAGAATGCATATGTGAAATATAAATGCCATCCACCAAACAAAAAATGGGGTTTAGAGAAGGGATAGGTTGTGAAAACATAAATAACTGATAACCCTTCCATCAGACTAAATCGTATATACAAATCCTGGGGATATATTCATAACTTAATATCTCTTACGGGAATTAAATTTTATGTTAAAAAATAATATTTGAAGTAATACAACCATCATGGAATAAATGAATCAATAGGTGGGATTCATTAAAGTGAATAATGAGGTTTCCTTTCACTCATTATAAAGTGATAAAAATTGATAAATGTTGATTATATCTATCAATTTCATTGTGGATATAACATTCAAATGGATTTGGGTCAAATAATGTAAGGATCGAAAAAAATACAAAGTAGAACTATGATATTCTAAAAAATATGTAAATAATATTCTTCTGACAACACTCCTTCATAATCGAAGAAATGAAATTATCCAGAATATGATCTCAAAATATACACCGTAATATAGTGGACTCATCATATTTCTTGAAGATCAAGAACCACCATTGAGACGATTCCCCACGCAAAATCATGAAGACTAAAAAAACATAGTGCTTCTTCCTAAAACAAATAGTTTTTAAGGATACCACAATATTTTCAATCAAGTCTTATACCTCAGAACTTGAAATAGATAAACCATACATATGCATACTCGTTAAATTAAACACTCATTGTTTCATCCTCTATATGTAATCTGCATTGACCTTTACTCCATGATGATCTATGAGAACATTTTTCTAAATGTCTTTGAAAAAACCTATTATAGATGTAAAAATAGATCCATATCTACAAAATAAAAAAATTTACACCATCTAAAAAAGGATTAGGGATTTTTAATGTTATCTTATTAATTAAATTTTAACATAAATCCTATTTTCTAATAAAAAAAATATGTGCTAATAATTATGATGCATGATTTTCATTTAGGGTATTGTTCTAGTGTGAACCATCACACTGATTAGTAATATAAACATAATTTTTTTTTATCAAGGATCATAGGGGATCCTAAATACTCATTTAATATGTAATATTATTTTTATATATCATGTTCTATGTTTGGATGATTTCATTTCACTACCATCCCATGAAAACCTCACCAAAACATAACTCTGAACTCCATCCCATCTATTAAACAAATGCATTAATACGAAATTATCTTGACCCAACCCACTGGTAACCCTCCAAGGCCAATAGTGACAATGAGATGAGAACCCTTAATGATCACCTTCAATAGTCCATGGTTTGGTGACTTGAATTAGGAGTATAAACATATATATATATATATATATATGAGTAATTTACATTAATATATATTTAGAAATTAGAGATACAATAAAATACACCAACCAAATCTATATAAAAAATAATCCATTCCATTATAGCACATGATAATCCTAATAAAAATGAAGTTTCATATAATACTAACATAACTTCAACAACGGAAACAAAAAAAATATCCTCCCAGGAAACCTTGAAACCCAAACCACAAATAAAAAAATCCATCAACTTTTAATGAATATAAATATCTCAATCCATCTCCTCTAAACCTGAAAAATAGTGTGTCTATATATATATTATGGGTGAGAATAACCTATATACTCAGTAGGGTCCTCCTTGAAACCTCTCATAAAAAATTATTAAAATAAAGCTAAATCCAAGAGAAAAAATAAATGAAACCAACTCATCACCTAATCAGATAAACTAATTTTTCAATCCCGCATTGACTCACTTGAAAGGTTATGCAGAGAATACCATAAAATTAAATAAAAAATTAAATATTATGGTTTCCTTTATACCACATCAGCACAGATCCAATCACCTTAACCCCAATAGTTGTTGTCAAGGTGCTTGCATCATCCCTAAGGCATCCTTTCCAATTATGGAATCACATCAAAAACATCATAACTCGAAACCCATGTATCCCATTATAATAACCTCATCATAATGATTGTTTCACTTTGTGTAAATTTAAGTCATGTCTAAAAAACTAGGTGGTAAGTATGAATGAAATCACATCTGGAATACCCTATATTATTGATCAAGCCCATACATCATGTGCATGAGTACCCTTGAAAAATCCAAATCCATTACAATTAGATACATGTATATGTTATAATTTCAATCCATCATAGCATTCATATAAAACTACATTGAAACTGAGAGACATCACAAACCATATTTATACATACCCTATAATATTAAGCCACCATATCCATAACTCCATTTGATCATAGAAAATATTTTTTGTTTAAAGATCATGTTTTTGAGAACGTGATTCATGTGAAACATCAATCCAAAATGAACTTAATAAAATTATACAACCATAAAAATGTATCTGTAGAATTGGCAGATAAAAAAAATATCAAAATTATAAAATATTTATAAAAATAAAATAATTTCCAATATTAATAATATGGAAATAATAAAACATATTTAGCATAGCTAAATAGATAATAAATTTGATTTATACATTAAAATTCAACATTCCTAAAACCACAATTTTATGTAATTTATTTTAATAAATTAAATACATTATGAATAAATATATTATTATCATGAATAATATACCAACAACAAATTGATTATAATTTGATAGGAAATATTAATTATAATGTTCAATATTTTTAATTTTATTTTTTTCATAAAAATAGATTTTCCTATATATTTATTTATTTTTATTAATGATTGATTAAAAAAAATCAAGAATTTTAATTTGAAAAAATGATCATATTTTTTATTTATATGTTAAATATTATATTCATTTTAATTTTGTATAATTTTTTATAAAGTTTGATTTAAAGGGGAAAAATTATAAATATATATTTTTTAAATGTAATTTTTATGTCATTATCAAATGAGAATGTTGACATAGATATTGGTATGTCAATGAAAATTTTTTTATGGAATAAAAATTATCAATTTTAAAATATTATGATGAATTTATTAAACCTATTACAGAAATTTCTTAGACATAAGTAATATTTTTCAATAATTTTTTTGATATTTTATTTTAAATTATTAATATTTTTGTTAATTTTGTTTAGATTTATAAAATAAAGAAAATAAATTTTATTTTTTTATAAATAAAAAAATTGTATCACAAAAATAAAATATTTTTATAGTTGACAATAAACATATTGTGTTCTGCTTAAGAATACACATTTTAAAAAATTTGATTTCTACAAGTTAAATGATTTAATTTAAAAATTTATTTATATTTAAAAATAGAAAATTTATCTGATAAAAATGATTTTTAATTTATAATAAATTTTTTAAATTTATATATTAAATTCAATTTTATTTTTTGGCATAAAAATTATTTACATACAAAAAAATGTTACCCAGTGAAAATGAGAAAAAAGTAAAATAAAAATATAAAAACAAATGACTTCAAACATGTTTATAACATGTGTGAAAAAATGGATGAGTATTTTTAGACCTATACTAAATTGATAACCCATTTTTTAATTTTTGGACTAACTAACCCCTGAAATGTTTCATTCAATTATTGAAAAATATGGTTTGATAAAAAATTACAATTTTCTTCACATATAAAAGGAGAAACTTCCAACAAAAAATTACACACTAATTACTTATAATTTACTCTTCAACATCTCATTTTCCCCCAAAAATGAACCTTTCCTCAATTTCGTATTCATATGGTCTCAATTATTTATCATGTTCCCGTCATTTTAAAGGAAACTTTCAGGAGAACATTGATGTCCCAAAGTGAGTATTACATAATAATTATATTATTTTATTATTTTACATTTTTTACAAAACAATCACAATAATATTTCAATAATTACACTGTATTGAATTGAAAATTATTGTGCATTTATATCTATGAAACAACCATTATTTATTACATTCCATCTTTGTTGAAAACCAAAAGAATGTTAATCGTGAGTTTGTGGGAAACCACCTCCCTAAAGTAACATCTTTCATTTTTTATATTTATTATCTTTTTTTACCAAAAATCATCATATGTAATCCATTAATGTTAAAAAAATATCAATAACATCATTATATATATTCTATAGTGATTTTGTACACATACATAACCATACTCACCCATGGATATATATTATGTTCATGTTTGGAGTTGATTTCACGACCTACATGAGAAATGTGACAAAAATATATCATTAATGTATACAAAAATAGAAATAAAAAATGCGTTTGTAAGTTAACTATAAATTATTTAATATTTTATAGTTATTAAAAAGTTATATTATCAATATAACTTATTATTTAAAAAACATATTCAATCCTATTAATTAGAAAAATAAGTTAACAGTAATTAATTTATCACACAAACATGATAAAAAAATATAATAAATTGAGGTAATATAGTAATAAATGGTCCTTATAAAATAAAACAGGGAAGAATAATCTTTTTAATAATGTTTCTAATAAACTTAATCTTATTATTCCAGATGTTAGGTGATTTTACATAATGAATTCAGAACAATCTAAGGGTTTCGTAACTCAATTTCATCTATTGAGGTATATTTATTATTATAAACCATGTGTTATATAGAATTGAATATTAAATACCAATTTAATTTTTTTATAATGATTATATTATATTTCATGATAATCTATTTTATATTAAAACTTAGTACTCACTTGGGGTTCTGATTCAAAAATTATAAATGCTATAATGGATTGTACTAACTCAATATTCATCCATATTGTTATACAAATTCTTATTAAACAACATTATTAAATTATATAGTTTTTCTATCAAATGAATAATATTTATCTAATCTATCATTATTTTATTGGATTATATAATTCCTCCCTATGACCTCATTATCAATTATTTCCTACCAAAACGATTACATTACATTAAAGGGGTCTCTTGGTCTCATGTATTATTTCCTGATAAGTTTTCATTATAGTACATCAATATAATTTTAAATGGTGTATATATTTTTTGAAAAATTATATCATTAATTATATATAAAAAATATGGCAATTATTATCAATTCCTTTCTCATTATGGTATTTGAATAAAATGCGACTCAAACCATGATGTTTTTTATTTCCAATCTTTTTTATAACCATAATTGTTTCTAAAATATAATACATCATTAGATTTTTTATTTTTTTAAATACTCATCATCATATTATTTGGTTTTTTATGGGATTCTATATGGACAATTAAAATTTTATTTCCCATATCTCTTAGTTTTCATGATGTTTTCCTTGTATTTAAAACTGACCCCACCTATTCTTTTTAGTTGGGTATCATTCCCTTCCATGTAATTATTCATTGGATACCTTTATAGATCTCCTTATTTATGAATCAATTATTTATTATGGAAATTAATAAAATAATATCACCCACATTAATTATTGATATGGATTATGAAATATAATTTTCTTTTACGAAGTGACTGATCCAAACCATTTTCTTGCCAATACATTGAATGTTAATAAACATAATTCTAATTCTAATTACTTTCCCCAATTACCATGATTGTAGAGTGTTCACAAAGATTCTATATGTTTATTTATTGAATAAATTATCGATATAACCATATAAAAAATTCTATATATGATGTATGTTTGAAGTATTTTGACATATAATGTTATTCCTATTATTGATTAGAGAAATGTTAAAAAGCCATATATATATTTATTTCAATGTGGATGTCTGATGACAAATTAGGTAAGATGATTATGTATTGTTTAACCATCAATAATATTTATTTTAATGGGTTACATCATTTTATACAATTTCATAGGGATAAAATTATTGAATTTACATATGTTGATATTTGAATACAAATATTTATGATGGAATTTCGATTGTGAATGATATTTTTATTTATATAATTCAATTGGAGAATATTGTATAATTAATGTAGTGATAAGTGGGGTTAGATATTTTATTTCCCTTCTAAATATCAGTTGGTCTAATTACAAAAAATTATTGGTTATTTGGTGTAATCCTACCCAATATAATGATGATGTTTTTTTAATCATCAATTACAAGATTAATGACTTAGATACGAACTTTATGGAATGATTGATATCATTGATATGGCCATCATTGTAAAATTTATAATAAAACATGCATTTTATCACAAATAATTACTATATTTTTATCCATGTGTTTATTTATATTATTATCCTTGAATTTTTTTCATGATCTTATGATTAGTTGTATATAATTATTTGATTATAACTTCATTCTGAGTATATTATTATAACCATGTTTAGGCCTTCATAGAATTTTGTATAAATTTCCCCTACTATTTATTTTATCCCAAAAATATTATGTTTCCATTTCCACAGGTTATAATGAAATTTATTTTGTATTATATTTTTAGAATAAAATATTTACTAGGTAATTTATTTTTTGTATGGAATCCATGTTATAGATTATGTAGTTTCATAAATTGTGGGAATAATGAATATTAGATGAGAAAGGTAAGGTATTTCTTTAATTATATATTTTTTAACCTCTATTAAATTATATACATATAGTAATCCTAATAAATTAATTGTTGCAATATTTTTTAAAGATATTTCACTTCCAAATTTCTATCCATGCAAATATGTAATGTATATTGTTTTTAGCATCATCTCGGGGAGTGTGGGTATTGGGGATTTATAGTTAGTATCAAAACGTGGTTTAGATAAATTTGGATATAAGGATGTATTGGTTGAGTATAATTTTGTAGTTATATATGTCATTAATGATATATATGTTAGGATTGAGTAAAATTACAATGGTATAGATAACTCTCTTTGGGACTTGTGGTGACATAGAATATTTAATGAATTAAGATAAGTGATCTATAGAAAACCCTTATGGATAATTCTAAGAGATTAGCATAAATATAGTATAATATCATGAATTATTAGTATTATAGATACTATATGGTTCACCAAGAAATGGCATGATTTTTTAGATACTACCAAGTGGATATGACTGTCCCATAGATGAACCTACGGGTAATCATCTGGAAAAATTCTGGTTGAGTATCGACTAAATCTTCACTACGGTGCATGATATTTATGCATGAGACTATAGAACTATCTTGATACTTCTAGGGGATATTATTTGGTTAATCAAACTCACATTATAAAAAAATAATGGATTGGTTATTTTATGTAATTAGGATTTGAATTTTGATAGAACACAACATAAATTATACTATGTTGAACTATCTATGTTATTGGATGAACCTACTATGAAATAGTTGATATGAATTTATCATAGATTAAAATGTGAGTTTTATTTGAGAAGACATCATTATATTGAGATTTCATCTTATTATAATCGTTTAATATGATTATATTGTATATCATCATAATCCATGGATGATATGTTTAATAGGAATCAACAATAACCACAACCATGGGGAATAAGGTAGAGCATGTTCAATGACTACAAATGAGATATATTATGATAACTGAATCCTCCACTTTAGAAATATAAATATGGTTTCATTATTCTATCCACTATAGCTTTCCTAGATTATTTTCAAATTATACTACTATAAGGCTGTTTTCATTAAATAAAACTTCTAGTTATGTGATGGTTTTAATTCAAAATTTATATTTATGGGGATATATATCATATTATGGGTCTTTTAGATTAATTTTACATGATTCTAATAATGGATTAACTATTTAAACATAAACTCTATATTCACTGATCATATCTAGATAAATAAAAGTATATATATTATTAAAAAATTAACAGTGTAAGAGACAAAAACTAATATACACTCTAGATATAATTTAATGTCACCACAACAACAGATAATAAAGTCTTATATTCATCAAAATCCATCAATTGACTATTTTAATGTGTAGTTACCTATATCTCGAGAGAGGTTTATTGTACCATAGTAGTGGTGGATGTAGAAAAGGGACCCCACTACTACCTCTAGAATAACCAAAAATGGTGTTTAGGGTAAAAAGGTGGATAATGTCTAGTAACGAAGAGGTTGGGAGAATTTTTATAATAAGGTTCAATTTCCTAGAAAATATGACCCCATGTAGCATGTGTAAGAAACAATTGAGGTTTGGAAAGGACATGTTTTCGAGCATAAAGTGCCACATAGAGATGATGGGGTGGGTATACATAGCCCTCTAACCATTATCCGTGAGGTTTTCATTGAGTTTCCAGTGTAGAATTGGTACTATAAGAGAGATAGAAGATGGGTATTTATTTGTTATGGTTGGGGACATAGGTGAGGGATAAGATGGAGGGGGGAAAGCTTGTGCAATTGTAGGGGATACTCAAGAATTTTATGATAGGGGTGTAAACAACAATCTCAATGATTTTTATGAATATTGAAATTCTTAATTGAACTTATCATTCATCCTCAACTTTCTACCAACACCACTATATTGAAAAACCATGAGGGGTCAATAGATTGGTGTGTGTGGTGTATCAATTATTAAAATAGGGAATTAAATTTCAAACCAGAAACCAATTTAGGATAATATTTCACCATAGGATTGACTATTAACTCTTGGGAAAAATAAATTAGTTTTTTACGCCAAACAGTGAGAGGAATTTTACTCAAATTGTTAGAGTGGAACTGAATATTGATATTATTCTTAATAGAAATGAATAATTGTAATTGATTCCTCATTAAAATATTATACCATCAGTCATCCTGTAGAAACCAATAAGTATTTCCCAAGTAAAAAATCATTAAAATTATTAGAAATAAATTATTTTAAGGTTGGTAATGTTATACTCTGAATCATTAAATTATATTTTCCTTTAAAACATAATGTGTTTTCTAGCTTCATTCACCTGCAAGGTTGAACACAAACAAAATGTGGAAAATTATATAAACATTAAAATTTCACTATATAATTGGTTCTTAAATATATATGTAACCAAATCATGAAATATATATAGAAATAAAAATAAACTCATTATTAATACTAAGGCAGTGATAAAAATCATTTAGTGTAGCTAAATAACTAATTAGTTTGATTAACAAATTAAAATATAACGTTTTAAAAAGTGAATTATTATTTATATTCATTTAATAAATGAAATATATTATGAATAAATATATTATACACATAAATATTAAATTAACATCCTTTTTTTATTAATTAAAAGATTATAAAAATAAAAATAATTAATTTTTTTAAAAGTTGATTTCCTATGAAAATAGTTTTCATTATATTATTATTTTTTAATATAAATGTTAAACTGAAACACAATATAACTGTAATTTTACTAAATTCAATTGATTATTTAATTATAATGTAAATATTTTAATAATATTTTTTTAGATTTGTCTACAAAGATTGATTTTTGTGTGAATTGTGAAAATCCCATTTTTTAACAATAATGTAATTTTTATTACATTTTGAAAAGATAATATTGAATTATATGTTTATAATACATTGGATATGTATTTAATGAATAAAATTATTCTTTTTAAAATATTATATCGATTTTATAAAAGCAATGACTGCAATTTTTAAGTAGTAATATTTTCTAATTAAAACGTTTTGTGATATTTTTATATAATTTAATGGAATTTTCTTAAAATTATGTTTTTATTTCTTATAAATTCTAATTAATTTTTTTAAACAATCTAATTAATATCATTAAAATAATAAAAATTGACAATTTTACTTACATGTAATTTTTGAACATAAAAAATAGTGTTTTTTCTAAAAAGTTGTATTTAAGGATTACAAGAATTATTTTTATAATTGAATTTATTTAATCATCGAAATTTTATATGATAAAATTAATTTAATATTTTAAATCCATATGTAAAAATTATTTAATAAGTTCCATTTTATTTTTATTCATAAAAAATATTTTCAATGGTAAAAACTAGTTAATCATTAGAATCTACAAAAAGGTTACAATTACAATATAAGAAAAAATTAATTTCAAAATAATTAAAACCTATGTCGAAATATTTGGATGTTGATTTTTCAGATTTATCCTACCCAAATGGAATTCTTTTTTTCTTTTTCAATCATTGAACCTTTTATAGTTTCATTCAATTATTCAAAAATAATTTTTGTTTACAAATGTACCCTTATCAGAGCTTATAAATGTGAAAAATTACATGCATTAATATCACACCAATTACATAGAATTTATTCATGAAAATAATTATTTATTATCCTCATAAAAATCCTATGGTCTAAATTATTTATCATAATACCTTCATTTTCAAGGAGGCATCAATGAATTGTTCATGGTCCCAACGTTAGTATTACATAATCCTTATAATTTTATTCTTATTATTTCCATTTGAAAACATTCATAACCATAGTTATATAAGGAATATAGTGTAATTATTACATTTAAGTGTAATTATATTGATGTATCAAAAAAATTTATTCCTTTGAATACATATATAAAAATACAATAATGTTTATTATGCATTGAACACACTACCAGCACCACGAATAATTTATTTCATTTTTAATATTGATATTCCATCTTTACCAAAACCACTTCAAATGTGTTTCATAAAATTAATACAATATATAATATATAATAATTATAATATAATAATAATTTTCTTTACATCGATAACCATACTAACCAATATAGATATAACATGTTTTGGCATTGGGTTGGTTTAACAGCCTACTATAATGATGCTATAAAACTCTATCATGGATGAAAATTGGAACATTAATACTAATTTTTTTATAAGTTTATAAAGAAATCATGTTTGGTTTATGTTTATTTAATGGTTTTATAATTTATTGAACATATTATTAAAATATTATCTTCGAACACTAAAATTTCCGAAATAAGCCAACACAGATTCCATTTTCGTGCAACGTAAGAAAAAGGTCTAATAAATAAATATAAAATAATAATAACTTATATATATAATTAAATATTGAATCATATGGTTTCATATAATATATTAAATTAAAATTATTTTATTATTTAGTATGTTTGGTTCACACACAGTGTAATGACACGATAGCAAATACAAAAAAAATAATATTTTTTGGTGAATATTAATTATATTAAAAAACATGTATGAAGACCATATTAGTTTTTTTTCATTGATTATTGGATACAATATATTTCTATTCCTATAAATATATTCAACTTATCCAACAATGATCTTCCTATTATGTAATCTTCAAATACATACCCTACCTAAAACCATTCACTACTACCCGGGGAATGAAAACATAAGAAAGGGAGACCACTGATGCTCAGTAATGATAAAAAAGTTATATAAAAAATATTTACAAGATAAAAACATATTAAATTCATACCCTACATATAAAAGATAAAAATCTATACTTGTGAAATTAATATTAGAATTATATTAGTCATGAATCCTAAAGAAATCAATGAAAATGATACATTAGATCCTAAAATTGGCACAAGACATTGAAATTTGGTATACACATATGCAATGAAAATAATTTTCAAATTAATCAAGGATCACTAAAAATGCTATTGTGGTGGAATGGGTTCACACCCCAAACCACTGTATAACTCAAGGTTTACTCAGAAGACCATCACAGCAGATAAAGTCCATTACTGAACTGGGATCGCTCCCCATTCCATTCCTACCAATCTCATGATATTTAAATTATTACCCAATGCAATTGAGGGAGACATAATCCCAACTCAGGTAATGAAAATCACACACCTATTAGCCATAATATATTAAAAAATTCATCATATCTTAAAAAAATCAGCATATCATAACTCATGGATTGAAATGGGTTTCATAAACATTTCCAAATATCATAATCTATGGAAAAGATATAGTGTTCATAATAATTTCATTAATTCATACTATAATTGCTAATCAAAGGAAGTTAATTTCATGATTATTTTATCATGATATTACACATTTAACAGAAATGATATTTTTAAAAATATTTTCATCACAAACAAAAACAATCGAGAAAATAAATTATAATGGTGTATTGGAATCATATGCCTTTTATAGAATAAGTTGCATTAAAGGATATTATTTAGATATAAAATTACTTTTAATGATCCTTTAAAATATTTTTGAGTTAAAAAACATTAGTAGGATATCCATTTTTTATAACAAAAATTAATACAATATTTTGGAAAACAAGTTCTTTGAAAATAAGTGTGAAAACATATAAAGGATTTTTTAAATATCATTTAAAAAATTTCCTCCAGAAAATATTATTTATAATTTAGTTTTTTTAAACATAAAACAATATGAAAATCCATTTCCGACAAAATAACATTGAAAAAATATAAATGATGATTTAAAATAATTTTAAAAAATTCATAAGGAATATCTCTTTTTGGATTTCAATAAATAATTTTATAAAACACTAAAACATTTTAATGTCATCTTCATTAAAAATAACCTTAAAAACATATAATTGATGATTTATAAATCATTTATAACATTTTTTGTTTGGAAAATATCATTTTTTATTTGAGAAAAACTCTTACTATTTTTTTTAAAATAATTTTTCATGAAAATAACATTGAAAAAATATAAATGAATCTTTAATGTATAAAATTTTCAGTATGGTTGGTCATTCTGTTCACTTCTGGCATGATAAAATAATTATTCCTTTCGAATTTTAAGTATTAGAAAACCCAGAATTATTTGGAAAAAAACATGAAGATTCCATTAATTTTTTCGAAAATAAGAAAAGAGTAAAAATAATTTAATAAACCATTTTGGTAATTCTAGATACATTTTTTTATTTTTTATAAGAAATATTTTCTTAGAAGAAAAAGGATGTTTAATACATAAGAGAAATAATGAGGTTTTTTCATAAATATATGATTTTGAACTCCTGAGTGCATAAAGAGGGTAAAATTAAAGGAAAATTCATATTAACATGAAATTACTAGAGGAAAATAACTATTATGGCTTTAGTTAGAGATGTATCATAATATTTTATAATCAGAAAAATAATCGTAAACAATTATAATAAATGATGAGATTATAATATAATATATTTTCAATATTGGTTTTGATGAATTGTAATCCCCTGAAAGAATAAAATTAAATTAATCATAAAATATCATTAGAATAATAAATTCTAGAAATACCATGTAAATAAGGAAATATATAAACATCATAAATAATGATGGGGAAAAATAACATATGTCTCCAGTAATGAAAATTAGGACAAAACCCATTATATCATTGATATCTATTGAATTGCAATCCCCGTGAAAGTGATATTTATAGAGAAGATCTTTAAATACCAATAATATTTAGTAGAATTATTGTAAAATATATTCATCTGTAGTACATACACCACAAAATTCGAATAGGTGGTGAAAATGGACGTTTTTCACAGAAGTAAAAAATTTAGAATGAAATCTCTAACAGTATATCTTAACTACCTTCATAAACATTCAAACATTCTGAATAGTAAATATATATTTTTTTAAAATATTTTATAGGTATATACTTCTATATAAAACCATTTATTATTTTCTTATAAATTTGTATTTCCTGTTTACTAACAATTCCAAGTTAACTCCATTGTTTAAATATATATTTTCTTTGTTTTTTCATGTATATTTTTTATTTTTTTGGGAAAACATTTATTTATCAAGGGTCTATAAACTAAAAATTTTAACCATGATATAAATTTCATATATATTTTTTATATATGCTTTTAGAGTAATTAAAAATAGTTAGATATAGAAAATAAATACACTATTAGTGTAGTATGTATGTCATACGTACACATGAATACAATAAAAATTTTATTGACATATTGAAAGAATAAAGGGTATATAACACATTACAGTCCTAGAATATTTTTAATGTCATATATATATCTCATATATTCACTACACCTATCCTTAATATATTTCATGTAAATAATGAATGAATCACATAGGTTCCTAAAGTGATAGTCTATTGCACTATTGAGTGACATTATCATATTCTCACATAATGGAAATTATAAAGGTATCTATGATATAATAATTCCATAAGAATAATAATAACCTAAATATGATATATAAGCATTTAATCCATAATTATATCCTACCATGAGTGGTGGCTATGGAAAATGACTAACATCACTTCACAAGGTGGTAGTACACCATAGATAATGATGATGGATTCAAGAACCATTTTTTTGAATAGGATAATGGTTTATGTTATTAAATTAGCATAATAACATATCATAATATGAAATAAGTTAATATTTTCCTAAAATAATTGTATAATAATAATTAAAGGAGTTCAAGGAAGAAATAATGTAAAACTCTTGAATATAGATGTTAAATCTTCATCGAAAAACGTATTTCGGTTATCTCCAAATGGATTCTAATGATTGATTTCTATAAAATAAGGCCTCTCGAATGAGATTATGGAAATAAAGAAGTTATTTTTTCATTTCTTTTGAGATCCTATTGTTTTTGAAACTATGAATAGGGGGAAATGTTTATAGAGAGCTCGACAAGAGTTTCCTGGAGTTGGTGCCTAAGATCACAACATTTAGATAATAAACATGGAATTCTTATCTTAAATGACCGAATATTTTTATATTTTTGGAAAACACAATACAAACATAAGTTTAAAATTAAATCATTGAATTGAAAAATATATATATTCAATTGAAAACATTCATAACTACAAGAATATCCATAAAATTCATTCATAATATTAATCTTTTCATCATGGAGAAAAATTAGACATAAAAAAGGGGTGATATCATATGCCCAGAAAGGTAATTTAATATACCATAATCATAAGTAATAAGTAAATGTGAATATCTAAAATTACACATTCCATTAAAACATAATCTTGATCATAATATGTTAGGAATATAAGATGATTAAATAATTCTATAATTAAACATAACCCTAAATATTATAATAGTCAAATAAGCACATGGAATATCAATTTCATGATTTATAATGACGGAATTTATAATTCTATACATCATAAACATACATTCAAGGCCTTGGACAAGACTTCATACATAATGGGTAGAATCCCCGTCTAGTTTGTCTCATGAGACCTACTAATTCCTCAAGGGGTTATAGTGTGCCCAACTATCACATAGTAAGTACAATTCATTCCTCATATTAATGGTTATAAATATAAAAAATATACTTATGAAATTTAAATAACTTTCCCTAATATATAAACATAATATTTAACATTTTATAGTAGTATGATGAATAGTCTCAAGATAGAACTTCCACAGTCACACTGATCATAAACCATTTTTAAAAATATTTTTAATGATAAACATAAAAGATAAATCATATAAATAGATAAAATTCATCTAAGGTGATGGAATTTATGAAAAAAATCTAATAAAAACATTGAGTAATTCTTGGGCGAAATACCATTTTTTACATTAAAAAGAATAGTTCTTTTGGAAAAATTAAATTTTATTTCAATTATTTTATCTATAAAATGAGAAATAAAAAAATAAATAAAAAATTATATATTTTAAAAAATAATTTTCTCTTAAAACGTATTATATATTGTACTAGAAAGTGGGTATAAAATAATGACATTCCCTTAAATGGGATTGTGTATGGGGATGAAACGAGAAGGGAACCATGACAAAATTTTATTATCCCTTCAAGGATTAATTAATCTATCTAAATATATTATTATTGAACATATATATACAATATATAATTAGTAGAAAAATAAATATGCATTATTTTGGATTAAATAAAGTAAATTAAGAATACAAATGAAAAAATGAAGGTTTGGGTAGAATCCCTTATGTTATATCTGAATGTTTTCTATACTTGACCTTAATATCCAGGAGAAATGAATTGAATCTATTAAAAAATTAAAAAATAACATTTATACAAGTATTTTATTCATTGTGACTTTATTATGTTTATATATTCCCTTCTTGTTGACTTATAAGATACAATTTTGTCGCACAGAAGCATTTATTTTTTTGATTTTCACGGTTCGTATACTTGTATATAAGTATGGGAGTTCATGTGGAATGAGTATAAATCTATAGAATTGATTTTATATGATATTAATTAACATAAATAGGTTTAAATAGTTATATATATAATTTTGTATTATAGTATGGGGTTGAATCATTATATAATACATAAGTTATAATCGTTTAGATTATTATAGTGGGTTTTGATCATAACAAAGACATTTTGTTTTATTATTCTGTATTATGTAAATATGTTTGATATAGAATATAAAAAGGGTTATATTATCAATTTTACAATCTATTTCAACCATTATTATGGTTTCATGAGAATTCTTGAATATAGTGAAATAAAATGAAAACTTTTCATCCTTGAAGGTGATGAAACAACACCTCATGGACGTCTTTTCCATTTTTAGAATAAAATATATAAGAGAAGATGATTGATGATTGATTAATACATTATAATAACACAATTTTCGGTATATGTATGCTTCTAGAAGAATCATGATATTTGTATTCGAGGAGGTGAGGAGATAATAATAAAAGAAAAGAACAGGAAATGCACTTAAAAGGAAATGGAAGAGGTTTTTACGTCTTGATTACCACTCCTTGAGAACCTCCTTATACCGATTCATTTTGAACTTTTTATGAGAAACGAAACTTTTAGGCATGGGGGAATTGAATAGGAAGAAGATTTGGAGGAAATTTTACGGGCCTCGATTTTTATAAGGGGTAAGGAGAAGGGGTGGTAAGGGGTGGCCTTTATAGTGTAGGAGATGGGTGATTTTGGAATATGTTATTCATTTTTTTTATTTTTTCTCATGAATATTAATAGTTAGACAAATATCATCAAATATATTAATTTAATTAAGTATAGTTCATGATTATTCATTCTATATCTATGATGAATTAATGAATAGGTTATTTATCTTATAATGTATTTATATAGTTAATTACTGTATTTTAATATTCACATAAAATTCTATTATTTATGAAAAATCTCAAAAATTAACATTAATTATTTTTTATTCGTTAAATTAATAAATAGACTCTATTTTATGAAAATAATTTTATAAATATGAAAATTTTAATTTCTAATTAAAAACTTCATTTACTCGAAAAATAGTGTTTTCAAAATTTAAATTGATTTTAAATTCTTATGAATACAAATTCTAATTTAGGAATGAATTTTATTAAAATAAACTTTAATTTATTTCATTTTATTAAGTAAAAATTGTAATTAATTTTTTCTGACATATAAAAAACTACCAATACTTAATTAGTAATTATTAAAATTTTCAGTTATTTATACTATGATATAATTATATTGAACTATTATTTATGAGTTGCCTAAAATTTATTTATATTTTAATGGATGAGTTTCCTAATCATTCGGCAAGTTTAATATTCATAAGGGTCAAATTTTTTATTATTCCTAAGGACATGATATTATCTCATTGATATAGTTTCCTTATTGTAAATAAATATCTATTATTGTATTCATTCATAATATGTAAATATTTCATTTAGTTCTATAAGTTATTTTATAAGATCAAAACTAGATAAAATAAAAATAATAAGGGAAATCTCATTGATATAATTCTTTTTCATTACCTTCTACACTTCTATAAAAATTTCATCCTCAAAATTTTCAAATTGTCACTTCATAAAAATATTTGGGTGGTTCATTACCACAAGTTATCTAGGATCCCACATGACCACATAAATTATATTGTATTTATAACGTAACATAACCAGATGAATCATCCAATTCATAAAAAACTATTTTTAGTGTCCATAATCTAGGTAGGCTATTCACAATAAGATAAATCAGGTTTCAATTCTATTCCTTCGGTAGTGAGTACATGTGTTGGGTCATTTAAGTAATTCCTTAATGAAGAGATACGGAACACATTTTGTAATTTATAACTTCTAGTTGGAAATTCCAAACAATAATACATAGATCAAATTCTCTAAATAATTTAAAATTGTCCAATGTACTAGGGGCTTAGTTTACCTTTCTTCCAAATTCTTATAACACCCTTCCACAATGATAATTTAAAGAAAACATGATATCCCAGTTGAAATTACGAATACATCCTTCGATTATCATCATAACTATTTTTCATACATTGGCCTACATTGATAGGGGTTTGAATAATCTTTACCTTTACTGTTATTTCCTTTACAAGATCTATGCCCATAAGCTTCCTTTGACCAACTCCATCCCTACATTATGGTGTACGACATCTCTTTCCATAAAATTCTTCTTATAGTTCCATTCGAACACTTGAATGGAATCTATTATCATAGGAAAACACTACCTAAGGTAAATAATGGTCCGACATACCATGAAATTCAAGTAAACATGATCTCAACCTGTTTTATAAATGTTGGATCATGCCCTCTGACTTCCCATTGGTTTGAGGGTGATTAGAATTACTCAAATGAAACTCGATATAAAAATATTTCTATAGAATTTTCTATAAGTTAATGTAAATACTAGATCATGATAAAAAATAATCAAGATCAATTCAATATCAAATCTTATAACTTCATTAATATAGAGACGTGCAGAATGATCTAGTGGAAAAGCCTTCTTTATAGCAATGAAACATTTAGTTTTTGTTAGTCAATCCACAATTACACATATTTCATTATTCCTTCATTGATTAATTTAAAATCCAGTGACCAAATACATGGGGATGTTATTAAATTTACATTAAATAAAAGGAATTGGTTTCATGACTCCTCTATGATGTCATATTTTATCTTTTACATGATTAAAGACTAAATATCATCGTACATAATAAGTAATTTCTTTCTTAATGTTATCCCCCTTGAAATATCCCTTCAAATATCCGTAAATATAAGATGGACCATAGTGTATAGTGAGATTAAAACTATATTCATCATATAATAACATATTTTTTACCTCTGGTATAGAGGGAGCACAAAGGATCTTCCCCAATTTTAGAATTCCAAAGTCACACAAGAAGTCTGGAAACTTCATATCATTCACATCTTTAATTTCCTTTTGATGATTCTCATTATCTAACTGAGATCTTTAGTCCATTATAATAAATATGTTATGGAAACTAATTGAAAAAGTACTGATTTTTTACATTGCATGATAATTATAACATCAATATTTTATAGATCCATTCACACAGTGTTCTTGTTAATCATTATTTTTTTTAGAACTCCATGATCATTCTAGGTCAATGTTGCAGCTAACAAAATTTCCTTTCATGGGTGATAGTGTATTGAACAATCATAATACTTAAGTAGGGTTATCCATATACTTTGACTCATGTTAATTTATATCTATGAGAATTTATATTTTATTCTCTTGTGATCTATATATATCGCACAACATTCACAATATTGATAGTGTCTCTATATCTTTATAGAAATGGTTACATCTACCAACACAAGATCATGAGTAGGATAGTTTAATTCATGAGTTTTTATATCTTATAATGAAAAATAAATAACTCTATCATTCTGTATAAGGGAACACATGATTCCTTTCTTTGACTGATTACTCTAAATCAAAAATACAACAATTCCCCATGGTAGTTTCAAGATCAAATAATCCACCAATCTGTTCCTTACTTCCTCAAAAAAATATTTTCATTATTTTTTTCATATGAACAGAACACCCTTATGTGTATGCTTCGTTAATGGTTTAGCTGATATGGAGAATTATTGAAGCAAACACAATTAATAACCTTCTAAAACAACAAAACTTTATACAATAGTTCATTGGTATAATCCATTCATGAACCTCCCTTTTCTTTATAGTATCAACTCAGATTCCATCCTTATAGAAAATGTGGCAAAGCAAAGAAAATTTTAGAAGCATGAATTCACACATTCTGAACATCCCATATAACTCTTTTCATATAATATTCTACAAAATAACTGACAAGTCGTTCTTTTGTTCCTCCAAACATTAGTAATATATCAAGATATCATCAAAAAATACCACAAATATTTTTTCAAGATATTCCTTGAAAACTCTATTAAGTGGATATATAAAGAATGAGGGAGAATTAGACACTCTAAATTGCATTTATCTTAAATAATAATGTCCATTCATTGTACAAAATGCTATATTTTGAATATCTGCCTCCACCAAAAACAACTAATGATATCTAGATCGATTTTCAATCATTAAATACTATTTTCCTCCCTAAATTTGATCAAATAAATCATCATTCGAAGGTAGGGGATACTTTTTCATTATTATAATTTCATTTATTTCTATATAATCAATGCACTACCTCATCGATCCATAATTCTTGATGACAAAGAGAATAAGGGATCCCCATAGACAAATAGTAGGAAGAATAAATATAATATCATTTAGTTCCCCTAGTTATTTATTAAGTTCTACTAGTTAATTAGTGTCCATACTATATGGAGTATTTGGTATAGGTATTTCCTGAGGAATTAAATTAATATATAACTGAACTTCCCACTCTTGATGAATTATATATACATCCTCTGGAAATACATCAACATATTCTAGAACAATAGGTACACTTTCATTTTTAATATTTTTCCATATCTAAACATGATATTCTCTCATCCACTACAATAATTTAATTCAAAATATCTATAGGTTGTGGATCTAGATAATAATTAGATGATGAGGATTCTCATCTTTAGTTAAAGGATTCTACATCCTCCTCAATAATCATAATATCATTATTTTTGAAAAATATGTTCTCATCATATTTTTATATCCAGTCCAAACTGAGGATTATGTTAAAGTAAATCATAGGAATAACAGAGAGGTCAACAAATAAATCAATTATATGTGTCATAAATGGGATTGACTAAAATATATTTGTTGCGATGATACTCCCCGTATGAGTTTTGACTACAAACACCTTTATTAAATAAATAAAAAATTACCTGATTTTTTTGTAAAATAGGGACGATATAAGAAAATGAGATGGTCTAGAATCAAATAAAAAATTTTATAAGTTAGGGGAAATGATTAATGTACTTTCCACTACATCATTAAGAACATCAAACATAGCATATGAGACCATATAAGCTTGGTATTTCTCCCTGGGCCTTATTTTGGAAATGTTTCCATAACACTTAGGACAATCATTTTCCTAATTTCCCATATCTATTCCATTGTAGCATTCAAAAAAGTTTCTTCATTCTATCCCTTGAAAAAATGTTCTTGTTGACCTTTTTTCCACACAATAAACAAACAGTAGTACCATTTATGAACGTACATGGGTGTTTCATCAAATAATTATTTCATGATGGGAAATAAATTCTACAGTTATTCCACATTTCGTTATTTCCATTTCCAGAGTGTTCAAAAATCATCTTATTCTGTTAAATTAAATTGAAGTAATATGTATTACTGAATTATTTTTCTATCTTGATAGAATATGAGACTATATATTTATATGATGAAAATTCTTGGGATAGCATTTCCCTTTTGAGGAATGGTTTTAAATCATCACTGAATAAATTAATCATTCTCCTTAGACTGCATATGTAGTCTATTGAATGAATTGATAATCTTTTAATGTTGGTTTCATACTTCATAATGTTTTTATCTACTTTTTATCTTAGAATCACGAATTTCCTCTCAATATCTACTCTTAATTCTCAAGGAAAATTTTTTTCTAGAAAAATTTTCTTAAAATTACTCTATTTCATATTTTTAATTTCTTCTTCCTCATTTGTGTTTCAATTTAATGGCCACATTTGATCTGCATCTCCAAATATGTGTTAAATTCTTAGGAAAATATTCTCCATTTAATCCCTTCCTAAAGCAATAATATATTTTTGAAGGAACTTATCCATAGTTCTACTATAAATTGTTTTGAAGTCCATTTAAATAATTGTGTTTGTTGTCAAATAAATTTATCTAACATTTCTACTCCGTGTTTTTTAGTAGGATTCTCCGTACAAGTAAGGTTATTAATCATAACATGAGTTAGTTGTCTAAGAATAGTTAGAAGTTGTTTAACACCATTTACAACTCCAATACTCACATTATTATATTACATAGGATGTAAATCCCTATAAGGGATATGTGCGTTGATTCATTTTATATTCTGTCCACCTCGCACTATTTCTATATGATTTTATATAGTAAATTAGTTTAGGAATCATAATGTATAATCTCAAAGTAGAAAAATAGAAAACACAAATGGAATTCTTTTCTCATAGAAAATAATATAATCATAAACATCATTTATTCGGTGACATATTTAATTTTGAATCCTTCATAATTTTTTTCAAATAAAATTTAAATTATCCAAAGCATATCCTCTAGGATTTTTAAAAAAAAATTGGGGTATGGAATATTTTAGTGAATCATGTTACCTTGAGTTATGCCTGAGAAACCTTGTCGGATTTGTTAATCCTTGGTACATCTTTTCCAAAACCAGATCCACATGAAGAATCCAAACAAGGATGTATTTTAATAAATATCAACATAATCTCTACCTTAACAAAATTCTAGGATATTATTTTATTATTATCCTCAATGTCTATATTTGGGTTATCATCCCAATTCTATGTTTCCTAAATCAAGTTTCCAAGGTTCGAAATAATCTTCATTTGATAAAACTTTAGCGATCCTCACACTTGTTACTTGGATCCAGTTTCTAACTTCATTACATTGGCATAATAAATAAATAATCCTTACACAGATGGGCATAGAGTTTGGTATTTTTTAGAAAAACTAGATATAAACATAATATTTACATTACAAATTTGAAAGAGAAAAAATATATGGATTACATTGGAAACATTAATAACTCATATATTATACTTATATTTCATTGATTGTATTCATATTTCAATCATGGGGAAAAATAAAACATAAGAAATGGGTGATCCTAGATGCTCATTTAGGGTAAGTAATTAAATAGAAGAAAAATTAATGAGGCATTGTGGATAACTAAAAGTATACATGACATTAAAACATAAAATTGAGCATAATATGGTAGGAATAAAATATTATTAAGTAATACCATAATAAAACAAAACCATATATATTACAATAGTTGAGAAAAGTCACCTGAACTATCAATTACTATATTTATAATGTGAGAATTTAAAATGTTGAACATCATAAATAATCCTTCAAGGTTTCGGGCAAGACATCATACAAAATTGTTAAAAACCAAGTGTAGTTTGTATCATGTGACCTACCGATGAAACTAGGGGCTCTAGCAGGCTCCACCTAGGAAATGAAAATTTAAATTCATTCATCATATGAATGGGTATATTAATTAAACAAAATATACATATAAAATATAAATAACATTCCCCATTCTATATTAGAGTTTTTTAATCATTTTAAATACCACTATTTAGATAACATTCCCCATTCCCCATTCTAAAAAACCATAATGCTATTACAGAGAGAAATACCCTTTATACATTTCAATAATGAGTTATTTTAAAAAAATAATTTTTATTTCTATTGATTGTTTATATAAAACAATAAATGAAAATATATATTTTTTTATTATAAAAATAATGGTGTCTTAAAAATGATTTTGGATGGTACATGAAAATGTGTTAGAATTCGAGATATTTCTATTAATCGGGCATGTTTTTCGGGAAGACATGAGAAGTGAACATTGAAAAAAAAATATTATCCAATAAAATATCGATGAAACTATCTAGATATATGATTTTGTAACATAGATTTAGAATATATAAGGAGGTCCCAAAAATAACTTTCCATTACATTATGGTAAATATAGTCAGATAATAACCCAAAGGAAAAAATTATGGTTCATATAGAATCCCTTACCTTATGTATGAGTGTCTTCTGCAGTCGACCTCAATGAACAATATAATAAAATTAATTAATTAATTAGTTAATTCAAAACTTTTTAAAAATTTATTTTATATATTATAATTTAGTTTAGTTCATTTGTGGCCTTTTTTTATGAGTTATAAGATAAAAATTCATCACTGAGGAGTGTTCATTTCCTTTGTTGTCAAGATGGATATACTAGTATATGAGCCTAGAAGTACATGTGGAATGGGTATAATTTCTAAAATCTTATTTATATGATATTAATTACCATACATAAGTGTAAATGGATATATATTTAATTTGATTATATAGTATGAGTATGAATCATTATATAAGACATTAAAGATAATAGTTTATATTATTACATCAGTTTTTGATGATAACGAACTCATTTTGTTTTGACGTTTTTTAGTATGTAAAAATGTTACATATAGAACATAGAAAAGGTTTATAATAAACATTTATAAATATGTTTCAACAATTAAAATTTGTTCATGAGAATCATATGAGACATTGATATAAAATTAAAAATTTCCATCCTTAAATGCGATGAGACAACACCTCATAGACATTGTTTCCATTTTCAGAATAAAAAGGACTGGAGAAGGGGATAGATGATGAATTATTCCCTTAGAATAATAAATTTAATGTTTATTTAAGGTACATTATTCATCATGATATTTGGATATTGGGTTGTGATGAGATGATAATAAAATAAAATAACATGAAAGTAAATTAAAAGTAAAAGGGAGAGGTTTTCACCTCGTGAATATTCCTCCTTTAGAGCCTCATTAAGGGGATTGGTTATGATATATTGACGTGAAAAATGATCCTGGACTTGGGGGGATTCGTGGAATGTGTAATGGGTAGAATGCTTTCAGGAATCATTTCTTGGAAGGTGTGAGGATAAGGAGTGGTGAGGGGCGATATTTATAGTGGGGGAGAGGGGTGATTTTTGATTATTTTTTTCACTTGTTAATAATTTAGGCTCAAGACTGTGAATAGTATTAGAATTATCAACAAATATATTTAAATAATGAAGGTTATTTCGATATTATATAGTTTAAATTAGTAAAGGCTCATGTAATAGAGTATTTATATTATAATATATTTCTACTGTAAATTAACATAGTTAAATATTCAATAAAAGTTCATGTATTTTTAAAAGAACCCAAAAATTTACCATAACCATTTTTGATGTTTAGAATTAAAAAATAAACTCTATTTTATTAAAATAATATTTTTTAATATGAGTAATTTAATTTTTATTTTAAAAACATCATTTACTTGAAAATTATAGTTTTTAAAATTAAGACTCATTTAATAACACTATGGAAAATTAACGAAGGACTGATTAGGTTATCCTAAAATCATAATACCACAAAATTTTATTTATGGAATGCATTTTATGAAAATAAATTTTATACTAAACCATCTTATTAATTATAAAATTATAATAAAATATTTATGACTTCTAAAAATACCAACAATTAATTAATATTTATTAAAATATTTATTTACTTAAACTGTGATATAATTATATCATATTGTTTTTATGATACTCTATTTTTTAATTATACATAAAGGTTAGAGGTTACAATTTTTTTTGTTCTACTATTCATTAGGGTAATATTTCTATTCCTAAGGTCAAGTTACAATTTCACCAATATATGTTCCTTAACATCTTGAAATACCAATAATTTCATTCATTCTACATTTATAGATATTTTATTCTTTTCTATAAGTGATATGATGTGATGTATATATATACTAAATAATCATAAGAAGAAAAATATCATTGATATTATTATGGGTTGTTAATGTGGGGGTGTCCCTTTATATGTGAGGTGAGTCTAAAACATATATTTATTGGTATGAAAACGTTTTTCAACTGTTTTTAACATGAATAAAATATTGATAATTTGAAATTACAAATAATATAATATATTAGGTGTAAATATGGTAATATAATGAGTGTTGGAAATGTTTTTGATCATTTTCAACCCTTACCTACTTAGTTAACCCCCAGGTAAACCCATTTTACCTTAACTGTGGAATATAATTTTTACTATTTTTATTATTCATTATGGTAATAAATAAATTTGAACATATTTGATAATATAAATCATAATTATTAAAATTATATAACCCATTTTTGTAAATTTAATTCAAATAAGTGTCAAATTTTCTTTTAAAATATACCCTACAATTGGGATTAAAAAAAATTCTAGAGACAAAATGTATACATGTTTAAATTTTTTGATAAAAGTATAAATACGAAATTGATTTAAATTATGTAAATTTTATTAATATATATATAATTTAACAAATTTAATCTTTAAAACCATCATAATAAACTTGAATGTTTTAAAATTCTTTAAAACAAATGATAGTTCTTAATAAAAACATTTATTGTTCACTATTAATCGAAAAATTTATCTTCATAGAAAATTCTCAAAATAATACTCTATGAAAAGATTGAAATTATTATTTTAAAAATGTGTATTATTTTTCAAAATAGGTTTTCAAAATTATGAAAAAAATAATTTTCAAATATGTTCATAAAAGTTGAAAAAAACTACTTTTTGAGAAAAAATTTGTTTTAAGCATAATATTGGATATATTATTTAATTCTTATATAAAAATAGAAGATAAATTTTTATAATTTTTATGAGTATGTAATATAAAAATTTCAATAAAGTAATGAATTAAAATATATTTATTTAATATATTAATATAGAAAATGTTTTCACGCATAAAAGTAGTTTTTTCGAAAAATAATATCTTTATTTTAAAATGGTTTTTATTTTCCATTCTATTTTTTTTAATTAAGTAATTAAATATATATAAATCTATAAATAATATATTTACATAATTTATATAATTTTATTCATATCATCAATTCTAAAATCTAGTTTACTACTATAATACTAAATAATTATTTATTAATTGTAAGTCAAATTTTATTTAAATTCTTCATTTTATGTAAATCTAGATAAACTCAATGTTACATGTATCAAATGATAAAAGTATTTTTTTCCTTTACTGTAGGATAAAATTGGTGATTCATGTAACAAATAAACTCGATGTTTCATGAAATTAAAAAAATCACAAATATAAAGAAATAATAAAAATTATTTCACCAAATCAAGGGGAGTAAAATTGTACATCCTTAAAGTGAATTGTTCCTCCAAAATTAATTAATATTGTACTAAAAAACGAGGAAACATATAACTCATTACAACTTGTGGTTCCCATGTAGCTTTCTCATGCTGTTAGTTTAACTAAAAATCATTCACCATGTGAGTGGGTGTGTTTCGTAGCACATTCTCTATCTGATCCAAAGTCTCAATAAATTTTTCTTCATAAGAGAGATCATGGTCTTGCAATACGACCTATAAGTTTAGTACATGTGAAGAATTAGGTATTAACTTATTTAAGATAGGTATATTGAACACATAATTATCCTAAGATAAGTTCTTTGGAAGTTCCAAATAATAATCTCTTATATCAGTATGATCAAGATTTTTAAATGGACCGATACACCTAGGGCATAGTTTGCCTTGGTTTCATCAATTGAGAAACTCATAGGATAAACATATCACAAACATAAGATTGTAGATCACATTTTGGATTATAAATATATATTTTTTCATCATTGTTCTATCCTTACATGTTGTTGAATGCATCTTACCTTCTCTTCAATCTCTTTGTCTTCCTCCAGTACTAATATATTTCTTTCTACAATTTGCCTTTGGTACATTGGATTTTTAAACTTCTTTACATAAATGGAAATATAAGGAGACATATTAACACATTATTAAAGTATATTATTTTCATAAAACATAACCTATTTAAGGTGATCAACCTAACCATATATTTAATAAACATAGAAAGATCATACCATATCCATTATGGATTGAATCGTTCTCTTATACTAACCATTTGTCCGAGTATGATACATAGTGTTGAAACTCAACTCAATATAAAGAGATCACTAAAGACTTCTCCAAAGAATCATGGAAAACATCATATCCTGATATGATTTAATTGAATTGGGTACCCCCAACAACCTTACCACTCCCTTAATATGTATTTTGGAAGGAGGATTAGCAGGTAATTCTTCTATAATATCAAGAATGTGTAAAAATTCATATGGTTGTCAACTAAAACCTACAATTACATAAAAATAAATGATTACAAAACACCTAACGGTTACTATTACCTCTAATATTATTTTTAAATATATTATTTTAACTACTTAGTAAATAAATTTTTCAGTAAAACACAAATAAAACTTTTTTTTCTATTTCTATAATTTTTTCTAAAAACATCCTTAATCTACATAAAATACAATCATATAAAACCTAAATAGAGGTTTCAATAAAATTGAACATATGATAAACCTTAAACTTAGAAAACCATGATGGTATCCATAACTCTTAGTTAAATCTTACATGGATACATATATGCCTCCAAAATTAACAAAATAGTATATGTTTCATAATTATTATAATTAAACGACCATTAATAAAATATGTCAACAAAAAATCCCTGAATCCAAATACAAATAAACTTCAATGCTTTTATTTCATCAGTTAGAATAACATATCCCTTTCTATGTTATATGTATTTACAATTTTTTAGATAATTAAAGTAGATAATTCTGAACTTCCCCACATATAATACATTGAACACCTCAAAAATTACTCACTCTATAACCTTATGTAACACATTGATAACATCCTCCCCTATATTTGATTTATTATTATGGGTTCTACATCGCACATTCTGGAAATGTATTAATCTATTTCTTTATTCCATTATTTTTGAAAACTAATAAACATCAATAAATGTTAATTTTCGTCTTATTTTACCATTTAGGAATCTCACCGATGTTCACATTATAAATAATATAACACAATGTCTGATTTTGAATAATCACAATCTCTTTATCTCCATTCTCCATCCAATTTGGATTCTTATAGTCCCCAAATTTTCCATTATATTTTGATTCAACATGATTACTTCTTTTTATAAACATTGACACTAAGAAAATATCCTAGTATAAGAAAACATAATCACATTGAGATACAAACAATCCATGAAGAGTTACATATAGGATGACAAAATCATGGAACATTTTTCTAAATCTATGAATACTTAGGATAAAACTAAACCCTTAATGGTAATTATCAAAATCATTCATGATATCTCCTTAAAAGTTTGGGAATTTCCAAATAATATCCCCAAGATCATCATACCAGCTGTGTAGTAAGGCCCATATTCATGCACAAGGTGATGAAGAAGTGTAGATCAATGCCCCCATTTTAGAGTTCTTACACCTACTTACTGTTATTTAAGATCCATATCTAAATTTGGTATCCCTACATGGATGTAATTTCTTATAAGACACTCATTATATCCTTTAAACTAATTCCATGTCATTTTCCTATACATGAATTATCCTTTTACTAGTTACTAGAGATATACTTTGATTTTTCACTAATGGTTTCATATCCTATTTTTTAAGTGTTAACTAAATTATCCATCTAACATAAAATATGATGACCTAGGGTTCTAATACCTACATTTTACATAATTTTAGATGAAATTTCATGACATTAAAAAAATTATTTCCAAGGATTGTATTGGTTTTGTTTATTTTGAGACCAGATACAATATTTTGTTTTTTCATGAGAAATACTCAATATCCCCCAGAATAATCTTCCTATTATGTACTATTTATAGACACATCTGACATAAAACCTTCATTCATAACATGAGGAGAGGAATAATTTTTAATGGTTAGATCAGATGCCCAGTAAGGGTAAAAAAAGTTAAATAAGAGAACATTACAAGAGAATAAAGGTATGATAACATGATCATAACAAATGAAAACCATACCCTTCATATCAAAGATCAAAATATTTACTCACGGAATAAATTTATGAATTTAATAAGACATTAATCGTAATGAAATCAATGAATATGAGAGATGAAAAAATAACATGGGAAAAAGAGATGGAATTTTTTCATACACATAATCATATAAAATCATTTCTATAGTATTAAATTATCACTACCATGTTTATCAAAGTGGAATAATTTCACTCCTCAAACCATAATATTATTCATTTTTCACTCCAAAGACCATCATGGTAGAAAATTTCAATTACTGAAATGGGTTCAATCCCCATTATAGTCCTATCTATCTTATGATATATAAATCATTACCAAATTCGTTTGAGGGAGATATATTTCCCACAAATAACACAATAAAAATATTATGTATGTGTACCATAAGATCATAACAATTTCATTATATTCAAAACCATGAATTAAAATGGGGTTTTTATACATTTCATCATATCATATCATTGGGAGAAGATAATTATTACTTTATAATTTCCTTAATTCATTATATATTAACTCATTAAAGAAGTTTGTTTCAAAATAATTTTAACATGGTATAACCCATAAAAGCGTAATAGGTTTTTTAAACATATTTCAATTTTAAAAACAATCCATCTAGGGATAAAATATGTGTGGATGCATTGGAAATATTACTATTAAAGTATAATTACCATCAAATGATGTAAAAATATATGTAAAATGATTTTTAAGGACCATTTAATATATTTTATGAGGAAAGTAACCTTTCTATGAAAATGAATTTTTAATACTCAAGAATTATAAAATATTTTAGATATACTTTTCTATGAAAATAAACGTAGAGACCAAAGGTTAATGTACATTGAAATTGAAATACATTGGTGGAATATTTAATATATTCCAAAAATAGACCCCCAAGGACTGTAATAGTTTAGTGTCTTTGGAAACATAGAACAAAATCTTCTAATCGTGGTGAATGATCTTCAACATGTCCCATAAAGATATTCCCTTTTTTTTCTTATCTAAATCCTTTCTTTATATCCTAAGGAAAAGAAAACATAAAAATTGTGACCTCAAATTATTAGTATTGTTAATCATGGAGAACATAAAACAAACCATATACATTTGAACTTAAAAACATGAACGTAATGTTTAAACATGAAAATATTGAGTTGTGAAATAAATATTGGCAGTACATGAGGCATAGATCATAAGGGAATATTAATAATGATAAAAGATAATTTTAATAAAACATTTAATTGTGGAAAACATTAAGAACATGATATTATTTCTATAGTATCCATGTAATTGCTGCCACGAGCACCATAGTGGACAAAGTCCACTACTGAACCCAGTTTACATGCCGTTCCAGCCTTGTATTGCTGAACTGAAATTTACATTCCATTCAATCCATATCTATATCATGAGATATAAATCTTTAATAAATGAATTAGAGGGAGATATAGGTCCCACCCATCTCACAATCAAACCATTCTTATGTGTTCCACAAAATTATAAATCATCCATCATAGCATAACCCATGTAATAGAATGGGATTCTAAAACATCATGCCATCATAACATAATCCATATAAAACAAATGAATATCATTTCATCATAATAAAATTCAAACCATGTAAATAATAGAGACATTATACTTGAAACATAAACAAACTAAATAATGTCATCAAAAATGGAAAATAGTTTTGATAAAACACTTGAAATGAATTCTTGAGAAAAATATCCTTTCTTCTTCAAAATTAATTTCTTTTCCCAAAATACCACTAAATAATAAAAGAAAACGATTTTTTTGAGAATAATCATGATATCCTATAGATTAATCTTCATGAAAATAAGGCGTTATGAAACCGTAAAAATCCATTCATGTCGTATAAGATAAAAAACATTCATCTCGTACTTTTTTCGGAAAAGTCAAAAAGTAACTCATATGGTAAAAAAAAGAACGATTCCTACCATACCATGTGTTAGAAGTAAAAAATGGTAAAAATGAAATTAAACATACATGGAAGAATAGTAAACATTTTATAAAAACATTTTTTTAGAAAACAATGATATGGATTATAAACATAACCCCAGTAAATACTTATAAATAAACATTCCAGGATAAGAACGAGATTGGAATTATTATAAGTTGCCTTTTATGATCGGCGGAATCATACGTGTCATAAAATAATGAAAATTACATGCATATGTAAATATCATATCCATCATAACAAAAATCATAAAACATGCATGGGAAGCATAAACACTATAAAAAATAAATAGATGGTGATTAAGGCATATGTCTCACAGAAATAAAAGTGAGACGAAATAATTCGTTACCTTAGGTCCAATTTCTTCCAAATGTGTATTATACTCATGTATAGTGGGTTTAAATTTATTATTAACTTGTAACATAACCATAATAATTTTTATTATATCATATATGACTTTATATTAACCGTTCGTTAGTCAATTCCATGTTAAAGCAGAATTTTGGGAAATCGTCTTTTCATTTATCATACATGTTTAGACTTGTTGTTAATGAAATTATCACGATTTAATTACTTCCATAAATTAAAACATGGTTTATATACAATATATAAATTAATTATATAATATATATATATATATATATATATATATGAAATGAAATACCCCATTCATGGAGACAGTGGGCCGTAGGTACACATGAACGATGTTTTCCTTTCCTTATTGACATGAATGGGAGGGAGTAGATGACATATATATATATACATAAATCCAGTATCATTATTATTCCATATATCTTATTATTATTAATTTTATATACTTTATAATCATTCTTAAATGGTGAACATTGAGAATGAATCACATCGTGTCGTGGAGATGGTAATTCATACGTACGCGCGAGTGATGATATCTTTCCCATAATTATTGAATGGAATTGAAATGGATGATATAATATCTCAGAATTAGTATGATGTTATAATAATAATATATAGTTTTTATTTCAACCATTATACCCATATAAGTATGGTGGTGGTGGAAAAACAGATCACACCACTGTGTAGAGACGGTAAGCCGTACGTACGCAAGCGCGACGATTTCTTATTTCATAGAATAGAGAAAATCTGAAATAGGGTTGTTTAATATTTATAATAACATATAATTATATTAGTTATACTTATGTTATTACTTTATAATGAAACAACTAAAGAAGAGGAAGTATAAGAATAATGAAACTTGAATGAATCCGTAGAAGAGATTACCTCTTCCTCGACGTGCGTCTTTTAAACTTCCTCTTAGGGCAATAAAGTTGTTCTTTTGAGATGAATAGAACCTCTATAATAGAACTATAGAGGTTTATAAGAGGAAAGTTTAGGGGTTTTCCGAGATTGAAGTCTTAAAATGGAGTGAATAGAAGAGGGAGGAGGTTCCCTTTTATAAGAAACGAGAGTGGCACTTTTGGAAACCTCCAAAATATTAATATATTATATACTCAAACCCCACCTAAAACCCTCCCAAATTAATCCAATTCTAATATGAGATAATATATGGTTGTAATCGTATCTTCCAATAAAATTTATACATGTTGGAAAATTATTTTAAACCTTATATATTTGATTTATCCATATTAAATATATTTAATCTTATTTGTGGTAATGAAATTCATAATTTTAAATAGTTATAAATACTTAACTATGTGTTTTTAATTGTCCATAATTGGATTCTTTATGACATTTTCGACCATATAAATTTAATTTTATAATTTTTAAATATTTTTGTGATTTTAAACAATTGAATAATATGTTAATTTTATAAAATATAAATGGTGTCAATTTTGTCACTAATCATTATTTCAGTTTAAATAAAATCCACACAGAATATCTGTCTGAAATGAAATATTTAATGGATTTATAACATAAAATAGTTTTCTGTAATGTTTTTGTAGAACATTAATTAGTTCATATAATATTTATTTTAATATTTTTAATACAATTTATTTGATATTTCTCTTAATAAAATAATTACTTCAACATTTTCGTATAATTATTTAATATAATTATTTATTGAATAAAAATTAGAAATAAAAAACTATGGTGAATATAAATCTAACGTATTTCATAATAATACTTTTAGATGAATTTATCTTCTAAAACAACTTACCTTTAAAATTGTATCATTATTAAATTATGAAGGTGAAAACATTGACATCATTTAAAATAAAATAATATAAATGTCATAATCTCATTTATAAGGCTCCAAATGGTCCACAAGTCTACCCTCGGATTCTTAGGGTATATATATACTCAAAAAATAAGGTTTGGTCAAGTTTAGGTTTCTTTTTAAGGGTATTTTTATTTTAATAAAAACTATATTGTTGATTTTTTCACTGAATAAATAATTTCTGCATCATTAATGTGCAAGCTATTATGGTAATTTTATATTTCATAAAAATCACAAATAAATTAACATGATTAAAAAAATATTTTATCTTTCAAATGAGTATTTATAATAGAATTTATATTATGTTTAGACTTATATTAAAAATACTTTAATTACTAATGTTTGAGTGAGACATATTTCACTTTCATTAAATAAAATAAATTAAAGGTCTTAATCACATCCATGTGGGTTCCGAAAGATAATATTTCGACCCAAGTTTGTTTTTGGACGAAATATAATCATCCAATTATATTAATACAAGTTTTAGGGTAATTTTATAATATTATTTTTATCCTTAATTACCTGATTTACCTTTAGCTATTGTAAATAAAATTTACAATTATTACTATTCATAATGCCTTAAAATAAAAAGTATCCTATTAACATAATTTAGACATACTGATTCTAAATATGGATTCAATTTTTCCATATTCAAAACACAGAAGTTGCAGTATTTAATTTAAAATTAATCCTGTTGTTGAAAAACAGGTTTTAAAAGTTAAAATATTGCAAAAGACTGAAATGTTTTTACCTATAAATTCAATGTAAAATTAATGCTAATGACATAAATTATATTAAATGGTAAAAATATATTCCATTTATTCTTTCAAACTCTACAATAATATATTCTATCCCTAAAAATTATTTTGATCAAAAAAATTGTTTTCAATTAAAATTTAGCGTATTTTTACTATTCATCAAAATAAGGAACATATCAACACAATATCAAAAAGTTATCCAAAGTAAATTTTTATATCCTTATTCAAAGGAAGAAGTTTAATTTTTCAAATTTATCTTATAAACATGTAAAAAACATGATTTAAGGTGGGTGTGCCATCAAAAGGTGTCAAAACAGCATTTTTTAAAAAATACTTATTTTACGTGAAAAAATTATTTTGTTCTCAAAACATGTTCTAGAATATATGTAAAATGAATGATATTTATATAAAATTCAAAATGTGGTAAATATCATTCATAACTTCTAGTTCATAATAACGATATATCATTGTTTAGTGAATCATGGTATTGCGTACAACACTCACTATTGAGGAAGGTTGCTCTTGCATGCAACACAAGCCAAGAATAGTGTTTGCATATACTAAAAGCTAACATGGTGTTGTGTATAGCATAAGCTAATCATGTTGTAGCATAAAACACAAGAAATCAAAGAAATTAAAAAAAATATCTCATAAAATCTCGGGGTGTTACATTCTACCCCCATTAAAATGAATTTCGCCCACGAAATTCATCGTGGTTATAAATAGTTTACAACTAGAAAGTTTCATTCATAGAAACTCACCTTGTAAAAAGGAATACTAAAACATAATTTTAAAAAGGAATGTTAGAAACATAACGGTCACCCAAAGAAACTCAGCACTAGGTTTCCACAAAAGATAATATAGGTGAAAATACCGATATGGAGGAGAAATATAACCATCATGTTCTGATGAAGTGTGGTAGAGAACATGGCTATGAAAAATCCAAAAATAACAAACCCATACATTTGTGATTATTTAAGGTACCATATAATTCATCGAATATGAAGACACTAGGAAAACATTTTTGTTTTTCAAGATCTTTTCCCTAAAGTTCAAGAATTTGAATTAGAAGCAATACATACTTCATTTTGGTACAATACCAGTGTTACTCTTTCCATGGACAATTTCCACTTCATATCTTAAATAAATGAAGTTGAATTTTTCATTCGTGAGTGTTAGCAGATCATGTGACAGAATGATGGGTCATTCCATCTGTCTCACACAAAATGTTAGCAAAAGTTATTAAATTTACATAAATCCATATATAGTGATATTAATCTTATATGGCTCTAAAAATACCACATAATAAAATAAAAATAATTTCTACAAACCAGAAACATCTTGTAGGCCATTGGTAGGTGGTAAAGTCCTATCACACATCGGTTGTGGGTTCGATTCCCACAGCCTTGTCCGACATGACGGGTTGTTTCCCATCCTACGAGTTGTCCTTTATCTAAAACTATACTATTATAAAATTTCATAAATAATAAAAAAGTTATAGCCTTAAACAATAATATATGATGTTTAACTTAATTCATTCCAATATTTAGTCATATCCAAAATACTCATGTCGAATATCATATTATAATGAAAATTATTTCTAGAAAGTTCATATAACAATCATGTCGATACCATCATTTATCCCACATATATCATAACATATTTCTTTTTTGTCACATTCCAAACATTTGAAGGACTTCATCATGAATCCTCTTGAAATATGATAATAACATAAATTACTATAGATCCTTAGTGATGACATGAATTCCCACAAAATTAACCCTTTACATACACCAAATATAAAACAATTTCTATATACTCAAACCATGATATGACATTATCCTTTTATCAATCATGAGATCTTTAATACTATAAAACATATCATTATCCCTTTATCCCTTCATTATGTTCATATCATCTACATTACAAAAATATTTCAATCAATTTTCATGGTTAGTGGTACCATAAAATTATTGAAAACCAACACATAGATATAAGAATATTCCATAATACTATAAATGATATTCCACAACACTATTATGGAATCCATTTACAAATACACTTAATCATTCCACCACTTCATGGTCATATTCAAAATCACCAATATTGTTCACATGGGACATCCCTTTGTCCTTTTCCTAAAGAGGTTGTTGATGTCGATCATCATTAACCCCTGGATTAGGGAATTGGTTATCATAATGCCACATTTCTTTGCACTTGTAGCATTGAAGTGTTGGTGGTGCGTTCTCTGTACTCTTTTCTCTATTCATATCATTAGCTACCTTTTTTCCTTTACATCGACACTCAGCTGCTCGATGACCTTCTTTTCCAAACTTAAAACATCTTCTAGTCCCTTGAAGACAATCTCTACAATGCTTCTTTCCACACACTGAGCATAATGAAACATTATCCTTCTTTTCACCATTGTTTTGAGATATTTTCTTGAACTCCAACTTTCATTTATTGTCAAAACCAAGAGATGGATATGTAACACCACCTTCCAATTCTACCATGATAGCACAACACACAATTTCATCATAGCTACTGAAGTCTCTTATTGATAATGCCCTTCGAAGAATTGGTTCTAAGCCACTAAAGAATCGATCAACATTACATTCAGGTTGGATGAAAAAGCCAGATGCCTACGTTGAAAGCCTTGTAAAATTCACCTCGTATATACCAACAAATTCATCATCCTTTTTCTTAAGCTCAAGGAACTCCTTTACCATCTTTGTTCAAAGAATACGAGGGAAGTACTATTTAAAAAAACAAGTACTTAAACACATCCCATTCCATGGATTCAATTTCATCTTGGGGCCTTCTATTCTTAATTAAAGTCCACCACTGGTCTGCTTCACCTTCTAAATGGTAAATAGCCAAAATGAATTTTTCTTATTATGAACAGTGAAGTATGGAAAATATCTTTTCAATGGTACAGATCCATTGTTTATAAATAAGTGGATCAGAAGACCCATTAAAAGAAGGTGGATGTTTCCTCATGAAGGACTCAATATAATATTGTTCCCTTCCTTGATCATTGGGAATTCCAGAATGATTCATAGATTGTGTATGTATAGAAATAAGATTTTTCACTCCATCTCCCATAACATTGGTTTTTCCATGAGAACAATCATTTCATTGTCCATTAGATTGATCAACACGGTTCCTTCGAGTTCCAGCCATCATCTAAAACCCAAAAAGAATAGTGTGAGAGGCAAAAATCATGTTAGGAAAAAAACTTAATAAAGAGGGAGTACCATCAATATATAACATCTTAGGTTTAATTAGAAGATCGTTACCATAATTCTAGGACTATAACCTATACTTATACTTATCCTTAGAGATATCCGTAGACATACCTTAGAAATATCTCTAGGGTTCTCACTAATGTTTTTGCATCATAGTTTTCAAAGGTTAACAATACCATCAATCTGATACCAACTGTAGAGACCCAAAGAATGGTGTACATGGACATCCCATTACATTAGTGAATTAATTAATACATAATGAAATAGACACCCAATGACCGTAATAGTTTTTTGTATTTGGAAACTCAGAACATAAACTTCTAATCATGGTGAAAGATCTTCAACATCTCCCATAAATATCATCCCCTTTTTGAATTCTTACCTAAAACCATGCTTAAAATCCTAGGGAAAAGAAAACATAAAAAGGGTGATCTCAAATGCTCAGTAAGATTAACTATGGAGAACATAAATCAAACTATATACATTTGAACATAAAAACATGAACATAATGTTTAAACATCAAAATCATGGGTTATGAAATAAATCATGGAAGTACGTAAGAAATAGATCACAACTAAACATTAATCTTGATAAAATAGCATGGGAATAAAACATGTAATTGAGGAAACCATTAAGAACGTGATATGATTTCCATAGTTGCCAAATCATTGTTTCCAATACCATCATTGTGGACAAAGTTCATTACTGAACCGGGTTTACTTATCGTTCCAGACCTATATTACTAAACCGGATTTTACTTTCCGTTCCATCCATGTCTATCTCATGAGATAACAATATTTACCCAATGCACTAGAGGTAGATATATGCCCCACCCATCTCATAATTAAACCATTCTTATCTGTTCCACAAAATAATAAATCATACATCATAGCATAACCCATGTAATAGAATGGGATTCTTAAACATCATGAAATCATAACACAATCCATATAAAACAAATGGATATCATTTTATCATAATAAAAATCAAACCATGTAAATAATAGGGACATTATATATGAAACATAAACATACTAAATAATTTCATCTTATATGGAAAATAGTTTTGATAAAAAACATGAAATGAATTCTTCAGGAAAATATCCTTTCTTCTTCAAAATCATTTTATTTTCTCAATATTCCATGCAATTTAAAAATAAAAATATTTTTTTAATATTATCATTAAATCGTGTACAGTAATCTTCATGAAAATAAGTCATTATGAAACTGTAAAAATCTGTTCATGTCGTTTAAGTTAAAAAAACATTCTTCTCGTACTTTTTCCATAAAAGTCAAAAAGTATTTCATATGGTAAACAAAAGAAAGATTCCTTCTATACCATGTGGTAGAAGTCAAAAAGGGTTAAAATGAATTTAAACATACATGGTAGATTAGTAAACATTTTATGAAAACACTTTTTTAGAAAACATGGATATGGATGATAAACATAACCCATATAAATACCTGTAAATAAAAAATCCAGTAGAAGAATGAGATTGAAATTATTATACCTTACCTTTTATGATCAGTGGAATCATATGTGTCGTAAAATAAAAAAAAAATTAAATTCATATTTAATTATCATATCCTTCATAATAAAAATCATAAAACATTCATGGGATGCATAAACACCATACAAAATAAATAGATGGTGATTAAGTCATATGTCTCACAGAAATAAAAGTGAGATGAAATAATCCATTACATTAGGTCCAATTTCTTCCATATGTGTCCAAGACTCATTTATAGTGGGTTTAAACAAATTATTAACTTTTAATAGAACAATAATAATTTTTATGATATCATATACAACTTTATATTACTCGTTCATTTGTCAATGCCATGTTAATGCAGCGTTTTTGGTAATAATGATTTCATTTATTATATGTGTTTGGACTTGTTGCTATTGATATTATCATGATTTACATACTTCAAAATTATTAAAAATTATTTATATATCATATATACATTCATTATATATATATATAATAGATAGATAATTGAAATGAAATACACCATTTATGGAGACGGTAGGTCGAACGTACGCATGAACGTTGTTTTCCTTTCGTCATTGACATGGATGGGAGTAAGTAGATGACATATATATATACATAAATCCAGTAACATTATTATGTCATATATCTCATTATTATTCATTTTATATACTTTATAATAATTCTTGAATGGTGAAAATGGAGAATGAATCCCATTGCGTCATGGAGACGGAAATCCGTACGCACACACGAGCGATGATATCATTCCCATAATTATGGAATGGAATTGGAGTGGGTGATATAATATCTTAGAATAAGTATGATGTTATAATAATCGTATATAGTATTTATTTCCACCATTATACCCATCCAATAATGGTGGTGGTGGAAAAACAGATTACACCACGGCGTGGAGACAGTAAGTCGTACGTACCCACGCGTGGTGACTTCATTTTTCATAGGATGGATAGAAGGTGAAATAGGGTTTTTTCAAATTTATAATAACATATAAGTATATAATTTATACTTATGTTATTACTTTATAATAAAAAAATTTAAGAATATGAATTATGAAAATATTGAAACTTGAATGAATCGGTATAAGAGATTACCTCTTCCTCGACCTGCCTTTTTTAAACTTCCTCTTAGGGCACTAGAATTGGACTTTTGAGAAGACGAGAACCTCTATAATAGAACAATAGATGTTGATAAGAGTAATTGGTATGGTTTGGCTGATATTGAAGGTTAAATATGGAGTGAAGAGAAGAGGGAGGAGGTTCCCTTTTATAAGAGAGGAGAGGGGCACTTTTGGAAATCTCCAAAATATTAATTTATAATAAACTCAAAACCTACCTAAAAACCTCAAAAATGACACAAATTCGAAGATTATATGAGATAGGTCTATAATCGCATCATCCATTAAAATTAATACATGTTGGGAAATTATTTTAAACCTTATCAATTTGATTGATCCTTATTTAATCTATTAAAAGTTATTTGTGGTAATAGTATTCTAAATTTTAAATTTTTATAAATACATACTTATGTGTTGTTAATTGTTTATAATTGTATTCTTTTTGAAATTTTTGACCATATAAATTTAATTTTATAATTTTTAAATATTTTTATAATTTTTAAACAATTTAATAATATGTTAATTTTATAAAATATCAATAGTGTCAATTTTGACATTATTCAATTAGTTGAATTTAAATAACATCCACACAAGAGATATGTTCTAAAAAATATATTTAATAGATTCCTAACATGTAATATTTATATATTAAATTCTTGGAGCACATTAATTAATTTATATAATATTTATATTAATATTTTTAAAAACATTTATTTGATATTTCTCTTAATAAAATAATAACTTCAACATTTTTCTGTAATTATTTAATATAATTATTTGTTTCATAAAAATTAAAAATAAAATACTATGATTAAGATAAATATAAAATATTTAATAATAATACTTTCAATCGAATTTATATTCCAAAGCAACCGACCTTTAAAATGTTGTCTTTTTTAAAGTATGATGATGACAATTTTGACATCATTTAATATAAAATAATATAAATGACATAATCTATTTTATAAGACTCCAAATAGTCCACTAGATGAAATTTGGATTCTTAGGGTATAGATATACTCGACCAATAATGTTTGGTAATGTTTATGGTCTTTTATGGGTATTATTCTTTTAGTAAAAACTACATTATTGATTTTTTCACTAAATAAATAATTTCTACATCATTAATGTATAAGATATTAAGGTAATTATATATTTCCTAAAAATCACAAATAAATTACCATGATGAAGAAAAAAATTATATTTCAAATGAGTATTTAAAATCAATTTTATATCATGAATATACATATATTAAGAATACCTTAATTATTAAAATTTGAGTGAGACATATTTCACTTTCTTTAAATAAAATAAATTAAAGGTCTTAGTCACTTCCAACTGGGTTCCAAAAGATACCATTTCGACCCAAGTATATTTTAGGAAAAAATATAATCATCCAATTATATTAATAAAATTGTTAGGGTAATTTTATAAAATTATTTTTACCCTTAATTACATGATTTATCTTTAACTTTGTACATAAAATTTACCGTAGTTACTATTAATAATGCCATAAAATAAAAAGTAGCATATTAACATAATATGGACCTACTGATTCCGAATATGGAATCCATTTTTTCAAATAAAAAAAACATAATTCTTAGTATTTAATTTAAAATTAATCCCACTATTGAGAAAATGGGTTTTAAAATTAAAAACATTTCAAAAGATTGAAATTTTTTTACCTGTGAATTCAATGTAAAATTAATGCTAATGAAATACATTATGTTAAATGGAAAAAATATATACCATTTATAATTTAAAAACATTCAATAATAAATTATAACAATATAAATTATTTTGATGAAATAATTTTTTTCAATTAACATTTACCATATTTTTACTATTCATCAAAATTATAAACTTATCAGAAAAATATCAAAAAAATTATAAAAAGTAAATTTTAATATCCTAATTCTAAGTAAAACGTTTAATTGGTCAAACTAAACATATAATAATGTCAAAAACATGATTTAAAGTGGGAGTGCCATCAAAATGTTGCAAAACTGCATTTCTTGAGAAATAATTATTTTACCTGAAAAATTTATTTTGATCTCGTAACATGTTCTAGAATATGTGTAAGATGAATGATATAGTTATAAAATTAAAAATTTGATTAATAATATTCATAATGGATAGTTCATAATAACTATATATCATTGTTCAGTGAAACTCAGTATTGCATACAATGCACGCTATTGAGGAAGGTCACTCTTGCATACCACACAAGACACGAATAGTGTTTTCATATACTACAATCTAATACGGTGTTCCGTATAGCTCATGATAATCTTGGTGTAGAGTACAACACAATATATCCAACAAATTTTAAAAAAATTAATTTCTCATAATATATTGGGGTGTTACAATAAGCTTGGCACTTTTTAGGAGGAGATTTAAAAATATTTTATAACCATTATTGTTAAAAGTATAATTTTCGATTTGAAAAAAAAATACATTTTGATACATAAAACATTTTGAAAATCCATTTCATCGTAAATAAATAAGAAAATAGTAATGGAACCTTTGAAAATACTTTAAAACTATTCTTGAAGAAAATAACCTTTCTACATTGAAAAAACACATTTTAATACAAAAAAAAATTTAATGATATTTTTTTAAACAACCAACCTTGAAAACATATAAAGGATTCTTTAAAATCATTTTAAAATTTGATCAAAGAAAATAAACTTTTGAATTTAAATAAAAAAGTCATTTTAAAACATAAAAATTTTTGAATATAATTTTTTTAGAAAATTATAAGGAAAAAGTCTTCTGGAAGCTTGAAATCACATAATGGTCATTATTGTAGGAAATTATTTTCATGGAGTGAATTTCATAAAAATATTCCATTTTAGTTGTTGGTAAAAGGAAAGTGGTAATTTTTTGGAATATTAAATGAATTTTATTTTCAAAAGGTTATTAAAATTCATTCATAATAAAACATGTTTCTAATAAATAATTTTTAAAATTATTAAAACATTTTCGAATGTTTTTTAGAAAAGAAAGTTTTGTATGAAAAATGGGTTTAGATTGAAGAGAGAAACAAAAACTTTTTTTCATCAAAATGGTCATTTGAAATCAAGAGTATTCAAGTACAGTAAAATGAATGGAAACTTTTATTATCATGAAAAAAATAGAGTATTATAAATTTAATGAGTTTTTTGGGATATGGATGATAATATTTTATCATGAAATTTATAATAATAAAAAATCCTTAAAAATAATCAGTTTCAAATATAATATATTATCCATTTTGGTAACTTTGAATTATAAGAATAATGAAAGAATAAAATTAATTGAAACATAAAATATCATCATAATATATAAATTCATTATATTGTATTTTAAAGGGGACTTATATAAACCTCATAATAGAATATTGTTCTGTAAAATAACAAATGTCTCAAGAAAGGATAACTGAGATAAAAATCCCTTACTGCTTTGGTATTTTTTTAATCAAAACCCCATGAAAGAGTGATCATCGCGTTTATATATAAATCCAGTTAATTTATATTATAATAATAATAAAATAAATTCATTGTCAGTATATACACCCCATAAATGAAATGGGTGGTGAATGGGGAATGTGTCTCGCATAAGTAAAAAGCGTGACAGAGGTCCCTTACCATAAAGCTCGACTTCCTCCATACATGATAAAAAATGGTTTGTAATAAATATATGTTTATTATACTTATATTATAGAACCATACATATATTTTAATACCATATATGATCTTTTTTTATATTTTATTTCCGGATTATTTAAAAATCCATGTAAAACTCATGTATTATATAATAATTTCTCTATTTTCCATGTATGTTTTAATTTATTATTTGTGGTACTCATGATATTGGTATAGTTAAATAATATAAGTTTTTTTAACCATATATATATATATATATATACACACATTAAATTTGTTTTTTGAGTAATCTATAAGAGTTTGAGAATGAAAATTAATGAAACTATTCCGGAAGAAGATATTACATACGTACGCATGGTCACTATATCAATTTTCAAGAATGATTGAATCAAATAGTGTAATTTAATATATTAACATTAAATTACCATTTTTATTTATTTTATATGAAATATTTTCTTTCAATAATCCCTTATTATCTTTCATGTAAAGTGTGACCAAATTATATTTCTTTATGATGGGGTAATATGTCATACACGTGAGTGACATTCTGTTATCCCCTTGAATGGAATGTATAAATTTATGTGTCATTAAATATTTATGGATGTATAATAACATAATTACTATCATTTATAAAAATTTAATTCATCATTATATCCATCCCCAACAGGTGGTGATAGGAAACAAATAACTTATGTTGGCGAAGAAGTAGTCTACCGTACACATGAATGATGATTTTGTGACCCATTTTATGGTAGGGGATAGGGATTTAGGTAATTAAATTAGTATAATAACATCTATTTATATTTATTTTATTTATTTTATCATACCATATCGGGTTAAAAATAATTTATGTAGGTGGAGGAAGAAATAAAATAAAACACTCAATTAGGGACATTACCTCTTCATTAGAAAATTTCTTTTGGTTTGAACCAAATGTATTATTAGGATGGACTGATGAACAATATAAGGATTATATGGTCATATATTGGAATTAAGTAAATTATTTTTTATATTAATGTCCTATCCAATGGGTTTTGAAATTGTAAATAGAAGAGGAATGTGGGTGGCCTTTTATAAGTGATATGAGTGGGACACTTGTAATTTTTTGATAGAAAAAGGTGTTCCCATGTTTTTTGTATGTTAAAAATATGAAAAATGGAAAATTGTTGATACATGAATATTTGGGGAATATATATGGTTATATCATGCTTTTTGGACATGTTTTGGGTCATTTAGTTACCCTTCTGTTTTAATTTTATCCCCCTGGTAAACCCATTTTTACCTTAACCACGACAAGTAATTTTTACTATTTTAAATATTTGTTACTTCCAAAATTAAGTTGTATTTATCATATAATATAAATTATTATTATTCCTAGTGTTTAATAGAATATACCAAATTCTATTCACATATGTTCAATCATTTAATTTAAAATTTAGCCCGGAGTTGCAATGAGAATAAAGGTTTTCAAAGAGAAAATGTTCTAATGTTTAAATTTTTTTATTATAAACATTCCACATAAAATTAATTTTAATGACCTAAATTGGATTAATAAATATAAATTTTAATTAATATTACCTTGAATTTCTTCTTAAGATAAATTTTAGGGTTACAAATTCTTTAAAATAAATGTAAATTTTATAACAAAACCTATTTTTCACTATTTATTAAAAAAATTTTCTTCACATAAAATTATATATAAATTTATCATAATTTAATTTGTAAATGATGATTTAAAAATTTCATTTCATTTTTTGAAATTTTGTTCCCTAATGTTGAAAAAATATTGTTGGAGAATATGTACACAATATGAAGTAGTCTTTCTTTTTTAGAAAAATACACATTTAAACAAAGAATTTGATTTATTCTTATATATTGTCTAAAAAACCCATAAAAATGTAAAATTTACTATTGAATATATAATTTATTAACATTTGTAAAATAATTCCCCAAAATTAATTTATTTAATTTTTTGAGATGAAAAATGTTTGTATGCAGAGAAATAAATTTTTCTAAAAGATATTCCTTTTATTTTTAAATTTTTTATATATTCATTTATAATTAATTTATCCCCATGGAATTAATTATTTATAAATTTTTATTGAATATATTTTCATAAATTATTTAATATTTTTCATCCCTTTCATTATAATGTCTATGTGAAAACTACCATATAAAATAATAATTTCTTAATAGTAAGTTATGTTTTATTTAAACTCATTGTTTTTTGTAGTGAAAGCTAAACTAAGTGTTTTGTGTAACAAGAGATAAAAATAATATTGTATGAAATGAAATATAATATTAAGGTTTTGTTTAATTAAATATAAACTCAATTTTTCATGTAAAATATATCATGAATAATAAGTTTATTTGAAAAAAACAAAAAATCATGGGGTGTTTCCCAGAGAACAAATCATAAACAATATTAGGGTTTCATGTATTAATTTTTACCCCTAGATATATATTTATTATTATAATCTATGTTTTATCTAAAATAGTTTATTCAATAATAGTTTAATATTTTTTCATAATTTAATTATATTTCTTTATAATAAAATTTATTTTCTATTTTATTTCTCTTATAGAGTTTTGACACAAAAATTACTAAATTGGTTAGTGTTTATGATAACATAATTTTCATCCTATGTGAAAAAATATTCTTATTGAAACCTATTGCCCCATTTTTTATTTTTTATACCAAATAAATAATTTCTATTTAATTTTATCCCTTATTTATGTGGTTATAAAATTATTCTTTATCACCTTATTATCAAACTATTGTTACCTAAAATGTAATATTACATGAATGTTGTTTCTTGGTGTCAATTCCTATTTCTTGATCCATGATTTCAATAAGGCTGTAATATTATTTTAAAATATATTTGTATGAATTATTTTTTGTATTATATAATTAAATATCTATGATGATATTTTAATTTTACTTTTAAAACTATTCTCTTATTGGGGTTTTAATTAAAATGTCACTCAAACTATATGGGTTTTAATTGCCATTTTTTTGAAATCAATATTTATTATAAAAGACAATACATATGGAGGACTATTATTCTATAATATATCCTCCATCATATTCATTGGTTAATCTTGGGGTTTTTCATTTCTCATCCGAATTTCACATCCCCTTGACTCATAATTTACCATAAGTGATACTTGTATGTTTAAATGACCCTTCATCTTATTTTCTATCAGGTATCACTCCCTTTTATGTTTTTAGTCATGATATGGATTTATAAATTTTCTTTATTTATGTGTTAATTATTGATCTCAAATATTATTCAAATAATACCACCAACGTTTTCTCAAATTATGGATAATGAAATATTATTATATATTGTGAAATGACCATTCACAACCTTTGTTTTCCCTAGTCATTGGATGTTTATATACATAGTTTTCCTTTTTTTTCCTCTACAAACAATAATTTTTTTATTTCATTGATTTAATGGCTATAAGTACTCAAATCTCATTTTCATGTACATTTTCCTTTTCAGGTTATTTTTTAGAAAAAGAGGAATTTCTCGAAATTTTCGAAGTAAACCCCGTGTACTTTCTGAGTACATGTTGTGTACTCGGTTACCGTGGGTGGCCGGGTGCTGGCCGTGTAGCAGCCATGGACATGTCCATGTGGGGGTGACATGGAGGCCTCCTAATGTAGGGTACAAAAACAGCAACTACACACCGTGTACTTCAATGTACACATTGTGTACTTCAAAGTACACTCCTTGTACTTTTTCTTTCATTATACGCACCAAGTTTGCGTCTAATCGCTAGAACCCTCTTCTTTTAGGTTTTCTTCTTCCAAAAGAACTCGTACGGCCATGATTCTTCTCTGATTTCCTAAACCTCTATTCAATCTCTGATTTGACTACCATCGATTGCGTTGGGATCGCCTCGGTATGCTATCTCTTCTACTTGAGCCTCATTTCATGATTCATCTTCTGTCTCAATTTATCCACTGTTGATATTTTAGACATTTTTTATATCATTGGCATTATAAGGTGATTCAATCCTCGAGGTTCACATATATAAATCTAGTAATGTTGAGGTAGGTGTTTTTTTCCCTTCTGTTGAAATTCATTGAGTTTTATGTGAAAATTTTCCTAATACCCATGAACGAGGTATTATGCGTTTACCATTTTATCCTTATTTTTTTCCTGATATGCATGCATGCATGCTTGAGTATATGATAATTGATGGTGGATAGTATAAGGACCCATCCTTAAAACATTACATAATCTTTAATTAAATGAATAATTCACATTAATGATATTTTCAGGTTTAGTGTTTTAGAGAGTTAGACCATAACTATTACATTGCATAATATTAAATCTCAACAATACAAAGTAGACACTCTTACACAGTTTCATTGATCCCATACTTGACCCTATTCAACTTTATGTCATGTGAAAAACATTTCAAAAACTTGGGATGAGCATAAAAAGCTCAGTAAGGGATACACAAGGAAGGAAAAGTGTTATTTTTTCAAGATAATAGGTAAACCATGAATACTTTATCATAAGTAATACTTTTCACCATTATGAAGTCGTAAATACTCTGCACTAAATAAAATATCATTACATACACTTTTGTAACCAAAAATCACCATAATCACCATATAAAGAACACATAACATATAATGGTAACTTGGGACATAAACATACATAAATTGAATAACCATTTGGTCGACTTCCACACATATCACTAAATGGAATAGCCATATGGATGACTTCCATACCCAATGCATTGATGTTTATAACGCAACCACCCTTCCTGGTATTCACGACACCACCCATCATTTTTTTATCACGTAACCACCCGTCAAATGTCTAAGTACCATTATAAAATCATAAGACATAAAAAAAATATAAAGGAAAGAAAACATTTCCACATTTAAATCACAATATATCACTTAAATATATTAACATAACAAATCTATTATTAGAAACATTTTCAATACCAAAATACATAAAAGAGTATATGGTATTTATTTTCTTTTAAAAACATTACATCTTTTTTAGGAAGCCAAAGATCAAAAAATACTCACGGCGGCCGAAAAGGTTGTTGTCACCGCTCACGTTAATAGAAACATTCTTCTTTTTCATTTAGTAAAACAATTTTTAGAAAAATATTCCCTTGGAAAAGTCATGGGTATTTATACAACGTATAAAATAATGTCTTATATTAAAACAAAATATTCCTCAATGAAAGGAGATTGAGACGAAGTCCCTTACCTCATATCCGACTTGACCCATTCATTCTTTAATCCTCTAAATAATAAACTTATGTTAATTTCTAATTTCTTAAGAACATTTTTCAAGTTTATTATTACTTTTATATCACTTATTACCATGTTATAAACATTATGTAATAATTTAAGTTAATAATGTTCGTTTTGTCGATATTTGGTACTTGAGTCAAAAATGAACACCTTATATTTACATGTTGTCCATGTGGTAAATATTTCATTATATCAATAATGGAATTAATAATTCAGATATGATATATATCATATATATCTAGTATATACATTTATTAATAATAGTATATAACATTTGAAGGTAAGAAATGAAATACACTGTTCATGGAGACAGTAAGTCGTATGTAGGCAAGAACGCTACTTTCATTTCTATTATTTATTTTAATGCAATTAAAACATAATTATAAATAGTTATATTATAATTAATATGTAATATCATATATAATATCATTAACTCTTTCCTTTATAAATCCCACATAAGCTATTAAAGAGTCACGTCACTTTGAGGGGGTTGTAGTCTGCACTTCCTCAAATGAGATTATCGTATTTACCCACTATGGAAACCATAAAGGTGTGATATAAATGGGAATTATAGAAGTATAATGGAATCAGAAAATTAATATATATCATATATAAATACGGTTTCATCATAATTTCCACCATGAGAGGTGGTAAGAGATAATTGAACAATCATCGTTTTGTGAAGCATTAGTTTTCCATCAACAGAAACATTATGTTCATCATCCATTAGATAGAGGTGTGTGTAATTGTACTTAATATACATCTCATAATAAAATACTAGTATATTTAGGATACTATTTTTGTTATAAAATAAAGGAATAAAAATAGTTTTGGGGTTAGACAAGTAAAAGAAAAGAAAACAATTTAAGAGAAATGGTTCCCTTTAATTTGGGTAACTCCATTTGGTTTGAACCAAAGGACATATTGAAGTGACTTATGCATACGGTAAGGATTCTAGGAGGAGGATAGTGTTGTATGAAGCTTAATGGGACAGATATTGGATGATCCAAAAGGCTTTAGAAGTTTGTGGAATTGGTTAGAAGTGGTCCCCTTTTATAAGGGATAGGAGGGGCTCTTTAGGAAGGTGGGAAAACATTATTTTATTATATAATGATATTCGGTTTCTAATGGTCCAAAAAACATTATAGTCGAAGATAAGATTACTCATGGTCCAAATAAAATCATCCAATAGGAATTTTACAGGTTTTGGATAATATTTTAATCATTATAATATTATTCATTTAAATGATTTATTAATGAGGTAAACACTGCATCATTATTGTGTCATAAATAATTTAATTTATATGATGTCTAAAAATTATAAAAAAAAATCCCATGAAATATAAAATATTTTTATATTTCCAATTAATATTTATAGTCAAAATTATTATTTATATAACCCCTTATAAAAATTAATTTACTAAATAATATTTTCTTTTGTCATTTTTTCCTTTAAGTTAATTAATCTAAATTGTCATTGTCACTCCCAAGTGGCTCAATGGGGTCCCAAAATCAACCCAAATATTACAATGGTAATAAATGACTCAACCAATATGTTTTTGAAAACTGTTAAGGTAATTTTGAATTATTATAACATTCTTTTAACCTTGAATTACCCTATTTACCTTTAACTGCAGTAAATAAAAGTCAAATGATACTATTCACCAAAAATTAATGTCATCTTAATGAACCAAATTTTACATACTAATAACAGCGATGTATTTCAGATTATCAAAATTCAGTCCATAGAAGTGGTAAAATTTCATTTAAATGAAAAAGTCACTTTTTTAACTACTGCTAAGTGATTTCACTATTCATCTAAAATTTAAGATTTTCAGAAAAATACAAAAAAAAATTCAGCCTAAGCTATATTTGATATTCAGAATTCAAAAATGATGTCTATTTTTTCAAATTCAAAACATAAGAGTGGAATTAATTAATTTTAAAATTATTTCTCGTTATCAAAACAAATAGTGTGTTTTTAAGGAATAATAACTATCAAAAGATTGATACTTGTTTATATCCAATTTCAAAGTGAAATTAATTCCAATGACCAACATTGGATTAAATGGTAAAAATACACTCTAATTAAAAATTAAAAACAATTAAAAATATAATCTAACCATATATATAAATTAGATTAAAAGGAACATTTGAAATAAAATACAATATTTTCACTATTCATTAACAAATGAACTTTATCGGAAAATCCAAAAAATTTACACAAAGTAAATTTTGATGTCCCAATTATGAAGAAGGATTTTATTTGGTCAAATAGAATGTATTAAAGTGACCAAAAAAATATCTAAAGAGGGTTCTCCATTAAAAGGCTGTAAATCGGCCTTTTAATTTAAATTATGCTTAAAATTAGATTCATTCACATTTTAAGCCTCCAAATTTTTTTTGGATAATGTAAATACATTTAAAAATCATGTATAATCATATTGTAGTTATTTTTGTTCATTCCATCCAATACAATGTCTAGGAGTTAACTACCATTTAAAATAATAATATTATATTATTAGTGTGCAACTTAAGATTTCAAAGAAACTTGTTGTTGTGTATCAGGTATGCTATCGAACATAGAAACCCATTTAAAGTAAAATTAATATTTAATTCACAAATATTAATAAATATTAAATAAGTCTTGTTCTTCATTTACTTGGGATGTTACATCCTTCCCCCCTTTTAGAAATTATGTCCTCACAATTTTTATTCACTTATAAAAATAAGTGTGGGTATATATCCCTCATAAAATTTTCAGATTCCCATGTTTCCTTTTCAACCATATGGTTTTTTCACAAAACCTTTACCTGGTGAATTACCTTATTCAGCAACACTTTCTCTCTACGTTCAAGAATCTGGACTGGTTGTTCTTCATAAGATATATTCTCTTCCAACTAAACTACCTCTGGTCTCAAAACATGAGATGGATCTAGCATATACTTTCTCAACATCAAAACATGAAAAACATTATGTACATGGGATAAAATTGGAGGTAAATCCACTTTGTACGCAACTGATCCAACATTCTTAAGGTCCAGTGAACCTCAGACTCACCTTTTTCTTCTTACCAAAACGCATCACACTTTTCCTTGGAAAAACATTGAGAATGACATAATCACCTACCTCAAAAGAGAGATTAGTCCTCAAGATATCTATATAAATTTACATTCTGCTCTGAGCTGTTCTCAGGTGATTCTGAATCAACTGAACTTTCTCTGCCATCTCTTCTGCCAATTATGGTCCCATCAGTTTCCTTTCAACAACTTCATCCCAGAAATATCGAGTTCAACAATGCTTTCCATATAATTCCTCAAATAGAGCCATCTGTATACTGGAATGAAAACTGTTATTATATGAAAATTCAACCAAAGAAAGATGTTGGTCCCAACTTCCTTGGTAATCCATCAAACAAGAACATAGCATATCCTCCAAGGTCTGAATTGTTCATTCATACTGCCCATCTGATTGAGGATGAAAAGCTGTACTAAAATTTAATTCAGTACCCAATGACTTCTAAAGGCCTTTCGAAAAGTTAGATGTAAACCTAGGGTCACGATCGTATACAATAGACAGGGGAACTCCATGTAACCTGACTATCTCTTTAACATACAATCGAGAAAGTTGATCTAGAGACAATGTATCCCAAATAGGTTTTAAATGTGTAGATTTAGTCAATCGATCAATAATAACCCAGATTGCATTATTACCTCGAGATGTCATTGGTGATCCCACAATGAAGTCCATGGAAATATTTTCTCATTTCCACTCTGGCACCGGTAGTGGATGAAGCATCCCTTTCGATAACTTCCACTCTGCTTTAACCTGTTGACAAGTCAAACACTTCACAGTAAAATCAGCAATATCTATTTTCATTCCATCCCACCAGTAATACTCCCGAATATCTCTGTACATCATAGTACTACCAGTATGAACTGAAAAGGGGGAATAATGAGCTTCACATAAAAACTCATTATTAAACTGTGAATCACAAGGCACGCATAATCTCTTTACAAATCTCAAAACACAATCATTATCAATGTTAAATTCTGGAAACATACCCTTCTGAACCAACTATACCTTTTTCTACAACTCTCTATCTGTTCTATTCGCTTGATTTATTCTGTCTGATAGAGATGATTTCACTGACGCCTGAAACAAAACAGAAGAATTTCCCGCACCAACATCTTCTATGTCAGAGTTCATTAAATCAAAAACCAAAGGATCGTGTTCCAAACGTTACATGGTTAATGAAGAATTACATTTTTGACTCAATGAATCGGCAACTTTATTTTCTTTTCCTGGATGGTAATGGATCGTGTAATCATAATGCTTGATTAATTCTTACCATATCTTATGTCTCATGTTCAATTCTTTCTGAGTGAATATATACTTCAAACTTTTGTGATCAATATATATTTCACACTTTACACCATACAAATGATGTCTCCAAATATTTAAATCAAAAACTGCAGCAAGTAATTCCAAATCATGTGTATGGTAAATTAACTCGTTAGGTTTCAACTGATGTGAAACATAATCAATTACCTGGTCATTCTACAATAGGACACAACCTAGTCCTTTCAACGAAGCATCACTTTAGATAACAAACACACCATTTCTGGATTGTAGTGCCAAAACTAGAGAATTCACCAATCTTCTTTTCAATTCCAGAAAACAATCATCACATTCTTTTGTCTAGATGAACTTAACACCTTTTCGAGTTAACATAATCATTGGACTAGATAACCGGGAAAAATTTCAACAAACCTCTGGTAATAACCTGCCAAACCAAGAAAACTACGAATCTCATTTATATTTGTGGGTCTTGGCTATTCCTTAACAACTTTTGTTTTTACAGAATCAACAATTATGCAGTTTTTTGAAACAATGTCACCAAAGAAAATAAATTTTTTGTAACCAAAACTCACACTTGCTAATTTACCATAATGTTTTTTTTCTATTAAGGTTTGCAAGATGGCCCTTAAATGACTTTCATGATCATCTTTAATTTTAGAGTAAACCAAAATATCATCAATGAACACAACCACAAACTTATCCAAGAACTCACAAAAGCTTATATTCATAAGATCCATGAATACAGCAGGTTCATTGTTTAACTCAAAAGGCATAACTACAAATTCAAAATTGCCATATCTAGTATGAAACACGGACTGAGGAATGTATTCTTCCTTTACTTTCAGCTGATGGTACCCCGATCTCAAATCAATCTTCGAAAAATACTGATCTCCATAAAGCTGATCAAACAAATCATTGATATGAGGAAAAGGATACTTGTTCTTAACAGTAATATTATTCAATGCTCTATAATTAATGAAAAGACTCATTGAACCATCTTTCTTTTTAACAAACAAGACAAGATCACCCCATGGTGATGTGCTATGTCAAATGAAACCTTTATCTAATAACTCATTCAATTGCTTTTATAACTCTAAAAATTCAATTTGAGCCATTCTATAAGGTGGTTTTGAAATTGGATTAGCATCAAGAACAAAGTCAACAGTAAATTCAACTTCCTGATCAGGTATTATACCAGGAAACTCATCAAGGAAAACATCGTGGTACTCATTTACCACTGTCACATCACTAATCTGAATAATCACTTTTCTTTCAACAATATGGGTAAGGTAACATTCATTTCCATCTATTACCAGTTTTTCAACTTCCTGATATGTTATCAAAATAAAGGGTTCATTCTTGTACACAAAATAAAAATATTTATGAACAGAAACCTCTTTAGCTCTACTGCCAATCTTAGCATGATAAAAAAAAGCCAATCCAAGAATAAACTAACATCAAACACTAATAGAGGAAAAAAAAATAAGGTTTTTAGGTAGATTCTTTTTGAACACAAGAAAAGAAAGGTTCTTATAATTTATTTTTGTCTCAACATTCCCTCCAGGTGTTTTTACAATATGTTCAGTATTTATATCTTGATACGGAATTCACAATTTACTAGAAAACATATCATAAATGAAAGAGTGTGTAGACCCTGAAAAAATCAACACACTGGCATAATCTGAACAAACAAATAGTGTACATGATAATACTTCATTTGATGGCCCAACATCTACTGAAGTAGTTGAAAAAAACTTCACCACCCCTTTCTGCTTATAGTCTGGATGTTTTCCCTTAGTTTAGTTCTTATCTGGACACTCATTTGCATAATGACCCATTTCATTACACTTAAAACATCATACCGATGGCTTTTCATTGCTTTCATGATCATCTTTCTTGTAGTTACGAGAAATATGACCAGACTTACCACAATGGAAGGACTTTCTAGACTTTGATAAACATTCTCTAGGATTCTTTTTACAACATTTCTCACAAGATGGATATTCAGTTTTCTTACCACCATGCTTTTTTAATGAATTCTTCCCCTTTTCCTGCCAACTAGACCTATTATTCTATTGTTTTTCAAAGAACACTTGATCATTGGAAAACTCTATTTCCAACTTATCCGAAAATCGAACAAGTTTTTCATAACTTTTTAACTAACAAGAGGCTAAAGCTCTTCGATATCGTGGCATCAGTTCTAAGTAAAATTAATTTATCTTACTATCAAGATATCAGATGAAATTTTGTGCATACCATGCCAGTCGAGTGAGAATTACTTTATAAGCACCCACTGAGTAATCCTCTTACCTCAATTCTAGGAATTGTTTTTTCATCCTAAGAAGAACCACCTTAAGAAAATATTTCTCAAGAAACAATCCTTTGAATTCATCCCAATCAAGAGCATTAATCTCCTCACTATCCCTGTTATTTTTCACCATCGACCACCACTGATCAGCTTCACCTTCAAAACTGTAAACAGTGAGACTATCCTTTTGATGTTCTGAACAACCCATGACAACAGAAATCTTTTCCAGTGCTTTAATCCATCCTTCTTCTAGCACAGGGTCAGATGATCCTCTGAATGATGGGGGATGTTGCCTCATGAAATGCTCCACTACTGACTTGTTCCTCTGCGGTTGATCTTGCTGATCTCATGCAACGATACCACCACTATTTAGAGCCTGAGTCAATTGTTCCATCACTACAACAAGCTGTTCAGTTCTGATTCTGACCATCTTAGGTTGTTTATTTGGAAGGTCGTCTTCCTCCTGATGTTGTCCCAACATAGATGCCCTATTTCCTCTGTGGAAAACCATTCTAAATAGGGAAATATCATAGGCGAAGAAATACGGTAATCTATAAATGCAATATGATTTCAATATTAACATAAATTACTTTATGGATATTAATTTAACAATACACTAACTCCTAAAGTTATCTAAAATGGCATTTGATAATAACTATAAGGACTCAACTTTAAAACATAACATAATCTTGAATTAAATGAATAATTCACATTGAGGATCTTTTCAGGTTAAGAGTTTTAGAGAGTTAGACCATAACTATTACATTTTAAAATATTACATCTAAACAAAACAAAGTACACACTCCTACTCAGTTTCCATTTTTATCAAAAAATAAAAAACTCTTGAAAACAAGAGTCATGTATAATTCCTTGTTTAAAGAGCATGTCTTTTCCTTGTTCCCATACTTGACTGTATTCCACTTTATGTCCTATGAAAATTTTTCAAAAACATGGGATGAGTATAAAAATATCATTAAGGGATATAGAAAAAAGGAAAACTGTTAGTTTTTCAAAACAATTGGTAAACCATGAATACTTTATCATAAGTAATACTTTTCACCTTTATGAAGTAGTAAATACTCTTCACTGAATAAAAGATCATTAATTACCCTTTTGTAACCAAATGATTACCATTAACCACATATAATTAACGCATAACATATAAAGGTAACTTGGGACATAAACATATATAAATGGAATAACCATACGGTCGACTTCCACACATATCACAAAATAGAATAGCCATACAGCCGACTTCCATACACAATGCATTGAAGGTTATAACGTAACAACCCATCCTGGAATTCACGACACCATCTGTCATTTGGTTTATCACGTAACCACCCTTCAAATGTCCAAGTACCATTATAAAATCATAAGACATAAAACAAATATAAAGGAAAGAAAAAATTTCCACATTTCAATCACAATATATCACATAAATACATTAACATAACATATCCATTATAAAAACCATTTTCAATACCAAAATACATAAAAGAGTATATGCTATTTATTTTCTTTTAAAAACATTACGGCTTGTTGAGGAAGCCAATTATCAAATAATACTCACGGTGGCGGAAAAGGTCATTGTCACCGCTCATGTTAATAGAAACATTCTTTTTTTCTATTTAGTAAAACACTTCATAGAAAAAGATTCCCTTTAAAAATTCAAGGGTGTTCATGCAGCTTATAAAATAATTTCGTGTATTAAAAAAATATTCCTCAATGAAAGGAGATTGAGACGACGTCCCTTACCTCGTGTCCGACATGGCCCATTCGTTCTTTAATCTCCTGAATAATAAACTTAAGTTAATTTATACTTGCATAAGATCCATTTTAATTTTTTTTTTTCATTTTATTATCCCTTATTATTATGTTATAAACATTATTTAATCATTTAAGTTAATAATGTTCATTTTGATGATATTTGGTACTTGACTCAAAAATGAACAACTTATATTTACATGTTGTCCATGTGTTCAATAGTTCATTATATCCATAATTTCATTCATCATTTTGATATCATATATATCATATATATCTAGTATATACATGTATATATAATATTACATAAGATTTAGAGGTACGAAATGAAATGCACCGTTCATGGAGATGGTAAGTTGTACGTACGCATGAACGCTGCCTTCATTTATATTTTTTATTTTAATTGAATTAAAACATAATGATACATAGGTATATTATAATTACAGTATAATATCATATATAATATCATTATCTCTATCTCTATACATCCCACATAAGTCATTAACGAGTCACTTCACTTTGAGGGGGAGGTAGTCCGCACTTCCTCAAATGAGATTATCGTATTTACCCATTATGGAAACCAAAATGGCTTGATATAAATGGGAATTAAATAAGAATAAGGGAACAAAATAATAATATATATCATATATAAATACAGTTTCATCATAATGTCCACCATGAGAGGTGGTAAGAGGAAATTGAACAATCATCGTTTGGTGAGGCGTTAGTTTTCCATCCACAGAAAAATTATGTTCTTCATCCATTAGATGGAGGTGTGTATAAGTGTAGTTCGAATCCATATTATAAAAACATAATAGTATATTTATGATACTGTTGTTGTTACAAAATAAAGTAATAAATAGAGTTTAGGGGTTGGAGAAGTAAAATAAAAGGAAACACTTTAAGAGAAATAGTTACCTTTAAATTGGATAACTCCCTTTGGTTTGAACCAAAGGACTTCTTGATGTGCCTTATACCTAATTTAAGGCTTCCAGGAGGAGTAGAGGGATATAGGGAGATTAATGGGTCATATTTTGGACAATCCAAAAGGCTTTAGAGGTGTGTGAAATTGGTTAGAAGTGGTCTCCTTTTATAAGGGAGGGGAGGGGCTCTTTAGGAATGTGCGAAAACATTATTTTATTATGTAATGATATTCGGTTACTAATGGTCCAAAAATCATTATAGTCAAAGATAAGATGACTCGTGGTCGAAATAAAATTATAAAATAGTAAATGGATAGGTTTTGGATAATAATTTAATCATTATAATCTTATTTATTTAAATGATTTATTAATGAGGTAAACACTGCATCATTATTCTGTCATAAATAATTTAATTTATTTGATGTCTAAATATTATAAAAAAATACCATGATGTAGGAAATATTTTTATCCTTACAGTTAATATTTATTGTCAAAAATTTAATTTATATAACACCTTTTAAAAATTAATTTACTAAGATATACTTTGTTTTGTCATTTTTGAATTTACTTTAAGTTAATTAATATAAATTGTCATTATCACTCCCAAGTGACACAATTGGGTCCCAAAATCTACCCAAATATGCCCATGGTCGTAAATGACTCAACCAATAAGTTTTGTACAAGTGTTAAGGTAATTTGGAATTTTTAAAATATTCTTTTAAACATGAATTATCCTATTTATCTTTAACCGCGGCAAATAAAATTCAAAAGTTATTATTCACAAAAAATTATTTTAATATTAATGAACAACATTTTACTTACTAATAACAACCATGTAAATCATATTTTCAAAATTAAATTCATAGAAGTGGTAAATTTTCATTTAAATGAAAAATTCAGTTTTTTTAACTATTACTAAGTGATTTCACTATTCATCAAAAACTGATGTTTTGCAGAAAAATACCCAAATTTCAGCCTAATATATATTTAATATTCCAAATTCAAAAATGATTTATATTTTTTCAAATTTAATATATAGTAATTTAATTATTTAATTTTAAAATTAATTATCATTATCAAAATAAATAGCGTGTTTTTAAGAAACAATAACTATCAAAAGATTGATACTTGTTTATATCCAATTTCAAAGTGAAATTAATTAGAATGACCAAAATTGGATTAAATTGTAAATATATTCTCTAATTACACTTTAAAACCAATTAAAAATATAATCTAACCATATAAATAAATTATATTAAAAGTCACTATTGAAATAAAATAATATATTTTCCGTATTCATTAAAAAATGAACTTTAACGGAAAAATCCGGAAAATTTACACAAAGTCAATTTTGATGTCCCAATTCTAAAGAATGATTTTATTTGGTCAAATATAATGTATTAAAGTGACAAAAACTATATTTAAAGAGGGTTCTCCATTAAAAGGCGGTAAATCGACCTTTTAATGTAAATTATGTTTAAAATTAGATTCATTTACATTTTAAGCCTATAACTTTTTATTGGGTAATGTAAATAAATTTAAAAATAACTTATAATCATATTTTTGTTAGTTTTGATCATTCATTCCAATACAATGGCTAGGATTTATCTACCATTTAAAATTATAATATTATATTATTAGTGTGTAATGTAAGATTTCAAAGAATCTCGTTGTTGCTTATCTGATACGCTGTAGAACATAGAAACCATTTTAAAGTAAAAATAATATTTAATTCAAAAATATTAATATATATTAAATATGTCTTATTCTTCATCTAATTGGGATGTTACAGATTGGTTGAATTGTTGTGCTTTGGATGTGTTTCCTAGGAAAGTTTTTCCTATTTTGACCTTTGGGTATAGTATCATTATAGGATGCTATTTACTTTCCCATGCCTAGTATTATAAGATGGTGTGACTATTGTTTTTTTATGATATTATGTGTAGAATGATATCCATGTAGTTTTTGAGGTTTACCAAGGCCGATTTTCACTACTACACTTTCTTGACTTACAGAGGGTCGTGAGAAGCTGGTGTATAGACCATAGAGATAATGGATGTTGAGGGATTCTCTAGAGTGGTTGTTTTACTTATCATATGAGACCATAGGGGGAATTGACTTTGATTGCTTCCTTAGAGTTTCTATAGTTCCTTGATGTGGGCCCCAAAGGGAATGTGTCATAAGTTCTTCCCTATAGTTCCTTTAGTTATGATACTAGACCGTATGGGGAATTGGCGGTGAGTGCTTCCTCAGAGAGTCTATGCTTAAGTTGAACAAGAGGGGTTAGACTGAGTGTACTTCCCAAGGGTTTCCTATACTTGATAGGTGGGACCCAAGGGGTTATGTTGTGGGTACTTCCCAGAAGGTTACCTATTTGTGTTTATCTTCTTGTTAAGTTGTTGCTTGATATTGAAACTATGGATTATTTACTATTTAGTACTTTCCTATTTAGTATTTCATGTACTTTTACCTACCATATACAAATTGATTATTAGGAACAGATCTCTCTGTGGTTTCCTACTAGGATTTTGTCTCACACCCTGTTTGGGCCATGCTTTGGGGCCCAAACATGTTATATTGTTGCAGGTATAGACAAGGGTAAGCACCCTTCTACATCAGGTACTTGACATGTTGTGGAGCTGAAGAGCACAAGACCAAGCTTAGGCTTGCGATGCCGTGGAGTTGATTACTGTTTCTCTTTTGTATATGGTTTAGTACTGTATTTCAGCATTGTTCTTCGTTTCTCTACTTTCCTAGACATATGTACCATGCATCATTTTATATATCTGCTCGAGATTATTCTATCATTCTTCTATCTTTATTTTTGCATGATATTATTACTGCATCCTCTCTTATTTTTATTTGTTTACTTCTTCTATGTACTCTACCAATGAGGGAAAAGATTCCACACTATCAAACCCAAGGCCCTCACTGCTAGTTGGCAGCCTCTAGCAATCAAGGAAATGCGCTTGAGGCCCTGTGACCAACTGGCTACAGGGAGCCTCTGGGTGGCTTCCGAAATGAGGAAGTTACAAAGTGGTATCAGAGGAATTACTTTCTCTTGAATTACTAGATGGAGCCTAAATTTAAGGATAGGATGTAATAGGTACATGGTAATAAGTTGTTCCTGGGAGTAGCTAACCTGTGAACAGGGAAAATCCAATCAACCACGTTGATGCAATTTTATGGTTTTTCAAGTTTATGGTTGCCTTGATTTTCAACATCGAGTTATTCACATGTTTTTTGATTATTTCATTGATGTTATTTAGGTTCTATTTCTATTGAAACCCAATGAGATGAGGGTTTTCCATTTATTTCATCATATAGGCACTTGCTAGAAATCACATTTCATGCACTCTTTCCATGCCATATAGGGTACATTAGCAATTTCATGTTGTTGTGATAGATGTTGTGTAGAATATGCATGTTGTTGTAATGGATTCCTTGATAAAATACTTGTATTTTGATAGGGTATTGTTGATGTACGTTTTTGTCTGATAGAATTCCAAACATTTGTACTTGAGGTGTTATAGGCCCTTATGGATGGGAACTTTGTGGATCATTGATTTTTTTAGCTTGTTTATAACATTTATAGATGCCAAGATTTGATTTTCGGGGAGTATGGGCCCTCACGGATCGGAATTTGGCACTTTCAATGTCTGATTCAGTGTTTTATGGGCTTCTAAGTAGTTTCAAAAGCTTAATGTATGTAAAACCCCATAATAAAATGCGTTTACTTTTGACTACACGCCATATGTTCTTATGTTCGGGAAGAAACTTTTTTTCTTAATTACACAATGTGTACCGTACATACACATCGTGTTGTCTCTAGCAATTTCTTAGTGTGTTTGGGTAGGGACATAGGATAGGGAAAACCTATAGTGAAGACATCGTGTACCATCCAAACACACCGTGTCATGTCAACCCTTTTCCCACCCATGTTACTAAAAACACAGGTTGGTCGAGTCTTATCTAATAAACGTCGTGTGCTGTCTAGACATGCAGTGTTGTCTATCCCAAGTAACCGGCTGTGTCACAAATAATACTGGTCGTTGTTGTCCTTTATTGTAAACTCCATATCCATTTGAAACATATCGTGTAGTGTGATCCTTGTGTCAGGCTGTGTCACTAACAACACAGGCCAGGTGAAGCTTGTCTAGTACACACTATGTCTACTGTGAACATGTTGTGTAGTCTTGTATCAGGAGAACCGTGTGTCTTAACCGTATAGAAGGACTCAGGTAGAGAAAGAGAATTCAAGTACACTTCGTGTGTCAGGAAAACACGGTATGTGTTTGGGGTGTTACACAACCAATTTTGGCAGAAGTACACGCCCATGTGAATGACTTAAAGGAACATGTTGTGTAGTGGTTATACATTTCGCGTGGTCATGTCTTTTAAAACATGAATTTTTTTCTTTCTCTTTTTCATTTCTTAAACATCTATTATTCAGTCCCTATTAATCCTGATCTATGGTGTACAATTGACCTTTCAGATTCATGCCATTGAGACGTCCTCCGGAAGTTCGCCAGTTACAGGGCAGTGATCAGATGCCAGATAGGGCTGATCAAGGACTTCCCACAAATCCTCTTGTTGTGACAGTCTTGGAACCAGAAGTCATACTTGACACTAGTACTCATACACAGCTCATGGAAGTCTTTATTAGGATGATGCACAAAATTCAGGGAGCACCACCTCCTACCTCGTCGATGGAAATTTTGACACAAGTTTTACATAAGCAGCATCCTCCTACTTTCTCATGGGAAGGAGCACCTCAGGCTGTAGAGTCATGGCTAGAGGCCATGCTAACAATATTTGAGCATGTGGAGATGCATCCAGAGAGGTGGTTCAACATCTCTACTTATATAGTTCGGGACTCTGCCAAGAGGTGGTGGGATGTTATCTCACAGGTAGGACGCCAGCAAGTTCTGGTGTGGGATGAGCTTCAATGCATCTTCTATGACTACTTCTATCTGGATAGCCTGTGGGCCGATAGAGACTGATAGTTTATGAGTATGGAGGAGGGAACTCTTTTTGCCATGGATTTTTCTCCTACTTTACCGAGCGGCTGCGCTGCATGCATATTCTAGGAGGTGATCAGTTATTCCTGGAAAGGAAGTTTGAGGATGTTCTGAGGTACGACATTTGTTTATAGGTGAACATATTCATGTTTACTTCCATCACTTATATCGTTAACTAGGAACTGATCACAGACCAAAATCAGAGGGATTCCAGATTTGTGAGCATGGGAGGCTCAACATCTAGAGTTAGAATCCCTCTTAATGACAGTAGGAAGCACCACAGGGATTCTACCCATAGTGATCCAAGAATGAGAGACACTTCTTATTATAGAAAAGTGGTGTGTTATCTGTTTGGTAAGAGCGGGAATACGAGGCCACACTACCTGAGAGACCTAGTGGAGTGCTGATCTTGTGACAAGATGGGTCAACTTCAACACTTCTATCAGATCTTTTCACCAGCAGTAGGTGACAGGGGTTCTTCTATGACTCCACATTTGGGTGCAGCACCGCTAGTTTCTCACTAGTCTGGGAACTAGTGTTCTTCTAGCCGTTCATGCTGAGCTGGAGGTCATAGCTGTGGTGGTCAGTCGCCATTCTTTCAGTGACAGCAGAGTGGATCAGCTCAGAGTGGTCAGGTAGGGTCACAGGGTCGTGGATCAGGCCAGACTATTGCAGTGGAGCAGACCAAGTAGGGTAGGATCCTATACCTTCTACAGTTCTAGGTATGATCCTCATTGCCTCAATTTTATATTCAGTTATTTTCAACACATGGCCTTCCCATATCATTATTTTTTCTGCTGTTTTGGAGAGCCTTGGACTCTACATATTTTCTTCTACTGATATCTTGACACTAGACACTCTGTTAAGGACTAGAACGGTGAGTGTACATCAGTGTAAGGAGTTCCCTCTAGGGGTTGGTGGGTGTCACTTTTTATGGGACCTCTATGTCCTAGAGATGACTGGCTATGATTTCATTCTTGGAATGGACTGGCTAGTTCTCTTCTAGGATTTCGTCAATTTCTATCGTCGTAGGGTGAGTTTCACATCACCAGAGGGTGGATCCTTTCTTCAGAAGGGAGAATGGGATGTCTAGGCTACCCGAGCGGGACTCGATCATCATGGTTTGAGAGGAGTTATAGCCTAGATTTCTAGTTTATATCTGGATGATCAGGGGACATCATAGTTATACTTTACTCTAGTGGTGGATCATTTTAGGGACATCATTTTAGAGGACTTTTCAGGTTTACCTCTACAGCAAGTGGTGGAAATTTCTATTGATCTCTTTCCAGGAGCGTCACCGGTGTCCATTCCTCCTTATAGGATGGCTACACCAATGTTGAAGGAGCTCATGAAGTAGTTGGAGGAGTTGTAGACAGATGGTTTCATTCAACCCAGTACTTATCCTTAGGGTTCTTCTATCCTGTTTGTGAAAAAAGTAGACAACACCCTTAGGAATTCTGTGGATTATTGGATGTTTAACCAGTTTACGGACAAGAACCTATATCCATTACCTTGGATTGATGATTTCTTTGATCATCTTCGAGGAGCCTGAGTGTTCTCAAAGAATGATTTGAGGTCTGGTTATCATCAGTTGCACGTTAGACCATTTGATATACCTCTCATAGGCTTCCAGAGTAGGTATGGTCTATACGATTATATGGTCATTCCATTCGGTCTCACGAACGTGCCTATAGTGTTCATGGCACTAATGAACAAAGTGTTATATCTGTAGTTGGATTATTTTGGGGTTCTCTTTGTGGATGATATCTTGGTGTACTCTCACACTCAAAATGACCATGCTACCCATCTTGAGACCATTCTGAGTACACTGATAGAGCATCAGTTATAATATAATCTCTCAAAATGCCATTTTTGGATGGATCAGATTCACATTATGGATTATATTATCATAGAGACAAGAGTATTAGTAGACCCAGAGAAAGTGGGAGCAGTAGTCTACTGGGAACAGTCAAAGAATGTCTTTGAGGTGCAGAGTTTTCTAGGGTTGTCAGGATACTACAGACATTTCATTCAAGACATTTCATGCTTAGCAGCACCACTGACGGTTCTTACTAAGAAGGGTGAGAAGTTCTTGTGTTCATATTCTTCTGAGTCAGCATTTCAGAAACTAAAAGGGAGGTTTACTTCAATACTGATACTAGTATTGCTAGAGCTGGGAAAGAGCTATACTGTGTTCTGTGATGCTTCAGGTATCGGTCTGGGAGGTGGGCTTATGCAGGGAGATGGAGTCATAGCCTACGGGTCTCGGCAGTTGAGACCACATGAGAGGAGTTACTCGACTCATGATCTCGAGTTGGATGCAATTTTTCATGCCTTATGCTATTGGAGAAATTATCTTCTTGGAGATCATTTTGTGGTTTTCACCAACCACAAGAGTCTCAAGTAAATCTTCACATAATGTGATCTAAATTTGAGATAGCGAAGGTGGGTTGAGTACCTAAAATCCTTTTACATTGAGCTTGCCTACATGCCTGGTAAAGGCAACGCTGTATCTGATGCGTTGAGAAAGAGGACTTAGATACAGGCAGTTCAGGAGTCCTGTAGTGAGTGGCAGCTTATGGCTCTGTTTTTTAAAATGCATTTGGAGGTGCCCGACAGGCAGGGGCAGACAATTCATTCTTCTATGTCTATTACCTCTACCCTTATTGTTCAATTGAAAATGAGGCATCTATCATATTCTGAAGGTCTAGTCCTACAGGAGAGAATGTCAGGAGAGGACCCTATTCTGGGATGGACCACAAGCGAGGATGAGATCTTTCCTTTCCAGGGGCGTGTATGGGTGCTAGCAGACATACGTGAGGAGCGGATGTGGGACTCTCATTCCTCAGTTTTGACAGTACATCCTAGTTTCACCAAGATGTATCGTGATATACACCATCAATATTGGTGGCTAGGTATGAAGAGATATGTTTTAGGTTTCATCTTGAGGTGTTCCCCCTATCAGTAGGTGAAAGAATAGAATCAGTGACCAGTAGGGCTTTTATAGTAGTTTTCTATCCTCGAGTGGAAGTGTAACTATGTCGAAATAAATTGTGTGACTGGTTTACTAAGGTCTCCTCGAGGGAATGATTCAGTTAGTGTTTTCATTGACAGACTTACGAAGGTTTCTCACTTCTTGAGGATCAAGGAGACCTTCAATGTTGATGAGCTGGGATGGTTATACATCCATGAGATTGTACATCTTTATGGATTTCCGAACTCCATTGTCTCAGATAGAGATGATCGTTTTACATCTCTGGTTTGGCAGGGGCTTTAGAAGGCTATGGGTACACAGGTACTTTTGAGTATAGCTTACAATCTCCAGACATATGCCCAGTTCGAGCGTACGATTTAGGTGCTTGAAGACATGCTCTGAGAAAGAATCCTAGATTTTGGATGAACTTGGGAGATGAACATACCTCTTGTAAAGTTTTCCTATAATAATAGTTTTCAACCAACTATTCAAATGGCACCTTATGTGGATTTTTACAGTAGGCCATGGTGATAACCCTTATGTTGGCTGGAGGCTTAAGAGGCATCTTTGTTGGCACCTCCTCTTGTTCAAGAGACCACATAGTAGATAGCGTTGATTCAGAAGTGGATGGCTACTGCACAGTCTTGACAGAAGTCTTATGCTTATCAACAGAGACGACATCTGGAGTTCGTGGTCAGGGATTAGGTTTTCATGTGTGTCACACCGAGGTTGGGACACAAGAGGATTAGGAGACTACGTAAGCATTCTCCGAGGTATGTCGGGCCATTTGAGGTGTTGGAGAGAGTTCGGAATGTCTCCTATAAGTTTTAGTTACCTCATAGGTATCAAATTATGCATGATGTCTTCCACGTTTCTCAGCTTCGGTGTTATTTTTTAGAGCCATCTCATGTATTCCAACTCGAGGAGGTCGAGCTCAAAGTGGATGTGTCATTTGAGGAGAATCTTATTCGGATTGTCAATCATAGTACAAAGGTTCTCCAAGGCCAGTATGTTCCACTGGTACGAGTTCCACGGCAGCACGGTACAAGATGAGACTTGGGAGAGGGAGGCTGATGTACGAGCACAATGGATGGAGTTTTTTGGGGTTTCTTCTTCTACGACACCTTGCAAGGAAAATTTGGGTACAAATTTTATTAAGGGGGAAGTTTGTAAGAACCCAGATATTTTTTTAGATATTTTTTCCTTTTCTGGTCATTTATGAGAAAAAGAGTAATTTCTAGAAATTTTTGAAGTACAAGTCATGTACTTTCTAAGTACACATCATGCACTCAGTTACCGTGGGTAGTTGTCTACTGGTCGTGTAGCGGCCATTCAAATGGCCATGTGGGGTGACTTAAAGGTTCCCTATTGTAGGGTATGGAAACAGAAAGTACAAAATGTTTACTTCAAAAGTGCACATTGTGTACTATCTTTTTTTTTCATTAAATGCACTGAGGTCACGTCTAATCACCAGAACCATCTTCTTTTAGGTTTTCTTCATCTGACAGAACCCGTACGGCCACGATTCTTCTCTGATCCCCTAGGCCTCTATTCGATCTCTGATTAGACCACCATTTATTGTGTTGTGATCGCCTTAGTAAGTTATCTCTTCTTCTTGAGCCTCATTTCATGATTTTTCTTCTTTCTCAAGTTATCCTATGTTGAACATTTTAGATGTTTTTATATATCTTAGATGTTCTATAGTGATTCAAGCCTCTAGGATCACATATTAGGATCGATTAACTTTTAGGTATGGGGTTAGTGCCTTTTTGTTGAAAGTCTTTGTGTTTTATGTGCAAATTATCCCAACACCCAAGAACAGGGTATTTCGCGTTTACCATTTTAGCCCTATTGTTTTCCATCTATGCTTGTATGCTTCAGTAGATTATAATTGATTGTTAATAGGGTGAATATATATTCTTTGGATGTGTTTCTCATGCATGTTTTACCTGTTTCGAACTTTAGGTCTAGCTTCCTGTTAGGCTACTGTTTACTTTCACATGCCTAGTATTGTATGATGGTGTGATTGTTGTTCTGTTTTACTGTTATGTTGTAGAATGCTAGTCATGTAGTTCTTGAGGTTTACCTTGGCCGATAAGCGCTGATACACTTTCTTTACTTACACATGTCCATGAGAACCTAGTGTATAGACCCTATGGACAATGGACATTGATGGATTCTCCAGAGTCCTAGTTTTACTAACGATGCAAGAACATAGTGGGAATAAACATTGAGTGATTCCTCAAAGTTTCTGAAGTTCCTCGATGTGGTCCATAGAGGGAATGTGACGTAAGTTCTTCCCTAGAGCTCCTTTAGTTACGATACGAGACTATAGGGGGAATTGAGGGCGAGTGATTCCTCATAGAGTCTATGCTTAAGTTGAACGAATGGGGTTAGACTGAGTGTATTGTCCAAAGGGTTTCTTGTACATGTTAGGTGGGACCAGAGGGGTTAGGCTGTGGGTACTTTCCAGAAGGATACATTTTTGTGTTTGTTTGCTTGTTTAGTTGTTGCTTGATATTGAAACTGTGGATTGTTTACTGTTGAGTATTTTCCTGTTTACTGTTTCCTGTAATTTTACCTGCCATATACTCATTGATTGTCAGGCACATATCTTGTGGTAGATTCCTACTGGTATTTAGTCTTACACCCTGTTTTGGCCATTCTGTGGGGCCCAAAGTGATTATCTTGTTGTAGGTATAGACAAGGTAAAGCACCCTTCTACTTCAGGTACATGACATGTTATGGAGCTGGAGAGCACGAGACCATGCTTAGGATTGTGCTGCCGTGGAGTTGATTACTGTTTTTCTTTTTTACATCTTTTATTATTGTATTTCAACATTGTGATGTGTTTCACTACATTTCTATACATATGTATCATGCATCATTTTATAAATGTGCTCCAGTTTATTCTATTAGTCTTCCATTGTTTATTTTTGTATGATATTATTACATCTTCTTCTCTTGTATGTATTTGTTTAATTCCGATGTGTACTCTGCCAATGAGGGCATAGTTTCCCCACTATCACACCCAAGACCCTCACTGCTAGTCGGCAGCCTTTGGCATTTGGGGAAATTCACATGATTCCATGTGACCAACCAGGTATGGGGATCCTCTTGGTGGCCTCAAGAACAGGATGTTACAATGGTGTTAACCAATATTATATGTGTCGATCTATATGGTATACTATTCACTAAATAGTATACCAACTATTATATATGTTTTCAATTTGTGGGATACTTACATTAAAAGTTATTCAATTTGTTTATTGGAGAAATATTTAAAATCCATATACCTGAAATTTTGATATGAATGATTGTTGGCTACCTTGGAAAGTTGATTATGTATTGGATAACCACACACCATATTTCTCTTGGTGTGTTATGATGATTTTATCATTAAATTCAGGTAAAAAATTATTAACATTCAATATTTTGATATTCTTCATTGGATTTTTATGAAGGAATGATGATTATTCAAGGCATTGTTATTCATATATTTCATATAGTGAATGAATTGAACATAATGGTTTGATTTTTGGGGATTTATATTATATAGTCCCTTGATGAATTAGTTTGTATAATGGGAAAAAATAATTATTTATTTTTTGTATTCCGACCCAATATAATCATAATGTAGTGGTTTCATCCTTGATGAAAAAATATTAAATTATGTAAATCCATATTAGGAATAATGATGTCTTTATTAAGGACATTATTGGAAAGAATGTTTCAAAATATGCATTCAATCACCATAAATTTATTCATTACTTTGAATGATTTTATAAATATATATATATATATATATATATATTTAAACATTTCTTTGTTTCAAGATCATGTAATTAGATATATGGAGTTACTTGATTATATTTTCTTTTCCTACCATATCATTCATTCCATGTTCAAGCCTTCATAATATTTGATATACAATTACCATTACTAAGTATTTATGATCAACATTTTTTCCCACTTGTGCAGGTTATGAATAATATTAAAACATATGATATGCTGTGATAAAAACATTTCATGGAAATTTTATAGAAGATGTTAAAAAATTGTAATAGATTAAGTAGTATCTTGTTTAGTAGAAAAAATTTAATTAGTTAGGAAAGAAATGAGATTTATTAGTTTATTATATTTCAAAACACCTTAATACTATAAACCTAAAATGTTACTTTGAATATAAATGTTACATTATTTTTTAAATAACATTTACTTAATGATGTTTAACAATGTTTGTATGTAAATAATTTTTTAATTTTCATTGGATTTGGGAGTACATCTCTTGGGGCTATACAACAACCTATGTTTGTATGCATACATTATCATCATTGAGGAGATATTAAGATTTTGGGACTATTACTTAATATATTCCCATTATAACCAATATTTTGGGAAATACATGGAACCAATGTCCAATATGGCCATCAACCACCCCAACCAACTCAGGTCGCTGAGCATAATAAATCAATTAATATAATGATATTAATATCACAAAACAACAATAGAAGAAACTACCAATCCATAGACGTATATGTACCTAACATCAGAGAAGATGTCTAGCTACCATCACTATGGTGTAGATATCAAATATTCATAAAATAATCAAAATTCAATATTAATTATTAATCAAATAATAAGAAATAATCATTATTATGAATTCATTTTGAAGATTAAGCCTTCTCAATCCATGTTCCTTTGAGACTATAATTTATCTTATATTCATGTATTACATCATCATTTACATTAATCAAAAACCACCCCCATTATTTAATTAATTTATTCAGTATTTCATAATTCTTAATTACTTTTGGTCACATCCTATGATTCCCAAAATAGAGATCCACCTCTTTTTTGTAAACCTACTACCGTAGGTTGTAGAAAATATTTTAAATAATCATTCCTATTATTTAACATTAAAATAATATCAATTATAAATATATGAGAAATAAAATTATTATACTTTTATTGTCTACTCGAGTGCCTTCTCAATAACCATTACACATAATGTAATCCATCGCACCATTATCTGTATCAATTACCATCATAGCCCAGGCAATCCCACCCATTACTCTCCTATGATCTGAACTATAACACATTATCAATAAATCACATCAGGGATCCAATTTACAAGATAATTTATTTTTTTTTTTGAAAATACATTTATTTTATGCGTAGATGTTCAAGAGGTATGTGGGTCCTTTACATCTATTCTTGTAAGCCTTTATCAAAAAAAGAAAATTTTCATAGATCCAAATTGGTTTATCATATTAGTTTTTCCATTTTAATCTATGTCAATCCCTTTCATTATTCAATGTTCTTATATAATATAATCATATTATGAATATATCAATAACTAACAACATCCCCAAATTTATATTGCTCAATTTATCCATATATTATAAATATTCCAGAAATAAAAAAAAATATAATGATTCCTCATTATTTATATAATTCTAGAATTTTTTCTTCACATTATATATCAATTTCCCTAGAATTTAATTTATGTTTCTTAATAATAATAACACATCTAATATATATCAACCCATCTAGTAAATAACGGGGCAAGGTTAAACATATTATAAAATACAAGTGGGGACTTTTCTTCTTATGATATCATTCAATAATAATCATAAATGACCCAAAATTATCACTTTTTTTGTTTCATGAATCCATATACTCAACACATAAATTTTAATAACCATGACCCAATTAAAGAATGTAAACACTATATCCTAAAATTTTCACAAAATACACATTTTATCAAAAGAAAAGGTGCCTTTATTCATGTTTATAAGATATATTTTAATATAATAGGAATTATATATGATAAGTGGTAATTAATTTTAGAATTATCAATGAATATGTCATGACCCGTCCTCGGGGCGCATGCCGTGACTACCCCAAGCCCGCCATCCATAGGCTAGGGGTTGGCGACTAGCACCAAGGCGAAAATCCCGGTAAAAAGGGAAGGCATTGCCTTTGTAAAGAAAAAAAACACCACAGAACAAGCAAGCAGTAGAAGTAAACACTAAGAAAAAACTGAGTACAACAGCAAGTGTGGAAAAGTAAGTGGGCCAATATACAAACCGAAACTGAAAGTAAAGTAAAACTGGAAGGTGAAACAACAACTGAAAAGTAAAGCCGCAATGCCGATCTGTCCACTAGAAATCCCACCTGAAGGGTAGGTACAAATAGCTTCCACTGCTCCTCGGGTCTAGCCGTCCGCTCCGAGTACGTCCTACCCAGTGGTCCACCTCCAGGTACCATCCTGCTCCACAAGCCTCAACCATGATCAGTGTTGCATGTCGTCTGCAACCAACACAACATAGTGCGGTCATAGCCCGTGCAGGGGTGAGTATAAACTACTCAGTAGGGACCTCAAGACCCCCGAAGGTCTCCCAGAATCCACAAAGGATAATCCACAAAGGAAAAATACAATCATGAAGTAACATCTGACACTGCTTAGTTATATGCCCATACATATACCTAAGTCAGCAATTCCAGTCCACTCCAACCTCCGATCCCAAGCACAACCCAGTCCACACAAGAAAGAAAAACGTAAATCCACACAGGATAGCACAACACAATCCTCATAGGAAAGAAAAAAAGGATTCAACTCACACAGATATACTACTTCGTAAGACGATAGAGTTGATCAGATGTAGCCATTGATTCATCTAAGCCGTCAGACCCACAAAGGATCGGTAGGTACTAACCCCCGCAAAGTCCCACATAGGATCGATCATGATGTTGAAACCACAACTATTGGGAAACTTCTTCTCTATCAAGTACAGTGGGTATGTCGCTACAACCAATAGCTTCCCTCTAACCTTGGACTGTTGTAGTACTCCACCTATCGAGTACTGTGGGCATGCTGCTACAACCAAGCGCTTCCCACCATGGGTCTGCCGCTACAACCAAGAGAACCCCCTCATAGCCTCTAGAGGTACTCCTTCTGTTGAGTACCACGGGTCTGCTGCTACAACCAAGTGCTCCTCTGCCGTGGTTCTGCTGCTAGAACCAAGTGCTCCCCCGTGCTGCTACAACCAAGCGCTCCTCCGTCGTAGGTTTACCGCTACAACCAAGTGCTCCTCCGTCGTGGGTCTACCGCTACAACCAAGCGCTCCCCCTCATAGAATCCAGAGGTACTCCTTCTATTGAGTACCGTGGGTCTGCCGCTACAACCAATCGCTCCTCCGCCGTGGGTCTACTGCTACAACCAAGCGCTTCCCACTGGGTTATCCGCAATACACCGAGTCGTTCGATCAGCAGTCGTCAAGTATCAACCGGCTCTAGGGTTTCCGAACACAACATGATCATTGCGGGAGGGTCCACTCCACAATCCAAGAGGTCGATGCATCAACTGACATGTTTTCTGTAGTTGATGTATCCCAAAAAGTACCGTAGTGGTCACTACCGAACCCATGGAGGATTCTCGTACTTTCTTCATTGTCGTTGCAGACGCAGCCCGCTCTAAGGTTCCCACACACAGCAAGCTCGTTCGGAAGGGTCCGCTCCATGAGCTGAGGGGCTGATAAATCAACTGAAACATAGTTCGGAGTTGATGTATCCAAAATTTCTGTATCGTCAACAGGAACTCAACGTCACAGACAGCTCGTCAATCGGATGCCCGTTCTGAGAGTTATTGGCTTTTTAGTCCCAGGGGCCCGATTGGTTTTTAAGTCAAAACCATCCCACCCATACTCCACCTACGTCCAATCCTCGGTCAGAGTAAGCCAAAAGAACCATATCACTAAGAGGAATCCATCAAAATTGACGGCACGTCAATCGGATGTCCGGAGCTCATGATATAAGCGTTTCCACTCAGAGGGCCTAGTTGGTTTCGTGTACGGACCCACCCAGCCAAACCCAAAGTACTCTGAAACCTTAAGTGCAATATACCGAAACGACTTTCTCGATCCAAGGATCCCATCGCCGCTGACAGTACGTCGATCAAAGGCCCTTAGCTCAAGTTATGATCAAAAGACCAAAAAGGTATGAAAACGGGGGGTCTGGGCCCGGACCGACACGACCCCACCCCCCCTGTCTCGGCCCCAACCGGGTCAACCCGACCCGGGTCCAGGTCCGACCCGTATGGCACGACTAGGCCTGGCCTGGGCACGACACGGCCCAGTCAGTGGGTCGGCTCGGCCGGCTACGGCCGAGCGGAGCGGGGGGCGGGCTACTCCGCGGACCACTGGACGAGTGCTGGTGGTCGGAATTTCAGACCATCTTTGCCAAAGGCCCTCCCGGGGTCCGTCCTTCACTGCGATGACCTCGTATCTCCCGTGCGGCCTACTTTTTCGACGTCCGCCATTTCGCACACTAAGAACGAAAGAGGCGGTGAGTTGGTAATTGTTCGTTAGTCCGCACCAACCGCGTTAGCGGTTTTAAAAGTCTCAAAACAATTTTAATCATAAGCCGCGGGTATAAATCATGAAGATTTAAATGAATCAAACCCCTACATCAACGTCTTCGTCTAACGTGAGTTCGTCACGGAATTGACCATCGCGGAAGAAGAATATCATCACGTCGCGGAAGGGGCGTCACTGTCATCGCGGTACACGGCGTCGTGTCGACAATCTCAATCGATTGTTGATCGAAGATTGTCACAGGGAAGGAACGTAACAGAAGAACGTCGCGGGATGAGAATCGTCGGCGTCGCGGTACACGACGCCGTGTCGTCAATATCTGAGGGTTCGGTATTCTTCGTCACCTTTCGTCGAAGTTCGGCGTTCTTCATCAACGAAGATGCGTTCTTCACGTTCTTCGCGTTCTTCGCGAAGGAGGATGAAGATATAGTTTCTCCAAATCCTCTCCACAAGCCACCCACATGTGTTGGTCTTATTTTACTCTTATTCCAACAAACAAAAAACAAAGTTAAGAAATGAACCATTAATTCAGTGAATTAATGGTAACGACTTAACTGCCCAATTAATAGGGGCGTTTAGAATTTAAGAAAACACATCGGTTGACATTCATTTAAAAGAGGTTGTCGCAAGTGCATTACATAGAGAAAAAGAAATGGTGGGGCTCATGGGTAGGATATTTTGGGTTCCACCCTATCCTCTTAACTTATCTTAAGTGGCATTAAGTGTCTCTAAGTGAAATAAAATAAAGTTGTCGCACCACTTTATTTTATTTCTTAACTTAACCCCGAAAATTAAAAACTAAACTCGAGCAAACTCAACTCCCGAAAAGGCATTTCTAAGAAAAAAATGGTGATGCGATTCCATCGGTGCCCTCGGAATTTGATTCCGAGCACCAGTTCAAAAGTTAGAAAAACCCTCTCGTCCGTTCACTGAACGTACTCGAGCCAAACTTCAGAAAATGATTCCAGGCACACCGGGCCTCAGAATCAGGTGCCGTCAAAAACTGTGTTCTTGTTAAATTCCAAATAAAATTAAGAAAAAAATTTCCTTGAATGTTACGGGTCTTTACATCACTCCCACCTCAGGGATTTGCGTCCCCATAAAGATACATCATAAACTAGGGAAAAAAATTTGGTAATGAGCACGCATCTAAGCCTCCTGCTCCAAAGTGCTCTCCTGAAGGTTCACGTGCTACCATCTAATGCGCACTAGGGGAATCGACCGTCCACGTAAGACCCGTTCCTGTCGATTCTTGATCTCCACCGGGACCTCTGCAAAAGTTGTCCCATCATCAACGTCTAGCTCCACATGGTCAATGATATGCGTTGGTCCGTGCACGTATCTCCTCAGCTGAGATACGTGGAAGTCGTCGTGCACCCGGTGCAACTGAGGTGGTAGATCCAGGCGATAAGCCATATCGCCAATCCTGCTGAGGACCTGGAATGGTCCGATGAATTATGGAGACAACTTTCCGCCTCGGCCAAATCTCCATAATCCACGTCGAGGTGAGACATGCCAGAAGACGTGGTCGCCATCCTCGAACTCTAGTGGCCTCCGCCTTCTGTCAGCACAAGACTTTTTCCAGCTCTGAGCTGTCGTCATCCACTCTTGGATGACTTAGACCTTTTTGGTCCTACTCGAGCTGCTGAGATTTCTTCTTTTCCGAGAAGAGAAATCTGGTCTCATCCCCTAGATGAACAACGTTCTTTTCCTAATACAGTCAATACCGCCATGGATGATACTAACCCATACCAAGGATGACGTCGTAAGGCCTCGACGCTACTACCAAGAGATCTAACCGTTACTCTCGCCTCCAAGGGTTGAGTCACACTGTCAGCATCAGTTTGTGGTCACTAGGTCTCCTCCAGTAGGTATCTCAAAGTGAGGGTCAGGTCAACAGTTTTTAAACTGAAACCTCTTAGTAACAACATAAAGAGAGGACAGGAAGGTAAATGCCAACAGAAAGGTGTCTTTTTTATTACTACAGCTCAAAGTACAAAGACACAAAGCAACAACAAACAAACATCAACAGAGCTGGAAGCAACATGAACAAAAGTCTCCAGGTTTGGAGCTAGTCCCGCTCCTATCTATCTGCTCCCGGAGCTCCCTGATCGTAGGCCTCAGCTGCCTGCAGCAGAGCTCTCCCACGTCAACCTGTTCCCTGCGGTCGGGGTGGACCTCCTGGTGGTGGTGGTGGAAACACCTCAAAGCATCGTCCACCTCCAGCTGCAGGGCCATCTCCCTTGCCACAGTCCCCTGCTTCATGCGGTCCGCCTCGATCGAACCTCTGCCTCTGCATGGGAGGTCCTTCGTTCATCTGCTGGTCATCCGTATGGCGGGTCGGACAATCACGAGCCATGTGACCAACCCCGCCGCATGAGTAACATTATTCTCTCATGGTAAGTCGTTTTCCACCTCGGGTGCCTCGCACAAATGATCTTGTGTCACGCGGTCGACCACCTGTAGGTCTAGTCCTCTTGGACCCCTTCTTCATCTATCTAATGCACACTACAGAAGACTCTACTACATGCCGTCTAGTGGTGGGTCCTGCTGCTGGAGACTGCTCAGCAAGGAAACTCTCCACTAAGAGGGCTCGCTCCAACACTCTTGTCTGTTTCGGAATGCTGTGAGAAACAACTGAAGCTCTGATATCTCGCCTGATCCCCCGCTCGAAGGTTCGGGCCCTGAAGAATGGGTCACGTACCATGTCTGTCGAGTAGCATGAGAGATCGGTAAACCTTGACGCGTACTGGGCTACTGTCATGCTGCCCTGCCGCAGCTATAGAAGTTCCTGGATGTGCACCGCACGGAGGGTGGCTGGGACGAACACCGAGTGGAAGAGGTTCTCAATGTCCGTCCAAAAGAGAGATGCCTCATCGTGCACCTGGAGCATCAAGCTCCACCATCTACCTGTTGCCACGTGCAGTAGGCTCGCTGCGACGATCACCATGAGGTCTGCTGGTGTCCTCACTAACCTAAAAACTCATACAACTGCCTCCATCCAGTCCTCGGTGGCCTAAGGGTCTGTCTCCCCACGGAACCTGGGTGGTCACTAGCACTGAAACTCATGCAGTGAACTAAGGCGACGTGCATCGTCAGCGGCTGGGGCTGGAAGCATCGGTGGCTCGGCGGGTAGAGGTACCATCGGTGCCTCAACTGTCAAAGGGCCCTGTACCGAGGCCTCGTCGCTCGACGGGCTATCGTCACGTACAACTCTGGGAACCCTAGCTGGCTGTCTTCGTGGGGCCATCCTGAAAAAAACAGGTGCACCACGGTCAAGAAGTATACTTGGTGAGCTGACATAAATTAATCACAATGAAAACATGAAACACACATCCAATCAATGTTTTCGTGCATTAAGTCAGAAATCAGAAGTCCGGTTCCTGGTGTACGAATACGTCAGCCGCCACACCAACACTGGACTCCCTGGACTGATAACCACATCCAATACGCTTAAAACTATTTCTTCACATAGAAAAAGATCAGAGTCCAAATTTATGCGGTAGAACCGAACTCCTCTGATACCAATTTTTCCCGACCCGTCCTCGGGGCCCGTGTCGTGACTACCCCAAGCCCGCCTTCCATAGGCCAGGGGCTGGCGACTAGCACCAAGGCGAAAGTCCCGGTAAAAAGGGAAAGCATTGCATTTGTAAAGTAAACAAACACCACAAAGCAAGCAAGTAGTAGATGTAAACACTAAGAAAAAACTGAGTACAATAGAAAGTCCGGAAAAGTAAGTGGGACAATATACAAACCCAAACTGAAATTAAAGTACAACTGGATGGGAAAACAGAAACTGAAAAGTAAAGCCGCAACGCTGAGCTATCCACTGGAAATCCCACCTGAAGGGTGGGTACAGATAGCCTCACTGCTACTCGGGTCCAGCCGGCCGCTACGAGTACGTCCCGCCCAGTGGTCCACCTCCAGGTACCATCCTGCTCCGCAAGCCTCAACCACGATCAGAGTTGTCCGTCTTCTGCAACCAACACAACTTAGTACGGGCATAGCCTGTGCAGGGGTGAGTATAAGCTACTCATTAAGGACCCCGAGACCCCCGAAGGTCTCCCAGAATCCACAAAGTATAATCCACAAAGGAAAAATACAATCACAAAGTAACATCTGACACTTCTTAGGTATATGCCCATACATATACCTAAGTCACCAATTCCAGTCCGCTCCAACCTCCAAACCCAAGCACAACCCAGTCCACACATGAAAGAAAAATGTAAATCCACATAGGATATCACAACACAATCCACATAGGAAAGCAAAATAGGAATCATCTCACACGGGTATACTACTTCGTAAGACGATAGAGATGATCAAATGTAGCCACTGATTCATCTAAGCCGTCAGACCCACAAAGGATCGGTAGGTACTAACCCCCACAAAGGCCCACACAGGATCAATCATGAAGTTGAAACCACAGCTATTCGGAAACTCCTTCTCTATCAAGTATAGTGGGTATGCCGCTAAAACCAAGTGCTTCACTCTAACCTTGGACTATTGTAGTACTCCACCTATCGAGTACTCTGGGCCTGCTACTATAACCAAGAACTTCCCACCATGGGTCTGCCGCTACAACCAAGAGCTCCCCCTCATAGCCTCTAGAGGTACTCCATCTGTTGAGTACCACGGGTCTGCTACTACAACCATGTGCTCCTCTGACGTGGGTCTGATGCTACAACCACACGCTCCCCCATGCTGCTACAACCAAGAACTCCTCCATCGTAGGTATACCACTACAACCAAGTGCTCCTCTGTCATGTTTCTACCTCTACATCTATGTCCTCCCCCTCATATCCTCCAGAGGTACTCCTTCTGTTGAGTACCGCGGGTCTGCCTCTACAACCAAGCGCTCCTCCATCGTGGGTCTGCTACTAAAACCAAGCGCTTTCCACTGTACTATCCACAACACACCGAGTCGTTCGATCAGCAGTCGTCAAGTCTCAACCAGCTCTAGTGTTTCCGCACACAGCATGCTCGTTCCGGGAGGGTCCGCTCCACGATCCAAGAGGTCGATGCATCAACTGACATGTATTCTGGAGTTGATGTATCCCAAAAAGTACCGTAGTGGTCACTACCGAACCCACAAAGGATTATCGTACTGTCTTCATTCTCATCGCAGACGCAGCCATCTCTAGGGTTCCCGCACACAGCAAGCTCGTTAGGGAGGGTCCGCTCCATGAGCTGAGGGGCTGATACAACAACTGACACATATTCCAGAGTTGATGTATCCAAAATTTCTGTATCGTCAATAGGAACTCAACGTCATAGACGGCGCGTCAATCGGACGCCCGGTCTGAGAGTTATTGGCTTTTTCGTCCCAGGGGCTCGGTTGGTATTTAATTCAAAACCAACCCGACCGTACTCCACCTACGTCCAAACCTCGGGCAGAGTAAGCCAAAAGATCCGTCTCACTAAGAGGAATCCAACAAAATCGAAGGCACACCAATCGGACATCCGGACCTCAAGATATAATTGTTTCCGCTCCGAGGGCCCGGTTGGTTTCGTGTACAAACCAACCCGGCCAAACCCAAAGTACTCCTAAACCTTGAGTGTGATATACCGAAACGACCGTCTCTATCCAAGGATCTCATCGCCACTGACGGTACGTAGATCGGAGGCCCGTAACTCATGTTATGAACAAAAGACCAAAAAGGTCCGAAAACGGGGGGTCTGGGCCGGGACCGACCCGGCCCAACCCCCCTGGGTTGGCCCGAACCTGGTCAACGCGACCCGAGTCCGGGTCTGACCCGGATGGCGAGACCCACCCCGACCCGGGTGGCCCGGCCCGGCGTAGGCGCGACCCAGCCCGGCTGGCTACGGCCGAGCGGGACGGGGGGCGTGCTGCCCCCGCGTGAGGGAACTAAGGCCCCTCGTGGGGCCACCCTTAACAGCGGATGCGTCTGGGCCTCTGCGTCCCATCCTCCTCCGGTCCTGCGCGGTCGCGGGACCGCGGGCTACCGCCACGGCTTCAGACGCGGCGGTTCCTTCTGGCGGCACGCCGGGCACCGCCGCCTCCTGCCGTCGATGCTGCCGCACCGGCGAGGCGCGCCGGCGGGCTGCTCCGCGGACCACCTGACGAGTTCCGGTGGTCAGAATTTCACGCCGTCTTCGCAAAAGGCCCTCCCAGGGTCCATCCTTCACTGCAAGGACCTCGCATCGCCCGTGCGGCCTTCTTTTTCGACGTCCGCCGTTTCGCACACCAATAACGAAAGGGGCGGTGGGTTCGGACTTTTTTGTTAGTCCGCACCCACCACATCAGCGGTTTTAAAAGTCTCACAACAATTTTAATCATAAGTCGTGTGTATAAATCACTAAGATTTAATTGAATCAAACCCCTACTTCAACGTTGTCGTCGAACATGAGTTCATCGCGGAATTGATCGTCGCGGAAGAAGAAGATCATCGTGTCGTGGAAGGGACGTCTCTATCGTCGCGGTACACGGTGTCGCGTTGACGATATCAATCGATTTTTGATCAAATATTGTCGTAGGGAAGGAAAGTCGCAGAATAACGTCGTGGGAGGAGAATCATCGGCGTCGCGTTACACGGCGTCACATCATCAATCTCCAAGGGTTCGGAGTTCTTTGTTTCTTTTCATCGAAGGCTGGCGTTCTTCGTCGGCGATGATGCGCTCTTCGCATTCTTCGCAAAGGAGGATGAAGATAGAGTTTCACCAAATCCTCTCCACAAGCCACCCACATGTGTTGGTCTTATTTTATTATTATGCCAGCAAATGAAAAACAAAGTTAAGAAACGAACCATTAATTTGGTAAATTAATGGTAACGACTTAACTGCCCAATTAATAGGGGCATTTAGAATTTAAGAAAACGCATCGGTTGACTTTCATTTAAAAGTGGTTTTCGTGGGTGTGTTACATAGAGGAAAAGAAACGGTGGGGTTCGTGTGGGCCCACCTCACAAATATCCTACCAAGTGGGTAGGATATTTTGGGTTCCACCCTATCCTCTTAACATAGCTTAAGTGGCTTTAAATGGCTTTAAGTGAAATAAAATAAAGTTGTCGCACCACTTTATTTTATTTCTTAACTTAACCCCGAAAATTAAAAACCACACCCGAGCAAACACAACTCCGAAAAAGGAGTTTCTAATCAAAAATCGGCGCTGCGATTCCATTGGTGCCCTCTGAATTCGATTCCGAGCACCGGTTCAAAAGTTAGAAAAATTGGCTCGTCCGTTCACTGAACGTACCCGAGCCAAACTTCGGAAAATGATTCCGGTCACACCGGGCCTCAGAATTTGGTTCTGTCAGAAACTGCGTTCTTGTAAAATTCAAAATAAAATAAAGAAAAAAATTTCCTTGAATTTTACGGGTATTTACAGAATAAATATCTTATGGTGAATATTTGGGACTTTTTAGAAATTTTTTTTTAGGTGAAAATTTAAATATATAGTTTTTACCCAAAAATGTCAACATATATATGAAATGACAAACATTTGATAACAAAATTTAATTAGTTAAAAATTTTAAAAGATTAATATATAAATTTTTTGAAAAAATATGATTATTTTTGAAAACATTTTATAAACATTTTAATGAAATAAGTAATAATATCCATGGAAATATTCCATTTTTTAGTATTCTCTATCAATAAAATATTATTTTGGTAAAATATTGTTTTCAATATCATTTAAAGCCACATAAATATCATTTTTATTATAATAAACCAATTTATATAATTAAAATAAAAGAAATTTATAATGTATTTATAAACGTACATTTTAATCTTGAAAATATAGTTTTTCTAAAAAGGGGGTATTACGTGTTATAAACACAAATGTTAATATTGATTTTTCTAACCTGTGGAAATTTAATATGATAATGTTGACATAATATTTGTAATTATTAAGTTAAAATTATATAATTAGTTCCATTTTAAATTTAATCACAAAAACATATTTATTTGGGTAAAATCATGTTGAACTGGAAAATCAGAAAGTGGTAAATGTGAAAATATAAGAACAAATGGTTTCCAACATGATTAAAACATGTGTGGAAATATTTGGATAGCTATTTATCAACCTAAGGAAACCATAAATTGAATTATGTTGATAATTTTAAACCATGAACCCTTGAATATAATAATTCTATATTTTTAAAGAAAGGGTGATCAAAAAAGTGCAATTTTCCACACATCAAAAAGGGTATTCATCCACTCTTTCAATCCCCAATAATAACATCAAAACTATTTATAAACCTCTACCGTATATCTACTACTAGAATCCAATAATATGTTTATGAGCCTCATGTCTGAATTATTTAGCCTAATCCTTTTATTTTTTAGGGGAATTCCGATAGAAACTGTATGGTCCTACAGTGAGAATTACTTAATCCATATATTTCTATTCTTCTTATTTCCATTATAAACCTTTAATAACCTTAACTACATAATAAAATCAATAAAATTTTATTAATAATGTTTTAATATATTAATTGAATAAACATGATTTATTCTATTCTATCAAATGTGAAAAAAAATTTCATTCAATTTATGTTGTTCAGACTACAACCTCCATAAAGAAATGTTTTTAATTTTACCCATATTGATTTTCACTCATTATCCTAACTATGTAAAATATGATTCAATAACATATATGAATTTAATAATACCAATATTTATCTATTATAGTTCTATTTTATACTTATTTAACCATATTAACTCATTTATATACAGTGTATTCATGTCTGGGTTGGTTTAACCATGAACTTGAATAATGATATTTAAATATAACATGGATGAATATGAGAAGTTAAATACAAATGTTATCATAATTTAATAAAAAAATCAGTATTGTTTTATAGTTTTGGAATTCTTTACTATGTATTCAGTATATTTTTAAAATATCATCATATGTAGTTAATATAATGAATATAAACTCACAATAGTTCAATTTTCATACAGACCTATGACAAAAATTATGATAACTAAATAGTATATGATAGTAAATGGTGTTTCTATTAGTTATATATAGATAACTGTTTGGTACAAATAATTGAATATGTATGGGTTTTATTAATCAATATCATGTAAATAATTATTTTACCATCCACCAACCTTCTTTAGATCGGTTACGACCATTGATCCAGTTTTTTTAATATCAAGAAAAGTATTGACATTTGAAATGTTGTTTTTCCCATATATATGTTTATGAATTCCTTAATATTAATCATAAATTCAATATGGTATATATATTAGACTAAAACAATTGATGGGTATGGATCATAATTATATAGCCCCTCAAATAATCTTTTGGCCTAATAAGATTAAAGGTTTTTATATTTCGTGCATATATACTCAGTGAAAGAATTATGTCTTGGTTTTGAATTTAATAACCAAAATGGTGTCTTGGTTGTGGCCTTGAAATCATAAAATAATTTATCGGATAACGAATTTATGGTAAAAATCATGAGATTTGATATTATGAATTCCATCACCCAGAATTCATTAATTTTCATCCATGTAATATTATTTGACATTATTTCAAGTTCCTATTAAACATTTTTCCTCCCAATAATTTCATTGAATTTCAATATTGTCTCTGAGTTTCTGAGTTTGGGGAATGATATAATGTTTTTCTATTTGTTCTTAACTATGGTGTTAATGGATATTGAGTAGTGTGTGTGGGCTACAACATGGTCCACCATCCTTTGGCATATCCTTTTTGATGCCTCTACAATTTGGGCCACCATTGAATAATGGAGTGTAGGGATTTAGAGTGACAAATTATGATTTATCTAACAATGTTTAAATCAATATTCCATATACGGTATACTTCACTATGGTGCCCTGAAGAGGAGAATTTAGGCCACTATAAAATATAGAATAACTATGGAATAAATAACTAGGCTGTGGCATGGTGATGTTTTTCACCACATAAATTTTAGATTGGGATATAGAGTGGTGTTTGAGCTATTCCATAGAATCACTATGGATGAATCAGACCTATGAAATGTATATGGATGATTTTTTGTGGCCATTTTATTTAAAGTGGCTGTAGTATGGAATGGGGTGGCTACACCATGGTCTAGAAGATTTTTAGGAATCATGTGGCGTGACTACGTGGGTCTACATAATCAAATTTGTTTTACATACTGAAATTCACAATCTCAATAAAAAATACATCTTTATCCACTTGATCTTTATTGAACCATTTTTATCTTGGATACTTCTAAGAGAATTCATGCAGCCTCCCATCTCCATTCTTAATATATCAGATCATTGTTGGATGAATTTTATTTCTATTATATATGTTCAACTTCATATTTTCATAGATTGGATTGTTATCCCTTATATACGTCATAAAGATTGATTGAAATCATTAAATTTATGGAACTAATATCAATTTTTATGGATCCTGATTCTAGGTTATGTTACTTGATCTACATCAGCTTTATCCTTTCTTTTTTGTTTCCCAATGAGGTTATTGATTTCAACACAGATAAAAAGTAGGTTGTTAAATATGATTTTTGAATACAATTGAACGCTTAAATTGGTTGATTAATTTATGGTTAGTTTTAATTTATTAAAAAAAGAAATCGAAAAGATTTTATGTGTGAATAGAAGTGGCACAAAATTGTAAAAACCTATAATTTTAAATGAATTTATCTTTTGGGGATTAATTTGAGAAGCACAGTTTCCTGATTTAAAAGATTTTTTAAGGAAATTATTTGATAATGATTCTAGATAAAATTTCTTAAAATGATAGATGATTTCATAATACATGAATTTGAGTAAATCATTTGGCATCTTTTAAAGTGAAATGGTTTAGTTGAAAACTAAAATTATGTAATTGAATTGATATTGATGAAATGGTTTCAATGAATGATTTTCCCAAGAATGAGTAATTTATTATTTATATCACATGTTATCCTATGTAGTTAGTGGGTAATTAATACAATCACACTAGGATATTACCCCTATAAATGGCATAAAGTCAAAAAAAACTAATACAAAATAATATGACATGATTTCCCTAATGGGGAATTGAGTTCTAAGGCCTTAAATAAGGGATGTGTGCACACATTTATGTAAGATCACTGATTGAGTAAATTTAGGATCATAGTTCTAGAAACTAATGTACCATATGTCTTATTTTATGGTGTTATGTTATGTTTTTAGTTGATTATTACATTCCATTGATTGTAGAACTATTTTATACATTCCAACGATTTATATAATTTTTTCACACAAAAATACCATTTAAGCATTTTGAAATCTATTTTATATCAACAATCATTGATTGTGAATAATTAAATTGTTGAAAATATATATACCATTTAATATAATATTTTATTGAAATTTAAAAACATCAATGGTTTACTGTTTTCGTATTGATTTTGGAGAACATGTTGAGACCCTAATGTGATATCTACCTACCACCCTAACTTTTTGTTTGGTATTTTATAGATTACCTTATTCCCAGACAAAGAAATGGAAAAAAATTATCTTGGATGTGGTAGAAGTACTTGATTCTGGGGACCATGGAGTGATTATTGTGTCTAGTGAAGCTATTTTCCACTTATCAAATACCGTTTTCAGCTTTTCATTCATGGAAATATGACCTTTGTTGGTTTATATATTCTTTGTGTTATTTTTCATTATTTTTATTATAGTAATTTTCCTTTTAGGAGTGATTACATACAATCTAATATATTTTATCATCCAATATTATGTGTAAAAATAGCTTCATATTGATCTTTATAAGAATATAGGTTCTTTCCTCCAACCCATGGGGATCAAGAACACCCTTTGGTACATGTCAAAGCCAAATCAAATATCAGTTCAATAGGGTATATCATCTAGTTTTTTAAAAAGTAGGATCAGGTTGAATTTTGATCTTGTTTCTATGATATCTATATTTAGTTTTAGTTGGATTTATATATAGGAGGCAGGATTGATAGTACATAAGACCCACTCATGAGGGACTTCCTAGCCATCTCTCACCCTAAAAAACATTAATTCACCAAGGGTGTTTGGGAAAAGATTCATTGAGGAATTTTTCGATCAGATTCATGATTTTTTCCAGTTTTATTTGAGTACATTGAAATCCTAGAGCATTGAATCTATTTTGATGGAATTGATATTTCAATATATCTTGTTAGATATTTTGATCCAATTAACCTTTTTTATATCATTATGTTGTATTTTGAGGTCTTACAGCATCATGCCACCAAGAATATGATGCAATAAGTCATAATATAGAGCTATTAGTGAACCATAGTTTGCAAATCCTCAAGTTTAATAGAATCGCGTTGATATAGATTATTGTTTTGTCCATGTTCTATAATAGGTAGTAAAATTCATTCTGATTCATTCCCCAGTTGTGGATCCATTATGGAATGAATCTATATATCATTTTCAATTTTTCATTCATTAGAGGACAAAAAAATTACATGGCACTAATTATCCTCAAGAGGTAGAGGATAGGTTAAAAAACATAGACTGTCTTTTTTAGTTCATGGATATTCCATAATCATTAATGATGAAGTGTTATAAAATTAATCATGAAGGGTCTAGAAGGGGATGGTGGGACTAAATGGTGATAGTGAAGAATTGTGAATACATGAAGTGGAATGACATTAGAGTTATTTTCATGGATCACTTTTGTCTAGAATCTATGGTATATTGAAATTCATTGAGTTTCATAGCCTCTATTAGGGTGATAAGACCATGAAATATTTTTCAAAACATTTCATAGAGCATGTTAATTTTATCCTAATGTAATGAATAATGATAATCTAAAGGAATTATGATTTGATATGGCTATTTATTTTGACATTAAAACTCAATTGTTTATTCTAAATCGGTATTATTATGCTAATGTGATGGATAGGGTGTTGATGTCTAAGCTTTTCATGGATGGTATATCAGTTTTTAAAGGAGTTCCTTCATATTATAGTGGTATTTGTTTGAGTTCATTTAAAAGAAAAATGATATTGATATGAGATTCGTTGTGGTTTAATATATTAGGAACCTTCCAGATTTCTTATAATACCTGACATTTCTCATTTTCCTTACTTCTAGTGTGGTATGGATAGGCATTCAAGATGTGTTTTTACTGAGGTACTATAGATATTTTGTTCTTATGGTCACTCAAAAAACATACATATATTTAACATATCTTTTCTACTCCAATAAGTCGCATAGTCTCATCCACATGTAAATGTACTGTGGTTTAGTGAAATTCTTTAAGATATAAGGATTCAATAAAAATTCATCTATAAAAATAATTCTTCATGTAATGGAAGAGTCCATAACGAATGCTAATGTGTGTGAAATGACTATCAGTGCTACCATCACTATAGATTCCTCTATATAGTATTTTTTTATTTGACCTAGGTACATCTCATACATTTAGGTTGACTCAGGATTTCGACTTAATAAACCTTCACAAATATAATTTTAAATTTTTGATGGATAATATTATGCCCCTCAGAACAAAGATGGAGCAATGTATATGATTCCCATCATGTGTTATATCTCTATAAAATTCTGAACATACATGGAATATTTTGGTTCTTCACCTGAATCCAATTGACTTAATTTCAGATATTATTCGATAATTTCTCATAAATCCTTAAGTGAAAGTCATATTTTGTACATCCCCTTTACTAATACAATTGAGGATTTTCATGTTTTTCAGGGAGAATGGAACCTAGGGTTGAGTATAACCAGTCGTTCTTTTCAAAAATTGGGAAGAGTACTATTTGAGTTTTATTTTGATATTGGAGTGTGAATATTTGAGTGAAGATATCCCTCCAATTAACATTTTGTTTCTTGATGTGTTTCTTTCTGATTACATGTGATTTTTCCTTGTAATAGTGGTGGGGTTCACCATTGATTTAGTACCATGTACTTAGCCAATATAGATTGCCTCTTACCTTATGTAAGCAACCAAATTGAATGAGTTATTGTCTTAGTTTGATAAACTTATAGAGAATGTATTTATTTAGAAGAGTGGGGCACCTTGGGTGTCACCTATTCTCTTTGAAATTAAATATGATGTAACACTTCATATTAATGAAAATTATTGAAAACTCAATTGTTTTATATTGAATAAAATGTATCTAATTACGTATTTTTATGATCAATTTAACTATTTTAAATTGGTATAGTTTTTCTTGTTGATTTATCATCAATATGGTTACCACCAGTTAAGAATTAATTTGTCTAAAATTCATAAGACCACCTTCAAGAGTAGGTATATCCATTAAAAATAAATTGGTATTTTATTTGGTATAAAAATTATCTAACTATTTTTGTATCATTTATGAACATGATGACCAAAAGTACCTTGATTCATTCATCGTATGTAGATTATATCTTAGATTAATCCATGATTGATAATGGTCATGTGAATCATTTGAAAGTTGTTCTGTACATATTGAGACATCAAAGACCTTATACGAATCATTATAAATGTAATTTGGTGATTCTATAAATGATTTTCATGGGACAGAGGGTCTTGGAACATGGTATTTCTATCAATACTAAGAAGTTAATGTTTTTAATGATATGAGAGTAAGGATGACATGTTTTTGATATTATATGCTTCTTGGGATTGGGAGTGCGGTATTACCATTGGTTTGTTAAATATTTCTCAAAGATGATTTCTCCAATGAATGCTTTCACTTGGGAGGAGTGAAATTCATTTGGTGTGAGAAATCATATTGTTAATTTGTTTAACTAAATAATATTTTCATATATAAGATGGTGTGGGAAATTTTTATGGACTATCATAGGTATGAGGTACTTTGTGACACCTCAGCTTTAGGTATGGGCTATATTCTTATGTAGGGTGATCATGTTGTAACCTATGGATCATGATATAATAGAACACAGGAGATGAATTATCCAACCCGTGATCACAAAATATTTATTTGGATCGATTGTCAATATAGTTGATGATATTACCAGTTTGGTGAAATTTTTTGCATATTTTCTAAAAAACAGTTATAATTTATCTAAAAAATATCTGATCCTCTTAAAGAGGTGTTGGGGAAGTATTTGTAGTTTTTTATTTAAATTTTTCATACACCTCTAGAATGGTTACATTCATTTCTAATGGATTGAGATGAAAAAATATAACTGAAGTCATGAGATTATCATCATGTGTGTGTAATCCGATTGATCTCTTTTCTAAATTTCATTTTATAGTTTTTGTGAATGATTCTGGGGTTGTTTATAGAAGTTATGTAAATGAAATCCTATCTATTTATGATGAAACATCATGAGAAGTAGTTTTATGATGAATTAAGTGGAATTTGGGACTGTCTATTTGGAGTGGAGATCTTCAATGGGTGGTAATAAAATTTGAAGTTTATCTAATGTTTTCGGAATCATTATTTTATGCCTTTAACCATGGGAAAGATGTGATTGGGGATTTTAATATTTCTCAATGGGCATTAAACCTATGTAATATAAGATGTTCTATGATATGTTGTGGAAATTATAGATTCTGAGAATGTGACATGTCCTCAGGGAATTTATATCACATTATGATACATATTAATATGTCAATGCCATGAAACATAGACCTTAATTTTTTTTTGGCCGCTTCATATGATGACTTGGATGTGGAATTATATATCTATATAATGTGGGTTTGGGTTTGTATGTACTTAACAAGGGAATAATGAAATATGGGTGGTGATATTTTGGTAAACCAAATCAGCTCAAATTATACCCATTCAGGATTAAACCAAAATTTAGTACATGGTTCATCTCTAAATGCAAGAAATTATTATATTGTATAGTGTTCCATATTTTATAGTATCTAAAAGGGAGACTTGTTTACTTCTTGGTTATAAAGATTCTATCAGGGGAACATTGATTTCCAGTACATTTTAGAATGAGATGTCATCAACTAATTTATGTAAATACTACAAGATCTTAACATATTTGTGAGGACATGATTTGTGCTTTCATTAATGAATTTTGTGGTGCTTCGGATGACCACATGGAACTGTTGAGTTTTCATATAGTCATGTTTACTAGTACACTACCAGAATGGATTCTTCTGATGCCTTGTATGGTCTTCCTTATTAATCTCAATTTTATTGGACATCGATTGGTGAAACATCCCTAGTTGGACCAGGTTTAGTCAAACCAATAATGTTGATTTATTCTATTCAATAGATAATTTTTATGGAACATCATCAGTATAAATACTATGATGATCATTGTAGATGACCATTGGAGTTTTTATTAGGTGACTAAGTGTTATTTAGTATTTTACCATAGTTGTTACATTAATAAATTTTGATTCCTGGAATGATTATATAAAGGTTTTGGTGCCCTTTTGATATTGATGTGTGGGTGGGGAATGAGGATTACATTTTGAAACATCAACCATATATGACATTGATATACAATGCATTTCATGTATCACAAACATGAATGTTTCTTTTTGTACCTTCACATATTCCATTATTGGATGATCATTATATTGAACTGAATTTATCTGTGATTGAGCATCAAGTTAAATGTTTTGAATCTAAGATAAATTTTTTTCATGGGAAGATGAAACATTTGGTTTATGTTCTTTGGAAGCATGGATCTAATTCATATGATACATGGGAACATAGAGAACCGATGAGAGAGTATTTTCTTAATCTCATTGACATTGAATCTTCTTGAAAATAATTCTTGGGATAAATAGTTTTTATTTTGGGAATTATTTCATATCCCATTACCTTGATCATTGAACATCATGAAACTTGTTTTCATACCTATAATTTGGTTGTGTTTCATAGGCAATAATTATTTTTTTAGTTTGGGTATTTAAATTTAGGGTTTCTATAGGGATAAATGTTGTAGAGTCAAATGCTCTAACATGGAGTGGGAGGGTTACACCATAGACCACCAGGCTATGGAGTATCCATTTCTAAAGCCTTTACCTTTTGGTGAATCACTACACCATGGTGAGTAGAGATGTGTCCATGAGACTTTCATTACACTTCCAATGTTGGAATAACTATTCCGTAGGGTGTATGATTTAGTATATATCACTTGAGTTTAACTTCATGTCCACTACAAAGTATTAAATAAGAGTGGGCCACTGGGCTATGGTGTGGTGACTATTTTCACCACTTCCAGTGTTAGAAAAGGATACGACGTGGTGTTTGAGATGTTATATAACATGATTGAGAAATGATTATATTTAGAATATGTATTATTAATTTTTTTTAGGAGGCATGTTGGCCTATGGTGGATGCAGCATGGTCTGGGGTGGCTACATAGAGGTTTGTCTTATTTTTATCAGGATTGCATTGTTTCCATGGAGGGTTGTTTTGCAAACTATTTTTTTAGAGATTTTAAATCCCTAATCTATTTTTAAAGTAACACTTCTTCCAAAAAAACCTCATTATATTTGTGGTATATTTAAGGCTTCCAAGAGTTGTTTTAGACTCCCCAAAAACTATTTTTATGGATCAATGATTCAGTAGAATTGATTGATTACTCTCTATTATGTGGGTTTTCCTCTTGTTTTTGAATCATCAGTTTTCCTTACATGCTTATTAGTGAGTGATTAATCATCATTTTATTGATGGATCTAATAACTATTTCAATGGATCTTATTCAAGGTTATGTTCCCTGACCTCGTTCTCCTTTGTCCTTATTTTCAACGAGAGTATTCATCATAAAATGGTTGGCTGTGAGGGATTTCATTGTGTACAACCACTGATATCAAGTACAATATTTTTGAATGGTCTCCAACAAGAGTTTTTTTGTGGATTTGGGAATTTCAAACATCTCTTATATCCCTCATGACTCAGGGACCTACTTTCTAAAAGAATTCCATTAGTGGGAAACGTGGTAAATGACACTTAATAACTCACATTTTTCAAGAGGATATAATGTTTTTATTATCGCACCCTTTTGAGGGGAAATATTTCATATTTTGGGACTCTCTTATAGCATTAAGACGAGTTTGTGAATCCTTTATTATTTCCCAATTATGAAGAAGTTGTTTATAATAAATTAATGATCTATTATGTAGTAGTGTGAGTTCTGAATTATCTGTATATATATTAGGTTCTCCATTGATAGATCCCTTTTATAGATAAATTAAGTTTTCCCTTTTCATTTATTAGGAAGATAGTGGTTTTATTACACGTGGTGAGGCACTACATATTTTTCTATCAAGTAGGGAGAAAAAAAGTTACTTTGACATCATGATTGAACCCATGTGATGGGATTCATACACATAATCATGAGAGTAATCATAACCCATTTAATTAGGTTCCACATAATAGAGAACATACCCTTTTAGGGACATGTGACAAGGACCAAACCATATAATTTAACGTCATATGGTAAGGATGATTAAATTGAACGTTTCCTTATCAAGGATGGAGTGGGGCTTACTCCAATGATTCATGTGGGACTTAGAAGAGGTATGGTCTTCAAAGTGGACATGAACCTACTGGGGATGTGGAATGTGGAATAGTATGGTGGAGTTTTTCATTAGGTTTGGACATCATTGAGGATTCCTACAAATTCCTGTTATTTCAGAATCAAAGCCATCATGGTTTAGTAAAATGGGGCTTACACATGGAAGAATCCCATTTAAGAGGAATGATTGGGGATTATACTAAGAGGATTCCATCATGTTTTTCTTCAACAGTAATATGGACCATTGCATGTTTTGAGAAGGGGATTAAACCCTATAGGATGCCCATTAGAGTGAAAGTGTTTGGGATTACACCCTATAGGATGTCCATTTTTTTTATGCGGTTTGGAAATATATCATTATAGAAGGCCGATATATTTGGATATGGTTGAAGATTAAACGATAAAATATTCCCATTTGAGGTTTGGTATCACACATATTTCATGATTACAAATAACCTCCAATCCCACATGATTCATGCTCTGTGTGTGAAATAAGAAGAATAAGTTGATATAATGATCACCCAACTCATTCTTCCAGCTTATGGATGTGGTCGTGAACCCAAATGCAGAGGGATTGGGTTCTTATATCCTCTATTATTTTATTATAAAGGATTGTCACATCAAGTAATCCATTAATATAATACTAAGCATGGGGTGTAGAGGATAAATAGTTCCAGCTCTCTCAAAAATTGATAAGGGATTATAGCCAGATGGAAGCCTTGAAATTGGTTCCTAGGGATAACCCTAGAGAATGGAATGGTATGCATTATACATAACCTCTCTTCTAGGAAGAAATAGGTTAATGTGAGAACCAGTAAGGTTATAACCCTTGTTTCCATGGGAATGTTGACTCAGGTATAATCTGAGGGTCCACAATGTTGAGGAGTTTAAACACATGACTCCACTTACCATGGTTATGTAGGCATAAAAGATAATGTCCCTAATGATTTGATCATACATGTGAGGTGGATCTGGATGAGCTCGTATCATGATGTCATTGGAATGGTTCATGAAGGGGCAGTTTGGGTCCTGATGACATAACATAAGAAATTGAATGGAACTAGAGAGAAGACAACACTTTAACGACTAATTCCATGTGGCATGTCTTAACATGGGACAAGGATACTTCTTCCTATTGAGTTACTATGTGTATGAGGGTACCATCAATTCAGAATGATTCTATATAGAACCAGGGTCTGCTGACATAGCGTATTTCTTGCTTTAATTGGGTTCTACCCATGTAGGGTGTTCTAACATGGGGATGAGTTTCTTTTATGTTGCATTTGGGTATGTGGGGCAAGGTTTTTACCTCATTTTGTTTTTCTATGTGGGATGTCGGTCCACAAAGTGGTCATGTGTTATGAATTGTGGAAGGACTTCCTTGATGTGGTTTTGAATTTTCGGTAAGCCTAATAATTTTTTATTTAATCAATCCTTCTATTCAATGGATTTTGACCTATATAAAATTGACGAGTCACTCATCCCCTTCAAACATATTCGATTAGCTTATATGGTATCCTCTATCATGTGTGTGTGTATCAATATTTGGTTCACCTTAGGATATTTTAATAGAAGAATTGTTGGACTAGATACTATTATGACAGGTCATCTATGGTGGGAGACATATCTTCTTTTGTGGGAGCCAATGATAGTGTATTGGAAGGTGAATAACATAGTGATTTGGGAGTGGCTATTCATGAAAGGGACATCATTTGCAGGGGAGGAAATCAATGGCTTCCACCACAATCATCTTTTTTTAATCCACATGTGATATCGGTATTGCCTCGTCCCATGAACTATTCAGTTCCCATGGATGATCATTTGTGGTGGAGGAAATCACCTCCAAACTCTAAAATTAACTAATTCCATATTCATGGGAGATAGAACTATCAACTCTTTCTATTAACTATTTAGTTCACAGAGTTCAATATGAAACGGTGAAATACCATGATGATCCACCTTTGGTGAATTGATTTCCATGTAATGATATCATTCTATCCTTCAATTTTTCCCCTTTGATCATTTTTATTCTATTTTCTTTTAGGATTATTTCTTCCCTTTTCTGAATTCATGTGATTACTTTGTTCCTCCATGTATAAGATTCATGAACCAATTAATTCCCCCAATACAAAAGAATAGGATTCTATTATGATGTATAATATTTCCCAATTTGAATGAAAGTATTTATAATGCTCTAATTTTTTTCCTATGCTAAACGAATCAATGATCATTTTTTGGACTTTTACATGGGTTACATGGAGAGAACTACCAACATTATGTATATTTTCCATACCACCCTAATTGTTTCATAAGTCAATGTGGTGTGGGATTAGCATGCACACTTTGAATTTTTCATAGGACTTTATTTTTGATTTTTTTACCTATGATGTTTTTGGTTTTTTAATATTCTTTTGGTCTCTCAATGTTTTCTTAATGGAAGAAAATATTAGGTCTAGTGAGCCCAATCTTGATTTTTTTCCAAGTTTAACATTTTTGTATTAAATTAAAAGCCTACCGTGCCTTTTTATGGTATGTTTGGTGTCATTGAAAATAGGCTAATATGAATGGTGTTTTAGGCTCAACAGATCTGACTGAGAATTATGGAATGAGGGCCCCAATAGGACCTAATGGCCATGAATGTACCAATAATTTTTATACATGGATGATGGATTTTTGATAAATCGGTTTTTTTATTTCTTAATCTAATACATGACATGGTCCATGTACCAAAGAGTAACAATAATAATAGATTCAAACATGATGATTCTAGGGGGTACAGTGATGGTAGAAGCCTCTCATAGGGACAAACATGCCTTCGGTTGACAAGCCTTTTATTGTGGGAGACTTATGAAGGGCCAACTAGGGCATATTGTGCATAGTAAAAAAAAATTCCTTGTGACACTGAGCATCAGTTTCTAATGGATAGGTAATTTGGGAAAATTCTTATTTCATAGGACCAAGATTAGTGGCATGTTAAGAGAATGATGTTTGAAAATGGAATGGGCATATATACCAACAAGATCTTGAAATGAGAAAACACTCCTAATTGTATTTGGATTGTATAAGTGAGGTATGGATCATGTTGCTATTTAATGTCCTAAAATTATAAAAATGTTTGTGCATTTTAACATCTTATGTCAAGGATATTTGCGGGATAAATCTTAACATCATTTATCTTAGAAAAATGGATGAATGATTTCCAATTTCATGGTAATAAATACAAGAATGTTCTATGATCATAAATCTATATGGGGGAATTTATGTAATCTTAAATTTGGGGGGTTTATGATTTGGTAGAGTGATGTTAGATGTAAATGTCATTAAGGCGTATGGAGTTAGGAATGTATTCTCCTAGGGATTCATTTTACTTTTGTTAACATGAAATTGTGTTTTGGTTGACTTATGCATAGAAAACAAGGGAATACTTTGCGTAGTCAAACAAAGGTTTCCTCAGGACACTGACCATCCATTTTCGTTTGTTAGGGAGCTTTCTGTGGAATTGGACCTTTTAGTAATAGATTTTGTTTTTTGAAGTTATATACCTATAAATGAAATGATAAATTCATGCAACAAATTCTCAAGAATGGGTACAAACATTTCCCTTTCATAGATATGAGAAGGTTCCACTGAAATTATAACCCTTGCACAATGAAGGTACATTTTTTTAGTTTCTGATGGAATTTGTAATGGAGACCTGGGCATCACTATATATCCTAAGAGTGTAGTAATCATATAATACGTATTTATAGTAAGTTCACCCAATGCTTCGATAAAACTATTTCAGTGAAAAATTATTTTCTTATACACACGAGTTCATGAATGGGGTGAGGCTCATATTAGAATATCCTATCCATATCTCGCTCACGTATAAGAGAGTGGGGAATTTTTTTAATGTTGTTCTTAGACTAGTATACAGGATCTTAGGGTTTATATATATCCCATATAAAAGATAATCATTCCATACATAATTCTTGTATAGCTCCTTGTGAATTTTTGGACCATTCATAGGGAAAAGAAATTTTTTACTTTTGTTGAATCTGGATCAAGGAATGGGAATTTTAGTATCAATACATACACTATAGTGGTAGGGATCAGGCCACACATTATTATTTTAAATTGTGGTCTTTAGTTTCATGAATATGTGACATCATATATGAATTTTAATGTCATTTTATTAAGACATCATGAGGTATGGTTATTTATTTCATTGATACAGAACTAGATGTCCATGAAATTTTTGAGTAAGAGGTGACCTATCAAGTTAGGATGTTTTTACATGCCTTAGATGAAAGCGTAAAAATAAATCATTATCCATGATTATGGGAACTATATTATTAGGATAGATAATATGAGGAATACATGTTATTTGGGAATACATAGAAAGAAAAAACCTCTAATGGGGTGGATTTTTTTCTATTGATGTGCCTTTTTTGTAGTCAACTTATACAGGATCAACTAGAGTATATTTTTCATAGTAAGGAAATGGTGTCCTTAGGACACTAACCAACCATTATTATAGCTGGAGGATGGTTGTGGGGATCCAGAATTCCCCATGGATCAATGTATAATAGATGCAAGGATTCTGTCCAAGAGCAAAAGAGACATTTATAACACAATTATCAATTGGGTGTGAAATTCCTTATATAGATCTAACTCATATGTAGGGTCATTTCTGGTTCCTTGATAGATCATTGAGTGTGTAACCCAGCCATGATATCTCCTGCATAGTTCATTATTTATACCCAAGAGATGAGGAATTATTATTTTCTTCACCCAATATTTATACTAGGATAGGTGACCTATACATTAGTATGTATCATTTCATAATGAGAATTAGGAAATAATTTTTTTTTGAGGTACCATGCAGTTTAATGTCATGTGTTAAGGATGTATTTTACCCAATGTAAAGGTTAAATAACAAATTTCCCATTTAATGTCTTTCTAGCAAGACCATGGAAATCATTTAATGGATTTAAATTCCTTGATTATGTAGGGAATCAACTTCCAAAACCTCTAATACCACATGAGCTACACTCAGTTTGAGAAACAAGGAGTGCCACTATTTTATTCATCCACAATGACGTGTTATAAATAAAGATATAGGCATTTTGAATGATTTGGTTGGTGAGACAAAAGGTATGATCTATCTGTCTCAAATTATTTCGTCAAAATGTGAATAAATCCACACATTGTTTTTGAAATCCAATGAATTTTAATTTCATGAGTATATGATAATGTTGGACCAATGTGAAAAAGGTAAAACATTTTGGATGGTCCCAAATATTGAAATCTAGGCATCACTATGTGTGTTGTGAGGGTAAGAATAAAAACACATGTTGTTCTGGACATGTTCTCTATATTGGACTAACATGTACATTAGAAAAAATGGATTTATGTTTTTGTATGACCTATCATTAGAGATCTTGGAGTCATAATATATTTCATTAGATTGGGAATCAGGACAAACTTAGTCCATCAAATAGTCCATGCGCATATCTAGCCCATACATAGGGCGGGGAAATTTTTGGTTATTTATAGTTAGACCAAGGATTGAAGATGTGGACATCAGCACATATTATGTATTAATAGGAATCAAGACCTAAATAGTTTTGATACCCTATGTGTTTTAACATAATTTGGTGGGTATGAAGAATACCGGATGTAAAAGAGGTGAAATATTCTGTTTCTTCCCAAGAATAGTAATATAGATGTCACTACGTATCTTGGATCTTTAGGAATCATGCCACACATAGTTCCACACGTGCTTCCATACATATATACTTAACTCATGAATAGGGAGTGGAAATGTTTTTGAAATTGAAGTATAAATAAGATTCTATTTAGAGTCACATGCATCGTTTTTTTATACATGGTATGTGGAATTTTCTATATTTCATTGTTGGGCCCATATAATAAGTCATGGGTGTCACTACGTATCATGTTACTTTAGTAATCAATACATGCCTAGTTCGTGGGGAAATCCCAATGTGTAGGTCTAACCCGTACACATTGAGGGGGATTATTTTTCAATGGATTGCTGGACGGGGATGTAAAATCTAGGCATCACTATATATCTTATGTGAAATGGAATCAAACCGTATGTAGTTTTGGATAGTAATTCTACAAGGAGGTCTGACCCATACCAAAATGGGATAATTTTTTTTATTTTCTTTTAGGTGTGGGTGTGGATCGGTCTAGGACATAGTGTCTAGACATCACTATGTAATCTATGATTGCCTGAATCGATAAATATATTGTTATTGAGAAATATAATCCATGTGTGGATCTAAATCTAATGTGGGAATAGGAATATTTCAACTTTCTCCCACACATATCATGATCATGTGTAATGAATCATTTATTAAAATGTATCATCATGTACAGTTTAAGATCGTGTGGCAAGGACAATAACCCTAATTCTAAGGACATGGGATACAGACCTAGGGAAGGAGGCTTCCCAAAATGGGAATTTATGGTGGAGTGAAAAACCTGATGTGGGTGAAGGACATTTAGGCCTAGTGACATACCTCTCTTTCCCAATTTACTTGCACATAGTTTTAGGAAATTGATTCCTAAACTCAGATAAGTAGTTGAACATCACCTAGTATGGACGATATTTATTATGCAGTTTCTAGCTTCATGAAACTAGGATGAATGAGTCATTAAGTTTATCATCATGGGATTGGGATGAAAGTATCTTGTTGATTATCATCATGTGATCAAGATGAAGAAAATGGGTGTTACGCATGGAGGCTTCCTAGGTGCCACTATAGACTGGAAATGATGTGAATGGGAATTACACATAGAAGTTCCTAGGTTTTAGGGATCTAAGGGATGTCTCTGCTCATGGAGTTTTCAGGTATTCTTAATGTCACAGAAGAGTGATGTTGTCCATGATGATTAATGTCATTTGGTGTGGATAATGATTTTGGTCATTTAACATTGTTTGGAATAGACAATTTTATCTTTTCATTATATAAGAAACTTTTTATGTAATCATTCATTGGTGGGAGTCATGGTGACCTTTTCATCCATCAAAAACAGAGAATTATCGTTATTTCAATTGAACTAATGGGTGGTTTGTGGTCCCTCACTTTTTGGTTAGAAATTATTCTGTTTCCTTTCGAGTATCATTTGAGTACTAGAAACAACACAATTTCTCCACGATGGAAACATTGGAGGTGATACTTTTTGGTAAAGTCTCTAACAATGAATTTTTAGTGGACTTTCAAATGGTTAAATAAATATTTTCTTTTCTCATCTAGTCACTCCAAGTCATCAAACAATTTTTTGGGATTTCTCATCTATGTATAATTGATCATAGATAGAAATTTGTAGTGGGGGAAATTTAAATTTGGTGGGAATGACCTTCCTATATCCCATACACAAATGTGTATGGGGTTTCCCATGTGGTAGTGCATGTTATGGTCTGGTAAGGACACAAGGTATGTATGATCTTGTCCAGCTAAGTCTTTTTATCCATGTCTACCATCTTATGGAGTATATTTGATATGGCCTTTTTGAAGTCTTGTATCTATACATTAGCCACTATATGATAGCAGTATGAATAAGTGTACTTTATGTCATACTCATAATATAGCTTCACCAACTAAATAGAGAGAATATCATTTCTTTTTCTGTTAGTGTTGTATGAGGAAAACCAATTTCGGTTATGTTTTTTTCATTCATAAAGATACAATATTACAGTACATGAAATATTATAGGGATGTAGCTTAAGACCACTTATAGAATAATTTGGTTACTATAAGAATTTACTTTAACTACATGGTCGTAGAGGGAAGATATGGTCCCATGAAATTTATTCCTAATATGGAAAATGGAAACCAGTACATGGATGTATGAAACAACCCTATGGATTGGTCAATGAAGTTGTAATAAACAAGAAGGAAAGACACATTTGGTAGTTATGGTGTGGTCCTACATTTGAGTTGGATAGTAGTACCCAAGTCTTAGAATATGGTGAGAAATATTGTGTCATGACTAGTGAGGACCACTATATCCATTATGAAGAAATTTGATAATGACAGTGGTCTCTTCTCTATAATACACCCAAGAAGGACCCCATCAAGGATCCATTTTTAAGGACATTTTGAATATTTGTTCCATCTTATTGAACAAATGTAATTTCTCATCTTCAAATTTTCTCTCTCTTGGATCGGTCTAGTAGGATCTCCCACTTTTTAAGGTAGTCCACAATGGGTGTCATATAACTAGTGGTTGGAGAATATGTTTTTGGTATTATACTAAATGAATTTATCGGATTTGTACTAGTTTGAACAAAGGTTGAGACCATCCGATGATGCACGGTGTTGATGATGGTTTCATCCCACTCTAGATCAACAAGAGGTGTGGTTGTATTTTCTAGGGAGTCTTCCTGTTCATTTCATGATCATGGGATGTGAGTAAATATTGGATACACTATAAATTTTTCCATTAGTTCCCTATGATGGTTTCATAGGGGGATTATCTCTTCCTTTTTGATATCATAATTATAGTAAACATGATTAATGACCAATTCATAATCACCCTTTATCACAAAGTGATTGACTTGTTCCTTAATTTCCATCTCTAGACATGCAATGAGAGCCTCATATTTTACATCATTATTCTAGAACCCCTCTAATATAATGAAAGAGTAAGGTGGTCCTACCTTTGATGGATATATTAGAACGAATCTCATAATTTCTTTGTTGTTCTTGGGTTTATCTATCCTCTTACCTATCAGGATTCAAGATGAACCATAAAAATTCATTCCCATGGAATGGGGGGCCTTTTATCCTATAATAAATATTCATCTTGAAATTCATTATGCAATTAATTCATTTCTTCTAAGGGGTGGTCAACCAGAAAAATTTCTAATTCTTGACCATTAAATTCTCTCTAAGGCACCAAATATATGTCAAACTATTGTAGAATGATCATCCACCAAGGAATATGTCTAGTAAACATCGTAAAAATGAGAATTTATTTGAGTGGGTTTTTATGAGATACAAAATAGACCATGTGATGTTGTAGGTTTTCCCTCAGTTTCTAGATTGTATAGATTAGTGCTAGAACCATCTTCTTGATATTATAGTAGAAAGTCTCAGAATCAATCCAAGGTCAGTTAAGATAATATAGACTATTTTCTCGGCCTCTTTCATTATTTTGTGTGACGATGTCACCTATTGATTTATCCATGAATGCATCATGAAAAATCAGCATCCTTTTTTTGATAGGATGCATCAAAATTGGTGGGATAAGAGTCAGTTCTTGAGACTGTTGAATATTTCTTAATAATAATTTCTCCACTGATATGTAATTTCATTTCTCAACAATTCGGTTAAGGGATAAAATATTTCCACAAGGTTGGATATGAAGAGACTGATATAGGAAATGTTATCTTTTAGTCCTATCAACTCTGTAAGATTTCAAGAATGGGACATTCCAAGGATATCCTTCCCATTCTCATGGTGGAATTTGATGCATTGATGGAATACAAAAATGGTGAAAAAATTTCCTGAGGTGACACCTAATGCACATTTAAAAGGGTTCATTTTCTGATTGTGTCATCGAAATTTGATTAAGAAAATTTTATGATCCTCTATGTGGTTGGATTGTTGTCAAAATTTAACCACATATTCACCAATATATCATTCGAAAAACAATCCCAACAATGGATAGAAGATATGATGCATGTCGTTTAGATCTGTAGTGCCATCATTATTCAAGCCAAAGGGAATTAACTAATTGCTAGAAACTAAATTAAAGGGGCCTAATGGTTGTTTCTTCTAAATTTAATTGGGGAAAAAATATTTTACTATATCCTTAATATCCATATTCCTCATAAATTGATTGATATCCAACAATTTCATTCATTAGGAGTTATGTGATCAGGACTAGGAAATCATCCTTTTGGAAGTTCCATTTAAGGTCCCTAAAATCAGTGCAGAATCTCATTTTTCACATTATTATTCATTAAAAGGATGATATTGGCCAACCAAATGGGATATTAGACATCATGAATTAAGTGGTTTTTGATGGGCTTGTTACGTTGAGCCTCAATTTTGAAATCATATGTCTGGTGCATTATTTTGGCTACCGGTTTATTGCCATGACAGTCTTATGGTAAGCCCTAGTAGTGAGGGGCCACCTTAGGATCTAGAATTTGTATTTTAGTGTAATTCCAAGCCAAAAAATCAGAATGGTACTTTATAAAGGATGAATATACCTCTTTATCATCAAACTAAATGGACACAGAAATCAACATGGGTAGTGGATTTTCTTGTCTACCTAAATTCCTTTCTCGAAGCTCATTAATAATTGTGGATATTATATCTTCAAATTTTTTAGGGGAATCCCTGAGAAATTAATAATTTTCCTCATCCTCTTCATCTTCATTCCCAGGTTTCGTTGGGGAATAATATATTGGGACAACATCAATAGAGTTGGTGGAGGAGATTTCATCTTGATATTCAAAAGATGAAATAACATCTTCTAATCAAGATGATATTATGGGATTTTATCGAAAATCTAGATATTCGGGTTCATTGGTAAAAACTTTTCAACCACTCCAGTTGATGAGGCAGGAATTTATTCCATCATTGGTGAGGAATGGAATGAATTGTTATCCAATATTTCACTATTTTCAAGGGAGTATGACTAATTTTAAACCCTACTATAATTATTAGTCGTGACTAAAATCAGGTATTTCATATACTATTCATCTGATTTTGGACTCATGCATTCAATATGAATGATGGGGAACAGATTTTCTTCACTGATCTATTCTAAAGGGTAGACAAGTATCATTTCTAGACCTAGTGACCTAATTAACACCATCAACCCAGGGTTGTTTCCAATATCCCTAGTAGAATCCTACATTGATATAATGTGACATAAAATATTTTAATATACAATTTTTTACATAAACCATCCTAATTTTTACATTAATGTTGTATTTGATTAATTGATGGTTTGACGAGGGGATTGACATATATTGGTTAAAACAGGCCCATCCTGTCAAGATGTTGAAGGCGGTGTTCTACCGAACCACCATGAATTCTATTTCAATTGTGTGGTATCTAAATTGATCCTGGAGTTTGGTATGTACCAATATAGTTTTCTCCCACTTTTTCATAATCTTATAGAGTTTTTGGGGATGTTACCATGTTGTTTTCATCGCAGTCCAATTGAAGAAGTGTTCGTGATGGAATAATATAAACTTCGGATCCATTGTCAATGAAAACATTTTAGATTTAAAAACCATTTATCCTAGTGGACAAAAACAAGGTCCTTATGTGTCCCTATATAATAGAATCTTGTTTATTGATTTGTGAAGTAGATAACCTCATGACATTCGCTAGGATTGTTGCCTATACTATGGACATAATCAGTGACCACAATAGATAAAAAAATCAAAGGGACTTATAAATCTTATATGAGTTATTCCATGATGAATTTTGACAATCTCAAGGAAGCCATGGTTGATAGCTTGGCCAATACCGAGGATAACTATTTCACGATGTCATACATATGATCTAAAGGCATGTTCATCCCAATATTGGTATTCTCTTTCATGGGTGTTCTAGGGAAAGGTTTATTTAATGTAGACAAATCAACCATTGAGACATGAGTCAAATGTGCACTTATGCTTGCTGGGTTGGGCTGGAAAGGTTTGTTGGATGGCCAAGTGTCACATAAAACATTTTACCATTTTGATTGATATTCCAATGTGATTGGTTTAGGTTGACTTCTGGTTGATTCAAGAGGATTTTCCTATTCCTATAGAACCTGGTGAATGGATCATCTATGAGTTTCTGTAATATTGACAGTCTAAAAAACAGTATGACTAGAAATTTGGAATCATCCATGGAAATGACATCCTCAGTAATAATGGCTCCTATGACCTCTTCCTTTAGATCCCCAATCAGGGTAGCATTTTTTAATAACCATTAACATTTTCATAGATGATATCCATTAAATGAATGAAATTAAAGGATTTAAAATTCAACTCTTCATCTGTTGATTACTTTTACATGATTTCCATTTTTGGCAATGCCATTTGGTAGAGTGGTGACCATTATTATAGATCATAGGGAATAAAATTTATGAGTGTTAAGCATGATTTTTTCCATGATGTTGGATGATACTCCTACATTTCCTCCCTATCTTTCTATCCAGGTCATGTTTTTAAAGGTAGGCCTCTAGTGGTTTTTGGACTATATAACATCTGATTTGTTTTAGTGGGAGTGGTTGGAGGAAAAAATTGTTGTTTCAATAGTGCATTAAGAATTCATTGAAATCAGTTGCTTGTATTCCATGTCATCCAACTATCTAAATTTAGCTCCATTTTTATAACAAATTATTTTCACTCACCTTCTTCGTCAAGGTTATTAGTGGAAACACATGATAGTTGTTCTATTGGTCTTCCCAACTTATCTTTCCCAGAATATATAATTTTTTAGTAGATGAATTTGAAGACAAATAATTCTAGAATAGAGTTTTCTAGTGTCCAATGAATGGTGTAATAATCCATCCCTTCATTGATACAGACATTACTGGACCTTTTCCGCTATAATATGAAGATTAAATCATTTTCTATATAAGCTATAAAATATTCAAGGACATTATCATCTAAAGAGGAGTAAATTTTATTTCAATTTTCCTAAAATTAATTCATCATGGGTTTTATCTTCTTGTCTTGAAGAGGTGGGGTTTGTTGTTGACACCCAAGGGGTGTTCTGTAAGATACGACATAGGGTTTAGAGATGGAGTTTCATGGAGGGTGTTAGACTTGGTGGCCTAGAACCAACAACTTTTTACATTAATCATGAAATAAATACCTTATCACATTTTGATTGTTCTTTTTCATGACAATGTATATGATATTGTCTTAGGGATATCTATTGCACCAATGGGTCATAACAGATCCCTTCTATGATGAGAACCCATAAGTTCCATAACACTATTCCTGAATAGATGTTTTGTGGCCGGATGATGTTATTTAAGGGAAAAAATAATATAGGCCATTACGGGTGTGGACTCATAAAACAATGAGGCACCTTCTCATGGTGTGCGCCCTTGTTAATATCTAGGAGTATTTTATGAGAATGAGACTCACCAGTAAGAAATCCCTATTTCATAGTATCATTGGATTTTCCTATCTGTGGTCATGTGTATTGGTCCATAGATGTTAAAATTATTATTAATGGGTATTGAAACTCACACTCTTAGATGTATTGATGAAAACTATGACAAAACACTATTCACAGAGATGTAGGATATAATGGGTGCGTCATGAATAATACTACATTAATAGATAATTCGAGAAAGGATTTTTCCCTTCTATTCCATAACAGAAGTGGATATCTCAGGCCCTTTCAAGAATTTGATATAGACTAAATAATTCCATTTCCATGGTAAGGAATGCGTGAGTTCAATTCCAGGAAGTCAAAGAAAGAATAATTGATCACATGGGTTTATGGCTCCAGAATGCAACCTTCTTGATTCAAGATATCAAGATAAAGGGATTACATTACCCAATAAGTGTTCGTAGGAGGTGACATGTCATTGCGGCATTAAATTCTTTTTCTATGGGTGCCTTAGGATGTTGCTAGATGTTATCCTTGGACTTTAGAAAGGCACCTCTTAATTCCATTGAGAAAGGGGCCTAGAGGGTCACACACTAAGGGTGTCCAATAATCTCAGTTAAATATTAATTTAAAAAGTTGAATAAATATTATTCACGATTGTGGTTTAATAATTTTTCAAAGATTCCTGATCTCATTTATTTGGACACTAGTTATTTGAGAGAATATATTGTGGGTGAAATAATATATATTTATTAAATAGTAATATAGTGATATTTATTTGAGAAATAAATTTCCAACAATCATGGTCTAATAAATATGTTGGAGGAAGTAAATGAAAATGGAAAAAAACAAAAGTGCACTACTTGTATATTAATATAAACATCGTGTAGTTTTTATGAGGATTTGTGGGAAATACTATTATCTATTTCATTAAATTATATTAGGTGTAATTTTTTGGGATCATGTCAAGTAATAATAATAGTAAACTATTATTATTAGACATGGGGTATTAATAAGAATTAAATGAAAAGAATAAATGATTTGGGGTAATTAATTCATTTTATTATTCTATGTAATTAAATACCCAATTATATAATTCCCATTATCCAAGACATTTGTGGTGGTTGTACACAACGGCTCTCGGGAAAACTCTCAATCTAAGAGAGAATTATTTTCTTACAAGAATTCTCCCATGATATGAGAGAGTTCCTCCTCTACCGGATCAAAGAGTGCACTTTGAAAGAGCCACTCAAGGCTATCGAATGCAGAGATCATGAGTGAAGGCTCTTCCATGCTAGCACCTGTAGAACCCTTCGGTGATGTCCATAGATATTTGGAGCATGCCTGGATCACCTCTAGATGAATCCTACACATAGATTCTATGATGAAATGATGGATCACGTTGGATCGTGACCAAAAACATCAATAGATATATAATTCCATCATGGTAATTATTGCCTTTTAATTAAATTAATTATAACCAATATATGATGATACTTTCTTTGGTTTTGGGACTCCCTTCCATTATGTATTTATTCATTCAACCTCAACGATCCAATGTTTTATTATCATGATAGATTTCAGATTGACCATTGATAACAGAAAAATTAATGTTGGGAGCACCCACCAACATGCTTCCATTTCCCTTAGAACCTACAAATGGAATCAGAGGGGTCATATTACTGATTATAATGATTTAGTTTTTTATTGGTGATATATGCATTTAATAATTTATCTATTTCAATTCAAAATAATAGTTCTATAATTATGAATCTTGATATTTATTCCTCCTCTTTCATTTCATGTTCACCTTACAGAAACAAAAATTCATTTAATTTTAATTAAAATAAAATAGTCCTGAGGTGCAAAGGATTATTGGCCATACAACACCAGACCACACTATGTGTATTAGAGATTACACGCCATGTAGTATAGGTTCCATGCACCAGGATAGACCATGAAACCTGGTCAAGTAAATGGATCTAGTCAAAGTCTTTAAGACTCCATGTGTTGACCAGGAATATGTGGCACATGATTTCTGGATTACACGTCATGTGGCCCACTGAAAGTAGAATGTTGTCCCTTCAGATTAGGATTGGACTATGTACCTTGTACATGGCTTGCCTAGATAGTAATTTTGTAATGCAGATTCTACACAGTGTGTGACCCACTGAACATGCCATGTACTCTGAATATTTCTATGTAAATCTACACTCCATGTCCCGGGGCATGTACATCGGATGGACGATAAACCAAATCAAACCCTATGTATTCGGAACTACATGCCGTGTACTCATCCAAATTATGTATATTTATTAAAATTTATTATTATATTATTAAAACCCTTGATACATGTAACATAGTTCGGGCATAAAGCTGAGGCACAACATGTGATGGGTGTTTTATATATTTGTGTTTAATTTAACATCTTTGTAATGTTCATTTCAACTCATTTTGTAGTTATAAATGGGAATTAAATGGGTTTCCTACAAATAAAAAGTTACGTAAAAATATAATTTTAAATGAATTTATTTGTTTAATATTATGATATATTAGAATCTCAGGGAAATTCAGAAAAAAATTGTTTATGTTAAAAGTATTGACTAATTAAAGATAATTATTTGATTCGAGCGTGATATTTCATAAAGAAGAAAAATTAAAGAATTAAATGCTAGTTTTATTTATGCATAAATATCATTTCATGTATGGATGATCCTGAGCTATACCAAGACCTCTATATTTGAATACTTTCATTTAATATTTTTATATGAATTAAATTTTTTGGCATGCGAGCCTTATCCTCTTTAACATGTAGGGATTGAGTGACCAATGTTTATTTTTTTTTAAACCCTCTTTTACCCCTCACATGAGAGTGAGATAAAAGCATATGTAATGGATGGTTATCCCAAGATAGTGGATGCGGCTCATGATAGGATCCAAGGTGAAACCCCTCCAAGGTGATACAATGGTGAACATGTGGAAAGCTGTAAACATAAACCCAAAAGGTTCAAGTTGTTTCTCCACTAGGTCTTGGGTTTGTTTATCAACCACTAGATAATATAATCAATAAAATAAGATCATGATCATTCATTTTATATAATATCTGTTTGTTTCATGGTTTATTTCTTGTGGTTGTTTTGTCACAATCCCACTATTAATGAATTAAACAAGCATGCAAGATGAAACTACAATAAGATCGTCTTATGCATAAATATTATCTTAGACATGGTTAATAACTTAAGTATATCCCAATTAAAATTAACAAGGATGTAAAAAATATAATAAAATGGAAATTTACATATAAGGATAAAATATCTCAAAGAATATTATGTTGGTATAGCCTTCCATAATCATGGCTAGAATCTAACAATAGTTCAAAGTTCGAGACCAAACCTAGTTGTGGTGCATTCAATTTTTGGGGTATTAAAATTCATGTTTTTGGGTTGAATTAACCTGGTTCACATCAACGGTTCACTTCCACATCCGGACGTGGTGTGACCAAGAGGAAAAGGCTGAGGAAATCCAAAATAAATGGATTTCAGGATTGGGGAGTCCACTCAGCGGATCAAGGATCTGTGAGTTACAACAGTTGGCATTAGTAATTCCTACCTAAAACCCTTCAAGATTGTTTACCCACCTGAGTTGGGGAAATGTAAAGGGAAATATGGATCCTTTCCAATAGAATATTCATGCTACAGAATATTCCGAAGTCAATGGTGAGGGATATTAGATATTGATAAAATAGTGGGAGACTAATAAGTATCAATTTATTTAAATGTCTCATTTTAAACATGATAGAGTACTAAACCTCTTCACATATTAATTTAAAGATACAAAAAAATGACATCAAAGATATAATTTTAAACTATACATGAGAAGGAAATTGTTTTCACCGACACCAATATCTAGGAAAGGAAGAGGCGTTTATGAGACATCCTTCGCCATGAGGGGAAATTTTATGTGCTGGAGGAGCCTATTCTAATTTTTCCTGGAAAAGAGGCAAGTGATGAGGAACTATCTCTCTATATGATACATATGGATGATTCCATATATGTCCAATGTTTCATGCTATAGTTCATTACTAATGAGATATTGAAGAAACATGAAAACATGGATGTGTATAGAATGATGTCTCACCTTAAGGATCTCTATCAAGATGAGGTGAGATAATGAGAGATATGCAATCTACAATTCATTTTTACAACTATTCTTGGAGATTATGTGCCATCTGGGCCTCTGGTAGTCAATCTAATTAGCTACATTGAATGCCTAGGCATCTTAGGGATTATATCCCCAGATGATTTATATACATATCTCATCCTATCATCACATCCACAAACCTTCTCTAGATTTATTTTCAACTACAACATGAGAAATAATGAGAAGATTCTATCAGATCTTCTTACCTTAATTTTATACGTAGATAAGGACATGGGTAATGAAAAACCCATAGTCCTTATAGTGAATATAAAAAGGAAGGATAGGGAAAAGGGTACAAGGATTCATAGATTATCTGATGCACCTGATAATTGTCCCACCAAGAAGGGAAGATGCAGAGGTAGGGCAAGGAATGAGAGGCAGTACATTTTCCATGTGGAAAGCTAGGCCACTAGAATAGGAACTACACCAAGAAGCATGGGGACGCTAAAGGTGTGATTGTTATTGAGTGAAATCCTTCCATTTCAACCCATTGGGTATTAGATATAGATTTTGGGGATCACATCTATATTCAAATGCAATAACAAAGTAGATTTATAAATATTTCCAGAGCAGAGGTGGATCTTCAAGCTACCAATGGAGCAAGGCTGGAAATGTTGGGCATTTGCGATTACCATCTCTCATTGGAAAATGAAATGATTTTGGTTTTACATTACTGTTATTATGTTCCTATTGTTACCAAGAACATAATTTATGTATGTTGTTTGGATATGGATGGATTTATTTTCAAGTTTGGAATTAAGGGAGTTTTATTTATTAATAAAAACGAATTTTATAGTGTGAAAAATTTAAATAATGTTTTGTATGTATTAAATTAAAAAAACTAAGTGTTGGAAATCAAAAACGAAACAAACACCCATGACTCATATATCACCAAGTTTTGAATCACCATCTCGGTCCTGTAAACAAGAAGTGCTTAGCCAAGTTATAACAAGATGGTTATGTAGACTCTGCTGAGGTAAAACTACATGATATATGTCATGGTTGTTTACAAGTTAGAATGACCAAGATACCTTTTGGTGGATATGGTGAAAGGTCCAAAGAGCTTCTAGGATTGGTGCACACAGTTTTCTGTGCACCATTTATTGTAGAAGCTGTAGGTGGATATTCTTTCTTCATTACATTTACTAATGATTTGAGTAGATATGGATATTTCTACTAAATGAGGTGTAATTTAGAGTCAATAAAAAATTTAAGGAATTCGCAAATGAAGTAGAGAATCATCTTGGTAAGAAGATAAATAATCTTTTATCAGATCAAAGTGGGGAATATCTTAACCATGAGTTCATAAATATTCTCTAGGAGTCTGGGATTCAATCTCATCTCACTCCTCCTTGTACATGGAAATGGAATTGTGTTATTGAATGGAGGAACCACACCATGTTGGACTTGGTAATGTTGATTATGAGTAATTCATATCTTCCATTATCCTTTTGGGTATATTAATTACAAACTACATCATACACATTAAACCGAGTACCAACTAAGGAGGAAAATGGAATTACCTCCGAGTTATGGAATATAAAGAAACCAATTTTGTCGCACACTGTGTACGGGGATGTGAGGTGTCAATTAAGGCTTTCTCTGTAAAAAAACTAGAACCCAGAACCCGAGATGTATCATTATAAAATATCCCAAGTAAACAAAAACTTATTACCTATATAACACTTCAGACCCAAAAAAATGAACATTCCCTGACAATCTATCATTCCTGAGAGGGTTAACATCCTCAAAATGATAGTGGGAGCAAGATTAACTTCATATAAGTTGATTCTCAAGATACACATGAGTTGGTACAGGAACAAGTTCAATAGGTCCATGTGTTAGAGGTTCCAAAAACACAAGTACTCTGTAGGGACTCAAGAGAGGTAAGGGAACTAGAGAGATTTGGTTTCTCTGGTTACTGAGGATGGTGAATCATTATTTTTGAAAAATGATGAACCTATATTATTCATGGAAGAGGTAGAATTCTCAGAAGCTGCAAGATGGATAGAAGCTATGAAATATGATATGGATTCCATGTATCTGAACCATGTCTGGGTTCTAGTCAATGAGCCAGTTGATTGTAAATAATGTTAGATGCAAATGTGTATTCAAGAGAAAGTTTGACATGGAACGTCAGGTTAGCACCTATAAAGCAAGGATAGTGGATAATGGATTTAGACAGCATCAAGGAATTGACTATGATGAATCCTTCTCTCAATTTTACATGTTTAAATCCATAATAATTATACGTGCCATAGTAGCCTACCAGGACTATGAGATTTAGAAAATCGATGTCAAAACAACATTCATTAATGGGAACCATCAAGAATATATCTATATAAAACAACCGGAAGGGTTTATGACCCTGCGTGAACTCAAATAGTTTGGCATGTTTCAAAAATCCAATTATGGATTAAAACAAGCCTATAGGTAATGGAACTATCAATTTGATGAAGCCATAAAAGAATTTGGTTTCATTAAGAATGAATGTTATCCATGTGTTTACATGTGGTTTAATAGGAATGAAGTCATTATCTGAATAATATATGTTCATGACATATTGCTTATTTGAAATGATGTACCAATCTTAGTGTCAGTTACAGATTGGTTGAACAAGTGTTTATCTATGAAGTACTTGGGAGAAACAGCTGACATTCTGTGGATCATGATCATTTGTGATAGATCCAAAAGGTTTCTTGGACTATTTCAGGGTACATACATTGACAAGATACTAAAGAGTTTTAGTATGGAAACATCCAAGTGGGGATTGGTTCCAGTGTCACATGGCCTATATATTTCTAAGAAAATGCATCCTCAGACACCATTGGAGAAATATAGAATGAGTAGTATCCCATATTATTTGGCTATAGGATCCATCATGTATTCCATGTTATGTACCGGGCATGATGTTTCCTATACACTAAGCACGGTAGGAAGATATCAAGAAGATCCAATAGCACAATTTTGGAATGCTATTAAGACTATCATTAAGTATCTGAGAAGAACTGAGGATATGTTCCTGGTGTATTGAGAAGATGAGGAGCTTGACATTAGATTGTATGTAGATTCTGGGTTTTAGATAGATTTAGACAATATTAAGTCACAATTAGGATATGTTTTCTATCACAAATGGAGGAGAAGTGTGATGGAAGATGTCAAAGAATCCAATTTTCACTGATTCTATAGTAGAGTCTGAATATATAGAAGCTTCTAATGTAGTAATGGAATCTTTCTAGATTCGTATGTTTTCCCAAGAGCTTGGTGTGGTTCCTAGCAGTAATGATCCTATAACATTGTATTGTGATAATACTGTAGCAGTGGCCCTGTCAAAATAACCAAGGTCACCTCAACTAACAATGCACATTCTATGAAAGTATCACTTCTTGAGGGATTTCTATCAAAGTGGTGAAGTTGAAATGAGTAGAGTGTCCATAGAAGAGAAAATGGAAGTCTCCATGACTAAAGTCACATCTCAGTAGAAGCGTGAATTTCACGTGAGAGCTAGTAGGTTAAAGGTTTTTAGTAGTTGGATCTAGTCCAAGATGGAGTCTGTTGGAGTTGGTGGCCTAGAATAAACTACTCTGTTCATTATTCATGAAATAAATACCTTATCACATCTTTCTTGTTCTTCAGTGTGATAATGCATGTGATAATATCTTATGGATAGTTGTTTCACAAAGGGGTCATAGCAGATCCCTTCAATTATGGGATCCTAGAAGTGCTATAAAAATATTCAACAATATATGTTCTATGCACAGATAATGTTATTTGAGGGACAAAAATAATATAATAAATTAGGGGTGAGGACTCATAAAACATTGAGGCACCTTCTCATGGTGTGCGCCCTTAGTATTATATGATAGGATATTATAGGAAGGAGACCTACGAGTAGGAAATCAACATTTTATAGTGTCATTGGATGTTCATATTTTTGGACGCATGTATTGGTCGTAAACAATAATATTATTATTCATGGGTATTACAACACGCACACTTAGATGTACTGACATAAACTGTGATGACACACTATTCGCAGGGACGTAGGATACCTTGGGTGTTTCACTAGTAATACTACATTAATAAATAATGTGAGAAAATATGTTTCCCGTACATTCCATAACGGAAGTAGATATCTCATTCCTTTTGATGGAATTTATATATCCTTAATAAATCCATGGATATGGTAATGAATGGGTGTGTTCAATTCCTGGAAGTCAAAGAAATAGTAATTGAGCACATGGGTTGATGGAACTGGACTTCAACCCACTGGATTTGAGATATTGATACAAAGGGATTACATTACATGGTAAGCGTTCGTAAGAGGTGACACATCATGGTGGCGTTAACTTATTTATCAATGGGTGCCAGGGCGTGTTTCTAGATGCTAACCTTGGATTTCATGGAGGTTCTTCCTAATGGAACTGAGAAAGAGGCCTTGAGGTTCACACACTATGTGTGTCCAAGTATCTTAGTTTAATATTAATTTAACAAGTTTATTAATGATTATTCCTGATCTTGGTTTAATAATTATTCTAGGGTGCATGATCGTATTTATTTCGACACTAGTTATTCGAGGGAATATATTGTCTGAGAAATAATATATATATTAGCGAGTAGTGCAGTGATATTTATTTGAAAAATAAATATCCATTATTCATGGTCTAATAAATATAGTAGAGGAAATAAAATAAATTCGAAAAAAACAAATGTAAATTCCATGTATATTAATATACACAGCGTATAGTTTTTCTACGGATTAGTGAGAAATAATATTATTTATTTCATTATTTAATACTAGGTCTAATTCGCTGGGGGAATGTCATGTAATAATAATAGTCAACTGTAATTATAAGACATGGGGTATTACTAAGAATTAAATGGAATGAATAAATGATTTTGGGTAATTAATTCAGTTTATTATTCTAAGTAATTAAATTCCCAATTATATAATTTTCATTAGCCTAGCCATTTTTGGGGGTTGTTGACAGGGAATCTAGAGAAATATCTCATGCCAAGAGATACTTATTTTCTTCCACAAAATCTCTCTTGCTACAAGAGAGATCCTCCTCCACCTGATCAAAGAGAGCACATTGCAAGAGGCTTTCAAGGTGATCGAAGGCAGAACTCACAAGCGAAGGCTCTTCTGCACTAGCACACAAAGATCCCTTCGTCAACGTCTAAAGATACATGGAGAACATATGGATCACTACTATAAGAATCCCACACTTTGATTCTACGAAGCAATAATGGATCACTTCATATTGTGACTATAAACAGAAATGGAGAAATAATTTCATCAAGGTAATTATTGTCTTTTTATTAAATTAATTATAACCAACATTGGATTATCCTCTCTACAGTTTTAGGACTCCCTTACTTTCATTCTAACTTCTTTTTATTCTGAATATCTGGGATTTTATTATAGTAAAGGATCTTGGATTGATCATTATTTACAGAAAAATTAAAGTTTGGTATGCCCACCAATGCACTTAGGCTTCTCTCGGAACATACAGAGAGTTGCTGAAGTGTGGCAGATATTGCCTCCACCATTCCCATTCTTTTCCCAAGGACTGGTGCAGTTACTCAAGACATGAGCTTAATCAATTTTATGGGTATTCCATTCTTTGATAAATGTGTGTTTATATAAATCATAATTTCCATAGAGAAATAAAAATCTAAATATTTTATGATTATGATAATATAAATCACATTATGGAACCTCATACAATGTTGAGGTGTTCACTAATGTGATTTGGGAAAATGGTATTGGACCAAACGTGTCCTACAAGTAAATTTAATGTAGTATATATGTAGAATAACAAAGAGACTACACCATATCTATCATCCTTTTAAAAATGTATTTTTCACTATCCCAACTATTATTGATACATTTTTGGGAATTTTGATAAATTTATTACCTAATTTGGGTGAATATTACTTGTGTTTATGTTTATTATTACACTATTATTAAAAAGAGATATTTCAAATCCATTATTTAATTTGAATTTTTTTTAAATAATCAAACTCAAATATATAATTTGAATAAAATTGAAAGAAAAATTATTATAACTCATTTAGAAAATATAATATTTGAGGATAAAATTATTTGAATTTTTAAAATATGAATTTATAGTAGTTTTTTAAATGAAAAAATGTTATTTTTATTTACCTGATCACCCCAAACCATGGAATGTCCCATATAAACATTTCAACAATTCATAATTTTGAAATAATCAAAATAAAATTTCTTACATGCTACAATGTTATGAAAATAATTTTGATTATGTATGGTATTGGAAAATTAAATAATTAAAACCAAATGAAACCAAAATTTTCAAGTTTCAAAATAATATATAGAATTGATTTAACAACAAAAAAATTAAAGAGTAACTAAATTCATAAAATAATTATAATTTTTATTAAAATTATAAAACATAATATTTTCAAAATTTTCCATTCTATAAAATTGGGAAATCATCATTTTTTATTTATCTCCCATTGAGAATAATATAAAATTTAAAATGTTTTTTAACAACATTCATTGAATGATGTTAATTAAAATTGGGCAAACTATGTTTATATGAATTAAGATGATGTTTTGAATTGAATGATCGATAAAATAGTTATTTTTCTTTATTTTTAATTAAAAATAATGAAATTTATATTGAATAATTGGAGAGTATTTTTCATTATGAAATGAAAAATTATAGATAAAATTAGAAAAAATAAATAAATAAAATAAATCATAATTCCACAAAAAATGTTTTCAAATCATAGGACAACCCAAAATAAATAGAAAATAATTGTGAGGGCTTTTCAAAATTCATAGGAAGTAAAAAAACTCATTAAATTATGAATAAAAAAATGAACATTATGAAAATATGTAAAAAATAAATTTTATAAGATTCTTTTAAAATTGAAGTCGAAGTATTATGAGGGATAAAAATGGTTGAATACTTAATTGATTTAGATATAATTATTGAATGGTTCATGACTAAAAAATTTTGTCAAAAATTATTTGATATTTTATTCCATTGAGTGATCATTCCTAATATAAAATCAAAAAACAAAAAATCATCTGAGTTATTGGATTAACATAAATAAAAATAGTAGATCAAATGAGAAGAAAATTAAATCACAAAACAAAGTTACAAAACATAATGAAGTATAGAAGATATAAAAAATCTGGAAAAATGATGAAAGATCGATTATAATTTTGTACTATATAACATAACTTTTATTTGAGGGTTGATTATTTCAGAAGTTTCAAAGGATGTGACTATAGGATTCTTCTTTAATGAGATAATTAACAACAACAGTATTCAAAATCTCATTTATGGATATATTAAAATTGGGGAATGGTTTTTATTATCACTATTAAAAAGCAATGTTAAAAGACACATTTATCCAATTTAAAATGGAAAGTGTTAATAAAAGTATGATTCGTGATCATTTTTAAGAACTAATAATGAAATTATTTTAATACCTCTAAAAATATCATATAAATCATACCATTATTAGCACTAAAAGATATGAAATTATAAAACTAACATTTATCATCACCTAATATAGCACTGATAAATACTATATGAAATTACAATTAAAAAAATAAAAATTATAAAAAAATTGGTAAATAATTAAAATTGATTATTAATATTTAGTTTATAATAAAAATTAATTTAAATTATATTAACCCATACCCTAGAAACATAGATTTGGTGCCTACTGCCATTACATTATCATTAGATACAAATAAATCATGTCCCAAAGGACTGAAGGGTTTTAGAGTCTTGGAAAAATATTTTACCTACATGGTTCCCATAATACATTCGGAAAATAAAATATAATAAAAAAATAACAAAAACATGTAAATTAAATCCTTAATAACTCATTGATAGATATCTTCTTCATAACCTAGTGAGTTGATATAATATAAGAGTGAGGTCAAATTTTTAGAAAGAGTTATGTATATTGGATGATATCGTGAATCAAAACGCATAATAAATATGGAATGGTTGACAATTGAACACACATGCCATTTAAATAACTTGACTTTCATGGTGAGGTAAGGAAGAATCAATATATAATTGTAAATAACTGAAACAAATTCTATTTAATAAATAATATTTTAATAAAATTCATACAAATGTAATTTCAAAGTTAAAATATCATGGATAATAAAAATAACTAAATTCTAAATGAATACAACGCTTAATTATTGGACATCATGACTAAGGCACATGAAAACCTCTTCTTTAAAGACCTTTCATAAGAAGGTATAAAATTATTGATAGAAATACATTTAATTTATCCATCTAATTTTGAATCATGGGACCTATATGTCACGACCCTTCCTCGGGGCCCGTGCTGTGACTACCCCATGACCTCCTTCCATAGGCCAGGGGTTGGCGACTAGCACCAAAGGCGTAACTCCCTAAAAACTGGGAAGGCATTACCTTTATAAAATGTAAACCCACAAAACCAGAGTATAAGCAGAGGAAAACACTATGTAAAGCAGTATAACAAGTGTGACGAAAGTAAAAAAGGGGGCGGAAATACAAGCCCAACAAAAAGGTACAGCTACAACTGATAGAAAGTACAACTTAAAAGACAAACCGCTAGAAGATGGAAGAAACTCATGGATCGTCCTCCAAGGGGTTCCTACCTGAATGGTAGGTACATATGTCCTCCTCGGCACTCCGCGTCAATCGGTACGCTCCATGTTCCGTCACGCAGAGTGTCCACCTCCAGGTACCGTCAAGTCCTTGTACACTCTGCCTCGGTCAGCACTGTCCATTGTCTGCATCCACCACAACGAGGTGCGGTCATAGCCCGTGTAGGGGTGAGTATAATGATACTATGTAGGGACCTTGTGACCTTTAAGGTCTCACTAAATCAAAAAAGGATAAACCACAAATAAATATCTCAACAGATAACCTTTACTTAGGTATATACCCATACATATACCTATATTATCGAGTAACCCATCTCAATCATGAGGAAAACACAAAGGTCATTGACTCAGCTCAAACCAGTATTTTCATTATCAAAACCACAACTTCTGGAGAACTCCTCCTTAGTCGAGTATAGTGGCCATGTCGTGACTCTGAGGTTCTACTCACTAACCTTAGACTTCTGAGGTACTCCTCCTGTTGTGTACCGCAGGTCTTCTTCCAAACCAGGGGCAACTCCACTGTGGGTCTGCCGAGAAACCGAGCGCTCCCCATAATTACTGTCGGAGGTACTCCTCCTGTTGAGTACAGTGGGTCTACTGCCAAACTAGGTGCTCCATACTTTTTGGTTTTGCCTCCAAACCGAGCGCTCCATCCACTGGGCTAGTCGAATCACTCTGAGTCGAATCAGTGAAGCAGTCGTCAGGTCTATAGCTACTAGGTCTACGCACTCTGTATGCTCGTCTATGGGAGGATCCGCTCCACAAGCTAATGGTTTATAATCAAAGTGCCACGAAGTCTCTGGTTTAATTATGTAAAATTACCGCCATATCATAGGGGTCTCAATGCAATAGACGGCGTGTCAATCGGACGCCCTGTCTGAGAGTTATTGGTATTTCCTTTCTAGGGGCCTGGTTGGTTTCAATCTAAAACCAACCTGACTGTACTACAACAGTGTACAAACCTTAGTTAGAGTATTGAAAAGTAATCTTCTCATCAAAATGAATCCAACTTAGTAGACTGCACGTCAATCGGATGTCCGGTCCTTCAGTTATAAGCGTTTCTGCTCCGAGGGCCCGGTTGGTTTCGGGATTGAACCAACCCGGACATACCTAAAATTTTCCGACACCTTGAGTGTAATATACCGAAACGACCTCCTAGATCCAAGGATTCCTACACAATTGACGGGGCGTCGATCAGAGGAATGTAGATCAAGTTAGGGGTGAATGACCGAAAATGGTCTGAAAAGGGGGAGTCTAGGCCCGGTCCGACCCGGCCAAAACCAAACTGGGTTGGCCAAAACCAGGTTGACCCGACCCGGGTCTGGGTCCGGCCCAGATGGGTGCGGCCCAGCCCGGACGAGGGGGCACTAGCTTGGCTAGCTGGCGCAGATTAATTCCACACCCTCTCATTTCCAGAATGGCTCTACCGTTCTAGTTCCACCCACTGCCGCGGGTCAGCTCCGGCGGTCTGCTCTGGCGGCGTGTTGTCGCCGCCGACGACTTCCGCAGACCACCGGATGTGATTCGGTGGTCAATTTCTCCCACTGTCTGCACCTAATGTCATCTCGGGACCCAAAATCCACTGTGAAAGCTCCAAATTGCCGTTGCGGTCCCGTTTCATCGTCGCCTGTCAATCCACGCACAGACAAACAACCTACGGAGGGTCGTCGGGCCATGTTTGTTCGGCCCGCGCCCTCCACGTTAGGTGCTATCAATTGGCCATGAACAAAAACTTTCTTTCTTCAACGACAACGGTATAATTTATTCAAAATAAATTATACAAACACCATACCTCAAGGTTCGCTGTACGTTGATGATATCTCAAGAAGGCAGACATTTGTTCATTGAAGTCATTGTAAGGAAGGAGATGAAGGGGTCGACGATCGTTGGCATTCATCGCTCTCACAAAGTGCCTTAGATCCCGACTTGAGCATCGTTCATCGTAGATCCTCAAAATACGAGCGTCACGGTAGATGGCATCGCGGAGAATGACGTCGCAGAGAATGCATGTTGATTCCGTTGACATCGGGGTGTGTCCGAAGAGGAAGAGGCATCTCCTCTCTTTCCGTGGAGAAAAGAAAAGAAGGCATGTCGTCGTTCTTTGTGGAATTGGTGTTCTTCGTCAGAGGCTGAAGCTCTCTTTTAATCCAAAGTTTCCACCAAAATATTTGCCCAGCCAATATTAAAATGAGGCTTTCCACAATTTAATTAACATGCCATGAATTCAAAATAATTAAACTCTTACCAAAGTAATTAATTAATTTGTGGTGGACAAAATATTAATTCAATGGTTTGTCATATTAATGACCAAGTGAAAGGTGAAGAGTCTAGCAATTAAAGGGGGAAGTTTCCAAGAATTAAACAAGGGTTTTAGGGAGTTTGAGGGGAGTTAAGGGAAGATGAAAGGTTGGGGCTCGGGTGGGCCCCACCTCACAAATATCCACACATGAGAAGTTATGAGGGTGTGGGACCCACCAATAACTTCTCCTTTGAAGGATATAACTACCATAGAGAAATAAAATCTGTGTTCAACAATTTTGTTTAACTATTTCCAATTTCCCCAAAAATTAACTCTCAACCCACATAAAGCACAACTGTAGAAAAGGTCCCCTTAAATGAATACCGGTGCTGTGAGTTCATCGGTGTCTTCATATTTCAATTCCGAGCACCAGTTAAAAAGATAGAAAAACCTGCAAGTACATTTACCAACTGTACCCAAAAAAAACTTCAAAAATTGATTCTTGGCACATTGGGCCTTGGAATCAGGCACCGTCAGAAACTGCGGACTCGTAAAATTCCAAAGAAATTACGAAAAAAAAAACTTTGAAATTTATGGGTCTTTACATTACTCCCACCATAGGGCTTTACATCCCCGTAAAGCTACCACACACAATAGGAAAATAAAATGGAATATTGAGTTCGTATTTGAGCCTCCCGCTCCAAAGTGCTCTCCTGGAGATTCTTGTGCAGCCAGCGAATGCGCACTAGAGGAATCGACCGTCCACATAGGACCCGCTCCTGTCGATCATCGATCTCCACCGGGACCTCCGAGAAAGTCGCCCTGTCATCGATGTCTAGCTTCCCATGGTTGATGATGTAGGACGGTTCATGCACGCATCTCCTCAGATGAGATACGTGGAAGACGTCGTGCACCCGGTGCAACTGAGGTGGAGGGACCATGCGGTAAGCCACCTTGCCTACTCTACTGAATAAAAAGGAGGAGTGACTGTAAGAGACTATAGATAGGTTTAACCATCTCTATCCATAAAGGATTTATGTAAGGTAGCCAGCTGCTCAGTCTCCTCTCCTAGAAGCTGAATACCAGTCCTCCTACTGAGCACATCTTCTACAATGTTCCACTTCCCAGAAATATAGACTATCTCGAAGTCATAGTTCTGGAGGAACTCAAGCCATCACCGCAACCTCAGGTTCAAATTATTTTGAAATAATACAATCCTAAGACTATTGAAATTTGAGTTAACCATAAATCGTTTCCTCAATGATCAATGGGTGAAACTATCCAATTGTAAGAGCTCGACTTCACCCTTATTCTCTTACGTTCTATATTAGCTACTAAGATTTCTCCTTTGCCGAAAATGGAATTCCGGTCTCATCCCCTAGATGAACAACTTCCTTTTCCTAATACAGTAACTTCTGACATGAATGATTCTAATTCATGTCATGGGCGACGTCGTAAGGCCTCAACGATACTACCAAGAGATCCAACTGTTACTCTTGCCTCCAAGGGTTGAGTCACACTGTCATCATCACTGTGTGGTTACTGGGTCTCCTCTAGTAGAAATCTCAAATGTGAGGGTCAAGTCAAAAATATAAACCGGATCCTATTATTATTAACCACACAAAAAAGAAGGAAAGAAAAAGTCACAAGGAAAAGTTTCTTTTATTACTGTAGCTCAAGGTACAAAAAAACAAAGCAACCACAATAACAACATTAACGAAGATAGAAGCATCATGAAAAAAGGACTCCCTTCCTGGAACATGTTTCTATCCTATCCACCTTCTTCCAGAGCTCCATAGTCGTGTGCTTCAGCTACCTGAACCTGTGTTCTCCCATGCCCACATGTTCCCTGTGGTCGGGGTGGACCTCCGGGTGGTGGTGCTTGCAACACCCTGAAGCGTCATCCACCACCAGCTGCACGGACAGCTCCTCTGCCTCGGTCTCCTTCTCCTTGCGGTCCACCTCGATCAAACCTCTGCCTCTTCCTGGAAGGTCCCTCATATATCTGTTGATCATCTGTATGGCGAGTCTGACAGTCACGTTCCATGTGAAAAATCCCTCCACAGGAGAAACATTGTTTGTTCCTAGTATACCGGGATCTATCACCACTCTGGGTGCCCCGCACAACTGATCATGAGTCGTGTGGTTGACCGCCTATGGGTATGGTCCTCTTGGACTTCTACATCATCTGTCTACTTCCAACTACATAAGACTCCGCTTCATGTCGACTAGTGGTAGGTTCTGCTGTTGGTTATTGATTTGCAAGGAAACTCTCCACTAAGAGGGCTCATTCCAACACCCCTTCCTGTATCCGGATGCAGTGAGAAAAAAATGAAGCTCTAATCTCTCGCCAGACCCCCTTCTAGAAGTTCGGGCCTCGAATAACGGGTCACGTACCATATCTGTAGAGTAGCGTGATAGGACTGTGGACCTCGCTGAGTACTGTGCTACTGTCATGCTTCCCTACTGCAGATGAAGTAGCTCCTGTATATGCACCGCTCGAAAGGTGGCTGGTACAAACTCTGCCCGAAACATGCTCTCACAGTCTTCCCATAGAAGTGACGCCTCATCATGAATCTAGAGCATCAGGCTCCACCATCTGCCTGCTGCTTTATGAAGGAGGTTGGTGGCAAGGGTCACCAAAAAGTATGATGGCGTCCCTACCAGCATGAATACTCTCACCACATCCACAATCCAATACTGAGCCGCTTGTTGGTCTATCTCTCCCCTGAACTTGGGTGGCCTCTGGTGCTGGAACTTTTGCAGCGTGCTCAAGCGGCGTGCACTCTCTACTGTTGGGGCTGGTGGAATCGGTGGCCCATCAAGTGGTAGTACCGCTAGTGCCTTCGTTGGTGCCTCAACTGGAAGAGGGCCCTGTATTGAGGCCCTGTCTCTCGGTGGGCTGTTAGTATGTACAACTCTCGGGGCACTAACTGTTCGTACATGGGGAGGCATCCAGAAAGAAAAGATGCAACACAGTCAAAAGACAATACATTGTGAGGTGACCTGGTTTGAGCTGACTTAAAGGAATATTTTGAAAACAGACACGCAACAAGTGTTTTCGTGCACTGAGTCGGAAATCAGTAGTCAGGGTCCTGGTGTATGGATACATCGGCCACCGCACCAACACTGGACTCCCTGAACTGAGAACCACACTCAGTGCCCTTAACACTATTGCTTCACAGAAAAGAGAGATCAGAATCATATTTTCTGAAGTAAAACCAACTCCTTTGATACTAATTTTTCATGACCCATCCTTTGGGCCCATGTCATGACTACCCCATGATCCCATTCCATAGGCCAGGGGCTGGTGACTAGCACTATAGGCATAACTCCTTAGAATTTGGGAAGAAATTTCCTTTATAAAACATAAACACACACAACCAGAGTACAAGAGGAAGCAAACACTAAGTAAAGTGGTATAAAAAGTGTGCTGAAAGTACTAAGGGTCCGGAAATATAAGCTCAGCAGAAAGGTATAGAAACAACTGAAAGAAATTACAACCGAAAAGACAAACAGCTGGAAGATGGAAGCAGCTCTGGGATCATCCTACGGGAACGTCCTCTGGGTTCCTACCTGAAGGGTAGGTACAGATGTCCTCCTCTACACTCTGCGTCAATTGGTCTGCTCTGTGTGCCATCACGCCGATTTTCCACCTTCGGGTACCGTCCAGTCCTCGTACGCTCTTCCTCAGTCAGGGTTGTCCGTCTTCTGCATCCAACACAACAAGGTTCAGGCATAGCCTGTGCAGGGGTGAGTATAACGATAATCAGTAGGAACACCGAGACCCTTAAGGTCTCACTAAATCCAAAAAGGATAAACAAAAAATAAATATCTCAACAGATAACCTTTACATAGTTATATACCAACACATATACCTATGTTATCAAGTAACCCATCTCAATCATGAGGAAAACACAATGGTCATTAACTCAACTCAAACCAGGATTTTCCTTATAGAAACCACAACTGCTAGAGAACTCCTCCTCTGTCAAGTACAGTGGCCATGTCGTGACTCCGAGGTACTACTCACTAACCTTAGACTGTTGAGGATCTCCTCCTATCAAGTACCGCGGGTCTGCTAACAAAATGGGCGCTCCTCCACGGTGGGTCTGCCACCAAACTGGGCGCTCCCACTAATATTTGTCAGAGGTACTCCTCCTGTCGAGTACTGCGGGTCTACTACCAAACCAGGCACTCCGTCCGCCATGGGTCTTCCGCAAAACTGAGCGCTCCTTCCACTGGGCTAGTCTAATCACTCTCAGTAGAATCGGTCAAGAAGTCATCAGGTCTACAGCTACTAGGTCTCTGCACTCTGTATGCTCGTCTCTAGGAGGATCCGCTCCAATAGCTACTAGTCGATACTCCAAGTTCCACGAAGTCTCTTGTGGAATTATCTCAAGGTACCGTCGTATCATAGGGGTATCAACGCAATATACATCACATCAATCGGACGCCCGGTCTGATAGTTATTGGCATTTTCCGTTCCAGGGGCCTGGTTGGTTTTTAAGCTAAAACCAATCGACTATACTCTAATTGCATCCAAACCTCATGTGGATTATTCCCGAAGAACCGTATCATCAAAAGGAATCCAACATAGTTGACGTCATGTCTATCGGACGTCCGGTCCTTAAGTTATAAGTGTTTCCGCTCCGAGGGCCATGTTGGTTTCGGGTTAGAACCAACCCGGTCGTACCCAAACAATGAAAAAACCTTGATTGTAATATACCGGAATGATCGACTTGATCCAAGGATTCCTACGCAACTAACAGTGCACCGATCGGAGGTATGTAGCTCATGTTATCGGTGAATGACCGAAAATGGTCCGAAAGGGGGGGTTTGGGCCCGGTCCGACACAGCCCACCCCACCCTAGGTCGGCCCGAACTGGGTCAACCCGCCTTGGGTCCAAGTCTGGCCCAGTAGGGTGCGGCCTGGACCGGCTGGGCGCGGCCCTTCCCGATCGGGGGGGGCTGCCTCGTCCAGCTGGCGCGGCTTAATGCCATGCCCCCTCATTTCCGGAACGGCTCTGTCGTTCTGGTTCCACCCCCCACCGTAGCTCAGCCATGGGGGTCTGCTCCGTCGGCGCGCCGCCGCGTTGGCGCGTCGCGTTTCTGCTAACTTCCGCGGACCACCGGACTCACTCTGGTGGTCTGTTTCGCCCATCGTCTGCACCTAAGGTCATCTCGGGACCCGAACTCTACTGTGAAAGCTCCAAATCACCATTGCAGTCCAGTTTTGTTGTCGACCATCAATCTGTACAAATACGAACAAACTTTGGAGGGCCATCGGGCCATGTTTGTTCGGTGTGTGCCCTCTACGTTAGGCGTTATCAATTTTCCATAAACAAACACTTTCATTCTTCAACGACAAGGGTATAATTTATTCAAAATAAATTATAAAAACACCCTACCTTAAGGTTCGTTGTTCGTTGACGATATCGTGAGAAGGCAGACATCGGTTCGTTGATGTCATTTCAAGGAAGGAGATGAAGGTGTCAAAGATCATTGGCGTTCGTCGCTCCCAAAAATTTCCATCAATCCCAGAACGAGCGTCGTTCGTCGGAGATCCGCAGAAGATGAGCATCGTGGTAGATGGTGTTATGGAGAATGACATCGTGGAGAATGGACGTCGATTATGTGGACATCGGGGTGCGTCTGTAGAGAAATTGGAATCTCCTCTCTTACTATGGAGAAAATAAATGAAGGCACATCATCTTTCTTCGAGGAATTGGTGTTCTTCGTCGAAGGATGAAGCTCTCTTTTAGTCCAAATGTTCCACCAAAATATTTTCCAACCCAATATTAAAATGAGGCTTTCACCAATTTAATAAACTTACCATGAATTTAAAATAATTCAAACTCTTACCAAAGTAATTAATTAATTTGTGGTTGAAAAATTATTAATTCAATGGTTTGTCATATTAATGACCAAGTGAAAGGTTAAGTGTCTAGCAATTAAAGGGGGATGTTGCCAAGAATTAAACAAGGTTTTAAGGGATTTTGAGGGGGTTATCAGAAGATGAAAGGTTGGGGCTTGTGTGGGACCCACCTCACAAATATCCACACAAGGGAAGTTATGGGGGTATGGGCCCCACCAAAAACTTCTCCTTTGTATGATATAACTACAAGAGATAAATAAAATTTGTGTTCTACAATTTTATTTAACTATTTCTAATTTCCCCAAAAATTTACTCTCAACCCGCATAAAACACAACTGCGATAAAGGTCCCCTTAAGAGAATACTGGTGTTGTGAGTTCATCGGTGTCTTCAGATTTCATTTTCGAGCACCAGTTCAAATGATAGAAAAACTTTTACAAACGTTTACTGAATGTCCCCAAACAAAACTTCAAAAATTGATTCTGGGCACACCGGGCCTTGGAATCAGGCGCCGTCAGAAACTGCGGACTAGTAAAATTCCAAAGAAATTAAGAGAAAAATTTCTGTCAAATTTTTGTGTCTTTAATCTATAGATACCTGAAGGTTCAATAAAACCAATGGGCCCTAGCAATCATTTTCAGTCTAATGCTATCGTCAAATATCAAGTAAAATATTTAATTCATGAAAAATATGCCTTACCAAATATGTGTATGGAGTAAAGGATAAATAATTATCAATATTTCCCTATATTATCAAATAAATTTCAAATTAAACACCAAATTTTAAAATGGGATATAGTTTAGGAAATATTCATATCCATGATAAATACTATAAATATTTAATGTAAAAAAATTTAATGGTCACTAGAAAGTGGATAACTCAAGGGGATGATAACGACTATGAAAATGATTCGTTGATGTGAATTTCAACACAAACCTTGGGTAATCTAATAATATTACATATAGAGGAAGAATTAGTATAATATAAATTTGTTTTTACCCATTAGAGAATTAATATGTGTTTTTTACATTGATCAATATAATTATCATGAAAATATAACTAAAATATTTCGTTAGTAAAATATAATTTTCATTTGGAAATTTTTTATAAAAATAGTTTTATTTGAAAATAAAAATTTAAAAAGTTATAATGATAAATTTCCTTTTAGAATTTGAAAGGATTCACTAATCAAATCGTGCATGTAATTCCATAAAAGTTAAAAAGAACATTCCATTTTCATTGTAAAATGGTCAGAAATGTGATTTGTTTGGAAAGGAAAAAAATATTACATTGAAACAAATATCTCAGAAAACCTAATGGATAAATATTTCTTTTAATAAATCATTTTTAAAATTATAGATTAAAAATTTTGAAAATTTATTTAGGAAAAAAAATATTGTATGTAATGGGATTTCTAACTAAAGAGAGAAATAATTTCAGATTTTATTATAATATTTTTAATATTTTTAATTTTAAAAGAGTGTAAAAATAGTACTATCACATAAAAGTGATCATTTATAACAAGAATATAATAAAATATATTGGTTTATTATAAAATTATCATTTAATTTTCATTAATGGAAATTGAAGAATACCCAATCTTGATTGGAATGAGATAGTGAAATAAACCCTCAAAATGATTATAACACCAATGTGAAAATTAATCAATGAATCTATTATATATATAATCCCTAAATATTCATAATACCACAATAAATAAAATATAATAAAATAAAAATACATTATATATATATATAATCCTATAATATTAACAATAAGTGGAAAATAATATTACCCAATTAAAAGAGATTCAGTTATACAATTCATCACCATGTGGTGAATTCAAATTTACTTCCCCTTATATGAGATAATTTATATTAAAACATAAAATATGTTGAATAATTAAGTATTCATGATATTAAAACTAAATTTGTAGGACATAGACTATATAAATGTAATTACATTCATAAGATTAAAATATTTCTCAAATAAATTAAATTGAGATGAAATCCATTACCTTATGCTTCATTAGCATTAAATAAGATTGAAACAATTGAATAATGGTTTTAAAAATTTTAGAAACTTATTCCCTAACCATATTCATATTTTTTTATGTCATGTATGATCCTTTTATAAAATAATCTTACATATTTTGTAATAATATTTCATTATTTTCATCGTTAGGGGTGTTAAATATATTGTTTTGAAATTATGTTTTCACATTTTATTTTATTCCTCTTAAATAAATCATTATTTACTCCTATAATGAATGTAAAAAATTATTTTAATATAATATTTATTCAGTATATATTTATTTATGTAAATAAAAAAATCGGTGATATGAAATTAAATACACCCTTTTGGAGATGGAAGGACTTATATATGCATGAACGATGTTTCTATTTTCATGTCATATTAAAATATTGAAAATTATATATTAAAAATATTAATACGGTCATTAATGATTAATTTTTTTGTAATTTAAATCACATATTTTTTTTAACCCATCCTTAATACATTCCATTTAAATTATGAATGGATCAAATCTCTTCGGGAGGTGATAATCCGCCGTACACACGAGAGGCATTTGAGTATTCCCACAAAATGTTAAAAAAACAATGTATTTATTATATAAAAAATTAATATTCATAAAGAAATCATTAATATCATATATAAAAAGTATTTTTATAATTACATCCAATCATGATAGGTGGTACATAAAGAATGAATGACATATATTTTGAAAGTGGATGTTCTCTATACACATGAATGAGGATTTCATAACACATTTGATGGAAGTATTTTTTGTTTTAGGTCACTCCCATAACATAGAATTATATCACTATATTTATAATACCTTGGTTAATATATATTAATGATATAAAGTAATTTAATGTGGTGAGGAAGGAAATAAAATAAAAATTCTTTTTGAAAAATACTACCTCTTTTCTGGGTATCCTCCTTAGGTATGTACTAATTCCTTTATTAGTTGGATTTATTTAAAATATAAGGGTCACTGGATGAGGGGAGTGTAGTAGATAAGTTATATGGTCATGTATTTGATGTGAAAAAAGTCATTATATGTGTGAAGAGAGGGGGATAGAGGGCCTTATACAAGTGGGTGAGTGGAGAAATTGTAAAAAAATTAAAAAGGGAATTTGAAGCACATTAGTTTTTCGTAAAGTGGATCCAATAATGTGAAAACTAAATACTAGAAGGAATAAGGTGGAAATATTTCAATCCAATGGCTTTTGAATAAGTTTCTAGGTCATTTTTTACGATTAACGTTTACTCATATAGTAAACATGTTTTTCTTTTAATCGTTGTAAAACATTTAACAATTTTCACTAATCATTTGGGTAAAAAATTATGTTCTAATTATTATACAATATGAATTATGATGATTTCAAATAAGGAAAAAAATTTAAAAAATTCAATTCAAAGTAGTGAAAAAAATAGTTTTAAATTAATCCCACTAATGGGATGAGAATCTAGGTTTTTAAAGATAAAATATCCAAAATCATAATATTTTTTTGTAATTAAATTCAATATATATATATATATATATTATTCCAATGAAATAAATTATATTAACAGATGTTAGATTGAGGTTTTTTATTTTAAACCCAATTCGAAATGTAACATTTCATAATGATTTATTTGTATGGAAATTCATGTTTCAATTGAAATTCAATATTTTTTACTATTCAAAAAAAGAAACTTCAAAAAAAAATTAAAAATTCCTCCTAAGATAATTTCCAAAATTCTGTTCTCAAAAATGAATTTTATTTTTTAAAAAAATTATATAATTTATTTTTCAAACGGGTGCGCCATTAAAAGGTGTCAAAACTGCCTATAGAATCATGTAGATTTTTATGTGTAAAATTGGATATATTTGTCTTATGATAATAAAATTTAATGAATTTAAAAAAAAAATTATTCAATATATAATATATAAATTATTCTTATATCATTCACTAATAGTAATTAATTTTATTTATTATGATAAATTTTCTTTGGGCTCATAAACATAGTTTTTTATAAAAACATTCCCTTTATATTAAATTGTTTTTTTATATTCATTTCTAATTAATTGGAAACCCATGAATTCAATAATATATTTTCATAAGTTTGTTAAGACTATTCATAACCATCAATTTCAAGATAAGGAGATAATTTTAGATTTAATGAATAACATTTATAGTATTCAGTAGCACTCATCCTTTCCTATAATAAATAATGCTAAAGAAAGTCATTATTCCATCTAACACAAGTTAATTCCATGTTTCATACATTACATGATATATCATAGATTTAATTTATTAAAAATAGAAAATAAATTTTAACATATAAGGATAATATATTCCCTTCTACCTGTAGTGCTGTCTGAAATACAGGCTCTCAGATATGATGGTCATTTTTAAACTTTTAGGGTGTTACAAATATTAAAAATAATTAAATTATATACGTATTAAAATTAAATAAATATTATTATTTTTATTAAATGTATTAATAAATGTGTTAATTTTAGGGAAATTATATTATATTTTAATAAATGGTTTTATAATGTGATAAATGAATACATGATAATAATTATGTAAATAATAAAATGATAAAGATGTAAAAAGAATATAATTTATCAATATTATAAATGTAATATACTAGAATTGTTATTAAAATGTAAACAAATAAATACTAAATATTTCAATGAAATTATTTTCATTAATATAAATTAAGAAATAAAAATGAATAACTAATAAATGTATTGATATTTAAAAAGAAAATATTCAAATAAGAATGAATAAAAATCAACTAATTATAGTAGTGAAAATTTTAAAGTATTAAATATTAATAAGGGAAAATGTATAAATAAATATTGAAATTTAATAAATTAATGTAATATTAATAAAAAAATATATTAAAAATGAAATTTTTTAAAAAATATTAACTCTGAATAAGTATTAAAAATGAATATAAAATATTAAATGATTAAATATTTAAAATGAATAAAATTTAATAATTAAAAAGGAATAAATTTAGAAAATATTAAAAATGAATTGATAATTTTAATTATATAAATTATTAAAAAAATGACTGATGAATATATTAAATTTTATTTTAGAAATAATAGCTTTATGATAAATTTTGATTATCAGTGAATAAATTATAATTGTTTAAATATTAAAATGAATGTATATTAAAATTAGAATTATTAAACACTAATAATATAAATTACACACATTTCAAAATATTGAATATTAATATTCAGAAATTTCTAAATAACTATAAAGAATGAATAAATTGAAAAAAAAATTAATTGAATAAATATAAAAAATTGATAAATTACATAAAATATAATAATTTTAGAATTTTAAAATGGTAATAAATGGTATTAAATTTATAAATGGTAAAAATGAAAAATTTATAATAATTAAGTTCCAATAATTTCACAGAATTATTTAAAAAAAATATTTTATAAATATTTTTATTTCTATTACAAAATATTCTAAATGAATAAATATTAAAATAAAAATTTATACATATAAAAAAGTATATTCAAATAGAAGATGTTGAAAATAAATTACTAATTAAAAAATAATAAATAATAATTCTATCATGATTTAAATGAAAAAAAATAATTCAAATTAAAATGATTACATATTAATTATATATCTGAAAGAATTAAATTTTAAAAAATGAAAATTTTATATAATCATATTGAAACAAATAAATAAATTTAATGTATATATGTATTACTATGAAAAATAAAATTAATTAAATTTGAAAACCTAATGAATATTCCTATGATTTTAGGTACTTATATGGTTCCTTATACAATTTTCATTCTGCATTACCTGGGGATCAATTGTTTTTTGGATTCCCTGTCTTTGTAGTGGTATGAAACCTTGAAGATGATTTGAGGCCACGCGTTGGGTTCATTCCATTGAATGTGGAATCAACGGAGCATAATGAATGAAATGTTGATTGTGGTGGATGTTCAACAGATTTATTTAAGTATTAATCCATTAGTACGTTTCTGAAAAAATTCGATCATTTTGATGCAAATATAGTGGCTTATATAGAGATGATGGATATAATAATGAATTCCATTTATTACATGACTATTCATTCCAAAATCTTATAAATCTAGGCAGATAGAGGAGTTGGTACTCAAAGTCTCTCTAATTTGGGGATCTTAGGATTAGTTGCATGTATCTCTTATTGGAATATTTTTTCATTTCCCTTTCCCAATAGACGATTCCAAAATAACACCATGTTTGGTGAGATTTTAGAAAATTAAATGAAATGCTTTGATAGTCAATAAAAAATAAAAAGAGAAATGATTGTGATATCTCTCCTTATGTTTAGATCAATAATGTAGTAAATGAAAAGAAATGATTTGGATTTATGTCCATATAGTTTGGGGATCATTTTAAAAAACAATAAAAGACAAATATTTTTTAATACATATAAAAAGAATGTATAAAATTGTAATAATGAAATATTATTAACCCTTCATCACCATTTCCTTCCAAATCATCCCACTTTGGGATGATTTGAATACATTAATAGAAATAAAATATTTTTCTCTCTGATTCTTACCTCATAATATTACCTCACCAAACATCATATACTTATTTATCCCTCAATATTATTTCTTTTCTCACCACATCACTTATTCCAGTCATGGTCTACATTAATAAGGCACAAGTTTACTATTCTTGAACCCTGAATCACTCCATCGTAAAAAAGAATCACTTTATTTCAGTACTTCAAAGGAAATGAATCCTTATATGTAGTTATGGGTTCATATTCTTATCCTCAACTAGATATTATGGAATTCTAAAAACATTAATGGTATTTTCAATAGAAATTTGAGTCCCTATAAGCATGGATAGAGAGATAGAGAAGTTTTTATTTGGGACTTTTCTGGGAATACTAGTCACCTTAGACTTTAGATAAACACTAATTGAAAGGGTTATCCACTCAAACTTTAAGGATGATATCTTTATTAATGATTAGTATGATAAATTCACAAAAAAAAGTGATGATTGTAATGTTGTGGGACATTCTAAGGAGGCATGTTGTAGGACATACTCCTATGAGACTTGTTGTTTAAAGGGACACATGGACATAGCTTTCTGTATGATATCTAAAGGGAAGGAAATAAATATTTAGGCTATTCAAATGATTTCTAAACAATCTCAAAGATCGGATGGTAATCCATAAAGAGTGAAAGATAAAATTGATAATGATAATCTTCTGAGGGTTACACGATTTTATAATCATAGGAATGGAAATCAAGTGAATAATTAACAGAGGTCGGTGGAACATGCATAGTCCTCTCATCTTCATGTTGGTAAGGATCATTGGCCTTTAGTGCTAGAAGGTTTAGGTCTTGATCTTCAGCGTAGAAGGACTTCTCACCCATCATTTTGTTTTGTAATGGAAAATCTATATCCTCACGATGTACATTCCTTTAGTGATGCTCTCATTAAGGGAGATGGTTAAGATCTTGGGGATGATGCATCTGCTGATTGTGAAAATTATTATGAATTAGACATATAAATGGATGTTGATAATCAGTTATGGAAAGAGGAAAAACTATTTTTTCAGAGTTTCAAAAATTAAAAATGAATTCAGTTTCATGATTTTCACAAAATGACAAAAATTCTTCAAGTAGTATTGTTCCCATGAAAGGATGAAATGTTTCTTCCACCTGAGTTTATCATATTAGAGATTTTGTAATATTTGGAAAGGGGTAACCCTTTTTATTATCTTACTTTCAGAATGATAAAACTTGTGGGTGATGCTTGAGGATGGCTCATTGGATGAATATTTTCCAAATGATGCCCTCAGTGATCCACAAGTACATCTTGGAAATCAACAAGTGAATCTATTTGATATAGAAGCGAGTATTTGGATCCAGGATGATATAGAGGGGTTTTAGGTAAACAATAATAGATCACATAAATTTTTGGCGTACATTTTGGCTTGTTCTAGGTATGATGTTGGGAATGAACTTATTTACCTAGGTAGGTGTAGGTCCATATTCCATGTCTTAGTATGGTATTTTAATTAGGATACAAGATGTGTTTCTTGCATCATTAATATAATAATTTTTTATTTGAATTTTGTTGTTGGGGTTGAATCTCTTTCAAAAGATGCTACCATTGGGATATTTTCAAGAGTTAAATGCAATTTAGGGATTAATGGAACTTATGAAAGTCCTAGGAATCATAAAAGGTGATCACCTCCATAGGTTGGATTGAGAGTTGAAACACCTAATTATCGAGAAGTTCTTAACATATATGACATAATCTTTGTTGGGGTTTCTCATCCTAGGGTGTTTTTTTAGATAATACATAGGAGTCTTAGAGGAATGAATCCATGATTTCTTGTAAATAGTTAATGTCATGACCCATCCCATGGGGCCCGTATCATGACCACTCCAATCCCACCTTCTATAGGCCTGGGGCTGGCTACTAGCACTAATGGCGTAAATCCCTAATCTAGGAAGTAATTGCATTTATAAACTGAACACACAAAACAGAGTACGCAACTGGAAGTAAACACTAAGTAAAAATATATACAAAGGAGAGTGTTGAATGTAAAGGGGGCCGGAAATACAAGCCTAATAGTAAAGTAAAAGAAAACAGGAAAAGTGCAAGTATAACTGAAAAATGGAAAAACAACTATAAAGGTAAGGAGAAGCTCCTGGATCGTCCTCCATGGTTCCTACCTGAAGGGTAGCTGCTGATGGGCACCTCAGCAATCCACGTCCATCAGACTCCATTGTGTACCAACTCATCGTAAGGTCCACCTCTGGGTACCGTCCAATCCTGGCATTCTCGGCCTCCGTCAGCACTGTCTGTCGTTTGCATCCATCAAAATGAGGTACGGGCATAGCCCGTGCAGGGGTGAGTATAACGATACTCAGTAGGGACCCCGAGACCCTCAAGGTCTCTCAATAACCAACAAGGATAAACCAAAAAGTATTAATTCAATGTAAACCCATTACTTAGTTATATGCCCATATATATACCTCAGTTATCTAGTAACTCATCTCAATCATGAGGAAAACTCATAAGTCATTGACTCAGCTCAAACCATGATTTCATTCTAGGGGCTAGTATCAAGTAACAACCCCATTAACACTTTCGGAACCTCAGATGATAGTGTACTCATCCTATAACGAGTATAGTGGGCCTACCGCATCACACAAAGGCACTCCCCACTATCCTTTGATTGCTGAGGTACACCTCCTACCGAGTATTGTGGGTCTGTTGTGTCACATTGAGGGCTCCCCACCAAGGGTCTTCCGCGCTCACACAGAGGCACTCCCCCTCATATCCTGCAGAGGTACTTCTCCTATGGAGTACCATCAGTCTGCCACGTCACATAGAGGCACTCCCCACTGTGAGCATGTCGCATCACATAGAGGCACTTACCACTGGGCTAGTCGAACCACTCTGAGTCGAAAGGTCAGCAGTCGTCAGGTCTGGGTGATATACTAGGTCTCCGAACTCCGCACTCTCATCTCTAGGAGGATATGCTCCATGGGCTACTGTTAAATACTCAAAACTTTACGAAAATCAAAGTAGAAGTTTCTCAGTGGTCCACCTCATCATAGGGGTCTCAACTCAACAGACGACACGTCAATCAGACGCCCGGTCTGTGTGTTATTTTGAATTTCTATCCCAGTGGCCTAGTTGGGTTTTACGTTCAAACCAACCCAACTGTACTCCAACTATGACCAAATCTCAAGTGGGATATTCCAAAAGAACCGTCTCGCTCTAATATTTTTGTTGACATAGATGGTTCGTTGATCGGACACCCATAGCCCGAGATATGGGAAGAAAGGTTGTAAACTGACCTAACGTGTCTGGGTCGGTTCTGACCCAGTTGGACTGACCTAGCCCGACTCGGTCCAGATTGGGGTCCGACCCAGTCTGTGGGTCCGACCCGGTCCACAACGTCCGACTCGATCTGAGGGTGCAGCCCGGCCCAACGGGACGGATCGGCCCGAGGGCGGCCCAGTCTGATGCGATAGCTCGGCCCAATGGGGTAGCCTAGCCCGAGGGCATCCCAGCCCGGGCGGGTGGCCCGGCCTGAGGAAGGCCTAGCCCGGCAGCCCAGCTGGCTGGTGGCCCAGCCGTCTGGCAGCCCAGTGGTTCGCGGGTCCTCCTAGCCGCATCTAGGAGAATCTGCGTGCCCCCATGGCTCTCGAACGGCTCTGCCATTCGGGTGTGAGACAAAACTGGCACTAGGTTGCACCGGTCCAGCAAAGGAGGGACCCGACAGGGTCCCACTCCTCCCAGTTGGCTGAGCATCCATCCATTTCGCATGCCCCGCTGCGGCCCGCCCTAGACATAGCTCCCCTACTCCTCGCGGCGCGACGGCGCCGCACCCTCTCAACCGTGACCATGCCTGGCCGCAGCCTCTAGATCCTTCATGAAAACCGATAACGCTGCATACCTCTATTGCAGCCTGGCATGGCCGCAACTCTCCATCCACAAAGCATGACGGTGTCATGCCCTCTTGGCGAACCGGAGGCCTTGCACCGCTGGTTTATTCATGGGAGGTCTGACGCCGGTCGCATTTCTCCGCCTCTGTCGTCATCAAACGTGAACAATCAAAGGGAGAGGGTCGGGCCGTGTTCATGCGTTCTGAGCCCTCCACCTTACATTGATATCAATCGGCATATATCAACCATAATTTGAACGACAATGAACGAGAATAAATTCAACTCAAACCCATACCTCGTATGACGTTGATTGTTGACGAAGTCGCGGAAAGACGAAGTCGGGAAGCCTTCGGGGTAGGAAACTGATGAAGAAGCATCATCATCACTCTTCACGGTCAGCTCCTTCTATTTTGGCTTAGTTAAAGATTGATGATGGAGTTTGATGATCTTTGGTGAACGATGAAGAGGCATTCCTCAGATTCTGTGTTGAGAGGATAAAGTTCTCCAAATTCTTCAAAGACCTCTCTCAATGTCCCACCCAAGGGAATGTTTCCAACTAATATAAAATAATATGTTTTTCTACTATTTAATTTTTGGAATGAATTAAAAATATTTCAATAGGTGGAGTTTAATTAATTGGTGAATCATAATCTAATAAATGAAGTGGGTTGGCTCAAATAATTGCTGGAGGAAGGTGAAGAGGCTCTCCACTTAATTGGGGGTTCAAAGGGTATATAACCCCTGGGTGGTCCCCACCATGGAATATCCTCCTATAGAAGGTTATGTGCGGGTGTGACCCACCTCCATAACCTCTCATGGGAGGTTATGGTTTGGTGGCCCCCACCACTAACCTCCTCGTGGAGCTTTTAACCACCACAAATAAAAATAGGAAAATGTTAACACTTTATTTTTATTCAATTTAATTAAAAACCCCAATATCTAACATCCATTCTCGTCAGAACGCAACTACGGTGAAGGTTTCACTAAGCAATCACTGACCCTGCGAGCTCAATGGTGCCCTCGAATTTCAATTCTGAGCACTAGTTAAAATGTTATAAAATCATGCTCGCACATTTACTGAACGTACCCGAACAAAATGTCAGAATTAAATTCCGGGAACACTAGGCCTCAGAATCAAGAAACATAAATTTCCACATACTAGTAAAAATACCATTAATTAAGAAACAAAATTTCACCGAATTTACAGGTATTTACATTCTCCCCACATTAGGGATTTACGTCCATGTAAGCTACAACTTGAACTAAGGGAACAATTGGGGGTACTCAACACACATCTGAGCCTCCCGCTCCCATGTGCTCTCTTGGAGGTTCCCATGCTGCCAGCGTATATGCACCAGAGGTATCAACCATCCACGTAGGGCCCTCTCCTTTTGATAATAAATCTCCACTGGAAACTCTGTGAAAGTCACCCCATCATCGATTTCCATCTCTCCATGGTCGATGATGTGGGACGTGTCATGAACGTATCTCCTTAGCTGAGATAAGTAGAAGACGTCGTGCACCAGGTGCAACTAAGGTGGAAGAGCTAAGCGGTAAGCCACCTCACCTACTCTTCTGAGGACCTGGGAAGGTCCGATGAATCATGGAGTTAACATTCCGCCTCAGACAAATTTACGTAGACCTCATCGAGGAGAGACCCGTAGAAAGACGTGGTCTCCATCCTCGAAATCCATAGGTCTCTGTCTCCTTTCATCATACGAAATCTGCATGTTCTATGCAGTCTTCATGTTCTCCTAGATGATCTTCACCTTTTCCGTGGTAGCCAGTACCATCTATGGTCCCACTAGTGTTGACTCCCCTGGGTCTATCCAGCACAGTGGCGATATGCACGGTCGACCATACGAGGCCTAAAAAGGTGTCATACCAATGGTGGAGAGATAGCTATTGTTGTAGGAATAATCCACCAAAGGTAATTGGTCCTCCCATCTACGATCGAAGTCGATGACACATTCATGGAGCATGTCCTCAAGGGTTTGAATGGTCTTCTATGTCTGACCCTCTGTCTGAGTATGGAAGGTGGTGATCAAGCGTAGCTGCATCCCAAAAGCCTCCTCTAACCCCTTCTATAGACGGGATGTAAACCGTGCATCATGGTTGGAGATAATAGAATAAGGTACTCCATGAAAACACACAATCTCTTGCACATAGAGGTGTCTCAAGCACTCTACTTAGCCCTAATCTCTGATCCTTAGGAAGTGGGCCGACTTGGTGTGTCGATCAATGATCACCCATATCGAATTGTGACTCCTAGATGTACGTGGAAGACCCGTCACGAATTCCATGGATATCCCATCCCACTTCCACTCTGGGACCTTTAAGGGTTGTTCCAATCATGTTGGTACCTGGTGCTCGGCCTTCACTTTCTGACAAGTGAGGCATCATGAGACAAACCCTGCTATCGCCTTCTTCATACCTGGCCACCAGTGCTATTATCGAAGGTCCGAGTACATCTTCACCACTCCTAGATGTACTGTTAGAGGGGAAGTGTGGAACTATCTCAACACTTTCCACTGAAGTGCTACTGGTACCATTTTATGTCCTCTGAATAGGATGATGTGCTCCCCACCTTCAGAAAATCCATCAAGTGCCTGCCTTGTGGATATCTGAGCATGTCGCATCTCACAGTCAGTGTCTCCATGTTGCGCCTCCCTGACTCACTGAAGTAGTGGAGGAGTAACTGTATGAGACTGTAGATAGTCCGCTCCATCCCTATTCTCAAAATATATCTATAAGGCAGCCAGCTGCAATATCGCCTCTCCTAAAAGCTGTATTCCAAATCTTCTAATGAGTGCATCTGAAACAACGTTCCCCTTCCCAAGAGTATAGACTACCTCAAAGTCATAGTCCTAGAGGAACTCAAGACAACACCGTTGTCTCAGTTTCAGGTCCTTATGAGAGAAGATATACCTGGGACTCTTGTGATCATAGTATACTGTGAAATTCTCACCCATCAGATAGTGTCTCCACATCTTCAAGGTGAATACCACTACTGGTAATTCCAGATCATTTGTAGCGTAGTTCTGCTCATGGTGTCTCAGTTGATGAGAACCATATGCGATCACAGCTCGCTCCTGCATCAGGACACACCCATGTCCAGTCCCTGATGCATCGTAGTAAACTATATACCCTATTCCCTCCTCTGGTAGCCTCAAGATGGGGGCACTAGTCAGCCCCTACATCAGCTCTTGAAAGCTCTATTGGTATCTCTCCGACAACATGAAGGGTTTACCCTTCTTCGTCAAGGATGATAGTGGTGCTAAAACTCTAGATAATTCCGGTATGAACCTCTGGAAATATCTAACCAAGCCCAGGAAACATCGTACCTCTGTCACACTCCTGGGTGGCTCCCAAGAAAGTACCGCCTCAATCTCCGCTGGATCCACTGAAACTCCAGCCTCCGAGATGACATTTCCTAATAAATGATCCTCTTGAATCCAAAACAAGAACTTCTAGAACTTACCATAAAGAGGATGCTCTCGGAGTATATCTAGTAATACCTGTAAATGGAAGGCGTGCTTCTCCTCAATAGTCGAGTAGATCAGAATGTCATCGATTAAGACCACGAAAAATCGATTGAGGTATGGCTGGAAGATCCTGTTCATGAGACACATGAACACTGCTGGAGTATTGTTTATGCAGAAGTGCATAACCAAGAACTCAGAGTGGCCATAACAACATGTAAATTTCGTCTTCTGCACATCCTCATCTCGAACTCTGAGCTGGTGATAGCCTGATCTGAGGTCAATCTTCGAGAACTATCATGCTCCCTTGAGCTGATCAAGGAGGTCATCAATCCTCAAAAGTGGGTAATTGTTCTTTACGGTCACCTGGTTTAGGCGATGGTAGTCAACAAAGAGACTCAAGCTCCCATCCTCCTTCTTGGAGAACAGAATCGAGGCTACCTATGGAGAAACACTAGGTCGGATGAATCCCTTCCCCTATAATTCCTTCAGCTAAACCCGCAGCTCACGAAGCTTAGCGGGAGCCACCCGATATGTTGGAGTTGAATCGGTACAATCCTAGTGTACAAATCAAAGTAGAATTCCACCTCTCTACATAGAGGTATTCTTGGAACATCACCTGGGAAAACATCTGTGTACTATTCCACCACTACAGGATATGTCGAACTCTCCATATCTACTGTTTTAAGGGTAATGAAATCCAAATGGTGAGTGATCGGCTACACCCTCCTCCGAGTAAGTCCACCCTATGCTGAAAAAGTTTCCTTCTCACTGGTGATGGTGATCCTGGTCTCATCCGTGCCGACACGCCACACCTTGCGCCTAATACTGTCAATCTGATCATCGACTATAGATAACCATTCCCTACCCAAGATGACATCGTAAGGCCTCGATTCCACTACAACAAGATCCCATCCGTAGCTCTTGCCTCCTAGTGTAAGGTCACACTACCAGAACCAATGCATAATCATCATGTCTGCTCCCATAGGAGTCTCTAGCTATATGTATTGAGCCAACAGCTCCGTCGGAATCTCAGAGCTCCGAACGAGGGCAGTGGAAATAAAAGAGTGACTGGAACATGTGTCTATAAGAATTTCATCTAAGGTGGAGTAGACATAGATCGTACCACAAATCATCTCCAGAGAACCATGGTTATATGCCTCCGCTACCTGAATCTGAGCTCTCCCCTAACCACCAACTCCCTGCAGTCATGTTGGACCTCCTGGTGGTGGTGGTTGCAACACCATGAAATGTCGTCCACCGCCAGCTGCATGACCAGATCCTCGGCCACGTCTGCCTGCACCCCACAGGCTGCCTCGATCGAACCTCTGCCTCTGTATGGGAGGTCCCTCAAATGTCTGTTGATCATCTGAATAGCGGTTCAGACAGTCATGAGCCATGAGACCCTGCCAACCGCATGAGTATCACTGCCTTCTCCTGGTAGGTAAGTCACTGCCCAGGGTGCCCTACACAACAGATCTTGAGTCATGCGGTCATCCACCTGTGGGTCTGGTCCTCTTGGACCTTTGCGTCATCTATCTACTGCCAGCTACAGAAGACTCTGTTTCTTGTCAACTAGTAGTGGGTCTCGCTGTCGGGGACTGCTCAGCAAGTAAACTCTCCACTAGGAGGGCTCTCTCTAAAACCCTTGCCTATGTTGGGATGCTGAGGGAGATCATCGAAGCTCTGATATCTCTCCTTATCCCATGCTCAAAGGTTCATGCCCTGAAGAATAGGTCTCATACCATATCCATGGTGTTGCCCCAGAGGTGGGTGAACCTAGCCGAGTACTTTGCTACTGTCATTATGCCCTGTTGCAGATTAATTAAATCATGTATATACACCGCACGAAGGGTGGATGGAAGAAACTCTGCCACGAATAGGCTCTCGAAGTCTGTCTAGAGTAATGTCTCCTCATTGTGGACCTGAAGAATCAGGCTCCACCATATTCCTGTTGCTTCCTGGAGGAGACTCATCGAATGAATCACCATGAGCTCTGTTGGTGTCCCTACCATCCTGAAGACTCTCACCATAGTCTACATCCAATCCTCAACCACCTTTGGGTCCATCTCTCCCCAGAACTTGGGTGGTCTCTAGCACTGGAACTCATGCAACGTGGTCAAACGACATGCATCATCTGCTACTGGGGCTGGTGGCATCGGTGGGCCAAAGGGAAGTGGTAACGCTGGTGAATATTTTGGTAAAAGGCCCTGCACCAAGGCCTCGTCACTCGGTTGGATTTCAGAGCGTACGACTCTCTGGGCCCTAACTGGTCTTCCTTGGGGAGGAATCCTGAAAGAAGTAGATTTTCCTTGGTCAAAATATTTTACCTGGTGAGATAACCTAGTTGAGCTGACTAAAAGAAAACTTTTAAATACACTCACAAAATCATTGTTTTCATTCACTAAGTCAGAAATCAGTAGCCAGGATCCTGGTGTATCGATAAGTCGGCCTCCCGCACCAACACTGGACTACTTGAACTGAAAACCACACTTAGTACCCTTAACACTATTTATTCATAGAAAAGAAAAATCAGAGTCCTATGTTCTGTGATAGAACCGAGTCTTTTGATACCAATTTGTCATCAACCATCCCCTAGGGCCCGTATCGTGACCACCCCAAGCTCACCTTCCATATGCCAGGGGCTGGCGACATGCACCAAAGGCATAAATCATTAAACTAGGAAGGCATTACCTTTATAAACTAAACACACACAATAGAGTATGCAACATGAAGTAAAAACTAAGTAAAACTATATACAAAGGATAGTACTACAAGAAAAGGGGGTTGGAAATACAAGCCCAAAAGTAAAGTACAAGAATATGGGAAATGTACAATTACAACTGAAAAAGGGAAAAATAGCTAGAAATGTAAAGGACCACTCTTGGATCATCCTCTGGGGTTCCTACTTGAATGGTAGGTACTGATGGCCACCTCAGCACTCCACGTTCGTCAGACTCCTTCGTGTACCGACTTGTTGTAAGGTCCACCTCCAGGTACAGTCCAGTCCTAGTGTTCTCGGCCTCTGTCAGTGATGTCTGTCATCTGCATCCAACACAACGAGGTGCGGGTATAGCCTGTGCATGGGTGAATAGAACGATACTCTGTAGGGAACCCGAGACCCTCATGGTCTCTCAATATCAAACAAGGATAAACCAAAATGTATGAATTCAACGGATAACCATTACTTAGGTATATTCCCATAAATATACCTAAGTTATCTAGTAACCCATCTCAATCATGAGAAAACTCATAAGTCACTGACTCAGCTCAAACCAGGATTTCATTCTAGGGGATAACATCAAGTAACAACCACAGTCACTCTGTCAGAACCTTATATGATGGTGTACCCCTCCTCTAATGAATACAGTGGTCCTGCCGCATCACAAAGAGTCGCTTCCCACTATCCTTGGACTGATGAGGTGCTCCTCCTTTAGAGTACAGTGGGTCTACTGCGTCACATAGAGGCTCTCCCCATCAGGGGTCTGTCGTGCTCACACAGAGGCGCTCCCCCTCGTTGCCTGTAGAGGTACTCCTCCTGTCTAGTATTGTGGTTCTCATGCATCACATAGAGGTTCTCCCCACTGTGGGTCTACCGCATCACACAGAGGCACTTCCCACTGGGCTAGTCGGAACACTCCGAGTCGAAAAGTCAACAGTCGTCAGGTCTCAGTCAGCTACTAGGTCTCCGAACTCTGCATACTCAGCTCTGGGAGGATCAGCTCCACGAGCTGCTTTTTAATACTCCAACTGTCACTAAAACCCAAGTATAAGTTTCTCAAAAGTCCACCTCCTCATAGGGGTCTCAACACAACATAAGGCGCATCAATTGGATGCTCGGTCTGTGTGTTATTGGCCTTTCCATCCTGGGGGCCAGGTTGGTTTTTATGTTCAAACCAACCCGAACGTACACCAACTATGACCAAATCTCATGTTGGATATGCCAAAATAACTTTCTCACTATAATATTTCTATAAACATAGATGGATCATCGATGAGACACTCGTAGCCCAAGATATGGGTGGAAAGGGTGTAAACTGACCAAACGGGTCTGGGGCCAGTTCGACCCAGTCGGATCGACCCGTCCCGACTCGGTCCGGACCGGGATCTAACCAGGTTCGAGGGACCAACCTGGTCTGAGGGTGCGTCCAGTCCAGAGGGGGTAGCCCAGCCCGAGGGAGGCCCAGGCCGATGTGGCTGCCCCACCCTATGAGGCAGACCGACCCGATGGCGGCCCAGCCTGGGTGGGCGGCCCCGCCTGAGGGCGGCCCGGCCAGCTGGCATCCCAAAGGTTTGTGCTTCCACCAAGCCACGTCCAGGGGGGTCATCAGTGTGCCCCCTGGCTCCTAAATGGATCTGTCATTCAGGTGTCAGCCGAAAATGATGCCAGGTGGCACTGGTCCAGCACATGTGGGACCGACAGGGTCCTGCTCTTCCCAGATTGTCGAGCGGCCAACTGCTCCATCGCGGCCCACCCTATCCGCGCCTCCTCCACTGCATCCCGGCCTGGCCACAGCTCCCAGATCCTCCACCTGGCACTACGGTGCCACGCGCCTCCATCGTGGCCCAGCATGTCCATGGCTCTCTTTCTGTGTGGCACGACGGTTTTGTGCCCTCTTGGCGACCCGGCGGCCTTACGACATCGGATTCTTCACATCCAGTCCAATGTCGGTCGCATTGCTCCACCTCCGTCATCATCAAAAAAGAACAGTCAAACGAGGAGGCTCGGGCCGTGTTCGTGCGGTCCGAGCCCTCCACATTACATTGATATCAGTCGGCATATCTCAACCATAATTAGAAAGACGAAGAATGGGAATAAATTCAACTCAAACACCTACCTTGTATGATGTTGATCATTGATGTTGTCGTGGAAATGAGACGTTGGGAAGCGTCCAGGGTAGGAAACCGACGAGGAAGCGTCGTCGATGCTCTTCGCGGTCAACTCCTTCTCATTTGGATCGGTTGATGATCGATGAAGGATTTAGATGATCTTCGGTGAATGATGAAGTGGTCTTATTCACATTCATCATTGAGAGGATGAAGTTCTCCAAATTCTTCCAAGTCTCTCTCTCAGAGTCCCACCCAAAAGAAAGTTTCCAACCAAAATAAAATAATAGATTTTCTATTGTTTAATTGTTGGAAAGAATTCAAAATATTTAAAATGGTGTAGATTTGTTATTTGGGGATACATAACCAAATAAATGAAGTGGGTTAAATAGTGGAGGAAGGTGAAGAGGCTCTCCACTTAATTAGGGGTTCCAAGGGGTTACAACCCATGGGTGGTCCCCACCATGGAATATCCACCTAAGGGAGGTTATGTGCGGGTGGGACCCACCTCCATAACCATTCATGGGAGGTTATGGTGTGGTGGCGCCCACCACTAACCTCCACTTGGAGCTTTTAACCACCACAAATAAAAATAAAAAAAAGTTAACACTTTATTTTTATTCAATTTAATTAAAAACTCTAATATCTAACTTCCATTCTCGTTAGAATGCAACTGTGGTGAAGGTCTCACTAAGCAATCACCGATGTTGCAAGCTCAACGGTGGCTAGGATTTTAATTCCGAGCACCGGTTTAATGGTTATAAAATCTCACTTGCACGTTTACTGAACGTACCCGAACAAAACTTTAGAAATTGATTTTGGGAACATCGGGACTCGGAATCAATCACTGTAAATTTTCGCGGAATTGTAAAAATCCCAAGAATTTAAGAAAAAAATTTCCATTGAATTTCCAGGTCTTTATATGTAAAATATTGGAGACATGGAATAAAAACACATGGGGGTGGTATCATAAATAACTCGGATCTGAGGATACTATACAATACTAAAAAATCATTGGAGTTCACAAGGATATCCATTGGAATTCTCCTGAGGGGTTCTTGATGGATATTCTATCTATGTGTGTTTTATCCATGTATAGCATTGCAGCAATTTATTCCATGGTCAGAACAATATTATTTTTACTGGTATTTCTTATGTTTGCACCCCTTTTCATGGATGGTAAGGTGGTTCTATCTAACCCATTCCTCAACTATTCTTCTCCATTTTTTAATTTTTTTTTTAAGTTCCCCAGGCCGCAACATGTTAGAATGAATATACACATTTATAAACATTACATACATATACATACAAACATACATACAGATATACATACACATACTTATATATGTACATGCATACACACACATACACATAAACAAACACACACATTCAATTACATACACGTACAAATAGTACACACATACATATGCATATATACATACATATAGATATACATAAGAATATATAAACTAACACATAAACATTCACGTATATAAAAAGGCATGCACATACATACATACAATTTTCTTCACATACATGAACCTACACACACACACATACAATATATATGCACACATACACATACACATACATCTATATACATAAATATGGACACAAAAATATTCACAACACATATATACTCATCAAACACATACATACGCATATATACATGCACAAATTGACATCCATATACATCCACATGAATACACATAAAAATATATATGTGTGTAAAATCATTATTAATCAATATGAATATAAATTTATAAATTCAAATTTAACCAATACTTATATAAATGTATATTAATTTATATAATAACATAATATTTTAAATAATATATTAATAGATTATATTAAAATATACATTTTTATGTTAATTTAATAATTATATTGTTAAACATTTTTTTCTTAATAAAAAGTTGATAATTTCAGTGAATAAAATTAAAAAAATAAATTTGAAAATAAATTTCCATTATAAAATTTTTATATAAATTATATTTTAAAATTATATACTATATATATATTCTTATTGTTATATAAATCATATCTAATAATATATATACGTGTATATATAAGTTAAATTATTCACAAATCCCTTTATTAGATCTTGTTTATAACTGCTAAAAGGGAGAGTTTTATCAACACTAATTATAGGAGTGATAAGTGATACCATAATGAGTGAAACAAAAGTAAATGAAAGGGTTTTACTCCTTATTAAAATTATTTATAGTATTGAAAAAATTTATATATATCAGTTATTTTTGTTGGTGCTGACAAAAGACACCCTTTTATCGTTGTATTTTATCTCTAATAAATAGTAGTACTAAACAAAATGGAATCAATAATAGTGATGATATACCCAATATTTTAAGTAAATGAAATACAATGCTAACAAATAAACAATTCCTACTATAATAAAATAAATCATCCATATCAAAATGAAGCCCAAATAACTCATGAACAATTACTCAAAATAGAAATTTTCTATTCAATCTCCATATTGATAATATGATCCTGAAAATAGTTAACATAATTATAGGGTTAGTATTACATGTATACTCAATATGATCATCCCCATATACTCTCCCATTAAATTTTATTGAAGCATAATTATGCTAGAAGAATAAATTAATGAGACCAACTCATTACCAAATTCGTAAAATTAATTTTATAATGCCATAATGGGACCCATACCAAGTAAAACATAAAATATGATAACAATATATAAAACATATATATAATAACGGTACCTTTCTACAACATTCTTTTAGATCCTATCACCCGAAACCGCAATGGATCTCATCTTGGTACTCTAATATCCTCCAAATTAAAATTTCTCAACCGAGAAACCACATCATCATCATCCTCTTATCTTGAATCATATACAATGCATAATAATCAAATCCGCATCATCTCTCTGCACCCCATGTAGCTATCCGTCTAATATTTTAACCAGGTTATATGCTCATAAACTCATATAGCCCATTGTATTATTCAAAATACCTCATTCCATTATAGCATGAGGAAGAACACACTTGTAATAGCCACTCCCATTAAAACCAAGAATTGGTATATGATATAATCTCAACTCTCTAAGATATGCATATACTAGTATAGTGAAACTATGATACCTCATAATCCATATGCAATCATACACTATAACTATAAGTAACCACATCCTGAGTATGTATACATACATAGTCTTTTATTGGAGAGTGTGGGGCAGGGGGAGTAGTAAGTCATTAATTTTTTCAACAACCTTGTTGTTGGTAAACACTCCTAAATCAATCAAAATATGGGAACAAACCACCCTAAATAACTTGAGTGGTGTAGTGTAATAAAAGAAATATAATGATATATCTATCACGAAACCTCACTAAAGGGAATCCACTTTGCCTTAGATTTATTTCCAGCTTACATCTCACAAAAAAATTACTACCATAGTTATAGTATAGATATAAAAAATTTATAAAAGAATAAACATTAATTATTAATAATTAATCATCCATTAATAAATTAATATTATTTCCAATACATTTCCAAGATTAATTATTTTTAAGAAATGTGACTTCAAAACAAAAATTTCTCTAATATTCAATTATTTCTTCTTCATTTATATTCATTAAGAACCAACCCTATTTTAGGTACTCTTGAACTCATCATAAGATACAAAAAATTAAATTTAATAATGATTGTGGATTTTAAGAAATATAAATCTTATCTTTCACAAATTAATGATAAATACAAACTCTCAACTTTTCCTGTCCACCCTGGTGGCAACCCGAACATCATTGCATATATAATAATCCATCCTTCCATCATTAGAATCTATTACTATCATAGACCAAGGAAATATTTACCATTTCTCACCAATAATCCAAAATATAATAGGTTTTCAATAAATCATATCATAGATCCAATTTCCTAGAGCATACATTAACTGTGACAACACTGTCATTTTTTTGTAAAAAAAGCTCAAGAGGAAAATAAGGCCTTCACATCAAATATTAAAATACATTATTATGATAACACAGACTCTCTCATCTCCAAAAAATATATCATTACAACTTAATGTGTTTCTTTAACTTCTATATTGAAATATTTAATTATTATAAGGTTTTTATTTAAAGTGAACATAATTAAGTAGGTATCAATATAAAAAATCCATAAATATAATTTTTACACTAGTTCCATATTTCATAAATATTCACGAATGAACAATAATAATTTATTCTTGCCACATCCATTATAAAATATAATCCATACGGTTTCAAATTATTTTTCAATTTCCCAATAATATTAGTTATTCTACATAAAAATAATAAAAACATTGAATAGATTGTAGAATATTTAGTAAATCTAGAGGACAAAACAGTCATATTATAAAATAAAAACAAAAAAATTTCACTATTTAATATAATTTGATAATAATCACACAAAACCCGTGATTTTCATTTTATGTTGTTTCATGAAATAATATACTATATATATGAACTAATAATTTCAATAATATTGTTTCATTGAATGAAATAATATTATTATTCCACATATAACAGTAAATATTCTCCCATTCATGTTGTTTGGATTTCAATTCATGAAATATTATGATCTATTTATGACATACCAATTATATTCTCATTCTATTATAAAAAATATTTATGAAATTATCACATTAGTTTTAAAAAATATAAGATAAAATAAATATAAAATATGGGATAAATATCCAATATTAATAATTTATTTAACCAATTTTCAGTTATTCATTTACGTAAATGTTGTTTCCACTTGAAATTAATTTCTATGAACTATATCATGTAATTTAAAACTCCCCATTTTATTTTATTGTAGATTATTATCTAATAATTATCAACTTAATATATTAATCCATTAATTTCCAATACACTATTAATTACTGAATTTTTTATTATAACCACTATTTCATAAATATTTAGAAAAGTAAATGAATAATTCAATAATAAATAATTTTTTCTGACATTCATTAATGTGAAAAAATGAAAAAATATAACTCTTCATGAAATTTACAAAAATAGACAATTCTGTTTAATATAAATTTTCTAAATGAATTTATATTCATCCCCTTATTCCTTCTAAAGTTAGAAAGTGTTATTCATCATTTTTAAGAATTTTTATGTTAACATATTCTTATCTTGTTTATGTTTGTTCACATCTATCATATCCCTAGAAACCAAGGATGATTTTCTAACACATGCAAGTGAATATGGATAATTATTCAGTTCCCTAACCTATTTTCATAAATTGTAGGTTTTTTATTATGTAATTATTGTGATATACCACACACATTAATTGATATTGATTGATTCAATAAAAAATGTGAACTTGTAGAAACTCAAAGCATAATGATCGAGAATAAAAATGGGTGTTCAAATTGTACTCGTAATATCCTAGTTTTTCAATTAAAATTATTCATGCTCCATGGAAAGAAGAATAAATTTATGTATAAGATGTACATTAGAAGAAAACTAATGAATCATTATCTGTAGTTCCATTATTAAATGAAAATATTTTAATTTTGAACATTCCAAATTTTATTTACCCCTTAATTATATTTGGGTGAATCCCGATATTGCATTAGAAGAATTCATACAGCAAATCAAAAGATTCACTCGAAGGACTTTTATCACCTGATGGAATTTTACATATCACCTGAAGGATTTTCACAATGCACAAGGGGAAATTTTCTCAACAAACCCAAATTAATTTTTATCACACACATGAAATTTCCATTTTTATTTACCACTGATCATAACAACTAGGACATTATGTATGATCTCTGCAATGAAGAGGACTTTCAATACGTGGAACCATCATCATTTCTTATCATACTCCATCATCGATGCTTTACATCATAGAAATTGATACACCAATTTGGGTTTAATCACTGTATATTCATTATTCTAATCATCATAGCTTCACACTGGTTACAACAATTGTGAAAACCTATTCATAGTTCTCTATCACCGACTACATCATGGAGGCACACATTCCAAAATATGGTATTGTATCCTCTTATAAATACATTAAGTCAATATATCTAATTAATGTAGTCAACGTTAAATTTTCCATCCATTAATGTTGAGAATTAACTCTCAATAATGTTGGGAGAAAATAATCTATTAATATTATGATAAATCTCTCCATTCATAATTTTCTCTCTCCTCAATATTAAAATTTTAATTTAAAATATCCAAACAATATCCACCTTGATTTAAAATTTAAATAATCCATATTCATCTATTGACTGAAATAATCTTCTGAATCCTTCCCTTAGTACTTCTTTTCGTGATCTTCTATTTTGTAGCCTTCCATAATTTCCAGATCCTTTAACCATGGTCCAAATGACACCCAATGAATGGAACGCAATGCATGAAACCTATGGCCAAGAATACTTTAAATATTCCAAAAACACCCCTAGTACCACCATAATATTATGGTGAAATTATTCCTTAAACATGAAAGACCACTTATCATGAGGTACCCTTTTCACCTTCTTCTAGTCTCTGACTATCACTAACAACATAATACACCCCTTGTCTCTTAAAAGTCAATCAGACATTTGATTTCAATTTCTTAAAATGCGATCCCATATTATAATTCCTTTGTATTTTTTTAACTTATGGACACTGTTAAAATAGGTGAGGTGTGGTTTATTTTTATTTATAACCCCCTTAACTTATTCCTTTTAATTTCTCTCTCTCTTATATAATTATATATTTATTTCACCATTTTTAATAATGCATTTTAAATTCCCCCTTCAATTCGTAAACCCCATCACGTTTCACCTTTAAATATTTTTACTTTATTTTAATCAATTAATATACTATACAATATATCTCTAATATTTCATCTCAGCCACATGTTCAATTCCTAGGTTATTCCATATGCCAATTTTTAATTTTCACCTCACTCATCCTAACATATTCATGTTTTTTTTATTTATTACATTTCATTATTAGGAATTCATTCATTCTATTTTTTATCTATATATATATTAATTAAATATATTTATATTTATATTTAAATATAATTAAAATCATTAAAATATATATATTATTTCTAACTCCCCTCCCAACCCATTTTAAAATACATAAAATCATTACGATGTATTAATATATTAATTGTATCACCCATACCCAAATATATATATATATATATGATCGTTAATAATTGTATATATATAAATTAAATGAATATATATATATATATTAAAGATATATATGTAGATATATAGTATTTTGCAATAAAAATTCACTTTATAATTTAGAAAATAACATAATATATCTACATGTATAATAAATAACATATAACAAATACACTAATTTTATTAATAAATACAACGTATTTTCAAAACATGTGTAATATATTTTACGTAGATAAAATTTTAAGTATATCAATTAATCTAGGTAAATTGATTTAATTAATTAGAATCTATGTAAATATTCTTAACTGACCAAAACTAATAAGAAAAATAATAAGACTCTCTTGACATCCTATAAATTACTTAGAAGGATTAAAAAACATTCAAATTATTATAATGTGATAAAAATTATAGTAATTTATAAACAACATTTCATGATAAAAATATGAAAAAATAACCATCAAATTAAGAAATGCATCACATACTCTACAAATGAATTACTAATAATCATTTTAGAGCATTAGTAAATTGATTAAATTAGGATTTCATGAATTTATGGTTTACGTACCAAGAAAAGAATTTTTCTATTGTATATTTAAATGAATAAGTGGAATGAGTGCGGTTTTCATCAGTACATAATGCATATTCCAAACATGATTACAAAATAGGACTCTAATAGCACTATAATAGGCCATTATCAGCACTATAAAAGCGATGAGTTCTATAGTGTAGATAAAAGTCAAAGGCATTTATTTGTACCAGAAAATAATTGAAAAAGGGTTTTTTATCATTGAAAAGAAAATATGCTGATAAATAACACTTTTATTAGTGCTTTTAGAATTGCTAATAAAAGACACCATTTATCAGCACTCTTATTTAGTGCAGATAAAGAGATCCATTTACAGCACTTTTCCAATACTAATAATGACCCTTTATCGGTATATATAAATCTCTTGATAAAGGCCCTCTTTATCAGTTCTTATTGAAGCACTGATAATGAACTTATTTATATGCCAATTTAGTAGTGCTGGTAAAATGGAATTCTATATTGCGACATTAAAATACCAGAAACAGGACACACTCTGTGCTGTTACAACACCCATCATCACCAGAAATTGAAAAAAAAATTGAATAATTAGATAAAAATATATAATTTAATTAAAATAAAATTCTAACATAAATACAAGAAAATAAACTATTATAGATTATGTAAGTTTTCATTTTTTCTAAAATTTATATTAATTTTGAATTAAATGGTAATCTTGGAGTCATACTGGTCACACCCTAAGTAAGGATAAGGTTTAACTTATTCTTACATGTCATAATGAAGTATTGTATCATTTTCATAATATACATAAATAATATGAATGCATTTTATTGGTTTTGAGTGTGTTTGTTTTTTTATTAAAATTAATGTCAACTATGAATCAAAAGATGAAATTTGAATTATACTGGTCACACCATGAAACATATTGTTGTTTGGTTTATTCCTACACGTCCTAGATGACTTATTTATCAATGTTAAAAAATATCAAACTAATCTAAATTTTTTTCCTTTATTTTGAGTATTTCACTTGTGTTTTTTACTAGAATGTAATTTTAAAATAGAATCATGCATTTTGATCCATACAGGTTTCATCATGTCTGGTTTTTACATGAGACAGATTAATATATTACAAAAATTAACCTTTGAATCATTTTCCTAATTTACTAAGTCAATCCGAGCCAATTTTCCCTTTTATTAGTGAGTGAATTTTTTTTATTAAAATGTGAATTGAAAACTAATAATAGACACTTTGAGACATACTGGTTACACCATGACTTGGATTAATGTGTTTATGCTTCCTACATGTCACAATTTATATATGGACCACTTTATTAAATTAACAAAACATTCCCAATGTGTTTTCTAATTTTTGAGTATGTTAGTTTTTTTATTAAAACTAATGCCAGTTTTGAATGAAAAGTTGAACTTGGAGTCACACTGCGGACACATTGAATTGGATTGAGGTTTGGTTGATTCCAACATATCCTAAATTAATAATTTACTATTTTCCTAAATTAACAAGACAATATGAATGTGTTTCCTTGGTTCTGAGTATGCCACATATTTTTTTACTAAAATTTAATTTTAAAATCTAAAAAGGAACATTGTGTCATATAGGTCGCATCATTTGTAGGTTTGATATGAGACTTATTCATAGAAAAAACAAATTAATTATGATTTTTTTTAAAAAAATTATCCTAAAAATTTGATTGTGTTTTCATAGTTTTCATTGAGTGACACTTTTTAGTATTACAATGAAAATTTTAAAATGATAACATACATACTGAGTTGTATCTGGAACATTGTGTTTCATATTGAGATGTGTTTGATTAATACATATAAAAAATGAATTATGGATAATTTTCCTAAATTAGTAAAACAATATGAATGTGTCTTCACAGTTTTGAGTATATCAACCGTATTTACACAAAAATTAATGAAAATTTTGATTAAAAAGATTCCCTTAGAGTCACACCGATCACTCTGAGAGTCAGATTGATTTTTGTATGATTAATATATGTCTCGAATCATATATGTATTGTTTTATAAAATAATCAACATAATTTTAATGTGTTTCATTAGTTTTTTGTATGCTAATTTTATTTTTTATTGCAATGTCATTTAAAACTGGAAAAATGCACATTGATTCAAAAAGTTCGCTTTGTGTGTGAGTATGACATGAGACTAATTCATAAAAGTAGAAATTGAATTATGAATATTTTTTCTAAATTATAAACTAAATATGATAATTTTTTCTTAGTATTCAATTAGTAACAATTTTTTGTGCTTAAATGACAATTTAAAATTAATAACATAAACATTATGTCATACCGGGCACATCATGTAACAGATTTATGTGTGACTGATTCCAAAACATAAAAAATGAATTATAGCTCATTGAAATCATTTTACAAAACAATATGAATTATTTTTCGTAGTTTTGAGTATGACAATTATTTTTGTCACAAAAATTCATGTCAATTTTGAAAAAAAACAACCTTTGAGTAATACTGGTCACACAGTGCCTCTGAATGAGGTACGTATCATTCCAAAATGTCTTAATTGATATATGGATCATTTTTTTAATTAATAAATTAATATGAATATATTTCCTCAGTTTTAATTTTCAACTTATTATTTTTACTAAAATTCCATTTTAAACTCCAAAATGCAGTTTGATCCATACAATTCAATTTTTTTGTGGGTTTAAGATGAGACGCATTCATACACATCAAAAATAAAATACGAATCGTTTTCATTAATTATCAAGTAAATCTGAGTATAAATTATTGGATATTAGTTACAGATCCTTTTTAAATTAAAATGACATTTCAAAACTGATAAAAAAATATGAGTCATTTTGGGAACATCATGAATCAGATTGAGGTGAAGTTGATTCCTACATGTGAAAAATTACTCATGGATAATTTTCCAGGTGTACCAAAATAATATGAGTGTATTTTCTTGGTTTAGAATATTTCAATTTATATTTCACTAAAATTAATGTCAATTTTGAATAAAAAATGCACTTGGAGTCATACCGGTCACAACATGTGTGAGATTGTGTTGAGGATAATTTTGAGATGTATAAAATGACATATATATCTTCTTCTTAATGTATCAAAATAATATGAATGTGTTTCCTTGTATTTGAGTACACTGCTTGTTTTTTTACAAAAAATTCATTTTAATCGAAAAACACACACTTTGACTCATACAAGTAGCTTGGTGTGTGGGTTTGACATGAGACTGATTTATGAACATCACATTTGAATTATGAATAACTGTATTAAATTATCAACAAAATAAAATTGTGTTTTCTTGGTTTTTAGTGAGTTAAAATTTTTTGTATTAAAATTTCAATTTAAAACTAATAATGGAAACTTTGACACCATACCTCCTCGATGACCATGGTATATCAATGATTTTTTTCCTACAATAATTCATTCATACACTTACTGACTTGTGTGGTTGAATACACCCATATTTATTCAATAATTTATGTTGTATTATATAACTGTTTTATGATTGGGAGCTATAAGAATTTTGGTTCAATAACAGTAGTCATGATGTTAAAGCATCCAGTAAAAATTATCTTACATGAGGATTACTACACTTAACAAAATCACTTAAAAATGGAGTGAAAAATATTATTTCAGTGATCCTCTTGAAACACCTACACAATTAATCTTTTTTTATGGGAGATGTGGTGTGGTAACTTTTTATAAATTACACTAAAATACAGTCTTGGTATGATCCTCATTCAACTTCATTGCATAAAAAAATTATTTATTTTTCAATACAACAGTTTGTCTCATCATCTAGCATGGTCTCCACCTCAGTATCCACCTCTACCTTCTCCACCATGTCTATTTTGACTCTAAATCTGCCTCCAACATTGCCTCTACCTCCTCGATTGACTCTAACTATGCCTTCACCTCTGCCTCCAACTCCATCTCCATGGTTTCCCAACAATTTGATTGTTTTCATGTCAGATATTCTACAAAAATTGATTTCCTTCATTATACGTATCGATGAGATGGGGATAAAAAATAATAAATAAGAATTCTGAAACTAATAATTCACAGCCAAAATATATTATGAATTCGTAACTCGTACTAGATCACAAACATTGCAAGTAATAACCTCTAATTTTTTTCAGTATAAATTCTAAAAAACATTACACTCCCTCTCATCACTATAAAAATTATTTCCTTTTTTGATAATTTAAGTTGTCAGCAATCATGATATTACAAGAAAAATATTGAAAAAATATATTATGAAATATTTTTAATGAAATTTTAATTATCTTCAAAAATTACCTATTGGGGGACACTGTTCTTTTCAAGATTTCTGATTTCACTCATTAATTTAACAACATAATATCCCCAATTGATGACATTATCCTATTTTGGATACTAAAAATACATTCGAAAAAAATAGGAAAATTGTTTTGAAATGTTTTTTTAAATAATTCTATATATACCATAATTTGTTTCCACTTTTAGTAACCCATAAGATTTTTCTCTTTAGTCACTAACATTAAACTGAGATATATCATTTATAATGAGACCATATTATCATAAAAATAATTCTTTTTAAAACATGGAGTGTACATAAAATTTTATGTTTATCATGAAAATATTTATTTTAGTGTATTTAATATTCACAAAAGACATCATGTGTGGTCGTTTGGTTGGATATCCATGAATTGGATCGAAAACATAAATATTTAGTGTGTCCAGATTGACTGCGATCAGTATCTAGTACACCCTAAAAAATAGAAAAAATTAATTAATAGAATCAATAAATATATATATTACTTGATTATGTTCTAGAATTTAACATAGCATTATAGGCATCAAAATGATTCTGTATTTGGATACTTTTTTAATTGACCGCTTTATATAAATTATATTTTTTCTTCCAAAATGTCTGCTAATCTAATGTATTTTTTTTTGTAGAAATGAAATACGGATTAATGTATCTAAATAATCCTTTGCACAATCATCTCTTTAAATAGATATAATAAAAATGCATGTAGAAAATACAAATAGTTATTAAAATTAATAAACACATTGTCACTATATTTGGAGAGACGTATTATGTAAAGATACCATATGAATGTATTCACAAATGATATTACCATCCATTCATTCTTGAGAATCTCATTTATAGTCTCAAGAACCATTACACTGGTCAAGTAATCTCCATAAATTTCTTTTACATTTTTAATGAAAGTCATATATTAATTTATAATGTGGTCTCTTCGTTATGTTAAAATGATAATAAATGGTGTTATGGAATATTCGGGGAGAAGTTATGATTAGATGGTTGTTTTGTTTTCTTGGAAGATTCAATAGATTTTTTTTATTTGACCATTAGTTTCTCTTATGGTTTATCCATATATAACATCCTCCATCAAATTTGACATTTTATCATCAACATTTATAGGTTTTTCATAAGGAAATATTTGTTAAATACGTACCTCAGGTATCTTTATAATATTAGATTACTATGATATGAAAGATCCAATAGAATTAATGACAGATGTAATATCTAGACCATCAAGTGGAACTTGAATATTAGCGGTTGGCTCATGAGATACCTCAATCCCATATCTCAGGTGATATTTTGGGAGGTCTTGATTGTGTAGATTCTTTCCCAGGGTATTATAAATTGTACACATCACAACACAACTATGCATGGGTGTCGATAGATACAAATCACATACAACTATACCCTATAAAATTTTTTATTATGAAATTATCAGAATGTGTTTGATTGGAATTTAGTTGAATGAGTAATAAAAAAATTGATTATAATTGTCAAGGTGTGCAGTTCAGGGGAATGACTATCCACAATGTAGGTGCATTATCTGGTTTATGTGGGGATATTTCCTCCAACAATTTTTTTCTTTGATAATTTCTTATACATTCATCTGTCAAACTATACCACAAAATAATATCTTGTAGTGAGTACATTTTTTTCTTCAATTATCTCTCCATGTTATATAAATCTCTGTGTGGTTTATCTTCTCCAAATGTGTTTGAGGAGAGGCTCAAAAACCTAATCCTTTAACATGTCCATATTGTTCAGGCCACTTGAAAGCTACTGAAAGTAGATTTTCTTTTGGTATACTCATTTCTCATTATTGAGACTAAAACATATATACAATTATAAACAAAAACAGATATATTTATGTAATATTATTTTAACTAATATCAAATTATAATTATTTCATACATAAAAATGATCCCCAAACTATTTTTGTGTTTTCATAAACTAATTTGGCCACCATATTTTCACAACCCTCCTTCTATATAAAATGATATGTGATGGAAGTGGATTTAGATTTTGATTCCTCAATCATCATATTAACAAATGAACATATGTTGTTTCATATCATATAATTAATATTTTATTTAAAAAACATACCAATTTATTATCTAATAAATAATACCCCATCCTTGTTTTTCAATCAGGGTACATAGGATTTTATGCATGTTCTTTATTTTCAGCATTATTTTTCTATTTCATAAATTTACTATTTGAAATAAGATGTATAAAATAACTAATTTCAACAAATATATTATCAAATGCAAATCACATAAAATGATTTCTCATTATGATGATTTATGAAATAAGTCCATGTTTCCTACATTATAGTCTATTCATAACTAACTATGGGGTGGGGATTTATTTTTATATTAGCATCCCAAACATATAACTTCATAATCAGAGTTTGAAAACCTATATGGGATTTTCCAATTATAATTAATAAAAAAATTGTAATGAAATATTCCAATATAAATGATGTCTGTAAGAAATAATGAAATGTAAATAAATTTCTAATTATATAATTTTACACTAAAATAGATGTATTATATTGTAACATTAATATTATCTCATTCTAATGTACTTTCTTTGTTGTTAGTTGGACATTATTCCATGAATCAATATCAATCAGCACATGCATCCTCGTAATGTCCCTAATATAATTGATAGACATTGAATTGTTGTGTTCAATAGGATGGCAGCATTGATTCCAACAAACCTCAAATTTTTTAACTTTAAATCTTTCCTTTATAATTTTTGTCACCACTATGATTCTATTTTTGGGTTATTTGTTTCATCACCATGTTTTTTACCCCAAAATCATTCAGCAGTATATTCATCAATAGTATGTTCTTCTACGAGATTGGTGTCATAATCATGTGCAGAAGACATTGGCTGCATTAACAGTAAAGCATTTAATTTACATGATTAACAACATTACAATACACTTTATGAATAAAATTCCACATCTCCATGCATCTTGCATGGAAATTATTACTTTTTGAACAAAGATATAATAATGTAATATTCCATTATCACTAATCGTTGCCAAAAATTTTTATACATCCTATGAAACATGATTTTCGTATATCTCTTAATGATGGATTCGAATATCTTTTTCAAACTAGCCTTCCTCCCATCATTATGGATCCAAAGTTCATTGAGGAACCACACCCCCTCGAAAAGTAATTATTTAATTTTTTTACTTGATATTTATCCCCAATATATTTTGGACATCCACCTATGTTTCTTGAGCTAATATAACCGATATTTATATCATACCAGGTATTGGTGAAATTTTATTATGAAAATAAAATTGATTATTTCAAACAAGAAAGAATATATGGGGATGATTCTTAAGAAACAAAATGAAATAATTACTATTCGGGAGATGAATGGTCTCTAACACTCCCTTAGGAACATAAACTTATCCCCATTGAGCCGCATAGTCTCTAACCTATGTTCTGATTCCATTTCCCCCAGCTATATCTCTAATATAAGAGTTCTATATCCACTGAGGTACAAAAATTACCCAAATGAAATATTAATTATGGATTTTAATATATTATATTTCAAAAATAAATGAATTGACATTCATATCTACATGAAATAAACTCTAGGTCATTTACTTACTCTCACTAACATTTATTGTTTTCAACTTCCATTAAAATGTTTCTTTTTTTATGGGATTATAGGAGACACAAACATGTGGTTTTATTGGAGTGTGGTGGATGGGAGAACATGAAAACCATCCATTCCTACAAGATTCCATGATAAAGTATCCAGATGATGAAGCCATAAATAGGGTTGTAGATATCTTCTCATTTTGGCATAAATACCATTATGAGTCTGATTAAAATCCATTTAAATTTATCAAGTTTGATGGGGAATACAATAAAAATTTTATTTAGTTGTGTTTTTTCATAAAAAATAGTTTAACATGAGTATTTTCTGGAGTTCACATATTGTAGAAATAATCTCATACAAGTATGACTAACTACATAGTTATAATAGAATCCAATGTGCCCACACTCAAATTTAATGTAATTTTTTATAAATTTTTGTCCAAAGTAACAACGTGAGTCTTATAGGAATATTCATATCAGGAAACTAAAAAAATCATTAATTATGTTTTCATTAATTTCTAGGTTTCATTTTTTTGTGTTATCAAGAAGTAGTAAATAAGAAGGATGAAAGGCTGAAAGAGATGAAGAATGATTTTGGAGATGTGGTATTTAAATCCATAGATGATGCTTTGATGGAGATTAATAAACACAATATGAGTTTTTGGTATTTCATCAATGAACATTTTATCTACAATAATTGGAAGAAGTCATGTTTTAGATAGGGAGTCTAGTCTATCAACATGTGATGGAAGGAAATCAAGAGTATGATGACAAAATAAATACATATAGTGAAGGATAGTTGTACTGTAGTGTTGTTGAATTATATTTTTTTCATGAAATCTACAATTTTCATGCCAGATGCATGAAATTGTTGTCTTTTAGGCATGGAGTGTATAGTATTTTATATCTATCTTACCAAAATGAATACTTATTTACCAAACCTTATTTCTAAAACTTGTGTTCTTTTATTTATGAAAATTATCTTATATTACTTATAAGTATTATGTTTTTCCTTTATCTTTAATTTATCAAACATTAGGAAAATTTACATAAAATAATAATGTGATGAATGGTTTTCATGTCGATCAGGGGCATGGAAAATCATTAGGGAAAACATGCCATGTTACTTCACTTAACAACATTATGGGAATCTTAGTGTATATATAGTTGATGTTTCCATGGGTTCATAGTTGCAAGGTTTATTATTTATTGGAAGTGATAGAGTACCAAATTATAGATATAGGATACTTCTCGGATTTGTTTCATTGATGGTAGTTCTATTATTCATATAGGGTTTAATTTCTCATTGGATATTTCAAGGATCTATTGTTTTTATTAATGTAGGATTTTATATTCGTGGGATTATATTCATTATTATTTTACCTAGATTCCCTTATCATGGGAGTTTGTTTTTTGAATCATTTACAATGGATTATTTTGATCTCTACATATATATTATCAATTCATTGGATGTATATAGATGGTTTTGAGGGTTGAGTAAAATTTTGATTCATCTTATTTCATGCTATGAATAATTGGACTATATTTTGATGTAGTAGTTTTTTAAAAGATAAATTTATTGATAAGATAAAACACACAAACATAAAAAAAAAGAAAAAAGTTAATAAATAAGGCCGCTTCCTAAAAAATATCTTCATTCTTGGAGAGGAATTTATTTATAAAATAATTTGACAGAAAAGTAAACACATATATAACATATTCTACAGATGATGCCACATATGTAAACTCTTCTATTGGAATATTATTTAGTGTGTGTTTTTATGACATGCTTTCATTTATAAATGTAAATTAATTAGATTAATAATATATATTTATTTTCGGTTATTAAATTTGAAAAAAAAATTAACAAATTATTAATTTAAAGGAAATGGTAATTCATTTGAAACCATTCGTTAATAATTGAAATAAGTGGTATATCCTTTATCGATCTCCCTAACCCATTGAAAATCATGTTCTCTCGTAAATATAATGTTTTAGTAAATATATTTTTTAGTAAATTTACTATAATCCAGAACCTATCATTCAATTATAAAAACAATTCATATATACAATACATCACTACATTTGATTTTGGATCAAATAAAAAATAGAAAAAGTAGGCTTATTTTGATTTCAATGAAAAATTAAATAGTTTTTTTTTTATTAAAATTTATCTATATAAAATTTTGATAAATATAACTAACATAAAATAGAAAATTTGAACTTTATTTCCCTAAATTAGTTTAAGTAATTCATATTAAAACAATATGTTTAATTTCTAACATTATATTTTTCATATCAATTAACATTCCCTCTAAAATTAGTCCAATATAATTTTAATATTCTTTTCATCTTCATGTGCATGTGATAATTTAGAAACAAGATTCAAACATTGTAATATCATGCTTTCTAAAAGGTTAACAAAATATAATAGAAACAAAAAAAATCACCATCAGTTTCAACAACAGATTCAGATGAAGTTCACAGTGGTCTTGTAAGAAGGTGGAATGAGTTTATACAGTAGGGGAGGAATTGTGTAGGTATAGGTAAGTGAGAGATAGAGAGAGTGATGATATGTATGGTTTATCATGGTTATCAACAGTGAAAAAATGAAAACCATGGAACCCAAAAAATCAAACAACGATCGACAAAAAGAAGAAAGTAACATAATTTGGAATCTAGCCTTGATTTATCCATGGAAAAATAGAGGAGTAGCACTGATAGTAGGGGTGTTTAGTGAGATCTCGAGAATCGTGGCAGACTATTTCGTGGTTAAGGTTCTTTTAAATAGACCATAGACAATTTTATCAGTGCTTTTAAAAAATCGATGATAATGATCACTTTTATCTGCGCTTTTTTAGTTCTGATAAAGGATTCATAATTAAAATTACTTTAGTATTGTTACTTTAATTTTGAAATTATTAAAAGTATAATTTATTTATTTATAAATATATGAATAATAGTTCTTTAAAAAATATTTATATATATATATATATATTAATATATATTTCCCAAGGTGTAGTTCAGGGGTACCTGCCCATGTGGGTCTCAGTAGGGTCCTGAGGTCAATTCTCATTGAGTAGATTATTTAAATAAATTTTTTTATAATTTTATAATTATTAGTAAATATATATAATTATTTATTTATAATTATATAATCCTTATATAAAAATTAATATATATTTATATATAATAATTATAAATATATAAATTCATAGATATAGTAAATATAAATTTGTAAATATATTTATTTATAAGTATTTATTTAGAAACTTATTTTTAACACTATTAGTTGATATATAATTTCAAATACATATATTTTAAAAATTAGTGAAATTGATGAATTCAAAATGGGTACACCTTAAAAAAATTTAAAAAAAATACAAGTTTTATTTATTAAATGAAAATTATAAAAATCAAATATGGATATATATGTATTTAAGTAAAGATGAATACATATTGATAATTAAAAAACATTTCAAATAAATTAATGTAAATAAATTATACAAAATGATCAAATTCAAAATGAAATTAATAAATAAAAAATATTAAAAATGAATAAATAATACCCTAAATATAATTGTATTAAAAAAATAAATGATAGAAAGCATAATATAATAAATATATCATGTAATAGTGATTTTCTAAAATATACTAAAATTTGATTAAATTTCATAAATATTAGGTGTATGTGTTTCTATATAAAATTTAATTAATTGTGTAAATATATTTTTCTGTGTGTTGTATATAAAAATTAATTTATTACATTTACATATATATGTATTTCGAATCAATGTAACACGTGACATTTGATATATGTTAAATTGATAATTCAAACAACATTAAAAATGAATAATACATTAATATGTTTATAATTATTACATTTTATTCATTTCATATATTTATAAATTTAATATATAATAATTATTAAAACTTTTAATTATCATATATATATATATATATATATATATTATAATAATTTTTTTATTTATAATTATTCCATTTAAAATCATTAAATATTTTTTTAATTTATTAATTATTAATTTTCTAATTTAATTAATACAATTAATTCATTTTATATACCTATATTTATTGTATACTATTTATTAATATTTATAGTCATTAAAAATGTACAATAAATTTATTATTATTTATCAATATTTATTAAATTAATAAAAAAAATTAACATATTTTCCTAATTTACTAATTTTTAATTTGTATTTATTTTATAATTTCATTTTATTCACAATATATATATATATATATATTTAATATATAAAATTTACTAATCTTTAAAAAATTTATATATGTACATTAAATTTATTCATTTTAACAATAATTATTTAAAAAATAAATTTTTTGATGTTTTATTAATTCATAATGGTATAATTTTTTCAATATTAGAATGGTCCTTTATAGTGTTAAAATTAATATCTGATAATGGTTACACTTTATCAGTGCATTTTCCTAGTGCTGATAAATGCTAATTGTCACGACGCATCCCCAAGGGCCTATGTCGTGACAACCTCAAGCCAGCCTCTGATAGGCTAGGGGAAAGCAACTTGCTTCGAGTAGGCATAACCCACAAAGGGAAATAATTTTCCTAAGAACCTGTACACACACACACAACTCCAAACCAGAGGGGATAGAGAGTAAAAAACACTAAGTAAAATGTATTCATACCACAAAAACCCAACAATAGACTATGCCAGAAAGTATGGTATTAAAGTACAAATGGGAAAGAATAAAAGATCACTAAAATAAAGGAAACGGAAAAGTCCTACATGTAAACACAGGTATTGAATCTATTGTAGGAAGCTACCAAAAACACCTCGGCTCATTTGATCTCAGAAGGAACCATCTGGTCCTAGTCCTTGTCATACTCTGCCTAGTATTCCACCAAAGCTTTGGTCAATTGCATAATAGGTGACACATGTGGTAAAAGATGGAGCAGGGTTGAGTAAATTAATACATAGTAGGGGAAACCAAAACAAAAAGTAATTGACCAAAAAGGAAAAATCACCAAGAATTTACAGTCATCTCAACATAGGTATATGTCAACAACACATATAATAAGAAAATCTAGGTATAGTCGTAATGGATTCGAAGGTGCAACATCTCATCCTCTGTTAGCCATATGGTTATGCTCGTAGCATGCTCAATCCAGGGAGGTCCCACTACTCATTCTATCTGACAGTAATGACGTAGAACAAGTTATACTAAAAGAAACTATGGGAACATCTGGTCTCGATATGTCACAATGTTTCCCTAAAAAATCTAGTCTCCCAAAGAGATGGAGTCTCGATATTGTAGCCACATCCTTGGTGACTGGATTCTGCTCAAGGTGTGCTCATTGTGGGAGATCTCACTCCTTGAGTTATAAATTCATCAAAGACCCTCGCAAGAGGCCCTGCTTTTTTTGGCCCCACCCAAAGAGAACACAATGGTAACTACTCTAAGTATGATTATCTTGTAAATTCATGAAGGATTGAATGACCTTGATATACAGATAGGGTGTCTTGCACATAGGACTCATTAGGGGACATCCTGGCCCTACTGTAATTATCATCCTAGATAAGGGATGGGTGTTTGTGTAAACATTGGTCACACCCATACCATAAACCCTATATAGGGTACCACAAAGAGAAGTGAGGGATAATTGGGCCTCTTGTTGTGTTACATTCTCCAAAAATCCCCACTAGAGCATTGTGACCCGTAGAGTCGTTTCCACCTACCAGTTACCAAGATTCGATCGTCACAGAGGGCTATTAGGTCACTAAGATCTCCTTTGAGCCAACTCACATCAGGACACAGGTCATTATATATAACAGGGAAGGTATCCTACATCTTACCAACATAGATAAGCTCAAGGGTATCATCTTAATATCTATTATAACCCCCAATAGGGGGATTGTGATCCTATATCAATGCCTCGTAAAAAAGACTAATAGAAAACCACCATCCCCTATTGGTCCAACAAAAACCCCACTATGTCATCATAAAAATACATCCCTGTAGGAAGGTTCCCATCACCATAGATGGCTCATCATTCGGACATATTTTTTTAATGATATGTTCATTTTAGTGGAAAAGGGCCCAGTTGGGTCTGGGTTTGGCCCAACCCGATCGGACGGACCTGACCCGGCCCAGTGTCCACTGACCCAACTAAAGTCCAACCCGGGCTACGTTCTTCATCGCATGGGGTTAGAATTCTTGTTTGGATCCACCATGGAGTAATCTCATTCAAGTGACAATATCTCATGCACCACCCTAATTTGTTTTCCACCATCATCGTCGCACCTCTCGTCATGTCGTGTACATTCTAGATCAATGTTTTCAAGTCATTGTGTAATGAAATGGTTTCAAGATGATCAATATTTCTTCAACCCATGAGGAACACATAGAACATAGGGGGAAAAGCATAATAATCAACTTTAGGATTGAACCTCAGTATTTTGATCATGTTGGACTTGACCCGATCCATTAGAAGGATTAGAAAAACAAAGAAAACACAATAAATCAATCAACTATCATCAATCCCCAAAACCCCTAAAAAGTGAATCCCATCCCACAATAATATGAACAAATCATGTATTGATCCATTCATCAATTGATTCACATATCTCTTATGAATTTGAATATGGTGAAAGGTTGTAATATATATAATAACCCTTTCCTCGAGTTAGATTGCATGAAATGTAGATTGATGTTGTGTCGCCATGTCAATCCTTGTTCTGCTAGAGGTCGTCGATTCATTGCATCTTGATCAAATCCATTTCTCCAATCATTCATCGCTTGATCAAATCCTGACCTCTGATCCATCATCACCAGTGATAGAGCCTCATCCCCATTTTCTTCGGGAAATTCCTGAGTAATTCATCAGTATTATGAATTCTAACAATGGACCTTGTCCCTAATTAATGAAGGAAACATGTTAACACGATAATGTTTTTCAACAAATATTGTTTTCATTGAAATAGTGTCACTACACTATTTCATTTATGAAAGGAGAACATGTTTCTCCGTCACTACGTCATAGTGTCACCTTGCTGCGAAATAAAAAAAAGGAAATAAACATAAATTTTTTAAGTTTATTTTATTCTCCATTAAAATGTACAAAAAATATACTATTACCCTTATCTTGTGTCAGTCAAGGATAGGCTTCACATAAGTAATAACATCCTCATGAGCTCAATGGTACTCTCATATTTCCAATCTGTGTTATCCTTTATGAGTTATAAGGGTTTAAAAAATAAAATAATTTTATTTAATCATTTTATTTAGGGTTATTCCAGTTCCAGTTTTCTCAGTAGAGACCTACTCAGATTAATGTTAAGTCACAACTAGGGTAAAACTGCGAACATGAACGCAACTGTGCAATCAGATTTCATATATGTGGACCTATTTCTGTGTTATTCCATTTTTTCATGAAAAATGTTCACACGTGTACTTTTAAAAAAAATTGTTTAATGGATCATTCTGGGAACTTTGGGCCTCAAAATTACATGTCGTCTCAATGATTAGTCTCATAATTTTACCAAGAATTGTCTAAAAATAGAACCTGGAAAATCTGAGTCATTACACCAGTGCTCTTAATGTCTTCTTTTGTAGTATTGAAAATAGTAATGGTATTTATCATTTTTTTAATAGAGGATATATGGGAACATGATGATATAAATTTTTATATGCCTAAATTGTGTAATTTAAATGGTTATAAAAGATTAATCACAAGTATTTTGTCACCAAATTTTCATATATTTTTTAAATTTTTTCCGGCATATCTGAGCATGTAGAGAAGAAACTATTGTAGGTGCATTGATGAACAAAATTATTCAGAAAGGATCTAAAGGGTAGTTATGTCTGTGATATATAATAATGAGTGAATAATTTTCATTTTATTATAAATAATGTTGAAGATGAAGTGGGACATGATTTTTTTATCAGTGTTTGTGGTCTGTTGAAGACCATTATTTTAGAGAACCATCCCAGGTCAAACAGACTGGTTACCCAAGATGACCCATCAAAAGTACTTAAGTGTTTTCCCAATCACCATGGGCTAGATGGAAGAACTAGGGAAACACAATTAACTTTTGGGGAACAATGTATCTCTTGAAAATATGGAATAACCCATCCCTTAATTAGTTTAATAATAAAACCAGATAAATATAACAAACTGATACAATCATTTAATTAGAGTAAATTTAAAAATGAATAAGATAATATAGTAAACATATCTAATTAAAAATTTATAAAAATGTATATATAAATACATGATATCTAAAGTAAAATTCTAAAATCTCAAAATTGGGATCAGAAAAAAATGGCTGACACATAATATCCCCACTACACAAAAGCCAAAAACTACTCGACATGATATAACTCCATTTTATAACATCCCCACCATCTTAATTACCCAACGATGCTGAAAATCAAGAAGTTCCACTAGTGTAACATTACAACACAAACCCATTGTATTAAGAAGATATATTGGTGTTACTGACCTTATGTGACATTCCCCAGACATGAAAGGTTGCATTAAATATATACGGGTTAGTAAAAACAAGTGGAAAAATTTACCCATATCACATAGATACCAATCCGTTAAGACACCATAACAATACAACCGTATACATGATACAAAAACAAACCAACACTATGATATTTAAAAATCATGATCTGATATTATGTACGAAAAAATTTAAAAAGATTATTAAAAATTGAAAAGAAATATAAAGATCGAGGGTGCCTATGTGACCCCTTTACAAACTCCAAAAATCGACCAATCTCCCAAGATCCAACTCCAATATCCCTGATGAAAGATTCATAGAAATACACTAAGAAATAAAAAAAATTATTACTTATATCCAATTATGAAGCATATATATATATATATCGAAGTGAATATGTAGGGGGTGAGTGCAACAACTAAAAAGGAAAATCCTAGACATATCACAAAATCTATTAAAACTAGATTAGGATAGGTCATAATTTTTATAAAACAAGTTGAGTTTATAAAAAATTAATAATGAAGATATTATTTTAAAAGTTTTGATATAACTCATAGTAGTCGCTATTTCTTTGAATGAACCCACACAACCATGATACTCCAAACCTAATGCATCCTCCACCGAAGTGGCCCCACTAAATAGACTAACTCAAGAGAATTACACATACCAATAGACTTAAATGGTTACTCGATGGTATAATTCAATTATCCCTATTTTCCCATTAGTATGTCTAACAAAACAAGTCACATTCCATATACATATTAATTCACACCCACACCACCATGCTCATTCCAATTTTATTAATACAAAACATCAGATTAACTGAAATAAACTATTAAACCGTTTTAAAAGTCACCATGAGGAAATCAATGAAACCTCAAGATTTAAGAACAAAAAACCCGAGTTATTCCAATAGATATGTGATAATACTAATTCATTAAAAATAATTAATCGTTAACTTTGAAAACAAGATAATTTAAATTCTAGAGTAAGTAGAATGTGGGAGAACTATCTGAACTCAAAAGAATTGTACATGGAGAATAAATTAATAATATATAAATTGTATACATCCATTCTTATTACATTAATTAATCATAGGAAATATTCTTCAAATCACAACTGATCTAATAGGTCTAGGGGAAACATCCTAAAAATAAGGTTCTATAGATGGGAATATAAGAATTTATATAAAATGATGAAAAAGTGAATCTTACATGTAATTTCATAGATCTAATGAATTTCAATCTGTTAAAATCAAACTTTAGAGGTTAGAATATATTAAAATGCATGATGAGGAATATTGGGGTTTGAGGGCCTATGTAATGGGATGCAGTGTGAGAGTATTCATGTAGGTATCTAGTTTGAAATTCAATTTTCTTATCTCATTAATTACATTGCATGGTTGTGCTACACTATTTTTGAAAAACATACACCAGTTATAAAAATCACCACTATCCCAAAATATAAAATGTTTTAAGGTTACCACATAGTTTGGGAAAACCACACACCAACATGGTGCCTTCCCAATAACCCACTCAGTCCATTTTATGGTTTCCTAGTGAATCTTCTTGATTTCCCCAATTTTTTCTCAAGACTATCACCCATCAAAACATCTCCAAATAATCAAAAACCAATCTAATAAATTCCTAAGTCATAATATAAGAACTCCATAACTAAATTTATAGAATATAATAGATAATAACCTCAAATAAAGGGTGTTACATTCTCCCTACTATTTTTAATTATATTCATGTAAAGATAATGATTGGGTTTCAATTTTAAGCGTTTTTTCCTTTTCTCTGGAATATTATTTTATCATTCTCTACTATGAACTTGAATATGGCCATGCCACCATAGTACCCATATCATGAATATAATTATTCATTAAAAGATAACTTATTTTCTATTCACAATATGGATTAGGGAATCAATAAAAGTAGCATCTAGATCAAGGGTGGCTTAATCCAAATTATTCATGTTACTAGGATCTTGTTGATAGTAATTTAACTGAGAGAAATGAAATTTATTATGTAAAACATTTTATCTAAGATATAAGGATAACCTATATGTAGCATAAATAATATTTACATGAATCTTATTTTATCTAATATAAAGTCAAGACAACTTCCCTTCCTTTACTAAGCATCGATGTCCCAAATCCATTGACATCTTTAATAACACATGGTAACCTACATCAAAAGATAATGGTTATTGAAAATGATATTCGTAAGACGTATGATATATCTAGGATATATCTATTAACATATGGTTCATCTAAATCCATTTTCTCATCCCTAAAACAATAATATTTCTAATTAGTGATTTTTTATAGTTTATACCCAACAAAGTGAAGACCGACAAGGAAAACTGTATAATTCAATAAATGAATTCGTCTATATAATTTTCAAAAAACTTTTATTGTATGAAAACTATAATAAATTCAAATGATATTCCCATTAATAATTAAATTCTATAACTCAATCCCTAGGAATATCTTTCATCATATGAAAATTCCATTTTGACTATCCATCCATTTGTGGATGAATGAAGCACACGTATTCAATCGAGATCAAATTCATGCATTCGATGATCACAAAAAACATGAAGTGAATTTTGGGTTTGTGTTAGAAACAATGTAAATTTTCATCAAATTTAATTTCAATACTTCCAAGATATAAAGATTAACCAAATCCTCCCCTACGATGGACTCCTAGATTGGAATGAAGTGCTCCGTGTTAGTAATTTGGTGCCCAATCAGACAAATCAAATCGTGCTTCCATGGTGTCTAAGGTAGATCTTTGATAATGACTATTTAGTTATATTAAAATTTCTAAATATATATATGAATAGACTATAACATTTCGACTAGTTATCAAGGTTCAACCTTTAATTATTAACTAGTGAGTCACATTATGGAATAATCTACTACTGTACATTTCATCCATGTCCATAAAATATATTTTTTCATTTCCTAAAAAAATTTAAAACCCCTATGCATAACCCATGTGTAATTATGATAGAAATAATGGATTTTCTCTTGATGATATGGAAGAACTACCATAATGTTATGAAATGGAAATATAGAATTCATATCCTCTTTCCTACCATCAATGGTCTCCCCCACTATTATGTTCTGATGTCATAGTAAGAAATTATCAGTTTCATTGAATATATTACGTGAGCAAATAAACCAATTTACAAACAAGAGTATCTAGGAAGAAAATAAAAACATCATTCTGTTTCATACAATTAAGATGCATGTGTGCCATTTTCCCATGAGTATCCACTACTTACAACCTTTGGTGAACACTTGTTTGTACATATTTTGGCTCAACACATCTACAAATGAATTTTTTCACTATTGTATAAACTCAAATAATGTCTTTTGTTAAAATATGTCACATCCATCACCATTTACTCCTGATGATGTCCCATTGAGTGTATATGTGATTCAAAATCTATTGAACTATTACAACTATTATCATTTCCCAAATTTAATAATTCTTCCATATTTTTGAGGAATAGACTACCATTACCAATTAAAAATAATTTTTGGGGTAATTATTTTCCCATATTCCCAATTTTTGGGAACCATAGGCTAAAATATGACCCCCCCCCCCCCCTCATTGGAACACAACCCAATACCAAACCAAATGCACCACATTATATGACATAACCCAAACCTGGTTATGGAAAGATGAGTATAGGCGTAGATGTTAGACAATAATTGATCTCATAAATTTATTTTTGATAATAATCATCGAATGGTAATTGAAAACCCTTCTTTATCATTGATAACATTGGAGATGCAATAGATGAGACGTCATATAAAAAGAGACAACAATAGCATGATAATCTAATATAAATTTATATATCAAAGTCATTTTTAAGTGGTTTCTATGAAATAATTAATTCATTGTATCTAGGGTTAATTGAGAATCATTTATTAGAGATGACATGTCCATGGAAGCATAATTCTTGTATAGATAAGTCACGCATAGAAAATTTATCATAATGGAAATCAACATACAATGTGCTCAAAACAATATACAATTATTTCTTATGATCATCTATAGTTTTATTTTTTATAAATATTTCATCCAATGAAAAATGATATTAGATACTTCTAGAACATATGATTCATCAAAGACATGAAAACATCAGGTGAATTCTTGAGACCAAATATAATATCCTTGTATACATAATGGCTAAAGAAAATTCAAAATATTTTCATTTAGAATATCATTATTATTTATTCAATTTTTAAAGTATCATGATTGTTAATTAATTTTAGAGAACCAATTGGATCCATATAATTGATCGAACATGTCATCTATTCAATGAAGAAGATATTTATTCTTAATAATTACCTGATTTAGTTTATGATAATCAACACAAAGATTAAGTGAACTTCATACATTATTTAAATATAAATCCAGAGTATACCCATGACATGTACTTGTTCATATTAATCCATTTCATTCAAATTCTTCATGGTAGACCTTAATTTCATGTAATTACATTGGTGAAATTCTATATGACGAAAGATATATTGGGATGGTTCCTAGAAGTAGGTTGATCATGGATTCCACTTCCCTTTCTGGTGTTAAATATAAGAAATCATGTGTGAGAAATTATGGTTTATATGAAATAAAAGTTGTATATTACTATCCCTAGTTACCTATATGATGTTCAAAGTTAGTATCATTAATTTATAATAAATGGTTTTATCCTCTATAATTAGTGGTGCCGTAGTGCCAACATTCATATACCATTCATATTTAAATATATAAACATATCCATATTGTGAAGGGAATGTTACCACCCAAGAATAAAATTGTATAAAGGAATCAAATGGAACCAACCAATATTTTCCCTATATTATATCAAATTTTTACATCTCAAGAACATTAAACTCCCAAATAAAGTGGATATCATCAATGGTATTTAGAAATTCAACAACCATGGAGCTTCTTTATTCTAATTTCCCAATTGGTTTCTTGATTCTAAGAACATTAAACATCGTTTCCACATTCAACACCATTTTATTGATAATAAATTATGAAATAAAATAATGAAATATTTCAATATATAAAAAATATGAACATTAAAGTCAAGTTTAAGTGATTGGAACCTCAAATAGTTGAGGGACCTAGTTTCTTAGTCGAGATATCCAGCTCATATCCATAGTGTAATCATTCAAATCCCATCAAGAAGTCATGTGTCCCTTCTAAGTTGGTGTCAGCATGGTGATCTATGTATTAATAAAATCATCTAGTGTCTCATGGTGATATGTATGAGAAATTTTCTAATGATATTTCTATAAATGAGCATGAGATATATGAGAATTATTCATGATATTCCCACCCATTATTATTGAATTTTTTGTATAATAACTCATGATGTGTCATTTTTAGCCACAATTATTGAACTCTCAAGGTGAGGGTGTATAATGTATATTATTAACCCATAATGTGACACATTAAAAAAAACCTACTTCACTAATGGAACATGTGAAAAAAGAGACCGATTCAGTGAATTAGTTCTCTTGTGAGTCATTACTGTGATAGTGTGTATCACGTTCATCCTTTTTCCTACCACTAGAGTTTTCACCCATTTTTAGGTTGAAAGATGTGTCTCCTCCATGAAGATTGTTTGTAAAAAAATTCTCAACTACCAATGAATTTATTACCATGTCTATATAATTTCTAATATAGAATATAGAAACCCTCAGTAAGATGTCTGTTTCTGAAACTGATTCAAATATTCTATGAATTAAGATATGTAATAAGGGAATCCTCTAGTGAAAAGAATACTAGGTAAGTAAATAAATATTTCTACTCAAAAACTAACTTTTTTCCATTATTATAATAAAAAAATTATATTTTTTTAATAGTTGTATGGTTTTTGAATATAATTTTAATTGAAAAATTATTCAATACCATCCCATGTAGTCCATGTCTAAGCTTAGATTAAACAACTAATTCTTACAACTACCTTACTAGGTTATCAAGCATATACAACTCTTGTTTTAACATAGATATAATTCCATGGAAGTAAAAAACATATATTGATTGTACAAATCCATATAACATTTTTCTCATGTCCTTAATCACACTGATATACCACCAGATTAAACATTGTAAATTTCAGTGAATGATCCAAGTGATGATATTAGTTTATATGATTTTCCTTTTTAACATCCTTGAATGATTAAAACTTTATATGGAAATGATGTGGGTTTTCAATGATTCAGGTTTCACCTTGTTCCAAGAAGCACCCTCTTTCTAGTTTCTACTCAGATAGGCTAGTTTCATTGTTTATATGACCATAGAAAAAATATATTTTTGTAATTTCCATTCCCCAGTTCATTGGTTTTATATTATATTACAAGAAATAAATAAGGTTATATAACATAATTCAAAAATTCAAAATTTTAAATCCCATATAGATAATGAAACTGTACTTAGAATTCTCTTTATCAATGAATTATATTCTATTCCCATCATTTAAACCCACAATTATGAGATAACAATGTAATAAGAAGTGTTAAAAAATTATTTAACACCCAAACTACCAATGTAAATTGGGATTAATTATAAAATTTTATTTATGCCTTTTTATTCTATACAGTCAATGACATAATGAATCATATATCTTTACTAGTCTCACAATTTATGTAATAAATCCAAAATATATAATTTGTTACATTTTTTCCACAACACATTCTCATGGGAAGAACTAGAGATGATATTTTATTTAAATGAAATTCCCCAATCACTAATGATTAATTAAAAGATTATAAGGATTAGAATAGAAATGGGGAAATGGTTTATACATAACACACACCTACACCCATCCTATATATTTCCGTAACAATAAATACATATATGTTTCATTAAAAAACCTAATTCATATCATAAAAAATTCATGCTCCAATTCACAATAAGAAACAATAGAAAATTTATGATTAAAAATGAAAATGAAATATAAAGACCCATGGGTATACGGTGGCACTACTATAGTATCAATGACATTATCCATCTTTGACACTCCAAGTCCAATATCTCATGACCATAAAATCACAAAGATCTACTAGAAATCTATGTAATCTTCCACTTAAAAATATCATTATAGAAAGAATCTGTTTATCCACCAATGTGAATATACAAGGGGTGAGTAAAAAAACTACATTGGAAAAAATTATGGTTCTTATAAATGAAACTATAAAGAGAACAAGTTATATCATAATTTATATTTTATAGACCATGTATAAAACAAAACCAATTATAATTATAATATTTTAAATATAGTGAAATAACTCAAACCAAAACTTATTTCTTGGCATGAACACACACATTCATGCAACTTCAAAACCCATATATCATCTACAATCGTTTACCCATTGAACAACTAATTTATAACCAGTACAGGTACCACAAGACCTAAAACATCACTAAAATATATAATTCAATGTTCCCCAGTTTCCCCTATATATTTTCCATAAAACATGTTCTATTCAATATGTATAGTAATTCACACCTATAACCCCATGTTCATGTCAATTTCTCATTTGAAAATAATTTCACTGAATAAAACTATTAAAATGATTTAACAAACACCTTGTGGGTTTCAACCACAACCTATGGTTTAATACCATAAATCAAGATATATTTCAAAATATATTTTAATGGATTTATTCAATAAAAAATTATTTAGAAACCAAGATCCTTCACATTTTATATGAAGTATAATGTGGGATAAGTCCCTTACATTGTATGTGTTCAATAAGGAGAATCAAATCATGATATAAAAAATATGGAATAAATTTACTAATACATTACTGATTCTAAAATATGAATTTTTAAAATAAAATAGATCTAATTCATCTATATACAGCATCCCCAATATATTTTTCTATAAAAGGGAAAATGATTAGGTCTGTAAAGGGAATGAGAATGAAGCTCTTACATTTTATTTCATAAATCCAATGTATTTTGATCCAATAAAATCAGAATATGGAGGGATGAATATCATCAATTTTACCTAGTGGAATACTTAGGACTAAGGGACATGACGAATAGATGAAAATTTAGAGTTTTGAGGTAGGTTTTAAGTTTAAAATTCAAAGTTTGTGTCTCATTAATGTGGTTTGATGGTAGTGACACATGGTTTAAAAACCCATTTACCTACCATTCCAATCACTAAAATTGAAAATAATCTAATGTTGTATGGTTACCACCTAATTTTAACAAATGATTCACTGACCATACACCCGCCCAATAACCCTCTAACTAACATGATTGGTAACTAAATAAATCTACACAATTTCCCCTAAGCCTTCAAAAACCCTACACTGTTCAAAATATATCCAAAATATGAAAAATAATCAAGATGGTTCCCATGTATTTCCCAATCATTCCATAATAGAAAATAAAAAATAAAATAGAGAAATTTTTGAATCCTAGGGTGTTATAACTATACTATTAGGTAATCATACCCTTAAAAGTTACCTGTAAAATAATGTTTGTATATTTATAAAAGAATAAAAAGGAGTGTTTTACAATTCCCTGTAGGATACCACCATGAATCTATATGAGTCCCTTATCCAATAAATCCAATAATTCTATTTTAAAAACTTATTTTTCAAATCCATTCGTCCTCTAATTTGTTTTTAAAAGAAACTAAATATTAGGAATTCTCTAGTTTCTCTAAAAAACTAACCATATTCCACAAAAAAAATATGTAACAAGGATAAAAAATCAGGTTGATTCCACCTACCATTAACATTATAAATTCACCAAAATGTGACATAAGCACACAAATGAATAATATTATATGAATAATCTTAACTGTGTATCAAAAGGAGGTATAGTGCATAAAAGCAGTAGATATAATGAATAAAAAGGCATAATAACAATTCAATAAGTTATTCAACCAAATAGATCTAGATTTTCATATAATTACCCACGGTGTATTGGACACTAAGTGAGTATAAATAGATTATAAGGTCTCTAATTTCTCTCCAAATATCTATATATCTTACCTCAGTCCCAATGTCATTTCCATGTTATCCATCAGTCTTATGGTTGATGTATCGTCCATTGGATCACGTAGTCTACATAGATAAAACTCTTCATCGTGTTAAAAAAATGTGTGGGCTTCAATTTCCTAATTCACTTATACATACCAAGGATCCCCATGTTCCACAAAATTCCAAATACATAAATCCAAGAAATGTTTAAACTACATAATTATTGTTTCCCACAATAATCACATTCCAATCACATGATAATTCCCCCATAAAACCCTCATTTGGAAAGTCATTTGAAACTAAATATCCTCTTTGAGACATTTTTGGTACACCATGAGTGCATCAAAACCAACTCACTATGAAGATCCACATTATAAAATTAAATTTCCATTTCATTTCCTAAATCACAAAATTAATAGACAGCACATCTATTAAAAAAATTAAAATTAACTTAAATAAGATATGACAAAAGGAAATAGAAATTTAAAGACTATTAATTGAAATAATTCACATATATATAAACACCCACCATAAACGAAATAGAAACACTCCACCTTTAATAAAAAATACATGACTAAATAATGAAGGGTCCTCACACAAATATGTTATATTAAAAAACCTCTAAAATTAGAGTCAACACCCTCATACATTCAAAACGAACAATCATGGAATTCACGAATTCATCAATATGGAATGAAATGGAGAATAATTGGGGGAGAGGATGAATGATCCATGTGAAATCCAATCATACTATAAAGGAAAAAACAAAGTAAGAAATTAATAAAAAAATATTTGAAGGAGTAGATATCTGATATAAGTGTAATGGTCTGTGCATTATGGGGAAGAGAAATGAGAGAGATAATATCAAAAAATATTAAGGTAATTTGGGTAAAAAAATAGTTTTTAATGTCCAAAAAATTCCAGTTTTGGTTTCACGTTTAAAAATACCATGTTCCAACCAAGTGGGATATAATTTCTCTACAATACTAACTCTTCATGATTTCTGTACAATATAACATTGTTAGAAAAACAATGATAAATATGTCAAAAAACACTATATCCCCAAAACAACCTTCCAGAAAAGTTCCTTGTATGGTTAAAAAATGATCAAAAAATGTTTATGTCCTACTTCTCTAAAAATTATTGGTTTCAACAATAAAACTTCAAAAAAACTATTGACTGGTAAGTAAATTAATGAAATTCAAATGTAGATTTCATCATGGCCTAAGAGGTCTCAAAAATCCCCCAATATTATATTTTATGCCCCCAAAAATGTTATCAAGGACCATTTATAAAAATAAGAGATATTAGACCTCCCTCACTAATGATTCCCATTCATAATTATCATGTGTAACACCACTATGCATCCAAATAATATATATTAAAGGGATTTATTTACCATGTAGTATCATATTTTGATAATCCATTATATGAACAAGGTACCCGAATATTTTGGTGTCAAGATTCAGCTAAACATCCTCCCACTCTATCCAATGATATGGGTCGAGGTAATTAATTCATCAACTAGGAAACATTAATGATGTTAGGAATTCTGGTCATCAATGGATATAGATATAACTTATATGAAACCATCCAATTACATTTATTAATTTGAAACGACCTTATATAATGTGATTCCACTATTCCTTAGTTTCCTTGTGACCATGTCCTTATCAGACATAAACACATAAAAATACTAAATAACTATCCTCAAACAATAACACAAAAATACAGTGATTAACATACAAATTTTGGTGACTCTGAGATATCTCTCTCATGTCTGGAATCAACTATATATTTTCACACATCTATTTGATATCACTCAGTACAATGAGGAACTTCTCATGAATATCATCCTAACATGATGAGGAATGATATGACCTCCTATATAGTGTGTAATATGGGTCCATCTTGATTAAGGCAAAGTAAATATTGTTTTAGGAAAATTTAACCAACAATATGTAACTTTACCAACAACCCTTGAAGTCAGACAGACTAACAGAAATAATTTCTTCTCTAATCTAGATACCCTTCTCAATATAGAATTATGTATGTGGATGATATACCATGCCTAACATATCCTTGTTCTCCATGGATCATTAATATCATTTCCGAATATGAAAATTGAAATTTGTATCATGGTTATTAAATAAAATTAATGGAACTTAATTGATACAAATTATCTCATGGACATATAGGTGTCCAAGATCCTATAACTTCATTTACTTCCTAATGGTATGAAAATGGGTGCAAATAAGAAAATAATCAATAATCACCCATATCACATATTTTCATTGTGGATTACATGGTAGAAAAATTTAAAAATTAGTCAAGATCTAATCCTACATTCAAAATTTAATGAGAAGGGGATGAATCAATATGGATATCCTTTGGTTCATAGCCTTGATCCTCTATTACGAAAGGTATCCAGACCCAAAATCATAAACTAGATGTCTTGTACTAGGACACTAATACCATTTACTAATTATATAAAACATCTTGGTATCCTCGAGGTGAATTAAGTGACTAGAAAGTTTCCTACATAAATCACCCCCATTATAAACAGAAATTTCATCAAATTCCACTTATTGAATAATGGATAACTATATTGAGACCATGATCAATCATCCATATACTTTTTAACATTTAAAGCTATACTGTTCGACTAAAACCTATGGTCAAATAAAAAATTAGACTAAACTCGAAAGAATGGGAGGGTGTGACCAAGACATTGTTCAGCAAAATATTCTCCATATCCTCCTACACCATGAGACTTAGATCAAAAAACAAAACTTTCAATATACCACATTATATGAATTATTTAAATTATAGTACCGTACACGTTATGATCAATGATTATGTGACCATGTTACCCTTCACTTGGGTATAAGTGATTTTAAAATCAATAGTCTAGATGTACTCTACCGAGTTTATCATCCTGAGGCTCAAGTCTTATTGGGTTAATATGTAATTTAGTATTTCAAGATCATATTAAACGATAAATCAATACTTTAAGTGTTAATGTTGATATGTTTTCAATACATGCATCATGGCTACCACCTCTAGGTTTTGGGAGGGGTAAATACTCTCATGTGGGCATATATAACAAGAACCATAGGTGACCACATTATCATCATGCATATTGACACATCCAATCCCCACATGCATGAAATGAAAATAAACTTTCCATCCTGTCTAATTATTTAGAAGAATAAGAACTAAACTAATGTCAACCCAACTCACAACTCCACAAAGGAACCCTGTCAATTCTTACTCCACTCAAACTCCAACCCTTTCCATTTCAATTTTATAAGGGGAATGATAAACCAGATATGTAAAAAACAAGAATCCTATAATTTCAAACCAGTCATAAAAATATAATAATATCATACACATTGTTAGGTTGTTCCAAAGACATGTCTTCTTGGATCTTCTCAATTTCCAATATCTCTCCATTCTCTAAAATCACATGTTTTTAAAAACATTTCCTCTCGAATTTAGAATTTGAATTTGGATAATATAGATTATAGAATATTCCCTATTCAGAATTCCAAAACAATAATCCCATAGATATAACAAACCACTTCAATCATAAAATATAATAATATACCATCAAAAAACAAAATAATTAAAGAGTCAAAAAATTAATGAAAAATAAAGTTCATCATCTCTATAATGGCCATAGGAGAATTTTTAAGACCAAATGGAATAAACTAATAATCTAAATTCCCAAAATAACTACTAATGATTGTCTTGAAAACATCTGAATCATAACACCTCAAATAAGAGTACCCAAACCCTAGTTCAACCATAGAAAGTCAATGGACTCACATGGGTTTATCAAAAAGTAATTTAATTATAGGAAATGTATATTTACTTTTTCAATGCCCCATAATTTGGATTATGATAGTATATGGAAATATTGAGTCTCTTGTATTCATTTTTTTGAATAAATTAGGTGATTCCCATATTGACATGATTAGATGAATATAATTTTTTCAATGTCTTATAATTAAAATTTCTACAATCTCAAATCCACTAGATATATACAATATGATTGTAAATAAATGGGTTTCATCTAAGGGATAAGATCAATAGAGAAATAAACCCATCTTTAGTGTGGTAACTAAAAAAAATTATCTAGAAACACCTATGGGGATCAGTCAACAACTGCTATAAGATAAACATATAAACCCTACCACACTAAATCAATGAAAAAAATGGAATGCTGGCATGAAATAGATAGCACTGTTCAAACTACATTCTGTGAACTCTCTGATTATAGATCCCACCCAACTAATAAGTTGTAAGTAATCCAATGTGGAGATATAAACTATAAATTGTGATGAGTAAAATTAGACTAAGACCTGATGTTGACCATCTAATATATACAAATGATTATATCAAAAACATATAGTTCCAACATGTGGATGTATCACACCACTTCCAAATTAGTGAATTAAACCTCACACTCCATACACATTAAATAATGATCTTTATTCCTTTCATATGGGGTAAGTATATTCATAATTATTAGAATAAACTCATCTCTAATTCCAAAAGAATCCATAAATTTCACTAAAATGAATGAATGGAAAGAACCAATATAAATAAGGACTAAGACAAATAAAGTAGCAATGGATAAAATGCATTTTACTATGGAAAAACATGAATCTGGGTCCTCAAGTTCCACATATTCTGAATAATGGTATCTTAACTCTGGATCTCTTAGTCACTTCATATCCCTGTTAGATTTACCTTTATAATGAGGGTCAAATCACAAACCCCTACGAACATATGTTTATACCTTTTAACACTTGAAAATAAAATAACCAACTCTAATTCCATATATAGGAGATTATGGAAGGGACGAATATGACCAAAATTACCAAACTGGTGAAACAAACTCATTTCCTTGTGGAAATAACATTTGTTTTGGCCAAAAATCTAACTCTAATAAAACATCATAAGATTATTCCCAAAATAAAACACTTTCATTATATATGATGACAAATGAAAACCCTTTTCACTATACTAATGAGGTTCTTCAAAGATTATTTTCTCGCTAGATAAGGAACTCTATCTACCACCAAAGATAAAGAAACCGCACTAAGACACATATAAATAGATAAATATACCTTATCTATAATTTATTTATCTACCACATCAACATAATTCTGTTGTAAAAGAACAATAAGTACCAAACTGATGTCTACCCTAATATAGTCATTGACGTTGATATTTAGAAAAAAATAATCTATCTCAAAAAACCATGTACCATAATTCTCAATGAAAGGTTTACTAGATCATAGGTAATGATATCATGGTATTTCCCCACTTGAACCCCTTATGTTAATTTAATTTACCCTTTGATAATGTATTTTAAGGATACATTATACTTGGGTCACAATCTAAGAGTTTCTTATTGTTTTTCTTATTTTTAGAAGCATTTTTAGAGGTATAATACTTGGGCATTGTTAGTATAATCCCGTAATTATACATAGGATACCATACAAGGGGTGATGTTTGTTATTGGCTAGACATAGAGTTGGTGCACATTTTGTTGGTACCATAAATATGTGTAAGAGAATATGCGAAAGTAGAAATATTTGGAAAATATAGTTAGTAAATGTTTATTCAACCTCTTGATCCCATGATGTATGTTTTTTATCTAGGGATAATAGAATCACATGGTATACACAGGATCTCTTAAAAATGTATTACAATCTTGTAACACTCTATATTGAGATGTAATAACAAGATCCTAGTTGATGTACAGTTTGATAACCATGCATCCTAACCATATGAACTGAAGTGAATGATCCAAAATTTATAATTTAATTTTTATTTTATCCCTAAAACCCTCATTATTATTTTATTATACTCAGTTCTACAACTCCACAACCACACTATGATCCTTTGGTGATTCCCTTTAAGAAGGTGGCATCTTTTCAGGGTCCAAACTACATTAAAGATCATGAATCACTGGAATGTTCTTGTTCTTCCATGATCTTGTTAGATCAATAATTCTAATCTATATTGAATCGAAATAAATTATCTATTATATATTGATATATTTTCTAAAAAATGAATCATGATGTTACATTGTTTTAAATTTTTATGGGAAGGTGTATGGAGATCGAAACCAAAAAATCGTATTGGTGTTATTCATTCTCATCATCATTTAAGAGGTAAGTGGGTTCTCTCTCATCTCCATATATAATTTAACCTAAACATGTAAAATTACTGAAATAATTTTCTTGTTTTACCATGAATAATTTTATATTCATGAATGAAAATATCTTTTGTTGGATGGATTAGGAAAGATGTATTTTTGGATGGTTTACGGAAAACCACCATTGTTTATTATTTTAAAATTATTTTTTAAATGATTGTCTTTTTTTATGAATGAAAAGTCTTTCATTGAATGTTTTAAATGAATTAATTGTTTCATGTTTAATGATTTTATGTATATAATGGTATATTCATACATGGAGGAATTTTTCCACAATAAATTTATCATAAATTTTTTAAGTATGTTTGGTGGTCAATGTTAATTGTGTAATGGAACATAGGATTAATCGCATTGTAATAACATAGGGGAAGATGAGAGATTGATCATGCATATGAAACCATTGAATAGAATTAAAGTGTGTGTTTGTGTGTAAATAAAAAATATATTAGTATTCTATGAGGAATGATATAAATGAAAATTTATTTAGCTAAATTTTAGAACATGTTAAACATTCCAATGGAAATAAATAAATGAGAAGAATAATTTTGGTTACTATATTGTAATATATTTCTTATGGTGAACGTTTTTTAGAATATAAATATCTATTTAATCAGTTATATACACTATTATATTGTTATATTTTAAAGAACATGCTATCATGACATTTTCTTGGTAGAGTGTGTTGGGAGGTCTTTATTGAATATTTACATAGTGATATTCACACCCCATACAAGGGAACTTCTATAAATTTGTAGAAATTGTATACTAGGAAACCGGAAATGGAATGATATCATAATTCAGCAGTGATTCGTATTTACACCGTGGGAGAGGAATGTGGAGTTAGGTCATGGAGATATTGTAGGTTATACATGTTATGATGTCACATCCTCATATATGGGAATCTTTTTTGGGTCTTATTGGTCAATTTATTTTTTTCATTGTCATTATGATATTCTATTACATTTTGTTTTACCATTGAATTTTATTTCTTGTACTCAAGAATCACATATAATTTCTTATTTTTTTTATATTATTTCTTGAATGGATTATGGGTTTCTTAATAAAAATTATCCCCCAATATTCTCATAATCCATTGTCATTTTTTCTATCATTTTGGGTACTATGGATGTCTCCTCAGATAGGTAGAGCCTCTACATTTTCCAATGAAACTGGGTGAGTGGAGAGATATTAAAATTCTTATGTGTCTTGGTCAGTCCTTATGTCTTTTTAGGAAGTTAGTAAGGATGAATGATTTTCATAAAATAAAATATATAGAATAAAAATATTTATAAGTACTTTTTATGATAAACATAAACAAACCGATGTAGTCTGAGTATGATAAGTGTTCTAAAAAACATCTTGGTGCATTTCATTTCATTTTCATGGGTTTAGATGATTATTTTTTCATATCATTCCTTGAAAGTTACACATACCACAATGACTGCATTGTATAGTATTTTTATGATTTATGAAAACTGGTTTCAAATAGTTACAACGGCCGGATTTTTTAAAGAGTGGTTGTGATTCAATTTTCATATAGTGATTTGAAATATTATAAGACCTAAATTTCCAGTGAGTGATGATTAATAGAAATTGTATATTTTTTATATAAAATGGAACCATGTAATTGTTGGATAAATAAACAAGAAGAGGCTTCAAAGAAATGTAGTCACAGATGATGATTAGTAAACATGAAACATGTCGAGACCATCACTCGGGATTTTTATGAAATTGATATTGGAAACAGAAATGATGAACCTTAATTAGTTGATCATTCTATATTGTTTTAGAATCATAATCCACCCACCACTATGGGGGTTTCAAAACCAAAAAAGGAAAAGTGTGACTGAAATGAATGAATTGAATCATTGATTACCTAGGTACACTAGATTAGTTAAAAGTAATGTTAGAGACTTATATGTTTTAAGATTATTCATGGTAATAGTGGTACTTGTTGTTCAAATCATAACCTGAACAATATATTATTTTTGAGGACCTAGAATAATTTATCAATAAATAATTAGATCCTAATATATTCTATATTAAAATGAAATATGATTTCTTCTTCCTGAAGAATGAAAATATTTTGGTAACATAATACGTAATAAATGTTTATTAACATAGTCATATTGTCCTCTAATTTTACTTCTAGTGTGTCCTTGAAGGCATGCAATTTTTAATATGGGATATGAATTGAGTTTCACTCTAACATTTGTTTCCTTTATATTATGGATTCTATAGTTATGGTAAATTGATAGACTATTTATAAAATAGATATCTAATGAAATATAGGGGGATTGAGTATTTGTACTCTATGGGAATGGGTGGGAACACAAATGTTTGGAATAAGAGGAAGAAGGAAACCGATTTTCCAGGAGGTGGAGCATCTTAAATATAGACCATAATTTCGGTAAACATTACTCCATTATCTATTATAAGGCCTTTTAATATTCAATATGTGTATATTCAAATAATAAAGAGATAGTGCACAAAACCACATAAATAATCTCATAACAGCCAGAATATGGGAGATCCATAGTGTTTTCCACATAGTCCCCCAGCGATTGATACTAGAATACACCACATGTATCTTAGAAATTTTGTCATTTGACTATATAATCCCATCAGAATAATTATATCTCTCAAAACCAATAAATCCATGGTTATTTTAGGAACACCATGACTCATAAGGTACTTCAATCGCAAACAAGAAGCAATGATCAATGTCGAAAGATTAAGTAGTTATATAGTGCTAATAATAAGATAAAGGTGGAACAATATATTTCATCAATTGTGTGAGGTACAATTATTTTGAATTATACTCTTAAAAAATCCTTGGTTGATAGTTTAATGTCACACTTATTCATTATTTCTTCTATTTTTGATCATATGGGTTTACATGATGAGATTCCACCTTCTATTTTAAAACATAAAACACCTCTTGGCCAACTAGAGTGTTGATCCATTATGTTTGAAATGTTATCTATAAAAATCAATGGGGGTGGATTTGGTTTGGGATTTATCAACACTAGAAATTGGAATACATGACCTAGTTATATGAATGTATTGGTTAAATACCCTCAATTAATTTAATTACCTCATCGATTTTTATTCCCTATTAAGTCAGTTTCATATATTTGGGTGGAATTACATACCAATTTAGATGATATTGGTAGTGAATGTATTTAGATCGAGAACATACATACTGGTGGTCAAGAAAAAAACTTATCCATGGGTATAAATTAATTTGGAAGATATTTATAAAATTGAACATAGAGAATTTCAAACATCCATCTACCAATTTTTTTGTGTCATCCCCAAAAATATCTATTGTTTTCCACCATAAATTTTAATGGATTTAAAAATTTAAATCTGAATAGAGATTAGTATTATTTCAATTATTTATAATAGGCTAAAACTATTATAATTAAGGATATTGAAAACCCATCTAGAAGTGTAGAAAATTAGTGGTTTCATCCAACATAGTACATCTCTATGGGAAGCACCAGTCCTTTTTGTAAATAATGTATATAGAACACTGAATCTTTCTATGGATTTTCATAGCTCAACCAAGTTACAATAAAGAAACAATATCATATTAAATGAATAAATGTTCAATTTGATCAATTAATGGGATCCCATTGGTTCTATAAAATTTATTTATGAATAGGACACCATCAAATTTGAGTTGGAAAGGAGGATATTTGGGAAATAGTGATATAGTGTCATCATAGCCTTTATGAATTTGTGGCCATGAAATGATTACCATAAAATGAACTAGTAGAATATAAGGAATTTATAAATTGTATCTTTTATATATATAATTAATCCTTCTTAGTTGTTTTTTATGATATTATCGTGTATCCTATTACAATGTCTGGACATGACTAACACTTGGTTATAATATTGGTCATCTTTTGAGAACATCAACATTACGATAGGTTTTCAAAGTCTAATTTCTAGATACAAAAGGTGTATTTACATGGAAATGAAAATTATGAAAATGAAGCCTCTATAGATATTAATTTTTTAGGGTCTTTTATCTATTTTAACAAAAAATATTTTTAGGTATATAATTTCCTTTACATTTTAGGATATTGCATAACCTTTTTTGGGATTTTTTATGAATTGAATAAATAATGAAATATTTTATAATGAAATGTGTTCCATTCCTACAGAGTTATAAAAACCAAATATCTTTTAAATAGGTTAAGGATCACCTTATATCTGCACCCATCCATAAATTTACAGAGTCATCAAACGGCTATATGATTTTATGTGATCCATCCAGATCCAGTTTGGGTATCATTCTTAGGAAGGGAGAACATATTATCATTTATGTCTCATTATAGTTACAATATAATGAATCAAAATAAAAAATAAATGATTTTTAATTGGATTCTAAAATCCATGACATAAATACATCATGTCACAACCTTTTTGGTAATATTTTTGTGGTGTTTATTGACCAAAATTTCATGAAGAATTTTTTCTAAAAATGATATTTGACTATGTAAGGACAAATATGGATGTAGTATTTGTAGATTTTTTACATTTAAATGATATATAAAACAGGTAAATGAAGTTTTGTGTCTTTTTTATTGACAATTAAGTTATATAGTCAGTTATTTAAATATTATTTTGGATGAATGACTGCAAATGTCAGTCAAAGTGTATATGAATCTGGATTGTGTTGAGTATAAATATGTTGGTGTTTTCATTGTATTTCATTATGTTCCTTATTTAGTTGATATAGTTAAGGATTCTCAAATATCACTTCCATAATGTAAAACCTTGTGGACAAAAATCAATTTTGGTGATACCATTAGGGAATAAATGCTAAATATGAGATTTGTGCTTCATTTTATAGATTGTATTTCTATTCATCAAACATATGATGAAAAACCATTTAATGAATAAAACCATTGAGATGGGATATTAATTCTTATATTAAGATGTTGTATAATTATATGATATCATATTTTTTTATGTGTTAGAATAAAGGGAAAATTTGTGGATTTTTTCTCAAGATTCCTCACATATTAGTTAGTCATGTTAGATCCCCAATGGCCAACTAGTATGTCGCATTATTTAACTAATCCAATTTGTAAATGGGAAACTATAGTTATTGTTTTTCATAGGTATTCAAATAATAATTTTAAAAAATAATTTCATATGGATTATTGTTGATTCTCTCATGATGTTGGATCACATCTTCCCTGTTCATTAATCCAATATGAAGTTACACTTTTCCAAACCCTATAATCAAAAGGTGGTAATGATACATGGTGTACCAATTTTAATTGTGTTTGATCCAAACCCAAAGTTTATATCATAGTTTTAGAAGTCCATAAACAATCCATTAGCACCCATATGACCACGATCACTAGATTACATCCTCAAATCGGTGGAAAATATGTATAGATGATTAAAAAATAGGATGATATGCTTAGATACTATGTAATGGAGTTTTCTGTCTCTAGGGTGGAAAAACTAATTTTAGTGTATTTATCATATAATAATAGTTATTAGGACTTTATATATATATATATATTCATCCTTTCAATGATTAGTATATATTTACATACCATTCTCCACATTTTTGGATGGATGTGGGTCATAAATCACGTGTCAGACATAGACATGTGCAAAAATATTTTGGAGAGAATTTAGATGATCAGAAATAGAATGTTGATGGAACAGAGCTATCTGAAATCATATGGGGATAACCATCATTGACCATTATAATTTGAGGTGGGTGATCAAGTTTTCATGAGAATCCCTCCCTATGTAGGGAATAATTTCTTTGTTTGAAAGGAATGTTGTATCCTTGGAACATTATCCCATTTGAGATACTTGAATGAGTTAGTGATATGACTTAGAGGTTGTATTTACCACCAAGGATGAACTATACACAAATTGTGTTTTATCAATTTCAATTTAAGAAGTTAAAAACTAATCCTGACATATTATTATATATGAATAGAATGATCATGAGATGGAAGCTATGTTGATTATTGAGTCGATATAGATCATGGATAGAAAATAGAATATCTTTAATGGTAAAATCATTGGTTTTTATGGGTTTTATTGAAACATGGTATGATTCAGGTAGAGAAATGGGAATTTGGGATGGAAATGATTGAATAGTGGTTTGTGCTCATCCAAATAACCACCATTCCCCCGCAGTATAATGATAAAAAGTCCAAAAATGTGGATAATTTAACTCACCGGGTTTTAGGGAAATTTCCGTGTTATTATATAGTTTATGACTATGTTAAACTTAGGGTTTTTGGATTTTATGTTCATTATAGAATTGTTTTGAATTATTTCTATAGGTTTTAAATTTTATAATTTTTAGTAAAAATCATGCACTATCTCTAGGAAACTGTTCATGGGATGTTGGGGGTCACATGGTAGGCACATGGTTAGTGCATGGTGTCGACAAATTGTAGACATTCCTAGGAGAAATGATTCATGTCAAAAAATGGGTAAACCAAAGTTGGCGAATAGTTTTTCAATTGTGAGATCAACCATGCGATGGTGCGACATGGTGATAGTATCAGTACATAGTTTGTGCTCAATTTCCCTAAAAAGGAAATACAATCACGAAATTGTCTTTTATGGAAGGCACTAGCATGGGAACAGTAGGAAAAATATTTATTAACAATGTTACCTAACTATGAAATGTGTAGTTAATACTCCAAAAATAGAGATTTAGTTTTTATTAAGGCCCAAAAACCCTCACAATTATCCCATATCATGGCTCAAAAACACCAATTCCTTATTAGAATTATTTGTTGATCCCGATTGATCTAGAGGAACATTTTGAGGATAGAATATACATTATATATCTGGAATCATCATTATTTCCTTTCTACCCTTATTATTCTTAGATATACTCTTCTCCTATATCTCATTGCCATAGATATAATTTTTTAAATAAACATATATGGGTAGTAACATTAATTTTTATTTGATCATTGTTGGATATATTTAAGGGAAGGTGTTATTATCCCTGATCTAGAATATCTTAGTGATATTCTTCACATTTATCATCTGTTGAGATGTAGGTGGATTTTATCTATTATCTACTTATTATTAATATTACATGATTTGATTTATTGAAATTGGTTTCTTATATTACCATGAATCCATGTTATATTCATGAAGGAAAATCCATTTTTTGGTTATATTGAGAAACTTGGAAATTTTGGATAGCTTTTGGAAAACTGTTTATGTATATAAATGTAATGTGATTTTTTAATGTAATGGGGATTGAAAATAAAATTAATGTTGATGATGAAATGTTTTATAAGAAATAATTTTTTATATAGAATTATTTGATATATATAATGGTATTGGAAAACAAGTGTGTTTTGATATTTTATTTTATGGGGACGTCTTCAAATATACTTGGTTCTCTGTGCCAAAGTTGTAGGAGAACATGATATTAATCACCTTGTAATGAAAAGGTGGTGGGAGATATGAAATGCATGAGTATGCAGCCATCTTAAAAAAATCATGTGTGTGTGTATGGGAAACAAGGATTGGTATTCCTATATAAATGAATGAATGAAAAAATGATTTAGTTAAATTTTGGTTCTGAATAAACAAGTTAAAATAAATAAGTAAATTTAAAATTGTTTTTGTTCAATCTTTTTGTAAACTTTTTCTCTATGATAAACTATTTTTTGAATTTAGCCCTCTGTTTATTAATTTCTCTAATTTAATATAATTTTATATTTTATAAAATGATGAAAAATGTTCTTCTACTAGATTTATATATTGGGAAGTCATTGGGGAAAGACTACAAAGAGATATACTGACACCCTTCTTGGGAGCTATGGGGTGTAAGCAGATATTGTATATTAGAAAATAGTAAAATTAAATGTATCATACTTTTATAATGATGAACCTTGATAACATGGGTGAGGAATGTGGTGTTGGATCTTTGAGACAGTGCATGACATTCAAGAGATTTTTCTACATTAGAATATTTGGGATTATGTGGCCTTTTGATCTATATTTTTGATGACTTCTATATCTTTTGTCACTCTGATATTTTTTTAGCATTTTTTTACCATTGAATTGTATTTATTTGACTCGAAAATCATGTATATTTTCCTTTTATATCTTTTTCCTCAACTGGTTGTTTCCTTTCTTCAAAACAATAATCCCCAAAAATTATCATAATCCCTTTCCATTTATTACTAGACTATTTTTACATGGGGATGTCTGCTATGGTCTTCATCACCTTTTCCAATTCTCAATAAAATGGGTAAGGGGTGGGATTTTATGACCATCCTCTATGTTCTATGTTAAAATTACTAATTAAAATACTTTTAAAAAGTAGTTCAAGTGATTTTCTTGTGAAACTATCTATCATGATAGAGTCCCACCACTATTTATGTTATCCTTACAACATTTAATTAAAAAACCGACCTTCTAGGTCTCATGAGTATTTAAGAGTGAATAACATTATTTGAATCCTTTCAATAAAATTCTCAAGATCCTATGACTTTTTGTCACCCTAGAAACTAGCATATTCTATTTGGTGGACCCCATGGAATGTTAAAACATATAATCCAAACCACATTCACCCTATTATCTGAATGATTTATTAGTTCATATTACCAATTCTTCTAGGGTGGGTTCAGCTAGGGGTGTCACCTATAGATCATGGTCCACATAAACCATTTATTCACCTTGAATAGAGCCTTTGGGGGTGAGTTTTCTATAAATAAAGAGATAAAAAACATTTAATATACAATATAATATAAATCAACATAAATTGGTCTATAATAACCCTGATAATAGGCCTCGTACATAAAAAATATGAATTATTGAAAAAAATAAATTAAAAAGGGGTAATTATATAAATTATATAATCATTTCTCCACTGTCTATGATTTGGGAATATGGTAAGGAAAACTGTTCTCCAAACATGTGAAAAACACCTGAGGATTGTAGACATAGACACATGGTATATACACTATTTCTTGTAACCATACTCTTAAAATATGTTCCTCATCTTTCCACCCCCATTTAAAACTAAAACTCCAAACCTCTCTGAACCACTCTTGAATTCTTCATAATTCCCATAATAAATTTTTGTTGACATAAAATCTCAAAAAAATCATCTTAGAATTATTAACACAACCCCCAACCACCCATGGAATCAAGAGGTTCGACATGATAGATAATTGGCAAGGTGCTACTCCACACTTACTTCCTGAGAATTGATGGTCATAACTTCATTCTATAAATGACCCCTAAAAAATAGGGGAATATGATACCAATTTATAGGTATTTGAACATGGCTTAACTAGATCTATCACTAGTCTATACTTTCCAAAGGATCAATTCATGTTCTCAATCTCCATAAACCATCAACAAGCACCATGGAATAAAAAATATATTTTTGGTAATGATTTCATGCCTGAAATCCTACATGACCCATATATGAATTAGAGGGCCATTCAAAACAAATAAGTAGAATTAAAAATTTTAAATATTTAATTAGAGTAAAAAATAATAATTATTACATTGATATAATAAACATCTCCATTTCCAAATTTATAAACAGAATAAAATCATGTATGATATGTATATACAGAATCTAAATACTCCAAATTGGGATCATGAACAACATTTCCCAAAAATAACAACCCAACCACATAAAACCTGAAATTTTCTCCCCATGATCTAACTTCGTGTGATCTCATATCTTAAAACCCAATCAACCATTTTCATTGATAATCATGAAGGGTCACTAGACTATACAAATATTTTACCCTTACATGTGTTAGGACCAAGATGGTAAAAAATATTATCATATTCAGGTATTGTCTTTTTTTTCAACGAAGTATAAGAAGAAAAGAAACTCCTCGCATTGTAAAATTTGATGATCTGACTAACCATCATATTTAGGAAATCATATTCAAAATTCATAACAATTTCCAATTGATTTAGATAGAATGATGTTTCAATATGACACATAACATAAAATAAATTCCTTGTCAAGTATGGTGATTTTAATGGTGATTGATCAATGGATAAATATCACAATAGATTGTATTCATAAAGAATGAAATTGAGTGGTTTTTGAATGATGTGATTTTTTAGATGAGGTTTTGATTATTTAATGATATATAAATTTTCCTTTGTTCATAAGTCTATATGACCCCAAATCAGTATCAATGGTGTTTCTCCCCATTTCCTAGTGTTCTCAAAAACATTGAGCCACAAAATCAGGAGTTTTCTTTAAAATGTAGGTTTTTTGAAAATAATTTGGAGGAATAGAGTTCATTGACCATGAAGTATATTCCCTATAATATAAAGGTGGTACATGAAATAGTCATGGAAAATTGACAAAGGAATAATTTCTGTATAATAGTGCTATTTGGACCGCAATGTGTACTATGCAGACCTTTTAGGGAAAACAAATCATAGGAGGCCCACCTTTTGAATGAGATGTGTCATTTTCAGAATGAGGATGGTATTTTTGGATCCTAAAAGAGTTTTCATTATAGAAATATAATGGCCACCAAGAAGGATTATGGAACTATGCATACCACAAGGCATAGTTCTAGGTGAAGGTTGTACTACATTTGAGTAATGGGAAATTCAGATTAGCATGTTTTAAAGATCGTAATTCTTTATATAATGACCACTAATAATATCATTAGATATATTTAGTTTTATTACAAGAGATTATCAATGATGGAATGAATCATCTATGTTCGAATGATTTTGTAAGGAATAATTCTACAAAGGGAAGTAGTTCAGGGAGGAATGATTATGTGAAGGAGGAAGTTGTCCATGGAAGAATCATCCATTCACAAAAAAGTGGAGGTCCATGGGAGAATTAGACATTTGAAAAGCAGGGGAGTTCTATGGATGAATCATCTGTTTGAAAGGAATGGGAAGCCCATGGAATAAATAGACATATGCGAAGCAGGGGAGGTCTAGGTTGATCGTGAAGAACTCACATCACGTGGTGTGTTGCAATCCATGGAGGATACATGAGATTTCATGGTGGGTACAATGAAGTTTTAGAAATAACTATAATATTTATTGAATTTATTTTCCACAATCTAACAGTATGCATAAATGTGGGATTTCATGGATTCATATGAGAATATGTTCATATTTGTCTCAATAGTATTATGAAATAAGTAATATTTTCATATTGTGAAATTAGACTTCAGATTCATATTGGTAAATCTGAATGAGAATCATTTCAAATTGTAAGAAGTTTTTACTAGCATCTCATTAATAAAGTGAATAATTTCTTTGAAATATCACATTTATGAATGTATATCAGGAATCAACAAAAATATATTACACCATTACATGCTACTTGAAACACATACACTATTGTATTGATTATAGTGATACATTATTGTAATGGAATTTCCTATTTGTTTTATTCCAGACAAAAAATATGCCTTTTCTAGTGAATTTTTTGTTATTGGATTATATCCAAACCATTAAAATTACTAGATACTCTTTTGGGGTAGTGAACCCTGTAAATTATAATCTTCCTGTGGATGTGTGTTTGAATTTTTTTAAGTTGGGAAATAGATCTTTAATTGGTGGAAAATATTTCTTCATAAACATGAAAACAAAAAGGGAAAAACTATATCACAGATTCACCCCTCCCCATCTCAGTGACACTACAATCCTGACTGGGAAATTTTAATTTGTTTCATAGGAAGGATCCATTCTTTTATTCTTTTACAACGTTTTAAAGGGAAGTTATGATGGGGAATATTAATTTCATGAATATTATGGACATTCCAATAATTTATTTAATAAAGTATCATATCTGGATAGATAGAATGATGGATTATCATATGTATCTTGAGTATGATGTTCATGAAGTGACAATAGATGGGTTTCCTCTAATTGATGATAAGGATCTTCTTACACCTAATGATAAGAAGAATATTGAGAATGATAGAAGGGATAAAATTATTTAAACTCGCCACTTCCTAAAAGAGATATTTTAATAGTAAAAGTTGTTTCCATAACTAAAAGTATCTAGGATAATCAAAAAAACATCTATAAAGAAATAAAAAAGTGAAGAAGGAAAAACTACAAATCTGGAAGCAGAATTATAAATATTTGAAAATGTGTGAGTACGAATTTGTTGGGGACTTATTTAATTTGTTTAATGTCATTTCAAGCACTATTATATGTCTTGGTGAAATTTTGGAGGACTCAACAGTGGTTGAACATATATTATGAATTATTCTTGATAATTTTGATTCTAAAATTTATTCATTGGAAAATAGAGACCACAAAACATTATCTCTGGATTATTTTCATATCAGTCTCATCACTTATTAAATGATACGACAGAATAATATTATGAGTAAAAAATATGATAGGGAAACATATTTCAAATGTTCCATGAATGAAAATTCTAAGACCCTTCATGGGGAAGATACTATTACTAACTCTTACATGTAAAATGTTCTATATAAAATATATTGATGTTATTTTATCCATGTTTTCTATAAATTTGTGATGAGGTAATTTATAATATAGAGTGAAATTTACCTTGAAGTGTTTTAAATTTAGATTCATTGGGAACATTGCATCTAATATCACTCAATGAATGAAATAATAGAATAGTGATTAAGAATAAATTAAACCAAGAAGGTATGTGAAGAAACAAGGTGATAATAATAAATCTTTTTCTAGAGAAAAATAAAAAAATCCTCAAATCAACAAGAATTTGTTTCTTAACTAAAGCTGATGAAGAAAAAGAATGTGAAGATGAATTTGGAAAATATTTGGAAAACGATATAGGGAGTACTTTTATTTAAACAATGAATAATGAAGAGTTAGGAATAATCTATTTCGAAGAGGAAGATGAAACTCATTTAAAATTTCATCTCAAAGAAGAATTGAAAGTGTGTATAACAAATATTGGAATGAAAGAGGATGAAATCTGGAAACTGGAGAATGAAAACTATTGAATTAATAATCAAGAATGTTTTCAAAATTATAAATTCAATATGATAAAAGAGATTTATTTTTTAAAAACATTTCAATGTGAAGAGATGAAACGTAATGAATATGTGGATGTAAAGATGAAGGAAAAAATAAGAAGTGATGGAACTTTTCCTACAAAAAAATTCTAAAGAAGAAAATTAGGGTACATGTTTAAATAAATCTATATCATATGTAGGTGAATATTATTGTAATGATAAAACTCATAAGGGACAATAAAAGATACCTTTGATGGATGATAATAAATCTAGAACTCTTCTTAAGAAGAAGAAATCTTGGAATGATATGTATGCGGCTATAATTAACAAAGTTAAGAGTTTATAAGTTTCTGAAAAATATGGGTATGAAATTTTTAAAAATATATAGTCATGAAAATAATATATTTCTTTTAGATCTAATAAATCAAAAATGAAAACTGAGATGAATAAAAAAGTTCTTTTGAAAAAAGAAAAATTTGTGGAAAAAATCCTTTTAAGAAGGTTGATGTGAAACATAGTCACAACACTAGTCAACCACAATTATTTGGAGGTAAATAATATGTACATGGATAATGATATTATTGTGCGGGATTAATACATATGAAAAATATGTGATGGTTCAACCAATTACATAACTATTATTCCACAAGTTTTGGAAGGGATGGTTTAATGGGGAGTTCACCCATCAGAAGAAGAAGTATGAGAGGATAGTTTGGAGGAAACCATAGAAGGATGGTGTGAAAGTTAAGAATAGGTTAAAAACCCTAAAAATTATTTGTGAATGATGTGAAAAACATGTTCATCTTTCTAAGGGTTGCCTTATATTGTTACGAACACAAAAAAATCTTCTCAATTCTCAGATGTTGGAGGTGAGGAAATAAAAGAAAGAGGAAAAATATCTTGTTGTTGAAAATAATTTGACAGAAATTAAATGATAACAAAATTGTATTGTTGATAGTGGGTGTTCTTCTAATTTTATAGAAGAATTAATGTTACTGAATAATATTAATGAATTCAAAGGATGAATGGTCACATTTGGAAATGATGAATCGTTGAGAATCAAAGGTGTTGGATCATCAATAATTAGAATGTATAAGATAGAATCCAAGAAAGTATTATATATTGAAGGGATGAAACAAAACCTATTGAGTGTTTGAAAACATTTTAGTGAGTGTAAAAAAATAAAATATATAAAATATTGGGTTTTTTTAAAAGGTGAGGAAGATGGAAATATATTAATAAGAAGAAAACATACAAAAAGAAATTTGTTCAAAATTTATGAATTAATAATCTCTTATTACACTGGTATCGTGGAATAAAATAAGTTGTCATATAAAAGGCTAGGAAAAATGTGTTATTGAAACATGTGCATGTTATCAAATAGAGATAGTATCCATGGTATTATTGACTTGTCAAGAAGAATAGATTGGATTTTTACTATTTTATTGAAATGAAAAATTATAAACATAGTGCAAATTAAATTTGATATTCGTTCAAAACAGTCCCTAGAACATATTCATTATGATATACATGGTCCAATGACAAAATGATCAAAGAATGGGGATTATTACATAATCAATTTCATTGATGACATTACTCACATTAATTTTTTTATGTATATGAAATAGAAGTCATTTTCCCTGAAAATTTTTAAATGCTACAAGAGAAAAGATGATAAGGAATGTGACTATTTATTGAAGAGGATGAGAACTGTAAATGGTGGTGAATATAAGAATGAGTAGTTTGAAATTTATCTTTATAACAATGGAATGTGGTATTAGTTTAGGTCAATTTACCCACCTCAACAAAATGGGGTTTCTGAATGATATAATATAATTATGGTGGAAATGGGAAGAACTATGCTACTCGAACATGGTATTTCTAATTACTATTGGAGGAAAGCAATGGGTACTATTGTGTATATCCAAAACTGATATTTCAAATGGAAATATTTAGATATGTTTCCATATGAAAATTTTTATAAGAAACTCCATGTTTGAAATAGTTAATAGTTTTTGGGATCCCGTGCATCATAATGATGTACGATGGAAATATTGGAAGGTCTGATCAGAGAGGTGAAGATGGATTTTTTCAAGGATATGTTATAGAAGGAAGAGTATATTGATGTTTCAAAAAATAAACATGAAGAACTATTTATTCTGAAGATGTGAAATTTTTTAAAAATAATGAGAATGAAAAACAGACTTAGGATGATATGGAATATGAACAGGATATGGAACATTTTGTTCCCAATTGGAATAAGTGTTTCAATGGTGATAATCTTGATCATAAATAATAATCAGACTAAACTATTTCAATTGATGATTATGAAACTCAAATAACTCATCCTAAGTAGAGGGAGAAAGAAGAGTCTTAGATCATTATTGTTGATCAACATCAAAAGATTCATTCAAGAATAATATCAAAAGTTGTTACACACAATTCCATTTATTAAAAAGTTGATATGAAGGATATGAATAAAGCTTTTGAACATATAGAAAGTTATCAAATTACTAAAGAGGAACATGATCACATAGAAAAGAATGATTCTTGGGAACTTTTACCCAAACTAGATAATAAAAATGTTATTGAAACAAAATCGGTTTTTTGGAACAATATTATTTGGGAAGGATACATGATATTGAATGATTCTAGATTAGTGGATAAATGTTACTCCCAAAATGAAGGTGTTTATTTTGATGAGACATTTTCTCATGTGGAAATGGTAGAAATAATTAGATTCTCTTTTGATATTTTTCACAATGAATTTATATAATTTTTAAAATTTATGTGAAGTATACTATTCTGAATGGGAATATTCATGTGGAAGTTTACATTGACCAACCATGATTCATTATTCTTGGAAATGATGGAATTTATATATTATGGTTGAATAAATACTTATATGGGATAAAACAATCTCTGAGAGCATGGTATTCCAAATAACGTACTTCTGTAAGGAAGATATGTTTTACGAATGTAAGAGTTGATAATGATCTTTACATCAAAGAAATTGATATGTTTTACATCATTGTAATTTTTTATTATTATTACATTAACTTATTTTTTAATATTGAAAAAAATTTTGAATGATGTGATGAAGATTTGAAAATGTTTGAGATTTTTTTTTGAGGGAAATGAAATATAATCTTCGGTTACAAATCCATTAAAACAATAAATATATTTCTCTTTCTGGAGAAAAATATGCTTTGGATATTTTTAAGAAGTTTGGAATGGAAAATTAAAAACCATTTTCCTCACCAAATTCAATAGGAACTATGTTTTCTAAAGAGAGAAAAGGAAAGGATATTGATCATAGTGAGTTTCTGAAGCTAAATGGATGTTTTCTATATTAGACTAACCCATTACCTGAAATTTTTTATGATATTTTCTTATGTGAAAAATTTAAGAATTATCCTAACAAATACAATTTACATTCTTGAAAATTAAATCCTGTATATATCAAAGGAACAAAAAATAAAATAATCTAGTATTATATCTCATATTTTTTTGAATTTTCTGGGTATTCTGATTCAGATTGGGTAGGAAATGATGATGATAGAATATAAACATATGGTGTAGTTTTCTCTTTGGTGAAAATTTGTGTTATATTTTATACAAAGAAACATAATTCAGTAACTATTAAAATGGCTGAAACTATGTATGTTTCTTCCACAAAAAATGTTAACTAAATTATGTGGATAAAAACTCAGTTTGAGGAATTACTTTCTGAAGTAAAGTTACCCTTCCTTTTAGGTTTGGATAATCAAACTAAAATTATTCTAACAGGGAATATGATAAAAATTATTGTTAATAAATTATTTATATCATATATAATTTCATCAAAGATCATATATAAAATATTTAATTGTATATAGGGTATATTCCTACCTCATAACAAGTTGCTGACATATTCACAAAACCTTTACCAAAGGATCCAATTTAAAAATTGATGTTGAATATGGGTGTTCAACCTATTTCTTGTCGTCATTAAAGAATTAGTATTTGTCCCATATATCATATTAACTTTGGATATTTTTTTCAAGGTGATAAATGTTTCATGAATACATCCTTATGTAAGCTTTCATAATGTGGGTGTTCAGGGTATATTTTGAATTTAACTTATATGTGTCTTAACTATTTTTAATATTTTTAGGAGTGGTTATAGGAAAAAAGATTTTTATTCCAAGGTAGCGGATAAAATTACAAGTAGGAAAGGATATAAAATAATTGTTTAGGAATAAAGCCTCAAAGGATTTCATGACCACCACTTTTGGATTGAATGGTTTTACTCTCATCAATTCTTCTTTCTTAAATATTTTTTTCACAGGTAGTCTTGGAATTGTTGATGAGTAATCCATTTCATAAGGTATCAAAGTTCGGTAACTTATTAATATTGGATGACACAAAAATATAAATGGGGATATTATTAGGACCATTTTGATAAGTAATCATATCATATTCAGTTATTCTATTTTTTTCAAGGAAGTTTAAGAAAAAAATAAATCACCTCACCTTGAAAAGGTGGATGATAGAACTTAACATCATATTTAGGAAATTAGATTCAAAATTATTATGAAGTCCATTTGATTACGAATGAATGATATTTCTAGAAGATGTGTCTTTTACAATAAATTCATTGTTAAATTTAATGATGATTAAGGTACTAGATCAAAGGAAAAATACCATGACAAATGGTGTTTGTGATGATAGAAATTGAGTTCCTTTGGAAGTAAGTGAATTCATTTAGAACATGGTTAAATATTTAATGATTTATCGATTTGTGTTTTTTGATAAATACATATGATAAAAAAAATTAGTATGGATGGTTTTAATGAATAATATTTTCATGTGGTTCTATTTCCTAGTGTTTTCTAAACTCTTGGGATTCAATATCAGGAGTTTCTTTTTTGGAAATAGAGGATTTTCTACAAAGGGGTCTGTGGAAAATATTTCATATACCATTAGTCATAGTTCTCAGACCACAAAATAGATACATAGAATAGTGATGGAAAATCATAAAAGGAAGAAGTTCTGCATATACTTCTAGAAAGGCTGCGAAACGAACTAAGCAGACCACGTAGGGTGAAATTGTTTGTGGGAGACTCATCATTAGAGGGAGGCAAGCCTTTTGAAAAAAGATGTTGTTATTTGAGGAGAAACAAAGGGTTTTAATTTCTTAAAGTAAATAGCCTCCACAAAGGATTCAGGTGTTATGGAGACAGTATAGAATAGTTCGTTGTGAAGGAATTACCGCATCAGATTTAATGGTAATTAAAATTAGTAGGTTTTACTGAGTTTATAGGTTTATATTATGATTATTATTGTTTTATTTTTAAATTTTTGTGTTTTAATAGATGAAAAATTTCATTTTAAGTTTTTTTAAAAAATAATATTCAAAATATTATTATTTATACAAATTTTTTAACACTTTATATTGAAGGAATCGACTCAATGGCATCAAGGCCCTAGAGATCCATCCCTTCTTATCATACAGAGTGATCACATATCTAACCATTTAATGTTTGATGGTCAAAAGTAGAAAATGAATGTCTACAAATCCATCCACATTCTAAATGAGATCTCACATATTCCATTAGTCCCTTATTTTGATTATTCCGTGTTAGGAAACCCATTCCATGGTAACCCTCTTTGGAAAAAAAATTCTGACGGAATGAACATTGATTACCACCTCAAATATACCATGAGTTGGTGACTATTAATGATGGTATAAAACATATGATTGGAGAAACTAAGATCATAATATAAGTTAATTATATATCTTGAGAAACATAGATCAACACCATATCATATAATATAAATTAGTATCCAGTGAAATAAAACACACAATTCAAGTTATATCATAAAAAGGAATATTTAAAAAATCCAATATTACTCTGAAGGAGAAACTACAAATAGAAAGTCAATCTATAAGATAGTCTGATATAGCTCGGCCACTTAAACCCCTTTTGAACATCTAATAAATATTTTATATATTTTTAGGGAGATAATAACGTGTATACAAATTATGATCCTCCATAATTCCTCTTTTGAAAATGTGAATAAATAAAGACAAATTATCCATTGAGTAAAGAGTACAACCCAAATGAACCAAACATGTCATCTACCCATTACTAGCCTCACCAAGGCACACTCAACAATGTACACATCCATGGTTTAAACAAAATTCCACTAGAATATAATCCTAGGTTCCCCAAAACCACATACTAACTAGTTTTCCACTATCACACCCCAAATTAAATCATATTGTGCTCCCACCCCTTCAAAACTAATCTAGGTTCGGTCATAACCCAACATTCCTCAACACTCATAAGGTCTAACCTCCCTTGTTGTAACCATGGAAAAAATAAAAATTACCAAAACCTAATCATAAGCCACACAACATATCCATCACATAAAAACACTAGTGTAGTAGGATGTTCTAAACATTATGGATATCAACCTTATGCCCTCCTTGTATAATTCTTGTCCCCACCACTTAACTATCATCCTATAATCACCACATCATCAGGTACATCAGATGAAACTTCCACAAATATAATGATCATAAAAAAATTGGTCCATATCAACCATTCAATTAATAATGGGAACATTAATAGATATATCCCCAAATATACCAGCCTTGGGGGTTTATAGAAACAACTATAAAATATATTTTCAATTCCACCATTTCATCACCACTACCTATTCAAAAACACCAGTTTCATTATAACACAAACTAATCAATAACCAAAAAATTAATATATGGAATCAAAAAAATACATTTAATATTTTTTAAAATTATATATTAACCATTTACAACCGATATTAGTTTTCTTATGTTATTAATTTTCTATATATAATGACAGAACACTATAATACATCACCAAAATTTATTCCTTAAATTATTCATTAATTTTAAGAATATATATTTTATTTATTACATATATCAATTGATTTGATCTTTTCCACATTCATTATTAAATGAACATACCACCATTACAGGTATTACAACCATTTCCCAGAGTTTTTATTTTTTTAATTCCATCACATAACATAAAACTATGTATCTCTAACAAACCTCCCATTATACATTAACTTCTTTACATTTGATATATCTCACAACAATAAGAAATATTCATAAATCCAAGTATACATAATACTTGGTCCATAATCACATAATTCACATTCTTATTAATCAAAAAAACACATTTAATTACCTAATGTAATTATTAATAATTTATTCATGGTATTACCATAAAACAAACACAACAATGATTCATATTTTTAGTGAAAGACAATTCACATTCGTAAAGCGCTTACCCCAAAAATGTATAAAAAATCCATAGATTAATAAATAATAAATTTCATTTAAAATATCTATACTCATACATCATATTATTTATATAAATCTTATATACCCTTTAGTGTCATAATTTACTTTGTTTATTCATTCTCTATTATTCATAATAGTTGTAGAAGAAATGACACATAAAATAATGAATAATGATTAATAAAATACATTCATAGTACTTATCATTTTAATTACCATCATCCTAATTATTATATTTAATAAGGTAATTCATAAAAAAATACCAACGGATGAAAAGTCATGATAAACACATATTTCACCTAAATAAAAGAGATGGAGGGTCATAAAACCCCAACATCAACTCAAAAGGAATGACCCAATGACCATGGAGTTGAAATCCTAAAAGGGTATATCTAAAGGATGAAAATAATATTTGGAGTTAACCAGGGATTGAGAGGACATAGAAAGTAAAACCATGGAACCCATGTCCTTCTATTTAAAGATATTATTTTTATGATCTATACCATAGTGTAGTGAATCAAACTATACACATGGTGTATCAGGTAAAAAGGAGATCAAAAAACTCATCCTTTGAATTAGCCTAACCACCAAAATATAACATGTATTTAAAACCCTTTGTAGTCACAGTTTAACATCACTGTACCCTCCACCATGATGTAGGGGTAAATTCATAACATTTTTATACGATAAAGAAATAAACCTTGTCATAGTGAGATAAAAATAAACATTTACCCCCCCCCCATAGGAAACAAAATGACTAATTGTCTTCCACCTCAAATACCAAAAACTTCCATCAAAATAGATTGTTTAATTACTATCATTTTAAAAAAAATTGGATTCTACAACAAAAATGTCTTCTAAAGTGGCCAATTAAATTGTTTCACTTCATGTTATGCACTCTAACATCAATAAGAGCCTCACATAATAGTAAGAGGTCTTAAATTTATATAGTTTAAAACTATGTGAATCTAAACCATTATACCATTATGTGGAGGATGAGAAATGGATTCTAATTTTCAAAAAAAAAAAATACATATTGAAATAGCCACCAATGAAATTTTACTCACTGTGGTGCGCCAATCACTACACATCCAACATTAAAAAAATAACCATTTAAAAATACTCAACCAAAATTCCCTTCCCTAGGATTATAGATTTATGGAACTTATACTTTGAGGACCTCACCCATTTATACAGCATAGTGTTTCTCTATATGACCAATATCATTTCTAACCAATGAAACACCTTTGAACTACTAGGAACATAATGTAATGCATCAAAATTGTCAAAATCACTACCCCATATAGCTCTAAAATTATTTGTATCAACTCAAAGAAAAATTAAAAAACAAATAAAAGGGGATGGAATGTTTGAAAAACTACCCCATGGGAGACTTCTTAAGGATTTAATAATTAAAAACACAACCACCACATAAGAAGTATTGGGTACATAAATCATCTGAAAAAACCCACCAAGATCACAATATCTGAAATGATAGCTATGAAATATTAAAGTTGATAATGGAGACATATAAGGGATAATAGAATGTCAGCAGTTAAAAGATTTCATAAATAAATATAAATATCAATTATAGTTTCACAAATAACAAAAAAAATCTTATATAAAGACATAGGAGACATAATCCACATAGTATATCTATTATAATTTGATAACTTTTTTCACATGAATTTATAGTCAACAAAAATAATACCAACACCCAAATTTATATTTTCAAACAAAATTTTGAATTAAAATCATTAAGTGATTACTATTATATATAAGTTGATTTAATCAATAAAATAATAAAAACAATATTAACATTATATTATATGGAACCATTCAGAAATAATCACTCCACACTGATTCTAAAGCAAAGGAACAAAACAGAAGGGAAATTATATTGTATTGGAAAAACATTATTTTAACCATCTTTTAGCAAAATCATTTATGTTTTGAGAAATATGTTTCAATTAAAATATATATACAATTTGAGGAAAACATTTACAAAATAATAAATCAAGGTCCATTGTAAATTTTATTAAATCCATTCAGGAGGTTAATCATATCCTTCAATTAAACAATATTACTTATGCATTCATGCTATTAAAATATTATCATGATTTATCCTCATGTCTCATAGTGTTATTTTATCACTTAATTTATTCTTGATTCACTGTCAATTTTGATAATTAATCAAAAAAATGTATAAAAATTCATGTGAAGAATTTATTTATAACATTAAAATCATATCATGAATAACTTAGAATGAAAAATTAATCATAAGTTTTTATACTTCTATATTAATATATTTAAAGATTCTATTAAAAATTTCAAGTAAAAAATTATGCAATTCAAAACATTAATCCTTACATTCCATTTAAATATAATATGAATTAAACATTAATTTCAACTCCTCTGTAGGTCACACAATCTAATTAACTAGAATTGAAAAATTATGTGTTCCCTTTAATTTGATGAATCATACACACAAGTTTCAGTTATTTCTAATCAATTTAGTTTTGAATATGTAATATCAATTCATATTAAAAAACTTAAATATATAAAACATGGTATTTTAAAATTTATAGACCAAATACCAAAATTAATAATCAATGAAATATTTAATTGATAAAATATTTCATAAATAGTTTTCTTGTATATTAGGATATAATGTTTCATTAATTAAAACACAATAACATAGTAATTATATCGATTTAACACAATGTTACCAGTTTCTTACAAGAACTTGCATGATAGACAATGAACATGATTTAACATTCTGATTTTAAAAATAACATGGAATATTATTAATGAAATCTAGGTGTATCCATATTTTTTTTATGAAAGTGAGTTTTAACTAATATGAATCAATGGATGCTAGTTATCTCTATATATTTTCAGTTTTACAATTGATTGAAGGATCAATAAGTATATCTATGAGCTTCTATCTGTAGTCTGAGCATGCTTCTCACCCTCATCTTGTGATTTCACTGGTCATACTTGACCTAACAAGAACCAATGAATATCATCCCTCACTTAATTGTCATCAAAGTCATTCCACTTATTAGACAGTTGTATAATCCATTAAAAATCCACTAATTTGACCTTCCTCTCTACACAAGGTTCCACCCAAGATATTCACCACACGCCATTATTAGAATTGGGAATCTGGATATGGAATTTATTCGAAAAAATGTATGGTATTTAAATATCATTTTTACCCCACCATTTTGGCCTTTAATTTTTTTATTATGACCCCTATTCCATCTAAAACCCATGATGTTCCACATTGATTGGATTGGGGCACTTATTGGGGTGTCTAAGTTGGTGAATTTCATATAAATGTTTTAGAAATATTTAAATTTCTTCTACAAGATTTTAAAGTATTGGAGGTTGGTTCTGGATCCTTTATTTGACCTAATAGTAAGGAAATTTCCTCTAAACCTGTATCTAAGAACACTCTTGAACATACCAAACTGACTAGCCATTATTGGCTTCTTTTCAAAGAGCTGATGAGTGGTAGGGGAGAAAACTTATGTATACATCATCATTGATGATATATTACTTTTTTATTTCTCATACATGAAAAATGTGAGTATATGTAATATTATATATTATACAATATTCATTTCTATTTCTTATTATGCATAGATATATAAAGACATTATTTCTCTAACTACCACTAATAGTAAATATATTATCACATATTATAATATTTAAAACTATGGCTATAGTAAAACAACCTAAAATAACCATATATTACTAAATTATATATATATATATATTTAAATACATTAATAGATATTATATATAGAAATATTAATATATAGTATAATATATAGATATACTGACATGCATTATAATATATTACTACATTAACAAATACTATATTGTAATGATATCAATATATATTATAACAATATATTATAATATATAATAATATATAACAATATAATATATAAAATATAAAAATATATTAATATTATTATAAAATTCAATAATATGATAATATTATAAAAATATTTATTAACATATACTAATAAAATACATATATATATACCCATAATGTAAATATATAAATATATATTAATATAATACAAGAAAATATATATTAACATTTTTCATAATAAAATAAAGAATAAAATATATATTATAATTCAATAATATTATTAAATTTTTATAATATTTATATATATTATAATTTTATTAGAAGCATAAATTTTTCATTAACATTTTTTTAATTTATATTATAATATAATATTATTAGCATATATATATTAATAAAAATGTTATTAAGATATATTATAAAATATATATTACAATATTTTAGTATAATATTTTTATATATAATATATATATATATATATTATTAAAATGTTTATACTAACATATATTTATGTGTATTATAACAAAATATAATATATAATCATATATATCAAATAATATATTATAATAATTGTATTTTACTTTATATCTGTTTAATTAAATTTTTTGAAAAGCTTAAATTTTTTAGTTACATATTTTTTTAACATATATTATACCAATAATATTATAAAAGATCTAGTTATGATCCCAAAAGTCCCATGCCACATTTTATAAAATGGAAAACATGTACAATTCAAAGAAAGCATGGTTGAGGTCAGACAAAGTGACCTTTTCATTCCAATGAATTATCATAATACCATATTTCCTTCCCATAATCATTCTCAGAAACTATCTCCCAGTTAGACATTGAGTTATGTTGGAAAATGATCTTATACAACTTAGAGTTATCCCTCAACTATATTAAAGTAATTTTAGCATTTGATGATTTTGAAGATTTCATAGAAGATCACATATAAAAACTCATTAGAAACTATAATAATCCTTTAATGGATACCTTTTTTATTGTACTAAATTGAACCCTTCACAATAAATCAACATTTCCTTTCCTTTTTATAAAACATCCTAAAAAGTCTAGGATTGACTACTACTAGTTGTCTGGGGAACCGGGATTTCTTTTTCCCATCGATTCATCTTAGCCTAAACCTCTAGGCCAACCTTAGTAGAGTCCACATTAATCTATTGGACATCAGTGGACTGTCTCTACATGAAGGGAAAATTATTTCCCTCAACATCCAGTTCATAATGGTCATTAGAGATAAACATCCCTCTAAATACGTCCAACAATTTTTTTAGGCTAATGGGTGTAGGCTTACATCAATCCATGAACTAGATCATGATACAACATCATCATATCCAATAGTAATAAAATTACCCCCTTGTCAAGAAAATCAATCATAAACCTCATAAATTTATTTCCCTAATAATTCTAAAAGTCCTAATTCCATCATCCTGATATGAAAATTCAATAACTAGTTGATACACACACCTACTAGTTCTACCGTTACAATATGACCATCATTTAAAGAAGAAAATTTCATTCTTCTCTGTTAAAAAAATTATTTCACGATATTCATGTTTAACATCATTATCCAAAATATCCTTAACAACCAAGTGAGAACACTACAATTGAGCACTGAAATCATTAAAGATGAAATATATACACTTATGTAGAAATTTATTTGCCTAATCATCTAAGACCCAACACTATAAAGTGTATGAATAGTAGTAACAGATCCAAAATATTCCATTCAGTGATACCTTAAAGACTCTGAAGAATCAAAATTATCCCTAAAATCCAAATATTTGTTCCCCTATTTCCCAATATTATCATCCTTAGAACAAGATTCCAATAAGATTTCAAGGAAACAATGAATCCTCTCTTAAGACTCATTTACATTTTTTACTTCATCATCATTCAAGGAAAAATACAAGATACTCTTACCAGACAGCTCCAAACCATATATACGAGCTAGTCCAAAAGAATCCACCTGTGAAACAATATCCACAAAAGAGGATTGGGTAACTAATATATAATCCCAAGAACTGGTGGAACCATAAGAACAATACCTGACACCCTTACCAACTATTAATGTTTGAATCTTATATGTTTCAATATAATAAGAAGGGATCTTAATTTTTTTGTAATTAATTCATCAATTTAGAATGTTCCTTCTGGGAAAATATTCTAAATAAGGTGTTTTTTGAGACCTTTACTTATTTGAAATCCTTTTGTAGAGGGTAATATCTGAAACAATGTCTAATCTTCTATACTTATCAGTACCCACCTCATTAGCAGATTGGGAATTATTTCCCCAAAATAACTATTTTGAGAGTTTATTTTTTCCCCTTATAAGAAAATATTTTCCAATTTAAATGGATTTTTTGACATTAATAAAGGGATATTAAATCATCTACTAACTGATGATATGTTTAATTATCATATTAGTATCTTTAAAACATTCCATTATAGTAATATACATAATGAAAATGTTTTTACATCAACTACGAATATTTTTATTCTTATATATATTGATAGAATCTCAATTATAATTATTTATAATCAATTTTCAAGAATTATAATTACTAAATATAACACATAAAATGAAACTACAATGCAATAAATCATGATAGGTGACCTAAAAAAGTAATCAAACCCAATATTTTATATATATTGGGAGACCCATTACATGGTAGTGGTTTTTATTTGCGCTGGAAATAAAACAAATAATGTAAGACCACTATGAACTAGTATTTTAGTGTTGATAATGGGACCCTTAAGTATATTTTTTTATATTTGATAAAGGATAATTGTGTCAGTGTTACTTATAACAATGAAAAAATCCCAATTGCAGTAGTGTACAACTATAATGTACAACATGTTGCCAAAAAATATAGATTTTAATATAAAATAAAATTATTATATTGTAAAATTAAATTACAAATAAATATACATTAAGATCAATTTAATATATTACAATTAAATTGGTATGTTCAATTTATTACAATATTAAATTTTCCAATAATTTCGAAGTCACTGTATTCCATTGTCTTTGAGACCATATTTCAAAATTTCATGATACTTCCACTAGTTTCCACACACAACACCGTAGATTGAACAATAATCAAGTGTAACTATAATAAAAAAACTTCTTATATTAGTAATATAATAAATAAAAAAAATTTATATATATCTGTGTGTGTGTGTGTGTGTCTATGGTAGAACAATGAATTGATATAAAAGTAAATAAAAAAGGACAACATTAACGATAAATGGTAACAAATAAATAAGAAGAATTACACATTATATAAATAAACCATATTTTAATGTAATATTATGACAATATGATTTTTCGTTCATGGTTTTGGGTGAGTGATGTTAATTTTGAAACAAAATGTAATTTTTAATCTGAAAACACACACTTTCACTCAAACTGACCACACCATGTATCAAATTGACAAGATTTGTTTTCCAAAACATCACAATGACATATGGATTGTTGTTATAAAATATTAATACAACCCAATTGTCTTTAAATTCTTTTGGGAATGAGATGCATGTTTTGAACAAAATTGTTAATTTTAAATAAATTCATACACTTTTAGTGATATCGACCACACAACTTGTTAGTTTGATGTTCGATTAACTCTAAACATTAAGAAGGATTCATGTAAAATTTTCCTAATTTATCTAGATAATTTGAGTTGATTTTCTCAATTTTGATAATGTGATATTCGTTTTAATATACAATTTTGGGTTCAAATGAAAATACACAGTTCATTCATACCATACACACCATGTGCCATATTATAATAATGTTGATTCTTAAACATCAAAAATGATTCATAGGTAATTATCATTATGTATCAAGACAATATGAGTTTACTTTCTTGATTTTGAGTGTGTGACACATGTTTTGAACAAAAAATAAATTTGTAAACTGAAATCAAACATTTTTAGTAATACATACCATACTATATGTTATATTTATTTAATATTGATTAATATACATAAATCATTACTTATATATCATTAAACTACACTATGTAGACTATTAGAGTGTGTTTTCTCATTTTTTAGTGATTTATTCACATTTTTATCTAAATTGTACCTTTTAATTTGAAAACATGAACAATTTATCTTTTTTGGCACAGCATGTATCATATTTATGCGAACCTAGTTCATAGACATCAAATATTCAATATGTAATATTTTACTATAGTATTGAGATGATACAAGTTTAATTTCTTAGTTCATAATGAGCGAGGGATATTTGGAAATTAAATATCACATTTAAATTAAAAACAAACATCTCAAGTCATACATGGAAGAATGTGTATCAAAATCACATGTGATTGATTCATACACACTGAAATGATTTATTAGATATTTTCTAAAAGTGTCTATAAAATTTGGGTTTATTTTATTGGTTATCATTATGTGACATTTATTATCACTAAAATTTCACATTTAAATTGAAAAATTTTACTTTGAGTCATACTAGGAACCTGTGTGTTTGATTGATGTGAAGATGATTCCTAAACATCACAAATAACTTATGGATAACTTTCATAAAGTATCATAATATATTGATTATTTTATCTATTTTCTAGGAGTGGTTCTTGTTTTGAACTAAAATCACAGTATAAACAGGAAACACACACTTTGAGTCATACATTCCTTACCATATCTCATAGTAACACACAAATAATTAATACAAATAAAAATGACATATAGATTGGCAAACAATAGTATGAAGACAATCCAAGCATGAATTATATGTTTTCAATATGTGTAGTGTGTTTTGAACTAAAATTTCATTTTAAAATGTTAAAACACACTTAGTCAAACCAAGTACACGGTGTGTCATATTATATGTGAAGTTAATCCCTTCACATAAAAATGAATTGTGGATTATTTTAATAAATTATCAACATAATCTGAGTAATTTTTCACTATATTTAGAGAGAAAACCGTATTATGATCTAAAATTTCATTTTTAGATTGAATTCATCAACTCTCCATCATATTTGCCACAAAATATTTCAGATTGATTTATTTCTGATTAATACAAATCAAAAATGCCTTTTGTATTTTTTTTAAATTTATTAATACCATCCTTCATTATTTTCTCTATATGTAGTGAGTGGCCCATATTTTGAACAAAATTTTTTCTTTTAAACTGAATAAATTTACATTGAGTCATACCAGCCACACTGTGGGTTGGATTGACATAAAAATAATTAATATAAATTGAAAATGAATTATGTAACATTTTACTAATTTATAAAGTCAATTTGAGGTAATTTCATAGTTTTGACTATGTGGCAACTGTTATGAAAAAAAAAAGATGTCAAAAATCAATGAACTATATTTCAGTTAGACTGCAAATATGGAGTGTCATATTTATGTGTGGATAATTACTAGACATAAAAATTTATTTTTCATCATTTACATAATTTTTTAAATAAATATGAGTCAATTTCATTAATTTTTAGTAATTGACATAATTATATTATCTTAAATTTTAATTTTAAACTGAAACCACTATCATTTTGTCATATCGGGCACCCCATGTCCTGGTTTAATGAGTGGTTGATTCATAAATGTCAGAAATGATGTATAGATAATTTTACTAATGTATAAAGAGTAGAAAATTTAATTTCACCTTTTTTTGTTAGTGATAGTTTCTTCACTAAAATGTCACTTTTTAATTGAAAACATTCTCTTTGAGACATGATTCCTAAATCGCATGTCAGATTGATGTGTGGCTAATTCGTATATGTCAAAAATAAAATATAGATAATTTTACTAATGTAACAATTCATAACAGTTCATTTACATTATTTTAAATGAATGGAAAAGTATTTTATCTCAAATTTCAATTTTATTGAAAAAGTATTCACTTAAAGTATTACCAACGACACCATGTGATGTGCTGACATATGGGTCATTCCTACATGTAAAAATGACTTATGGTTCATTTTACTAAATTGGAAAACCAGTATTATTGGGTTTTTTTATTTATCATAGTGAAATAAAAGATCTGAACTAACATTCCATTTTCAAACTAAAATCTCATACTTTTAATTTTCTTGGGCACCCCGTGTGTTATATTGATATCATGACGATTCTTACAAATTATAAATGAATTATCATTTGTTTTTATAATTTATCAAGACTATATAATTTTAGTTCATTATTTTTGGACTCTAAAAAATGTTTTTAACTAAATTATAACTTATATATATATATAGAAAACAAATAAATTGATCTACACCGGTCAGCCCGTGTATCATATTTTTGTATGGTTCATTATCACAAATCATAGCTAATATATGGATTGATAAAATTAATCATAAAGACCAATTGAGTTCATTTTCTTATTTCTAGTGACTGGATCATGTTTTGGACATGAATATCGATGTTAAATAGAAAAAAGGTACTCTGGTTAATTCAAAGAAAATCATGTGTCGAATTATGTGTAGTTAAAATAAAAACACAAAATTTGGTTCAAATCGGCCACACTATGTTTCAGATGGTTGTGAGACTGGTTCCTATATGTAAAAAATGACTTATGGTTCATTTCATATAGTATCAAGAAAAATATAATTTTCTTATTTCTTATGAGTTTTCGACAGGTGTTTTAACAAAAAAATACCATCGTTAAATTAAATGTATGAACTTTGAGTCATACCCACAACACCTTTTGTCATATTGATGTGTTGTAAATTCTTATACAGAAAAATTAATATTTTTTATATTTCAATAAATAAAAAAGTTATCTCAAACCCATGTTATGAAAAGTACTTTTATATAATAGTGAATTTATAACATTCATACTAAACATAGAACAATCAAATAAAGAACAAGAATCTCTATCAATGGAACCAATAGTACATGAGTGAGTCGTACTTATTGATTCATTATTTGAGAATTGAATTCTATCTATGAATTGTATACCTATAAGGAGAAAAATATTCCTAGATAAGATCTTGAACGTGGTATGGAATATATTAAATCATTTTATAAATAAATCAATATTACGAAATAATAAGTTGATTAACCAACATATTATCATATCTGTTAATAAAAATTAATTTTAAAAAAATTATAGTAAATCATTAATTCACGATGTCTATAAAATTTCTAACACCATGTAGTATACACCCTCCTTTATAAATAAATATAATTACAATTTTGAATATACAAATTGATGATAGTCTATATTGTACTAAAATAAATAAATAAATAAATTATTAAAAAATAAATGATATGGTAATTATCATAAAAAATATATTTTTTGGGATGATAATATGTTGATAGAATATGATATCTCAAATATATTTGAAAAAATACTAAACCTAATTGTTGTTATTACTTTTTTTCACACACAATAGAAACATTAACAAAATATTTAATCTATTTTGATATATTTTATGATTGTGAAATATTATAATATATTCCCTAAAATGTGACTTGTTTTAGAAATCCGTAGGTCACTTATTGTTATAGGCCATTCTAATTCAATTATTTTTAGGATATCTAAATACCATTTAATCAAAAAATATTTTCAGTGAAACATTTTAAAAATCATATTATTTCATGTCTATTTTTATATTGTGTAATATAGTGTAATAAAAATTTATAAAGGAAATAATGTGTGGTTTATTTGTTTTATATCCATATATTAGATTCAATAAATAAATACATAGAGTATCTAAATTTATTACAAAAAAAATCAAATGTTTCTTAAAAAATAATTTATACTGAATGAAATGCCAATTTATTTAATATAATTTTATAATATAGTTTTACCCTTATAATTTTGGTATTATGAATAGTTAATATTCTATATGATTCATTTAAAAAAAATTATCTACACTATTGTTGAAATTTCTTTTTAATTTGGAGGTTAGTCATACATATAAGTGATATGGGGACTATTAAGTCAAAATTATATCTCACAGGGTTTTCCCATTATATTATAATAATATATATTCTGGTAAAAAAGTGAGTTGTATTTAATTTCAATTAAAATTATAAATAAACAATGGGAATAATTGATTTTTATAATTCAGAACATTTATACATTCACAAATGGAGATCGCTATCATTTAATTTGGATAATTTAATTTACACTCTAATGAAAAATAACAGCTCAAAAGCAATCTATATAAAATTTTCAATAAAATTCAATATAGGTTGTATTAATATATTTAAACAATGTATCTACATGAACATGTAATGTTAGTAAATGAATTAGTTTTATTTTTTGGATAAAGCTACTCAAAAAAAGTATTTTAAATTTACTGGATGATCCTGCATATTATTTTTCAATAGTTTTCTATTTCTACAAGTTTTTCTCTATCTGTAATAAAATTATATAATTTAGACCTTTTCATTAATTTTTAAAAAAACAAAATGATTCACCTTATTATAATATTATACGATTATACAGTAAATGCTATAAATGAAATCTCAACTATGGGAACATCCAGATCAAGAAGAATGGGTATCATGGTTCTCGACTCATGATAAAAACTAATCTAAACTATCACATTATTTTATAATGTTATTTTTTATGTGTAATATCCCCTTTGATATTTTAGGTTGTATGCCAAAAAACCTATATATTTTTGGGTGTTGATAAATATAAATCATAATCAATTTCCCATTGTCAAATTTTATTTCAAGAAGGATATCAACAGTTATTTCATTTCCAATTACTATAATATTTTATTCAAAAATTAATTACCACAGTTAATGTAGGAACTTGAGGGGAATTTCTAGAATAAATTTTGGTGGAGTGCCTCTCCATTAAGTGGTTATTAGTATCTTGTTTGTTAATATAGAAACCATTGTATTTACTATTTTATAAAACCATTTAATTAAAGAACATTTTTATTTAGAGCATATATCGACTCCTCCATGAGTTTTAACCTCTCATTATATTACTTTGTTTTTATAAAATAAATTTTATGAGGTACTCTATAACCCACACATCTAAGGTGACCATATTATTCTGGCCTCATCAAGGACACTATAAGTAGTCATGCATAATCAAAATTTCTTTTTATAAGAATATAAAAAGGAAAAGTAGTAAAAAAAATAGGGGGATCCATCCTATGGTGGCTGGTGGTGATGTAGAACCAAGGGGCCATTTTATTATTTTTTCATACTTACATGTGATTATCAAACTCTTTTTATACTTTATCATCCAGTATCCCCTCTTTATTTAAACAAGCCTACATGCACATATAATGATGTTGGATGAAAGTGAAATTGGATTCTAATTCTCAATATGAAATTAAAAGAAGGAAATTGATTTAGTTAATATAAAATTATTACAATAGATTTATAATACATACCTTCATTTCTAGTGAAGACTACCCAATACATGATTTACGGTAAGGATTTATTTCTATTAACGAAAAATGCATATTTTTAGCACTCATTTCATAATTCATAAATTTGTCTATCATAATAAATGTGATTAATAGATAAAACGTTAGGTAATATAATACCAATTAAAATATACCAGAAATAATTTTTCCTCACAATGATTAATAAACATATTCAATATTTGTTGGTTTATAATCTATGCATATATATGTGGTGGGTGGGGGTATACTTACCTTTATCACCCCTGAGATAATGCTTTGAAAAATTACCTAGAAGGATATATGAAAATTTTTATTGATTATTAATAAAAAATTATCATATAGTCATGTAATATAAATGCACTCTCCAAAGGATAATGAAGAGTGCATATTTATTTCATTATTTTATTTGTAAAATAGAAAATGTATACCAAAATATTAACTTAATATATTCCAAAAATATTTTATTCAATGCAATAAGACCATTTTTCAATGAATCAATAACAATAATCTTGTGAATTTGAATGGTTACCCCTTCTAACTAACAAAAATAGACATGTTGGCATCGACAGTGTGGCCACTTGCATTCCATACAGCGTTCAATATTATACCATTCCTATAGATTTAAAAATTTTGATTATGATTATTACACTATGATGATCTTGGATTTTTAAAGACCTTTTTTATCACGTTCTATTATTTCATCAGTTAAAACAATAGATTTAATATCTTCCCTAGTATTAGTAGAATTAGTGTGTGGCATGTACCATGACTGTAGATATAGTAAAAAATTTCATTTAATTTATGTAAATTTAGTATTAAACACATAATAGTACGATGAAAGAAAAATTATATTAAAAAAATATCAAACTATTAATTAAAGACTCATTATTATTTAATGGGTTATTATATTTGGATTATCAATTCAGTATCCAAATCCCTCGTTATGGTCCCATGTAACATATAAACATCACCTATATCAGTACCACTAGGAAATTTTTATGACATCCCAATGAAAAGGTCATTCCTAATTAGATTGAAATATGATACTAAAGTGGTTTTGGTTTATTACATGAAAATTGGTGACTTTCTATTTAAAGGATCTTGGAAATAATATAATTTTTTTACATCTAATGACATTATAAATGATTTTTCCTCATATCATTTATTACTAAAATTTCTTTTTCTGAATCCCAATTCATATATTTTAAACCCGAACATATTATCAATGAATTTTCATTGATAATACTTCACATGGAATATTTTATAATCCATATCCCATATTTTTTTTAAAGATACCAATGTATGGAATATTCATACAAATTGGTTTTATATCCTTGGTAGAAGAAAATTACATCGATTGCTCTATATGGGTAACTCCTCTATTTTTCATTGTATCATGTTAATATTACTTATATTATATATAAAATATTTCCATTGATTACATAAATATTATTTGATAACACATCCCACATGGTCAACTAGATAGACATCAAAGTCACTCTGAAATTCAGTTTGGATTTTCAGATGACTCCTTAAAAATAATGTCTAAAAACCATTATATAAACCATTGAATATGTATATTTGATATCAAGATTTACTCCCTTAAATGATTCAAATTCATAATAATTATTTTTTGGGTCTCAACATATGGTGAAACCTAGAAACTATTATGTTTGATGAAATAGTGATCTTTCTCCTAATCTATTATGGTAATTGGGACGGTATCTATTTTTGAAATTCCTTCACCCATAAGGAACCAATTGTGATCATATTTTATGAGATAAGAACTATCCAAATAGGATTGTTAGTTGACATAGAATTCAATAGATTCATAAAATTTATATATTTAATTGATACAACATTTTGGATGAATTTTATTTTTGAAGATCCCTTCTAATATATTTAGATATTATTCAGGGTGGTATATCCATTAATAATGTACATGACCACATAGATGTACCTCTTTAACAATGAGAACCACCAAGTGAACCATTATATGAAATATTGGAAAGGTAAGAACATATCCAATTAATTTGAAAGGAAAATAGATTCATATTCCAATATAAGAATCATTATTGAGTCTACTATATTAAAACAGATTTCATTAATAATGATTCATATTTTGGTTAATGTTAGTTAGAAATTTTTTTGTATAATTAATTCATTTCTTCCTTAATTAAATATTTCATAAAAATGGAAATCATATAATTATAGTCCCTTTAAATTTAAATAAAGAATTGAAATGAAATTGTAGATATTTGATGAAGTCCCAACATTAACCATCACATCGTTCAAGTTGCTTCAAAATTAATATCTATCATTAATGAAAATAGCGTAACTTGATGGGTGTATAAAATTGAACCTTTCACAATTTATTGGTGATAACTCTCCCATTATCCCAATGATAATCAGGTCTAACATAGCCATAATCTAATCCCTTTCCTTTTTGAGTGGATTTAGTAACATTCCAATGGAACTATCACATAAATTTATTTCTATGTTCATAACATTAGTAAATTTTATGATATATAAAAAATTATTAAAATGTTTTTCCAACCAGTGTTCATTAGATATTATTATTTTTTTAACAAAAATGTATCTTATAACTTCTTAAACTATTGATAATTTTCTAGTGGAGAAGGTTTGTTACCTTTTTCTAAATCCTCAACAAATTTTGTCATATTTGATTAGTATATATTTGATTAGGATAAAAATTTATGATTTTATAGAAACATTCTCTTCGAGGAATGATTCAATAAAACATATTGTATACCTTCATCACTAATGGAAAACCCTATAATTTCATTAAATCTATATCCTGATGAAATTTCATAAACATGAGATTCATTTATTGTCCCATACAACTTTGGTGTCAATGTAAATATTCATTTTTATAAGAATTATAAATCATAGCACATGAATACCACATTAAATTTTTATTCATTTATCAATGGAAATAAATAAACATATATATAATTAATCTATTATATTGTTTATGGTTTTATTAGAGATAAGATAAATAGTATTTGATTCATGGATAACCATAGTGGTATGTAATAATGGACAAAAATATATATAACTATACCAAGAGTGATACTTTTTTAAAAAGATAATATTCCATCCTCAACTAGATAGTAAAAGATGAAGATTTCATGGAATTTTTTAGAATCAGGATATTCTAAATCAATTTTCTTCCACTAAGGTTATTATATTGGGTGAAAAAATATCCCATTATGAATTCATCAATATGCACACCATGCCATTTGTCTTGAAGTATCCTCACTTCTATATAGGCACCTGATGTTTGGAATTATTGGATATTAAAATTCATATTTTGATGGACTTGATTCATCATTCATGAATTGAGAATCAACACAGATAGGAAATTTTTTAAATGATTCATGTTCCTTTTGAAAAAATATAAAATATTTTGGACCTACATGTATTATTCTAGAGAACATACCCACCAGACATTGTATTCATTTTGTGTCATATTTTCAATATGGAATCATATTATCTTCCGGTATCATACCAATCAAGAGAGAATATAGTTCATCGAAATTATTATCACTCCATCCATTTTTATATTTCAATTTATATAGCATCAATATCGTTGAGAATTATATATATTTAGTATAACCAATACATAATTTCTTGTTTTCCCTACTCTTTAACTTCTCAAACAGCTTTGGATAGTCATGGTGTTCATTTTTAAATACAATTATCTTTTTTTCAACAGAATAACCATCATTTTATACAATTATAAACATATCTTTCATACATTCATCCTCATCATCAATAATTTTAATCATATAAGATGATCCATAAACTGTAATGTGATCCCAATAACTGTATATATTCATTTTCCATCTTGTTTAATGTAAAATTTATGATTTAGGTATTTTCTATGATAGATCCATGATTCTCCAACTGCTGTACAGAAAATATCCATAAATAATTACAAGGAAAATAGAATCAAATTATTTGGAAGGCTCATACACTTTCCCAACTACATTTTTGAAAAAATCATTAACCCCATCATTAAACTATTTTTTTATATGATTAGAATCAGTCAATTTATGATTTTTATTTATCCAATTTAAATGATTGTTATTTGTGTTTAACAAAAAAATCATATAGGTATGTTATTATATTTGAATCAATCCATTCATTATAAATACACACTTGTAGTCATTATATTTGATATAAATTATTATTGTATGAAAAACTCGTTAGAACATATGAAGACAAATATTTATATGAATAAAAAATATAAGAACACATTTTTTCATTCCAAAAAGTCACATTTGAAAACTTATTCAATTTTCAGATTGGATATATTGAGAGAGAAAATTCACTCCCAATCACTATCAATGTGCCAAATAAACATATATATTTTTACTACGAGATAAGTATGACATAAAATATAAGAAAATTTCACTATAATAACATATATAGAAATTAATTACATATTTTATTAATGTTTCTATTGTGTTTAATACAATTTAATAATATCGATTATGGTTATCAATTATTTTAATTTTTGAATTATATGACATTCTATCCACAAACCAAAATAACCAAATTGGCCTATCCAAAATTAATATTTTAACTCATCCTCTATATTAGGGAACCATTATTTAATATAATATATTGAAATATTTTTAATTATTTATTTATCAATTTTTTTGACATAGAAATATTATTTAAACTATTATTGATGTAAATAAACAATTTGGATGAAAAAATTCTTATACATCACGCTATGATAATGTTGTTCCCTAATTCAGCCTTTCTACCATTAAAATTATGAACCTGAAGATTAAAATATATCATGTTAGTGGTATAAAAATTATGAAAGTCAGCATAGGAGGAAGGATATTTTTATATTAGTTTGTATGTTTGATTTCATAGGAATATATTGATATTTAAAATTATATTCTCGTATCAAACATAATGCTTTTGATATCTTGCTTCACATGAAACATATAATATAAGGGAAATGATGATATATTTAGATAAGATATAAATATTTATGAATGAACATTAAAACCTTATAGATGGAATTAGTGGAAAGGAATATGAGTAACTTCATTATGTGATATTTATGGAATCAAAATAAATTCTACTTTAACTATGAATGAAATTTATTTAGTGTAGCTAAATATTCTAATACAATGATTTATTCTTTAAAATGTAACCACTCCAAAAATTATAAATTTACATGAATATAAATATATTATTGAAAAAATAAATTGTTCATTTAAATAAAATATTATAACTAATTTGTTTAGTAATTTCTGGTAAATAAAATGGGAATGGTTAATATTTTAAAATGTGACTTTCATATGAAAATTGGTATAATTTTATATTAATTTTCTATGTAATATTTATGTTATCATATTTTAAAATTTTAAACAAATTGAATTATTTTTTATTTATAATGAAAATACTGACTTAGGATTACTTATAGATATCTTTCTGAATTAATTGATTTTTCAGGTGAATATTAAAAAATTATACTTTTACCAAATCAGAATTTTTATTTAAATATTCATTAGAAATTTTTCACAGTGAATTTTATAAAACATTAATGATTTATTTAAGGATTATAATTTTTTATTTTATTATATAAGGATCAATTTATAAAACCAAAGATTAAAAATTTAGGGAGATAAATATTATTTACCACTACCAATTATTATTTGTTTTTTCTTTTAATAAAATAATATTTTGGTAAAAATTTTGTTATATATTTATTTGAATTCCAAATGAAATATATTATATTTATTATAAAAATAATTTTATCTTTAATAAAAATAATAATAATTTCACCCTATATTAAATTTTTATGCTAAAAATTCAATTTTTCTATGAAATATTTTTTAATAGTTCAATGCATGAATTTTAAAATTAATTTTTATTGTTTAATGAAATAATATCTGGATAATAGAATTCATATTTTTAATTATTATGGTTAAAATATGTAATAGGTTACACTATATTTTTAGGCATAAAAACAGTATTCATTGGTAAAAGTCAAGTTACCTGGTAAAAACAAATGAAAGGTAAAAGTTAAAATATAACAAAAAATTACTTCTATTATTTTAAAAAAAATTATAAATATATAGGTGAGGATTATAAGACCAAGAAACCCACGCAATACATTATATTTAAATATCTAAAAATTGACTCATGATTAGTTTCATTCCATTATTAAAAGACAATGGGTGCTCACAACAATACCTATTTTTCTCACATATAAATGCGGAAACTTACAGAACATCATGAAAATACCATTACATTGAATTTATTCCTAAAAATATTTCTTAATAATAATCATCTAATCCTATATCTTTTTAATAATCCTCTGGTCTCAATTACTTTGTTTAATCATTTCACTTCTATGGATACTTCCAAGAGAAATTTTAGAATCCCAAAGTGTGTTACATAATACATAAAAATTTTAGCTTAATAATCTTTATATAGAAAACATATATATATATAATATAATGAAATTATTACTGGTATTATATTAATAGTGTCACAATTATTAATACCTCTCCATCATTTATAAAAAATAAAAGTTTCATTAATGCATGTGAGTGGACAACAGCACCCAAAAGGGATGATGTTCATTTTCATTACTTCCATTTATAGATTCATATAAGGATTGGAATAATTTAAAAATATTATTTTATGATATTACTATTTTATTGGTTTTTTAAAATTGAAAACCCATTAATGATATTTTGGAAAAATGTTTACCATTAATTCAATCATCTAAAATAATCATACTAAGAGTGCAATAATCATTTCTTTCAAAGTAATGGGTTTATATAAATTATATTTCCTTTATAATTAATTATAATTATGATATATACTCATAATAAATAATAAATAAGATCATTATTCTTATTTTATAATTATATTACAAGTATATGACCTTATAATCAACCATTAATCTTGGTAGCTTCATGTTTTGGTTTGTTCATCAACCAACATGAACAATATTAAATATTTATGTCATAGATGAATATAAGAACTATTTTACTAGTATAAAATTCTATAAATATTTAAATACTTATATTATTGTTCTATTAAGATAATATTACCATTTAACACAATAATTATGTGTTCAAATAATGTTCATTAAGAATCTCTAAAATGAGGTCATTACAGATTTCATCCACCTAGATCGTAACCAAAAATGAAAAAAATGAAATTTTAGCGTTATAAAATATATTTGAACATATATTCTATTACATTATAAGATCTACGATTTATATAAATTTGATAAAAAAATATATAACAACAACAATTTTATGAAACTAGTTTAAAGTGATAAATATTACTTACACCCGGTGTAAAAATTAGGTAAATTCTAAATAATATATACGTATAGAATGACTATAAATAGAGTGTATACGTGGTTATATTTATTAATAATATTTTTGGTTATGTATTTATTTAGTTAATTTAAGTATCTATGATTGTTGGTACATGTGTAGAACATATATGGATTAGGGGAAGGTGTTTGCCTCAACATTTACTTCGTTGAGACACAATTTATTTTATGCAGACAAATTAATTTAAATTGTGAGAACACTTCCTATTGTATATATAATACCATGGATTATATTAGATTATTTTTTTCGATTAAAATTTAAATATATCTCTACATCAATTTTTTCCATTTGAATAACAGTCAAGCCTTAAGGTTTCTACATTCACCAATATTTAAAAATTGAATCCAATCAAATATGATAGTCGATATGTGTATTTTTTTGTATTTAATTCTAATTAAATATCCATTTTCATCTCTTATAGTTATAAATGGTGTTTTTTTATTTAACATGTTTTAAAATAGTGGTTTAATAATAACATATAGGGATGTGGTTTTCAAAAAAATGTTTTAAAAATGGAACTCCTTTTATGATCTCACGCACGATTTCTATTGGATATCATAATATTTAATTGAAAAAATATTAAACATCATTTTAAACTATCCTAAACATATTTATAATTTATTTAGTTGAAAATATTTTAATTTTTTCTTTATGGATAGTATATTCTAAAAAAATATCTTTTGAAGTTTTACATATGAATATGCATTTCCACTACTGTTTTCATTTTATCAGAAGATTCATATTAATTTTTTAACTGTTTATAAAAATAACTATATTTTCCATGTTTTATTAATTATTTTTTTTCAAAAGATAAGTGATATTTATTATTCAAATATGAATTTTCTAAAAATCCTACTTGGATTTTCCATAAATTTCATTGTATTTTTGCATATTTTTTACATGATCCGGGATATTATTTATTTGAAAAATGTTACATCTTCCATTAGCTAGATTATGAAATGTTATTATCAATCTGAAAAATGATCAATCATTTCCTTTTTCTTCCCAACTTATTTAATTCTTACGTACATAATTTTTCTTTCAATGCCTTTCTTTTGTGGAAAAATTATTATTCTACCTACTATTTATCGAAGGGGATTCTCCAAGATTCAATGCATTGATTGTTGGAAAATTATTAGAGTGACTGCATACCAATATTTATACATGATTTAAATTTATTGATTATTATATATAATTCTATCCCATTTCATGCTTGAAGATGTATTAAATATAGGAATATTTGTTATTTTCATACAATTGTTTGTTGAGTACTCACGATTCTTGATTATTTATTTTTCAACCCTCCACCTCTTATCTCTTTATGGGTTTTGATCATGTAATTCCAATTATTATCATAAATATGAGTAATGATATTATGTATGTCGTGATTATAATATGCATGTTTATTAGTGAAATTTTTTTACACACAGAATTTTTATTCATATCTTACATAAGGTGAATTCATTAAACATAATAGAGTGATGTTTGGGGCCCAAAATTATATTGACCCTTAATTCATTGGTTTTCCAAATTAGGAAAATGGTTTGGGTATTATGTGTGTGACTTTCCAATCCAATAATGACATATTTTTTTCAAAGATGATGATAAAAATTATGTCTTATGACCATATATATTTATATTTACAAATGGACTCTCTATAAATATTTTCTTGAGACCTTATAAAAGATGTATTCTTTGCAACCTTATAAGTTGAAATTATTACAAATTTTTTCTTTATAAAAGAATCAATATTCATTTCCATTTTTGAAAATAAATCAATCCGTATCATATTTTTAAATATATAAAATGTTTTTGCTGAGATATGAAACATAATAACAACCTTTCAAATCAAAGATCATTTTGGTCTGTAACATGAGGTGGAAGTCCCCGAATGCTGCAACAGCAAGTTTATCTCTATTGGGTTAACAAATTTCTGCCTTCCGACAATAAATATTTCAAAATATTCCTCATTCTAGTATTTGAATTCATATTTTACCACCAAAAGTTGTATCCAATATCAAATATGTAGAAAAAAATAATTTGTACTAAATAAAAAAATGCACCAGAAGAATCCACTTACATGTTTATATGGGTGTACTATTTATTCCAATTTCTTTGATTACTAAATTTGATGTAGGAAACATAGTATTCCCATGATTTCCCCATTTCTTTTTCTTCTTGTATGGGTGTTAAGAAACTTTTGTCTTAAATCTACTAACTTTTCCATTACATTTTTACAGCATGTGTAATGAAGTATTTTATCGTTTTGTATCTTTATATAATTAGTGAATAAGACTGAGAGGATCTAGTAGAGGCTTCACAATGTTATTCATATAAGAATTCACAATTAATTTTGAGAATATCTAAGGGAGTTATTCCAAAATGAATTTAGTGTCGAGTTATTTGTGGAGTTTAAACACTAGAACATCTAGGCTCTGAATGCTATTGAGGAACTTTAGTACATAGGACATAGATATGGAACTCTCTCTATGATTTATCTTAAAGAGAACTTTTATGATAAAAATAACATTCCAATATAGCTCTCTCATGGAAAATACCATGGATCTTCTCAAGAATGCTATGCACATCCATGTTTTTGTGATATTTCAAAAGTTTAATAGACATAGATGAAATCATAAAACATTGAATGTCATTCACATTTATTAAATTATTTCATAGACAATGAAATCCTCATCACCATCCTCTTTAGTATGAAGATTATTCATTAATGATTTAAGAACATAATATTTCCAATCATGGATTAGAACTCCCTAAAGGCTTTTAAACAACTCATAGAAGTTACTACTAGTATATAGGTTATATTTCCCCAATATTGATCGATGGGATAGTGTGGATGATGATATTACCATTTTATTCTACAATTAAAATAGTATATTATTTTTACTTTTTTATGATTAAAAATTATGTTAGAAATAATAAATAAATTAGTTTTTTTAAATACCCACTAGTTTATCATGTTCTAATAGCCCTCACCATTGAACTCAAAAAATATAGTTTCTTGGAAATTGAAGTTTATTGGATCCATATAAACTTTATCATAACCCCAATGAGGTTTTTTCAAGATACTTAAAGGTATTTAGCTAGGAAATTATTTTCCAACTATGGGAATACAAATCTATGATCTTTTAAGAGGACTCTCCAATCCTGAAATCCTGACTTTGATTTCCCAACACATTCCTCCATGTCAGAGCTTGTCTAGAGAGGTCTAATAATCTTGATGTAATATGGTTTTTTCAAACCTCAAAATTCCTAATAACTACCCAATAAATTTTAGTTTCCCAATAAAGGTTAGTCAAATACATGGTTTTATGTATTTTATTCCAAATCATGTAATGGAAGTCCAATTATGACTTCATATTTAATTGATGTAATTTAATTTATTATGCCTAAATTGTATCATGTTTTATCTTAAAAAAGTCTTCTTATTATAAGGATAATCTTAGTTAATTAATTGATCGTGTTGGATTTAATATTTATGCAAAACATGTTTATTTAATTTCCGTATTTGGACATTAATTTATTTATTTATGTGATCATAAGCTTGAATCCATAAAATAAATAATTGAATTTATAGGAATAAATAAATAATTAAATGACTCCTTAATGAATTGTTTCCAACTATTTATTAACTAAATGATTATGTAATCAACCTTTGACATATGGTAAAGTACTCATGTCTCCAGTCTTAGCATGATTTAGAGAATTACACATGTCTTCATGTATAACACAACGGTGTTCATCATTATGGTTCCATCATGAACCATATCTATGAACATTGGAAAACTCCATTAATTAAAAATATTTATAGCTCAAATTCATTGTAGGGGAACCAAAGGATTGGTTAAATTGGAATTGATAAAATTTCCTACAACATGTGGGTCCTATATAATAATGGACGGAGGGATGACTCAAATACCACAAAATTTTACTTAATAATAAATAATTTAAAAACCATTCAATAAAGGAAATTATTTATATTAAAACACATAAACTGGTATTGTTAAGGCTCATGAACTGTCAAACATGCAATGAATACACAAATTTTACTGGCTAGAATTTATATCCTTATTCTTTCTTAACTATTTATATAAAAGTGATTGAATTAACTAATAAATCAATCGAAAAATTTCATTTGACCTTAATGATCATCCAAACATAATTATAGATACCCATCATTTTTGTAATTCATGGAAAATAAACGTATAAACCTATAATGAGATATTTATTATAATAAATTTATTGAAAATTTAAATATCAAAAAAACCATTGTAATGTTTTCAAAAGTGAATTGGTATTCAAATAAATTACATAAGTATTTAATGATACAATTCTTCAATTTAATGTACTTTAAAATTATTTCCATTAATGGGAGACTACATGCAGTGTAAGGACGAACTACACTCTATGTATCTCAATTTTTCCGTATTCAGGGTACAGGCCTAGGACTATAGTGTGTTCCTCATTCAAAGTTCATGAGGTTTACATAATAGCTATATGCCTTGAATCAATTTTACATGTTCCTAATATACTCATATGGGTCTTCAGTGAGAATCACAGTAGATTATACGACATGAAATGTCTAAATACATGTTGTGTGGTCTGAATTCCATGTTCACATGAAACCTATTGGAATGATCAGTGTGTTCTATTTTTTTGGAGAACTCAGCGTGTGTCTTGAATATATAAAATAATGAACTATGTTCCATTTACACATCATACACATCATGTATGACATAAATTATTTAGGTTTTTAGTATCATGTGGTCTGACTATATATTATAACCACACAGATTGTGTGATTTATGCTGCAAACACATGTCTACTACATGACATGTATGCCGATAGACAATATGTAATACAATAATTATGTGCCTGGACAACTAGTAAAAAGAAAACTTACACAAAACGTCTTTAATTTTGGGAATTTTAGGTATCCCTCAACACATTTATATGAATTTCTCTACCTTATCCAATGTGTATTTTTGAGGACACCCTATCTAACCCTATCTTACCAATCAAAAATTTGGACGTTCCCAATGGCATATTTGGTTGTTCTTTATATATTCCTAGACCATTAAGAAAATGAATCACTGAAATAACATGACTGATATGCCGATTACAAGGTAGTTTGAATTGGATAAAAGAATGAATATTAAGAAAAGAAAATGCAACAAATATTTTTTATGGATCAATAATCAAATAACTAATTAATATTTTTAACATGACCACTCTAATGGAACATGGTTGTTCTAGGTGCAATGGATGTGTGTGCTGGTGGGACATATATCAAAATTTATTTCAATAATTTTAAACGTAAAACCAAGAGTGAGAATATTTCATGTCAAATGTATAATTAATTTATATAGGCTAGAAGAAATAAATTACTTGAGATTGGTATCTTTCTTCATTGATGAATATTGATCGTCTAGAGATATACTTTCTTATTTTCTTCATTGTTCATGTGAATATCCAAGGATTAATTCCCTCTAGTTGTGATCCACAAGGGGTCCTTTGATATTAGAGAAAATCCCAATGATATTTGCATCCTATTTCAAGGATTAGATTGTATTATATTGTTTGTTCTTGATCACTCATTATTCGGTATTGAATAAATATCTCTAACATTTCTCATTCTTGATAAGGAGAGAGAAGGAAGAGTAGACAAGGAAATCTATGTGTGTGAAAATTATCACTTTTTTTATTACATTCACAATAACCATAATGGTATATTTATAGAGGATGGTGTTAGGTTAAAATATTTGTTTATTTCAAGTCATCCATTTTAAAAATACTAAAAACTATAATAAAACCAATGAAAGAAAATAATAATAACAATATTGTTTTTACATCACACACTATCTTGCACAAATGATAAGTAATATTTTCCATCCTTTAAATAATTATTTATCACCAAATGTTGTCTTGGTGAGTAAAAAATCCTTGGTATTTTTTTACATCAAGAAAAACATTATTCATAAATAAATGTTTTATTCATATACTAGGGATAAATATTTATTAAATATCTAATAAAATTAATAAATATTGTTTTTTTTTCACTTACCGTTGAATAAATATTTATTTAAATTATTTTATAATCAAAAATTGAATAAAATTATTCCTCATTATTGCAAAAAATATTTATTGAATTAATAAAATTCAAGTAGAATTTAACCAAAATAATCAGAAACACTAATTTTTCTACCCTATGGGATGCTTTATCATTGGAATTAATTGGGAATTCCTAAAGTCCAATATTACTATCTAGAAACAAGAGAAGTTTACCAAGAGAAATAACATAACTTTCATAATGATAAAGACACATCCAAATTCTCAATGTTTAATATATTCCCTTTGACACAATATCTCATCAAGTAGGTTGAACATATATATGACCATCATATTTTCATGACATGTCTTTCATTGAATAACTGAATTAAACATGTCATTACACCATGGACATGGATCTTGATCCATCATTTCTATTCTAATAAAACAAATTATATATAAACTTCCACAAAAATGTAAGGGATAAATCCTTCCGTGAATTGTCTATTAAGGACACATCAATCATGATGCATACAACCTACCATATCACAACGAAAACATATAACCTTGTGGTTTTCTCATCAAATATATGTGTCAGAGTCATTAAATTCATTAATGATAATATTAAATTTTAATGACCATTACACATTCTCACATATAGGAAAATATGGTGACATAAATATGTTTTTAATTCTTACTGGTGGGTGTATTCTCATAATCCCTCCTCTTAGATATTACCATGTGTGAACTCAATGGGAAGAAGCCTCATCCACTTACGAGTACACACTCTTGACAGTCTACGTATTACGTGTCCTATAAAATTATGTTATCCTTCCAATAAACCGTATTTAATAATCTCATTATAATAGTTCAAGGTTTTTATAAAAGAGTGGAATTGCAATTTGTGACGTAACTCCTGGACACTGTTACAAAAGAGTCTGGAAGAATAATAATAAATATATAATAAATTTTTTTATTAATATTCAACACATCAAATATAAATGTAATGAAAGTATAAAAAATTAGTCCTAAGACACCAACTCTAACAGCCTTTTTCCAATTTTAATGGGATTTATCCTAGTGATCAACTAAATAAGTGGGTTTAACCAGAGGGGTATGCACATCCATATTATAGACCCCCTTATTAAAAGCACATATAATACCAGTACGAAAAACCATATTAAAATAATTTCTATTCATAGATTGATAAATAAAACTACTATATTTCTAATGTTAAATAAAAATATGCATTCATTCTTTATAGAATTCATCTAGATCATTAACCTAAGAATAGAAGAAATAATATGTAATATTTCTTTGGCATTGATCCTTACCATGACCAATGCATTGGAAACCCAATAAAAAATAAGTTTGCCTCTCATATCCAATATTCATAAATATATAATCATTATATAGAGAAAACACTACCATGTCTATCCGTATAGTGTATATATCAATTTCCATAAATATTCTAATATAGTTTTAATATCAAGAAGATGGACGGGCCTCATCCATTCTTAAATTCACCCTAATAGATGAACAATGTGAAAGATAATATTAGCATATCAAAAAATAAAAATGAATCCATGTATCTAAACCATGTTTTTATTTGAGATTAATTCATGGAAATTCGATTAAATCTTTGGTCCCTCTCATTCATGAAAAATGTCCCGGACATCGAAAAAAATATTCTTATCTGTGGGTCTTCATCTTGAACTCCTTCAATAAAAATAGTATATGGAATGAACTATAATAATATGAATAAATCCCAGCTCTAAAAAAACCCCAAATAATTGTTAACCTCTTCTTTAGGTCATCGACATTCCATGGGTTTCACTACATGGTAAAACAAATTTATCTATAATAGATTATTTACACATATCTAATCACTCTAAAATAAATTTTTTATTATTGATAACATGAGACACATTACATGTCAGAATAACTCATCGAGAAGTACATCAGTCAACTCATTGAAATTTTGAAAAAGTAGGATACCATATCATAAAGATTCATTAATAGATCAAGCATCCTTTGGGATTTTTTTTCTTTTATTACACATAGGGAACTCATACCAAATTATAAATAAAAATTTCATATAGGAAATCCATTATAGAAAAACAATAATCACTATCACCAAATCCATAGTAAGAGTAAGTCCAGACCCCCATTCTCATCCCCCATAATTGGTGAACATAAACATATATATATTTATTTATTTATTTAAAATGGTTAATGTATTTCAATAAATGAAACAGGTTAAGAGTATCTATATAATTGTATATGATCCCTAATATTGTTTACAATTATTTTTAGAAAAAATCCCAACACATTCTAATTCTCAAGCCTCATTTATATCTCCCAAGAAAGGTGATAGAACACCTTTCAAATCATTGAGTGTATTCCAATATAGTTCAGGATCCAACATCAGTGTAATCACATAAAAATAGGATGTCTTACCTTGCTTCTTTGGTGATCATCATCAAGTATAATCCATTAGGGATTCAAGATTGAGGGTTCCATATCACTTATTTAGGTATGCATTTTTTGTTAGTCATTTATATTACATGTTGACTTTATTGAGGATAAATCATATATTGAGTTTCCCTTCCACTACCATGTCTATATAATGGACATTGAAACCCCAATAATGGTGTCAAGGTAATGATTTTTTATGAATCTATATGTTAATTTTAATATTTAATGAATAAAACATTTACAAGTTGAAAATGTGATATTAACAGCTTAAGAATAAATTAGATAATTCATATTTATTATAGTTAGTAAATAAAATATTAATTTAATTATTTATTCAAATGTATTATTCATGTTTACAAAAGGGTTTAAAAAATTGAAATAACATTCCTGATGTAGGCTTAATTATATTTTTATTATTAGCCTTTCTTAGATATTGAAATATTATATTTATTACTCTTGTATGTGAAAATAAATAAGGTATTTATTTTAATCAAGATAATTCAATTATTAATTGGATTATATTATTTATAATTTTTTATAAAGATTGGAAAATATATTTTGAAATATTTATAAAATTCAAAAATGTGTTTTGAAAATTAATTAACTCTAATATTTTTGTTGTTAATCAACGGATAATTTTTAAATATGTATTGTTAATAAATTTCTATAAATCATAGTAAAATAAATATTAGGAATATTTCAATTTTAAATAGATTAAAATAAATTATTTTAAATAGTTTATAATTAATTATTTAAATTTTTATCAAACATTTATTGGTAAAATATTCTAAATATTAAACATAACTAATCAAAATAAACTTTACCTTTGTATATATAATGGATTCTCATTAAGAAATAAATTTTTTATTTAGAGATCATAAAAGTAAAACATAATGTATTTAAAAATTACACATTTATATATTTTATGAATAATTAAAAAGGTTAATATGTTTAGAAATATTTTAAACCAAAATTGAAAGGGTATTAATGATTAATATAATCATGGATTAAATCATATTTATTTTTTTGATATTTGGATTACGTAAAATTATTATATAAGGGAAACAGGATTATAACCTTTTTTTAATTCATATAATATAAAATACAGTAAGGGTTATTCCATTATTTAAGACTATAAAATGTTTATAAAAAATGATAATGTAAGAAATGAATAATCGTAATTATAAAATATTTATATCTTTTATATAGGGTTTTTATAAATATATTAACTATATGAAATATATGGAAATTATATTAATTTTTTTTGAAAACGTTATTATGGACATTACTTTAAAATTAGATAGAAAGCATTAAGAATATTATTTTCACATCAATATGATTTAAAAATTTTATAAATTCTAATAATGTGTATTAAATATCTTTAAGTAAAATTACAAATTGTCATTCTAATATTTACATTTTGGTTTAATTAAAGGATTATAAAAAATTATATATGAGTATAAAAATATCATAAAGAAGGATAAAATATAAAAACATTGTATATATATATTAATTAATTTTTCATTATTAGTTAATTTCAAATTGTTCTAACTAAAAGGGGAAAAATTAAAAGATATTATATAAACTATACAAAAAAGGATTTGATTTATGATATGATAAATGTTTTAAATTGTAAATTGAAATAACATAAAATAAATAATATGAAAGTGTTCATATTCATTTGGGTGTAAAAGATTTTATATTCAAAATTATGTAATTTCCATAATTCTGTAGAATATATTAAAGGGTTTATAGTAAGAACTTATTTATGAGTAGTTCATAAATAGTTGTCTCAAGATCGGATATTTTAATAGGTCATTTATTTAGTGTTTATTCCATAAATTATTCATATTGGTAAAAAAATTATTTATGAATGTGTATGTTTTAGTTTAACTATTAATCTAATACTAGAATATAGTTAATTACATTATGTTATTTGTATGAAGCATTAAAATTTAGATTTCATCTACTATTATATTGGTTTATAATTGAAATTATTAACTAGAAATTAGTTTTTGGACCTAATTTTTTCATTTTAGGTGGTAGAGATGTTATTAATTGGATTCGATTTTGAGAAAAGTCTATGCGGGGAGAAAGAGTTGGGGTCAAAACACCTATAAGCATGGAGGCTTATGCCTTATTCATGAATAGTGATTTGAGTCAGCTAGCTATTGCTCAAGGATTATTCATGTTGGGATTTTTAAATTTATATATCTTTATTCTTTAACATGAATTGTTCAAATACCTTAAGCATATGATACAATCATATTTGTATTAATATATTTTACATTATGGTTTGGATATGTATCATTGGATTTGGGTTGTGAAAAGAGTCACACATTAATGTTGTATGAAAACATTTATTTTATGGTTTGAATATGGATTCAAAAAACATTATATTCGGAATCATGCGTACAAAAAGGAAATACATCATGATATGACAATTATTTCATATGATATAACAATTTTGAGTTTCATATTCTTATGATGTATATTAAAGAAGCGAGATATCAAATAAACGCCTAAAAATAATATGTGTAAGATTCCATTGAAGGGGACACCTTTTATGACCATGATTATCCAACAGATTAGTCTTGTTCTATAATTGGGTTCAAATTAATTAATTTGGGTAACATAAAAAAATTAATAATTAGACTTAAATTGTCCTTCTGTATAGTTTTGTTCAACAGTGGGGTTCGCATGAATTAATCTAGTGTTAGCTTGTCTTTTTTGTGACTTATTTGGAACTTACTTTCTGGGAAATACAAAAATCTATGATTCTCAAGCAATAGCGTTGAGTTTAACCTTCCCAACCCAAACCACAATGTTTTTTCTATGTGCAACGTGAGCTCATGTGGGCCTCCCCATAAGCAAGAGGCTACCAATTATCCAGTAGTGTCTAAGTCTAATAGTGTCGAGACTATACTATATGTACCAAATCATAGAAAAATAGTAAACAATAAATAATAATAATAAATAATCAGATTCTTCATGACAAATAATGAACTAAGCATTTCATATAAATAAATAAATCTTAAGGTGGAAAGAATGTCCAGAAAGTAACCATATGATTTATAAAGATATAAAAAAAATAAACATATAGAGATCATATTGAGTTTATATCATCCCATATCTTATCCATGCTCTATTTCCCTATCATCCAAAACATGCCCTTTACCCTTCTCTGGATATCGGGTCCTGAAATCTACAAGGGCATCAAATTTCCTGAAGAAGGTATGTGCACAAAGACTCATTAGGGAACCACTAGTGCATCTATGACAACTGTGAATATAAATAAGATCATATAACATAATAATAGAAATTTACTCAAAAAATATATAATCATGTTGAGAGGTCATGCTCTAAATAATCTTCCTCAATACTTTGATATAACTAAATCTGAGAAACCTGGAAAATTATCATAACAATCATGTAAATGTATCAATGTTAAAGGTGTCATCATGTTTCACAATAGTTGTATCAGCCCCATACCTCTAGGTCAAACCACCCTAGTTCATCCTTCCATCAAACTATCTCTATGATAGGTCAGATATTCCATCATGCGCCGTAATTTATATATAGGTCTGATGCCACATGATTTTCATGCCCCCGGGTCAGACCAAACATGGTCGGCATGCCCCATCACCCATCTCGGTCTCATCACCTTATCGCATGTAGCATCTGAACATGTACCCCCTATAGAGACACAAAACAATTATATTACCACATATCTCTTACTCCAAAATACCAATGGACTTTAGTTTTTCTTTATTTTTGGACAATCCATCATTTAAGGGTTAAAGGGGAACCCTTACATGACCCATTGGCCAAATTCACAAGTCATATACATGACCTGAAGGCCTAGAGGCACAAGGACCAATACATGAGCATGAAGTTTAATGACCTGAATAAACATAAAATAGCCCACCCCCCCCCCACCATATAATTTTCATCACTGATAGTGCCTAGATCTATAACATGCATGGCTGATTAGCTAGTATTACCCCATGCAGAGATGCCCAGTGTCTGGTAGAGATGACAGTTTTTATACCCTCTTATTCATTAAATCTCATTAGCTCTACCAAAGTGGTTTCTAATTGCTCTGAATCCTCTTCTAGTCCCACTAATTTTTTTTCTATCATGGCTACATCTTGGTATATGTGGATAGAAGGCTCAAATTCTATGTTGCCTGAAATCCATTGGTGGTAGGAAAGCCTTGTGGCCCGAAGGCCCTGGTGGCCAGAAGTCCATACAGCCTGAAGGCCTTTAGTGGATCGAAGTCCCTAAGACCCATAGACCCAAACTTGTCACCTGATGACCCAAACCTGATTAAAAATTAAAACATTTACAATGCCACATAGTACATGATATAGTAACTGCTACAATAACCCAGATTTTCACCATATCCAGATTTGATTATATGTCATTTAGATGCCATGTATAAGCCTCTACCACTAGGATATAGGCTTATTGGATCCACCAGTCTATTTAATACCATGAATAACACAACATTAAATATACCAAAAATTCGACAAGGAATTAATGGAATTATATATAACACATCATTTTTGTGATAAAATCCATACATACAAACATTTAATCATCTGAGCAGTGTCTTATTAACATCAACATGCATAATGATAATATGTCAATCTTGAATGTTTCATGGAAAAAACCACCCAAATGCATCACATAACAACTTTGGGTTAGTCCACCATAAATCTCATATCATGCTAACAACATATAGAAGGACCAAAATGGCATGAATCTTCTTACCTTAATGTCATCGATGTCAATGTAAGGTCTATCGATGTTTTCTTTACCCAAACCACATTATTACATGAATAAGAATATGATCACATGTAATGGATTCCAAAAACCAAAATTAGATATTTTATTTCTAAAATAAATAAAAAGTTACATTCAAATATAACTTCCCTCTCCAACATAATTTATGAATAATCTTTTCAGGAAAAAGCATGCATTCTCAATATTCCTCTTAATAATAATTGTATTTTTTTAATTTCATATAACTTTTCCTTTTATAATTTTCATCAAATAATATCTTTTAAATTATCTTCTCTAATTTTGTTATTAATTTATTTTAAATTAACCAATTAAAATGTGAAAATAGATTTAAAAATACCTCCCTACTTTCAAAACTAAAATTATGATTTACCTTGTGCTCATCGAGACAATCCCATGGAAAATGATGACATGTCAGTACAATTAGTATCACAACGGATATTAAAGAGTGGATCTTGGGAAAAAAATAAAAATAAAATAAATAATAATATTATTAAAAAGTGTTGGCAGTGCTTTTACCCTTATAAAATTCTTTTATATGATTTAAAATGTATTATTTATTCAAATGTTTAACATAAAAATAAACATAAATTATTTACCAATAGGGTTTTCATATCCTTGAATATTGAGGATGTTACAATTCTCCCTGTCTATCAAATTCTCAACCTTGAGAGGTATCTATTGTTGTCTTTTTGAAATTACTCAGGTCAATATGTTCTAACATTTTACTCCCTCTATCATATCTCTATAATTGGATTGACATTAGGAATGTATCTTGGTAATATCCACTCTTGGGGATCACATAAGGTTCTCCAATGAGTCTACCCTTAAACCATGGTATAACCCTCCTAACACTAATCATAGTCTTCATCTCAAAATGTTATTCATAGTCAACATATATATACTAACACAACAATAGGCTTAGTTCAACAAATTAATTCCAATAAAGAAAAACCACAACACCATATAAGCACAGATATGTGAAAAAAGAGAAATTATCTCAAATAGATAGCACAAAATCATAGAATTCAATTAAAAACAATTATGCACCACAATAAGAAGTATATACATGACATGTGAACCTAAATTCTTAGTTAGGATGCATGAATGTACCTAAAATATCTTAAATCACATATCAACATCACGTGAATCACTAAAGGTAAATTCAATTTAAAATAGAATCAAAACATAAATTGCCACTTTTATGGAAACTAGAATGTCTAATCTATAGTACTGGCCAAGAACTGTTATAGTTCCCCTACCTATTTCCCAAATATCCTTACCCTAGTCAATAATATCACAAATCAAGGAATGAAAAGAAGATAGGATAATATAATTACACCTCTGATACATTCTCAACAACATCTGGACCTGAAACACTAGGTGTGTGCTCGGTATTAGGTGACATAATGAATGAATCTATGTACGCAAGAGGCTTTCATCTAGTAGATAGGGTCTATTTATGATAGTGGGGAGACTATACCCTCTATATCGATTCATATAAAAATGTAAAATAAACAACAATAATATTAAATAATCAAAGTAGTCTTGCAGAGGGGTGAACTAATCCTTTTATATTAATAAATATCCCCCAATGTGGAAATCCTATCAATAATATTAGAAGTAGATAAATAAAGGGATAAATAATAAGAAAACATATACGGGTCCCCAGAACGTGTTCTCAGAACTCTTTCACTCCATGATCCACTTCTCAATCATCCACCATGGGGAATTTTATCTTCACTGCATCCTGATATCATAATTCTACAAGAACACTCAATTTCCCCAGTATGGTGTGAGTAAATAGACATAGTGGGACACAACCAATATGTTCTTAAAAATTTTGTACATTCATAAGAGTTTATTATATTATAATAAATAAATATGCACAAACAAAATAATATCGGGCCATTTTATTCTAACCAAACATAAAAAAACCAAGTTATACATGCTTTAGTTCCATGATAGAAAATATTAGTACAATAATATAAATGACTAAACATTATAGAAATCTTGAAGATGGTCAATAGATGTATATTCTAAAATCCTCCACGTCAAACAACACTATGTCATAATGACTTCGCGTTCTCTCTAGGTCAGGTCACATAAGGTATCATTCCCCACTATTTCCACATAGGTTTGATCATTCATGATCATTATATCCCATAATAATTGCATCTGGATCTGATCACTCAAAATCATCATATCCCAAGGTCAATCCACACAAGGCCATTGTGTCGCATCATCCATATTAGTCTTCTCATTAAGTCACATGCAGCATCTGAACACACTCCTCCTCTAGGACCACTGAGCAATGACTGAACTACATGTCACATTGGGACCAAGAATTATAAATCAACCTATAACATACCAAAAATATCACAAATAAATTATATCATCATAAATAATATATAATGAGTGTGATAAAATCCATATATAAACACATACAAGAAACTCAACATGTTATAATGAACATCAACATTCATAATCAAAATATGATAATAAATAAAGTCTGATGACTACATACACACCCACATGCATCAGATTATAGTCATGGAATAGTTCATGTAAATCAAAAATATTGATAATATAATATATAAGGCCTAAAATTGAAATTAAACTCTAACCTTAAAGTTATTTATTGGACCAAAAAGTTTTTTGAATGTGTTTTCACTTGAATTGTGTTCTTAAAACCACCAGAATATGATTTCTTATCATGGAATCCTAGAAGATAAAATTATATCACAATACGAGAAAAGGATTTCAGTAGTGATAGATAAATCCAGCATCAATGCAAAATAATTTGTATTAACCTATGAATAATTAAAATTTCTCCCCATTTATTAGTGCTAATAAAGCACTAATAAGTGGGGGAATTTATTTGCACTAATTCTAGAAATGAGAAATAAAAACTTATTCTGTTGTATATACAGTACTAGTAAAGGCCCCCAATTATCAACGATTGAACTAGCACTAATAAAGTCTGTAATGTTTTCATGTTCCATTAAAATTAGAGCACACAACAACCACAAATACAAGAACCAAATATATACAACATTTGTAAATACATGTTATGGAAAATTAATAAGATATTTTATTTGAAAAATATAACAAAATTTCAAAGAAAACAAAATATTATTTAATTTTTAATAATTGTGGTGTAAAATTACTTTATCAAGATCAATATATCACAAAAATTAAAAGATATATTTGTTTTCATTGTCTTTAGTTCCCAACCCCACTCAAAAATAAATATCATGGTTTTATTTCCTGAACAAACCAGACAAACTTGAGAGAGAAAATCGACCTTTGTAACAAAATGATTCCTATTATTGTAATACTCTATAGAAATTAGTTAAGAAAAAATATAAAAGAATACATTTAAAAATATCAATCTTAATCTGATAATGAACAATTTTTTTAATACCAGTCACAATATTCATCATATTGAGGTGAATTTGATTTAAACTTTTAAAAAATGGTGTATCAATCATTTTAAAATAATATCAATATAATATGATTGTGTTTTCTCAGTTTTGAGCATATCATATTTTTTTACAACAATGTCAATTACTGTTGAAAAAACGCATGTTGATTCACAATGGTCACATCACCTATTAGTTTTTTATGAGACTAATTATAACATGTCATAAAATAGTTATGAATCATTTTCCTAAATTATCAATATAATTCATGATTTATTTCATCATTTTTAGTGAGTGAAACACATTTTGAAATGTTAAGTTTAAAGTGATAGCAGAAACTTTGAGTCATACAAGGAACACCATGTATCAAATTGAGGTGAGGATAATTCCAATGCATAAAAAATGAATTAGGAATCATTTTCATAAAGTAATTAAATAATATTACTATGTTTTCTTAATTTTGAATACGTAACTTTTCATTTTTAAAAAAATGTCAATTTTAAATTAAAAAAAATGAGTCCTACTGGTCGCACAAAAAATTTAATTTAGGTGAGGCTGATTAACACATGTCAGAAATTATGTATGGATCATTTCCCTAAATTATCAAAACAATCTAAATGAGTTTTATTGGTTTTGAGTATTTAAATTTTCTTTTTTACTAAAATGTAATTTTAAACTGAAAACATGAACATTGATTCAATCTAGTAACATCATCTCTCTGTTTCAAGTGATACTGATTTCAATACTTCAAAAAATATTTATAAATTTTTTTCTATAATTATCAAGAAAATACAATCATGTTTTCTTGGCTTCCATTTACTGAAACCCAATTTAAACTAAAAGGTCAATTTTAGACTGATAACAGACACTTTGAGCCATATAGGGAACATTGTGTGTCGTATTATGGTGTTGTTGATTCATGCACATAAAAAATTTTATATGGACTATTTTACTAATGTATCTAGACAATATTAATGTGTTTCATAGTTTTTAGTGTTTCAATTTTATTTTTTTTAAAAAAATTCCCATTTAAAATGAAAAGACACACTTGGAGTCATAATGGCCACACCATGAGATTAATTAAGGTGTGGCTAATTCATAAAAATCAAAAATTAATTATGTATCATTTTAGGAATGTATTAAATAAATTCAATTTCATTTTCAAAATTTTAATAATGTATCTTGTATTTTTAACTAAAATGTAAATTTTAAATAAAAATTCACACTCAGAGAAATATCGGTCAATCCATGAATCAGATTGAGGTGAGGCTAATCCCTACACATCAAAAATTACTTATGGATCAATTTACTATTTTATCAAAACAATCAGTAAATATTTTCTTTTTATTGATTATGTCACTTGTCTTTCTTACTAAAATAACATTTTAAACATAAAACACACACTTTCATTCATAGAGATCATATCTTATGTATGGTTTAGTTGAGATTAATTCATAAACATCACTAATTAAATATGAAATGTTTTCCTAAATTATCAATACAATACAATATTTTTACATAGTTTTCATTGAGTAGCACATATTTTGAATAAAAATTTCAATTTTATATTCATAATGGTCACTTTGAGTCATACCGGGAACACCATCTATCATATTGAGGCAGAGTTACTTTATAGACATCAAAAATTAATTATAGATCATTTTGCTAAATGTATACAAACAATCTGAATGTGTTTTTTATCTTTGGAGTATGTCACATAAATTTTTCACTAAAATTTCAATTTATAATAAAAAGGCACACTCAGAGTTATACTAGTCACACTATACATCAGATTGAGGTAGAACATATTTCTACAAATCACAAATGAATTATTTATCATTTTAATAATGTATTTGAAAAATATTATTATTTTTCCCATTTTTAGAGTATATGATGTGTGTTTTTAACAAAAATAAAAATTATAAACAAAACAACATACACATTGAGTCATGTTAAAAACATTTGAATCAAATTTAGATGTGACTGATTGAGATATAGTTGATCTCTACATCTCTTAGGAAAATGTTCCAAAAAAATATTTTCAGAACCCATACATTGAATTCAACTGTTGAAAAATCACTTGGTATATTTATCCTCAAGATTCAATTCGCATTTCACAATGCAAGGGGTATCCCCTTCCATAGGAAAAGAACATGTTTTCTTTTTTTGGTAGATATTTGGAAAAAAATATGACTTTCCTAAAGATCTGTGAAAAAACAATTGTAATATACATAAATGATATGGAAATTAAATTATAAATATTAGGGAAAATGGTGGAAAAATTACCCAAATAACTAGTAGGAATTCACCTTTTCATGATGTATTTATACATTCATGACCCATTTCCATATTTATAAGACCTCTATTTCATCTTCAAATTCATATCACTAATGAGAACGGCCAACATTGAATGAACCACCCCAACTTAATAAAAATAAGCCACCTATATAAGAAAAAAATTCTTATAATAGTAATATTATAATGAACTAAATTGAACATAAATATGAAACTATACGTTAATAAAATGTATATTTTAAAATGATAATGGACACATTGGTTAATAATAGGCACACCGTGTATTGGATTGAGGTGAGTCTAATTCTAACACATCAAAAATGACATATGAATCAATATCAGAAAGTGTGAGAATAATTGGAATTTTTTAATTCATTTAGATAATGTAAATTTTCGTTATTAGAAATTTTTTACTTTTAAATAAAATGAAACACATTGTGTCCTATAGGTCACATTGTGTTTCATATTGAGGATTAGATAATTCCTAGATGTCACCAATAAAATATGGATCATTTTTATATATTATAAAATCAATATGAATGTGTATTATGAATTTTGAGTACGTATGTTTTTATTTTTACTAAATTTTTATTTCATACTAAAAAACTCACATTGAGTTGTACTGGTCACATTTTGTGTCAATTTGTTATGATATGGATTTATACATGTATCAAATGACTTATGAATCACTTTTATAAATTATCAAGACAATATATGTGTGTTTTCTCAATATTCATTGAGTAACATGAGTTTTGAACTAAAATGGAAATTTTAAACTGATAATAGACACTTTGAGTCATACTAGGAAAAACATGTATCAGATTGTAGTGAGGATAATTCATATACATTAAAAATGACATTTTTATTATTTTTATAAAGTACCTACAGAATAACAATGTAGTAACTCAGATTTTCCATGTACTATTTTTTGATTTTTATGGATTATTTTTTAGATTAGGTGCTGAGATGACATGAGATTATGAGCTCCATTCTACCTAGAAAAAATGATTGAAATGTATTAAATATATATAATATCACATGCATGAATTTTTCATGAAAACTGGAATAACATCTAAATGGTGTCATGTATGAAAAATTAGATTTAGAAATTGAGTTCAGAACATGGGGTTTACCATAGGTGCGGCATAACCTTGGTCGGTGTGGGCGATTTTTCTGAAAAAGTCATTGTGGGAATGAAAATTAAAAAAATAAATAAATTATTTTTACTCTATTTTTTTATTCCACGGTTAATGAGTTTTCAGATAGACTATTATGAAGAAATTTCAGGGATAGATGCATAACACTGCTGTTGTTAGAGAGCTGCTACGGTTAGAATTAGAGGATATCTCTCAAACGGAGGGTAGGCAGATCATAGATCGACAATCTATGTGCAACAGAATCAAAGGATCTAACCCATTATAATGACACCACTTAATTCATCATTAGAAATAAATCTAAATAAAGAGGTGTAATTTTTTAAATTGGATTCATTCCCCGATCTTAATTTCAATGAAGAACGCAAATCAACAAAAAATATTAATTTGTGGGTCAATTTTATTACAGGCTGGTGTATATTAATCTGGTTTTGGAATAATTTTTCATGATTTAAATTTTTGATTCAAAATTCATCATTATAAATACAAAAAAAATTATGTCGACATGATCATTGAACACGGTCTATTTCCCATGATCGTTCTAGTTATATTCTACCCTAATTATTTATTCATAAAAAATGTTCTTTTTTTGGCCTATGGTTCTACAAACCCAGATGAATCTATAGTTTCACACTACTTTTGTGGAATGACATCTGATATTTTAGATAATGGATCATCATGATATGTTGGTGGTGCAACGATAGGAAGCTGAATGGATTAGATGGTTTTGGATACCTGATTTAGCTTCTTTCGTCATGAAATGATGAACAACATTCGATAACATTTTCCAAATGAATCAAAGGACGGTATGATGTCAATCATTGATAGTGAGTCATGGCCAATTATTCTTCATGATTTTACATGTTTTTATTGGCTAGAACAATAGTACGAGCACCATAGAAGATGCACAGAACCACATCTATGTTTCAAGGAAATGACACACTACATGGTATTTGATGTGGATCCACACGTTGTGTTGGCCCCACTTAATAGTGGATAGAGTTACAGAGGGAGATAAGAATCACATGGTGTGTGACCCAATAACATGTCATGTGATCCCCTTTGATGAGCGTGGCATACACATCGGGGGGGTACATGGACATAGGATGAAGTTCATAGATAGATGACATGTTGTGTACTATTACACAGACATGGGCTACAGACATGGGCCATTTACTTGTGTAGGACTCATGGTCAGGGGAGACGATGTGTAACCTTAGGTGGAGTATTTGGTATTGTTGTGAAAAACCCTATGCAGGCTCCAATCCTATACATAATGGGTAAATCATGATTGAGTTCATTTTATACACCATGTCCTTGGGTTTGATCCTCATCTGTGTATCATATATCATATGTCCTTTAGCATTTACATCTAATTAGAAGACCCAATGGGAATTACCACACTGGTAGACATCGTCATTGTTTTCATACACATGATTTTGTTCTTTAGGCGAAGTCCTATGAGGAACCTTCGAGCTAGAATCATTGGCTGGATATTGCAGTTGTGACTTACCATTCAGACTGTGTTTCATTGTTAAGTATATCTGGATATTCATGTTATATGTGTTGAATAAATAGAACTTTTTAGAGGTGACTTTATTTCATTTTTTGTATTACTTTTATTTTTGGGGTGTCTTTCTTTGTATTGTTATACTCACCCCTAAAGGGGATTTTCCCACATGCATTGTGTCTTGTGAAAATGATCCTGTTTTTGTGAGATTCCTAGACAAAACTAGACAATATGGTTCATTGTGAGACCATATACCCTGAGTTGTGTTCCATTAGTACATTGATAGTAGTCTCCAGTGTTACTGTTTGGTTGGACATGTTTTCAGGCTCTGTGGTGTGCTTGTATTTGGCCCTATTATCATTCCATTACATCTTATCATACTATGGTTTTGGGAATTTTATGTATTCTTGCATTGTTGGTTAGTTTCTTTCATTTCATCATTACGTGGGATTGGATATATCTTTATGGGTACCTGCACATAAAATAATTCCTCTAATGTTAGTGACATGACTGCTCGATGCTAGTCACCTGCACCAGGCCTATTGGAGTTGGGATTAGGGGTCACAATATGGGACCCATTATGATTGGTTGTGACAGAGTGGTGTCAGAGAATTGGGTCCTACCATAGGAACAGAGTCAGTGAGACTAGTATGGGGAAACAATAATAAGTGTTTCGAGTTCATATTTCAATATAGTGACTTCACAGTTGCTTCGATGAACGATATATACACACATCAGTAGTCTTATGATCTATTTTTCAGCCTGGAAATTTTGAAAACTAGTTTTAGGGGAAAATGGTACATGCATCATATTAGAATGAGTTTTTTTCCAATTCCTTCTTGAGTTAGATCTCAAGATATAATCACTATATATTATACATAATGTTTATTTTAACATTATTTCGCAATGCCTTTCATATAGGATTCATCATTAAGATCACGAGGATGATACCCTCAGTGATGGGGAGTCCATACAAGGACTATTTCTGGAAAATTTATCTTCAAGTGGTGCACCATCTATACCACAACATGTAGAGAAACAAATAGTATCTACAGTTATAATAGGTGTGGTGCAAAGGCTTATCACACATAACAAGTTTCTGAAATGTGGACCCCTCTTATTTCTTGGTGAGCCCGACCCATAGGAATCTAAGGACTTTCTTGAGGTAGTGTGCCAATTTTTTCATTTTTTCAAGACACTAATAGACCAGATCATGGTCCTGATAGTTATCCTTCTTCACGGAAACACAAAATGGTGGTCAGGTTCTATGAACTAGTCTTATAATTATGTGGCTCTAATATGACCTTAGTTTGATTGATTTTTTAGAGATGATTTCTAGCCTTCTATGCTGAGGTCTTTACATATCTAGGATCTTCTTTAGCTCATACAAGGCAGCACAACTGTAGAAGAGTATTCATAGATGATTACCAACCTCTCCATGTACTCGATCGATATGATTCATTAATAGTTATTTAAATCCCAGAACATCGATCATGGGCTATGTAGAGACTTATGAACTAGTGTTATCCCATTGTTCATTCCTTCGTATACTGGGGTGCTAGAGCATGATTTAGTGGTTTAGATTTTATTGGATGAGAAGATAAAACTATTGGCTGTTGGTAGTTAGAAAACTATAGAAAAAAACCATGGAATCAAGGATCCAACATCAGTATCAAGAACTTGGACTTGTGAGATAATTTAGAAATACTTCCCTGGATGGAGGTTCTATGGTTCAGGGCACATAGGATAGGTCCAGTTATCCCAAAGGGAGGTGGTTTTACTCATTTGATTTTAAGAAAAATCATTTTAAATATTGATCAATCCTCTATATATCTAACAGAAAGACTATGGTTTGGTAGCTGAGGAAGAGCCAATGATTGGAGAAGATAGTTTCCTATGGTAGTGGAAGTGGAAGGGGAGCTGTAGGAGAAGCAGTTGGTGTAAAATTCTTTGACCTATTAACAACACCACATTAAGTGGTAAATTCTAGGCTTAGGGTTGGAGGATATGGGTGTGATAGTTGAAGGTAGTCAACGAATATGGACCATGGGTTCTGTGAATGAGTCTAGGTATGATCTATCTCTTTTCTACCTTAATTGTTTTTCTGGTAGACATATGTTTTGGAAAATAATTTCATTCCACATATCTTATTCATAACATATAGATTTTGGTTTATCCCTTCGCTCAATCCTTGGGATTATATAATGCCACTTGATATTACCCAACTATCACACACTTGTGATTATAGTTTGACTTCACTCATGTAAGTGACTGTTTCTATTGGGATCTCTTTGTAGGAGTAATGGGGCCTTACAACTTCATCTTCAGTGTGGAATGGTTATCCAAAATTTATACACAGATTGACTATTTCATGAATATTATGCATTGTGTACATTGTGATAGTACTTGATTATATTTTGTTGACGAAAATGAAACTTAGGTAGCACCTGATAGACTCATGCAGTGGAGGGTGCATCCAATTTCACAATCGTTGGATAGTCTGACCCTAGGTGAAGTGAATGTTTTGAGTTTCCAGTTTCATGTTACGGTTTTATAGTGTGAGGATTATTTCCCTAAGGATGTCATAGGCTTACATCCCCATGGAATGGTATACTTATACATTGATCTACACCCCTCATATAACATTGATATTTGTGATATAATATCATATGGCCCTTGAAGATCTTTGTGAGCTAAGGGTGCATTTGGATAGAATATAGAGGGGGGTCTTTTCTAGACCTAGTTTTTCACTTTAAGAAGCCCTAGTATTATTTGAAAATAATATAGACAAAATCATGAGGTTTTTTTTGGAATACCAATGCTTAAATTAGGTGATATTGAAGAATATGTATCAACTACTAAGGATCGATGAACTCCTTGATTATTTTTTGAGGGGAATGATGATTCTGATGGGTTTAACTCATGTTAGGGTATCACCAGTTATTAGTAGAGGTTGAGGTTATATAAAAAACGACATCATATGTCTCTATGGTCACTATGAGTACTCAGTGATACCCTTTAGCATGCTAAACACCCCATTAGTTTTCCTCGAACTGATGAACCAAATATTTCACCCTTCATAATACTGGTTCTTGTTAGTGTTCCATGAGGATATCCTTTTATACATAGAATTTGAGGAGGGGCACATGAGTCACTTGAGGATGGTTCAAAATGAACACTAAGAGCACTAAATTTAAGAAAATATCTATAAATATATGTTTTGGATACATGTATTCTATTTTTTGGTACCTATTATCTTGGCTCTTGGAGTAGTAATGGACCCAACTAAGGTTGAGGTAATGTTATCATGTTATTCACTAAAGATTGTGACAGAGGTGTGATTAATCCTTGTAGTGGTAGGCCATTAACATAGATTCATACCATATTTCTCAAGGATATCATCATAGATGACATATTTGAACCAAAAGGGGTAGCAATTAATCTGGTCTGATATGCAGTATCATGATTTTTAATATTTGAGGAAGAGTTTGACAAGCATTCCTATATTGATATTTTCAGATGAGGGTGTCAAGTATATAGTGTTTGGTGATGCATTGGGAACATGGGTTAATTTTGTTTGGATTCAGCGATAGGCGGTGATATCTAATGCTTCACATCAATTGATACCACATGAGAAGAACTATGTGACCCACGTTTATAAGTTAGTAGTGGTTGTCATCAGACTAAATATGTAGTTACACTACCCGATAGGTCCATAGGTTATTGTCTATTTTGATCGCAAGTGTTTCTTTTATATATTATATCAGAAGGAATTTAACTTGATACATAGGAGATGGAAATATTTCATCTTGGGTTAGAACTTTGGTATTGTTTATCCTCCATAGAAGGGGAACATGGTAGAATATTCTCCCAGCAAGAGATCATGCTCATCATTACTGAACAAGGAATCAAATCATTTTTCCTATATATAGTAATATTTTTTGGATGGAGATGGAGCAGCTTAACTCTAGTAAATGGTTGGTATCCCTTATCGTATATTAAATGGTATGGAGGCATGGATTGGTGATGTTGATTGTGAGACCCCACATACTCAAATATCCACTAGACACAATCCAGATAGCTTTCAAAAAAAGTAGGGAACATGTCATTCTTTTCAGAGGGTGCATGATGGTACTAGGGACGTTGTTGGAGGAGGTTCTAATAGAGTTACATACATATCCTTTGGTGGTATACCCAGGTTTTTAAAATGTGTACTAGGTCCTATGACCTCATTTTCAGTGGCCAAGGATGAAGGAAAGAGTTTCACAGTTATTCTTTGAATGAATTAATTGTTAGCTAGTGAAGGATAACCATCATGTTCCATTGAGTTCAGCTCAAAACCCTGAGATTCCATAATGTATGTGGGATGAGATATTCATGGAATTCATGAATATTTTACCTTTTACTTCCAGGGGACATGATTCCATCTGGGTGATTGTAGGATAACTCACCACATCATCCCACATCCTAGCTATTTGGGAGTACAATTCAGTAGTGAGCTTGGGACACACACATAGAATATAGTCCAAATATATGGATTTCTATCAACAATCACTTTTGACCATGATTATTTCTTCACATATCAGTTTTGGAAAGGATTGCAGGAGTTCATTAGGAATCTATTACTCTTAAGAACATTATCTCACCCCCCAAACTGATGGTCAGGCTGAGTGGACCATTCTTGTTTTGAATGGAAGGTTGGAGGCTTGTATGTTATATATTGGCTATTGTTGGGAGGATCACCATAACTGGTAGAGTTTCTTTAAAAAACAACTATCATTACACCATCAGTATAGAACCATTCAATACATTGTAACAATGACCTTATAGGTCACCACATTGCATGACTAATCCCAGAAAGTAAGCACCTATGGGCCTAGAGTTTCTTTAAGAAACTAATAAGAAATTTTATATTGTCCAATATCGAATTAAGACTATATAAATAGATTAAAAGACTTATGCAAATAGATGATGAAGTCCTTTGAAGTTTGAGGATGGATTCCATGTGTTCATACGAGTTTTACCATGATGTGGATTATATATATTTGGCTAGGGTGGAAATCTATCTCTTAGTTTCATTTTCCCTTTTATATACTTTATAGAGTTGGTGTGGTGGTGTAATTCTTAGTTCTACCTCATCCATTATACCAGTTATACAAAGTCTTCCACGTGTCATAGCTAAGGAGGTATGTCCATGACCAATACCTTTTTACAGAATTATGAGAGACTTACATTGAGTATATAGCTAACTTTGATAAGTACCTAATAGAGATCATAAATTAGAAGTAGAGGATCCTTCATGTGTTTGGTGGCTGCATGTGATTCTCTAAGAGAGCTCATTGTAGATGGTGGATCAGATATGTTCTTGGTACTCACATCTCTTTTTCATATCTTGTTTTTTCTTTTCAAGATATAAATTCATGAGTTAGGGAGAATTTATTGAATCATATATTCCATGTATTATTTTTGGATATTTTATTATTTATTATTTAAAAGAGGTGTTGAGATGACATGAAATTTCGAGGCTCAGTATATCCAGAATAAATTTTTGAAATGTATTAAATAAATTTAATTTAAAACACATGTTTATTTCATGAAAAAGTGGAACAAAATATAAAAATGGGTTCATATTATAAATCTGAAGGAACCATTGATTTCATAACACAAGGTTTTCCCTTGGCGCAACATAACCTTGGTCAGTGTGGGCCATTTTTGGAAAATTCATCATGGTAATAGAAATGAATAAAATGACTAAATATGTTTTTTTATTTCAATTATGTGGTGAGTATGATATAAGAGTTTGTGTCCTCTAACAAACTGGTTTTAGTTTGATTACATGAATATTTAATTTATTATTACATATTTTTCATTATTCTGCATGAATATGATGTAATAATGTCCTAGGGTATTTGTTGCATTAATATGGTCATGGGAGTCCCCCGCTGTAATGAGAATTTTAAAATGCTATAATAATATTTTTAATTATAGTTTTTTGGTTGGGTGAGATACTATGATGTGACACATAGCATGAATATTGTCAGGTATGAGTACTTGTAGGAATATGATACTTCCTCTCATCAAGTTCACGCTTGGTAATCTCTAATATAGGGGATTGTGAGAACAGACCCGCTAGTAAGAATTCTTCCTATTTTGGTCTCGTCAGATATTTCTATCTTTGAGCCTATGTAATGATCCTTAGACTTTAATATTTTCATTAATATGTGTCATGACTTGGGAACTTGGATATTATGATGAAAATTATCATGATGATAGTTGGCAGAAACTATTGTACATTGGGTGTGTCACAAGTGGCGCATTATTAATGGATAAATTGAGGAATGATTTTTCCCTTCCATTTATAGAAGTTGATATCTTGGACCTTTGATTGAAATATAACCATCGCGTGAAATTTGATGGTAATGTTGTAACGACGAGTTTATTTTAGGTAGTTAAAGAACGAAGTATCAGGCATAAAAGTTGATGTCACTATCATGAAACCTATTTGATGATAAATATCAACAAAGGGATTATATTACACAGTGAGTGTTCATATGTGGATGTCATTTTTGTGACTTTACATTATTTCTCTTGGATTTATTAACCCGTTGATAGATGGTACACTTGGACTTTAGGTAAGCCCGCATAATTCCAATGAGAAAGAATCCTAGAGGGTCACACACTAATTAAATTTGGTGGTCTTGGTTAAATTCAATTTAAAGTTAATTAATGAAATAAATATTATTATCAAGACCATGGAATAATTTTATTCAAGTAAAAATGATAACATAAATTAAATAAAATACATTAATTTATTGTATTTAACATTTAATAAATATTTATTTACTAGTTTTTAAATAAATAATTTATTTAATAGAATAAATTATTTATATATTTATTTAGTGTTAAATAAATTGAAGTAGAGTTCGAGGCTTCCAAGTCCGGTTAGATAGTAAAATAATTATTTTCAAGATGGTAAATAATTATTTTACTAGATGGATCAAGTTAAAACAATAATGGCACTGCTATTATTTTGTGATGTGGAATTTTAATTATAATTCTGTTTTGCGCAAGTTGGTGCACCATAAATAATGACACAGTATTATTATTATGAGCTTGAGTTTTCTCTAATTTCATGAAAGTATATAATTGTTGTTGTACAATTAAATATTTTAATTGAAGTTCCATGTATATAAATATACAAGTGTACCTATTGTGCCAAATACGACACGGCATGGAAAGCTTGGTGAATTGAGAATTGTTGATCCAAACAATTTCTCCCTCTAATCCTCTTATTCCCCCTCTCAAGAACAACATAAGTTCTTCAAGACCAAAGAAAAAGTGATCAAAAATGACTAACACAAGACACTTGCTTTTCCATGCTAACACCTGGAGAATGAGTAGTATCGATCGGAGGCCATCAGAGAACATGTGGTTCACCACTAGTGGGATTCTAGTATGGATCATTACAAGCACAAAGTGATAATCTGGAAGGGTCATTCCAGATGATCAACATCATAAATGATTAAAATACTGAAGATCCGTGTATTTTTTCATTACGAAATTAATTAAATTTATTATTAACATGATGTGCTAGATCATATCAAAAGGTTTTGGGGCTCTTCCTTTTTTATCTAAATCATTGATTATATTCCATGGATAAAATCATTAATCATTGTATTTGTGCCATAATAATCATTGATCATGGTAAAAAATCAAAGTTGGGTGACGTCCTAACCACACTTCCACTTCAACCGAAACCTTAAAGTGGTATCAGTGTGGTTACATCATTGTTTATAATTCGTTAAAAAAAATTAATTATTTAAACATTTAATAATTTAGTTGTTTCAATTCATTTTAATCATTTTGAAAATATGAATCTCAAGATCTATTCCTCCTCTTTCATTTCTTGTTCACCATAGAAAAACAATATTTTATTTTAATTTTGATTAAATAAAATATATGATCTCATCTGGTGGTTCTAAAGGTTCCTATACGTACAACACAAGAACATGTGACATGTATTTGGTAGCACAGGCCATGTAGCCAAGGTTCAATTCACCATGTCTGGTCTTTGAAACCAATCTCTGTCCTTGTAGTTTGTCTAAGTGTTAATGACTTCGTGTGTTGACCAGGAACAGGTGGCACGTGGTTTTTGAATTACATGCCATGTGGCACACTGGACATGACATGTAGTCACTTTGGGTTAGGGTTGGACCATGTACCCCATACAAGGCTCGCCCAGATGAAGACCATGTAACGTGTAACTACATGGTGTGTGTCTTACTGTACACATCGTGTACTCCGAATATTTTTGAATTACACTCACCCACCGTGTACTTCAATGATTTTCGAAGTACACTCACACACCATTTCCCCAAGCGTGTACTTTGGATGGACAGTGAAAAATAGTACACTTCGTGTAGTCGGAACTACATGCCATGTACTCATCCAAATTATGCAATTTTATTAAAATTTATTATTATATTATACAAACACTTGAGATATGTAACATCATATAGGTATAAAGATGAGGCACAACATGTGATAGGTGTTTTATTTAAGTTTTTTTATTTTAATATCTACATAATATTCATTTCTACTCATTGGGTAGTTATGAATAGGAATTACCCGGGTTTCCTCTAAGGTACATGTTATGTACAAAGATATTTTAAATGAATTTATTTGTTTAAAATTATGATGGATGTGAATATCAAGGAAATTCATAAAAGGGTTTCAAATAAAAGGATTGATAAATTAAAGATGATAATTAGTTGATTCAATCATGATTTATCTAATAAAATAATGATTAAATAATTGAATGATAGTTTTTTTATGCCTAAATATCATTGCATGTATGGATGATCATGAGATAGACCAAGACCTTTATATGTGGATGGTTTATTTTAAAATATTTATCTTAATTAAATTTGTTGTCCTGTGAGCCTTATCCTCATTAATATGTAGGGCATGTGTGGCCCAGATTTATTTTATGTAAAACTTCTTTTTACCCATCACCTGCATGTGGTTTAAAAGTCATATGTAATGGATGGAACTCCAATGCTAGTGGTGGAGGTTCAAGCTGCAGCCGAAACGAAACCAATCTTAGGATATATAGAGGTGGGCAGGTGGAAGCTGTAAACATGAACCCAAAAGGGTCAAGGTGTTTCTCCCCTGGGTTTGGGTTAGTTTATCAACCTATAGATAAACTGACAATTAGAAAAGCTCATCATCATTCCATTTGCATTATTTTTTTTCTGTCAGTTGTATGGTTTATCATTATGGAAGTGTTTTCACGATTACATAATTAAGGAATTAAACAAACATGCAAGATGGAACTAAAATAAACCATACTTATGCACAAATATTATCAAGACATGGTTAATCACTTTTGTAAGTTCCACTTAATATTAACAATCATGTGATAATCATAATAATAAATTCACACAAAGGATAAAAAACCCTTAAATAAAATATTAATTCAGACCAAGATTTGTGTTGCATGATTAAGGGAAAACAAACTAAAAATATGTTCTTGACCAACCCTTTTAGGGAAACATACTTTTATACAGGAATCCCTTATGAATGGTTTTGGATTAACTTAACCATATTAAATCATGAGGAGTATCCATTTCAAGACATGGTGTAGTATTGGAGGAAAGAGTTGAGGAAATAAAAAGTTATGAATTCAAGATTGGAGAGTCCACTCAACAGATCAAGGAGCTGCAAGCCCACAGTTGGCAAAGACATACCTGCCTAAATAACTTTTAATAGCCATACCAACCCTTTTGGGGTTATGAGAAAGAGAATATGGATCCATTCCACTAGAATTTCATGGAAACTGAAGATGCTGAGTTCAATGGTGAGGGCCATTGGGACTTGATAAAATAGTGTTAGACTTAATAAAATTTATTATTTCTCATTAAATTTAATCAAGAAAGTACTAATGGTCTACTCTTATAAATTGTATAATAAAAATAAAAAGATCATCAACCCTAGTATCCATGTGATCAATTCTAGATAAAGACAACATCCTCACTGGTAGTAACTTCTAGGAATGTTTTAGATGCCTTTGGGTTATCCTCTGCGATGCACGTATGTCTTACATGCTGGTGTCACCATTACATGATCCACCTTCCAAATAGGCAAGTGATGTGGACTTAATAGTCTATGAGAAACATATGAATGAGGCGGTTGATGTTAAATGTTTGATGTTATCTTAAATGACTAGTGATCTCATGAAGTCTCAAGAGAACATGGATTCTTATATCATGCTCGAGCACCTACATGGTCTTTACTAGGATATAGCATGATAGGAATGGTTTGAGATATCTAAGGCACTCTTTTAGAGTAATATTGGAGAAGGTTCCCCAGATGTGCCTCATGTAATCAATCTCACTGGCTACATTGAGCACCCGGAGGTTCTAAGGTTTAAACTCACCGAAGAACTAGGCACCTATCTTGTTCTTGCATCACTCCCTCAGAGAATATCTAAATTTGGTGTCAATTTCAACATAAAAAACATTGAGAAGTCACAATCAGATATTCTTATCCTCATTCTCCATGTGGACATAGATGTCAGGAATTAAAATCGTTGTGCCCTTATGGTGAATAAGAGGAAAGGGAAGGTGAAGAACATTAAGGGAAACTGTTATTCACAACCTTCCAAGAAAAGGAAGATCAATGGGTATGAAAGGGAATAGGAGGTTCTTTGTTTTTCATGTGGTAAGAAGGGCCACTGGAAGAAGAACTGCAGCCAGCCTAAGAAGCAAGGGGAAGCTTCAGGTGTATTTGTTATCAAATGAAATATATTTTTTTCTAAAAATTAGGTTTTAGATAACGGTTGAGGTGATCACATATGTTTCCAAATACAGAAACCAAGTAGATTCAAGAAGATAGATTGAGGGGAGGTACATCTACGAGCAGCTAGTGGAGCCAGACTTGCTGATGTAGCTGCCACGGACTACCACCTCATGTTGCTAGCTAGGATGATGTTCATATAAAAGGGTTTGTTTTATGTGCCTTCTGTAACCAAATACATAATTCTTGTATCCATACTAGATATAGATTGATTTATTTTCATGTTTGGAAATTAATGTTTAATCTTTTATAAAGATAGAATTTGTTTTCGTAGGGCAGACTTATACAGTGGTATTTATGTGTTGTATTACACAAACCAATTAATGGAAATCGATGAAAAAGATACTTCACATGACTCATACCACGCCCAACGTTGGCACCACTAGCTAGGTCATGTAAATTATAAATGCTTCACAAAGTTACATCAAGATGGATATTTATATTCATTTGAACTAAAACCAAGTGGCGTATGTCATGCATGTTTAGAAGGAAAAATAACCAAATCCCCATTTGGTGGGAAAGGTGAAAGGGATAAAGATCTTTTGAATTGGTTCATACTGATGTGTGTTGACCATTTCCATTTGAAGAAAGGGGTGGGTACTCATACTTCATAACTTTAACTGATGATCTTTAGTAGATATGGACATATCTACTTAATGAGGTATAAGTTGGATTCATTTGATAGGTTCAAAGAATACAAGAATGAAGTTGAGAACCATCTTGGTAAGAAAATTAAAAAATTACACTAAGACTAAGGTGGGGGATATTTTAATCAGGACATCATTGATTACTTACGAGAGTTTGGGATCCTATTCCAACTCACTCCTCCTTACACACCTCAATGGAATGGTGTTAATCAAATGAGGAACCACACCTTTTTTTACATGGTGAGATCAATGATGAGTCATGAATGTATTCCATTATCCTTTTGGGGGTATGAGTTACCAATAATGGCACACATACTAAGCCAAGTACCAAATAAATCGATAAATGGAATTCCATACAAGTTCTGGAGTGGTAGAAAATCCATGTTATCGAATTTACATGTGTGGGGTAGCGAAGAATTTGATAAGGCCTCTTAAGGTAACAAAATCATACCTGAAGGAAGAAAGTGTACCTCTATATGATACCCCAAGGAAACAAGGGGAAACTACCTATACAAACCCTCAAGAAAAAAATGTGTAAAGACCCAGAATTTCCATGTAATTTTTTTTAATTAAATGGAAATTTTACGAGTCTGTGAAAACTGGCGGTGCGTGACTCTGAGGCCTGGTGTGAACAGAATGAATTTTTAAACATTTTTTCAAGTACGTTTAGTAAACGTATGAGTGGGTTTCTGTAACTTATGAATCGGTTCTCATAATTGAAATCTGAGGGCACTGTTAAATTCGTAGCACCGGTACTCTCATAAGGATACCTTCACCTCGACCGTAGTAGGTCAAAGGTGAAAGTTAGGTTTTAGGTTTTTCATGGAAGAATATAATAAAATAAAAATTTTATCATTTTTTTTATTGTTGAAACCTTCCATGTGAGGTTATGGCGGTGGGGACCACCGAGCCCAAAACCTCCAAATTTGAATTTGAGGGTGGGGACCACCCGATCCCCTTAACTCCTTCTTTAATGGGAGAAGCCTCATGATCTCACTCTTTAATGATGGAGGTGACCATTGGTATCCTCCCACTTTAATGGTGCCAACCACATCAATTAATTAAATAATACAATTTTAATTTATTCCCACAAACTAAATAGATAACATATTCAATTATGTTGGGATTCAATTTTTTTGGAATTGGGGAAAGGGAGAAGCTTTGGAGAATCGTTTAGAAACTCATCCTCCAACGACGAACGCCAATGAAGAACTCTTATTCTTCGACGAATAATTCCCTAATATTCATCAAAGGATCTCCAACAAAGAACGAACTGATGATCAAGGAAATTTCGTCATCACCGACTTCATCTTTTTCCACTCCTCATATACGTCGTTGGAGGAGAATTGTTTCGGGATCGACATACGTCAATCCGTCTCAACCGCGTACAATCATCATCAAACCACCGTGGTAGGGGTGTGTTTCAATTTGATCAATGTTATATTCCCTCTCACATTGAATCATCTTCCATGAGCTGTATATTACAGCCCTAACACGGAGGGCACGGGCCAAACAAACATCGCTCGACCCCTCTGCAAATATTGTGGATCTTTTGTGTGATCTTCACGATAGTGAAGGTGACCAGTGACTATGGTTAGCACAAGTGGAATTCAAGGACTGTGATGAAGGAGAAAAATAAAGGGTGGTAGGTCAAGCCGGCCACCGGCATAGGCATGGCGCTTCGCCGCCTCACAGCCTCCACTCTCCACAGCGCTCCGCCGCCCGTGGCCTCCGTAGCCCCACGGCCCCCCCACCTGTGGTGCACTATCACCCATGGCCTCCGTCACACCTCATCCCCCATGCACCGTAGTTCTCTGCCATCAGCGGCCTCTTCTGCCCACAGCCTCCCTCGCCTCGTGGCCTCCGTGGTGCCACTGCCTCTACCGCCCACGGCCTGTGCCACTCGTGGCCTCGCCGCCCCGTGGAACCCACGGGCTCAATTCCCCAAATCCCTCATGGCCTCCGCCGCCCCACGGCACCCACAACCTCCCTTCGCTCCATGGCACCCACAACCTCCGCAACTCCATGGCACCCGCGGCCACACGCCGCCCAATGGCACCGGTGGCCTCAGCCACCCCGCAACACCCACAACCTCCACCTCCCCAAGGAACCTACGGCCTCACGTCGCCTCAGGACTCCCACAGCTGCCCGCGACTTCTATGTTAGCCCCACGATCCACTGACCAGGCCGGGCTTCCGAACGGGCAAGACCGCCCGGCGCGGTCGGGCCGCCCGGCGTGGGTCGGGCTGCCTAGTGGGCCAGGCTGCACCGCAGCCCAGCCTAGACCCATCGGTTCAGGCTAGGTCAACCCAAACCAGGTCGGCCCAGGCCAAGTTGGAATGGACCCGGACCCACTTCGACCAGTATACACTCTTTTGGCTATAACTTTGGAATTATTCCTTTATTTGAAAAACCATAAATGGAACCATAAACCTTGGAGTGAGATGGTCCCTTTGGTATACCATAGTAGAGTTTTGGATAATGTTTTGGAACAGTTGGGTTGGATCAAGCACGAATCCAACCGGGCCCTCGGGACTAAAAGGCTAATAACTTACAGATCAAGCGTCTGATTGACGCATCATCTGTTGCGTTGAGACCCCTATGAGGTGGAGGACCTTTGAGATACTACTTTGTGAGACTTCGTTCTAGTTGGAGTATCTACTAGTGGCTTGTGGATCGGACCCTCTCAGAGACAAGCGAGCATAGTGTGGCAACCCAGTAGTTTCCTGTGACGAGAAGAATGAAGAGAGATCCTATGTGGTTCAGCACCGAGCGATCCTATGTGGGTCAGCAACTAGGGATCATGTGTGGGTTAGAACTGAGAGATCCTATGTGGTTCAAAACCTAGATATCATGTGTGGGTAAGCACCGAGAGATCCTCTGTGGGTTTGCGCTGAGCGATCCTGTGTGGGTCAGCACCGAGTTATCTAGTGTGGGTTATCATCAAAGCCACTTGATAGAGTAAGATTATTTAGTAGTTACATCTAATAATCTCTATTACTGTACATAAGATATACCTTGTGTGAGTTGAGTCTGTACCTGTGTGGTACTTTCCTTCGTGATAATACCTCGGTGGTATTCTTTAGTGTGGCGGACCTATGTGGTACTTACCTATATTGTATTCCATCCTTTGTAGAACAGTTGATATTTGGGCTTTGAGTTGGAATATGTGTTTTCCTCATGATTGATATGGGTATACTTGATAACTTTGGTTTATGTATGGGCATATACCTAAGTAGGGTTCACAGTTTACTTCTTGATTTGTGGATTATCATTTGTGGATTATGTGAGACCTTGAGGGTCTCGGGGTCCCTATTGAGTATCGTTATACTCACCCCTACACGGGCTATGCCCACACTCTATTGTTTTTACTGCAGATGACGGACATCACTGACTGAGGACTAGAGTATCAAGACTAGAGGTGGCTCGAAGGTGGACGTTAGACAAGGAAAACTGTAGAGACAGTCGTTTGTGAGCTGTACCTACCCTTCATGTCGGATTCATGGGGGAAGATCCAGGAGCTGCTTCTCACCTATCAGTTGTCTTCTATATTCTAGTTTTCCTTGTACTTTCAAGTTGGGATTGTATTATGGACCCTTTTAATTACTATACTCACTTTGTTTACGATTCATTTTACATGATTTTGTATCTTTTTGTGTGCTTGGTTGTGTTTTCTTACAGGTTATAAAGGCAATTCCTTACTAGTTTTAGGGAATATGCATTCAGAGCTACACATGTGGCGGGTAGGGTCACATGGCTCGTGACTGTCTAAACCGCTGTACGGATGATCATCATATGGTCGAGGGACCACCCAGGCAAAGACATAGGATCGACTGAGGAGGTCCATAGGGAGTAGGAAAACCTGGAAGAGGTGATGGTCGTGCAGCTGGCAGTGGGTGATGATTTGAGATGTTACGGCCACCATCACTAGATGGTCCACCCCGACCACATGGAGTAGGAGGACAGGGGCGAGCTCAGCTCCAGGAAGCTGAGTCCTATGATCACAGTGCTTCGGAGATGATATGAGGTATGATCTATTTCTACTACACCTTAGCTGCACTACTTATAGAAATAGGTTCCAGTCATTCTTTTATTGCCACTGCCCTTGTTCAGAGCTCAGAGATTCTGATGGAGCCGTTGGCTCGATCTTTATAGCTAGAGACTCCTACGGGAGCATATTCGATGATTATGCAGGGGTTCCAGCAGTGCGAGCTTACTCTAGGAGGTGATAGCTTTGGCTGGGATCTCCTAGTAACAGTACCAATGCCTTACGATGTAATCATGGGTATAGACCGGTTATTAATACTATGTGCTCAGATTGACTGTATTAGTTGCAACGTGTTGTGTGTCCACATAAATGGGACCAGGTTTACATTCACCAGTGAGAATGGAGCCTTTTCATCACAAGATGGACTTACCCAGAGGAGAGTTCATCTGATCACTCATTAGTTTGCTAGCCTTACCCTCGGAGAAATTGATGTGGAGAGTCTGAGTTATCCTATCGTGGAAGACCAGTACGCAGATGTCTTCCCTGATGATGTTTCAAGTGTACCTCCTCATAGAGAGGTGTACTATTTCATTGACTTGTACCCCAGGATGATACTGATATCTACACCAGCATATCAGAAGGCTCACGTGGAGCTTCGTGAGCTGCAGGTATAGCTAGAGGAATTTTTGGGGAAGGGATTCATTCTGCCCAGGGTTTCTCCTTAGGCAGCCCTGATTCTATTTTCCAAGAAGGGGTATGGGATATTGAGTATTTGTGTTGGCTATCAACGCCTAAATAAGGTCGCTGTGAAGAACAAGTACCCACTTTCGGGGATTGAAGACCTCTTTGACTTGCTTAAGGGAGCACGGTGGTTCTCGAAGATATTCCTCAAATCAGGCTATCACCAGCCCAGAGTACGAGATGAGGATGTGCATAAGACAATTTTCAGATGTCGGTATGGCCATTATGAGTTCTTGGTTATGCCATTCGGCATGAAAAATCCTCCATTAGTGTTCATGGGACTCATGAATAGGATATTTTAGCCATACCTTGTTTTCTTTGTAGAAGTCTTCATTTATGACATTCTTATCTACTCGACTACTGAGGAGGAGCATTCCTATCATTTGGAGGTAGTACTGGACACACTTCGGGAGCACCATATGTTTGGTAAGCTCTCGAAGTGCCAGTTTTGGATCCTAGAGGTTCACTTTCTGGGACACGTCATCTCAGAGGCTGGAGTTGGAGTAGATCCAGCGAAGATTAAGGCGGTACTTTCTTGGGAGCCAACTAGGAGTGTGACGGAGATATGGAGTTTCCTAGGTTTGGCCAGATCCTACCAGATATTTGCTCTTGATTTCTTCAGAGTTGCAGCACCTTTATCAGCATTGGTGAAGAAGGGGAAACCATTCGTGTGGTCGGAGAGATGCCAGCGGATTTTTCAGGAGTTGAGGCAGAGGCTAACTAGTTCCCCCATCTTGAGGCTAATAGAGGAGGGCGTAGGGTACGTAGTCTATTATGATGCATCAGGGACCGTACTCAGATGCGTCCTGATGCCAGAGAAAGTAGTGATCACTTATGGTTCTCAATAGGTGAGAAATCATGAGCAGAACTACGCTACCCATAAACTAGAGTTAGCAGTAGTGGTCTTTTCCTTGAAGATGTGGAGACATTACTTGATGGGAGAGCATTTTATAATGTACACTAATCACAAGAGTCTCAGGTATATCTTATCTCATAAGGACCTGAACCTGAGACAACGATGTTGGCTTGAGTTTCTCCAGGACTCTGACTTTGAGATAGTCTATACTCCTGGAAAAGGGAATGTTTTAGTAGAGGCACTCAACAGGAGATCTGATTTATAGCTACTAGGTGAGGTGATGGAGCAGCTGGCTGCTTTACAGATATCCTTTGTGGATCGATATGGAGCATCTTTCCTTCCATCTCTTACTATCACTCCCCCTCATCTTTAGTGAGTTAGGGAGGCGCAGTGTGAGGACCCTGACTGTGAGGATCAACATGCTAAGATATCCATAGGGCAAGAACCTAATGGAATTTCTAAAGGTGGGGAGCACATCATCCTCTTTAGAGGATGTACCATGGTACCAGTTTCACTTCGGTAGGAATTGATGAGAGAGTTCCACCAATCCCCTCAAGTGGTACATCCAGGAGTGGTGAAGATGTACCAAGATCTCTGATGATAGCACTAGTGGCCTAGAATGAAAAAAATAGTTATAGTTTTTTTCTCTTGGTTCCTCACTTGTCAGTAAGTGAAGGTGGAGAATCAGGTACCAACAGGCTTGGTTCATCCTTTAGAGGTCCTAGAGTGGAAGTGGGATGGGATATCCATGGACTTCATGAGAGTACGTCCATGCACATACAGGGGTCATGACTCGATTTGTGTGATCATCGACCAACTCACCAACTCATCCCACTTCCTACCGATCAGAGAGCGGGGTTCAGTAGAGAGATTGGGACCCCTCTATGTGTAGGAGATTATGCAGCTACATGGAGTACCCTCAACGATTTTCTCTGATCTTGATACACATTTTACTTCCTAGCTATGGAAGTGGTTGTAGGAGGATTTCAGGATGCAGCTTCATTTGAGCACCGCCTTCCATCCTCAAATGGATGGTCAGATAGAGAGGCCCATTCAAACCCTCAAGGACATGTTGTGCTCTTTCATCCTTGACTTCGGTCATGGCTGGGAGGATCACTTTCCATTGGTAGATTTTGATTACAAGAACAGTAATCACTCCACCATTGGGATGGAACCTTTTCAGACATTTTACGAGCGACCTTGTAGATCACCTTTGTGTTGGACCGTCCCAGGGGAGTCAGCACTCGTTGGACCAGAAATGGTACGGGCTACCATAGAGAAGGTGAAGATCATCTAGGATTGGATGAAGACTACACAGAGCAGGTAGAATTCATATGCTGATAAGAGACGGAGACCTCTAGAGTTTGAGGATGGAGACCATGTCTTTCTATGGGTCACACCTCGACGAGGTTTGAAGAGATTTGGCGAGGCCGAAAGTTATCTCTGAGGTTCATTGGACCCTTTCAGGTCCTTAGCAGAGTAGGCGAGGTGTCTTACTACTTATCTCTTCCACCTTAGTTGCACCGAGTGCATGACTTCATCCACGTATCCCAGCTGAGGAGATACGTGCATGACCCTTCCCATGTCATCGACCATGGAGAGATGGACGTCGATGATGGGGAGAATTTAATAGAGGTTCTAGTTGATATTGAGGATCCACTAGAGTGGGTCCTTCATGGGCGGTCGATACCTCTGGTGTCTGTTCATTGTTAGCACGAGAACCTCCATGAGAGCACATGGGGGTGAGAGGCTTAGATTCGTGCTCAGTACCGCCACTTGTTCTCTTAGTTTTGAGTTTTGGCTTATAGGGATGCAAAGCCCCATGGTGTGGAGAATGTAAAGACCTGGAATATCCATGTATATTTTCTTTAATTAAATGGGAATTTTAGGAGTCTGCGAAAACGAGCGGCACGTGATTCCGAGGCCCGGTGTGCGCGGAATAAATTTCTGAACTTTTTTTAGTATGTTCAGTAAACGTACAAGTGGGTTTTTGTGACTTTTGAACAGGTGCTCAAAATTAAAATCTGAGGACATTGTTGAACTCGCAGCACTAGTATTTTCTTAAGGAGACCTTCACCTCGACCGTAGTAGGTCAACGGTGAAATTTATATATTGGGTTTTTTGTGGAAGAAGAGAGTAAAATAAAAATTATTAACATTTTTATTTTTTTTGAAACATTCCGCATGGGGTTATGGATGTGGAGACCACAGAGCCCAAAACCTCCCAATTTGAATTTGACGGTGGGGACCACCGGAACCCCCTAACTCCTTCTTTGATTAGAGAAGCCTCTTGAACTCCCTCTTTAATGAGGGAGGTGACCTTTGTTATCCTCCAAATTTAATGGTGTCAACCACATCAATTAATTAATTAATTCAATTAGAATTTTTGAAAAGAAACCAAATAGATAACATATTTTATTATGTTTGTATTTCATTTTTGGTGGAATTGGGGAAAGGGAGAAGCTTTGGAGAAACGTGGAGAAACTCATCCTCCAACGATGAACGCCAACGAAGAACTCTTCTTCTTTGTCGAATCTTTCTCCTAGCTTTGTCAAAGGATCTCCAACGACGAACCAACTGTTGATCGAGGAAATTTCATCATCATCGACATAATCATTTTTCCTCTCTTCACCGACGTCGTTGGAGGATACATGTTTTGGGATCAAAAAATTTCAGTCTGTCTCAACCGTGGACAATCTTCAACAATCCTTCGAGTTAGGGGTGTGTTTCAATTTGATCATTGTTATATTCCCTCTAAACATGATTCATATTCCTTGATCCCTATGCTACCAAACTAACGTGGAGGGTACAGGCCAAACAAACATGGCCCGAACCCTTGTAAAATCTTGTGGATATTTTGTGTGGTCTTTGTAATGGTGATGGTGACCGGTGCTGGCACTTGGCACCGGTGGAACTTGAGGACTGCGAAAAAGGTGACGAACGAAGGGCGGCTGGTTTAGCCAGACACCAGCGCAGGCATGGCGCTCTGCCACACCACAGCCTCCGTGCCCCATGACACTCCACCACCCATGGCCTCTGCCGCACTATGGCCCCCGTACCCCGTAGCGCTCTGTCGTCCATGGCCTCAACCTCCCATGGCCTCTGCCACCGCCGCCTCCGCCGCCCCCAGCCTCGCTGCCCCGCGGTCCTCCGCACCCCCTCGTGGCCTCGCAACCCCGCGACACCCACAGCCTACGCCGCCCCGTGGCATGCACAGCTATGCGCCACCCCAAAGCACTCACAGAATCTACCGTCCCGAGGCACCCGCAGCCTCCACCGCCACATGGCACCCGCGGCCTCACGCTGCCCCACGGCCACCCGTGCCATCCGCAGCTGCCCAGTCTGGGCCAGAATTCCCTGCGTAGCCAGGCCGCTCAGCATGGACTAGGCCACACCGTGGGCCGGGCCTAACCGAGTTGGTCGGGCCGGGTCAACCCAAATGGGGTCTGCCCATGCTGGGTCAGACCGGACTCGGACTGACTTCGACCCATTTATGGTCTTTTGGCCATAAATTTGGCACCATGCGTCCATTTGGAAAACCGTCAATGGTTCTATAATCCTTGGAGTGAGACGGTCCCTTTGTTATACCACACTAGGGTTTTGGATAAAGTTGGGGAAAGGTCAACTTGGATCGAATATGAATCCAACCAGACCCTCGGGACTAAAAGGATAATAACTTACAGACCGGGCATCAAATTGATTCATTTTCTATTGAGTTGAGACCCCTATGAAGTGGCCGACCTTTGAGATACTTCTTTGTGAGACTTCTTGGTAGTTGGAGAATCAACAAGTGTATTTTGGAAAGTACCCACTTGGAGACAAGAGAGCGTAGTGCGGGAAACCAGCAGCTGGCTATGATGAGAAGAATAAAGAGTGATCCTGTGTGGGTCTGCACCGAGCGATCATGTGTCGGTCAGCACCTAGTGATCCTATGTGGGTCAGCACCGAGTGATCCTGTGTGGGTCAGCACCTAGTGATCCTGTGTGGGTTAGCACTGAGCGATCCTATGTGGGTCAGCACTAAGCAATCCTATGCCGTTCAGTACCGAGTGATCATGTGTGGGTCAGTAGAAGAGCCTCTTGACAGAGTATGATAATTTAGTTGTTATATCTAATCATATCTACTACTGTACTTAAGTTATACATGGTGTGAGCTGAGTCTGTACCTATGTGGTACATTCCTTCATGGTAATACATTGGTGGTATTCTTCTATGTGGCGTACCTATGTGGTACTTAACTTCGTGGTATTCCTTCCTTTTTGGATCATTTGAGCTTCGGGTTTTGAGTTGGACTGCGTGTTTTCCTCATGATTAAGATGGGTATACTTGATAACATAGGTATATGTATGGTCATATACCTACGTAGGGTTGATATTTTACTTCTTGATTTGTTGTTTATCCTTTGTAGATTATGTGAGACCTTGAGGGTCTCCGGGTCCCTACTGAGTATCGTTATACTCACCCATGCACGGGCTATGATCGCACCCTATTGTGTTTGGTGCAGACGATGGACAACGCTGACAGAGGAAGAGAGTACCATGACTGGAGGTTGCTCGGAGGTTGATTTTAGACGAGGAGAAAAGAAGATACGGCCGTTCGGGAGTTTTACCTAACCATTAGGTAGGATTCGTGGTGGAAGATCCAAGAGCTGCTTTTCACCTATCAATTATCTTGTACTTTCCAGTTATCTTTGTACTTTCCAGTTGGGCTTGTATTCTGGCCCCTTTTATTTACAGCACTCACTCTATTTACTATTCATTTTTCTTGATTTTGTATCTTCTTGTGTGCTTGGTTTCATTTTCTTACAGGTTATAAAGGTAATGCCTTCCCAGTTTTAGGGAATATGCCTTCAGGGCTAGTCGTTGATCGCATTGTCGAGCGCGTCAAATTAGTTGTTTATTTTGACTATAATTTCGGCAGTATAGCAGCAACCCTGGGTCGTCTCTCGATGGAGCATTAGATCATTAATTTTAAAAGCGAGTTTAGATTATGAAAGTAGAAGGTGAATGAGGTTTTGTAAAACATGGGGGTTTTATGATTAAAAATGAAAATATAAAATGAAAGTGATAAAACTGTGTTGAAATTAACAGAATTATTTAAGCATGATCAACCCAGGGTACTCACATGATGTTTATCTTTCATCGATTCATGATAAAGGGTTATGATCTTTTAATCCCTGTTTTGTAACACCTATATCCATAATGTTACTGAGTTTATACTAGGATACCTCCTAGGGTTCTGTCAAGAACACACAATGATTCACTGGACACCGTTGATGATTGAGTGATTTGAGTTTGACTTCATAACCAAAACTCACCAAGGAAACACATGAAGAACTTGATGTGTTTTCTAGGTTTGTATGTTATTTCATTTTGATAACATGACATAAATGTAAATGGCCTTGACAGTGCTTATGTGAGTTCAATTGACCAATATGAACCACACAAACACCACAATTGAAAGAGTGAAAAAGGAAGTGGTGAACGGTGTTTGAAACATCACATGAATGGGTACCCCCAAACATGATCATATGAGATGTTCTTGACATACCAGTACATAAGTCAAATTCAATTAAAATAGTTGATAAAGAAAAACAACATAAAACCTGGAATTAAAAAGATCATTCAATATAATACAAAAATGATGCTCGGGATTACATCACGTTCCTCCTCGGGTGATCACAATGGGGTTTAAAAACCCATGGGAGAGGATGAAGAGAAAGATGTTGGGGTAGAACATCCCATAGCCTCCAAAACTTCTAGGGATGTTGAGAAGACTCCTTGGGGACTCTAAAATAGCAGTACCTTGCCACCTAGCCAAACTCCCAAATGGGGAGCCCAAGGTGCCATTTTATAGGAAAATTGTAAGGTGGTTTTAGGCACACAGATTTCTTCAATCCCATTGTAACACGTGTTTTGACCAATAGACACCTGAATCTCCCATTTGAAAAAACTAGAAAGTTGTATCCAAATTTCCTAAATATCTCCACCGAACACTTGGAATCAATCGGACAAGTGGATCAAGAGATATGGACAGATTACAGAACACCACATTTGAATTTGTGCAGATTTGATTCTTTGGATAGATCAGTTTGGTTGGGCCCCTTGACGGCCTAATTGGGCTTGGATTCCTTAATAAGAGTTGTATCCCTTTATAGTTTGTACCAGAACACAAAATATGAGCCCATTTGGATGCACGTAATGTTCTATAAAAGCACAACAGTGGACATGTCTTCATGGATCCATGCAATTTTGTCCCATTTTTCTTCCACTTCATCAAGGTCCATCCAAATCATCTCCTCCAACATTGAAATAAAAAATAAAAGTAACATTTTACATTCTAATATTTAGTCAAATTATATAATTGATTCAAACATAAAGTGAAGTTTATTATTATATTTGGAATATTCATTACAAAACTAGTTTAAAATAGAGGTGTAAGGGTGGAATAAAATAGTGAATCGTGGTACAATCATACCCCCACACCTAAAAATTTTCAATCCTGTAAAAATTCACATATCCAAATAAAATGATGCATTTATGTATTCCCAAAATAATAAATATTTAACATTTGAGTAAATTTTAATTAATGTAATGTGATCAATCCACGAACCACACCAAGGAGTTCTTCCTAGTCAAAATAGAAAAATATGTCTCCTAAATCATATCATAGTGAAATTAAAAAAGATTCATGACACCAAATTGAGTAAGGAATTAAGAATTCAACCATGACACTAACTCTCCTTGTGTGTGTGTGAAATCTATTTCATGCTATTCTTTCCACTTGCTATCAAATAAATATATGTTATTTTAACATTTTTTAGCTTAAATGATTTTAACCACCGAACCTACCCTACATCCATTGAAATCATATTTCAAGACCCACTAACTTTATAATTCCTAGAAGTCAAACCATAATATCCCAACCTAGATATCCCTATATGTTTCAAATTTTATCACTCCCCTCATTTTTTTTAATGTTGCATTTGGAAAAAATCTCACACTCATCTCTCAACCCTTGTTTGATCTCCTCACGACACTAATTGAAATAGTTATAACAAGATAAAAGGTTGAGGATGAGTGTTTTTTGACCTTCCCAAGACACAACCATTTTTTTGATGGAATACAATAGTCTGACATTAGGTACACATGCATAGGTCAATCTAGTATCGTAATGAAACAGATCGGATAAGGAATGAACGTATGGAAATATAATTTAAAGATGAAAAATATTAACCTAACATATATTTACCTTATATTAATTAATAAATATTCACACTTTGTGGTTTCGTGTAAATATTTGTGGAGATATTAGTGACACAGTTTTCCCAAAAACTACTCACAAAAGGGGAATCAATCATCTTAATGGTTTCACAATGATACGACCATATATATCATTGAAAGAAAACAAATTCACTAAGAAAAATCACTCCCTGATGTTAAATTTATACAAATATTCTTTTTAGCCTTCGTTATGTTATTTTTACTTTCCCCCCCTTTATGGTCACCAAATCGTGGGACTTCAAAATTGTTGATGGGGAAAAAATACCACAAAGAAGGACAAAAAGAGAAGAAAGGAGAAAACGTTGAAAATTATTAAATAACCCAGGAATGTATCCACCCACCCCCCCCCCCCCCACCTAGAATGTGCAGTGTCCTCACTGAAATAATTGAGAATGTGATAAGTAAGGATAAAAAATGGTGTGTTTTATTTGTATGATGCGCTGAGAAGGTGGATTTCCTCCACCAGATTCTTCGAAAAATACTCATAGAAGTGTTTAAGTAGCTTCCCATTGATGGTAAGACTTATTCCTCTCTACTCATGAAAAAATTTTATTGCACCAAAAGGATAAACATTAGTAACATTATAAGGACCTAGCCATCAGGAACGAATCTTACCTTGGTGGAGGTAAATCCTCGAATTGTACATAAGGAACTTCTCACCAATATGGAACATTTGCTAGTGAATCATGCTATCATGAATAGACTTTGTATTCTCTTTATAGATCCGAGAGTTCTCATATTCATCAAATCGAATTTCTTCCAACTCTTGAATCTGTAGCTTTCTTTTCTCACCTCCATATGAAAGGTTCATATTACATTGTTTGACAGCCCAATATGCACGGTGTTCTACCTCCACTGGGAGGTGACAAGCCTTTCCCAACACAATTATATATGGTGACATTCCTATTGGGGTTTTAAAAGTTTTACGGTATGCACAAAGTGCATCATCTAAGCGCAAACTCCAATCTTTCTTATTGGGTTGTACCATTTCTTCCAAGATTCGTTTAACTTACAGATTTAATATTTCTTCTTGTCCAATAGTTTGGGGGTGATATGCAGTGGGGAATTTATGATCAACCCCATACTTAGGAAGAAAAATTTTCATGTTGCAATTGCAAATATGTGAACCCTGATCACTAATGATGAATCTTGGTAAACTAAACCTATTTAAAATTTGGGACCTCACAAAATCAACAACAACACAAGAGTCATTGGTCCTGGTGGCCTTTTCTTCCACCAATTTATATACATAGTCAACATCCAATAAAATTTACCCAAATCCAAATGAATTTGGAAAAGGCCCCATGAAGTCAATGCCCCATGCATTGATGATCTCACAAAATAACATGGGTTGTTGGAGTATTTCATTCCTCTTAGAGATACTCCATGTGAATTGACAACGACTACATGGCTTGAAAAATCTACGGGAATCCCTATATAAAGTTGTCCAATAAGGTTCTGAGTCAAGGACCTTTTGAGCTATATGTTGAGAGCCAAAGTGGCCCCCACAGGCCAATATGTGGCAGAAGGTCAAAACAGAGGTGAACTCATGGTCATGGACACACCGAAGAAATAATTTGTCACTAAAAATTCTCCACAAGTATGGGTCATCCCAAATGTACCAACGCGAATCATGCTTAAGTCTCTAGGATTGTGAAATGCTGAAATCAGTGGGGACCCTAGATGTTGTAAGAAAATTCACAATGTCCGCATACCAGGGGGTAAGGTCCACAATATCACAAAGGATCTCATGAGGGAAGAATTCTACAATAGGAAGGGGTGAGTTAACATGATGGTCCAATGGTGGGGAAATCCTACTTATGTGGCTGTCTACCACATTCTCCACTCCACTCTTATCTCTAATCTCAAGGTCAAACTCCTGGAGGAGGAGCATCAACCGAATGAGGTGGGGCTTGGCTTTAGGTTTATTTAGGAGGAAATGAAGGCCAGCATGATCAGAGAAGATGATGATTTTTGACCCATGATGTTATGAACAGAATTTTTCCAAGGAAAACACAATAGAAATGGGTTCTTTCTCAGTGGTTGTGTAGTTTACCTGGGCAGGTTCAAGGGTATGCAAGGCATACGCAATGACATGAGGAGCCTTCTCAACCCTTTGTGATAAAACTTCCCCAACTGCAATGTTAGAGGCATCACACATAATCTCGAAGGGGATATCCCACATTGGTGGTTGGATGATGGGAGGTGATGTGAGTCTTTTTTAGTGAATTGAATTCACCCTCACAATTTTTATCAAACACAAACTCATAATCTTCTTGCAATAACCGGGACAATGCAAGTGCAATCTTACTAAAGTCTTTAATGAATCGTCGGTAAAAACCAGCATGACCCAAGAAATATCGCACCTCATGAACACATTTAGGATATGAAAGGGTTGAAATTAATTCAATTTTAGATTTATCAACTTGAGTTCCATTATTTTAAAAGGCATGCCCAAGAACTATCCCCTGCCCAACTATAAAATGTCATTTCTCAGAATTTAAAACATGATATTTTTCAATGCCGCGGTGGAGGACAAAACCTAGGTTTTCCAAACAATCATCAAAAGAAGATCCATATACCATGAAATTATCCATAAATACTTCCATACAACTTTAAAGGTACTCAGAAAAAAATACTCAATATACATCGCTGAAACGTACTAGGAGCATTATATAGACTGAATGGAATCCTTTTGTATGCAAATGTACCGAATGGATAGGTAAATGTTGTCTTTTCTTGGTCCTTATCAGATATATGGATTTGGAAATAACCCGAAGAGCCATCAAGGAAACAATAATGGAACTTACTAGCCAATCGTTCTAACATTTGGTTAATGAAAGGTAAGGGAAAGTGGTTCTTCCGCGTGGCTTGATTCGGTCGACGGTAGTCAATACAGACTCGCCAAATGTTTTTCCCATGTTTTGGATCCAATTCATTCCTTTCACTTGACACAATAGTTATTCCTATTTTTTATGCACAATTTTCACTGGGCTAGCCCATTTAGAATCATAGATAGGATAAATGATCCCCACAACAAGTAATTTACTAACTTCCAATTTTACCACATCAAGGAGAGTGTGATTCAACCGGCATTGAGATTGTCTTAAGGGTTTGGGATCAACATCCAAAAGTATATGGTTCATAAAAATAGATGGGATAATCCCAGGAATATCATCCAATGTCCATCCTATTGCCTTTTAACACTCTCTCAAAATTTTGAGCAGTTTCGATTCCTGTTGTCGAGAGAGGTTATTGGAAATAATGACGGGCAATTGGTAAATAACCTCAAGATATGAATATTTTAAATTAGAAGGAAGTTTTTTAAGTTCCAACACCTTTAGTTTCTATATTGAGGGAGTGGATTTAGGGGGAGTGAGGTCTATTAACATGTCTATCTGCTCATGTTTATTCTATAAAGATAAAGAATCTATAGAAATGTGATTTACATAATCATCGATGGTCATGGGTACATCATAATGAACACACTCATCAATTAAAGCACAAAATTTACACTTTTCTGAACCCAAAAAACACTCAAAACATGAATCAAAACTCAAATAATACAAGGGTGAAGAAAACAAAAATGAATCGGAGTTTAGGTTGAGGATATAATTATGTGTTTGTGCATTATTTGAGAGCACCTCTATCGAATAGACAGGAAGAGTGGAGTTCTCTTCAATGGGTTGTTTCATAGCCTCAAGGATGTTAAAACATACCTTTTCTCCTCCTAATTCCATAGACAGCATACCATTGTGAACGTTGATGATCATCTTTGCTGTTTTTAGGAATGGCCTACCAAGTATTATAGGAGAATGTCCTTGGGTTCAGGTATCTTCCATCTCAAGAATGTAGAAATCAGCAGGGAATATGAGATTCTTCACTCATAGAAGAACATCCTCAATCACTCCTGTTGGATGCGTTGTACTCTGGTTGGCATGTTTCATGACTATTATGGTTGCTTGAAGCTCTCCAACCTGTAATGAAGTATACACTGTGTGAGGAATTACATTAATGGAAGCACCTAAATCTAGCATAGTATCAGAAAAGAAAGTCTCCCCTATGTTACACGGTATTGTGAATGGGCATGTATCCTTGCATTTGGTTGGCATTTCTAGTTGAATCAAGGCCGAGACATTCCTCCCCATGTTGACTTTCTCATTCCCCTTTTGCCTTCATCTATGGGTGAAATGTTCTTTATGAAATTTGGCATAATGGAGAATTTTCTTGACTGCATCCAACAAATGGAATATTAACTTGAACATTTTTAAATGTATCCATTATTTCATTGTCAATCTCACTATCAAAGTTTTTATTACATTTTGAGAGTCTTTGAGGGAAATGAAGGGGAATTGATTGTTCATGGGAATCCTTAATGTTAATTTTATTATAATTTTTATTTAGTTTTCTTTATTGGAAACTTTTACGGGTGGAGAAAGAGTGTTTTGAAGAGGGGAACATACCAATTGAGTAGAATCAGTAGAAGGAGAATCTTCTTTACCACTAAGAAGTGTAATTTCACATACATTAACATTGTATTTCAGATTGGAAATGGGCTGAGATGTTAGTTGTCCAAAACCTTGCATATTAAGTTCAGTGATGGTGTTCACCAATTTTCCCACTTGAGTTCATAAATCTTGAATTGTCGATTGTCTGGTCTATTGGAACTGGAGGTTCTGGGTTTCCATTTTCTTCTCCATATCCTTGAGGCTTAGTTCATATTTGGGAGGAGGAGGATGATTGTTTTGAGAAGTTGAAGGATAAGAAGGTTTCATACCTTGGCCTTGTTGATACCAATTCTACTTGGGGTAGCTTGAGATACCTCTTTGTCAGTACTGGGGTTGTGATTGCCACCCTGGATTTGGATTTGGCCTGAATTGTTATTGCTTTAAGGGACGTTCTTGTTGGAATGGACACCATGGGAACAAAGCTGCACAAGACTTAGATGAATCTTGAAGTTGTGGGCACTGGTCAGAAAAATGAGTGTTATCAAAACAAATAGCACAATGTAATAGAATATAAGTAGAGTACGAGTTACCTTGTTCTTGTGATAATTTCCTTAGAAGGGTATGCATCTCATCAAGTTTCTTATCTATGTTTTGTTCTTGGGATGAATGACTTACCTCATGAACTCCTTGGGTTGGTGCAATTGCTCGTGTACCAAATTGTTTAGCATTTTGAGCCATGTTTGCTATTACGTCACGAGCAGCAGATAGAGTTTTATCATCTAGGGTGCCACCAGTTGCAGCATCAATCATTCCACAATCCATGGGAATAAGTCTCTCATAGAAGTAATGGATTTATAGTTGTTCTCTAATCTGGTGGTGGGGGCAGCTTGAGCAATGTCTTTTGAATCTCTCCCAATATTCATGAAGGGTCTCTCCTTGTGATAGCCTAATTCCATATATTTCTTTCCTAATTGATGCATTTCGGGAGGCAGGGAAGAACTTCTCCAGAAAGAGTCTTTTTAGGTCATTCCATCCCCCAATTGTGGTAGGAAAATAGTATAGCCAGTCTTTGGCTACACCATCAAGGGAGAAAGGGAAGGCCCTAAACATAATTAGGTCCTCAGACACATTATGGGGTTTCATGGTGGAGCATACTATATGAAACTCTTTGAGATGTTTGTGAGGGTCTTCACCAGGAAGACCATGGAATTTGGGAGGAATATGGATGAGGCATGATCTTAGCTCATAGTTGGCTGCTTCCTCAGGATATTGGATGTATGAAGGTTTGTACTCAACATCAAGGGTGGTCAGTTCTTTTAATGTTTGATTATTTTCAACCACATTTTCTTGTGTTTTATTGGGTTCAATTTTGGATTGGTTTAGAACCACTGGAGGTTCCAAAATGGTTTCCTCAATGTTACTTTATTGACCTTCTCTAGATGCCTTGATTTTTGTGTGAAGTGACTTTTCAATTTCAGGGTCAAATTCAAGTAGTGTTTCTTTACCAGATAAGGTCATGCAAATAATTTGTGACGTTTTTTTTTTGAATATGGATAAAATCACTTAATAAGGGTGGAAAGAGAATATAATGTTATAATACTGAATTATAGAGAGGGAGATAGAGAAGAGGAAGAGTGAGTGAGAGAGAGAGAACACACAAAAAACAAACAAAAATAAAGACAAAAACCAAAACAAAAACCGTCAAATGGGGGTGGGGTATTTAATGGAGTACTAATTAAGAAGTAAAATAAATAAATTAAAGTAAAAAATGATTTTGGCTCCCTAGAAAAGGTTCCAAAATTCGATTTCGTTGTCGAGCGCATCAAATTTGTTGTTTAATTTTGACTAGAATTTATGCAGTATAGCAGAAACACTAGGTTGTCTCTCAACTGAGCCTTAGATAATTAATTAAAAAATAGGGTTTTGATTATGAAATTCGAAGGTGAATTATGTTTTGTAAAACTTGTGGGTTTTATGTTTAAAGATGAAAATAGAAAATGAAAGTGATAAAACAATGTAGAGATTAATATAATTAATTAAGCGTGATCCACCCAGGGTACTCTCATGATATTTATCCTTCATCGCTTCATGATAAAAGGTTATGATCTTATAATGCCTAGTTTTTAAAAACTAGAACCATAATGTTACTGATTTTATACTAGGATACCTCCTAGGGTTCAGTCAAGAAGACACAATGATTCACTAGAAATCGTCGATGATTGGGTGATTTGTGTTTGACTTCATAACTGAAACTCACCAAGGAAACACACGAAGAACTCGATGTGTTGTACAGGTTTGTATATTATTTCTTTGTGATACCATTACATAAATGTAAATGTCCTAGAAAGTTCTTAAGTGAGTTCAATTCACCAATATGAACCACAAAAACACCGCAATTGAAAGGTGGAAAATGAAGTGGTGAACGGTGTGGGAAACATCACATGAATGGGTACCCCCAAACATGATCATATGAGTTGAGAATGACATACCAGTACATAACTCAATAAAATTAAAATAGATAATGAAGAAAAACAACATAAAACCTATAATTAAATAGATTATTTAGTATAATAAAACAATGAAGCTCTGGATTACATCATGTTCCTCCCCGAGTGATCACAAGGGGTTTAAAAACCCATGGGAGACGAGGAAGAAAAAGATGTTGGGTTAGAACTTCTCATAGCCTCTAAAACATCTAGGGATGTAGGGAAGACTACTTGGGGACTCCAAAATGGCAGCACCTTGCCTCCTGTCCGAACTCCCAAATGGGGAGCCCAAGGTTCCATTTTATAGGAAAATTGGAAGGTGGTTTTAGGCACACATATTTCTTCAATCCACTTCTACCACAGGTTTTGACCAATAGACACCTGAATATACCTTTTGAAAAAACTGGAAAGTTGTAGCCACACTTCCGGAATATCTCCATCGAACGTTTGGCATCAATTAGACAAGTGGATCTGGAGATATGGACAGATTACAGAACACCGCATTTGACTTTGTGTAAATTTGATTCCTTGGACAGATTAGTTAGGTTGGGCCCCTTTACTTCAAGATTGGGGCTTGAAATCCTTCATAATAGTTGTATCCCATTATATTTTATACCATCACACAAAAAATGATCCCATTTGGATGCACGAAATGTTCTATACAAGCACAACAGTGGACAGAACTTCATGGATCCCTGTAATTTTGGCCCATTTTTCTTCCACTTCATCAAGGGACCTCCAAATCATCTTCTCCTACATGAAATAATAAATACAAGTAAAATTTCCCATTCTAATATTTATTTACATTAATTTATTTATTCAAACATAAAGTGAAATTAATTATAATATTTGGAATATTCATTACAAAACTAGTTTAAAACAATGGTGTAAGGGTGGAATAAAATAGTGAATCATGGTACGATCAGTCACCAGCCCCTGGCCTATGGAAGGTGGGCTCGGAGTTGTCACAGCATGGGCCTCGCGGGACAGGTCATGACAAATTGGTATCAGAGGAGTCGGTTCTACCGTTAAACATAAGACTGTGATTTTTCTTTTTAACAGAAATAGTGTTAACTGTAGTGAGAGTGGTTATCATTATAGGGAATCTAGTGTTGGTACGGTGGCCGACGTATCCATACACCAGGACCCTGACTTCTGATTTCTGACTCAGTGCAGGAAAACACTAATTACATGTGTGTTTTGAAGATTTTTCTTTATGATCTCTTTGATTCAACTCATTAGGTATAACTTATTGACCGTGGAACACCTATTTCTTTTCAGGATGCATCCATGCATACAGCCAGCTTGGGTTCTGAGAGTAGTATGCACTGATAGCCAACTGAGCAACGAGGCCTCGGTGTAGGGCCCTCTTCTAGTAGAGGCACCAGCAGTACCATTACCCGTTGGGCCACTGATTCCACCAGACCTAGAAGTAGAGGGTTCACGTCGCTTGAGTTCGTTGCACAAGTTCCTGTACCAGAGGCCACCCAGGTTCAGGGGAGAGATGGACCCACAGGAGACTGAGGATTGACTGGAGGCCATGGCGAGAGTCTTCCAACTGGTATGGACACCAGCTGATCTCATGGTGATCCTGGTCACCAACCTTCTACAGCCAGCAATAGGAAGATGATGGATCTTGATGATCCATGTTCACGACAAGGTTACACTTCCCTGGGCAGACCTTGATATCTTGTTTCGGGTAGAGTTTGTCCCAGTGACTCTTCATGCAATGCACATTCAGGAGCTTCTTCATCTGCAGCATGGCAGTAGGATGGTGGCTCAGTACACAGCGAGGTTCACTGACCCCTCAAGCTAATCCACTGATATGGTAAGGGACCCATTCTTCCTGGCTAGGACCATTGAGTAGGGACTCAAGAGGGATATCATGGCTTCAATGATCTCACTCAGCATCCTGATGTAGGCTGGGGTGTTATAGAGAGCCCTCTTAGTGGATAGTTTCCTTGTTGATCAATCACCAGTAGCGAGACCCACCACCAGTCGTCAGGTAGCGGAGTCTTCTTTAGTTGGAAGCTGAAAGATGTTGTAGAGGTCCAAAAGGACCAAGCATATAGTTGGAGGATCGCAGGATTCAGGGTCAGTTGTGTGAGGCACCCGAGATAGATCCAGTCATGTGAGGAGTGGGGAGTGTTACACATGCAGAAGGTAGGGTCACATGGATCGTGACTGTTCGACCCGCTGTACGGATGATCAGAAGACGGTCAAGGGACTGCCCAGGAAGAGATAAAGGTTCGAAAGATGAGGTTTGCAGGGAGCAGATGGACATGGCAGAGGAGTTATCTGTGTAGCTGGCGTTGGGCGATGATTTGAGATGTTATCGCCACCACCACCAGGTGGTCCACCCTGACCACATGGAGTAAGAGGATAGGGGTGAGCTCAGGTCTAGGCAGCGAAGTCCTATGATCACGGTGCTCTGGAGATGATACGAGGTATGATTTGTGTATACTCCGCCTTAGCTATTGCACTTATAGACATAGGTGTAAGTCATTCTTTTTTTTCCACATCCCTCATTCGGAGCTCATTGATTCTGATAAAGTTTATGGATCAATCCTTATGGCTTGAGACTCCTATGGGAGTGGATTTGACGATTAGGCACTGGTTCCAGTAGTTCAAGCTTACTCTAGGAGGTGAGAGCTTCGGCTGGGATCTTCTAGTAGTGGCATCGAGGCCTTACGACATCATCTTGGTTATAGACTGGTTATCTACATTCCATGCTTAGATTGACTATATTAGGCACAAAGGGTGGTGTCTCCACATGGATGGGACCAGGTTTACCTTCACTGGTAAGAAGGAAGCCTTTTCATCACATTATGGACTTACCCAGAGGAGAGTGCAGCCGCTCACCCATTAGTTGGCAAGACTTACCCTCATAGCAGTTGATTTAGAGAGTTTGAGTTATCCTATAGTGGTGGACCAGTATACGGATTTCATCCCTGATGATGTTCCGAGTCTACCTCCTCATAGAGAGGTGGATTTCTACATTGACTTGTACCCTGAGACGGTATCGATATCTACCCGAGTGTATCGCATGGCCCCCATGGAACTTTGTCAGCTATGGGTATAGATAGAGGACTTGCAGGGAAAAGGATTCATTCGGCCCAGTGTTTCTCCTTTGATAGCCCTGATTCTGTTTTCCAATAAGGAAGATGGGAGTTTGAGGTTTTGTGTTGACTATCGGTGCCTGAACCATGTGACCAAGAAGAACAAGTACCCACTCCCGAGGATTGACGACCTCTTTGATCAGCTGAAGGGAGAACGGTGGTTCTCGAAGATAGACCTCAGATCATGTTATCACCAGCTCATATTATGAGACGAGGATGTGTAAAAGATAGCTTTAAGATATCTGTATGGACATTATGAGTTATTGGTTATTCCATTCGGCGTGAAAAACACTCCAGTGGTGTTCATGGGACTCATGAACATGATATTTTTTCCATACCTTGATTGTTTTTTAGTAGTCTTCATTGATGACATTCTTATCTACTCAGCTACCGAGGAGGAGCATTCCAATCATTTGCAGACAGTACTAGACACACTCCAAGTGCTCCATCTCTATGGTAAGCTCTCAAAGTGCCAGTTTTGGATCTGAGAGGTTCACTTTCTGGGACATTTCATCTTAGAGGCTGGAGTTGCAGTGGATCCAGCAATGATTGAGGCAGTACGTGCATGGGAGCCGCCCAGGAGTTTGATGGAGATACGTAGTTGCCTTGGTTTGGCCAGATACTACCGAAGATTTGTGCAATATTTCTCCAGAGTTGCAGCACCTTTATCAGCATTGATGATGAAGGGGAAACCCTTCATGTTGTCGGAGAGATTCATGGGGATTATTCAGGAGCTGAGGTAGAGGCTGACTATTGCACCCATCTTGAGACTTCCTAAGGAGGGCGTAGGGTACCTACTCTACCGCGACACATCATGGACAAGACTCTGATGTGTCTTGATGCATGAGCGAGTAGTGATCGCTTATGGTTCATGACAGCTGAGAAAACATGAGAAGAACTATGCTACCCATGACCTGGAGTTAATAGTAGTTGTCTTTACATTGATGATATGGAGACATTAAATGATGGATGAGCATTTTAAAGTTTACTCTGATCACAAGAGTCTCAGGTATATCTTCTCTTAGAAGGACATGAACCTGATACAGCGACGTTGGCTTGAGTTCCTCAAGGACTATGACTTCATGATAGTTTATACTCCTAGTAAGGGGAATGTTTTAGAAGATTCACTCATCAAGAGATCTGGTATATAGTTTCTAGGTGAGGCAACAGAGTAACTGGCCTCTTTGCAGATATCCTTTGTGGATCGAGATGGAGCAGCTTTCCTTCAGTCTCTTATAGTCACTCCCCCACATCTTCCGCGATTTAGGGAGGTGCAGTGCGGGGACGCTGACTGTGAGGCTCGACTTGCTCAGATATCCATAGCGCCGACACCTGATGGATTTTCTGAAGTTGGGGAGCACGCCATCCTCTTCAGAGCACGTACCATGGTACCAGTGTCACTTTGGAAATAAGTGATGATGGAGTTCTACAAATCCCCTCTAGTGATGTATCATGTAGTGGCGAAATGTACAAGGATCTCTGATGACAACACTGGTGGCTGGGAGTGAAGAAAACAGTTGCAGAGTTCGTCTCTCGATGCCTCACTTGTCAACCAGTGAAGGCGAAGAATCAAGTACCAGTAGGATTGGTTCATCCTTTAGAGGTCATAGAGTGGAAGTGGGATGTGATATCCATAGACCTCGGGATAGGAATTCCACGTACATCTAGGTGTCATGACTTGATTTGGGTGATATTCGACCGACTCATAAAGTCGGCCCACTTCCTACCGATCATAGAGTAGGGTTCAATAGAGATCTTGGGACACCTCTATGTGAAGGAGATTGTATGGCTACATGGAATACCCTTGATGATTTTCTCTGATCGTGATACATGTTTTACTTCCCAACTATGGAAGGGGTTGTATGAGGCTTTCAGGATGTATCTTCATTTGAGCACCGCCTTCCATCCTCAGAGGGATGGTCAGACTGAGCAGACCATTCAGATCCTTGAGGACATGCTACATGCTTGTGACCTAGACTTAGGTCATAGCTGGGAGGATCACTTTTCTTTGGTGGAGTTTTCATACAACAATAACTATCACTCTACCATTGGGATGACACCTTTTGAGGTGTTGTACGGTGACCTTGCAGATCACCTTTGTGCCAGACTGACCTAGGAGAGTTAGCACTCATGGGAACAAGGATGGTATGGGCTACCATAGAGAAGGTGCAGATCATCCAGGAGTGGATGAAGATAGCATATAGTAGGCAGAAGTCATATGCCAATAGGAGGCGGAGACCTCTGGAGTTCAAGGATGGCAACCACGTCTCTCTACAGGTCTCACCTTGATGAGGTTTGCGACGATTTTGAAAAGGTGAAAGTTATTTCCTAGGTTCATTGGACCCGTTCAGGTACTCATCAGATATGGAGATGTGGCTTACTGCTTAACTCTTCCACCTCAGTTGCAATGGGTGCACGACGTCTTCTATGTATCCCTGCTGAGGAGATACGTGCATGACCCTTCCCATTTCATCAACAATGCAGAGCTGGACATCGAATATGGTGTGACATTTATGGAGGTTCCAGTTGAGATTGAGGATCGACAGGAGCGGTTCTTTCATGGGTAGTCGATACCTCTGGTGCGCATTCGTTGGCAGCACGAGAACCTCCCGAAAAGCACATAGGAGTGGGAGGCTTAAATTCGTGCTCAGTACACCAACTTGTTCTCCTAGTTTTGAGTTTTTGTTTACAAGGACACAAATCCTTGATGTGGGGAGAATGTATGACCCGTAATATCCATGTAATTTTTTTTCTAATTAAATCAGATTTTTATGAGTCCACAAAAACTAAAAGCGCATGATTTGGAGTCCCGGTGTTCCTGGAATGAATTTATGAACTTTTTTTCAGGTACGTTGAACAAACGTACGAGTGGGTTTTTGAAATTTTTGAACTGATGCTCGTAATTGAAATATAAGGGCGCAGTTGAACTCGCAGCACCGTAATTCACTTAAGGAAACCTTCTCCTCGTTCATAGTAGGTCATGCGTGAAAGATAGATTTTGGGTTTTTCATCAAAGAATAGAATAAAATAAAAATGTTTAACATTTTTATTTTTTTTTGAAACCTTCCATGTGAGGTTATGGGGGTGGGGACCACTAATCCCAAAACCTCCCAATTTAAATTTGAGGTTGGGGAAAACCCGAATCCCCTAACTCCTTCATTAATGGGAGAAGCCTCTTGAACTCCCTCTTTATTGAGGGACGTGACCTTTGGTATCTTCCCGCTTTAATGGTGCCAACCACATCAATTAATAATTAATACAATTTGAATTCATTCCAACAAACTAAATAGATAACATATTCTATTATGTTGGGATTTCATTTCTGGTGGAATTGGGGAAAGGGAGAAGCTTTGGAGAATCATGCAGAAACTTATCCTCCAATGACGAACGCTAATGAAGAACTCTTCTTCTTCAACGAATCTTTCTCCAAACTTCTTCGAAGGATCTACAGTGATGAACTAACTGATGATCGAGGAAACATCGTTGTCACCGACTTCATCTCTTTCCTCTCCTCACCGACGGCGTTGGAGGAGACTTGTTTCGGGATCGACAAAACATCAATCTGTCTCAACCGCGAACAATCTTCAACAAACCTTCGATGTAAGGGTGTGTTTCAATTTGATCAATGTTATATTCCCTCTCACATTGAATCATCTTCCTTGAGCTGTATGATACCACCCTAACACGGAGGGTACGAGCCAAACAAATAGGGCCCGACCCCTCCGCAAGTCTTGTGGATCTTTTCTGTGTTCTTCACAATGGTGACGGTGATCGGTTCCAATTGTTGGCATCATTGGAACTCGAGGACAGCGACGATGGTGACGAATGAAGGGTGGTCGGTCCAGCCAACTGTCGGCGGATGTACGACGCTCTGCTACGCCGTGGCCTCCCTACCTCACGGCGCTCCACCGCCTGCGGCCTCTGCTGCAACGCGGCCTCAGCGCCCTGTGGCGCTCTGTCGTCTATAGCCACCGCCGCCCATGGCCTTCATCGCCCCGAGGCCGTTGGGTCGCAACAGCCTCCACTGCCACTAGTCCACCGCACCGCTGCGGCCTCCACCGCCTCCGGCCTCACCGCCCCATGGCCCTCCGGGACACCCTGCGGCCTCACTGCCCCGCGGACCCCCCCCCCCCCCAATGGAACCTGCGGCCTCTCGCCGCACCGTAGCACCGGCGGCCCACGCCGCCTCCCACCTCCCCGCAGTACCTGATGCCCCCGCCGCCCCGTGGTCCGCAAGGACTCCATCGCCCCACGGCCCACGCGGCCTTGCAATACCCCACGACTCCTATGGCCACCCGTAGCCTCTGCGGCTGCCCCGCCGCCCCGCGGGCCCCTGCCCAGGCTGGGCCGCCCAGTGGACCGGATAGCCCATCCCAGCCGGGCCGCCCGCCATGGGCCGGGCCAGGCCAGACCCAGTGGGTCTGTCCGGGTCGGACCAGGTCGGGTCGGGCCGACCAGGTCGGACCGAACCCAGACCCACTTCGACCCATTTATGCTATTTTGGCCATAACTTTGGCCCCATGAGTCCATTTAAAAAACTGTAAATGGAACTATAAATCTTGGAGAGAGATGGTTCCTTTGGTATACCGCACTGGAGTTTTGGATAAGGTTGGGAAAAGGTCGGGTTGGATCAGGCACAAATCCAACTGGGCCCTCGGGACTAAAAGGATAATAAATTACAGACTGGGTGTCTGATTGGTGCATTATCTTTTGCGTTGATACCCCTATGACATGGAGGACCATTCAAATACTTCTTCGTGAGACTTCGTGGTAGTTGGATTATAAATCAGTGGCTTTTGGAGAGGACCCTCCTAGAGACAATTGAGCGTAGTGCGGGAACCCAGTAGTTGGTTGTGACGAGTAGAATGAAGATCGATCCTGTGTGGGTCAGCACCGAGCGATCCTGTGTGGGTTAGAACCTAGCAATCCTATGTGGGTCAGCACCAAGCGATCCTGTGTGGGTCAGCCCCAGGAAATCTTGTGTGGGTCATTAGTAGATCCTCTTGACATTGTAAGATGATTTAGTAGTTACATGTAATCATCTCCACTACTGTACTTATGTTATACCTGTTGTGAGATGAGTTTGTACCTGTGTGGTACTTTCCATCATGGTAATACCTTGGTGGTATTCTTCAATGTGGCATACCTTTGTGGTACTTACCTTTGTGGTATTCCTTACTTTTTGGAACAGTTGATCTTTGGGATTTGATTTGGACTCTGTGTTTTACTTAAGATTGGGATGGGTATACTTGATAACTCAGGTATATGTATTGGTATATACCTAAGTAGGGTTGACATTTGACTTATTGATTTTTTTCTATTGTGGATTATGTGATACCTTGAGGGTCTTGGGGTCCCTACTGAGTATCGTTATACTCACCACTACAGAAACTATGCCCGCACCCTATTGTGTTTGGTGCAGACGAAGGACATCGCTGATTGAGGAAGAGAGTACCCGGATTAGAGGTGGCTCAGAGGTGGATGTTAGACAAGGAGAACTGTAGAGACGGCCGTTTTTGAGCTGTACCTACCCTTTATGTAGGATTCGTGGTGGATGATCTAGGATTTTCTTTTCACTTATCCGTCATCTTGTAATTTCTAGTTTTCCTTGTACTTTCTAGTTGGGCTTGTATTCTTGCCCCTTTTACTTACTACACTCACTCTATTAACTATTCAGTTTAATTGAGTTTGTATCTTTCTATGTTCTTGGTTGAATTTTCTTAAAGGTTATAATGGAAATTCCTTCCTAGTTTTACGGAATACTCCTTCGGTGCTGGTCGTCATCCCCTAGCCTATGGATGGCGGGCTTGGGGTAGTCATGGCATGGGCCCCGGGGGACGGGTCGTGAAAAAAGGTTATAGTGGAAAGTCATGCTATATTCCTTGAGAGGGAGCACATATCCAAAAGAGATAGTGGGAACGATATAGACTAAATGAAGTTGAGGTTCAAGGTACACGAGAGTAGGTATAGGAACAGATTCCACAAAGCCCCATGGAATAAGAATCTGTTCCAGAGACACAAGTACTGCGTAGGTGTACAAGAGAGGTTAGAGAATAGGAATGGAACAATTTTATAGTTATTGAGGATGGTTACTCATTATTACTTTATAATAATGATCCCTAACCTACAAGGAATAAGTAAGTGGCATAGGCATTGCCAAGTGGCAAGAAGCCATGAATTTTGAAATGGATTCCATGTACCAAAACAATGTCTGGATTTCGGTAGATCCTCCAGTTGATGTAAATCCTGTTGGTTTAAAATGGGTATTCAAGAAGAAATTGGACATGGAAGGACAAGTCAGTACCTATAAGGCATGACTATTTACAAAATGGTTTAAATAGCATCCTAGAATTGACTACGATGAAACATTTTCACCAGTTGAAATGATGAAATACATAAAAATTCTACTTTCCATTGTGTCTTTCCATGACTATGAGATTTGGAAAATGTATTTCAAAATAGCATTCCTTAATTGGAACCATTAGGAAGATGTCTACATGACACAACCCGAATGGTTGGTGACTCCAAAGGATGCAAATAATGTATGCAAGTTTCTAAAATCCATTAATGGATTAATGAAAGCATTTGGGTCATGTAACATTCATTTTGATGAATCAATAATAGAATTTGGTTTTATCAAGAATTAATATGAGTCGTGTGTTTACAATAGTCTAGTGAGAGTGCATTATTTTTCAAAATAGTATTTATTGATGATATATTACTTATTGTAAATGAGATACTAGTCTTAATGTCTATTAAGGTAGGGTTTAATCAATTCTTCTCCATGAAGGACTATGGTAGGGAAGCATATATTTTTGGGATCAAGATCTATCATGATAGATCCAAGAGATTGTTTGTCCTATGTCAAAGTGCATACATTGATAAGATGTTGAAGATATTTAGTATGGAACAATCATCGAGAGGATTGTTTCTAGAATCACATGGTATTCATCATTCCAAGAAAAAGTTTCCTCAAACACATGAGTAAATAAAGATAATGGCAATGACTCCATATGCATCAGCGATTAGGTCAGTCATGTATTCCATGCTATGTTCTAGGATGGATGTTTCCTGTGCATTGAGTGTGGTGGGAAGATGTCAAGCTGAACCAGGTGACTTCCATTGGATGGAAGTCAAGACTTTCCCAAAGTATCTAAGTAATACTATGTATATGTTCATGGTTTATAGAGGATATGAGGAACTAATCATCATAGGATATGCATATGCTAGTTTCTAGACTAATCAAGATGACATGAAGTCGCAAATGGGATACATCTTCACATAGAATGGAGATGCATTGAGATAGAAGATCTCTAAGCAAAGTGTATTCGTAGATTCTCTAGTATTGTCCAAGTATATCACATATTGTAAGGCAACTAAAGATGATTTCGGGATGCAAAGCTTTGTACAAGAGATAGTTGTGATACACAGATGTAATGATCCCATCACATTGTACTAGATAGTACTGCAGCGGTGGATCTCACAAAAGAGCCAAGGCCACATCAGTAAATGAAGCACATACTTCGGATATATTATCTCTTGAGGGGTTTTTCTCAGATAGGTGAATTTTCAGAAATAAGTATTTCCACTGAAGACAATGGGGCGAACAACATGACTAAATCCTTGACTCAGTAGAAACATGATCACTATGTGAGTTCTAGAGAACTGAATGTTGTAGGCATTTTGATCTACTCCAAGTCGGAGTTTATAAGAGTTGTTGTCTAAGAACAAACTCATTTTACTTCAATTACATTTATATTTAATATATTGTTACATATTGTTCATTTTTATGCATGACTATGATATAATATTGTTCTAGAGTATATGTTGCATTGATAAGGTCATGGCAGTTCCCCGCAATGATGAGTACCTTGAAATTCTATAATAATATTCTTAAATATAGTTCTGTGGTTAGGTGAAATATTATGATGGGAAACATAGCATGCAGATCGTCCGGTGTGAGTACGCGTAAGCATATGATACTTCCTCTCATGAAGTTTGCACTTGGTAATCTCCAAGATAAAAGATTTTGAGAATAGACCCTCTAGTAGGATTTCTACATGTTTTGGTGTCATTAGATATTTCTATCTATGAGCATGTGTAATGATCCTTAGACATTAAGATTTTCATTAATACATGTCATGACTCACACACTTTGATTTAATGAAGAAAACTGTAATGCAAACAGTTGGTGGGAAGTAGGGTACATTGGGTGAGTCACTACTGGAACCTTATAAATGGATAAGTCAGGGAAGGATTTTCCCTTCCACTTATGGAATTTGATATCTCGGCTCTTTGATTGAAATAGAACCGTCATGTGAAATTCCATGTCCATGGTTTAATGATGAGTTTATTTCAGGTAGTCAAAGCCCGATGTATCAAGAATAAAAGTTGATGAAACTATCATGAAACCTTTTTTATGAGATATTCTGATAAAGGGATTATATTACATAGTGAGCATTCATATGTGGATGTCATTGTTGTGACTTTACATTCATTCTCTTTGGTTCCTTGACCCATTGCTAGAAAGTACTCTTGGACATTATTAAATCCCGACTAATGCCAACGAGAAATAATCCTAGAGGGTCACGCACTAAGTGTTTTTTTGTTCTCAATTAATTTTTTTTTTTGAATTTAATTAATGAAAGAAATATTATTCTCGTGACCATGGAATAATATTATTCAAGTTAAAATGATTGCATAAATTAAATAAAATACATTTATGTATTTTATTTAACATTTAATAAATAATTATTTTCTAGTTTATAAATAATATATTTCTTTATGTGAATAAATCATTTATTTATTTATTTGGGTGTTCAATAAATGGAAGTGGAGTTTTAGTGGACCAAGGCTAGTCTAGTAGTAAAATAATTATTTTCAAGGAGATAAATAATTATTTAACTAGTTTGAAAAATTTAAAATAATAATGAAACTGTTATTATTTTGTGATGCGGAATTTTATTCAAAATTTAGTTTTATGCAAGTTCGCACACCATAAATAATTACATGGTATTATTATTATGAGTATGGGTTTTCTTTAAGTTCATGAATGAGTTTAATTTCTGTTATGCAATTAAATATAGTAACTAAAGTTCCATGCATATAAATAGACATGTATGCCTATTGTGGTAGACACCACACAACACTGCAATCTTGGTGAATTGAAAATTGTTGGGCCAAAAAATTTCTCTCTCAAATCCTCTTATTTCCCTCTCAAGAACAAGAGATTTTCTTCAAGTCCTAAGAACAAGCAATCAAGAAAGACCGACACAAGACACTCGCTTCACCGCACTAGCAACCGTAGAACGAGCGGTGTTGATCGGAGGCCATCTGAGCATGTGTGGTTTACCACTAGAGGAATTATAGTTTGGATCCTTACATGCATAATGAGATAATTTTGAAGGTTCATTCTGGAATATCAACATCATCAACAAAGAAAATACATAATATCCATGTATTATTTTCATTATGAAATTAATTACATTAATTATAAACATGATGTGTAACATCCTCTCTAAAGGTTTCAGGCCTCTTACTTTTTTTTCAACTTCTTTGATTATATTCCTTGGAGATCGGTGTTCATCATTGAATTGATCCTAGAATAATCATTGATCATCGTAAAAATCAATGTTGGGTGGCATCCCAACCACGCTTCCGTTTCTCCAAGAACCTTCGTATGATTCATTAAATATTTATTTTATGAAAAACGATGGGGTCAACCACATAACATTGGAGTCATTTGAGAGCATTATTAAAGAGAATTTGGTGGATCTATGTTAGAAGAACGACATCTAGATCGTAGATCAGAGATAGATGTACAAAAGAAACAAATGATATCACCAATGACAATGACACCACTTCATTATTCATTATTGTTCAATTCAAATATAGTTTGGGTATTTTTTTTATTGGATTATTTCCTCATTATTAATTTCTATGAAAAACTATTATTAAACAATAAACAGATTTATTTGAGGATCATTTTTTCATGGATGAGATAGATTAATCAGGTTATGGGAGAATTTCTTCCTGATTTAAATTTTTTATTATATATTCATCATTCTAAAAACAACAAATCTATGTCATCAAAAAAATTTAAATAGATACATTCTTCGGGATTTTTCTTGTGATTTTCTCCCTCAATTCTTCATTCATCACACACATTTTAAATTTGTACCATGGTTTGATATATCCAGATGAATCAATCATTACACCCCAATTTATTTTTGAAATGATCAGATATTATAAATCTTGGATCAGAATGACATAATGATAGTGAGACAATGGGAGTGATGATGGATCAAATAGTTTTGTATTCACAATTTAGTATTATTCATCCCCCAATGAAGAGCAATGAATGATGGAATTTTCCCAATGAATATAATGACCAGATTTTGTTAATCATTAATGGAATGGATTGGCCAATCAGAATTCATGATTTTTTAGATGAGGAATGATCGAACCAGTGGTCGGGGCACCAAAGAAGATTCATGGAACCAGATATGTGTTTCTTGGAAATTACACACAACATGGCACGTAACACGGAGCCACATGTTGTGTGGTCCCCTCTTATTGGAATCTTGGATTATATAGGGAGATAAGTTCCACATGACATTCCAACCTATCATGAAATGTGTGGTCCCATTTGATGGGTTTGAATTTTACCTCAGAGGGTATACAGACACCTGATGGAGTACACAGGCATCCAACACACTGTGTACTGTAACAAAAACTAGTTATTGAAACACTAGCCTTTTACATGGTTTAGAATCAAGTGTATAACTCTTCTACATGTCATGTACTCCTAGAATCATGGCTTGGATCCCTTTTCCTGTATATCTTGGACATGTTTAATGAGGCTATGTTCCCCAAATCCTTTTCCATATGTGTTATTATAGAATCACCCCAAACACACATGACAACGATCCCTTTAGAGAGACTTATTGGATTGTGTTTTTGGAATCCATAAATGAGGCCCTGAGTGATATCCTCTATTCATATCCATGACCAAGGAGGATTTCATCGTATAGTTTTGACCAAAACAATGCGGGTTTCAATCCTCTTCATAGTGGGTTAATCTATATTGAGTTTTTGGTATACCCCATGGACATGGGCTTGATCCTCATCTGTGTGTCAGATATCTTCAGAAAATCAGAAAATATTTCTAATGGATAGACCCGATGAGCATTATCAATCATGTAGATGTCATCAGTGTTATCATACTCATTGGTGTTTTATCCCAGATGAGTTTTATGTGGAACCTTTGAGCTAGAATCCTAAGCTGGCTATTATGATTGTGACATACCATTGAGACTATGTTTCATCATTGAGTATATTTGGATATTCATGTTATATGTGTTACAGACATATACCTATGTATATTTGACATATTTATTTTTTTATACTTTCTGGTTTTGGGGTGTCCTACTAAGTATTATTATACTCACAACTACGTTGGCTTTAATGCACATGTCATGGCATGTGAAGACGATATATCTTTTTCCAGAGACCTAGATGGACCAAGACCAGATGGTGCTTTGTGTGACTGGAATAACTGAAGTGTCTTCCTATGGTACCTTGACAGAAATCCCTTCTGATACTTTAATGCTGTAATTTTTTTCAGACTCTTTTTGGTGGGTGTGTATTTATCCCTATTTACATTCTTTTATATCTTGTCGTACTATGGTTGTGGTATTTTGACATATTCATGCATAGTTGTTCAGTTTTTTTTACATTTCATCATTGTGTTGTCTTGGTGATCTATGTGTGTGTGTGTTTTTTTAATGGTACTTAGGCTAAGGCCTCCCTTAATAGTGATATACCTACTTGGAATTAGTCGATATCCCCAAGTTAGTTGGAACTGGGTAAGGGGATTCATAGTATGGGCCCCACTGGGTTGGGTTGTGACACCAAATTAATTTTATTAATTATTGTTTGTCACATGGATTTTATACTAAAATGATAATTTTGAATAAAAATGCACACTTATATTCATTCTGGTCACACCATTTATCAGATTGAGGTGTGGCTAATTCCTAAATGTAAAAAATATATTTTATATCATTTTCCTAATGTATCAAAACAATATAAATGTGCTTGTTTGTTTTTTAATATGTCACAAATAATTTTTATTAAAATGTATATTTAAAATAAAAAGTCACACTTAGAGTCATAACTATCACAGCGTGCATCATATTGTGATTTAATTTCTTCCAACATGTCCCAAAAGACTTATCGATCATTTCAAAAATTTATCTAAACATTTTGATTATGATTTCTCAATTTTTAGCATGTCCCCTATGGTTTTTACTAAAATTTAATTATAAATTTATAACATGAACTCAAAGTCATATTGGTCACAGTGTGCATCAGATTGATGTGAAGTTTATTCCTATACATCAAAAATGTCATAAATATCATTTTCCTAATGTAAAAATTCAATCCAAATTTGTTTTCTAAAAATTTAGAAATTTATTTTTCTTTTTTACTAAAATTCAATATAAACTCAAAACACACACATTGAGTCATACTGGTCACATGATGTGTTTTTTTATATAAAAATAATTCATACACATCACGTTTTTATGAATCCTTTTCTTAATTTATCAAGTTAATTTTACCTTGTTTTTTTAGTTTTTAGTGTGTGACACACATTTTTAACTAAATTTTCAATTTAAAATTGATAGTAGAGACTTTAATTTATACAAGGAACAATGTGTTTCAGATTGAGGTGTCGTGGATTCCTACACATCAAAATTAACTTCTAGGTCATTTTCCAAATTTATAGAACCAATGTGAATGAATTTGATCAATTTCAAGTATGTCATGTGTTCTCTAAATAAAATTTCATTTCTAAACTGAAAACAAGCACTATGATTCATATTCGATACACCGTGTATAAGATTAAGGTAATTATGAATCCCACATGTCACTAATTTATTATAGATTTTCATCCTAATTTATAATATAAAAATGATAATTAAATTAAATATAAAATGATGATAATGTCAACTAAATATATAGTAGGCAGTTATCTCTTCAGGATATAAATATAGATCAGTTCTATAGGTTTATTTCCAATTTTTTCTAAAAAATCCATTTTTTATTGTGATCATGAGGACTGTCAAAATTTTGGGTATTACTATAAAATTATAAACAAACAATGGATCAACAAAAATTAAATTAAATTGTAATTATATTCAAAAATACCTCATCGAGGACAATATATTATTTATGAAAGATGATATCATTTATATATTTTCAAACATAATAAACACAATAATTTCCATTTGTTTTTTTATACTAAAAAAATTTATTAAATTATGTAATTTAATTTGATATATGTTTTTATAGTGAAATAAATTTATATATACCCTAATACATATCAACTTGTAGATATTTATATGATCATTATATTCATAGACTGTTCTAATACCATTATTTTAATTATATTTGAACACCACCCTATCATAAAAATGTTATCATTAAAAAATTATATAAAATATAAAAAATGATGTTTTATTGTGAAATATTTCATGCAGTGTATTACAAATTGATAAATTTAATCATGTGTGGTCAATTTTTTGGGAATCCATGCATTGAATCCTGAAAATGAATCTTTGGAGTATTCAAATATAATATAATGTATAACCAATTTTGCCTAAAAATAATAAGGAATAAGTAATGAAATAAATGAAAATATATTTTATATGCTATAATTTTAGAGTTTTACCCATGAATCATGGCTATTTAGCACAGTCTGTCATCTTTAAGTTTTCTTTCAAACACTGTGGCCATTTTATCCACTATTAATTCAAAATCCATTGGTTTCAATGTGAATAGTTTTCCAAATCGATGTGAGGAAAAATGGGTCCAAATTTCTATTCATGAGGATTTACCATAAAATAGAATTCATATATAAACCTATAGAACATATGAATAATATTAATTCATAATTAAAATAGTAAATCAGCTATTGGGAAAATAAATCATAAAAGTAGAACTCGGGTATAAATTAAAAACTGTGGATCCTAGACATTCATGCCTAATGATTTCATATAAATTCATAAGACCAATATTGTATGTAATGGATACTCTATCCATCAATTCTTAAAAATAAATTTGTGTCATATCACCGCCTATTAATATTATATCTGCAAGAACCATTAATGATAAAAAATGAGTATCATAAATTGGTGCAATAAAGTTACATTATGATGATATTCTTTATTTGTTGTATGATCCTTTATATTGTTTTAATTAGAAATTTCATTTCACACCCTTTCCTTCATCTGTATGAAACATCATTCATTGGTTTAGACCTTTATCAATTAATTGTTAATGTTTTTGAATGAAAAATAAATTGGAATTGAATTCTTCCTTAGTGATATGTCATTTTACAAGATATAATGGATATGATATGAATTTGAAAATATAATATTCAACCATATGAATGTATATACCATAGAGTGGAATAGGTAGATCAATGCTTGGAACTTGAGCTACGTTAATCCCCACTCTAACATGTCCTATTAGATTTTTTGTTTTGTATAATAATTCCTTCGATATTGTACATGGTACTCATCACAACAAGGTGATGGTTTGGTGATGATAAATATAAATCTATTACAGTTTCACCCTATAAAATATTAGTATAAGAAAGGTATCATGGACTTCTAGAATCACAATTCATATAAAAAATTATTACACTATTAATTACAACTTCTATGATATCTCTTTGTAGGGAATAGATCACCTCACAGATGGTGGGTGTGGGGGGATCTCCATGTAGTGGTTTTTCTTGTATTTTATCTTCTCTTTGATCCCATCCCATAACATTTTATAGAAAATATGACATCCAATTATGTTTTTCTTGTAGATTAGATACTCATTCCACCAACTCTTCCATTTTCTTATCTTTATCCCCTAGTTAATTTTTTCTCAAAATATATTCACGGTGACACCATAAAATCCACACCTCTAATATAGCCATATTGTTCTATCTTATTCAGGTCCACTGATTGTATCTATTCATCATGTATAGCTGATGTTTCATATTGTGTCTATTTGGGTAAAAAATATATGAAAATAAGTAATCATTATTATGAAATACATATTAAATTAATTTTTCTATGATGTCAAACATACAAATGCTTCCCACACTTTTTATGTGTTTTCATATATTTGTGTACCTTATAATATTACATGTTCCTCCATCTACAACACATGATATGGTATTGAAGTGGATTTGGATTTGGATTAATAAATCATCATATAAACATAGAAACATAATTTTTTCCCTCTCACATATAAGTATTACGATAGATTTAAAATTTGTACCATTTTTTAATGTGAAGCGTAACCCATAAATGATTTACTATAGTGGAGCATTGGTTTTTCTAGCGATTTCTTATTTGCAGGAACAAATTACAATTTCCTTAATTAATAATTATTAATTGAAGTGACGAATACATGTATTGTCAATAGTTGTCTTACCAGTCATAATGAACCTGAAAATATGTTTCCCAACAATAACTAATATACACATCAAATGCTTGTTGGTTTATCAGGTGTGCAGACATCTGCGATGGGTGTAGGATTATTTTCCCTTAAGCATCTTTGAGAAGAAACTTCGTATGAATTTTGTAAAAACCCATGTGTGACTTTTCAGTAAGAATTCATACAAATTTCATTTAGGTATCATCTATTATAAATTAACTCATCAATGTATAATGAAGAGTAATGAAATAATTAATTAATATTGTTTTGTAAAATAAAAAATTTATATAATAATTTTCAACTAAACTCTTCCCAAATCAGTGTCTTGTGAATGGGGAAAACATTTTGACACAAATTTACATCATGTGAAACATGAATGAGAGTGGTGATCCCAATGTAAATATAGAGCATGGCCTTGATTGGTTTAATAGGTTTGCCATGTGTATTTCATCCTACCTTGAATTTGATTCCTTTGTTAATCCCTTTAGTTATTTTTTCTAACATCTTCATGCTACGTTGCTATTTATTATTTCTGGGATTCTAATTATTGATTTTCTACCATTTCCTTAGCATCGTCATCATCAATATATTATTACTTTGTATTGGTAAAATCGACATATGAAGAAGGTTGTTGTTTCTCTGCATTGGGGGCACAAGCATGTTGAGAAACAATTTGTTATTTTAGGATTGGGAGAATTAGCATGTACAAAATTTACTATCTGAAGAGGTGTTTCTCCATTTAATTTAGATAACATAAATGAAATTTTGAATAGATAATAATATGTAGAAACACAATATATATTACAAAAAAAATATTTTCAAATTATTGAAAACTCGTTTTTTGAAGGTTGGTGGGATTGACCCCCTATCAAGTATCCAAATTACTTCAACATGGTCTACTCTATTGTAAAGAAACCCATCTACATTGGGAACACTATGAAATTATTGTGAAATTGCAATAAAAGGGTTATCCATGGTCAAATTGGAATCTATCCCTCTATAAATTTTGGTCGATAATAGGACAATTGACCATCGATGTAAATCCATCCATTTCCAGATTTTAAATTATATAGCTTCTGTATAGATGAAAAATCATTATATTTAGTTTAACAAGTATATAATAGCATCTTAGAAGAACTATTTAACCTTAAAAAAGTTTTATACAATCACGAATTTCATATTCAAATTTCATATTCGTTTCATAAATATGATCTTAAATATTTTTCACACATGTAATAAAATCCCCAATATGGTCTTCATCATTTACTACACTTGTAATCAAATAACATGATCCATAAAATACATTAATATTGATGTTAGTAGCTATGTTTATTTTTTCCCTATATTTATTCCACCATTTTTTATCATAGATCTATTCCATGATATATAAGGTGTTATTCAACCTCCTCTAGACTAATTATTCTTGAATAATAATAGTTTAAACTCATACAATGTTTTTGAGAAGGGTTATATGCATTATATTTTGCACACTTGATAAAATCCTTTAGGCTATCTTAATTCCCTTTTGTTATACGATTATAATCTATCCATTTTTTATTCATATCTATCCTATTTGGGAAGTTAATATTTATATTTAACAAAATAAATTAATCTTAAACCCCATTTCATAAAAAACATTTTTTATGAGTAAAATATTTGTGAAAGGTAGAATTATTAATGGTTGGGATTTAAAAGATATATATTTTATTAATGGTTGTGATTTTTATAAATTGGTTTTTAATTAATATTTTATATATTATATGAACCTATAATTCCATATCATTCAATAATTTGGCTTCCTATAGTGGTCTCTACCCTTTTAGAACTCATCATAGAGGTGATTATTGTACGTACATTAATACAAATCTTTAAAACTAGATATATATATAAATGATTAATAAATATTTTTATACCAAAATTTAAACTGGTTAGGTTAAAAAATTTCTCTCCCAATTTTGTTCAAAATATACTTTCTTTATTTTTTTTCTCAAAATAAAAAAGTATGGAATTATGTTACAGAAATAGACACTAAAATTAAAACACACTAGGAAAGGGAAAGTTTTAAAAAGTTATTTTTTATTTTATTCCATGTGACTAGGAGGGATACATGGAAAAATGGGATGATTTTATTTATTTTATTCCATGGGAGTAAGAGGATACATTGAACCTAGATACAATTAATAAATATGAATCACAAAAACACTACCTACTTATCATTTATAGTAACCACCTTACATTATAATGGAGTAGGGTATTGTAGTTCACAACTAGTAGCTCCATGAAATCAGAGAACTAATGATGAATGAGTGAAAATGAACATGAAGGAAAGGGATACAATGAACTGACCTTGGATGTAGGTAAGAACGGTTTGGAGGAACATGAAAACATGAAATATATGTTGAACAATGATTCAATTGACAGTTGTGCAAAAAAAATCACCCTACTTATCATTTTCTTCCACCACCTTACATGATAAGTGGGAAGGTTTTTTGCGATGCACAACTAAAATCTCTTTGAAATAAGAGTGGTAAATAATGACAAATGAGTGAAAATGAACGTTAATTCAAGAGATAAGGTGAAAAAAATGCCTTGAAGAAAGAGATATTGTGTGGTGAATCCTTGAGGTGGATCATGTACATATATGATCGCTTACATGCATGTTGTTCAAACCATTTTGGATATTTTGAAAACAAACAAGGAAGATCAAGGGTGGTAAATGGATCAAAATCTATCCCATAACTTTATTTTAATATATCATTATAATTTAAAGGCAATAAAATTATATAATCATTGAACTAAAAAATCAATTAATAAAAATATTATAATATTAAAAAAAAATTAAACAATGAAATGAGTATAATTTTATTTTTTATCATTTTTTTGAAAGTGAAATCTAGTGAAAGAATAGAAATTATTATTACTTCTCTCTATTGTATTTGGTGACAACTTCTAAAAGAAAAGAAGATAATTTTTTTTGAAATATGAAAAAAATATCCCTTATTAAAAATATTATTTTCTAAAACTAAATTATTTCAAATTAAAAAATATTATAATTTTTATTTTAAAAAAAAAATATATTTTTATTATAAATAAATAAATTTATATATATAAACAATTCTATAAATATAAATAAATTTCTTTGTAAATTTCTTTGTATATTTATTTATGTATAAATATATTCAATTTTATATGATTATATAAATATGCATCCAAATATATATATATTTAAAAATTAAATTTTAGATATATAAATAAAAAAATATATTATTTTTATATTAAATATATTTTAAAAAATATATTTATAATTTTTTTAATTATTTATAAATTAGGTTTAAAAAAATATTTTTATACACATAATAAAAATTATCTATATGTACCAAATTATTGATAATAAAGTTTATTTATACATACATAATAAAATTTATTTATATACACATAATGGAAATTATTAATTCAAGGTAATCAATGATATTTGTTAATAATTTATAAAATGTGTTAATTAAAAGTTACTTATTCAGTATAATGAAAAAAATTAATTCAAAATAAATATAAATTCAAAATGATTAATTCAAAATTATTATTAATTCAAAATTAATAATTCAATATAAATATTAATTCATAAATATATATTAAATATAATTATGGACTAACAAACTCCAAATTAGTCAAAATTACCCTTTTAAAAAAATTTGACCTATTAACTCTAATTTCATATCAAAAAACCCTATTTTAATGTCAATGTGAAATTTAAAAGATCAATTATTAACATCAACATTGAAATCCAAAAATATTATCCTCAATCGGATGCATCATAGATGTCCAATATGCAATCCTTAAAACTAATCAATTACCATTCCTACGATGGCCCGAAGGCCTTCATTTTTTATTGATGAATATTATCCTAATAAATATTTTGGAAACTTTTTAATATTTCTTTAAAAAATCACACCTAAAAAACAAGTTACCGTATATTTCAAATCACTTTAAAACAAATTTATTACTTATTAAATTTTATTTTGTATTACTGTAAATATAATTCATTTTCAAACATATATAGAAAATGCACTCACTGTGTTCAAAATTTATCCCTTTCCATTTTTAACCATCATGTTAAAAATTTAAAATCTTGCATCACCTAAATAAAAAAGAGCATTCAATATTCATTATTGTTGCAAAACATTGAATTTATGACAAAAAACCAAGGATCGTTAGAAACCACAATCAATTAGACCACATGGTTGGAATGGCATGCACAAATCAAATTTATGTCACAATGAGACACTCAAAACTAGGTTCATGATATCCAAAAGTATTACCAAACTCTAGGACCTCACCATGCTTCACTGGTTCAACTTGAAATTCTCCCTAAAACTAGGTCATGTATGGACGTTACACTAAAATTTTGTTAGAATTTTATCTTAATTCTACATTAGTTGAAAATGTATAATTGGTTGGTGGTTATTTTAAATTCAAGATTTCTATAGAATATAAACGTGTTCTTGAGTTCTATGTTAATTGTTTATATACTGGGAATGTTAGAGATATTTTTCTTAGATGTTTCTAAATATCTAACTATAAAAACTATGGGTATCAGGATCAGGATTGTATGTCTAAATTAAATATCTCAAATGGAGTTAACTCGTGGATGGTATGAAGATTGTTTTGAGGAAGGATGGTTTGGGGAGGGATGGGGAGTAGGATGGTGATCCTCATCTAAATAGGTCTTGTAGTCCTTTGAATGTGAGGGTCACTGAACCCTATGACACTTTCATGATTCAAAATTCAACTTCCTATACTATTTTGGATTCTTGATCCATTTCAAATCCAATTAATAGAAAGTTTCCATAATCATTTGGAATTAATGGGTTTTCTCAAGGTGGTGGCCCTCGATCACTTTTAGAGGATGAAGTCAGGGGTAGAGGTGAGCTTTACATGCCACAGGATGATTCCGTGGGGTAGGACTCGGACATTGAGATTGAAGGGGATGACACTACATTATTAGAGGTGAAATATCATTCAAAATATAACATAGTGGTTTCCATATTGCAGCCTAAGTGGGATCACTCCTTAAACACGGAGAAGTCCAGTACTGGGGGAGCTACATGGAATATTCATACTATTGAGGTTGAACCTAATGTTGTAGGTGAGTATTTTAAAATGATCCTGATTGTTTTTAAATCTTTCAAAGAGGAAGATGACCGGGATGGAAATTAGGCAGTTTGAGTTACAGACTCAATTGATGAAAACACTACAATGATAATAGTTCATCTAGAAAAGGTAGTTTCACATTGTTGGGATACATCTACATCTGCCATTGCAGACAAACAAAAAATTGGTAAACTCTCTACTCGGTATACTATGACTGGAAAATGGATGAAGAACCTCCTGTCATCACTTCCAATGAGTAAAGATGTTGTAGTTTCTTGAAATGCGGTTTCTGAAGATGCCCCTATTGAGGTATCTCCATTAATGGAGTCTGTAAAGGGTTTGGCCCAATTTTTGGGGATGACCTATCTTGAAAAATCCTACAGGATGAAACTATGGATATTCAAGATGGTAAGTATCAAAACCCAATGTGGTGGAAGGGGATTGACATCAGAGCGATCAGGGTGAATGCTGCAATTAGCGGTAGAGGATGTACTACTTCAAATTGTATAGAAAATGTTAACTAGTATTACTTATACTAATTTTAAGTGGTTATAAAACTGTTTATAGTGATTTTGAAAATGCCTTAGTCAAAGACTATAAGTCTACAAGGTAAATAAAATTTCATCGAACCTCTGACGGATTATGAGGGTAATTGGTACCCCCAACATGCTATAGAAGAGATGGAAAAATGGTTTGATTTATATCTTAAAGTTACCTTCTCCTAAATGGAACAATACATTTTTGGTTATCATGATTATCTTATAATCCAAAATTTGTTATCAATTTTTCTCTGAAGATGGTTTTCATCAAAGTTGGAGTTTTTATTTTCGAGATCCCTCTTCGAGATATAGGAGTTCCATCATTCTAGAGGACTCATCCGACTTGTTATCATATGATTATTTTGTACAGCCTCAATTAACAACATCATGGTAGAGAGGTCGATACCCAATGAATAGAGGTCATTTTCCTAGGAATGTGGGATCTAGAGGTAGTGACAATATTTGATCTTTCATTTTTTAGTGTTGGAGTTGTTTCTTTTAAGGATGTTGTCGTAAATGATATGTGAAATGCGAGTGAAATGAACTATCAAATATGGCTCCAACAAAAATAATTCAATTGAAGGATTATTTCACTCTTAAATGGAATGATTCTACCTGGTCATCCTTTATAAATTTAAAGGACATGCACCTTTTGGAGCAGAAAAGGTCCAAGGCAATGATTCTTAGGATTCTCAATCAAGCTAACTCACAATCAGAATGGGAAACTACTGAAGATTCTAACTATGGATATGAAAATTATCTTTCATTTTATGATGACTTTGTGCTGCCTCAAATAACCACATCATGGTAGAGAGGTCGATACCCAGAGAATAGAGGTCATTTTCCCACGAACTTGGGCAACAGAGTCAGTGACCAGATTTGATCTTTTGTTTTTTATGTTGTGGTCATATCATTCTTTGTTAGTCCTTTCCTTTCCTTGTTTTTCACTTTTTCCTTTTTCTGATAAATTTTGATGTCATGGGTTATCTTTCCAACTCACACACGAACCTCTATAATTATAAAAAAATATATATTTATTATTCAAATATAACTATTTAAATATATATATTTATTATAATTCTAATTATAAATTAAAATATTTAAAAAGAATATATATAATTATAAATATATTTCTACAATTTATATAATTATATATATTTTTTAATATGTAAATATATATATGATAATAAAGATAATAAATATTTCTATAAATATTTTTATATAATTATAAATAAATTTACATTATTATATATAATTATATATAAATATATACATATATATACATATATATAATTAAAAATATAATAAATATTTTTTTTATTTAAATACATTTATTATAAATTTTTAATTATTTAATTATATATAGTTAATTATAAGTATAATTTAAATTAATATATTTAATTATTATTTATATAGAATTATAAATATATTTATATAATTATAAAAAAATTTATATCGTTAAATAAAATTACATATATTTATGTAATTAAATATGTATTCATTAGTATAAAAATATATATAATAAATAAATAAATAAAATATATTTTTATTTTATATTTATTTTGATTTTATAATAATATATATATTTATTTATTTATTTATTTATAATTATTTCTGTAAATAGAAATATTTATAAATGTTTTTAAATAATTATAAGTATATTTTGAAAATTATATATATATATATTAATATATAAATTTACATAATTTTTATTTTAATAAATAAATTTATTATTTACAAATATTTATTAAAATTCAATAATTAATTAAATATATGTTATTTTATTTTTAATTTTATTAATATTTTTTTAAAACATTATAAATATATATAATTTTTTAACAAACAATTTAAGTACATGTCATACATACACATAGAAACGTATTATATATATATATATATGTGTGTGTGTGTGTGTGTGTTCATTCCATGTGCATGTGCACATATATATATATATACATACATAAACATACATATATCTATACACATAAAAAATCTATTTATACTCATAAACAATAAATCATAAAAAATATAATTTATACAAAACTATACACATAGAGATTGATAAAATTATATATGTTATGAAAAAGATCTAGCCAGAAGTAATCTATCTGACCATTTACTAAAAGATAAAAGAAAAAAATGACAGGAGAATGAATGAGGGTTAAACAAAGAGACGTCCCCTCATCTGAAAAACAATTTTAAGAGTCATACAATGAAAGATCATTTTCATATCAATAATTAGAATCTTCAACAGTTTCCCATTCGGATTATGAGTTTGCTTGATTGAGAATCCTAAGCATCGTTTCCTTGGACCTTTCCTGCTCCAAAATGGGATTTTCCTTTAAAATTGTGGAGGATAACAAGGTAGAATCATTCCATTGAAGAGTGAAATAATCCTTCCATTGAATTATTTTTGTAGGAGCCATATTTGATAGTTCATTGTAGTCGCATTTCACATACCATTTATGACAAAATCCTTAAAAGAAACTGCTCCACCACTACCTATAGATTGAGTGGTGTCCAATAAAATCTTTTACTACTCTTTATCACTTCCATCATCCGATATGTTACCCCATTTATCAATTCATTACAAAATGGAAACTCTATGCATCCTAAATAGCTTTGTGGAAGTCTACAAACTTAGGCTCATGCTTCAAGTCCTCACTTTGGCTAACGTGTTGAGGATTCATGGTATCACTAAAATCCATATCAACCAGCTATGTAGCAGAAAAATGGTCGTGCTCCCGACCGATTCCATCCCCCACTTGTGAAACCACAAGATTAGGTACACCTCTTGAGATACTGGTTGGTTAATTGAAATTCGAAATATTTAAAAGACCTGCAGGAGATACAACCCCATCCAAAGCAGTGAGACCATCATCCTCTAAATTGTCACTATGTTCAACATTATTTTACAAAATAATAATATTTCCATCATTTACCACATCAAATCCCACATGATTAGTCCACATCTCAACTCAATCTTAATCAAATGCTATAGAAGGATTAACATGACCATCATTTGGTGTTAGCTCCTCTACATGAACCTCCTATGCATTAGAGGGTCCACTTATAACTCCATCCAGAGACTGCTCATTCAATAGTGGCCCCACTCCATTCAAATTAGGCATATGAGAATTGCATTTCTCATAGGCCAGATCCTCAACCCCATTGGAAAAGAGCCTTTTAGGCACATTCCAATCATGATATAGTGGATTTTACACTCTAACATCATTCATCTCTAGATTCCTACAACAATGAGTATCTGGGTGTCCCTTCATCCCACACCTCTCACATGATTCCTTCCTCCGACATAACTCCTAAGAATGAGAAAAAACTATACAAGAATTAAAAAATAGAGGTTTTCTAATGGACTCAACACCAATTTGGTTTCCATTTATAGGAGTTGATATAGTTACCTTATCAATAATGGTGGAGTTGAGATAAATCTCCACTACCATCCTCAAAAAATGCCGAAACGCCACATACTCAGTTTCCTTATCAAGCATGATCGGAGTCCTCACTTCCATGTCGATATAGTGCAAAATCCTTGGGTGTCAATGGACCAAATTGAGTTCATAAAGATGAACCCATACATAGAAGGCATTTCATACTCACAATACGATGAAATTCCGTAACCATTCAGGTAGATGAAGCCACCCCAACTTCAAGAACAGGGAACCAATGCCCCACACCCAATTTATAGAATCATCTGAAGATAAGAGGGTGTAAAATATAATTGAGACTAAGGGACACTCACCTCCAATTTAGGAAGACCCAAAAAATTGAAATATGATGAACTGATTTTTCAATATTCCAAGATTTCTCAACATCAGGTGAAATGAGTTGTGTAATCTCAGAGTTTTTCCAAATTGAATGTCCTCGGAAAATGCATTAGAATTCTCTTCAATAAGAGATATAGATCCCTTTCGAAGGATTCTCCCAGAGAAATATTCCTTGAATGATTCCTAGGTTGGCGAGACACCATAAAATTATAGATCTGATGTCACACCAAGTCTTCCATTTAGAATCAACAAAGCATCGAGTAGATCTGATATAGGTGCATCATCTTCTCCATTCACCACTACAGTATCTGTTACCGTCGTGTATTGATGCATGCCTCCCGCTATGGTCGGCATTGAAACATCCCTCTCCTAATTGAGAACATATGATCTACACACATCATCATCTTGATTCGCCACTGCATCATTTGATTAAGTGTACCCTTTATTAGTGATCATTATACAATTGACAAAAGCTAAAATTGTCATCATTTTGTAGCTAGAGATAATAAATTTTACCCTTTTATCAGTACTTCGTATTCAGCACTGATGAAACCATCATTTTTTAATGTTCCATATGTGGTAGTGTATTTCATTTCTAAAAGAAATAAAATATCAAACATGATGATATTTTCTTTCTCCTATATAATTTCTGAAATATTATTTCAAGCCCAAGCTGGGATTTACAATTTTCCCCTTAATAGTAAAAATATTTTATTAGCTTATTATAAATATTCCTTTAAAAATTATCTTCTTAAAATTTATTTTAAATTGCAATTTGATATTTTATTAGAAATTATATATTTAGAATGTGAATAATTGTATTAAAAATACCTCACTAACTTCACTCTAAAAATTTGGATTTTGGTTCTCCTCATCGAGACGAACCCAATAGCACTAAAATCTCATCCATCTGGTGAGTATCACATGAGATATTGAAGAGAGATCCATAGTTAGAAAAGAGATAGTATGGGAGAGGGAGGGAAGTGAGTGGCGTGGGAGATACCATGTGCCTCACGTTTTCCCCTTTTATGCATTTGATCAAATCATCAATTTCAAGGGTGGTTGATCGCCAAATGAATCGTAGTGCCGTTCATCTGGATAACCGTAGATGATATTGTGAGTCATTATAATATGTTTTCAGCATGTAGGTTTAAGCCTCATCATCCTGAATCTGGCAGTGATACTCATGGTGAAGAATCTGGAGGTGATGAAATACTCTCATCAATTAAAGCTCTCTCTGAACGAGAATTTCATGGGGAGATTCGGATGTTTCCAAACTGAAAATAAATGGGACACCGCCAGGCAATGGGGCTGGAGGGAATTTGCAAGACGATGTGGACCTCGGCATGGGGTTTAGGCCGACGATGACTACGATCCACGGGATGCGTGATGTCGCCGACGGCCTTGGGATGTGGGGCTCAGTATTTTGACTTTGGGTCTGGTGATGATGCGATGACCTAGGGTGAGGCTACATGACACTGACGGGGGGTTGAACGGGCCGGGGGCAACGGATGGTTCTCGGCGGCTGATTTGTGTGGGACTATGGAAGTGTTCTTGGATCCAGGTGGGCGTGATGGCATTTGGGTGTTGGCTATGATGTGGGTGTGGGATCCCGGCCGAGGGTGCACGCCTCGATGGCGGGGTTCATTGTCTGGCTAGGATGGACTACTTTAGGGGGAGGCCGGCGATAACCACCAAGGAGATGAACTACCCGGCGTTGGGATCTCGGAGGTTGGCGACGATATGGTTGATTAGCAGTCGGTGCTGGTGCTTCTACTGACGATTGAAGAATGGTCGGGAGCACGGATGGAGGAGACCGGCTGCGAGTTCTCGGGCATCACGGATGTTGGGCGTGGATTTGGGATGGCGGATCGAGGGTGGATTCTGATAATGGTAGAAAAGTCTTTTATTGGAGGCAGGTAAGTGATTTATAGGAGTCTATGGGTGGCCGACCGTGGAATGCAGAGTGGGAAAGCTGTCGAGGACTATAACTGACGACGATGGCTATGGGGGCTGCGACGACTTCCCAGACACTAAGTGTGATCTCAAGGCAAGGGGTGAGATCTTGACGGGCTGGCGACGTGTGCGGGTCCAATATTTGAACCATTTTATCATATAGTGATGTTTTATCAGGACATAACTACATGTTTTTTTTGTGGATATATCGACTTTTATGTGTTTTTTGGTGGCTCTTTTTTTTTTTGTTGCCAATTTTCTGGTTTAGGGGTGCTTTTTTACCAGATGACTACTGTGTTTCACTGTATTTATGTCTTCTAAAATAATTTTTTATGCCCGAACTCAATCTAGACCAGAACATTCCTGGTATATATATATACATTATTTATATCTATACACGGACACACACACATATCTATATATGTATATATATGCATATGCATATATATATTTAACTCAAATATATATATACATACACTGATATATACACATCCACTTATATGTCTATATATAAATCTGCACTCGCACACTCTCACACATATATATATATATTCACCCTATATATATACATATTTTAAATTGTCACATAAAAATATTATTTTCCCAATTTAATAATAATAATTACAAAATAGAAACAATAATTATTATTATTAAATTTATCACATCATTTCCACCACTGTCAATTTAAATAGGACTTCAATTAAAAACTAAACAGTTAATACAAATTTTTATTTACCACACAATTGTATTAATTTATCAAAATTAATAATTTCACCATTATAAAATTTATCAATATTAAATATACACACATTGTGTAATGTCACGCATTATTTAAGAGAATTTAATTACACATGTAGTTTCCATTTCAATTTTTTTAACACAAAAAATTATAAAAATATAATTTTTATTACTCTTTTGGGTGATGTATCCAAACACCTGACACACACAGTGCTTATATTGCACCTAGGGCAAAACTCATATTCTAGACCTAACTCTGCTTTCATATTTCTCATAAAATACACCATTTATAGGAATTTTCATTATTTTCAGAAAAAATATAATTAAAATATTAAATAAATCAACCTCAAATATGATTTGGCCAAACGCCTGATGCAAACAACTTTTTTGTCATTCCTAGGGAGAAGCTCATATCTTCGATGTAATGGTGGTCTCAAATTTCCAATAAGAGAGAGTATTTGGGAAATATATTATTATAATGGAAAAAAATATTACGCACTCATAAAATAATATATTTAAAAATTTTATTAAATCAATATGTAGGATCTATGTGCCTCAAAATTCCACGCAAACATAGTGTTTGACTCCAAAAATATTCCACAGAATATTCCAAAGTGTTTAAAGAGATATTACTATTACATAAAGTATTTAAATGATTCATTAGGTTATTTTTATTGAAAATTTTTATTTTCATACCAAAATACTCATAAATAAATTCATAATAAGGTATTATTATCCGTAAAAACCATGAGGATGATACCTGAGTGCATCCATATGATGGATTTGGATAAAGAGTTATTAACTCAATAATCCAAGAATCAAAACTATTGGGATTGGGATGATTCCCTACATAGGTAACCCAGTGATGAGATGACTATTAGGTCCGAGTTGGCAATAGAAAATGGTACATCATGGGAGATGAATGGAAAAGATAAATGTTTAAGGAAATGAATTTATTATCTAATTTAATTATCACAGTTAATTATCTAGAGATAAAATTCCATAGATAATAAGTAAGGAACTTATGTATTTCTTAAAGCAGTTTAGACCAAAGTCAGTCTATTATTCTCTTACACCTCCCTCCTCCTTGAGTGAAGCATTGTTAATTATGAAAGTAATTTTTAATTGGGAATCATGAATCATTATAATTAAAAGTTTACTAGATGGCGTAAAACCAGAAACACCAAATTTTATGTAGGGATTCACAACCATTACAGAAATGACATTAGACAAAGAGAGTTACAACCTAGACAGTCTTGACATTAAAATATGGGAGATACAACATGAACATTGCTGAATTTAGAATCCATTAGCTAATAGCTGAATGATATTGAAAATAGAATTTTTCAGTCACAACCTATGTGGGGAAATTGTTTTTGGTAGCAAAATGAATTAACCAATGTTTGAGTAAAATTAGAAGAGATATTATGAATTAAAGAAGACACAAATATAACCAAACATATGAAGCCCTTGAAGATTGATGAATCATAGGCACTTGCCTATGAGTAGTGGATCCAAATGACTCGTCGATGAAGTAATAGTTGAATGCATTTTGGTTCCACATGATAGATCGTCAATCAGATGAAAAAATTATCACATAGGTCCTCATAAATTTTCACAACACATGAAAATTTGAATTTTGAAAGTTCACATCAAAGGAATTCATCACATCAGTGCATATAATGTTCTTGTAACTAGTGTGTCTTATCATCTTTGAATTATTCTTCCGGCTTTGTAAATAATATCTTTATAGCTGACAACCCAATCTTTAACTAGCTAAAAATATTCCAATCCAAACTTTATAATTATCTTAGAGAGATAAAAGTACCCTTCCAAAATTATTGCAACAAAAATCAGTTGAATTCAAAAACATAAAGACTAATTCAAACATGGTTGAAGTCATCAAAAAATAAACGAAATTATCCCTAATATAATATTTCAATAATATCCCATAAATATCAAATAAATGTATTCTATAAAATTCTTACTTGAATTTTTAAAAACACCTTCAATATTCAAGATGATACAAAATTATTGAAAACGTAGTTACACTACATTATGTACATAAAAATGAGTTTGAAATTGTTGTTGTGAATATATATTAATTTATAAATGAAAATAAAAAATGAAATTCATAATAATACAAATATAAACTATTTTTTAGAAAATGTATGTAGTAGGTCTATATGTAAATTATGAATATATATAATCTTCATTTAAAATATGTTTAAAATGCACTAAAAATATTAACATGGTTTTATTATCATTGATATGAACTTATGAAATAAAAAAATAAATAAATCTTTAAAATCTAAAATTTGTAAATCAAATTATCAAAAGAATCATAAAATAGAGTATTATATAAATCTAAAACTTTAAAAAAAAAGCTATGTTGAATTGGAAGTGGATACATTGAGACCATAAGTTATATACTATGTGGTGAATTGAATTCTTAGGCCCTCATAGTTCGAGACTGGTCAATATAATGTGTTTTTGATCTATATATCAATGCACTGACAGTGTGGATATGTTGTCAATTAAATGTTCAACATGTGGTTGGTTCACATACAACATAAAGTGAATACCACTAATATTTATATATGAATACATTATATTATATTAAAACAATAGTATTTGGATTCAATATGTGACTCACATTCCCTATATGGAGATGACATATTATTTTTTGTGAATTAAATAATAAAAACACATAATTTTCCAGAAAACATATTCTAAAAATCAATAGATAAATCAAAAAAAAATAATATCCTAAATAAAATGATAAATAACATTCAAGAATATTTAATATGATTTAACAAGTCAATCAAACAACTATATCATGCCCCAAAAAATGTACACTTAAAAATAAACCTATTTGAAAATAGATTTACTCCACTTAAAATAAATAGTAATAACTATAAGAAAAATAAATAGTTTTTAAGAACAGTAATGAAACACATATGCTATGAAAAATATTAACATATTTCATTCTTTGAAGTGATTTAAAAACTATATTTAAAAACATCACATGAATTTATATATAAAATCATTAATGTTAAACATATTAAAAACTCATATAACCCCCTATTATAAAGATATAACAAGGGAAATAAATTATAATGAATCAATATAAAAATAAATAAAATATAATACAAAAGTTTGTAATAAAAAACAATGACAAATTAAAAAGATATATCCCCCTTAATATATGTTTTTATTCCATCTTAAAGAGTTGTAATAATGAATATCGATTTTTTTCTCATGGACCTACAGAAAATCAGATGTTATATAAGGATCAATAAAAACACGTTATTAATATTCAATTTATTCATAAAATAATCAATAATGATTTAAAAAATATCTAACAACAAAGTGATTTCAATAAGAAAAATAACTAAACACATGCTACAAATCCAAATATAACTCTCCCTTAAACTATGAATAAATATTAAATATTTTTAGAGAATTTAGTGAATTGTTTTGTTACCTGTTATGTATAATAATGATATATGATAATTACATAATAAATGACAAATAATAATAATAATAATAATTCAATAACTTCCTCATAAGAAATAATAAAATAATACAACTCATGTTAACTGATAATAATATAAACACCTTCTTTATAAATATTTTCAAATTAAAATATTTCAAAAAACTAGAAAATAAAACTTGTACAAATATATATTATATTTATATATAATTAAAAAATACGTTACTCTAGTATCCAGATGAATTTATAACCAATAGAACAAGAATATGAACAATTAGAAAACCAAGATGGTTTTATTATAGTATCATTTAGAAAATAATGAATGTAAATTCAATGAAATACAATTTCTTATATAGCCTAAAGACTGAGGATATCTCAATATTAATTTATAAGAATTGTGTCCTTTGATTCCACACATAAATCATGTAAAATTTGTCAAATATCATTTTGTACTATTTAAAAAATAAGTCTAGAATAGTTCAGGAATCTGAGTATTATAACCAAAACTAGTTTTATCGATATTTGAGTTCATGAGTCCCATTATCTTATCATATAATTATCTTCCATAAAAAATAAGATAATTTATTTTAATTTTTTTTTTATTTTATCATTTTATTCTCCTTTGGAATAGATTCTAATGAATCCCAAATCATACTTTTTGAACATAATGAAAAATATCCAATTTTCTCATTTTCATCCTTAATTGGATCATTTTATTTTTAGAAAATTTCCACTTCATTTTAGTAACATTCATTTATAAAGAAAATTGAGTTCCTCAAATTTTCTTTTTCTATGTTGAATTTCTTACATTCAATGTTTGGATTCGTATTCTCTTATAAAATCTTTATATAATTCAGTATCATTAAAAAATAATTTTTATTTTATTTATTCTCATCATATAGATCATCAAAACTATAATGATCTATACTTTCTTGGTCTATTACATATCTAGTTTTTTGTGTTGGAGGTTTTTCAAAAGAGGGTAGAGGAGGATTCATGGTGGTTAGAGGTGCACTATAGAAAATGTATGATATTCCCATCATGAAGGTTTTACATGAAGATAAATTTTCATTCAAGGGTAGTGATAATGGAAAATATATGGCTTGTGTTTGGATGGGGTGTGTAGATTTAAATGGATTCTTTGTGAAATTTGAATTCAGGATGTGTAATTAATTTGAGCTGTGGAAACATTAATTTTTATTGAATTTGGAAAAAATGGGAATTCAAATTTTGAATGTATTACATGACATGAAAGTGCAATGTTCGAGGATGTATTATAAAACCTCTAGATAGTCTCATTTAATCAAGACATACCTCTCTATCTCATTCCTAATAAACCTTAGGATCCCCTAGGATATATTCCAGCCCACATATCCCTTACATTGATTGTAGTGTCTAGTGTGTTCCCATTTTCAATCTCTGGCGAGTTCTCCTCTATTTCCCTTGATTTGCTGTCTATTCTATTTTGGAAATATGTTATAGTGGTGTGGCATAGTTTTGAGGTTCATATGGGTTGTGCTTCTTACAACCCTTTTGTGTTGTGTAGGTTGATCAGTGAGTTCTTTATGAGGTAGTGGTTTCTTGCAAGTCTCTTCTTCACCCTATTCTGTGCAGTGATATCAGAAATATTCCTTGAGGTTTGGGATCCTCATTATCACATGCTTATGTGATATGTGTGATATTTTAATTATTTTTCTTGACTTTTGGGAATATTAAGGTTCAACGTAATCAGATAACTAATTTTCATGTATGAAATTGTTGAGTATAGGGAGTTATCACATGTTTTTATTAGTTTGATTTTATTATTCATGACTATTTCAAATTATGAAAACAATAGCTATTTAGAGCCTTGTTTGTGTTATAGTTTTTATGAGGTAATAAATCCTTCTATGTTATTGTGTGATCACACTGTGAATAAATGTTTACTGAATGTTTATTTGGATAATAATTAGTTTAACATGGAAATCTTGTTTTTGTGATAATACCCATGATCAATAAATAATATATATGACAAAACCCCTAAATAATCATGGATTTCACTTTGTGTTATTATAGTGAGGTTATTCTAGTTGTATTAACTATATGTGGTTTGGGAAATTATGTGATGATGTTAGTGATTAGATAGGTTATGTAGTTTGTGGGGACATTTTTCAATGACTGGTTAGCAAAGATGAAATGTGGGAAGTTATGCTTTGTGGTGCGATGAGGTTGTGGAGCAGTGGTGGTGGTTCAACGGTTGTGCTTCAGTTTTTTAGTGTAGATTTTGTGGGGTAGTGGTTGTGGAAATTCTTATTTGGTGATGAGGTTGTGGCATCATGGCTGTGGCGTAGTTGTTGTGGGGAAGCATCTTTGTTGTGCTATGTGGTGATAGAATTTTATTGTAGTTGTGTAGTGAGAGGGCTTGGGTGATGTGATGGATGGTGGTGGTGGATGTGTGGTGCTTTGGTAGTGGTTTTGTGAGTTTGTCTAGTTATTATGTGGCATAGTTTGGAATGTTTCCTAGTTATCCATGGTATGAACTATGATAATAAATGGAAAAATGGGCTGGTAAATAAATAAGTATAACTAGAAATGGATGTTGGCTAATTCTTAAACTGAATTGAATGAAAGAATGATTTATGCAATGTTAAATTAAATTAATAATGAAAAAATATGTCAAATACTATTACTGAAAATGGGAATTGTTTTGTGGCTTGTGTGGTGTTTGTGTGGAGTTTTATATAGTGGTGTAAGTGATTAAAATGGATGATGTGTGGTATATGGTGGTTATGTTGTGTGCTCTAGTGTTGTTGACATAAATCCATTGGCTGGGTATTGTGTGCTATTTATATAAAATGTTTTTATGTTATTTTTATATGAAACCCACTCGAGCTTGATAACCATACCAATGTTCTGAGGTGTGGAGTTTTGGGTGTTTTCCCCAACAACCAGAATGGTAGTAATACAAATCCCAAGAAACCCACTATCCCCCACTCTTCCACTAGCAGTGATGTCATAGTCCACGTGTCTACAGGAAATATGTGATGTGTTGGTCTCTATGTTTGTTGGTGGGACGTGATATGATGTGATATGTTAGTAATGGTTTTTGTTGGTGATACATGATGTGGATTTATGTGATATGTTGTGGGTCATACATTTTAGGATGAGGACATGTGGTTAATTACCTTCACATTCAACATACCCAAATAATTTGGTTTTGGTTGTGATATGATGTGATGTGATGTGCGACCCAATACTCTATATGAGAGATGTGATGTGTGGATCAGGTTTCTATGGGTAGTATTTTATATGATATTTTATGTGTGTAAGTGATAGTAGCATAGGACGTTCTAACTTGGGGCGTGAAAACTGAAAATCAACGGGGAAGTGGTAGTGGTTCTCCTTACTTTGTTATGACCTTGATGATATATTATAATATTGTAGGAAATATTTTGTGACCAATCCATGGGGAGGTTGGGGTTTTGAGACTACTTGTGTAGGTGCTTCGTGGTTCTACTACTTGTTCAATGTAACATTACCACACTCTTTTTGCATGCTCACTCGAGGCCTATGTTATGTACCTACTGAGTGTACCTATTATGATTACCCAAAGTATATAAAATATTTTTAGGTTTCCAAGAGGAATTTTTGGACTGATCATGACATTACTTGTTGGGATGGAGCTGGTGATGAGTTGCTTCTATATATTTGACTTTTGGTATTTACATTGGTAACATTTATATGTATCTATTTCAATTTATTCGTGCAACGCGAGATGGTTTTTGGGTAACATTATATAGTTGCCTATAGTTTTTGTGTGGTTTTTAATCCTATCACCCGATCCAATTTCATTTATAGAGGAAACTTCCCCCCATACAATGATATTTCTATACCCTTAGTACTAGTTTCTAACTTGGGGCCCACTAGAGTAAGGACTTATGGCCATCATTTATCTTTATCTATCTCTCCCCCCTCAGTGCAGTATATTTAGAGGGAGGGGTTTTGTGATCGAATCTATAATAATAATCATCAATACCTTAAATAAAACTCTAATATGAATCATTACTAACCACATTTATATTTTTCTCCATCAATCATATGTTATCTAACTCTTTTCCATTTTCAGATTCATTGCTAGAATCTGATTCATTAATGAAAATCTATATATTATTATAAAAACGTATCTCTTTTTTTAATTTAATATCTTATAAATATTCTTATTACTTTGAATAATCTGATTTGATGCATCTCTTTTTCAAAAAATCCAAATAGGATAGTTTTAAAATACTATCAATCTTATATGTGATAACTTTCATTCCATTTTTTTCATCCTACTGATCTTTTCTGGGAAACTTCTATAATTTTATTCTTTTCATCATATTTTAAATAAATTTTCATATATTCCCTATTCCTCCATTATCACATTCATATTCTTCATTTTTAGAAGAGTAGATGTGATAATTATATGTGATTTGAGTGAAATACCTTTCTTTTTCAAAGTGCCTTATTCTGGACTTTTCCTTAAATGATGTAAATATTGAAGAAGTGATCCAATGATTTCATCCAATGTGAAATATTTTAAATTCATAGTCACATAAATCACAACCATAATCTAATTAAAATACATTGGTAGAGCTCTTACACAACTTTGAACAATCGTTGGGTTCTCCAATGATGCTCTAAGTGAATTCATACCATTATAAATACTTTGGAATTAGTGGGACATTTCGTTGATGATTTATTATTCACTCATTATGATATCTTGGAACCCTCATCTAAAATCTTAATTTTGGTTTTAATCATCTTATCTTAGACATGTTGAGTGACTTGAAAAATATTCCAAATTCATAGAGCTATCGTATAAATAGATTGATAAAAATATATATAGATATTAATATGTTAATATAAAATTTTTATTCAATTATCATCAATATCATATTTAATAAAATAATTTCTAGTAAGAGTATCATTGTCAACTTTAGGTTGTTTGTGTGGTTTTACCATAATCATCCATTTTCATATGATTCACTATTTTAGTGTTTCCTCTATACAATATTATCCATAACCATAATCATTTACAGCAATGTGAGGTGGTTTTTGAGGAATTCATGCATGGTGTACATTCAATTATACCATATTAAAAATATTTCTTCCCCTTTGACTGGTAGAAATAAGAAAAAAGTCATAAAAATATAATATTAAACAGAATATCTATATCATAGAGGAATATGTTTTTGATTCTATATGTTTTATATCTATAAATGAAATAATAGAGACAGTCTATCCATAACAAGGTCCAATATTACGAAACAATTGTTATGTCACATATGGAAATATAAAAAGGTATAGATGAGAGGTGGATTAAACCACATTAATAATTTCAAAGGATGAATTAGTTATCTAAATTAATTATTATAGTTCCTTATCCATTGATAAAATAATGTTGATATGTAAACAATGAAAAAAATTATCCTTATAGTAGTTCGATCCAAAGTGGACTTACTCTACTCTAACACCCCTATTCTCTTTAAGAGATGTGTTCTTCACTATGAACATTTTTGTATTTGGGAATCATAAAATGTTACAAATTTTTCATTTCAATAGGTGGTACAACGAGATAAAATGATTTTTTTGTGGGGATTTACATGACATATGAAAATGACATTAGACAATGTGAGTCACAACCTAAATGATCATATCATTAGAATCCATGAGTCATAACCTAAATAGTAATAAATTTAAAATAGAGGAGTTACAACCCTAATGGTCGAAAATGTAGAATCTAAGATCCCAAAATGATAGATAAAAATGTTTTTTTTGTGTGTTTCAAAATCATAAAAACACAACAGATTAAAATTAGAAGAGATTGTTATAATTATGGTACACTCAAATCAAACAAGGAATATGATGTCATTGGAACTAATGAATCACAAGAATTGTTCTATATGTATTGGATCAGAATGTGTTACCAAGTCAATAGTAATTAAAGTTGATTTTGTTCCCCATGGGAGATTTTCTAGAATATTAGAAAAATGATCTCATAGGACTTCATATATTTTCACAAAATATGAAAATATGAATGTTCAATTTTCTCATCGATGAAATTACCTATGGTAATTTATATCAACATGTCATGTTATAAACCCCTCCCATGAAACCTAACCGGATGAAGGGAGGGAGATAATGTCCCATGAGTCTTACCTCTAGTTGGCCTCGAGATGGAAATTAGCACAATGGGTATAAAAAATCACATAAATGGGGGGAATTTCCACATAGAATAATACAATATAACGAAGTATGACAAATCAAATGAAATAAAATCCATGAAATAATACTAAAGGGAAACAAACACCACCCCACAATGCATGTATATATTAAAAAAATTTAGATAAAAGACTCTAAAATTATATGCACCAAAGTAATGTTAATGTAGTTACATTGTAACAATGAAAGGTCCAATCTAGTATTGTCCATCAAGGTCTACATAGTCATAAAAACATGAAAATAAGATTATGAAGGGTTAGAATACATGTATAATCAGTAAGAAATCCATGGTCTCTTAGGATCATTTCAATGAAACATAATAATTTACCTTTCAAAAAATAGGACAATAAGAAATACATAAAAATGTATTCTATCCAACCTAATATCACCATGAAATTATCACCAAATAATACAATCCAAGTATAAGAGCATAACTACCATCATATAGATAAAGGGTTCCCAAACCACTTTCCCATTGGGGTTCCTCTCTCTCACACCAATGTCATATGTCCCGGTGATTCCTTCTCTTTTGTGTAACAAATCATTATACACCCCCCCAAACACAGTAATATCAAATATCGCTTCCCCACAACACTCTCACATCGCATCTCACCTGCAGAAATTTGTGCCATCAGACCACATCCACTTAAATAACTATAGTAGTAGGGTATCCTAATATTGAGGTAAAACAACCTCTTTCCATCCTCCATCCATACACGGACCCCACAATACAACACCCCTCAGCATGGGAATAACAAATTCCACTACCCCATTGCACAATCACATCACATCTCACCCACAAACACCTGGGCCATCACCTACTGAACTAAAAAACCATCTTCCATCACATCCTATATATATATATATTATCACCTGAAGTAGAGAGAAGGGATAATAATGTAACCATCCATCTATCCTCATCACCAGGATACCAAGAAGAACACTCCTCATATAATATATGGGTATCAGAACACAGTCCTTGACATGGGTGTGGTGCATATATAAAATCTCTAATAATATACAAGGAACATTTATATGTATATATATAAATATTTCTAGACACAAGACCTACCTATGGGTTCCCAACTAGAACTAATTAACCAAAAACCCCTATTTTTTCCTCCACCTCTAAATGCACAAAACCAAACATACCAAAATAAAAATCTAGAAATACTATCCAAACCCATTATCCATTAATTTTTTATTATTTAGAAACCATTTTCATCCTATTAACCAAACTAAAAAAAAACTTTTTGAAATTCAACATTATTATTTAATTCCATAACTACCTATAAAACTAACATAACCTAACAATTCTCAACTCATCCTACATGTAACCCATCCAAAGATCACATAACTTCAACAACACAACCTCATACAAAAAAAACTCACCATCTAGATTCCCAACCACACATCTCAACCTCCCAGCATGGCCACACAACCCAATAACACTACCGCCCTACAACACATCCAAACAAACATATCTCATATCACTAAACAATTTCCTAGTTATACAAAAAATCATCCCCACATTTTATAACCACGCATAATCACCCCACAACATGACCACACATCACAACACATAAGAAAACACTTTACATATTTTTCAAGGGTCTTTTTATCAATTAAACATATTTATTTTAGGGGAATTATAACACTTTCCATATATAATATGGTTACAATTTAATTATTTAAATACAAGTAGTAAGAAAATTTTCATTTTTGGGTGATATCAAAATAACCACACAATAATTGATCGATGAAAAATTTCAAAAAAGCACAAAAAAATACCTTACCGTGAACAATTTTCAAATGGGTGTTAAGCCTATACAATCATAATATCACAATACTATAAAATATACAAAAGCATGTACGTGTCTCAATTTCCACCTTAAAATTGAATTAACCCATTCAATATTTTGATTAGGATAGTGCAACCATCCTCCCAAATACAATCAAGAGAAAAACACTCTCGTATGATACACAATTAGCAGAAACAAGGGATTCCATAGCATAAAAGAGTTTTTAGATATCACTGCACACCACATGGTGATGAAATAAGGGAATGAAAACCATAATCATGTAATTGAATGATAAATCAACTTAAATAACACCATATATCCCAAAAAATACATCACAAACAAATAACCCAAACAAAAACCAAAATGCTGCAACGAATCTCTAAGAAATGAAATAGAGAAAGAAACCAAGATTGGTAGAAGAATGTTCCATGGATCTCTAATGGGAATACATAAAAAAATGGATTGATGAAGGGGTAAGGGGGCTGGAAGATCCTCCAAAATCACCTTCGGTTTACTCAGAAATGGGAGAGATGAGGACTACCAAATGGCTTTGGAAATTGAAGAACAAGGGTTAAAAACCTGGAATCCATCCCCTTTCACATCATGAATTATGTTCATAGGGAGAATTCAAGGGGATAATCATTTGAAATCAATGAATTCCATAAAAGGTATTAAAATAACATGTTTCTTATGCTGGAAGGATGGGTTCCTCAGCTTTAATTAATTACACATCATGAATTACACTTTTAGGATGTGAATCAATTTCACGAATTCTACCTCTACTACACACAAGTTGTGAAACTAGAAAACTACACAAGATGTGTACCATAATCTCCAAATAAGAATATGCTTAACATTATAAACCAAATACTGTATCACTCCTATAGATCTAGCCTCACTAAAGCCTCTTTGACTACGACCATGAACTCTCTAACCACAAAAAAATGCAAAGTAATGGTACGGGAAGGGCCAGTTCATTACATCAGATACCACTCAAATGATTGTCATCCTTGAGAATCATAACTAAACCTAGGAAAATAAAGGGGTCCAATAAAACAACCCATTATATACCTCTCATGGATATCTTTATACCTTGGAATCTAAAACTATCCAAACACAAAATCCAAGCACCCACACAACACATCTCACCACCACACTTCCACCTATCATCAGGAACCATATTACATTATTTGTTACTAGTAAAAAACACCACATTTTCCACCAAACCACATCATCAAAAAACTAATAAAATCCCAAAAATAATCATCAACACATCACTTAACCATCATCACAACCATTTTAACCACTTCAAATTCCAAACCAACAACCATCTTAAAAAGAAAACTCTGCTATCCTGATAAAATGAAACATGGAATTCCAATCTCCATGTCAAGATATTATCTCATATAATAAGTACTGGCTCTCCCAAAAAAGTTCAATTTCCTCAAAGTATAATGTGTATCAATTAAAAATTAGGTCCTCCCACAACATATATTGAAATATTATCACACATTATGAAAATAGTACATCTCATAAAATGAAAATATCCAAACTTGATTAGAGAAAATAGATAAAAAAAATAGTTAAAAAATCATGGAATGGGTCTTGAATCAACGTCTATCTCTCCCATGCACTATAATGTAATATACCAATACCCTATGAAACATGAACCAGTGTAATGTTCTTTACATGTATCACCTTCTCTCGATGATCCATGATCTCTACAGGATTTTGTACAAACACCACATCACCCTAGAAAACCAAATCTACCAAGTTGATGACGTGACAATTATCATGAATATACTAATGAATTTGTGTGATGTGGAGGATTTCATGGATCTTTTACATCCACAATGGAAATTAAATCAAACATGCCACCTCACCAACTCACCAAAACACCAAAAACCCTCACTGATCCTAGGAGAAATATTACTCCCTGTTCGAAACCTCTACTTCCCTTATCGAGGTGAGACTCTCAAGAAAATATGTTATCCAACCTAAAAATTCATAAGAATCCACCTTCAATTGACATAAAACTTCTACCAGTACTGTAGTAATTTCATCCTATCCTGAATATGCCAAACCTCATCTTTCATGAACATAACCGTAATCGGCCCTAAAACTCCTTACTCAATAATGACCATCTAGAACAATGGACAATGACATAATCTCTCATATAATATCTCAAACGGGTTGATTACAATGGTCAAGTCACATATTTGTATTGAGGAAACTCTATAAAAGGGAATGTTCCATTCCTATGATTCACTATATTCCAAGACACCCTTAAACAAAATATCCTCTAGTGTCTGAAAAGTCTTCTCTATCAACCCATCCATTTAGGGGTGGAAAATAGCATTGAGTGGTAAATTAGTTCCATAAGTATATTGAAATAAAATATAGGCTCTCAAGGTAAAATTATTTCCCTGATCTGAATCAACAGAACTCTGAACTCCATGAAATTGAACCAACTCATCCACAAACCACCTCAAAAAAACAATAACTAATCTTGACTCCTTGATCACTTGGAACTTGGTAGACATCATCATCTAGTACATGAATACCTAGATGGATCAAAACCTATTTGAGATTAGGGTAATACAATGATGAAACCCATCGATATTTCCACTAACACCATTTTATTAATATTTATAGGTTGTAAAAAACTGTAAGGAATGTGATGATCATCCATTACCTAGTAAAAAACTAGACACCAAGACACAAAATCTACCACATCCCATATTATCATGGACCAACTAAACTATCTCATAAAACAATGATATATAATTTTCACTTCTATGTGTACCACCTATGGTGTCCTATTAAATTCATGTAGAAGTACACAATGCATCATTACTATAACAAACAACATTCCATGAAATAATAGAATTTTTTAACCATCTTTTCCAATCTCTACAGTGCATCACCATGTACAACATGATCACCCATTACCTCTGAATTTGAGCCTCCAAACTAAGAATCCACTATTAGTTTTTTAAGGGTAGAATGTACTATCTTATAATAAAGAAAAGCTTAGTTGCTCCGTTATATGATATCAGGATGCATTATTGTGAGGTTTTCCATCCCTTCCAAAACATCCATATACTCTGAAACATCATATAATTGGATCTTCTATCATGATGTTTTAGTAAACAAATTCCCCTTGGAGGGTGTAAGATATTACATAGACATACTCTCAGATAATCTCTATCACCCTCTATTGTTGCAGATTCAAATCATAGTGAGAAAAGATATAACTGAAGCTCTTTTGATCCATGAAGACCACAAAGAACTCCCCATTAAGGTAGTGTCCTTGAATTTATAGTGAATAAATAAAAACTACACTATCCAAATCATATTAGTTATAGCTACACTCATGGTGGAATAAATTCTTAGTGTGGTAAAAGATCATGACCTTCTTCTTCATCAACATTCATCCCTATCCCAAATGGGAAGCATCACAAAACAAATCAAACAACATATCATCCTTAAGACATAAAAGATTTAGAGAACTGAACAAATTTTTTTAGGGAAATAAAACCAATCATGGAATTGATAATTCTACACACAATCCTTTTACATAAAGGTCAATGCAGTTAACAGGGATGAAAGTCAAGAGAAAATGATTACAATACTATGAAAATAGATTAAAATACTAAATAAAATATGATCCTCCACCATGTTTCTGGGTGCTTACCAAGAAAAAAATTCCTCCAAATTAAATGGGTATACTGCCACGAACTTCTGATACACTAAATTCTAATGTAAATTAACTTATAATGTCCAAGACATACATTTGGACAACTTTCTATAGATCAAGTGAGGTCAATGAACCCCCAAGAGAGTACTTAGATAATCGAGAAGATCCTTATATGAACTTGGGTAGATAAATATGTCTTCCATGAACATGATTATGAAATGGTTTAAGAATTCATAAAACACAGTGTTCATGAGACTCACAATAATCGATGTTACATCTATGACACCAAAAAAAATAACTGTGAACTCAAAGTTCCCATAATTTCATCTGAATGTTTTCTTCATGATATTTCCCTCAATCACATTCAAATAGTGATACATAGACAATAAATTAATCTTAAAAAATTAATTTCCTCCTCTCAACTAGATGAAAAAAACATCTACACCATGAATATGGTAATGGATCATAACTAGTACTTGCTTCATCCTCTTGTAGTATATACAGAAGCATAGAATACCATAATCCTTCTTGGAAAATTACAATAGAGCACCCCATGATGATAAATTGGGAGAGATGAAAGCCTTATAAATCAAATAATATATCTAAATCCTCGTATCCAATATTTTAGATAGTTACTTTATATAATGCTCCTTTTAAATCATAGAAGCATGATGTAGTAAGTTTATCATAAAATCAACATCATTTCAGGGGTATATTTCTATATTATATTATGAAAAGACATCTAGAAACTTCAAAAAACCTTTGAAACTTCCACTATCTCAGTAACAACTATTTCCATGAACTACTCAATCATCATGGATTTCAGGGGATCCACAAAACTGACCCAAATAAAATCCATAATTTCCAATTAAAACTACACATTGGTCATCTGTATATGAGAACATGACCCTCATATGGAAGTAGTTATTAATAGACCAAAAAAAAAATAAAACTAATAAATATGAAGGATAACATACAATTTCATTATTTGAATCATGGAAAAATCCCAAATGGATTGATGTGGCCCCATCATCAGTATACACCTCTTGTAAACATAAAACAAGCTTGTTTGGCCTCCAACTAGTATAGTCAACAGAAGGTCCATGAGAGACCTATCTATAAATAGTCATGAAGAACAAAATAGAGCGGTTTTAATAAAGGATTGTGAATATCTTTAATCCAAATGGGCATAAACAGGGGTACACTACAAGATAAGTGCACCTTGTACAATCTTTTACTCTTCTGGAGTTGTGGACACTACTACTTGAAAATGGTCATTCCCACTCCCCTGCCTCTCTTCTAACATCCTACTAAATGAAATCTCCCAAGACAATGTACCTAAACTAAAGGAACATCCTAAGGACATCATATGCATGGTTTATATCCCATCGATGGAGTATAAACTAGTGTTCTCTTCAACGTAAATTTCATCACCAGATACTATTACTGAGGATGACACTAAACATGAACTCCTCTAAAAAAATAATCATATAGGACCAATGGTCCTTGATTCTATCGATGGACAGAAACCCCATAGAAAAATCACAATGTCTTAAAGTCTCTAGGGGAAAATAATAATTACTAGATCAAGTAGCTTGGAATGGAATATAATAAGGACAACTACCAACTGGCTGAAACAATGATGGTCCTTGAACCTAAGACATTATACTAAAAACTATGATCTGTGAGGAATTATTTTCTCTCCCATATGGCTAACAAACTCTATATGAGTGAATCCACAAAATCAACTCTTTGATATTTTGATCCACCGGATATTCTTGCAATGTGAAGGGAGTAATTGTATACTTGATAAATGGATGGAGTGCCTCCTCAATGCACGATTCTCAGGACAAATCAACCAAGAAAAGGAATGGGTAAAAACACAATAGTGAATTAAACAATATCACAAGATCTACCATTTACATTCCCCCTTCCAAAGAGAAGGAATATACTTCCACTTCACTTTTTTTTTATTTTTGACCAAAGAAACTCTTCCAAAAACACTTTCTGAATGTCAACAACTGAAACATCATCCTGTTTCTACTCACCTAGATACATAATTCATCACTGATGCACAACTCCCCACATATGAATAAATACCATAGGAACCTAGTATATCACCAAGGCCTAGATAAAACTAAAGATGATATGAAGATATTCCATATGGATCCATATCTCCCCATCAGGAAAAAATCCCTCATACTTTCAAAATTTATAATGCGGGAGACTGTGAAACATCCTCTAGCACAGGTCATGCTCTCCCGCCAAATCAACTCTCTAGTGATCAAAATGGTCTTACTTCTAAACCTCAACTAACGTAACCACAAGTGTATGAAGACTATGAACCTAATATGAAAGTAAAAAATTATTTCCAATTATAGAAAATATATAATTATGTTAAGAATTAATTAAATTCATTTTGTATAATTTTAACTTCCCAAAATAAACAAATTCAAATAGTAATACAAGTCATCTTGATGCATGTATATATCATAGGTATTTTACTAGAAAGTGGTTCCACCTCAGATGGTCATTCAATAAGTTCAGAGTTCTGGCACCAAATCATAGGGATCCCAAAAACAGTGTCCCTGTCTTATATCATGTACCAATGCCAAACAATATTGTTTCCCTACCAACCCATACCGACCACATAGTTCTTAACTCCAAACTCCATCCTATATATCAACCATAGACCTCTGATAATACTCTTCCATGACCCCCTCCCACCAATGACACCATAATGAATGTAGGTATATACTGGCTCTTGAGTATCTCCTTCTCTAGACCATGGTTCAGAGACTAGCACCAGTGGTATAAAATATTTAATAAATGAGACGTATTACCCTCTTTAATAATACATTATCGGGAGATAGGATCAATAAAACAAATCCACATCTATCAAATAATATATAAATGAAACAAAATCCAATGAAAAATGAATCTATAAATAAAATAGATATAGAAAAAAGTCACCAAATGTAAATAACGAAATGTAATGATAAAGCAGTGACATAGAATCAATCAGTGTTCTAAGATACTTATATACAACACGTCCCACATAGTTTTCTTAGAAACATGAATATCTGTTTATATAAACACGGTGAGAATACATGTATACTCAGTTGTAAAACTAATGTATCTTGTGGAAAATTCAAAGAATAAAATTAATGCACCCATGAGAAAATAAGAGAACCGATAACACCAGAATAGTTCTACCACCCAACCCAACCTCAATATGGAATCCTCACCAAATAACATAATCCAACTATAAGATCATATTAAGAATCATGTCAATAAAGGGTATAATGCGCCACATTCCTACCGAGATTCCAATCTCACATGCCAATTTGGTACATCTTGGAGGGTACATCTCTTCTATATAACATATCATAAGCCATATCCCTACAACATTATCATGTCACATATCACTTCCCACAGCACAGTCACATCACATATTACCTGCAAACTCCTAGTTCATCACAACATGTCCACTTCTATATCTAGTATAGTCGGGTACCATGAACATGAAGGAAATCAACCTCATTCCATCATCCTACCTTGAACAACCACAACCATAAGTCGACACATGACATTGTCATATCAAATCCCACCTTCCCACAACCTGGTAACATCACATCTCTATTGCATAAACCTTTCCCATCTTCTATCACCAGTACACACCATTTCCATCACATAGTATAGTAAATTTAGTATTCCCATCACAATATCTGTATATCTACTCACCTAAAAGATAGATAAAAAATATTGTGTAGACAACCATCCATCCTAATCATCATGATATTAGAAAAAACACAATCATATAATATACCATTGTTAGAACATAGTTATCAATGTGGGTGGGGTGCATACAAAAAATTATGAGGAATATAAAAGGTATATATTTATATATATATATCCACATACAAGACCAACCTATGGGTTCACAGTAGGGAAATAATCAACTCACCACATCCCCACATTCCATACAACCACTAAAAGCACAACACCACACGAGCTATAATCCACATCTCACATTACCAACCAAGACCATTATTCATCAAATTTATTTTATAAATACTCCATTTCAATCCCATTAATAATACCAAAATCTATCCATTTAAAATTCAACATCATCATTTAATTCCAAAAATACCCTAGAATATAATGTAACACAAACAATTTCATCACATAAATTGTGTAACCCAAGAACAAATCACATTACCAAACTATAACCCCATAGTGTGGACTCATACTGACCACACATCACCACCCTAAATATAAACCACACAATACCATCCCACTACATGATAATAAAAACCCATCACACCAAAACACCATTGAAAAACGAAAAAATGTATCTCATATATCCACCTTGTTGCATGGTTACACAACTCAATAGCCTAAAATGGCATAACCAAACATTGCCCCACCATAATATGACCACACACCAAGACACATCACATATCATTTTTTAGATTTCAAAATGTTTTTTTTATAAATTCCACTTCTTTATTATAGGGTACTTACAACACAAGACATAAATACTAGGTAAACCATTTTATTATAAAAATAAATGGTTGGAAAACATCCATTATAGGTTTTAAATAATAATAACCATGAAAAAATATATCATCGTCACATACTAGACCAGTCCAGAAAAATCCCAAAGTGATTTTTTCAGTGTGGAATAAAAATATATAATCAAAATATCCCAATAGTATCAATGTAGTAAAATAATGTGAGTTAATCCCCTTCCCCTTCAGTTTCAATTAATGAGTTCATTAACAATATGTGGACATCCTGACCACCTTCCCAAAGATAATTAATAGAAAACCCTTCCCATATGACACACAAAAAGGAGATAAAATAGATTCCCAACCTCAAAATAGATTTTGGTTTTAGTTTTTCACCATAGGGAAAATAAAGAAGCACCTAAAAGCCTCAAAAATCAAAGGTAATAGTGGGTCAAACTAAACTACACCAAGGATCCATCAAAACAAGAACACACAAACCCCACAAGGAAAACCGAAAAGTGATAACGAATCGTAGAGAGAAGAATGAGAGAGAAAAAAAATTCATTTTAGGAAGAATAATGTACCATGGATCACCAACTAGAATCAATTATAATAAAAGGATCAAGGCAAGAGAATATAGACTGTGAGGACCTCCATGACGGACTAGGGATGTCTTGGAAATGAGAGGGGGTGGGGGGGGGGGATAAGTGTGAATAGATGTGTAAAGGGTCAAAAGAGGATTAAAACACCATAATTATGATTCTTATATTTAATTTTTCAATTGATGTGAATTACATGGGGCCTACAGTTTATAATATGTGAATTCCTAAAATGGTGTGAAAATCATATAATTTAAATTTGTTCCAAATATTCTGTCACCTCAGACTGAATTAATTAAATTCTAGGATTTACACTTTCCCAACATGAATATATTTCATGAATTCCTCTACTACCTCACATAGGTTATGAGACAAGATATCTACACAAACCATAAACCACTAACTCATAATGTGAATTTTATTCATGTCATGAACCACCTTCTATGACACTCTAATATCTCCAACCTCATTGAATCCTCTAGGACTTCTTCCAAGCACTCTCCAACCACAGAAAGTAGTAATGTAAGAAGCTTCAAAGATCTAGGCCATTACATATAGGAACTAATGTGTGTCATATCATATTTTAATGAGTCTCTAATCCATTTATATCTGAACTGTAAAACTAATAATCTAATCTCCAATCAAGTAAAACAATTTCAATTCAAACATCGCTATTATCTGAGAGAAAAAATTATTATTCCAAAATTATCATAATATAATTAATTTATTAATAAATATAACTAATAATTTAAAATTCATTAAAATCATATTTAAACATACCGAAATATATCTATAAAAATAGGTTGAGAAAATCACGTATATATATATATAGATATTTGATTATTTCAATAAAAATGAAACATTTAATTTGAAAAAGGAAATCTGTATTCAACATAATACATAATTTATCAAAGATTAATTTCAATTAATTACATTATATAAAATGACTTTGAAGATGTTTTTCTTCACAAAATATTAATTTTAAAATTGATAAAACAAATATATAATTGATAATTTTTTACAATAATATAAATAATTGTATGATTAATGTTTGTATGTAAATTGGGAATAGATTTAATAATAATCTATAGATTATTTAAAATACACTAAAAAATGTTCACAAGGTTTCCATATCATTAATATGAGCATATGAATCTATTAAAACATTTAAAATACATAAAAACGAAATTATGTAAGTCAAATTGTCAATAGAATAAAAAAATAGGTTATTATGGAAATGTATATATTTTTTAAAAATAAGTTATCTGTTGAATTTACCATGATTGAAGAGTGATCATGAGGTATATATCAGGTGGTATGTTGACTTACCATGCCATAATATTGTTTTTTCATTTATTATAACATGGGGTCAATCCATATAGGGTGTGGTCGATGCACTAACTGTGTGGTTGTTTGGTCCATTGTCTTTTTGTTTCTCAATGTGATGTGTTACCTTAAATATAATTGAATGTTCAATGTTTTTTAGGATCACTTGTTTCACTTCTATATCTCTCATGGTGTTTTCATGAAAACAAACACTCAAATATCATTCTTCCATTTATATTTATGTACTTTTTTACATTTTTATTGAATTCAAAGAGGAGAAACACATATAATCATTAATAATTATTAATGTCTTGATAATGTAGTGGATGCATCCTGTAATCATTCTTAAGTTTCAAGGAATAATCTAATAAAGTAAGGATTTGGAGTGACGCATAGGATGACTTAGATAAAGATTAACCTGTGGAAACTATACTAGCTACTTAGTATAGTGTAATAGCTACGGAATGTGATGGTGACAATATCCATTTTGTCCAGAAGTTCCACAAAACAGCTAGTGGATATCCCATTAATGCCTCTTGTATATTCATGGCCATTTTCTAGCTGCTGACCAATAGTGTCTCACCAGTGGTGCTTTCTTAGATCTCCCATATTTTAGGAAACCCACTATCTAACTATTGGAGGCTACCTATTATCTGGTGGTGTAGAGAAGACTCCAGTGAAGTTACATTTATTATGGTCAAAATGGTTATGAATATGACATTGGATTGATTTATTACACCAGATTAATTGAAAAAACTTCCATAAATTTTTGGAATATATAAAAGGATATTTTTAATCATTAAGACTTAAATTTCTCTAAAAAAATATTCTTGATTTGAATCAACACTGAATTTATAGATCTCTTAAATTTATAGAAACTACCGACATCAAGGAAACAAATCCTTCAAAGGTTATTTAATTTTATCCCAAATATATCCTCTAACATTTTACATTATCCATCCATGATATTTACGAGTGGCGTGTAATGGGTTTTCCTAAAGAGAGCATATATTTCCTAAAACTACATTCTCTAATGGTTCAAACACCACTAAAATTGTGGGATGAGTCACTTGGATACTGAAAAAGAAAAAGGGAGTGCTCACAAGCCAAAATTAGGATATATGGGAATATTTATCACCATTGAGACCAACATATTTATATAATATACCTCCCATGTTGAGGGGTGGATAGTTGGGGCTCACAACGAGTTTAATCAACATTTCATTTATATTGTGTATTTATCCTCTTTAATTTTAGGCAATGTATCGTTTAACATTAAATTTCATACTTACATAAATTTTTTCTATTCTCTTCATCTCATTTATTGTATTTATATTATCATTATATGTATTAATGGAATTTATCAAAAACCATTCGTTTTATTTACCACTATGTTGTTTTGGTAGTTAAAATTATATTTCATCTTTTTTACAGTGAAATTGACCCTCACAACCTATTTGACATAATCTCTGAACAAAAATTGGTTATAAATGACTTTTTTTTCATATTCTTCAAAATTATATTTTGGTATAAAATTTTATTAACATTTTTTCATTTCATTAACCAATTACAAAACTAGATTATATTATGGCATATAATTCCAATTTGAAAGCACTTATTTATCAACGCACCTATTAGTCTTATTTAAAGATTAAAATACCAAACAATCTTGGTAGTATTTTTATCCAATATAGAACATAGTAATGCATGAATAGAAGCACAAAAAAAATTATTAAGAAATATGGACTCCTAATTATTTTAGGAATTTTGAAATAAATAAAAAATATATAAAGGCCTTGAATTATTATCTTGATAGAAATGAGTTCAATATTGTTTTAATACTAAATATTAGTTATTTGGGAAGGGATCATTCTGAAAGAAAATAAACTATTGCAAATAGTCATAAAAAGATGTATTTGAGATAGAAATAAAACCTCATATAAAATAATTTAAATTTGTGATGGGAAAATAATATACATAAATAATAATCCTTCCTCCACTATGTTCTATACTATGGGAATATTTTGTACGATGGGTATTAGTGACCGATCATTTAATCAATTGAAATTAAAAATTTCACAAAAAACATCCGTGATAGACATTAGTATCCTTCACAAAAGGGTTTGAGGGATTGGTTAATTGTGATAGAATTAAATCAGTCACTAATAACCCATAAAAAATAATCTTAATTTAAAATTTAATGACACTCTTATTCCACCCCACTTATCTTGAAACCTAAATCTCTTATATTATGCAGTGTACCCCCACAGACAGACACCCTCTGAATGCTTCCACCGTAGTATGCCTATTAATGATATTTATCTGGATTAACATTATATGAACTCCTCAAATATCAACTTCCCTTATTTTTTATTTTTTATTTTAATCTTACAATTCATTTTTTTGGGAAAACCCTAGATTATGAAAATTACTTAATTTTATGGTTTATTTGTATTTAGGGTTACTAAAAATTTATTATTCCTTGCTAGGTTGTTCATCTGATCCATACTAATCTTTAAATTTTGTATACTTTTTAGGTATTTTAGGTTATACAAATTTTATTATTTTACATTATTATTAGAAATATGTTTTTGTAAAAATTATTGAGGTATATATGATATTTAAATTTTTTATATAAATCATTTTGACTGGTAAACTATATTGCATGTATATGGTGATTCTATTTTTCATGAATTATTCGAATACTTAAATTGTGGAAGGGATGTTAAACCTAGTTTTATTGTCATGTTATAATCCTTTTTTCATAATTTTTAATTTAATTGAATATAATTTTGTAAAAATTTTGACATATGCACATATATTTATATTAACATTGGAATATAAATTTTGAATCATTTCTTAAAAAACCTATTTTTTTGAGAGAGAGAGATATATATATATATATATTTTCTTTTTGTGTCTCTACATATGTATGCATGTTCATATGTGGGTATATATATATCTGGCATGTATTGTTTTTAAAAAATGTGTCAAAATATATTTTATGAATTTATATTAATTACGAAGTCGTGATTAATATATATATATATATATATATATATATATTACCTTGGTAATATTCATATATAAATGTCAAAAAAAACAATTAATGTCAAAAATATATTCATAATTATATTAAAAAATGAGTATGGTTTCTAAAATATATATTTAGATGATTGTATATTAACATGTGGGTATACATATATGAACTTTTAAAAAACTGTGTAATGTTTATTATATATATATATATTTATATAAATGTATGTATATATATTAATATTTGAATATAAATATCTATATACATATTAGTATATATTTGGTTTGTATATTAGTTAAATAAAATGTGTAACAATATATTTGATAATGGAATTTTGATATATATATATCTATATATATATATATATAAACATTTGAATATTCATAAATAAACCTTAAAGAAACATGTAAGGTTATTGATATATATATATATATATGTATGTATGTATGTATGTATGTATGTATGTATGTAAGAATGTATGCTTGTATGTATGTATACATATTTTATATGTATATTTATTTAAAAAATGTGTCAATTTTTTTTGATGAAAATAAATTTGATTTAGAAAATAAGTAATATATATATAAATATATATTTATATATTACATTAGTGTGGAGATTGGGAGAAACAACCAAAATCTACTCTATATGAGCATCGAGAGGCTTGAAATTGAGACCATCCAAAAACCACCATAAAGAATAGACATACATTTATATATATATATATATATGTGTGTGTGTGTGTGTGTGTGTGTGTGTTTGACAGCTAAAATAAATATGAAATGTGTGTTTTACAAATATGATGGAATAATTAATTTAAAGAAAATGTTTAAATAAAAAATTATTTTAAAAAATTAATTTATGGTAACAAATATTTTTATTAATTATATTCAAGAAAGAACAATAAGAATTGAAAATAATTAATATATATTAAAAAAGTAATTAATAATAATTAGTAATTTTTTGTAATACATTGTTGAAAATAAAAAAATACTAACAATTATTAAAAATTAGTAAAAAATAATAATTATTTAAAAGCAATAATGATTTAGAGAAATAGTAAAAATCCTTATATAATTTATAATATTGAATTATTTACTAGTTTATAATATTAATAAATATAAAATTTCAGTTTTAAATACAAAATATTATTAATAATTTTTAGAAAAAAATACAAAATAATAACAACTCACATGATTTTTTATATGATACACCATTAAGGAAATACTTAAATATTCTTTAAAAATATATAATAAAAATATTAAATGAATTACCCCCATATGCGATGTTACCAAACACATGACACACAAACATTCTATATCGTAGTAAATGGTATACTATGATTGTTGTACCAAATGGTGGTCTCTAGTGTCTCATATGATATACATTCCATTAGATACCTTGATCTTTTGTAAAAATTTGGAATAAAAATATTAATTGAATTATCCTCATGTGCAATGTCACCATACCCCCAATGCATACAAATGTCATTTCACGCTTGGGGGTATACCCCATATTTTAAACCTAATAGTAGTCTCAAATTTCCAAGACAAGATACTATTTAAATGATATTAAATTATTTTTGGAGAATATAATGCATGTGATACAACTTATATAATATTTTTATTCTATTTGCATCAGGACACTCTGGCCCCCAGATTATAGTGATAACCCATTGCCTCCCTCTGACTATATTCCACAAAATAATCAATGGTGTTAAAATATAATACTAGTTTTCAATTTTTTATAATGAGTAATAATTATTCTTATTTATATTGTTTTGTATATTAATATGGGCTCATGAGGTAGACATCATTTTCTATTACCCGATCATGGTTAGATAAATCATCAAAAAGTCCTAATGGACCAGTTTCAAATTCTTCCCTAATTGATGGTGTAGAAACATTTTGATCAATGGAATTGTCAAATTCAAAAAAAATATCAACAAAAAGTTAATTTCCGTTGTATGAAATGTTATATTAGGATATTTAAATCATTTGAGAATATTGGACTTTAAATATTTTATTTTGGTTTTTGGAAAGATTATATTTTATGGTGTCAACATGGTGAAAATAATTCAACAGAAAATACAATTTTTTGTCTTCACATCCATCATTTTATAATTTATGACATGAGGATACTGAAATCTCAATTTAGGTAACAACAATGAAGAATAATAACAAAAATCATGAATCAGAACCATCTCAATTAATTTTTTTTGAAATCTATTGAGGATGTATTATATTCAGGATTCGTGGTGGGTAAACATGTATAGGTTACAAAATTTATGGATATAATATAATATCTTGGAATATCATAAAGATATTTTATGAGATATTATTGTTGGTTAAATTAATTTTTTATAATGCAAATACATTACTTTTAAGTTTCTATGAAAGAAAGATGTAGGGCCATAATTTGGGTCTTAGTTATTAGATGGTTAATGTATATTTAAATGGAAACATATTATATTATGGTAATTATGAATCATTAGTTATTTATCCCACATGTGGATAATCTTGGTATAAAAGGTAATAATAAGGAATGTTTGGATTTGTTATGAAATAAATGAGGTATTTTCCAATTACACCGATTTTATAACTGTTATTGATTTTTTGAAACCCATATACATTGATAACATTAATTAAATAAAATATTTCAATCATAAAAAGATTTAATCATTCATGTGATGGTGATTCAAGTAAAAACTTTGTTCATTTATAACCTTCTTTTCCATGAGAACCTCAAAACATACAGTTGGGTCTTTATACTGATGGTTTTGTTCCATTTCAAACTTATGACATATAATATTCGTGGTAGAATATTTTCATTACTTTGTAAAACATACTTCATAAAAGCAGATGATGGTACCATGTATATATTGGGTATTATTAATTCATGAACATCTGAAGAAGAATATTAATGTTTATATAATACCACTAATTGAGGAGTTAATTTCATTATTGAATAATGGTGTGACTACATTTGATATAGTAGAGCATCATAAATTTATAATGAATATTTCATGAATATGGATGATCATTTACTTTGGGTGTCAGTTTTGATATAAGGATGAAGTACAACTAACCTAAAATCATCTGTATACATCATGGTAGAGTACACAGATATTATGCATGGTAATGGGTGAATAAATTTTTTCCCAACTTCCATCAGAGATTTAATCCTACAAATCAACATTTTCAATGGAATAAAAATAAATTTACATAAGATATAATTGAAAGAGATGAAAGTCAAATAGTTCTCTATGATATTCATGTAAAATCAATAACATCTTCATTAAATCATATTTCATCTAGAAAAACCATAAATTTAACAAAATAAATTGTTTTGAGAGAGATAATAATTGAATATATAGGATTATTGTTTTAGAAAATTCCATTTTGGTCTTATTTTTTGGTTTATCACATGATAGATATAATGAAAATTGAGATAATATTTTTTATAATAAATTTTATAATATATTAAGTAGACTTGGTAATAAAAAATTTAATGTAAATGAATAGATCGATCATTCCCCAATTTGGAGGAAACATGATATTCAATTATTTTTAAGAGGAAATATCACACAATTTAATGACATTAAATGAAACTTACAAAATTTCTAATGAAACTAGTTTATTATTATTTTAATGGGTATGATATTTGAGGATTTCTGATGTTTATGCTTTTAATTTTATTCTCTATGTTATAAATGGGTATATTACCAGTTTAAAAAGTCCTAAATACCATGTCATAATGAAAGGATTACTGTGTGTTGGTCAGAGAGGGCTGTTGAATTCATCAATTTAAGAAATGTTTACTAAAATATCATATTTTTCAAAGATATTTGTATAGATACATCATATTACGATGCATTGAGTATTGGGTAAATGTTTTTTGTTTTAATATTATATAAATTGGATATAATATTCCCAACAAGGTTCTTTCACTTATTGGAGCATTCAATATTGAATTTGCCAAATTAAGAAAAATGTGGATGGCTGTTACAATTAAAATGGATGTAATTTTTTGAATGTGTTATGAATAAGATAAAGAAGTAAGTATATATCAAAGCATCATTTAGATGATGAATTGTATAAGAATACTTACCAGATGAAATTTCAAATTTTTTCTCTTATTATTTTAAATTGGAATATCCCTCAAAACATAACTATATGGATTAAATTGTGCAAAATGTTAATGATTTAATAGAATATTAGTTCTCAGTGTTCAATTAGCCTAAGCTTTGTTTTGGTGGTTATCATGAATGATGGATTTCATATAAAGAACTGCACAGTTCTCATATATATATTTCTAAATTATGATGAAATAAAAATATATGTTTGGTAAATACTACTTTTTATTATTTTGGTAAATTCATATAATAGATTAATTAATTTAAATTAATAGTTTTGATTATATAATTTCATTTGTTTAAAAATTTTATACAAATGACATCTTCTGCAATTAACAATGGTCATCACCAAAATTATTTATATTGGATTCGAATACTGGTAAGTAAAGTTTTTTTCGATGGAATAGAACATTAATTTTGTAATTATATGTTTTATTAATAATTTTTATATTATTTTTATGAATAAAAACATGAAAATAAAATTCATAGTCAATTATGTGTACTAAAAAAACTTCATTGAAATTGGTAAAATCATACAATGATAATGTGGTTAATGGATTTATATTCCCTATACGTATAAAAGTTGGCTCAATGAAATATTTTAATAATTTTTCTTTTTTGAAAAGATATAATCATAATTAAATTGTAGTTTACTTTTATTGTATGATGGATTAAATAATTCTGTTATGTTATTTGGGGAAAAATTATGTGATAATGTTTAAATTCAAAATTTTTGAGCCAGATCGTGTGTTCTATGTTCATCCATGTCCTTGAGTCTTTGAAGTTAAATATAAAAGCATTATTGCATCAAATGAACCATTTATGATAGAAAATCAATCACATCAATTTTATCATGAAAATTATTATGGTGTTTTGAGTGATTTTAATGCCAGTTTGGGAGTTATAAAAATTAAATCTGATGAAAATCAATAAATTGAAAATGAAATTTGTTATATATAAGTGAAACATATTTAAAATATTCATGTAACACCCCAATTACCTAAAGAGATATAAATAATGTTGATGAACCCCCTAGTTAAGGTTTTATGATATTGATAATGTTGATGAAGTAATAAAGGATGATGATACCAAAGGTCATATGGGATTTAAAAATGTGGAAGATAATTATGAGGTAATTTTTGTCAGTTAAAATGACAAAGAATGCGATGATTGATTTATTATATCAATTAATTTATTATTATTTTATTTAATATTTTTATTTATAATTATTTACAGGTTAGATTGTTTAATTTAGATGGATAGACCCGATGATCTAATTCGTTCCATCATTGATTATTGTAATTATTTTTTTATAATTAAAATACATATTTAAATTTATTTATTGGTAAGTATATTAGATATTTCATGGTATTTGTTAGTTTTTTATATTTTAAATCAATATTTAAAAATGGTCACAATATAAATTATTATGTTCTATTATTTTATTACAGGGAGTTATTATATTATGATATTTATTAATTTTTTAAAATATATATTTTTTATTGAAAATTTATTATTTGTAATATAATTATATTATGGTAATTAACATATTATATATTTTATATGCTTTTTAAAAATTTCTTATAGGAAATATTATTTATTTTAGATGGATGGATATTCTCTCTTTGATCTATTTCGTTTTCACATTTATGTCAGAATTACAGGTGATAAGACCAATTCATATGAACCATTAGATTATCGGCCTATAAGGTGGGGTCATGGTTTTTCTTGATTGATGATTCTAGAACATATTCGAGAGATTCATCCATAAAATTATTTTGATCATCATTTACAAAGGTATTTTTAATTTTTTAAGATATTTATTTTATATTATGTTTATTGTATTAAATATGGTAATAATATTATGATTATTTTAATTTGTTCTTTTTCACATTTAGCTATTTGGAAGGATGGTAAGATTCTATGATTTGTTTGATCCGTGGGTATCATGGGATCATGTTCCCATTTCCATTCATCCCAAATGTTCGTCTAATTGATTATATGTTTTTAAATGATATATACATTTTAAAATTTATTTAATTTTGAAATATTGTTTTAAATTGGGTTCTGGTTTTTATTGTCTATGAATATAGAAATTATAATAGATTGTATCTGAAAATATTTAACGGTTTTTATACCAATGTTTTTTCATATGTTTTTACAAAACCTAAGAAAGTGATATATAGATATCTATTCTAGTAGTGTTTTTGACCAGTGGTGAATCTATAATCGATCTGAATATATCTTAGCTTAGGTATGGTACAGATTGTGTTTCTATATTCTTGGAGATAATTTTAAGAGGAGTTCATCATCTAGATGTCAGATCCCGTGGAGGAATGCTATCATACAGAGGGATGGAATTCGTATATTTGGCATACAAGGACGACATATGGTAAGTGATATTTTTATATGTACATTAAATATAAAATTATTCCTATATTATATAGATAATTAATAACCCCTATATTATGGATTTAATATTTTATAATAAGATTTATATAGATCCATGTATAGGAAAACGTAGTGGAAACCGATAAAACTATATTGTGGTTAGTAATTGTTTTAAAAAATCCAGTAGCATTAATTTTATTATAATTCTAATTTATAAATATATATGAAGGAATCATATGGGGTTGTGACTAATAATTCAAGATAGAATCAATATGAATGTAAATATGATGCCAATAGTGATTGAAGTTTTGATGAGGGGGCCTGTATGTAGTAGACTTTTTATGGTGAAGAGAATGGCCAGATGATTGGATTTTGTTCCTGACCAACATATACAACCTATTATGGTACTTCTACAGTGTCATTAGTGACCTCGAAGGGTGTCCATCCATTTTTTTTGTCAGCACCCTCATCCACTGCACATTGTAAAGATAGGTTAAGATCTCAAGATAACATGATATATTGGATTTAGAGAGATATGGAGGAGGGGCATGAGTAACACTATCAAATAAATGAGGAGATGATGGATTATATGCGAAAACTTTAACATGGCATTGGTATGGAGTTTCCTTATACTAATCCGTATAGGGATCCTCTTCCTAATTCCAGTTGACATTGTGTTAGTTTTAGGACTGGTTTATATTTTTGGGTGATAAAATTATTATGTATGATATATTGTATTAATAGTAAGTTGGTATTTCTTGTTTTTTAATTATTATTTTTAAATTTTTTAACATTTTTTATTTTTAATATAACTATTTTTATATTTTTTAAAAAATATTATTAATTATTAGGGATCACAATATTCATCGTAATTAGTTATCTATGAAAGAATCACCCGATATACTTTTTAACAAATGTTGTGACTTATTTTTTATTTATGTACTACCCATTGAAAACAATAACTATTTATGATGTCCAAAAACAAAAAACCCATTTACGATGTCATGTTTTATAGAATATCATTATCATTAGACTCCAATCACAAATGAATTATTTATGGGAGTCCAACAAAAATAATCAAATGAAACAATGAAATTCTCCAATAGTTATTCATCATGGAAAAACAACATAAGGGATTTAGAAGTCATTAGAAGTGACACATGAAAAACCAATTAAATTTAAAGACAATATATTAGATATATTCCATACTGATTTCTAATGTTTTACAATATAGTCCATAGAATCTATTAAAATAATGTTTTTGAGATTTACTAACATCTACAGTGTTATAAATTTAATCAATGATTAATTATCTAATGAAATTCTCTTAAATGAAATCCTTTTGGATTTACCTTGAAAATGGGATCTAAAGTCAAAAAAATTCAATAAGACAATGATATGAAGAAAATAGTGGTTGATGAATGGAATTAATCCCTAATAATATATGAAATCATGATGAAAATGAAGTTGGTGATGTTGGGAAAAAAGCCAAATAAGTCATGAAAACTATCACCCTTAATGTGTATGATGATTAAAAATATGGATTTGAGGTTTTATAATATGATCATTTTTCTAGGAAATTGAAAGAAATTCTTCAATGAAAATATCAACCACATGTAATCCAAAAAAGATAATCAAATAAAAGATCCAACAGTGACTCCCTGCAAATGTAAGAAATAAAGGCCTTATAAAACTAGAGGAACTCTTCTATAAGAAGAAGCATAATGAAATGAAATGAGGTGAAAAGACCTTCATAGTCCCAATGTGGAGTTAATGTGAAGATTCAATGGATTAAGAATCATCAACCACTTATAGTGACTGAATCCAGAAGTTCTTATTGAAATTGTTTTGAGGACATCAAGGAAATGTTTCTTCTAAGAAAATAAATAAATAAACAATGTGGTATAAAGACTCTGGTTTCTTGAGACACATGTTTGGTAACCTATTCTAATTAAATCATTTCAATATACTTGAATGATATCAGTTTTCCTTTAGAAATAATTCTATGCATAATATATTGTTTTGAGGTTCCATAAGTTTTCCTAAATAAACCCTTATAAAAAATTATTCAAAAAAGGACAAATGATAATTGTGTATTGGTCAATTTTGTGATAATTATTTTAAAATACCTTTCAAAATGATTTTTTTTAAAGTTTATAGTTCATAAAGAAATAATTTATTCAACACTTCTCTTTTTAAAAATATTTATATAATTAATTTAAAATATATTTATATCCAAAACAATTAATTAATAATTGAACAAGTGAATGATCCATGCCTTTGGAATAGGCATCCTTATCATTTATATCACATTCAATTTTCAATCTCAAAATGAATCAACTAGTAGTAGATCTTAAAAACATTCAATTCAATGATGATTAGGTTTGTGAAGTGTTAAAATATGTTATAAAACATCGGTCTTATATTGAATATAAAAAATGAATTTCATCTAACAAAATATCAGAATATTATTCATATTTATCATTATTGTCTTAATAAAATTGAATGAATAGGAAAAAACTCAATATTATTTATGACTTTAAGAAATTCACATTAGATTATTTCATAACTAATAATAGTGATGCCATCAAATCCTTTATCATGTTTATAAGAAGTATTATAAATAAAAAATGTTTTAAATAAATTTCAATTCATATTAATCATGGTAGAGAACTCACTAATAAATTTTTTAATGATCTTAGTTCAATTAAAGTCCACAATAATTATTTTTATCCTCCCCAAACACCTCAATAAAATAGTTTTGTAGAGAGGTGAAATTGAACAATCCTATAATTTCTAGAAATATTTTAAATTAAATTTTCTATTAAAATATATTCGATTAGAAGAAATTATTACTTCATGTTATATCACTTATTATTCCCCCATTAGTAATTTTATTAAGATAAAGCCTTATGATATTTGATCTAATAAGAAACCAATTGTTATCTTTTTTATAGTTTTTGGGTAAATTTTTCATTTAAAAGTAACAAATAGAATCATGGGAAATTTAACTCCAAATATCATAATGTATTATGTCATAAGTACTCCAACTAAAAAAATGTATACCTTGTTTTTAATAAAATTAATGAAATAATTGATGAATCAATCCATGTTGGTTTTTTTTTAAATTCTTCCAATGTATTCTTTATAAAGTTTAATATAAATTAATTTTTTAACTGAAAATTTTTAAACCAAAAAAGTTGAAGATGAATTAAAATCCACTTAAAATTCCGTTCTAAAATATTTTAAAAAATATAAAAACAATAAACTAGAATAATTCATCAATTATTTTGAATAAGTGAATCATAGTCCTTAATGAATCATAAATAAGGTTGAACACCAAGATTTTTTCACTAACCTTGAACCATGAAACCATAAAAATTACCATAACAATGTAAATTGGGTATATTACATGAATGATGAACTAAATAAAATCACTAGAAATGATTTTTGTAATATATTGGAAATACATATTAATGAAGCCATTATATGATATAAATGGGGTTTTCAAAATAAACAATTTGAATATTGTAATATTACAAGTAAAAAAGAACTATTAGTTACAAAATGTTATAACCAAGAAGAAGGAACCCACTAAAGTGAAAACTAAACAAATAAAACTGGGTTATAATCCACTATAATATATTTTGAATTTTCCTCTAATTTTAATTTCAAGGTAATTCAAATTGATGAAAAATGTGATTTTTTAATGGTGTTATTTACTAAACTGTTTTCTAAAAAACCACCTAGTTTGGAAAACCTAATTTTTAATATTATATTTTTAAACATACAAAATATATTTATGGTTTAATACAATACCCTTGATCTTGGAATGAAAAAATTTAAAATTATCTTCTTTCAAATGGTTTTATAATAGTAAAATACTAATCAACTCTATTTTTTTAACAAACATCTCAATTATTCTTTTTATCGTACATGTTTATTTTTATTATTTGATGTTTTTTCTAATGAAAATATCCTTTTGAAAACTCCAAATAAATGTGATATTAATTTGAGGTGAGTTCAATTCGAGAAATAAAATTCATCCTTGGTAATAGAAAGTTTCAAAAAATTATGGAATGTTTTAAAAAAAATGGTAACTGAACCAATGAATTCATTAAATAATTAAAAATGGAAAATGCTATAGAAATCATTACTCCAATTTTTAGAAATTATAATCTTACATCAGATGAATCCAATAAGGCAAAAAAATGAAATTATTTATAAATGTATGATTGGGACTTTTAAATCATTCAAAAGGATTTTTCATTATTTAAAGGGATGTAAAAAATCTCATATTATTTTATTCTAAAGGATCCCCTTTTGAATTACGCTTTTTTATAAGGATGATTTTGGTGGATTCCAACTATATAGGAACATAACTAGTGGATAATTACATGTTCTAAGAAAAGTAAACATCTCATGAAATAGTAGTAAGTATAATATAATTTCATTTTCTTTTTTCAAAGTGGAATGCAATGTCCTGGAAAATTATTACACCAACATTATATGGTTTAAGCACAATCTCTTTATGAAAACCAATATATTAATACACAATTATTCAAGATTCATTTACATATATGAACACATAATAAAATCCTAGAATATTGTGATATTTAGTTTCCATGCGAAATTAGGTAGAAATATTAACAATATGAATCCTAAATATAATGAATGTGGTGAATACTTCCTTAACATGTTGTTAAAATTCCACAATTAATCTAAAACTATATTGGATAATACAAAGACATACATATGAATGGGGTGAGATATAAGGACAAGAATGGAATAAAAAAGGAATTGAATAAGGTAAATCCATACATGTTATCCAAGAGGAATACCAAGATTACATAAGATGGATGTGAATCATAATCTTGAATAATTATTCATAATATAACATTATAGCATTGACGAATAATGGTAATGTGGAATCAAAATAAAACATGGCATAAGAATAAATCTATAATAAACTTCATGAGAACATCACATGGTTTAATAAATCCCAAAATGGATTTGGGTGACACCATGATATCTTAAATAATGTATAATGAGACAAAAACATTACCCACTGCATTGGATTACAATTTGGGTGCACCGATTATTTTCATATCATGTACATACATAAGTGTGACACAGTGACCTTTCAATATAAATAAGAATTTAATCGATTTTAATTCCAAGATCAAGAAGTGTGAGTAAAATAAATGGGATTACTCAATAAATTAAGGACAAATATATCTATTTGAATAATTTTTATTTTAAATAAGGATGGGTATTCAAAAAAAATTTGACATGGAAAAATCAAAGGATGTCATTCGAATCATAACTACAGTATATAATGGTTTATGGAAAGGGATAATGAGAGTGAAAGTGGTCTCCATCCACCTTAAAATAGTAAGGATATAATTCAGTATGTTTAAAAACATTCCCATCATGATAAATTGAAAATTAAAGTTCATAAAGTAATAGAGGTAATTGAAAAAAAGGATAAAGTGATGATCCCTTACATTGAGAGGATGCTTCTAAAATCAATGGAGTATGTACTTATGATCATTGAGGATCCATTATAATACCATATATATGGATGGTCATAGAAAATTCTTGATAACCTAGTTTTTATTGATGAATAATGGTATTTTTAGTGCGTTTATATAGCCAAAGAGAGGAGAATTATTTATTAATTTTTTAAAATAGGTTTATCACTCTATATAATAATTTAATACAAACCCCAAACCATACCATGGTTATTTACCATGTGTTCAACTAAAGTGGTGGTATTATAATTATTTTATAGGTTTATGGATCATTATCATTTAAATTATACACTTGGTGTTTAATAAATTAATCATGTTTAAAATGAACTGATTTTAAAACCCGAAAATATAATAATGTTTTTGAAGGACACATTAAGGGTTTATAAAAAAAATAATGTAACCATAAAATAAAATTATTTTAAATTATAATTATATATTTGGTCATGGATAAATTTTATTGAATATATTAAATCACTTTTGGGTCATTATGAGGTCATAATCCATGTCATATATTTATACTATATTAAATTTTTACCCAGATATTCATATATATTAGAAAATTATTAAACAATATTTGTTGTAATTTTTTGACCCGAATATTAAAATATAATTTATAATTTATCGATATTGAACCTCTAAATATGAGAAATTTCACCTCAAAACCAAAAAAGCATCATTTTGGGAAAGGTATAGGTTTTTTGGGAGAATAAACATTCATTGACCTACATAAGTATTACATTTGAATTCAAAAAAATATTATCATTTTAATTTAATAAATATCATTTAATTGAAATATTTCATAAAAATATCATTAATTTCAATTATTCATGAATTTATAAAATGAGTGTTTGAATTGAGACTATATATGATCCAAAAATAGAATTTTTATTTGATTATATCAAAATATAATTTTTATAAAATATTTACATTAATTATTATATAGTAGTAATAAAATATAAATAAAATCATTAATTAATATTTAAAATAATAAAAATTCATAATATCAGGGTCTACATTAATAACTCTTATACACTAGTGTATTATCCAAGGTTAAGGTGTTTGATGGTGAGATTTTCTGGGGGTGCTTCAGATAATATGGTTTGTATCTTGATCTACATGAACATGAAATTATACAATAAATAGTTTAAATTTTCTTTATTTAATGAACCTTGTCTTGTTCTTGGTTAAGGGAAAAGTGCACTGAATATATCTTCCATTGAAGCATCGATAAATTGGAATCATAGGGTACAATCCATGTGGTCGATGATATAACTTTTTTTCCATGAAAATTTTATTTATCGCATCCCTATATATATACTAATAATATGATTACTATAAAATGACTATAATAACAATGATCATGATTCTTAAAAGTGTTTTAAATCTAATAGGATATAACTTACAAATGTCTAAAAAACCAATGTAGTAGAGTGGATTTCTATTATTTTATTTCACATTAATGAATTTATTCACTTAAAAAATTATTTCATTTATAAATGTTAGGGTCGTTACATTATTCCCCCATTCCAATATTTATCCCAAAAAATTTCATTTGTATAATAAAACTGATGAGGGTACTTTAGTTTCATATCCACTTCAAATTTTCTCATCACTTCCTAAAACTTATTGTTTTTCATAAGACTTTGACTAGGTGTGTCGAATTGTTTCGTATAACATTGTATCTGTTATGCATGGTCTTTATTGGATGATACTCTTACAAAAAATCATTATCTAACTTCACTACCTCATGATTCAATACATGTGAGTGGTATGGTTTTTACTTATTTAGGAGTGATACATGGAACACAACATGTACTTGAGATATGTTTGGTGGGAGTGTTGGTTGATAATCCACATCTATGATGTGATCAAGTATCTCAAAGGGACCAATGTGTCTTGGCTACTATTTCCCTTCATCCAAAACAATATGAATTTATTCCACGGATATAAGTAATGGAAAAAATTTATCACTGATCATAAACTATTGATCATGTAAATAATTTTACGCTATAGAAATATTGTGGATTTCATGTGATGTTGAATAGTTTGATCCTTCTATGTGTTTTCAATGAAAAGTTTCAGTCCCATCATCTTTCATTCATCAAATTCATCCCAACATGTCGGAGTATGAGATATCTTCCCATATAAATCCTCATAAGGCTCTATTTGAATGCTAGAATGTAAATTATTTTTATATGAGAACCTTAGAAGGGTATGGTGATGATCCCAATATCCTTGTAAATCCCTTGAACATGTTCTCAACATATCTTTTGAAATTTGAAAGGTCTTTCCAGATTGACCATCCAACTAATGGTCATAAGTAGTCCTAAGGCTTCTATATATATCCAATATTTGTGGTAGGCTTATCCAGATCCTCATAGTAAGCCTCATATCACCATCAAACTCAATATTGAGTGGTAATCCCTGAACTATTACAACTTCACTTATGTATATCAAGGAGAGGTGGTCATGAGATAAATTTTTCTTGAATGAAATGAAATTCACTAAAATGGTATGTTGATTGATTACCATCTAGATTATGTTATTTCCTTTATGTGACACAAGGAGACTTATGATGAAATCCATGGATATGTTTTATGATTTTCAATTTGGTATGGGAAATTCATATAACTTTCCCTTGAAATTCAATCATTCACTCTTGACTTGTTGGAATATCAATCATTAAGTTAAAAATTATTCATTCTCCCACTTCATGCTATCCCACTAGATGTTTTTCTTCAAATATCAATATATCTTAGTGCTTCCTCAATGTATAAATAAGTTTTTTCTAGGATAATAATCCACAAGTTACAAATTTAGTTCTTATTTTCATTGGACACAAATCCATGTAAGAAATATTACATAATCATTTAAATCCATAACACTCACCCATTTATTCTATAGAAACTCAACAACCATTTGAGACACATAAATCCTCCAATGGTTATATGGTAGAAATTTTATCTAAATCATTATGGATGTGTATCTATTTATTATACCGATTTCCATTATTTTCATTTCATTGAAGACAAATCCCTTGAAATCTACCTCATGTATAGGGTTGTAAGATCTTCTCTACATAGAGCATCTAACACGTTATTTGCTTTCTCGGGATTGTAATTTATTATACAGTCATAACCCTTGATCATATCTAACTATATATTTTGGTGCATACTGAGAACCTATTGTGGGAATATATACTTGAGGATTTTATGATCCATATATATAACACATCTTTCTATAGGGATAATTTCATAAAATCATTTAAATCAATATAACTACATAAAATTATATTTCAATTACAGGGTAGTTCTTCTCAGTGATATTTAATTGGAAAGAGGAATAAGCAATCAAATTTCACCTTTCAGAAGTACAGAACCCCCACCCCTTTTAGAAATATCTTTATATATCACAATTCCTTCCCCATTTGTAGGTATTATGTGCAAATGATCTGTGATTAGCCTCTTCATCAACACTTTAAATATTTCTTTAAATTCATTATTATAGAAACACATAAATATATTCCATGTTAACTTTCTTATTGGGAATAAAAATCATGAGATGTTTTATAGAAATTGATTATAATACCCATAAAATCCATAAAAAATGATAATTCATGTCAAAGATGTTGGTTTGGGAGATCCTCAAATTGACTTTATGTTTTATGGATCCAAAAAAATTTCTTTTATTGTGATAGAATTCCCCTGTAACGTTAATTACACCTAAAAAACACATATTTACTATACTTTTCATATAGTTTTTTCTTTCGCAAGGTCATCAGTGTAGTATTAAAAGTATCATCATGTTCCTCCATTATTTTAGAGTAGATAAAAATATCATCTATAAAGGCTAATTTTTTTTTTCTAGGTAATCACTAAAATATTTATTCATTAGTTCAATGAAGATTTATTGGAGAAATAGTGAGGCCAAATTGATTCACAATGAACTCATATTTACCGTACCATATATGAAAACTAATATTCATAATATTATCAATCATCACCTTTACTTGATAATATCATGAATGAATATCCACCTTTGAGAAGTTCTTTTCCCAACATAGATGATCAGAAAATTCATAATTAAATTGAAAGGGATAAATTTTCTTTATCATGAACATGATAATATCATTATAATAAATGTAGTGGTGCATTTACCCATCCAACTTCTTGATGAAGAGGACCAATTCATCAAATGTTGAAGCACATGGTTACATAATTACCATATCTATATTCTCATATAGGTTCTTCTTCAAATCATCTACTTCAACAAAAAAACAATATTGAGTCTTAGATATTGGAAAAGTTATAGGTACAATAAAAATTGATAACTTCACCTCATGGATTTGAGGAAGTCAATTCAATTTATCAAGAAACACAGCCTCAAATTTCATATGATGAGAATTTCATCAATTATGATATTTTACTTATTATCAAAAAATTTGATATATATACATATCATTCCTCATAAATAGATAATATGCATTCGTGATATTATGATAACAAATTATATTCATCCTCCTCCTTGCACTTATATTTATTTGGAGGATGAATTTTGATAGAGACGACGATTTTAATATATCAAATATTAATGTTTTAAATATATATTCAAATACTTTACATTCATATAATAGAATATAATTCCAATAAAGGGAGTATCAAAATGATTTCCTAGAGATTGAGCACTAAAATATGGACCTAGATGAGTTATATACTTGGGATGCAATAAATCCATGATTTTCAATTTTCAATGATTACTCAACTTCAATATTTTGAGGTTATGTTTGAATCATTATACTAAACACACTTGATATGGAAGAATGTATAGAAAAAGAATGAAATAATAACTTTTCATTCCATGAATGAATATGTATTATACTTTTTACCACTCAATGTTGGGATCCAACTCAGAAGTTGTGATTATATAACCCCACCCATTCTCTCTAGGCTATAGATATTTTCATTATTTGTTATCATTCACAATCCATGGATTTATAAATATATTTTTATAGTTTCCTTATTCTGTGAAGTTGAAATATTGGAAAACTTGTTCGTAGTTTTTTGGAACATTCCTTTGTTTGATCATATTGGTGGTTTTCTCCAACAGATATTCATTAGCAAGTTGTCTATCTATCTCGCACAAAAAATTGATTTTCTCCATTAATTGTTTTGGGATTCTTCTTTCCATTATTTTGACTACTATGATTATGAAATTTCTTACCATGATGGGATATCTCTATCATTCCACACGAATTAAAATCCATTATATATTTCTTTTCACCAGACTCATGAGACCCTTGGGATTCATCGATATCCATTTTGACATTGGGGAAATATTTAAAAATTACCACTCTGCAAGAAAAGTCATGAATATACAATTCTTTTCATAAATTTGGATTCATACATATGAAAAAGAGGTCAAAAATACTTTAAATATCAATTAAAATGTCAGTGGGGTACCATGAAAGTATTGTGACATTTTATTCATACACCATGATAGATACATCATCCTTTTTAATGAGGCTAATCAGATCCCCATCAATTTTATGTTGGAGAGTGTGGGGAAAATAGTATTAAAATTTCTTTTTTAGTATTAATTCCACACCATCACTTTGATATCCTCCTTAGGCATTTTAATTTTTACTAGTGACTACAATTCGTTAAATTAACCTTCTATATGATAAACATCCATCATAGAATTCTCATGCTCAATGAATTTAGGACAGAGAAGATATTTTCAATAGAGTTGATCAATTGATCCATGATTAATGTGATTGAAATATCCCCTAAAAATTAGAGCTTTTTTTTCTTCTAATGGAATCAATGGATACTTGTTATTTCTTAGGGGTTTTGGGTGTTCCTAGTGATCAATATTATGTTTCAAAACATGTGAAAATTGAGAAAATATCATCACAAAGTGAAAATTTTCTTCTCAAATTCAGTAGGAAATTTCATCTAGGAAGTCATAAAATTTCCCCACACATTGGTTATTAACATAGTTTCTCATATTTATAGCCACTGAATAAAGATTAATGGAATTTTATAGATTATTATTTTTAAACTATTAAATAAATAAATGGAAAATTGTAAAAAATAAATTCATAACTCATAAATGACATATATATTTTACCCTTGGTTTTCTAAATTTCAATCCATTTTATCTAAGACCTATTTCATAATATGAAATATTAGGAGAATTATAGTTTCATTAATAATTTTTTCATATGTTGATTGTAAATTTTATAAAATAATATCTCTTATTAGTTCCATACTTGGTGTGAATCAAGGCTCATTATCATGCATAATATGATGAATGATTTTATCTCAATTTCCCCTTTTCTAGGTTACTACCTCTACGTACCTTTGTGCTAGAGCCATATCGATTAGTAATATCTAGAAACTGATTAATTTTAATGGAAAAAAATTGATCCATACAATAAAAATTTTATGAATTTTTCCATTTTTATATTCTTATCTATGAGGAATTCACTGGGGTTTTCTAAGTTTAATACCAAAAATAAATAGACATTCCTCTGAAACCAACTGTGAATAACCATATTTTACTACACATTAATTCATGATTTTTACAAAATAATAAAAATAATAAAATACCATAAGATCATCAGTTGTAGTGTATTTGTTAAATTAGGTATATAGAGTAATAAAATTCAAAAGAAATACATTGAATATTTTGAAAACTTCTTTAACATACACTTAAAATTCCATCGTTCTTCTAAAACTACACAAGATATCCCCGAGTTGTACATAAAAAAATGTGTGGTCTATAAATCCCCTAACATAATATAAAAATAATAACAATTGTTAATTTAACACCCCAAGATTTCATAGTAAGTTATTTTCTTTAAATTTAATAACTTTCTCTACACGCAACACCGAGTTTGAGCGCACCACGACTTACCAAACTAGTCGTTCAAAAGAGGTTGTGAATAGTATTAACTGGATTATAAATTTTATATACTCCATATAATTTTAACTGATGTATTATGTGTTTCTAAGACATATTATAAGAACAAATTCAATTTTTCAGATAAAAAATATATTTTTCAAAAAAATTCAATTTTACCACCATTTAATGGCGAACCATTTTTAAATCCAATATTTAACCCTTTTATATATTCATTTTGAAAAAATAAAATTATTCATTAGAATCGGGAAATCAATATTTACTTTGGATGAAATTTTGGTATTTTTCTAATAATATTCTTTTTTATGAATATTGAGAAATAATATATTTTAATTCTAAACTTCCTTTTAATCTAATTTATTTATATGGTTAGATTATATTTTAAATTTGTTTAGAAGTGTAATTAGATTATATTTTTACCCTTTAATCCAATTTTGGTCATTGGAATTAATTTCACTTTGAAATTATATATAAATAAGTTTTATTCTTTTGATAGTTATTGTTTCGTAAAAACATGCTATTTTTTTGACAACAAGAATTAATTTTAAACTAATTAATCCAACTTCTATGTTTTGAATTTGGTAAAATAGAAATTATTTTTGAATTTCGAATATCAAATATATCGTAGGCTTAATTATTTGTATTTTTCTAAAAAACATCCCTTTTTGTTTAATAGTGAAACCACAAAGTAGTTGTTAAAAATCCGACTTTTTTTCTTTTAAATGAAATTTTACTGCTTTTGTGAATTGAATTTTGAAAATCTTAGTTATATGGTTGTTATTATTATGTAAAATTTGGTTCAATGAGATGAAAATAATTTTTGGTGAATAGTATCTTTTGACTTTTATTTACCGCGGTTAAAGGTAAATAGGGTAATTTAAGGAAAAATGATTACTATAATAATAAAAAAATTTCTTAACACTTGTCATAACATTATTTGATTATTCATGGAATAAAATGGGCATCCTTGGGTCAATTTTGGGACCCCATGGAGAAAATTAATAATTATAATGACACTTTATTTTAACTAACTTAAAGTAAAGAGAAAAATAACTTTAACAAATATTTTTTAGCATATCAATTTTTACATGGGGTTATATAAGTCATATTTTTGACTATAAATAATAGTTTGAAAGATAAAATTATTTCATACATTATTGATTTTTTTTATAATTTTAAACATCAAATAAATTAAATTATTTATGACACAATAATAATGTAGTATTTACCTCATTAATAAATGATTTAAATAAATATGATTATTAATAATAAAATAATATCCAAAATCTATCCAATTATTATTGGATGATTTTATTTCGACCATTATTCATCTTATCTTATAATTTAATTAGTTTTTGACATTTAGAAACCAAATACCACTATATAATAAAATAATATTTTCACACTTCCCTAAAGAGCCCCTCCCCCCTTATAAAAGAACACCACTTCTAACCCATTACACACACCTCTAAAGTCCCTTGCCTCATACAAACCCTAAAAAAATAATCTCTGAAGATCCCCCTCTTCCTCATAGAAGCCTCACATTAGGCATAATGCACTTTAAAAAGTCCTTTTATTTCAAACCAAAGGAAGTCACCCAAATTAAAGGTAATGCTTTTTCTAAAATTCTTTTGTTTTATTTTAAATCTCCAACACCCAAATTTTTTTTATTACATTATTTTATAACAAAAAATGTATCATAAATATACTAGGATGTTTTTATGAGAAGTATTTGAACAACACTTACACACACCTCAATCTAATGGGTGAAGAACATGCTGTTTCTATGGATGACCAACTAACGCCCCATGAAATGATGATTGTTCGATTATCTCCTACCACCTATTATGGTGGCCATTAAGATAGAACATTATATATATATGATATATATATTATACTTATTTTTTCTTTATGATACTATATTTTCCATTTATGTCATTATTCTATGGTTTCCATTATGGGTAAAACAAGAAATATCCTTTGAGGAAGTGTGGATTACCGCCCCCTCAAAATGATATGACTCATTAATGAATTATGTGGGACATATAAAGGGTATAATTAATGATATTATATATTATATTATATTTTAATTATAATATAAATATGTATCATTATGTTCTAATTCCATTAAAATACAAAATAGAAATGAAAGTAGTGTTCATGTGTGCGTACAGCTTACCATCTCCATGAACGGTACATTTCGTTTCTTATCTACAAATGTTATTTACTGTTATATATATATATATAATAGATATAATAGATATATATATATATATGATATATAAATCATGTATATAATTCTAGTGATAATGGAATTTTGACCACATGGAAATATTGTAATTATAACAAGTTCATTTTTGACTCAAGTTCTGAACATCGATAAAATATCCAATATCAACTAAAATAACTAACTATTTTTTATATAAATTTAATAAGTGATATAAAAGTAATAATAAACTTGAAAAATATTTTTAATCAAGTATGAATTAACTTATGTTTATTATTCATGAATAACAAGGAATATACAAGACAAGTCGGACTTGAGGTAAGGGGTTTCTTATCTCACTTTTAATTTAGTGAGATTTCCATTGTTAACCACTTATTTATTGCATGTGGTGTATTTTGTACTAACATTTTATATTTATTATCCTGATTATCTTTATATTCATGGTATTATATTATTCATTTGGGGGTTATTTAATTTTGGTCATAAGACTTGATTGATCACAATGATGTAAGGGTTTTTCATCTCCCTTTTAATTCATGTGAGATTCATGCTATATTGGACAATATTTCCTTTTGTGTGGTGTATGTACTATACATGATTGTATTAATTGTGTAATATAATTTCAATTAATTTTTATTTACATCCTACTTGTATGATATTTCTTTAATGGGGTTTATGATTTGTATGTTACCAAATCGGTAAAGGAATTTCAAATTTCAATTTCCACCCATTATGCTTTACGCATACTTCATTGATTATTTTACTAAATGATTATGTGTGGAATCACTATTTATTATTTTTATAGTAATTTAAACTCCCCTTTCTGTGGATATACTTTTGAAACAAATAATCACTTCATTGATATATTCTAAAGTCATCGATATGAACTTCATAATTTTGATTTTAACTCAATCTCCATTTATTGAGTTAAACATCCAATTCATTGATGTTGTTTTTACAAGAATACGTGTGAATGTCCTATGATTTATTTTCATAGAATATCCAATCATATTGAGTGTATTTATCTTTTTCACACATAATTAAGTCGTTGATTTATACTTAAACTAAGAATACTGTCTTTATAAGAGATTTCATCTCAATTTACATTCCATCGAGACTTCTTTGTTGTTATACACCAATTCACTTTTATATGGTGTATATAATGTACTTTTACATAGTATATCATGAATCCCTATATTCTCATGATATTATAAAGTTTTTATTACCTCAATTATTTGAATTCAAGTGTCTCTCTTTTGGTTAGGAGCTCTAACTAAAATATAATTTGAAATGTTTTAAAGATTTATTATTCAAAATCATTCTTATTAATTTCCATGTTTTAATTTTTTAAGGATTTATTTACATGGATATTAATGTTTTAAAATTAAAATTCTTTTTAAAATTTTCAATTTGGTATGGGACACTTTGATTAAAAAACTATTTTTAAATGGCTTCTTGAAAAATAGTGTGAATTTTAAATGTTTTCAAGAAAAAGGGAGATATTTCTCTCAAATAGATTTGATGATTATTTTTATCAATGTTAATATCCTTCATTATACTTTATTGAGGTTAATATGTTACAATACAATCTTCCATATTGTATTGAATGATTTATGTTTGACTGTGGTTGTGTTATTTTTATATCATTCATGGTTTGTGGATTAAATATTGACCATTCATATGATAGTTTTAATAGAAATGTTTATGTTATATTTCAGAATTTTCATTTATGGAATATATTGGACTTAGTAAGTGATGGGTGGAGACCTCTATAGCTCCTTGATGTATCGGTAGGTCACATGGGACAAACTAGTGTTTTGGCACAAGGCCTTCACAAAATCTTATTTGTTGTCTTGGCATGAGGCCTTGACTATGTGGTTATGATGTCTCGCATTATGAATTTAATCATTATGAGTTTAGCTACTGATATTTCATGTGGTTATTCGAATAGTAGAATACTCCTGAATATGTTTTATTATGGAATTATTTACTCAACTCATATTCCAACCATAAAGTGTTCATCTTAATTATTTGTAATGGCATATGTTTTCAATTATTCACCATGCCTAATGTTTATATAATCTTCTACTATATTGCTCAATCTTATTGAGCATTTGAACTCACCCCTTTCTAATGTTTCATTTTCCCAAGATATGAAGATGTTACTTATGAGTGACCTGTAGGAATAATCTTGGAAGCTTGGATGTTTATAATGGAATAAATTAGTGTTGTTTTATTTTCAAGTTGTAGTGTTGAACTTATGTATGTATCTTGTTTCCAAGACTACTAAACTGATCGGTCCTTTGATACTTGATTCCTTGTAATCAAGACAATGTATTAAAATAATTTATTGGCTCATGGATTCTGTGGTTGGGGAGTTATAGTTAATGTAGTAAATGTGTTCCAAGAGGAATGTAAACATAACATAAAAGGGCTGGAAATCATATTCTTCAATAACAAGTCATGATATTTCAAGATATAATAATAGCCTCACGGGAACACATAAACAAAATAAAACATAAAATACGAAAAAATGAAATGCTAATTGAAAAGGAAAAATAAAATGGTGGAAATATTCCCATAATTTATTACATTAACTCCCTAGTCTCAAAAATATTATCACATGAGACACAAAAAGTACCTAATGTATTGTACCACTATTATGGAAGACCCATAATTTTCATATGTTGTACTTGCATAAGTTTTCCACAAATATCATAAAACATAAATATGACATTAACAAATTTTAATACAATAATATTGGATTTATGTTTACATATAGGGTTTTAAAAAAAATTAATGGACATGTACATCTAGGTGAATAACTTATAGTGGAAATAAGTAATAGTATTCACAATAAAAAAGTTTTTCTAGGAAAATTGGAGGATAATTTCTCTATAATTACGAGTGTACATAATAGTTTTTGGAAATGGACAATGAAAGTGAAAGGGTTATATCATAACATGGAAATATTAAGGAAATAAATTGGGTTTTAAAAAAACAAAGCCCAACTTGAACAACTAAAAATCAAAAGGAATAAAGTAAAGGAGGTTCTTTAAAAAAGATATGGAGAGATCCCTTACCATGAGAGGGAGCTTCAAATTTTTTTTGACGATATATTATGTTTTAAGTGGTTCAATGGGAGGATTATATAGAAGGAATTATAGATTAATTACATGATACAATGTTTTTTAGTGAAGTTGAATGGGATTTTGGGTGAATTGAAATAGAAAAATTGGAATAATTCATTATTAATTATAAAAACATACGTTTTCAACTCTATATGATAATGTAACTCAAACAAAAAAAACAACCCATATTTTTTCCAATTAATTTTTAAAAATTTGATTGGTTTTCATTATTTTATAATTTTAGGAACCATAATCATTAAAATAATACCCTTTATGATATTAATGTTAGTAATGTTTACAAATAATTGAATTTAAAACCATAAAATATAATATATGTTTTGGATGATTCATTAATGGTTTACATAAAAAATAAAATAAACAGAAGAACACATTATTTTAAATTTGAAACATATATTTGGTTATAGATACCTTTTCTAGAATATATTATATATCTTTTAGGCCATTTTGATGTCATAATGCGAACCATATATTTATATCGTATGTTAATTTTTCCCAAAAAATTTTCTATCTCGTAAAATTATTAAAAAATTAATATTATATAATTTTGATGTGATTATTTTTAAAATAATATTAATTTTATCAAAATAATTCTACAATTTTTTTATTGTTAAAATTTAATTAAAAAAATCCAAATTTACCAAAAAATACGGGTTTTTTTACAATAATAATTTTATGAAATTTATAAATAATACAATTGACTTTATAAAATTATTATATTATTTTTATTTATTAAATATTACTTAAGAATATTATTTTTAAAAAATATCATATGTTTTTAAATATTTTTGAATTCTAAAAAGTCTGCCATGATTAAATCTATATATTTTTAAAAAATAATTTTTATTTCAATATATCAGAATTTAATTTTTATCAAGATGATTAAATAATAATTATATAAAAATAATAAAATATAAATATAATCATTAAATTATATTAATGGGAAAAAAAATTCATACCATTAGAGTCTATAAACATAACCTTTTATTACATAAACCAATTCCATAAGGATAAGGTATGCGATTGTGATATTCTCAAGGGGTGGTTCAACATAAATATTTTCAACCATGATATTTATGGGATTGAAAATATCCTATAAATAGTTTAACACATGATTTAGTAATTGAACATTATCTTGGTCTTTGTCAAGAGAAGATACCCGGGAAGTTACCTCCATTAGAAGTTCTGATAAGTGAGCTTTATAGGGTATAACACCACTAATCAATGTCATAGTACCATATTCTGTGTCATTTAGATTTATCTATAATTTATACATATACTAATAAAATTATACCTACATAAGGTATATAAAAACAATTTCTTTGATGAATAATACTCTCCCAAATCTTTCATGAAATAACTTATGACTGTCCAAAATAACCAAAGAAATGCATCGGTTTTCTATAATATCAATTAATAATAATGAATTTATTCACATTAAAAAAATAAATTCATTTATAAATGTTCATTTAATTAAACTCTTGATAATTTTTATAACATTTAACAATACTTATATCAATTGAGATAACATCATTTCCACCAATATCTCTAAAAATCCTATCTAGTGGTCTCGCACTAAGAAAATTGACCTTCATTAATATTTCCTCAAAGAACACTTCTAAAAATGTGATATATTATAATATTATTTTACAATAAAATATTAATTTTTTGATAATTTCACTAGAAATATATTTTTTCATCATTTTGAAATCACTAAAGGTGAATTAAGGGTGCATGGCTTGTGAAAATCATTATTTGATCTATAGAAATCAAAAGTTATTTATAAAATATTATTTTAAATCTTATAAAAACATAAATGTTCTTTTTTATTTTTTTATTTTATCTTTTCCATAGTCCATTTATCTCATCCATGTTACAATTTTAGGAGAGTCTTATCTACTTTAAATTTATAAAATAACTTTATATGAGATATTTTGTTTTCAAAATTATCTTTTTTATATATTTTCTCATATTTTCAAAATTTCAAAATCATATTTTCAAAATATTATATTCTTATCAAAATAATAATATTATTTTTTTAAAATTATTAATTTTGATTCATGTAATTTTTATATTGTTTTTATTGGAGAAATATATATATGATCACTTATTTTAAAATTGTTTTATAATAATTATTATAGATGATTAATAATGAGAAAAAAATGTTATATTCTTTTCCCACATTTTTTTCAATTAAAATCAATATAATGGAAATAAATGGATGTTTCCAATGTTTACATTCACATTCCCATGGAATTTCCTTCCAGACGCTCCCCCAAAAAATATTTCATTTGATCGAGATAAATTCAATTCTTGAGCAATGGGTATATCATGGATAACGTATGTACTTTTATATATTTATTTTTCTTCACCAATTTATTCTCATATTTTATTATCTTGAAATTAAAATTACAATATAATTATATAATGATTATATTATTTGTGGAGTTTTGGAAATTATAATTTTCTTTTAAATTTTTTTATTCTTTCCAAAATCATTTTCTCCCTTAAAAATGTTTTTTTCAAAATTCGATTTAATTTTACAGATCTCCGTTGAGTTTTTTAAAAATATTTCTTATTTTTCTTAATACTCTTCTAATTTTTTAGCTTTTATGGTTCCTAAATTTTTGTTATTAACAATGGTGGAGAAATATTTTAAAATGTAAGGAGTGACGTTCTAAAAATATTACTTTCCAGAGGTGATAAATTTCCAAATTTTTTCACTCAAATGGGGAGATAGTAAAATATTCATTATTTTTCATAACAACAACCATGATACGTTTAAATCATGAGAGTAGACTTTATCCTCTAAATAGTATGTGTCCTATCTAATAATGAGGATAAATTTACAATATCATGAATTTCCATTTAAAATCGAAAAAACATTTACTCTTGACTTATGTTCAATTTTTTAAGATACAAGTCCCCAATCATTAATACATAGAGGTTTTTGTTTCCCTATATACCTATCTATATCATGGTTTTTACTTATGAAAAACACTCACTTATATTTCTAAATTTTTCATTTAATTGAGTTTTTGTATGTCTTTGTAATTCAATGTGGTGTAATTCATAGAATATTAAAGAATCATTGATGTCTTGATAATGGCTTGGATTCATGTTATATTATATTAAAGACAATGGAATAATCAAATAATATCATGATTTGGGTTTTTAGGGAAGTGTGGGTGGGCATAGATGAAGCTAAACCTATTCACATTGCCTATATTACTCAGTTTCATAGTAGAAGAATCCATTTTTTCTATAAGTTCCATCATCTAGATTGGGGATTAGTACTGACCAACCGGTGGCTCTCCCTGTAAAACTTCATTCTATTTGAATTCCACCCACCTTCCGATAGATTTCCACAAATTTCTAGTGGTGTTTTTCTATATTTCAATCATTATAGGAATCCCACAATCTACCCAGTTGAGGATAATGGGTATCCAGTAGTGTCAAGAAATCACTAGTGTAGTTTAATTTAATATGGTCCAAATAGCCATAATTATAGTATTTTATAGTGAAAATATACTTAAAGAAATAACAAATCCTACTAAGACTTTTTAATCATACAAAATTATTTTATTATCCCCTTATAAGATTACCTTTCTCTTAAACAATGTTCCTAATTTGAATAAATTCCAAATTACTAAATCTATCAAATCATATCAATGTGCTAACAATCAAGTTCAAAATACATCGAAGGCTCACTAAAATTCTCCCAAATATCACATTGATCATTGTACATGATCATATCAAGATATATTTTAGTGTCTTTTAATTTTTTTTCATAATGAAAACCTCTATCTGCATAACCTTTATTCACTATTTTTTCACACTTAGTTAGTGGTTTGGGAAACTCTTCTAGTTTATTTTTTAAATGGGAATCCCCACCCCTATTTCCAAAATAGTTGAACAAAATCACTTTCCAGAAGAAGATAATCAAATTTATCTTTATTATTGAATAATTTAGATAATATTAAAGAAACAATATATGAAGCTATGGATCACACATTATGCTAAATATGATTGTGAAATTAATTTTTTTTCCTTTTAAAAAACTCACAGTAGTGGATGATAAATTTTTTTATTGAAAATAGAGCAAGATCGCACTAAAAATTAGTTATTTCATCAAAATAAAATTTAAACAATAATATTTAAATTAGATATAATTTATAGAGAAAATAAAATAATAAAAATAAAATAAAAAATAAATATGGTAAATTTAAAATTTATAGTTAACGATCTAGACCCATATTTATTTTTCATTAATATGAAACATTTATGGGGTACCTTTAATGAAAGTAATTAATTGAAATGAAACCTCTCTAATTGTTATGGGTCCCCATATAATACATTTTCTACTCTATCATAACCTCATTTATCTCTCTCCAACTGCTCCGCTTTTGAGAATATTCCAAACTATATAATATACATGGATTATTTTGAATTTCATTCACTTTCATCTTTTCTAATAAGAGTAAGAAATTATTATTCAAGACCATAAATAGTATCTTACTTCTCCTTGAGTCTTGATGTAAGGTTGTTGATGAACATTTCATGTTCTTCAATTGGAAGCTTCAGTTCCACTACATCTACTATGCTTTCAAATACTGTTGATTATTTTTTCACTACTTCTTCCAGTCATTCAATTTCAAATTCTAGTCGATGAAAATATTTTGATGATTCTTACACAACTTCTCTCCATTTTTTTAATTTATTACTTTGATTCTCAATCTTACCAAGTGTGTCCTTAAGTTACCAAATAAGATCTGCATAAGAAATTAATAGATTATCTCTAGATTTATCTTTTGATGGTTCTAAATTATAAATTGTATATATCGTATATTATTGGGTACCAGATTTAAACTCTTGTTCTTCATCCTCAGTGAATTAATTATCATCATCCTCACCATTGTAGAAAATAATATTTCTATGTATTTTCATTCTCGTTATGAAGTAACCCTTTTGGAATATCCTTTTGAGAGGTTTCTACATATTTCCATTTTCACTTTCTTTATCATCAAATATTCTTGAGCACCGAGAGGAAATGTTCCCAACTCTACCATAATGGAAATAATCCATAGGAATAATTCCTTCCAATAACCTTTTTCTTTTTCTGAATTTCATATAAATGAGTGAAATAAGTTCACCTTACTTATTATCATCATCAACGATCTCTCATAAAATCTCTTGTTTTTCCATGGATTTGAATTCCATTTCCATGATAACACTTTTTGTTGCATCATCTAGTTTGAATCTCATATCATATGCCACTAGGCTACTCACTATATCTTACATAGATAGTTTTGATAGATAACTTTCCTAAAGGTTTGACACGTATTAATTATAAAGATGTGGATGTCTTATCATGTTTTTCATTACAATATCAATGTCTTTTATTTCTTTAAAAAGTCCTCATATTTATCAGAAAACTTTAGACATTCGATTAAAAAAGGTATCAACATTTTCATAAGGATACATTTTTAGATCATTTAACTTTTTGTAAAAAACATGGAGTTTTACCTCTTTCACTTTTTTTCGGCTTAATATATGTTCTTTAGTTTTTCCCACATATTCTTTTATGAAGTACAACTCATCATCGTTAGATATATTTCATCATAAAGTTCCAATGTGAGGGAATTATTTAAATTAAATTCTGTATCATTCATTTTCATGTTTGTATTAGTCATAATCATCCTTGTTTGATTAGTTATTTGTATTCCTTTTTCAGTAGATAAAATGACTTCTATTTCAAGAGATCATAGATCATATGACATCCTATTACTCCAAATTTTAATGTTTCTTACATAAAAGTGGGGGACTCCCCTGACATTTACTGAATTCTCCATAATAGCAAAGGACATATTTAATAATATAAACCTAAAGTCTTGGATACTACTTAAAGGACCCTTGAACACATTAAGAGGGGAGGGGTGAATCAGGCTCTTGATTTTTCTTTAATGTGATAGTCCATGTTCCCACATAGGTAGGAACCTATTAAACATGTCATAAGGTATTTTTCAGTAATTTAAACATTCTCACACAGAAGGGAAACATAATAATTTTACCCGGTTCACCACAAAGGTAAAGTCCAAGGAGAATACGCCGATTGTGTGTCAGTGGCACATAAATCCCCTAAACATCACTATATGATGAATTTAGATGTTTTTATATAGGCATTATATGCCAAGAACAATTACTTTAGAAGGTTTTATGGATATCCCACTGCATCCCTCCAAACATTTCCATCGACTCCCCCTAGCTAACTATATTGAGATAAGTTTAACTCAGTTAATTTACTTGAAGGTCGATTTAATGGATTAGAATTAAAGTCTTTTTCTATGACTATCATGAGACTTTTCTTCCATCATTTACTTGATTTGATACACTCTAACGGTAATATTCACTAAAAACTAGATGTCCAAAAATGCCATTAGTGAAGAACCTTCATGAAGCTCACTCCTTTGCGCAAAAACCCTACCTTCTCTAAACAAAATACATTCATGAAGCTCACTAGTCGACTTGGTATGCCACTTCATCAAGAAGTACACTTTAATCCAAAGAATTAGCATCGATAAAGACTTATAAAAATTTCATAATGCTCAATATCACATAGAAATCAATATTCGTGAATCACCATTGATTTACAAAATCAGAGTATTTTTATATTTTCCTTGAAAAAATCATTGATAATAAAGAGTGGGTAACCTCATTTTTATAGGCTCGGCCATTTGCAATACTCTACCTCTTCTTAAGGGAATTTCAAGATAATTCCAAAATATTTTCATTGTGCAACTCCCATTATGAAGATCCTTGAAGTTTTATTGTTTATGATTCTCATAATAAGCCCATATCTTTATTTAAAAAACCTTCACGATGTTCTAACAATATCCCCCTTTAGGTTTGTTTCCAATCTGCAGATAAATTCAATAAAGCATCAACCAAAATCCAAACATGATATGGGATAATCAAAACCTCCAACACTCTAAGACTACAGGAGAAAATCTCATTGTAGAAAACAAAAGGGGCATGAATTGGGTTCTCATGTTTTGGAATTCTTCAAGATGTCCAAGCTAATATAGGAATATTTCCTCAAAAAATCAACTTCTTTCATCATCCTCCATTCTCCAATGTTGTATCATCCATTCACCATTCACCCCCACTATTTCTCAAAACTTCTACACCTTCTCATTTCTCCTACAACCTATTAATATTACTATTACACCCATTAGAAATAAACCCAATGTTCCTAATTTTGAATTGTAGAGCTCAAAACATAATCCCCCTAGATCGTATCTCCCCAGTAAACCTACATCACATCCAAAAATTAAAATAAAATAGTTAATTAAATTGGGGAGAAGGAACTATATTTAACCTCATCATTCACAATGAGATGGCTAAATACCAAGGTTCACCTGATGCTTCTCAAAACGTGCTACCAATGGCTTGGTTAAAATCTCAACCACATGGCCATCAATTCCAACATGATACATTTTAATCACACCTTGTTCAAATTTTTCCTTGATGAAGTCATATTTAGTTTTAATATGATTCATATGAGATTTCTAAATAGAATTATTTGTAAGATAAATTATACTTTTAGTGTCATATTGAATCCCCATTAGTTGTTTAACCTCATCACCAATATTAGTTAGCTATTGCTTCATCCACAATAGTTGAGCACATGACTTTTTAGAAGAGATATACTTAGATTCATTAGTCTTAAGATAAGTGATTTTATATTTTTTACTCAACCAGCCCACACATTTAATTCTAATTATGATGTCTCTACAACATGTAGAAGTTTTTTATACCACATCTCCTTCCCATTCAGAATCATTAAATGAATACATTTCACTATATCTCCCTACATCAAAGTATAATCCATAATTGTGAGTAAATTGAATGTACATCGTGATTCTTTTCATTGATGCGATATGTTCTTCATTCGGATTATTTTGAATGCGGGGGAAAAAAGCATGTTTCGAAGACTATATATGTCCATTTTATAGTTATGCACAAAAATCCTATGATGACTCTCCACTAAATTGTGGGATTTATAGAATTCCCATCATCAAGATTTACAAGTATAGTTCCCAAAAAAATCAGAGTCAACATTGGTTAAGAATCATGCATATTGAATTTATTTTTCATCTCTCTTGGATAAATTTCCTGATAAATAAGAGTAGTATTTCCAATTAATTACTTTTATCTCTAAGAACTATATGATTTCACCAATCATATAAATTTCCAATTCTGGTTTCATGTGATTGGAAAATTCATCCCCTGATCAGTACCTATTTCCAAAAAATATAATATCACTTACATACACCAATTCCATAAACTTTTATTTTTGATAATTATCTACACAGATCTTGTGATCCCAACCTCCACTTTTAATTTGGAGCCAGTTTAGATAAGAATCTAGTCGAGAGTACCATTCTTGTGGTGCCTATTTTAGATTATATTATGACTTCATTAATTTTCACAGCATTATTTCATCATTACTAAGATTAAACCCCTTTGTTAGTTCAATTTATACTTCTTCTTCATGAAAAGCATTGAGTAAATCTATTTTCATATCCATTTGATACACATTTTATCCTTTTTTAATTTCCATGGAAGGAAAAAGTTTGATCGACTCCATTATAGCTATTAGAGAAATTTTATCTTCAATATCAAAACCTTTAATATGTGAATATCCTTTGCACACCAACCATGCCTTATTTCTGATAACATTTCCATGCTCATCAAATTATTTCTAAAAAATACACTTCATACCAATCACATTGTAATTTTTGGGTCTCCATACAAGATCCCCTGTCTAGTTATTATCAATCCTCCCAAATGTTTCATTCATGGATTTAACCCATGATTCATTCTCTATAGATTCATCAAATGAGGTTGTCTCTACAACTAATTGAAAAGAATAATGTGCATCACACCTTGGTATCCTTGTTAATGTGGGTGTTTTCCAATCTCTAATGATATTATATTGATAAATTTTATCTTATTTTTATCTCCTTTGAGGTTAAGATGGGTATTCTTTTTTCCATCATTTCATCTTTTGATTCTACTCTAAATCATCATCATTTTGTGAACTCTTAATATTTATCACTCATTTATCAAATTTTGAAATATAATCTATTCTATGTACACTATCTTCTACAAATTTTATCAACTCATTATCATATACCCAGTAGTAATTTTCAGTGTTATCCTTATTTATATTCACTTTATTTGTTTCCACAATTCCTATAATATGGTTACTGAAATATTTCTACAATTTTCTCTGAATTGAATATATATGGAATATTTCTTAATATATAGATCCACCATTCATAAATTGATTTCCATATTTGTTTATTAAGAAAAATTTTCATCTGAACACATGAAAATACATCATAGAGGGCTTCATTTCATGCCACAACTCATATGGTGTCTTGGGTTATCCGATATAATCCCATGTTCGATTTTGAGTATACAATGTAGCTAAAACAACCTCTTTCTAGTTATAAAAATATATACGACTCTCAATAATCATACTTTTATCAGTAATGTCCACCTATTTCTTCCAATTATCAAAGAATACCTTTTTCTTTTGGGGTTATCATAATAGCCAAATCATGTGAATTCCATGTCTCTCTAGATATTTTTTGAATTCAATTTACATGTACTCCCATCCATTTTTAGATTGTAGAATTTTTTTTCCCAGTATAATTCTATGATATTTGGTGATAAGTTTTCATGCTTTGATTTACATTCCATTTTCTATGTATAACTATAGAACAAGCCGTTCTACTACAATTAATAATGAAAATAAAAAAAACATTTTTCAGCAACTTCCATCAACATTTATTAAACCAAAAACATTTGTATAGTTGAGATCAAGATGATTTTATGCCCTTTTATTATTTGGAAGATATGAACCACTAACCAAGTTCTCTCGTATTAAGGAATCACAAGTATTTTCCCATTCACATTTCAGATTGGGGATATCCATGACTATCTTTATCTTAGATGTCATTTCCATGACTTGTTGATTAATTTGACCCAACCTATGATTCTATATGCTGTTTTATTCTTCAACTGTATTGTAAAAAATGATCTTTTTACTATCAACATGATGTATGTTGAAAACTATTCTATATCCTTTCTTAATATAATTCAATATCATTCTTCTAATAGTGAAACTATTTTTAATAAATGTCACCATCAGTGATGAGTCACATAGTTGAATCACACTTAGGAGATTGTGAAATAATATTATTATATAAATAACATCAGTTTTATTTAGCTCACTATTATCCAGTTGAATACATCCACTGCCTTTGATCTTTAATGCACCATTATTACTGAACCCTACTATTCCATGAACCCTTTTCATAGAATTCATTAATCGGTCTGCATTTCTTGTCATATGGGATGAGAGTCCACTATCAATAATCTAGTTGTTGCTTCTCTTTGTTTCATTTAGGGATACATCGACATGGTTGGACTTTTCAATTTTCTTATTTTCCTTCCATGAAATATTATATTTTGGGAATGATAAATATTTCCTTCTAGATCAATTTTCCTTGCACAAGGGTTCATCATACACCTACTATTATTCCTGAGGATATAAATTTTTTGAATGCACAACACCATTTTTTTTGGAATGTATTATCATGTATTTAGGTCATATATGTATGGTTCTTGAAATTAATTAACCTATAATTAATAACATTATGTCTAAAGATAAAACAATGGAAATAATATCCAGAGAAATAATTTCTTCAATAAGAAGTAGGATATGAATTCTTTCTCCTTTTTTACATCCTAACTCTTCCCGATTCAAATATATCCTTCCCTCTTCGTAGTGTGACATGGTATGGAATTGATAACTAGATAATTGAAATTTCATAATCGGAAATGCCTTCTCACCTATATTCCTCCTCTTATCTAATTCTTTGGGAAAACAGATTCACTACGAGTCATATCTAGAAACATTAGGATTATTTTTACTTCTCCTTTCATTTTGATTTCATACTTTCATTGTTTGGACATTAGGTTAGTTTTCGATATTTTTTCCTTTCACCTTGCCTTTATTTTGTCCCATTTTATTTTCAGTATTTGATTCTTCCGTATAACAAACAATTCCACTATTCCCCAAGCATGTGGATCTTTGATCATTCAAACCCTTTTCTAGTCCATTAGAATACTATTTATCTCTCTCCAACATCTCAACATATTCTAGTATTCAATACTATATTTTTATCTTTGTATCTTTTGAATTTGATATTTTTCAAATTTTCTCCTAAGAGAAACAACTTATTCTTCAAGACCGTGAATTTTTTTGGACTTATCCTCAAGTTTGGTTGTATGTTCATTGATGAACTCTGCCTATTTTTCAGTTTTGAGCGTCAGCTCCACTACATAATCTATACTTTCAAAGTTTGTTGACCATTCTTTCACCACATATTCTTGTCATTCAATTTCTAATTCATTCCAATCAACATATTCTAATGATTCCTACAAAACAAATATCCACTTTTTCATCTGTTACATTGATTCTAATTCTTACCAAGAGCATCCTTAATCTCCAACATTAGATCTACAGCATAAATCAATATATTATCAATAGCTTTATCTATTTATGTTTATGATTTTTCAACTGTATCCATCATATATTCATAGGATTCATATTTAATCTAAGGTTCTTTATCCTCTTAGAATTTATTATCATCATCCTCTAATTGATATAAAAAACTCTTTCTTTGTATTTTTCTTCTATTTATGAAATCTCCCTTTTGGGAAAACCTTTTATGAGGCCTCTTCATATTTCCATTTTTACGTTCTTCATCATCAAACATTCTTATGGGCTGAGAGGTTGTGTTCCCAACTCTACCATAAGAAAAACAGGCCATATGTTGATTTCCTTCAAATCTCCCTTTTCATATATTGAATTTCTTAGAAAATAGAGAATGAAATTGACCTTCCTCATTATAATTATAAACATTATCTCTTGAAATATCAATTTTTATGGATTTTAATGCCATTTCCTTGCTAACTCGAGTCATTACATCTTCTGGTTTGACTCTCATTTCATATGCTACTAAGATACTCAGTAAATCAGCAAGAGAGTGTTTAGAAAGATCCATTTTTCAATGGATGATACCAATGAATTTTAAAGAGAAGTAATTCTTCTAAATATTTTTTTCACAGTATCTTGGTCTATGATTTCTTCACAAATTCCGTATATTTCTCTAATAACATCAACAATTTGATTATAAAATTTATCTTCATTTTTAGTAAGATGAATTTTCATATCATGTTACCTTTTTTGAAAAACATGGAGTTTTTCCCCCATCACTATGCTATAAAAATTATATGTGTTCTCATGTTTTTCTAGTATAGGACTTTCTGAAGTATAACTCATCACCATTGGATATATTTTATTATAAAGTGTGCAGTGAGGTTATTCCATTCTTTATCATCTTCATCGATCATTTTCCTTTCTGTATCAGTCATATACAACATTGTGGGATCAGTTACTTGAATTCCTTGTGTAGTTGAAAATAGAACGTCCATTCCAATAGATCATAGATGAGATCTCATCCTGTTATACCAAATTTTATTATATCCTCCATCAATGAAGGTGACTCCCCTAACATTTACTGAATTCTTAATGACCAAAATGTGGAAATTTAGAACCAGAAACCTGTAGGCTCAAATATGACTTGATGGAACCCAGAACACTCTAAGAGGGGAGGGGTGAATCACGGTGTCAACTTTTTACTATAATATTATGGACCATATTGCAACATTGGAAGGAACCTGTTAAACCCATTAGTTTCTATTTTTCAGTAATTTAAAAAATTTACACATAGAAGGGAAACACAACAATTTTCATAGTTCACCACTAAGGTCTAGTTCTAGAAGAATATGTTGAAAATGTTTCAGTCAAATATAAATCCACTAATATTCAATATATGTGGAATAAAAAAGTCTTGAAACAGTAACTATGTTCTAGGAACATTGCCTTTACAATATTTTAGGGTTAATGCATTGTGTCCCTTGGAATAGCTTTGTCAGCCCCCTAGATCACTAAATTGACGGAAGTCTAACTCAGTTCACTGATTTGAAGGTCACTTGAATGGATTGGGATTAATGTCTTTGTCTCTGAAAAGCATGAGACTCTGCTTGGACAAATGACTTATGTTGATGAACTCTTAATGTACTGTTCACTAAAAACCATCTGTTCAAAACTACCTTTCATTAAGCTCTTTCACAAATCTCACTCCATCACAAATCATCCATTACTTTAGGGAACAAATAGTCTTCCCAAATCTCATTGAGTCAATATAGAATACCACTTTATCATGAAGCGCCCTTTAATCAAAAGAACTAGAATCATTCAAGAGATATAGAATTTTCACAATTCTCAAGACCACATAGAACGATAGATTCAAAAATATCCTATAGCGTCATGAAATTATAGATTTTTTGGGGTTTTCCTTAAAAACTCATTGAATATAAAGAGGGGGTAGGATCATATTTATTGGACCATAAACTCTCAATGATCCACCCCCTCTTAGAAGATTTTCTAGATCTTTCAAAAATATATTTTTAGTGCTCCTCCTATCACAAAGCTCCTTGAAAATGTTTTGTTTGTGACACTCATCGTAAACACAGATATTTCCATCAAAACCCTTATTAGTGTTCACACTTTTAGTCGTAATCACAGAGAACACTATCACTATTCACAATTCTCTAATTCATCATCGTTCATGATGCATGTCATTTTCTCATAGATCAACATCAATATTCTTTGATCCATCACAATAAAAAATTCAGGAATCCCATATTTGTGAAACTCATTCCTTTTCCCTATATTCATATTTATTTCATGGAAAACCTTTTTTCTCAATTCATTCCAATCTCAAAATTTTGGTCTAGAAAAATTTGGCAAACACTAGGAAACAAATCCACCTTCAATACTATTGTTATCTTGAACTGTAAGATCATGTTCGATGAAAACTCTGTGATCTTCTATTTAAAGATTGACCACAAACACATACCATAATCTCTTTCTAGAAAACAACATCCTTAGATCCATCATCAAATTGGTGATTTACATACTCGTAATTTCAAGATACACAAGTGGATTCCCTACCCACAATAGTGTAGATAGGGTAAAAAGTGTTTTAACTCCATAAAATATGGGAATTGTTTCATTTTTTTTATATTTTGCGCATTTTGGAATATACTAAACACTAATCACGGTATTTAGCACTCATGTTGTAGACTCGTGTTATATGCATTATATCCTCAAATCCTTTTTTTTAATTTTCTGAATAAACCACTTTAAGGGTAAGTGGGAACCTCATAGTACAAGAGTCAAATTTCAAACATCAAATGACCAAATTTCAAACATCCCAAACAACCTCTAAAAGACACCCCAAAACATCAAAACACAAATTCAGATTTCAAATTCTCATCCACAAGGCATGCTCCTGGATTCGCAGTCCACCCCAAGTCTCCATCACATCCTGTAAATCTGATTCCCTCGGGAAGGACCCATTTCCATTTTAAAAAGCAAATTGAAAAACATCACAAAAGGCGTCAAACCACTGACATCATCATTCATCTGTCCGAACTCAGAGACACCAACAATTCCAATCAATCAAAAACCAAAAAATCATCAGATCCAATCACATAGCAACCAAACTTCACTGCTTCTCCATCGCATGATCACCGCAATGATCACAGCAGAACTCCATTCATAAAAACCCAAAAACTAACATCAATCTGTAATAGCCCGAACTGAATCCTCATCCCTTGAATCAATACAAACCCAGATCTATGAACCAGTCACCTAATCCACCACAAAACCTCATCCAGGACACAAACCAGCAAATCATGCCAACACACAAGCATAGATGTACCCCAAGCCAACAGTGAAAAAAAATGAAAATGAGAGAATCATCACTAGCATGACAAAGGGGATCTACTGCAAGCCAAATCCCGGAACCATCATCATGTTCTCATGTAGGTACCCCGACGTACCACCTATCGCACACGCCAAAGATGATGCAGTAGCCTCATGCCACGGAAGCTGGAAACAACCACAGACCGGCACCGCGTTGCATTGAGACCCTATCCAGCTGAGTTGGATGGGGAAGAAAGTCATGGTGTAAAAGAACGAGGCAGCCGAAGAAGATGCCGACACTGCTACAACAGAGGATCCACCGCTACAAATCGCCGAGCAAGTGGGAGGAGGCATCGTACGAACCCTAGAAGAAAGAGGCGGCGCCAAGGGGAAACTCTATATATCAAATACAATCAAGATATTTCCATCAATATCTTCCTCATTTCTATATTAATTCTTCTATTTTTTTATGATCTAATATAACTCATAGTACTTTTCTTTGTGTCCTATCATGTGATTACTTCAACCATTTTCCAAGTATCATACGTTTGTATGGATTTTTTACTTTTCAGTGTCATGAAACTCTTGAACTATATTTTCCTCATCAAGATGGATTGTATTATATCTATATTTCTTAATAAAAGGTTCCCCCTTGATTCACTACAATAATTAGGGAATTTTCATTTTCAATAGAAAGGGTGAGGTATACTATTCCATCACACTACTTTCTCCTGCACTCATAGGATTAAAGACACATTTCATCAAAATAAAAATGTTTATGTAATCATTGATGTAGAATTTGAGATCGTGTACACCATCCAAGAATGATATGATGGTATTTTCTGAACCTCACTTATCAAGGTTGCACTACTTGTGATAATTTTTTAGAAGGGTTTTTTATTTTTTTGGTAGTAGAATTGGTTAATGTATATTTTGAAAACATTGTTTGAAGAATCATGAACCAAATTCACACTAATTTATTCTATGAGAGAATCATGAACGAGATTTACGCTTCTACCACTAGGCCAAATATTCATGAACCCTGTTTACACCACTTTGGTTATATATATATATTACAATTTATATGATATAAAACTAATTATTAATATAAATTTATCTCAATGTTCTTTTTAAATATTTATTATATTTGTAATTGATATAGAGTATTTCCAATTTGTTGATAAATTATAAATTTATCAAAAATGAAATGTATTATTTATTATTAGTTAGTATTATGTTATTATTATATTAATTAATTAATATTAAAAAATAAATAATTATAAGATTTTATTATAAATCGGTGATTAATTTTTGTTGATATAATTATTATTAATATTTTACTATGTAATATTTTTTCAAATCTCAATTTTACAAATTATTATTGACTAAAATAATATAAATAATAACCTTAAAGTAATTAATTTTTTAATAATGTAAAAAAAATTGTTTCAAAATTATTTACTAATTAATAATCATATTATTCCAAATATATTATATTTTATTAGTAACAAATTAATTATTTAAGAAATAAGATAATAATAATTTTTAATATTAATTATAATTATATAATTGAAAATAGTAATACTATTTATATTTAATAATTAAAGTAATAGGAATTTTTATTATATTAATACATATTATTATATCAATATTATATATAAAAATAGTCATCATAAATTAATTATAAATTTTTCATAATATTTATTGATTTAAAAATATTTAATATTATAAATATTTAATAATAAATTTATATATACTACTTATTTTATAGATATAGATAATAATACTAAGTTCTATTTTTTGAAAATTATTTGTATGAATTTCCAATTATATGAAATAATTTATTTATGAAACATTATGTAATATATTATCATGTTTTTAAATAATATATAATTATTGATTAAAAAAAACTTCTATCAACAATCTAATCTACATATGAATCCTATATGATCCTCTTTTACAAATATAGTTATATATATGATCAGTCCAAGTCGTTTTTGTCTAAATCTCTGCATTGGAATATGATGCTCCTATATATCATCACCCACACCTAACTCTATGCCATTGTATGGATGGTAGTGGATGCATAGTATCACCACCTATACCATATCTTACCTATAATTATAGTGGTTACTTGATGTAACTATTGAAACATATGAATAAGATGAATATGGTTCTATGGATATCTATAAATCGTAGTTTAATAAAGTATGTACCACAAAATAGTCATCATCTATCTGGGAAAAAAATATATCAAGCTAGTAGCCCATATTTGGGTTGGTTCGTCAGGATGTGGTCGAGGAGCAGGAGCATCAGAATGATCATGATGAACACCCTCACCATATGGAACATCAATATTCATAACAGGGTTTTCACCCCTATCACCTCATTATCTGTCTCAACAACATCAGTATTGCATGGAAGAACAATGAAAATACAACAGTATATCTCATACATGGGAGGATGTAACTCTATCAAAACACTATGAGAATAGTCTTGGTCAAAAGTTCCTCCCTCTACTATATCCATGATGTGATGGATATTGTTAATAATAGCATAGTGTAAAAAAATGTTTCTATTATGTAATGTTAATAAAAAAAATTGCTTATTAGTTTTAGGAAAACTGATTACCAAGTCATGAAATACATATCTCTGTCAGGTATGAAATATTATTGGGGACCTGTATATCTGTGGTGTATTATGCCGATGATTGAATAAATGCGTATCTTTTGTGCCCTCCCACCATAATCAGTACTCGTGTTTTCATCCCTAAAGATCTATATATCACGCAAGATACCTCCTCCAATAATAGAAGGTGGTGGTGTAGCTTGATGTAAATGATGAGATCTTCATACACTCAATGGAGGCATTGGAATTCCCTCTAAATGTATCCATGAAACATGCACATCCTTGTATGTGCTAAATGGAGGACCTTCCAATTTCAAATTTGATAAAATATTTAATTTTTTTACAAAATTTAAAAAACTTTATAATTAAAAAAACTATATCAAGAAAGATCATGTTGAAAATTAGAATGTATAATTAAACATTATTATTAAAAAATAGGGGAAATATATATGTGGCCAATGTTGTTGGAATAGTCTATAAATTATGTTTTTATTGATTCCTAATGAGGTTTAAATTATTCTAAATAATTTTATATAAATTATAAGTGGAGAAAAACACTTAGAGAACATTAGGATTCATGATATATTAATTTTTATTGTCTATTTATTTTATTAATATTTATATTATCACAAAATTATTTTGGAAAGAAGCTAGAAATGATGAAAACCAATGTTGATATAGGTCAGAATTGGATCATGTCTGAAATAATAGGATTCACAAATGAAATATTAATATTTAAAAAATATACATATTCATTATAAAATACAGTGACTCAATCATGGATGATGGGAAATAGAGCTTAGTCCTTCCACGTACAGATATCTCTTATGTGTATGTCCTTATGTGTGACAAATTCTTTATCCTAGTCCCATCCCCATTGTTGAGGCCAGTCCATATAATTTCTAATTAAAGTTGAATTTGGTATTCCCTGGGGTCTCAACATTGTAATATTAAGAAAATATTTTAAAAATTGATATAAATTGAAAAATAATAGTGGAAAAAAAACTAAATTACGAAATGTGGTAATATTAGGGAAGAAATTATACTAATCTGTAGGAAATGAGATATAATGAATGCCACCAACCAGAATCCAAGATGCACTGTAACAGTTAACCTGATTTTTCATGTGATACACTAGGTTAACAAAGGGCTCCCATGATATATTTATCAATGCAGAAGATACAATAACATGTTCACAAGGATATCTCAATTCATTTATGTTTCTAGAATCCTAATACCTATTATCCAAAATTACCACCAGTACTAGACCACAATTTCATATAGCCCGGCCAGTGAACTCTTTTACCTAAAATCAGCACTATTGACAACCAATGTACGGAACAATCCATCTTGATGCGTCATGTAGTATCTGATCAATTTCACTTTGGAAAATACAAGAAAAATAAAATATATTTTCCACCCCCTGATAGGACTATTGAGACTGTACAACAATGCAATGCACACAATTGCAAAATGTACCTTTCACTAACCATATGATTGGATGTTTTCATACACCATTGATTATACCATTTATAAACACCAAAATATTAGTGGTTATATGTCCATATCTCCAACCACCATCATATTCAAGTGATCATTTATCATTTTAAATATGTATGATAAATTCATATATATATTAATTATACATTTTTATCTCCACATGATGTAGATAAAATATTTCATGTTGGGGCTCAGATGCTGAAACTATAAGAGAATAATGTATTAAAAAGGATATTAAATTTATCTTTAAAAAATAGTATGTTTATAAGAGATTAACCAACCTGAGGATTTACTTATTTATTGCCTCATATTTTACATGCTTATTCACATTACATAAAATATGTTGAATTTAATATTGATGATAATAATTTAATTATCTCCCGAAAATTCCATAACAATTTTCCGCCACTATAATCGCTCGATAATGATTATCTATTATAAACTCTCCTTGGTTTTTTGTGAATTGATTGCATGTACATGAAAAACCCCAACTCCCATATTCAATTTTTTCCACAATAGTGAAGGAAACTATTGGAAGAGTATAGTTACTGTCATGTGTGGAATAAATAAGTAGAAGATTAGTATTCTTTCTAGAAAGGAAAGTGACATCATCCAAAATGAATTAGTTACAAATGAGAAAAGAGATGATTCATGGCCTGAAATCCCAAAAGAGCATTGAACTCCACCTTTGATTGTTAAACCAAGTTATTGGGGGGAAACATACCCAAATGCTTCCAAAAGATAATAAATATTATTTTTTAGAGACAACAATTCTATAAGCTATGTCGACATTGCATATTATTCATCCAATTAACCATAAAATTATAAATTTTCATTTTTTATTTCCATTACGATCATTTACATATGATATCATATAGTTAAAAAACTATTGTATTCATTCATGAAGGATGATCACCACTAACTAAAAGATTATTACCACTAACTGAAGGATGATTACCACTAACTGTTGGATACCTATCCTAGGAAGTCAACACTGAATGATGATTACCACTGACTAGTAGATTCATGTATACCATAGGATCCTCAAATGGTTCATTCCCCACATCACCTCACCCAAATAATCTCATGATGCCTTAGAAGATACATCATCTTAAGATAGACTATCATTCAGTATAATAGAAGTATTGACAGGGATGTCCCCTAAATATATTTCCAAATTATAATCTTATTCTTCATAATTTGTTTTTGACACATGATTCATATGAGCAAGAAATGAATGAGAGTGTTATATAGGAATGACCTCCATACACTACTACAAAAACAGTCTTTATCAGTACTCAAAACAGTCTTTATCAGTGCTAAAAAAGCATTGTAATGCTCGGTGCTGATAAAGGGGGGGGGGGGGGGTCCCCTTTATCAATGTTTACTGAGTTCTGATAAAAGGATACTTGATCAGTGCAAAAAAAGATCTGATAAAGCAAACCATTATCAGCTCTAAAAACATGCTGATAAAGAGGTACTTTATCATCACTAAAAAGGAACTGATAAAAAACCCTTTATTAGCACTAATGGAGCACTGATAAACAAATAATTCATAAGTTAATTAAGTAAATAAAGAATTAAATTAAGAATTTAGGGGGTTGGGGGCTGTTCAGGGGTTTGGGGTGGATGTCCAAGGGGGGGTAGGGGGTGTCTGGGGGGATGGGGGTGTTCGAGTGGAATGGGGTTTCTAGGGGGTGGGTGCGGTCCAGGAGGTTGGGGTTGTCCAAGGAGGGTGGGGGTGTTCAGGGGGTTGGGGGTTGTCAAGGTGGTGGGGTGGTTTCTAGAAGGGGGGGTGTCCATGGGGGTGTCTAGGGAGGTGGGCTGGTGTCCAGGGTGTCGGGGGGATTTCTAGGGGTGGGGGTGTCCGGGGGGTGGGGGTGGTCCGAGGGGTTGGTGGGGCTGTCCAAGGAGGGTGGGTGGTGTCCAGGAGGGTGGGATGGGGGTTTCCAGAGGGATATGGGTGTCCAGGGGGTGGGGGAGTCCAGGGGGTGGGTGGCGGTCCATGGGGGTGGGGGGTGTCTTTGGGGTGTCCATGGGGTGGGCAGGTGTCTAGGGTATCAGGGGGGGGGCATTCTAGGGGGTGGGGGGTGTCCAGGGGGTGGATTGTTGTCCAGGGGGGTCGGGGCGGTCCAGTGGGTTGGAGGGGATGACTCATACACATAAATAAGGACTGGTGGATCATTCTACTAAAGGATAAATACAATCCGAATGTGTTTGGTCAGATTTCCTTAGGTCATTTGTTGTTTTCACTTAAAATTGTGTCCATTTTAAACAAAAGAGAGACCCTTTGAGTGGTATTGGTCACAACGTGCCTCGGATTGAGGCGTGGTTGACTCTTCCAAGTCACCAAGGACCCATGTATTGTTCTTATAAAATATCAAGACAATCATAATGTGTTTGGTCAGATTTCCGTAGTTCAGTTGTTGTTTTCACTTAAAATTGTGTCCATTTTAAACAAAAGTGAGACGCTTTGAGTGGTACCGGCCACACCGTGCCAAAGATTGAGGTAGGTATGACTTTTACCCATTACCACAAACCCATGTATCATTCTTATAAAAGACCAAGACAATACAAATGTGTTTGGTTGGATTTTCATAGGTCAGTTGTTGTTTTCAATTAAAATTGGGTTCATTTTAAACAAAAGAGAGACCCTTTGAGTTGTACCGGCCACACCGTCTCTCAGATTGCGGTGGGGATGACTCATACACATCACCAAGGCCCCATGGATCGTTCTTAAAAAAGATTAAGACAATACAAATGTGTTTGGTCAGATTTTAGTAGGTCAGTTGTTGTTTTCACATAAAATTGTGTCCATTTCAATCAAAAGAGAGACCCTTTGAGTGGTACAGGCCACACCATGCCTCTGATTGAGGCAGGGATGACTCTTAAATGTCAAAAAGGACCCATGTATCGTTCTTATAAAATATCAAGACAATACTAATGCGTTTTGTAGGATTTTCGTAGGTCATTTGTTGTTTTTAATTAAAATTGTGTCCATTTTAAACAAAAGAGATCCCCTTTGAGTGGTACTAGCCACACCGTGCCTCATATTGAGGTAGAGTTGACTATTAAATGTCAAAAAGGACTCATGGATAATTCTCCTAAAGAAAAAACACAGTCCTAATGTGTTTGTTCAGATTTTCGTAGATCATTTATTGTTTTCACTTAAAATTGTGTCCATTTAAAAAAAAGAGAGACCTTTTGAGTGGTACTGGCCACACCGTGCCTCAGATTGAGGTGGGGTTTACTCGAACATGTCACCATGGACCCTTTTATTGTTCTCCTAAAGGATAAAAACAATCCTAATGCGTTTGTCTGGATTTTCGTATGTCAGTGGTTGTTTTCACTTAAAATTGTTTCCATTTTAAATAAAAGAGAGACCCTTTGAGTGGTATCGGCCACACCGTGCCTCTAATTGAGGCGGCGTTGACTCGTACACATCACCAAGTACCCATGGAACGTTCTCTTAATGGATAATCACAATAAGAATGCATTTGGTTAGATTTAAATAGGTCATTTGTTGTTTTCACTTAAAATTGTGTTCATTTTAAACAAAAGACAGACCCTTTGAGTGGTACCAGCCACACCGTGCCTCATATTGATGTAGGGATGACTCTTAAACTTCCAAAAGGACCCATGGATCGTTCTTATAAATGATAAAGACAATACTAATGTGTTCGGTAGGATTTTCATAGGCCAGTTGTTGTTTTCAATTAATATTGTGTCCATTTTAAACAAAAGAGAGTCACTTTGAGTGGTACCGGCCACACTGTGCTGCAAATTGAGGTGGGGTTGACTTGTAAACGTCACCAAGGACCCATGTATCTTTATTATAAAATATAAAGACAATATGAATGCATTTGGTCAGATTTCTATATGTCAGTTGTTGTTTTCACTTAAAATTGTGTCCATTCTAAACAATAGAGAGACCCTTTGAGTGGTACTGGCCACACTGTGCCTCATATTGATGTGGGGATGACTCGTACACATCAAAAATGACCCATGGATTGTTATTATAAATTATCAAGACAATCTGAATGTATTTGGTTCGATTTTCATAGGTCAATTGTTGTTTTGAATTAAAATTGTGCCATTTTAAACAAAAGAGAGACCCTTTGAGTGGTACCGGCCACATAGTGCCTCAGATTGAGGCGAGGTTGACCCTTACACATCAAAATGGACTCGAAGATCGTTATCCTAAAGGATCAACACAGTCTGAATGTGTTTTGTCAGATTTATGTAGGTCAGTTGTTGTTTTCACATAAAATTGTGTCCATTTTAAACAAAAGAGAGACCCATTGAGTGGTACCAGCCCCACCGTGCCTAGTATTGATGCAGGGTTGACTCATAAACGTCTCTAAGGACCTGTGGATTGTTCTCCTAAAGGATAAACAGAATCTGAATGTGTTTGGTCAGATTTCCGTTGGTCAGTTGTTGTTTTCACTTAAAATTGTGTCCATTTTAAATTAAAGAGAGACCATTTGAGTGGTACCGGCCACACCGGGACTCGGATTGAGGTAGGGTTGACTCTTACACGTCTCCAAGGACTCTTGGATCGTTCTACTAAATGATCAACACAATCAAAATGCATTTTGTTAGATTTCTGTTGGTCAGTTTTTGTTTTCACTTAAAATTGTGTTCATTTTAAACAATGGAGAGACCCTTTGAGTGGTACTGGCCACACCGTACCTCATATTGAGACAACTATGACTCATACATGTCACAAAAGACCCATGGACCGTTATTATAAAATATCAATACAATATGAATATGTTGGGTTGGATTTTCATAGGCTAGTTGTTGTTTTCAATTACAATTGTGTCCATTTTAAACAAAAGAGAGACCCTTTGAGTGGAACTGACCACACCGTGCCTCGTATTGAGGCGGTGTTGACTTTTACACATCCTCAATGCACCCATGGATCGATCTCCTAAAGTAACAACACAATTTCAATGCATTTGTTCAGATTTCTATAGGTCAGTTGTTGTTTTCACTTAAAATTGTGTTCATTTTAACCAAAAGAGAGACCATTGAGTGGTACCGGCCACACTGTGCCTTGGATTAAGGTGGAGATGATTCTTACACATCAAAAAGGACCCATGAATTGTTCTTTTAAAATATCAAGTCAATACAAATGTATTTGGTTGGATTTTCATAGGTCAATTGTTGTTTTCAATTAAAATTGTGTACATTTTAAACAAAAGGGAGACCCTTTGAGTTGTACCGGCCACACCGTGCCTCAGATTGAGGCAGGGTGGACTCATACACATCCCCAATGCACTAATGGATCATTCAACTAAATAATCAATACAATCCAAATGATTTTGGTCAGATTTCTGTAGGTCAGTTGTTTTTTTCACCTAAAATTGTGTTCATTTCAAACAAAAGAGATGCCTTTGAGTTGTACCAGCCACACCGTGCCTTAGATTGAGGCTGGGATGACTAGTACACATCAAAAAGGACCCATGGATCATTATTATAAAATATCAAGACTATAAAAAAGTTTTTGGTTGGATTTTCATTGATTAGTTGTTGTTTTCATTTAAAATTGTGCCCATTTTAAACAAAAGAGAGACCCTTTGAGTGGTAACAGACACACCGTGCCTCAGATTGAGGTGGGGTTGACTCTTACACGTCCCCAACACACCCATGGATCGTTATCCTAAAGGATCAATCCAATCTGAATGTGTTTGGTTGGATTTCTGTAGGTCATTTGTTGTTTTCACTTAAAATTGTGTCCTGCCTGCCTGCAAGTTACTTTTTATTATTATTCAGAAAAGGACTACAAAACAAGCGTTCTCCCTTCAAGGAGGTCGAAAGTGATGGAGTCCAAGGGAATCCCCTTGCACAATAGTAAGGCACTCATTGGGGAGGGAGTTCAAAATTCCAAAAATGAAAAGAGGCTCTTCCTGTCTGCCTAAGAGAGCTAGAGCATTTGCCGCAATGTTGGATTCCCTCCAACTGTGGTGGATGGCCCTTCCATGGTCCGTCTCCGTCTTGCATCTACGAATGAGATAATTCAAATCCCACGGAATGCAGTGGCCTCCCTGTAGAATCTTCACAAGAGACTCAGAATCAGATTCCACCTCTACCACATGCATTCCTCTCCGCCTACACACCTCCAACCCAGATGCAAGCGCCCGGACCTCTGCACCCAGTGAGTTCCCTGGACCGTAAAAGGCAATAAAAGCCAGAAGGACCGATCCCCAACAATCTCTGAGCACCCCACCTCCCCTCATGACCCCCTCTATGTAGGATCCATCGATATTCATCTTCAGACCCTGGTTAGGTGGTAGCCACCTCACCCATCTTCCTCTTCCTCTATGTTGAATGAGGGGTTGGTTGAGCAGGTTGCACAGTGTCTCTGAGGTTAGCCCTCCTTTGACAAGAGATGCAAGCTCCACGATGAGTGACTTCAACTGGACCTGGATAGACACCAAAGACCTGCTATTCCCCAGCCGAACCTGGTTCCTCGCCTCCCAAATAACCCAGCAGATAGCCACCAAGATGAGTGTTCTGATAGTCCGCTCCATTGCCCTGCTTTTGCTACCTGGAAGCCATATGTGCATGTAGTCCTGGATACAGAAGGAGTCACCAACCGGAAAGGGCGGATGGCTGAAGAGAGACCAGATGAAAGAGGCCCATTGCCCTTGAAAAAACAGATGGGCCATCATCTCTGATTTCGGATGTTCACAACAGTAGCAACGCGAAACCATGCAGACCCCTTTGCTCTGTATATTATCCTCCGTCGGGACTGCTCTGTTTAACACCCGCCACACCAAGAAGCTCATTCTTACAGGTAGCTCCTTGCACCAAATCGCTGGCCACCGCTCCCCCATATATCTTTCTCCCTGTAGGATTTCCCTGTAGCCCCCTACAGTGTACCTTCCACTGCTTGTCTTCGTAAAACAGCACCGGTCCGGCTCCTCACTCATCACGATGCCACCAAACAGTTCAAGCTGGCTGGGAGTAAGAGTTGCCTATATTAGATCATACCTGTCACTTGCCTCACTGAAAGAGATCCCCGGCGAAGGGCAACCCGCATAGGAAAGTTTTTCGCCGGCCCAGTTATCCTCCCAGAAGCTGATCTCCCCCCGTCCAACGATCCACCTGACAGAGCCAGAAAGCCTCTCAATGTGAGAAAACATTCTCTTCGCTAAGGCAGTCGCGCCTTGGGTGCGAAACTACCCTTTCCAGCCATATCTCACTCTAAAAAACCTTTCCCAGAAAGTCTCCCCCACAATAACTTCCCATGCTAACCGTGCTTGCAATCCCAGAATAGTGTCCTCAACATCGCGGAGGCCAACTCCACCTTCATCCACAGGACGAGCCAACCGCTTCCAAGATGCCCAATGGCATCTTCCTTCCCCTTTAGCATCCCAGATGAATGAGGAGCAGACACTCTTCACCTTCGCCACCGTGCCTTTGGGTGGGTTGACAACAGAGAACACGTGCATGGGGATGGACAAGAGAACACTATTTATGAGCATCACCCGACCTCCGAATGACAGCAATCTGTTCTTCCAACTGAAAATCCTGCTCCAAATCCGATCAAGGGTCTCATTGAAATGTTCCTTTTTGATGCGCCCACTGGACAGCGGAACTCCAAGGTAGAACATGGGAAGCTGTTTTTGTTTGCACCCCAAAATCCCATGGATCGCCTTGCGTCTCCTTCCGGAACACCTGTCCGAGATAAAGATGTGTCTCTTCAAAGGATTAATATGCTGCCCACTATACCGTCCATACCTGGCCAAGGTGTCATCAAGGTGTTTCAAGGATCTACTACAACCGTTCATAAAAATTAAAATATCATCTGCAAACATCAAATGAGAGACGAGGCTCGCATTCCTTCTCCCATAAAAGGGCTTCAACTTACCCTCCGAGATGCCTCGAGCCAGATTTCTGGACAACGCATCTTGAGCCAGAACGAAGATAGTTGGTGATAACGGATATCCCTGCTGAACACCTCAGACAGATTTAAAGAAACCAAAACATTTCCCCAACATGGAGACCGATAACCAAGGAGAAGAGTAGCACCTGAAGCAAAGGTCACAAAACCATTCCTGGAAGCCAAACGACCTCATGACCCGAATGATAAAACTCTATTCTACTCTGTCATATGCTTTATTTATGTCAACTTGAAAAATGATATTCGAACCCACTGTACGTTTGTTGATATCATGTACCAATTCACTTGCTATGCCAACCGCCCCTTGAATGCTACGGCCCTGTATAAAACCATGCTGCTCAACCGAGATCATCCTAGTCAACAGTGTGGATAATCTCCTATTGGTAACCGTGGCCAGGATTTTATACGTCACATTGCAAAGAAAAATAGGCCGGAAATGATTCAGCAGGCTCGGGTCCTTGATTTTTGGAACCAGCACCACCCGAGACGCAGAGACACCCTTTATCAACGCCCCACCACCAAAAAAGTCCTGGATCGGATGCACAACCTGCGACCCCACCACTTCCCACGCTGCACTGAAGAAGGAAGCCGGAAAACCATCCGGACCCAGAGCACTCTCCTGCGGCATGCTCCTCAAGGCTTCCCAGATCTCTTCTTTATTAGGAATCGAGGATAGATAGGCATTTTCCATTTCATTAACCAGTGTTGTAATACACTGGAAGAAGTCATGCTGATCCACCACCTCTCTATCAAAACCCTAATTCTCCCTCCCAGCCAGCATACCCTCAAAATGCTCCAGCGCCAACTTCCCAACGGTGTTCACATCAGACGTGTAAGATCCATCGTCGAGTTTTAAATTTATCTTCATACTTTTCTTTTCCTTAATGCAAGCCTGAAAGAAGGCTGTGTTCTGATCACCCTCCCTTAAAAAACGTACCCGAGACCTTTGCATATAAACTCTCTCCATTTCTAAGAGTTTTTCAGCAAGCAGAACCTTTTTATCACATAAAATAACAAAGATGTTCTCATCCCAGGAGTCCTGTAGGGATTCCTCCAGTTTTCCCACCTCCACCTGCAGACCCGCCACCCCCTTGGAAGGGGCCGGTTGCATGATTAGCCAATTTCTAATATCCTGTTTCACGCTCTTGAGACGATTCACGAGCCCTCCCCAAGACCGCCCCTCCTCCTCCTTCACCAAAGATACCTTTAGTAGATGCATGAAACCCAGGTCACGATGCCATTTGCTAGAATATTGGAAGGACCTACCCATCACCGCCTCACGACGTACTTCAATCAGAAGAGGAGCGTGATCTGAAAGTAAACGTGTAAGATGTGTGACTGAGGAGCTTGAAAACATATCCAGACCATGAATATTTGTGAGGCATCTATCCAGTCTACTGCAGATGCGGTTACCTCCTGCTCGGTTATTGCACCATGTGAATTTAGGACCCCTGAAACCCAAGTCTAACAACCCCGCGCGCGTCAAGCACTCCTGGAACTCAAGGATGCTCTCTCGGTTCCACCCCGACCCACCTTTTTTCTCAGAGAAGTCCGCAATGGCATTGAAATCCCCTCCCACGAACCACGGCGTAGTCCCAACTTGTAAAGTCTCCAGATGGCTCCATAACTCGCTTCTTCCATTCACCAGCGTACTTGCATAGACGAACGTGAAGAGAAGAGAAAGAATGCCCACATCAATCCTTGTATCAATACACTGGGTCATGACGCTCCTGACTTCCACCGAAATATTGCTTCTCCAACCTATCCAGATCTGCGAATTAGCTGATCCACCATGAAAGGAGTTAGGAAAACCCATACTCCTGGCAAACCCATCCAACTTGCATGTATTCTTCTTTGGCTCTAAAATCACAAATAACGACACCCTAGCTTTCATGCCTTCGGAAGCCAAGTATGCACGCTTGGCTTGAGCCCCAAACCCACGTGCATTCCAGATGATGAGCGAAAGCATCACCATGAGCCCTTCCGGGCCTTCTGCAACGGGGAGGAAGGTAGAAGGGGCAAAGCAACCAAACCTTTCTCTTTGGCCTTAGAGCGCGTTGTTGGGCCAGCACATCCATCCTCACCTGGAGTCCGCTTCTGTGAAAGGATAACCTTCTTAAAAGGAGTGACCTCCTCATCCAAGCGAGGCTTCCTTCCCAAGAGGTTAACCTCCGATCCACCTTCCTCCAAGTCCCCGTGAGCCAAAGAGTCCAACAGACGCCTCTGAGGCGACAGGAGGGTGACCGATAATTCTTTCTCAACACCCCTCATCAAGCCAGGAACCTCCTCATCTTCAAGAGGCGATATGGTCAGCTTACTAACTAGGGATGTTTGGATTACCTCGGGCGACAGGTGAGAAGAGATACAGAAAGGAGCGCGAGGAAGATACAAAGATCTGAACGGGCTTCCTAACGTAAAAGCCAAGTGAACCCCCGAATCCGGCTGAGAGAAGGACCCCCTGTTGCAAGGGGAAGACAGTTTTTGAACCGGCCCAGGAGACCAGGAAATGAGGTCCAAAAACTCCTCCGAAAAAGCCGACCGCAGGCTGAGCGTGTCAGTTGCTTTTACTCCGTCCGCTGTTTCCGCCGCACAAGGGTTGCCAGACAAATTTGAATTTGAATTTGGAGCGGGCTGAAGATTAATGTTAGGCACACCGGACTCCTTGGAAACCGGGCCTGACAGATCCTGATCCGACCCACCCGCCCTATCCCGTCGGGAAGTCTCCGCCACACCCCGTCGTCTCCGAAAAGTCGCCACTCCATGGCCATGCAAACCACAACCAACACAAAACCGAGACCCCTGGAGATAAAGGATCTTCTGTCTCCAAGAGAAACCATCGTCCGACTCAATCCGAACCCAAGAAGGCCGGTCCACCGATAAGTCCATCTCCACACAGATACAAGGATTTGATGCCGCTTGAAGACTCCTGGTATTGTCATCTACACACAGAAAAGAACCGAAAGAGTTCCCCACAACCTTCAGCATCTCCGGATTATGTAAGGGAAGCGGTAAGCCTGGAAGAGATAACCACACAACGTCCAGAGGTGATTCCCGCCTATAGTGGCAATCCCAAGACCACCTCATCAAAGAGAAGCGCCAAGCACCACAAACCCTGGACCTCCTCGTCCAAGCCTTAACAAAGTCTTCCCTGGAATCGAGGTGAATACAGAACGCCACTCTAGAGAACTCCGAAACCGCCGCCGGATGGGACAACCCCCACGAACCCACAAAGCCTCGGAAGAAACTCAAGGAAGGTTTATTGCGTCCGAAGCGGGCTACCAAAGAAAGATCATGGAAGGCAGCCGCCTCTCAGAGCTCCTGCGCTGAAAACCTCACAACCGGGACCCCCTCTACCTGCCGAGGTGTGCGGCTCGCCACCTCCACCGGAGGGATCTCAGAAACTGAAACCCCCAGCAGAGGACCACCACCGGAGCTCCTGGGATCCGAACCGCACAGAACATCCTTAAAAGAAGCCTTCAAAGGAGGCCCGTCCGCGGTCCTTGTCCCACCGCCTCCTGGGAGCGGACCAGAATCCTGAACAGGAGCTCCGCTCACTGGAACTCCAGTCGTCGCCGAAGGACACCCTGCGGGGGTACTCGCCGCCGCCGAACAACCACCCTCCGAAGCGCCCGCCGCCGCCGAAGGACCACCTACGGGAGCGCTCGCCATCACCTTAAAATTGTGTCCATTTTAAACAAAAGAGAGACTCTTTGAGTGTTACTGGCCACACCATGGCTTGGATTGAGGCCGAGTTGACTCTTACATGTCATAGAGGACCCGTGGATCGTTCTACTAAAGGATCAATGCAATCCTAATGGGTTTGTTCAGATTTCTGTAGGCCAGTTGTTGTTTTCACTTAAAATTGTGTTCATTTTAAACAAAAGAGAGACCCTTTGAGTGGAACCAGCCACACCATTTCTCAGATTGAGGCAGGGTTGACTCATATATGTCCCCAACACACCCATGGATTGTTATCCTAAAGAATCAACACAATCATAATGTGTTGGCTTAGATTTTCGTAGGTCAGTTGTTGTTTTCACTTAAAATTGTGTTCATTTTAAACAAAAGAGAGACCTTTGAGTGGTACCGACCACAACTTTCCTCGGATTGGGACGGTGATGACTTTTTCACGTCAAAAAGGACCCATGGATTGTTATTATAAAAGATCAAGACAATATGAATGTGTTTGGTTGGATTTTCATAGGTCAGTTGTTGTTTTCAATTAAAATTGTGTCCATTTTAAACAAAAGAGAGACCCTTTGAGTGGTACGGGCCACACCGTGCCTCGGATTGAGGCGGGGTTGACTCATAAACATTCCCAACACTCTCATGGATCATTGTCCTAAAGTATCAACACAATCAGAATGTGTTTGGTCAGATTTCCGTAGGCCAGTTTTTGTTTTCACTTAAAATTGTGTCTTTTTTAAACAAAAGAGAGACCCTTTCAGTGGTACCGGCCACACTGTGTCTTGGATTGAGGTGGGGTTGAATCATAAACGTAAAAAAGGAACCATGGGTCATTATCAAAAAGGATCAACACAATCTGAAAGTGTTGGGTTGGATTTATGTAGGTCATTTGTTGTTTTCACTTAAAAATGTTTTCATTTTAAACAAAAGAGAGGCCCTTTGAGTGGTACCGGCCACACCGTGCCTCAGATTGAGGTAGGGATGACTTGTACACATCTCAAAGGACCAATGGATCATTCTACTAAAAGATATAGACAATACGAATGTGAATAATTCATTATCTGTCAAAGTGGTTGAACAGTTAATTTATATTACATAAATTCAATAATGATAAGATAATAACATGAGATAACAAGATCTATTTTACAAAAAAAATATAACCTGTTTATTGAAATATATTTATTTTTTTCAATGGTTGAAGGTATTTTAAACCTCTATCGATTATCCAAATCCCTTCATTATGGTCTCCTCTAACATACAAAACATCATCTACATTGGGACCACTCCAAAATGATTGCAACGTACCACTGAAAGGATCGTCCTGAACTAAATTTTCATCGGAACCTTCAGTAGTTTTGGACGATAACAGAACAATCGACCAACTTCGATTTGTGGGATCTGGAACATAATAACTAGTACCACTTATGATTCCATTATAAACTGTTCGTTTTTGTACCCTTCTTTACTAAAATCAACTTTCACAAATCCCTATTCATCTATTTTAACACCACTGTTGTTATCAACCCATTTACATTGAAAAATAGGAAATTGGAATGTCGTATAATCCAACTACCATATTAGTTTGATAATGCCAAATTATGACATATTTGCATATTGGGTTTATGTCCTCACTACCAAAAACATGCATCGCTTCAGCCACTATTGCAACTCCACCATTTTTCATGGCACTGTCTTCATCATGTTCATCTGTATAGAATGTATAACCATTAATTACATAACCACTGTAAGATAATACATACACACTTGGTCCAGTGTCTAGAATATGAAGTCGTTCTGAAATTGAATTCAGATTTTCATCTAAGTGCTTAAAAATATTGTCCTAAAACCATCCTATAAACTGGTGATTATGGTTATTTGATAACCATTTTTCAGCCGTTGATGGATTCAACTACATAATAATTTCTTTGTGAGTTTCAACATATGGAGAAACCTTTCAACTGTTATGCAAAACATAAAGGTGGGCCTGATCCTGATCTGTAATATTGAATGTCCCAACTTCTCTTCCAGAAATTCCTTCACCCTCAATGCGTCCAGTGTGATGAGATTTCGGGATACCAATGCTTTCCACATCAGATAGGTATTCTGTACAAAATTCAATGACTTCCTTAACAATATATCACTCCATTAGAAAACCCTCTACCAGACTTCGATTTTTGACATACCCTTCCAAAATCTTCTTATACCGTTCAACAGGATACACCCATCTATAGTTCACATGCCAACAATGTCGAATCCCTCTCACCATGTGAAACATCAAATGAACCATCATATCAAAAAATGTTTGCGGGAAGAACATTTTTAATTCACATAATATGATGACAATTTCTTTTTCCATAGATGGAAATTTCGCTGGGTCTAAAACTTCGCTACATATAGCTTTGAAGAAGAAACAATTTTTGGTTAACATATGAAGTACATTCTTGGAAAAAATTCAAAGTAAATCTATAGGAATTAGATCCTGCATCAAAACATGGCAGTCATGTGATTTCAACCCATTTAAATTCAAGTCATTCATTGACACAATGTTCTTTATATTTGATGAATACCCCTCTGGAACCTTTACGTAATTAAAGAAGTTGCAAAACTAAAATCTCTTCTCCATAGAAAGAGTATAAGTAGCTAGAGGAAGAAACATTCGATTTTCACCCATCATGGAAGCCAACTCTTCTCATATTCCCATGTCAACCATGTCCAACCTTGCCTTAATTCCATCCTTTGTTTTTCCAGGGGCATTTAGCAATGTTCTGATAACACTGTCACATAAATGTTTTTCCACATGCATCACATCAAGAAAATGTCCGACGTACAAACAATTTCAGTATGGAAATTCAAAAAAAACCAATCTCTTTTTCCTACCAATTTTTGTAAGGTTTTTTAAAAATGGTTTACAAAAACCCATATTCAGATATTTTACTTTCTCAAACAGCTGATCATCTGTTAGTGGAGATGGTACTGCGGGTTGTTTTGAACTCCCATTGAATGATGTCGTCCAAGATCGGTACTTATGCCGATGAGGTAGAAATATACAATGTCCTAGAAACATAGATTTCGATGAATGTTTCAACCTAACTGATTCTGTATATTCTTCGCACATGGGAAAACCTTGAGTTACTTTAATGCTATAGCTTGACAAATTTCCATAAGCAAGGAAATCATTTATTGTCCCATAAAACCTCACTCTCAACGTGAAGTATTCACTTTTATAAGCATCATACAACATAACACCTGAATCCTACAATAAATTAAAATCCTCGATCAAAGGAGCTAGATAAACATCAAAATCATTTCCTGGTTGTTTTGGTCCTGACATAAGCATAGATAACATGATGAATTTCTGCTTTATTCATAACTAGGGTGGCATGTTAAAATTTATCAACATAACAGGCCATGTACTATGAGTGCTGGTTTGAAAACCAAAATGATTCACTACATCTGTAGATAATGCAAGATGAAGGTTTCACCACTATTATTTTAAATTCAGGATACTCATGATCAAATTTCTTCCATTGAGGAGAGTTGACCGAATGACAAAATTACCCATCTTTATTTCTTTTATCTACATTCCATGACGATTGTCTTCCAGTTTATTCACTTATATATAGAAGCCTAAACCTTGGAATGATTGGAAAGTACCATAAAACTTTCACAGGATTGGATTCATCATTATTGTATCAAGAAGCACCACACATTGGGAATTCTGTAAGTGATTTGTTCTCCTTATGAAACATTATACAGTCATTCGGGATGGCATGTATTCTTTTAGAAATCATACCCATCGAGCGTAGCATTTGTTTAGCTTCATATGTCCGACTTGGGATCTCATTATCATCATGGAGCATGTCATTCAAGAGAGCAATTAGTTCCATAAAAATGACATCACACCATCTGTTGCCTGCTTTCAATTTATACAACTTTAGTATAGCTGACAATGTTGTATACTTGGTGCAACCAGCATACAATGGCGTCTTTTCACAACTCTTTAACTTCTCAAAAAATTTTGGGCAATCACGAAGATCATCTTCAATTGTCTTTTTCATTTTCTCAATGCGATCTTCATCATCATTGATATCTGTAATCACATCCTCCATACGGTCTTCTTCATTATCCATATTTTTATTCATATCTGCTGATCCACAAAATGCAGTTTTATCCCATAGAGTAGCTACATTGTATTTTTCTCGGTGTTTATTCGATTATTTATAACTCTGATCTATTCAATGACATATCAAATGTTCTTTCAAATCCTATGGAGTAATTAGTCTAGAATAAAAAAAATGTAAACATGGAAAAAGGATTTGAGAAGGATCCTTTGCGTGATACTTTGCAAACTTGATGAACTCTTTCACCCAGTTCTCATACTCTATTGTCAAACGATTAGCATCCATCCAATTTTTATTCATCTTCATCCTATTTTTTAATCTCAAATATTAGTATTTATGGTTCAACTACACAAAACAAGACTTCCAAATACAGTAGAATATAACCACTTCCTTATAAAAATAGAAATTAATAGAGCGTAACCATTTCCAATCAAGATTTGGAAATCAACAGAACCACGATAGACCCCCATCAAAATCAACATAGTTTCCAAACACAAAGGGGTTTGCGGGGATAATCACTTATGTCATAGATGGTAAAACTCACATGACATCATCCTCTATGTGTCATCATCCTCTATCAGGTAAACCCTTCTATGGTCAACTAGTCCATCCTTTTATACCTCACAAACCTAAAATACATATGGATGAAAACCAGTAGCCATCTTTATAAGTAAAGAAATTATTCTCATAACCTATAAAATATGGAATTCATTAAATATAATTACTTTATATTCATTATAGTTTCCTTAAATCACCCTAGTCCAAACATAAGAATAATCAAGAATGATACGTCCACCACTCCTAGGTCTCTACCCTATATTCAAAATCATCATCCCTAAATACCCATATATCCACACATACACATGTCATAAAACACATAAAAAACCATATCCATATCAGAACCAAATTACCCATATGAATTTCAATCATGTTACTCGACTCAAGTGGTGGTGAGTAAGAAATAATAATTAAATATAATAAATATATAGTCACAAATAAATCTCAAATTGGTGTTAATAATCCAATAAACCCAAGGTGACATTCCATCTATCAGAATACTCTCAAGGAGCCCATATGCGACAGTAGTCCTAGGTTGTGAAGGTTCCTGAGGAGGAAGGGGCAAACATGCACCTATCGGGGTTCATGGTCAGGTCACTGAGGCTGACGGTGGCTTGATACATCTACAAGGGTTCATTCCAAATTTCTCAAACAATGTCTGGGTACCCTAGGATGTTAACCCACTACTGGTGGAAGTGAAATCATTCTTGATGATCATTCCAAGAAGAAATGGAATCCAAGAGGGGGAAGTGGTTCAAAATACCTCAAGAAAGATGAAAAAACATGGTATTTGAGAATAGGTTAGTGTATTCTATGTTGGATAGGCACCTATCCAATAGACTCCACAAGTGGTTATGGCCCTTGCAGTTGTCGCACCAGGTGAAACTGTCACCTGAGATGCTGAGATCAATGTGGCCCTTCCCAGCCATGAACTGAAAAAACTCCATTATGGCCTTCCTCTGGAATGGGATTATACCTTTCCTTTCCATTAGGTTGTAAATGTCATTAAATTCACTCCCAAAAATCAATGGATGGTGGACGGGAAACCAATAGAATTATGAAGAATTTGATTCCTACCATAACCATGATATGTGGGATATATCTTTGAGACCTGAGTTCCATGAAAAATCGTCCCAAGGTTGTTCTAACACATAATTAGAACATCATGATAAATAAAATGTTTATTTTCCAACCATTTATTCTTGTAGGAGCACTGCTCAAATGAGGTTTGGTAGTTGAAAAAATCATATCATCTTCAATATGGGTCTCTATAGTGAAATGCATTTCCACAATATATAATCCATGAAGGAATAAACTATATCAAATTTAATTATCTCTATACTCAGGATACATAAGATGTCCCCATAGGATTTGAGCATGGATACCCAGTGTCCTAGTGTACCCATATAAGTACACTCTATATAATGTTAAACTACCAAGGATGAAAAAACTAAATGGGATTTGATTCTTGTAATAACAAGGATACATAAGATTATTATTAATGGAAAAATATGGTCCTCGAAATATCAACCACATCCTCACATGGTACTGCACTCAACTGCACCTGATTATGTAGATCCAACATATATAAGCACCCATCCATTAACAAAAAATGATTGAGAACCTTAGATATATACATTTGTATTAGCTAATGAAACCCCAACATATTTCACCTGAAAGGGTATTAGCCTATAGTTTTTCTAAGGAAACATGTCCTATTTCATGGTTAGGAATAGATTCACGAAAGTACGATAAAAATTAAGGTGATACTAGGTGTAGGAAACAAATTCCACCGAAAGGATGCAATTAGCCAAAACTCTATTATTCTAAACCAATGTGAGTCCCCATGTTTATTTTGGCCAGAAAAATTAGGTGTCCACCTACAATTGTAATATAGGTCTGTACCCAGTTATGGATAAGGGAACAATTGGGTGTTTTTGGGAGAGGTTGAAGAAATGTAAAACTATATGTATGTGATTTAATGAGGCCCAAAAACTCCCCACTCAATAAAACCATAAAAAGAACACATCCTAGTGCTTATTTCCTAATGAAAAAAATGGTAAACATGATGTGCCACTCTGTAATAGAAGCGATTGGGATATAATCGACTAAGCCAGTATCCCTCATCTCCACAACCAACCTATTTGAACTCTTATCCCTAGAGTAAGATAATTTCCACATTCCATATCTATTAAAGGTGTATTAGGAAGTCAAATATGGGTACCTTCTGGTTAAGGTTCCACTAAGGAGGGAAATCTAATACCTTCATATTCGGTATCATACCACGAGTACCCACCACTCATCTGCTAAGGGTACCACACGACACAATGCCTCCTGTAATGCCTATGCAGGGGTAGAAAATAAGGCTCATAGGTGGAGGAATTCCCTTGATATCAAGGAATGTGATCATATCCCCACACCTTCTGATGATTCCTTCCATCATAATCTAGTAGGAACTGGTATGAAAACTCATATCCATAAGAGCTCAGAATAATCCAATGGGTATATTCCCACAACAATCATGGTGGAGGCGCATATCCCTACCCACTTTCCGGAAGTCCACCAGCATACTCTGATGGCATGAGGAGGAAAAAATTGGGTTTATATCGCCACATTAATCAATGAAATCTACGAGTGTATATTAGTGATGAAATATATGTAGGCTTATATAGCTTCACAGAAATTATTGAAAATGCCAATATATTTTATAAATAGCAGAAGAGACCTAGAGAAATATTCAGACACTATTGATGAAAATGGGACATGTGAATAATATTTTCCCTACACTCAAATTGTTGTGAACGAGTGTTCTTCCTGGATCAATCACACAATCTAGATCCCATTTAGGAGGATTATTACCATATTCTGAGGATGGCAGAGGCATCAGACCGGACTCATAATCCCATTCCAACTGGGGCGCACCGTGTGGGAGAGGAAAACACCTCAGGATGGGGGAATTTATATTTATTAAGGAGGAGGAAACCATTGACATGTGGAGAGAGATATCGATAAAAAAACATTTCACACCTAGTCCGAAAAAGAGAAGATTTAGGGCAGTGGAGGTCTGGCAACACGAAGATCGAGGGAGGCAGAGCTCCACCACACGATTATCTGGGAAAGCGGAGTTCCAACAACGTGAATCTTGAGGGCGGTGGAGGTTGGGTAACGCAAAGCACAGAGGGCAGCGGAGTGGAGTCATAGGGTTACAGTCCTGCGAGAGCTTTAGGTCGTGATAAAATGAGGGAACTGTGCGACTGACATTATAAAATATGGGAGTATGGTTTTATTAGCGCTAATAAATCACTGATAAAGACTACCTTTATCAGCGCTAAAATTATAGCACTGATAAAGCTATCCTTTATCATAGCTTTCTTAGTGCTGATAATGGTCCTCTTTATTAGCACTAAATATGCGCTGATAAATCCTTCTTGTATCAGCGCTAAAATTTTAGCACTAATACATGGATTCATTATCAGACCTTTTCTAGTACTGATAAAGGGTCACTTTATCAGTGCTTTTTTAGTGCTGATAATGTGTTTCTTTATCATCGCTTTTTCTTTGCACTGATATAAGGTGGATCTTCCCTTGCCCATTTTTTAGTAGTGATAGATCTCAAAAAACATGGTTCTGTAGTAGTTGGTTGTACAAAATCAAATTCAAGAAATCACCACATATAATTCCATTAGACCATTAATAATACATCGACACATGGATGAAAATGATTCATCCATGCACCCTTCGTCATTGATCGGAGGATACTCATTGTTCCACGTACATTTAGGAATAATGTAAATGTTGATATATTATTGATTTAATTTATTGATCAGCCCTTAGTTTTAATCAACTATGATTCTTCTTTAGAACATAATCAAATTTCACAGAATCACAATGATTTTCCACTCTTTTAGGTGGAAAATGATATCTAAGACCCATATCTGTATAAATCATGACAATATTGCAATATATTTGCAAAGATATTATTACGTAGAAAAATTTAATTTAAAAAATATTATATACTATATCATGAAACTTTTAAATTATCTAAATTTCCTATTATTGAATAATGGAACTGATATTAAGACATTTTCAAAGTATTGTATTACCATTATTTGATAAACCAACCAAAACCGACGGGTTTACAAGTGAATCTATTAGATTTGATTTGATCTACCATCCTTATCTTCTTAGGAATTGTGTAAGAATTTAACTTAAAATAGAAAAAATTACTTCCCAACCATCATTTATTATAATGATAGTCACATGAATGTAATGGACCCTATGGATTTTAGATACATGATTTTTTAAGTGGATACTTAGGTACTTACATACTTAGATTTAGGAATTACACATAGGTTTTCAATGAATAATAATGAAACTATTACTAATTATATTAATAAATTAACATGACATTAATTTTCAACTATACATTGGTTAGTCATCTCAATATTATCGAATTATTTTAAATTAAATAATTTTATAAAAAAACAACATGAAATCTCAATCATACATTAGAGGGTCATCTCAGGATCAATAAACATAAAATATTACTAACATGTTTTTTTGAGATATTTATTATGCTGTAAATCATATCACATTACTTAATATTTATAATAAATGATATATACACACACATTGATTTTTATTCATATTATCATGATGATTATACATAGTAACAAGTGGGAAATGTTAACTAAAACCTTGATCGATATAAATAACCTCACTATTGAAGAATATTGATGTTGAAATTATTACAAATTAAAATATTATAAAATGTTTTATATTTTTGTACCACATCATAAAATGTTTTAGAAAGTTTAATTTTTTTTGAATAAATAAATATGACATGATCGTGAGACTAATTCAGAGATTTTTTATCAACATCTGATAAAATAATAAAATTCTATGGGAGAGCTCCTAGAGTCTCTTTTACCCAATATTTCATCAACCACAAGTCTCTTTTCAAACAACAACGCCTCTTGTCTAATTAATATTTTTGAATTCCTTTTTATTATAATTTTACTCACAAGTAGGTGAGTGTGACTAAATTTATGAAATACTTAGTTTTTTAGGCACACAAACTTGTCCTTATATACTTAGAGGGAGATGACTCAAAGGACATCAACAAGAAAAATAAAATGTAATTGTTATATATCAAATAACCACATATACAAAAAAAATACATGATATTTAAATTATGAATTGGTTGGTCATCTCACTATATATCATCACATAACACTATTAACATGTTTTGTGGTAAACATATTATGTTCTACATATTATATAACATTACCTATAACTAGTTGTAATATATAATAAATATGTAAACATTATTTCCAAATTGTAACTTTTCATTGTGTTTATATATATATATGTAGTAATTATATTTATTATATTTAACTAAGAATAATATATTTCACACTTACATTATAAAGATTAAAATACTATACACTAAAGTTGTATATTTTTTTTTAAAAAATTTCATTTTCATATATAATATTTTCTCATTCTTCTACTTTCCAAAATATATGTAATTAATTTTTATCCTATATTAATGTAAAAATAATTATTTATTCATAACATTATTTAAATTTAAGAATTAAAATAATTTTTTTAAATTAAATTAATATAATTTACATATACATAAAATAATTAAAATAAAAAAACTTATGTTATTTTCAATGATATAAAATTACATATACATATAATTTTTTTCATATTTCTAATTTTCAAAATATTATAATTATATTTCATACTTTATAACTTGAAATAATTATTATTCATAATTAATATAATTTTAAATTATTACTTATTGAATACTTAATTTATAATACTAACATAAATAATTTTATATATAAGTTATAAATTTAAATTGATACGTAATATAACTAATATATTTTTAATATTATATATAGTTAAATATTATTATTTAAATTAATTTTTCATTAAATATAAAATCTTTTAAATACATATGAATCTGTTGAACTCTAACTTCTCAAAATTTAAATAATAAATATATACATTTAAAGTTAATATGATCTCCTTAAATATAAGTTACATTTTATATAGAACATTTCAATTATAAATATTCCATATTTTAATTTAATAAACAATCAACATAAATTATATAATACGACTAACAACAACTCATTCATAAATTAAATCTGACACAGAAACAATACTATACATCTAAACATTCATGCATCCATGCATATTAAAAAATAAATCTCTAAAAAAGTAAATCCCTATTAGAAAATTGAAATTGTAAATATAATTTTTACCTTCTTAAAAGCCACAAATATATGTTGATAATGAATTCATGTAGGGGTTTGTAGAAAAAACCAAAGGAGTAGAATAAACTTTGGAGTGGGTGGGGTGGAACTGTTTTTATAAACTTTTTTCACCATGAGGCATGAACCCCCTTTACACCTACTTCGTAAATTTCATGAAGTATGAATGGGGTTCATTCTTCCTCTTTCACACAGAGGATTTTTGAATGAGGTTCATGATTCATTGATGGTAGATTGAGAATCCTCAACCCCATTCATTCACATTTATCAAAATTGAGAAGTGTGAACATGGATCACACTTCTCCATACACATTTTTAAATATACCCTAACCCTATCCCTTCTAAAAAGAAATTTAAAACCCCATTTATTTTATTTGTCTTGCTACGTGACATACCAGTCGAGGTTGATAATATATTTCTATGATGACTCCCAATTATCTATCTATGTACCCAAAATAGATATTTCTTAAGCTATAAGAAGTTAGCTAGCTCAATTTTTGACATTTTTGTGGAGTTTCAGTAGCTCCTCACATGCCTTAAATCGACCAACTTCCAACTCAAACAATATGTGGATAATATAAAAAATAGCTTAATTCATATAATGAATTAGATTAAATGATCTAGCATGGAATTAATCAATTTCTAGGGTACTGAGGCCCCATTAATATTGGAGTTAACAGAACTATACTAACTATACCTGATGCTCAACATCCCAATGAACATGTTAAGAGACACCCCCTCATTCATGGGAAACACATAGAAATTACTTTTGATAGTTTTAGCCATAAAATTTTGATATGGTATGCAATAACAATCCTAACATTAATGATACATACACTTTATTATCTATATTTCTATGTTAAGCCTTTAATATAATATACTCTGGTAAATTTTTGAGTAAATGTGTTTGCACTACCTTGTTTGTCCATTTCATCATGCCTATGTTGTATTATCGTTTGATAATATACCTAACTCTCATTGACTAAACGATTTCCTATATCATGATCTCCCATGTAGAGTAGAAGAATTAAATCAATGTTTGGTAATGTAACAATAAATGACTATCCTTTTTAACTACTTTATGAGAGGTACACACCATATTTTGGTACCTTTTGGAAACCAAGTATGTTCCAAAATCCCAAATTTTGGTTTTTTCCATTTGAAAATATGTTTTCACAATAGGAGATGGAGAAAATAATAGGATAAAATTAAATAGAGCCACATCACATCAAAACACTATTAATTTTAAAAAAAGTTATCTTCTATAATTATAATGAGAAGAGAGAAAATTTATAGACAGAATAAAATAATAAATATCAAATAAAAAATAATTAATGTCAATTAGAAATTCCCAATCAATTATTTAGACCTTTTTAGGTTTCATTATTATTACATTTTTATAGGATTCCATTTACAACATGAATTTAAAAATAGAAACTCTTATAATTTATTAGGTTTCATTATGTGACACCATTTATTCTTGGTAATTTCTATGAATATGTCTTCATTACTATCTAAAAGACATTGAATTCTTCATGAATATTTAATGTTTGAGCTAACCTAATGTATAATCCATGGTTTGGCATATAATGGTTGATTATCATGTAGTATGAAGGTGTTTATATAGTGGGAGAGCATGTATCAAATCTCATAATCACAGAATGAATAAAAAAATATAGAGTGAATGAGGTTTTTTTAACTAAAAGGCATATTATAATATTCATAATAAAAACAATAGAATATCCTAATGATAAATCTACATGAATTAGGATGAAGACCAGGTATGCAGATGATTGAGGGTTCACTCATTTAATAGCATGAAAGATCATGGTAGCTTCATATATGAGGTTATTTTATAAATATAATGGATTGATTATATGCTTATAATTTACACACATAGTATCTTCAGGCCTAACACATGAGGTAGACCATGTGAGGGTACTAAATTCATGATATATTGAGTGTTTTATATGCGTTATCTTGGTATCCTAAAAAATATAGTAGGATGGAGTTTGAGACATGTAGTTGGATGCAGTCTTCAAATATGGACATGAAAATTTGGAAATTGAAATACATTATGACTAAATAAAATGTATGTAACCACAATACCCATTAATCCAAACATTAATTCCAACATCATCGAGTAATTATAGGGTTGTAGTTAATTGTTAGAGACTCTGAAAATTAGATTCATCATTTGTTACTATTGAATTAAATTAAGATAATTTCTTTAAATTTCCAAATAATCAAATAAAACCTCCATATTTATTATATATCATGATATAACATAAAAAACTCTAACAACAATTGTCAAATTCCTACAAGAAATATAACTGAATAACTACAGAATTAGTTCAATTTATTCTATAGTAAAATGTATTTTTATCCTTCATTTCAATTTAATGAAATATAGATAAACAAAATATCAGTAAAATTAAATAATCAATGTGAAATTCATAGTCCTTAAACTTGAGTTATCATTTAATATTATTGAGAAGTTAAAAAATAAAATACTAGCATAACCAAAGAAATAATGAATCAATATACAAAAATTATGAACATATATATAATAATTAAAACATTTTTATAGTTAATGAAATAATAGATAAATATTTTTATTCTAATGAAATGGGATTTGTAAAATTCCAATTAATTTTGCTCACGATAAAATCAAATTAATGAAAATTTTTAAAAATAGTATCATATGTTTTACCTTCCTTATTTATGGAACTTGTAATTAAAACAAGTATTCAATTGAAATATGTAGCACATATTTATAAATATATTAAAATATAATAACAAATACAATATATAAAAAATATTTTTTTTATAATTCTCATGTTATAGGTTTACCAGGAATTATTATAGGTTATTGTAGAATAGAAAAGCATAAAATATAAATGAAAAATGAAAAACTCCAAAACAAATCTTCCATTTAGTTGAATAAAAAACAAAAACATAATTTCATACATTTTACCCATTTATGAAATAATTTTATATGTATGTACAACAACAAAAAATTCACCCTTTTGAAAAATAAATAAAACATTATCATCATTTAAAATTAATTTAAATATATTAAAATTTCAAAGTATGATATTTTATATAGAAAACATATGTAGAAATAATTATAACATAAGTAAAGATAATAAAAAAAACCAACCCTAAACATATTCTATAAATGAATAGATAAATTATAAAAAAATTCTACTCCTAAAAAATATTAAATAACATATGATAATATTTAGTATTCATTAAAAAAACTAAAATAAACATATCATGATCAAGAAATACTATGAACATAAAAAATAAAAATATTTCATTATCGAATAACTCCCATTAAAATAAATAATAATAATTATAAGTAAAATAATTTATTCTTAAATAAAAAAAATAAATGCTCTGGAAAATATTTAAATAATCATTCATTATAGTGGTTTAAATTAATTATAAAAAACATAGGAAATAAGATTTAATAATGTTAGAGTGCAATATGTGAATGTTTATATATTAAAATTAAAAAATATATAGAAAGATAAAAAATATTTATTTAATAAAAAATATAAAATAATTATCCTTACATAATTGTCAATAAAATAAAAATATATTAAATAGATACCCCCCCCAGTTTATGATTCTCTTCCATGTTAATGAGATTAAATAATGAATATATATTTTATCACCTCTACTAGAGTAAAATTAGAAAATATAAAATATAAATGAAAATATGATTATAATATTTAATATAATGATATCATAATATGCAATGAGTTAAAAAATATCTAAAAATTAATTTCATGACCTCAGAAAAATATGTATACACTTTCAAAAAATCAAAATACAACCTTATACTAAACTAAGCAGAAAAATAAAATATTTTCAACAAATTTAATGAATATATCAGTTACATGGAATGTATATAAAATATGGATGATCATTTCCTAATACCTGACAAAAAATAATAAACCTAAATTAGTAACTCCATCACATGAAATAATAAAATAATAGAACACCTGTTTTCTGATAAAACAAAAAAACACATGCTTCAAAAAAAATTTAAAATCAAAACATTCCATCATAGAAATTAATATACATATTTTAAGTATGAATTGTGGAAATATAAAAAAATAATTGCTTTACATTGCCACCCATACCAATTTTGGCCTAATAGAATTGAATATGAACCTCTAAGAATCTAAAATGAATTTAAACAAGAATTATAGGGTAATGTATAAGAGAGTTTAATAAAAATAAATATTTTAGTATTACTTAGAGATCAGTGAAATATAAAATAATAGTCTGATTATTTTATTTCAATTTCATTCCTTATATCATTAATGTAACATTACATAAAAATCATTTATTAGTATTAATAAAATATGTCTTGAACAATTTTTAAATCTATAGATTAAAACCAAAAAAATATTTTTATATATTTTATTTTATTATACCCATAATATTATCATAATGTTCATTTCCTTGAACAAATAGATAATAAATTTTATTCAAACGATAATACTTTATTTTTATATATTTATTCACCTTCTAAAAAGATTAAAAATCGTCATAAATATGATTTTTTAAAATTGAAGAATAATTTCTCATTTTATCATTTTCATCCCTAATTATATAATTTTATTATCATATAAAATATAAATTGTTAGATTAAAATTCATTTAAAATAAAAACTAAATTTATTATGTTTCCAGATCCTTTATTATCTTTCATACTTTCCATGATAAGATACTTATTCACTTATTTTAATTATGTATAAAAATCAATAATAATTAGAATATCTTTTTGATGATGTCATTTAAATTATCTATAGTATACAAAATATTAAAATAAATATCAGAATCATAAACATGCCTAAAATATAAATGATTACTAATCTTTTTTCACCATCAAACATCGATTAATCGACTCATTTTACCTTTTAGATTAATAAATATAATCAAATTATTCAGTGTTGCTCCATTCAATATTATATATAAATAAATCTTTTTTTTGTATTTATTATTTTTTCCCCTATGTTGTAATTTTAGATAATAATATTTTATGGCTTTTCCCTATATTCAAAATGGGTTTTTAACACTATTATACTAACCTGTGGGGCCTTCATTTACATTTTTATTATCCATATAATCATTTCTAGGACACTTCATTAATGATACCTTTTTCTTCATCACATTGTAAATATATTTAAATTTATTTTTTATTTATCCATATTTACATAAATGTGAATAATATTTTGAAGTGTTAGAGGTAAAAATTTTATTTCATTTGAATGAAATGCATTTATTTTGTATAGTATCTTCTTCCAAATTGAAATTTCACTCTAGTATATATTTAAAAAGTAATATGATATGTTCATCCAATGTCCTCATAATGAAATAATTATCCTCATATATAAAATCCTTCTCCCTATTCCATTTCATTGGTAGGGTTCTTAAGACACTTTCAACAAGAATTAGGTTCTCCAATTTTCCTCCAAGGGAATCTATACCATAATTAATATTGAGAATCAGTGTAAAATTAGGTTGACGCTTCATTTTTCACCAATCCTTAAATCTAGGTGTTCCATTTGAAGAATTAAAAGTTTGGTTGTAATCAATTTATCTGATCCAATGTGAGTACCGTTAGGAAATCTTCCAAATTTCATGATCTATCTTGTAGGAAGACACATGAAGTAACACAGTTATGTTATTAGAACAATATCAAATATTTATTAACATGTAATTAAAAACATATATAATAAGATCATTCCCAATAAGAGTATTTCTTTCACCATTAGGAACTTTTTATGGTTTCACCACTATCCACAAATTATCTATGATTAACTTCATGAGGCCTACATCCATTCTAGTTTTCTAGTAACCATAATCATTTCCATAAAAGCGAGGTGGATTTTGAAGAATCCAACCATTGTTTACATTAATTCCTTCCTTATTACATGGATATTTTTTTATAATATTATTTATTAGATGTGAATGTTATTAGAATAAAATATAATAAGTTGAATATATATATAAGAGGATCATGATTAGTATAATAGGATTTATATATTAGTAATATAGGTAGTAAAGATAATCTATCCTTAATATGGTCCAAGATCAGATACCAATTGTTAAGTCCTAGAATGAAATATAAAATGGTCTATATGGGGATTTAATCGACCAAATTTTGTAAATTATAGAGATGAGTTAATTATATAAATAAAATATTAGAGTTATCTTTGAAGAGATTTAATGTTGTGGATAATTAAATAATTAACACTCGATTTTTTTAGTAATTTGGAAAAATGTGGACCTATTTCACTCCTTTACCTCTCTATTCTATTAGAAATTCATTATTAAATATGAACCTATTTTTTTAATAATCATAAAATTTTAAAATCCTACCTTTTCTATATGAGGTTTAACTAGATATAGTTATTTTTTGGTTACTATGATATAAATAGGATAATATATTTTATATAAAATATTTTGAAAGTAGTGAATCATTTTATTCAAAAACTAATGTGAAACACATGCGTGTAAACCATAAATAAGAATATAAATCATCTTAGATAATTGGGGATAATATATTCCACGTCTTTACACTAACACATGTTTTTTGTTTTGCATTTGAGGGTGGTACTTTAGAACCATACTCCATCCCCTATTAACAATTATACTTCTTGACCATGCTCCATACTGTTAACACATACAAACACAATTATGTAAATTATTTCATTTCAAGTCATTTCACATATAACAAATTCCCCTTGGAATTTTTTTGTCAAACCCTAAAATTTCATTAAAACACCTTAATAGTTTATAATCCGTAAAGTTAAAATTACAATTAATGAGTGTCATCTATAAAGACTTTAATGTTTTCCTAAATTTAGAAAAGTAAAAAAATAATTTTTTATTTCAATAATCTCATAAAATTTTCTTTGAAAATCCAATTAAGTAATTTTTTTTAAAAAATAATTCATGTTCAAGAAAATTTTGAGATAATTTGGAAGCCTCTTACCTCTGAATGGATCATGAACACAATGAACATCACAAAAAACTTCTCGATCAAAGTTTGAAACACCATACCCTTAATATATTCAAACATATATAAAAAATATTCTCATTATAGAACATATATATATCTACAATGGAATATATCTATTGTTATGGTAGAGAGAAAAAGAGTATATCTAAGATGGGTGAGGATGAACAAGGACATACCATTGAATCTTGACCTCCATCACACTTTGAATAGGTAATATATTCAACTTGATCATAAAAAATCCCATAGAGAACCTACATAGGACAAGGAGATCACGAACCTGTAAGAATATGGGAAATGATGGTTTCTGAGTCTTAATAATGATTAGATCCTATTTTTAGGGCATTAAGTGCATATTTCATAGTAGGTCGCATGATTTTTCAACCCATTCACTAACCATATTTATACCACTATCTCTTTAAATAGGGAGTCAAACGATTAGGCCCTAGGAATTGGAAAAACATTTTCCTATCATCCAATAAAACTATCCAAGGCCTCCCCTATATGGTTGAATTATATAGTTAGACATTTTACTATCATCCAACAATTAGGTACCTGTGTAGGGACTCTTTCCCTTATCGACACCTGTAGAAATCTAATATGTTTGGGCCCATGACATGACCCAAATAGGGTGTGAAAAATAAATCCCATTAGGAAACCTCCAAAGGCCAGTTCCAAACTGTCATTGAAAATGAGCAACAACAATGTGCAATAACAAATTTTAGTAAATTAGGAAGTACTCAAAAGTAATCAGTCCTACCATTTACATTGCCTTTTTCAAAATTATTTAAGAATTTGATATAATTTAATTCCAAGTTTTCCAAGATACGGCCTCAATTGACAATATCCTACACCAGTGACACAGTAGAAACCGCAACATGCTATCTAATAAGTAAAAGATAATAATAATACCAAGCCTGTGATTTTTCTTGGCAGGTTCAACCTATGAAATCACCATAGTGAATATTCAAAGTAAACATTTCCCTCAGACATTCAAATCCTTACCCATAGGAAAATAGAAATGACACCCTCAGGTGACTGCCCTTAGGAATACGGAATATTGCCCTCAGGAATACGTGATATCTCCTTCAAGCACAGAAGCTACTACCCTCAGGCATAGAAAATGTTTCCCATAGGCTTAATAAAACCTTTCCCTCAGGCTAAAAAACCTTGCCCTCAGACTAATCAAAACCTTGCCCATAGGCTAAACAGAACCTTTCCCTCAGGCTAAAAATAACCTTTCCCTCAGGAATTCTAGAGGAAAAGAAAGTGACTGGGCCAAACCCAAAGCATAAGCCAGTAATTTATATATTTTTCCTCTCAAGAAAGCTCAAAGCATGTTATAATCACGGAATACCCATGGTTATCCTTTCCAAACAGCTAAACAAGGTAAAACCCACCTCAGGGTGGCCCTGGATCAAAGCAATGATCCTAAACATTAGTTTATACATATTTATTTGATTACCTTGGTATCTCAATATTCAATGTCTCAGCCATAAGACACCCCAAACGTGGGCACGTGGCACAAAAGTACAGAAAATCAACTTGACAGTTGGAATTAAACACAAGACCACCTACCTCGATCTCCTCTGATCGATATATGTAAAAGGAACCTCCTGAAACAACCAAGAACGACATAGATCTGAGATTAATGATTACTCGTTCAAAACTAAATAACTTCCCTTAGGTAAATAATTGTAAGGAACAATTCAAGAAGAGGGAAGAACTTACCCGTGCGGTTCAAATGATACCTACGGCGGAAGAATCAGAGTCCCAAAAAGCGATCGAGAGCTCCTCCAAGTCTTGGCCTCCTCTCCTGCTGATCCTGGTGAGCCCTCTACCACTGCTACCGAATGAGGAGGATACTACCAGTTTTTAATGAAAAAACATAACTACACAGCCTGTACTCTCAAGTTCACAACAAGTACTTTCCTTTTAAACTATTCCTTGGGTTGCTACTTTCCACCGCCACACTATTCATCTACCGACTGATTACACAACATGTATTACCAAGTACACGATGTGTAGTTAGCTTTTACACCCTTAATCGCTGACAAGCCTACACGCCCTGTATTCACATCCCACAGAGCTAAAGTACATGGTATGTGTATAGAAGTACATAGAGTCTAGTAAGTTTTTACACCCAAGCCTACACACCATATATTCTCATCCCACACAGCCAAAATACATGGTGTGTACCGATAAATTTGGGATTTTTCACACATTTCCCTTGTTTTCTCAAAAACACATAAGGGAAGGGAAAATAAGAAACCCATAAATTATGAATAAGAACCAGGTTTTTACAAACTTCCCCCCTTAAAGAAATTAGTCCCCAAATTGCCCTTCAAACAATAGTGAAGATAAAGCTGGGTACAATTTTTTCCACAAAGCATGCACGTCAGTCTCCTGCTCACAGGTTTTATCCTGCACTCGACCATGATACCATAACACCCATATGAGAGGAACTGACTGAACTCAGAGATCCTTCATCCTTTTATTGACAATACGAATCAGATGCTCATCAAAGGATGAATTAACCTGAAGTTCAACCTCCTCGGGCTGAAAAATGTGAGATGAGTCTGATTGATAATGGCGCAACTGAGATATGTGGAAGATGTCTTGCGTGGTCCAGTACCTCTGTGGTAACTAGAACTAATAGGCAACCAACCTAACTCTCTCCAGAATCTCAAACGGCCCTACATACCACAGTGAAATTTTACCCTCTCTCCTGGTCCGCCTATGTCCCAACCTCGGTAATAGACGCAAAAAACTAGATCCCAAACAAAAAACTCCAAGGGTCATCTACAACGATCAACATAAGATTTCTGACGAGACTATATAGTAGCCATCCACATCTAAATCAACTAGACCAGCTCTAAAGTCTCCTGCACGAGACATGGTCCCAGTAAAGATGCATCACCTGCCTCCAACCAGCATAAGGGTGATCAGCATGGCCTACCATATAATTCTTCGTAAGGTACCATATCAATAGTTGCGTGAAAACTATTATTGAAGAAAAAAACAACTAGGGGCATGTGATTCTCCCAAGGACCCCCAATTTCCAAGATGAATGCACGCAAAATGCCCTTTAGGACCTATATTGTACGCTCTGACTGTCCATCGATCAAAGGGTGCTAAGTTGTGCTTAGAAGAACCTGTGTACCCAGTGCCCTCTGAAAACTCTGCCAAAAATAAGATTTAAAACATGAATCCCTATCCAATACGATAGAACAAGGGACCCAATGAAGACTTACTACCTCTCAGATATAAAACCTCCCTAGCTCGTCAGCAGCGAAGGTCTCCTTGATCGCAAAAAAGTGATCTACCTTTGTTAGTCTGTCCACAACAACACATACAACATCATTGACTCAAGGTGACTTCGACAACCTGATCACGAAGTTCATCAAAACATCATCCCATTTCCACTCCAGAATGGGTAACTATTTTAACAGTCCGGCTGGCCTCTGATGCTCCGCCTTCACCTGCCGACAGGTGGAACATCTCATAACAAAACCAGATATCTCTGTTTTCATACTCAGCCACCAAAATTGATGCCTCAAGTAATGATACGTTTTGGTACTCCAGGATGCACTTCCCAAGTTGATGCATAAAATTCCCACCTCAACTCCTCGCATATATCATCTCGAACCCACACTCATACATGTATAAAAAGTACCTCATCATCTCCTATCGTCCATCCAGGAGGAGGGTCCTCACATAGCGACGACACTCGTAGAACTAGGCCTTCTGACCCTAATAGCTGTCTCATCCTAAATCTATCTAAGAGGGTAGAAATCATAGCTATGGATGAAAGATAGGTTCTACCCTGACTATAGTGCACCTCCAAATGCATCTTAGAGAACAAATCCATAAGCTACCACTCACCACTGGCCTCATAAACTACCTGTATCTGATTTCTCTTACTGAGTGCATCAGCTACTGCATTACCCTTACTAGTTGTATAGGCAAGCTCAAAGTCGAAGGACTGAAGGTATTCAACCCACCTTTGCTATCTCAAATTCATGTCACACTGGGTAAATATGTATTTAAGACTTTGATGGTCCAAAAACACCAAAAAAGTTTCTCCCTGGAGATAATTTCTCCAACAGAGTAACACATGAACAACTGTAGTGAACTCATGATCATGTGTCGGGTAATTCATCACATGTGGCCTCAATTTCTGAGACCAGTATGCAACTAATCACTCTCCCTACATCAACAGTGCTCCCAACCCAATACTTGATGCATCACAATAAACTGTATAGCTCTTCCCCTGCTCTGGAAGTATCAGGACTGGGGCTGATTTGAACCTTCCCTTATGCTTCTGAAATGCCGTCTTGCATTCTTCTGAATAAACGAAATTCATACCCTTCTTAGAAAAACCCATAAATGGCGTTGATACACAGGAGAAGTCTTTTATAAAGCACCTGTAGTAACCTTACAGGCCCTAAGAAACTCTATATTTCAATCACATTCTTTGGATTCTCCAAGGTTTCTAGTGCTCTCACTTTCTCTGGGTCCACCGCAACTCCAGCCTCTGAGATAATATGACCCAGAAAGTGAATCTGGTCAATCCAAAAGTGGCACTTTGAGAGATTAGCATATAACTGATACTCCCTTAGTGTACTCAGTGTGATCTCTAGATGGTCAACATGGTTGTGTCGAGTGTGACAGTACGCCAATATATCATCTATGAAGACTACCAAAAAAGAATCTAGATATGGGTGGAACACACGATTCATCAGATCCCTGAAAACTATTAGTGAGTTTGTCAGTCCGAAAGGCATGAACATGTACTCGTATAGACCATATCTTTTCTAAATGGTTTTAAGAATTATGTCTGATGGTCTATCATGAAAATGATGGTATCCAAATCTCAAGTAAATCTTCAAGAACACTCGTACTCCTCAATGTTGATAAAAAATATCATCAATCCTCGGTAAGGGATATCAGTTATTAAATGTAAACTAGTTCAGTTTTTGATAATCCATGTAGAGTCAGAGGGTACCATCTCCATTTTTAGCGAAAAGGACAGGCGTACCCCATGGATAAATACTGGGTCGGATAAAACCTTTGGCTTTTAACTCTTCTAACTGTATCTTGAGGTATTGCAATTATGGCATATCCATCCTATAAGGTGGAATTGACACCGGTGCCACTCCTAGTACAAGATCAATAGAGAAGTCCACCTTTCACTCCATAGGTATACCTGAAAAGTAGTACAAGAATACATCCCTAAAGTGATTAAACACTGGAGGGAAATACTTAAAACAAGTTCTCTATTCATCCAGATATAAACTCGCAGTCTAGGATGTCACTCCACCTCACCCATGATGCTCAGGTCCAAAACTAGTTGCCTTGACATGCCACTAACCCTTTTATAGAAACTCTCTGACCTCTGGTGACATGAAACTCACCCTACAGCGATAGAAATCTTTTAAGGCTCGGAAGGGTACCAACCAGTCAATCCCCATAATGACATCATAGGTTGTCATCTCTAAGACATAGAGGTCCCATGGAAAGTCACACCAACTAACCTCTAGGGGGTACTCCTTTCACTAACACACATTTACCATTCTAATTCTCAACGGAGTGTCTATTGTCATGATATCTGAAGATGAAGAAGAAACACAGACCCCATGTCTCCCCACAATGGGCATAGATATAAAGCTTAGTGTAGCACCACTATCTAAAAGTATAGAAGATAAAATAGAAGTAACTATAATAGTACCTTTGACAGTTGATGGTCTGGGATCCTGATCTTGTTGGGTATGTTGTACTGCATATGTCTACCCAGTGTCGTGGCCTTGAGACATAGCCTGGCTACCTTGAGCTGACCCACCTTGTTGTCTCTGAGATCCTCGTGTCTAGCTACCACGACCACGACTACCACCTAGGCCTGAACGTCGTAACATATTCCAATTCCCTGATAGCTAAGAAGCTATTGGCTGCTCCTATATGCAGAGTCTGCACAGAACCCCTCTCACTAGTCACCAGTGAAAATGCCCTACCAAAATACTTTTAATGGCCCATCTTTCCGCAAGCTCGACACTCCACTGGTTCACGTGGATGTTGAGGTCTCTTGTGCCCCTCTTTACCTCACTGGTAGCACATTATCTGGCCATATGAAAAAATTTTATGGCTATTACTACCACCATGAGAGAAATCCATCTTCCTCTTCCACTTATAGGTAGAAATAGTACCAGAGACCAGTGTCGAACCTCTCCGGTACATGCCACTAGCTTCCCGTAGGTTCCTCTCAGTAATCAATACCTGGTTCACAATAGCATGCATTGTAGGCAACCTGAAAACATTCACTAGTGCTCAGATGTCATATAAAAGACCGTCCTCAAATCATCTAGCCCTCAAAGTCTCATCACCCACTAGAATTATGTGCAAAATTTTGTAGCTCGGTGAAGTGGATAGAATAGACTATCAATGTCTTGGTGCCCTGCTACAAATTCATGAAATAGTGAGCTCGATCTTCCCGTAGCATATTTTGAAAGAAAAAGTCATAGAAGACTTCATGAAAATCCTTCCACACCAGGTCTCGGTGATGCTCAGTTTGGGTGGTAACATAACACCATCTCTTGGTGGAATCGCGCAACATGTAAGTAGTGAGATTGACCATACCCCCAGGAGGCATCTCCAGATGCTCGAAGATCATCAACATAGAACCCGTCCACGAATCCATAGCCTATGATCTTCCATCCTATGAAAACGTAGGCTGATGCTGCTGTTGGAATATACATATCAGCTCTGCCATAGATGTTGCAACCAGTGATGCTCTATGGAAGGTCTGCATGAACCGCATGAAGCCTTTACGGAACTGCACATCCACGCCTGCATCTGGTATAACAGCTGACACTGCATCTATCACTATTGGAGGATCCCCCGGTAGCCCATGGCCTACCATCTCTGGAGTATAATCATCACCACTATCTTGGTGAAAAACTAGTGGTCATATCGACGACATTACTCTACAAGGTCAAACCCACACCTTAGTTTAATTTACTGTCGAGGTTTCTTGTGTACGGTTAAGTGTGCCAATGAAAAGGGGAAAGATACACCTGAAGTGGGAAAAAGATACTATACAGATTTTATAAGGTCTACATGGTGTGTACCCTTAATCCCTCACATGGTTGTGTTCTTATGTCATCCTGGGTGTGTCTCCACCATAGGTACACGGCGTGTTACACCCGCACTTGGTGTGTACACCACCCTATTTCCGCAGCCATATGACCAAGTCCACATGGTCTCTCACCGTTCAAGACTAAACAACTTGTCCCTCAGGTACACAACATGATCTAGAAAGGTAACACTAACCCATGTTGTTATTTACACGACCAGATTCTAGGATTACACTACACAGAGTGTTTATAACTGACATGGCGTGTATCACCTAAGGTTTCTCCATCTGTGTTCTTAGTCACACAGGCGGACACAAGGCCAACCCTACACGGTGTGTACAACCAGTAAACGATGTGTTCCTACAAGGACTTATGTATCTCGTGTCTCATCCCACATGGCCTATGAAACGGTTAGAGACTACATGGTGAGTATAAGTTCTACACGGCATGTACTTAAGAGAAACAGTTTCTTCCCAAACAGAAGAATATAGGGCATGTAGTCAAAACTACATGGTGTTTATTCTGGGGTTTTTCAGACAGTAAGCCTCATAAACTAATCCAGAGCCCAAAAAAACATTGAAACAAACACCAAAGTTCCAAATTTTGATTCGTGAAGGGCCCATGCTCCCCAAGAATAAAATCTTGGCATCCTATACATGTTATAAACAAGGTAAACATGTCAATTATCCACCAAATTCCGAAAAATGAGGGCCCATAACACCTCATGAACCAAAGTTTGGTGTTCATTCAAAAAAAAACTCCATACAAACAATACCCTATCAAATATAATGTATTTTTATCAGGGCAACTATCACAACATCATGCATTTTCTAGCACAACATCTATCACAAAAACATGAAATTTCTAATGCACCTATTTAGAATGAAAATTATGCATGAAATATGATTCTTACATGTGTATAAATGATGCATGGGATGTCATACCATCATCTCATCTGGTTTACACTAAATAGAACCCAAGTATAAACTATAAATAGCACACCACAAGCACGTCACCCAACGGTGAAAATAAAATCAATTGTAAAATTGAAAAACCTAAAAAATTGAAATTAAACGAGGTAGATTAGATTTTACCTATACATGGGTTAGCTACTCCTAGGAACAGATTATTACCAAGTTCCAATTCCATCCAATCCCTGGCTATAGGCTCCAAATAGTAAGTCAAAGAAAAAGAACACTTCTGATACCACTTTGTAACATCCTGGATCCGTGTGCTACACAACGGGTGCCCCAAACCTGGTTGGTCACATGACCTCAAGTGAATTTCCCCAAATTCCAGAGGCTGATGGCTAGCAGCGAGGGCATGGGAATGATAGTGGAAAAACTATGCCCTCATTTTTCAAAGTGTAGCGCAACAGAAATAAATATAAACATACAAAAGTGGAAGCAGTAAACAATATAGACCTAAAATGGAAAACAAAATTGAAGTAAAAGATAACCAACAATCATATATATGATGATGTAATAGGTCTCTAATTATATGAAAGCATCTAAAATAGGATACAATGATATCCGATACAATACAACACAACGTAAAAAGTACAACAAAACAAAACCAAAGTAGTGCAACAAGAATGCAATAGCATCTCAAGCCTATGATCTGTCACATGCTATCTTACTCATATACAACAATCATGTACTTGTGTAGGGACTCTTTCCCTTATCGACACCTGCAAAAATATAATATGTTTGGGCCCAAGACATGACCCAAATAGGGTTGGAGAAATAAATCCCAGTAGGAAACCACCAAAGGCCCATGCCCAAATTTTAGTGAAAATGTTCAACAACAGTGTGCAATCATGAAATATAGTAAATTAGGAATTACTAAAAACTAACAATTCCTACCAATTACATTTCATTTTTAATAATTATTTAAAAATTCAATATAAATGATTTATGAGTTCTCTGAGACTCGACCTCGAACGACAATATCCTACACCAGTGCCACAATATAAACCACAATAGGCTATCTAATAAGTAAAAGATAATAATAATACCAAGCATCTGCTTTAGGTTGGATGGTACAAACTAAGAAATCACCATAGTGATTATTCAAAGTATCCATTGTCCTAAGACATGAATATCCGTACCCTAAGGAAAACAGAAATGAAACCCTCGGGTGACTGCCCTCAGGCATAACAAATTTTTCCCTAAGGCATACATGATATCTCCCTCAAGCATAGAAGCTATTTACCTCAATCATAGGAAACGTTTCCCTTAGGATAAACAAAATCTTTCCCTCAGGCTAAACAAAACCGTGCCCTCAGGCTAATCACAACCTTGCCCTCGGGCTAAATAGATCCTTTCTCTAAGGCTAAACAGAACCATTCCCTCAGGCATTCTAGAAGAAAATCAAGTAACTGAGGAGAGTCCAAAGCCTAAGCACGAAATTTATATATGTATCCTCTCAAGAAAACCCAAAACATGCTATAATCATGTCATACCCACAGGTATCCTAGTAAAACGGCTAAACAAGGGAAACACACCCTTGAGGTGGCCCTAGATCAAAGCAACGATCCCAAACAGTAGTTTATACTTATTTATTAGATTACCAATGCAATTCTAGATATCTCAACAGTCAATATCTCATCCATAAGACACCCCTAACATGAGTGCATGGCACTACGGTACACAAAATCATCTCCACAGTTGGAATTAAACACAAGAAAACCTACCTCGATCTCCTCTGATTGATATACGTGAAAGGCGCCTCCTGAAAAAACCAAGAATGATGTAGATCCATGATAAACGATTACCCATTAATACCCAAATAACATCCCATAGGGAAAAAATTGGAAGGAATGATTCATAAAGAGGGAAGACCATACCCGCGCGGTTCAAACATGATTGACGATGGAAGAATCAGAGTCCTGATGAGAAATCAGGAGCTCCAACATGTATCAGCCTCCTCTCCCACTGCTCCTGGTGATCCCTCTGCCTCATCTGCTGAATGAGGTGGCTACTTCATGTTTTTAACGAAAAAATAAGCACACGTCGTTTATTCTCAAGTACATGATGTGTGCATTCCTTTTAAACTGTTCTTTTGGAGACTAATTTCCACTACCTCACTGTTCATCTGGCGACTGATTACATGACTTGTATTCCCAAGTACACTGCGTGTAGTTAGTTTTTACACCCTTAATCACTGACAAGCCTACATGCCCTGTATTCTCATCCCACACAACCAAAGTACATGACATGTAGTTAGTTTTTACACCCAAGCCTACACTCCCTGTATTCTCATCCCACATAGCCAAAGTACACGCCTTGTAGTTAGTTTTCACACCCGAGCCTACATACCCTAAAAAAAACTTATGGAACAGGAAAATAAGAAACCCGTACCTCAAGAATAAGAACCGGGTTCTTACATCAACCATTTGGGAAAAAATCATATGGGATTACCATGATGATAAACTAGGTTAAATAAATAATTTATCTTTAGTAACATCCAAATTAAAATTCAATTCATTTCATTCATTCAGATAAATAATCTGTTAATTAATGGATATCAGTTAAGTTCCTCACAACAAATCAATCTAAAATGGTACTTCTACCTTAGGAGAAATACCAGATAAGTTATCTAGAAACACATCATTAAATTCATTAACCATAAATGGAAGGTCTAAATCTATAAGTTTATCCCACCATCTCAAAAAAAGGAAAATAAATTTTCCAAGTATTGCTAATGGAGTTATAGCTCTACTGGATCTTGGATAACATTCTCTAAGGAATATTAGGGAGTTCCCATCAGACAAATTAATGAAAAACCCACTGATTATGTAAATCAATATCTTCTTTATGGGAAACCGACTAATACATACAAAGGATAATGTAACGACCCAATCTATTTGAGTAGTATATTAACTTACTCTTAATGATTTAGTAAGATGTTAATGGTTAATGCAGAAAGAGGAGTCGATGGCTTCATCCAGTAGACTAGAACCTTATGAAGCCCACTTATCAGAGCTTGGGAAGGAGGTGGTATATCTGGGCTTTGCTTTGGACCAAGCCCAAGCCGAACTCCAGCATGTCAAGCTTGAACGGAAACGCCCACGGGAGAAGTTCAAGTTAGTAGAGATTACTATTATGGCAATGTTATCTGAGCCTCCCTCGGATTCCCTTACCATAGCACACCTTACACTTAGGTCATATGCCGGTGTTATAAGGGGCTATGTGACGAGACCCTAGCTTTCTTGTGTAATCCTTTGGGATGAATGAATTAAGATATCTTCCTTTAGTGATGTTTGTGAAACATCAAATGTCCGCATAATTTTAGGATGTATTTTATTGATGAATTTTGAAAAAAGGATATATTAAAATATATATGTAAACCCTAAATAATTAATTATATGTAATGATTTTCAAAAAATGGTCTTCTACAAAAGTGTTCAGTAAGGAATTTGGAGTCTAATAAGATCAACTTAATTTTTGATGAATAGTAAATTATGAATAGTGATTTTACACTTAGGATTAGTAATGTGACCAAATGAATTAGTAATTTCACTCAAAGAAAGTTTTAATATAATTTAGACACCTAGATTAAGTAATGTGATTCAATAAAATGGGTAAATAAAGTTTTCATAAATTATTAGTCAAGTATTAGTTTTTTCGGATGAATAGTATTTTTAATTAAAAATTTAATTAAAAATGATTAGAAAATTATTTTTATGAAAATGAATTTATTTTTTAACTCAGTTCATCAATATTATGTTATGGTAATTTTTTGGATTTTTCTGAGTAAGATGAATTTTTCAGTGAATAGTAAAAATGCAGTTGTAGGGTTTCAGTATGTTTAATGACATCATAACTGTGTCATGATGATGTCATGAGATATTTTAAGGGTTGGACGACCAGGGGTGATGAATTATTGTTTTGGGGGCCCCATGTGGCCTAACTCCATGGTAAATGCCAAGGGAGAGCACATGGTTTTGAGAAAAGCACTTGTGAGGTGTCCCTTGGCCATTAATGCCTTTTCCCCTCACTTTCCCTATAAATACCCACCCTTTACTCCTTTATTTTTCACTCCCAACTATCCCCCAACGAATTTATAGTCTCCTTACCTCCCAACGAGTCCTTCCAAGGTTCCCCAATCCCTCAAGGTCCAAACCTTTGAGTTTTAAGAGTTACGTTTTAAGGTAAGGGATCTGACCTCTCTCTTTCTTTTCATGTAATCTCTTTTATGTCATTCCTTTTATGCTCCATGTTATTATGTGATAGGATGCTATTTTATATTCCTCTTACTTCCCTTTTCATGTTTATATGATGAGAGATCCCCTCTTACTCTCATCATTTCGTTTTATGAAAGTTTAAGTGACGCCGTTAGGCTGTCAAATTTTTAAGTGATTCTTTCACCCTTCGCATTTTTCAAGTTCGATTTTCATGTCAAATCTTTCAAGTTCATTTTTATTATATTGGGGTATGATCTCTATATCAATCATACTGATCTCTTATGATCATATGATGCGATACCCTATTTGATCTTGTGAAATCATTTTTTTTATTGAAGTTAAGTGACGCCGTTAGGCTGCCAAGTTTTAATAAGATAATTCTTATTTTTGTCTCATTTCCATGTTTTTCATTTCTTATGGTATATGTTTCAAATTTCATTTACATGTTCTTAAATCCCTTATATTCTTTCCCCATAATGTTTTATGGATCATTTATGAGTGGGTGACCCATGTCCCCTCTCTTTTCAATATTTTCTAAAACCCCGAAGCATAGCCGTTATGCTGCAGAATTTTCGTCTCAAAATTCCTCTCTCTTTTCTCAAAATTATTTTAAGTTATAAAGTGAATACTCAAAGCTCTTATTCCTACAGGGGTATTCACATATATATCAAAATGTTCTATTTTAAATTCTGGGATTTACATACATGAAACCCGCTTTCCCTTTCCGTGGGTTTAAAGTGACGTAAAGATCGTGTCTTTAAAGAAGTTTTTTTAAAACGTTATGATTATGAAATGAAACCCATTTATTTTATGCTATATGGGTTATTTATGAAATGTTTGATGATGATATATGTGGCTGACACGATAATAAATGCAAATTTAAGGGTGCGCCCTGATAGCGCTCCAATGCATTGGGTAATGATGTAACCACTAGAGATTACAATTTTCACGATACCTTGGTGAATAACCTTGGTAATTTTCAAATGACACCTTGGGGATGGACCTTGGTGATATGTTCATGATTGTCAATGTTAAATGATGTAGCCACATCTTCAAGTTATGAAAAATTTTATTTTTATTATAAAATGCCTCATGATTTCTTTCCCATGCCTTAATGTTCTTTTCATGTCCTTATTGAAGTATATCAAGTTCACATGTAAAATGTTCCCCTTGTTTCCCTTACTGGGCCTTCTGCTCACCCTTTCTTTTGATGTATGTCCCCAGGTTATGAGATGCAGTAATGAACCTAGGATGAACTTAAGGAGAAGCCTTTCAAGTGTTTAAGAAGAATGCTTTATGTTGTTTTCATGTATTATGTTCCTGGTTTCCAAGACACTAAACCTTAAAGATCCTCAGTTTTGTGTAATGTAATGAAAGTTTATGTTATAAAAAGATGGGATGCTATAGTTGGTATCAAAGGATGGTTTAGTTTTTTGTGGAAATTAGGATATAAAAACATTAGGAAGAACCCTATATAAAAGTTTAAATATAGGAAAACTTCCTGGTATTTTGGTAAGTATTGAGTAAGTGGTTTATCAAAAAAATACATCCCTGTCTGGATACGAGCAGGTAGAGGCAGCTCTGGCACAGATGTACATAGGGGTAAAACCCGAAAACACCGCTTTGAGCTAGACTCGAACGGGAACTGGTGCACGATAACGGTCCATGCGGCACTCTTGATTACGACACTCCCGGGGGATATGTTTGGTTAATCACAAGCTTTTTATGAATCATTATGAAGGAATTATAGAGAAGTGTATTTTTCTAAACATGAAGTCTTAGTTAAAAGATTCATAAATGAAATAAGTTTCTCACTAAGGTTTTATTATTTTATAAAATGGTGGGAAATAGAAGGAACCATGCCGATGGTGACCGCAATGCACCATGTGCTGACGACCCTCCGATGGAAGCCGGAATGGAAACATTCATGCGAATGATGAACCAATTGACTAAAGTTATGAGTAATAACTTTAATCAAGATGAGAGGATGATCTCACCACGAAGGGAACAACATTCTATTGAGTCCATTATGCGTCAACGACCACCAACATTTAGTGGATCTACTGACCCATTGGTTGCGGAACAATGGATAAGCTCCATTGAAAAGATCTTTTATGTACTTCTTTGTTCGGAACAAGAAAAAGTCACCCTTGCTGTTTACCGCCTAGAGGGAGAAGCTGATCAGTGGTGGTCACTGATCAAAAACACGAATCCACGAGGAGAGATGAAATCTATGGAGTGGGAAGAGTTCTGGGGAATATTCATTAATAAGTATTTCCCTTGTTCGATGAGAATGAGAATGGAGAAATAATTTCTTGAGCTGAAGAAGAAGGAGAATGAATCAGTTGGAACCTATGAGATGAACTTCACAAGGCTTTCCTGTTATACCTCAAACATTGTCATGGACCCTAATGGGAAGGTTGATAGATTCTTTGGAGGACTACGACCTCATCTGCAGAAGAATCTTGTCAATAGGGACTACGATAGTTATGAAGAAATAGTTCGAAGTGCTATGAAAGTTGAACTAGAGTTTGGGGAGACACAGTGGTCTCAAAAATCTAGTGAGAAGAAGAGGACTCTAAAACCAATCCTGGGAAGAAGTTTTGATCAGGAAAGAGGTGGAAATAATATGAAACATGCCACATGCAATAAATGTGGGAAGAAGCATTCAGGGAACTTCTTGATTGGAAGTGGTAAGTGCTATAGGTGTGGAAAACAAGGCCATATTTCTCGGAATTGTCATAGTGATGTGAAGCCTCAACTTCCCAACACTAAAGATAGAGGAATGATGGTTTTGGACCTACCTTAAGTCACATGCTTCATGTGTGGACAACTTGGGCACTTTGCTAATCAATGTCCAAATATGAGGGTGGTGGAGGGGAATCACCATCAACCTCAGCAGAGGCCAAGGGATCAAGGTCGTGCTTTCGCTATCACAACAAATAAAGTTGAAGTTCCGAACGATGTGGTAGAAGGTACTCTTGTCTTCCTCTCAAAACTAGAAAGTACTTTATTTGATTTTGGTTCTACGCATTCCTTTATTTCCTCCAAGTTTGCAAGGAATATAGAATCAATCTCCGAACTGATAGAGGTAGAGTTTTCAGCCAAGACTCCAAGTGGGATTATCCTTGCATCAACAATATTTAGAGACTCTAGTGTTTACTTTGGTGAGCACAATCTTATCGCAAATCTAGTAGTCATTCCCATGATGGAATTCGACATTATACTAGGGATGGACTGGCTCTCAAAGTATAATGCTAAGATCAAATGCAAAAGTAAGGAAATCTCAGTAGTCTTGAATGAACAACCTACAGTTATCTTCCAAGGAGAGATATCTCGAACTGATCCCTATCTAGAAGCACCTCCTATAGCTTTCATTATGGAGTTAATCAGTGATGATGAAAAAGGAAAAGTGAGCATACAAATAGAAGATGTTCTGATTGTTCCGGAATACATGGATGTATTTCCTGAGGAGTTACCTGGACCTCCCCCAAAAAGAGAGGTATAGTTCTCCATTGAACTCGTACCTGGGTCTCAACCGATATCAAAGACTCCGTATAGAATGGCAAATGTGGAGCTAGAAGAGTTAAAGAAACAACTCCAAGACTTGTTGGAGAAGGGGTTTGTCCGACCAAGTGTGTCTCCTTGGGGAGCACCCGTTCTCTTTGTAAAGAAGAAGTATGGATCAGTGTTGATATGCGTTGATTATAGAGAACTAAATGAGATCACAGTGAAGAACAGATATCCTCTTCCAAGAATTGATGATTTATTTGACCAACTTCGCGGGGCTCAATTCTTCTCTAAGATTGACCTTCGATCTAGTTATCATCAACTGAGGGTGAAGAAGGAAGATATTACAAAGACTGCCTTCCGATCAAGATATGGGCATTATGAGTTTACTGTTATGCCCTTCGGCTTGACTAATACTCCTACTATTTTCATGGATTTGATGAATAGAGTCTTTAAGGACTACCTTGATAACTTTGTGGTAGTTTTTATTGATGATATTTTGATATATTCAAAAAGTCGTGAGGAGCATGAAGATCATCTGAGGGTTATTCAGAAAGTGTGAGTTTTGGTTACAACAAGTGGATTTCTTGGGGCACATCATAACCAATGAAGGAATCTCGGTTGACCCTACAAAGACAATGGTTGTGGAGGAGTGGCCCCAACCCACAACAGTAACTGAGATTCGTAGTTTCCTTGGTTTAGCGGGATATTATAGGAGGTTTGTGAAAAACTTTTCACGGATTTCTAATCCACTAACCAAGTTGACTCGAAAAGGGGTTAAGTTCATCTAGACAAAGGAATGCAAGGAAAGTTTCCAAGAGCTGATGAAGATATTGGTTACTTCACTTGTGTTAACACTACCCTCTATCGGAGAAGGATTTGTTATTTTTAGCGATGCATCTCTGAAAGGGATTGGGTGCGTCCTCATGCAAAATGACAAGGTAATTGATTATGCATCTCGACAGTTGAAGATTCATGAGCAGAATTATCCTACACATGATCTAGAGTTAGCGACAGTTGTTTTTTCTCTAAAGATATAGAGGCACTATCTTTATGGGGAGAAATGTGATATATACACCGACCACCAAAGTTTAAAGTATATTTTCATGCAGAAAGAATTGAACATGAGACAAAGGAGATGGTTGGAGCTTATTAAAGACTATAATTGTTCAATTCATTATCACCCTGGAAGAGAAAATAAAGTTGCGGATGCATTAAGCAGGAAAGATCCTGCTGTTCTGGAAACAATGAGGATCCTAGGAGATCCCTTGATTAAAGATCTAGTAAAACTAGACATAGTAATTATAAGGAAAGAGACATCATCAACCATATCCCAAATTATTTCTCAACCTTCATTACTAGAGAAGATCAAGAAGGCTCAAAAAGAAGATCCTTTGCTGCAGGAGAAGTTGGAGGCTGTAAAAGATGGGAAGTTCCTTGATTTCAATATTGATCTAGAAGGTGTATTGAAATTTCATACAAGACTATGTGTTCCATCTATTCTGGAGATAAAGAAAGAATTGATGGATGAAGCTCATAGCTCTACTTTCTCTATACATCCGGGAAGCACTAAAATGTATAGAGACCTTCATGATCATTATTGGTGGGATAACATGAAGAGGGAGATTTCTGATTACAGTACAAGGTGCCTGGTGTGTCAGCAAGTAAAGGTAGAACGACAACTTCCTATGGGGGTATTACAACCGCTACCCATACCAGTATGGAAGTGGGATAATATCACTATGGACTTTGTAACTGGTCTCCCGAAAACATCCAAAGGAAACAATGCGATATGGGTTATTGTGGACCGTCTCACCAAGACCGCCCATTTTATCTCTATTCGGGAAGATTTATCTCTGGATCAACTTTCCAAGATATACGTGAAGGAAGTGGTAAGGCTGCATGGGGTACCACTATCCATCGTGTCTGATCGTGATCCAAGATTCACACCAAAATTCTGGAGAAGTCTTCAACATGCTCTGAGTACTGAATTGAATTTTAGTACGGCCTATCATCCTCAAACTGATGGCCAATCTGAAAGGACTATTCAGACACTCAAAGAAATTCTGAGATTATGCTCAATGGAATTTAAAGGTGGATGGTATAAACACCTCCCATTAGTTGAGTTCTCCTATAACAACAGCTTCCATTCGAGTATTCAGATGGCACCCTATGAAGCTCTGTATGGAAAGCGATGTAGAACTCCAACTTGTTGGGATGAAACTGGTGAGAGAAAGCTTCTTGGGCCTGATCTTGTGCAAGAGATGACAGAACATGTTCATGCCATCCAACAACACATATATTCTGCTCAGAGTCGGCAGAAGAGCTATGCTGACAATCGTCGAAGGGACTTGGAGTTTGTTGTTGGTGACAAAGTCTTCCTTCGAATTTCTCTGTGGAAGAGAGTTATGCGGTTTGGGAAGAAAGGAAAGCTCAGCCCTAGGTACATTGGCCCCTATGAAATCCTTGATCGCATAGGAGCAGTGGCCTATCATCTAGCACTTCCACCGAACCTAGCTCAAGTTCACGATGTCTTCCATGTAACTCTCTTGAGGAAGTACATACACGACCCTTCGCATGTACTAAACCCAGAGGTGGTACAACTGGAACATGACCTCTCTTATGAGGAGTATCTAGAGGAGATCTTAGACCGTAGAGACAAGGTTCTACGAAACAAGACTACCCACCTTGTGAAAGTGTTGTGGAGGAATCATAAATATGAAGAAGAGACTTGGGAGCCTGAGGAAACAATGAAGAAAAAGTACCCTCGCCTTTTCGACTAGGCCTCAAGTATAAATTTCGGGGACGAAATTTCTTAAGGGGGGAAGAATGTAACGACCCAATCTATTTGAGTAGTATATTAACTTACTCTTAATGATTTAATAAGATGTTAATGGTTAATGCAGAAAGAGGAGTCGATGGCTTCATCCAGTAGACTCGAACCTTATGAAGCCCACTTATCAGAGCTTGGGGAGGAGGTGGCAACTTTGGGCTTCGCTTTGGACCAAGCCCAAGACGAACTCCAGTGTGTCAAGCTTGAACGGAAACGCCTGCGGGAGAAGTTCAAGTTAGTAGAGATTACTAATAGGGCAATGTTATCTGAGCCTCCCTCGGATTCCCTCACCATAGCACACCTTACACTTAGGTCATATGCCGGGGTTATAAGGGGATATGTGACGAGACCCTAGCTTTCTTATGTAATCCTTTGGGATTAATGATTTAAGATTTATTCCTTTAGTGATGTTTGTGAAACTTCAAATGTCCGGATAATTTTAGGATGTATTTTATTGATGAATTTTGAAAAAAGGAAATTTTAAAATATATATGTAAACCCTAAATAATTAATGATGTGTAATTATTTTCAAAAAATGGTCTTCTACAAAAGTGTTCGGTAAGGAATTTGGAGTCTAATAAGATCAACTTAATTTTTGATGAATAGTAAATTATGAATAGTGATTTTACACTTAGGATTAGTAATGTGACCAAATGGATTAGTAATTTCCCTCAAAGAAAGTTTTAATATAATTTAGACACCTAGATTAAGTATTGTTATTCAATAAAATGGGTAAATAAAGGTTTCATAAATTATTAGTCATGTATTAGTTTTTTCGGGTGAATAGTGTTTTTTAATTAAAAATTTAATTAAAAATGATTAGAAAATTATTTTTATGAAAAGGAATTTATTTTTGAACTCAGATCATCGATATTATGTTTTGGTAATTTTTGGGGATTTTTCCGAGTAAAATGAATTTTTCAGTGAATAGTAAAAATGCAGTTTTAGGGTGTCGGTATGTTTAATGACATCATAACTGTGTCATTATGATTTCATGAGATATTTTAAGGGTTGTCCGACAAAGGGTAATGAATTATTGTTTTGGGGGACCCATTTGGCCTAACTCCATGGTAAATTCCAAGGGAGAGCACATGGTTTTGAGAAAAGCACTTGTGTGGTGTCCCTTGGCCATTAATGCCTTGTCCCCTCACTTTCCCTATAAATACCCACCCTTTCCTCCTTTATTTTTCACTCCCAACTCTCCCCCAACGACTTTATGGTCTCCTTACCTCCCAAGAAGTCCTCCCAAGGTTCCCCCAAGCCCTCAAGGTCCAAACCTTTGAGTTTTAAGAGTTATGTTTTAAGGTAAGGGATCCGACCTCTCTCTTTCTTTTCATGTAATCTCTTTTATGTAAATCCTTTTATGCTCCATGTTCTTATGTGAGAGGATGTTATTTTATATTCCTCTTACTTCCCTTTTCATGTTTATATGATGAAAGATCCCCTCTTACTCTCATTATTTCGTTTTATAAAAGTTTAAGTGACGCCGTTAGGCTGCAGAATATTTAAGTGATTCTTTCACCCTTGTCATTTTTCAAGTTGGATTTTCATCTCAAATATTTCAAGTTAATTTTTATTATGTTGGGGTATGATCTATATATCTATCATACTAATCTCTTATGATCATATGATGAGAGACCCTATTTTATCTTGTCAAATCATTTTTTATTGAAGTTAAGTGACGTTGTTAGGCTACCGAATTTTCATAAGAGAAATCTTATTTTTGTCTCACTTCCATGTTTTTCATTTCTTATGGTTTATCTTTAAAATTTCATTACCATGTTCTTAAATCTCTTATATTCTATCCCCATACTGTTTTATGGATCATTTATGAGTGGGTGACCCATGTTCCCTCTCTTTTCAATGTTTTCTAAAACCCCGAAGCATAGCTGTTGTGCTTCAGAATTTTCGTCTCAAAATGACTCTCTCTTTTCTCAAAATTATTTTAAGTTATAAAGTGAATACTCAAAGCTCTTATTTATACAGGGGTATTCACATATATATCAAAATGTTCTATTTTAAATTCTGAGATTTACATACATGAAACCCGCTTTCCCTTTCCGTGGGTTTAAAGTGTCGTAAAGATCATGTCTTTAAAGCAGTTTTTTTAAAATGTTATGATTATGAAATGAAACCCATTTATTTTATGCTATATGTGTTATTTATGAAATGTTTGATGATGATATATGTGGCTCACATGATAATAAATGGAAATTTAAGGGTTCACCCTGATAGATCTCCAATGCATTGGTTAATGATGTTACCACTAGAGATTACAATTTTCACGATACCTTGGTGAATAACCTTGGTAATTTTCAAATGACACCTTGGGGATTGACCTTGGTGTTATGTTTATGGTTGTCAATGTTAAATGATGTAGCCACATCTTCAAGTTATGAAAAATGTTATTTTTATTATGAAATGCCTCAGGATTTCTTTCTCATGCCTTAAAGTTCTTTTCATGTCCTTATTGAAGTATATCAAGTTCACATGTAAAATGTTCCTCTTGTTTCCCTTACTGGGACTTCTGCTCACCCTTTCTTTTGATGTATGTCCCCAGGTTATGAGATGCAGCAATGAACCTAGGATGAACTTAAGGAGAAGCCTATAAAGTGATTAAGAATAATGATTTATGTTGTTTTCATGTATTAAGTTCATGGTTTCCAAGACACTAAACCTTTAAGATCCTCAGTTTTGTGTAATGTAATGAAAGTTTATTTTATAAAAAGACGGGATGCTATAGATAATGTCAAATATATACATGTAATGAACCATGAAATCTTAAACTAGCTTAGTTTATGGTATCAAAAAACAATATTAGTGACCCCATCATTTTTAATCATTCTTCTTCAAAAGAGGCATCATCAACTTGATATAAATTTTCATGATCTTCATTAGATTTTTTAAAATAATGACACCATATATCAATAAAAAGGAATGAGAGGAACCAATATAAATTAATTTCTTTTCTAAATGCAAAGGTAAAATGATAACACCTATAATTTTTACAGAGAAAATCAACTTCCACCTAATACTCTTCTATTGTATTCTACTTATTCATTCAACAATTATATGATTGAGACACCGTGGACTTTGAATAAACCTATAGTACCACAAACCCTTTTTGTGTTTATGATCTTGTAACATAGTATGGAGAATATATTATATTATATAAATTTTATAAGATGACTATACATACATATGGGTTATATATTTTAGGAGGAATGGGGAATGTATGTCTCATATTTCCTATCATGGAACAATGGAATAACGTAAATGGTCCTCTAAATACTTCTATAAATGATATGGTATATTTCATATACTAAGAGTCCCAACCACCCCCCAAATGAGCCTCATTCCAGCCACTCTAATTTCCTTTTGGTTCATTAGAACCATCACTAGGTAGAATAGAAATATCAAATTTCCCTGACTTACATGATATAAGGCATGCTTTCTCAAGAACATCTTTGTCAAATGAACAAAACATTTATCACTCCATAAAACCTCCAATTATAAATAAACTAGATTGGTGAAGCAATCGACACAAACTATTACAGTTAAATCACCATTTTTAGGGAAAGGAAGACCAGGGGCTTGTACATCAACAAGAATTAATGAAAAATTATTGGAATAAGATGTTATTTAATAATTTTAACTCCAAACCTTCATGTTGTATTTCCTAATACACTATGTCCCACAATTATCTTCAAGGAACCTGAGCTTAATTTCTCACACATAACATGGATAAAATATAGAATTCACATGATGTTTAAAATCAATTAGATCCTTAATAAAGTGTCTTATACTTTATAAGGATCATTCATTCCTTGTATGGATGGTAGTTTCTAGAGAATAAACACTTGGACTTGATGTTGCACTCATACAATCATTGGATTCACTTACCTATATTGATATGGGGAGGGGACATCAACCTATTGAATAATATGGATTTATTTCCCCATAACATAGACAAGATTCTAATTTTATATAGGTCTTCCTGATTGATCATCATCCACAATACCCTTTTGATGAAATCCAATAAGCTTTATAAGGGAAAGGTAATACATAAAAGAAGAAAGAAAAACCATCACACATGTGATAAATATTTTTTTTCAAAATTATAACATAATAAAAAAATAGTGGATGAGTCAATACACCACACAAGAGTCATAGTTCACAGTATCTCATGGTAACTTAAGGCTCATTATTATTTGTGATAGCATGGTACTCACTCGTAACATACATATTATTTCCCAAAAAACCTATCTCATATCAACTATGACATGCCTATACATGAATAGCATGAGAATGAAAATATTCCACCTGAAACTAATTTTTTATGAACCAACCTAAGTCAACCCTAAACTAGACACATGAGTGGGTCCGTGGAAAGGCCGAAATGGTGTTCCCAATCTATATGGGCACGAGACAGGAACATAGGAACCATGAATAGCCGTTGGGTATGATTTAACCTTTCAGAATGATTTATCCCTAAAAAATAATCAAAAAATATTTTTAATAAATAAAATAATTAAAACATTAAAATGTTAATTTAGTTAATGAAATTCAAAGAACATAAAATAATTACAAGTTCCAAACCCTAATAAATAAACTAATATACTAAAAAAAGACTTATAATATCTAAATGATATGTGGGTCTAAATACCCCAATCACAACACAAAATATAACACCCCACTGACATGAATACTCTCCTCTACTATTTTGGGGTTTTCCCTTACCTGTAGTATATAGAACAATGTCTATACACACCTAAATATATGTGTAGCATGTGATGGAAAAAAGATCAGTAGGATCCCCCAAGTGTTATATAAGAATAGCTAATGAAATAAAATATTTATTCTCATATGAAAAATTCATGACATGGAATATAGTTTTACATTGTCCAAAGTAAATAATAGAAATCCCCCTTTTATCATAGTTTTAAAAACATTCATTAATGAACTGTCATCATAGAATTTAAAAATATATCATTTGTAAAATCATTTATGAATAACTAATTCCAACGTATGCACTATAAAAACTATTCATATGTTAGGATAGCTTCCATTAAGATAGGATCCTTACAACTCAATGATCAAACAACAATACATGATAATATTCATGTAACTTGTTTCAATGGATGACATAACACCCTGATAATTGAACCCTCATTCATATTAATGTTTTATTAGAGTTGTTGTGTAAGTCCATGCTAGATGTCCACAAAACATCATAGTGTTATTATCCTAGTCCAACCTTCCTATATACCCTAGGTTCCCATGTTATATATCCCACACTTTGATTCTTTCATATTCCCAAACAACACACACATAGAGGATTTTATTTTTATATATTAAATTTTTTCACAGTGAATTTCATACCTATATAATCAAATGAACCATATAACACACTAAATAATTATATGAAACATATTAAAATATTCAATACAAAATGGAAATCCATTTTATAAAATATTCCCATTAAATCACATTTCGAGAATAATATGCATTCCCCTAAATCAATTTGGAAAACTAATATGGAATGAGAGGGAAAGAATGGTTTAATAAAAAAGTATTTTTATGACACCACCCACCTTAAATGCTATGTTACTACATAAATTAATGGAATCCATACCTAGAGGAAAAAATGACCTCAGATGAAACTGAAATACCTAATCTATGAACCCCATAACATGAAACTCATATTCAACAATTCTAAGATCAATAGAGATAAGTAAAAATAGTTACCTAGATAATAAAAAAATACAAAATTACTAATGTATATGTGTCCACCTTATTCTATCTTCATAATGGATCTAATATAATTATAATTAGATCAAGAATCAAACCATATATAAATATAAAACATACATGATCAATGGTTCCATTCAATATTTTAAGTGGTGATCTAGAATAATTGGGAATAAAAACATTAAATGTGATATTTTCTTATGTTATCATAATCCAACAATAAAATATCCATTGTAACTTCTCTATAGAATAGATGGGATTTATGAAATGTCTATGTGGAACCCCTAGATTTATGATCCTAGGATATTGGATGAAGAATGTGACAAATAATATATGTTTTGTTTTCAAATAGGAATAATAAGTTAAATGAATTCATGTCACATGATTTCCCCAGTGGCTATAACAAAAAATGAACCAATTATGATCTTATTTCTATCAATTATAGATTGTCACATAGGTTGGTGTCAGGATTTTACTAAATGTTCACCACCCACAAAAAACTTTTGTCCAAAAAAACTACAAGTCTCAAGGTTTTCTGGAAATTCCATAGGGTTTGAAAAATCTATCTGCTATACGTACACAAGACTATAAGCCTCCAAAAAACTCCAAAAAACACTAAAGAAAATACATGAATGGTTTAAATTAAATGATTATAATGAAAGTAATATTTATAACTAAATGAAACATCTAGATACATAACATGTAGTGTCTTCTCTATATCGATAGATATATATATATGTATACATGATTATCTCCCATTTTTTAGAAGTAGTTTTATGGGATAAGTAACACAAGAATTTTTACCCCAGGGTTATATGTGACATGTAGATATATATTTATTGAACATTAGGGTTGACATCAATATATGTGTTGGATAACATTATTTTAGGCGATATAGTAATAATAGGTTTCATTGTACTATGTATAGAATCTTGAAGTCTGATGTGGACAAGTAACATGAACATATTAACTCTCAACATGAAAACGTTTCACACACTTTCAAACTTCTAAACATAAAAAACAACTACTGATATCTCTATATTTGATTAGAAGATGTGATACTATTTTTTGGGGTGATATGGGTCTAATATATGACATCCCACACACAATATAAATGTAATAAGATATCATACATCGTGATGTTTGTACACAAAAGAATAAAAATGGAAAACACAGATGGATCAAAGATAGAATAAATGAATTAAATAATTAAAATAATTGGAATGTAATTAAAACTAGATTTATATACTTCATACCTCATTGGTATACATGAAAAACATGAACAGAACCTCCATGATTTATTATTATGTTGAGAAAAAAAAACATGCATAAAATGTAAAATATGTGGAAAAATAATGGAATGGGGACCATAGTGTCAATATTAGAATAAGGACCTCAACACTACAAAATATAGATCTAAACACAATCTTTATGATAGTAGGATACACAATCTAAAGGGATTCACATAACCAGAAAACCCCACAAAGACTGAATAATAAAAAAGGGAAATAATAATAATTAATTATGAGCCCTAAAAATTGAATATATTTGCACTCATAATCTCAAACAAACACCAAGAACCCAATAGGCCACACATTGAAAGGTTTGAACAATATTTATTGAGCTGTTCATCTTAAAAAACACTGTGATCCTTGTATATCATTCAATGTGTGAACTCTCAATTAAAGAAGATGACCAGAGCAGGCCCTATGATGCTGTCGAGGAAGGATTTTGGAGGTCTTACGAGATCTCACTTCACTCTCTAAAATGGAATACAAATCATAGAGAGCTACAACACTTATCATATCATCAAATTGATGGATCTTGAGGCAATGAGTTATGATAATAATATATCATCAAGGTATATGATGTTTTATTAGGTGAGGTAGTTGAGGACGACAGGAATTCAGTCCATATAGAGTAGGAAGATTCAAAAACCACAACTGGTGAAACAAATCATACAGTAACAGGGTCCGAATACTTTTGATTAATTGATAAAAAGAGTGGGTGAAGAACAATATAAATTGACTCTGTGAAAATATACAAGTACAATCACATCATGAAAATATTGTTCCATCTAATCATCCTTAATCAACAGCTAATATATCACACAATAACTATTGAGAGATCATGAAACATAAACATGACCGCTGAAATATTACCCTACCAAGACTAATGAATTAATAAAAAAGGATAGATAATAAAAAAAACTCTATTTGGGGGACAATGGAGAAAAGGGATAATTAGAAATATATATTTTTATAATCATAAACTGTGAACCAATATTTTCAAAGATACTAACTAGAAAAACAACTAGGGTAATAATTTTTATTTGAAAAAAAATACTGTTTCACATAACAACCTATACAAAATTTCATTAGAAAACATGAGTCACAACCTGAATATTCCAAAATTTAGAATTTGAATGTCACATCCCAAATAATCATGGAAATAGAATCTAGGATTCACAAACTAAATGATCTGGACAATAGGATCCAAAAGTCACATCTCATGAGATAAAATGCTTTTGGTTTTGGAGAACACAAAGATACATTATTTAATAGTTGGGTGATATGGGAAGAATTAAAGTATCCTCAAATAGAACATGGAAGATTAATTTTTTAAGAGTATTAAATAAAATGAACTATTCTTGGTGTAGTTGCTCAAAAAAATCTCATAGAGATACTAGTAGTTGATGAAATTTTGGTCCCTCTGATAGACCATCTAGTACAAGAAATAAATACCATAGTGGAAAAAACATATTTTCAGAGCACCTAATTTTTTTAATTTTGATAGATTAGATAAATGGAATTATTCATAGTAATATTTATTAGTGTCTTATAATCATCATTTCATATCGTATTTTAATGACTCATAAATCCCTATAAATAGGATCTATATACAAAACAGGTCAATCTCTAAATGCATAAAACTAATTAAATTCAGGCCTCATAATATTCTAGGAGAGATAGAATTACCATTCTATAATTATTATAATAACGATAATTTGAATAAAATAACATAAATAAAAACTCAATAAAATTGAAATGATCATAAAAAAACACAATATAATAATAATAAGTCCATAAATTCTAAAATATATTTCATAGATTGTTTCTATTAATTTAGAACATGAATTTTGAAAGAAAGTTTTAATATTCAAGAAGATATATAAATATTCAAAAAATAATGTCACAATAGATGAAATAAAAAAACTAATTTTTAATAGTTTTTCACTAAATATTACATTTTAATAAAGTAAATATGTAAATAAATATTAAAACAAGAATTTTATTAATAAATTATTTTTTAGTTGGGATATATGTAAATTAAAAACATATTTAAAATAAATTTAAATATGTTTAAAATATAATGAAAATATTTTTTATGGTTTCTAAATAATTAATATGAAGATATGACATAATCAATAAAATTAATATAGTTAAAATAAACCTGTTATAAATCTAATTATAAAAACAATCATAAAATAATTTATTTTTGAAATTTACATATTTTTAAAAAATAAATATTGTTAATGTTAAAATGGATTTAGAGAGACTATGAGGTACATTATATGAGTTCAATTTAATTTCCATTCCATCATGACATGTGGATGGTAGGTATAATGTAAAATCTGGCCATATGTAAATGCACTCGAAATGTTTTCTTGATGTCAGTTGAATTTTCAATTGGTAGTATGTTCAAGTGTCAGAAGAAATGAATATTGATGATCATCAGAAATGAATACATTCTATTCTAATTGAGAAACTTGATATGAATTCATGGTGTGACCCACATGGACTTTATCAAGATTTCATCGAATTCTCTATGAAAAATGAAGGAGTGAGTGAATGAGATGGAGAGGCAATGGTTTGATTAGTTGTAGTCAGTTGGCGTGCCACCTGGAGTTGTTCATCTGGTGGGATATAGTATTTCCTTTTTCAACTTCACTGTATAAAAACTCAAATAATGATTGAATATTATTCTACATGCATGATTGTATTATGATCCTCATTAAATATGATCTAAATATATTATGGTCAAATCTGTATAATCTAGGTTGAGTAAATGACATGCACTAGATTATGGGTTAACTCATGCAGAATATAGAAATCCCCTAGTATCATCATATTTTAAGTGAGTATAGAAATTCATTAGCATCATATTTGGATGAAAAACTACACATATATTATCTTAAGGGTAAAAAAATGTGGTAGATCATGTGTTGGCTGTACAATCACTGTTGGTTGAGTATTAACTATGTGGTAGATTGGTATCTTATGTCAGGTGTATTATTTGAGTTTAAGTCAGGTGGTAGGTAGAAACCTTAAATGATGGATTTTTATTTCTGGAAAGTAAAATCCATTTTGATGTAATGAAATTCATGTATTGATATCATCAGAGAGGCTATCTACACATTTAACCAAAATCATCATCTAGATAAAATAATCACATAGTTGAATATAAAATCTTGTATCCGATTTTCATTTTATGATTTATTGAATTTTTAGACACTATAAAAATTATACTCATCATTCCATCATGTTGAATTATATTTATTTTATTACATGTGATTTCCCTTAAATCTAATAACACCTCAATCCACCATCTTTATACTGATATATCGAGGGAAATTAATAAAAAATAATCTAAAATACTTTATTTTTATAAAGGTCATGTTTGAGGTAAAATAATAATTAATTTGTGGTATTGTAATATATGAAGGAATAAAATATAAACAAGCAACAATGTAATATACTTTTTTATTAATAACAAACAAATTATAATTAAAAAAAATCTCCCCTTTTTTTAATTAAATATAAAATGAGTATTTATTTTGAAAACATAAATCCCAATTTTTTTGAATAATAATGATATAAATTTGAAAATATTTAAGATATAGGAAAACATATTAAAATTTCAGAATATTTAATTTTAACTTTATTAAAGAATTATAAACAATTTAGACATAAATAATGATAAAAACCTAAACTCCCTTAAAAATCCTAAAAATTGGTTGAAAAATTATATCTTAAAAGCATTCTCCAAAATAAAATACTAATGAAGAAAATTGAAAATATCATAAACATTAATAAATCAATAGAACAACCATGTCATTCATAATAAAATTTTCATACTTAAAAATAAACATATTTGATATTATAATGACTCCCATCAATCTAAACTAAAATGAATATATGTAATAGACTACATGATTTACCACAAGAAGAAAAAACTCAGGCATTAAAATATATTTAATTAAGTCATTATTTAATATTATTTATAAAATCTATAAAAAACTACATACACTAGAAGATAAAAATAGATAAATTTTCATCATGTTAAAAGGTATATAACCCCTTATATAAATAAATAATAAGAGAAAAAAATTTACGTTCATAAATTACTAAATTAAAAAAAATATAATACACAACATGCTTAAGTAAGAAAATAGGAATTGAAAAAAATTATATTTTATTATTTATTTATGATTCTCTTCTATTGAAAAGACATTTAATAATGAGAATCCATTTTAACATGTAAAAACATATAAAACCATAAATTCTACAAGAATCTATGAAATTTTTATCATAATAATCGAAATCTTCATAAATAATATGAAATGAATTAAAAATAGATAACAAGTAATTCCATTTAATTTGAATAAAATTACACATTCTAGGAATTTGAATATAACTCCAACTTCAACTATGAATAAATATCAATTATTTTCAGTTATATAAATGAATATATTTTTTTATTTCAAGTATATTAATGGTAGAAAATAATTTGAATTCCATCTGCATGACCTCCCATTATCATAAATGTTGGGATACTAGGTTTTATTGTGGGAAAAGCCAAAAATAGAACACCATAATCAACCACAGGATGAAAATATATCTCCTGGATACATGAGAATGTTTATGATTTTTGAGTGAATTGGTTTATTTTTTTATTTCATATATTTACTGTTTATATTTAGTTAAATTTATGATGTTTTCCATGAATTAAAACTTAATAATTACCATTCATATCCCACTCAGGTGATTAGTTGGGCTCATACTGTAGTTTATCTTGATGTTTCTTTCATTCATAAATCAATTCTCATTTTTTAGTTTTTTAGATAAGATTTTATAAGGTAGACACATACCATTTTTAATAGTATTAGGTATATTGTCACATAAAAGAGTAGACTTTTTAGTGATAGATGTTTATATAAGACCAATGGCTGAAATATGTCTATCAAACTATCATCTTATAGTTTTTGAAGATACAAGTACCAATAGTAAGGAGAATGTGACATCCCTGAAATTTGGTAGGTAACTATTTTCCTTCTATGTTATGTAATATTATTGATTTTTTTTGTTTTTAATAAAATTATATGGATTAATTATTAGAGGATATAATATTGGGGATTTATGGTAAATACAACATTTTCCTTTTAACTATAGTGTATGTCAGGGCCTTTCATGTCAGGAACTGTGGCCTTAGCATTTTGGTTGGACTATGGGACATCATTGCACCATAGACCTAGATATTTTAGAAGGCAAGGTATTTTAACGATATACCTAGGGGATACATGGAGGGACGACAAGACATAGAAGTGGTTGTGGTGTTCATGTTAGAGTATGGTCAATCTCACACTCATACGATGGAAAACATACTAGAAATATACACCATTCATGTTGTAACGTGTGGTAGAATTAATAATGGTGATGGGATAACTCATATGTCTTAGTGATATTTGTGGATGGGGTGGAATAATTAATGGTTCCATGACATTATTGGGTACTACCGTGTATTGGTGACAGTTGCATTAGTTGTAAAATTGTCAAATTAACTAGCATGTGTAGGGGGAAGATGGGATTTCTAAATGGATACTTTGTCCATAATTTTATGGGGGGATATTGATTCAATTTTACCACAATTAATATAACAAAAACCATTATTCCCTTCCTCACCATCAGGGAGATGAAACCTGATGTATTTGGAGGTAATTATTGGATTGAACATTTCTATATAATGATATTTCTCTTGGTGTTTATTGAACTAATGAGTTAGAGGTAGGTAGCTTCTCTCTCACATTAATTTTACTATGAACTTGGTTTCTTATAATATTTACTGTTTATTTATTATATTACTAAGGAAAATATTGGTGTAATCCTTTTAAATTATTGTATATTATATGTTTTATCCAAATTACAATTTCTTATGTTCAAACACGGTGTTATCATGAGTGGGTGATATCTCATAAAGAATCGGATAAGGCCTTGTTGATTCATATATAGATATCATTCTAAAATTGGGGAACCATGCTTATTATAAAACCAACTGTAAAAAAAAGTATGTTTGAAATGGGGTTAAACTTATGAGTTTTATTCATTATGGGAGTTCTACTTTATGTGGTATTAATTTGGCATATTTCATCAATTTCATTTGGGAGGGATTTGGGGAACATCCTGGTTTACTTCCACTATATACTTTAATTATTTTCACAATGTTTTATTGTTTTTATATTTCCTATATATATGTAATTATTCATTGAAAACTTTTTATTTCCTTAGTGGTGTGTCAGGGAAGTCACATTAGATTTCCACCTAGTTTGTATACTCACCCCTGCATATTTTCCAATGGTGCATATGAATATATTTTCATCATGATATAGTTATGGTAGAGGTGAGTTACTTATATAATGGATTTCCTTGATGTGATGGTCCTTGTTTATGGATTACATAGCATAGAGGTATTCATGGGATTATGTTTAGAGAAATTTCAATTATAGAACCTTGATGAAATTTATAGTTTCTACTATTTTTTGAATTTAGTTGTTCTATTTTCTATCTACAACTAATTTTATTTTTTTATGTTTTGGTTATTATTATTGGCGTTGTTTTTTTCATTCATCATGTCATTCCATGTCTTTTCCTATTTTTTCTACAAGTGGAATTTTTTATTAGGATAAATACACCACCCAAATATTTTTTATGACCGCGGTATATATTGAAAACATTTTGTGTCCAGTTGATAAACCAAATATAAGTGACATTTTGGCCCTTCTAAAGAAAATTTGTTGGGGTAAATATATTAATTATAGAAAATAATGAATAATAAATACTGTCATGTTGTGTGACTAGTAACATGAGGAATTTTATAATAAAGACTAAAATAATTTAACTAGGTTCACATGTTTTTTAATCAGTTAATAATACCATCTTGTATCATGTCCCATGTCAATATTACATTTAAGATTACACTATTTTATCCACCAAATCATGTTGAGAGTTTTACAACTACTTTTCATGGTAAAGACCACATACAGTGGTTATAGTCATTGTACCCCACACATATTGTATCCCACTCCAAATGTCTTCCCATATTCATTAGAATAATTCCAACATGTAATGTCTCTCTCCATCCTTCTATATATTCCCTCACCAAGATCCAACATTGATCGTGGGTATTATACACTTGATATAAAGAAGCATGGGTGGTGCAATCCATTAGGGTTTGATTGTTTTTTTATTCTTCCAATAATTCAAAAAAATCATCATTAAGATGTATATAAGGATTTTCCAAAATCATGACTCCCACATGTTATCCGAAAAAATTTACTAGCCAAATTCATATTCCCAATATTAATGATTGTAATATAAAAATATCTTATCATATCAATACTTAAGGACTCAAATCCACCATTATTTCTAAAATTACCCTTCATAATACTAGAACATATCATACTTCTCAATACTATTAAAAACATAAAGATAAATTTATTAATAAAGATAATATTTTTAGAAATGACTACTCTATTAGTTACCAAATCTATGTAGAAAAATTGTCTTCAACCATCTTTTCCTAGATAGGTATTCTCCATGTAAATAAATGTTTTCCAATAATTATATCACCTCAAACATATTTACCATAATGTGAATAGATCTTCAAAACTTTAAGGGGAGTTAATACTCAAACAAAATTCAAAGCTATGTCTATAATCCAGAACAACATAATATGAATTGACACCATCCATAGTGTGTCTCTAAACCTTGTTCACTTAATAAAATGTGACACCATTCTCGAGAACACTTCTTGACATTAATATTATTGTGTCCCACGACCTACAATTATATTTACTAATTCATTCCATATTTTTGTAATTCTATTTGAAATAAAATATAATAAGAAAAACAACGAGAGATCAACAGATCTCTATGTATAAAGTGTTTCATGGTTGAAAATATTAGTATTTGGGGATTATCATCTCATTGAACCAAGTGGTTTATTTTTTTATTAAATCATTATTATTTTTTAAAATTGATTACTAAGAACATTTTCTTAATATTTATTCCAAAAACTGTGTGACTTTATCTTCAATTAAAAGATAATTTTTTTTCATTTATATGGTTGAAATATGTTATGGTATGAAAAATCATATCACTATCTTAAACATACATGAAACTGAGAAACATATTTTGATAATAAATTAAAAATTCAACAAAAAAGAATAATATAATCATTCTTTATAGAACATTATGCATCAATATGTAAATTAAAATTTTTAAAATAATCTATATCATGTAGGCTACTTAGACACTATTATGTTTAAGAACATATATGATTTTCATGGTTTTTTAATGAAAAATGATCAAAGATAATTTCAATAGGAAAGTTGTAAGGGATACATATCTACTAGAGTTTATTTTTACTAATGTATTAGGTCTATTTATATTATATGAAAGGTTTTTTTCATTAATTTATTACATTTACTAATTAAATTAGGTGATATATTTATATCAACATAATGAGTTATAAGATAGATTCCTTCAACATATTTATAGAATATGTGAATAAATTAGAAAAATATCCTGGTAAAATTATAAATAAGATTTAATAGAACCATGTTACAGAATATTTTATCCAATATTTCATTGATCACCTGTGAGATAGTATCCCAATAAACTCCCAATTATAAACCTCCATAGAATGGAGTATTTTTAATGATGAATTATACCTCTCTATATATGGTTTAATTGATGAAGAATCATAACAATCTACCGTTATATTTTGGTGACATTCACTAAAGATAATATTCATTTACACTAAACAATGTACCAACTAAACAGGGAGATAGGATTCAATATGAGTTATGTTATGGAAGGAAACCAAATCACTTACACATTCTTGTGTGGGGATTCGAGGAATTATTCTAGACAACACCTATGGACATAATTGAAAGAAGGTGGAGAATATGAGGTGAAAAACTCAATTTTATCCACTAAAGATACATGAAAAGAAAAAAACAAAATAGACAAACATCTATCAAGTTTCCTTATCCTTTAGATTGTAAATGATCCATACTCTTTTAGACAAATTATTCTCTTATGTCATCGTCCCCTAGGTCTATGCACAAGAACTGGGATGAGATCCCACATAATCACTAAACAAACATGATCAACCACACTCTACAAACACTATATAATAAAAACATAAAATCAATATTTAAATGGTTAAATAAAATTCCACACTACCATTTGATAATAATGAAAAACATTTTCACTTCTAGAGATAAAATAAAATACAACTTTCATTTATCACACCTTCTCAATTTTTACTAATTGTGAGACAATAAATTCACAAAATCTATTCTATTCATTATAGAAATCACCTAAAATGGAGGAGGGAAACAACTTATCCCATATAGGTCTTCACCTATTGAATAAGTTTCACTAACTTATGAGATTTACTATCAACCTATTATTGACCTAAGAACCTCATATACAATGTTGAACCATCTGATGAAACTAAAAATAGTCAGTCAAAAAAAATATGTCCCATTAACTATGTCTCCACATTAGTAAACACCATCAGTGAGAAATATGTTTGAAAAAACTATCAGATTATATTTTTATGATGAAAAAAAACCTCACCACAATAACCGATTTTAAAATAATATATATTTAACAATCAATGTCTTACAGACTATTTGATATGGATGTTTATTGGGTGAATCCTTTTTTCTCTCAGCCATTCTGAATCTATACAACAAAAAAATATATGTTTTATAAAATATTTTTGATAATTTTTCTCTTGAAAACTATACCCAGTGATTTTGATTATTTTTCACAAACCAAAAAAAAAATATCCCACAAGGAAATCTCGACAGGATTTCAACCTTCTTCAACCATCCACCTGAGTTCATCCCCTATCTGATGCATGTAGATTGCTCTATTATATTAGATCATCTGAATACCACTGAGGAATAATGTTTCCTCATACATTAATAGACTATAACCTTTGTAAACATATCAAAACAATTCAACATATAAAAAATATATTACATCTTTAACACTTTTTATTATACAAGACATCATATAAATTTATAATTTAGGTGAATTTGGTTGTTTCTTTCTTGAATAAATATAATATGATAATGATAAAAGGTTCCCTAAAAATCACCAAAAGAAATTCTTTATGAACCATTTCTATGATCCTACAGTACGAACAAAAACATTATCAACTCTTTCCATACTTAAATAGTATAAAAATTATCTAATTATGTAATTGATGGAGTAATAATATGATAAAAATGAGACTTCCAATTAACCATTGTTCCACCAAAAGTAAATACAATGATTGTAGTAATAATTTTTTAGTAAAAGCCTCTATAATAATATTCAAATTCAATACCTTTATGCAATCTTATTCATATAAATATAATGTTTCATCCTATGAACCTTCAAATATCAATTGACCATATTTTAATTTTTCTGATGATTCCTTCTAGGATTTCATATTAAATTCCTAATTAATACGACTTAAAAATAAATTTTAGGTTGAGTAAAAACCATTTAATACATCAGCAATCAAATTATTAAGAAAAAACTAACATTTTACATGTTAATAAATTTTCCATCCATTGATTTGTGATGTTATTTAGAATGTTTTAAATGTACAGTGTAGGGGATGTGACATATTTACAACCAGTTATTCTGAGTCTTTTGATGAACATCATGATGTATTATATTTATGGAAAAATAATTGAACTGGTTTTCCAATATCTTTCAATTCACCTCCACAATATCATTATAGATTTTCCAAGGTTATTTATCTCAAATCTTGTTGACATATTCTCATTCTATTACTCAATCTGATGGAACTCTATATAATACATATATATATCATCCATATATAGAAACTATATGATATGTGTTCTATAATCCTATTAATTTCTATAAAAATAGTGACATAAATTTGAATGATGCAAACAACATCAATAAGAATGGTTTCAAATATCTTATTCCCTTATTTTAGAGTTTTCTTTATACTATATATTATTCATTTAAATATATATACCAAATTACCCTTCTAATGTACATCATAACCCAAGGACTGAACCATAAAATTTTTATCCTCCAAATCATCAAGAAATGATTATTATTTACATAGAAAAAATCTAATTTTATTTCATTGGATGAAACTATAACCCCAAAAATTGTAAAGCGTTAAATGAATATATGATATGAATCATTCCAAAAAGGTGTAACATAAGTTTTGCGAGACTAAATGATTAGAACATCATAGTTATGTGTGATCTTCTTAGATTAGTTATGATGATTGGTGACCTCCTAGTATGTTTACCAAGGTTATTTCATGCGAGGATAAAGAACACTGAAAGAACATGTGTTCGCCTGTGGGAAAATTCATTAGTTTGATGACTTGTTTTGGCAGGTGGGTGGGCCCTACAGAGGGTACCATGTGTCTGTAGGGTAACTGGTGGTACCTTCTTATCTAGGAATTGATAACCATGTTGATGCATGGTGTTTGTGCTATCAGTGGGGCATGATTGTTACATCTTTATCTGAGTAGTAACCTATCCATATGTGTGGTGGAACAACCTCTTTTGAGATTTATAGTCCACAAAGAGTATGTTTTTACTAATAGGGGCTTCATGTAACACCCCAGTATGATGAAGGTAAAATTGAATAAATTATATGACTTATTTCAATAATTTATGACATTATTTTTAGGACCCTTCTTGATTTTAATGCCATAGTTAAGTGTGACTGGCCCCAAAAAGTGATCAGGATGGGTAACATTCTAGGGAGTTTTCGATGGCGAGTGCGAGGGAGGAAAATAAACACTGAAAAAACAAGTGTTGTACTATGGGAACATTCATTATTTAGATGACCCATTTTGGATCATGGGTGGGCTTATGGGTGGGCCCTAGAGAGGGGAACATCTGTCTGTAGAGAAACTGATGTCACCTAGTGGACTAGGACCCAACAACCATGTTATAAGAGGATGTTTATTCTCTCATAGAGGCATTATTATTAAGGAAAATGTTTTACTATTTTTTGAATGATTGTTTTCATTTATACTACGGAGAAAATTTCAGAAAATTTAATCTCATCCTTTTGTTAAAAGCCTTCTTCATCAATATTTCTTTGTACCTACGACTTCCCTAAGATTCTTCATGAAAATGAAAAAACTTGTATCTTTTCCAGTGATCTTTTCCCTTTTAGTTAGTTTGAGTAAAGAAAATTACCACTAACAGAAGATCTGTTGTCCTATGGGGAGATTCATTAGTCTGATGACTATTTTGGGCTCATGGGTGGGACATAGGGGGGTCTATGTTTCTACATGGATACTAGTGGAACCTTTCAAGTCAGGACCCAATGACCATGTTAAGGCAGTATTTCTTTACTTCTATCAGGGCCTTGTTATTACACCAAAAATGTCTAGAACAATTTCAATGGTAGTCTACATTACAACAACTAAGAAAATTTCAAAAATATTGACCTCATTAATTTTTAAAAACCCTTCATCCCCAATATTTAATTGTACGTCGAACATAAATAATATTTCTAATTCAAATAAAATAACCATTTACTTTCTTGTTATATTTTCCCTTATATTTGTTCACAAAAATTACAAGAACTATTGAGATTTATGGAATTCATTTCCTCTACCATGGTTGACTCCCATTATTTTGAGTCTTTGAGAGTGAATTCCCCTTCTATACATTTCTGTTACTCTACATCCATTAAGCACAGAAAGATAATATTAGATCCAAATCAATGAACTTTTTTTTTCTAATGAATGTAGATAACCTTAATACAAACCTATGTTCATATGATCAGACATCGTTACTCGATAGTCATTTGAAAAAACATTCTCTATTCTGTTGGGGTATATCCAATCATTTTCTATCTATAGGAGATTTTCCAAATTATCTTATGTCTATTAGCCAAAATATTAGTTCACATACCAATGATGTTTCCTCCAATGTTTTTGAATAAATAGTACATTTGGAAAAAAATTTATGATTTTATTCAACTTATATAGTTGATATATCAACAACATTCGATTTATCCATGATCTAATCTTTACCTAGAATTTGTTTTTTAAATACAATATATATACTATATATAAGTTTTTTTCATCATCCCATATGAGATATCAAAAGGTCTATTCATAATATAATATGTGGAAAACCTTTTATTTCAGCTGTAAGACCTATAAATTATAAAATTAGATTATTTTACTTCATAATTAATGTCACATGAATCACCACACATAAACAACACACAAAATTTATTCCTTCAAATTTAAATTTTTTTATAGATTGTGGAACCATCAACCATGCTTTTTGATGAATTAAAATGTAGTATACTATCAAAAAATAGAAATAAAATAGGTGTCTATTAATATAAATTAATTAATTATGAAAATCATGATTATGTATTTATTATAAATAAAATAAAAATCATTCAAAATAAAAATAAATTTGTTCTAAAAAACATATTTTTGCTAAAAGATAATGTATTCACTCTATTCTCACGTTATTTAAAATAAATATTTTCCACATTTAAAAAATTTATTTGATAAAATTAAATTCATTTTTTAAATCATAATATAAAAATATATATTATAGTGAAATTTTTGTATTTTTTGATATGTTTCATTTTTTGAAGAATAATAAAAAGTAACGAACTTTAATTGAAGATATACATTTCATTTATATAATCTAAATGGAATATTTTTTAAATTTTTTTAATGTAAAATTATTTCACTTATATAAATAATAATCCAATTTAGGTTATTTTAATAATTTTCTTATTGAATCTTTATATAAAAACTATGTAAAATTTTAAAGATTTTTTCTTGGAAAACCTACTTTCTAATCATGTTTGGGAGATTTATATTAAATTATATTCTTCTATATATGTAAATAGAATTTTTAAAAATGTAATAAATATTTTTTATCTTCATATTTCAGATTATATTATAGGGTTAACTTAATTTATTTACCATAATTATTAATAAGAACAATAAAAATTATTAACCATGGTTAAGGAATAAATTACATTACTATGGGATTTAAATAAAAAGATAAATGTTTACCTTAAAAACCATTTCTCTAATCTAATTAGGGCCCATATTTTAAAAATATCTTTTCTAAATCTCACGATACTACAATTTGGATCATTTTGGTAAGATCAAAATGAGAGTAGACCATTTTATTTCCAAAAAATACAAGTGTTCCACTCACTTCCCTTATAAAATCCCACCACCTCTCCTCTATTCGTCACACCATTTACCCCTTTGGTATTCCAATGAATACCCAAATAAAATATCAAATTCCATAACATCTTAATATAATAATTTTTATTAATTCCATTATAGGAATACATTATGTATAATTCTAAAGAGGGGGTAAAATAAGATGTCAAATTCTTATGTATATGATTTTGTTTTAATTCTCCCTACAACTCTTTATAATATTTTTAATTTATTCATATATAATAATACTTGAATATAAAAAATACTATTATTTCATTATGTGATTATAATTACTTATATCCATCACCTATTTACTCAAATTGGAAATTATAATGTTGCTCATGTGTACGGAGGAGTACAACCTCACAAACTGATGGGGTAGGTTTTCCACCAACAACCCTAACATATGGGTATTGTGATGGATTTTGTTTGTACATATGATATTAATACCATTTTTATATATCTAAATTAATTATATACTATATAATTTTTTATATTTTTGTTCCTTAGTGGTTATGATATTGTCACTTGTGTGTATGGTTGACTACCTCCTCACAAAACTATGTGACTTGTCTTCCATCAAAACCTCTTAGATTTGGGTAAAATTTCTGTTTTAAAGTATACATACAAATTATTTAGATCTATATAGTCATTTTATCCTGAATAAATTTTTACCTTCCATTTTTTTGGTATATTATAACATCGCTCTTGTGTAGAGCAGAATACATCCTCACAAAGCGATTTGATTCGTTTTTTAAAGAATATATAATTTAAAGATAATAAGGATAAAAATAAGGAATACAAAATATATAAATGAAAAAATTATGAATTTTTTTAAATATTTATCATTGATAAAATATAATGTTTTTCATTCTCATTAGTACCTTTTCACTCATTGTAATATGATAGCATCATTCGTGTAAATGTGGACTAATGCCATCACTATGTGATGCGACTCTCAATTTCTATCACCACACCACATGAGTGATATTAATAAGATTATTTAATGAAAAAATATGATATTAAGATTATTTTGGAAAGATAAATTATTACTTTCCTCAGTTCTATAATGACCATTGAAAAATTGAAACGTTACTCATGCGTATGTATAGACTACAATCTCTATGATTGTAACATAGTTAATATCTCAAAAAATCATTAATTATTGGGGTTAAATGTAGATTTTGGTATAAATATGATAATTATATAATGATTTTTATTATAGAGATAATGAAAATACATAATATTCACATGAATTAGAACATTTATTACAAATAATGGATGAGAAAAGAATGAAATTAACACTTGAAACAAAAAAATAATGAAACATTATAAAATATTTGGTGATATAATGATTTAAAAGGATTATAAATTAAATTATAAATTTTAATATGGTTCTTTTTTATCTTAATGAAATGTTTAAGACAACTATAAACGTTGTAATGAATGTTCAACTAAAAGGAAGCATGATGTGTAAGACATCATCTAAATTTCCCTCCATTGAATGATATTATAAATTTATACATCTAATTTATTTTATAGGGTATATATAATGGCCCATTAACATGTAATATCATAAATAAATAATAATTCATTGTATTTTATGATTCATATTGAATTATTTCATCCAAGGGTATTTGGCTTGAAAATTAAAAGTTGGTAAAAGTTATTACACAATATCACTTTTTTTTGATTGATAGATTTCACTTTGAAAACACATTATTGTGATCTTTTAACATTATAAATTAAATTTATATTAAATATTAATATTATTGAATTATGGTTATGATTACTTATTAAACTGTATGCCATTTTGACATATGATTATTACTTTTATTGTTAATTGATTTACTGGAGAAATATTGTTAAATATCTATCATTTACTCAATATAAATTTTTTAAGATAAGTCTTATTGATTCATGAATTAAATAAATTATTCAATTTTATAGAAATGGTTTGGATCTATAGTGATAAGTGGGGCCCAGAATTATATAGCCCCTTGATGCATCGGTAGTTCTCCTAAGACAAATCAGTTGGCCAAATTAAATGGAATTCTACCTATAGTTTTAAACTATATTAGGGAAATTATTTACAATAGAGGTTCCTATAATGCATGATATCATGTTGTGAAATAATTTTGTATTTCCACCATTTAGAATTAAGTTATTACTATATATGATATTTTTACATTGATATAATCTCTATATGGATTTTATTCTTAATTTATTGGTTAAATGGAATATTGTTTAAGTTATTTTCCTTGCCATATAGATTATGAATTATGTTATTATCCATGATATTCTAAAATTTTTATTATCTTTTGATAATTTCATTACTAGTTTACTGATTAATTCCATGTGTTTCATCTATTTAAAATTAAATACTGAATACATCTTATCTAATCATGACTTTCATGTTGTTTAAATTGATAATTTGTTAAGTTACATACATTTCCATGTTGAATATACTTATTGATTCATGGTAGCTTACATTGTACATAATCCCTAATAAGAATTTGTTCTCACTATTACATGATTTTTCCCCAAAATTCCAAGAAGTTTACTATGAATTATATGCAAAGATATTATAGTGAAAATAATTATAGTCTCAAAAAAATTATGTTGTGATTTGTGTTATCAAATGTAATAAATACTCATGTAACTGTCTATTTTAACATGAATACTTTAAGTATTGAGTCCATAATGATGTAATTACTTTTATCTAATTTCAATTTAATAAAGTAGACACTTACTATGCGTTACTAGATTTGGGGTGGTCGCAATTAGTTTAAGAGAATTTTTAGTATAAATCCTGGGAACTATTTTTAAGAAAAAAATGATTATATATCATAATCATATGATTGAATTTTAGTATAAATATAGGAGAAAATAATAAATATTTAGTAATGTATAGATTAAGTAGTTTTTCCATTCAATACATCCGTATACATATAATAAAAGTGCATGTGGTTCTCTAATAGTTGTACCATGGGGTAATAAATCAATATAGTGTGTCTAGGGAATGGCCTGATCTTTTGTTGGTGTACATCAATTGTCGTTATTTTGTGACTTGACACTAATAGGGTATATTACTAGGATAATTTACATTTTCATTAAAAAAATTATAAAATTTTTGAACAGTATATGGAAATGAAAACCCAAGGTCAATCCTAAGGTGTATTATATTAAAATAACTTTCATGATTTTTAAATCTTATAAATAATTCTATGGTTTAATCACAATGATTATTATTTCTCATGGTATGATTACTGGATTTAATAAATGGATAGAACCTGAAGGAAGTATGTTAACATTGAACATGAAGGTAAAGTTGGTGACTATAAGAAACCAATAGGGTTGATAAATGGAGTGAATGATATTGTAATTTTGTATAATCATTTATCTCAAAATATCAATAAAAATAGGCATTAACCAACTTCCACTCTAACCAATGAATAAAATGATAAAGTTAATAAATAGATTGAGTGATGGAGGCCACAATGTAAAGAAGGATCAATTTAATTCATGAATGAATAGTTGAATGGTACACCAGAAAAGTATCTCAGTGGAATATAAAATATGTTTTTTGTGCCAAAAATGGAATAATAAAAGAATTTTTGAGGAGTAATGAATAATATTATTGAAGGAAATATGTCCTATCATAGGGTTCCATTCATAGTTCATTGACATAAATGTGAGGAACATAGGAATTATCCATGTCAATGTGACCTTCTAAAGCTTAACCCCTTGACCAAAGAAGGACCCATGTTGAAATAAAAAAGATAATTTTTTTATGTATTTTGATTCAAGAATTAAATTTTATAAATATTTAACCAATGCAATTTTGGTCATAAGAATCATGAAAAATATAAGGATTATGGTTTATTTTATATTCATAAGTGTATTAATTTAGTTATTATTTATGGAATCCTTTATGTGTTTATGTGTTTTTGGTTGATCATATATTTAATGTCTTAAACAAAAATTTGGAATTTATTTTAGAAATGTATCATGATTAAGGATATTTAGGGAAACATTTAAGGAAATAAAAACCAATTAGTTAGTATATGTTCTAATTAATATGTTATTTTTGGAATAATGAACTTCTACTTTTGGGGATATGTTTAATGTTGTATGTAACCATTAGGGAATAACTTTTCATGATGTTGAAGTAATTATGGTTTATCAAAATTTTGGTAACATTATAGGAATTATATTAACATTGTTTTGAAAAAATGGCATCCTATTTATTTTAGGAAAGGCGACGAGGCATGATTCCAAAACCAAGGATGATATTGGTTTAGCACCTACCACAATAATACATGATGTATTTGTAAATATGTAATTTTTAAAATAAAAAATTTGATAGATAGATATTTTCGATGAACCAATGGTTTTATTATTGATGTTTAGTGATTAATGTTTTATATTATATAACTTGTGTAAACCATATTGGTTTTGGAAAATAGTTAGAGAAAGATATAAATACACACACACTTTTATGAATCATACTATCTATTAAATTGTAATTTTAGTGATTTAGGCATAAAAACTCATTTTTGTATATTTATTTCATGGAATAAGTGATGAATTAGGAATTGATCAAGGAAAACCAAATGGATGAAACTAAACTCCTAAAAAAGATTGTTATTTTTTATTTATAATTCCATATATTCTTATTCAAAAAAAATTCCAAAATTTTTGGAAAAGTATATTAAAAAATTTAGGATATTAATTTTTTATTAGATGTATCAAATAGTCTCTTAACTTATCATAAATTTATATTTTTGATGTTATTAACTATTAATTAATTAATAACTTTTTTATAATCAATGAAAAATATCTGTCTCTATAATTATTTAATTTTTTTCCACATCCATATAATGACATGCCACTAATATTTACCATTATAGAAACCAATTTATTTTTATTAGATATAACAATTGTACGTCCCAATATATCATATTAAGATGCTGTTTTATTGACACTTTTTATGATGCGGGTTTTTAACAAAAGAAATTTAAAATATAAAATTCTTGATTAACAAAACCAAATTTAAATAATGAGTTTGAAATTTATTTATGGTACGAATAATGTAAAACCCAAAAATTTTAATATAAGAATTTTTTTTCAAAATCATATGCCAATCATAACACCATTATAAAGCAACCAAAAAAATATTTCTTTATATATAATCTCTTTGATAGCTTACAGAACACTCCACCCTTAGTCTTATTGAATCATTATATAGTATACCATAGTAACCATGTCATTAAATTGGGGGATATGAATAGTAATAAATAAAACATGATAATTATGGTTATCTATTGATTGTAAAAAAAAATAATTATTTAAAATTAAAAGATTTTTTTAGAAGAACTGTATTTTTTAAAGGATTGTTCATTCTTACATTGTTCATTTAATATGGAAATAATTTTATTATAATTTTTATTAATTTATTTGATAAAATGAACTCCATTTTTTAAATAATAATGAAAAAATTTATATTAGGGTGAAATTATGGGGGTTTTCTTAAATGTTTATCATTTTGATCAATAGTTAAAAATACTAAAATGTAAATAAAATTTTCCATTTTGAAAAAAAATGATAGAAGGATAATTTATATTTTAATTACGTTTTAAAATATAATTAGTTTAAATATATATAATTTAATCAAATTATGGTCATTTTATTAATTTTCGTATTAAATTTTGATATAAAAGCATTACTATCATGTGAAGATTTTCTCTTTAAAAAATGACTTTCTCATCGTTTAATAAGATTTATTTTAAATTAACAAATTACACTTCCTTGAATGGAATTTTAAAAAATTTTATCAATATTTTTAATAAGAATTTTTATAATATCTAATTAGTTAAAAATAAATTTTTAACATTATTAAAAGTAATAATATTAAAAATTATTTACCATAGTTAAGGTAAGAATTTGTTAACTAGGTGGTTAAACTGAAAACATAAATGCCAGAATGAAATAATAACTTTTTTAATGTTTATTTTTTGATAATAAGTGAACCTTATAATGAGTAATTACAGATAATAATAATTTTCACCATTTTTGGTTGTGAAAAAATTTGGGTATTCCTTTTTCCATAAAAAATTACAATTGTTCCACTCACTTCACATATAAAAAGAAACACCCTCTCCTCTTTTCTTTAAACCCTCTACCAATTTTGGATTGGATAGGGACTTACCAAATAACATAAAAAATAAAATATCATAATCATAGATGAATTGGTTTTCTCAAAAATTATTTCTAGTAATTCTTTTTAAGAATTATAAAATAGGTGGATCGATAAGAGAAATAATTACAAACTATATGCTTTTGTTTTATTTATTAGTCCAAATCCATAGAATATACATAATTTATTAATATATAAAATAACAAGTATATAAAATAAACTTATATTTTTGATATTTTATATACATGAACTATATCCATCTCATATTCCCACAATTTGGAAATGATAACATGACTCGTGTTTATGGAATACTAATGCCTCACAACTTGATGTAACACATTTTCAATCAAAACCTCTAAAAATTGTGTATGATGATAGATTTATGGTATATATTTGATATTTTTAAAATAATAATAATAACATATCCCTAATATCTTTCATTCCTTTTTAAATTCAATCTTAAATGGGATACAATGACAATGCTCTTGTTTACGTTGGAGTACCGCCTTACGAAGCAATGTGATTTATTTTTCACTAATGATATAAATAGAATATAATAAGAATAATTATAATGAGTATTTTTTAAATACAAGGAAAAATTATTATTTTCCATAAATATTTATCTTTATAAAAGGATAACATATATAATTTTATTTCATACCTTTTTACTCATTAAATATACATCATTCTTGTATGTGTGAACTATCACCTTCACGAAGAGATGAGACTCTATCTTTTAATAACCACACCACAAGGATGATATGTATACGTATATTAAGAGAAATAATATGATATTATAATATTTGTAGAAAGATAAGATATAACTTATCTTGTTTTTATAATGATCACTAAAATAATGAAATTTTACTCATGAGTACATATAGCCTACCATCATCAAGATCATAACATACTTCATTTATCAAAAATGACATTCATTACCAGTCATAATGGTATTATTCTTGTATAAATATGATAATTCTTTCATAATTATTATTATATTATAATATAACAAGATTGATGATATTTTTGGGAGACATTTATCAAAAAACTACCCATTTGTTTAGTATATGTTATCAGTAAAATTTAATTTAAGGAAGATTCACCCTAAATTTTGTTGGAATATGTTTAAAGGTATTGGTAACCATTAGGGTTTATCTAATATTTATGATGAAATATTTATATATAATCAATATATGGGTACATTATTTGAATTATACTAATATTATTTTTGGAAAAATGGCTTCTTGTTTTATTTAGCGATGACTGCAGGGATTGAATCCTTATACAAAGGATGATAAGATTTTAGTTCCTACCAGTGGCCTATATAATGTCCTAGTTAAAATACCAATATTTTTAGTAAAAATAATTGATGGATAAATTCTAATTTTGAACCATTGGTTTTACTATTGATTTTTTTGATTTTTTCATTATATTGGATATATTGTGGAAATCATATTGGTTTTCGAAAATAGTTAAAGAGTGATAGAATGAATTTTCACTCTTTTATAGATCAAGGGGTTTATTAAAAATTAATCTTATTTCTACAAGAATAAAAAATTAATGTTTTTTTATATTCATTTTTTGGAGTATGTGAAGAATTGTAAAATGATCGAAGCATAACCAATGGATGAAATTATTCTTATTAAAAATAAGGATATTGAGTAAGTATATTTCCTTATATTATTATATGGTAAAATAATTCCTCAACCAAAGGAAATGGATCTGGAAAAAAATTATCATATCATCATCATATTAAATGAATCAAATGGCCTCAAAACCCATCATAGATTTATGGTTTTGTAGTCCCTGACATTCCATTGATGATTTAGTTCCATATGATCAATAAAATATATCACTATTTATAATTATTAGTACATCTAATCCATTCTAATATATTGACATTCCACCAATATTCTATTATATTTAATCCTAGATAAGTGTTATAAAATTTTAATTTTTTCCCTTGCCATATATCTTATTAAGAGGATTATTTATTAATTCTTTTTATGATGTGAGTTTTTCAACATAATATTGCTAAAAATATCAACCTCTAGATTAAAATGATCATGTTTGATTGGTGAGGACGAAATTTATTTATTAACGTTATAATTTGACACCATAAAATTTTAAATTTATAACATCTTTTTAAATATCATATTAAGTGAAAAACTACATGTTTAAACAACCCTTGAAATATATTTCTTTAAATTTAATTTCTTTGATAGCTTGTGTATCTTGAATCCCAGAGACTAAATGAATCTTAATATAGTATATCATTATTACAAAGAAAACATATTTGCATTTATGAATCTTATTAACAATACTTTCAAAATTTTAGAAATTTTTTGATTAGAAATAAAATGATAACCACTTAAAATAAAGATATTCATCTTTTGAAAAACAATATTTTATCTAAAATTCTATTTATCTAAGCATTGGAAAAATAATTCAAAATTTATTTCTAACAATATAATAATAATATTTTGATAAAATAAAAATCATTTTTAATATCAAAATATTAAAATTATTCTAGGCTGAGTTATATGGATTTTTATAAAATGATTAATTTTTGATGAATAGTGAAAATCACTGAATTTTAATTGAATTTTTTAAATAATTTAAAATTTAAAAGTGTAATACAATTTTTTTAAATTATTATTTTTTTAAATTATATATCATTAAATCTATTTTAATCCATTTGAATGATTTTTAAATTAATTTTTGATATAAAAAATAAGCGAACTTTAATTATTTTCTCATTGAAAACTCATGTTCCTCTCATGTCTGGGGGTTAATTTTAAAACAACAATATTCACATATATGAAAGGAATTTGAAAAAATGGATTCCATATTTGTAATAATAAAATTTCATATTATATAGTAATTTAAACATTATATTTTAACATAATTAATAATAATGAAATTAAAAAAATATCATGAATGATGTAAAAATTGGTTATTAGATGTTAATCTAAATATACAAGGATTAAAATGAAAAAAAAACTTCTATAAAATAAATTTTATGGATATATTTATACCTTATATTTTATAATAATAATATATAATACATTTTGGACTATTTGGTAATATTTTAAATGTGGTTATACCTTTTCTATTCCAAATATTACAAGTGTTTCACTCACGTCACTTATAAAATACCACCACTATATTCTTTTTTTAACACCTTCAATACCTTTTAGATATAAAATGATCATAAAAACTAACATCATAAAATCCATATAATTATCTTATAATCATCATTTTGGTCATACATTGATTCTAGAAAATATTTTGGTTTATTCATAAAAGGTTGTTCAAGAAGTGGTAAAATTTATAACTATGTTTTTTTAGTTTTATTGCTTCCTCCATGTTCATAAAATTTTCAAAATATATTAAAATATAATAAAAATGGTATATATAATATAATAATACTTTATTATTTTATTTACATGACCTATATCTATCTCCTCTTCCCATAAATGGGAAACGATAACATCACTCGTGTGTATGACTGACTACCTCCTCAGAAACTGATGTGAAATGTTTTCCATCAACTCCACTCATGGTAGGGTATAATGATAGATTTAAAGTAAATATGCGACTTTAATGAAATTATTATACCTATTTTTTATAACATCAAAGATATCATTTTAAATTCATTTATGAAGTTGTTTCGATAACATTACTTGCATGTACAACAGACTACCACATCGTGAAGCGATGTGATTCGTTTTTCAGTAAATATATTCATAGAAAATAACAAAGATAAAGCTAATGAATATATAATATATAATTTTAATTATTAAAATATTAATTAAATATTAATAAATTTTAATAGAAAATATATATCATTATCTTTCAAATCTTTTCACTCAGTGAAATATGATAACATCTTTCTTGTACGCATGGACTTCCGCCTTAATGATTTGATGGGGCTCTCTCTTTTCATTACCACACCACATGGATTATTTGTATAAATATATTTAAATAAATAATACAATATTTTTATTATTATATAAAGATAATATATTATCTACCTTATTTCTGTAATGATTATTGAAAAATTAAAATGTTTCTCATGCGTACATATGGCCTACCATCACCATAATCCTAACATACTTAATTTCACAAAACCGGCATTCATGATGGGTCTTAAAAGTATAATTAATGTAAAAATATGATAATTATGTATATCTTATTATTACATATATGATTAAACTGTATAATATTCTCATGAACCAGAATATTCATGAAAAATAATGAATGAGAGGACAAGGAAACTAACAACAAAAACAAGAAAACAATGAAGCATTATTAAGGAATATGTGATAAAATGTTATAAAAGTGTCATATATGAATTTTTAAATATTAATATGTTCATATTATAAGATAATAACATTTTTAAATCAAATATATTAGAGGTAAAATCACGTTTAACCAAAAGGAAGCATAAGGAATGTGACTTCATTTCAATTTCCCTTCATTGAAGAAAATTGTAATGTTAGGAACTTGATTTCTTGAATATGGTGTATATAATAATAATTTTACATATAATGTCCGTATTATTTAATTATTACAATTACATTTTTGTTCCAAATTGAATTATTTCATCCATGGGGATTTGACTTGAATATTACCAAGTTGTAATAGTTATTGTATAATTATAATTTCTTTTATGATTGTTAACTTAATATTGAAACAATCACTTAATAATGATAATTTTTAATTAAAAATGTAATTTTAAATAAATATCCATATTATTATGTGATTTATAATATTATTTCCTAAATTTTTTACAATTTTTACATAGAGTTTTTTCTTTGAAGGTAATTTGATTAACTGGGAAAATATGGATAAATTTGAATAAATTTATCTTTAAGGATATTTGATGATAAGGAAAATTGATTCATGAATTAAATAAATATTTATATATATTAATACTTTCTTGAAAATACATATATTTTTGGGTTACATGATTATATAGCCCCTTGATGCTTAGGTAGGTCTCTTTAGACAAATACATTTCCCAAATTATAAGGGTTTTTACATGTAATTTTAAACTATCATGAATGAGGTAGTGATAGTAGATGTTTCTGTAACAAAAATAGTAATGATAGCATAAATAAAATTTAATATTTAATAGTATTCATGAATTATGTAGTAACATTCATCAATAATATATTATTTTATTCTTAAAATGAAAAAATTCAATGGTTTTATTAAACTCATTACATATATTAATATATTTAAAAGTTTTATTTGTAAATTATATAATTTTAATTTTAAAAAATGATTAAAAAAATTAGATTGTGAAAATTATCATAGGATGAAATTGGGAGAGTTTTTAGAAAATAATAATTTTTCGATGAATAGAGAAAAATACTAATTTTTATGACTATAATTTATTTTAAAGTATTTACAAGGTCAAATTATTTGATGGATTAGTTTTAAATATTCATTCCTTTTTATATTTATTATAATCCAATTATTGTTTTCAAATTTGATGTTATACATGAATTTATAATAACAATATTTCATATTTATAGAGTGATTTTTTTTGAAAAACTATATTTCATTTCCTTTTGTTAGTATAATTTTAAATTAACTTCTAAAACATCGATGTTTCAAATATAAAATAAAGATTCTATATTTTTAATTTTGATTCCAAAATTTAATAAATAGTTACATTTTATTTTTGGTCAAAATGAATAGAAACTATACTTATTTGTCCACCATGTTAAAGGTTAAATTAGGTAATTTTGGCTAAAAATATTATAATAAGAACCATAAAATGAAACTAAAACTTATCAATTTATTTTTAAAGAGTAATTATTGACCATAATTGTAAAATAGAATAATTTATGACTATTTGGGGATATATGAATGATATTAAGTCCTTTATAGTATTTTATATTAGTAAAAGTCAACCATGAAAAACTTATTTTAATAAGATAAACGTTTTGAATATGGTGTCATCGAGAGGATATTTTTGAATATAAATATTATTTTTAAATATAAAATATTTAACTTCATCATGGAAATAAATTATAAATTTTTAGAGAATATATAATTATCTAAATTTCTTTCACAATGCTGATAGAGTAATTAGTTAATTAATGGAAAAATAAAATAAATGATAATTAAAATATTAAAATATATATAATTGGAGAAATATAATATGATAAATTAATTTTACAGAATAAAATTACATGTTTTAGATATAATAAAATAGTTTTTAAAATTTTATATGTTGTATTGATATTATTAATTTCATTATAATGAATAGTTCTGAAAAAAGACATTATAGATAATTTTTAGTAAAAAATATTTTATTAAATGATATAAAATTAAAAAATAACTTCAAATTGGAAAATTAACTTTTATATGGATTAATTTATCATCCATGATCCATAAATTTGTATTTTTTTATTAAATATTAAAATTTTTAACTTTTTAAGGGTAAAAACATTTATGTCACTATAAGAGTTAAAGTGCTTAAATATGGTAAAACCCAAAATATGAACATATAAATATAGTAACCACATGTATTTTTTTTATATTAGTGTATTTAGACCCTTACTCAGATTATATTATAAATAACTAAAATTTTATCCATTTTTAATAGAAAATTAATTTATATTAATATAATATTTAGATAAATGTCAAGAGTGCCCCTCCTCTCTCTTATAAACGAGAATATATTATTCTCATTTATTAAAACATAAAAAAATATTTTTTTCTGTAAATACTAACCCAAATACCATACTAAAATTTCTCAACAAAATCTATAGTTCGTTTTTTATGAATGATAACAATCTTAGAGGTCTGAAGGCTTTAAGTAGAGGATGTTTTCCATTGAATAAGTATATAATTTATCTTCATGTTTCTTTGATACACAACCCAAAAACATTCTAAAAAAATAATAAAATAAATTAATTAAACTCAATACTAATAGATGTTATTTTCTTAGTTTCAGTACCTATATACATAACATATTCCATGAAATGGTAAAATAATTCGTCATTTATGTGTATGGTGGACTACAACCTCACAAATTGATATAATTTTTATTCATAACCATCACTAAATATTGGATATAATGATTGAATTAATTTATAAATATAATATTCATGACATATTTGTAATATGAGAGAATACTCAATCATTTATGTTCTTACCTATCTATGAATAGAAAAATGTTAACATTATTTGTGCGTACATGTGAACTACCACCTACAAAAAGAAATGACATTTATTTTTCACTAAAACCTCGCATGGATGTAATAAATATGAAGATTTAAAGTATTAATATTATATATATATATGTTATTGTTATGATTGTTTAAAGAAAAAACAATACTTACCTTCTTTCCAAAATGATCGTTCAAGAATTGAAACGATACTAATGCGTGCATAAGACCTCTCGTCTCCTTTTTTAATGTACTTAGTTTATCATATCCATATTTTAGGATTTCATATTAAATGTATAATTTATATATAAAAATTTCATTTTTTCATTATTATACTTATTTATATTATGGAATATTGACCTTTTTGACCATAGTCATTTTACCAAGGCCATTTTCAACTTATGAACTGAATATCACCCAAACGACTAATGTGAAAATGACTAACTATGTAATTTTATAAAATATGGAAACAAGTGATATAAATTGAATAATAATCTTGATATAAGTTATTGGGAAATTAAATAATTATCTCATCTTATTATTTGTTTTGATAAATAATGACGGTGATGAGATGAACACAATGTAAGGGACTTCATTTTAATTACATTTCATTGAGGAATATTTTGATGTTAAGAACTTATATAATTTTATGATTTGTATATGGATACCATTTGAAATATTATATCTTGAATTTATATATTAAAATCCTATTTTCTATTTTTAATGTTATTGTTTCATTGTTATTGTGATACATTTTTTCCAATGTTGTATGGGACATTATTTAAAAAATCATTAAATGATTTTATTAAATGTATATTTTTTACATATCTATATTTTATAAATTTTTTTGAAATATTTGATTTTATATTATTATATGATTATTTAAAATAATTTTAACTGAAATTGGAATTTTTATTCAAATTGTTTTAATGGGTTTTATTTGTCTTTTTTGAACAGTGTTGTTTTGGAATTTTCAAACAAAAATACTGAAGGAATATCCTATTAACGTATAAAACATGAGAATTATTTCCTTCCATCATGATTCCTTAATTCTTTTAAGGCTCACATTATAATTTTTCATATATAATTTCATATAAAATGGTTTCTTTAATATGAAATATTTTTTAGTACATAAAAGTTTTATGTAAACGAAATGAAATTTTTATATCAAAAAGTGTTTTTTATTTTTGTTTAAAAGGGGTTTTCATTTTTTTATTCAGAATATGGTCCTTGTATAATAATTAAATTATTGGTTGATCCCAAATAAAGTTAATTTGTGATCCCATTATAACATATATGTTGGGGGCACCCAAATACCACCGGGTAAACCTCTTATAACATATACAATGGGTGTGCCCAGATAACACTCAAATGGATTTTGTTCTATGATTGAGGAAGTCAAACCTTTTGTAATTTCATTTGTAAAAGTGATTTTTTTGTGATTTGGTAATGATTTCCCAAGGAACCTACATAAAGTTTCTAGGTGGGAATATGAATTTTCATACAAATAATTTATTTAAAAATATACACTAAGTGTCATTTTTATTAAAACTATGGTTGTATCCTTTTAGGGTAAAATGTAAGTTTTCTAGAAATTTTTTAATGCATTTTTATGTTTTTTACAGAACAAAATATTTTATTCTTCAATGTTCCATACTGATATTTTGGTTCTCATCCAATGGTTTATATATTTTTACAGGGTTTAGGGATGTTTATGTGAAAATAAGAATCCATGTTGAGTGTTGTAAATATTTAACCTGAAAATAAACCATGTATTATTTTAAAAAATATTTACTCGGTGGTAAAATTGATACTGAGTTAATGTGTCCACTTGTAATGTATGGGATTACTATATAATATTTTTTTTTAATTTTAAAAATATCTACAACTCAAACATCATCATGATTTTATGAATAAAAATTATTGTTCAAAGAAACTAGAATATGTAATTATTTAGGATTGTTCAATGATGTTTGTATAAGATTAGTGTTTAGAAAACATAAGAGATTTGAATATTTTCATGACACATTTTCCAAAAGGTATGGATGCCATAATGGGTTTACAAGTTTATTGTTGATATAAAATTTAAATTCGTAGACTCACCTTTTATGTTTTAAATTGGTGGATTACTAAGATGATTAAAATTATTTGGAAAGATATTGATGATAATATAACCATTATATATATTATACGTTTTATTGAATGTGTTATTTGAAGAAAAATTCATTTATTTTTAGGGGACATATTTTTAAAAGCATTTTTAGCCATTAAGGTTTATAATAATTTTTTTTGTAATTATGAGTAATTACATTGCAGGATGAAAATTTGAAGGTATAAGAGAACCTTTGTGGTTACAACATTCTATTAATGTTGAATTAATTAATTTTATTTTTAGGATGTTTCTCACATTTTTCAAATTTCATAAGGATTATATTAATTTAGTTTTATAAAAAATATGACACTTTATATGGGTGAAAACATTTCTCATTAGGATGGATCTTGAGGTTTGAACCCCCAACCGATGGGAAACAAGGGTGAATCACATAACACTGTCCTATGAGAGGTCTTAGTAACTATAAAATTGTTTTCATATTTTTAAAAATATGACAGATAATGGTAAATTTATTTTTGGGAAGAAATCATTTAACAAATCTATATCCATGGTAATTCATGTTAGTTTGGTGTTAAGTTATAAAAGTTATTTCATAAGGCATTCACTATTTTGGGAACCCTCTATGACTAAGGTATGCATAATACTATATTATTTTATATGATGAATTACAGTTGAATTATATATTGTAAGAATATATTATTTAATAGTGGATTTATATTGATTTAGTTTTTTTATTAAAATTGTTATCATATCGTTGAGAGTAATTGATATTGGCTATTACATTATTTCTATGAGACAATAAGAGTACCTGATGATATTTGGGGTGGTAAATGTTAAATTTTTCATCGAAGATTGTATGACCAAATCCTTATGAGTTTGGGTATCAATCATAGCCTCAAATTTATTGAGTAATTTTTAAGGATACTGAATTGATTAATGATATATCTTTAAATTTTCATATTACAATTTAATTTTAGGGATTAAAAGTAGTTATTCATTATTTAAAGTATTATTGATTTTGGGGAAATATATTATATTTTACTAACCATTTTGGTTTTTGTAACCATATAATATTAGGAGTAATAGATAATTAATTTTGGTGAATGTTGTGATATGTAAATGTTGGTTTTGGTTCTTCAAGTATGAAAAATTAATCCTAAATACTCATCATTTGAATTAAAAGATGAGATTATGGTGGAATGTGATTAGGGGACGAAATAGTACTTTTAATAAAAGAATATTCTCTAATGTTCTTAGAATAGGTATCAAAGATACTCATTAACATTATGAAAGCTATTTTGAAACAAAAAATTTATTTTTTTTCTTTTGATACTATGAAATCAATGTCCTTTTATCCTGTCACAAGTTTATTCTTTTGTGATTGTAAACTATCTAACAACCAAGTTATATATAACTCTATATCAATCCTTGAGTGTTATATTTCTATTCCCTATCCATGTTTTTACTTCCCATTTATGTTATACTACATAGAAACCTAGTATGTGTTTTACCATAAGTTCTTCATACTACCCATTATTCCCTTTCATGTGGAAGTTTTATTGAACCTTTTTTTGATATGGTATTTCAATAATGGTATTTGTAATATTCACTCCTTAGTTACCGTGATTGAGTTTTACATTCTGTGGATGCAATTTTTAAATTTGGGTAGAACGTAACATCCTACGTAATTATAGAATAAATAACTTTTAATTTTTTATATTACTCTATAATTATATATTCATGTTCATTATTAATATATTATGTAATTCTTAAAATAAATAATGATTTTATTAAACTAATTTATTATAAGAAATTATTTCAAATATTAATTTTAAATTAGAGAATTTAAATTCGTAATTTTTTTTTTTAAAATCATGAAATTAAAATTATCTTAGGATTAATTTTTGGACAATTTTCTGAAAATAAGGATTTTTCTATGAATAAAGAAATATAAATATATTTTAACTATATTTTAAATTAATATAGATATAATTTAATATTTTTTTCACTAGTTTTAAATTTTAAATAGTACATTTTTATTTAAAAAAATAAAATGATACTTTTTGAAATTGTTTTTTACATAAATTTAGTATAATAACATTTTATATTTAAAAGGTATTTTTTCTAAATAATTGTTTTTCATTTCTTTTTGTCAGTAAAATTTTAAAATAAAACCTATATCCTCTATGTTTAAAATTTTTATAAATGCATTACGTATTTTCAATTGGGAGGTTAATATTTATATAATAGTAACCTTTTATTTTTTCAGTTTGAAAATTAGATTTTGTAATTTTTATTACCATGGTAAAGGGTAAATAAAGTAATTTAGTTCAAAATAAAATAAAATGATAGGATACATAAAATGATACATAACCTACCAAAATATTATTTATTCATTATATATTTATAATTATTATATTTTTCCTGAATTTTTGACTATTTGGGGCCACATGGACTAGATTATGATAATAATAGAATTATATTTAATGAAATATCAATCATGTCACACTCTTGTTTTTATTAAGTGCAATATTTTTAATATGGGTTAATTTGATTGATGTGATCGACTCCTAATATTATTTTGAGATATAAAATATTCATATTCTTCGGGGTATTTTATTTTTAATATACATTGAAGAAAAACAATTACCTTAAATTATTTCACAATTTTGTTTCTATAATTAATTAATTAATAATAAAATATAATAAGAGATATTATAAAATATTAAAATAAATATTGCATCTGATAAAAAAAGTGATAGTTTAATTTTATATATTACGATGAAAATCTAGAGATACACTGAAATATTTGGTTTGAATTTTATATTTATTCATGATATTATTAATTTTAAAGTAATGAATTTTTTAAAATTTTTGAATATTGGTATATTATAATAAGTAACATTTCATTAATTAGTATCTAATTCCAAAAATATAAATTTGGAAAAGTTTATTAGGATATGGTTTAAAATTTCATCCGTAGACTATTTATGGTTTGTTTCTCATTTTATAATAACAATATTAACCATATAAGAGTAAATGTAAATGTAGTCATGGTAAGAGTTGAAAGTGTTAAATATGGTTTAAAACCAAAATATAATGGCTTATAAATAGTCAAACACTATATAAATATTATTTTATGATTTTATTTAGACCCATACCCATCTTGTATTCTAAATAAATAACTTATGATCAATTTTTTATTGAAAATAAGTATATATTATTATAATATTGTGACAAATATCAAACGTTTCCCACCCCACTCGTATAAAACACAACCCCTTCTTCTCATTTATTTACACTTTAATACAATTTGGTTCCTCCAAGTCTTATATAAATCAATTCATATTATTGATTCTTACATTATTGGGGACTTTATTTATGTAAAATGCCAATCTTAGAGGTCTTAATGTGTTAATAATTTGATATTTTCCAAATATTTCACATAAATAACTTATTTTAAAGCTATTTTTAATTTAATTTCAATTATTTTTTTGTTTTGGGGGTTTCTCATGCATTTTTATTGGAAATGGTGGGTTTTCAAAATTTGTTCCAAATTGTGAGCCCAATTCCGGATTAGAAATTAAATTTTTATTCCTTTATAAATACATTATTTTTTAACATTATTCATACTTTCCAATTCCTACTTGGAATCCCTAGACCTATTAACACCAACATATTAATTTAGTCCATTTAGAAATCCATAATCAGGGTGGATTTTGGTTTTTATTTAAGGGATTGGGCCTTCTCAAAATCCCATTTCCAATTTTAAAAATATATTTTTAATTAATTAATATGTCCTCCAATTTTTATGTTTTTTTAGTGATTCTAACTCTCACCTGATCCCACATACCCATAGAGAGCCCCTAATCCATCCTCTTCCAATTTAGAGATTAATTAAATTGCGTAAGTGGGTGAAACATCTCTAGATTTCACAAATCTCCCATATTTGAAGAGGTAAATTTATCCTTTCATAACTACTTAATTTCTCTCTTTTTCCCCCATTCAAATTCATAAATGATTTAATCATACTTTTTAGAACATAACATGAATGTTTTTTTGTTTGAAAATTTAGATAGTCATTTATTAATGTTTATTTCCCCATGATTCGTTAAAGTAAGTGTTCCTCTCTTCAATTTTTTCCATTTCCATTGGGTTTCATCCATCATTCATGATGTTACAAAGTTTTCATAAGTTAGGGTTCGAACCAAGGGTTAGAAATGGTGTGTTTTTGTTGTAATATTATGATTTTAGGTTTCTTTTAACTTCCTTGTGGTACTAATATTTGAGGGTTTTGAAACTTTTGGTGGGTGATTCCATGTGTTATCATTTATAGATGAGCTAGTTTTATTGAATTACATATTTCTCATGTTCCTAATATGTTGTGTGTGGTGCGAAAACACTTTATTATGCATTTGGTTAAGCATTTAATTTTATCGTTGCATTGTAGTTGGAAATTGGGTGTTTTTCATGTGTAACCTTTGGGGTATTGTGTGGGTGTGTATTATAACAAATTCAATCGGTGTAATAAATCTTTTTGGGATGAAAATGCATATTTGGTAGAGTATTGGTGTAAATTTAGGTTTAAAAGGTGTTATTTTAAGGGGTTTTATGTGTGAAACCATGTAATGCCTCTTGAAAACTTTTTATGAAAATTTGTGTTTTTCATGTTTATCATTGGGGTTATTATTTGAGGAGATTTTATAATACTAGATAGTGGATAAATAAATAATTCTAGGGATTAAAATTCTGATTTGGATTTGTATTTCTATGATTTCATCTTTGAAAGAGGATTTGAATTGGAATTTGTGGGCAAAAAATAGTTTTAACCATCAGGTTGGTTTTATGAAAATTGTTAATGATTTAATGAGTTACAGAAAGTGTGAAATGGTTGCCTATGTACTATTTTTGTGGTTGTATGATCATAAAATGATTTTTTGAAAGATAAAGTGGTCAGTTTTTATGTGAACCATTTTGGTAATGTTTTGTAATTTTTCTAGGTGATTTATGAAATTGTGATTTGGGTGTGAATCATGTTTTTGGGCTGTTTTGTGTGAGTTTGATATGAAAAATTGATTTTGGTTATGAGAAGGGTATTATGTAACATGTTCATGGGTTGTTATGTGAGTATTAATATCTTGAAATGGTTTTATAAAATTGTTTAATACTCACCATTTTCTTAAATTCATTTTTATCCCCAAGTTAGTTTTAAAAGACATTTAAAAGAAATCTTTTCATTTTTTAAATGAGGTATATTTTGACATTTCTAATAGAAATGTGAATGAAATGTATTTTAACATAATCATAATGAGCAAAGTTTTCTGCCATCAGGAAACCATACCAATTTGATGGTTCAATTATAATTTTTCATAGTCATTTGAAAATAATAATGTTTCTTCAATATGTATGTAATTTTTTATATTTTAAATTTTTCTTACAAATAAAAGGGTAATTTTATATCCAAATTTTATTTTTTCATATTGATATAAATGATATTTTCACGTTTTTTATTTATTATTTTTATAAAATAATCAAACTATATAATCAGTTGAAACACATTATAGTTCATGGGTGATCCTACGTTAACTTATACATTGGGTGAATCCAAATGTGACTGGGTAATCCCATTTTAGATTTTATGATGGATGCACCCAAATAGTGCAATAATTCATTTGGTTCCCTGGTGGTGGAAGTCAATTGTATTGTTATTCTATTTTCAAGAGGGATTAAAAGATTTATATGATAATGATGCACTAATGAACCAACTTGTATTTTCGATGATATAATTTTAGTTTTCAATGAAATATCTGATATTAATAGGTAAGATTAGTATCATTTTTATAGAAGAATGATTATATACTTTTAGGGTAAAATGATATGTTTTTTATGAAATGGATTTTAATTGGTTTTCATGTTTTCCATTGGAATAATAATAATTAATTTTTTTATCCCTAACTGATTTATTTCTACTCAACCCACATTTGAAAATGTTTATCACTGGTTTTATGGATGGGTGAGTGAAAAAAAGAACCTAGGATGATTGTTTTGAATATTTATCATAAAAATAAATAATTTTATATTGTAAAAAAACATTTGTCTAGTGTTAGAAATGTATAATGATTATAAGTGTCCTTTTTCAATGTATGGGTAATCTATTTAAGAGTATATCTTAATTCTCTAACAATATTATCCAAAAATATCCATTGAATTATAAGAAATTGAATTATAGTTCAATGAAACTATAATAATTTATCCATAAGGTTGGGTCCTTAAAATTTTTTTCATTCCTGAAGAAACTCATGAATAATAACTAACTTTTTCCTTTATTGGGAATTCAGTTATTATTATCGTTGATAATTTCACAATTATATTTTCCCTAGAAGCATTTCACTCTTTTTTTTGGTTAAATGGAATGTGTTTTATGTTTTTTACCATTCCATATTTATTATTACTTATCTTATTATCCATGTTATTTTTCACAACACTATTATATCTATATCCATTTCATTGTAATTTTATTGATTAAATGACACAATTTTTCAATTATTTTCCATACCATATTGATTTTATCATATAATATAATGATATTCATATTATTTTAATGGATTTTTTGATCAGATATTTTCTATTACCTATTGACTATTTTTGTCAATTATGGATATATTTCATTGTACACAACCCTTAATAATATATTGATCTCATAATTTTTTTCTTTCCTAATAATCTAGGTAGTGTACTATGATTGATATGGAAGGATATTATAGACAGAATAATGATATTATTGAAAACCAATTTTGTTGTAATACCTATTTTAAAATTAAATGAAAGACTCAATTATATATCTAGATTACTATAGATACTAAACTATTCAGTCCATTAGGATGTGATTCATTATATCTTATGAAAATTTTATAATGTAGACACCACCTTTGGGTTACTAGATTTTGGGTCATTATAGTTAGTATCATAAGAATTTTATAAAAACATTATGAACTAGATTTTGGTAAACAATTATAAGCATCATAACAATAAGATTGACTTAGAGGATAAGTGTAGATTGAAATTGCCCAGTCAGAGTGTTGTATCACCTAGAGGGGGAGGGGTGAATCAATGATACTATTTTTAATTCATGATTCTTTTCAATTTAAAAAACCATTGCTTCCTATTAAAGATTTCAATTCCTTGCTAAGAAACAAACGATAACACATCAAAAGGAACACAATGATTTACAAGGTTCAATTTTCAATAAGAGTATATATGTCCTTGGTATGGTTTGTGAATGACCCAAAACCATAAAATCCACTAGAAATAAATCCTTGGATTAAAATGAGTAGGTTGTACCATTTCAATTGAGAATCACTATGAAATAATACAAATAATTCTTGTGCATCCTCTTAGAAAAATAGGGCAAAACAATTATTTTTTAACAAGTCCTGTTATCTACGTATCTTTTCTATTTAACAAATTTATTCAATTGAAATAAAATTCATCAATTCCTTACCCAGAGGAAAGGTAAGAACTCCCTAGATGTTTCTATGAAACACTGAGTCTGATATTTTCTAAATCTGATTCATCCTAGTCTGATTCTTACAATACAATACTCCCAACCTGATTTTCTGATAGAATATGATAGAGTTTATTCAGCAACCCTTTAATTCCAGAATACAATTATTAATCCGAATAGAATATGAATGAATTAGCACAGGATGAAAACAATTATCAAGCCGTATATAATGGATCTCTTCTTATCTCAAGAAACCCAGATCATCCCTCTCTTCTATGGTGAACAGTAAACACCTCAAGATAGAACAATGTACTTGGTAACATTTTATAGGTTACCCCAAAAGAGTTTAGGAAAGAATCCCAAAATGTTTTCCTCTCACACAAATTTACTGGAATATGAATTTCACCTGAGATATAATAGAAATTATGACTTCATCATTGATTCTTGAGTCTTGTCTAAACATCCACAATCTTCACCTCCTCTACATCATACTCCAATCTCAATTATTGAGACCGGTTTCAATTATTAGTAATACATGGGTCCGATCAACTGAGTCTAAATCCTTATAACAATTACTAAATACAATTCTCAAAACCGATTTGAATCAAGATCTTATATTTGAGTGTTCAGATCCCCCTCAACAAATAATTCAATAATATTCTCTTATTTTATATTTATTGAACCACTTGAGAAATAATACTTCATTCAAAAACCAGTTCTTGAATCATGACTACCTTCATGTCATTGAATTCACCAAGGATTAGATTTAACATAATCCAAATTCAATTGGATATTATTTTAACTTTAAATTCATTATTCCTTCTTTATTTTCAACTCATTCCAAAAATGAACTTTTTTGAATATAAATGTTCAAGATAAAATCATCCTGAATTTGATAATTTCTAGTTATAATCATTCTAGTTACAATAATTTTGGTTACAATCATTCTTGATATGATCGTTTCCAATTATAATCAATCTAGTTATGATCAAATACAATCTGAAAGCAATGATATAATCGGATACGGTGAAATAAATTACGAATATGATTCCTTTTCAATCAATACCATATTTTTCATTTTCATTTTCCCGAATGTGATTGTTTTGAAAAATAATCAGTGTCTTATCATCCATTAGCCTAACTTATTCCATCGACATCACACTTTTCATCCGAACCTCCATTTCTATTGGCACCACCTTCACGAGAAATGCCTTTTATCAGTACCATCTTTCATTGGTGAAACCTTTTCAATCTAGATACCATTGTTTTGAAAAATAATCATCACCACTTCTCAAATCTGAATAAGATTGTTTTGAAAAACAATCAGAAATAATTCTTTCTCTCTTCCATCGAGATACGATAAATCTAAATACGATTTTTTTCTAATTATTTTGAAAAAAATCAATACCACTTCTTTCTCTCTGCCCTTTAGTTATGTTATATCCAAACATGGTTTTCTCTGATTTTTTTGAAACACATTCGATACTAGTTACATCTCTCTTCCATGTAGTTATGATAAAATGGAATACAATTCTTTTCCAAATGTTTTAAAAAACAATCGAACCACTTCCTTCTGTATACCATCCAGATATGATAAATATATATACGATTATTTTCTAATTTTTTTATAAAATAATTGATACCACTTCCTTCTCTTGGCCATCCAGATATGTTAAATCTGAATATGATTCTTTTCTAATTATTTTTAAAAACAATCAATACCACTATCTTCTCTCTTCTATCTAGATATGTTAAATATGAATATGATTATTTTCTGATTGGAATCATATCATTCACTCCCTATTTCTTCTATCAATAATGCATCACATGTTTTCAATACAAATAATGATTAATATGAAATATGAATCAACAAAGAATCATCAAAATTACATCAAAATGTATCATAACATTCTATTCACCCATGTTTCTTTCTTTCCATCATTATCATCATGAGAACAAGATTTTGGAATACATGAGTCCAATTATGAGAAAACATGGGTCCGATTATTTCCAAAACAAACCCAAAACAATTTCTTCCTCCAAACAAATTGAAGTGGTTTCCTTTCTTCAAAACTGACCTTGACAACAAAATCAAACACATGAATACAAAAAAACTTCATCATCAACTTGGTCCTAACAACCTCCACCTTTGGTTTTATTTTTCAACTGATTTTCATAAATAATTGAACTTTTTAACATCATTAAATTGATTTCATATCAATATTTCTAAGCCTACATGAGAAAACTCATTATAGTAAACAATAAACATTAATTGAAAAAACATTCTATCCAAAAAAATATCTTGACAATATAATTCTTTATTATTAATTTTCTTCATTCTACCTATAAAAAAAAATCAATTTCATTTCCTCTAACCACTCCAACAAATAGTTATAATAGTTCACACACAAAATATTTCTAAATTCACAGCTTACCCACAACACTCTATTTTGTGCAATCGATTTATGAAATAATACAATTCTACAGCCTGATAAAACCATCCCAATGTAAGATGAGAGAGGGTATAGATAAACATTCCTCAACCTTGAAGAGAAAGAGGTTGGACACCCATGTTCATCAACATTTTTGTGAATGATTCCTTCGAAAAAGGTTTTTTGAAAATATCAACAACTTGTTCCAATGATGGAACATAATCAAGCTTCAATTCATTATTTTCCAAATTCTCTTTCATGAAATGATATTTGATTTCAAAATGTTTGGAATAAGAATGTTTCATAGGATTTAATGTTAGATTAATTACACTTTGATTATCACAACCCAATACCATGGGTAACTTCACTTCAACAAGTAAATATTATAATTTTTTCATCCACAAAAGTTGAATAGTGGTTTGAGTAGTAGCAACATACTCAACTTTAGCCAAATAGAGAGATACAAAATTTTGGTTCTCTGAATTCAAACTAACAAAATTCTATCCTTGAATTAATACACCACAAGATATGGATCTTCAATCATTAATATTTCATTCCCAATATGCATATGAAGTCCCTAACAATCAAATGAAATTTCAGCTATCATATTTTATTCCATAGTTCATTATTTCATTAATGTATCTAAGAACTCTTTTTACAGAAAGTACATGTGATTTTTGTGGAGCACATTGAAATATTTCACTTAAGGTGACAACATACACAACATGGGGTCTTAAGGTAGTCAAATACATTAGGCTTAAAATTATATTCCAATACTCTTTTTGATCAAATTCCTTCCCTCTTCCATCATTAATTAGTATTGTTCCCACTGAAATGGGTGTGAAAACAAACTTTGAATTCTTGATGCCAAACTTCTTGAGAAGTTCTTTTGCATACTTTTCTTGGGAGGTGAAAATTTATTCTTTCCTGTGATTGATTTATAACCCATGAAATTATTTCATTTCTCCCAGTATGGAAATTTCAAATAAATTCTTCTTTTTCTTCTTAAAATCTATCACAAGATCATTCATAATTCCTAACAAAGATAATTTCATCAACAAAAACATTTAATGTGAGGAAATACACTAGAATTAATATTATTTAATGATTGATATTACTCTTCCTTTTCTAAAATTCATGTTTCATAATCATGTATCCAATTTTGAATACCATTCCCTTGGATAGTGTTTTAGGCCATACAATGAGTTTTTCATTCTACACACATAGCCTTATTATTTTCAAATAACAATGCCACAAGTTTTTTCAAGATAAACCTCTTTTTCAAGATCACCAATTATGAATATAGATTAAAAATCCATTTGAAAGATCTTGTATCCTTATTCTGCGATAATAGAAAGAAATATTCTAATTGTTTCAAGTATTTTTGCAGGAGAAAAGCTTTCATTAAAATCAATACCCACAATCTTTGAATACCCTTTGAAAACAAATCTTGTTTTGTTTCTTATAACATCACCTTTTTCATTCATCTTGTTCCAGAAATCCCATTTTGTGTCTATGATGTTTTTTTTCAGGATTTGGTACGAGTTCCCTTGTATTATTCTTTTCAATATGATCCAATTCATAATTCATTTCTTGAACCCAATCCAAATGCACAAATGTTTCTTTAACATCATTTTTTTCTACTTTTGAAAACAAAGAAGTATGTGTAATGGAATTTGTTCTCCTTATTGTTTGAACCTTTTGAAGTTGATCCCCAATTATATTATGTACTTCCACATGTTTCCTCAGCCTTGGATAAGATTTTTGATTTTCATCCTCATCACTAGAAATAGATGAATCTGATTATTCACCTTTATTAGGATTACAATAGTTTGTATCCATAAAAGAATTATCTTCTTGAAATTTCTTAACTTCATTGTCCTCTTGAACATGTTTCTATTTTTCAAATAATTCAATAACTTTTACCTCAACTGAATCATCAATTATTTTTGTTTCTTTGGTGAAGCAACTGTACCAAATTAATTTTGGATAATATCCATTAAAGATTCCATCCTCACCTTTCTTCTCAAACATAACATATTTTGCTCATTTCTTCATTATAATACAAGTACTCTTGGAAAATCTAATGTTCTTAAAACATAGAGTTTTTTTGTAAAATAATTAATAGGGAGTCATACCTGATTGATTCCTTTAGAAACAGCGATTCTGAATATAAATAATAGTACTCATGTTCTACCTCCAAAACTAATGAGAACGGTCATGATCATATAACATGGTTATTCCCATTTCCACTAGGCTTCTATTATTTCTTTCAGTAACCCCATTTTGTTGGGACGTGTACGGAGAGATATAATCATGCCAAATTCCATTCTTCTCAAGATATTATTCAAACTCTTCACTTCTGTATTCACTACCATTATCAGTTCTCATCTTCTTCACAGAATACTCAAAATTTTCTCAGCTTTTCTTTGGAAACATTTAAGTATTTTCAAAGCGTCTGATTTTGGTTTCATGTATATAACATAAGGAATGTGAGTAAAATCATAAATTAAATAATTATGTACATATCTATATGTGTTTATCATTTAATCACCGGACCATATATAACAGAATGGATTATCTCCAGGGGTTGTTTTGAACAAATATCAACTTTCTTATGCCCTTCATTTGTTATTTTTCCTCTATGGAAGATAGTGAAACACAAATATCTTATTCTTGATAAATCAGGAATGTCATGAACACTGTCTCTTTTAGATAACCAACTCATGTATCCCTAAAAAATATGTCCAAGACTTTTGGGTGATGACTGATTCTCTTCCACCATACTCATGTAACAAAATTTTTCTGAATCAGTAACCTGAAACAAATTTCCTTTATTATGTTGGCCTCTGGTAACAATTTTTCTATCTTCTTCAATCATTACAAAAAATCCATCTTTCTTGAATATAACCCTATTACCCTCCTCACATAATTGTGAGACACATAGTAGGTTTTGTTTCAGCCCATCAACATATATTGTATCCATAGATTTCATCTTTTCTATTCCAATAATGGATAACCCAACACCTTTTCTTTTCAGTTATTCATCATTTTCAAATGTCACTATATATTTTTTTGTACTCTTTCACATCCTTCAACAATTTCAGGTCTCATGGAATTTGAGAAGAACACCCACTATCAAGTATCTAGTGTTGTTCTCATTTTAGGGATTTTAATGTAGTTTCAAAACCAAATGCCTTTTTACATTATTTTTATTATTTACCTTCATCTTTTTAGGATTCAAAATATTTTCTATGCCGTTAAAAAAATAATTCATCCTTTTTCAAGGTGTCGAGTTTGTTCACATTTTTCAAAAATATTTTCCAAAGGTCAGAACCTATTTTCAATCTTCACTTCATTCTTTTCAGATTTCATCAAGATAACATTCTCATTTTTATTTATTTTACAAGATTATCACCCCCTCAATATTTTATATTCTTAAAATGTGGGAAAATATTAATGTTGTTGATTTAACCAATACATACTTGTTGTGTTCCAAAATCCCCCACAAAACAGGAAATACTCATAGAAAGTGTATTTTCCTTTGAAAACTCTATACTGATCAGGACTGTGAAAAAATTATTAAACCTTTTTCTTTTCACATTCAATTAGATTATTCTTCTTATTTTCATCCCTGGTAGGATCATAATTATTTTAATATTTTACAAATCTATATAAAACCTTTTCATACATAGGATGTTTTGTAACTTTAAGATTCTTCACTTTTACCGAATAAATAACTTTCCCAGCATTCTTCCTTTCATACAATGTTTTATTTTTATTCCCACCATTTCATGTTATCTTTGGGGTAACCATCTCATGTTTCTAATTTTTGAAAAATTCACAAACTTCAGTTATAGATATTTGGAAACATAGACTTTTTCATTTCAGGTTTAGAGATTTTTGTTGGAAAACTTCCAACTCTTCTTCTTTTTTCCTTCAACTTCACTTCCAAATGCACATTACGATTATTTTCATCATTAAAAGGATTATTCAAATTATAAATATCATTAAAAAAATAATTATTTCTCACTAGCAAAACATTCTTGTTTTCTTAATAATTCATCTTCCAACTTTCTGTTTTTCATTCCAAGCCTTCTAATCTTTCTCAAACATTCTTTCAACTCTTATTTCAAATGCATTTCTAGCTGAGTTTATTCGTCTCTTTCAGAACTACTTCTTTCGAATTATTCATCATTCACTATGTAAATGAAAGTATTTTTATTACCATAATCAATGGATTTTTTAGATTCAACATAACTCACATATTCCTCATCATCTTTGGAAAAGAAACATCTCCTTTTTGATTTGAATAATTTATTTTAATTTCATTTGTGTCCCATTTTCTTCCATGATCCTCTTGAATTTCATTCTTCATTATCATTATCCTATTATTTATTACTTAGAGGAAATTTAACTACAGTGTGACCAAAACCTCCACATTCGAAAAATTTTAAGAGAAGTTTCCATTTTTTTACATGTACATCTTTTCTACATTAATAGAAAACAAGGACATAATTTTATTGAGATTTTAATATACCTTGTTGTTAGAGTCAGAATAAACAACTTCATCTTCAATAAAAATTTTGTTTGAATTTTCTTTCTTCATAGTCTTGAAAGAAATTTCTCTATTAACCATTGTTTTTCTCTTCATATCATTCTCTCTTCTCATTTCATAAGGGATAATAGAGGTATGTAAATCGTTAAGAGGAAATGATTATGGATCTCTATCTTCCAATCAAGAAACATTTTCATCAAATATTTCATGTAGGATTCTCAAGATCATTTCATCAACAATATATTCTTTCATCTTTTCACCAAGATATCTAATAGTACTCACAATTTGATTCACCCTAGTAATGAGTTCCCCAATAGATTCATGCTCACCCATCTTCAAATAATCATACTTCAATCTTGATATATGTAACTTTTCCTTCTTTACTTTTGTATTGCATTCATATTTGTTTTTATATTCATCTCATATACTTTTAGAAATGGAAACACCTTTCACTGTTAAGAATTCACTTTCATAAAGTAATGATAACATAGAATTATTGGCCCTTCCATCATTATCAAGAAACTTATTGTCAACAAGTGTTTTAGGAGAACTATCATAAATTGGAGGAAACACAACTATATAAACTTCAAGAACATCATAACTGATAGATATAAGATATGGAATCATTCTATCATTCCAAATATGATAGTTCGTTCCATCAAATACTGGAATACGTTTACTGTTCCCATAGTTCACATTCTTCGTCAGTAAAGAATAACGAAGGGAACCTCGCTCTAATACCAATTTAAAGTGAACTGTCAGATTGTTATATCACTGAGAGGGGATTGGTGAATTAATGATACCCTTTTTCGTTTTTGTTTCTATTAAATTGAAAAAACTGTCACCTCCTATAAAATATTTCAATTATCTTCTTAGAAACAAACCATCCCACATCTAAAAGAACATAAATATTTACAAGGTTCTCTATTCAATAAGAATAGATACGTCATTTATATGATTTGGAAATGATACAATACCATACAATCCACTACAAATCAATCATTCAAATATAATGAGTATGATGTACCTTGTTACTTATGAATCACTATGAAACAATACAACTAGTGCATGTTCATCCTCTTAGAACAATCAGGTAATGAAATTGTTTTTTATCAACTCATGTGACCTGTGCATATTTTAAATTCAATAAATGTATTCAATTGAAAAGAAATTAATCAATTCCTCAACCAAAAGAAATGTAAGAACCACCTGGACATTGTTATGAAACACTAAGTTTGATATTTTCTCAATCTGATTCCTTTAAGTCTGATTCTTATAAAACAATACTCAATGCCTGATTTTATAATAGAATATGATAGAGAATAATTGACACCACATTAATTTTGGAATATATTTATCAAGATGAATAGAATATGAATGAATCGACACCACTTGAAAACAATTTTCAAGCATAATGGAATTGATATATTTTTTTCTCTAGAAACCTCGAGCTTCCCTTTCTTCTATGTTGAATAGTACCAACCTATAGAAACTAAAAATTACATATTTCCCTTTTTTTGGAGACCCAAAACATTTTTTTGTAAAGAATCCCAAAATGTTTCCCACTCACACAAATTCACCCACATTTGAATTTTATCTAAAATATCAGAGAAATTATGACAACATAAAAACATCATGATTCTTATCTAAATTTTCACAATCTTCACCTCTTCTTATTATGACTCCCATTTCAATTGCTAACACTGGTTTCAACTATTATGAATACATGGGTTCGATCCACTAAGTCTAATTCATCATGCCGATTAGTGAATATGGTTCTCAAAATATATTTTAATCATGATCATAAATTTTAATGTTCATCTCCCACTCAAAAATTCATTCACCAATCTTCTTCTCATTTCATTTCACTTAAACCACTTGAGAAATAATACTTAATTTAAAAAACACTATTTGAACTATGACTACATTCATTACTTTGAATTCACTAAGGATCAACTTTAGAATCACTTGACATTAAATGGAAAGAATTTTTACTTTCTATTCATTCATTCTTATTTATTTTCATCTCAACCCAAGCATAATATTTTTTGAATACAAATGGTCTTGATACAATGATCCTCAATATGATATTTTGTTGTTACGATCATTCTGGTTATGAACATTCTGGTTACGATCATTCTGGATATGATTATTTCTCATTACTATCATTCTATTTACGATTAAATACAATCTAAAAACAATGATCTACCCCAATACGATACAATACAGTTAGAAAACAATTTATTTTCAATTGATAACATATATTTCTTTGTATACAACTATAAATAATTTTTTTAAAAAATTATCGGTGTCTCATAATCCATCTGCATAACCTCTTCCATCAGCATCACCATTTTTATCTACCCCTCCTTTTATCCTGGCACCACCTTCATCGACACCATCATTCATCAGTACCACCTTTCATCGGTACCATGTTTCATCGGTGCAAACCATTCAATATGGATACGATTGTTTTAAAAAAAATCGGCACCACTTCTTCAATCTGAATAAGATTGTTTTGAAAAAAATTGATACCACTTATTTCTATCTCCCATCTGGATACAGTAAATCAGAAAATGATTATTTTTTGATTTTTTTGAAAAATAATCGATACCACTTATTTTTCACTACCATCCAGTTACGATAAATTTGAATATGATTATTTAATTATTACTTTGATAAACAATAAATACTGCTTAATTCTCTCTTCTATTCAGTAATGATAAATCAGAATATGATTCATTTCTGATTGTTTTGAAAAAAAATCTATTCCATTACCTTCTCTCTGCTATCCAAATATGATAAATTTGAATACAATTATTTTCTAATTGTTTTAAAAAACAATCGATACATCTTTTTTCTATCTTCCATCTAGATACGATAAATATGAGTATGATTATTTTTTATTGTTTTGAAAAACAATTGATACCACTTACTTCTCTCTACTATCGATGTATGATAAATCTGAATTCAAGTATTTTTGGATTGGAAGCATCACCTTCACCCCCCTTTATTCTTTCAGGATTTCATTATAAGTTCTCAATAAAACTCATGATTTATATGAAATATGAATAAAAAAATCATCATTAAAATTACATCGAAAAGTATCGTAACTTTCAATTCACCATTTTTATTTCATTCTGTCATTCTCATCCTGAGAAAAATATTTCTCAATACATGTGTTCAATTGTAAGAACACATGGGTTCAATTATTTAAAAAATCCCAAAATCATTACTTCAAAAAAACAATGTGAAGTGATTTCCTTTCTTCAAAACATACCTTGACGACAAAATAAAACACTTGAATACAAAACACCTTCATCATAAAATTGGACCTAACATAGAAAATCATCCAAAAGTTCTTATAAGGTTATGATTATATTGTTTTTTGAAATATAAAATACATGTAAAGACACTACATGTGGATGTTTTTCTATAATAATTTTACCTGGGGTTAATAACTCTAAGAAGTCAGAATTGGGCTTATCCTGATAAACAACTAGTGCCTGAAAATAGTACATACCACACACGTGGTTTGCCACTCTTGAGGGATAATATTAGTAAAATTCACATCTTCTTTATAAAAAATTATCATGGATTTAAATAGATGATGTCAATGAATTACCTTGGTTAAACCTAATTCGTCTTAGACTATTCTTAAGGTGTCTTATATAAAAAAAGATTCGTATTTTGACAACTTATAAATTATTTTGTTAGTTTCCCACTATGATTATTGTCTCATGCAATATGTTTTCTAGTTTTATTCAATATCTAAAACCTAAAGGAATCATATTACAATTTAATTTTAAGGAAATGGTTGTGGATATTCGAAAAAAATGAGATGATTACCAAAGTGAATGATATTTTTTTTATTCCTAATTAGTTATCAAAAAAATATCATTAAGAATCTAATCATTAACAAAATCCTTGATTGACTAAATAATAGAAGGATGAATTTAACAAAGAGCTCAAGGGATGGAGACCATGGAGTAAAGAAGGATCTATGTCATTCATGTCAGAAATTTGGAATTAATTTTAGAGGAAAAATCATGATTATGATGGATGGAAATAAATCTCATCAAAGGGATCCATTTATAGTTCATTGTCATAAATATGGGGAACCCGTGCATTATCTGAGTCAATTCCCCCATTTAAATTTTACCCCCTAGACTAAGGAAGGGGATATGTTTAAGTAAAATGTATGAATAATTAATGAATTGTGATTCAAGAATTAAATTGTAGAATTATTTTACCAATGAAATTTCAGTTATATGAGTTAGGGAAAATCTATGGATTGTGTAAAATTTTAGAACCATTTATTTCTTCATTAATTGATGATTTATGGATACCATAATGGGATTATGATTTTTACATTTATCATAAGTTCATAATACTAAAAAAAATTAAATTTATTTATGAAGAATATAACAGGAATAAGGATATTTTGTGATACATTTCTGAGAAAAAAACCAATTTGTTTAGTATATGTTTTTGTAAAAACATAATTTATGGAAGAATTCACATTAATTTTGTTGTAATAATTTCAATGGTAGTGTGAAAAATTTTGGTTTATCTAATCATGATACTAAAATATGGGTAATCACAATTTGGGAATTTATAGGAAATATATTAATATAATTTTGGAAATGGCCATCTGGTTGTATTCGATGAAGGCCGTAAGGATCAAATCTATAACTGAAGATATATATGGTTTACTACATTTAATTAGACTATGTTATTTCCAAATTAAAATATCAGTATTTTTAGTTATACTATTTTACAATTAAATATTAATTTTGAACCATTAGAGCTACTATTGGGGTTTGAAGATTAATGTATTATATTGTTTTACTTGTACAAACCATAGTGGTTTTGGAAAATAGTTTGATCTAGATAGAATGACTTGTAACTCTTTTACATATATTATGATCCCATAAAAATAAATTTTAGGGCTTCAAGCTGTCACAACCCATCCCTCGGGCCTCGTGCCGTGAATACCCCAAGCCCGCCTTCTATAGGCTAGGGGCAGAAAACTAGGACCGGAATGGCATATCCCTAAAATGGGAAGGCATCACCATTAATCCCATATGAATACACTATCCAAGAACATGACAAGAAGCAACCATGAAGTAAACTATAGTATAAAAAAGTATACTGAAAGTAAGGGGACTAGAATAAAAGCCCACCTAGAAAGTACAAGTACAACAGGAAAAGGAAAAACAACTCAAGGAACATCCACCAAGGATCTTACCTGAAGGGTAGGTACAACTCACAATCAGTAGTCATGCATCATGTCACATCAAACTTTCCACCTCTGAGCACCATCTAGTCTATGCTCTCTCAGCCTCGATCAACGTTGTCCATCATCTGCACGAGACACAAAAAGTTGCAGGCACATCTCGTGTAGGGGTCAGTATAACAATACTCAGTAGGGACCCCAAGACCCTGAAGGTCTCTTGGAGTCCCACAATAGAAAAACTACAAAGAAAGACCTCAACCATAAAACACAGAGCCATCAAAAACTCTACTTTGGTATATTCTCATACATATACCTGTGTTAAGAAGATATAATCATCTCATATATGAGGGAAGAATACCTCAAAGGTAACACCATGAAGGTAACACAATGAAGGTAAAATTACCACATAGGTAACACCATGAAGATAACACCACTAAGGTAAAAGTAACACACATGTATCACCCCAAAGAGAGAACCACGAAGGTATATAAACCACACATGTATCACCACGAAGATATCACCACGAAGGTAGGTGTACCACACATGTATCACCATAAAGATAAAAAGACTCATCCCACACCAGGTATTAGTGATCTATAGAAGTACATTTGATTAGTCGTGAAGCTAAATTATCTTACTCAATCAAGTGGAACTGCAAATGACCATAAGGATTCTAACATATAGAGGATCGATAGGTATTAACCCCCACAATGATCCACATAGGATCCGACCCACCATGATTTGATAGGTACTAACCCCTGCAATGACCCACATTGGATCTGACCCGCACTAGATAGGTATGCGCTATCCCAAATAGAATCACTAAGTATTGGACCACATAGGATTAGACCCACATAGGATCGGTATGCCCTGACCCACACAGGATCGCTGAGCGCTAACCCACATAGGATCTGACCTACACAGGATTGGTGTTGGCCCACACAGGATCACTCAGTACTAACCTTCGTATGATTTGTCTCCAACCTCTGCCTCACTGGCAGCCACTAGATTCCAACTCATAGCATGCATGATTTAGAGAGAAATTCTCCTCAATCCTTCGGTCATTTTTCAACTGGTGCGAAGTTCCATGAAGAAGTGTTCCAACAGACCGCCATGTCATAAGGGTTCCATCGCAACAAACAACATGTCAAACAGATGCCTGGTCTACATGTTATAGGTATTTTAGTGTCAAGGTCCTGGTTGGATTCAAGTATGATCCAACCATGAGAAACTCCAATTTTCTCCAAATTTCTCATAGAGTATCTCAAAATAACCACCTCATCCTAAGGGTTCCAGCTTTGTAGACGGTTCGTCAAACGGACACCCCGTCTGTTAGTTATACCCCTTTCCGTGAGATGGTGGTGATCGCATCTTGGTCAAGAACTACTCGGTCATGCCTGACGTAATATTAAAAATGGTATTATTCCCAAAAGGGATCCAAAATGCACAAATACCATATTGAACGGACACCCGGTTTATTAGTTATGGGAGTTTCTTTATTCAAGGACATGTTGGGTCTGGGCCCGGTCATACTCGGTCAGGCCGGCCAAACGCAATGGGTCCTGAGATCTACCTGACCCCGCTCTGGTCAGACCCACTAAGAGTTGGACCGATTCACTATGTTTGGACCATCGATGTTAGCCTGGTTTGGTTCGTGGGCCCAGGCCACGTTTGTCCTAGCCCGTCGGGTGGGACTCGGCCCACCAGTGTTGGTCCATTGGGCCGCGAGATTGACAGGACCCACCAATGGGTCCGCCCAGACTCGAAGGGTGGGTCCAGTTCACTAGGCAGGTCCGGACCGCTTAGTTGGCCCATGTCAAGCCCAGTCCCCCATAAGGCGGACCAGGCTTCCTTGCTTGCCTCGTGGGTGCGAGGCCGTTTCAGCCAGCCAGTTGGGCACTACCCCACCACAATTACCAATCAGCCTTTTTGGGCGACTGAGGGAGTCCACCAACCAGGCGTGGTGTGTGGGCCACACCACTCTCCACCTTCCATGACTTCGAGCTGTGGACTCCCCCAGCGGCGCGCGATGGCACGCCCATCTGCCTTCCTCTGGGGTTGGCCGGTGCCGGCTGCCGCCACCGGCCGTGGCTACATGTCGCAACCACCTTGTCCGGTGGTGCGCGACAGCTCGTTGCCACCTCCTACGCGGTTGGCCGAGCCGGCCACCTTCTCCACCCACCGTGGCTATGTCCATGACCTTTTTCACTAGCGGTCCATGATAGCACGCCACTATCTCCTTCACGACCATTCGTTGTTGGCCACTGCCATCAGACGCCATCCTGGATTTTGTCCTACCGAAACATTGCTCGTGAAAGAAACATCAACATCCAACAAAAAGGGAGGAGGGTCTAGTCCTTGTTCATTTGGCCCATGCCCTCCACGTTATCTTGACCACAATAGGGTGGTAAAAAGATTTATCCAATCTGGAAATAAAACAAAAATTAAACCCTACCTCATGTTTGTTGGAGAGAATCCGAATTCGGGGAGAGTCGTCATTCGTCATCCACACAATAAGCCACCAACGATGTCGCTCAATTGACATTCATCATTTCAGGATTCAGTGTCACTCGTCACCACTTGCTGGAACTGGCTCTGTCCTCCAAGTTTTGGGTGCCACAACACATTACAAGAGCTTCATTACTTGGTGAAGCCATGCCAATACCTCCCCCAAGCTCCATATATATAATAGAGGGGGGGGGGGAGGTGGTAAGTAATGATTGTGGAATTTTCAGGTGTTCATTTAATAGGAAACTTTCTAAATTTCAATGAAGTTGTTTCTTAGGATTTGAAGGGACAATCTATTTAATGGATTGACTCATCGATGGTCCCACACTATCGCTTGTTCTTTGAAGGTAATGAAAAGAAACAAATAAAATAACAAAGTTATTTTAATATTGTTTTAAAAATTCAAAAAATATATCTTTTTCTCTTGTCCTACTGTGGTCGAAGTGAAGCCTCCCTTAAGAAAATCCCGATGCTCTGGATTCAATGTTTCCCTTATATTTTAAATTTGAGCACCAGTTCAAAAGTTAGTAAATTCCACTCGCACATTTACTGAACATACCCGAAAAAAAAGTTCATAATATTATTTATAGTCACCTTCGACTCGCACCGATCGAGGTTAGGATCCACCAAAGTAGAAAACGCCATCACAAGCTCAATGGTACTCTCAGATTTTTTATATGAGTTATCTTTTAGAAGTTATCGATTTTAACAATAAAATAATTGTGGTTTAATTATTTTATTTAAAGCCAAATTCTAACATCCAGGGATGGCCTATGTCATCCAATATCAGTATTAGCCTAACTAAATCATACCATCATGAGTTCATTGGCATTTTTTTATTTTCAATCCAAGTTACCATTTTTGAGTTATAAGCATTTGAAAAATAAATTAATTTTATTTATTTATTTAATTAATGGTTATGCCATTTTTGTGTTTTACCATTGGAGGCATGTGCTGACTAAACTTATGACATTCCTAGGGTAAACGCGCCATCCTGAACACAACTGTGCCCTCATATTTCTGATATAAGCTACTGTTTAAGATCTAATCCAATTTTTTAGGAAAAATGCTTATGCGTGCTAATTATATCTTAACAAAACTTCCACGGATCATTACAGGAACTCCGAACCTCAGAATCACTTGTTGTCATATTTCATGGGTTTGAAATAATTACAAATAATTAAATAAAATTATACAGATATTTTGGGAATTTACATTCTCTCCACCATAGGTATTTACGTCCCCAAAATCCAAAACATAGGAAAATCAAACAAAAAAGTGTACTGAGCATGAATCTGAGCCTCCTGCTCCCATGTGCTCTCTTAGAGGTTCCTATGATTCCACCAAACTCAAACTAGAGGGATTGATTGTCCATGAAGAACTTGGTCTTGTTGATCCTCTATCTCAACTGGGAACTCCGTAAAAGTCTCCCCATCGTCAATTTCCAACTCTTCCTAGTCGATAGCGTGTGACTGATTATGCATGTATTTCCTCATCTACGGAACATAGGAAACATTATGCACCTGGTGAATCTATGGGCGTAGAGTTTGACGGTATGGAACCTCACCAAATCTGTTGAAAATCTAGAAAGGTATGATGAACCTCAAAAAAGTCTGCGACCCCGGCCAAACCATCATAATCCTTGTCGGGGTGAGACCCATAGGAAGACATGGTCTCCCTCCTCGGACTCCAAGGGTCTTCGTCTCTGGTCAGCATAAGTCTTCTGCCGGCATTGTGCAGTCTTCCCTTACTGACATGTGAGGCATTGTGATACAAACTCTGCCACTTCTTCCTTCATCCTTGGCATCTAGTACTGACACTATAGGTCCTGGTACACCTTCACCGCCCCAGGATGTTCTGTTAAAGGGGATGTATGGAACTCCCTCAACACCTCCTCCTGAAGCATCACTGGTACAATGGTGAATCATCTTAAGAGAACGACGTGCTCCCCACCATCAGGATATCCTTTAGGAGACCATCCTAAGGATATCTGAGCACTTAGGGACTCGCAGTCAACATCCCCAAACGGTGCCTCCTGAACTTGCTGAATAAGTTGGGGAGTGAAAATCATAGACTGGTGGTAAGTTGCTCCATCATTACCCATGAACGATACCAACAGTGAAACTAGCTTCTCTAACGCTTCACTTAGAAACTATATTCTAGACCTCCTGTAGAGTGTGTCTTCTACCACATTCCCCTTCCCAATAGTATAGAATATCTAAAATTCATAGTCCTGGAGGAACTCTAGCCATCATTGTTGTCTCATGTTCGGGTATTTCAGTGAGAAGGTATACCTGAGACTTTTTTTAGAGTAAATATTAAACCATTCACCCATCAAGTAGTGCCGCCACATCATCAGCAAAAAGACCACTACTGGTAACTCCAGGTCTTGGGTATCATAGTTCTACTCATGCTATCACAAATGTGAGAAGCCAAAGGCGATCAATTCCTGATACTACATTATAAACCGACATATTCTGGTCCCTAGTGCGCCATTGTAGACTACATACCCAAATACCTCTTCTGGTGGACTCAAGATAAGGGGGGGGGGCAGTTGTTAGTCATTGTCTCAACTACTAAAACCTCGGCTAACACTTCTTCGTACAAAGGAAAGGCTACACCTTTTTTTCAAAGCTGAAAAGGGTGTCACTACCCTGGTGAATTAAGGTATAAATATCTGGTAGTAACCAGCCAAAGCAAAAGTCCCTCCACCATCGGGGAGGTAGTCCTGGAAAATTATTTTGAAAAGATATCTCCACACTCTGCCCCTATTGTTGGGAACTGGAAACTCAAAATTCATACTGCCACGAGTGTAAGGATGTCCAACTCAAGACAGGTCGGCTGCACCCTCCCCTGTGTGATTTTATCGTGTGCTGTCTCAGTTTCCTTTTTTGCCGACCAAGGAAAACCCATTGCAACATTGTAGATATACTACATCCTTTTTTCCTAATACAGTCAATCTGAGTATGAACTGTAGATGTCCATTCCATACCCAAACTAACATCGTAAGGCCTCAACGCTGCCACCAAGAGGTTCAAACCGAAACTCCCACATCTAGGGTTAGATCACACCATCGACATAAGTGTGATTATAGAGTATCCTTCCAAATGTAACTCCTTATGTAAGGTTAAAGTATTCAGTTTAATCGGAAACTCATGGTCTTGATTAAAATTAATGTTAAGAAGGAATTATTGGTTCTCATGTCTGTTAATACATCATCTAGAAGTAGACAAAGGTCATAAGTCGAATCATTCTTGGATCCCTTGGGTTTCTCTCCTTGACCGCATGCAGCTACTCCCTTCCCATATCATCTAGCTCCCTGAGGCTGGTGGGGACCACATTGGGGTGGTGGTTGTAACCTGTCAAAATTTATACAACCTCATGTAGCTCTCCTAGCCCCACTTCCATGTATGATTCCCTATATATTCATCTATCAATATCACTTCCTCTTCATGAATCATTTTTCACGCCTAAGTCTCTAAGACATGCATCAGTTTCCTACATTCCCGCTACTAAAATTCAATGGTTGTATCTGCTCAGGCAAAGAAAACTCATCCAAAAAAGTTCTCTCTATCACCCTTACATTAGTTGGAATGAAAAGGGGAATAATGATGTCTAGGATATTCCTAAACACACCTTGCTCGGAGATTCAAGCTAGGAAGCATGGGTTGTACTTTATTCATCGAGTACCTAGGATTGTCAGTATGCCTCGATGAATACTCAACTACCGACTTGTTATCCTAAAAAAGCTGTAGAAGCCTTAGGGAACTCTCATCCCATAGTTCTTTATGGAAAGAGACCCCTTCTTTGAGGAAGGCTCTCAGGTTTGTCCAAAATAAAAGTCACCTCTTTGCAATATCAGGGTAATCTAAACAATGTCATCATCATGCTGAGCCACGTAGAAGGCTCTATACCGGGACTGCCATCTGATTGAATAGTTCCCTATATAGATGAAATGTTAGCCGTCTCCTTAAAAAAAATCCTCATCCACATGTGATTCAATCTCTCCTCAAAACATCAGGGGTAGCTGATACCGAAACACGTGTAAGGCACTTAGCCTACATGTGTCCTCTACTTGTACCATTGGTTGTAACTGCTGACCAACGAGCAGTAATATAGCTGGCACACTAACCGATGCTTCCATCATAGGAAACTTTCCATGTATCAAAGCCTCATAACAACGAAGACCATCCTCATGGTCACACATTGATAAATATTAGCAGTTAGGATCACCATTTCATCTGCTGGTGTCCCATGTAGGTGGAAAACTCTAGCCATAGCCTCCAGCCAGTCCTTAGATGCATGGGGATCTACCTCACCTCAGATCCTCGAAGGCCTCTGCCACTGAAACTCATTCAACGTGCTCAGTCGGCATGCATCGTCTACTGGTGGGGCTGGGGGAAATAGATTCCGAATGGGAAGTGGTGCTACTGGTACACCACTCATAGGTGTTAATTCCATATAAGGGCCTTACACCAAGGCCACACCGCTCGGTGGTACATCATCGTGTACTCCCTCAGTAATCCAAGATGGCTATCTATGCAGTGAAATCCTGATAAGAAATTGGTGAGCCACAATCATTAAGTTATACCTGGTTAGATGACGCCAAGAAACCATGGAAAAACATTTCCAAAACACATGCACTCAGTGTTTTCATGAACTAAGTCGGAAATCAAAATTTAGGGTCCTCGTTTATGGATACGTCGGCTGCCGCACCAACACTGGACTCCCAAAACTGAAAACCACACTAACAAAACATAACACTATTGCTCCATTAAGAAGATCAGAGTCCTAGTTCATTAGTATAAATGACTCATATGATACCACTATGTCACGACACATCCCCTAGGGCCACTGTCGTGAATACCCCAAGCCTGCCTTCCATAGGCCAGGGGCTAGAGACAAGCACCAGAAAAATATATCCCTATAACGGGAAGGTATTTCCTTCAAACCTATAAAAACACACAATCCAAGAACATGAAATGAATCAAACACAAAGTAAATTGATAAAGTAAAAAGTATTCTGAATGTAAAGTGGCTGCAATATAAGCCCAACTGGAAACTACATGTACAAATGGAAAAGGGAAAAAAGCTCCTGGAATGTTTACTAAGGATACTACCTGAAGGGTTGGTACAACTTACAATCAGTAGTCTTGCATCATGTCACGTCAAATGGTCCACCTCTGAGCACCGTCCACTCCTGGATCCCTCATCCTCGATCAACATTGTTTTTCGTTTTCAAAAGACACAACAAGGTACATGCATAGACAGTGCAGGGGTGAGTATAATGATACTAAGTAGGGACCCCAACCCCAATGGTCTCCCAGAGTTCTGCAAAGGAAATACCACAAATCAAGACCTCAAACACAAATCAAAGACTAGTCAACAACTCTACTTAGGTATATTCCCATACATATACCTAAGATATCAATATATACTCTTCTCATTCATGGGGGAAGATTACCTCAAAGGTAACACAACGAAGGTAAGACCACAATGGTAATAGTTTCACAAATGTAACACCACGAAGATAACACCATGAATATTAAAGTACCACACAAGTATCAGCACAAAGATAACACCACGAAGGTAAATTTACCACACAAGTACCACCACGAAGATAGCACCACGAATGTAGGAGTCCCACACTAGTATCAAAACGAATATTAAAAGACTCACCTCAAACTAGGTATTAGTGAAGTATAGAAGTACATATGATTAGTAACGAAGCTAGACCGTTTTATTCTTTCAAGAGGCGCTGTTGCTGACTATATAGAGTCTGACCCATAGTGGATCAATAGGTATTAACCCCCCTAATGTTCCACACAAGATCCAACCTGCCACGATTTTATAGTTACTAACCCCAACAATGACCCACAAAGGATATGTCTCACACACGATCGGTATGCGCTGACCCACAAATGATAGCTGAGTGCTGACCCACACAAGATTTGACCCACAATGGATCACTGAGCGCTGACCCACACTGGATTGGTGCTGCCCACACAGGATCACTCGGTACTAACCTCTGTATGAGCTGTCTCCAACATCCACCTCACTATCTGCCACTGGATTCCCACTCATAGCACACTTGATCTTGGGAGAACTGCTCCTCAAAAATTTGGTCGTTTTTAAATTGGAAAAAACTTCCATGATGAAGTGTTCCAATGGACTGCCATGTCATAAGGGTCCCATTGAAATAGACGCCGCGTCAAACAGACACCTGGTCTGTATGTTATTGGCATTTTAATGCTGAGGTACTAGTTTGATTTGGGTATGATCAAACTTAGATGAACTCCAACATTATCTAAATATCTCATGGAGTATCTCAAAAGGACTGCCTTGTTAAAAGGGTTTCGGAACCATAGACGATTTTTGAAACGGACGCCCAGTCTTTTAGTTACACCCCTTTTCGTGAAACAGTGGTGATCACACTTCAGTCTAGCCTAGCTCGGTCGGGCTAGCCCGAATATGCCAAAGGGACTACTCCCTTAAATGGATCCCAACACCACTGATGACATGTCAAACGGACAAATGGGTTTTCAATTACGAGTGATTCTTTATTCGAGGATAGGTTCGGGATGGGACCTATCTAACTTGGTCAGGCCGGCCCGATGTGATGGGTCCTGGGGGAAACCTGACCCTGCTCGGGTCCATCCCACTAAGGGTCGGCCGGGTTCACTAGGTTTGGACCATCAGGGTCATCCCAATTCGGTTTTGAAGCCTAGGATATGGTTGGCTCAGCTCGTCGGGTGGGGCTCGGCCCACTCGCATTGGCCCACTAGGCCGTAGGTTCTTCCTTTCCCACTAGTGGGTCCGGCCCGGCTCACTGGGAGGGTCCGGTTCGCTGGGCGGGTTTTTCCCACTCGGCTGGCCTGCGTCTGGCCCGCATCTGCCAAAAGGCAGACTTGTTTTCCCATACATCCAGATAGGAGCAGGGCCGTTTCGGCCATCTGGTGGGGCATTGCCCCATCACAATTACCGGTCAGCTGTTTTGGCTGACTGAGGGGGTCCGCCAACCTGGCACAGCCCGAGGGCCGCACCGCTCTCCACCTTCCGCAGCATCGAGTCATGACCTCCTCCAGAGGCGCAAAATGGCACGCCACTACACATTCTTCTATGGCCGGCTAGTGCCGGCCCTCGCTGCCCACCACGACTAAATGTTGTGTCCCCCATGTCCGTTGGGGCACGACGACACGCTGCTACCTCCAACAGGGCTGGTAGAGCCGCTCACCGTCTCCACCCGCCTACGACTATGGGTGCAGGGTTGTTTTCGGTCGCCACCATCACCCCCGTCTGGGGTTTTTCCCAAACCAAACATTTCTTGTGATGGACACATAAACTTCCAACAAAAATGGTGGAGGGTTCAAGCCTTGTTTGTTTATCCCGCACCCTCCATGTTATCTTGATAGCAAGTGGGTGGTAGAAATATTTTTCAAATCGTCAAATTAAACAAGAAATAAACCCTACCACAAGTTCATTGGAGAGAATCTTGTTTTGGGGAAGAGTCAGCATTCGTCATCCCGACAACAAGACGCCAACCATATCGCTCAATTGATGTTCCTCGATTTGGGGTTCGAAGTCGCTCATCACCGATCACTAGAACTGGCACCATCCTCCAACTGTTGAGTGTCACGACACTTTACTAGAGCTTCATCTCTTCGGGAAGTCATGCCAATACCTCCCCCAAGCTTCTTATAAATATGAGAGAGGCAGTTAAGTGACGATCGTGGAATTTACGGGGTTTCATTTAATAGGAACATACCTAAATTCAAATAATGTTGTAACATAGGATTTGAAGGTTCAATCCATTTAATGTCTTGACTCATCACTGGTCCCACACTACCTCTTTCCCGTTGGAGGAAAATAATAAAAACAAATAAAATAACTTTGTTATTATATTATTCTTTTAAAAATATCCAAAATATAACTTTTTATCTCGACCTACTACGGTCGAAGTGAATCCTCCCTTAAGCGAATCCCGACACTATGGAGTCAACAGTGCCCTAAAATTTTTAATCTGAGCACTAGTTCAAAAGATAGAAGATGATGCTCTTGTGTTTACTGAATGTACCCAAAAAAAGTTCTAAAAATTATTAATAGTTAGCCTCAACTCGCACCGATCGAGGTTAGTCTCTTCTTAAGTATAACTTTCCCTCACGAGATCAACCGTACTCTCAGATTTTGAATCTGAGATACTGTTTAGAAGTTATAGATTTTAAAAATAAAATAATTGTTGCTTAATTATTTTATTTAAAATAAAAATCTAACATTCACTGATGGCACAAATGGTCCAATATTAGTATCAGCCTATGGAGATCATACCCTCATGAGTTCAGTGGCGAGATTGTATTTTTAATCTGATTTACCATTTGCGAGATATATACATTTAAAAAAAATATTTAATTATTTTATTTATGATTATTCCAATTTGGTGTTTTCCCACTTGAGGCCTATGATGACTAAACTTATGTCACGCCTCGGGAAAAACCGCCATCCTGAATGCAATGGTGCCCTTAGAATTATGATCTGGGCAACCGTTTAAGTGTTATTCCACTTTTTCCTGAAAACTACTTACACATGAAAATTAAAGCATAACTAAACTTTGACGGATCATTCTAGGAACTCCAGGCCGCGAAATCATGCACCTTCAGATTTCATGATTTTGAAATAATACCATATAATTTAAAAAATTATATGGAAATTCTAGGACATTAAATAGGCCTAAGATATTCATTTTTGAATATTCATTTAATGGAGTATGCGAAGAATTGTAAATTGGATAAAGCACATCAAATGGATGAAATTGTTCTTATGAAATATAGAGATATAAAGAAATTATATTTCTATATATTATTATAGAATAAAATTTTTCCTCAAAAATATGGAAACTTTCTTGAAAACAAAATTTTTTATCTTATTACTTTAATATCTGATGAATAAAATGGTCTCTTAAATCATAATTGATTCAGGGTTTTAGGTCCTAATATTTCCATTGATCCCTCACTTTCTTGTGAAGATGCCCTCTATCACTCTCTATAATTATTTATTCTTTTCTTATCTGTCTAGATCCTCACATTCAAACAGTGTTATCATACATAAAAACTTTGTATTTTTTATTATTCGTGACCCTTGTGCTTACCTTTCTCCTATATTTAGAGGATATTTTATCAACACATTTACTAATGTTGGTTTTCTACAAAATAACATTCAAATATGAAATAATTTATTAACAATAAAAATATTAAGTTGTGAGGACATAATTTATTTATGGCGGGGTGAATGTTACACCCCAAAATCTTCAAATAAGAAACATGTATGTTATATTTTATCTGACAAAAAACACCGAAATTAAACATCCCATGACATTTATTTGTTTAAATTTAATCACTTCAATAGTTTTTGGAACATGAAACCCTAAGTCTAAATGAAGCATAATAAAATATGACATCATTAAATTTCTATTAAATTATTATGTATGAATTTTAATTATTAAATTAATAAATTTATAATTATTTATTATCTAAATATAAGATAAGAATAATTTAAAAGAAAGATAAATGCTTACTAAAAACAATATTTTTTCTAAAAGATGGTTTAGTCGAACATTCTGCAGATAATTTTACATTATTTGTAAATTTTTTGTAAATCATATCTGATAAAATGAAATTCATTTTTTGAAAATAGAATATTAAAATTATTTTAAGATGAGTTTTTTTTGGATTTTTCTAAAATGTTTCATTTTTTATAAACATTGAAAATATCTGAGTTATAATTGAAAACTGCATTTACATTTAAATAATTTAAAAATTATAATTAAATATTAAATTGGTTAAAAAAATAATTCTATTCTATATATATTAGTCCAATTTTGGTCATTTAACCATTTTATGTAGAATTTATATATAAAAACACTATAATCATTTGAACATTTTCTCTTTGAAAATATGATTTCTTATCATGTATACGTGAATAATTTTAAATTAAAATTTTCTAATTATGTGAATGTAATTTTTAAAAATGGATCCCATTATTTCAATTAGAATAATTTATATTTCAATTATCCATTTTTACCCCTTGTGGAATGTGAGAAACGTGGGTACACATTTAAAATTTCACCATTTACAGGGGTTCCACTCACTTAAATTATTAATTGTCACCCCGTTACACTATTATTTACACCTTATAAACCATTTTATATTGATAATACCTTCCCATATAACAAACTATAGTTACCCCGTAATCTCATTAATGGATATTATATATTTTTAGATGAATATTTATTAAATTACATAAACACTTGATGGAGGATCATAATATTTTACTTCCTTTTGAAACATGGAACAAAATATTCAAATATTGTGTAATATATTCAATGTTTACTAAAAAGATCATCTAATTTATTACACTTCATATACATACCCTCTTGGAATCCATTCTTCATAACATGGGAAAAGAAACATAATAATGGGTTTTCCCAATTTCTCAGTAAGGTTAAACATAATATATATAAATCTATTATCATATAAATGCATAAAACAAGCATAAGGGTAAGTGGTAATGAAAAAAAATTATATAGATCATACTCAACATGTCAAAGATCATAAACAAGATTCATAGAATATTTATTGGATGTTCATAAAACATGTATCATTAGAGAATCAAATAAATGATCTGTGAGAACATAACACTAGAATAAAAGAAAAAAATTTGAAATAAATATCAAATTATAACATTGTAAATATCTATAAATAGAAAACGGGTCACCCATTAATCTAAGGACATTAAATCTTTCCCTCAAAAAAACATACAGACATTAAAATATGCCTATGCATAAAATTATAGACATGAATGACAATTCAATGAATAAAAATATCTGCATGTTATCAAGTTATTTTATAACATTTTGAACATGTAATCAGGTTAATGGATAACATTTTGAACATGTTATCAGGTTCATGTGTATCTTATTTACTCATGAGTTATCTATATTTAAATAGTCTATTAGAGTCTTATCTAGTCCCCCCATCATATAAGATATATCAGGATTACCTAATTCTATTTATGCCACCCCATTTATTAACTATAATAGGATTACCTGGAGATATCTATTACACCACATCAAAAATTATTGAATTTTCTTACTCAATGATATCTAGACCTCCCCATTATCTAAACTGTAATGGGCTTACTAGATGCTATCTGGGCCACCCCATCATAGAAGCTGTAATGAGGTTACAAGATTCTATCTTGGTAGCCCCATATTATAATATGTAATTGGTGTACAGAATGTAATCTTTTCCACCCCATGATATCAGTAATATCCATGAATCACCTCATAAATTATTTACAAATAGAATTCATTTCTTCACAATACATGTAAAACAATAATTATTCATTCGTAACATGATTAACCAATATAAAATAAATGGGTTTCATTTAAATCTCATTCAAACATGATTAATCCTTCTAAATAATGAATCGAGATTGTATCATTAAAAATATCCTCATTGTATCATAAGTAAAAAATGGGGGTTATTGTTATTGATGAATGGAAATTCCATTATAATATCAATCAAAACCTTTTTGAGGAAAATATCCATTTCATTTTGAAAATATATTTTCAAAAAAATGTTTTTGATAAAGTTATATCACTTAAAAATAACCGTGAAAATTTATAATGTATTCTTAAAAAATCATTTAAAACATTTTGGGATGAAAATATTATTTTTTCAATGACGAACTCTTTTTTAAGAGTACTGAATTTTTAAAAGATTTATCTTTGAAAATAAAAATGAAAACATATAACGAATTATTTTAAAATCACGTATAAATTTTTAATGATAAAAGAATTAAAACACATTTTCATTGAAAGTGAGATTAACTTATCATTTAAATAATTAAATTATTTTTTGAAAACACCATTTTGGAAGAAAACAAACTTATAAACAAAGACAGAAATAAATTCATATTTTATTAGAGACATTTTCAAAACTATCTTAAGTACCAAAGAGTAGATCAAAGGTACCATTACTTGAGGATATTATGATTAACTAGAATAAACAAATCATGAGAATTATTTAGATATGGATCATATGATTTTATCATCAGAAACATAACCATAAATATTCTCGATAAACAATGAGATTGTTATAAGAAATCATTACCACTTCGGTAACATTGAATCATAAACCCAATGAGGTAATTTCATTAAAAGAAAATTAAAATATTCTATGGATGAATAAATTATTCATATTAAATTTAAAATTGGTTTTATATACACCTCTTTAAATAATGTAGTTTTATAACATAACAAATGTCTCAAAGAAGGAAAATAGAGACAAAACCCCCTCACCGATTTGTTATGTTTCGAACCATAAAACCCATAAAAGTGATATCATTTAATGGATATTTAAATATAAAAAACTTATTGGATATTTATATTAATATAAATTCTTGGTTATTATATTCACTACTTAATAGAGATTGGTGGTGAATATGACACGTGTCTCATGGTAGTAAAAAGTGAGACAAAAATCCCTTACTTTATGTATTGACTTCAATCGTTTTTGTTCAAAAATAATATATAATAAATATAAGTTTATTATTAATATATTAATGAATCATAAAAATACATATAAAACCATATATTATATTTTTTATCAAATTTATTTCATATTTATTTATAATTCATTATTGAATTTATGTCTCGCGAAATTGTTGATTTTTTTGTATAAATTTTAGCTGGAATTTTTTGGGTCCTCTTGACATGATCATGGTTTCATCATCTCCAGAATTAAATCAATGATATGAATACCATATAAATTATTTATATTTTCATTTGTTTTACTCTATAAAATTTGTGAACAAGAATAGAAATATATCATTCACAGAGAAATAGACTGTACGTATGCATTTTTATTGTTTTTATTTTCATATCATATTGTAATAATAAAAAAGTAATATATATATATATATTATAATTTTATTATAATTTTTTTTGTAATATATATCTATTATTTTTATTAAACATATCACTAATACATTCTTGGTAATGTAAGAAAGAATTACAACACTTCATGGGGTGGTCGTCCATTATACACACGTACGACATTATCGTAATCCTGGAAAATGAAGAGTATGAGGGTATGTTTAATATAAAATTTTCAGAATAATAATGAAATAATAGAAAAAAAATAAATCATATATAAATAATAAATCCATCATTACTATCTTCCTTGAGTGGTGTTTATGGAAAACTGAAAGGCATTGGTTCGCAGGGTAGTAGTTCTCCATACACACGAAAAATGATTTTGTTACCAATTTGATGGAAGTGTGTGTTCTTGATGCTCAAAAACATATAATAATACCATTAAAGTATATTTAATATATTTAGGTTATTATATAATCATGGTATAATAAAAATATTTATTGTAGTTTGAGAAAGATATTAAATAAAGACGCACATTGAAGAACACTAACTGTTTTTCAGGATCCTCCATAGATTGGAACTACATTCATCATAGGATGGATTTATGCAGAAAATGATAATAGTAAAAGGATAGTGAATTTGGGAAGTTATTATTTCATTTTTGGTTTGATACAGATGGTTTTAGAGGTGCGAATATGAGGAGAATGAGTGCCTTTTTTTAATTGATGAGGAGTGGTAATCTTGTAAATACCCAAAATTATTCACTATTTAGAGGCATCCATCACCAATTATTCCTAAAATATAGTCACATAATTTAGGGGAGGGTGTATGTTATCAAGGAACCCATACAAAAAAATATTAAATATATTTCTATCATGTTTTGACTTAGGCTTTACGTTAACTCAATTTTACAATGGTAAATTGTATCATTTAATTTTATAACTAATTTTACCATTAAAACTAAAATTAAAATGAGAATTATTTGATTTTTTATAAAAAATGATTCTAATAAATACAATTTATTAAATAAAAATTCAATTGGTGCATGAAATTATTTTTATTACATACACATGTAATGCACAAAACTCAGTTTCAAACATAATAGATGGAATTAATTAAATATTTTTTCACTTATAATTACGGTCTAAGATTAATTTAACCATATTATGAAACAAAAATTATTCGTATTCTAAATATTGAATCCATTTTTCTGAATTTAACTCATAGTGTTCAAATAGTTTAATTTATAATTAATCTTGCATACGTAATGATAAAGCATGTCTTTAATGTTTAAATGTTCAAATGTACACAATGTATTTATATCAAATTTCAAAATAAAATTAATTATAATAACCTAGACTTATATTATTATATTTACAATTTAACTAATTATACATTATAATAAATTTAAAATATAATTTATCTTTTTAAAAAATATATATGAAAACACTATTTTCAGTTAATATTCATGATTTTCCACTATTTATTGAAAAATGAATCTTTTTCAAAAAAACCCACAAAATCACCAAAATCTAATTTCTATACACCAACTTGAAATTTTTCTTTATTTTTTTCAAACTTATTCTCAAAATATTTAAATACTATATTTTAATATAAATGTTCAATTAAAAGGTGAGAAAACAGTTTTTTATAAAAAAATAAGATTTTTAAGAATATATTTCAGATTTATTATTATTTATTTCATACAAATTACATAATATATATGAAGATTAGTTTTTTAAATATATATATATATAAAATTTAATTTAAAAATTCATAAAAATTGATTTGGTTAATTTATTCATAAAGAACACTTATGTACATCAAAATATATTTCCAGATAATGATTTCCCTTTATCTTCAAAATTATTTTATTTTAATTTGTAATTAATTGGTCCCCAAAGAATTAATTTAATATAAATGTGTTAGCCATAATTTCAAAATTTATATTTTCTTATTCATAACCTCGATTTTATTGTCTACGTGATGAATATTATAGAAAAATAATAATATTTTAATAATATGCCACATTTCATTAAAACTCAATGTTGTCTGTAAAGTAAGATAATATATTTTTTCATTTTACAGAAGTCAAAAATAGTGTTTCATGAAAATAAAATATCCAAAATACTATATTAATTTGAAAAAAAATCATATTAACTCTGGTTTTTATAATATGACCCCATTAAATTGAATTTCTTCCAAAAAATTCATCTTGTTCATCAAGGGTTTAATATTTTAAAATAACTCCATATAAATTTACATCATAAAAAAAGTTAATACAAAATCCTCTTGAAAAATATAATGGGATGTGAAAGCTTATGTTTTTAATAATTCCTACAAGGATTCCAAATTAGAGATCATATTAGCTAAGTGAAAAAATTGACATATAAGTGAAAAATAATACCAAAATATAGAAAGAATGTGATGGAAAACCTAGCCACAAAAATGATAAAGTTCACAAATCCATAATCCTAAGGGATGAGAAAAAGGACGTTGATGTCATCTAAATGACAATAAAATGAAATCATTTTATCTAAATGTCTTTCCCTGATGTTGTAGAATATCATTTACCATATTAAAATATAAAATATGAACATTTACATGTTTTCATTATATATAATAGTAATAATTTTATACTTTGGGGATTCCTCTATCAATATCCACTTCATCTATTTCTACTAGAAATTATGGTTAATTTGTCGTTCCTGAAGAACTAACAGACCATAACATCCCAAAATAGAATGATAATCATTTTTTATATTATTATTAATAAACTCAAAAAAAATAATGATTTTCATTGGTTATCCAATATTTATAAATCCTCATATGGTGAAGTGATAAACTAACCCACAAATCCTCATTCAACGTCCAACAGAAACAATTTTAAAAATGGTTATCTTTATAACCCTTACAAAATTCAATTTTTATAAGGGTTGTCACTAAATTTCACAAAATGAATATAACATTAAAAACCCATATATCATAAAGTGGATCTTGATTTTCATATACCAAAAAAATTTATACACTTATAATTTATTCTCATGAAATATTTTAATAACCTTAATTACCATAAAACCTTATTGAGAGTATACATGATTTCTCATTACATACAAAAAACATAGATTCTTGGATATATTGATTAAATCGAAAAATATTGTAAACTCTATCACCGATATCATAAAATAATTCTTCACCAAATCATTAATTAGTTCTATGGTAATCATTATTATCTAGTTTAATTATTTCATATAAAATAAATCTTTATCCTAATATCATTATATCAACATCCGAAAAAAATTTACTTTCATATTCACTTAAAAAAATATCATATTCCCAGTCAATTAGTTCTATTTAACACATATTTTTATATCCATAATGACAAACTACCAAAAAGTATCCAAATATATTTCAAAATTCTGATTTAAAATGCATAAACGACGCAATTATGTCACCCCATCCTTAATCTATTAACTTGGAATCAACATATTACTCATTTCCTCTTATTTCCTTTCATATGTTATTTGTATGTTTTCCATCATCATTAATATAAATATTACTTGAAAATCCATCCTGAATTCCTTATTGATATTCCCCATTAGGACTTTAATTTACATAATTCCTATACATTACATACTTAAAGACAATCATTAATTAATAATACCTTAGGGATTCCATTATTCCCATACATTTTATTAACCAAAAATATATGATTTCCTCGAAAATATATTGCATTATGTCCTTCTTCTCAACCTAGATTACCATTTCCCAATAGTTTAGTACATTCCCTTGAGTGATTACTTCCACATTATTAATATATAATGAATTGAATCATCATTCCTCTATGTTATGAACTACCTTAACTCCCAATGAACTCTATCCTTCAATTATTATTTTTAATTCTATGAGTTGGTTATGGAACACATTGTTAATCGTATTCTGGGATATCTTTTTAGAAATAATCACAATTTCTTATACTTAACCCATCATCCATATTTTTCATATAATCATGTTATTTTTTATCACATTCATGGTTAAACAATTTTCCTCTGGTTCCTATCATTTTTTAAAATGAAATATCATTTTCTGGCTAACTATAATCATAATTGGAAACCAAATAATCCTGAAAAGCACATATATTATTTCTAAATCATGACACTTTTTTATTTATCCCTAAACACCTAAGGTTTATACTAAAAAATTAATAGTATTTATCAATTTAAATAATTCATAATGCTTACGAAAGATTTTGTAAACCTTTAAAGAATATCCCTCGGGATTTTTAAACCATGTGTATAGTAAGTGCCATTATTTTGAACCAATTCTTGATTGATTCATTCTCAATAATGTGTTTTGGGGTTGTTTCCCCTTGGAACATATATTCTAGAGCCTCCTTAATATTTAGTATCTATATTGGTATGAGTTTCTAGGAAACTAATCACTCTATCATTTTCCAAAATTACTTGACATATTCTTATACTTTAACTAATCTTTAGAAATATACTTAATGATATCCCGAGACATATCCATAGAAATTCCCCTAGAGGTCTCATAAATGTTTTCTCACTGTAGGTTCCGATAGTTAAATAAAACCTTCATTTTATTACAAATCTAGTGACCCAAGATTATCATACATCGATATTATATATTTCTATATGAATATTCATTAGATTACAAAAACACACGCTCGAGGAATGTAATAATTTATATCCCTTGGAATCATTGAATAAGACATCATAATCTTGTAAATGATCTTTAATTTTGTCAAAAAAGATCACCCATTTAGTAATGTTCATATACCTACCCTATATAAAACCTTATTAATGACCTAGGGAAAGAAAAAATTAGAAAGTGTGCGATAAGAAGCTCAATAAGGGTAAACGTAAGATATTTAATTCTATGATATTATAAATGTTTATGATAAGAATAATCTTATGTGATAATGAAAAAACATTCAGAGTTCATAACCAATCTTTCATTAATCATAATCATGATTAATGGAATAAATATAAGTAGTTGATATAAACTAAGGTAATCAAAGAACATGATCAATGATAGAATGAAACAGGAATAAAACATAGATTTTTGGAATAAACATTGTCTTATAAAATTATGAAAAGAATAAAGAGAAAAAGGTTCACTCATTAAGATAATGAAATTAAATCCAAAACTCACATAAACTTATGGATAGAAATCCTGACATACACATAACATTATTGATTTTAAATATAGGTTCACACATAAAATTTTCAACAATTAATCAGTTTCACACATAACATTGTGAACATGTAATCTGGGTCACTCATAACATTGTGAACATGTAATTATGTTCAATTATAACATATTTACTCCTGATTTTTTCTTCTTTACCCATTACATTGGAGTTTTGTCCAGGTTTCCCGATTTTATAATCTATAAGGTGATTTCCTAACACTATCTTGGCATCCCAATCATCTACATTATAATAGGATTATCGATTCCATTTAGGCTCTCCCACTATAAAAAATATAATGGGCATACCCAATGTTGTATAGGATATCACATCATATAATATTTAAATAGATTACCATGTTCTATAACAAGCTTACCCAACCCTATCTTGGTAACCTTGTTGTATAATCTATAATTGGATCACTAGATGCTATCTAGGTTGCCCCATCATATAAGCTATAACAATTTTTCCGAGTTCTGTATGTTTTCCCCATCGTATATGATGTAATGGGATTACTGAGTGATATTTGTGTTCTTCCATTATCCACGTAATTTTCCAAAATCATAATCTTAATAAAGTACAATGACCATTAATTTTACTATAAAAATCCAAAAAATAATCATTAATCATTCATAACCTGAATAACTGATGGAAAATAAAATGGTTTAATTTAACTCCCTTTGAAACATGATTAATCAATCAAGATATATAATAAGGATGATATCATTAAAAAATACCCTAGTAGATCTTCAGTAGAAATGAAGAATTTTGACCATGATGAATTGGAATATCATTGAAAGATCATTAAACACATTCTATAGGAAAATATTCTTTCTATTTGGAATATAAAAATTTTAAAAAAAAAATTTTAAAAAAAATTTCCTTGAAATTAACCATGAAAAATTATAATTTAATATTTAAAAATCCTTTAAAATATTTCATGAATAAAATATTATTTCCTCTTTAACTATTTATTTCAATCATATATGATTGGAAAATATTTTATAAAATAGATTTAAAAATGTTAAAAGAAGAAATGAAAATAATTTACAATATTTGTTTTAAAAAAGTAATAATATTTTTCTATACAAATAAGAATAAAATATCATTTTTTTAAACTTTTATATATAATATAATTTTGGAAAAAAATATATTCTAATACAAAGGGAGAAAAAAGTTCAGATCTTCTTAAAAATTGTTTTTCAATTATCTATGTACCAATGAGTGGAAAAATGATACCATTACTTAATGATATTATTAACAACTAAAGGGTAAAAAATTATTGATAATTATTGATAATTTTGTAAAATTATTTCATCATCAGAAACATAATCATAAACAATCCCAAAAAACAATGGGAATGTTTCATGAAATCATTACCACTTTAGTAACCTTGAATCAGAATCCCCATGAAGTAATAATGTGAAATGAATATTTATATATAGATAGGATAAATAAATTCATAATTTTACATGGAAAATGTGTTTTATATACACATTTTTGAATAATATAGGTATCTAACATAATTTATTTTTTAATGAAAGAAAATTGAGACAAAAATCCCTTTGTGATTTTTTAAATTTTAAACCATAAACCCCGTAAAATAAAGATTATTAAATTGATATTGAAAAAACAATATTTTCCAAGATAATAATTAGAATATAAATTCATGGTCATTATATAAGAGAAATAAAATAAATAGAGGGTTAATATGATTCATGTGACATGAAAGTAAAATGTGTTACAGAAATCCCTTACCTAGTGTCTGGACTTCTATCATACCTGTTCAAACCTCTGATATAATAACTATATTTTTGTTATTCATTTGTTAAATAATAATAATTATATATATATATACTATTTTCTTGTAATCCTTTTATTACACGTTTATTGAAATGTCCAATTTAAATGAACGTTTCAAGTAATAACCTATATTTTTTCTTATAATTTTTGACTTCTTAATTTTTGGTCTGCCTGCTTCGATCATGGATTTAATAATATAGAAAATATTAAAAATGATACAAATACCATATAAATTCATTATATATTAATTAAATGGAATCCATAAAATTTAGTGACAAGAAATGAAATACACGATTAATGGTGATGACATGTCTTATATAAGCATGAATATTATTTCAATTATCTTTTTGTATTAATATAAATAAATTTAAATGATATATATATATATTATCTATTAATTTTAATTTTTATATAATATATATAACATCTTTTTTATTAATCACATCCCATATAAATTCTATGTAAATCGTGAAAGAATCAAATTACTCTCTGAGATGGTAGTCCACTTTACACATGAAAGACATTATTATAATCCCATGAAATGGGGAATATGAATGTAAGAGTGAAATAATATTTCTAGAATCATAATAATGTCATAAATATCATATATAAACAATAAATTCTATCATTATGACGAATTTTGAGAAGTGGTATTGGAAAAATGAATGACAACAGTTTGTGAGGTGATAATTCAACATACACATAGACGATGTTTTCGTAACTATTTGATGGAATTGTATCTTTTTGTTCATAAAAAAACATAAAAAAAATATAATTATATGTAATAAACTGGGGTTATTATCTATTATGTAATAATATTAATTGAAGCAGGTGGTTAAAAATTAAAATAAACACACTTATTGAAGAACATTGACTCATCTTCATTTATCCTTGTAAAGAGTTACCTAAAACCTTCCTATGATTGATTTATATCAAAATTAATTCATATATGATTTGTAGAGGGAATTTGTGAAGTCAATTTTGATGGGGTTTTATAATCCAAATTCCATGAGAGGTGTGGAGAGGAAGGTGTGGGTGCCCATATATAATTGAGGAGGAGTGACATTCAAATAAATAACATCAAGTATCAACTATTGAGAGGTTTACCATACCCCAAGTGCTTCCTAAATATATCAACAATTAAAGGTATTGTTTATGTGGAATATAAAAACCTCCACATAATTAATATAAATAATTTCATAAAATAGTTTTCTTTATTTTTTATGTTTACTCACTTTTACTTTTTTAGTGTTTACCACTATAAGTTTTGTCATTATAATTAGTTAGGTAATTTATATGTAAATAATAAAATTAAAATGATATTTTCTATATTATTTAGACATAATTATTATAAATATTAAATATAATTTATTAAATTAATAACCATTGTGTGTGTAAAATTAATTTTAATATAAACATATGTAATGGGAAAACCCTATTTTAACCTTTATCAAAGTAATTAATTATAGAAACTTCACTAGTAATCAAGTAAAAAATTAATTTTATCTTATTATATAATATAAATTAGTATGAATCAAAATATTGAATCCTTTTTTCCAAATTCAATACATATAACTGGAATAATTTATTTTAAAATTAATATACCATAAGTGATGATAAAAAGGATTTTTAAGGGAAAATGTTCACAAGATTACAACATTTATATACCCAATTCCACCAGGAAATTGATTCGAAAAAACTATGATTAATTTATAAAGTTAAAATTAATATATATATACTTTAATAAAATTTAAAATTTAATTTATCTTTGTAAATAATTTATATGACATGGTAGTTTTCATTTTAATATCTGTATTTTTCTCTATTCATCAAAGAAGGATATGTTTGCAAAAAAATCACCCTAATTTGATTTTCAATATTAAGGTTAAACGATGATGGTTGTTTTATCAAATTAATTTTTTATAATTGGAAATAAATTAAATATTTTCTCAATAAAGGTCGACAATATAATATTTTTTGAAAAACAATTATTGGTTTAAGAATAAATTCTATTTAATCATATTTATTGCCTTGAAAACACATATTATTAATGTAAAATAGTTGAGTGAATATATTTATCATATAAATTTCATTAAAATCATTCAAAAATTTGATTTTATTATTTAATTTATATAAAATCCACTTGTGCGCTTAAAAAAAGTTTTCATTGAAATAATTCCTTTTAATTTCAAAAGGGGTTTCATTTAAATTATAATTTATTTGTCACCAACTAATTCGATTTATATACAAGTTTAAACCATATTCTATTAATTTAGCATATCATATTCATAACCGTGCTTCATATGTCTTGGTAGAATATATTATATTAAAAAATAAGATTTTCAATAATATGTACTGTTTTAGTGTTGCATGGAAATGAAGCTAAGCATGTTGTTTCATGTAAGGAAAACCAATAAAAGTGTTGCATGTAAGGAAAAATGAGGAAAAATTTAAATTAATTAATATATATATATCACAAAATATCAGGTTTTTAAACATTAAAAATTTCATCCCCTAATCCTAGAATCATTGTTTTGGTGAAAAATCCATTACATTATTATGTTAGCTATAATACTAAAAGGTCATCAAATGAGTGGTAAAATTCATATCTACAAGTATTTATTTTCTTTCATCATATAATATTATCAAAATATTTTTAATTAATGAGTAAATAATAAAACCAGTATCTCCCATTTAATGAGATGTTATTATGTTATGTTCAGGACCTATAACTATCTCATATTTCCTCACACAGGAAATGATAATGTTGCTCATGTGTACAACAGTCCACCACCTCGCCAACCGATGTGACATGTTTTCCAAAATCACCACTCAATGTTTGGTATAATAATGCATTTAAAATAGATATTTATAAATATATTATATTCATATCATATATATACCTCTAGTGCCATGATATCATATATTTCTTTTTAATTTTCATTTCATAACAGATACGATAACATCATTCGTGTGTACAACTGATTACCACCTCATGATGCGTTGTGATTTTTATTCAATAAAACTATGCATAGAATATATAAAGTATAAATATAAAGAATATACGTGTTACTAATGATATATTTTAGATATTAATGACATGTTCATAATTCTGAAAATATTAAATATGTCATTTCATTTCATAACTTTTCCCTCAATAAAAGTTGATAAGGTCATTCATGTACATGTGGACTACTCCAATAATAAAGTGATTTGACTCTCAATTTTCATCAACAAAACACATGGATGATATGTATATTTATATATAAATAAATAATATGATATTATTATAATTATTTAATGATAAAATATTACTTACCACTTTTCTATATTGATCACCGAAAAATGGAAAATTTAGTCATGCGTACATACGGCCTACCTGCTCCATGATGATAACATAATTAATTTCTAAAAAACATAATTCATGAATTGTATTAAATGTATATTTGATGTATAAATATGATAATTAAATCATGAACACTATTATTTAGTTTAAGAAAATATATAATATGAACTAGAACCAAAACATTCATGACAATGTGTGAATGAGAAACCAAGGAAAATAACAGCAGAGAAAATGAAAATAATGAAATGTTATAGAAGAATGAGTGACAATATGTTATAAATTAATAATATATATTATATTAAATAATAATATATTTCTTATATTACAGAATAACATGTTTAAAACTACTATATTGGAGGTTAAATAATTTTTATCCCCATTGAAGCATGTGGTAAGGGAGTTTTTCTTTATTTCTATTCATTGATGAATATTATAATGTTATCAACCTAATTTATTTTATATGTTGTATATAATTCTCCATTTATAGTTAATATCATGATTCAATAATAATTCATTGTATTTTAAGTTTTCAATATAATTATTTCATCCATGGGATTTGAAATTAAAATTACCAGGTGGAAAAAATTATTGTGCTATCTCAATTTAATTTATAATTATTGACCATATATTTAATCAATCTGCTTATTGTGGTAAAATACCATTTGGAATAAAATTTATCAAAAATATTAAAATTCATTAATGTTTTAAATTATTAATGAATAATTAAAATGAAATTCATTTATAGGGGCTTATAAAAATTGATTCATGATTTAAATTGGTCATTTCAATTTAGAGGATTGATTTGGACCTACGGTATTGGATATGGCCCAAAATTATATAGCCCCATTAGGTGTCAGTTGGTCTCAGAAGAAAAATCAGTTGAAAACATTTATCAGGTTTCAACATATAGTTTTAAACATTCATGAGTAAGGATGCGGTCATAGATATTTTAATGATTCCCATGATCATAAATTATAATAATGAAGTATTTCCCCCTTTTATAATTTTGTTATTGTTATCCAAGATATTCTCATAACGAAAATTTCTATAGACTCATTTCATTGTTAGTTTATTTATCAAATTTAATGTATTTTTAGTTAATTACCATTCTATATTCATGGTGTGTTATCTAATTTATCAAGATATTTTGACAATGGTACTATCTCTTGATTCATTTAATTATTAGTTTACTGATTAAATGTAATTTTTTTTGCTATTTTTCTTGACATATTGATTATGTCTTATCTTATCATGACACTAAAGTTAATTTTAATGGAATGTGAATTTAGTTATATTAATTTCCATATTTTTATTCATAACGATTCATGACATCACCCACTATACATATCACTTAATTGGAATTTGAGCTCACCCTTATTTTTTTGACTTTCCATGGAATCCAAGAAGTATACTATAAATGATATACACATGTATTATAGAGGGAATGATGATAGTATCAAAAAAGAATTATGTTTTTGTTTTTAAAATGTAATTCAATATATTTGTTTCTGTCTAGTTACCATGAGTAATAAAATATTTTGTCCTCTAAAATTTGATTCTATTTATGTTATTCAATTCAAATATTATAGACACAAACTATGGGTTACTAATATTGGGGTCATTACGTCACCTATGAAATATCACTATCTTTATCATCGATATGCACATTTGTGAAACTTATAATTAGTTTGATATTGTTCAACTATAGTACCTTACAGTACCATAACCACATCCCTCTATAGATGTTGCATTTTGGGGAGAGAGAAAACCGCCTTTGAGTCCTTCCACTACTAGGGCCAAGGTTGGAGACTATAATAGAGGGTATAAAAAATATAGATTATGAGAGGTGTTACACTCTAAATTACAAACAAGAGTTGGAGATAGGACAAAAACAAAAAATTAAATCCATCATATAATATACTGAAAAAAAAATCTAGAAATTTTTGAATTAAAAAAAACAATACAAATAAATTATCCAATGTAAAGTACCAACTAACATTTCAAACGACAAGGAATCAATAACATCTATAACCTAAGATAGAATGTACATATCTATACACAATGTGCTCCTAGAAACCGGAAATGTATTTTATATATGTAGGGTTATTATATCCATTATACCATGTAGTAATATAGAAGGTATAAAGTGAACATATGAAAAGAACATGTTAATACACCAGTGAACAAAAATAAAAAACAAATAGAACCAATACTGTTCATCTAACCAATCCCAGAATCACCATATATCACCCATCCAATATAATAAAATTTCATCAAGATCATAATAAATCAGGGAACCCCACTACTGCTTCTAGATTAATTTGGGACTCTCAAGCCCCAACATAAAATATCATGTGCTCCCATCACAACTGTAGTTATCACATAACATCAAAACATATATAATATCAATAGAAGAAAACTGATATATCATTGATGATGGTTGGAAAGAATCTATACCTACCCCACCCTGGCATGATATTTTATTTCATGATATCATTTGAATGAATCTATTCACATCCCTCTAGAAAACCCCTAGGAAACACATCACATCACACCTCATCATATAACAAGGATTTTAGGGAATCCTAACCATGAAGGGAATTAACCTCATTACCTCATACTACCATACACATCTCCAACTATATAAGACATCACATCACTACCTCATCAAACCAAATCTCACATAAAGTCATGATGGCTATCATATCCAATCTATACTAAATACACTTGGGAAATCCCTACTTATAATTGAAGACCCAGGAAGTGGGGTACCAATCCATTAGTTTCAAGACCATCTCTGATGTTGAGGAAATCACTTTGAATCCATAAACTTATAGAATTAGTAAGGTTATCCAACTTCGGGGGGGGGGGGGGGGGTTATGAATATAAAAAAATTAATATAAATGATATATAGATCATAGAAAATACCCAACCCATGGGTTCACATCAACTACACTAGTGTACACTTCACCACAAGAAACACATTAAAAGTCAACCATCACAATACTACCACCACTCTATGAAGAACACTACACAACCTCAAGAGAAAGACACACTTTTATTTCCACTTCAGTTCTGCAGTTCACCATTTTCTAGTTATATAAATATCCCACTATATTTAATTTACTAATCTACCTAATTCATATAAAAAAATATTGTTACAATCTGTTTTTCAATCCATTAATTTATTCAATTAATTCCGTATCAACATTAATTCCACTAGTACTAAGGACACTAACAAAAAAATGACACAAAATGACTAGATCAACTCACAAAAACAACACCACATCACCCCACATCCTCCATCAGCACCATTCATAATTTATATTTCCATATAACTATAATAACAAGACACATCACATACTAACCACTTATCACGACAAGATATCCACACAAAACCACCAAAAAACCATAGATCATTCTAAACTACATCATGGATAATAAAAAACACAGCCTAAATTCACGTAAAACCTATGTAACATCACTAATGTATTTCTCTTTGGCAAGAATACAATGAAGATCTCTTGCGGAGGAATAGTATAAAAATAAGTGCATAGCTGAAGGAACCCAACACTGATCTCCAAGACACCAACATATGTACCCAAGCATTGATACAGGAGGATAGGGAATGTGAGATCCTCTGAAGTGGCTCAGGTTTACATGAAAGATGAGGGAACTATGGTCAAATGTGTGGGTGTAGATGTGCATCAAACCAAATAAACATGCTGTAAGTAACCTGACATACAAAATAAACAACATGTTTATGTCTTAAATTCCAAATTCATAATAAATTATTCTATAAATCCAATTTATAGTTGTAAAACAATAAAAAATACCACATATACTGAAAAACATGGATCATCATCCAAGAATTATATTACAATGTATACCCCTATGTTATGGTGTAAATAGAGTTTTCACACCTTACACAGGCCTCACCGAGCCCATAAAATATATTTCCTTAGAATACATAAACACTATAATCTATCAGGAATCCCCATTTTACACTTTCAAATAAAATTATTTTTGATGGATACACTCCCAACTCCAATGAAACTTCCCATGCATCCTTTGAAAACTATCTTCCACAAAACTAGAAAAGTAATTGTCCAGAATGGAAAAAACAATTACATAATATAACTCAAAAATGATTATTTTCCTCGATAATTAAAACCAAGACTAGTGAAAATAAGGGGGGTTAACAATTGACCCATCAGATACCTATCAAAGTTCTCATTGTGCCTTAACACAACCACCAGGAAATAATTCAAAACTGAAATGTGCTCAAAACATATATCCCAACTACATCACCCACGATCACTAGTAAAAACACCACATTATCAAGTATCTTCCCCATTCCACTTTATTTAAACATAACGTCATCACTACATGACCATATCAACCTCCAAAAATCCCAAACCAAAAACATCAAAAACCAACACATGCACAAGCCAATGAACGCAAATCATGGAATTACATCTAATATGACATGATATTTTTTTCTTTGGTATAAAAGGAATCTCTTGAAAAGTTTTAATCATGTAAAATTATATGATTTCATTATTAAGTATTAGGTTACCCCCATTTCATACATTTTATGCATTATTAGATAAAACAATATACACATTAATGTAAAAAAACTTCTCAAAAAAATATAGGGATCCAGACATCACATCATCTCGAAAAAAACCCTAAAAGGAAAAGAAAACATCAAAATAGATTTGGATAATAGAATCACATCTAAATCTCTTGATCCTAACAAATATGATCTAGGCCACCATTTATTGACAACAATCAAACCAAGGGAATGGATCTACCATTAATCACCATATATTTGTAAGTACCTAACCCCAGTTTCCAGGAACCGATGCCTTATTTAATTATATTGGAATATAAACTAGTAATATGAATCCCAAAGGACCAGGTAGTTTAGTAGCCTTTGGAAACAATATAAATATATAAGTTCAACATTACACCATGAATAGAAATACAACATTAATTTATTCCATTTGAAACATCCACACCTCCTAGATTATGCCTGTAAATCACTCATAACTTACTTCTTCATATCTTGGGAAAATGAAACACAAGAAATGGGTGAGATCAAATACTCAATAAGTGTAATAAATACCAAGGAATATATCATAAAAATAAACATTAGGCATGGAGTATAACTGAAAACACACACCTTTACAAATAATAAACATGAACATATTATGGAAAGAATGTGAGATGAGTAAATAATTCCAACATAATCATGGGTATTCTACTAATAATATAACCAAATGACATTTCAATTACTATCTTTTTAATTAGGTAAGTGTATATGCTGGACATTCTGAAACATATTTTCAAGACCACTTCCATGATTTATAAAAATGATTACTGTTACACCTGATACTTTTATGAGAAATATTTTGTTTTTATGTTATATAAATCATCAAAGGAAACATTCACTACACACAAAACTAGCTTGCCTTGCTTTACACACAATCATGACCATCCTCAAAAGCTTGCATCATACGCAATATCGAGTTTCACTAAACAATGATATGTTATTAAAATATTATTAAAACTAGCCGTTATGAATAGTAATAACCACTTTTTGAAATTTTGTAAATTTTATTTTTCAAAATGGACTTCATTTTTGGATTCAGAATATCAAAATTAACCAAAGGTAAAATTTTGGTATTTTTCTCAAAACATTCAATTTTTGATGAACAGTGAAAACACTGGGTTACTATTTAAAAACCGAATTTTTATTTAAATAATTATTTATTTTATTTAAATTTATTTTTTGTAAAATTTGATACATAATACCTATATAAGTTCAATTCAATTCATTGGAGTAATTTTATAAAAATTTTAGATATATAAAAATTTTATTGAACTTTTCACCGTCTTTTATCCACCTCCTAGGAGAATTTGCAAATTTACATAAAACATAATTTTACCGCTTTTGTGAATGTAATTTCAAAAATCTGAGAGACACAGTTGATGTCAGTAAGTAAAATGTAGTTCAATGAGATGAAAATAATTTTTGGTGAATAGTATCTTTTTACTTTTTTTTACCACGGTTAAAAGTAAATAGGGTAATTAAGGGTAAAATGATATTATTATTACCCTAACACATGTACTAATTCTATTGGATAAGTGTAATTCGACCCAAAAAAAAACATTAGGGATAAAATATTACCCTTTAGGTCCACTTTGATTAGATTAATACATTTAATACTATTTTATTTAAAGAATAGTCAAAATAGTTAAAATCAAAGTTGAATAACTAATTGTTTTTTAATATATTGTTATACATAAAATAAATTCGACTATAATAATTCATTAGAAAGATAAAAGGATTTCCCACATAATGGTATTTTATTTGTAATTTTTAGACATTAAATAATTTAACTTATTTATGACACAATGATGATGTAGTAATTATCTTATTAATGAAATATTGGCATAATTGATGTTATAAATACCCATAAATATGTAATTTGAGACTTTTTATGAATTAAAATAATTTTATATGTTAATATGAAATGTTAGTATTGATTTAATTAACTTTTCTCGAACTAATCATTCTGTTATGATTTTCACAAAAATCAATTACCAAATACTGTCAAAATTGACATAAATTAGTTTTTAAAACAAATATTATATTATTAATTATTATTGTATTCCTAAAAATCTACAGTTCGGCAAAATGAAATATATAAGGTTATATATATTAATAATAAACAACTAGGGGTTAGTTTGGCTTGTTATCGTATGTTTATTAACCTTATAGTGTAAGAAAACAAGAAGACACGGTAAAAGTTAAATTATCTAATTTAAAGTTAAATCTAAATGAAAAGGTTAAAATAGATACCTAAACATGTCTAAATTCTATTACATGAGAGTATTTCGACCCATCCCCACCTTAGCTTTGAAATAAATAAATTTGGAGCTATTAAAATCTTAATATGACTTCATAATAAAATAATATTTTTAGTTTTTCCAAAGGCGCCCCTCCCCTCCCTTATAAAAGGACACCTCTTCCCTCTCTTCCTCACACCACTTTGAGCTTTAAAGATCGGCCAACCCCTACAAAATTCTCTTCTACAATTCCCTAGAGACACTATATAGGTCCTGGTCATCTTCAATGTCCAATATTAGAGCCTTAAAAGGAGGTCTCAAAGAAGCGCTTCAAAGAAGTGGTAATGTCCGTTACCGATTCTTTCAACTTTATTTCTTCTTCCACTTCTTCTTATTTAGTTGTTTCATTACGAAGTAACAAAATAAGTATGACTCATATACTTATATGTTATTATAATTATTAAACAACCCTTTTTCACCATCTATCTATCCTACAAGAAAATGAAATCACCGCGCGTGCGTACTTACGGAATACCGTCTCCACGCCGTGGTGTAATCTATTTTCCACCACTATCATACTTGGATGGGTATAATGGTGTAAATAATTACTATATATGATTATTTTAAATTTATATTGATTCTTAAATAGTATACATACACTCCAATACAATTCCACGATCATGGGAACGATATCATCACTCGTACGTACGTACGAAATGCCGTCTCCACGATGTGATGCGACTCGTTCTACATGATCTTAATTTCATAATGATTATATAAATGAATTAAATGAATAAATATGATATATATTACACTAATACCATTCTGTAAATGAGGTATCTATAACCTAAAAATAAGAATGAGAATTTATTCGACAAAACACATATAAGAACAAAAAGTAATAAACACCCAAATAACAAGTAACAATGAAATATTACTAATAAGAAGTTAAGAATATGACTATATACGATATCATAACAATGAGTATGATTCTGGAATAAGTCAATTAAATTATTTAAATCATTATACAGGAATTTCAGACACTTACGAAGCAAATCAAACCTAAGTTAAAGGAAAATCTAACAATCTCAATTTTTATCGGAGATTGTTTTTACTTCAGAAATTACTGGGGAATATTTATCATCCACATCCATATTTCCTCAATATGTAATATTATTTCCATCCACCTACAATTATTTTAATCCAATTTTACCCTTCAGTGAGTTTTTTAGTAAAATATATGAAAGGAATCTTTTGTCATTTTTTTCATACGAGGTACTTTTTGACTTTTCCGTCCAAAGTACGAGAAGAATGTTTTTTAAATTATATGGCCTGAATAAAATTTTAGAACATTATTTCAATGAAGCTTCCTTTACATGTTTTCATGGTTATTTTTAATCAAATTGTTTTATCTTAAAATTATATGACATGTTAAGAAAGGAAAATGTTTTTTGAATTAGAAAGGATATTTTCCTCAAGATTGGAGTTCAAGTTTTTTATCAAAATTATTTTCCATCTAAGATAACATAGAGTTCTGTTTCTATCACTATTTTTACATTGTTTTGATTATGTTATGATGGAATTATTTTTATGATGTCCTTTTATCTTATATGGATTGTGTTATGATGGCATCATGATTAAGAATCCCATTTTTATTACATGGGTCATGCTATGATGTATGATTTAGGATTTTGTGGCACACATAAGAATGGTTTCATTATGAGATGGGTGGGACCTATATCTCCATTCAATGCATTGGGTAAATATTTATATCTCATGAGATAGACATGGATGGAACGGTAGGTTAAACCGGTTCCGTTAAACAGGACTGAAACGAGGAGTGAACTCGGTTCAGAAATGGACTTCATCCGCTAAGATAGTCTTGAAATGAGTCTTGACTAATAAGAAATGATTGTCTATGATTATGTGTGTATGCCACAAAGTTTCATGTTTTATGTTATGATTATTTGGGATTACATTTCACCACTATGATATATCCCATGTTATGATATTATGATCTCTTTTGCAGGTTAAGTTTTTCAAAATGTTATGTTCTTATGAATATGATGTGATTGATATTTCTTTTGTTTACCCTTACTGAGAATTTGAACTCACCCCTTTTATTTTTTCTTTCCACAGGTCAGGAAGAAGGGTACTAAGTATAATATTCCAAAAGGGACTCTAGATATGATGAAATAAATGGGAGACAATGTAGATGATTTATGAACCAGTTATTTATGTTTCCCAGTTTCTAAAGACAATATACCTATACGGTCCATTCATGGTTTTGTTATATGTTGTAATAAGTTTAATTCAATTTTGATGTATTAACAATGTATGTAAAGTATGGGTCATTATAGTTGGTATCAGAGGAAAATGAGGTAGGAATGAATCCGATCCTTGAAAACTCTCACATGTGAGCGTTGGACGAAGCATGGCTCTCCACCCAAGGGCTTCTTGAGGAAATGGCTGCCACTGGGGACAGTGGTGTGTCCTACCCAGGGGGTGTAGCTTCCCATAGAGTGACCTGATAGGTATTAATTATAGTCCACTGGATGTAATTCCAGACCATTATAGTTGGTATCAGAGGAAAGGTATAGTCAACCTTTGGAAACTAGGATGTGAAAGACTTAGTAAGAACCCTAAGGATAAGTCTAAGCATAGAACACAATCATAGTGTTTTAGAAATGGCCATGAATAACCTATGATAAGTCCTTAAGTGTGAAATTTTATTCTTGATTATGTGGTTTTCCTATTATAATTAGTGTTGCTCACACTATTCTTCTTGATTTTAGTCAATGGCTGGAACCCGAAGGAACCATGTTAATGTGGAATGTGACGGGCAATGAAATGATTATCCCCCGACGCAACCAAACGTTATGGGAGCTTGAATGAAAAATCATGTAGCCATGCTCACACAACTTTCTCAATCTATGAATCATGCAGGACCTCCAAACGAGCAAAGGAAGGAGCAACATTTTGTTGAATCCTTCATGAGGCAGCGTCCACCTTCATTCAGCGGGTCTACTGATCAATTAGTTGTTGAACAATGGATCTGTACTACTGAAAAGATATTTTCAGTTCTTTAATGTTCAGAACATGATAAAGTCATCTTAGCAGTGTATCGTTTGGAAGGAGATGCTGATCAATGGTGGAATCTTATCAAGAATACGAGGTAAACAGATGAAATTGAGTCCATAGAATGGGACGAGTTCAAGAACTTATTTTTCAATAAGTAATTCCCTCGTATTCTCCGAAAAAAGATGGAGAAGAAGTTTCTTGAACTAAAACGAAAGGATGATGAATCTGTGGGTACCTACAAAAATTGTTTTACAAGACTTGCAATGTACGCTTTTGGTATTATTATCCAACCTGAGAGTAAGATCAATCGATTCTTTAGTGGATTAAAACCAAGTCTTCGAAGGGTGTTATCCATAAGGGACTTCAATAACTATGAGGAAATCGTTCGATGTGCTCTCAATGTTGAGATGGAGATTGGAGTAACCCATCAGTCATATGGGTTTGATAAGAAGAGGAAAATGGAATTCAAAGGAAAATCTAATGAGCACACAGAAAAGAGGATGAGTTTAACCTTATTCTCAAAGTGTGGAAAGAAACATGGAAGGATTTTTCTTAAAGAGACAAGTAAATTTTTCAAATGTGGAAAGGAAGGTCATCGGGCATTTGAATGCCGCAATGATGGGAAGAAGATATCTAGTGATGCAATCAAAGAAAAGGCTACACAGAGTGCACCTCCTACAATTCAACGATACAAGTGCAAGGAAATGGGGCACTATGCAAATAAATTCCCTAATCCAATGGTTGTTGATGATGATCGACGTCAACAAACTCTTAAGGCTAAAGACAAAGGAAAGTCACATGCAATTTCTATCAGTGATGTGGAGTACGATAATGATGTGGTGGAAGGTACACATACCATCCACTCTAAAGTAGAAAATGTTTTATTTTATTCTCGATCCACCAACTCTTTTATTTTTGAAGAATTTTCTAAGGGTATCATCGTATTACCTCCACAATTAGATGTTGAGTTAGCTGTGACAACCCCTAATGGCACATCAATCACATCAAAAGTTTATAATTACTCTCTGATTGAAGATTGTGGGAAAGTGCTTCCTACAAATCTTGTGATCCTTCCTATAGTGGAATTTGATGTGATTCATGTCATGGATTGGATTTCTCTATATGGAGCTCATATCAATTTCCAAATAAGGGAAGTCACATTTCATATTCTAGATCAGTCTATGATCATCTATCAATGCAAGGATGAACATAACCTTCTAGTGGAAATTTCTTCCATCTTATGGGTCTTGATTCCACTAAATGAGGGTTATTTATCTCAAATGGTTGGAGAGAAACTCACGACTAAGAATATTCCCATATTTCGGAAGTTTGATGATGTCTTTCCGGAGGAATTACCGGGTCTTCAACCAAATCATGAAGTTGAGTTTTCAATAGAACTCGTACTGGGTAATTTACCTATTTCAAAGACACCTTATAGAATGGCCCCAATTGAGTTGCATGAATTGAAGAAGTAACTCCAAGGGAGTCTTGATAAGGGATTCATACGCCCGGGTGCATCACCTTGGGGAGCACCTGTTCTATTTGTTAAGAAGAAAGATGGATCAATGAGACTCTGCATTGATTATCGAAAACATAACAAGATCACTATCAAGAAAAAATATCCTCTCCCGTGCATTAATGACTTATATGACCAACTACGCGGAGCTCAATACTTTTCCAAGATTGATCTTCATTCAAGGTATCATCAATTAAGGGTTAAAAGGGAGGATATACAAAAGACGACTTTCCATACAAGGTATAGACACTATGAATTTATAGTGATGCCATTTGGTCTTACTAATTCTACTCCTATATTCATGGGACTGATTAATAGAGTCTTTAAAGACTATCTTGATTAGTTTGTGGTAGTCTTTATAGATGATATTCTTTTCTATTAAAAGAGAAAGGATGAACATGAAGATCACTTGAGATTTATATTAAAGACCCTGAGAAAGGAGAATCTTTATGCCAAATTTACCAAGTGTAAATTTTGGCTTCAAAAAGTTGCATTTTTAGGTCACATAATCTCAAAAGAGGGGATATCTGTGGATCTATAAAAAACAGAGGTTATCGAAAGATGTTTGAGAACAACAAAAGTAAATGAGATCCGAAGTTTTCTTGATTTGGATGGATATTAATGACGTTTTGTGAAAGATTTTTCACGATTATATAATCCACTAACCAGGTTGACTCAATAAGGAATTAAGTTCGTGTGGATGGAAGAATGTGAAGAGGATTTCAAGGAGTTGAAAAGAAGGTTATCCAGTGCACCTGTGCTCACACTTCCTTGTAGTGGAGAAAGGTTTGTAATCTATAGTGATGATTCCAAGGAGGGATTGATGTGTTTTCTCATGAAAAAAGATAAGGTGATAGCTTATGCCTCACGACAGTTGAAAATCCATGAGGAAAATTACCCAACTCATGATTTGGAGTTAGCTGCAGTAATCTTTGCATTAAAGATATGGAGGCATTATCTTTATGGATAATGGTGTGACATTTATACTGATAATAAAATATTAAAGCATATTTTCACACAAAATGAGCTGAATATGCGCCAAATATGATGGTTGGAGCTGATTAAGGATTACGACTTCTCAATTCATTACCACCCTGGGAAAGCAAACAAGGTGGCAGATGCATTAAGTCGACAAGACCATGCTAGCTTATCCATGATGAGGATCACAAAAGATCCAATATTTATGGATTTACAAAGGATGGATCTTGGAATTATGATGGAAGGGGAGAAATTGTATCTTTATCAAATGAATTTTCAACCATATATACATGTGATGATTAAAGAGGCATAGAAAGAAGATGTAGAGTAACAAAAGAAGGTGAGAAATGTTCCTGAATTCAACCTTGATTGTGATGGGATAATAATGTTCAGGAATTGGGTTTCTATTCCTCCCATCCCAGAATTAAAGGAGCTGCTGGATGAGGCTCATAGTTCTTCATTCTCTATTTATCCTAGAAGCACGAATATGTATAGGGACTTGAAAGAGTACTTCTGGTGGGATGGCATGAAAAGAGATGATGCAGAATATGTCTCTCGATGCTTGGTTTGTTAGCAAGTTAAAGATGAGAGATAGAAGTCTAAGGAGATGTTACAACCATTAATCATACCCAAATGGAAATCGGAAAACATCACTTTGGACTTTGTCACAGGAATTCCTAAAACATCGAAAGGCAATAATGCTATCTGGGTCATAGTTGATCGTCTTACAAAGTCTGCACACTTCATTGATATTAGAGAAGATTTCTCTCTGGATCAGCTTTCCAGGATATATGTAAAGGAAGTGGTAAGATTTCCGGGAGTACCACTTTCTATTATATCTAATCGGGATCCGAGGTTTAGCTCAAAGTTCTGGCGAAGCCTTCAGCATACTCTAGATACAGAGTTGAGTTTCTGCACTACTTATCATCCTCAGAAAGACAGTCAATCTTAGAGAAAAATTCAAACTCTAGAAGATATGTTGAGAGCTTTTTCTATGGATTTCAAAGGTTGTTGGTATCAACACCTACCTTTGGTGGAATTTTCTTATAATAATATCTTTCACTCCATTATTCATATGGATCCTTATGAAGCTTTCTATGGAACGAAATGCAGAACTCCAACTTGTTGGGATAAAGTTGGGGAAAGAAAGCTATTAGGACATGATCTTGTTGATGATATGGAAGAAAAGGTCAGATCTATTCAATAACACATAAGAGTAGCAAAGAGTCGACAAAAAAGTAATGCTGAAAACCGAATAAAATACTTAGAGTTTGAAGTGGGTGATAATGTGTTCTTATGAATATCTCTATGGAAGAGAGTAATGAGATTTGGAAAGAAGGTAAAGCTGAGCCTTAGATATATTGGTCCTTTCGAAATAGTGGATCGTGTTGGAAAGGTAGCTTACCGATTGGCGCTTCCACCAAATATCTCTCAAGTTCACGATGTGTTCCATGTATCTCTCCTGAGAAAGTACATACCTGATCATTAACATGTACTAGTCTCAGAAGTTATGCCGCTGGAGATAGATCTTTCCTATGAAGAACAACCAATAGAGATTCTGGATCGTAGCAAAAAAGTCATACGGAACAAGACCACTCGCTTGGTGAATGTTTTATGGAAGAACCACCAATTAGAAGAAGGTACATGGGAGCTTTAGGATATGATGAGAGACAGGTATCCTCATCTGTTTGTTACAAAGTGACGAATTTCGAGGGAAAAATTCATTTAAAGGGGGGGGGGGTAGAATGTAACACCCAAGAATTTTATGAGAAATATTTTGTTTTTATGTTATATAAATAATCAAAGGAATCTTTCACTACACACAACACTATCATTTCTTTCTTTACACGCAATCGTGACCTTCCTCGATAGCTTGGGTCGTATGCAATACCGAGTTTCACTAAACAACGATATGCTATTAAAATATTATTCAAACTAGCCGTTATGAATAGTAATAACCACCTTTTGAAATTTTGTAGATTTTATTTTTCAAAATGGACTTCATTTTTGGATTCGGAATACTGAAATTTGCCTAGGGTGAAATTTTGGTATTTTTCTAAAAACTTTCAATTTTTGATGAATAGTGAAAACACAGGGTTACTATTTAAAAACTGACATTTTATTTAAATAGTTATTTATTTTATTTAAATTTATTTTAGGTAAAAATTTATACATAATATTTATATAAGTTCAATGCAATTCATTGGAGTATGTTTATAGTAATTTTAGATATATAATTTTTTTTTGAACTTTTCACCGTCTTTTACCCACCTCCTACAAGAATTTGCAAATTTACATAAAACTGAATTTTACCGCTTTTGTGAATGGAATTTCAAAAATCTGAGAGACACAGTTGATGTCAGTAAGTAAAATGTGGTTCAATGAGATGAAAATAATTTTTGGTGAATAGTAACTTTTTACTTTTTTTACCACGGTTAAAAGTAAATAGTGTAATTAAGGGTAAAAATGATATTATTATTACCCTAACACATGTCCTAATTATATTGGATAAGTGTAATTCGACCAAAAACAACATTAGGGATAAAATATTACCCTTTAGGTCCACTTGGATTAGATGAAGACATTTAATATTATTTTATTTAAAGAATAGTTAAAATAGTTAAAATCAACGTTTAATAACTAAAACATTTTTAATATAGAGTTATACAGAAGATAAATTCGACTATAAATATTCATTATAAATATAAAAATATTTCCTACATAATGGTATTTTATTTGTAATTTTTAGACATTAAATAATGTAATTTATTTATGACATAATGATGATGCAATAATTATCTTATTAATTAAATAATGACATAATTGATGTTATAAATACCCATATAAATGTAATTTGAGACTTTTTATGAATTAAAATAATTTACTATGTTAATATGACATGTTAGTATTTATTTAATTAAATTTTTTCGAACTAAAAGTTTTGTTATGATTTTCACAAAAATCAATTATCAAATAGTGTCAAAATTAATATAAAATAGTTTTTCAAATAAATATTATATTATTAATCGTTATTTTATTCCTAAAAATCTAAGGTTCTGCCCAATGACTTAGATAAGGTTATATATATTAATAATAAACAACTTGGGGTTAGTTTGACATGTTATAGTAAATTTATTATCCTTATAGTGTAAGAAAACAAGAAGACACGGTAAAAGTTAAATTATCTAATTTAAAGTTTAATCTAAATGATATGGTTAAAATAGATTCCTAAACTTGTCTAAATTCTATTGGATGAGAGGATTTAGACCCATCCCTACCTTATATTTTAAATAAATCAATTTGGAGCTATTAAAAACCGAATATGACTTTATAATAAATTAATATTTTTAGTTTTTCCAAAGCTGCCCTTCTCCTCCCTTATACAGGGGCACCTTCTCCCTCTCTTCCTCACACCACATTGAGCCTTAACGATTGTCCAAAACCTACCAAATTATCTTCTTCACTTCCCTAGAAACATCCTAGAGGTCCTGGAATTCTTCAAAGTCCATGTTTAGTGCCCTAAAAGGAGGTCTCAAAGAAGCGCTTCAAAGAAGAGGTAACGTCTGTTACCAATTCATTCAACTTTATTTCTTCTTCCACTTATTCTTCTTTAGCTGTTTCATTATGAAGTAATAACATCAGTATCAATAATATACTGATATGTTATTATAACTATGAAACAATCATATTTCACCATCTATCTATCCTACGGAAAACGAAATCACTACACATGCGTACGTACGTAATACAGTCTCCACGCTGTGGTGTAATCTATTTTCCACCACCAAATTACTTGGATGGGTATAATGGTATAAATAATTACTATATATTATTATTTTAAATTGATATTTATTATAAAATAGTATACATACACTCCAATACAATTCCATGATCATGAGAACGATATCATCGCTCGTGCGTACGTACGGAATACCGTCTCCACGATGTGATGCGACTCGTTATACATGATCTTCATTGAATAATGATTATATAAATGAATTAAATGAATAAATATGATATATATTACACTAATAACATTCTGTAAATGAGGTATCTATAACCTAAAAATAAGAATGAGAATTTATTTGACAAAACACGCATAAGAACAACAAGTAATAAACACCCAAATAACAAGTAGTAACAAAATATTACTAATAAGAACCTAAGAATATGACAATATAGGATATCATAACAATGATTATGATTCCGGAATAAGTCAATGACATTATTTAAATCATTATACAGGAGGTTCGGACACTTACGATGAAAATCGGACATAATGTAAGGGAAAATCTCACAATCTCAATTTTTATCCGTGTTTGTTTTTATTTCAGAAATTACTTGGGAATATTTATCATCCACATCCATTTTCCTCAATATATAATATTATTTACACCCAACTACAATTTTTTAAATCCAATTTTACCCTTCGTTGAGTTTTCAGTAAAAGATATGAAAGGAATCTTTTGTCGTTTTTTTCGTACGGGGAACTTTTTGACTTTTCTAGCCAAATTACGAGAATTTTTTTTAACTTATACAACCTGAATGAAATTTTAGAACATTATTTCCATGAATTTTCCTTTACAAGTTTTAATGTTTAATTTTAATCAAATTATTTTAGTTTAAAATAATATTACATGTTAAGAATGGAAAATGTTTTGTTGATGTAGAAAGGATATTTTCCTCAAGAATGGAGTTCAAGTGTTTTATCAAAATTATTTTCCATCTAAGATAATATAGAGTTATGTTTATATCCTTATTTTTACATTGTTTTTATTTTGTTATGATGGAATTATTTTTATGATTTCCTTTTATCTTATATGGATTGTGTTATGATGGCATGATGATTAATAATCCAATTTTTATTACTTGGGTTATGCTATGATGTATGACTTATGATTTTGTGGAACACATAAGAATGGTTTCATTATGAGATGGGTGGGACCTATATCTCTTTCCAATTCATTGGGTAATGATTTATATCTCATGAGATAGACATAGATGGAACAACAGGTTAAACCAGTTCAGTGAAACAGGACTGAAACGAGGAGTGAACTCAGTTTAGAAATGGAATTTGTCTGCTAAGATTATCTTGGAAATGAGTCTTGACTAATAAGAAATGATTCTATATGATTATGTGTGTATGAAACAGTGTTTAATGTTTTACATTATAATTATTTGGGATTACATTTCACCACTATGATATATCCCATGTTATGATATTATGATCTCTTTTGCAGGTTATGTTTTCCAAAATGTTATGTTCTTATGAATATGATGTGATTGATATTTCTTTTGTTTACCCTTAATGAGAATTTTAACTCACCCCTTTGTATGTTTTATTTCCCCAGGTCAGGAAGAAGGGTACTAAGTAGAATATTCCAAAAGGGACTCTATATATGATGAAATAAATGGGAGACCACGTAGATGATTTATGAACCAGTTGTTTATGTTTCCCAGTTTCTAAAGACACTATACCTATACAGTCATTTCATGGTTTTGTTATATGTTTTAATAAGTGTAATTAAATTATGAAGTATTAACAATGTATGTAATGTATTTTTCGTTATAATTAAAGCCTCATCCCAAACCATATCTCAAATCAGGAAACCCCTAGGGCTAATCCATGTCTAGTTATCTCATGAGACCTACTGATGCATCGAGGGGATATAGTGGGACCCACCCATAACATAATAATTATAATTCATTACTCATATGAGCTGGGATAATCATAAAAAACATATACATTCATGTTGAAACTGACATATGAAATGAAAATAACTTTCCTCAAACATTGAGCTTAAACACTAACCATTCATAATAAATTGGTTAATGGTTTTATGATAAAAAATTCAAAATTGAACTAGACATAAAAAATAAAAAAATATTGTATATTATATAATAAAATAATAATCCCAACAATACATAACAATCCAAAAGATTGTTGAAACAAATGAAAATACTTTTATAAAATCATTGTGCAATTCTTGAGATAAATGATCTTTTATTTTGGAAAGAATAGTTCTTTTAAAAAAATATTTGTATTAAAACATAAGTAAATTAATATAGTACTTTAAAAATAAAATGATTGATTTTATAAATATTAATGGTTTCCAAAAACAGATTATAGAGTTCCCTTGAAAATAGGTATGAAATTGGGATATTCCATTCAATCAGGCTTGTATTTTGGAAACTATTTTGAAAGTTCCTTTTAAAATGTGTAACTATCCATAATATAAAGAAGGATTATGCATGGTGAACATGTATATAACACAAAAATTGTTTTTAGGATTACAAAATAATATATAAGAATTTTATTTTCGTAATTAGACAACAAAAGTAACCCGAATGAAAATGGAGGTTCAGGTAGAAAAACCATACATTAAGTCTGAATGGGTTCCGATATGGAACTTAAGGTCATGGAATATGAAATTAGACTTATTAATAACATATTTCATAAAATATTAGTCATTTATTTAGTATGTCGTAATTCTATTTTGTTCATTTATGCCCTTATTAATAAGTTATTGAATTTCACCATTACGGAGTGTTATTTTTCTTTATTTTCATAATCGGTTCACTTGTTCTTAAGTAATGGAGATTATGTGTAATGGATGTAAATATCTATAATTGATATTTCATATTATTTATGAACATCCAGAATTGTTAATTGTCATTTATATCATTTGGTTACATGGAAATAGGATGATTCATTAGATGAAATATTTATGACATTCACTTAGATTATTTTAGCTATATTTTGATTATTAATAACTAGTTTGGTCATACAATTTATTAATATGTACATATACTAGTTTATGAATATTAATTACTATATATTAAATATATTATAGTCTGGTTAAACCCTAAAAATGGTTTCATGAAATGTAATTATGGAGAAATTAAAGAATGAAACTTCGTCATCCATGAAGGTAATAAATTAGAACCTCATGGATGTTGATCTTGTTTATAAAATAAAAGAGAGAGAGAGTAAGGATATTGATGATTGTTCTTCCATTAACATTATATAATTCTATTATATAGATAGTATTGGATCTATCATGGTCATTTGGATAGATTAGGTGAGGTTATGATAACAAAAGACGGAAAATTGAAATGAAACAAAATGAAAAGGAGAGGTTCTTTACGTCTGGAAATATCCTCCTTGAAAACCTCCTTAGAGGAAGGAATTTCTCTCTTTTGGAAAGTAAAAGAGATTATTAGACGTGTGGAGTGACTAAGGAAGGGTATTTGGGTTGAAATTTGAGTATCTTCAAGGCTTATAGGAGTGAAGAGTAGAGGGAGTGGGGGGGGGGGGGGTTATGGAGGAGAAGAGGGTTTTCATATTTTTTTAATCATTAGTTTGTTAATTTCCCTCAAGACCAGAGATGGTGATGATTCCATGAAAAATAATATTAATACAATAATGTGATTTCTAACTAAGTGGGATTAAATCACTTATAATGTCATAAATAGTGTATTTATCTGATAATATGTATAAATAGTATTTTATCATATTTCAGAATTCATAAAAAAATCTTGTATTTTATAAAAATACCAAAAATTCACCCTAACCATGTTTTGATGTATAGAATAAAAAAATGAAGTCCATTTTTCATACATAATTTTCTTAATATGATGAATTTAATATTTAATTAAAATTAGAATTTATTCTAAAAAACCAATTTTAAACCATTTGTGTATTTATTCCGAAACATAGATATATCGTACTTTCACTTGAATATTATTTATATAAAATCATAGGCATGTTTAATATTAATTCGTGTATATTACTATTCATGAAGGTATGTTACTATTCATAAGGGTAGGTTACTATTCAATAATAGTATTATTTCTTAATGGGACTCCAAATAACTTACTAATCACAACTGTGTATGTCATATTTTTGACATTCACATCACAGAAGTGAAAAACTAATGAATAAAGGTCATAAAGAACTTAGTAGTTCATTATGTTTTGATTTCATGTGATTATGACATATTTATAAAAAATTCATTTCCATTGAAAAAATATTGTGTCGTTAAATTCCATCCTCCTTAAAAAATTATGTCCTTAAAATTAACATAATGTTACCTAAAATGATTCAGGTATGTCCTCAACATATGCTTATCAGGCCCCCATTTTGCATCCTCCATCATAAGGTTCCTCCATTAAACCATTACCAGATGAGTCTTTTAATTTCTCAATACCTGTTCTATGGATTCAATAATATGGATATGCTCTTCACAATAATAGAGATAAGGCTCATGTTCTATTTGTTCATAGGTGAGTACATGCATTTGGTCTGGCATGTGTTTCCTTAACATTGATACATGGAACACATTGGGAAATATAGAGAGAATTGGTATCATTTACAATTGTTATGCTATAGTTCTAATTCAATCCTACATTTAAAAAGGTCTGATGTAACTGTGACTTAACTTTCCCTTCTTATAGAATCATATAATACACTTCCAGGGAGATACATTTAAGGAAACATGATTTCATTATTGAAATTAAAAATCCTTCCTTTGGTTACAAGCATAGATATTTTTCCTACATTGAGATATTTTGATATGGGTTTGGATAATCTTATACTTTTTGGTTGTTTCCTCAACAATTTATAGTCCTATGCGCATTATTTCACCAACATCATCCCAACACATCTGCGTACAAAATCTATTTTTATATAACACTTCATATGGTTCCATATGAATACTTGAATGGAGGTTATTGTTATAATAAAATTATATGGGAGGTAAATACTGATCCCACATAATATCATTCCATTTTTTTGTAGGTATAGGAAGGGGTTGCATTACACCTATAGGATGTTATCTTTCAGCCTTCACCTATTAACAAACCAAACATCACAACACATAATTAGAAATGTCCCTCTTCATGTTTTCCCACCAAAATAATTCCTTTATAACTCTATACATCTTATTGATACTATGATGTATAGTGAAATTAATGCCCTGAGCATCTTCCAATAGTTCCTTCTTTAGATCAGAAATAACGGGAACCCAAAGCCCATTTCCGAATTTCAACATTCAACCTTCATTTACGAAGTCAATCAACTTACCATCATTTATAGCTATAATTTTCTTTTGAAACTCCTCATCATCAACCTGAGAACTTTTTATCCTTTATAATAAATAATTTTTGGAAACCATTTGAAAAGGTAGTGATGTCTTACCTTCCTTGATAATTCCCATATCAATCTTTACTTGATCTATGAACATAACATCCCCCTCAAATCTCATCTTGTTTAGAATTTTGTGGTCCATTATACTCAAAGCATCTTCCACATTATTTTCCTTCCCCATTTGATTGTGTATTGTGAATTAATAATCCTTGAGTAGCTCAATTCATCTCTGTTGTCTCATGTTAAGTTATTTCTATGAGAATATATATTTCAAACTCTTATGATCTGTATATATATCTCACATTTTTTCATAGGGGTAGTGTCTCCATATATTAAGAGCTAGTATTACCACTACTAACTAAAGATCATGAGTTGGATAGTATTTTCATGAATGTTTAGCTGCCTTGATGTATAAGAAATCACTAAAACATATTACATAATGACACAACCAAGTCCTTTCATTAATGCATCAGTAAATTTCACAAATCCATCATTCCCTAATGGAAGAGTCAAGATTAGAGAATTTACTAATATTCTCTTCAATTCATTAAAAGATTATTCTCATTCACTTTTCCAAACAAACATAACCCCTATTCGGGTAATCATTGTCATTGGGTTGGATAAACGGGAAACGTTCTAAATGAAACGCCAATAATAACCTGCTAACCCAATAAAACTATGTACCCAAACTATATTCATTGCAGTTGGCCATTATTTCCTAGCCTTTGTCTTCACAGGATCTACAGATATTCTATTCTTAGAGACAATGTGGCCCAGAAAGGAAACTGATTGGTGCCATAAATCAAACATGCTAAACATCCCATATAATTCATTTCTTCTAAGAGTCTTCATAATAGTGAACAAGTGATTTTCTTGATCTTCTTTGATTTTAGAGTATACAAGGATATGATCAATAAACACCACTACAAATTCTTCAAGATATTCCTTGAAAAAACTATTCATTTGATTCATGAAAACAAATGGTGCATTAGTTATTCCAAAAGGCATTAATGTAAATATGTAATACCCATACCTTATTCTAAATTCTGTTTCTTGAATGTCAACCTTCCCCACAAGCAACTGATGATATCCAGGTCGAAGATCATTTTTTGAATAATATTGGGCTTGAGGAAGTTGATTAAATAAATCTTTAATGTGAGTTAGGGGATAATTTTTCTTTATTGTTTTTGAATTGATCACTTAGTAGTCACTGCACATCCTCAAAGACCCAGATATCTTCTTAACGAAAAGAGTAGGGGAACCCCATAGAGAAACAGTAGGGAAACTAAATCCTTTATGCTTCATTTACTCTAGGTATTTATTTAGTTACACTAATTCCATAGGGACCATTCTATAATGTGTTTTTGATATGGGAATTTAATCTGTAATTAAGTTAATGGGAGACTAAATTTCCCACTATGTAGGATTTCCAGGTAAATGAACTGGAAATACATCAATATATTCTTACACAACAGGTAAATATTCTATTTTAACATTATTTTCCTCACCCATAGTAATTTCATTACCATCCTCCCTAGTAATTAGATTCATTAGAGCTACATGGGGTGGATCTAAATGAAAATCATATGGAGTGGAATATTCTCTAATGTTAAGGGATTCTACACCATTCTAAAAAATTGTAACTTCCTTCTTCTTACAATAGATATCCAAATCATAATTTCATACCCAATTCACACTGAGAATTATATCTATGTCAATCATTGGTATGATGTTAAGGTTGGAAACTAAAGAATGTTTATGTGTCATGAGGGGAAAAATTGACATTCCCTTATTTCCATGATACATCCACTAGGTGTTTTGACTGATAATCTCTTTATTAAATCAAATTAGACACATCTAATTTTAATGGAAAACATGAAATATATAAATGAATGAGATAATACAGAATCAAATATATAATTTTCTAAGTTTTATGAAATAATTAATGTCCCTTCCACCACTTCATTAGAATCTTTATCCTCCATAGTTGTGACCACAGAAGCTTGTCCCTACTCCCTTTTCCTTTTCTATACAATGTTTCCTTGACTATTTGGAAAATTATTGGCATACTGTCCCATATATCGACAATTATAGCATTGAATATTAATAGATTATTTCTTCCCCTTATAATCACTAGAAATATGTCCTGTCTAATCACATTTGTATCATACACCATTTCCCTTTAAGCATGAAGCATTGTGTTTCCTTCCATAGTATTTAAAAGGTGTAAATTCATCCGTTAAATTCTTCCCTAACCCCTTATTTCATTTTCCAGAGTTTTCATCATCCCTATTCTTATCTTCCTTTCCCATAAAGTCATAAGACCTAGAGAATTATTTTTCTGTCTTGATATCACATGAAACTAGATATTCATATGTTAAGAAACATTGGGAGACCAGTGCCCATAGGAGGAACTACATTAGGCCATAAATGAATTGATCAATCTTTCTCCTTGTATTTTGTATGCAGTCCACAACATTTCTTTCTATCCTTGTGATGTTAGATTCATTCTTCGAAACAATCTCATATTCATTTTTCATAAAATTCATAAATTTCCTTTCCATATCTGATCATTGATCACAAGGAAAGTATTTATCTAGTAATATTTACTTAATATCCCTCCTTTCCATCTCTTATATCTCTTCCTCCTCCATTTTGTATTTGATTAATGATCAACACTAATCCGCATCTCCTGGTAGACGATAAAATTCCATGACAAACTTCTCTCTATTGTTACATCCCAATGCGATTAATATCTTCTCCAGGGAAATTATCCACTATTTAGAAACAAATGAGTTTTTAGTCCCACTAAATGATTGAGGTTGTTTTTGCATAAATAAATGTAATAAATATCCTCCGCGTTGAGGATTCAGATGCTCCATATGGGTAAGGTTATTGTTTATAACCTAAGTATGTTGTCCGAGTATAGTTATAAGCTTCTCTGCACTAGTCGCAGCAGCAGAGCCAATATCATTATCTTGCATCGAAATGAAATCCTTACATGGTTTACACATGTTCATACAGTTTCCATTACATCCACTAAAATCCATTTCTAGATATTGGCATATACTATATTAGTTTATGAATCATAATTTATAATCTCAACTATAAAATTACTTATCATAAATTAAAATTCTATGCATAACTAATATAATAAACATGGTTTCTCTGAGGTAAAATTTACATTAAAATCCTTCATAATGTCTTGTAAAGAAAATTAGAATTATCTAAAACATATCCCCAGGGAGTTTCAATACCAATATTGAATCAAAGCCCACAGTCGTGTACCAGGATACCCCGGGTCAAGCCCAAATCTCCTTGATATATTTTTTTCTACTATGTACATATGTGCTAGAGCCATCTCTACCTGTTTGTATCCAAACAAAGATGTATTTTCTAGAAATATCATCATAATACATTCTTTATTAAAATATGAAGATGATATAGTATTCTTATCCTCAATGACTATCTTTGGTATTTTTTTCACAGTCAATGTTTTCTAAATTCATTTTCTAGGGTTTCTACTAATCTTCCTTTGATACCAACTATATGGACCTAACCTCCATTTCCTGGAGTCAGAGCCTTATTTGATTATATTGGCATATAAACAAGGAATATGCATCTAGAAGGACCAAATAGTTTCATATACTTTAGAAACTAGATACATATATAAGTTTAAAATTATATCATGAATAGAAATACAATATTAAATTATTCCATTAGAAACATTCATGCCACCTAGATTATGCCAGAAAATCACTCCTAACTTACTTATTCATATTCGGGAAAAATGAAACACAAGAAAGGGGTGAGACCAAATTCGTAGTAAGAGTATGAAATACCGAGGAAGATATCATAAACATAAACATTTTTCATAGAGAATAATTGAAAACACATGCTTTTAAAAATTATAAATTTGGACACATTATGGTAGGAATATAAGATGAGTGAATATTACCAACATAATCATGGGTATTCTACAAATTGAATAAACATATGAAATTTCAATTACAAGATTTATAATGAGGGATGTTCATATGATAGACCTTTTGAAACATATTTCCAAGGCCTTGGTGAAGACATCTAAATATGATTAAGGAATCAGCCAAAACCATATCTCAAATTGAGTAAGGCCTCAACCAAGTCCATGCCAATTTTTCTCAAAAGAACTAATGATGCATAAAGGGGATATAGAGGGCCCCAAATATCACAAAAGAAGTCAAATTCACTACTAATATGAGTGGGCATAAACATAAACAACATATAAATTCATGTTTAAAATAACATATGAAATGTAAATAACCTTCCCCAAACACTAAGATTAAAAACTAACCATTCAGAGTAAATTTGTGAATTGTTTTAGGATAGAAAATCCATAAGAAAACTAGTCATAAACCATCCAATTAAATATGGTAGATGATATAATAAAATAATAATTCTAACAATACAAATGTATCAACAAGAGTTTTGAAATAGATGAAAATACTCTTAAAAATCATTGATTAATTCTTGAGATAATTGCTCTTTTATTTTGAAAAGAAGAGTTCTTTTGGAAAATATTTTTATAAAAAAATAAGTGATGTAAAAGAGTACATTCATAATAAAATTAGTGACATTATAAAAACTATGGTTTCCAAAAACAAATTAAAGAGTGCCCTGGAAAATATGTAAGAATTTGAGAAATTCCCTTTAATCAGGCTTATATTTTTGAATCAATTTTGAAAGTTCCTTTTAAAATGTGTAGCTATCCATAAAATAATGAATGTTATGGTTTTTTAACATATATATATATATAACAGACACACATAATGTTTTAGTACTAAATAACAATACATAAGCATTTAATTGAGGTAATTAGATGGTAGAAAGTAACTCGAATGAAAATAGAGGTTCAGGAAGAAAAACCCTTACCTTATGTCCAAATGTGTTCCAATATTGAACATAAGTTCCAGGAATATGAAATTAGACTTATTAGTAACTAATTTCAAGTACTATTATAAATTTATTTATTTTATCATAATTATTTTTATTTCATTTATGCCATTTTTGATAAGTTATTGAATTTTGTCCTTCTAGAGTGTTCATTTTCATTATTTTCATAATTGGTTCCCTTATTCAACAGTAATGCAGTTCATGTGGAATGGATCTAAATCTCCAGAATTGAAATTAAATATTATTTATGAACATACGAAACTGGTAATGGTCATTTATATCATTCTGATACATGTAAAGAGGATGAATCATTAGATTAAATATTTTTGACATTCACTTAGATTATTTTCGATGTTCTTTGATTATTAGAAACAAGTTTGGTCATAAGATTTAATAATATGAACATACACTGATTATTGGATATTAATTAGGTTATAATACTTATATTAATTTATGTTTCAACCATAAAAATGGTTTCAAGACTAGTAATGAATGAAAAATTTAATAACGAAACTTCATCATCCACGAAGGTTATTAATTGGAACATCATGGTGGTTGATCTCATTTATAAAATAAAAGAGAGAGAGAGAGAGTAAGGATATTAATGATGTATCACCCATTAGAATGATATAATTCCATTATAAAGATGATAAAAGATCTGTAGTGGTCATTTGTAAAGAGGAGTTTTGGAGAGGATAACAAGAGAAGATAAATTTAAATGAAACTAAATGAAAAAGAAATGTTTTTACATCTTTAAATAACCTCATTGTGAACCTCCTTAAGGGAATGAATTTTTGTCTATTAGAAAGAAAAAGAGTTTTTTGGACATGCTGAGTGTAACACCCGAGACTTTTATGTTATATAAATCATCAAAGGAATATTTTTCTACACAACACTTGCTTGTCTTGCTTTACACGCAATCACGACCTTCCTCGATAGCTTGCGTCGTACGCAATACCGAGTTTCACTAAACAACAATATGCTATTAAAACTAGCCGTTATGAATAGTAATAACCACTTTTTGAAATTTTATAAATTTTATTTTTCAAAATGGACTTCATTTTTGGACTCAGAATATCGAAATTAGCCTAGGGTGAAATTTTGGTATTTTTCTGAAAACTTTCAATTTTTGATGAATAGTGAAACCACTAAGTGGTAGGTTAAAAACTGGATTTTGCATAAAACATAATTTTACCGCTTCTGTGATTGGAATTTCGAAAATCCGAGAGACACGGTTAATATCAAGGACTAAAATGTGGTTCAATGAGATGAAAATAATTTTTTGGTGAATAGTAACTTTTTACTATTTTTACCGCGGTTAATAGTAAATAGGGTAACTAAGGGTAAATATGATATTAATATTACCCTAACACATGTCCTAATTCTATTGGACAAGTGTAATTTGACCAAAAACAAACTTAGGAATAAAATATGACCATTTAGGCCCACTTGGATTAGATTAGGACATTTATTATTAATTTATTTAAAGAAGGGTTAAAATAGTTAAAATCAAAGTTTAATAAGTAAATCATTTTTAATATGGGGTTATAAATAAGATAAATTCAATTGTAAATATTCATTAGAAAGCTAAAAGGATTTCCTACATGATGATATTTTATTTGTAATTTTTAGACATTAAATAATTTAATTTATTTATGACATAATGATGATGCAGTAATTATCTTATTAATGAAATATTGACATAATTGATGTTATAAACACCAAAATAAATATAATTTGAGACTTTTTATGAATTCCACTAATTTTCTAGGTTACTATGATATATTAGTATTGATTTAATCAACTTGGTTCGAACATATAATTCTGTTATGACTTTCAAACAAATCATATATCAAATAGTGTCAAAATTGACACAAAATAGTTTTTAAATCAAATATTATATTATTAATTGTTATTTTATTCCTAAAAATCTAAGGTTCGGCCAAATGACTTAGATAAGGATATATATATTAATAATAAACAATTTGGGGTTCGTTTGGCATGTTATAGTAAGTGTATTAACCATATAGTGAAAGAAAACAAAAAGACACGGTAAAAGTTAAATTATTTAACTTAGAGTTAAATCTAATTGATAAGGTTAAAATAATACCCTAAACTTGTCTAAATCCTATTGGTTGATAGGATTTCGACCCATCCCCACTTTAGCTTCGAAATAAGACCCTTTGGAACCATTATAAACCGATTTTGACTTTAATATAAAATAATATTTTGAGATATTCCTAAGGTGCCCCTCTCCTCCCTTATAAAAGGGCACCTCCTCCCCCTCCTCCTCACACCAATTTGAGCACTCAAGCTCGGCCAACCCCTGCCATTTTCTCCTCTCCACTTCCCTAGAATAATCCTAGAGGTCCTGGTCTTCTCCAAAGACCAATCTTAGTTCCTTAAGTGGAGGATTCAAAGAGGCGTTCCAAAGAAGAGGTAATATCCATTACCGATCTTTTCAATTTCTTTCTTCTTCAACTTCTTCTTCTTCAGTTGTTTCATGATAAAGTAATAACATCAGTATTACTTACATACTGATATGTTATTATAAATATGAAACAACCCTAATTCACCTTCTATCCATCCTACGGAAAAATGAAATCACCGCGCGTGCGTACGTACGGAATACCGTCTCCACGCCGTGGTGTAATCTATTTTCCACCATCACCTTACAAGGATGGGTATAATGGTGTAATGAGTAACTATATATGATTTTTATTAAGTAATATTGATACTGAAATAATATATATATATACTCCAATACAATTCTACGATCATAGGGACGATATCATCACTCGTGCGTACGTACGGAATACCGTCTCCACGATGTGATGCGATTCGTTCTACATGATCTTCATTTCATAATGATTATATAAATGAATTGAATGAATTAATATGGTATATACTACACTAATACCATTCTGGAAATGAATTATCTATAACCTAAAGATAAGAATAAGAATTTATTCGACAAAACACGCATAAGAACAAAAAGTTATAAAGACCCGAGTAACAAGTAACAATGAAATATTACTAACAAGAAACTAATAATATGACCATATATGATCTCATATCAATATGTATGATTCTGGAATAAGCCAATAACATTATTTAAACCATTATACAGGAGCTTCGGACACGAACAAAGCAAATCGGACCTAAGGTAAGGGAAATATCACAATCTCATTTTTATCCGAGATTGTTTATTCGTAAGTATTTACTAGGGTGTATTTTATCATCCACATCCATGTTCCCTCAATATGTAATATTGTTTCCATCCACTTGAAATAGTTTAAATCCAATTTTACACTTAGGTGAGTTTTTAGTAAAGAATATGAAAGGAATCTTTTGTCGTTTTTCCGTACGAGGTACTTTTTGACTTTTCCGACAAAAGTACGAAGAATGTTTTTTTTAACTTATACGGCATGAATGGATTTTTAAAACATTACTTCAAAGAAGCTTCCTTTACAAGTTTTCAAGTTTATTTTTAATCAACTTATTTTATTTTAAAGTTGTATGACATGTTATGAAAGGAAAAATGTTTTTGAAGAAGAAAGGATATTTTCCTCAAGAATTCAATTCAAGTGTTTTATCAAAATTATTTTACATCTAAGATAATAAAGGGTTCTGTTTCTATCCATATTTTTACATTGATTTGACTATGTTGTGATGGAATTATGTTTATGAATTCCTTTATCTTATATGAATTGATTCATGATGTCATGATGTTTCAAGAATCCCATTTTTGTTATATGTGTTATGCGATGATGTATGTTTTATGATTATGTGGCACACATAAGAAAGGATTCATTATAAGATGGGTGGGACCTATATCTCCCTCCAATGCATTGGGTAAAGATTTTATATCTCATGAGATAGACATGGCTGGAACGGAAGGTTATTTCGGTTCAGTGATACAGGACTGAAACGAGGAGTGAACTCGGTTCAGAAAGGGACTTTGTCCACTAAGATAGTCTTGGCAATGAGTCATGACTAACAAGAAATGATTTTCCATGATTATGTGTGCATGCCACAAAGTTTCAAGTTTTATGTTATGATTATGGGGATCTCATTTTCACTTCTATGATTTATTCCATGTTAAGATATTATGATCTCTTTTGCAGGTTTTGATTTTCAAAAAGATATGATATGATTTTTATTTCCTTTATTTGGCCTTGCTGAGCATTTGAGCTCACCCTTTTATGTTTTCTTTTCCCCAGGTCAGGAAGATGGATATTAAGTAGAATATGCTAAAAGGGACCCTAGATATGATGAAATAAATGGGAGACACTGTAGAAGATTTATGAACCAGTTGTTTATGTTTCCCAGTTTCTAAAGACACTATACCTATACGGTCCTTTGTGGTTTTGTCATATGTTGTAATAAGTGTGATTCAATTTTGAAGTATTAACAATGTATGTAAAGTGTGGGTCGTTATAGTTGGTATCAGAGGCAAAGGAGGTAGGAATGTATCCGATCCTTGGGAACTCTCACATGTGAGCGTTGGACGAAGCATGGCTCTCCGCCCAAGGGCTTCATGAGGAAATGGCTGCCACTGGGGATGGTGGTGTGTCCCGCCCAGGGGGTGTAGCCGCCCATGGAGTGCCCTGATAGGTATCAATTATAGTCCACTGGAATTAAATCCAGACCGTTATAGTTGGTATCAGAGGAAAGGTATAGTCAACCTTTGGAAACTAGGATATGAAAGCCTTAGTAAGAACCCTAAGGATAAGTCTAAGCATAGTACACAATCTTAGTGTTTTAGAAATGGCCTTGAATAACCTAGGATAAGACCTTAAGCATGAAAATTTTATTCTTGAATTATATGGTTTCCTATTATAATTAGTGTTGCTCACACTATTCTTCTTGGTTTTAGTCAATGGCTGGAACCCGAAGGAACCGTGTTAATGCGGAATGCGATGGGCAATGCAATGATTGTCCCCCTGAGCAACCAAACGATATGGGAGCTGGAATGCAAAATCTTGTAGCCATGCTCACACAACTTTCTCAAGCTATGAATCATGCAGGATTTCCAAACGAGCAAAGGAGGGAGCAACATTCTGTTGAATCCTTCATGAGGCAGCGTCCACCTTCTTTCAGCGGGTCTACTGATCCATTAGTTGCTGAACAATGGATTAGTACTACTGAAAAGATATTTTCAGTTCTTCAATGTTCTGAACATGATAAAGTCATCCTAGCAGTGTATCGTTTGGAAGGAGATGCTGATCAATGGTGGAATCTTGTTAAGAATACGAGGCAAAGGGATGAAATTGAGTCTATGGAATGGGACGAGTTCAAGAACTTATTTTTCAATAAGTACTTCCCTCGTATTCTCCGAACAAAGATGGAGAAAGAATTCCTTGAACTGAAGCAAAGGGATGATGAATCTGTTGGTACCTATGAAGCAAATTTTACCAGACTTGCAAGGTACGCTTCTGGTATTATTATCCAACCTGAGAGTAAGATCGATCGATTCTTTAGTGGCTTAAAACCAAGTCTTCGAAGGGCGTTAGCCATAAGGGACTTCAATAGCTACGAGGAAATCGTTCGATGTGCTCTCAAAGTCGAGATGGAGATTGGAGTAACCCATCAGTCACATGGGTTTGATAAGAAGAGGAAGATGGAATTCAAAGAAAAATCTAAAGAGCACACAGAAAAGAAGATGAACTTTCCCTTATGCTCAAAGTGTGGAAAGAAACATGGAGGGAGTTGTCTTAAAGGGACAAGTAAATGTTTTAAATGTGGAAAGGAAGGTCATCGGGCATTTGAATGCCGTGATAATGGGAAGAAGATGTCTAATGATGCAAACAAAGGAAGGGATACACAGAATGAACCTGCTACACTTCAATGTTTCAAGTGCAAGGAGATGGGGCATTATGCCAATCAATGCCCAAATCCAAGGGTTGATGATGATGGTCGACATCAACAAACTCTTAAGGCTAAAGACAAAGGAAAGTCACATGCAATTTCTATCAGCGATGTGGAGTACGATAACGATGTGGTGAAAGGTACACTTACCATCCACTCTAAAGTAGCAAATGTTTTATTTGATTCTGGATCCACCCACTCTTTTATTTCTGAAGACTTTTCTAAGGGTATCACCGTACTACCTCAACAATTAGATGTTGAGTTAGCTGTGACAACACCTAATGGCACATCAATCGCATCAAAAGTTTATAATTCTTCTCCGATCCAAGTTTGTGGGAAAGTGCTTCCTGCAAATCTTGTGATCCTTCCTTTAGTGGAATTTGATGTGATTCTTGGCATGGATTGGCTTTCTCTACATGGAGCTCATATCAATTGCCAAAGAAGGGAAGTCACATTTCATATTCCAGATCAACCTACGATCGTCTATCAATGCAAGGATGAACATAACCTTCCAGTGGAAATTTCTTCCATCTTATGGGTATTGATTCCACTAAATGAAGGTTATTTATCTCAAATGGTTGGTGAGAAACTCACGATTAAGAATATGCCCATTGTACGGGAGTTTGATGATGTCTTTCCGGAGGAATTGCCGGGTCTTCCACCAAATCGTGAAGTTGAGTTTTCAATAGAACTCGTACCGGGTGCTTTGCCTATTTCAAAGACACCTTATAGAATGGCCCCAATTGAGTTGCAAGAATTGAAGAAGAAACTCCAAGAGAATCTTGATAAGGGATTCATACGCCCTAGTGCGTCACCTTGGGGAGCACCTGTTCTATTTGTTAAGAAGAAAGATGGATCAATGAGACTTTGCATTGATTATCGAGAACTTAACAAGATCACTATCAAGAACAAATATCCTCTCCCACGCATTGATGACTTATTTGACCAACTACGCGGAGCTCAATACTTTTCCAAGATTGATCTTCGTTCAGGGTATCATCAATTAAGGGTCAAAAGGGAGGATATACCAAAGACGACTTTCCGTACAAGGTATGGACACTATGAATTTATAGTGATGCCATTTGGTCTTACTAATGCCCCTGCTATCTTCATGGATCTAATGAATAGAGTCTTTAGAGACTATCTTGATCAATTTGTGGTAGTCTTTATAGACGATATTCTTGTCTATTCAAAGAGCAAGGAAGAGCATGAAGATCACTTGAGAATTATATTGAAGACCCTGAGAAAGGAGAAGCTTTATGCCAAATTTACCAAGTGTGAATTTTGGCTTCAAAAAGTTGCATTTTTGGGGCATATAATCTCAAAAGAGGGGATATCTGTGGATCCAACAAAAACAGAGGTTATCGAAAGATGGTCAAGACCAACAACAGTAACTGAGATCCGAAGTTTTCTTGGTTTGGCTGGATATTATCGACGTTTTGTAAAAGATTTTTCACGATTATCTAATCCACTCACCAAGTTGACTCGGAAAGGAGTTAAGTTTGTCTGGACAGAGGAATGTGAAGAGAATTTCAAGGAGTTGAAAAGAAGGTTATCCAGTGCACCTGTGCTCACACTGCCTTGTAGTGGAGAAAGGTTTGTGATCTACAGTGATGCATCCAAGAAGGGATTGGGGTGTGTTCTTATGCAAAATGATATGGTGATAGCTTATGCCTCACGACAGTTGAAAATCCATGAGCAAAATTACCCAACACATGATTTGGAGTTGGCTGCGGTAATCTTTGCATTAAAGATTTGGAGGCATTACCTTTATGGTGAAAGGTGTGATATTTATACTGATCATAAAAGTTTAAAGTATATTTTCACACAAAAGGAGCTGAATATGCGCCAAAGAAGATGGTTGGAGCTGATTAAGGATTATGACTGCTCAATCCATTACCACCCTGGGAAAGCAAACAAGGTGGCAGATGCATTAAGTCGACAAGACCATGCTAGTTTATCCATGATGAGGATCACAAAAGATCCAATATTTATGGATTTACAAAGGATGGATCTTGGAATTATAATAGAAGGGGAAAAATCTTATCTTTCTCAAATGAATGTTCAACCATCTATACATGTGAAGATTAAAGATGCACAGAAAGAAGATGTTGAGTTACAAAAGAAGGTGAGAAATGTTCCTGAATTCAACCTTGATTGTGATGGGATAATAAAGTTCAGGAATCGGGTTTGTGTTCCTCCCATCCCCGAATTAAAGAAAGAGCTGCTGGATGAGGCTCATAGTTCTTCATTCTCTATTCATCCTGGAAGCACGAAGATGTATAGGGACCTGAAAGAGTACTTCTGGTGGGATGGCATGAAAAGAGATGTTGCTGAATATGTCTCTCGATGCTTGGTTTGTCAACAAGTTAAAGCTGAGAGACAGATGTCTAAGGGGATGTTACAACCATTACCCATACCCGAATGGAAATGGGAAAACATCACTATGGACTTTGTCACAGGACTTCCTAAAACATCCAAAGGCAATAATGCTATCTGGGTCATAGTTGATCGTCTTACAAAGTCTGCACACTTCATTCCTATTAGAGAGGATTTCTCTCTAGATCAGCTTGCCAGGATATATGTAAAGGAAGTGGTAAGATTGCATGGAGTACCACTTTCTATTATATCTGATCGAGATCCGAGATTTACCTCGAAGTTCTGGCGAAGTCTTCAGCATACTCTGGATACAGAGTTGAGTTTCAGCACTGCTTATCATCCCCAGACAGACGGTCAGTCTGAGAGAACAATTCAAACCCTAGAAGATATGTTGAGAGCTTGCTCTATGGATTTCAAAGGAGGTTGGGATCAACACCTACCTTTGGTGGAATTTTCTTATAATAATAGCTTTCACTCCAGTATTCAGATGGCTCCTTATGAAGCTCTCTATGGAAAGAAATGCAGGACTCCAACTTGCTGGGATGAAGTTGGGGAAAGAAAGCTATTAGGACCTGATCTCGTTGATGAAATGGCAGAAAAGGTTAGATCTATTCAACAACACATAAGAGCAGCTCAAAGTCGACAGAAAAGTTATGCCGACAACCGAAGAAAAGACCTAGAGTTTGAAGTGGGTGATAAAGTGTTCTTACGTATATCTCCCTGGAAGAGGGTTATGAGATTTGGAAAGAAGGGGAAGTTGAGCCCTAGATATATCGGTCCTTTCGAAATATTGGATCGTGTTGGGAAGGTAGCTTACCGATTGGCGCTTCCACCGAATCTCTCTCAAGTTCACGATGTGTTCCATGTATCTCTCCTGAGAAAGTACATACCAGATCCTTCACATGTACTCAGCTCAGAAGTTGTACCGCTGGAGCAAGATCTTTCTTATGAAGAACAGCCGATAGAGATTCTGGATCGTAGCGAAAAAGTCCTACGAAACAAGACCACTCGCTTGGTGAAAGTTTTATGGAGAAACCACCAACTTGAAGAAGCTACATGGGAGCTTGAGGATATGATGAGGGAGACGTATCCTCATTTGTTTGTTACAAAGTGACGAATTTCGAGGGCGAAATTCTTTTTAAGGGGGGTAGAATGTAACACCCGAGACTTTTATGTTATATAAATCATCAAAGGAATATTTTTCTACACAACACTTGCTTGGCTTGCTTTACACGCAATCGCGACCTTCCTCGATAGCTTGCGTCGTACGTAATACCGAGTTTCACTAAACAACAATATGCTATTAAAACTAGCCGTTATGAATAGTAATAACCACTTTTTGAAATTTTATAAATTTTATTTTTCAAAATGGACTTCATTTTTGGACTCAGAATATCGAAATTAGCCTAGGGTGAAATTTTGGTATTTTTCTGAAAACTTTCAATTTTTGATGAATAGTGAAACCACTAAGTGGTAGGTTAAAAACTGGATTTTGCATAAAACATAATTTTACCGCTTCTGTGATTGGAATTTCGAAAATCCGAGAGACACGGTTAATATCAAGGACTAAAATGTGGTTCAATGAGATGAAAATAATTTTTTGGTGAATAGTAACTTTTTAATATTTTTACCGCGGTTAATAGTAAATAGGGTAACTAAGGGTAAATATGATATTAATATTACCCTAACACATGTCCTAATTCTATTGGACAAGTGTAATTCGACCAAAAACAAACTTAGGAATAAAATATGACCATTTAGGCCCACTTGGATTAGATTAGGACATTTATTATTAATTTATTTAAAGAAGGGTTAAAATAGTTAAAATCAAAGTTTAATAAGTAAATCATTTTTAATATGGGGTTATACATAAGATAAATTCAATTGTAAATATTCATTAGAAAGCTAAAAAGATTTCCTACATGATGATATTTTATTTGTAATTTTTAGACATTAAATAATTTAATTTATTTATGACATAATGATGATGCAGTAATTATCTTATTAATGAAATATTGACATAATTGATGTTATAAACACCAAAATAAATATAATTTGAGACTTTTTATGAATTCCACTAATTTTCTAGGTTACTATGATATATTAGTATTGATTTAATCAACTTGGTTCGAACATATAATTCTGTTATGACTTTCAAACAAATCATATATCAAATAGTGTCAAAATTGACACAAAATAGTTTTTAAATCAAATATTATATTATTAATTGTTATTTTATTCCTAAAAATCTAAGGTTCGGCCAAATGACTTAGATAAGGATATATATATTAATAATAAACAATTTGGGGTTCGTTTGGCATGTTATAGTAAGTGTATTAACCATATATTGAAAGAAAACAAAAAGACACGGTAAAAGTTAAATTATTTAACTTAGAGTTAAATCTAATTGATAAGGTTAAAATAATACCCTAAACTTGTCTAAATCCTATTGGTTGATAGGATTTCGACCCATCCCCACTTTAGCTTCGAAATAAGACCCTTTGGAACCATTATAAACCGATTTTGACTTTAATATAAAATAATATTTTGAGATATTCCTAAGGTGCCCCTCTCCTCCCTTATAAAAGGGCACCTCCTCCCCCTCCTCCTCACACCAATTTGAGCACTCAAGCTCGGCCAACCCCTGCCATTTTCTCCTATCCACTTCCCTAGAATAATCCTAGAGGTCCTGGTCTTCTCCAAAGACCAATCTTAGTTCCTTAAGTGGAGGATTCAAAGAGGCGTTCCAAAGAAGAGGTAATATCCATTACCGATCTTTTCAATTTCTTTCTTCTTCAACTTCTTCTTCTTCAGTTGTTTCATGATAAAGTAATAACATCAGTATTACTTACATACTGATATGTTATTATAAATATGAAACAACCCTAATTCACCTTCTATCCATCCTACGGAAAAATGAAATCACCGCGCGTGCGTACGTACGGAATACCGTCTCCACGCCGTGGTGTAATCTATTTTCCACCATCACCTTACAAGGATGGGTATAATGGTGTAATGAGTAACTATATATGATTTTTATTAAGTAATATTGATACTGAAATAATATATATATATACTCCAATACAATTCTACGATCATAGGGACGATATCATCACTCGTGCGTACGTACGGAATACCGTCTCCACGATGTGATGCGATTCGTTCTACATGATCTTCATTTCATAATGATTATATAAATGAATTGAATGAATTAATATGGTATATACTACACTAATACCATTCTGGAAATGAATTATCTATAACCTAAAGATAAGAATAAGAATTTATTCGACAAAACACACATAAGAACAAAAAGTTATAAAGACCCGAGTAACAAGTAACAATGAAATATTACTAACAAGAAACTAATAATATGACCATATATGATCTCATATCAATATGTATGATTCTGGAATAAGCCAATAACATTATTTAAACCATTATACAGGAGCTTCGGACACGAACAAAGCAAATCGGACCTAAGGTAAGGGAAATATCACAATCTCATTTTTATCCGAGATTGTTTATTCGTAAGTATTTACTAGGGTGTATTTTATCATCCACATCCATGTTCCCTCAATATGTAATATTGTTTCCATCCACTTGAAATAGTTTAAATCCAATTTTACCCTTAGGTGAGTTTTTAGTAAAGAATATGAAAGGAATCTTTTGTCGTTTTTCCGTACGAGGTACTTTTTGACTTTTCCGACAAAAGTACGAAGAATGTTTTTTTTAACTTATACGGCATGAATGGATTTTTAAAACATTACTTCAAAGAAGCTTCCTTTACAAGTTTTCAAGTTTATTTTTAATCAACTTCTTTTATTTTAAAGTTGTATGACATGTTATGAAAGGAAAAATGTTTTTGAAGAAGAAAGGATATTTTCCTCAAGAATTCAATTCAAGTGTTTTATCAAAATTATTTTACATCTAAGATAATAAAGGGTTCTGTTTCTATCCATATTTTTACATTGATTTGACTATGTTGTGATGGAATTATGTTTATGAATTCCTTTATCTTATATGAATTGATTCATGATGTCATGATGTTTCAAGAATCCCATTTTTGTTATATGTGTTATGCGATGATGTATGTTTTATGATTATGTGGCACACATAAGAAAGGATTCATTATAAGATGGGTGGGACCTATATCTCCCTCCAATGCATTGGGTAAAGATTTTATATCTCATGAGATAGACATGGCTGGAACGGAAGGTTATTTCGGTTCAGTGATACAGGACTGAAACGAGGAGTGAACTCGGTTCAGAAAGGGACTTTGTCCACTAAGATAGTCTTGGCAATGAGTCATGACTAACAAGAAATGATTTTCCATGATTATGTGTGCATGCCACAAAGTTTCAAGTTTTATGTTATGATTATGGGGATCTCATTTTCACTTCTATGATTTATTCCATGTTAAGATATTATGATCTCTTTTGCAGGTTTTGATTTTCAAAAAGATATGATATGATTTTTATTTCCTTTATTTGGCCTTGCTGAGCATTTGAGCTCACCCTTTTATGTTTTCTTTTCCCCAGGTCAGGAAGATGGATATTAAGTAGAATATGCTAAAAGGGACCCTAGATATGATGAAATAAATGGGAGACACTGTAGAAGATTTATGAACCAGTTGTTTATGTTTCCCAGTTTCTAAAGACACTATACCTATACGGTCCTTTGTGGTTTTGTCATATGTTGTAATAAGTGTGATTCAATTTTGAAGTATTAACAATGTATGTAAAGTGTGGGTCGTTATACTGAGTTACTAAGGAAGGGTATTTGGGAAGAAAATTGAGGATATTCAAGTCTTAGAGAAGGGAAGAAAATATGGAGTTAGGGGGTTTTTTATTGTGGAAGAGAGGAGGGTTTTTATAATTGTTTAATCATTAGTTTATTAATTTCCCTCAAGACCTAAAATGGGGATCATTACATGACCAATAATAGTAATAAATTCAAGTGAGTTTTAACTATGTGTTCTTACATCACATAGGATGTTATAAATACAATATTCAACTGATAATTTGTATATATAGGGTTTTACCATATTTCCCTATTCATAAAAAATTCATGTATTTTAGAAAAATTCCAAATATTCACTTTAACCATTTTTAAATGTATAAAATCAAAAAATGAATTACATTTTTCAAAAATTATTTTCTAATTATGATTAATTTAATATTTATTTAAAATAACAATTTATTCTAAAAAATAGCATAAAACCATTTATTTACTTATTCTAAAACATAGATATATCGTACATCCACTTGAATATTATTTTTACATGATCATATATCGGGTAACTAGTCATTAGGTTATATAACTATTCATAAGTGTATGTTTCTATTCATAAGGGTAGGTTACTATTCACAAAATAATATGTGTTTCTAATCAGACTCCAAAAAACTTATTGATCACAACCATGTATGTTATATTTATGAAATGCACACCATAGAAGTGACATACTTATTTTTAAAGGTTACATAGAACTTATTAGTTCATTATGTTGTGATTTTATGTAATAATGTCATATTTATAAGAAATTAATTTCCATTGAAAAAAATATTTGTACGTTACAATATCGACAATTCTATATATCTAAGGGTTGTTCCATGAACATTGTGTTTTCTTCAACATCAGAATCTCCCCATTTGATAATGTGGGAGTCCTCATGAACATAATGATAAATATGATACAAATAGAAGATGTCATAGATCCAATCCACCTTTAGTGGAAATATAAATAAATGGTCCACTTCAAAAACTCTTCCCAACAACCCAATAGTCATAATAAACTAGGGGAGATGATTATTTTTTCTACCAAAACTTAAATACCCATCTTTATGAGTGTAGAAGGAATTTTTAGGAAAAACTAAGATGCAAAATCATTTTGAAATCCCCTCTAGAACCATGAGGTGAAATGAGGATCCCAATAAGATATAATGGTCCGTGATACCCCATGAATAAAAACCACATTATCCAAATACATAATTTCCAATGAATCCATGATATTGGAATCAAATATAACAAGGAAATGAGCTGAATTTATCACTTAGTCAACTATCACCCAAATTGCATCACAACTTCCCTGAGATCATGCTAACCTGATGAAAATTTCTATTGATATGTCTTTATATTTCCATTGTGTATCATCTAAGGTTTGTAGAAAACCACCAGGCACACTATTTTCTGATTTCAACAAATGAAATAATAGACACATTTCCCCAAAATCTACCACTGCGTATTTCATACTAGGCCACCAACGATTCCTTGGAAAACCTACATAGATATTTTTTACACTAGGATGAAATTCCAAATGAGATCTATGAAACACATGGAGAAATCCCTTATTAATATCATTTGTAAAAAATAACATCCATTAGAAAAATATTCAGTTCTAGAAAACGTCTAACAAAACCTTCAGAGCATTACCTTTCACAACATGGTCACAAATCAACTTTACCTATGAATCATACCATTACGACTCCCCCACCTATCACAACCGGGGTGAATCTATAGTCCTCTGAAAAAGGAATACTCGACCACTACTCTCCACCATAATAAGGTGCATCAATGCATTCCCCTCCATTCTATTCCAAATATTTTCATACTTTGAAATTGTATCTCATTGAGATTTATTACTATAAACATCAGCCACCACCTTCCCCCTTCCCAAGGTTGAAATGATTTTAAAATAATAATACTATATTAACATTTTCCACCTCCAATAATGAATGATCAAATAAAAGTGAGAAAATACATATTTGAAGATCTTGTGGTTTATGAAAACCACAACATTATTGATGCGAAGGTAATTCTACCACAACCCTAGTGAAAAAATGACTGTATTCATTATATAAAGGGAGGATTGGTCACTCTCATGAGGAAATAACTTCCTGGACCCATAATAGATTACATTATTCTATTGTATCGATATGAATCACAACCCTAGATAGTAATTTTCAAAAAAAAAACCTAAAACGTCACACCATCCATAGGAAATTGATGCACTAGAGAAATACACATATTCTCTTTCAGGAACCTAAACATATTCTGAAACAGATCATTCCCAAAAAAAGACTATAACTTTCTAGATAAAAATTTCAAAGGATCTATATATAATGATAAACCATAAAAAATATATTATAATAATAGTCCAAATCAATAAAAAGGAAAAAATATGCCCCATTCTTGGATTCTATACACAAAACAACTACATTGATCATCAATGGGCCCTTGACCTCACCCTACTAATATACCACAATTCCATGTAATCACACCTCTTGAGTCCATAACTCACACTATGATAACTTCACAATGAGATAATGGTGTCAAAGGACCTATAGAACAACTCTATGATTTTTAGTATAATCCCACTCTAACATCAATTTTATTGATATATGATTGATGAAAATCCTGATAAAATGGTCCAACAACTCAAGTAATTTTATGTTCATGAGTTCTATGAACACAGTTGGTGAATTCATAAAATCAAACGGCATGACTACAATCTCAAATTTCATGTTCCATCATCTCAAGGAAATTTTTATTATATACTTGTCTTTCATACTCAACTTGTGAAATCTCAACCATATATCAACATTTGTAAACAAACTAGATCCCATCATCTGGTAAAAAATATTGTCAAATATAAAAAAGGTTAATTATTATTGACCATTACCTAATTAAACATCTATTTTTCTACAGAAATCCTCAGAATACCATCTAATTTCTTGATAAACACACAATATCACTTCAATGAGGTAAACTAGGTAAGATGAAACCCATATTTATCAAATAAATCACCTGTAAAATCAAAATATGAAACTATGTAAGCTGTATTTGATAAGTATCTATTCAAATCAAAGTCAAACCCATATGTAACTCTATCAGAAACATGAAATCACATTAAGTTGTAGGGATATAACATCATTCAGGAAAACATCTGGGAAATATTCCAGAACCCTGGTAATGTCTTACTCCTAATATTACATTAACATCTCTTCCAACTAAGAGAAAATGGTTAAAAAATATTTGACACCCATATGTTAACCACACCAAGAATTTAACATTACTTGATATCTATCTACATATGAAAAAAATTCTTCTATAAATATTGGATGACTCTATGAAGGGGATAAAGAAAATCCCTACCAAGGATAAATTTTTATGCTTTTATATGAAACTAGTTAAATCTTCCTATAACATTTTTATATCACATCACCAGTCTACACCATTGGAACACATCAATCAATGAATCCTAACCTCCAACACGAATAGATAACACCTAGTCAAATGTAATTATCTCCAACTCCAATAAAAATTTAATAATAATGTGTGAGAAGAATTTTTTTAGGAACTTAAATCAAATAATGTTTAAAAATTTTATTTTATATAATTATCATACCTCGATCAACTCATGTATCTACTAGTGCTTCTAGTTGTAACACATTCATCTATCCACACCCTAATCCTCTATCTCCCTATTTCGGGTCTCCAAAACACTGCTTTAGCGTAGTTACCTCTGAATGTGAATCATAAAATGGTTTTTCACAACCAATACTATCATCACATAGTTTTGGTGCCAATGTTTGTAGTCCATACCCTAGAAACTGCGTCATAAGATACTAATGTTGCTGCCAAAATGGGGCTTGATCAACCACATGATACATGTCTACCAAGTAAGTTAAACAGTAGTACTGGTGGTTCCCAATCCCCCCACATACATGACATGAGAAAGTGAATCAATTTTCTAGTTCCGGGGATCCATCTTACATAGAGGAAATGAAAGAGGTCTATCATGGTTAGTTCCAAACTAGCTAGAACCCTTATTATTTGACTTGCATGTCACTATGAAAAACACAGGAATCAATAAAAGATATTATATTGGGTTTGATATCCTAGATAAAAAAAATCTCTATAACGTCCACCATTTTCTCATTTCAATATATTCATAGAGTGTAAATGGTGTGACCACATAATCGATCACTTAGAGAAAAGTCTCATCCACACATAATTATATGGAAAAATCATCCAGAAAAACAACTAGGGAAAAATGAAAGTGGTCCATAAACTCTATCCCTAGATCTCTCACATTCAATATCCCCTAATAAGGGGATATTAACTCATGAATCAATGAAACCCTTGTCATCATTGATATGAATTCTGAATAGGTCTCTTTAATATTGTCTATCCACAATACATCATCCACGATACAATCACCAAAGTAAAACTTCCACCATGGAATCTTATATCCCCACATCTAAATAATTACCAAGAAACCTTTTAACCCATATAAAGAGTAGATTATACCAAAGGTGATCTCAATATACTCCAATCAACACTCCATCCAAATATCACAGATGATCCCCTCATACTTTCCCATACACTGTCCTTGAATGGCACACAAGGCCCTCTTCCATTCCACCAACTCATCTATAGTGTTAGTCCTACAAAGATCAATCAATCCATATTTTTCACCTCAACATGATGAGGAACTAAAGGATGAATATCATGATCCATTTTGGAAAATCATGGACAACATTATATGTCCTGGATCAAGGAATTTTATCATTGTTTATTTAATTGTTTAATTTTAATTTCTAATAAAGATCCAATTTAGAAATGAGAAAAATAAATCATGATATATGTACATATCCTAGGTCCCTATGCTGCAAATAGGTCCACCTCACTTTGTATTTGAATAATATCGGAGTATGTGTACTAGATCGTGAATGGGGGGGGGGGATAAAATATCATGTCCAAGCCAGTCCCCCTAGACCTTGTCAGGGGCCAAGGTAAACTGTAACTGTCTCCCAACCAACTAATGAAATCCTCACTATTCCTAGCTCTGAAGTCCATCGTATCGACCATCATCCTATGATACCAATCTTTCCTAAACCCTCTCTACAAAGATACATCTGTGGGGGGAGAGTGATAATTACCCCTGAGTACCACCTCCAGTAGTCCATAATTTAGTTACTGTCAATGATGTTATAAGAATCTCATTGTAATGGTGGAATTACCCACTATAATAAAAAATGATGAGGAGATAAGATAAAAAAACCTCCAAACAGTTCCAATATATAATATATTTGAAAACAAAAAACCATTCTTCAATGAAAAAATAAGAAAAATAATAAAACAAATGACCCGAACATAAAGAAACAAAACAATGGTACTATAGTAGACTCAACAACCACTCTATCCCACATTAATAATGTCACGATTGATCCCCAAAGTCGTACTGTAAACCTGGAAAACTATTTATATACATAGGAAGAGAATTACTAGTATAATCAGTAGGAATATCCAAGGACTCATTTGAGCATTTGAAAAGAGCATCCTAATGCGACAATGATCAAAACAATTGATCCAACAAGAACCCATAATGGTCTTCAAATAAAACCCATCCTCATCGTGGGTCAATACCAAAATAATGGGACTAATATAATATTATACCCATGAAATAATAAAAAAGAAAGGCACTTATCTACAGTTCCCCAATGATGTGAAACTATAACACCCCAAAATCAAATGTCTTATACTTTAATCCATTTGTAGATAATACATCACATCACGTCAAATCTTATATCACCAAAAAAATAGGCCATCTCTAATGTTGGTTAATACACATCTAAAACTTAACCACCCTCATAATGGCTAGAATCTTATGCTTGAATTAGGAATAATCTCACCACATCTCATCCACCAACATCAAGGACACAAATCATATCTTAACTCATCATATAACTAGGGTAGTTGGGTATCACAAATTTGAAGGAAATGAAACATGTGACCTCCTCCAACCATGCATAATCCCCACCACAAATCATATCGCATAAAAACCTCATCGTACAACATATCCCCAAACAAAAAATGGTCCCTCACATCACATTTCACCCAATGAAACATGGGATATCATTGCTACCTAATGATGAGTGTGGAAGTCTGGATAACCAACCATATGTATCATCACCATCCTTTATTTTGGGTAAAACACAGATAACCAAGAACCATTGATCATTTTTATATTTACACAACTTTGGACTGGAATGTATTGAAATAATATAAAATAAATGATATAAATATTTGACATAATACTTAGTTCATGGGTTTATATCTACTACACTAGTTTAGACAACACTATCAGTACTATACCACACATCAACCATCACAACTACCTCTACCACATTATGAAACACACCACATAATAACCAAAACAATATGCTCATATATTTCCAATTACTTTTTCCATTTTACCATTTTTCAAAAATATCAGGTGTCCACTAAAAATAATTAACTAATACACTTAATTCACTTTTACACATCACATTATTATAAAATTTTTACCCCATTCCTTAATTTATTTCATTCAGTATAAAAATTTTATCCACTATTAATGGGGAAGCTAACACATCCATGGAACCTAATGACTCCCACAACTCAAACAACCACCAACACAAAAAAAATCACTATTATCAGTGTAGAAAATTTACCAAGATATCTCAACAAATTAATCCCACTTCGTACTTCTCAACCATAAATCACAACACAATTGATGAATAGAACCAAAAAAAACCATTGATCAACCAATAACGCATCAAGGATCGTCTAAAACTCATCATAAATAAATTTCAAACCCATAAAGAATCTCCACATCAGATCTCTATGGAAACCAAATTAGAGAAACAAGGGTATAAGGGAAGTAACTCTTTATTAATTAAAATAACACCCTCAACAAAACCCAATAATCAAATTTAGAGTATAGGGATAGGGGGATCCTCCAAAACACATAGGGTTTGTATGAGATCTCAGTATAATGACAATCTAATGATAGGTTAGATCCCCATGTAAAAACTTATTAATAGGATGTAAATCACTATAAATATGGTTCGAATAACATGTTTATGCTATAATTACTTGTTCAATATAAATTATTTTGTAAAATTACTTTTTAGGACATAAAATCTCCAAAACATTAAAATCCACTGAAAAAATGGCGCCTCGGGCCAAAATTGTCATATGAATTAAAACACTCATTTAAACTATTGAAATCAATTTCACGCCTTTCATCATCACAGAAATTCCTTGAACTATCCCTCCATTCAAGCTTTAAAAAACTAACTTATTGCATAAATACCACATTTATTCTTGAAAACCACATATTACTGCACAACTATAGCCATAAGTCCATAAACCATCATTATAACTTCTATAAAATCCCTTTAACAACAAAAAAATAATTTTAATGAGTAGTTAATGAATATAACATTACAAATGAAAACATATTTCATATGTATGTTCATCTCCACCAACTAAAGTTATATTTTTATAACTAAACAAGATGTTATATTTATTCCCTATGGATACATTTTGGTTGTTATTCCAGATTGAAATTGTATACTCTTATATTTCTTTTATAATGTTGTATTTAGCATTTCAGCTACTCCATTTTGTGTGGAGTTACAAGAGATATCTTATAATTCCTTAATAACTTTTTTTTCAATAAATTTTTTAATATTTGTTTTAATGTTCGGGGTTCGGTTTACAAATATATAACTAAACCTAGAAGAATCATGGCCTCAATAACACCTCCCATTTCCCCAAGGCTACAAACTATCATTGAGGGCATTATGTGTTATCATGGGGGGACTATAACCTCCCCATTTGATAAGATCATAAAATTTTTAGAATAAATAAACAAACAATAAAAACTAATAATAATAAAAAATAGGGTGAACATGTGTAATACTAAGAAAACTTGTATAAACCATAACCAATAATTAGTATTATATAAATAATTGTGTTGTTTCTGTATGCTATAACAATTTGGAATATAAGGGAAACATGCATATACCATATGACATACCAAAATGAAAAGAACAAAAAATTATATATCCAATAGCATAATAATCAAAAGGCCGGTCTTCATCTCATGTACATCGTCCTAGTTTTTAGAATTATGCATATGCAACAAGGTGTATCATTTTTTCCACACCCAAATGCATACTGTCTTCTTGGGAATCAATGGAAAACCCATTTTGGGTGTGAGATAAACCCAGTATTCTACCACCAATGGTGTCTAATGATATCCAATCTGAGATTATATAATGAAATATTGTGCAAGTAATAAATTATTCATTAAACAAATTAATAAAACTCATTTCGGTATGTGTTCCCCTTGGTAAACCCATCTGGTTCTACCTTCATTGAACTAACCATGGGTGAATATAATTTTTTTTATAAAAATGTTTGTTTCATATCTATAATTAAGGAATAGTTTTTATTAAATTCTATCTCACTCAATTACTAAAATTTAATGTGGATCACAATTTCAATCAATGTATAATAACCAGTATGGAAGTAAATTCCATTTAATTATAAATATACAAAATTCAATGTAATTTATAATAATTATAAAAAAATATTGAACATCATGACTATTAATTATTGATAACTAATATATAGTTTCATTCCCATAATATTTCCTATAAGCAATGTGGAACATCATGTCCATAAATTTCAGGTGAACAGTAAAGAGAATCATTTCTATAATTTGAAAATAAAAATTAATGAGTTTCAAGCCCATCATTTGGAATAAGCATGTTGTAATCACATCAATGTTAATTTACATTCAATGAAAAATAGTACTAGAATCTAGGTTATTAAATTAAAATTATAATTTATCTCACATTATTGAATGTAATGATAATGGAATAACGACATATAATCCATGTCACTATATTATATCATTTACATAGTTAATAAAATCTCACTGGACAATGATATGGAAAACACACCTTAGTGACTTTTTATTAAATGGGAAGAATAAGTCCTTATGGAATATAACTGAAACCATCTAAGGGATTAATTAGGTTTATTCCATCAACCCTCAACTGTTTATTAGTGTGACATAGTATTTTCGTTTCACATTTTAAACAATTTGTATAATGGTTTATCAAATTTAGGTGAATATTTTTGAATGTTTGGCATGATTCACAACGAAAAAAGGAAAAAATTAAATATTTTATGTAAAATCATGAGACCACATACCATATCATTTGAGAAAAAATATTATCCATTATCATCTTTATAATTGGGCTACAATGGAAGAAATCAATTAAATAGATAAACAACTTGAAATGGATCATATTAGAGTATAAGGATTTAGATTTCCTTGTGGTGAGATAAATGAATAAAGTGAGGAATATGATTTAAAATGTTATTAAGATGGTTCAAATGTGAAAACTAAACTTGAATAACATAATGTATGTTAGAGAGAGGGAGAGAGAGAGAAATACTTAGGGAAAGAGGAAGGGAAGCTTGAGTGGCTATTTGGGGGAGAGGAAATGTTGGGGGAATGAAAGGTAATTATATCTAATGGATTGAGGGGTTGTTTCTTAATTTAACCAAATTATAATGGGCACATTGGTTGGCCACATGGTTGGCCAAACCATTCACCAATAGTGAAAGTTTCAGTACCAATGAGCTTCACTCCCATGGTCCTTACACACGTTTAAAAAAACCAATCCCAAACCATGAATTTATCCTCTTTCAAATTTCTACACTATCTCAAATGGGCATACAGAATACCTAAAATAGTTCATCAAACTAAACTCCTCCTCTATGTGGAAACAAGGATTAGCCACACCATTAAAACATACTATGTACAAACTATGTGCCTCATTCAATTTCATTAAATCTAGACCTAAATGGTCTGAAAAATCCTAAATTATCCTAATCTTCTAATAAAAATATTTAAAAAATTAGTTTATTTAAAAAGGAATGATCGAAATGAAATATAAAGGATATATAACTCAAAAGAAAAACCAATATGTTACAATCTCTACCCCAATAAAGAAACTTGTCCCCATGTTTCCCTTTTGAGGGTGGTTAATCATGATTTGATAAATGTTTCAGCCACTAACCATGTACGTAAGCCTCTCATTGACTGGTGTCATCCTATACGTATTTGTGCTACCATAACACCCATATTAGATGAGCTAACCATCCATGGAGATCGTTCATGCTCTAATAAATTATACACATTGAATTTTCTATGAAGTAATCAAGAACCCCAAACTTATCATCCTCAGGCTCAGGAATATGAGATGTGATAGGATAATAATGAAGTAATTGAGAAACATGGAATAAGTCATGCATAAAAATGTATCTCTGAGAGTGTTCTGGGTAATGACCCACTAGTATGATCCTCTCAAGAACATCCAATGGTCCAATGAATCTTTTTGTGAGCAAAACATTCCACAAAATCATTTAATTCCCTAGCCAATGTGAAACATGAAAATAGATTTTGTCTATGAATATAAACATTAATTTTCATCTATGATGACTGATATTTGAATTCTTCATGGACTAATCTATAAAAATACGCTTTTAGAAAACATTTAACTTCTCAAATTCCCCATTAATAAGAGGTTGTCCCAGTAACACAACCTCACATGCCTCTAACCAATATAGGGGTGAAAAACCTGAACTATCATTTTCAGCCTCGTATAGTTTCAGCTATATATTACACTAAAAATTATTATTTTATGAAATTACATATCATGTAATTTTATTTAGCCAAAAACATCCAAAATTAAGGTCTCAAGCATGGATCATGTCCTCTAACAACCAAATTGTACACTGAAAAACTTTTGTTATAACGGTGATAGGTTTTTCATTGTAATACTACTAATCCCAGAGCTATCTACAACCCCTTAAAGAACTATAAAATTAATTTATAATCACTATATGATACTATATATAGTGTAAATACATGAATTAATATTATATACCTAATATATATCCTTCTTATATCGTATAATAAAAATTTATCTCTGATAGGAATGATGTGAGTGACCGTTTTCAACCTATCTATGACCACTAAAACAGTGTCATTGTCATGAGGTGATCATGGAAACCTATCACAATATCTACAGTCACATAATACATTTTGAACTTATGAATGGTTAATGGAATAAATTTCCATATTTTTCACTTGTGTTCCACCTTCACCAACTTATAGGTCGAACAACGTATAATAAAACTCAATACCATATTCTATTTACAGGCCACAAATACTTGATGTTTAAATCACAATACATTATTATAAGTCTATGGTGCACTACCAAATATTTCTTTAGAATATGCATAAATTAACCATTTACACTAGTAGGAACCTAAACCCATCCGTGATTATGGAAGATCTGATACCCATCAATGACCCAACCTGGTGGTGGGTACTCACCAAAAACACTCTCTCATAGACAAATCCCTTGGTATTAATATATCTCTTTCTTCATAACTCTATACATAAGATAATAAGACACTAATAATTATGAAATTAAATACTTCTTGATATAGTACTACACTACTACATTTATCTTCAAAAAAATCTGTATGCCTCCACTCTATACTAGCTTCCAAGAACACCTTTTTTAGAGTCTTCTTGGATAGGACATAAGGAACTAAATTGCATTTCTCAAGAATATAGGAAAGATAAAAATTAAAATACTATAATTAATCAACAGAACCCAATTGTTTGAAATTAAAACCATACTATATGATGATTTATTTTAGGATTTTATGGTCACTATACACCCAAATATTCTCCTAAAACTAGTTGTATCTCCAACATTGATAATCATAAAAAACATTTACTATATTTATATCGTTAATCAAGTAGTTTTTATCATTAGGTATCAACCCATGAGGTATGTACTCCCCAAATCACTCATCATTAATTAAAACTACTCTGAGCCTGAGTTATGATGTATCATAATAAACCATATAATAAATTCCTAGATTTGGAATAATCATGATCAAAACTAAATTCAATCTTTCAATTGACTCTTAAATGTATTCCTCACATGCATTAGACTATATGGATATCACACCCTTATTTTTGAATTAGATAAATAGTGTTTCATGGTATTTGATGTCCTAAATAAGATGCCTATAGTATCTAGTTCTCTCAAAGAAACTCTATTTTACAAACATGTTCTAGCGATTCCCATAGGAAAAAACAACTCACATATTCTCAGGATCCAAAAATACCCCAACCTCTAAGAAAATGTGAACCGGGTAATTAATTTAATCAATTTAGAAGTGAAATATTTTGGACTTAGCATAGAACATATTATATCATTTTGTTTTAAATATGAATTAAAATTATTTTTCCTAATAATGTAACGTATTAGAATACACCAGTATATCATTCATGAAAACTATAGTGAATGTGTCCATGTATTGGTTGAAACCCAAATTATTTTGATCCATTAAATTTTTTGGGGTGCTCATGATACCATATGATATGACCATATACTCTTAAAACACATATATACAACAAAATTGTCTTCTGGAAATATATAATTCAAAATTATATACCTGATGGTAACCCAAACACAAATCAAATTTCAATAATATTATCAATTCATGAAATTTTTCGAGATGATCATCTGTATATGGTAAATTATATTTGTTCATAACCATTAGTTGATTCAATTTTCATTAATCTAAAAAAACATGGGGTTACATTCATCATATTTAGGAAAATGATAGGTGAACCCCACAATGATGTATTGTGTCATATATATAATTTATCTTATATTTCCTCGAAAAACCTCATGTGTTCCAGAATCTCAATATGATCCATCTTATAAGGAGGAATAGATATTATTTTTTATCCTAGAACTAGCTCAATATTAAACCATACAAATATTTTAGTAGGATGTATGAAAAAATAATCATGGATGACATACATGAAATGTTATATGTTGGGAGGTAAATATATATGTTTTGTTCACTAATCATCCTGATAAATACATGAAATATGGGTTTTGACTCCCCTTGACTCATTATTCTCGAGCTTAGCTCAACTCTTTAACACCTGATTCTTCTCGATGAATGTATTTAGTACTATCAGGTGATGTAATGATATGATATGGATGATAATAATTAATTTAGAATAAATAGGTAATGAACTAATCCATTTGAAGGAACACATAATCTCCATCATCTCAATGAAAAAAGGTTCCATATGAAATTATAGTCACCTATATCAAGGGGTATTTCCTTGAATTGACATTAAATCTCTGATAAAATCCTCAAAATAGTATTAGGTGTCTTAATTATATATAAATTATCCATCTTAATGACAATACATTCCATAATATTCAAATATTTGAATGCATTTGAATATCCTATATCAAATAAGGAATATAATAAAGTGTAGGATACCAAAATCTTACCTTGAGCTATCAAAGGAATGATAGTCTACTCCTTGGTTGTAGGTTGAACTACATATATCTAGCATGATCTAAGGCCCTGTGATACAACCTGATTACCTAGAGCAGCTTCCCTATGCTAGAATTATATATATCATAATTATTTCCCCTTCAACCATGACCACATCCTTTGTATGATCAGTGTGTACAACACTAACTCCCTTCCAACCAATGTGTTGTTGCCTCCACACATTAACATGGAGTTGGTGCAGAACCTCTCTCAGTAGACACTGTAGGAATGGTTTTATAAAATTTTATATGATGACTCATTATTCCACAATATCAACACTCGAAAACGTCTCTATCATACTGGGGCCTCATGTGAAATGGATTCCCATGCTAATGGAATATCACCTGGATACCAGTGTAGTTACTATGACCGACATCACTATGAAGATAGCCCTCTCAGTGACAATTCTTAATAGTTTCCAATGTAATATTTGGTATACATTCCAAAAATATTTGATCAGAACCTTCATCATATCTTAAATAATGAACATTGATTATTCTTGTTTCACTATCCCTAATAATATTTTCATGTAGAATATGTTTTCAGGTCATCATATATCAAAGATTTTTCCATCCAAAAATTACCTAGCTCTGAACATCTCATCACCTATTAGAGTACATGTGAATCATTAGAAATCATTAAAATAATATGAATAGTCCAAAATAGACATAGTTCCCCATTTTAAGTGAATAAAATCACTATCTCGATCAACTATCTATATGTTAGGATATTAGTAATCATAAAAGGACATCTGGAAATAAATCTAGACCATATCATGATGATGATCATCATGTATAATGAAATATCACCATCTACTGAAGGATCATGAATCATATAACTATTGAGCTTCACTCTCCTTTGAAGTGGTGTTTAAAGATGGTTAAAGATAGACCTCATGGCCTCAATCTTATTTTTTGTATCCTTGGGACTTCAATCCACCCTAAATGTATGAGAGATCAAATATTAGAAATCAATTGTAAACTATTCCATGGGAGGGGTAGGACATGGATCTCTTTATGTTGTCTACATAAATAATGTTAATCCCCCTAATAACTATGCATCACTACCTAGATCAGACATTGTAGGAGGTTCCCCCTGTGAGACTACAAAATGTAATACTGGTGGCTCAAGACCCGCCACCTCTAGAGTATGGTCACCACCACCTTCCCTAGATTAATTGTGAGTCCATAATGGGGAAATATTTATAAAGTTCAAATTTAATTCTCATACTGGAATTTTACAAAAGTATGATCACATATAATGAAATATAAATGTTATAATTATTTAGATACTGGATTCCACACCCATCTTCCCACTCCGATATATTGGTATAAGTGGAATATATGATCAAGGTAGAACACAACAACACTTTCAATTACCCCATCCAAGGTTTAGTTAGGGTATAGTTCTCGGTTTCACATCAGAACTCCAATATATTAAGTGTCAATTTCAACTTATTTAGTAGAAATTCATTTATGTTTTTATTGGAAACCCTCAAAATAGTAACCATATATATATATATATGTATTGTAAAATCATTAGTTCATATGTGAACATAAATATATCATGTTCTATTTAGATGTGTTATCATTCCAATGTAATTAATTGATTTCCATTATAAGTCACAACTGGAACAACATGTATCTGTAACAATCCTTATACATTTTTTCATAGAATGTAGTAGGACATATACAATATCTCTATTAGTTGAATCACTATTCCAGAATCATAAAGGCTAGCACATATTATAATTTATATTTTGAATTCATGTTTTCACAACCAAATCTCATATCAAATATTATAAATATAGTGTCATAGCTCAATTATATAATAATTTTTCAATTTAGTTGTCTCCCTCATAAAATGTAGTGAAACCCCATTTAGGTTGAGGTAGACAATTAAGTAACCAATCATTTCCATTTTCACTTCAAGAAACATTATTCCATTTCATAGATAATAGTCAAGGAAAAAATAATGATACTATGAATTTATTCCCCAAATATACATGGAATATTGAATTCATGGAATAAAAATCCGTAGGAGGCTATTTTGATATAGGAGACAATACTACCTTTCCATATTTGGGAAAGAGTAAAAGTGAATCCATAATAAAAAGAATAATAAATTCCCCAATCATATCTATCCTACATCAATGAAATTAAAACAACTTTAATAGTCATAATCCAGAACAAAAATTCCAATCCTAGGTAATTTTTCTTTTCCCTATAAGTCTATTTTCTACTCCCAGACAATAACTCTTTACCAAATTATAAAACTTCATAATCTATTATCTAGCAACACAAATAGTAATGTAAAATAAGAAATACCTACTTAAATAAAACATTGTAACATCACAGTCCTAGTTTACTAATATGTAAATGATACAAAGATCCACCTATCCTCAACTATGCCCCCCCATATGAAAGAGGATACCAACTAGAGGCAAGGTTTAATGTTCGTATAATGGGGAAACTATGACCTCATGATTAGAGGGAGAACACCTTGAGATATAATGAATAAAGAAATATTAGAAATATAAAATATTAGAAATTAGTGAAAAGGGTGATCATGCAGAATAATAAATAATGGGAATAAAAATTAACTAGTACTCAGTATCATATAAACAATGATATCATGGTTGTATTATATTAAAAAATAGAGGAATATAAGGGGTACAATGATATAAAACAAGATATAAAAAATGAAAAAAATACCAAAATCTATCTCTAATAGCATCATGAGCACAAACTTAGTTCTATATTCTCATACTACATCCCACTATTGAGAATAAATCATCCAAAAGCATGAAACAGCTCATTGTCCACACCTAAAAGTGTATAATCATCTATGTACCAAACAATGACCCAGATAATGTGTGAAATAAACTTTATAGGCCTCTTCTAATGGTGTCTACTGATATAATGTATATGATTATAAGATAAAATAATTTAAAGGTAACAAATAAGGAAATTAATAATAGAATAAGAACCATGTATTATCAGGTTCCCTACATGGAACCAATCTATTTAAACCTACTTCAGACTAATTTAGAATTCCTGGGAATATTTATTACATTATAATAATAATGGGTTTCATGTTTATTAATAATGAATTGTAAATATATAACTCTATGTCCATTAATTTCTAATTGTAAAGGTGGAATGGAATGTACATCAATTCTAAATAACCAGTAAGGAACATAATGTCCAACAATTATAACTAAATAATATTGAACATCATGTCATGTAATTATAAATAAAAAATATGTAATTTCAGGTTTATTAATTATAAAATACCAATATAGACTTTTATGTTCATTAGATTCCAATTAAACAATATATAATGCCGGCATCATAAATTTCATGTGAACAATAATCAATATAGTGTTGATAATTTCAAAATAAAATTTAAAGAGAATCATGTCCATTATTAGTGACAAATTTAATGTGATCACATTATTGTAAAAAAATTTCAATGCTGTAGAATGTCACACATTACATAATTTAATTCATTTAATCATTTATGTCCTAAACCCAATTGTAATGATAAGGTAAAAAGAGTTATAATCCACACCACTAAAATATTTCATTTAGTCATTTCATGACATTTAACAAAACAAAACTATGACAAACACACCTTTTTCATTTTTTGGTCGTAAGGGAAGCATAATTAATTAAGGAATAAAACCAAACCAACCCATGGGTTGGTTTGGATTGAGGTATCCAATGTCCAATAGGGTATGAGGGTTTCATAGCATTTCTATTTCCCATTTTAAAAAATTTGTATAAGCGTGTGTCAGTTTTAGGAATAATACCCTGAAATTATAGCATGTGGAAAAAATACAACATAATATAAATGAAAAAAATGTTAGGTAAATAATTAAACCACCTACCATATATTGGTAGATGAATCCACATATAATATCAGCTTCAGATTTTGGATAAAATTCAGGAAATAAATTAAATAGAATAATATCTTGAAATTAGGGAATATTAGATCCCAGAGATTTGTAATTTTATACAATGAGATAAATGATTAATGTAATGAAGTTTATTGACGATTTTATAAGGATATAACCAACATGAAAAACAACACTTGATTCATAATTTTTATGAGGGATAAGGAGGAAACTCTTGAATATAGAAAAGAGAAGATCTAGTGGTTATGTGTGGGAGGATAAATGAGGAGAGAATGAAAGGGGATTTTGGATAAGGGATAGACTAGTAATTTGTTTTAATTTCAATCCATTTTTATATAGAATTCAATCGGTCTACATAGTTTTCAAAACCACATAACTACTAGGAAAGGCTTATTACCTAAGATATTCCCTCACCTTGTCCATGGACATTGTTAGACAAACTGTGTGTTGAATTTTAATTTCTCGTATATCACATGTAAAAAAACCCTATTTATGTAGCCTAAATTTCATTGTTTCTAAAACCATGATCCTCCTACTTAGGGCCACATAGTTGACTTTCACAATTACACCAAACCATGCTATAATTGTGTTCCTTGTTTTGATTATAAAAAAATCAGATCCCAGACTTTAAAAAATCCTATTAAAACCCTTAGAATTTCTTACACTATTTATAACAGTCATTTAGTTGAAATATTATTGTTAGAAATGAAATTTTAAAGATCTATACCTCAAGGTAAAAATCAATATGTCTCATTTTTTTCTTGTGTACTCCTTAACATTATCTCTCTAGAGACACATCAAAATTCATTCACACTATTTTCTGGCCAAAAAATTCTATTTAATATGTTCATGAAACACAATAGATTAATTATTTATAAATTAATCCCATAAAACCCATCTAGAATCACCAATTATGGTTATAAATTACTATGATCCTCCATTTGAGTGAATAAGAAATGGTTCCCACACATCGTAATGAAATTTTTTTAATATCCAACATTACGGTTTTCTTCCATCCATGTTAATGGAAAAACATTACTATTTTCCGAACATATTACTCTAATTGAATCCATGGTCTTATGGTTGAGATTGTGTATGCCTTTCAACAATAGAAAAATCATTTCACATTTATTAAATTGAATGAACCTGTAGTTACACTATTCTAGAATTTTTGATGAAGTGATTCTGATCAATGCATCTTCTTCCTTATATATGGTTAAGTAAAAATGTTCTATTCTTTATTTTATGAGAAATAATACTAGAACCCCTATTGAAAATTAGGATTCCATTTGAAAAATTCATTCTGAAAAGAGTATCATCAAGATGTCTCACTAGTATGAGGATATTATAGATTCCTGGAATATGTCTAACATCTTTTTACCTCATGAATCATCCATATTTTTTTAATGTTAAATCTACATTTTATAACTACATTCATAGATTCATAATCTGTAATATTTAATTTAACCAACATTACTAATACATAATAAACCATGCAACCTAGATCACCAGTTGAATGGAAAGATTCACCTAATTCAATAACCCATGGATCCCTTAAAATGATTACAATAAGTATGAAACTACACCCATTATGTTTTATAATTAATAATTTTATCTATCTGGATGTTAAATCCAATATTTTATTTCAATAGTATTTCTTGAAATGTTCCCTATTTTAAAAAACATAATATGTTAGACCTGAACAAGTAAATTTACCTCAAATAATTTTCCACGAATAATCCTCTATATATTTCTTATTTTGATGGTTCTTAAGTTGAGGTTACCATCCCCATATGGTAGTATTGATAAGTCTTTTTATGGACTTATGACTGACTATATTCTTCCTCAAATCATCATTGTTTATCAGGTTTCAAATTCTATGAAACATAAAACCTTCCTCTACTCTATATTTTATAACTATAATTACCATGGAATAAATGTTTTACAAAAGTAAATAAAGAATAAGAGAACTAAAAAATCATCTTTTAATGTTACCTTCAATGAATCTATCCACCCACGAATCATATTGAATTCATACACAAGATCGACTACATGATTTACATCTGATAAGCTCAATAATTATACTCTTAACATCATGAATGATTTGTTATGATTTTTTGGATAATAATACATATTATCCTATTATTTTACAACCCCTCACATATTTTTCTTATCTTAAATATTTAGAGAAACACTATAAGCAAGTGACTACCTAATGATGGCTAAAGATTTCTTATCCAACCACCAAATTCTATTTTTTCCTTCATTTCAAGAAACATAATGAACGAAGGAGGATCAAGGTATACTTGTCTCAAAAAATCCTCTAGATACATTTTCTAAAAGTAAAATTACATTCTATGAATCCTCTAAATGTGAACATTTTCATATATTGACTAATTATTTTTATAACAATAAAATGAACTGAAATAAAATAACTTGCAAGACAAGGGATGAAAAACCCCATATATATGAGAGAATTTAAATCAAATATTTGATAAAAATTATATGATAATGGATAAGAGGTGTATAAATAGTATGTATGATCCACTATATTAATCCATCATGAAAAATATACACTGGATAGATGTTCAATGGATCACCTTAGCCGGCACCACATAACTGATTCAAACTTGTTGATAATTTTTTTTCTTAATAACTATGTACTCCAATTATGTACCTAAAACTGTGATGAGAGGTAGCCTGGTGACAACAAAAATCATGATAAACCACACAAAAAACAAAAAAGTAAAACCAATGGACCTATATGATCAACATTGTTTAGAGAAATTCTATATATCTATAGGAGAACACTTCAAACATTTTCATTGATATAGATTCAATAAAATACATAACGCATTACTCACACCCTATTTAATTTTTAAAATGATCATATAATTAATATATGAACTATAATTTACTCTTCATAGGAATAAAATACAATTGATTTGGGCCAGCACTGCACTTTATGGTCTCATTCACCAACTGAACAGGTTGTACCATCATTGGAAATTCATGGTTGACCTCTAATTGACGAGGGAAATATTTGAAACATTGTTGAACCATCTAATGAAACATACCACAGTTTTTTACCCTATGAAAAGACATTAATTGAGTATCCACCATGGTGATATCCATTTATGGGAACTCTATCTAATGGAACTATACCATTTTCTCCATCGAATGAAACTAAAACCCCACTACATGAATCCTATATATAATATATTTAATGATATCTATTTGATAGACTCTATATGTTAAACATATGTCCAACCAAAAATATCAGAAAATATATATTGCATCATTTAATATGAATATTCAATACATTACACAAACGAACACCTACAGATCATAATATTTTATTTCCTTTGGAAACATGTAAATAGAAACACTAGTCCATAAGTGAGCTATAATATCTCCCACAACATTCTCCACAAGAAGCACACATCTTAAACATACATTACATAATAAATACATTCATAAATTGAGTACATTAAATATAATAAGGGGTGAGATCATATGGTCATTAAGGGTTAAAAAGATGATAAATAAGTGTAACATGAACATAAGGGTATGAAAACATGAGAATAACATTTGAAGAAACAATAATGGATATCAAATATAATAATATTGAGTCATGAATTACTAATTGGAAATACATAAGACACGATTAAAAAGTGAATAAAATAACATGATCCATGAGATAATAACATTGGTATGACATGTGTAATTTGATTCATAAACCTAATAGTATAATACCATTTCCATATTAGTCATCATTCAATCCTGAGACCATTATTGTAGAAAAAGTCCCTTACTGAACATGGTTTAATCAACATTCAAAAACATTCTTTTTTATCTCAGTTCACTACCCATTCCATCTATGATATACTAAATAGGGTTCATTCACCATTTCATTATTTTATTAATAAACTTAGATAACTCTTCATTACATCCCTTTTTATCTCTTTTTATATAAATCATTTTCCAATGCATTGGATGGAGTCCTAGGTCCCACACATTAAATAATGAAAAAATATTTATGCATGAAAGAATTTCATAAATATTCAACATATCGTACCCCATGAAATGAAATGGGTACCATAATCATTTCATCATATCATTACTTGTTGAAAAGTGATAGGTTTCAAAACTATTTCATCAATTCATAACTTGTAAAAAGAAGGGAGTTTCATAATAATTTTGCCATGGTATAACATGTGGATGAGAAACATATTTCATAAACATCTTTTTGTCCAAACATAAGAAATTAAAATAATTAATATGAATGGTATATTTGGATAATATCATTATTAAGGTATATTTAACAACAATGGATGTCATATGATATGTAAAAATATTTTGATCGATCATTTATAACATTTCATGAGGAAAATAACCTTACCATTTTGAAAAAAAGTAAGCATAATTTTTTGAAAACCATTTCATCATTGAAAATGGATTTGGAAACATATAAAAAATCTTCAAATAAATTATTGGTCAAGAAATCAAAAAATTTAACTCATTCCATACATGTAAAATTTAATATTCTATTCATATATTAATTAAAAATATAGAAGAGAATTTCTATTAAAAAAATTATGATTCATTTTATAATATTTTATAAGAAGTAAACTATTTCTAAACAAATCATTTTAAAATAATAAAATATAAATAATTATTTTTATTAAAATGTCACAAAAATATGGTTTTGGAATCATATATATTTCTAAATAAAAATATATACAATGTCATATTTTCTTAAACATATTATTTAATTATCTTCAATACCAAATAGTGGTAAAATGGTATAATTACATGAAGATATCCTGAATAATGAAAGGATAATAAAATTCATGGGAATTCATGAGATATGTGTCATAATATTTCATCATAGGAAACATAATCTCTAATAATATTGATTAATGATGAGATTTTAACATAAAATCATTACCAATTTAGTAACATTGAATCATAATGAACATGTAAGGGTAATATAAAATGAAATATAATATATCTGGAGGATGAATAAATTCATGATATTAAATTTCATAGGGGGTTCATATTCACCACATTTAATAATATAGGTGTATAACATAATATACGTCTCCAAGAAGAAGAATTAAGACAAAAATTTGAATCCAAATTGATAATGTTGATACCATAAACACCTTGGAAGTGAGATCATAAAATGGTTGTTTGAATCATAATAATTTTGAGGATAATAACCTTAAAAAACATTAAAGGGATTTATAAACCCCACACAAGGTAAACAGATGGTGAATATGGAATTTGTATCAAAATAAATAAAAGTGTGATTGAAATCCCTTTCACTGTGTCATGACATTCATCATAAAAAATATAACCTAATGTATAATAAATTATAGTTTATAATTTATCTAATAAAGAACCATATTTTTCTATATTTTTCTATATTTTATTTTCTTATGAACTATTTTTACACATTTATTAAAAATTCTATTTTAATGCCGTGTTTCAGGTAATAAATGCTTTGTTTTTCACATATGATTTGATTTGTTATTTATTTTTTTTCCTTTTACTTTGATCTTGGTACGATAATTTATAGAATTATACCCATGAAATAATTTATCTCTATATTAATTGTATATGTATTTTTATAAATCCTAAAAAATAGTTATTGTAAATGAAATAAATCGTTCAAGGATACGGTAGGTCGTGTGTAGGCATGAACACTGTTTCTTTCATATTTTTGGTTGAAATAAATAAAATTAAATGATATATAATGTCATTATAGAATATTTATTATTTCATATATATAAAAAAATTATTAAACCAATGTTTAATACATTCCTTTAAAATAATGAATGAATCACATCACTTTGTGACCTGGTAGTTCTCCACACACATGACCGATGTTACTGTATTCCCACAAAATTGAGAGTATGAAGGTATGCGTGATAATAAATTAATGTACCAAAATAGAATTAAAAATATCAGACATATAATATATAAACGATAAATCCATCATTAATTGAGACTATGAGAGATGGTAATCGAAAAACAAACGACTTCGATTCATGTGGCCGTAGTCCATCGTACATACAAAATATGATTTCTTAACCCATTTTATTGAAGTAGATATGTTTATAGGTCATGAACATAACTAAACAATATATTAATATATTTAATATAATTAATTTATTATATATTCATGATATAAAAATAATTTAATGGGTTGGAGTATGAAATAAAATAAAACCCGTCATTAATGAACATTATATCTTCTTCGGGTATCCTCATTAGGTTTGAACAAAAATAATTCCCAGGATGGATTTAATACCATAAAAATGATTGTAGAATGGAATAGGGAAAGTATAGATGTGATTTTGGTTTGTCATGGAGGAACCAAATAGGTTTTATGATGTGAAAAAATAGGATAGGGGTGGCCATTTATAAGTGGGTGTGGGGCCTACATTGTATTTTTGAAAAGAAATAAGTGCTCCCACATTTTACATATTTAAAAATGGTAAAAATTAATCCATTATTGACGAGAAAAGGATTTTTGGTATATATATGTAAATACAATATATTTTACACAATTTATAGTCAATTTTTAAAAATATCTTATTAGATTAAACCCCCTTGCAATCCAATTTTTACCATAATCACAATAATTAAATTTTACTACCTTCACTTTTCATTTTTGTCAAAAATTAAGATGAAATTATTAGATAATATAAATTAAGAGGATTAAATATATAGAATCCATTTTTATAAATTCAATTCACTAAGGTGTCAAATTTTAATTTAATATTAATCCCACTTACAAGTTGATAATGGGAGTTTTTAATGAAAAATTCTTCAAAAGATAATAATAACTTCATATCAATATTTTATTTGAAATTGATTCAAAGGAACTAAATTGAATTAACTGATATAAAATTGATCTAATTTTAGTTTAAAAAAAATTAAAAATATAATTTTTAAATTCAGAGAAATTACATGAAAAGTAAATTTTATACTACAATTCAATATTTTTCACTATTCATCGAAAAATGGAATATTTCTGAAAAATACCTAAAATTGATCTTAATATAATTTTTACTTTCTATGATAAATATTGAAGAATATTTTATAAAATTCTTGTTTTAAAATTATTAACAATTAATTTTATTATTGTCTACAGAGAGTGATAAAAAACATTTTTTAATTAGTATTTTCAAAACATATAAATACTTTACTAAAAATTTTGTTTATTAGAATCAAAATATTTTATTTTTATAAAAAAATATAATCAATATTTAGAAATTAGTTATTTCAGTACATATTATTATGTTTAACCATTATGTTAAAAATTTCATGTATCAATAATAATAATAATATATCATGGTTTTTTTAACTCAGAATTACGTCCAACTCAAGTTATCCCTATGTTTCATATAGCTCAATCCAATAAAAAAATTAATTTAATGAAATAAATTCTTAAAAAAATTGTATTACTTTATTCCAACTTGAAATGAATTTTTAATGTGAATTTCAGAATTCTAATAAAAAATAGAATATATGATATATCTGCCTCATAATTTCCTCAACTTCCCTTGTCGCATTCTAAAATTTGTGGTTTCAACACAATACATTTACTAGGTGGGTGGTCTTATTTTTTAGAACATTCTTTGTATGATCCAGATTCTTCAGTAGTTTTTCATCACAAGAAAGACCTTTCTCCAAATATATGACATATATACTAATTACCTACGAAGGGCCAGTTATGTAATTTCATAGGATATATACAAGGAAAACAATATGTACATGAGAGATGTTTAGTGGAATCACTAATAGAACAACTAAAATAATGATATGATCAAGAATTTGAAAGGAACTGATATTCCTAGATCTTAATTTCCCTTTCTTCTCAAATATCATAGCCATTTTCCTTGGATAAACTCTTTTATACAATTTATCACTAACTTGAAATTATAGATCATTCTAGTGATTATCATCATAAATTTACTTCTGACTATGAGCTTCCATGATGTGTTTCAGAATAGATCTAACCTTCTCTTAAATTTCTTCACCTATCTGAGGTCCCAACATATTTATTTCTCCTACTTCATTCTATCATTTGAGAGATCTACATTTCTTTCCATGGACATATTCATAAGGAACCAACTGAATTCTTGAGTAAAAAATATTATTGTTTGAAAACTCAACTAGGGGATTGTGTTAATCCAAAGAGCCTTTGAAATCCAATGTAAAAGATATCAAAATATAATATTAGGATTTAATTTTTATTTCATACTGACCATATATTTGAGGATGATACGTAGTTCTGAAACTCAACTTCTTATCATGAGATTTCTAAGGACTTCAGATGAAATTTGAGGTAATACTCTGATCACAATTAGATTTAATAGAATGTTTAACCCCATGAATCCTTACCGTATCCATAATGTATATCTTTAAATAATTTCCCAGAATAATTATTATCTGATGAAATGTAGTGTTTTGACTTATTAAGGAGATCAAATCAAACCAATATAGAAATATCCCATTCATCCATTTTGGGGAGTCCAAAGAAAAAAATCCTAGGAGTTTTTTTTCGATTTTCATTCTGTAATGTGAAATGGAGGCGTCATATACTTATAATTTTGTCTTTTAGACTTAAACTGTTTTCATATGAAGTACATACATATAATTTCTTTGATATATCTATTTATTACATCCCAACAAAATAACTCTTTTAAATCCTTATAAATCATAATAATTTCTGAATTAATAGAGATCGTTGAATTATGAGCTTGTTCTAACAACTTCTTCATCAATTATGTTTTGGAAGGACTGCATATATAGTTCATGAGCCTTATCATTCCATCATGATCAAGGATAAACCCTAGAACATTTATAACACTCTTTTTCACCTTTACATCTTACTTAGGATCCTCTATAATCGAAAATTATATAAATTGTGGAACATTTAATTGAGAAGGATAATATTTTTGCCCTTCCATTCTAATTTACAGATATATCCTTTACAAATGATGAAATATTGGGTATATTGTGAACCCTATTATGGATTAGATAGCCTGATCCTTTTGACTCAAAACATCCACCACCTTTTACACTTTCCTAGAGTGGTAATGCATTGAGAAAATATAATCTCTAATCATCTCTAACCATCTTGTTTAGAACATGTTAAACTCCTTATGTGAGAATATAAAATTAATAGTTTTATTATCATTATATATATTAGAGTTCTCTCTATAAATATAATCCATCGGTATCATTAATGAAGAAATTACAATGGTTAACTCCAAATGAAGAGTTTGGAAATTAAGATCTTGAATCATAAATTTTCATGAGGCATAATCTAAAATCATGTTAATATATAAAAGTACCCATCCCAATCCCTTCATGGATTCATCACTATAGATAAAAAACCCTTTTGTAGTACATGATAATATAAGAACATTTACATTGACTAACCTTATCTTCAGTTCCATGAATTTTTCCTCACATTTATCAATTAGATGAATTCTGAACCCTTTTAAAAAAATTCAGTGGATTAGTTACCCATGAGAAGTTTCCCTAAACTGTCTATAATATCATGTTAAACCATAATATATATGGATCTTAGTCATGGTGGTTGATCTGGTTATTCATTAAACATCCTATACCATTTATACATTTACTAATATAGCATATCTTTTGATTATCTTACACAAAAAATAAATCCTTTTGAATCCATTATCCACACATTCAAAAAAAATTATATAGTTTTTTTCTTCATTAGGGTATTTAGTAAAATTATCTAGTTATCTGTGAGATCTTCCTTGATAATTCAATTGATAATTATATTATTTATAAATACCATGATAAATTGATCAAGGTAATCTCAAAAGATTCTATTTGTTATATACCTGAAGAAATAAGGGGACTTAGTAAAACTTAATGTCATAAAAATATATACCTAGTGTCCATAACTTGTATGTAATGATATGTTGGGTATATCCTTCTTCATGAGCCTCAATTATTGAAATCCAGAATGAAGATAAATTATAGAAAATTTTGTAGCTCCACACAATTGATCAAACAAACCATCAATAAGGTGAAGTTGTTAATTTTTCTTAATTTTGATCTCGTTCAACTTGTGATAATCAATTCTGAGTCACATCAATCCAAACTTTTTTTTAATTAAATGAATAGGTGAAACCCTAGGTGACTTGATAGGATGAAAAAAATCCATTTTCATGATTTTCCTGGAGAATCTAATTCAATTCCTACAACTCTATATGGTCCATTCTATATGGATCCTATGGAATTGGTGTGTAAATTAGTAAGAGTACCATTGAGAACTCAAAATCACATTTTTTTGGATGACTATGTAACTCTTCTAAAAAGTAATCATCAAATTCCCAAACTATAGGAATATTTTTGATGTGATGTTTCTCCCTAACCATATGATATAAACACCACATTAAAATATGAATTAAGTCCCATATAATGGATGTGATCTCCATTGTGAGTTCGTACATATTGTCCCATTTGTTGACGATCATTGGATGGTTTGGAATATGAAATGTAACTTCCCTTTATTTACAATTTTTTTCTGGGATTTAGGGAAAGTAAGAAATTTTATGCCTAGGAAGTCATAAAATTCATCCAATGGATGAATGATGAGATTTTTACAGTGAACATTTCCACCAATTTCAACTAGAGAGGAATCATAAACTTCAAGTGTGATCATCTTACCATTTTGGATTTTCACAATTAATTCAACATCTACTCATTTTAGTGGAATCTTGATACCCTTTGTAATGACCCGATCTTTTTGAATAATAAATGTTTCCTAAAAATGTCTGTTATATTATTTTGTACACAAAAAAACTATATCCCTTTATTAATGAAGGAGTATAATTGAAATGAGGCCATTGGGTATTGGTTTTCATATGACTGTAGGAGACTATTCTCATAAAATTAAGAGTAGTGATTACAAATAGAAATGATAATGGTTATTATTAAAGAACAAAGGTTCTATGGACTCCTCTAGTAGCCCATATGAAGCCCATTTATTAAATCATTTGAAGGAGGTGGAGTTGTTGGGATTTTCTCTAGACCAATCCCATGATGAACTACAACAGGTTAAGCTTGAACAGAATCACCTATTGTAGAAGTTAAAGTTGATAGAAATCACTACTCATTAAATGTTGTTTGAGCCACCCCAAGATTCTATAACTATTTTACACCTTACTCATAGTTCATACGCTGGTGTTATAAGGGGTTATATAATAAGGCCTTAGTTACTTTTTGTAACCCCTTGAAATATATAAAATTTTATTTCATCTTTTCTATTTTAGGAATAACTTGGATTAATAAAATGTATTTTTAATTAAGAAAAATTTGATAAATTGATTTTATAAGTAAAAAATTATACTTTTCGGATATTTCTCATACATAGAGATTTATTATTGTAAAATAAAAAACATTTTTAAATTTCAATTGTCAAAATTAATCGAGGCTGAATTTATTGATTCTTTCTAAGATGTTTCAATTTTTTAGTATTTGATGAATTGTTTTTTATAAATAGTTAATTTTTTTATGAATAATTTTTTTGATAAATAGTAAAAAAATATTTTATTACTAAATAACTGTTTCTAGGAAATGTTTTTCGAAAATCAGACATACATGGTAGAAATCAAGCTAAAAAATTTGGTTCAATAAGTTCAAAATAAATTTTCATTGAATAGTAACATTAACCATTGGAATAATAATTTTACCCTTATGTATTTTAATTTGACCAATGTAATAGTAACCTCACCAAAGAATGTATAAATAGGTTTTAGTCATCTGAAGTGGTAATGTGATATAATTATATCATAGAATAAGTAAATAAATGATTTAGAAATTATTAGTTAAGTATTAGTATATTATTTATTTAATTTAATTAAAATAAAATCTATTTTTATAAAATGTAGTTCAATTTAGAAATATACATATTAAATATGTTTAGGGTGAATTTTTTGTATTTTTTTAAAATGGTTTATTTAACAGTGAATAGTACAAATAATGTTTTGAATTTTCAGTATGTTTAATGACATCATAGCTTTGTAATAATGATGTAATAATGATTTAATAATTATATGATACTCTTAAGGATTAATATATGATATGATATTTTCTATTTTTACATTAACATGGGAAAATACCATGGGCCAGCCCGTGGTTTTTCAAACACAACTATGGAGGTGTCCTTTGAAACTAATAAAATATTCAATCAATTTTTCAATATATACCCTCTAATTCCTATGCTTCCATTCTTCAAAAAATCATTATTCACTTATTTATGATATTATTACCTCCCATGGAGTCTTATTAAGGTTTCCTCATGTACCCAATGTCCTATTCTTATTGTTTAAGAAGTTACTCTTCAAGGTAAGGGAATTATCAACTTCTATTTTTTATTCAAGTTCTCTTTTATGTGGTATATATGTCAGATTTCCATAACATGTTAATTTTAAGATTTTATTCTGTCCTTATAATATATTATGAGTCATTTGTTAATTGGTGACCCCATTCCCCTATCTTTTTAATTTTTTATAAAATAATGTATCATACCCTTTATGCTGCAATAATTTTTGTCTCAAAATCTCTATCTTTTTCTAAAAAAATCATTTATTTTCATTATGTAAATAACCAAACTACATTCATTTATAGGGGTATTCATCAAGACAAAAAAATTATATATTTTATTTTTTAATTGACATATATAAAATTTTCATTACATTTCTGTGTGTCATAAATTACATAATGATCAAGTTTTAAGCACTTTTTAAGACTCTATGATTTTGATTTGAAAACCATTTCTTTTCTTCGCTATGAGTTATTTATTAAATTTTTTTGTTAAGATCTATGTGTATCACAAGAAAAAAATACATATTAAGGGTTCTCCATGATAGTGTTTAAATGAATTGGATAAAGAAATTATTCTTTAGAGATGATAAGTTTTATGATACCTTGGTGAATAACCTTGGTAATTTTTACTACAAATTGGGGATAGACCTTGGTGATATAGATATGAATGTCTAAATTAAATGTTTTAGAATTATTTTCAAGTAATTATTCAAGATAGTATTATTATTATATGCCTATTTTTCATTCATTTATAATATTCCTCATGTTCTTATTGATATTTCCCAAGTTCACATGTAAATTGTTTCACTTATTTTCCCTAAGTAGGCCTTTTACTCCTCATTACCATTGATGTATGTCCCTGGTTTGTGAGATGAAAAAAATTACTCAGGATGAATCATTAATAATTTTTTCATGTGGATTCGAATAATGCATTATATTTTCAATTATTATTACCTTATTTCCAAGACAGAAAACTTAAAAATATCTTCTGTTTATAAAAGTCTATGTAACGATATGTAATAAAAAGGTAGGATTATATAGTCAGTATCAAATGATATTTCAGTTATTTTTTGAAATTAGTATTTGAAAACATTTAGAATTATCCTATAGAATAAAATAAATATAGAAAAACTACATGGTATTTTAGTGAAATAATAAATAAGTTGTTTCTGAACAAAAAAAATCTATGTCTCTATATGAACTAGAGGATGTGGATCTGACACAGATGATTGTAGGTTTAAAACCTGAAAACACCACATTGAGATAGACTGGAAAGGGAACTGGTGTACAAAAAAGGGCACCGCTTCCCGCATAGTTTGGAACTCCCTGGTGATATGTTTGCTTAATCACATTCTTTTCATGAATCCTTATGAAGGATTCATAGGTAATGTAGTTGTTGATATTGAATGATGTGTTTATGAATAATGTTTTAAGACGTAACAAAATTTTAATGTTAGAATATTATAAAATAAAATCGATTTCAAAAAATATTTTTTCCTTCCTTTAAAAAATGCTGGAAAATATTAGGAATCATTAAAATGGTTACTACAATATACCATGAAATAATGGCACTCCGATGGAAGCTGAAATGAACTACTTCAAGGGAATGATGGATCAAATGACTTAATTTATAAGAAATAACTTGAATAATTCTAAGAGATTGATTTAAAAAAGAATGGAACTACATTTTGTTGAGTCCTTAATGCATCAACAACCACCAATGTTTAGTGTATATATCGACCCATTGATTTAGAAATAGTGGATATGCTCTATATAGAACATCCTTTCTATACTTCATAGTTTGTAATTAGAGAAATTCACCTTGGATATTTACCACCTATAGGGAGATGCTAAAAATGATTGACACTAATTAAAAACATCATAATTAGAGGGGTGATTAAATCTATGTATTGGGAAGAGTTCAGGAGGATCTTCTTCAACAAGTATTTCACTCTATAGATGAGAACAAAAATGGAGAAGGAATTTCTCAAGTTAAAGGAGAAGGAGAATAATTATATGGAATGTCATGAGATGATCTTCACAAGGATTTCACATTACACACCCATATTTTCATGGATCCTAATGGAAAGTTTGATAGATTATTTGGTAGAATAAGACCACATCTATGGAATAATCTAACCAACTGAGACTATGATAGATATGAAGAAAACATTCAAATTGATATGAAATTTGATCATGAGATTGGTGAGACATAGTGATCCCTCAAGTAGAAAAAAAATGAAGTGATCCTTGGAGCCAATCATGGGGAGTGTATCTGACCAAGGAAAAGGTGGAAAGAAATTGAAACTATCCACATGCCAGAAATTTTTTAAGAAGCATTTTAAAAAACTTCCTTCTTGGGAGTGGGAAATGTTACAATTGTGGAAGAGGAGGCCATATTTCTTGGAATTGTTTTAGTTAGGTGAAGGATCAGGTTACCAACAGTAAAGGAAAATTTAAGATGGTGCGGGCCCTAATTGATGTCAAATGCTTCATGTATGGATAGGTAGAGCACTTATCCAATCACTGCCCCAATCTAAGGGTAGTGGATGGGAATCACTATCAGGATTATCATAGGCCAAGGGAGAAAGGTCAGTCATTTCCTATCATGATGGTTGAAGTTGAATCTCCAAATTATTTGGGGGAAAGTACACTTGTTGTTCTCTCAAACGTAGAAAGTTCTTTTTTTATTATAGTAATATGCATTCCTTTATATCCTCCATGATTTTCAAAATTTAGAATTAATCCCAAAACATTTAAAAGAAGAGTTATTAGTCAAGACTCCTGGTGGGATTATCAAAGAAACAACAGTATTTTGAAACTCTAGTATTTACTTTTGTGGTCAAAATCTTATAGAAAATATAGTTGTCATTCCTATGCTGTAATTCAACATTATACCAGGGATAGACTGGAACTTATTGTATAATACTAAGATAAAATGCAGAATCAAGGAAATCAAAATAGGCATGAATGGAAAACCTACAGTTTTCTTCCATGAAGAGATATCTCAACCTGATATTTGTATTGAAGAAACTAATATAGAATTAGTTATGGATTTTATCGGTGAATAAAAAGATGGAAATGAGAGTATAAGGATTGAAAATGTCCCCATCGTTCATGAATACAATGATGTTTTTCATATGGAGTTACCTGGAACTCCCCTAGAAATAGAGGTAGATTTATCTTTTGGACACGTACATGTATCTCATCTTCTATCAAAACCCTCATATAGAATAAAAATATGGAGATGGAGTAATTAAAGAAACAACTCAAAGATATTTTGGAGAAGTTTTTTTTTCAACCAAGTATTTCTCCATATGGAGAGCCTATTCTCTTTGTGATAAAGAAGGATGGATCAATGCATCTATGCATTAATTATAGGGAACTGAACAGGAACACATTGAAGATAAAATATCATCATCCGGGAATTGATGACTTTTTTGACCATTTTTTGGGGATCAATTATTCTCTAGGATTGGTCTTAAATCTTTTTATCATCAATTGAGGGAAAATAATGAATATATTAAAGAAACATCCTTCCGATAATGATATGGGAATTATTAGTTTTTGGTTTTTCAATTCCGTTTGACTAAAATTACTACTATTTTTTATGATTTTTATGAATAATGTATTTAAGGACTACCTTGATAACTTTTGGGTAGTTTTTATTGATGATAGTATGATATATTACAAATGTTTTTATGAGAATGAGGATCATCTAAGCGTTATCTTGATAAATCTTTGGAAGTAAAGGATTTTTGGAATGTTCAGAAAATGAGAATTCTGGATACAACATGTTTTTTTCATTGGAAAAATTGCAACTAATAAAGGAATCTAAATTGACCGTACTGAGACAAAGTCTGTAAAGGAGGAGAATAATACTAGATCAGTAACTATTATTGGTAGTTTCCATGGTTTCTCCAGATATTATAAGAGGGTTGTGAAAAAATTTTCATGAATTTCTAATCCACTAACCAAGATAACTCTAAAAGGGGTTAAGCTCATCCTGAAAAATGAGTGTGAGGAATGTTTCCAAGAGCTGAATAAGCTGTTGGATACTGAACCTATGTAAACTCTTACCTCAAGTGGAGAAGGATTCATTATTTTTAGTAATGAATCTCTGAAAGTTATTGGGTGAGATCTCATGAAAAATGATAAGGTGAATGCTTATGAATATCGACAGTTGAAGACTCGTGAGAAGAACTATACTACACATTATCTAGAGTTAGATAGATTTGTTTTCACTTTGATGATATGGATGAACTTTATTTGAGGGGAGAAGTGTGATATATAAGTATAACATCAATTTTTGAAGTATATTTTCACACAAAATGAATTTACCATTCTATAGATGATATGGTTGGAACTTAATAAAGATTATGATTGTTCAATTCATTATCATCCTGGAAGAGAAAACAAATCCATTGATTCATTAAGCTGAAAAAACCACGTTATGTTGGAAATGATGAGGATTAAAATAGATCCTTTTATCAATGAACTTATAAATATAGACATGGTATTTTTAAGGTAAGGGATACCATCAATCCTAACCGAAATTATTTATCAACCTTCATTATTATAGAAGACCAAGAAATCTCAGAATAAAAATCCTTTGTTACAAAATTAGTCTAAGGCTATAAAGGATGGGAAGTATTATATGTTCAATATTGATTAAGAAAGTGTAATGAAATTTTATACAAGACTATATATTCCATCCATTATAGAAATAATGAAGGTGTTGATGGATGAAGCTCATAGATCTACATTCTCTATACATCCTGGAAGAACCAAAATGTATAATGACCTTCATGACCATTATTGGTGTGATAAAATGAAAAGAGAGAGTGTCAACTATACTAAAAGGTGTGTGGTATGTCAGAAAGTTAAGATAGAGAGACAACTTCCAAAAGTGGTATTACATACACTACCCATACCAACAAGGTTTTGGGACAATATCACTATGGATTTTTCACTGGTCTCCTAATAAATTCCAAAGGAAACATTGCGATATGGGTTATGGCGGACCATCTCATAAAGAATTACCATTTTTTCTCTATTCGGTATGATTTATAACCTAATGAAATTTATTGGATTTACATAAGGGATCTGGTAAGGCTTCATGGGGAACCACTGCCTATCATATCTAGTCATGATGTGAGGTTCACATCATAATTATGGATAGGTCTTCAACTTGCCTTGAGTACTGAATTGAAATTCTAATATTTCCTATCACCCCCAAACTGCTGACCATATTTAATGAATTATTCATACACTTAAGTACATGTTGTGAACATGTTCAACCGAATTTAATGGTAGTTGGGATCAACATCTCCCATTAGATGAGTTATCTTACAAAAATAGCTCCACCTCAAGCATTAAAATGGCACACTATGAAGATATACATGGAAAGCGATGTAGAAATAAAACTTGTTGAGATAAAGTAGGTGAAAGAACGATTTTTGGGGCAGATCTTGTATAAGAGATGACAGAAAGGGTTCATAAAATCAAACAACACATTACGGTTACTTAGAGTCGGTAGAAGAGATATACCAACAACCATTGAAGGGACATGGAGTTTGATGTTAGTGACAAAGTCATCTATTGAGATTCTCCATGGAAGAGAGTCAAACAGTTTGGAATGAAAGGGAAGATCAGCACTAGGTACATTAGCCCCTATGAAATCCATGATCCCATAGGAGAAGTGTCATATCAGCTTTCACTTCCTCCAAATCGAGATCCAGTTCATGATGAATTCATTATGCCCCTCTTAAGTGAGTACATACCTGACCCTTATCATGTAATGAATCCTAAGGTGGTGAAACTGGAACATGACCTCTCTTACGAGGAGCAGTCAGCGGAGATCATGGATTATAAGGCCCCGGCCTTAAACATTAAATAATATTTAATTAATTTAATAATTCACATTGAGGATCATTTCAGTTTTAGTGTTTTCGAGAATTAGGCCATAACTATTATATTACATCGCAGAAATTACAAAGTAAACACTTCAACTCTGTATCCATTTTTTTCCTAAAATAAAAATTCATTAATGAAAGCGATAATTATTTTATTGTTAAAAATATTCTTGAGTTATTCCTTTCTATTACCCTTCCTTATACCATGAGAAAAACATTTGAAAAATTTGGGATGAGCATAAAAACCTTCGTAGGGTTTATAAAATAATGAATGAAAACATTACTTCATTAATACATACAAAACATAATCCCTTTAACATACATCAGGAAATCATAAGATTTATGAATAAAACATAGAATTCATGAATAATAAAGGTATCTTATTGCATCCATATCATACTTAAATTGTATCATTCAAAAAAATAGGGAGTTGAACTTGGAATTACCATCACATTATATTAACTAAATCTCTTGTGGAAAACTTTAACGTTTACCTCTATCACGTTACCCAATGCATTGGAGAGCTATCTCTGGCTCACCTACCCTCGGTTTATCATGGAACCACCCGTATATGTAAACAATGACCAAGAAAAATGACATATTCATAACACATAAAAAAATAATGGAAATATAAAATTCCCACATTTCAATCATAATATATCATTTAAATATATTGACATAATCAATGCTTTATCAAACCATTTTCAAAACCATTTATAACATTTAGTAAAGAGAATTTTTAATCAAATTGTCCCATTCCACATTGAATATTTTGAAAGATATTTTAATTTCAATAAATTAATTTCCAAATAAATAAATCCTTAAATACCTTTTTAAAATATAGACATTAATGGAAAGACTTAGAAGAATAAAATTTTAAAACATTTAAAACTATATTTTAGTTAAAAAGTTCCTAACCAAATGAGAGACGCATGAATAAAAATAATTGAGGAATAACATTAAAAAAATCTTATAATATCATTAGAATATGGAGATTCATGATATAATTTATTAAAGGGCCGTATATACACCATATTAAAGAGAATTGGTTTATAACAACAAATAAGTCTATGTAGAATGTAATTGAGGCAAAGTCCCTTACAAAGATCGTATCATTAGATTAGGGATAAATCAATGACATTATTATGTGTGACTATTAATAATACACCCAATATAAGTGAATATTAAGTGTAAAACAATAATAGTTCGTTCACACATATTTATATCCCGACATAATCAATAAGTAGAAGTTTATCCCAAAGAATTGATGTTGGGTTGAGAAGTCCCCTTACAAAAATTCGACAGCCTAACAACGTTACTTTAAAATAACAAAAATGAATTGAGGAAAGAGAAAACGGTCTCTCCCAACATGGAAATAAAATGTATAGAAATAAGGATATAGAATAACATTACCCAACTTAAGAAAATGGAAATTAAAATAAATGATATAAAATAATTCCTTGACTAATAGAGTATGGTGAACCATTCCCACACCGATTTGGTAACTTACGAAACATACACCACATGAAAGCAGTATCATAAAATAAATATGTTATTAAAAATAAATTAAATTATATTGAAAAATGAAAACAATCACGGGAAGTACCTACACCACACAAAAGGAAATAGTGGAAAATATATCATGAATCTCTTGGGAATAAAAAGTGAGATGAAAACCCCTTACCACATTGTAATCAATCGATACGTAAGACAAACATTAATAAACACAAAATGAATCAAATAATTACATGAATATAAATATAATAATGATAATATATATCCAATGGAAGTACACAATACACCATAAGAAATAAATAAGTGGTGAACAGTGGAAATGTCACGAAATTAAAAGTGAGATAAGAAACACCTTACCTCGTGTCCCACTTGACTCATATGTTCCGTGTTCATCATGAATAATAAAAATAAGTTAATTTACACTTCTATAAGAAACTTTTTCAAGTATATTATTATTTTTATATCACTTATTACCTTTAGTTAACAATTATTTAATTATTTTTGTTCGAATTAGATATTTTTTCAATGTTCAGAACTTTAGTAAAAAATGAACTTTTTATAATTAAAAAATGTCCATGTGGTCAAATTTACATTATCTAAAGAATGATATTCATGATTTAGATATCATATATATCATATATATCCAGTATATATGTATTTATAATATTCCATATCATTTGGAGTTATGAAATGAAACACACAGTTCATGGAGATGGTAAGTCGTACGTACGCATGAACACTACTTTCTGTTCTATTTTATATTTAAAGGAATGAAAACATAATTATAAATTGGTATATTATAATTATAGTAAAATATATATGTTTTTTAATTTAATTATCTCAATCATTTATACTTTCCACGTATGTCAAGAATGAGTCATATAACTTGGTGGGGGTGGTATTCCGCACTTCCTCAAGTGAAATTATGGTATTTACGAATTATGGAATCCATAATGGTATGATATAAATAGATAAAATATGTATAAAGACAATATAAATATAATATATATCACATGTTAATACATTTACATCTTAATGGCCACCATAAGAGGTGGTAGGAGAAGATGAAACAATCATTGTTTTATGATGTAGTAGTTCGCCGTCTACAAAAAACTGTATGTTCTTTACCCATTATACGGAGGTGTGTGTAACTGTAGTTTGAATAATTATCATATCAAAAACCATGTATATTTAGGATACTAGTTTTTTTATAAAATAAAGTAATAAATAGTTTTTAGAGTGTTGTAAAGTAAAATAAAAGAAAATAACATAAGAGAATACAATACCTTTAAATCGAGTAACTCCCTTTGTATTAACCAAAAGGATTTCTTGAAGTGGATTTTGACTAATGTAGGGATTATTGGTGGTATAGAGGGTATTTGAGAGCTTATTATGGTAGATTTTGGACTAGATAAGGGGCTTGAGGGGTGTGAGTAATGTGTCAGAGGTGAGGGATTTTTATAAGGGGGAGGAGGGGCTCCTTAGGAAAGTTTGAAAATATTATTTCATTATATAATGATTTTTGGTTTCTAAAGGACAAAAAATATTATCATCGAAGATAAGAAATATCTTATTTAAAATAGAATCATCCAATAATAATTGGACTGGTTTATTACATTGTTTTAATTTTTATAATATTATTTATTTAACCCATTCATTAACGAGGTAAACAATGCCTCATTATGATGTCATAAATAATTTTATTTATATGATGAATAAAAATTATAAATAAAAGACCATGATGTAGGAAATATTTTTTTATTTATAATGAATATTTATATTCCAATATATCAGATATATAACACCACATTATAATTGTTTTAAAAAAACTATACATTTTTACGATTATTATTTTTTTACTTTAAATAAAATGTTATATAATGTCAATATCTTACCCAAATTGCTTTCAAAGGCCAAAAATCAAGCCTGAGGATTTTTTTGGTTGGACATGACTCTTACAATAAGTTTAGGACAAGTGTTAAGGTAAATTTGTATTATTATAATATTATTTTTACCTTGAATAACCCTATTTACCTTTAACGATAGTAAATAAAACTCAAAAGTTACTATTCAACAAAAAATTATTTTCCACTTATTTAACCAAATTTTAATTATTGATAACAAAAATTTATGTTTTATTTTTGAAATTAAATTTAAATATGTGGTAAAACTTCATTTAAATGAAAAAGTCAGGTTTTAACTACTAGTCAGTGTTTTTAGTACTCAAAAAAAATTGACGGTTTTTAGAAAAATACAAAAAAATCAGCCTAATCTATATTTAATAATCCAATTTAAAAAATGAAGTCTATTTTACCAAAGTCAAAACATATACGTTTCATTAATTAATTTAAAATGAATTCTTGTTGTAAAAAAAGTGTGTTTCTGAGAAATATTAACTATCAAAAGATTGATACTTGTTCATGTCCAATTACAGTGTGGAATTACTTCCAATGACCAACATTGAATTAAATGGTAAAAATATAATTTAATTAAAATTTAGGACAAATTAATAATATATTCTAAACATATACTTAATTTAGATTAAAAGGCGGTTTTGAATTCAAATACAACATTTTTCACTATTCATTAAAAATGAATTTTATTAGAAAAAATATGAAAAATTTACCCAAAGTAAATTTTGAGGTCCCGATTCAAAAAAAGAATTTTATTCTGTCAAATAGAACATATAATAGTGACTAATCTATATTTAAAGAGGGTTCTCCATCAGACGGTGATAAATCGACCTTTCAAAGATTATTAGAGTATTTGTGCTTAAAAATAAATTCTCTCACATTTTGAGCCTCTAAATTTTATTGGATAAATGTAAAAAAAATTAACAAATATGTATAAACACAATATAGTAAGTTATATTCATTCCCGCTGATACAAAGACTAGGCATTAACTACTATTTAAAATAATATTATATTAATATTTTTCATTGTGACCCAACGTTTTATGCAATGTATGATTTCAATGAAAGTCGTTGTTGAGTTTCAGGTACACCATCGAACATAGCATCCCCTTTAAAGTAATATTAATATTGTATTCAAAAATATTAATAAATATGAAATTTTATTATTCTTTATTTAATTGGGATGTTAAATCCTTCATCCCTTTATGATATTTTTTCCTAAAAATATTAAAATCGGGCTTGGAAACATAATTAAAAGTCCCACATCAGAAAAAAGTGTCAATAAAACTATCAATTTAAAATAAATAATGTGAAGTACGAAGGTCACCTGAGATAACCCATACTAGGATTCCATGTCACAAAAAATGATATTGAATAGAAAATGAGTTTCATGTTCTGATGTAGAGTGATAGAATATATGATTAGGATAAATTTAACCATAAAAAATCACAATCTTGTGATAGGTTAAATGATATTTGGTTTCCCAATAGGAAAACTAAACAAACAAGATTTTTTTGTTTTAAGATCCTTTTCATAATGTTGGATAATTTATTAATTATATTGACTAAGGACATAAGAAAATATAGAGAATTTTCAAGTATAGTTTCCTCCATTAATAAGTTTCTTCCAAAAACTCATCTTTTCGCCAAATGATAAGTATTCAATATGACCTGTTCACATCTAAAGTAAAATAATAAACTTCTATAGAATCACATAATCCACAAAAGATAAAATATATATTATCCATGTTGTTATACATTATCCAAAACCAAAATGGTTAGTACAAGATCAGATAATCCCAAAAAAAGTTAATCCTTCAAAAAATGAAATATTATTCCTAATCTCCAAAATTCTATGGAAAATCACCAGAGTTCAACAAAGACCATTCAATAAATAATTATCCATAAAAGTATTCAATGTAGACCAAATTATTATTGAAACCCAAAACATAGAAGGATTTAATCACATAGTCTTCCATGGTAAATCGTAACATTTATCTCCAAATAACATCTAATACTCTTAAAGTCTCATACTAAAGTTTAATTATCCTCATAAAATATTCTCTATGATTAGTTAATCATTTCCATAAATAACCCAAATATCCATAAATCAAAGATTCTTCCCAAATAAAATTTCAGCCATTATTACACAAAATTAAATCCTATAGTATTCTACTTTCATTAGGTATATTGTGTTTCCCCAAAAGAGGGAATGTCTTCCAAAATAACCATTATCACTTAACCACCAAATCATTTTTCTGTACTATGGATATCCTTTTGATAAAACATAAGTTCCCAAAATCATCTTATTCTTGATCTATAATATCATTTAACTAAAGGAACAACACATACTAACTAGGGACTTCACGTAGGCTAGTGGTAGGCGATGCACCCTTGTCACCCTTCACTTGTGGGTTCAATTCCAGTGGCCTAGCCAGATGCGACGGGTTTTCACCCTTCTTACCGGTTTTCCTTTTTATAAAAGTAAAAAATAACCCTAACATATTTTAACTTCAACGGTTGTATTATACATATCATTTTCATCCCAACTCATTAAAACCTTAATATCTTAATGAAGACTTATATATATGGTCATTTTTTTATTTTACATTCATGTGATAAATTAAAACAATTCCCAAAAGAAAGAACATTATACCATGATCATGGTGTCCATATGGGTTTATCGTCATTCTTTCGCATTTGTATAAAGTCCATGCATTGAAACAATGATTTAGATATCCTTCAAAATCATTTTATTCCTTAATCCAAATACCCCATGTATAATATGGGTCATATGGGTGTTCACAAAAAAATGGTTTCAAAAAATAATCATGTATAACATATAATTTCCAAACATCTGATAAAACATGATTTTTATAGAAGAGTCTGACTATGTTTGAGTTGAAACTTTCAATCAATGGTCTTTTTAAAATACCATATGTATGGGTTTAAAGAATATAATATAAAATAAAATATAAATAGGTTGTGTGAGGGTCTCCTTATTCAGCACCTTTTTCAATATCATAATATCCTTCAATATCTTGTGGTAAGGTAAAATATTTAAAAATTCCTTAATAATATTTTCCTTTCCTAAAAATATGAGAATATTGAGAAAATATTATATGATTAAATACAAACCATGATCCACGATGTTATCGAGGTATAACAGAGGTGTTTGATAACTCAAACATTTTCTTACAAGTGAGTTGTATGTTAGAAAATGTATCAGAAACAACTAGTCACTGAGTTGCAATAATTATTGCTAGAAAGTCCTCAGGAAGAGATAAGAATGTTTTTTGAGATCCTCCTCCTTCCACTTGAAACAAAAGTTTCTTGATCTTTAGAAGTTATAATATATGGATTTAACAAAAATATTATACATATAGACTATCCATGTGTCTATCAAAAACTCCTAATCCCTAAAGTTTTGTAACGCCCCGACCCCAGCTACCCAGAGTCGGTGCATTACTTCGTAACATTGGCATGATCACAAAAGAACAAGTCTCGAATGACCGATTAGTTTAGTAGCCTTGGAAACACTAGATACATTCCTAAACGTTACATTACATCATAAAGTGAAAAACTACAATATCAAAGTCACCATAGTCCACACTAATATCCTCTTCTGACTATCCCTGCAGGTCATTCATAAAATACTTCTTCACATCCTGGAAAATATTAAAACATTGAAAGGGGTGAGCTCAGATGCTCAGTAAGGATAACATTATTGCGGAAGCTTTCATAAATAAACATTAACATTTAAGGCAATGTATAACTAAAACAAAAGCCTTCTTTAAACTTGAACATCAGCATAATATGGAAAAAGTAAATTGAGATAATTCCATTCACTTCTTCACATGGATATTCTACTGGTCGAATAATCACATGCAATAACAATAACCACTTTCATAATGAGGGAATGTATAATGCCAGACATTCTGAAACACTTTGTCAAGGCCTCGGCCAAGACGTCTAAAATGATTAAGTCCTCGGCCAAAATCATAAATCAAATTGGGAAAGGGCCTCGGCCAATTCCATGTCTAGTTGTCTCATGAGACCTACCGATGCATCGAGGAGCTATAGCGGGCTCCACCCGTCACTTATTAAGTCCAATACATTCCTCATATGAATAGGTTTAAACATATCATAAACCATAACATAATCATATCACATAAAACATGCACAAAGGAAACATAACATTTCCACATTTCAATCACAAGATATCAATACAACACATTGATATAATAAAAATGCTTTCAAAACCATTTTCAATACCAAAATAAAAGAAATTTAAAACTTTGTATTTATTTTTCATTAAAAAAAATGATGGCTTGTAGAGGAAGCCAAAACTCAAATAATGGTCACGGTGGCGGAGAAGTTGTTGTCTCCGCATAAGTACGGAAAGAAAAACATTCCCTTTTGTCGTTTAGAAAAACGCTTCGTATAAAAAGATTCCTTTTGAATAAATGTAAAAGTCAAAGGGGTTTATACACCGTATAAAAGAAAGTTGTGTATAAAACCAAATATGCCTCAATGAAAGGGGATTGAGACGATGTCCTTAAAAAGATCATTTTTTTAAATAAAGTAAATCTATAATGTGTATTCACTATAAGTACACATAAATAATGTAAAAATACAAGATAGGACATAATAATATCATGACATAATTTGAAAGTAGGAGATTTTCCCAATGAATAGAAATTGGGTTAAGAAGTTCCCTTACCTCGTGTCTGACTTGACTCAACCGTTCTTTAACCTCCTGAATAATAAACTAGAGTTAATATACACCTTATTAAGAACCAGTTTCAATTTTATTATCCTTATTATATCACTTATTACAATGATATGAACATTATGTAATTATTTAAGTTAATAACGGTCGTTTTGTCGATCTTTGGTACTTGAGTCAACAATAAACTTCTTATAATTACAAGTTGTTTATGTGGTAGAATATCCATTATCTCCAGAATTATATTCATGATTTAGATGTCATATATATCTTATATATCCAGTATATACATTCATTTATAATATTACGTAACATTTAGAGGTAAGAAATGAAATGCACCGTTCATGGAGACGGTAAGCCGTACGTACGGATGAACGCTACTTTCATTTCAATTTCATATTTAATGGAACGAAATAATAATGATATAAATGTATAATATAATTCCAGTATAATATAGTGTATAATACCATTTACTCCATCCTTTATACATCCCACATATGGCATTAACGATTCAAATCACTTTGAGGGGGCGGTAGTCCGCACTTCCTAAAATGAAATTATCGCGTTTTACCCATAATGGAAATCATAAAGTATTCCATAAATGAGAAATACAGAAGCATAAGTAAAACATAAACATATTATATATCATATATAAAAATAGTGACATCTTAATGTCCACCTTTGAAGGTGTTATATGAGTGTTGAACAATCATCGTTTCCTGAGGCAGAGATTCGCCATCCACAGAAACCGTATGTCCTTTAACCATTAGATGTAGGTGTGTGTAAGTGTAGCTAGAATACGTCTTATAACAACATCCTAGTATATTGAGGATACTGGTGTTGTTACAAAAGAAATGAATAAAAAGAGTTTAGGGGGTTGGAGAAGAAAAATAAAACAAAACCACATTAGAGAAGACATTACCACAAAATCGTGTAACTCTTTTTGATTTGAGCCAAAGGCTTCCTTGGGAAGAGTTCTGCCCAAAGTGAGGCTTCTAGGAGTAAGAGGTGGGAGTTTGGAGAGTATTTTGGCAGAGGTTGGCCGAGCCAAATGGCTTGAAGGTGTGAATAAGGTGGGAGAGGTGGGGGCCTTTTATAAGTGGAGAGGAGGGGCACTTTTGGAAAGTAATGAAATGTTACATTATTACACAATGCTTTTCAGATTCTAAAGGTCCCAATCTTATATACTTCGTGGATAAGGTGATAAGGGTTAGAAATCTACCCATCCAATAGTCTTTGGACAAGTGTAAGCCTTGGATTTTACATTATCTTTTCATTTTATTAAAATCTTTAAATAATGAGGTCATCGCTCATCATAATGATGTCATAAATATTTTAATTTATTTAATGTCTAAAAATTATAAAAAAAATACTATGATGTATGAAATCTTTTTATCTTTCTAATGAATATTTATAATCAAAATTTGGACTTGTGTAACCCCACTTAAAAACTGTTTTAGTAAAACAACTCATGTTTGTGTCAATTTAATTTTAACATTAAATAAATATATATTAATGTCATTTTCCAACTAAAGTGGCTCCATGGGGTCCCCAAGTTGACCCATGGGTTGTCTTGGTCGGCCATGACTCATACAATAGGAGTAGGACAAGTTTCATGCTCATCTCATATTATTATAACATTATTTGTACCTTAAACTACACTAATTACCTCTAATCGCGATTAAGAACTTAAAAGTTACTATTCACCAAAAAAATTATTTTAATCTCATTGAACCACATTTTACTTCTTAATGACAACCATGTATGTCGGATTTTTGAAAATCAAATCACAGAAGTGGTAATATTTCATTTAAACGAAAAATCAGTTATTTAACTACCACTTAGTGGTTTCACTATTCATCAAAAATTGTTGTTTTTCAGAACAATGCCAAAATTTCACCCTAAGCTATAATTGATATTCCAAATTCAAAAATGATGTCTATTTTACAAAATTTCAAACATATAAGTTGCATTAATTAATTTTATAATTAATTCCCGCTGTTACAACAAATAGCGTGTTTTTAAGAAACAATTTATATCAAAAGATTGACAATTGTTTATGTCCAATTTCAATGTTAAATTAATTCTAATGACCACCATTGGATAAAATGGTAAAAATATATTCTAATTATACTTTAAAACCACTAAACCGTATAATTTATCACTTTAAATTATTTTGATTAAAAAAGTTGTTTTTAAGTATTTTTCACTATTCCTAAAAAATTAGAAGTTCTCAGAAAAATACCAAAATTTCCACATAGGCTAATTTTGATATTCCTAATCCAAAAATGAAGTCCATTTTGAAATATAAAATTTCTATAATTTTAAAAAGTGGTTATTACTATTCATAACGGCTACTTTGATTAGTCGCGGTGTTTTAGAACTCGAAGTTGCGTACAATGAAAGCTATTGCATTATTGAATGAGAACCGTATCATGGAAGCTCGGGGTGTTACATTCTCCCCTCCTTCAATAAATTGCATCCTCACAATTTTAAATTTTTTTATTTGAAAATAAAAGGTTGAAAATATAAAATACCTTTGTGGAAAGCCCACATCGGAAATAAGGTTAATAAAATTTAGTCTTAATAAGGGGAAATGGAAATAAGAAAGTCACCACCAAACTATGATCTCGATAAGGAGAACATTGGTGGCAATTAGAGACATATAATTGGAGGAAAAACGTAAATATTTGTAGGGAGTGATTGAGGCCATCAATCACAATCAACTGTCAAATTGAGGGCCTCAAAGCCTTCAATCTATGTTGATTTGAAATATCATCAGTTAAAAAAGACATAAGGTATTAGGATAACACATTTTTTTTGTTTTAATATCCCTTTACTAAAGTTTAAGAATTAATTTATTCATTGAATAAGAGATAGGTATATATATATATATTTATGCTTGACAATTAGAGTTTCAACCTTCAACTCATCTTTCACTCAAAAAGATATAGAACTCAAAAATATTATACTTATCCTAATTGTATAAGGTTCCAAATATTAACACATACCATTTAGATTAGTAAAATTATTTTGTAATAACCAGGGACTTCCTATAGGCTAGTGGTAGGAAATAAAGGCCTGTCGCACTATGGTTGTGGGTTCGATTCCTGCAGCTTTGTCCGACGCGACGGGTTATGCCCCACCCTGCTGGTTGTCCTTTTCCTAAAACTATAGTATCATAATATTCCAAAAATAATCTTCATAAATGCTTTAACCTTAAACAATACTATCCATGGTTCAACTTAATCCATTCCAACCTTAATAGTTATCCAAAATACCTCCGTCCAGACTTTCTCTAAAAGGTCTCTAAATTCCAAAATCAATTGTAACATCAGATTCCCCAAACAAAGAAAATATTCTCTTATTGTCACATACTAAAAATATGATTACCTTAATCATATTACCTTAATCAAAAAGTATTGCAGTAGAATCTTTATATATATCACATTATTCTTATAACCAGAATATAATCCTTGAGTCCAAAAGCACCAATACATTAATTATTCCGCTTCAACTATAGTCACAGCATAAGATTGGCCTTGATCCCTTGGACTTTTCTGAGGTAAGTTTCCTTGACGCTTAGGACATTCATTTGCATAATGCCCCATTTCCCTACAATTGTAGCATTCAACTTTGATAGCCTCTTTCTTTCCCTTGCAATCACGAGCCTGGTGACCCTTTTCTCCACATTTATAACAAACTCCCATTACTTTTAGGCAAGTACCAGGGTGATTCTTCCCACAATTATCACATAATGGAAAATCCTTCTTTCCCTTTTTCCCTTTATCTGTCTCTTGTTCCACCGTTCTCTTCTTCTCTTGATTTACTTTGTTGTCATAAGACTTAGAAAATTCCTTTTCTGTCTTGATAGCACACGAGACAATATCTTCGTATGATGAGAAGAATTGTGATACTAAAGATCGACGGAGAAATGGTTTTAACCCATCAAAGAAACGATCAATCTTACTCCTTGGGTTACGTATATAATCGGCAGCATGCCTCGCTAACCTTGTAAAGATAGCCTCATACATTGCGACATTCTCATCCTCCTTCTGCCTTAGACTAAGAAATTGCCTTTCCATATCTGCTCGATGGTCACGAGGAAAGTATTTTTCTAATAAAATCTCTTTGAACTCCCTCCATTCCATATTCGATACGTCATCATCTTCCTTTGTGTTTTGAATCAGCGACCACCACTGATCGGAATCTCCAGTGAGGCGGTAAACTGCCATGACAACCTTCTCCCTTTCACTACTCCACAAGGCATGGAATATTTTCTCTAAGGAATTTATCCATTGCTCAGCTACTATAGGATTTGTACTCCCATTGAAGGTTGGTGGTTGTTGCCTCATGAAGCGGTCTAACATTGATCCTCCACGTTGTGGATCAGGGTGCTCCATACGAGTAAGGTTATTATTCATAATCTGAGTGAGTTGTCCCAGTATGGTAATAAGTTGATCAGCACCAGTTGTATCTCCAGATCCACAATAATTATCTTGAGCAGGAGGGAAATCCCTACGTGAAGTGCGTGCATTGATACGGTTTCCATTTCTTCTACTAGGCGGCATTTCTAAACAATGGCATAAACTAGATCAGTTTATGAATCAAAATACATAATCCCATACTTATAAAACACTTAACATAAATTGAACTATTTATGGATATAATCCATAATCATAAAAAGAAATGTTTTCTTTGATAAATTATATACTCATAACCCTTCATAGTGGTTTGTAAAGAAAACGAGAATTATCCTAAGCATATCCCCCGGGAGTGTCGTAACCAAGAGTGCAGCAAGGCCCGTTGTCGTGCACCAGTTCCCGTTCAAGTCTAGCTCAAAGCAGTGTTTTCGAGTTTTACCCCTAGGTACATCTGTGCCAGAGCCGCCTCTACCTGCTCGTATCCAGACATGGATGTATTGCTCGGAAAACTCACAACATCTCTACAATACCAAAATTCTAGAAAGTTATTCTATACTAATCCTCAAAGTCTATCTTCGGGCTATGTGCTCTAATCAGAGTTTATCTAAATCTAGCTTCCAAGGTTAGTACTAAACTGCCTCGGATACCAACTGTAACGCCCCGACCCCAGCTACCCAGAGTCGGTGCATTACTTCGTAACATTGGCATGATCACAAAAGATCAAGTCTCGAAAGACCGATTAGTTTAGTAGCCTTGGAAACACTAGATACATTCGTAAACGTTACATTACATCATAAAGTGAAAAACTACAATATCAAAGTCTCCATAGTCCACACTAATATCCTCTTCTGACTATCCCTGCAGGTCATTCATAAAATACTTCTTCACATCCTGGAAAATATTAAAACATTGAAAGGGGTGAGCTCAGATGCTCAGTAAGGATAACATTATTGCGGAAGCTTTCATAAATAAACATTAACATTTAAGGCAATGTATAACTAAAACAAAAGCCTTTTTTAAACATGAACTTAAGCATAATATGGCAAAAGTAAAATGAGATAATGCCATTCACTTCTTCAAATGGATATTCTACTGGTCGAATAATCACATGCAATAACAATAACTACTTTCATAATGAGGGAATGTATAATGCCAGACATTCTGAAACACTTTGTCAAGGCCTCATGCAAGACGTCTAAAATGATTAAGGCCTCGGCCAAAATCATAAATCAAATTGGGAAAGGGCCTCAGCCAATTCCACGTCTAGTTGTCTCATGAGACCTACCGATGCATCGAGGAGCTATAGCGGGCTCCACCGGTCACTTATTAAGTCCAATACATTCCTCATATGAATAGGTTTAAACATATCAAAAACCATAACATAATCATATCACATAAAACATGCATAAAGGAAACATAACATTTCCACATTTCAATCACAAGATATCAATACAACACATTGATATAATAAAAACGCTTTCAAAACCATTTTTAATACCAAAATAAAAGAAAGTTAAAACTTTGTATTTATTTTTAATTAAAAAAAATGATGGCTTGTAGAGGAAGCCGAAACTCAAATAATGGTCACGGCGGCGGAGAAGTCGTTGTCGCCGCATAACTACGGAAAGAAAAACATTCCCTTTTGTCTTTTAGCAAAACGCTTCGTATAAAAAGATTCCTTTTGAATAAACGTAAAAGTCAAAGGGGTTTATACACCGTATAAAAGAAAGTTGTGTATAAAACCAAATATGCCTCAATGAAAGGGGATTGAGACGAAGTCCTTAAAAAGATCATTTTTTTAAATAAAGTACATCTATAATGTGTATTCACTATAATTACACATAAATAATGTAAAAATACAAGATAGGACATAATAATATCATGACATAATTTGAAAGTAGGTGATTAACCCAAAGAATAGAAATTGGGTTAAGAAGTTCCCTTACCTCGTGTCTGACTTGACTCAACCGTTCTTTAACCTCCTGAATAATAAACTAGAGTTAATATAAACCTTATTAAGAATCATTTTCAATTTTATTATCCTTATTATATCACTTATTACAATGATATGAACATTATGTAATTATTTAAGTTAATAACGGTCGTTTTGTCGATCTTTGGTACTTGAGTCAACAATAAACTTCTTATAATTACAAGTTGTTTATGTGGTAGAATATCCATTATCTCCAGAATTATATTCATGATTTAGATGTCATATATATCTTATATATCCATTATATACATTCATTTATAATATTACGTAACATTTAGAGGTAAGAAATGAAATGCACCGTTCATGGAGACGGTAAGCCGTACGTACGCATGAACGATACTTTCATTTCAATTTCATATTTAATGGAACGAAATAATAATGATATAAATGTATAATATAATTACAGTATAATATAGTGTATAATACCATTTACTCCATCCTTTATACATCCCACATATGGCATTAACGATTCAAATCACTTTGAGGGGGCAGTAGTCCGCACTTCCTAAAATGAAATTATCGCGTTTTACCCATAATGGAAATCATAAAGTATGCCATAAATGAGAAATACAGAAGCATAATTAAAACATAAACATATTATATATCATATATAAAAATATTTACATCTTAATGTCCACCTTTGAAGGTGTTATATGAGTGTTGAACAATCATCGTTTCGTGAGGCAGAGATTCGCCATCCACAGAAACCGTATGTCCTTTAACCATTAGATGTAGGTGTGTGTAAGTGTAGCTCGAATCCTTCTTATAACAACATCCTAGTATATTTAGGATACTGGTGTTGTTACAAAAGAAATGAATAAAAATAGTTTAGGGGGTTGGAGAAGAAAAATAAAACAAAACCACATTAGAGAAGACATTACCACAAAATCGGGTAACTCTTTTTGATTTGAGCCAAAGGCTTCCTTGGGAAGAGTTCTGCCCAAAGTGAGGCTTCTAGGAGTAAGAGGGGGGAGTTGGGAGAGTATTGTGGCAGATTTTGGCCGAGCCAAATGGCTTGAAGGTGTGAATAAGGTGGGAGAGGTGGAGGCCTTTTATAAGTGGAGAGGAGGGGCACTTTTGGAAAGTAATGAAATGTTACATTATTACACAATGATTTTCGGATTCTAAAGGTCCCACACTTATATACTTCGTGGATAAGGTGATTAGGGTTCGAAATCTACCCATCCAATAGTCTTTGGACAAGTGTAAGCCTTGGATTTTACATTATCTTTTCATTTTATTAAAATCTTTAAATAATGATGTCATCGCTGCATCATAATGATGTCATAAATAATTTAATTTATATAATGTCAAAAAATTATAAAAAAAATACTATGATGTAGGAAATCGTTTTAGCTTTCTAATTAATATTTATAATCAAAATTTGGACTTGTGTAACCCCACTTAAAAACTGTTTTAGTAAAACAACTCATGTTTGTGTCAATTTAATTTTAACATTAAATAAATATATATTAATGTCATTTTCCAACTAAAGTGGCTCCATGGGGTCCCCAAGATGACCCATGGGTTGTCTTGGTCGGCCATGACTCATCCAATAGTATTAGGACAAGTTCCATGCTCATTTCATATTATTATAACATTATTTGTACCTTAAACTACACTAATTACCTCTAATCGCGATTAAGAACTTAAAAGTTACTATTCACCAAAAAAATTATTTTAATCTAATTGAACCACATTTTACTTATTAATGACAACCATGTATGTCGGATTTTTGAAAATCAAATCACAGAAGTGGTAATATTTCGTTTAAACGAAAAATCAGTTATTTAACTACCACTTAGTGGTTTCACTATTCATCAAAAATTGTAGTTTTTCAGAACAATGCCTAAATTTCACCCTAAGCTATAATTGATATTCCGAATTCAAAAATGATGTATATTTTACAAAATTCCAAACATATAAGTTGCATTAATTAATTTTATAATTAATTCCCGCTGTTACAACAAATAGCGTGTTTTTAAGAAACAATTTATATCATAAGATTGGCAATTGTTTATGTCCAATTTCAATGTTAAATTAATTCTAATGACCACCATTGGATAAAATGGTAAAAATATATTCTAATTATACTTTAAAACCACTAAACAGTATAATTTATCACTATAAATTATTTTGATTAAAAAAGTTGTTTTTAAGTATTTTTCACTATTCATAAAAAATTAGAAGTTCTCAGAAAAATACCAAAATTTCAACATAGGCTAATTTCGATATTCCGAATCCAAAAATGAAGTCCATTTTGAAATATAAAATTTCTATAATTTTAAAAAGTGGTTATTACTATTCATAACGGCTACTTTGATTAGTCGCGGTGTTTTAGAACTCGAAGTTGCGTACAATGCAAGCTATTGCATTATTGAATGAGAAGTGTATCATGGAAGCTCGGGGTGTTACAAGTTTTCTAAACAAACATTTAAATCTAACTATAATTCCCAAGCATCAAACATTAAATAATAGTAAATTAAAATAATAATTCACATTAAGGATATTTAGAGGTTTATATTTTTAGATAATTGGGCGAGAACTATTACTTTACATCTCAAAAATTACAAAGTAGACACTTCTACTCGGTATTTTTTTTTATAAAACAATATTTCTTAAAGGAATAAAATAATTATTTTCATGATATAAATCTTCTTGAGCTCATCCTTTCTCTTACCCAACCTTATACCTTGTAAAAAACATTTGAAAAAATGGATGAACATAAAAATCTTCGTAAGGGTTATAATATAAAGAAAGAAAACATTAGTTCATCAATACATAAAAAACATAAACTCTTTAGCATACCTCATGAAATCATAACCTTTAAGATTAAAACATATAAATAATAAATCATAAAGGTAACTTATGGAATCTATATCATAGTTACATTATATATTTCACAACTACAAAGGGAGTTATAGATAGAATACCTATCACAGTATATTCCCAAAATATCATAGGAGAAAAATTAATGATTTCCTCTATCACGTTACCCAATGCATTGGAGAGATATCTTGGGCTCACCATCCCAAGGTTTATCACGGAACCCCCCCGTATCTATAAATAATTCTGAAGAAAAATAACATATTCATAACACATAAAACAAACATAAAGGAAATATGAAATTTCCATATTTCATTCAAAATATATCATTTAAATATATTGACATAATCAACAATTTATCAAACCATTTCTAGAACCATTTAAAACATTTATAAAAGATATTTTTGAATCAAAGTGTACCATTCGACATTGAATATTTTGAATGAAATTTTAATATCAAAAAATTTAGGTCCATATAAATAAATCCTTCGAACCATTTTTAAAACATATACATTAATTATAAATACTTAAAAGAATAAATCTTTAAAACATTTAAAATGAATATTTTTGTTAAAGGGTTCCTAACGAAATGAGAGATGCATTAATAAAAATAATTGAGGAATAACATTAAAAAAAGCTTAGAATATCATGATAATATGGATATTCATTATATAATATGTAAAAGGGATGTATATACGCCCTATGAAAGTGAATTGGAGTATAATAACAAATAAGTCTCAATGGAATGTAAATTGAGGCAAGGTACCATACAATGATCGTATCCTTATATTAAGGATAAATCAGTGACATAATTATGTGGGAAAAATATTAATAGACCCAATATAAGTTGATATTAAGTGTAAAACAATCATAGGTCATTCACAAATATTCATAGAAAAACATAGTCAAGAAGTAGATGTTTATCCCAAAGAATAGAAATTGGGTTAAGAAGTTCCCATAAGGAAATTTGACATCCTAATAGCGTCACATTAAAATTCAAGAAATGCATTGCAGAAAGAGAAAAGGGTCTATCATTAGATGGAAATAAAATGTACAGAAATAATCATATATAAGAACATATCATCACATAAGAAAATGGAAATCAAAAAGACATGAGATAAATAATTCTTTGACTAAATGAGTATGGGGAAATGCTCCCTTAATGATTTGGTAACTTATGAAACATACACCACATGAAAGAAGTATCATAAAATGAAAATGTTAATACCAATAAATTAAATTATATTACACAATTAATATAATCATGGTCAGTACATACACCACACAAAAGGAAATAGTGGAAAATATAGCATGAATCTCACGGGAATAAAAAGTGAGATGAAAACCCCTTACCACATTGTAATCGATCGAGTCATAAGACCAAAAGATAATAAACACCAAATGAATATCATAATAATATGAATATAAATAGAATCATTATAATATATATAAAATGGTAGTAAATAATTCAACACATGCAATAAATAAGCGGTGAACAATGGAAATCTCACGAAATTAAAAGTGAGATAAGAAACCCCTTACCTCGTGTTTGACTTAACTTGTATGTTCTGTGTTCTTCATGAATTATAAAATTAATTTAATTTAAACATATTTAATAAAATTTTCAATTTTAGTATTCATTTTATATCACTTATTACATTTTTATAACAATTAGTTAATTATTTGAGTTCATATTGGACATTTTGTTGATGTTCGGAACTTTAGTAAAAAACAAACATGTTATAATTAAAAATTGTCCATGTGGTCACAATTATATTTCATAATTAATGATATTCATGATTTAGATATCATATATATCATATATATCTAGTGTATATTTATTTATGACATTCTATATCATTTGGTGTGATGAAATGAAACGCACCTTACATGGCTACGGTAAGTCGTACGCACGCATGAACGCTACATTCATTTCTATATTATATTTAAAGGAATAAAAACATAAAAATAAATATGTATATTATAATTAAATTATAATATCTATTTTATGTAATATTATTTACTCCATCCTTTATAAATTCCACGTAGGGCATGAACGAGTCATATCACTTTGATGGGGCGGTAGCCCATACTTCCTCAAATGAAATTATCATATTTACCCATTATGGAAACAATAAATGTATGATAAAAATTAAATATAAATAAGTATAAAGACAATATAAATATAGTATATATCACATGTAAATACATTTCCATATTAATGTCCACCGTAAGAGGTTCTAGGAGAATATTGAACAATCATCGTTTTGTGAGGCAGTATCACCATCCACAGAAACTGTAAGTTCTTTACCCATTATGTGGTGGTGTGTGTAAGTGCAGTTAGAATAATTCTCAAATCAACAACCTAGTATGTATAGGATACTATTTTTTTGATGAAATAAATTAAGAAAAATAGTTTATGGGGTTGGATAATTAAAATAAAAGTAAAGAACAAAAGAGAAGACGTTACCTTTAAATCGGGTAACTCCCTTCGGGTTTAACCAAAAGGATTTCCTGAAGTACCTTCTTCCTAAGGAACAGAATATTGGTGGAAGAGAGGGATCTTGAGAGATTATTTGGTCAGAGGTTGGATGATCCAAGGGTCTTGAGAGGTGTGAGTAATGGGTTATAGGTGAAGGAATCTTATAAGGGGGAGGAGGATCTCTTTATGAAAGTTTGAAAGTATTATTTTATTTTATAATGATTTTCAGTTTCTACCAAACTTATTAAAGCCAAAGATAAGTTTAATATTTTAATAAAAAGAATCATCTAATAATAATTGGACAGGTTTTGTATATTGTTTTAATTTTTATAATTTTATTTATTTAAATCATTCATTAATGAGGTAAACACCGCATCATTATTGTGCCCTAAATAATTTTATTTATTTGATTTCTAAAAATTTTAAATAAAATACCATGATGTAGGAAATATTTTTATATTTATAATGGATATTTATAGTCTAATATATCAATTATATAAACCCACATTAATTTTTTTTATCAAAACAATACATGTTTATGATATTTTTATTTTTACTTTAAATAAAATATTATTAATCTCATTATCTTACCCAAATTGATTTCAAAGGCCAAATATCTCTCCCACAGATTGTATTTGTATCCATGACTCATACAATATGTTTAGGAGAAGTATTAATTTAATTTTATATTATTATAATATAAGTTTTACCTTGAATAACCTTATTTACCTTTAACCGCGGAAAATAAAAGTCAAAAGACACTACTAAAAAATTATTTTCATCATATTGAACCACATTTTACATAATGATAATATCCATGTATTTCATATTTTGGAAATTCAATTCAAACAATTGGAAAAATTTCCTTTAAATGAAAAATCCGATTTTTGTACAACTACTTAGTGTTTTCACAATTCATAAAAAATTAATGATTTTCAGAAAAATACAAAAAAATCATCCTAAGATATTTTTGATTTTATGAATTCAAAAATGATGTATTTTTTAACAAATTAAAAACATTTATGTTGAAATAATTATTTTAAAATTAATTCATTTTCAAAAAACAAAAAACGTGTTTTTAAGAAATAATAACTCCTAAAAGATTGACTTTTGTTTATGTCCAATTTCAATGTGAAATTACTTCCCAGGATCAAAATTGGATTAAATGGTAAAAATATAATCTAATTACACATTAAAACCAATTTAAAAGATAATATATCCATAAAACTAAATTATATTATAGGGCACTTTTGAATTAAAATACAATATTTTTCACTATTTATTAAAAAATAAATTTTATCATAAAAATGCGAAAAATTTACCCAAATTAAATTTTGTTCTCCCAATTTTAAAGAAGAATTTTATTTTGTCAAATAGAACATATAAAAGTGACCAAAACTATATTTTAAGAGGTTTCTTCATAAAAAGGCCGAAAATCAACATTTTACGAAATATTATAGTGTTTGTTATAAAAATTAGATTCATTTACATTTTAAGCCTCCAATTTGTTTTTGGATAAATGTAAAAAACATTTGACAAACATGTATAATCATATTGTAGTTAATTCTATTCATTCCTCCATATACAACAGTTATGCATTAAATACCATTTAAAATAATATTATATTATTATTTTTGAGTATTACCCAACGTTGTGTGGAATGTATGATTTCAATGAAACATGTTGTTTCATATCAGGTACGCCATCGAACATAGAATCCACTTTAATTTAAAATTAATATTTAACTCACAAATATCAATAAATATGAAATTGTACTATTCTTTATTTTCATGGGAATTACACAAATAGTAGTTAAAATGTTTTACACAACAAGACTACCAAAATTGTTAAAGTTTTGTGGAGGATCAAAAAATATTAAGAAGCCACGTGGGAACCATTAGATACTACGAGGCAGAAGTACCCACACCATTTCTCTTCTGAGGGTGAAAGTTGAAATTTTGGGGATGAAATTTCATAAGGGGGAAGAATTTAATGACCATAACTTTTGTAATAGTAATTTTTTTGGGAAGATGAATGTTATTTTTTTACTCAACAAAACCATATCCCATTATTAAATAAGTGTGTATAATTGAAATGAGACTATTGGGTTTTGACTATTTTATGACCGTTGGTCAATATGACCATTAGAAACTATTATCCTAACATTATGATTTGTGATTATAAATAGAAATTATAATGGGTTTTATGGAAGAAAGTAGAGTTAATGGTCTCATCTTGTAGACTTTATCCATAAGAATCCCATTTTTCAGATCTAGAGGAGGTGCCATCACTGAGCTTCGATCTGAACCAAGCCCAATCCAAACATCAATCTGTTAAACTCGAACAAAATTACCTAGGAGAAAAGTTCAAGTTGATATAAATCACCACTTGGTCAATGTTATCTGAGACACCCCAAGATTCTATCACCATTTCACACCTCACTCTTAGGTCTTATGAATTTGTTTTAAGGGGTTGTGTAATGGGTTCGTAGTTACTTTGTGTAATCCCTTAGTATAAGTTTTTTTTTCTTTCATCTTTTCTTTTTTAAGAATAGATTTTATTAAAACAATATATGTTTAATTATGAAAAATTTAATAAATTGATTTCAGAATAATTTTTTTTTACTTTTTAGATATTTCTCAAACATAGATAATTAATATGGTAAAATAAACATCATTTTTGAATTTCAATTTTCAAAATTAATCTAACTTTAATTTTTAGAAGTTTACTAAGAAGTATAAATTTATTATTTTTTGATGAATAATATTTTATTAATAATGTTCTATTGATTAATATTATTTTATGAATAGTGTTTTTGATGAATATTAAAGAAAATTATTATTAAATAGCTTTTTCAATGAAAATATTTGGGAAAATCAGACATACATGGTTGAAATCAGGCTGAAAATGTGGTTCATTATGATCAAAAAAAATTTCAGTGAACAATAACATTACCCTTTGGAATAGTAATTCTCCCATTATGAATTTTAATTCTACCAATGGAAATTTATCCTCACCAAAGATGTATAAATATGTTTTAGTCGTCTTATGTTGTAATGTGATATATTTATATCATAGTATAAGTTAATTACTGTTTTAGAAATTATTAATTATCTATTCATATTTTATTTATATAATATTATTTAAAATCAAATTAATTATTATAAAATGGATTTCATTTTTAATTCTACATTTTGAAAAAATGTTTGGTTAAATTTTTGGGATTTTTTTGAAATGGTTGATTTTTTGTTGAATAGTAAAAATTCAGCTTTGAGTTTTCAGTAAGTATAATGACATCATTACTATGTAATAGTGATTTAATGATGATGAAATAAAGATATAAAACTTCTAAGTATTAAAATAATATATGATCTATCCCATGTGGCCATTACCACGGGAAAATACCACAGGAAAGCCCATGGTTTTTCAAATACTAGTAATGATGTGTCCTTTGAAATTAATGAAATATTCCCTCAGTATTTATATAAATACCCTCACCCATTACTTAATTTCCATTCAAAAATCATTCTACAAGAATATTCGATAGTATTAACTCCCATGGAGTCCACTGAATGTGTCCTCAATCACCCAAGGCCCCTATCATAGTGTTTTATAAGGTACTCTTAAAGGTAAAGGAATTCTCAACTTCACTTTTCCTTCTATGTTCTCTTTTATGTGTTATGTCATTAAAATTTCATCCCATATTCTTATATAGATTTTATTATGTAACTTTATCATATTATGAGTCTCTTATGAATGGTTTAACCCTTTCTTCAATCATTTAAATGTTTTATAATACCATGTTTTATACCAGTTATGCTGACGAATTTTAGTATCAAAATCTCTCTCTTTTTCTCAATATTTTTTTTTTATTTTCATTATGTGAATACCAAAACCACTTTCATTTCTAAGGTTATTCATCAATAAAAAAATGTTATTTATTTTATTTGTGAATTTACATACATAAACTCCGCATTCCCTTTACTTGGGTTATAAATGACATAATGGTCATGTTTTTAGTCACTTTTTAAAACACTATGATTTTGATATGAAACCCATTTATTTTATTCTCTATCAGTTATTTATGAAATTATTGATTGTGATATATGTAGATCACATGAAAATAAATTATTATTTTTGTTGATACCCAATAGCCCTTCAATAGATTCGGTAAAGAAATTAATCTTTATATATAATAAGTTTTACAATACCTTGGTGAATAACATTGGTAATTGTTTTGACATCTTGTTGATGAACCATGGTTATAAGCTTATGAATGTATAAATTAAATGTTGTAGCCACATTTTAATGTTTTTATTCAATATAGAATTATTATGATATTATTATTTATCATGAATTCACGGTATTCCTCGTGATCTTATTGTTATTTCTCATGTTCACATGTAAACTGTTTCACTTGTTTTCCCCTACTAGGCATTCTTCTCACCATATCCTTTTATATATGTACCCAGGTTATGAGATGAAATAAATTTAAATAGTATGAATCTTTAAGAACCATTTTAATTGGATTTTTATAATTCCTTATATTTTCAAGTTTTGTATAACTTATCTCCAAGACACTAAACATTAAAAGATCATTTGTTTGTAAAATGCAACGTAATTATATGTAATAAAATGGTGGAAAGTTATACCCTTAACAAATCATTTAAATAAGAAGTACTTTCTAGATACAGAGTAATATAAAACTATTGACGTTGTAGTGTATAGGGTATCTGATCCATTCCCCACATCATTTTTTATCCCTCATCATAAATATTTATCACACGAGATTTCCCTTTTCCTTGAGATTAAGAGGTTTCTAACGATGATCATTATCACTAGCCCTCACTTTTGGTCACTGGTTACCATAATTAAAACTATCCTTTCATGTGACTCATGGATTTTAGGATATTTCAATATTTGAATCTTTCCCTTTATTCACATAATTATATAACATCTTCCCTCCATTTAGGAAATCAATTACTTGACAACATTCCCTTTCACACTTAAAACATTTACTAGTCCCCAAAGAAAATTTCCTACATGATTCCTACAATTCATTGAGCACAAGGGAATGATCATATTCTTCTCTCCATGGTTCATATATTTTCCAATGAACTATATAATCCTTTTCATGTCAAACCCTTTATATTTATATGTAACTCCATCCTCTGTTTCCACCATGATTGTACGTAGAAAAATATATTCATAATTATTGATGTCTCTTCTATCTAACTCCCTTCGAACACTTGGATCTATTCCACTAATGAATTGGTCATACTAAAAATATGGTTTGATGATAATAATAGAGTAGTACAACACATGCTATTTAAAATATTACTCATAGGTACTAATGGATTCATTATGCTTTGACTTTTTATCAAAAAAATTATTCTTCATATTCAGTCATTGAATACAATTAATTTACATATTGAAAAATAAGTTCTTCACTAGTAGAAAGAAGGCCTTTAGAAACAGCCAAAAGCCATCGCTAAAGGCCTTTATCTTCCACCTAGCATCCTTTAAATTGTAGACACTTTAGGCATGTTGTAGTTTCCTTTAGCGTCCGCCATTTACCGTACACTATATATAACATCAAGATTACATATAGCGATAGCCATATGGCAGTTGCAATAGCTTACTTAGGCATTGTCTATAGTGGCTTCCAAATGAGGGTCGCTTTAGACATTCCATGAAGGCATATAGTGGCTTCCATATGGCGGTTGCTATATGTTTTTTAGTATTTTTTAAAAAAGTCACAAAAACAATAAAATAGACTATATTTAAAAAAAACAAAAAATATTTAAAAATACCTAAAACAACGAGAACAAAAATCTCTTTGCCTCATTATCATCAAGCTCCACACCCATCATTGAATAAAAATTCATCACAAATTCTAATAAAATAATTAGTACAAAAAATATATTTCAATTAATAATTGAAATGCAATTGAAACCGCATATTTGGTCATCCTAGATAGACCGCACTACGGATTGACCTTCCATCTACTCATATACATCATGAATAATAGTAACAGTGTTTTACTGTGATTTGAGGTCATTCCGTAATTTTTTTTACATATTTAATTCTTAAATACATTTTTGATGTTTTATGACACTAAAAGTGCATTTTGTGTTGTCCTGTGAAAACGACATCTCCAATTGACATTTCTTCTGCTCGACCATTTCACAATTTACTCTATGGTTGTTGTCTTTTGACTTCAGCACATTTGAAGTTTGTTGGACTATGTTTGATTCCCAGATGCACCTTTTTAAAATGCATCAAATCATTAAAAACCACGTATTCAGTAGTTTCGGGCTGACCAAACCTCTGATTGACACATTGTATCCTTGTGCACATCTAAATTGATAACAAGATCGATTTCCTATGATTTTAAGTCATTATGAGGTCGTTTTTAATATATCCCTAAATGTTAATTGCATGTTTTGATGTTTTATGACATTTAAAGTGTGCTTTCTATCATCCCAGGCAAACGACACCACTGATTGACATACCATCTTCAACTATTTCACAAATCACTCTATGATTATTGTCGTCTAATTTCAGCACATTTGGTGGTCGTTTGATTTGTTTTGACCCCCTACATGGTTTTAAAGGGCATAAAACCTTTAACAATCGCATATTTGGTCCTTCTAGGAAAACTAAACATACGATTGATGTTCCCTCTACTCATAAACAACAAGAATAAAAAAAAGGCTTTCTTGTTATTTCCAGTCATTCTGATGCCGTTTGATATGGAATTAACTGTTAAATGCATTTTTTTGGTGTTTTATGACACTGAAAGTGAATTTTTGGTCATCCCCACCAAACAAAATATTGGATTGATGTTCCATCTTCTTGACCAATTTACAATTCACTCTATGTTTGTTTTCATCAGATTTAATTGAATTTAGAGGTCATTCGGCTAATTTTGACCCCTGGACTCACCTTTTTAAGGCCATCAAACCTTTAAAACCCGCATATTCGGATTTTTTGGGCAGACCACACATCTGATTGACCTTCCTTCTTCTAGTACACCTACCGAATAATAATAAGATGGTTTTAATGTGATTTTATGTCAAACTGAAGTCGTTTGATATGGAATTGACCGTTAAATGCACGTTTTGGAGATTTATGACACTAAAAGTGTGTTTTCAGTCATCTTGGGAAAAAGGCATCTCATATTGATGTTTCATATACTAAAAAAATTTACAATTCACTATTTTTTTGGTGTTGTATGATTTCACGGAATTCGGAGGTCGTTCGACTAGTTTTGACCACCAAACTCACCTTTTTTAAAGGGCGTCAATGCTTTAAAAACTACATATTCAGTAGTTATGAGAATATCGCACATCTATTAAGCATTTTTCCTACTATTACACATCAATAATAATAATAATATGGTATTCCTATGATTTCAGGTCATTCTATGGTCATGTGATATGGAATCGACCGTTAAACGCACGTTTTGGAGTTTTGTGACACTAAAAGAGTGTTCTCAATCATCCTGGCCTAACGAAATATCAAATTGATGTTCTATAAGCTCGATCAATTTACAATTCACTTTACAATAGTTTTTTCCTAATTTCAGGGAATGTGAAGGTCATTTGACTTATTTTGACCCTGAAACGCACCTTTTAAAAGGGCGTCCAACCTTTAAAAACTGCATATTCGGTCGTTTTGGGTAGAACGCACTTTTGATTGTCATTCAGTCTACTATTACACATCATGAAAAATAATAAGATGGTTTTCTTGTGATTTCAGGTCTTTCTGAAGTCATTTGATATGGAATTGACTGTTAAATGCGCATTTTGATGTTTTATGAAACTAAAAGTGTGCTTTCGATCATCTTGGGAAAACAGAATCTCAGATTGTTTTTCTGTTTACTCGAAAAAATTATGATTTAATATTTGGTTGTTTTAGTCAGATTTCAATGCATTCAGAGGTCATTCGACTAGTTTTGGCCCCCAAACACACCTTTTTTAAAGGGCATCAAACCGTTAAAAATCACATATTCAATTGTTCCAGGATGCCGAACATCCAATTGATGCGTCATCTTCTCATACAGATCAATAATAATAATAATATAGTATTCCATTGATTTCAGGTCATTATGAGGTCATTTGATATGGAATTTACTGTTAAACGCACGTTTTGATGTTTTATAACATGAAAAGATTGTTTTCGGTCATGTCGGCCAAATGAACCCTCCGATTGATGTTATGTCGACTCAACCAATTATATATATACTCTATGGTTATTTTCTTTTGATTTCATGGAATTATTTGGTCATTCAGATGATTTTTCCCCGAGACTCACCATTTTAAATGGCATCTAACCTTTAAAAATTGCATATTCAATCATTCCGGGCAGAACGAATATCCGATTGACGTTCTATCTTCTAGTACACATCATGAATAATAATAAAACAATTTTATTGGTATTTCATGTCATTATTAAGTCGTTTGACTTAGAATTGACGTGTTGTCTACTTGTACACATCAAGCAAAATTATAATACGATCTTCCTATTATTTCAGGTCATTCCAAGGTCGTTTGATATGGAATTTAACGTTAAACACAAATATTGGTGTTTTCTGACACTAAAAGTGTATTTTTGATAATCCTAAATAAAAAGATTTTTTAATTGATGTTCTGTCTACTTGAGAAATTAATAATTCACTTTATAGTTGTTGACGTCTGATTTCGCGGCGTTTTGAGGTCATTCAGATGATTTTGACCCCCAACCACACCTTTTTAAAGGGCACCCAACCTTGAAAAACTACTTATTCAGTTGTTTGTGCAGATCGTACATCTTATTGATGTTATGTATACTGGTACACATCAAGAGTAATAATAAGACTATTTTCCTATGATTTTAGGTCATTCTGACATCAGTTGATATAGAATTGACTATTAAACCCACGTTTTGGTGTTTTCTGTCACTAAAAGAGCATTTTAGATCATCCTGGACAGACAACATCCTAAATTGTTGTTTTTTCTGCTCGACCAATATACAATTCACTATATGGTTGTTATCATCTGATTTCATGGAATTCAGAGGTTGTTCGACTGGTTTTGACCCCCAAAAACTTTTATTAAAAGGCGTCTAACCTTTAAAAATTGCATATTCAGTCGTTTTGGGAAGCCCACAGGTCCAATTGATGTTTCTTCTACTTTAACACATCAAAAATAATTATAATATGGTCTTCTTATGATTTCTTGTCATTCCATGGTCGTTTGATATGGAATGGACCGTTAAAAGCTAGTTTTGGTGTTTTATGACACAAAAAGTTCATTTTTGATCAGCCTGGTCAAATGGAATTTTGGATTGATGTTCCTCCAGCTCTACCAATTTACAATTCACTCTACAATTGTCGTCGTCAGGTTTCACGACATTCGGAGATCATTCATATGATTTGGAACAACAGACACACCTTTTAAAAAGGTGTCTAATCTTTAAAAACCGCATATTCTATTGTTTTGGGAAGACCACACAACTAATTAATGTTCAATCTACTAGTACACATCAAAAATAATAATAATATGGTTTTCCTATGATTTAAGGTCATTCTGATGTCGTTTGATATGGAATTGACCGCTAAATGCCCGTTTTGGTGTTTTGTGACACTAAAAGTTCATTTTCAATCATCCCAGAAAAATGACATCTCAGATTGTTATTCTATCTGTTCGAACAATTTACAAATCACTCTATAGTATCTGTAATCAGATTTCATGGAATTCGGTTGTTGTTCAACTAGTTTGGACACCAAACATGCCTTTTTTAAAGGGCATCCAACCATTAAAAACAACATTTTTTATCAATTTGGGTAGACGAAAATTGATGTCCTATCTGTTGGTACACAACACGAATAACAATAATATGGTCTTCTAAGGATTTCAGGTCATTCCAAGGTTGTTTGATAAAGAATTGACCATTAAACACACGTTTTGGTATTTTATGACACTAGAGGTGTGTATTCAATCACCCTAGGAAAACGACATCTCTGATTGATGATCTGTCAACTTGACCAATTCACAATTCACTCTACGGTTGTTTTCGTCATATTTCATGGAATTTGGGCATCGTTTGGTTGATTTTGACCACCCAAATTTACCTTTTAAAGGGATTTCGAACCTTTAAAAACCGCATATTCAGTTGTTTCAAGAAGACCACACATCCGATTGATATTCCATCTTTTGGTACACATCAAGAATAAGAATAAGATGGGTTGCCTATGATTTCAAGTCATTCTAAAGTAGTTTGACATGAAATTGACCGTTAAACGCACGTTTTGGAGTTTAATGACCCTAGAAGTGTTTTTCCAGACATCTCTGGAAAAAAACATCTCAGATTGATGTTCTATCTGCTCAACAAATTTACAATTCACTATAGCATTTTTTTGTCTGATTTCATGGAATTGGGAGGTTGTTCGACTAGTCTTGACCCCCAACCACACATTTTTAAAGGTATTGAAACCTTTAAAAACCACATATTCAATATTTCTGGGCAGACCGGAAGTCCAATTGATGTTTTTTCTACTCTTACACATCAATAATAATAATAATATGGTCTTTCTATGATTTCAGGTCATTCTGAGGGTGTTAAATGTGGAATTGACCATTAAATGCATGTTTTGCTATTTTATGATACTAAAATTGTGTTTTCAGTCATCCCAACCAAACAACATCTCTGGTTGATGGTTCTTCTACTCAAATAATTTAAAATTCTCTCTATGGTTGTTTTCATCTGATTTCATGACATTCAGACGTCGTTCGGATGATTTTAACACCTAGTCACACCTTTTTAAAAGGTGTAGAACCTTTAAAAATGACATATTCAATCATTCAGGACAGACCAAATGTCCGATTGATGTTTCATCTACCTTTACACAAAGAGAATCATAATAAGATTGTCTTCCTATGATTTCAAGTCGTTCCGATGACGTTTGATATGGAATTGACCGTTAAACGCATGTTTTGGTGTTTTATGACACTAATGGTCCGTATTAGTTCATCCTAGGAATACAGAATCTCCTATTGATGTTTCATATGCTCAACTCATTTAAAATTCGCTCCACTATTATTTTCGTTCGTTTTTACGGCATTCAAACGTCGTTTGGGGTGATTTTGACCCATCAATGCACCTCTATAATGGACGTAAAACCTTTAAAATTCACATATTCAGTCAATCTAGAAAGACCAAACATCCAACTGACGTTCCGTCAGCTCTTACAAAACACAGATAATTTGGTTGGGTAGTCTGGCATATGAATAATATTCAGTTCAGACTCAGGTTGACTATTCCTTACACATATAATCTTTTGTCATGATACAACATGTTATATATTTAAAGTTAAATGGGTTTACAAGAGAGTCAACCAAATCTGTAAACTCAAATTATTACCTATAATCAAACATAATTTCCCAAATACAATATTAGGCAGTTAAACTAGTTCTATAAGAATTCATCAATGTAGGAAGAATAGGGTGATGTTTAATTCAGGAACACCACACACTATAATGATTAAATGAAAATTTGAAGTGATAAAAGATGAAACACACCTGTTGTAAGATTCATATAAAATCCATAGATCTATGTCCTCCACCATCAATTATTGAAATGGTTACCTAAAATGATATATACAAATTTTTCACCATCATTTAAAACCAAAATAACCACTCCCCTCTCTCAACCTCCACACCCAACATTTAAGGACATTCCATACTTGCAAGAAAATAAATATTTCACCTGATTCCTTACTTTTTTGTTATGTCATCAAAAGTGGAAGGGGTGCCCTTTGTAACTCTGTAAAACAAGAATCCAAAATAGGCATGAATTGTGAAACAAAAACAAGGAGAATCAATTATAAATAGACCAACTCACACAGCTTTTTTAGGAACTTCAGGTGTATTTTAACATGCCAGAAGAAGTAATCGGTTTGGACAGAATCCTGAACGTGCCCATAGTTTTTCTTTGTATGAAAAAAAGTAGAAATGAATAAATTATAATAATGAAACAGGTCATTCTAGATGTGGTATGAACTATTATAAATAAGATAATCTTCGTATCATGACAATTTCATGTACTAGATTGCACTAGAAACCGTGGCGTAAGGAAAAATGATTCAAAACAGGTCTACCTAATTGGATAATTAGAGACACAATGAAAGTTCATGAAACACAGTCTTATAGGATTATGTTCTATTATGAAACAACATAAAAATATATAAATGTAAAAAAATAAATAATGTAACACAAAAACAAAAAAATGTTGTAAAGAGAGTAATTTGAATTCCATTTTATTTTAAAAACACCAAAACATATAAGTTATGTTTGGTTTCACATTCAAACCCCACAATTTACATTGAAATTAATTTTATCACTTAATAAAAAAATATATAAGATCCTGAAGAGGCTAGAGTTAAAAGTCTATAAGAAAGATGCGTCAGAACATGCATTATAGTTCTGGATAAATTAAAATTCCATGAAAATTGTGGGAATACTGTTGTATTACTCATGTTTTAATGATCAAAAATCTCATTTATAATAACACATCATGTTTTAATGATAGATAATCTTATTGATGTTAATTAATCTCACTATTATTTACAAATCTTATGCATGATCACAAATCTCACTTATCTTATCAAACCTTTGTATTTATGTTTCATGATCTATTACTTTCTAATGGTTATTCTTAATTCATATTCTGAATATTACTATTTATGTCTAAATACAAATATTTTCCTAATTATCAACACACTGTGACCCACACACCGTGAAGGTTACACCATGAAGGACATACCGTGAGTCACATACCGTGTAGCACATACTGTGAATCACATACCGTGAAGCACATAACGTGAAGGGAATACCATGAAGAAGACACCGTTTACATAATCAATGTGACACCGTTTCTTAACCTTTTTTGATATTATTTAAATAATGCTAACAATTATATTTGATATTTTTAATGCATTTAATGTTATTTAATGATAGTTGTTGGTTTTTCAGGAAACTGTAACTCGTACCTATTGAAAGGAAGTCATTCCTACTATCAGAGCTTGTGGAATATAATGAATATTGAGCTGCAGTAGAGAGTGGTCCGAACTTGACACATCTCGACACACATACTACAATACACGCAAGCTCTATACTGAACCGAAGAACAATCCTGAGCACAACTGTGAAGAACACATTGCACGATCCTCAAAGAAGTTCCATACATGCAATCCTGCATTACTGAAGAAAACAAAAAGTACTCTGGAGTCAATAGAACATCTTATCTCTTGGAGAAACAAAAGATGAACCACGACGCTCTGTTTTTCAATAGAAAAACCAGAGGACTCAGAAGCATTTCTGATGAATCCAATGAGTCCAGAGCTACATTGTCGGTCACTAGTGCTTTCAAAACATTCATATACATTCTCTAAGTGATTTATTATTTACTTTTGAGCAGTGTGTGTATCCTGTTTATTTTACACATACACTGTCTCTTGTGCTGAACTGGAGGATATCAAAATCGTCATACCAAAAATCCTTACTCTTGTTTACCCATGAAAAATGTGGAAGAGGACCTTGTGTGGCATGGTCTTTGTTTTCATTTCCTATGAAGAACAGTGGTAGAGGTCCCTGCATGGCCTGAACAGTCCTGTACTATTGTTAACCCCGATCCAGGGTGTGGATCACTTTTATATATAAATTTTAGAGGACTAAGTCTTGTCTTGAGACTGAACCTCTTAGTTATATCTGATGAGTATTTTTATTTTAAGTTCAAACTATATAGTATCTAATTTATATTCCACTAATTATTACTTTGAAATACAAAACTATTTTAATGTTACTTTGATAGTTACTCTAGGATTTGTTTGTATGTTTTTTAAAGTATTAGGTTAGCTTCAAAATTTAATTAATCTTTAGATTAAATTAACTGAGAACTAATCAATCTTTGAGAACCTAACTGACCCTTTTCTTTAATACAAATTCACTATAGTTTAACTTGTTTTATAATTTGGGGGATTTTAATAGAAAATATTTTAACAGAAATTTTAATTGAAACTATATTCACTCCCCTCTTGAGTGTCCACTCCGACCAACATTTGGTATCATAGGTTTTTTTATTAATACAAGTTTTCAAAACACTCTATTTTCAACTGTGATTTTAGTTGCATCTTTAAGGATCTTAAATTTCTGTTAGTTCTAAATTTTATCTCTTTTAAATTTCCTTTCTAAAATCTAGTTATGGACAATAGACTAGAATGTGCTACTACTAACCATCCACCTTTCTTTAATGGTGCAAACTATGCCCAGTGGAAATATAAAATGAAAATTCATTTGGAATGCATGGGTTTTGATATATGGACTGAAATTGAGTCTTAATATAAAATTTCAGAAACTGAAAGAACAACTTGGGATGAACCTACAAAAACATCTTACAATAATTTCTGTAAAGATATGAATTCTTTGTATTGTGCTTTATGAGATAAGGAATTTAACAGAATATCTGCTTGTAAAACTGATTATGAAATTTGGGACACTTTGAGTGTTTCTCCTGAACGAATAACCAATGTCAAAGAAATGAGATTAAATACTTATACTATTAAATATGATAATTATAAAATAAATACTAATGAACCTATTTGTGATATGTATCTCAGGTTTAATGAGATAGTCAATACAATGAGTTCACTTGGTAAATCTATTTTTGAAAAGGAACAAATTATGAGGATACTTAGATGTTTTCCAGACAGATGGAGAGGCACATCTGTTTCAATAAGAGAATCATGTGACTTTGGAGATCTGCCTGTTAAAGAGATTATTGGTAAGCTTATGATGTTTGAGGAAGAAATCAAAGGGAATAAGGATGAATATGATGAACCGAAAAGATAGTCTATAGATTTTAAATCTATTACTTCTAAGGGAAAGGACAAAGACAAAGATCAAATAAAAATTGAAAGCTCAACCAGTGATGATTCAGATTAAAACAGTGATGTTGAGATGGCTCAAATATCCCGAAGATTTTTGATGTTTTATAAGAAGAAGAAATTATTCTAAAAATCAAATTACAAAGGAAAGAATGACAATAGAGGTCATTGGAAAAAGGACTGGAAGAAAGATGATAAAAATGATGAAGTTGTCTGCTATGAATTCAAAAGAAAAGGTCACATAAAATCAGACTGTCCAAAAATGTAGTTCAAAAAGAAACATGACTATAAGGATTGTAAGCACAAGAAGGCAATGAAAGCTACTTGGAGTGCTTCAGAAGACAGCACAAGTGATTCTGAAGTTTCTGATTCTGAAAATAATCATGCCAAAATGTGTTTCATGACTAACACATCGGAGGTAACCATAGATACTCCTATTTTAAATTCTTATTATTCTGGAGATGATACCAAATCTAATTCTGACACTGAAGATATGTCTAAAGCTAAACTATCTAAATATTGTAACATGCAAGAAGAAACATGAAATTAACTTAAGGACAAATTCCTGTCATTAAAGAAACAACATGCTCTCACTACAAATGTTAAATACACCCTTGATATAGAAAAATAAAATAATACTCAACTTTTAAAAGAAAATACAAAATTGAAGATGTCTAATGAGAAGCATAGAAAGGACTTAGAAAAATTCACAAAGGGAAAAGATACACTTAATAAAATTCTAGGAAATCAAGTGGCATCAATATACACTACTGGAATAGGCTACTAACCTGGACAAAGACAGATTACTAATAATAAATTTATTCCTAAGTCTGAACAAAATTATGCTTGTTCCAATTCTGAAAATTCACATGCTTCAACTAGTTATTCACATTGTGATAGATCTTATGAAGTTTATCTATCAAAATCTTTTGACTATGTAAAATGTATGAGACCCATAAGACAAATTTGGGTAACAAAATCATTGATTACTAACCTATCTAGACCCAAGAAGATTTGGGCACCAAAAATCATTTCCCATCTAAATATGTTTTGTAGGAAACATGTTTGAAGTGTTATCAGAAGAAGATATGGTACATGGACAGTGGATGTCCAAGACATATGTCTGGAGATTATTCATGTTTTAAAAGCTTAATAATGTTTCATGCAGTCCATGTCTGTAAAGACCCGTAAAATTGAAGGGAAATGTTTTCTTAATTTTCTTTGGATTTTACAAGAGCGCGGATTCTGACGGCACCTGATTCTGAGGCCCGGAGTGCCCGGAATCAATTTCCGAAGTTTGGCTCGGGTACGTTCAGTGAACGAACGAGCGGGAATTTCTAACTTTTGAACCGGTTCCCAGAATCAAATTCTGAGGGTACGGATGAACTCGCACCGCCGATATTCGCTTAATGGGGCCTTTTCCGAAGTTGCGTTTATTGCGGGTCGAAAGTTAGTTTTTGGGAGAAATCATAAGAAGTTAAATAAAAATGTGGAAACACTTTTTATTTTTATTTTGTTGGTTAACTTCTCCCAAAGGGAGTTAAAGGTGGGACCCACATCCACTTAACCTCCCTTGGGAGGATTAAGTGTGGTGGGACCCACACGAACCCCATCCCCTCATCTTCTCCCTTAAACTCCCCTTTTAAATTAAGTTGGCAAGTTGGGTTATTTAATGGCTTGAGTTGTCTTAATTCAAACCATTGAAATTCAAATGGTTTGGTTGAGTAAATAAAATAAGCCCTTAGCTTATTTTATTTGGTTAGAATTGTTTAGCCATCTTGTGAGGATTTGAGAGATCCTCCTTCTTCCTCAAACTTTGACGAAGAACGCTCAATCTCCGACGAAGAACACCGCTCCTCTCTTCTTCGTAGCTAGTTGTCTCCAAAGATCGACGACGCCTTCCGTGTCAACGAAAGGGAACGCTGCTTTCTCCTCGGACTTCCTTCGTCGGCTTACGAAGATTCGCCAAACCTCTTTGGACGTACCTCTTCATCAACGTATTTGACGAACAATTACCGCGACGCCCGACCTCCGCGACGTTGTCTTCCGCGGATCATTGACGATCATCGATCTTGAACCAAGGTAGGGGTTGTTGTTGGTTAATTATTTATTCTCGTTCTTGGTTCTAGATTGAAAATTTTTGAGGTTTATTGTTAAGTGTTATCGACAAATGAGAGGGGGGTCGGACCGCACAAACACGGCCGAATTCCCCCTCCTCTGTTCTTGAATATTATTTCCTTGCGGATGTACGAGATGGCGTGGTGCCGTCGCACCACGCGAGAATCACAAGGCTATAATCGCGTGGCGCCGTCGCGCCCCGCCACGGGAAGTTTATCATGAACGCGACACCGTCGCGCCGCGTCGAAGGGAATCGAAGGAGCCGCGGCCGGAGTGGGGCCGCGGCGGAGGGGCGCGGTGCGATGGCACCGCGCCGGACGATGAACACCGCGGCCGGTTCCAGGCCGCGGCGAGACGGGAAGACCGGCGGCTCGCCGGGCCGCCGGTGTCGGAAGCCAGAAGGGGACCGGCTTTGCCGGTCCGTTGAAGAAGAACCGGCTGGCCAGGTGGGCCGGCCGGAAGGGGAAAACAGGGGGAATTTAATTCCCACGGTCAACTCAAATGCCCCCCCATTTATGAGGCGGGGGGTTTCTTTAAGGGGGCCAGGCAGCCCCCCCGGTTTTCCTCAAAGCAGGCCCCCACGAGGGGGGGCCGGTTCTCCAAAAGGCGCGGCTCGTAAGCCGCGCCTCCAGCATGAAGAAGCGGGGGCCTTGCCCCCCGCGCGTGGCACCAAGCGGCGCCGGGCCGCGCCGGCCCGCGCCGCTGCTCCGGACCGCCGCCGGCCGGGCCGGGTCGCACCGGGCCCGGACCCCCGTTTTCGAATCGTTTTCGGTCTTTTGGCCATAACATGAGCCACGGACCTCCGATCGACGAACCGTCAGCGGCATTGCAATCCTTGGATCGAGACGGTCGATTCGGTATATCGCACTCAATGTTTCGGAATATTTTGAGTTCGGCCGGGTTGGTTCGTACACAAAACCAACCGGGCCCTCGGAGCGGAAACACTCATATCTTGAGCTACGGACGTCCTATTGACGTGCCATCAGCTTTGTTGTGTTCCTCTTAGTGAGTCGGATATTTTGGCATACTCCGCCCGAGGTTTGGACACAGGTGGAGTTCGGTCGGGTTGGTTTTGGCTTAAAAACCAACCAGGCCCCTGGGACAAAAAAGCCAATAACTCTCAGACCGGGCGTCCGATCGACACGCCGTCTATTGCGTTGAGTTCCTGTTGACGATACGGAACCTTTGGATACATCAAAACTGGACTTTGTGATAGTTGAGGTATCAGCCTTTCGGCTCATGGAGCGGACCCTCCAGAACGAGCTTGCTGTGTGCGGGAACCCTAGTGCTGGCTGCGACTGTGACTGATACTGCTACTGCTACTGTGACTGCGACGACGACAGTACAGAGATCCTTAGTGGATTCGACGGCGACGACTACAGCACTCAGCGATCCTACGTGGATCAGTGCTACAGGTCCTGTGTGGGCCCGATCCTGTGTGGGTCCAATCCTGTGTGGGTCTTTGCGCTCAGCGGTCCTGTGTGAACCAGCGCCTACAGGTCCTATGTGGGCCCGATCATGTCTGGGTCTTTTGCGTGGGTTAGTTACCTATCGATCTTTCGTGGGTCTGACAACTTAGATGGATCAGAGATCATCTTTATCGTCTTTCGAAGAAGTATACCTGTGTGAAATGAATCATGTTGCTTTCCTGTGTGGATTGAGTTGTGCTATCCTATGTGGATTTCGTTTTGCTTTCCTATGTGGAATACGTTTACTTTCCTATGTGGAATGAGTTGTACTTGGGCTCGGAGGTTAGAGCGTATTAGAATTGATGACTTAGGTATATGTATGGGCATATACCTAAGCAGTATCGGTTGTTACTTTGTGTTTGTATCTTCCTTTGTGGTTTATCCATTGTGGATTTTGTGAGTCCTTCAGGGGTCTCGGGGTCCCTACTGAGTAGCTTATACTCACCCCTGCACGGGCTATGCCCGCACTACGTTGTGTTGGTTGCAGATGACGGACAACGTTGATCTTGGCTGAGGCTTGCAGAGCAGGACGATACCTGGAGGTGGACCACTGGGCGGGATGTGTTCGGAGCGGACGACAGGACCCGTGGAGCAGTGGAGCTATCTGTACCCACCCTTCAGGTGGGATTTTCCAGTGGACAGCTCGGTGTAGCGGCTTTTACTTTACATTTGTTGTTTTCCCTTTCGAGTTGTACTTTACTTTCAGTTGGGTTTGTATACTGGCCCATTTACTTTTCCGCACTTCAGTTGTACTCTGTTTTTACTTAGTGTTTACTTTCCGCTTTCTTACTCTGTGGTGTTTGTTTACTTTAAAATGGAAATGCCTTTCCTTTTTACTAGGATTTACACCTTGGTGCTAGTCGCCAGCCCCTGGCCTATGGAAGGCGGGCATGGGGTAGTCACGGCACGGACCCCGAGGGCGGGTCGTGACAAATTGGTATCAGAGGCGTTCGGTTCTACCGCGAACTCTGATCTTTTCTATGTGAAGCAATAATGTTTAGCAAATTGAGTGTGGTTCTCAGTCCAGGGAGTCCAGTGTTGGTGCGGCGGCCGACGTATCCGTACACCAGGACTCTGACTTCTGATTTCCGACTTAATGGACGAAAACATTGATTGCGTGTGTGTTTCAAAGTTTTCTTTGTGATTACTTCATATCAGCTCACCAGGTATACTGTTTTGACCGTGGTGCACCTGTTTCCTTTTCAGGATGGCCCCATGACGGCAGCCAGCTAGGGTTCCGAGAGTCGAGTGTGACGACAGCCCACCGAGCGATGAGGCCTCGGTGTAGGGCCCTTTGTTAGCAGTGGCACCGGCGGTAGCTCTACCCGTCGAGCCACCGATACTTCCAGCACCAGCCGATGACGATGCACGTCACCTCAACGCACTGCATGAGTTTCAGCGCCAGCGACCACCCAGGTTTAACGGGGAGACGGATCCCCAGGCAGCCGAGGACTGGCTGGAGGCAGTGGTACGTGTGTTTAGGCTAGTGAGGACACCAGCAGACCTCATGGTGATTCTCGCTGCGAGCCTAATACACGCAACAACAGGACGATGGTGGAGCTTGATGCTCCAGGTGCACGATGAGGCATCTCTTCTTTGGACGGACTTTGAGAGCCTCTTCCGCTCGGAGTTCGTCCCAACCACCCTTTGTGTGGTGCATATCCAGGAGCTTCTTCGGCTGCGGTAGGGAAGCATGACGGTCGCTCAGTACTCGGCGAGATTTACTGATCTCTCGCGCTACTCGACTGACATGGTACGAGACCCATTCATCCGGGCTCGGACCTTCGAGCAGGGTTTGAGACACGAGATCAGGGCATCACTGATCTCCCTCAGCATACCGACTCAGACAGGAGTACTGGAGTGGGCCCTTCTGATCGAGAGCTTCCTTGTTGAGTCTACACCAGCGCCGAGACCCACCGCAGGGCGGCACGTGGAAGAGTCATCTGCAGAAGGAAGTCGACAGATGACTCAGGGGTCCAGGGAGACCAGACCTTCAGGAAGATGACCTCAGGACACTAGATCAGCAGTGCGGGGCACACAGCGAGGAGCCAGTCTTTCGAGAGGCAGACAGTGCTACTCGTGCGGCGGGCAGGGCCACATGGCTCGTGACTGCCCGACCCGCCGTGCCGAGGAGCAGCAGACGGTTGAGGGACCACCGAGGCAGAGGTAGAGGGTCGACCGTGGCGGTCCGCAGGGAGGAGGCGGACGAGGTAGAGGAGCTGGCCGAGCAGCAGGTGGTGGGCGACGCTTTGAGGCTCTGCCACCACCACCACCAGGAGGTCCACCCCGACCACAGGGAGCTGGCGGGCAGAGACAGGCACAGCTCCAGGCAGCAGAGGCCTACGACCACGGCGCACCCGAGATGATTCGAGGTACTATATGTGTCTATTCCACCCTTGATGCAGTTCTTATAGACACAGGATCGAGTCACTCGTTCATAGCCGCTGCCCTTGTTCGGAGCTCGGAGATTCCGACAGAGCCGTTGTCTCGATCCTTACGGCTAGAGACTCCTACGGGAGCAGAATCGACGATTACGCACTGGTGCCGGTAGTGTGAGATTACTCTAGGAGGCGAGAGCTTCGGCTGGGATATTCTTGTAGCAGTGTCGAGGCCTACGACGTCATCTTGGGCATGGATTGGCTATCTACGGTCCATGCACAGATTGACTGTTTTAGGCGCAAGGTGCGATGTGTACACACCGACGGGAGCAGGTTCACCTTCACCGGCGAGAAGGGAGCCTTAGCAGCACAAGATGGACTTCCGCGGAGGAGAGGACAGCCCATCACTCATCAGATGGCTAGCCTCATCCTTGGAGCAGTTGACGTGCGGAGTCGTGGTTTTCCTGCAATGGTGGATCAGTTTGCGGACATTTTTCCCGACGACGTTCCAGGGCTACCTCCTCGCAGAGAGGTAGACTTTTATATTGACTTGTACCCTGAGATAGCCCCGATATCCACTCCATCATATCGGATGGCCCCCGACGAGCTTCGAGAGCTACGGGTATAGTTGGAGGACTTGCAAGGCAAGGGGTTCATCCGACCCAGTGTTTCACCCTAGGCTTCCCCGATATTGTTCGCCAAGAAGGCGGACAGGAGCCTGCGACTTTTTGTTGACTATCGTCGCCTGAACCAGGTGACAGTGAGGAACAAGTATCCGCTATCGAGGATTGATGACCTCTTTGATCAGCTCATTGGAGCACGGTGGTTCTCGAAGATAGACCTCAGGTCAGGCTATCATCAGCTTAGAGTAAGAGACGAGGACGTGCAAAAGACAACCTTCAGATGTCGGTATGGCCACTATGAGTTCTTGGTTATGCCTTTCGGCGTAACCAATGCTCTAGCAGTGTTCATGGCACTCATGAACAGGATCTTTCAGCCATACCTTGATCGGTTTGTCATGGTCTTCATCGACAACATACTGATTTACTCTACGACTGAGGAGGAGCACGCCTATCACTTGCGAGTTGTACTAGACACACTCCGAGAGCACCAGCTTTATGGTAAGCTCTGGAAGTGCCAGTTCTGGATACGTGAGGTCCACTTCTTGGGACACGTTATCTCTGAGGCGGGAGTTGCAGTGGATCCTGTGAAGATCGAGGTTGTGTTAGCATGGGAGCCACCCAGGAGCGTGACTGAGGTTCGGAGTTTCTTGGGACTATCTGGATACTATCGGAGATTCATGCCAGACTTCTCTAGAGTTGCGGAACCACTCACAGCTTTGACGAAGAAGGGGAAACCCTTCGTGTGGTCAGACAGATGTCAGCAGAGCTTCCAGGAGGTGAGACAGATATTGACCAGCGCACCTATCTTGAGGTTGCCTGAGGAGGTAGTATGGTATGTAGTCTACTGCGATGCATCAGGGACCGGACTCGGATGTGTTCTGATGCAGGAGCGGGAAGTGATCGCCTATGGATCACGTCAGTTGAGGCCACATGATCAGAACTACGCTACCCATGACCTGGAGTTAGCAGCAGTGGTCTTCGCTCTGAAGACATGGCGACACTATCTGATGGGCGAGCGCTTTACAGTCTTTTCTGATCATCAGAGTCTCAGGTATATGTTCTCGCAGAAGGACCTGAACCAGAGACATTGGCGATTGCTCGAGTTCCTCCAGGACTATGACTTTGAAATAGTCTATAATCCTGGGAAGGGGAACGTGGTAGCCGATACCCTCAGCAGGAGGACGGGCATTCAGCTACTTGAGGAGGCAATAGAGAAGCTAGCCTCTTTACAGATATCCTTCCTGGATAGAGATGGAGTAGCCTTTCTTCAGTCTCTCACAGTCAACCCTCCACTACTACAGCGGGTCAGAGTGGCACAGCGTGAGGACGCTGACTGTGAGACACGGCGTACAAAGATATCCTCGGGACAGGCACCTGATGGTTTCTCTCTCAGATTAGTGCACAACATCCTTTTTAGAGGACGTACCATGGTACCAGTCACTTTGCGAGAGGAGGTGCTGAGAGAGTTTCACACTTCTCCTTTTGCGGTACATTCGAGAGTGGCGAAGATGTACCAGGATCTCAGACGACAGCACTGGTGGCCGGGCATGAAGAAGGTAGTAGCAGAGTTCGTTTCTCGATGCCTCATCTACCAGCAGGTGAAGGCAGAGCATCAGATACCAGCAGGCTTGGTACAGCCCTTGGAGGTTCCGGAGTGGAAGTGGGACGGCATATCTATGGACTTCGTGACTGGACTTCCACGCACTTCCAGAGGTCACGACTCCATCTGGGTGATTGTTGACCGACTCACCAAGTCGGCACACTTCTTACCCATTAGAGAGCAGGGCTCAGTGGAGAGCTTGGGACGTCTCTACGTTCAGGATATTGTGCCGCTCCATGGCGTGCCATCATCTATCGTCTCCGATCGAGATTCTCGCTTTACTTCCCGGCTTTGGAAGGGGTTGCAGGAGGCGTTCGGGAGGCAGCTACGTCTGAGCACAGCCTTTCACCCTCAGACGGATGGTCAGACGGAGAGGACCATTCAGACTCTCGAGGACATGCTCCGCGCATGTGTCCTGGACATTGGTCATAGCTGGGAGGACACCTACCCTTGGTAGAGTTTGCGTACAACAACAGCTACCACTCCACCATCGGGATGGCACCGTACGAGGAATTGTACGGCCGACCTTGTAGATCTCCTTTATGCTAGACAGACCCTGGGGAGTCAGCACTTGTGGGACTGGAGATGGTTCAGGCCACGACAGAGAAGGTCCAGGTCCTCCAGGAGCGGATGAGGACAACTCAGAGCTGGCAGAATTCATACGCTGACAGGAGGTGGAGGCCACTAGAGTTCGAGGATGGTGACCACGTCTTCTTGCGGGTCTCACCTCGACGTGGTATTCAGAGATTTGTCTGAGGCGGCAAGTTATCTCCGCGCTTCATAGGACCCTTCCAGGTCCTCAACAGGATTGGCGAGGTGGCTTATTGCCTGGATCTACCACCTCAGTTGCACCACGTGCACGACATCTTCCACGTGTATCAGCTGAGGAGATACGTGCACGACCCGACGCACATCATTGTCCATGGAGAGCTTGACGTTGAAGATGGGGCGACTTATACGGAGGTCCCGGTGGAGATAGAGGATCGACAAGAGCAGGTCCTATGTGGGCGATCGATTCCTCTTGTGCGCATCAGATGGCATCACGGGAACCTCCAGGAGAGCACATGGGAGCGGGAGGCTCAGATGCGTGCTCAGTACCCTCATTTGTTTTCCTAGTTTTTGATGTATCTTAACGGGGACGTAAAGCCCTGAGGTGGGAGTAATGTAAAGACCCGTAAAATTCAAGGGAAATTTTTTCTTAATTTTCATTGGAATTTTACAAGAGTGCGGTTTCTGACGACACCTGATTCCGAGGCCCGGAGTGCCTGGAATCAATTTCCGAAGTTTGGCTTGGGTACGTTCAGTGAACGAACGAGCGCGAATTTTCTAACTTTTGAATCGGTGCCCGGAATCAAATTCCGAGGGCACCGATGAACTCGCAGTGTCGATATTCGCTTAAGGGGACCTTTTCCGAGGTTGCGTTTATTGCGGGTTGAAAGTTAGTTTTTGGGAGAAATCATAAGAAGTTAAATAAAAATGTGGAAACACTTTTTATTTTTATTTTGTTGGTTAACTTCTCCCAAAGGGAGTTAAAGGTGGGACCCACATCCACTTAACCTCCCTTGGGAGGATTAAGTGTGGTGGGACCCACATGAACCCCATCCCCTCATCTTCTCCCTTAAACTCCCCTTTTAAATTAAGTTGGCAAGTTGGGTTATTTAATGGCTTGAGTTGTCTTAATTCAAACCTTTGAAATTAAAATGGTGTGGTTGAGTAAATAAAATAAGCCCATAGCTTATTTTATTTGGTTAGAATTGTTTAGCCATCTTGTGAGGATTTGAGAGCTCCTCCTTCTTCTTCAAACTTTGACGAAGAACGCTCAAGCTCCGACGAAGAACACCACTCCTCTCTTCTTCATAGCCGGTTGTCTCCAAAGATCGACGACGCCTTCCGTGTCAACGAAAGGGAACACTGCTTTCTCCTCGGACTTCCTTCGTCGGCTTACGAAGATTCGCCAAACCTCTTCGGACGTACCTCTTCGTCAACGGATTTGACGAACGATTACCGCGACGCCCGACCTCCGCGACGTTGTCTTCCGCGGATCATTGACGATCATCGATCTTGAACCAAGGTAGGGGTTGTTGTTGGTTAATTGTTTATTCTCGTTCTTGGTTCTAGCTTGACAATTTTTGAGGTTTATTGTTAAGTGTTATCGACTAACAAGAGGGGGGATGGACCGCACAAACACGGCTGAATCCCCCCTCCTATGTTCTTGAATATTATTTCCTTGCGGATGTACGAGATGGCGTGGTGTCGTCGCACCACGCGAGAAATCGCAAGGCTATAATCACGTGTCACCGTCGCGCCGTGCCACGGGATGTTTATCATGAACGCGATGCCGTCGCGCCGCGTCGAAGGGAATCGAAGGCGCCGCGGCCGGAGCGGGGCCGCGGCGGAGGGGCGCGGTGCCGTCGCACCGCGCCGGACGACGAACACCATGGTCGGTTCTGGGCCGCGGAGAGAAGGGAAGACCGGCGGCTCGTCGGGCCGCCGGTGTCGGAAGCAGGAAGGGGACCGGCTTTGCCGGTCTGTTGAAGAAGAACCGGCCGGCCAGGTGGGCCGGCCGGAAGGGGAAAACCGGGGGAATTTAATTCCCCCGGTCAACTCAAATGCCCCCCATTTATGGGGGGGGGGGGGTTTCTTTAAGGGGGGCAGGCGCCCCCCGGTTTTCCTCAAAGCAGGCCCCCACGAGGGGGGGTCGGTTCTCCAAAAGGCGGGGCTCTTAAGCCACGCCACCAGCATGAAGAAGCGATCGCCTTGACCCCCGCGCGTGGCACCAAGCGGCGCCAGGCCGCGCCGCCGCCGGCCGGGCCGCGCCGCCGCGCCGGACCGCGCCGCCGCGCCTGCCCGCGCCGCCGCGCCGGACCGCCGCCAGCCGGGCCGGGTCGGACCCGGGTCGGGTCGACCCAGATCGGGTCGACCCGGTTCGGGCCGACCTAGGGGGGTCGGGTCGGGTTGCCCCGGGCCCAGACCCCCCGTTTTCGAATCGTTTTCGGTCTTTTGGCCATAACATGAGCCACGAAACTCCGATCGACGAACCATCAGCGGAATTGCGATCCTTGGATCGAGACGGTCGATTCGGTATATCGCACTTAATGTTTCGGAATACTTTGAGTTCGGCCAGGTTGGTTCGTACACGAAACCAACCGGGCCCTCCGAGCGGAAACACTCATATCTTGAGCTACGGACGTCCGATTGACGTGCCGTCAGCTTTGTTGTGTTCCTCTTAGTGAGAAGGATCTTTTGAAAAACTCCGCCCGAGGTTGGACGCAGTTGGAGTTCGGTTGGGTTGGTTTTGCATTAAAAACAACCAGGCCCCTGGGACGAAAAAACCAATAACTCTCAGACCGGGCGTCCGATCGACGCGCCGTCTGTAGCGTTGAGTTCCTGTTGACGATACGGAACATTAGGATACATCAACTCTAGACTTTGTGACAGTTGAAGTATCAGCCTCTCGGCTCGTGGAGCGGACCCTCCCGAACGAGCTTGCTGTGTGCGGGAACCCTAGTGCTGGCTGCGACTGTGACTGATACTGCTACTGCTACTGCTACTGCTACTCTGACTGCGACGACGACCGTACAGAGATCCTTAGTGGATTCGACGACGACGACTACAACACTCAGTTATCCTACGTGGATTAGTGCTACAAGTCCTATGTGGGCCCGATCCGGTGTGGGTCCGATCCTGTGTGGGTCTTTGCGCTCAGTGGTCCTGTGTGAACCAGCGCCTACAAGTCCTATGTGGGCCCGATCCTGTGTGGGTCTTTTGCGGGGGTTAGTTACCTATCGATCCTTCATGGGTCTGACGACTTAGATGGATCAAAGATCATCTTTATCGTCTTTCGAAGAAGTATACTTGTGTGAGCTGAATCATGTTGCCTTCCTGTGTGGATTGAGTTGTGCTATCCTATGTGGATTTCGTTTTTCTTTCCTGTGTGGAATACATTTACTTTCCTGTGTGGACTGAGTTGTACTTGGACTCGGAGGTTGGAGCGTATTGGAATTGATGACTTAGGTATATGTATGGGCATATACCTAAGCAGTATCGGTTGTTACTTTGGGTTTGTATCTTCCTTTGTGGTTTATCCTTTGTGGATTTTGTGAGTCCTTCAGGGGTCTCGGGGTCCCTACTAAGTAGCTTATACTCACCCCTGCACGGGCTATGCCCGCACTACGTTGTGTTGGTTGCAGACGACGAACATCGTTGATCTTGGCTGAGGCTTGCAGAGCAAGACGGTACCTGGAGGTGGACCACTGGGCGGGACGTTTTCGGAGCGGACGACGGGACCCGTGGAGCAGTGGAGCTATCTGTACCCACCCTTCAGGTGGGATTTCCAGTGGATAGCTCGGTGTAGCGGCTTTTACGTTACAGTTGCTATTTTCCCTTTCGAGTTGTACTTTACTTTCAGTTGGGTTTGTATACTGGCCCATTTACTTTTCCGCACTTCAGTTGTACTCTTTTTTTACTTAGTGTTTACTTTCTGCTTGCTTACTCTGTGGTGTTTGTTTACTTTACAAAGGCAATGCCTTCCCTTTTTACTGGGATTTACGCCTTGGTGCTAGTCGCCAGCCCCTGGCCTATGGAAGGCGGGCATGGGGTAGTCACGACACGGACCCCGAGGGCGGGTCGTGACAACCTTTGGTGATAATTCTAAGGGAAAAATCATCGACCTAGGCCAAATTGGTACCAGTAACTCAGTTTTAAGTTCTAAAGTTTTATTTGTTGATGGATTGAAATATAACCTATTAAGTATTTCTCAATTGTGGGATGATGGTTTTATTGTTAAATTTGAAAATGATTCCTGTGATGTTTTTAACTCTAATTTTTTTTAGTATTTTCTGATTTAAGAAATGAAAATTTTTATGCTGTTGATTTAAATTCTTTATCAATACAAAATGTTACTTGCCTAAATGGTTTTCATAACGAATCTTGGTTTTGGAATATAAGATTAGGACACTGCAACATCCTCTCACTTAGAAAACTAACTAGGTAGAACTTACTTAGAGACCTACCCAAACTTCACTTTCCAAATGACATAGTTTGTAATCCCTTTCAAAAGGGAAAGTAACACAAAATCTCTTGCAAACTAAAGAATGAAGTGTCAACTTCTCAACCTATCTAGTTGGTTCACATGGACTTGTTCGGATCTTCTAGAGTTTCTAGTTTAAATGGGAAGCACTATTTCAATGTCTTAGTGGATGACTTTTCTAGATATACTTGGGTATACTTCTTAGCTAAGAATAGTCAAGCTTGTTCTTACGTTATCAAATACTCCAAGTCTATAGAAAACCATAGTGGGCTTAAGATTAAAAACATGAGAAGTGATCATGGACGTGAGTTTGAAAATCAAGATTTCGAATCTTATTGCTCACAAAATGGCCATAGTCACATCTTTTCTACTCCTAGGACACCTCAACAGAATGGTGTAGTAGAAAGAAGGAATAAAACCCTTTATGAAATAGCTAGAACCATTCTTAATGATTATGACCTGACTATTTATTTTTGGGCTGAAGCTGTGAATACAACTTACTATATTATTAGTATATTCTTAATTACACCTGTTATCAAGAATACCCCTTATTAATTATTGAATAATAGAAAACCTAATGTTAGTTAATTCAATGTCTGTGGCTACAAAGTTTTTATTCTAAATACAAAGGATAATCTTGACAAGTTTTCTTCTAAGAGTGATGAAGGAATATTTTTAGTATATTCTTTAACTAGAAAATCCTATAGAGTCTCAATAAGAGAACCAAGTGTGTGGAAGAATCTATTCACATCAAGTTTGATGAAACCAATCCACATGAACCTAAGTCATCTCTTGAAAATCTTGATGAATATTTATCTGTTATGAACCTTAATGAAAAAATCAATGAACCTGCTGTAAAGACAACCAGTTATGGAAATATTTCAGAATCTGCTCCTAATGAACCCGAGCCTTGTGAAGAACCTGAAATTTCTAGTCCTACCTTTACTAGATCAAAAAGAATTCTAAAGAATCATCCTTTAGATGCTGTTGTTGGTAATCTTGGTAGAGGGACATAAACTAGAGCTTCTCTGAGAAATCAGGTTGAACATCAAGCCTTCTTATCACAGCATGAACCTAAAAACATTGATGATGATATTAATGATGAATTTTAGGTCATTTCTATGTAAGAATAACTCAATCAATTTGAATGAAATAATGTTTGGAAACTAGTAGAAAGACCTAAGGACACTTTCACCATAGGCACAAAATGTGTATTTAGAAATAAAGTAGATGAATATGGAAATATAGTTAGAAACAAGGCTATATTAGTTACACAAGGCTATAGTCAAGAAGAAGGAATTGACTATGAAGAGACTTTTGCTCCAGTAGCCAGACTAGAAGCCATTAGGATCTTACTTTCTTATGCTGCACATCTAAATTTCAAGCTATATCAAATGGATGTCAAGTGTGAATTCTTAAATGGGTATATAGCTGGGATGTTTTGGTTGAAAAACCACCTGGATATATAAACCCTCATTTTCCAAATCATATTTTCAAATTATCAAAATCATTATTTGGTTTAAAGCAAGCTCCAAGTGCTTGGTATGATAGATTAAGTACTTTTCTGATTTCTAATCTTTTTAAAAAAGGAATAGCTGATCCTAATATTTTAATAAAATGAATTTCTAAAGATGTTTTAGTTGTAAAAATTTATGTAGATGACATTATTTTTGGATCTTCAAGAAATTCCCTATGTACTGATTTTTCTAAAATGATGCAAAATGAATTTGAAAAGAGTCTAATGGGTGAACTTAAATTCTTTATTGGATTTTAATCCTTTAAAAATGTTGATGGAATTATTTTAACTCAGACTAAATATAGTAGAGATCTTTTAAAACTTTTTGGATTGGATATCACAAAAGCTAGTGACACTCCCATGAGTACCACATGAAAGTTGGATCTTGATGAAGATGGAAAATTTGTTGATCAAACCACTTATAGAGGAATTATTGGAAGTCTACTCTACTAGACTACTAGTCGTCCTAATATTATGTTTAGTGTGTGTATGTTTTCTCATTTTCAAGAAAACCCTAAAGAGTCACATTTAAATGCTGTAATGAGAATTTTCAAATACATCAAGCATACTCCCAATTTAGGGCTGTTCTCTCCGAAAGGACAATCGCTTGAACTAGTTAGCTATTCTGATGCTGATTTTTCAGGATGTAAGGTAGATAAAAAAAGAACCTATGTAACATGTCACTTTTTAGGCAAGTCACTAGTATAACGGTGTAGTAAGAAACAAAATTCTGTTGAATTATCTACTGTAGAAGCTGAATACATAGCTGCTGGCAGTTGTTTTGCACAAATTTTGTGGATGAAACACACTTTACTAGACTATGGATATCAATTCAGACATATACCAATAAATTGAAACAACACAAGTTCTATTAACAATTCAAAGAATCATGTTTCTCATTATAGGACAATGCATATTGATGTAAGACATCACTTATTGAGGGATCATTAACAAAATGGTGATATCACTTTGGAATTCATTGGTACTGAATATCAACTTGCTGATATATTCACCAAACCATTAAATAATGAGAGATTAGACTACAACATACATGATCTTGGTATGATTAATCATAAATAGACAATCCTACAAATCTTATAGTTTACTATTTAGCTATATTTTACTTTACGGTTTCATATTCACTATTTCTCAGTTACTATTTCATGGTTACAGTCTGACAGTAAACACCTTGTGTTCATGGTCTGTCACATAACTATCTCACCATGATAGAACAGTTCAGTCACTTTCTCCCCGTGACTACACAGAATGGTCACTGTCTCACCGTGACAGAATAGTTCACTCACTATCTCACCGTGACTACACATAATGGTTACTGTCTCACCATGACGACCACCAACTGTCTCACCGTGATGAATATTTTTCATCACACCGTAACACCTACTCACGGTCTCACCATGAAGATTATTTATACATTTGCTTTAACCCGTACCATGGTAATTTTTATTTCACCGCTATTTGATTTCCCGCGTTTTTGTTTTCATGACGTTTGACATTCCAAAATGAAAAAACATAAAGGTTTTCACTCGATTCCTTACCGGAGCTCTCTCCTACTCACTCTCTCAAACCCTCTTTACCTTGATAGCCATATCTTCTCCCTTGCCTGAACCATCAGTGAATCCCAGGGATTAAGTGTCCATCTTTACCCTCGTCTGAGAAGTTCCTCTCTAAGAAAAAGAAGTGGATACTGAGGATGGAACCCGAAGGACCCCTGAGTCCGAACCTTATAAGACGTACTGTAGTTATTGAGAATGAAGTTTTCCCTGAATAGATGATATCTAGTAAGTCTTTGGTTCTAAAAGTATTAAGAGAACAAGTATGAATCGAATGGTTTTCTAGGAAAGATAGACCAATTTACCCGAGGTTGGTATCTCAATTTTACCAGTATGTAAAGTTTTCTTTTTATGCTAGAGAATGTTTTATGGTAACAAGACGGATCAATGGAAAAAAGTGTTCATTCTCTTCAAGGATGTGGGCAGCATGCCTGAGGATTCCTCATGAAGGAATTTGTGAAGATTACCAAAGAGACCCTCCTCCAACAACTGACATCATTGATCTGGAGAATGATTTGGAAATCCTGACTGGAAATGGCACCAAGCGAAGGGCCATAGCTACTGCATTGGATGGGGAGACAAGACTACTATTCAAATTTGTTTAGAATTTGATTAGTCCAAGAAAAGGAGATTTTTTTGTGTTGATGTATCAGGATGTGTTCCGGATTCATCTGTTGAAGAATGGCCATAAGATAAATTTGTAAAAATATGTCATCAACCATATATGTGACCAGATTGAAGTCACTTCTAAATCCACCTCCTTGTTTTACTCAAGGATGATTTCAACCATGTTAGTTCCCAGGGGAGTGGTTGGATTGAATGATGAAAATCTAGAGGATTTTTATTTCTATTTATCTAAGACTATCATTAGAAGGGTGAAGATTAATTGGAACCCCTGGAAGAAGCAGTGGGTTGAAGATAATGATAAACTTTATAAGAAGTACAATCATGTCGATTATCCAAAAAGTCCAAAGAATATAATTGATCCTTGTTTGGAACCAGATGAAGTGGCTGAGTACCCAGAAGAAGAAGAAGAAGTGTCTGAAATATCTCAAGAGGAAGCAGCTCCTGTTGAGAATGAATGGACTGTTGTCCCTGCTAATGTTCCGGGTGAAATACCTCTTAGAGTGGAAGTTGTTGATGTTTTTAGAGAAGAAGAAGCTCCTTATTCTAGAGATGATATTGATCAAGAAGTTCAGTCTGAGGAAACACGAGATTTGATTATCCCTGATTTAGAGTAGAAAGTCATGGAAGAAGCTGATCTAGGAGAAATACCTACTATTGAAAATGTTAATAAAGAAGCTCCCCCTGTTGAAAAAGAAGCAAGTTTGGAAGCACAACCAGTGGAACAATCGGTTCCTAAGTACATAGCCTCTACTGATGAGAGGAAGGAAATTTCCTTTTAGTTGGAAAGGCAATAATTTTTTGAAGGGATTTGAGCTGATCCTGTGGAAATTGATCATGCAGTTGTGCCTCAAGAACTTGAAATGGAAGCACATTTTGAGGGGAAGGAACATAAAAATCTTGATATTGAAGAAGTTAGATCTGCTGGAACATCTCAACCAATTGTCACACATTCGGTGTACACTCGGTATGAATTTCCAAGTTTTTTTTATTAGAGTGAATCACAACAAGTGACTTCAATTGGTATATATATCTCTTCTTTGTTTCAACTGAAGTCAGTAGCTCACCCAGAACTAGAACCAGAGCCTCAACCTCATCCTTCATCTGAATCTGAAACTGAAACTATTTCTGTGTCGTAACCAGAATTTTCATCAGAACCTGTACAACTACCTTCACCAACTCTCTTAACCGAGCAACAATCTTTTAACTAAGTATGATTTGAATGTCTTTGGAGAGAATATCTTGGTTGGTGTTGAGAAGATTTTATCCACTCAACCTCATCCAATGACTCAACTAAGTCAAGATGATTCATCGATTCTTTTGGAAAACATTATTTTTCAAATTAAACCCAGGATGATCCGTGAAATTCACGAAGTTAGAGTTGAAAATAAGTTTCTTAGTGCTGATGTTTCTAATTTGAATGCTTTGGTTAAAACCCTCTAGCATTAATTGTCTTCAAGATCAGAGCCTGTTCCTGCTCCTGTTTTTTCTCCTGCACCAGTTGCAGCTTCTCTTGAACCAGATGTTTTCAAACTTTCTCGAGAGCTTGTGTCTCAAGTTCATCCTTATCTTCTATCTTTTGATGAGAATATTGCAACAAGACACACCAAGATGCTGCAATGCATGATAGATCTAGTGGAAAATTTGAATAAGCTCACAGATGAGTACACTGGATGTCTGTAAAAAGTTTTGAAACAGCTCAAAGTTCTAACCGAAGCTGTCAACGCTTCTCCTCTATCTGGTCAGACCTCCACACCATCTTTTGATGATTCATTGCCTATTTCCATAATCAAGGAAGAACATCATAATTCCCTTAGTGGTCTCAATCTGTCTCCTCTGTCTGATGTTATGAAGAACAGTGATAGAGAACTTGATCGTGTTCCGATTCATTCTAATACTTCAAATGATGCTCAACCGGAGATAACCAAGATGATAGACTTTTATATCACCTGGATTATTTCTAAAAGTGACATGAAAAGTCACATTACGTATCTTGTGGAGAACCTAAAAATCCCATCCATTGACTCAAGCTTTTAAAGCTCATGTTCAAAAGCTTATAGAGTTCACCAGATTGTAGGACAAGTTCATGGAGAATAAAGAGGATTTTGAAAAGGCTATGCAATATGGTGGAGAAATCATTACTGATTTCATCAATCTTTATAAGACATATCTTCATGTGCAGAGCACTAATATCGTTTCTCTAGCTGCTGCACCCCCAAGACCTGGTCTACCTGCCTTAGCCTCAACTACCATGTCAGTCAGTCAAGCCCTTTCTCAGATCTATCCAGTCATTCTTGACCAACCACATACTAGATCTCCTACTGCTCCTACTTTGCCTCCATATATTTTTGAAGTTCTACCCTTACCATCTTTGTTTACCACATCTACACCTTCTTCTACATCAGTATCAACTCCTGCTGCTGATAAAGGCAAGGAAAAGGCAGATCCCTGAAGAGTCAAGTGACTGCTTTCTTTTTCTGATGTGGATGTCTTTATTATTTTTATATTTCTACTGTATCCTGTATTCTGGACGTTTTTAATGACAAATGCATTGTTTCACTCCATTCCTTCTATTTCACTTTTTGATAATCCCAAAAGGGGGAGAAAGAGAACACATATTAGTATTCTAAAGAGATATGTTACTGTAGAATCTATTATTATCTTAATCTATTATTCTATGTGCTATTTTCTCTAATGTTGCATTTCATTTATATTTTACCTATACATTATTTTTGATCATAAAAAAGGGGGATATTGTTAGACTGCTCATGTATTACTCATCTTGTAATGATCACAAATCTCAATAATAATTACACATCTTGTTTTATTGATAGAAAATATTATTTATGTTACTTAATCTCACTATTATTTACAAATCTTATGCATGATCACAAATCTCACTTATCTTATCAAACATTTGTTTTTAGGTTTCAAGTTCTCTTACTTTCTAATGGTTAAGCTTAATTTATATTCTACATATTACTGTATAAGTATATATATAGATATTTTCCTAAGTATCAACATACCTTGACCCACACACCGTGAGCAACACACCGTGAAGGTTACATAGTGAAGGAAAAACTGTGAGTCACATACCGTGAAACACATACCGTGAAGCACATATCGTGAAGCACATAACATGAAGGGAATACCATTTACATAATCACTGTGACACTATTTCTTAACCTTTTTGTTGATATTATTTAAATAATGCTAACGGTCATATTTGATGTTTTTAATGCAATTAATGTTATTTAATGATAGTTATTTGTTTGTCAGGAAAACGTACCTTGTACCTATGGAAAGGAAATAATTCCTATTGTCGGAGATAGTGAAATATAAAGAAGATTGAGCTGTATTAGAGAGTGGTGCACGCTTGACACCTCTCGGCACACATACTACAATACACGCAAGCATTGTACTAAACCGAAGAACAATCCTGAGCACAACTGTGAAGAACACATTGCACGATCCTCAAAGAAGTTCTATACATGAAATCATACATTATTGAAGAACACATGAAGTACTCTGGAGTCAAGAGAACATATTCTCTCCTGGAGGAACAGAAGCTGAAACACGACACTTTGTTTTTCAACAGAAAAACTAGAGAATGACTCAGAAGTATTTCTGCTGAATCCAACGAGTCCAGAGCTGGACTGCCAATCACTAGAGATTTATAAACATTCATATACATTCTCTAAGTGATTTGTTATTTAATTTCTAGCATTGTATGTATCCTATTTATTTTACAAATACACTATCTCCTGTGCTGAAATGGTGGATATCACAATCCTTATACCAAAACTCCTTACTCTTGTTTACCCACGACAACTGTTGAAGAGATCCTTGTGTGGCCTGGTATTTATTTTCATTTCCCATGAAGAACAGTGGTAGAGGTCCCTGCGTGGCCTGAATAGTATTGTATTGTTGTTAACCCCGATCCAGGGTGTGGATCACTTTTATATATAAATTTGAGAGGACTAAGTCTCGTCTTGAGACTGAACCTCTTGGTTATATCTGCTGAGTTTTTTTATTTATGTTCAAACTATAAAGTATCTAATTTATATTCCACTGCTTATTAATTTGAAATACAAAACTATTTTAAAGTTACTTTTATAGTTATTCTAGCAAGTGTTTGTATGTTTTGTAAAGTATTAGGTTATCTTCAAAAGTTAATTAATGTTTAGATTAAATTAACTGAGAACTAATCAATTTTTGAGAACCTAACTGACCCTTTTCTTTAATACAAATTCACTACAGTTTAACTTGTTTTATAATTTGGGGGATTTTAATAGAAAATATTTTAACAGGAATTTTAATTGGAACTCAATTCACCCCCCTCTTGAGTATCCACTCCAACCAACCAGAATTTTCTAAAAAACAATCTTTGAAATAAAGCTACTACTTCAACTCATGCTCTCATTTTTTCATTGAAAACAAGAAATTGTTCTTTTTATATAGATTCATTGAAATACATGATCATCATACATGAGATAGATAAATTCCACCACCTCAAACACATAATATTTTTAATGGAAAATAAGTACTATGACAATGAAGTAAAAAACATGTAATTAGGTAAATCACTAGAATAACCAAAACATTAGCTGAGGGAGTGAGGCAGAGTTGAAATATAATGAGTTTTTCATAATAAATAGAGGGTTAAAAAATGCTTCATACACATAAATTCATTCAATGGACCTTCATTTTAATGATATTATCTTTTCTAATAAAGGCCATCAATATGAAAAATCATTCTATGAGAATGAACATTATTGAGAAGTATTGTATAGGGAGAATACATAAAATTAACATATAATGAAGAATGATTAAACATTGAAAGAATGACACTAAGAAAAATGTCTTTAGAAACCTTGTTCTATGAGAATGTGGTTCTATCCTTCAATACATCACCACTATGAATCAATAATTGTTTCCCATAAGGATAATAGTGTTTTAGTTGTACATTTTCAATATTTTTCTTAATTTTTATAATTTAAATAAGAAACATTGAATTCATTACTTCATAATAATCATCAAATAAGGAATCATTTATTACATGTTTATTTCATCATGTTTTATCACATTCAGGAATTCAAAACATGGCATGAAATGCCAAATGTTGTAAATAGATTTAGATAAGAAATAATGGAAAACATAAGTTTGAACTAACTAGTAAAGATCATGCACAAAAAAACACATCCACAATAATCAACTCAATCCGATCCATTAAAGAAAGGAACACATTAAAATAAGACTAAATAATCATTTTGTTGGATTGTTGGAAAAGGATTTCTTATAAAACATTTCCATTTTTAAAATTGTAAAATACTAAATCAATAAAAAACTCACCTAGAGACTGCAGGTAAAATAAAATTCATAATTATATTAAATAAAGAACAAATCATGTATGTCATACAACTAAATCCCAATTCATACACATCCCACAAATATCAAATGATATACTGGAACCAAAATGAAAAGACATTGGATGATTATGAGAGTATAGAGAGATATTGTACTTGTGAAAAGATGAAGTACCCATGTAATAATCACCTAATGTTCAAACTGAATACATAATATTGAAATGAAATATGATAAAATCCCATACAGGGGACTCATTTCTGGTAAAGGGGGCCGACTGGTTGGGAATGCACAGCAGGGGGCTTGACTGTGTGGGATCGATAGGGGTAGGAGTCTTTACTAGTGAGGCTTGAAAAAGGACGGTGGGGCTTGAAAAAAGGACCTCGATAGGGGTGGGAGGGATTGAGGGCAAGAGGGATCGACAACAGGGAAAGACCGTGGCGGAAGGGCTCAATGAGGTGGGCTCGATGGAGGGGGGAGGGATCAATGACGGGGCCTGATGTGGTAGGGGCAGTTCGAGGTGGAGGTATGGGGGACGACGCTCGACGAGGATGGGGTTGTTTAATGGCAGTGGTATGGTGGACAATGAATCATGGAGGTAGTGTCACAGGAGGGTGAACGAAATGGGGTCGCGGGAGGGGGAGGGTCATGGGGGGAGAAAAATTTAGGGTGAGGGTCAAAATATACAATGACCGCCATTTGGAGGTATCTGATGTACTCAAAAGAGACTGCCAAAGGGTGGTCTCTTGAATCAACCCTCCACTAATACTTATTTTTCTAGTAGTGATTGAACCCATCCCCATCCATGAATTCAATATCATCATGTTGCCTAAAATATTTGGTATGATATCATCATTGATTTGCTTCACCATTCAACTGGAAGACACCCTAATTGACCCTTTCATGTTCTAACACCTGTAGAATGGAAAATATCCTTGTAGTGGTATATATCCATTGTTAAAAAGTATTGGATCAAAAGACCCATTTATAGATGGAGGAGAGTTCTTCATTAAGGACTCAATTTAATTTTGATCCCTCCATTGTTCATTTAGAAGTCCAGTGTGATTCATATCTTGATAACGTTTTGTAATGACCCACCAATTATCATTTTCTTGAGAGTAAAACGAGTCATTAATAGGACTTAAGTGACATCCTCAAGGAGCCAAAAGCTGGCAAAAAATGCCGAAGGGTTTCAAAACAAGTGGGGAAAGTTTTACCCTTTTTGAGCATACCATAGAACCAAAAACCATAACCAAAATAATCAACTAAATGATGCATGATAAAAGTTAAGACAACTCAACAATTTATTTTATCATAAACCAACCAAGAGTACCACAGTATAAAACCAACACTAAATCTGAGTAAATAGTTGAAAGACAAACTAAAAGACTACAAGATGCCAACCCCATTCCATGCTCCACAAGATCCAAGATCCAACATCACGAACCATCCCAAGTATCACGAAATGTTTCTATAATCATGTGACACTTTACCTTTTCCATTATCTCGGTATACAATGTACGGAAAATCACCAATGTGCCAAAGAAGGGGTGAGTATGAAACTCATTAGGTTTTCCCCCAATGACTTCCCTACTCACACCACTAGGATAGAAGAGTTAGCCACATTTATATAAAAACAGTTTATATAAAACATTTTCTCAAAAGATGTTTATAACTATATATAAACAAGTTTCCAAAACCATTCATAACCAAAGGCATTCCAAGGGAAATTTAAACCTATTTTCCAGAAAGTTATTTTTCCAGAAAAATAACCAAACAAGCTTTCGAACCATTTCACAAACATTCCTATTTGGCATACCCAACCATTTCCCAACCCATGCTACCAACCATGCATTATTCATAATGACAGTTCCATACTCATGATCGGTCTCTCATCAATCTATCAAGTTGTCACAAGGTAATTGTTTCCCATGTTCCATTACATCTTTTTCACCGAGCAGAAGGTCATATTTCAACCAAGCCTCGTACATGCGACATGAACACACACCACATATTCCAAACAGTCATTCTAAAACACCCCTTCAATAAAAACACCTTTTTATTGAAAAAAATTTCCATCAATTCCATTTCAATTCGAATCCATTTCAATAAAACTCATTTTTTATTTAAAACACATTTTTTTCATCAAACCATTTACAATTTCAGCAATCATAATTTAAAATCAACATTTATATTCAAGAATCCAAATCACTTTGCACAACAATTCAACAAGATTTCACAATTACATCAAAACCATAAATCATCACTAAAGAAGATTTATTGCTTTCTTTTCACAATCAAAACCATTCAAATAAGCCAATTTGAAACTATCCCAATCAATTCTAACAAGAGGAGTTAAGAGTGAATCCACCTACCTCAATAAATTAGGCGAAACCAACCAATAGAGGAAGAACTCTAATAAAACCAAGTCAACTACTCCCAGAACCCTCCTTAGATTCCTTACCCTAGTACCAAAAAAACCAAAAACTTGACATAAAAGTCATAAACTACCTTAGATCTACCCACCTTGGGAGTAGATGTAAGGATCCATCAAGAGAGAATAAGGAGATCTATGAAAACTAAAGGAAACAAAACTTACATCGATCAGCCATCCTTTAAATGCCAAGGCAATCCTTTAGATCGCTTCCAAAACGCATGGAAAGTGTTCTCCCACCATCACCAGAGAGAAATACCGAGTTAGGGATGTATAGGAGAAAAAATGAGTGTGTTTAAAGATAAAATGGATTTGATCCTTAAAAATAGGATCTATGATGACCCATCGCACAATTAGTCCACAGGGTTAGTACAATCGTGCGCTAACTGTGCGGTAGTCACTGCTTGGAAGGGGCACTCCGCACGGCCTCCTCGCACGGTTTTCCTAAACCGTGCACACACCATGGGGTCTCCTATATCCATGTGACCACCACCTGCACGTCTTCCACATGATTTGGGCCACCCGTTCGAAGCCCATGTGTCACCACTTTTTTCCCTTTAACACTTTAAAAGTCTCTAAACTTTCCCAACCATTTCTCATATGCTTCATGTACATAAAAATCATAAAACAAGGGTTACATACCAGAAACCGGGGGTACTATATTCTCCCCACCATTGGAATTTTTGTCTCCATATAGTAGAAAACCATCGCTTGCCTGAAAGAGTTTTGGACACTACTCTTTCATTTCATTCTCAGGTTCCCAAGTCTCTTTCCGAATCTGACCATGTTTCCACAAAACCCGCACTAGAATGATTCTTTATCCACACAATACTTTCTCCTTCCTATCCACAATCCACACCAGAATATGTACCAATGAATCATCCAACTCTAGGTCAACATGATACCATCTGTTCACATGGTCTGTATTGGGGTAATACTTCTTCAACTGAGATACACGGAACACATTATGCACTACACTGAACCGTGGTGGTAATTCCAACCAATACGCCACCTCGCCAATCCATTCTGGTATCTCAAAAGGGCTAATATATCAAGGAGAAAATTTTCCCTGCTTCCCAAAATGAAGATGTCCAAGCCTTGGAGATATTCTCAAAAAGACATGATCACTTACTGCAAACAACAACTGTCTTCTACGATGATCCGCATAATATTCCTGACGACTACGTGTCATCTACATCCTATTTTTTGTCAAATAAATCTTCTCCATTGTTTCTTAGACAAGTATCTACCCAACTATAGATGTCTCACTAGTTTCCACCCAAAAAATCGGAGAACGACAGGGAAAACCATACAATGCTTCAAATGAAGCCATGTGTATCGAGGCCTGATAACTATTGTTATATGAGAACTCCACTAAAGGAACATGTTCTTCCCAAAATCCACCTAAATCCATTACAAAATCCCATAGAATTTCTTCCAATGTCTGTATCATCCTTTGGGATTTTCCATCTGTCTGAGGATGATACGCCGTACTCATATTCAACTGAGTTCCCAGGTCTTTCTGTAAGGATCACCAGAAGCGAGATGTGAACCTCAGATCTCTATATGATATGATTGAAACTAGTAGTCCATGTCTTATTACCACTTATTGGATTTTGATTTTTGAAAGATCTTTCACCGAATGGGTTTTAAAAATAGGGTTGAATTAGGCCGACTTGGTTAGATGATCCACTATCACCCAAATAGCATCGTGTTTCCAGACCATTTTTAAAAGACCTGTAACAAAATCTGTTGCTATCTGATCCCATTTCCAGACTGCGATAGGTAAATATTGTAACATACCAGTTGGTCTTTGATTCTCTTCTTTAACCTGCTAACATGTTAAGCACCGTGAGACAAACTCGACCACTTTCCTTGTCATGCCGCTCCACCAAAACTTTGCCTTCAACTCCTTATATATCTTATGTGTACCTAGAAGTAAAACCCATATTGAATGGTGGTAAACATGAAGGAGTTGTTCCTGACAAACCATAGGTAATACCATCCAATCTCTAAAACACAAACCCGAACCCCCATCATGTTTCCAGCCAACAATGGTCTCCCCACCATTGAGTTTTGAACTTGCAACCAGACATTATTCATCAGATGTTTGTGCTTCTTTGATCATTATTAATAAATTAGGAACAAGTTTAGCTAAGAAGAAAACATCAACATCACATCAGTTTTCACATTCCACATGCATGTCGACTAAGACCGACATCAACTGCCATCCATCTGAAGCTTCTTTCACAAACTAAACATATAACTCTGTACTCAATGCTTTCTCCACCAAATCCCCTTTTCCTCGTTTGTACATCAAGTCAAAGTCAAACATCTAGATGTACTCCATCAACATCCTTTTCCTCAGATTCAAATATCACTGTGAGAAAATGTGTTTCCATATTTTTTGATCTGTAAACACAGTAAATTTCTCATCAAAGAGATAATGTCTCCATATTTTCAAAGAATGGATGATTGTAGCTAACTCCATCCATATCATGTGTTGGGTAATTCTTCTCATGCATCCTCAATTTCCATGAGCCATAAGCAACAACATGGTATCCTTGAATGAGAACACAACCCAACCGTATTCTCGAAGTATCACAATACACCACATACCCCTGTTCCGATTCAAGAAAGATCAAGATGTGTGCTGATGTAAGATGAACATTCAGTTCCTGAAAATACATCTGAATTTTTTTTATCAATTGAGATGGAGGATTCTTCTTTGTCTGAGCTGTCATTAGTGATGTTAGTCGTGAGAAATCACGCACAAAGCGTCTGTAGTAACCAGCTATACCAAGAAAACAACATTTCTCGAACACATTCTTTGGTGGTTTCCAAGTGATAACGACTTCTATCTTTTTAGGACAAACTGAAATGCCATTCTTGGAAATGAAATGGTGAAGGAAACGTATGTCCTATATCCAAAAATCACATTTTGTTAACTTAGAATAAAAAGGATGATCTCTCAAGATTGGTAACACTATTTCCAGGTGCTCCTCATGATCAACCCTTGTATTTTAATACACCAAGATATCATCAACAAACACCATAACAAAAGAATCTAGATATCACTAACATATCTGATTCATCGATGTCATAAAGATTGCTGGTGAATTTGTTAGACCAAACTTCATGAGTACATATTCGTAGTGGCCATACCTACTTCAGAAATCTATCTTTGGAATAGACTCATTCCGAACTCACAATTGGTGATATCCTTATCGCAAGTAAATCTTGGAGAACCACTGAGCTCCCCTTAATTGATCGAACAGATCATAAATATATTGAAGTGGATATCTATTCTTTATCGTAACTTGGTTAAGCTTATGATAATCAACAAACAACCGAAGAGTTCCATATGCCTTCTATACAAACAACACTTGTGTTGTCCATGAAGAAGTACTTGGTCTAATGAAACCCTTTCATTCCAGCTCCTATAAATTTACTTTAAAATCTCATAACTCTGTTGGTGCCCTCAAATAAGTCGGAAGGGAAATAGGACTGGTCCCTGAAAGGAGATCAATCAAAAACTCCACTTCCCTTAGAGGTGGTAACCTTGAGAAGTTATTGGGAAACACATCTGGAAATTGATCCACAATAGCTAGAAAACTATTTTCCTCAATCTCTTCCATTGATGATAAAGTCAACATAGTCATTTAGTAAGAGATATTTCCCACTATTGGTGCCAACAAGCTCTTTTCATCGTTCATTACCATCCTCACTCCTCTGATGAGATGGATGATGACATCCTCAATCTTGAAACTAACTGTTCTCCTATAACAGTCTATGGGATCCTTAAACATAGTCAACAATCCATACCCGGGATTGAGTCATCGAAATCATGTCCAACATTGAGAAGTACCCTTTTAATTCAGCTCCATCAATAGTTATAACACATGATCTACACACAAAGGTTTGACATTCTCTTTCACCATGAGGAGTTTTCCGTTTCATAAAAGAAGGGATTATTTGTATTTTTAAACATAGAAAATAAACAACACAAGATGCAATGAAGGAATGGGGAGCACCCGTAACAAACAAAACTTGCATCAATGTGGAAATTAAAAGAACCGTACCTCACACTCTAGATGGTCCCGACTGATCATACACTATAATTTTCTCAGCTCCAAGAAGATGCATGATTTCCATGATCTGCAATTTATTTCTATACTGACATATCCCTTTCTAAGGAGTGACATGAACACCCAACCTTAGAGCATTATGGGAAAAGTGCTGAAGATGTCCCATCTTGTTAAAATTATAAAATTTTCGAGGTTGTGCCTTACAATCCTGCATGTTGTGGCTCATAGAGCCACACTAGAAACGTCTCGGCTTACACATGGGTCTATGAGGATGTTTTGACAATATTTTTGTTTGATTCAGATGTGTTCTTACTCCTTGAGAAATGTTGTTTGATTCCATCTTTCTCTTATTGTTAGAGTTCTCAGCTCATCTAATAAAGATAACTATACTTCCTCCACTTGGATTTTCAGAAATGATTAATATTGTAAACAAAGTATCTGGTTCCAGTCCCAATTCAATAGTTTTAAAATCCTGAGTGATTCTTTGGATGAACTATTTGTTCAGCTGTGGTTTAGGTGCAACCACATTCTCACTGGACTCTTCTAACTAGTTTCTATGACGCCTACCAGGTTCCATTTTCTAAACCAACAACAAACTCTTGCAATCTCAATCTCTCGCAACTAATGGCATAACATTCAAATTTTATCACATCATCTATCACAACATTGGTTTTCCAAAAACAATAATTTTTTTCCATGTTCAACCATTTTTAAGAACATTCATCATACTTTTTGAAAATCAACCCATTTTCAAAATACACCCATACCATGTTTTCAAAGTTCACTTGAAAGCAATTTCTGCATTTTTAAAAAGTTTGAACCATGCACAAAATCCTTACTCATTCCTCACAATGAGATATGTAATCCTAGTGGGAAGACATTCATCTACAATGCGTGTCCTGCTCCTCTCATTGGATAAACCCATGAAAATGAGATTTCCAAAAATATAGAAGTTTATCCAAAACAATTATGTACCCAACGCCCTGGTAACATGATGTTCTACATAAATAGGAAAGCTACATGCTTTTATGCTATACATTTCATGTTCCAACAATCCTACTCCTGTCTGAGATTTCTACCCAAGGAATAGAAAAGAATGAATTTCAACTCCAAGACCAAGAACACTGATGACTACTTGTTAGGCAAGGACCGAAGAAGTTGATACCATTTGCAATGACCCGCCAATTCTCATTGGCTTGATAGTACAACGAGTCATTACTAGGCATTATGCAACATCCCCATGGCACCAAAGGCTTTCAATAAATGCCGAAGGGTTTCAGAACAAGTGGGGGACGATTTAACCTATTAGAACATACCATTGAACCAACAAAAATAACTGAACTAATCAACTAAATGATGCATGATAAAATCTAAGACAACTCTACCATTTATTTTATCATAAACCAACTAAGAGTACCACAGTGGAAACCAACACTAAATCAGAGTAAATAGGGGAAAGACAAACTAAAAGACTAAAAGGAGATAACCCAACTCCATGATCAATAAGCTCCAATATCTAACATCACGAACCAGCCCAAGTATCAAGATATAGTGATATAATCTTGTGAAACATTAACTTTTCCAATATCCTAGTATACGACATCTGCAGAAGCCCCAACATGCCAAAGAAGGGGTGAGTATAAAACTCATTAGGTTTTCCCCAATGACTTCCCTACTCACACCACTATGATAGAAGAGTTAGCCACATATATATAAAAACATCTTATATAAAACATTTTATCAAAAGTAGATTATAACTAAATATAAAAAAGTTTCTAAAACCATTCATAACCAAAGGCATTCTAAGGGAAATTTAAACTTATTTTCCAGAAAGTTATTTTTTCAGAAAAATAACCAAACATGATTTTCAACCATTGCACAAACATTCCATTTTGGGATACCCAACCATTTACCTACCCATGCTACCAACCAAGCATGCTTCATTATGACAGTTCCATACTCGTGAGAGGTCTCTCATCGATCTACCATGTCTTCACAAGGTAATTTTTTCCCATCTGCCATTAAAACTTTGTAACTTAGCACAAGGTCGTATTTCAACCAAACCCCATACATGCAACATGACCACGCACCACATATTCCCAATGGTCATGCCAAAACACCCTTTCAATAAAACTATCTTTTTTTAAAACCGTTTCCATCAAAACCATTTCAATTCCAAACCATTTCAATTAAACACCGTTTTTATTGAAAAACAATTTTTTTATCAAACCATTTACAATTTCAGCAATCATAATTTAAAATCATTATTTTAAATTAAAGAATCCAAATCACATTGAATAACAATTCTTCAAGATTTACCAATTACATCAAAACCATAATTCATCACTAAAGAATATTTATTCCCTGGTTTTCAAAATAAAAACCATTAAAATAATCCAATTTGAAACTAATACAATAAATTCTAACAAGAGGATTCATGAATGAAGACACCTATTCAACAAATTTGGCGAAACCAACCAACAGACGAATAACACCAACAAAAATGAGTCATCTACTCCCCAAACCTCCTTAGATTCCATCCCCTAGTACCAATGAAACGAAAACGTGACTTAAATTTCATCCACTACCTTATATCTACGCACCTTGGGTGTAGATGTAAGGATCCATTAAGAGGGAAGAAGGAGATCTAAGAAAACAAAATCAAATGAAACTTTCCTCGATCAACCGGCCTCTAAACACCAAGGAAAACCTCCATATCACTTCCAAAATGCCTGGTAAGTGTTCTCCCACCTTCACCAAAGATAAATCCCAAGTTAGGGTCGTTTAGGAAAAAATGAGTGGGTTTAAAGATAAAACGAACGAGATCCTTAAAAATAGGATATTAGTTGACCCCCCGCACGATTAGTTCGCATAGTTCGTCAAATTGTGTGCTAACAGTGCAATAGTCACTACTTAAAAGGGGCACTACGAACAACCTCCTCGCAAGGTTTGCCCAAACCGTGTGCACACCGTGCGGTCTCCTCTGTCTATGTGACCACCACCTGCACAGCTTCCGCATGGTTTGGGAAACCCATGCGAAGCCCATGCGTCACCACTTTCCCCCTTTAACACTTTAAAAGTCTCCAAACATTTCCAACCATTTCTCATATGCTTCATGTACTTAAAAAGCATAAAATAAGGGTTACTTACCAGAAACCAGGGGTACTACATGTTTATTTAACATAAAAACATGATTTTTCATTCATGATTTTATAACACGTGGATCCTTTGGAGGAAAATCATTTAATTTTTCATCTCAATAATTATTAATAATATTTATTTGGGTTACATCCATTAAAAAAATCCAAAAAACATAGTGTATGAAGAAATAATCAATGTTGTAAACCACATAGTCCATAAAAATGAATTCAAGAATGTATTAATCATGACAAAACAATCTTTAACATGTAACATGGTAAGTTTATCCTAGGTCATTCATAGTCATTTTATATTTAATTCACACAAGTTGATTTGTAAATTTATTGTGAATTCACATGTAATTTTCTCTAGATGTGTCATCATATGTGTAGAATAATGCTTGTTATCATTCACCAGTTCTAGATTGAGACTAAATCAATATATTGTTTTCATGGTTGTTTCCACTAGGTATATTTGTTCCATATCCAAATCTTGTTGTAGTGTCCAATCATGGGTGAAATTTCATGTAAACCACTCATTCAATCATTTGAAAATATTCCAAGACATTTTCATATACATTTCCCATCCAAAAACAAATCTTAATTGATTTACTTAGGGTTCTCACTGAGGTTTTCTCATCATATTTTCCATGGTAAAAATAAATCTATCGTCTAATACCAACTGTAGTGATCTAGGAATATCATACATTGATATTGCATCTTGTGTTATGTGTATTCATTACATTTCATAGAATCACACATGGGGACCATAGTAGTTTAGTGCCTTTAGAATCTTGTAATCATAAACACTATTAAATAATTGATGTGAATCATCTCTAACTATGATCTACAAAACTAGAACCCTTCATAGACGTATCATACATAATACATATATTCAAAAACTGAGGAATGGAAACATAATAATGGGTAAGGTTAGATGGTTAATAATACAAAAAATGTGGGCACATAAAAATAAAATGATAATAAGGATATAAGAACCTGATTATAACATTTTAAAACCATACCCATCTTATCAAAGATTATAATCTTGAGTTTTGGAATCAGGATTGGTGGTACATATAACTTGAACCATAAGGGAATCAATGAACATGAACAATAAGATGATAATATTATCAAAAGACATGGAATTTGTGTTATGAACTTAAGCATAGAATAAAATTAAATATTTCTCATGTATCAAAACAAAACCATCATTGTTGAAAAATTCCATTACTAAATCAGGTTCACTCCACATTCTATCCTTGTATTACTTAATTAGGCTCACTCTTATTCCATCCACGTTTTAGTAAACTTGGTTCACACCCCATTCTAGCCCTACCTTACTAAACTGGGTTCACTCCCCATTCTATCCCTATCAATATCATGAAATATAAATCATTACCCAATGAATTGGAGGGATATATAATCCCCACCCGTCGTATAATTAGAACAATATTTTCATGTTTCAAATGATAAAAAAATTAATCAAATAATAACCCATGAAATGAAATGGGTATCAAATTTTTTTTATCATTTCATAACTTATGGAAAATATATTAGTTTCATAATAATTTCATCATTGAATAACCCATGAAAACAAACAAGTTTCATAAGAATTTTGTCATTGTATAATCTATGGAAGTGAAAAAGGTTTCATAAATATCATTCCATAAAAAACCATTTACAGAAATGATATGAATTGTATCCTTGGATCATATCCTTAGTAAATCATACTTAACACCAATGGATGTCATCAGTGATGGAATATGATTTTTATCAATCATTTAAATCATTTCCTAATGAAAATATCCTTTATTTTTTAAATTTTTTAAATAATAAAAAAAAATATATAAACCCATTTTATATTTTAAAATCACCTTGAAAACATATGAATTATATTTATAAATTTTTTTTCCTAACATCATCAAATTCAATTCATATAGTACTTATAAAAATGAATATTACCTTTACAATTTTAATAGAATCCAAATGGTAATTATTTTTAAAAATTACATGAAATATAATATTCCTAAATTTTATAAAAACTAAAAAATGTGTAAAAATTGTATTTTAGAAAAAAGGGAGAGTTATAAGCCATTTTTAGATCATTTTTAGAAAACATGGCTTTGGAAGAAAAAAATATTCAACCAAAGAGAGAAATAATGTAAGATTTCTTTTTAAAAAGTTCTTATTTATATTAAGTACAGAAGAGTAGATAATTGGTACCTATAGTTGAAAATATAATTAGTAAACATAGATGAATAAAAATATCTATAATTCATGAGGTATGTATCATAATATTTTATCACAAAAAATATAATCATTGACAATCACGATAAATGATGTTATTGTATCCTAAAATCACCAGAACTTTGTTAACAATTTCTATTAAACCCTATAGAGGTGTAACATAAAATTAAACATAAAATATCATGAGTAAAAAAAATCATGATATTGAACTTCAAAGGGGTATCATAAAGTTCATGAAAGAATATATGTTCATAACAAAAATTATGTTAAATGATGGAAAATTGAGAAAAAAAATCTCTTGTAGTATTGATAAAGTTGATATCATGAACCCCATGAAAGATAGGTACACAATTGGATGTACTAATATCCATAATTTTCAGGATAATAATCATATTACTAATTCATGTGATGTATATAGACCTCTCAATTTAATCACTTGGGGAATATGGAATTTGTCTCATAGAAAAAAAGGGAGACATAAATCTCTTACCTTATGTCTTTACTACCATCATAAACATTCAATCCTCTTCTATAATAAATATATGTTTATTAACCATATTCACATATATTATACCAAATATTATCTCCTACTAACTTTTATTACTAATTTATTCACAGTTCCTTGTTAATGTTGTGTTCCGGGTAATAACCCATTTGTTTTACAAATATGTATTGATTTCATATATTTTTTTCCTATTACATTGATCATGGTTCCATTATATAAAATATCATAAAATTTTTATAAATATTATATATATTCATTATATATTTATTTATAGTAATTCGTATTGTTTAGTGAGAGGGAATTAAATACATCATTCATGGAGATTGTAGGTCATACATACACATGGATGTTGTTTATTTAATTTCCTTATTAGGATGAAATAATGAAAAAAAACTATTTCTATCTTCATTCATAAATAATTTTTATTCTTTATATATAATATATTTTTATTAAAATCATACTTAATTAATTGTTTATAAATAAGAAATGAATTATATCGCTTTATAAGCCACTAGTTTGTTGTGCAGAAGAACGACGCTATCATATTCCCACAAAATAGAGAGTATAAATTTATGTTTTATATAATAATTTCTATATAATAATTACCTCAAAAATATAATTAATATAATTTATATGTTATTAATAAATAATTATGTTCATCTGTGGGATATGGTAATGGAAAATGATTGACATATGTTCATGGGGATGTAGTCTACTATACATACAAATGATGATTTTATACCCCATTTCATGGAAGTGTTGACGATTGTATGTCCGGACCTTAACATATAAAAATATCGATATATGTAATATAATGAGTTTATTATATAATAATATCAGAAGAAATTAATGGGGTGGAGGAAGAAGTAAATTAAAATCACTCATTGATGAATGTTACCTATACTTCATGCATCCTCATTTAGTTTGCAATATAAGAATTAATAGGATGGTTGTCTTCCACAAATATGTCTTATAAGATGAGGTTTGGGATGCTAGGAAGTGATTGGTCAGGTATTATATGAGTCAAAAAGGTTTGAATGTAGGAATAAGAGAATACATTAGGTGGAATTTTATATGTGGTGGAGAGGAAAAACATGGTATTTTTGAAAATAAAAAGTGCTCCTAAATTTTTCATGTCATAAGGTTCCAAATTAGAAAATTCAAGAACCATAGAGGTATAATGGTTGAAATATGGCTAAAAAATAGTTTTTAGACATGGTTATATGTTATTTTAAACTCATATTATTATTTTAACCGGTGATAAACACATTTTAATGTTAATCACCAGAATTAATTCTTATTGTATTCATTAATAATTTCAATAAAAAATTAATATATAGTTATTAGATAATAGAAATAATTCTAATTAAAAATAAGGAATTAGTTTTTTTTATATTCTATTGAAATAATTGGAAAATATTAATTTATAATTATTCCCTAAGGCATGGTGAGAAATCATGTTTTTTAATAGAAAATGCTCTATAGTGGACAATGTTTTAATATCAAGATTTTATTTTAAAGTGACAAAAAATGAAATAAATTTGATCAATTAATATAAATTATACCTATTTTTCATTTCAAAACAATTATAAATATACTTTTAAATTATAAATAAATTAAACTAAAATTTATTGTTAAATTAATATATAGTAATTTATATTATTCATCAAAAACAGAAATATTATCAAAAAATTAAAAAAAAAACAAAGAAATTTTTAGACTATTAAATAAAAAAGGAATTTTATTTTATCATATTAATTATCAAATTTTTTTAATAATAACTTTATTACAATTAATAAAAAGGGAAAAACAATATTTTCAGAAAATAGTATTTTGGAACCATATAATGACATTAAAAAATAGTATATTTTTTGATCAATTTTTTCCATTATATTAAAAAACTAAACATAATATTCTAAAATTATTTATTACTATTCATATTTCCTATTTTAATGACTTTGTTATAGTGGTTACATTTGAATAATATAAATAATATATCTTGGTTTTGTTAATACTCAATATCATTGGAAAGATAAGATAACCTAGTGTTTTTTATTGTGGATGACATGAAACAAATATGATTTATTCAAATAAAATTCCTAAAAACATGTGGTGTTACATGATTTCTTTCTGGTGAAACAATTCTACATCAACCACTAAAAAACTGTACAATTGTAAAATAATCCTTCTAGTGATCTTGGTTTGATTATCTCCATTTATAAAAATGTGCTATGTGAAACTGATAGATTTTTCATAACCTAAGAACTATATAATCAATGAACAAAGAGAAATATTTTAAGAAATATTAAACAATATAATGTATATTAAAAATATAACCCTTAAAATATATTATTTATTGTGAAAATACATGTCATATTTCATGATACGGAACACATTTATAATGTAAATATAGGAAATGTATTAATATATATGATGTTGAATTTTTAGAAGAAGAATGGTTTATACAAGAATAAATTCTATAAGATATAGTTTTAGAAAAATAATTTCATGAGGAATAAGTACTATGAAGATATAAATGTGTGTTTGAAACTATAGTGACACTATTTTTTTGTCATTAAGTCAGGTGGAAATTGTTTCCTTGAGGATAATAAAACTCTATCCAACAAGGAAGAAATATACGGGATTGATGCTACTAAATGGAATTAAGTCGTGAATTCTGTAATAGTGTATCTATACAAAAATCATGTTTTCATGTTTATAGATCAACTAGATGATACAAAACATATAGGTGTAAATAGATACTATAAAATTTGATAGACATTGATGGTTGAGTAATTAATTAAAAATGATGAATAGTTAAAAAGGGGTTTCGATATTTTCAAGGAATTGACAATGAAGAAACATTCTCATGAGGTGTAATACTAAAAACACAACATATTTTTACATGAAATAATGACAAAACAAGATTATAATATTTGGAAAATGGATGTCCAAACTGCTATCCTGAATGAGAGGTTGGTAAAAGATATCTATGTGATCCAATATTAAGGGTTTGTAATGTCTATGTATGAAAATAATGTACAGAATTGATAATTATCTATTTATGGATTATTATAGGACTCATGCCCATTGATTTCCCATTTTTATGAGGATATGAGAAATATTGGGATTAGTAAGAATAAATTTTAGTCCAGTTTTTATAATAATGACGTAGTAAGTCCCATCATTTACTAGTATTTTATATATTAATGAAATGTTATTAAAATATAATTATGTACATTTCATATAGTTAGGAAAGTCATGGTAAAATAAATACTTCTCCATAATATAACTAGGTAAATTAACCTACATTTTAGATATCATTATCTATATTGGTTGATCCCAAAATCTTCTTTAGACTAAGTCATAGTAAATATATTAACATGGTACTAAAAAAAATAAAAATATGGAATAATGTAAGGGATTTCACTAACCAATGTAACATAACATTTATTACTCAATAAAAATGAGTCCAAAAATATATGTGGTGATAAATATTATGATAATATTTACTTTTGTGTTTTTAGTGGGGTCTATCATATATACCATGTCAATTACTATGATTGATGTTTCCTATAGTATAAACATGGTTACAGTACATAAAAATAATCATAGATATCTCTACATTAGGAAGTAGCTAAAACTATCCTAAATTAAATTATATGTAAAAATGGTATTTTCCTAGAGTATATAAGGAAAGTGGAGCTAATGGTGTTGGGATGTTGTATGGTTGGATTTCAGATAGATCATGAATATCTTAAATCTGATTTCTATTATGTATTTTACCTTAATAGTAGAGATGTGATCTAGAGAAGCTCAAATTTAACACATGGTCATAAAAAATACAATATAATATTAGTGTATAGTGGTTTCTGATGTAGATAAAGATTCAATAAATATAGATGGATTTATCTCATATCATGGCATTGTATAGGCAGTGTAAACTGAATTATATTATACTAAAATAGTGGTATATTCCAAGTAACCTAGGTCACACCAGATGATATTTTATAAATATTACATTAATAACCTCTTTGAGGATATTACTAAAATATGTAATGTAACCTTTAACAGAGTATCCACAAAGAAAATCAAGGAAACCCCAAGAAAAATTCATATCTCATTAGAAAGATGATTCTTATGTGAGAGATAATATATTATGAGTTGTTAGAAGTTAGATCTTATACAAATCTAATTATTGTGATTGTATATTCCCTATAATCAACTCCTATAAGTACTTTCAATAACATTACCTATATATAACATTATATATACTTTTTTTCGCTTTCCATGTTAGTTATATTAATTTTTTATGAACTATATATTACATTTCATAACCAAATTTTTATAATAATTACTATAATTAATTAAAAAATAAGGAATTTATGATAGTAATGTTTATGATATGTTATATCGTTTAGAAAAATCATTCTTTAAATGAAACAAAATATATTTAACATTATGGTTTTGGGGGATAATACCCATTTGTAATTTTTTCATGATGTTTACACAATGTGTTCTTGATTACATGAGATCATAATTTATTACATGCCAATAGGAACATGTCATGTTTTTTGTTTTATTTATTGTAACAATCTTAAAATATGGGAAATAGCCTCTAAACATGATATTTTTGTTATTGTATTTCAAAGGTCACATACATTGATGCATGATGAAAACCATATAAATATATGTTTGTGGAAGGGTATCTTGTGTTAGGATCATCATTGATGACATGGAATTTATTGAATAATCAAAAAATTATTTATTACTTCTAAGTATAAGAAGATATATATTGAGGCCTTGTTGAACAGGATGGAAATACCTTCATAAAATCCCTGAAAATGGTGGAATAAGGTAACTCTATCTGGTATAGTCAAACAAATAATAACTAAATAATGTAAGGATGTTGAAAAAATATATGTATATATACATATGACATATCATGATAAAAATATTTTATATTACATAGTATATGATTATAAGATATATTTTAATAGAAGTGGTTTACCCATACCTCTTTAGGGTCCTTGATGTGTTATTATACACTACTATTTTTTTTGTGTCTCACTATCTACTATTGTGAAAAGGTCCATCAGTTTCGTAATGAATTTCTTCCAAATGTTTTTTCAATTATAATGAGATAGTATTTAGGATATGTTGGGCCCCACGTAGGGGGTCAATTAGTATCTGAGTTTGAATAATCTAAATAAATTTATGAATGAAAGTATTATAATTGATTAGAAAAATAAGTGTTGATTTTATTAAATCAATTCATAAAATTATGTTAAGTGAATAAAATAGAAATATATTAATATAGTGGTGTTACTATTGTAGTGTAACTATTCCTCTAAAATTGAATTTTGGCCTTGGTAATTGGGCATTTAAACCACTAGGCCTTCAGTCCATGGGGAATTTGGGCCGCCGATGTCATGAAGGATTGTTGTATAATGGGTTAAGTAAAATGATTTTGTGTGACTATAAAGGATTCATGGCTTGTTAATATACATTAATCATTAGTTGGGAGGCTCAAAAGATCAATTTGTGTGATAGTAATTATCATATGAACCATTATATGGCTTACATATTTTATGTCAGATAGAGGAGTTAATTTACATTGTGTGTTATAAGGAAGAATGTTGAGATGGATACTTGTAGGGGGAGACATGGAATTATTATTGGTGACCCATTTACCCATGTGACGAGGAAGACAATGATCACGAGACAACTAGGTGGTGCTATGTCAAGACATTATAATGTTTCCAGTTGAGTGGTTCCAAACACTAATGGGTGTATTGGTACCTATTTAATTGTCCCCTACACTAATATTTTTCTGACTTAGGATAGAGGGGTGACCAACAATGGTGTGATAGAGCAACATGTTGTAATCTGTTGGATAGAGTGCGTGATATGATGTATATACTTATGACAAAAAACTACTAAAATGATTTCATAAAGCTTTTCCTTTTATTAGTGTTAGAAAATGTAGACAATGGGGTTACATTTATCAGTGATAATTAAATATGATGAAAAAGGTGACCATTAACAGTACTAAAAATGGCTTGATAAAATGTAACCGTTTTTTCATGTTTTTATCTCTAATAAAGGTACCCATTTAACAATTATTTTCATATTGTTGATAAAGGGGTATCCTTAAACAATAACTATTCCCTTGTTTAAACAATAATAAAATGAATAATCCATGAAACAATATTATATACTATTATAAATCATATTATGGTGTATAAATATATTTTTATTGATATAGTTATTTTATATAATATTAAATATTATTTTTAAAAGAGTAAATATGTATATTCAATTGATTTAAAACAAATATAGTGAAAATGGATTATAAAATATTAAATACATAAATTTACTGAAATATTTGTTAATTTCTATTGATTACTATACATTTAATAATTATTTGGTGATTCAAAAAACTAATAAATTTATAAATATCATAATATTGGAGAAAAACATTGCTTATACATCAAATAGTAAAATCATTTGATCTAGGTGTCCATTTGGGAATCATGAGATATCATATTGAATCATTAAATTATATCCCTTGAATTTAGCATGTGTTTTCACCACAACCATATTTTTTAATAGTCAATAAAGGTTTAAAATTCCTCTATAATTGATTTATTATTTGGGGAACACTAATTATTGAACATTTTATGGAATTTTATATTCTTATAAGTGGGTATTATTGTCTTATTTTATTGGTGATTTAATTTAATCCATGTGAATAAATTCTCATGGATAATATGGTTTTATAATTTTTTCATATTTAATATTATAGTTTCATTTATAAATTATTATATATATACATATTTTAATATATTTACAAAAAAATTATTATTTAAATAAATTTATAAAAAGGTTTAGATGTAAAATATAATTTTTAATATATATTCCAAATTGAAGTAAATATTATATATATATATTAATTAAATTTAATACATTGAAATTTATTAACAATATAATAACTTTTGACTTTTAATATAAATATAAATATATAATTATAATAATAATTATATATAAATTTTTGTATCTTACTACATGTATTAGTAAACAATAACTTTGGGGTGTTGGAGATACACTATACCCCAATCCCTTAAGTCAGGACATGAGAATCAATCATCTTTCCCCCCTTCCCATTCAGTATTTTGACAACTATACTTACATAAATGTTTTTCTCAATTTGTAATATATCAAAATAATGTCACCACAAATATGATTTCCAATATAGTAATTATAAGAATATATTTACATTCCTCAAATTTCTATTTCAATTTGAATGTTTGAGCACTCTACATTTTTATTTTTTGAACTCATTAGAAGAAAAAAATTCAAAAAATAAACTTCCTTATTAATTTCATCCCATGACATATGATGAAGTGGTTCTTATCTCTCAAAAAAATAAAAATTAGAGAGAAAATTTTATTTATATATGTTCCAAATATAGTTATATATAATCCCCAATTAAGATAATAATTCATCAACATTTTAATATTCATGAATTTTTATTAATCATGTAAATAGGGGACATTAGTTTTCCATTTATACTCCGTCAAGACAACATTCCATAACTGAGAAAATCATTAATCATGTATAGAAATGACACGCACATTATAAATTTCTCCTTTATAGAAGAATAAAATATAAATAAACCCAAATTCCAAAATACCTATATCTCATGGAATAAACATTCCAAGTATATGTGAATATCATTTATAGGATTCATTGGAATGGATGTCAGTAGATAAATGATAACAATTGTATTCATCTTACACAATAATATAAAAAGGATTTAAATTTAAATAAAAATATTCCAATTACTATATAATGTACACATATGTCAAAAAAAGGCTAAATACATCACATGATTATGCCTATATAACATAATATAGTTTGGATGAAAAATAATGATGTTGCCTACAAAATTTATTCACTGGAAATCAATTTATAAGATGACATATTTATTCATTATTTTAATTCCTCTCAACATCATGATACTAATTTTTTTTAAAAATTATTCTATCAGAAATTGTTGTTTAGGTCATTTAATTAGTGGAATGTTTCATATTACAGATTTTAGAACATGATAATAGGGATCATCTTTATTATGATTCCTTATTAATGAATGATTGTGTTAAAACACATTCATGCTATCGATTTCCATCTAAAAAAACAACATTAACCGATGATATCATGAATCTTATTAAATATAAATACAAACATATAATTTAACGTTGATTACATGTAATCCTTTTCTAGAAAAACAACATAATAAGATAATATATCCTTCAAAAATTAATGGATATAATCAATTAAAACATTAAAAGTTACAAATTTTAATTTTTCATTAAAAAATGAAATTAGAATATTTTTTCATGTCGTATTTGGATATGCTTGATATCCTAGGGTTATTATTTTTTCCTTATATATATATTCATTATCCTCCTCATCAGGATGAATAATTTTATATTTTGTAACCATATTCAGGTCATATTCTACTTATTTATAAGAATTGTTTTCTTGAGAAATCAAGTATTATAAATCATATACTAAATGCCCCATAACAATTGTTTCAACATATTTTGTAGCTTCCATCAACAGTGCACATTAACCATTATGATAAAAAAAATATATTTACAACATTAATTAATTTTTGTGAGATGGTAACGTAAATATTCACTTATCAACTATAGTATTCTAATGTAATCATAATATGAAAATTAAATCAACCGTCCATCAAAAGACTACATAATTAAAAAATCAATGAAAAATTAAAACAATTTTTGAAAGTAAATTGATATTTTCTATGTGTTAAAAAACCAATAAATATCAATTATAATATAAAATTGAGTAACGATGATAATATAATATAATTTTAAAAATTATAAAGGAAATACTTTAAAATGATAAAAATTCCAATTAAAAATCAATAAAAATTAAATATGATATTATATGAATTAAATATAAATATTAAATAATTAATGTCTTTACCTTTGTTACATTTTGGTACTTATGAAATCAAATAACTCCTCCCAATGACCTAGAATATTACTAATAATTTTTCTTATAGTATGAAATATAAAAACATTTATTCATGTTAAAAAAATGATAATAGAATATTTGGAGTGAATAAATAAATAGAAAAAATAAAACTGTTAATTTTGAGGGAAATATACTTTATCTATTATATAATATCACATTTTGAATCACATATTATCAACTATTAAATTTTATAACCATCAAATCATAAAAAAATATATTTATATCATCATATTCTAAAATTAATTCAACAATTCAATCAAAACCTCTAATAAATTTAAAACATGGTCTCTTATAATTAAAAAAATGAATTGTCTATGTAATCCATTATAAATAAAAAAAATTGATAACTTATCTTAAAACATAAAAATAATAAACCACCGACATCAAATAAGATCTGATAATTGATGATATCATTCAATACAACTCTAACATAACACCACTGTATATAAATTTTAATAATTTAATCACATAATTTTTTAAAAAATTATCCCATTTATACTAAATTTAGAATAATTCAATTAATTTATGAATAACTAGTAAAATATTATTTTTCAATAGCCTGAACCAAAAAAAATAAAACATGTCAATCATATATTTTCCAATCATTTACCTAGTTGATTGACTCACCAACTGATTAATAATTTAACACAAAGTCCGTCCAAAATTACATATTTTAATTTATTACAATATGTATAAAATATTGATAACCTTATGTGATAGAAATATAATAATAAATAAATAATGAAACTAAAAAAACAAACTCATCAATTGATGATTGATTTAAAAAAATCATCAAAATAACAATAATGTTACAAATAATGTAAAAATGAACCTTTAATAGTATATTTGATGGTAGGTAGGATCAGTATTAATATAGAAGGTATTTAGAAGAAGGGTGATTGGATATTATAGAGTAGGAAATTTCGGTTAGGGTGTTGGATGTTGCTAAGGGAAAATAATAAAAAAGGAAGGGCTTGGGGTTAGAGGAATGTGAACAAAGGAAATGTATACCGTATATGAGTTTGGAGGAATGTTCAATAGTGGTTTGTGTGGACCACTAATAGTTTGGAATCAACGTTCATGGGAATAACATAGGGGAGTTAAGTGAGGAGTGGTTTCAGAAGGCTTAAATGTGGATGAAAATGGTGGTCTTCATATCCATGCTTTGATTTATCATGTGCTTATAGGTGGCCCTAGGACAATAATCCATTTTTATCATGGCTATAATGATGTGTAAAATTTCCCGGATTCTTATTGTTATAAATATTAATATTAATATGAATTAATGAATAAACATATTTTAATTTATACTAATAATAAATACAAATCAACATGTTAATATATAAAAATTAATAACATCCAGGATAGTTCTAAGTGTGGTTGTTGTGTGTAAATATATATTTTTTGTGCCCAAGATGGTTTGAATACATTATTGAAATATTTTAATTTTTCTTTATAGATAATTTTACTAGATGAAACTTGCAGAAGATTGAGGGAATAGTTATTTTCATCTTCAAATCAACATTACTAGTTCAGATGATGTTATAATGTTACTAATTGTTTCAAAAATCATGGTTACTAAACAGTTTTAATGTTCCATGTTTAAATTTCTAGAAAAATACTATTAGTATGATGTTCAAGTAATAATGTTTTCAGGATCAATTTTTTTGAAAATATAGAAGTATAAAATCACACTGGATAGAGATATATGATGCCCGTAACATGGGTAGGGACTTTATGATCATCAAATTTGGTTTACAAAGATGGGGTTTCAGATATAAAAATTTCATTCTTCGATGTAATGAAGTTTTGTATAATGATTAAAAAGAGATGTATGAAGGCTAACATAATGAATCGATTAGATAAATTAATATATTTCTATCAAAATATATTTTATAGATGTTTAACTATATTGAATTATATATAATTATTAGAAGAATGTGCATTATACTTAATAAAAGGTTTTTGGTGTCAAGATGATTATTTCAAGTTGTATTGAAATATGATTTCAAGGATGAGATCTCTGTAATTTTCATTCATATATAGGTTGACTGGATGAAGACATTTCATATCATCCTCTATAAAAACTGAATTATCTTCTATGATTCCTCCAGAAAATTTATACATATAATGATAAATTAGTGAAGAAATAAGGAGTTTAACGGACACAGTAAATAAAAAAAATTACTTTGGATAGATGGGAGTCAAGAAGAACAATACTATATGGACTTGTTATTAATAATGTAATCAAATAGAAACAAAACATGAGATAATTTCAAAAACATTACAGAACAATGTAATGTAATTCAATGTGATGAAGTTGAGATGTTCCTTCAACCATATATAATTTGAGAATATATTTGAGTAAGATTTGTAGAAAATAATTTATGTTGAGATTTATGGAAGTTGAAATCAATATCTTTGAATTTGAACTTTCAAAATCATTTTAGTATGTCCAATGAATGTATAGTTGAGAGAGAAAATTCAAATTGGACCTTTCCCATTGTCGTTAATTTTTAGATGATTTTTCCATATATAATTGGTTGAAGTATCCTAGAATTATAGGTAGTATTTTAATCATTGTGTGGTAGTGTTAATGTTTAACAGTGTTAGTATCTAAAAAATATTCAAATTGGTAGAAGGGGGAGACAATTAGCCATTGATTCATCAGAAAGATAAGTATTAAATAGATATTCAAAATATTGAGTGAATTAGAGAGAGAAAGATGGATGAAGGTGTACTGAAAAGAGGTGAATAATACTGAGCACACTAGATTGAGTAAAATAGTTAATATCGTAACAAATGAAGTCTTACTAGATGAGCTTCCTCTAAGATAGATTTCTGTAAATATATTGTAAAAATGAGTTTTAGTATATCCATGTCTTTATAATATTAGGATGAATTTTTTAACCAATAATATTCTTTAGAGATACTATAAATATCAGGAATAATTTATACATAGACGATGTCGATCCAAATTTATTATGTGGAAATAACATATGAATTGTGAGTTATGTCTAATATCGATTAATAAATAAGAGGGAAGAGCTATTAAATAGTGATTATAACCTGTTGTTTTGGAATATTGGGGGGAAGTAAGAGGAGGCATGATGTAAAATTGGTTGTATAATTTATTGTGAAAGAATAATTTATTATTAGGGTGTAGAACTGAGGTTAAATAGAGGAATGAATAATTGGGAGTATACACAGTTTTATCAAATTACCCTATATGTAATGATTCAATGTTTGGGTAGATTACCGTTATGGAAAGGAGTAGGTCTCTGTACCTAATATTTAAAATTTATTATGTTGATTTCTGTTTAAATTTACTGCATATGAGGTTATAATGAGAGATATATTTTATTGGATTGAATATCTAATTTTATTTTTAGATTATATTTAGAAGAATATTTCCAAAAAGAAAATGTTTCATTGATTCACACATTCCTCTATCAGGGATCTCACACAGATCATATAACATCAATTGGAATAAGAAAATAGGTTTCCTCTTAGGAATAAAAATGTATAAAGAGGATAGGGAATATAAATTTAGTGAATAATAAGGGATTTTATATATTTTATATGAAGAACTATCACTTATTCAAGAATATTATGTGACTGTATCTTCTATTTCATTGACTATATGTGAGATATTCTACAATAGTAGCATTTCCTACTATTAATGAGGTTTCAATGATAGTTTCTGATGAATAAAATAAGTAAAATGATGTAAAATCTCTAAAATACATTTCAATGGAACAGTATAATAATTTTTATTACATAATAATGGGTTTTAGAATATCTATAGAGATTTGGGATAAAAGGAGGAGTAACTATGAAGGAATTTTAAAAAACAAGGAGGCTATGTTTTAATTCTGGAGGGGATGATTTGATAATATCAAGGTTTATTACGATGAATATATTGATGATTAAATTACAAGGGTCATTGAAATTTTTAGGAATACATGATGTTTCAGGGAGAACATGGAATATTGTTCAATTTTTATGAAACTCGTGAGAAATATTCTTGATAGATTTGATGGCATAGTTTGAGCACAAAGAGACTGAGAGGATATATCGCTGGAAAAATTCATAATATTTTCATAGAATATGTTATATGAAAAACATTTAGTTAACAATGATTTTAGAGATGAAATGGGGTTTTAATCTCTATAAAAGGGTATGTACAAAGATAACTAATATAAGATAAATCAAGTGATTCAGATTCTAATCAGGATTAGGGTAACTCCCAATATTTTATTTCTATTCATTATAAGAGATTCCATAAAGTGAAATCAGAAAGGAAAATGTGAACATTTTCATTTATATTTGACTTATAATGAAATATTTTGATATTCATTAATCTATCTAATTAATAATATTAATGATTATGATACAAAATAAAAGATTATAAGTCTTTAAAATATATGATGTATAAAACTTATAAATTATTTCTTAGTAAAAAGTGGAATTTTTTGAGTAGAAAAGAGAAGGATGATTCAATATCCTATTATAAATCATATGGTCATGTCTCCATATTATATCATGTCAAAAAATGAATAAATTCAAATAATAGTGATTATTAAAATGTATAAAATATATTTTATCTATAATGGATTCTAAAAGAAAATATGGGATAAAACTTTACAAAAATACAACACTCCAGATGGAGAATAAAATGTTAAGAAAAATTTCAAGGAAATGAATATTTAGAGTGGTTATCATTTCAAAAAGGTATATGCCTTACAAAATTATTTTAGATCTTGTAATGTGAAATTTGATGAGGTTGAAAAGGAGGATTAAAGGTCTTGAAGATATATTAGCAGGACAAGAGAGGCATAATAAGGATGAAATAGTAGTAGTTCAAGAAAGTATGCATGATAGGATAAAGATGGATGAATTAGAGAAAATTAGTAAAATACCATTACTTATCATTAACTAAGAAAGGGATTTAGTAATTAAAGATTAAATAAATGTATCTTATAATTCATAATGAATTAAATTAGATCATATAATACGTCACTAAACTAGATGAGGTAACTCACTAATCTTATTGAGATATTGAAAATATCTTCCACATAGTTAGTTTGTTTCTATCCCCAAAAAATCAAACAGTTCATATTCCTTTAATTACAATGAATATTCAAAATATTATATTGGATTAGAATAAACTAAGAACCTTAGTGATAAATAATATTCTATAAAGAATGAGTGTAATTCAAAAATATCATTTCTCCTTAATTTAAGGTATTAATTGTTTATAAAAAAAGCATCAATAATTATCATAGTAGTATTACTATTAGTATGCATGCTAATGATTTAGAGGTCACTACTAGTGCTGTTGAGTTTTTGGGCACAATACAAATCATTCTTTCACAATATTTCATTACCAAGAAATAGATTTGAATATAAGGGGATCTATAAGCATTTGATAAAAGATAAATTTTCATGGAGGAAGAAAGATGAATCTAATAAAGTTCATAAGGTGAACAATGATAAATACTAATGACGTTAAGTGAAAATATCATGAATTGTGATCATGTAAATAAAGAGTTGTTATTTATTAATCTAGTTGTATTAGTCAGTTCATGAAATATAGTGGAATCCCAAAAATCCTACTTATCAAAAATAAATGATACAATATTTTTATAATGATGGAAAATATGATGATAATCGATATATATATGGTAATTTAAATACTAATATTATATTTTATATGTGTAGGAAATGAGGGGATGATACAAAATATTTCATTACTATATTTTTATACACATAGGAAATCATGAATAGGTTGTTTCAATCTAGTTTTACTAATGTTATTTCTAAAACTAAAATGAATTTGACAACATCATCTGAATAACGAAAATATGAGAAGAACCCCATTATAAAATCATTGAAGGATAATCCTAAGGAATAAATGGAATCTAATTCAATATCAAATAATATGTATTACAAATCAAGAATAAAATAAGACTCATAGTCTGAATGATATCTCTATGGAACAATATGGTTCCTCTTTATTTCCATTATTTAGGATTATTTGACCAAACAAGTATGGTATTAATGAAGAGTGAGTAATGGAGTTAGGTGAGTGTTGTATTATATTTAATATTAAGAGGAGATATACATCATAGAACATTACTACCACCATGATGAATGATATTTTTATATCCTTTAGGGGGAGAAAACATAATGTCTTCATATGATTTTTACACTTTCATTTGTTGTATCAAAATGATATTAAAGGTGAGATTATGATAGATAAAAATTTTGATATACATGTGGAGTTTCCTTTATACATATTTCTTGTTTTGATGTGTTTTTTATATAGATTTATAATTTATCGTGACACACATACAAATATTTCACTTATTAATAAGATTATGGAAAAAGATTTTTGAAATAATTACTTCAGAAATGTTTTATATATAACATTTCTCTCCTTTAATATACACACATTTTTCCATATTATGTTCACAAATTTTGTATTATATATTTCTAATTCAAGGAAATTTTTTAGTGATTTTTTTATACTATTATAATATTGAGAAAATTACTTTGTATTTTGAGATGATGGATGAAGAGTATAGGTAAACCCTTTGTTACCCTTTTCATTTGATTATCAATATGGGGTAGAAGGATAATTTAGATAAATGAACATGGGTGTGAGTGAATTGAGTGCACATATTTATTTCAAATATGTTTGAATGAGGGTCCATTATTAACAAGAAATCACAGTGGGGGATATTTTTGTTCAATGTTTGCTTTCATTCCATTAGTTATCAATATATAAATTTGTGTTCGTAGATAAAATTTACATAGAGAGTCTTATAGATATTGGTAAAAGAGAATTTTACATGTTTAATGTAACAATATTATGTCACATGATGTTATGATGGTCATTGTAACATTATAGAATGATTTACCACTAAACTGATAGCCGGATTGGCTGCAACATGACAACAACAGCCTCTATGTATGCTTGAGTATTTCTACTAGCATTCAAGATATCGTAATTGTATGGTGGGGAGACAGTATCATCAAAATCAGTGTAACACTTCAGTATATTAAAAATTAAATAATAAATTATAGATGAAGTATTAATAATAAATGAAAGAGTAATGGAAGATCAATATAATGACTAAAATAAAATAAATGACCAATTACAACAAATATTAAAATGTATTCATATCCTGATGATGGTACAAGGTACAAGATTAAGTTTAAAAAATAGGAAAATACAATAAAGGATGAATATCCATATGTATAACTCCATGATCATCCTTAGTAATAGCTTATTCATGTTCTATCCGGCACTCATGTACATTGAAATGAAAAATAAATAAATCCATGTTCCTACAAGCTTGTTGAACTATTTGAGTACCCCAATGCAATGGCAACACGAGCATGGTGTCAGATATAGTTCCAATAGGCCATTACTAACAACATCTAGATTTATCAATTTTGTGATTTATAATAGGAAAAGTGTATCAGATAGGTGAGTAAATGGATTTGAAAAAATAAATAAACTCTTCGATTCAGGTTCCTAAATGGATACCTAAATGATTCATTCTACTTCATTCTAAGTAGGAAATATGAAACAAGGAAACTTTTGGAAGAAAGACAGAAATATATATGGAATCATATATGATAAAAACAAATAACTATAAACCCTAAGCATGTTCTTTGGTTTTGAAATCATACCCCTAGGACTTCATCCAAGCAGTTAGATACCACTTTGTAATCCTAAAAAAAATGTTTATAACTTATCTCACATAATCCATAGAAGGCATCCATCAAAACTAGTAATGTAAAAATAATCCCATACAATGAGATCTATAATGGAATCCAAATACCTTTTACATTCACCATTTATGTAACCATTACCATAATGTCTATCCAAAGATAACTACAATGATGTCCCTTTCATTACTCATGGTTTGGAAAACTCTTAATTTGTACCAAGTATCTCACATTGGGGACAAAGTATCACATGAGGCCCAGTGTAGCTAGCTTGCTAATGAGTCCATACACAGTTTCTCCTCTATGGAATAGGAGTCACTCTTGAGTATAAATCACCCACCCAGATATCTCATTCCTGCAACCAAATTATCTCTCCCAATGAATCAATTATATTTGAACTTAACACAATGAATTCATTAATGGTGCTAATAAATCAGGACCTGTGTTCACTCTTGGACTGTAAAAGGCATGGCATAGTGACTAGGGAACATACCATAAGGAATATCAAATATAATCATAGAAAATGTATAATTAATGGAAAAAACTCATTCTATATAAGCTAGACTAAAAATATCTTCCAACTCAAGACTATCAACTATGGACTAATATAGAAGGAAAAAAGGAATGAAAAATTACATAAGCACTAGGTTATAAGGAATTCACATTTTACTTTAAGTCTAATCGCAAGAAATAGACAACAATAATCAAGCGCAGAACACATGGTGTGGAAGAAGATAAATTAATAAGCAAGGAGACATAATGTAAAAGATATAATATATAAGCATAAATCATAAATAATTACATTATATCCATTCAACCAATTTAACTAATTCATTTCATTCATGGAGTCGAACCTTTGCATAAAGAATTAAGAATATGGACTAAACTCTTAGTCAACCGGTTATATTATTTCAATTTATTAATGTATGGTATTTATTAATGGTGCAAAAATTCCTCAATGGTGTTAAAGAAAAAAAATTAATATCTATGAAAAGTGATAACAAAGAGTAATCACACAAATTAGATTGGATAAAGTCAAGGTAATCACCATTGGTGGTGATTTTCTGCTCATAAGGGTCATACCAGACATGGTAATATGTTAAAATTAATTTATAAATCAGTTTTTAAGTGTGAGGAGAAGGTTATGGTTGATATAATAATGGAACAATTTATAAAATAAATAGAGAATCATATGGGAACGAAATAAAACAGTCGCCTTATTCAAAGTAAATCCTACATGCCCTGTACAAGGTCTTGATTCAATCTAGTTCAAAAGAAATCATAGAAATAAAAAAATACCCAGAAAATACATTGAGTTGGTATTCTAAAAAAAAGAACATATTTAGATAATAGAAACCATGAAATAAAGTAAGATTAATAGAAACAGTACCAAGAGGATTCTATAGGGAAATAGGGAGCTTGAAACCGACTTCGGATGAGGGATAAATCTTAATACCTTGAATGGAGAAAGTGGAGCCCAATTGGGAGAGGCCAACACATGGAAGAGGGTAATGACAGATGAAGAGTGGGTTTAATTTTTATTTTAATTAAGGGTATAATTTTAAATTTAACGAATCTGAATATGCTAAATGGTTTGGCTCCATGGTTAGCCAAACAATGCAATAAATATGCACCCTGGAAATTACCAAAGAGTACCCCACATAGTTAAGCTGCACAAGTTTTCTAAATGTGAAATATTTTTTAAAAAACCCACTATAAAAACATACACATGGTTGTACGATCATTCTGACTCACTTGAACAATTAGACAACACCATATGGAACCTCCTTATCTAGTGCACCAAGATTTGCACTTTCTTCTAGGAGCTACATGGTTTCATCAAAACTGTGCTCCCCTGAAATCTTCCATTGATTTTTAGGATTTAGGGTCCAACACTCCCAAAACTCAAAAGAATAGCTAAGGGACCTATTGGGCATTGAATGTTTTCTAAAAACTAATTTATGTGTCGGTGATCTCTATATTTCATTCTGAATCTTAGTTTACAAAACAGACTGTCCCTGAAATGAAAAAAATTCGAATTCCCATGCAATTTCATTTAGTCCTAAAATAATGGACTAGATAATCAACCCACTTTATAAATTATCAGACATTAGAAGAGATGGGTAAACGATGAAAATAGAACTTGAGAAAGTTGGGTAGTGATATTTTATACAAACTGATGTGTTGCGTCTCCAAACACCAAACATAACTCCAATCACCCACTTAACATACAACACATAATCCATATAAATTCAATCCAATGATTGTTTTTCTTTAAATAAAAAACTATGATGCTACCTACTTTATCTATTCTTATGAATGAAACAATTCCATTTAGAAGAAGGAATCCTGATTATACTTCAAATATTCCAAATGATGCTCATAGCTAGCCTTCAGTGAACTCTCAACCCCAAACGATCGCTTAATCTCTAATGCACTAGAACTAACATGAGTTTAAACATGATCATGTTTACTTGGATTATTACTAGTCAAAACCAAGAATCTGAGCCTAAGAGTATCTCCAACATAGCCTTGAAATCATGAACTAGGATTCATGGATCTCATCTATGGTACTCCATAAACTGTCATATAAAAGAGATATATCTTCACAAACGGATCATCTAAATACCATGAAAATTAACTGAATCCAAAGTTCCATCCCCCAATCAATCAATCAGATGGTGAATATATAGTGTTCTTGAGTCTAAATAATGAATTCATACATAGGAACTCAGTTATCAATCATGACTAACAACTATTCTTTATTATAGTCAAATAGAGATCAATCAACAAGAACAATTACATTTAGATTTCACATGGAATAAAACTGACACTCCCTTAGTGCACCCTAAATGATATCAAGAGAGGGAGAATTAAAATTACTAAAGTAATATAATAATATGTAGATACCATAAATTAACTATAAAACTAGAGACACCCCCTCAATATAAGGATGAATAGATCGGTTAGTTTTCCATCCAATAATGCCCAACTACTATAAGGAAGAGCAGTCAAACGACCACTATTTGACTTCTTTATTAATTATTTGGCCTCACCTTCCAACACATCATGACTAAATGAACACAATTCCCTTACCACATAGGGAATTATTGATCACTCATGATTTTTCAGCAAATTTCAACCATGAACAAAAGGGTTTCAAAATGTTTCTTTTATAGCTAACCATTCATTGTCTTGCCTCGTAATAGGAACTAACTTGAAGAAATTTTACTGTCCTCACATGAATTTCAAAGTAGATACTGAACATTAAAAAATGGTCCTCCAATGTTTTGTTCCTTATACATTTAGGGACACTCATTACCCATATTGAAGCAAATATCCCCACCAGATGAGTTTCATCACCAATGAATTTACAAAAAAAAATGGAATATATCCAATGGTGCACACTCCATCAACCACTTCTATGGCTACTTAATGTGTCCAGAATTCTTGAAAAATCATTAATCCAAAGAAGAATTAGATATCCACAAAAAATAATTCTTTTTATATATACTCAAGAAATATATGTCACACTTATACCATGTTATTTCTATGGGGTTCATAACATTAGGAAAAAATGACAAAATGACAAACCATCATGTCAAATACTTAGTCCACTTAGGACATAATCCCTAACATTATGATGAGTTAAAATTTGGAAGGTCCATAATTCACTCTACTATAGAGATGAAATGTAGTCATTGTGCCACTACCTAAGAATTACACAGATTCCACCAAATTCAAATTGATTTTTCAACGATTAAACAAAACAACAAAAACACGTATATCAATGCACACCACTATAGGGTTCACTAGAAAAAAAATACCTAATATTATCCATTGGATTATCATCCATATACATTCATGTATATGATATCTTGTAAAAATATCCAGCATGTAGTCAAATTACAGCAATGGCTGTAATTCAGCAAATGACACTTCATGTTGTCCAATACATACGAGGAGAATTAAAGGGTCACATGACATTCTATGAGGTTTACTATTAACTAGGTTGGCCTAACATCTTAAAACCGAGAATTGCATAGTGATAAAACCTATAAGGAGGATCAAGATATTGGACAACCAACCATTTAGACAAGGGTGTCACTTTCAAGAGCTAAGAGTCATATGAGGGACAATGAAACAAAAATAGTACAATGAAATAGAAACCCCTCCTAGGTAACTAATAAAGGATTTAAATATCAAAGGGTGCGGCATATAATTAAATTCCCCCTTAATGAAGGTAAAACCATTTACCAAAAAATGTGTTCAGGAAATCAAAAGGTCTCTAGTCCAAAGGAAATTTTATTTTGATTCATCTTAATAAAGAAGAAACCTATGAAAAAATCTCGCATTCCATTTCATGGAAGAGAACATTTAAGAATTTAAATGCCCTCACATGAGGATTAAGGCATAAATCACCTCTTAAAGTTTCCTTTTAAGTAATTTTAAAAAAATTAATCCTTTAAAATTTTCATTGATAAGCGTTAAAGAATAACTAACCACTAATAAAGCAGTGTATCATGCAATTTATTTAACTAAGGACACATGAAAAAATTGGAATGTTACATTAACTCTCCGTTTAAACGATTATTCATCTATTGAAATGCTATAATTATTACAAGATTTTATAAAAAAACTACATTTTAAACACCATCTATTTATTTATAAATCCTCACACTATAACATATCAATAAGAATAAATGCTCTAGTATTAATTAAAAAATTTAATCTTTGAAAATAAATCCACCTTATGTTTACATGATAAAAGAAATAGGCCGCCACTTTAAATTTTAAAGGTCCAAAGACTAAAAACATAGGTATAGGCCTATGAGTATTATCAGTAAGTCATATCAAAATAATTTATGAACTATAAGGGGACAATTAAACCATTTTTTTCTAATTAAAATAAGCTTGTAAATTTTAATACATTATGATTTAAAACACCCCTAACAGTTAATTCCTTAAGAAACATGCCCCTGTGGTCCATCTTGGGTTCAGTGGTGCATTTTAAAACATAGCCATATTGGTCATTATGCCCATTAGATAGAGGTATTATCATTAATAAGGAAAACTATTCATTTAACGGTCAAAATATTTTATGTTACCCTTCAATTTTTAAGAACATAGCTCATAAAAAAATTGATATATTTTATGGGTTACCACCATCAAAGTAATGTGTTCCCATTCAATTTAAATGTTTTAGGTGGCTCTCATATAACCTCCAAGATATTATTTGTGATAAAAAATCTTCATCCTTAAAAATTATGCAAAAACCCCTTAAATATATAATTTCACCAAAAATGATTCTATTATGTGGGTAAAACTTATTCCAATACATAAGGAACCCATACACTTAAAACAATTGGAATTTAGATCCCATTTAACTGCCACTATATAGTATTATCCCATGTTACTAATGGTTCATTGCCTTAAACATGACATAAATGATCATTTTTGTGTTTTCATCAATAAAAATTGCACACTTTGAAAATTTCCCTATGAATTTTAAATAAAAAAATTACATATGGTTTAACATGGTAATAAATTAGAAATGATAATAGAATACCTAGGATTCATAAATGGTCACAAGGGGTAATATTAAGCACGATAAGTTCCTACATAAGAAAGAAAAACTCAAACAGTTCATAGAAGAAAGACATTACAATTTAAATTTCACAGGCTAGTGAATAAAATATCTATAATGGTAAGGGATAAGCATGCTTCAAAATGAACCTATAATGGAATATAACATGATAGAATTTAAGGCACATTAAAATTAATTTTTAGAAAACTTAATCTATGAAAAATACAGGGAATGGAATATAAATAGAATGTGAGTAACTAGATTCCTATAATGATTAATGAAATAAATCATCCTTGCTATACCAGAACAAGAAGAAAGCATAAATCCCATTAATTATTATGTAGTGGAATGTACTCCAATCACTAAAGTTAAAATCACAATCAAATATAAAATTGAACAGAATGAAGAACAATCCTAACTCTATCCACATGGGCATTTCCCCATATGTGGGTTCATCACTCCCAGGAAAGACAATTTACCAATCCCCAACACATTCCCAGTCTCCTAAATAGTAGTCCAAATAGGATGGAAAAAGGAAAAATTCTCTAATACCACCTAGTAATGTCCCTTCTTCACTGACCACTAAACCCATAGCTGTACCTATCGCCACATGACCTCAAGTGCGCCTCTGCATATGTTAGAGGCTACCCACTAGGAGGAGGGGTCTAATAATGGTACGGTGGGGAGACTATACCCACATAATCACTCTATTACAATGGTATATCCTAAATAAAATAAAATAAAATAGTATATGTAATACTAATAAATGATAGATTAGTGAAATATAAATATGATGAATGGTAAAAATTAAATTGCTAATGAAAACACATATTATAGTGAATGAATGTCCAAATGATTTTACAGTTTAAAAATAATAAGTACAATGATTAGTACCATACAGTGAATGAATGATATCCCCATGGAAAACTCCATGAGAAACCTGAGTACTATCTTAAACCTGTGCTCACTACCACCCAATTAGAAAACCTAGAACAAGAAATAAATCCATTGACCTATAAGCATGTATAACTACTTGGGTATCCTAGTGAAATGGCATCCTGATTTGGGGGTTGAATATTATCCCAGTATGCCACCACAATCAACATCTAGATCAATCCATTTCATGACCTCTAGTGTGAACAATGTACCACAAAGGTGAGTACACAGTAATGAATAGATGATTTAACAACACATTGATATGGGTTTAAAAATGGATAACTGACAGATTCTACTAGCTTCAGCCTATTCCAAACGACAGAAAAAAGAAACCTAGTAGATGTAATATAGTAATATATAATGAATCATATATGAGACATATAAAATTGTTTAGACCCCAATCTTGTGATTTGGTTTCTGGGTAACACCCCTAGGACATCATCCAATCATTTAGATACCAATTTTTAATCATAAAAGTAATGTAAATAATGCATCCAACTCATTCAATAATGGTTTCTATCAAATCTAGTAATAGAAACTAGATTCTATACAATTCGATCTGTGATGGAATCCCATGGTCCACTACATGAACCCTCAATACAACCAATACCCCTTAGTTCATCCAAGGATACCCATAACGACGTCCTTCATATCACTCATGGTATGGTAAAATCATATTCCATATAAGTATCACAAATAGGGGACATGGTATCACCCAAGGCCTCACATTACCATCCTTCGAATGAGTCCATCCACAGTTTTTCCCTTGGGGACTGGTGTCAGCCACATTTATAAATACTTCACCCAGAGCTCCCATACCCGGAAAGCCAGATTATCAATCCCGGTGTGTCTACTTTTTCTGAACCAATCCTAGGGATTCCATCCATGATATCCATAAATAATGAACTGTGTTCTCTTTCTTCTCATAGAAGGCGTTTCATTATGACCAATGGACATACCAGAATGAATAGAATATACAATCACAATAAATGATTAAGGCATAGAAATACCTCATTCTAAACAATCTATCCTAAGAATATCATCCAACTCAAGTCACTCAAATATAGCATAATACAACATGCACAAGGCACTAATAATAACATAAACACTAGGATATATGGCATTCACATATGGCATTAAGTGTAATCACAACCAATAAACAACAAGACTTATGTGTAGAAAATGTGGTATGGAATAAGCTAAAGGCATAAGAAAGGATACACATAGAAATATATAAAAACCATACACATAAATCATTAATCATTAAATTAGACACGTTCAACCAATTTAATTAATTTATTTCATTTATGGTGTCCAGCCATGGAATCAAACTTTAATATAATGAGAAAAATACTTTTTGAACTAGTCATATTAATTAAATTCATTAATGTATGGCATTTATGAAAGGTGAAACACAACTTCAAGGGTGTTTAAACCAAATAGTGCTATAGGGAAATGGTATCAAAGGATAAATCACACCCATATAAGTGGATATTTTCAAGGAAACCACCCATGGAGGTGATTCTCCAATAATAAGGGTCATAATGGACATGGCAACGAGTTCAACTTATTTTAATTAGAAATTTTAAGGCATCATTAGATGGTTCTAGTTCATGGAACAATAACATGCTATATAAAAAATAATGAATATTACTAGAAATAACTATACCACCAACCTTATAGCAAGGATAACTTATACATTCATTATCGAGGATTGATTTTGTCTAGTTTGAACTAAATTGGAGATATGGACCGACACTATAAAAATTGGGAGAATTCAGTCACACTAGAATAGAGATTATGGATATATTAAAAACCAAGTATGGAAGAAAGTGTAATGCAGATATTACAAATATGAATTCATAAGGATTGATGAAGCATTAAATTGACTTCAGATAAGGGTTATATATAAACTATTAGTGTGGAGAAGGAGCATCTTGGGAGGGAGATGGATTCTCATGGAGGAAAAAATGTGATGGAAATATAGGGTTTAATTTTTAGGCTAATTAAGGGTAGAATCATAAATTCACCCAAACAAAATAGGGAATACGGTTTTCCAGCACCACTAGAAAAATCATGTTCCAACCATGAACTAAAGAATTCTCCAAGGATAACAATATAGGGTTGGGGCATATAATACACCAAAAAATGTAGAAAATAGGAAAAAACTCTATCAAAAACATAAAATTGGTCAGACAACCATGAAGATTCTCTTAAAAGGTAAGACCAAACAATATTGCACCACCTGTTTCACTAAATCAGGCCATGTTGTTTCTTCTTGGGGAGGCACATTTTTAGATAAATCATTCACCCTTGATGACATTCTCTGATTTTGAGGTTTTGTGGTCCGACACTACCAATACAAGACGGAACACCTGAGGGACATATTGGGCCTTGAACAACATCTAAAAATAAAAAATTGATGTCTTTTTAATCTCATAATTTTATTCGGATATCGGGTTTAAAAAATATACTATCCAACAAATGAAAATTTTTAAATTCACATAGATTTTCATCCCATACAAAAATGGATGATGATAAAATCTTCAATGTTTCTAAAATAATTATTACTGAATGGTACTTAGGGCCTAATAAGATGTTCCTAGATAGAGAAAGTTTGTAAAAATTTCCAGTTTTAAAGGAATGAAGTTGTAAATTATGAAAAATTAAAATTCTAAAGTCACATTATATATATATATATATATCAAATTTTATAGAGGTTGTTTCGATGTTCAAAATTATTACATTATGAGTTTAGAGTTATCGTTTTATAAAGTTAATGCTTCAATGTGATGAAGTTACAACTAATGATTGATCATAGATGTTTGAAGACTTCATGAATGAGTTGATCAGAAAAAGGAATTAATTTCCATAGGATATACATTTTTCAATGGTTTACTAATGTATCAAAATATATATGAGAATAAAATATGTAAATAAGATTTCATCAGTTGAATGATTCTATAAGGATCAACCATACCAATTTAATCTCTTTGAGCTCTATATAGATTTGAATTAGAAAAATGAGGAAAAGACAGAGAAAATCTATCTCATTAACGATGTCAAGATGGATGAACTTATGAGAGTCTATTGGACATAGGAAAATTTAGATGTCAACTAGATTGAGAATGTGAGAGTTTACCAAACTAGGTCAACTGAACGAATGGGATGAGATAAATGGTTGTAAGACAAAAAACACTTAGTGGATGAATTATCAATAAATTCAAACAATAGAAAACATCTGATCATGGTCAGAGAATCTATACCAATCATTTCAAAATCACTAAATGTAAATATAATGGGATTTTCTTTAAAAATGGATAAGTCTTTATGTGATTTTTTGAATACAGAAAGGATATAATTGATGCCTATATTTTAGGAATCTCGTATGAATATTATTGACCCCAAAATATCATAAGTTGTAAAGGTTGCCAAATGAATGTTGATTTGAGCAAGAAAATTCAAATTGGAAATCACTCCACCTCCTTAATATTTTGAGGATGTGGGCCTATATATAGGGGTGTCATATTATTAATATTTTTATTGCGATGATCATAGGGAAAAAGATTTGATGTTTTGGAATCATTAGTTTCCAATTAATACTATACTTTTTTCAATAGGAGGATCATAAAAAAAAGATACACTAGAGAACAGAGAATCAAACTGAGGTTCACCAGTTATAATACATCGAAGTAGAATAATGGACTTCCATATACCAAATTGTGCTTTGTTATATTGGCCACACAATACTAATGAAATGTGTAAAGATAATACTAAATGGAGTCTCCCTAGACATACGTTTTCTTGGGAATATTGTTGGATGGTGTTCATAAAGCATGGGATCGAGTATATGCAATAATTTATATTACTAGGTAGAAATTTTGAGACCAAAAAAATCTTCAAATTGTTGATGAAGATCATGATGAAGTCGTACATAAGATATTTTTATCCAATATTTTTTTTGAAATTATATTTGAGGATGAATATATTAATATGGTGTATAAAAAAGGAATAATGAAGAGACTATAGCTTGGGTGTATAAATGGATTTTGAATATGATTGTAGGATGGAAGATGATATAAGAAGGATAGTTGGGATATATAACCAATTGTGTATGAAGAGATGATTATTGGGGTTTTGAACTAGGGTTAGATATAGTAATGATTACTTAGGTGTAGAAATAGTTTTTTCATCTGATTTTGTAATCCAAAATTAATTAAGTAAGGATTATATGATGTGGAAGATAATATACATTTAAAGTAGTGGGCCATTGTACCAGACCATATAAATATCGTGTACTAATCTATTTTTATATTTACTATATAATAGGTCATGTTGAGAGATATATATTTTTTGTGGACTGAAACACTCACATGTTTTATGAGTTACATTAAGAAGATGGATTTATAAAAGAAAATGGATCATAAATTCACCCTATCCCCTCGTAGTGATTTCACACTAATATGGGATCTTCATGTATATAAGTGTCTCTATAAAATTCAAAAAATATCTATGAAAATATAATACAATTTTTATGGATTGACACACACACAAATTCTTGTACAAATATATATATATATATATATATATCCACACACAAAATTATATATATATATATATTGTCAATCATAGACAAAAATATATATATCTATAGACCCAAACACATACAAGTGTGTAATAAATGTTAATTTTATAAAGAAATTATAAAAAATTTATATGTACGTATACAATTATACATAAATAAATGAATATATATAAACCTATTTCAAAAATAATTAAAAGTAAATATATAAATATATTTTTTATGAATAACTAAATAAATATATAATTAACACTTTATAGGTAAACATAGATATATTAGTATATATTTGATAAAAAATAAAATAAATCAAGATAGATTAGTTGTAAGGGAATTCACTATACACAAATATGTCTCCAATTCAAATATTCATAGGCGAGGGTGGTTCGACATGGTTTTTTTTTCTGTTAGTTATGTACAATTGTATTGATAGTAGTGGTTGGGGTACTAGCTGGGAAAACATAATTGCTAATAAAATGTGTCACATAATGTGTTGCAATGTTTTATTGGATTATTAACTCGTTTTATGTTATTTTTTAATTTTTAACAATATTAGAATTGAGAATTGATAAAAAATCCTTCAACTTTCATATTATTTTTCAGGAATCCATGGTTATTGGATGCATGAATCTTTTAATTTTTTATAAATTTTATTAGTTCTAGAAAAAATAAATTACAGAGGCTTCCTATAGCATGGTATTTTATTTTTTAAGAAGGTGTGTTTTATCTGGTAATTTTTAGCATTGGTAAAAACTTCTCTCTTTTAAACCCATTTATAACATTATTGATTATTTAGTACAGCTAAAATCAATTTCCAACATTAAAAAATATGTAATCTATACTACGCATGACATCATAATTATTTTCTTATTTAGAACTTTGAGTTTTCTATATTTTTGGCTTCTAGGACACATTAATAATACCTTTAGGACATCATGGACTTTTTCCTTCATAAAACCATGAACTTGGACCTTCATGTTATCATGAAAAAATATTTTATCAGATAATATTATTTTCATATTTTGAGTAATATGATATTTACCACTATTATGACTATACTACTAGGTCACAATATGTGGTTTATTTAAATGGATAACATTGCTAATGTTCCAATGTGAAATTTAGAAAAATACCTAACTTAATATACCAAAATGATTTAAAATTCATGGGTATTATTTATCTCAAGAAATTGACAGACTCTCCCTCTTATCTCATTGTTCCTCATGAGAGGAAATATTATTTGGAGAACTAAGCCTCATTTTCTCCTTCCCGAATCAGTTACATGGTTATCTTTAAGGAATCATCATAAAAACAAAAAATAATTATGTGTTTTAAATAAATATTGCATTTTTTACATTTCAAGAATATTTTAGAGTATATATTCATTTAATTTACCAATTTAAATTAAAAAATATAAAATAAAGGATACATTCACCTAATATTAATTTTCTCGATGATAGAGTACTTTTAAAATAAGACATATCTTCAATTCATGACAAATCATCATGATATTCAATTTAACATTATCATTGTTTCTAGTCATCAATAATCCCAATGATAAACATTTTGAAAGATGGTTTGATCATAAAAATATTAAAAAGTGACATATAAAAAAGGAAATAATGCCATTAATACATTTCAAAACCATGAGATCATATAAGACAGCTATCTATTAAAATAATTAAATTTGAGGACAACTAATCATTAATCTGTGCAATAAATCTTCATTACTGTCCAAATATTTTTATAATAAAATTTATAAAATTTACAAATACAAAATTATAAACATTATTTATTCTTATATAAAATTATAATCTATGAATCCAAAAATGATAAAAAATCAATTTCATCCATTAATGTGAATAATAATTCATTTAAATAAAAGATCATTAGATTTCCTTATTAAATTAAATTACTTCCATGAAAATTAATTATAAAACATAAAAAAAATATTTATATTCCTTGGGAAATCATATTTATATATTCCTTATAAGAACCCTTATAAATGGAATAACCCACTCGGTTAATTCCAATAAAATTCTCTAGAGTACACAATAATTACCCAATGCATTAGAGTGCATTATAGGGATCAATAAACATCATAAACCTTAAAAAAGGAACATAATACAAATATAAAATATATAAAATTTCATTAAAAATATAATATAAAATAAATTATTTTTTTTCATACATATGAAGAATCACTTCTTGACTTTACATAAAAATAAGGAAAAAAATTATTTTTTACACCTATAAAATTTCCATGTAGAATACAAAATGATATATATTTTTTAAAATTTCTAAAAATATTAAAACATGGCTGAAAATTACTTTTATCACATATTAAACTATATTAATAAAATAATTTAATCCTTCAAATAACATGGACTTGGAGGAAAAAAAGATGAAAAACATCAACAAATTTTAAATATGGTTATATTGAAAAATATCATACCTTAAATATTTACACGCATCATACATTATTTAACTCATGATTAAATAAATTATATTATAAATTTATATTAATAATAAAATTATTAATTTTCATTCTATTATTATTATCCCTTTTATATAATTCATGATATGTTTTTATTTAATTACATATTACATTGTGTGTACGTATGGAATTTTAAGGACATTCGATTCAAAATCCCAAATAATTGTAGGTTTGTTTGTCATGGTAAATAAGTTAATTGTTTCATAATAAAATTCTAATCATTCTTAAATATATATTTTTCATTAAATATAATTTTATAACAATCCATTAAAGCAATTCATGATAAAAAATCATATTGCTTCGTAGAGGTAGCGGTCCACACATACTCATGAATGACGCTATCATTTTTAAATGGATGGTAAGGTAAGAAATTATACAATATGATATATTTAAATAATGATTTTTATTTAATTAATATATTATATGATAATTAAATACATCATAGTAACTGTACTTGTGATGTGTTAATGAAAAATGAAACACAACACTTTATGGTGGTGGCAATCCACAAATAGTACGAGCGATATTTTCATTTTCATTAAGAAGGAAAAGAAAATGGAAAGTTGTTGTTCCATAATTTTAATAATATTTATGTATATAAAAGACGTTTATTTTATTATTAATTAAATTTTAAATAAGAGTTTATGATGTTATAAGAATAAATAATGATTATGTAGGTTTGTTAGCTCTTATACATCATTTTTGGATAACATATCTGTCTAACACATTAATACTTCAAGGTTATATATTTTAGAGATTAAAGGACCTTTTAAATGTGGAATGGGATGTTATAGAGATATTTCATAAGGTATTTGAGGAAATATAAGTCTCCAAATGTTTTGGTAAGAGAGGAGAGGAAGTGAACTTTTATAAGTCGGGGAAAATACACAATTATAATTTGTTAAAAGAATAAATAATATATATTCTATAATCATGTCATGTGGAACCAATGAAGGAAAAATATAAGATAGTATGATATTAGTTTAAAATAAACTACTCCAGCCACATTTATTCAAGTGTTGGATACATATTTTATCTTCTAATTAATTAATACACTTTAAACCCATTTATCCTTCACCATGACCACATAAATTGTTTTATTGATAAATTATTTATACGATCAAAAATAAACATTCTTAAAAAAAAATTTGGGATAATGATTGAAAATATTGAATCGATTTTATCAAATTAAATTTAAATATGTTATAAAAATAATTTAAATATTAAAACAAAAAATTAATGAAAAAAATAGTTTCTTAGAAAATACCTCATTTATGCCTAAAAATCATCGTATATTGAGATGAATTAATACATTTTTCATCCAAAATTATTTTTGTTATATAATAATTACAGGAATATTATTAATCTTTTTTATCAACCCAAAACTAAATGGGGCCATCCTACCATACCTTTAAATGTAATGACCCAAAATTAATTTAAAAATTTCTATAAAATAAAACTTAACTTCACAAAAGTGAATCTTGGGTTCCAAAATTTGAAATAATGTATTAAAATACATTATTTATTTCCATAAACATATATTTTAAATAAAAATACACATATAGTAGTAAAATTTAAAGGTTATTTGATATTTTAAAACATCACCCAATTTTTAACCATGTTTATCATGTTTAACCCTTATCAAGGTGAAAACTATTTACTTTAGTTATTATTCACAATGAATAGTAAAAAAGTAACATATTTAATATAATTTAAATTCATATTTACATATATGGAATTAATTTTTAATTATTCTTATTCTATAAGTGTAATAAATAAACATTTTTATAAATGGGTACAGACAACAAAAAACAATTTTTAGAAAAATGTGATTTAATCCAAAAAATGAACTTCTTCCAAAATAGTGTATAATGACAATTTTAAATTATTTAATTTTATTTTTAATAATTAAGTGATTTTTACATTAATTTATGATCAAATAGAAGTAAAAATGGTACTTTTTGATTGTTTAATCTAATGAAAATAAATGAAAATTTTACAAAAAAACTACATCTTTCACTATTTAATTAAAAATATAAATGTTTTGAAAATACCAAAAAATCACTCCTAGATATTACTAAATTTATGATATATATTTTTTATCTATTTATAATTATATAATTTAGAAATTTAACATATTCACAAAACTGTATAATTCGTAAAACTCAATTTAGTTAGAACAAAACTATTTTATTTTTGACTGGAAAATTACAAAACATTATTATAGTGAATATAAATCATTGAATTTTTTTATAAATATTTAAAATAAATTTAATTGATCAATTTTACTCATTAACTAGGTTTTTAAATTATTCACCCTTTTTGAAATTTAATCCACATAATTTTATTCAATGCTAAAAAATCAGGGATATTTTCCCATCATAGAATTTTATAATTCAAATATTTCACACTCAATCGTATGGTATTTACACTAAACTAAAACATTTGTTATCAACTTATTCAAAAAAACATCAAGTTGTAGTCCTGAATATGAATAAATTGTCTTCATAAGAATGGTCCTCTTTCAACTAAACTAATTCAAGACACAAAAAATGAGATGCTTTTGTAACATAATTCCTTAACAATGGAACATGAAGCACATAATTTACATGAGATAAACATATAGGTAAATATGTTAAAAATTGATCTAATAATATATAGAATTTAATACATTCCAATGACCTATGGACTAACCATTCCATTTAACCAAAATGCATAACACTTTTCTATGAATAAACATTAATAAAAACATGGTAACCTAACTCAATTGTAAAGTCATTCCTATTGTTTTCCACATAACTATTTTCCCTAAAATGAGATACTATCATAGGAAACCAATTCATATTAAAATTCTAAACCACTTATTCTACAACTTCTTAACCTAAAAACCAATTTTATCCAACTTATATGAATAACCCAATGTATGACACAACTTTTCATATAATGCCTCAAAATGTTTCATCAAAATTATAGAATGTTAAATAAATTATAATAAAAATCAATTTGTGAATGATGTAGATACCATATTACTTTTAAATCTAGAAATATATTAATGAATCATATATTACAATGTCAGTTTAGATCACTATGACTGACCATCAGACTAAATATGAAAATATATACTAAAATTTAATGAAATTTAAAATTAATTGAGAAGGATTTTCAAATTTTGATGGTTAATAAGAGATCATGATCAGTTTAAAAATAAATATAGGCTCTATAAAATCTAATTTTTTTCAACAAATATTCTATAAATATTATTTAAATACATATTTTCTTGAATATGAAGAAAATACACAAATTTAGTCAAACATTTAAAAATAACCAATATAACATTATTACCGTTGGTAATCCAACCATGCAATTCATTAATATATTATCCTATTTTCATTCTGACATAGAAAAAGGATATATAATCCCCTTTAGAACATTTTATTATTCCTTAATTTTTTGGAGAGTATAAAACTCAAGGTAAATTTAGAAATATATCTTTTCATCCCATCCAACAAAAAATATACTTGATGTTCCACATACATCTTAGTATTACTGGGATGAATATAAAATAAAGTCATGCGATCTACAATGAAAAATTATTTCCACAATTGGGCATCACAAGGCACACATAATCCTTATTTGAAACTCATAACACCATCTTCGTCAATGATAAATTCATGAAACATAACAATCCTAAAAAATTGCATGTTTTCCTATATAACATGACCCACCTTTTAAAATTTTATAACTTTTTATTAAAAATGTAACTTATGCTTCCATTGGAAATAGAATTGTACATTTTCTTACATGAATGCTTTAAAAACCAATATTCATTAATTTATTTAAAAATGGATCATATTAGCAACATAACATATTTAATAATTCTTTACCTTTTAAAAATAATGTATCAATCTCCATCTTTTCATTTCCTGGATGGTAACAAATCATTCAATCATAATACTTAATCCGTTCAAGCCATCCTCTCTACATCATGTTCAGCTATTTCTAATTGAATAGATACATAAAAATATTATGATCAGAATATATTTCCCATTTTAATCCATATAAATTATTTCATCATATTTTCAAATAATACACTATAACCACTTGCTAATGTTCATATATAGGATAATTTATCAAATAAATATTCAATTTTCATGAAGCATATGAAACTACCAGAAAATTCAATATCAAAACACAACAAAGTCTCTGTAACTAATAATCATTGTAGATTAAATTCTCCCCAGTTAAAGATGGTTGGGCCAAAGAGGGTGCATTCACTAATCTTATTTTTAATTCCTAGAATAATACATCACATTATTTTTTATAAATGAATTTACTTACTTTTTGTGTCAACTAAGATACATGGTGAACAAACAAATCATCTTTTTCAACAAACTGTTGGTAGTAACCCAGTAATCTAAGTAGAATAGAAATATCTATAACAGTTATAGTTCATGGACACTCCTTAATAATATTATTTTTAGTTGGATCATCGTTATTCAATATTTATTTACTATATTTCCAAGGAATGAAATCTATCATAAATAGAATTCACAATTAAAAATATTTCCACATAGATTGTTTTATTTCACAATGTGTAGGACAACACTCAAATGGTTATCAAGATTATCATAAAATTTTGAATATATTTGGAAGTCATCAATATTAAAACCAAAAATTTATCAAACAACACATGGAAAACTCAACTCATATGGCCCCTAAATACAACTAAATATTTTTTTCATTCCAAATTGCCTAACCATAATCTCATAATTCTCATAACTATACTGAAACTTCATATTTAGTATTTAAATAATTATATTCTTCATTTTACGGTACATATAACACATATTAAACTTCAATAAATAGAGAGCTCATTTGATTTGATCAAACACATCATCAATATCAGTCAAAAAAAATTATTCTTAAAAATTGTGATACTAAATTGAAATTAATGAATGCATGGCCATATGTAACTATCATTATTTTTATAAAACATACTAGGAGAAACACATGGTTATTATATGTATGAAAATGTTATCACAAAACTACTATAATTCCTTTTTTAATTCCCAATGGTCTATATGAACCATTTGATAATGAGTTTTTCTTCATTCTATTTGCATCAAGATATAAGTTAATAGTAAACTCCATCTCTTAATTAAGTATAAACCATGAAATAAATTTTTAAATACATCCAAATATTTACTTACTATATGAATATCACTAGTTTTAATAGTTTCTTTATTATCAATAATATGTTAAATAAAAAATAAATTTATATATTTAATCAATTTATTAGCTTCTAGATATGTTATAAATGGCACAAATTCATTATTGTATACAAACTAGAGCATTTTATAGAAAATACATTCGTTATCTCTAGATTATTTCATCACATGATAAACAAAAATCTTCTCCATACCTAGAATATCATCGAACTCTACATGAGGTGATAAAATATTTTTATATAGGTAAATCCATTATATATACGGTAACATGAGGATTCATATAATTTATTTTTCCCTTAATAATACCCCTGAGTGTTTTTATAAAAACTTTTAAATTAGGTTTTCTATAATAAATTTCTATTTTACAAAAAAAATCGAAATAATATAACATGTAGACACTGACTCAAATAAGATGTTTTCAAACTATGAATAAAAACAAATGTATCTGAAACCACATCACAAGATGGTCCAACATCTTCCAATGTATTCAAAAAGGATTTAGCTACATATTTCTAATTATGATATTAATGACTTCAAATTTTTTTCCCTATCACAGAACCATTAATAACTTAATTATACAATTATTTAATAATAAAAAAATTATTTCTAGATTTTTTTTATAAATTTCATGATTCTTTTTAGTGTTGTTATAGGAGAAATGAAAAAACATACCCCATGATGAAAAAACACTATAATTTTATAAGACACTCTATATATTTATTATTACCAAGAATATCAAAAAAATAAAAAATTATATTCATTTAATTGTATCTCATTAATGGTTGTTTTTAAAGAATCCATCATATATACCATTTTTTCTAATTTTTTATAGACCATAAGATCATTGAAAAACTATGTTTCTTCCTTCTCAAATAAAACATGTTTCTCATAATTTTTTTACTGATGTGATTCCAATGATATTTTATATCATGAATTCAACGCCATGAAATCCAATCTAATTTCACTATCTTGATCCTGAATAAAATTTAATTCAAAAATTACCAATCATGTGAAGTTTTCTTCACATGTGTCTACTGAATCAACCTCATTATTCCTCAATTAAATGATTATTTTTTCAATTGTATTTATAAAAACATTAGCGGAATACATCTCTATGAAAATAATTTTTATCTCATCCCATTCCATGCCATAAATATGTTCACATAATTTTTTATTCATAACCATTATCCTATATGGATAGAATTCACCAAAAAGATGGTAAGTATCAAAAGGTAAGTTTTTATGATCTGCATAACACATTACATTGAAGATATTTTCTAATTATTTAACCCATCATTCAGCTATCATCGGGACAAATGATCCATTGAATTATAAAGGGCATGGTTTCACGAAATTACCTACAATGGTCATGTTCCTCAATTGTGAATTTCGATTCGCACTTATATAGATACCACTGCCATTTATAGTATGTCTATACTGATCCATCATGAGATGAAACTACTATGTAGAAAACAATTCTGAATAGATGAATATTAGATGAATATAATTTGTAATCCTTAAATTCTATATGATGTAAAAATAATAATAAATTTTAATTTCTTAAGTGTATTATATTAATATTATCCTAACTTCTAATGTTATCAGAATCTTTTCTTTGAAACCAACTATAAGGACCCTAACCATAAGAAAACATAATCTTGTTTTTCAAATCATATCATAAATTTGTTATATTTTATGGATCATTATAGTTTATAATTTTATGTAATTTGTTCATAACCCTTTTATGAAATTACTATAAATTAAAAAGTGTAAAATTATACTCAATAGTCTTTTTCAAAATATAATACTTTTAAAATTAAATAATTTTTTTCATGAATAGTATTTATGATTCTCAAATTGACATAGTCATTCTTTATATTCAGCCTTATAAACCTATAAAAAACATTTAAAATCCTGTTATGAGCATAATAGTATTATATTGGGACATATTAAAAGGAAATGTAACAATTAGTCAAGTTCAAAATAAAGATATCATATAAGTGAGATTTCCTTTAACAGAATAATCTTTATAGTCAAATAATCATTTAAGTAACATAATAAACATTATGTTACAATTACCATTTACTTTCACCTAAAATGATCACTACTGCCTAATGTTTTCATACAAAATTGTAAAAAACATATTAAGGAAAAAACATAATCATAAGTGTTACTATGAAATTAATATAATCCATGAAAAACATTTTCTTTAAAACTTACCTTATATACATAAATGAAATAATAATTTCATTAGAAATAGTAATTTTATTACCTTATGGAATCAAAATATTTTCATGAAAATTAATTAGAAAGAATATAAAATTAATGTAGGTTCCTTAGAACATCATATTCATATATCCCTTCAAATAACCCTTACTCAAACCATTGGAAATGGAATAACCAACTCGATTAATACCAACATAATTCCCTATAAGTCATAATCATTACCCAATGAATTATATAGATATATAAGGGGCACTCATCATCAAAAAAAAATCTAAGGACCATAACATATATTAAACACAGTTACACATGTATTTTCTTCATAAAAACATTAATATTATTTTTTAAAAACATATATTGAATCATATTATTTATTTAAATAAAAATTAGGATAAAAAAATATTTTCATTGTAATGTATTTAAAAAAATAAACTAAGAATAAGTAATAAGATAATATTTTCAATTTTTTTTTGAAAATTATTATTATTATTATTATTATTAATGAATAAATTTCATGGTAGTGGGTATTTCCTCTTATACCGGATATGTTAAAAAAATATGTTCACAATTTTATAAAAATGTAAAAACATCTTATTTGGAGAATGTTTTAAAGTATTCTGTTATATCATTGTTAAAGATATTTAAATGAGGTTTTAAATTAATTTTAAAATATATATCAACATTATAATAATATACCTAAAACTATTTATTGAAAATTTTATTAGAAAATTAATAATAGAAAAAAAATTAAGACTTTAAAATAAGGGTTTATATAAAAAACCATTACCTAAAGTATCATCATGTTTCATATGTTCCTTAACTCGTGAATAATAAAATAATATTAATTACTTGATTTATAAGGAAACATTTGTTTACTAATTAAATTATATTTGTATTATTTACATTTATTCTAAATGTTTATTTTGTTACTTAATTAGTTTTGTTTTCATCAAACGTTTTGAGGAGGTTTGGATTATAATTCCAAAAAAACATTACCAGGATGACTATTCTCAAAGGTTCCATTATTCTATAAACATATAAATATTAATAATGAAATTATTATAATTTTTTACAATAAAGACAATATTTATCGATTCATTAATAAAATATAAGAAAATGAATAATAATTATTTTTGGTGGTGGTAGTCCACACATACACGCAAAAAATGTTATCATTTTTCAGTAGATGGAATGGTATGAAAATAGATGATATATTATATTTATTGAAATATAACAATTTCATTGATATATTATATATTAATTAAATCTATTATAATAATCATCCATTTGATGTGGTAATGAAAATTTAAACACCTCACTTTAGGGATATGGTAATCCAGGTATATACACGAGTGATGTATTCATTTACTATATGATGGAAAAGATGACTAAAAACGATAGTAAAATAATCATAATAAGATATAACTATATTTATTATAATTTTTTAAATATTTTTTTCATGGTTAATGAATATTTGAAGAAGGTATAAGATGAAATAAACATGAAATAAGTTGGTTATGAGTTAGAAATTCTCCTTTGATAAATCCAAAGGACTATACCTCAAGCCATATTGGTTTGAAATTTTGGTGATAAAATCACCTATAGAATGTAGAGAGGGATATTTTTAAGATATTTGGTTAGGTATTTTATGAACCAATGTGTCCAAAATGTGCGAGGAAGAGAGGATAGTAGGTCCCCTTTAATGGTGAGGGAAATGAAATGTTTGAAATTACGCAAACTATTAAATAATATATATCATAATCAGGAAAATTATCTTCAAAAAACCCCAAATTAAAATATATAATATGGAAGGGTAAAAATAAATTCAACCAGTCACATTTATAAATTTTTTGTATACATTTAATCCGTAACTTCTTGTTAAATCAAATTAAACTCATTTGAACTTTAATCGTTACAACTTAACATTTTACCATGATAATATAAGTATTTAAGAAAAAAATAAAATGGGGTATTTAACCAAAACATTAAATGATCATAAAAACATTGGCATAAATTTTATTAGATTCAATTTTTATATGAGGATTAAATTACATTGAATATACAACAGAGAATAATTAGAAACTAGTATTTTGAAAAATACCCAATATATTCGTAAAAATTATTTTTATTGAAATCCAGTAAAAAGATGGATTCCATGAATATTTTTTGATAATTTAATAAAACTTTTTAGTCAATATGATCAATCCATAGAATAATGGAACCTTCCAACCATACTAGTGAATTTAGTGACTGCAATTTAGTTTTTAAATTTAAATAAAATACAACTTATCATAACAAAATTCAAGTTTCGGTTCCAAAATTCAATATAAGTTTTAAAATAAACTATTTAAAAATTTAAAAATATATTTGGACTAAAAAACTTATTAAATATCATAAAGGAAAGTTTTTCATAGATTTTAAAGATTTTCCACATATTTTCACCTCCATTTTTACCAATTTTACCCAGACTGAGTGCTAAATTTAATGAGTGGATTTATTTTTAATTTTATTTTAAAATTTTACAGGAATGGTTTTTTTGTTGGAATATATTATAGTTGAGAATAAAAAGAATTGAAAATCTTACGATAACATCAAATTATCTCATATAGTTTCATTATTTTAATAGTTTTTTATACATTTATATATTTATATTTAACAAAGTAAATAAACTCTATTTTAAATATTTTTCCTCCATTTTTTTTCTTCTTTATTTTTTTGTTATATATGTTTAAAATATAGATGTTATTTAAAATAATTATTTTATTGGAATGACCATTATTTATATAATCCAAATAATATAACAAAAAAAATTGGACACCAATTTATGGAGGAGGGGACCTTAACAACCATTATGGATTTCCTAACACATTAAATGATGTTGTGGTCAATGGAATCTGTGATGCTAACAACCATAAGTGATGGATTGTGGGAGATGGCAAGGTAAACCTAAATTGATTCCACAAATGCTGCATGTTTTCAAAGTGATAGTGGGGGTTACTCTAATGGTGCGAGGTTGTTCGACGAACTTGATGGGTAAGCATAAATGGCGGTCTTTAATGGTTGTTACAAGAACATGGTGGGACTATTGTGGGTGAAATGCTTCCATAAGTGGTTGTGGGATAAAGGTACTAACGTAAGAGACAACACATTATGGGGATATGGGTCTTGTATTAGAATTATGATTATTAATAAGTATTTTTAGTTAATAATAAATATTTATTATTAGTTTTTAACTAGTAGTTTATATTATTTATTATTAAATATAAATTACTATTTATTAAAAATTAATTAAGGAAATAATTTGATTATTAAATATTATAAATTAATATTTATTTATTAAATTATATATATATTTATTAATTTTTGAATAATTGTGAATAATAAATAAGTATTAAAAATTAATAATTTACAATAATTTGAAAAAATAATTATTATTATTAATAAATAGAAATAATTATTAATAAAAATAAATAAAATTTAACAATTATTAGTAGTAATTATTAATAAAAATTAATAATAATTAATAACAATATATAATAATAAGTATTAATAAATTAAAAATATTCAACATTAAAAAATTAAATAATAATTTGAAAAAAAATAATAATATGCTGTGGGGAAGCCCCCACCGCCTTTTGTTATCACAGTCAAACCATTATTGATATTCATGGTAGAGATATCACATTTCACTACATTTGGTGGCCTAGTGGGTGTTAAGCCCCAAAACATCAGGCCCATAGGCCCAATTATTTTCTATTACTTGAATACCTTTACTGATTTACTATATAGACACAACCTCCTCCTACCCCACCATTGTCAGCCATTATACTAGGCATTTTAGTTGTATCCTTCATGGTGCCTTTAATTTATCATTATATTTTTTTATTAATAGGTAGTAGGGAATCCCCCCATCTCCTTTTTATTGAACAAAACACTTCCATATTTTTATTTTGGCTAGAGATATCACATTACCTGACCTTTGAAGGCCTAGTGGACATCAAACCCCAATACATTAGGCCCCTATGCCAATTTGTTTTTATTTCCTAAAAGCCCATGATCAACCTTCTCTATGCTTTCTGCCACCTACTAGTCAACCATCATCAACTACCGCACTAGGAATATACATCATAGCCTCCATGGCACCTCTCCATCTATTGTTAGCCACCATGGTAGTCATGCACATCACTACTCCATGATGTCTGTTGTTGTATCCCACTGATGATGGGATGAACTCCTACTAACGAACCACTACTACAAAAATAGACCATTATCACTGGTACCATCCACAGTGTCGGGCCCCACATCACCACCCGTCATTGTAGGTGTGACTATCCTACAAAAGCACTAGTCATGCAACTTGTCAAGCTCCCAGTGATGCTTTTGTGGGAAAATACAATCATTACCTACTGATGTCATCATGTAGTTCATTGTAACAGCTCATCACTTTCAGTTACCAATGTAGCACATCAAAATCCAACTGTGAACTCTACCCCCTTTGACATGCCACCCGAGCAGCTCATTATTCCCCCTTGGACACACATCCCCAATGATTTCACCATAAATAGTGATAAAAAATCATTGAATCCAACATAAGATGTAGTATTAAGGGGCACTTTTTCATTTATGTCAAACCTCAACTACATAGTAAAAATTGGTAATTAATAATAAATTAATTGTAGTAATTACAAATTAATAATTAATAATTAAAAATTAATGAAGATAATTTTTAATTATAATCATTGATTATTAATAATGTAAATAAATATACAAATAGTCAATAATTATTAATCGTTTATTATCAAATTATATATTTAATTATTATTTATGATTAATTCTTATTTAATATAATTTATTATATTAATTTTATTAGTAATTATTTTTTTGTTGTTAATTAATACTCGTATTATTATTTATGAAATATTAATTTTTTAATTATTATAAATTAAATTAATAAAATTATTCATTTTTACTTTATAATATTATTTATTTTTTAATAATAGCAATGGACAAACCCTTACATAATATACAATGAAAACACCTACTATTTTCGGAGTATAGAGATAACCCATTACATAACCCACATGCATAATGGCACAAAAGCGCATGGATACATGGCCCAAAAGTGTAAAAAATTAACTCCAATGACTATAGAAAATTGAACTCTATAACAATACTAATAGACCATTTTTCCTAGGCCCTAAAGGAGATTAGATGAAGGCCCAAGAGGTATTCTTCATCATTAAAAATATCTAGTCAATTATCATGTCGCTACATACCATAGCAATAAAATATCTTATACCGGTCTAGGATGTTGCCTCATGCCCCCTATGGAGTTGTTTCACAATCATGTTGACACACTATGGAAGGTAACCCCTTTATCCCACATTTCCATGTGGGGGTGGGGGGGGGGGGGCTAAATGGTAGGTTTTAGGACACCCATCATTCCTTAGAGCCACCATCCCGATGAAATATGTGTGGAATCTCATTGCACAATAAACATGTTTGTTGACATAATTTTACTTATTAAAATATTCTTGAAAATAATGTTTCAAGGAACCTATTCATCTCATATTGGAGATCCTATGAGGATATGAGGATATGTGACTATTTTCCACAAATTTATAACACTTTTAAGTCCACCAACCTAGTTGAACATTCATTTCACTATGTCGTATAACCAACCAGTTTTGATGAGTAGTCTTACAATGTCACAAACCATCCCAGAGGGGACCATGATATGACTAACCCATTACAGCCTCCACCAGGATAGAGGCTGGTGATGAGCACAGAGTAGGCATATCCCACAAATGGGAGACATTAGACTAAAGATCTTATACACACACAGACATATCCAAGACAAAAATGATGACATGTAAAAAAACTAAGTAAAAAATGCATGAAATCCACTATATCACACAACTCGAGTAAAAAATGAATGAACTAGAAAGTAAACAGGACCAAAAAATTTCCCACAAAACTAAAAGTGTTTTATACCTAATGTCCATCCTATAAAGTAATATGTATTGGGACATTCATATGAAAAGCTACTGGGACACACCACGGTCTATTCAATCTTAGAGGGTATTGCCTTGTCTATGTATTCTTTGAACTCCATCGAATGGTCGATCATCTTCATAACACACAACACATGCATTAATATTCCGTGTACGAGTGAGTAAAATAATACATAGTAGGTCAACCCAAAACCACAATGGAAATACCAAAAAGGGGATACCATAAATGAAATAAGATGAAGTAAAAAATACCACAAAGTAAATACCAGTCAGCTCCAGGTAGGAATATTTCAATAGAACATATAACATGAATATCCAGATATACTCACGAGAAAGACCGCCCCATCAAGCAGTCACAACCAAATGTCATTAATATGATTCTTCTCGAAGCATTCTTGTTCAAGGAGATCATACTCCTTAGGCCATGATATCATAGGAGACACTCATGAAGAGGTCTATCTCATTTTCTTCTTGCCCAATGAGAATGAACAGGTCAAGTAAAATCATGAGACACATAGAGGGGATCCTTCCAAGAGAATACCACAAACCCAATCAAGATCAATTCAGAATGTAGGGGATCCTTCCCAGAGAATACCAATAGCCCTGTAAGTGCGGCACATAATGTAATGGATCCAAACCAGTGAATAACACTAACCCTACAGATTTCGGTCACTATATAGAGTATCAACACCATGCTCTCATAGGTTACATTGATTCCACAAAACTCCACTAGGGGTGATTGAGGATCTCTCCAGTCCCAAGGAGGGACACAAAATCCTTATCTAGGAATCAAATTATTTAGGGGACTATAATAAAATAATGTGAATGTAATGTCCTATTGAACCCTTGATTAAAGTACCATGGGAATGATATCAACATAAATCGTGCCAAACTAAATATTAAGATCCTCAAGCACTCTTGATGGGAGTACAAGATGTGTCCCAGGGGGCACACAATGTGTCCATCTATTACAAGTATTGGTCATGTGGAAGAGTATCACAAGAAATTTAGTCTCTATATACATGGTGTGTAAAAGGGTACACACGGCCTGTAGAGACACATGGTATCCTATCGATGGAACATATCTGTGTTCATATGGGAGTACACGACATGCCTCATTAAGTCTGGCACTACCTGTGTCTGGGTCTAGAAAAGCACGATGTACATGTGGGCATCATTATCTTCCTGATGGCATAAAACATAATTTCACTGATATAACTCTTCAAAAGGGCTCATATTTCCAAACTAATCACACCATTGTGATCCTTGTATAAAAACACTCAAAATAAACTATCCACATACCCCAAATGGGAACCCAATGAAAAAGGAAGATTTCATCATATAACAAATCATGGGTAATTCATGGGTCCCTTGTATATATCCAAAAATGAAATATATGGATTGAATCATTCTGATTCTCATGGAATAACACACTAGATTGACAATTCATTTTTAAAAATCAAACACCCAATGAAAAATTTGAATTTCACCGTATTTTGCTCGAATGATGTCTCGTAGGCCCTAGCCATGAGTCCGAATTAAATATAGATCCATGGTCATGAATTTACCATCTCAATATCACAATCATGTTTCTACATAAGGATCTCAAATCAAACATCATATGATGGAATTACAGTAGGAATATGTTTTAGGAATAATAATAATATTAACAATAATAATAATATTAAATTTTGTCATCGTTTCTGATGTTATCCACTTGTATGTCATCAGATTGGATACCCATAAGAGGAAAATCATTTGTGATATTGAGATTCCCAATTCAATATCAATGATCTATATTTAATTTGGACTCATGTCTTGGGCCCACAAGATGCCATTTTTGCATCATATAGTGAAATGAAAATATTTAATCGGGTGTTCGATTTTAAAAAATAAATAGTCGATCTAGTTCATTTAATGTGAGTATATCAATAATTAAATACATATATTTTTTTATAGAGTCATGGGCCCCATGAATTATCATTCATCCATTATATTGTGAAATGTGTCTTTTTTACCAGGTGTTTTTGGGCACATGGATAGTAATTTTTGAATGTTTTTCCCAATGATCACAATAGTGTGATCATTTTGGAAATATAAACCCCTTTTAAGAGGCATATTAGTGGAAATAACTTTTAGTTATTCATGAAAATGATGGTCTCTACATGTTCATCATGATTTTTCCAGACCCATACACCTGCAGTGCGAGATGTAATGAGGTTGGTCGTGTACTCCCATAGGGGCACATACACAGTAAACATACAGGATACCGCATGTCTCTAAACACTATGTGTGACCTTATACATTACTTATATATAGAGACTACAATCCGTCTGAATGTATTCCACATGGTAAAGACTTGGGATATCTAGAAACACCATGTGCCCCTTGGGACATGTCATGAACTCCCATAAAGAGTTCTTTAGGCTTTATATTTTTAGTTTGGAATTGTATAGGTTGCGAACCCTCCCTTGTTCCTTTCCTCGAGGCTTCAGTATGAAATTATGTCCACACTAATAGATTTTAGTCTCATCTATTGGTCTAGTTCCATAGAGAGTTAAGGTATACCACCTTGTAACTGGAGCGATCCTCAATCACCCCTAGTGTAGTTTTGTGGAATCAGAGTAACTTCAGAGAGAAGGGTGTTGGTCCACTATATAGAAGGCCATATCAGTATGGATAATGGTATTATTTGGGTAAGATCCCCGATGTTACAAGCCACATCAGTATTATTAGTGGTATTTTATGGAAGGATCCTCTATTATGTAGATTGTTCCAAACTAGGTTAGTGGTATTATCATTGTTGGATTCCCTCTCAATGTATCATTTTATTCCTTGACCAATGTTTTCTCTTTAGGAAGGGCCCCAATTAGATATACCTCTTCATAAGTGTCTCTGATGATATCATGGCTGGAGGAGTGAGACCTCCTGGAACCAGCATGCATCGAGCAATATCATGTGGCTAATAATTGGTTAAAACCACCCAATGGTGTGGTGTTACTCACGAGTATATCTAGATATTACTGGTATATTTTATATAGATATGTAACTATGTGGAGTTGATTGGTATTTCCTTTGTGGTATTTTTCCTTCATCGTATTTCCATCATGATATTTCCTTTATTCTTTTCCCTTTGTGGTATTTCCTTTGTGGTTTTGGGGAGTCATACTATATATTTTTTTACTCACCCCTACATGGGATTTTCCCACACATGGTGTGTGATTTGAAAATGATCGACCTGTTGAAATAGTTTTATATTGACCCGGACTATGTGGTGTCCTGTTAGACTACACCCAATGAGGTGTCTCCTGGTGGATTTTTATACAACAGTCCCAATAAATCTTACTTTATAGGCTGGAGTTGGGGATGTAGACTCTTTTCTTTTGGTGGGATTATTTTAGACCTGTTTACTTCTTAGTTATTTAATTATTGTACTCTGGATGTGGGATATAGTGGTTTTCATGCATTTTTTACATAGTGTTTTTACATTTCATCATTTCGGGCTTACAGATGTGTGTGTGGGTACAATTTCTTTAGGCTAATCCCGCCCATTTGATGCATATTCGTACTCAGTTCTAGCCACCATCCCTTGCCCTATTTAATGTAGGATTAGGGTTGTCATGACATGGTCCCTTCTGGGATATGTCATGACAATGTGGTATAAGAGAATATCAGGTATATGATAGGACCGAGAGTGTGTGGGGTTGGTTTAGGGGAACAATTGTACATGAATCATATATGATTGGTTGTGATTCCCTTGACTTTCTTGAGTCATATCTCTAGATATACTCTATTGAACATAGTACATATTGTTGTATTTCAAGATTCCAACATGTAGATAGTCATCCAAGATTACACCATGTGATAATGACGATGATCCTACAGGTGAAAAAACATTGGTATGAGGATTTATAAAAGAGATTGCCCCTCCTGGTGGTGAACCAGCTATACTACCACATGTGGAGTGTAACATGTTACACACTGTACAAAGGGATGTAGAACGTAGGTTGAGTCTGCTTCATGAGTTTCAGTGACAAAGACCCCTCAGATTCCAAAGTGAGATCAACACATAGGTGGTTTATGATCTAATTGAGGTGATGAAGTAGGTTTTCAGTATTTTTAGGACACTAGTAGATTAGATTGTGGTCTTGGTGGAGAGCCTTCTACACAGCTTAGCAAGGAGATGGTGGGGATTGATTACCTGATCTTCTATTTAGGAGAATTATCTAAGTAAAGAGTTTGATAACCTTTTCAATTGAAGAGTTCACACATTATAATCTATGGGATATTCTTTTCTGGGAGCATTTACATCTTTATTATGAAAAAATGTTGGTATTTGAGTATTCATCGAGGTATACCAACCTTTCCAGGTACTCGATGGATAATATAAATAAAGATTTCAGTGGGGATCAGTCATTTATGAATGGTATTTATAGGGTCATCTGATCCAGTATTATACCTATGTTAATTCCTATATATGGTTGGGTGCTAAAGCGAACCATTGTGGACAAGAGTTCCTTGGTTGGGAAGATACATCTGGTGGTTGTCAGCAGTGGAAAATTAGGAGTAGAGGCCTCAGTAGTGGGAAGCTGACGTCAGTCATAGAGACTTGGATATGTGAGATCATTCAATAGTAGGTCCTTGTATAGGGGATCTATAGATCAGGACACATAGGGTGGTTCCAGTCAACCTAGAGGGAGGAAATTATTGTCATGTGATGACAAGGGACATCCCGCTTGAGATTGCCCAACCCATCATATTTTTGATATAGATATGATGGATAGACCAACAAGATAGAGAAAATAATAGAAGAAGACATATCTGTAGGTAGTTGAACATGGAAGAAGATTTTTGGAGAGAAGAATAAGGTGGTATATGTTTAAACATGTTACCACCACCACCCCCAGGTGGTCCACACCAGGAATAGTGATAAGGAAGGTAGGGGAGGGTACATCTACACGCAGTCGTGGAATATGACCCAAGGGATCTAGGATGGATTATTGGTATGATCTTTGTCTTTTCTACTTTAGATTATGTATTGAAATACAAATGTTATTGTCATTATCTTTTCCATGAATCATGTTTGAGACTCAAAGATTCCAGTTTAACTGTTGACTCAACCCTCAGGCTTATATACTCTTACTAGAGGAGGCCCATTGATCATGCACTGGTACTGATAGTGTGACCCAACTCTAGGAGGTTATTGCATTAGTTGGGATATCTTGCTAACCGAATCAAGGCTTTATAACATAATTATTGGTATGGACTGGTTATCCACAATTCATACATAGATTGACAATTTTATGTAATGATTGTAGTGTGTTCATAGTGACAAGAACATGTTTTTCTTTTTGGTGAAATAGAAATCCTTGCAGCACATAATGGACTGATTCATAGAAGGTTGAATCCAACTACCCATCAGTTGGATGGTTTGAACCTAGGTGAATTAGAAGTTATGTTTCCTCAGTTTCTAGTAGTAGTGGAGGAGTTTTATAGGTTCTAGTGAAGGTCAAGGTGGACCTTTCTTAGGATCCAACCATGAGTGTTACTGAGGTGTAGTGTTTCATTGGATTATCAAGGTACAATTGGAGGTTTGTACCCAATATCTCCAGAGTAGTAGCACCCTTGAAATCTTTGAAGTAAAGGACTTCTGATGACACATATAAGTAAATGGGAAAAGATTCACCCAAATCCCAGTCTAGATTTCATCACTTATTCTACCAATAAATCATGGGGATATGTGGGACCTTCCCTTTACAAACTATTTTCATTGCATTACTCATATGAATAAATAATACAATATAATCCGAATTTATTTTGAATAATTATTCAAAATAATAGAAATAATTTCCCTAGTCAAAATGATCATAAACCGTGAAAAGAATCCTGATGAATGGAATCATTATAGAAAATCACCAAAAAATATTTAGTAACAGATATTGACATAGAATAAAATAAATTAAAAATATTCAAGGAATATTTCTTGACAAAAATACATGTTTTACAATGAAAATCATTTTTGTTCCAACACATTGCATATATTAATGAAACCTCTTTCATTAAAAAACCTCATTTATGTGTAAAATAATATTCAATGAGAATATTAGTCAGGATGGTGGTAAAATATGTCCATTAAATATATGTTTTAAAAAAATCACACTTAAAAAAAAATTAATACGTACATCCTTTGAAAAAATGATTGGAAGAACCATTTCAGAACATTTTAAAAAATTATAGAATGGGAAAATATTAATTGAAAAATAAATAGAGAGTAATATAAATAATTAATGTCAAAATTTATGGAAAATGTTGATATTGATAAAAAATATCCCTCATCAGGAATACAAACACATGAAATCCTGAATAATATTGTTATTATGCAATACGCCCTTTCCAAATTTGTAACTTTTGAATCATAAGCCCCATGATAGAAATAAAATGAAATAAATAATTTATTATCTTGAAGAAAAATGAATTCTTGAAATAACATATAAAAAGGGTAGTCTTTACACCCTATAATATAAATAAACAATGAATATGACATATGTCTAATGAACATAAAAGTGAGATGAGAAACCCCCACATCAGGTTTGATTTCATTCATACGAGTTCAACCCTCCTGTATGATAAATATATACTAATTATACATATATTACATAAAAATACCAAAATATATCCTACCATATATTATTTAATTATAATATATTATCAACAATTTAGTAACACATCTTTATTAAAATCCATATTTTAGGTAATATCTGCTTCATTTTTCTTTTATGTTTCGGTTTGATAGTTTAAGTCCACTAAAATTTATTATGATTTCATAATTTATAGAAAGTGAAATTTTTTATAAAATAATATATATTAATTCTATTTTAATATCGTGTAATCCATAAAATTTATGGATAAAAAAATTAATTGCACCCTTCATAGAGATTGTATGTCATATGTATGCATGAACACTGTATCTGTTTTTATAAAGGTGGATCCAAATAATGTTTAATAACAATTACACATTTTAGAATAATTATTATATATATAAATCATATATATTTATATGTTTATATATTCATAATCTTCATCCTCATGACTATCCAAGTAATTTAGATATGAAAAAAAATCACATCTCATCATGGTGGTGGTAGTCCACATGCATGGACAACCGACTTACCATTTTCTAATGGATAGAAATGTAAAAAAAAGATGTTATTTAATCATTTAATAAGTTTAAATTTGATTAAAATATAATATATAAAAATGAAACCCACCAAAATTTTCTTCTATAAAACATGGTGATGAAATATGAATTGTATCTCTACATAGAGACAGTAATTAATATATACACCGGAGCGATACTTTTAACACTCATCTGATGGGAGACAGGGTGGATATGGTGGTTTCATAATAATGATAAAATTTATTTATGTTTATTATTATGGAATTACCATCATCTTTATAATCATATAAATTAAGGAGGTAAATGATAAAATAAATTTAAAGAGGTCGAGTAAGATGATTTCGTCTTCTTCGGGAGACCACCATAAGATCATTCCATAAAGAACCTAAGGATGTTATTTTGAGGAGGAAATATCATCTATAATGTTGATATTTGTTTCCAAAAGTTATTTTAGTATTGTATTTATATTCTCTAAGACTCAATGTAGCGCATGGAAGTGAAAGAAGGGTTTTCAATTAATAATTGAGGTGACAAGAATTATTGAAATTTCTTAGATTAATAAATTAATATAAATTTTTTTTAATTATACAAAGGGTTAAAATTTAATAATATTAAAACATAATATTAATATTTTTATAAAAAAAATCATGTACACTTTTTTGGTGTGTTTTTAACATTATATTATTATTTACCCCCCCCCCCCATTAAGCCTTTTGACAATTTCTAGAATATTAATGTTTTCAACATTAAATGGTTAAGAATTTTAATATACAATTTCAAACCACCAATAAATGGACCATGGTTGATTTCTAAAACCATTTAATATTCATTTAGACAAATCTATGATATTTATGAATTTTATATCATTTAATAACATATAATTTATTTTAAAATATTATTTATGTCATTTTTAACATTATTCATATAATTTCACATGAAAAAGGGTAATTAGAATATAATATTTAAAACCCCCCCTAATATTTCATTTATATATATAATCCTGTGGTCACATTAATTTTCTAAAATAATATTAGTATTCTATTTTTAAAAACAAATGTTTAATTTTTCCATTTATTAAATATGTGTTGTGTCTGCATTGTGACATCATTTATGTTATTTGATTAATAATAATGGATAAGAAATTAATTTACATAATGAAAATAATTATATTATGATAAAAATAAACATGTTAAATTTTTAAATAAATAGTTTTACTGAAATATTTTTCAAGTAGTTTAATTTAATTTTTTATTTTGACTTTTTCAACCTCGAGCAAGCATTGCAGAAGTATTTGAATAATAAAAATGTGAAATAAGAATAGAATTCAATTATTTTCATAAAAATAATAATTAATTTTTAAAACATAATAACCAAATATATCTAGGACTTAATACATCATGAAAAATAATTTTTTTGATACCAAATTTTACTTTTACAATGTGGTGTATGCTCTTTATCAGCACTGGAAATGATTTTCATATTTATTATAGAATAAGTAAAAATATATAGGTTTCAAATTATTTATGTTTTAAATTTTTATTAACTAATAATACTTGTTTCTTTACAAAATATCATAAATTTTTAAATATTGTTTATTCCTTAATGATACCCTAAATGATTCTATATATCATAAACACTATTTTTTAGTATTCAATATAAAATTAAATTCGTTAGAAAATTGTCAAAATATCATTTAACGATACATTTGACTTGATAAAACCAAATTTAAATTCCATATCATGAAATTTGATTCCAATAAGTGATTGAAATTTATTTTTATATAGATTTGTAAAATAAAATGAAAATCACATTTAAAAAAATACCATTCATATTCAAAAAGATTATACTTCAAATTCATTCCTAAAATTTATTCCAATGAATTTAATTGGATTATTCATAATATATAAGAATTAGTTTTATTATTAATTAATTTTATCATAAAAAACATACATTCTTAATGTTTTATACAAAAATATAGTTTTTAATAAAAGTATTTATTTATCACTATTTATTAGAAAATCAATCTTTTAGAAAATTCAAAACACTAAAACTAATATAATTTTTATATTATGATATAAAAAATTCTAATAATTTTATTAAATATAATTTATATAATTTACGTAAAATATTATAATATATTCTCCAAAAATTCCATTAATTCATTTAGAGAACTTATTTTTGATGAATAAATTGATTATACTATATGTTGCGTACTTATTTTTTAAAAATAAATGAATTATTTTGAATTATGTGGGTCCTTTATATGTAATTCATAATTTAGTTAATATTATCCACACCCACCAATTTAACAGCTCTGTTATAACACCCATATTTAAATAAAAATTTGTGGGGATTATTTAGGCACAATGTCGTGTGTCATATATGTTATTGGACATTATATTCTTATAAAATATAATGTTGTTAACTTGTAGAGACCCAAAGCCTGATGTATATATACATTAAATCATATTTCAGGAATACTTAATATATAACAAAAATAGACACCAAAGGACCGTAATAGTTTAGTGTCTTTGGAAACATGGAACATAATCTTCTAATCTTGGTGAAAGTTCTTCAACATCTCTTATAAAGATCTTCCATTTTTTTCTTACCTAAAACCTTTATTTATATCCTGTGGATAAGAAAACATATAAAGGGTGAGTTCAAATACTCAGTAAGGGTATGCATGGAGAAAATAAATCAAACCATATACATTTGAACTTCAAAACATGAACATAAAAGTTAAACATAAAAAACATGATTTTTCAAAAAAATCATGGCAGTACGTAAGGCATAAATCATAAAGGAACATAAATCATGATAAAATAGCATGAAAAAAACATTTAATTGTGGAAAACCATTAATCACATGATATTATTTCCATATTATCCAAGGCATTGCTGCTAAGACCATCTTAGTGGACAAAGTCCCTTACTGAATCGAGTTCACTCCTCATTCCAGTCCTGTGTCACTGAAATAGATTAACTTTCCATTACAACCATGTCTACCTCATAAGATATAAATCTTAAACCAATTAATTAGAGGGAGATGTAGGTCCCACCCATCTCATAATGAAATCATTCTTACTTGTGCCACAAAATAAACATAAACCATTCATCATAACCCAAAGAATAAAATGGGATTCATAAACATCATCCCATCATATCATAATCCATATAAAGAAAATGTATAACCTATCATAATAAGAAAATTGAAACCTTGTAAATCATAGATGCATTATACATTAAGCATACACATATGAAATAATGTCATCTTAGATGGAAAATGGTTTTGATAAAACTCATGAAAAGATTTCTTGAGGAAAATATCGTTTGTTCTTCAAAATCATTTTGTTTTCACAAAATACCATGAAATTTTAAAAGAAAATGACTTTAAAAAAATAATCATGAATTATTGTAGAGGATGATTCATGTAAAAAATGTTTTATAAATCCTTAAAAATCCATTCATGCCATATAATTTAAAAAAAACATTTTTCTTGTACTTTTTCTAGAAAAGTCAAAAAGTTCCTCGTGTGGTATAAAAAAGTAAGATTCCTTTCATAAAATGTTGTAAAATTCAAAATTGGGTAAAAATTACTTTAAACAAAAATGAAATTTAATTTATTAAACATGTGCATTGATAGTAATAATAACCCCAATAAATACTTACGAATAAACAATCTCAGATAAAAACGAGATTGGAAAAGTTATACCTTACAAAGATCTTTTTGTAAATAAAATAGATCACTTATGTGTATTCACTATAATTCCACATAAAGAATATATAAATACATGATAATATATAAAAAATCATTTCTCTCATAATCAAAGAACGACATAAAAAAAAGAGATGATCAACCCAATGAACGGAAATTGGGTTAAGAAGTTCCCTTACCTTGTGTCTGACTTGACTCGATCGTTCTATAATCTCCTGAATAATAAAACAAAGTTAATTTATACTGGATTAAGAACCTTTATGAAGTTTATTATTCCTTTTATATCACTTATTACCTTGTTATAAACATTATGTAACCATTTAAGTTAATAACGTTCGTTTTGTTGATATTTGGTACTTGAGTCAAAAATTTACTTCTTATAATTACATGTCGTTCATGTGGTCAAAGTTTCATTATATCCAGAATGATATTCATGATTTATATATCATATATATCATATATATCCAGAACATACATGTATTTATAATATTAAATAACATATGGAGGTAAGAAATGAAATGCACCATTCATAGAGACGGTAAGCCGTACGTATGCATGAATGCTACATTCATTTATATTTCTTATTTAAATGTAATTAAAAAATAATTATACATAGGTATATTATAATTCCAGTATAATATCATATATAATATCATTAACTACATCCTTTATACAGCCCATATAAGGCATTAACGAATCACATCACTTTGAGGGGGCGGTAGTCCGCACTTCCTCAAATGAGATTATCGTATTTACCCACTATGGAATTCATAAAGGGTTGATATAATTGGGAAGTAAATAATTATAAGGAAATCATAAACATAATATATATCATATATAAATACAGTTCCATCATAATTTCCATAGTGAGAGGCGGTAGGAGAAAATCGAACAATCATCGTTTCGTGAGGTGTTAGTTTTCTATCCACAGAAACATTATGTTCTTCATCCATTTGATAGAGGTGTGTGTAAGTGTAATTCGAATAATTCTCATTAAAAAATCCTAGTATATTCAGGATACTGGTTTTGTTAAAATGAAAGGATTAAAAAGAGTTTAGGGGTTGGAGAAGTAGAATAAAAGAAAACAATTTAAGAGAAACCATTACCTTTAATTTGGGTAACTTCCTTTGGTTTGAACCAAAAGGACTTCATGAAGTGACTCCTGACTAAGGTAAGTCATCTAGGTGGAGCAGAGAGATGTAGGGAGATTAATTGGTCTGATTTTGGAGGAGCCAAATGGCTTGAGAGGTGTGAGGAATTTGATATAAAGAGCCTCCTTTTATAAGGGGAGGAGTGGCTCTTTTGGAAAGTGTGAAAATATTATTTTATTATAAACTAATCATCACGTTCAAAAGGTCCAAAAATAATTCATGATGAAGATAAGATGACTCATGGTCTAAATAAAATCATCCAATCAGAATTGGAATTTTTTTGGATAATATTTTAATCATTATAATCTTATTTATTAAATTCATTTATTAATGACGTAAATACGGTATCATTATTATGTCATGAATAATTTAATTTATTTGATGTTTAAAAATTATAAAACAAATACAAACATTTAGTAAAGCTTTTTATCTTTCTAATGAATATTTATAGTCTAAATGATAATTTATAAAACCCCTTATAAAAATAATTTACTAAAAGTTTTTTGTTAATGTCAATTTTGTCTTTACATTAAATTTATTGATCCAAATTGTCATTATCAATACCAAGTGGCTCGATGGTGTCCCCAAATAGACTCAAGGATGCCCATGGTCGGACACTACTAATACAATAAGGTTTGGACATGTGTTATGGTAATTTTGAATTATTATAATATTCTATTAAACTTGAATTACCCTATTTACCTTTAACCGCGGTAAATAAAAGTCAAAAGTTACTATTCACCAAAAATTATTTTCATCTTATTGAACCAAATTTTACTACTTGATAACAACCATGTATGTCTGATTTTTGAAATTCAATTCACAGAAGTGCTAAAATTTAATTTAAATGAAAGAGTCCGTTTTTTTAACTACTACAAATTGGTTTCATTATTCTTCAAAAAATGATGTTTTTAGAAAAAAACCAAATATTCAGCCTAAGATATATTTTATCTTCCGAATTAAAAAATGATGTATATTTTGAAAAATTCAAAACATAGAAGTTGAATTAATTAATTTTAAAATTAATTCCTGTTATCAAAACAAATAGCGTGTTTTTAAGAAACAATAACCATCCAAAGATCGACACTTGTTTATGTCCAAATTCAAAGGGAAATTAATTCCAACGACCAAAATTGGATTAAATGGTAAAAATATATTCTAATTAAAATTTAAAACCAATTAAAAAGATAATCCAACCATATAAATCATTGTGATGAAAAAAGTTGTTTTTAATTTAAATATAGCGTGTTTTTACAATTCATTAAAATATGAAAGTTATCAGAATAATATGAAAAATTTATCCAATGTAAATTTTTATATCTTGATTCCAAATAAGAATTTTATTTTGTCAAATTGAACTTATAAACATGTCAAAAACTATTTTTAAAGTGGATGTGCCATCAAAAGGAGGCAAAACTGCATTTTTTTTAAAAATACTTATTTCAACTGAAAAATTTATTTTGTTCTCATAACATGTTCTAGAAAATTTGTAAGATGAATAATAATGTTATAAAATTCAAGATTTAGTTAATAATATTCATAAAGAGTAGTCCATAATAATATTATAACGATATATCGTTGTTTAGTGAAACCCGGTATTACGTACTACACATGCTATCGAGGAAGGTTGTGATTGAGTGTAATGCAAGCCAAGTCAGGGATTCATGTAGTGAAAGCTCCCTTTGGTGTTGCATATAAAATAATCAAAACTTATTTCAATTATACATTAATCAAAATCTATACTTAATGTTTTGTAGAATAATTTCTACAAAATGAACATGAAATTGTGTGTAACACGAGCCACGAATATTGTTGCGTATACTGCAAGCTAATACAGTGTTGCATATAGAACAAAATAATTTTGGTGTAGAATAAAACAAAAGACATCAATGAAATTAAAAAAGAATAATTCTCATAAAATATCAGGTTTTTACATTCTACCCCCTTTAAAATGAATTTCTCCCTTGAAATTCATCGGGATTACAAATGGTTTCCTATTTGAAAGTTTCTTTTATAGAAACCCACATCATAAAAAGTAATATTAAAACATAATTTTAAAAACTAATATATGAAATGTAATGGTTACCCAAATTAACTCATCACTAGGTTTCCACATAGGAGATCATTGGTGAAAATATGGTTGTGGAAGAGAAATATAACCATCAACTTTTGATAAAGATTGGAAGAGGACATGGATATGAAAAAACCAATAATCACAAAGGCATAAATTTTTGATGATCTAAGGTACCATCTGATTCATCATATATGAGGGCACTAGGAAAACATTTTTGGTTTTCAAGATCATTTCCTTAAAGTTGAAGAATTTGAATTAGAAGAAATACTTACATTATTTCAATATAATCTCACTGTTGTTTGTTCCTTGAATAATTTCCACTTCATATCTTAATGAAATGAAGTTGAATTTGTCTTCTGTGAAGAGTGAGCAGATCATGCGATAGAATTATAGGTCATTACATCTGTCCCAAACATAAGGTTAGCAAAATTTATATACATAAGTCCATCGATGGTGAGATTAATCGTATATGGTTCCTAAAATGGACTTATACTCCATCTATCATACCAATTAATTAAATAAAACAAGTTTCCACTAACTAGGGACTTTTTGTAGTCTAGTGGTAGGAGATAAGGACCTGTCGCACTTCTATTGTGGGTTTGATTCCAATAGCTTTGTCCGACGCGAAGGGTTGTCACCCGTTCTGTTAGTTTTACCTTTTCTTAAACTATACTGTTATAAAATTCCTGAAATAAAATAGAAAAAAGTTATAGCATTAATCAATACTATCTTATGTTCAACTTAATCCATTCCAACCATAATACTTATCCAAAATTATTTTTCCAAAATCATAGTATAAAGATAATGATTACTAAAAAGGTCATATAACAAGCATGTGAATACCATTATTTATCCCTCATATATCACAAGATATATCCTGTTGGTCACATTCCAAACATGTGATTACCTTAATCATGTATTCTTTTGAAAAACGAATACCCATTTATCCATAGTGAAAACATGAATGCTGTAAAAATTTAACCCTTTCCACATACAAAAATCCAAAAATTTCTATATACTCAAACCATAATATCACTTTTGTCGTTATATGAGTCTTGAGCTCATTAATAATATCCCAAATATTATTTTCTCCCTATACATTCATTATGCTCATATCATATTCTTTCCAAAATTATTTGAATTACCTTTCAAGGTTACCGGTACCATTCAACATATACTTTCAAATACTTTAGGAAAAACAATAGTGTAACAATACATAGATGTGTCTTTATTCCATAGTACCGTTACCTATACAATATAACTCTTAATAAACATAAATCATTCCACTAACTTCTTAAACTATTTACCGAGCTTTAACAATTCCTTCATCTCACATATCATTTGTAGTCTCATCGTCATCATCAATATAAATACTACCCATACAACTACGATGATTGTTTTCAAGATATTTTCCCTTAGATAATTGGTTTTCATAATGCCCATACATTCCACATTTAAAACATTTAATCATTGTTGATGTCATAGCAATACCATTATACTTGTCCATGGTGTTAACTGAACCTTTTCCTTTTCACTTATTGGTTTTGTGTCCTTCCTTTCCACACCCAAAGCATCTTCCCGTTACTTTGAAACATTATATTTGATGCATCTTCCCACATTATTTACATGAGGGAAATTTAACTTTCCTTCCTCTATGATCATCATGAAACTCAATCATTCTCTTATTAGATGAGTCAGGATACTTACTAAAGTTGAGATTATTGATCATATTATGAGATTGCTGATTAGGCATAATAATGATTTTTGGACTTCCAAATCCCATTTCATTTGGTTTCTCATTAAAAATAACATTATATTGTCCATCATATCCTCAATTATCATGAATATTATTATTTCCAACCATTTTCTAAAACCCAAAAATGATAGTGTGAGAGGAAAAAATCATTCTAGGAAAACAACATAATAAAGGGGGAGTACCTTCAATATATAACATCTTAAGGTTTAATTATAAGATCCTTATCATAATTCTAGGACTATAACCTATACATATACATAACCTTAGAGTCATACCTAGACATACCTTAGAAATATCTCTAGGGATTTCACTAATGTTTTCCCATCCTAGTTTCCAAAGGTTAACTAAACAATTCCTCCAATACCAACTGTAGAGACCCAAAGCTTGACGTACGTAGACATTACATTGATTTTTCGAAATAATTAATATATAACAAAAATCGACACCAATGGACCATAATAGTTTAGTGTCTTTGGAAAAATGGAACATAATCTTCTAATCTTGGTGAAAGATTTTCAACATCTCCCATAAAGATCTTCCCATTTTTTTCTTACCTAAAACCTTTCTTTATATCCCGGGGAAAAGAAAACATATAATGGGTGAGCTCAAATTCTCAGTAATGGTAAGCATGGAGACTGTACTATAGCAGTAGTGACACTATTGTAGAAGAAAGTGATTTAGTAGGTACTATAGTGGCGACTGTACTATAACAGCACGAGTACTGTAGCAGTACTGTTCACCAAGGGGTTCTTTGGGAAAAAAGTGGGCATTCAAGCCTTGTATTAAGGCCACTTGGCCTGGGGCCATTGGGATATGTAATGTGTCTCCCTCTACCCACACTAAAGAGGTATTATTGTTAATAATAAATTGAGGCTTCAGCCACAACCTTTTAAAAAAACATTCCAAAAATCCCAAAGAAACAAATATATTATCTATGGAACATATCCATTTCTCAGATACAAATGAATTTTTTTTCACATTGAATGATGGTTATTTATAACACAAGAAATGGTATAACATTGTTTCATCATGTTGCAGATAAGCTGGTTCTTCCTTATGACTAGGGTTATTACTCATAACCTAGTATAACTACCACAATATTCTTATAAATGGTTCACCTCGAACTCGAGCTCCACAATCATCTTTATTATCTTTACTAAGATGGAAAACCAAGTATGGAATATATTTACATATATTAATTGATATGGCTTCCATTCCTCCCTCTAGGATCCATTTCTAAATAATGTCACAGACAGTATTAAATCATAACATTTTCATTAATAATGTATCAACTCTAAACTAGGTATAATTTTACCAGAATCTAAAAATTTAAACATAACTAATCATAAAATCATAATCTTCTTATATTTGAGGTTACCATCGTAGGGTTATATTCCTTAGTATAAGAACCCCCATGTCTAGTTCCTAATGTTTATACAAAACATGATATGTAAGAACCTATAAATAAAACAAGTCTAGTAAACCATAGCCAATGTTCACATTGTTAAATTAGAATAAGATATAAGTTATCACATACCGTATAACCAAATAGTTTTATAGTTTAGGAAAATTGGATAAATAATTGAATTTTACATTATATTTAAAAATGTAAAATACCACATAGTATTTTCTCTGAGAACAATATTGTTTCCATTTAGATTATTCCTATATATTAATCATAAGACAATTTTTGGTATTTTGGGAAAGTAAAAATATTAAAGGGGTGATCATAGATTCCTAGTATGTGTATTCATATATAAGATGAAAAAGAAGGAATGAATAATATGAAAAGAATACTAGATGAAAAAATAATGTTATTGAAATAAAAAATGATTTTGAAAACTTATTAATTGATATAATAATAGATCATATGATCACATGGATATCAATGAAAATACTATTGAGGCCTTGTTGCAATATATATGAAAATACTATCATGGTCTTGTGGAAAGTCCTCTATGTAAATGGTAAAGGGATCATGAAAAAACGAACCTATTTTTTATAACGAGTACTTACAATCTATCAAGGGGTGATATCAGGAACCTCTGATCACATATTAATACTAATTAATTCTTCATTTGAAAAAACAGTTTATCCAGAGTAACATCTATATGTATTTGATGATCCAGTCATACAGAATATCGATACATTCCCTAGTCAAACAATTCATAATACCTATAAATAAATATAATGATTGGGGTCATTATGGTATGTACTCAAGCAATGATTCATCAAATAATGTTGACACTATGAAAGTAATTTAAATATATTACTAGAATATTTCTTGAAGAAAATACCTTTTTAAATTGAGAAATGTTTTTTAATAGAAATGTAATAACATTTCACATATAAAAGAATTCATTTTTATTAAAACTATCCTTATTAACTAATAAAGGATGATTAAATAAAAATATTATCCTTGATAGTGGGGAAATTCGTTAATGTTGTATTATTTAAAAAAATATTCATTTCACAAAGTTGTAAAATGATAATCCATTTTTGGAAAATAGAATAATTATTCCCTTAAGACCACAATTAAAAAATTAAAAAATTGGTAAATATGGAATTAATAAATAATCGGAGTGATGTTGAAATATTTTTCAATTTTTTTTAGAAAATATGGATATGAAATAAAATATTAAAACATATAGAACATATACATAAAAAATAATGAATAATAGTGAGATTGTGAAATAAACCCTCACCGCTTTGGTATCTCATGAATCATAAGACCGACGATAGAAATAAATTTAAATGAAAAATTATATATTAAGAAGACAAATTAATTCATGAAATAATATATAATGTGGAAGAATATTCACAACATAGAATACATAAGTGGTGAATATTGAACATATATCATAGAATTGAAAGTGATACTACAAACCCTTACCCCTGGTCTAACTTCCTTGGTGCACGTTGAAACCTACAATATTATAAATATAGACATATCATACATATATTAATGGAAAATATTTATATTCATCGTATCATATTTGATTTACATATAATATTTTACCACCTCTTAATTAACACTTCTTTATTAAAACACAGGTTTTGATAATATTTTCATTGTTTTTCATGTATGTTATTATTCAGTAGTATCGATTATTATACATTGATCAAGATTAAATAATTTATAGAAATTGAATAATGATATAAAAATAATATATATTTCTTGTATATTCATTTAGATTAATCCATAAAAGTTCATGATAGAAAAATTAATTGTTACCTTTTATGGAGATGGTAGGTCATACGTACGCATGATCGTTGTTTCCATTTTTCAAGGGGTGTTAAAAAATAAAGGTAAATAATTATTATCATTTTCATAATAATTTTAACATAATATAAATCACATAAATATATGTTCATTGAATTCATTATCATTTATATCCATATAAAACATAAATGAAAAACGAAAAGCATTGCTTCGTGAAGGTGGTCGTCCATATATACGCTAGAGAGATGTTATCATTTCCGAAAATATTGGAAAGTAAGAATCTATAGATTATATAATCATTTTATAAGTATAAATACAATTAATTTATTACGTGTCAACCTGAAACCCATTATAATTCCAATAAATAATTTACTGATGAAAATGAATTTTATCAGTATTTGGAGATGGTATGTCGTACTTTGACACAAGTGATACTTTATCTCTCATTCGATGGGTTAGAGGGATGATTTTAGAGGTTTAATAATAATGATGACATTTAATTATAATTAGTATTTTTTACATACCATTTTATGATAATTATAATATTTTTAGAGGATCTAAAAGAACAGATAAATTTATAGAGGTCAATGAATATTAATATTTTCTACAAATTAATGGTCAATAATGATACTATAAAATTCAAAAAGACTAATAAATGGGACATGGTAAGTATTTTAAACCATATACCATTAATTTCTAGGAATATAATATTTCCTTAAATTTTATATCTTTTAATAATATATTATTTCATTTAAAATATTATTTAGGGCATTTTTAATACTATTCATTAAGTTGATGAAAAATAAACGATGAAAACATAGTAACTTAAACTACCCAAATATGTAATGTAGGACTATAAAATTTATGGGAAGAAATAATTTTATGAAATTATATTAGTTTAAGAAATTTTCAAATCATATATTTTATTTTTCAATTAATTAAATAAATGTTCTCTCTGTGTTATCAAATCATTTATAGTAATTATTTAATACCTAAAGATTAGAAATAAATTACTATATTTAAAATAAGTACATTATGATCAATATAACCATTAGTAATCATAATATATTTAATTTAACTGACATATATGTCCTAAAAAACTTATTTAGTATGATATTTTGACTATTCCGGCCTCATGAAATCATTACACACGAATTGGATTATACACTTTTGATACAATTAAAAAACTATTTTATTCTCATAAAAATATTCGATAACTGTTAATAATTTATAACCAAGTCAATAAATGAATTATTCAATCCTAAATATTATTTTAAGGATACCAAAATTGACTTTTAAAGGGTTACATTATCTTTTTTGTCAACACTTTAAATGATTTTAATATTTATTATGGAACAAGATAAAATGAATATATTTTGACTTATTTTTTTATTATATTTATGTTCTTTTATAATGATTAAGTTTTTACATAAAGTTACTAGATTTTTATATAATGACTATTCTTTAGCGATATAATAAAAGATACAGAATTTCGTGAAAACTATATTTATTATTATACACTATAAAGATAATATCTTCAAAAAATTGTCAAAAAATTATCATCAGAAAATTTTGAATTTATAAATACAAATATAAATTCTGTTTCATTAAACTAAATTCCAAGAATATATTGATATTTATTTTAATATATATTCATAATATGTAAAGAAAAGAACTCAGAAAATTCCATTTATGTATGAAAATGTTTTTATACCAAACTCCATCCTAAAATTGATTATAATGAATAAAATTGGAATAATCAATATAATATATGACTAATTTTACATTGTAAATATTTTTAAACAGTGTGTTACTTTCTAGATGTTTGAAAAAATAATAATTTTTTTAATAAAATATAGTATTTTCACTATTCATTATAAAATAAATATTTTTTAAAAAATCCAAAAATATTATCCAAATATATTAATGAGAGATTATTTAAAAAATGAAATTGATTTTATAAAATTTTAATTATATTACTTTAAAAATATATATTATAATGTTATTTCACAAAATGAAATTAAATAATTTTTGAAGAAGACATATTTTTTAGCATCCAATGATTTTACTGAAATTTTAGTACTTATTATGTAAAAATTTATCAATTATTTTAAATTTATTTCATCCAATATACATATTTCATAATTCAGTGAATATTATTCATACCCACAAATTTAACAACTAGTTTATAATATCCATTTTGAAATAATAATATTATAGAGTTCAATTAGTCATAGTGTTGTGTTTCTTATATTCAATTAGACATAGTCTTCCAAATAAATATCTTGGTGTTACATTCCCCCTCCCCCATAAATAAATTCACAATCAAAATTTTATCTTTTTATTAGTAATAATGGTTTTTACATGTGAGAATACATTTTTGGAAAACCCACATCAAAAGAAGGGTTAATAAAAATTATTCATATAAATAAGAAATAGAAAATGAAAAGGTCATCAATAAATAGGTTCTTGAATCAGATAACATTTGTGGGAAGTGAAAATATGTTCTTAGAATAGAATAATATCCCACTTGTATTAATAAATTGTGATAGAAAACATAGTTCAGTGAATGTAAAAGACAATCAGAAAATAATAAATATGTCTTAAAACATCATTTAATTATCTCTATGAAATGTAAACAGATAATGTTTTTATTTTATGGACAAATTATTAATGTTAATTGATTCATTTATTATAAAAATAATTACCACATGAAAATAAAATAAATTAATTTTTTTCCAATGTCATAAAAATAATCTCATCCTTAAGATATTATTTGATGTATTTTAACTTCATTTATTATGCAAAGAGATTGATTTTAATTTTCAAGTGTAAAAAACATTTAATGAATCATCCCATCCATTAGTCGTTCATCCAACCAATAAATATTTACTAAAACCAAATTGGTAAACTCAAGTTATCCAAAATGATAAACCATACTTTAACCAAAAACCATAATATCCAAAGTTCATCTTAATCTGTCAAATAATAAATTATCTATATAGATCCCAAAATATGTCTGACCAAATTAGAAAATATAATAATTTATGTATAAGGTAAATATATTCCCAAAATCAATATATAATTCATTCCCTATAAATTATCTCTTATTCTTAAATCTAAATACCTTTATCACATATTCTCTTAAAACATGGTAATTACATGAATCACTATAAAACCTTAATGAAATCATGCATGTTTCCATTGAATATCTCTAACCATATTTTTTATATATACTCTAAAATTATAAAATATATACCATAACTCCAAAAAAGAAATAAAAATCATACCATTGTCTTCATATGAACAATAATTTTAAATGTTACCATTACTATCCCATTTAATTTCTCAACACCAATCTTCTCTTTATTCCAACTATAAAACAATTAGGATCATCTTAAGGGTTACCTTATCATTTTTCATGTATTATCTAAAATAAAACCTTAAAAATATTAAAATTTCTTATTCATACAATTCAACATGTACATTAAAATCCTTAAATAAAAATGACTAAAATACAATCTTTACATGTTTCACTATTGATATATTGAGAATATCATTGATAAAATACTTCTATAAAATAATTTACATCCATAAAGATATAGGGACCATGAAAGTAAGCTCTAAATTCATTAAAAAACACATAAGGTTCACGAATTCAGGCATTTCAATGTGTATTACAAGCGTGGGAATATACCTCACCCATAATTTCATCATCCTCCATAGGGAATCAAAATTTAGGTATACTGAAGGACCACAAGGTACTCTGATCCAAACATTCCCCCTTTGAGAAAGCATTAATAATTTCATTAGCTTCCCTATAAATCTAGGAAATTGAATTTTGGGGGTGTATGGCATGATTAAGTCATGAAATCCTTTTTGGGAGGAGTTTCCAAGACACATCTTTAGTTCATTCTATAAATGCATTCCCCAAAATATGTGAGTCTAATTCAATATACGTGGGTGAACAACTATGGTGAAAAACACACGTGATTTCATATACCATATCCAAATGATAAGCTTCATATGAAGTACCTTGGAAGATGAAGTGGTTGAGATAGAATTTTATAAATCAATGATAGGTGCAGAAAACTCCCCCACACCCAAATGGCCTAGGCGAGCCAGAAGGTTCTCCATCAATTTTGGATTTAATACAAGGGGAGATTGTTGGAATCAATATGAGAAACAATAGTTGAAGAGGCCACCTCAATATCCCTACAACTCCAATAATTCTTAGAGTCTAAAAGTCTTCAACACAATTATACAATATGACTGATTTAACCACAAAATCAACATGTACATCTTTATGAATGGTGATAGAACCTACATGAATACATGTAGTTTGATTACAGAAAATAACATGATTTTGAACAGATCGGATCTCATAGATGATTGAAGAAGAATCCACCAGTATTAGGTTGTGATATTTGGAGCTCTTCTCACTCTCAAAGATGCACGAAAAGTGATCATCAAGGTGCCTACAAGAGTGAACAGAAAAACAAAACATATTGATTATGCACTTCCATATCTCCCTGAAATAAACATAGTCCAAAAATAAGTGTTGAATAGATTCCTCAGCCTACATACAATAGTGTAAAGAAGATTCAAGTTATTTCCCTACTTTCTTCAATTTATCATGTGTTGGATGCCGGTTCCACCACAACCGCTAAAGAAGAAATATACTTGAAGGATGAATAAAAGGATCCTTAAATTGAGTCATCAACTTTGGTGGGATGTGGGAACCACCAAACATAATAAAATAATAATCTTTATTATTGAATTGTCCATTCAAATTGGGCTTCAAAATCAAGATATCATTACCCATATAGGCATAGTTCTATATTTCCAGAACAACATGATGGGGAATGATGTCAACTATGGAAGAATTTTGATTCCTGGCATCAACCACAGTCATCTGTTCCATGGAGGAACAGATAGTTGTGATATTAAAGAGGATGTACTGCCAAGGATTATAACAACAATTGGTATTTGAATCTCTAATAACCATCAATTTGAGTGCTCCATGATATCAATAATAGAGTTTTACTAGGATGTCCAAATAGATTAATTTTTGTAATTTGGGTATCTAATTAAGAGTCACTACTTAAATATTAATGAAAAAATGTTAGTCGAATGTTTATTGGAAGACAAGAGGTTCTATGTGAACTCGTTAATCAATCTATCATTGAAGGTTTTGATATCCTTGACCCCAAGACCTCCCAAATCTAAAGGCTTGAAAAATTCATCCAAGAAATAGCTATAATATTTCTTTTATTCACTAATATTGTCCATAAGTTGTTTATGATCGTAAGTTGAAGGTCCTTCAACATTATTTTTTACCACAATTAGAGATAAAATGAATACATAAACATAGAGGTAATAATCAAGTTGGTAAGACAGACCCTTCAATCCTATGACATTGTCTTTCCCCTCCAACCAACAAGATGGTTGATAATTCCATAGTAAATTTTCTCAAGGAAATTGACTCTAACATTTCCCCAAAACTAAGGAACCCCAAGGTAAGTGAAATTGACTGATACCGTTCTCCCATCAAGTTTTTTAGGAATTTTGTTATATCTTCCAATCAAGATACCATTTCCAACTACGATGAATGATTTACCCCAATTGATGGACTGCCCATCCACCTCCTCATAGTGATTAATTAATGATTTGATGGTTCCAATGGTAATCTTTGAGGTTTGTTGAAATAGAAGGCCGTCATCAGCATAAGGAAAATGAGATGGTATGTGAGTATTCTTATCAACATGAAGTTGTTTATAAATCCCAAAATGGGTGATCTCATGGAAAAATCTACTCATGTAATCCTCAACAAGAGAAAATAGAATCCATGAAATAGGGTATGCTTGACTAAAACCCCTAGTGAATATGTAGTTTCCCCTAGGGGATAAATTGATGAGAATTTAAAGCCACTTAGGGGTTGAGAATGGTGTAAATCAATCAGATAATTTCATTTTAAAATCAATAACATCTTAGGAATTCAAAAATAATTCTCTATTTGACCGTACAAAAATCCTTAAATATATCATTCTTGAGGGAAAAATCCATTTATTTATGGTTATTCTCATTGATTTGATGCTTTCATAAGTATTTCATAAGAAATTTTGTATTCATCTAACTAGGAAAAACCCAAACTAATTTTGGGTATTGTGATATTTAAAAATCCCTCCCAATATGGTCTTTTGGAAATTTACAATAAAGTTGGGAATAATGTTACCAACAGAAACTGGTCGGAAGTCCTTGATTTTTACTGCATTTTCAATCATAGGTATAAGAGAAATAAAGTTTGAGTTGCATCCACAGTGGTGAGAGGCATCGATAGAGAATTCATTGATTATAACCAAAATATTATCCTATAGAAACTCCCAATAGAACATGAGAAATTTGTTTGAAAACCCATCTTGTCTAGTATCACTCTCCATATTAAGATATAAAAGAGCATATTTTATCTCCTCCAATAAATGGGACACGGTGAGGATTTTATTATAATGCTCCTCAACACCAAGGGAAATGATACCAACCATCATATTAGTGTTTTCAACCCCATCATCAGAGTAGAGACCCTCAAAATAAGCATAATCATGACGATGATAATTTTTTTATACTAATCTATATTCCATAATGCATGTGTCATTTATTTTCATAGTTCCTGATTCACTAGTATTTAAAGCATTTCACATAGTAAAATTAGTTATTTACCATGAAATCATGAGTCCATTGTCCTTTCTATCCACCACAATAGAAAATATTCATTACATTCATTCATGTACCATGTAATTTCTATCGATAATTAACACATGTGAGAAAATCATTCTTTCCCATCATCGAATAAAAGATTTCCCTTTCTTCCTTTTATTCTATTTCATTCATTAAAATCCATAAGACATGGGGAACTCATTTGCTATCTTGATAGCACATGATACTATATCCCAGTATGTTGAAATTTTTTGGCAGACCAGTTCCCTTTTAAGTATTGTATTTGACCCATTATGTAAAATCCCACTCTTAATTAATAAATTATGTTTGTAGTCCACGACATTCTGTACAAACCTTGTAATGTTAGTTTCATATACAGTAACAATTTATTCTTCCTTTTGTATTAGGATAAATAATTTCATTTCCCTTTTTACCCAATATTCTAAAGAAAATATTTTTAATGAATATTTACTTAATGTCCATAAATTACATAATCTCTATATACTATTTATCTGTAGTGTTTTGAATCAAGAACCACCATTGATCTATATCATTTTTTAGAAGGTAAACATCCATTAAAACCATATCCATCACATTACAACCCAATGTATGAAATATCATTTCAATGGAACATATCCATTACTCAACTAAAAATTGATTTGTATCCTCATTGAATGACAGAGGTTTTTGACACATGAAATGGTCTAATATTGTTACACCATTTTTCAGATCAGTAGGATGCTCCTTACTGGAAATATTATTACTAATAACCAATCTTAGATTCCCCAAAAAAGTTATAATATGTTCATATTTAGCTATAACTCTTTATATATCTTAATTATCCTTTAAGGAAAGTTAAAACCTATATAGAATTTGGGAATTTATATTTTTCCATCCCACAACATAGACACCATTTCTAAAAAATGGCATACACTAGAGTACATAATTATATAATGAATCACAATATTTTATTTCTAAACTATTAAATCTCATAAAATTAATTAAAAAATTTATAAATAAGTAATTTCTTTATTCTAATATTCAAATATTTCATATTGTTACCAAGGACCAACATAGTGTTACATTCCATAATCTATGTTTTCCAAAATCTGGTTCTCAACGTTTCTACCAAAATTTATCTAATACAGACTGTAAATACCCCAAATAGAATACCCCATACCTGGTGTTTATTGATTTGGTATAATATTAAATAGATCACATCATATAAAAAATTAGTTTAGTAGTCATGGAAATCCAAGTACATAATTGTTTTTCACATTGAATTTGAGACCATAAAATACAACATAGTATTTTCATTGAAAAAACCAAATTCCCCATATATCATTTCCCTACACATCAATAAAATTTATTTTTGGTAACGTATGGAAAATAAAAATAATAAATGTTTGATCCCATATTCTTAGTAATGGTATGGGTATAATGCAAGAAAAATTAAGTAAGAATTATATGGAAATAAAAAATGATGTTAAAATATTTCAATATAAATATACACATGAGCTATAAAACCAATCTATTGATTCCATAAATAATAAAATTAATACAAGTATATTAATAACATATTTCATAATGATGGAATGCATAATGTAGAAAATCTAAAATATACAAGAATGTCCTTGTAACGAGAAATATAAAAATATTGTTAAGTATTTTTTCCATGATATCTATGTAAATGGGAAACTATATAGTTAAAACCCTACTTATTTTTCCTAAAGAGAGATCATAAATCATTATCAAGCTATATAGAAACCTACCCACTGCTTACAAGGTCTAATTCCTTCCCTATATGAATAATAAATAAATCATTAAATGTACCTATTTGTATTATAAGTTCTATTCATATGGAGTATCCACAATTTCTCCAATCATACTAATCTCATTTCATCTGAATAATTGGATGAATGGTATAATTATTGTACATAGTCATAAAAATATTAAAAAAATGATGTTTACATCAATTAAAATACATAAAAATATTATTAGAATATTTTATAAAGACAATACTATTTTTTAATTTGAAAAAAAGATTAAAAACAATATATATGTTGAATAAACTATTTCATTTAAAAGAACAACTCAACATGTAAATGGTGATTTAAATACAATATTATTTATTATAGTAAGAAATCCCATTTATTCTAAATAATTTCAATAAACATTCATTTTGCACTACTGTAAAATGAAGAAAAAAATTATTTGAAATCATTTTTTAAAAAATAGAAAAAGTGTAAAATATCATCAATAAATAATTGGTGATTAATAAAACAATTATAATTAATTAAGTGAAATATGTATATTGAATAAAATATTCACCCATCACAAATATAAATATAAAAAATCCTGAATAATATTGAGATTTTAAAATAAACACTTACCACATTGGTAACTTCTAAATCACAATCCCCATGAGAGAAATAACATCAACTTATACATTACAAATCATGAATATAAATTAACTCATAAAATAGAATATCAATGGGAATTTATACACACAATAAAAAATAAATAAGTGTTGAATAAGAAATATGTCTCTAGAATATGAAAGTGATATGAGAAACCGTTATCTGAGGTATGATATCCTACATAAATGTTTCAAAAACATATATAAAAAATTAAAATTAATATAAATAGATACGAAAAAATACTGATATATATCATATCATTAATGATTTACTTAAAACATTTTTTCTCTTGTTTATCAATAATTCGATGTCAAAGTCAATGTTTCAAGTAATATATTATTATTATTTCTTGAATATTGGTTATGTAGTTTTCTTCTTTGTACTTTGATTAGGTTTTCAACATTTCCATAATTTTAAAAAAAATATAAACATAATATAAATTAATTATATATTAATTTAGCGTAATCCATAAATGTTAGTGATATAAAAATGAACTACATCATTCATAGAGACAATAGATCATATGAACCCCTGAACAATGTTTCCATTTTTTGATAAGTGAAAATAATTAATGGTAAATAATAATTCACCTTTCCAGAATCATTATTATATCTTATAATTATTATACATATATATTCATAAAATCAAACCTCAGTACCACTCACATAAAATAGAAATGAAAAATGAATCACATCACTTCATTGAGGTGGTAGCCCACACATACAAATGAGAGACATTATCATTTCCCAATGGAATAGATTGTAATAAGGTAGATATGATATAATAATTCCATAAATATAAATTATTTTTAAATATCATATATTAAAATTAAACCAATAATAATTCTAAAAAATAAAATAAGTTGATGAAAAATGAATTGTATTCCTACGCAGTGATGGTAAGCCATATATACGCATGAGAGATTGTTTCACTTATCATTTATTGGAAGAGATGGTAAATACGTTTTTTCAAAAGAATTATAAAATTTGAGAATATTTATGATACATATTTTACCATTTTATGATAAATAATATAGTTTTAGAAGAGGTAGAAAATTAAATAAATTGAAATAGGTTTTGTAAGATGATTACATATTCATAAAAAGACTGCCATTAGATCATTTTACATGGTACTTTATGATGTTATTTAGAGGAGAAACCCACCTACATAATTGGGGTTTTGAAGTTTTTAATTTATTTTTTTTAGGGTATAGAGAGTTATAAGACTCAAAGTGGAGTATATATATGAAGGAATGTGTGTTGTTTTATAATTGTGGTGGGGGTTATTATTTGAATTTCTTGAAATATTAAATTATTTTTAATTAATATTAATCTCTAAATGGATTATTTTTATTATAATGTAAAAAGATAATGACTAGAAATAATCACATAATATAAATTTTGGCATTAATTTGTGCGTTTTCACCCTTATCTTTTACTCATAAACCCCCATCATCCCTTTTAACAATTACCATAACATTATTGCTCTCAACTCATTGAAGATTAGTAATGTAACTATTAAATTCATAATGAACCTGAAATGGTCCATGGTTGATATTTACAACCATATCACATTTATAGGTAAAAATATTATATTTTTAGGAATTTTCTATCTTTTAATAAAATATAACTTATTTTTAAAAATTATTAATGTCATTTTTAACACAATTCCTTTAATTTGACATTAAATACATTAATAGAAAAGAAAAAATATAATATAATACTTTAAAACTACCCTAAAATTTCATATAGTTATATAAAATTTAGTGTAAAAATAAATTTTCACAACTAATTTTTGTATTAGTATTTTAAAAATCATTTATTTTAATTTAATGTTGATTAAATAAATGTTCTATCAACATTTTCAAAGCATTTATCGTATATATTTAATAATTAAAAATAAAAACAATAATTACCATCCTTATAATAATATTATTATTATCAATATAACCATTGATAATAATTAACTATGAATTTAACTAATATATTTATCATGAATGATTATTTAATATGGTATTATGACTTCTCAGCCATGTTCATGCATTGCATAATAATTATGATAATCCAATTTTTAATTAAATCCAAATTTCATGTCTAACATAAAATCATCAATAATACATTATATTCAATAACCTAATCGATTATGGACTTATCCAATCAAAAATATTATTTTTCGGATACCAATTTTGACTTTAGAAATGTTGTTTAGGCTTTACATCATCACTAAAAATGATTTTTGTATTTATTTGAAAATAAATTCTAATATATATGATATGAATTATTGGATTATTTATATATTAAGATATTACAATAAATTATTTTTTCGACAGATTTAATATACTTTTATGTTATGTATATGTCTTGTTGATACAATAAAATATATAGTATTTAATAAAAACTGTATTTTTGACTATTCATTAAAAAATTAACATCTTTAGAAAAATGTAAAAAAATTATCCTAGGATGAATTTGACTTTCTGGGGAAAAAATATAAATTAAATGTCCCAAAATTAAATTCTTATAACTGATATAAATTAATATTAATATTGATGAAAATTATTAAATGAAAATAATTCATAATAATTACATTTTTAATATAATTTTTTTACACAAGCATCAACCCAAAAAATTATTCAAATAAATTTAATTATATTAAAAATGATTTAATAAGAATAATTTTAATTTGAAATAATTTGAAATTAGTGGGACACATTTTAAATTGTTGAGACAAAAATAAAATGTTTTAATAAAAATTAGTATTTCTCAATATGCACTAGATAATGAATATTTTTTGAAAAATCAAAACAATTTACCCTATTTTAGTTTCTAAATTCTCATTTGTGAATTTATATTATTTTAATAAAATAAAATTTATAGAATTTACAAAAAAAATTATAATATTTTCCAACAAGATGAAATAAAATAATTTTTGAAGAAATCACATTAGTGAAGCAGAAAATTTTTTTACTGAAAATTGAGTACATTTTTTCTAAAAATTAATCAATGAATTATCATTTTGTAGGTACATTATATATATTTCATAATTAATTTAATAATACTCATACAAATCAATCTAACAACTCTATTATAAGAGACGTATTTGAAGAATATTATTTTTTGTTTCTTTTATCCTTTGTGTTGCAAATTGTATACGATATTGAACATAGTGTTATATAAATTTCATGGGGTTTTAAATCCATCTAAAATTTTCTTTTACGAAAATTAAGTTTCATGTATTTTATTTATGTTAAAATGGGTTTAAATATTACAATTACTAATATAATGACCCAACCTTAAACATTAAATAATCTTGAGTTTTTTGTCAGGAATTCATTCCGTAACATTTGAGGATCATCTCAGTTTTAGTGCTTTGGATAATTAGGTCATAAATCATTCATTGTAATTCGATATAATACAAGGTTTATACATCCTCTTAGTATCCATTTTTACAAATATAAAACTTTTAAAATAATATATGATTTCATTTCATGAAAACTTTTCAGGACGTTAAACATGAATTATTCAATTCCCTTACACATCCTTAAATCCTATGAAAAACTTTTTTAGAAAATGTGGGATGAGGATAGATATATTATTGAATATAAAAAGAATTAAAATTTTTACTCTAATGAAAATATGAAAAACTATATATCTCTTTCCATTATCTTCAATGTTCCTTGAGAATGTTAATTAAAAAATTTTACATGAAAAACACACATACTTTTATCTCAAAGGATGCCATAAAAATAAAAAACATTACAAGAAATTAGAAAAAAAAATTTGGGACATAGACCATTATATTCATATAACCTTTATAAACCATTTTAATTATAATAACCACGTGGATGAATTCCAATATAATCATTACTCAATGCCCCAGAGCATTATCGGTTCACACCAACCATTTATGCTATAGCAGGATCACCTAAGGATATCCTGGATTCCCTATCATATAAGTCATAATAGGCTCAACCAACGCTATTTGAGATGATCCATCATATAAGTGGTAATGGTACAACCCAATGTTATCTGAGTGTAATAATTTATCATTTATAATTCTTTAGTACCATATCATGAATAAAACATTATTATTCTTTCACATTCCAAATTTTTAACATTTTAATAAAACATTTAAACTCATTACCAAATATAATTTTGATATTTTAATACCATTTTATTTTAATTACCCATTTTCTATTCCAAAATAAACATTGCTTTTGAAAATATATTTTGAATACCATGACAACCTAAAAATTAAAAAGGGTTTTTATTTGAATAAATCATGAAATATTTCAATGTAACATATAAATAAAATAATTGTCAGAGGGGGAGAAAATTCATTGTCACCAAGTACATTAATAATATAAATTCCATATATTCAATTGTCAAAACGTTCTATATAAAACAAAAAAAATATTCCTTCTTAAAACATTTGAAAATAAATTAAATTTTTTAAATATATATATTTTAAAAATACTTTATTTCCATTCAAACATTGATAAAATCATTTAAAAAAAATATTAATATGAATGGAATACTAAGAAGAAAAAAATAGAGGACAATAATTAAAAGGAAAATTCTCTTATCCATTTAGAAATTTCTGACACATAATCCCCATGAAATAATAATATATAAAAATAATAAATACCAGATAGTAGTTAAATTAGTGATATAACATGTCAAAGGGGTTATATATACACCTCTTAAAAGAGTATAGGTGAATAAAAACAAAACACACCATAATGAATGGAAATAAATTGGACTCCCATACCTTGAGTTTTACTTTTCATGTGTGTATCTTTCCTCATGAGTAATAAACTTATGTTCATTATTTACATTCTTAAAAATATTTTTCAACTTAATTATTACATTTATTTTACATATTACTATGTTATATAAAATTAATCAATTAATTAATTTTATGTCAGGTGTTTTTCTATATTCGTATTATGTATCAAAAATTGCTTGGTATGTTGACTATGGTAAAAGTGGTCACTATTTAAACATATATCAAATAGTAATAGTTAAATAATTATAAAATTTATAGAAAATTTATACTTATAATAAAAATCATATATGTAGGTTTTGTAAAATAAATTATTTTAGGATCACGGAGATGGAAGGTCATACTTTCACATGAGTAATGTTTCCATTTATCAAAAATCATTATAAAAATTAGGTAAGTAGTATTTTATCTTTATCGAATAATAATAATATAATTCATAAATTATTATTTCTTTAAATATATATATATATATATAATCTATGTGGTTTGGTGTTGAATAGAGAGTCACATTGCTACGTGAAGGGAGTAGTCCCCATGTGCAAGAACAACGTTGTCAATTTTCCGATGACTAAAAAGATAAGAATGAAAATGAAATATTATAATTATAGAAAGATACATATTTCCTAAATATCATAATTATTTCATTTCTATCACATATATTAATTATATTTTCTCTTATTACATTCCAGGTAAAATGTTTTTGAAAAACGAGTCACATCACTGCATGAGGTTATAGTTCATACTACACATGAGTGACGTTACCATATCCCTTACGAAATAGAATTTAAAAAGTGTATTTAATATAATTAATACAATGGAATAATTATTTTATATTTATCATATATATATATATATACTTTATATGCATCTTTATAACCTACATTGAAAGGTTGTAATAGAAAAATGAAAGACATCGATTCATGAGGCGGTTGACCATCGTACACATGAATGATGACTTTGTAACCCCTTTAATAGAAGAAGGAAATTATATTGCTCAATAAATTAAAAAATTAACAACTATATTTATATAAGATAATGAAAATTTTATATTTTAAATGATTTAAAATAATTTTTCAGGGTTGTGGAAGAAATAAAATAAAAATGCTCATTGTAGAAGGTGACCTCTTTTGTGGGTAACTATTTTGGATTTCCCTAAAGAAAATCCATGGAGGGATTTATATGAAAACCAAGGAATTTATGATGATATGAGGGAGTTATATAAGTAATTTATATAGTCACTGTCTTACCTAATAGGTTTTTATGGTGTTATGAGTTTAGGATAGGGGATCACCATTTATAGTTGAGGTGAGTACAGTACTTGTTATTTTTTGAAAATATTTAATCATTCCCACATTTTAATCAAGAAACAAATCATAAAAAAGTTTCCATTATCTATCCAATAAGAGTTAAGGTCTAAATATTTCAATCCAATTAGTTTTCTAAATTATTTTATGTAATTTATAAAAAAAATATAATTTGTTTATCCCCTTGTAAATCATTTCTAACCTTAACCATGATAATTAATTTTTACTATTTATATTATTAATTTTGGTAAAAAATTAATAATTACTTATTAAAAATTATAAAATGTTTTTATTATTAATATTTACTCAATTTACCCTAATTCAATTCAAAGATTTGGTAAAATTTATTACAAAATTTATCCTGATGAGGTGATGAAAAAGATAGTGTTTAAAATGAGTATTGATAGAGTGAATAATGATTTTTTATTAACTCTGTGACTAATAATAAAACATGTATGAAACTAAATTAATATTTAATGATATTTAGTGTGTAAAATTCATTTACAAAATTCATCATTCCTTATTATTTAAATAAATTAAAATGTGGAAGCATTATAAATGTTAACATAGTTTTTAGAGAAACCTTTTTTAAACCAAAGAAGAAGCATATACTAAAAAACCAATATAAATTTTATTTAAAATTTATTGACTGGGATAAATATTACAAAATAATACATATTTTACTTGAAATAATATTCCAAACATATTGGTACTGTTATAATTATGAAATTATTGAAAATTAATGATTTATTTACAAAAAAATTTATAATCCCAATTTACTAAGATATCATTAATTAATAAAAACCCCAAAATTTAATAATTCTCAAATTTTCTATTATGATATAAAAAATTATATTCGTATATTAATATTAATATTTTTAATTTATAATTTAATTTATTAATTATATCCTTATAATAAATGTGTGTAATTAAAAGTACTACATTTTTTAATGATTTACTAAAACAATTATTAATAATATAAATATCTAATTTCTAAAAACAAATACGCAATGGATGTGTTACATTATTAAATAGGTTTATGAATTATTCCCCTCTATTTATGATTATATCTTGTCACTTTATTTCACTTGTTACACAAGTTGAGTTATCTTTCCCTCAGAGCATGGTTTGATTCCTAGGTTTCCACTTCAACAAAATTGTTTTTCCGTAAAACATTTTACTTATTGAATCACCATATTCAAAAAAATATCTCTATTGTCCAAAATGAATTTTTTATATTCTTTATATTAATGATTATATTCCACTCAACTGCATCCAGGCTCAAATCATGAGATTAATGTGGCACACATTTCCCTATCAAAAAAACATGAAAAATATTGAGTACATGGGACAACCATGGATGTAAATCCACTTAGTAAGAAACTAATTAAAATTTCTATAAGATTTTATGCTATTAAATTAACCATAGACATATGTTTACCTTTTTTAGTAAATAACATTACATTTTTTTCTAGGATATCATTTTACAAAAATATGGTCACCAACCTCAAAAGTTATATCTTGTCATAGGTTTGCCACATAACTTTTTTATTCTCTCTGAGTTATAAACATATATTTCCAAACCAACTAAACCTTATCATCAATTTCACCAAAAAAATATAGCCCCATCAACATACTTTCTCCTACCTCATCCCAAAATACTAGTTTCTGACACCACATTCCATAAAATTCCCTAAATTGTGACCTATATATTCTGAAATGAAAACTACGAACATAAGAAAACATAACCAAGGAATCATGTTTATCACATATTCACTAGTATTATATTAAAAAAATCATATCATTTATGGAATTAATTTTTTCCTTAGACTTCCCATTTGATTGAGGATAAATGTTTTTATTAAAAATTAATTTAATACCCATGACTTCTAATTCCATTCCGATTATTATATATGAACCTGGGATACCAATATAAGAAAAATGATAAGAGGAAATCCATGTTACCTGACTATCACTTTTAAATAGAGTCTAAAAAATAATATTTGAGGAAAATGTTTGTTGAATGGCATGGAAATATGTAAATGTTGTTAACTAATAAAAAATGACCCTAATCACATTATTACCTTAAGAATCCTTTTGAAATCCTACTATGAAACCCATTTATATATTTTTCAACTTCCACTATGAATTTAGAAAAGGTTGAAGTATCACCATTAGTAATTATAATTCCTCCTTACCATGATAATAAGTAAGAAAATTCATTGTAAAGTCATAAATATTTATTTTTAATCCATCCCACCAGTAATACACCTGAAGGTCTCTGTACATCTTTGTTATTACTAGATGAATCGAAAATGGAGAATTATAATCTTCACTCAACAAATCTTTCCATAAGTGTGATTCACAAGGCACACATAACCTTTTTCGAAATATTAAAATACCATCATTATCAATATTTATATTATAGAACTTACCCTTATTAATATATTCTACCTATTACTATAAATTTTGATCTTTCTTTTGAGGTTGTTTAGTTTTTTCAAAAAAATTATACTATACTAGAACCTGAAGAAATAACGATGACCCAGATAGATAAATTCACGGTTAATGATTTTAAAATACTTAAAAAAAATTTCACCTTCCAAACATAGCAGTATTAATGTAGCATTATTCTTTTACTAAATGTATAGACCACTCTTTTTGATTTTCTAGGATTATAATTAACCATGCAATCTTAATCCTTGATCAATTCCATCCACATTATCTATCTTAAATTCTATTCATTTTGAGTGAATATATAATTGAAAATTTTATGATCAGTGTATATTTTACACTTTACACAATAAAAATTATTCCTCATGTTTTTCAATGAAAAAACCATAGTAGTTAATAAAAAATAATGCATAGGGAAATTTAACTCATTATTTTTCACCTAAAATAATGAATATAAAATGTCATGATAATTATAAATTAGAAAACAACCAAGTCATTTCAATAAATAATCAAAATAGATGATAAAGTTTACATTTTCTGGTATTAATGGAAAATAATAGGTCATTTAAAAATATTCTTTCTAGTTCTTGAAAATAATCATCAAATTATGTTTTCCAAACTATTTTAATTAATTTTCAAGATTAATTAGTTTGTAGTCTATCCAAATGAGGAAATTTTACAAGAACACCTATGTGGTAACCTAATAATCAAAGAAAAATATGAATATATATGATATTTGGGGGTATTGGCCATTAACTAATAACTTTTGTTTTAGTAGGATCAGTAATTATGTCATATTTAGAAACAATGTGTCCGAGTAAAGAAATATTTTTAAAAAAAATATCTCTGGATAACATTCCGATTAGTTTATTACCATTTATGGATTGAAAAAAATACAAACTTTTCTTTAAGATTCATACTAACATTTATAATATACCTAAATTTATTCAATAAACAAAACCTCATACTTTTCTAAGAAATCATGAAAAATGTATTCGTAAGGACTATAATTAATATAGATGAATTCGGAAACTAAAAGGGAATAAAAAATAATTCATAGTTCCCATATATATTATAAAATGTTTTCTTCATAATTTCATATTCCATCACATTCAAATGTTGGTACACCAATATCATATCAACCTTTGTAAAATTTTGAGCTCATTGGAGTTGATCAAATATATCGTCAATATGATTTAAAGGATACTCGTTATTAATTTTTATGTTGGTTAAGGATCTATAATAAATAAAAGAATCACGAAACCATCTTTGTTTTTAACTAATATGATGTGGTCACCCCACTGTGGATTTATAGGGTGAATTAATCCTATATCTGACAAACCCAGTAATTTTTACAACACTAAAATTTCAACCTGATCTACTCTATATGGTTGTTTATAAATAGGCTTAGAATTACGTAAAAAGTTAACAATAAGATCAACACATTGAACCGATAAAACACAAGGAAAATACTCTAGAAATACATCCTTTTATTCATTTACTACTGGAACATCACTAGTTTGAAAATTTTCATTATTGTAAAAAATATGAGCTATATAACATTCAATTCCATCTATTATAAATTTATCAACTTCTTGATTAGTTATAAAATTAATTTTAATCATTGAACACATCATAGATCTGAAATCTACCATATCATGATACACCGAATTCCCATAGATACAGAAAATGATGTCAAACTATAATTGTCCCACTTAAGAAATATTTTTCTAAATGGCTATCCCCCAGATAATAATACAAAGGATTCAATAAATAATGGTTTCATTTATTATTTTACCTAGTGTTTTGAAAAAATGTTCTCTTTTACTTTCAAGAGGTATTATTACAACGTTACATGAAAATTTCTTATAAATGAATGAACGTGAATATTTTGAGTCAAATAATGCATTGGAATAAGTAAATTATAGTAGTAACATACCTGAGACCACTTCATTTTCTAGTCCAACATCAACTGTAGTAGTTACTAATGAAATTTCTATACATTTTAGTCTTAGATCACAACTATTTCCATCATGTGAAACTGACTATGGACACAGATTATCATAATGAACCAAATCATTACAAAAAAACAATAGAAAACCACTCCTTCTTCATATATTATTACATGATTTTATACTAAATTAACTATCAAATTATAATTAATAGATCATATTGTTTAGTGTGTTCATAAGAATAGGTACATAAAACTCAAAACATTGGACTAAATAAAATAACTCATTCTTTATCATCCATTGTGAGATCCAAAATTCATTTGAGACCTTACATCTACATAGAATAACCCGGGGATAACATGAAAAAAGAGATGAGCTAAAAATCCCATTACTAGAATAAATATAAGAATAAATATTATCTCATGGGTTAGGAGGAATAAAATAATGATATAAAAAGGAATTTAACCTAAGAAATCATAACATATAGAACATGGGATCAAATAACCATGGAATAAGAGTAATGTGGAAGAAACCTACAACATTACCACAACATTATTTTAGTCTTGTATCACATATAGGAGAATGAGTATAGGCTCGTAGCACATATAGGAGCACAAGTCAGGGCTAACCAATAAGATCATTGCACATGGTGCATGAGTCATGGCTAACCACCAAGAATGTTACACATAACATTCCATAAGACTAAAAATTACTAAATTCAGTAGAAAACTATCTAGGTTCTACCATCATAAAATTTTAATGAATATGTGTTCCACATAATTAATCTTATAAAAGTAATCAATAATAAACTATAATGATACTCTTGGAATGAGACAGGTATCATAATAATATGTTAAAGCATAATAAATCGGAAAGACATAAATGTGTCCATGAAATAATGGAATTAAATAATACATGGACAATAATAAAGGATAATAATCATATAATATGATAATTGATGTCAAAATTAAGTGATAACATTTAAAAATACTATTTAAGCTACTTTATAAATAAAAAATTTATGTGTGGTTTAAGGAAAACATTAATGTGTATTTAAAGTTGAAAATGGCATTCACTTTTATGGAAACCATAAGTCAATGAAAATGGTTTTCATAAAAAAGGAGTTATTTTATAGTAATAGTGGTGTCATAAAATAATGTATGCAACACAATAGAAATGTGTAAAATTTTTTGATGTTCCCTAAAATCAGGCTTGCTTATCAGGAAGAATTGAGAAGGGAACCATTTAAGAACATGTATATCCCCAAAGAAGGATAGTGAAAATATATTGATACACGTGTTTAGAAAATATAAATATTATTTAGCATATGAACACAAAAATGAAATAGAATATCATTTTGGTAAAAAAGAGAGTAAGAGCATTCTTAAGAAATAAGTGAGGTTCATGTAGATTCCCTTACCTTATCTTCGAGACGATTATGAAATTGATCTTAATGTCCTGAATAATAAAATTAGATTTATTAATAAATAATTAAATAAAAATTATTCATTTAATTGATTTATTATAATTTCATTATATTCATTTATGTCCTTTTTATAGGTTAAGAGATTCAATATCATTATTCACGAGTGCTCATTTTCTTAATTTTCATGATCAGATCTCTTATATATGTGTATGGAAGTTCAACTAAAATTGAATTGGTTTTACAGAAGTGTAGTTATATTATATTTATTAATTTATTGAAGAAAATATGGTTATATAAATCATTTAATAATATGGTATGAGAATGAGCCATTAGATAAAAATTTAATGATAATCGCTTGGATTAGTTTGGACAGTTTGACTCATAACAAATTTGTTTTGTTTTATTATTTGACATCAAGTGTATATTTGGATTCAAGAAAATTAAATATGATAAAATAAAAATATAATAATATATTTCAACCATAAAAATGGTTTCATGAATATATTTTAAGATGATAATTGAAATTAAAAACTTATCATCCTTGAATACAACAAAGTAACACATCTTGGACAGTGTTTTCATTTTTAGTTTAAAAGGAGGAGGAATGGAAAAGATGAAGAATTATTCCATTATCATAAAAACTTATTTCATATGTAAGTTAATGGAGTTATTATACCATTTTTATGAGGTGTGGTTGGGATAGAAAATAAAATAAAGTAACATGAAAAATAAATTTAATGATAACAAAAGAGGGGTTTACCCCTTGATTCCTTCATCTTGAGAACATCCATAGGGAATTTGTTATGGTATTTTGTTAAGAAAAAAAGGTAATGGAAGTGGGATGGGGATATGAAGGATATTTGAGAAAAATGGGAAATGATCAAGTCTTGAGAGGTGTGTAGAGACGTGGTGGTGAGGGGTGGTATTTATAATTGAGGAGAGGGTGATATCTTATTATTTAATTCATTAGTTTAGTATTTTTTCAAGAGAATTATTTGTTCTAATTCAAGAGACTACATTGAGTAACTATATATTTTTAATTTGAACCAATGGTTCTCATATTATCATAACATCATCCATGAATCCATAATTCTTGTATTTAGCATTTATCATAAATTATCATATTTTACTATTCATAAAAAATTCCCATATTTGAGAAAAACCCCAAAAATTCACATGAACCATTTTTCCACATGTAGAATTAAAAAATAAACATCATTTTATTATAATAATTTTCTAAATATGTGGAATATAATTTTTAATTAAAATCATAATTTACTCAAAAAATACATATTCTGAAATTATAAGCAATTTTCATCACATTGATAAATTAACCAAGGAATAATTAAATTATCACATTATACATATACTACAAAATATTAAATTTTGAATACATTTTATGAACATATATTGTATTCAATGTTATTAAATTAAACATATAATTGTAATAAAATATTTTTGACTTACAAAAGTAACATTACATAATTTATAATTTTTAAAGCAATTGTTTACTTATACTATGACATAATTATATCATATTTTCACTTACAAGATGGATAAATTTTATTTATATTTTCATTGGTAAGGTTATTATTCAATTTTCTAGTTTACTATACAAAATTTTAATGTTACTATTCCGGTAGACATTTTACTATTTCAATAATGTAGGTTCCTTAACGTCATGAAATACCATTCATTTCATTCATTCTTCACAATAATGTTTTTATTGTGTTTATAATGTTATTTTATGTGATTATACTATATGAAATTACTAGAACAAGTAAATTTCCATTGATAGAATTAATGATCATTACATTCTTCCCTCCTTAATAAATTTCTCCATTAAACATTGGTTTTACAGAATATGGTGAAAATGGTGTGGGTACTTTTCCTTCATTGCCTCCTCTGGTTCTCACGTTGCCTCTTCATACTTATGGTTTCTCTATAGTACTTTTACAAGGTGAGTATTCTTGTTGCATATAACAATATCTACATGATCAAAGAAAATCACTGACTATTCCTTTTATGATAGTTCATTTTATGACAGTACCACCTCTGAATTCAGTGTATGTGATGGATCATGTATATACTTCCTCAAAAGGGATTCATTGAATACATCTAGTACTTGAGAATTGGTTAGTGAATGTGAAACTTGATAATACACATCTATGACATGATTAAAGATCTTGAAGGGGCTTATGTACGCATGAATTATCTTCCCCTTCATGTTAAATCTCATGATCCTCTTCTATGAAGATATGAATATGAATTCCATGTCTCCAAATTTAAACTTGAGGTCCCATCGATGATTGTCTACATACCTCTTCTATAAACTGTGGGCTTCCTTGATGTGTTTCTGAAATGTTTTCACCTCCTCCACTATTTAATCAACTATTTTAGTTCCTTGTATCTTACATTCATTGGATTCATCACATCATGTCAGTGTTCTATATGTTTTCTCATTAAGGGTTTCATGTGGAGCCATTTTGATGCTTTATTGGAAACTGGTATTATAAAAGAACATGACTAGAGGAAGATGTTGGTACCATCTTCATTTTATGTCCTTAGTACATGATCCAAGAATGTCTTAAAATTTATGATTATTTCACTTATATTGGCCAACAGTTTGAGGATAATAGGCCATACTCTTGATCTGCCTAGTGCTTAGAGCATATAGGGTACTTTTACAGAACATCAACGTGAATATTAAATGACGATCTGATACAATCGATAGTGATACTACATGAATCCTTACCACAACTTTGATATATATATCCACGCATTTTATGTAGTTAAATATCCTCTCAACTTGCGATAAAGTGAGATATCTTCATAAGATGATCCACAATAATCCATATATCATTACTTCCTATCTATATCCTTGAATGTGTAGTGAAATAGTCGAGGTTAATGTTCTATCACATTAATGTTGTTATGGGTAATGGTTGAAACATCCCTTTAGTGTTTTACCTTTCAACATTCACTTTCTAAAAAACCAGGAACTTTTATGTATATTTAGTGATATCCTACTTTCTATTGTCCCACCAACAGTTCTCTCAGAGATCTCGCTACATATTTGTGTTCCCAAGGTGAATAGATAATGTTGAGCTATGTGGTTCATTTAGAAGCACCATATTTATCACTTGATCAAATGGTACACATAATCATGAACCAAATCTCATGAATCCATCCCCATCCACTTTGATATATACAGAATTTTGTTTTATCATTTATTCCACCTTATTGTGAATTTCCACATAATTTCATTGAGCATGCTTTATTTTATCTATATCGGAAGGTTGAGAAAGAATTTGAGAAAGAATTTATGATGTTTCTTCCCTATTTATTTACATGTCCATCCATTTAATGTTTATGAATATTTGATCCTTTTAAATCATAATCATTGATAAATAAGAATGATCCTTTTTACATAGAATATCATCCACATTAATTGATTTACTAGGATGGTTGTGGATTGAGTAGTCATATTCCATGATGATATACATCCATATTCACTAGATCATATTAATAAAATTCTATGTGAATATATATTTTAGAGTTTTGTGATTAGTATATATCTCAAAATTCACCCCTATAGCGATAATGCAACTAGATTTTCAATGTTCAGATCGTAAGTGCTAACTCCAAATCATCTATAGTATAGTTTTGCACATGGATTTTCTACTTCCTTGAGGTATAGTCTATCACATAACCATTTATTATCTGTATGTAGAAAAATACATTCTTTAAATAATCATTGTTCACCACAACAAGTTCTCTACTTTTTGAGAGTGTTAGTAATGAAAAAAAATTTAATACTCCTTTTGAGCTCCTTATTTATTTTGTCGCATTCATGTGTCCACATAAACATTAATCCCTTATGATTCAACATGATTATTATGTTATAATATTATGAAATTTTCTTCATAAATTGTAACTAATACAGATATAGGCTAAGGAAACTATGAATATGCATTATAGGTGTTTTCATGGGGCACTCTTTGATTGCCTTTGTTTGGGAAGGGTCTACAGATATCATTTTATTGGTGATAACATGCTCCAAGAATGATAATTTCATCATCAAGAACTCACATTTACTATACATAGCATAATGTTTATCCTTTCACAATTACATTAACAAAGTATTCAAATTCTCTTCATGTTCCTCCTTTCACTTGGAGTATATCATAATATCATTGATAAACACAACCACAAAATTTCCAAGGTAATCTCTAAAGACACTATTTATAAAATCCCTTAAAATTGATGTATCATTAGTTAGTATAAAGGGAATAACTGTGAACACATAGTTCCCATACCTTGTATTAATGGCCATTTTGGGAATATCTTCCTTCCTCCCCTGTAATTGGTGATATCTTGACCGAAGGTCTTGTAAAGAGAAATAATTAGACCCACATAGCTAATAAAACTAGTCATATTTTCAAGGTAGGGGATACCCATTCATTGCAATGATTTTATTATGCTCGTGATTATCAATATAGAGGTGCTTTGATCTATCCCTATTCTTAATAAAGAGGATTGGTAAACCCCATGTTGAGGCACCCATGCCTATAAAACCCTTGTCCGGATTCTTTTGAAACTACTTTTTCAGTTCTTCCATATCTATAGTAGTCATACTATAAGGTATCATTGATATAGTTAGGGATCCAAGAAAATGTTCAATTGATAACTCTACCTCTTGATCATGACGAAGACCATAAAACTATTCATGGACAACATCAGTCTAATGGCTCATGAGGGTCATGATTCGAGCAAGATTCTCTAAATTGTATCAATCATTTTATAAATACATGCTTTCACATAAGGCATTAGTATCCACACATGAGATAGTGATTATAAAGGATATTCATCCTTATTCTTACACTTATATAAAATTGGAGGATTCTTCTAGTGTTGAATGGTGGTTTCCCTTTCTCGAAAATTGATGTTGGCTTTGTATTGATGTAGCCAATCCATGCCCAATATAGCATCAAAATACACCAAAGGGAGTATGACAATAATCACTAAGAGGTTCAATAAAAAAACTTTATCCTGGGAAATGTTATATACATTGGATGCAATAATTTTCCCATTTTCACTTCTCACAGATAAATTAGCATTCAAATTTTTATGTGGTGATTGAATAACTCTTCTAAACATTAAATAGATGAATAAATGCATTGAACTAGATCCCGATAGTAATTTCACTATTCATGAATTAATAACTAGCATATATATCACCACATCGTTGTCTATCTCTACATCAGTAGTAGTGATAGTATAAGATCTTTATTGTTTCCATGGAAGTTTTTGTTGATTGCCTCTGACAACCTTGGGTTTAGCGCATCGATTTGAAAAATACCATTTTCCTCACAGTTGAAACATTGCACTATTGGATGAGTATTTATCTGAACCTTCATGTATTCCTCTAATTTACAGGAATTCTTCCTATCCCATTGGTAGTTCTTATGAAAATTCTCCAATTTTTCACATTTGAATCATTCCTTGGTTACCTTTAAATAGTTCTCCAGATTCTTATTCCCACAATTTTTATATATGGGATGTTCAGGATTCATTCCATCATTGGATTTTTTTATCCACCCATGATAGAATCCATATTTATCTTTTTATTAACTGGGCCAATGACACCATTAAGCGTCTCTGATCTCAATTTTAACATTAAAAGGAACAACGAATTAGTCTCCTTGTACATATCAAAGTCTCGTATCACCATTTATTTTTGTAGACTCAGCTTTAGTCTTCTAGTAAGGTGGACCACCATACTTTTAGTGTTTATGAAAAATCTAGAGGCATACTATAAGAACCCAATTATTATTCTTAATGTACGGGTTTCTTATTTTCCTTTTTTCTTTATGGTTTTTGAGAAAATAAGGAAAATGGGGAAAAATCCCAAATTTTGTGGGTACACGCTGTGTGATTTTCCACACGTTGTGTACTTTGGCTGTGTGGGATGCGTACATAGGGCGTGTAGGACTGTCTTTAATGAAGTGTGTAAAAATTGACTACACACTGTGTACATAGTATATACTCATTGTGTAATTAGTCGGTAAGTGAATAGTAAGGTAGTGGAAGTAGAAGCGAGAAGAGTGACAGTACACGCCGTGTATTCAGAAATACACGATGTGTAATCATGTCGACGGATGAATATGATGGTGGTGAAAAGTAGCTGGCAGAGGGACAATTAAAAAAATGAAAAGTACATGCAGTGTACTTGAGAGTACATGCTGTGTAGTTTTTTTCACTTAAAATGGGAAATAGCCACCTCATTCGACAGAGGAAGTTGTGGACGTGTTTGGAGCACCAGGAGAGAAGGTGGGAGCTCGGAGGATCTCCTGATCGCACATCGGGAATATGTTTCCTTTGTCGATGGTCTCGATTGAAATACACAGGTGAGTTCTTCACTCTTCTTGAACACTGTCATCCAATTCATTCCCTAGGGGATGTTATTTGGGTTTGAACAAGTAGTTGTTAATCACAGATATACACCGTTCTCGGGTGTTACAGGAGGTCCCATGCACGTATATTTATCAGAGGAGATCAAGGTTGGAGGTCTGATGTTTAATTCCAACTGTTGTGCAGTTTTTGTGTACCATTGTGCTACTTACCCATGTTTGGGTTGTCATATGGACAAGTCCTTGATTAATTAAATACATATAAATGCATAGGTAATTTAATGAATATGTATAACAGCTATTTTGGATCGTTTCCTTGATCTATGGCCACCCCATGGGTGCGTTCCCTTGTTCAGCCATTTGGATAGGTTACCCAAGGTTATTTCATGATGTTAGTATCATGATTTTTCTTAAGATAAAATGTATATAATTGCTCAATTTTGTGTTGGGTTGGGCATGGTTTCATGTTTATCCCGAGGTAAGTGTTTCTCATGCATGAGGGCAAGTGTTTCGTTTAGCCAGAGGGAAAATTTTCTCATGCATGTGGATAGTATCTTCTGTCCTGTGGGTGACACCTCTTATGCCTAAGGGAAATATTCATTATGCCGGTGGGCTGTCACCTGTGGGTTTTGATTCTGATTACCTAAGGGTAAGGATTTTCATGTATGCGAACAATGTTTAATTTGTATATTCACTATGGTGATTTATTATGTTGTACCTGCCAAGCTAAAGAAGAATCTTGGAATTGATAAATAATTAATAAAATGGAAATATAACTGGTAGAGATAGTTACTATTGAGTACTTCTTAGTTTACTGCATTTTATTATTGCACACTGCTGTAGCACATTTCACTGACAGTTGGGCACGGGGCTTTGGTGGTTGCTTACTGGGATTTATTTCTGACACCCTATTTGGGTCATGTATTGGGCCCAAACATATTATATTGTTGTAGGTGTTAATAAGGGAATGAGTCCCTATACAAGTTCTTGATTATTGTAGAGGAGTAGGTGAGCATGGGAGCACTCCTAGGATTGCGATACTGCTGAGTTCCTTCTGCGCTATTTTATTCTGATTTGTTGTACTTTCCCCTTGTATTGTATTGTTTCAGATTGCAGTGTATCCTATTTTGGTACTTTCTTAAACATAGGGACATATTGAATCATTTAATATGAATATTGGTCTTTTATGTAATTTGGTACTGTACCCATATCAGCATTGGTATTGTTTACTACTTCCGCTTTTGTTTTCTTGTATTTTGTTCTGTTGTGTTACACTTTGAAAAATGAGGGCATAGATTCCCCACTATCATACCTAGTCCCACGCTGTTAGTCATAAGCCTTTGACTTTTGGGGAAATGCTCTGTAGGTCTTGTGATCAACCATGTTCGAGGCACCTGTTGAGTGGAAACTAGATCCGGGACATTACAATGTGGTATAAGAGGCTTTTCATTTCTATGAGTTGTTTTATTATTTGGCGATGACAGAAAGAGATAGATTGTTAAGGGATTCGATAATTAATTTTCCCGAGAGTAGCTACCCTAGGTACAGGTAAAGGCTGGATTACAGCTAAGTAAATTGTGATTTTCTATTTATGATTATTACTATTGATTTGAGTTTCACACTTGGGTGATGCACTTTTTGTGTGCTGTTTATATTTTTATTCTTGGGTTCTATTTAGTTACAACCCAATGAGATGTGGGTATTCCTTCTCGTGCATCATTTTGGAACATGTTAGAATCATATGCCAAGCATAGTTTCCATGACATGAAGGCACATTAGAAATTTCATGTTTTTGTGCTAGATGATGTGATATAAATTGAATGTTGTTGTGATAGGTACCTTGTTAGATACACCTACTATTGATAGGGTATTGGTAAATGTTATGGTTGGGTTATTGGATGCTAATATTTGGTCCTGAGAATTATTGGCTCTCTTGGACCAGAATTTAGCGAATCATGATCCAGCCTATTGTTGTGAAGGTCGGGTGCTAAACATTGGTTTGTAGGGAGTATGGCCCCCCACAGATTAGTATTTTGCATACCAACACTTAGAAATTAATAAAAGGGGGCTCCAGAGTAGTTTCTAAGGTTTTATATCTGGAAACCCAAACAAGACGACATGTGGTTCAACAAATACACACAATGTACCCTTCAGTTCGTGTATTTCCAACTCGTGTCACAATCCGTGTAGTAAGAAACATGAGACAGTGAAACATTGAAGGAACACGTTGTGTAGTTATTGTACACACCGTGTTATGTTGAACATGTGTCTGCTGTGTAACTAACTACACGGGAAGAGAAATATGAGCTTATACATGCCGATTCAATGACGAACAAGCTGTGTAGTTTGACCTGGGGATCCAGTCATGTATCTAACAAACATAGGTCGGTGTTACCACTTCATAAACCTACTGTGTACCTGAGGGACACATCGTGTAGTCTTGATCGGTGAGAGGTCATGTGGAATTGGCCACGTGGCTAGAAAAACGGGGTGGTGTACATGCCGTGTTTGGGTGTAACAGGTCGTGTAGTGTTAGTGGAGTAGTTGGCCGTGTCACTAACAACACTAGCTATTGGAAATTAAGTTGTACATGTCGTATCTATTTGGAACACGCTATGTAGTATGAGCTGTGTACACAGCCATGTAATGGACTACAAGGTTCGGTGAAGCTCGTACAGTACACGTCGTGTAGATCTTATACACTCTGTGTAGTTTTGTTTAAAGGAGAGCCATGTGGCTAAGCCATGTAGAAGGACTCAGGAATGGAATGTCAATTCACGTACAAGCTGTGTTTGTGGAAAACACACAGTGTGTTTGGTGTGTTACATGACCAGTTTTGTCAGAAGTACATGCCCATGTGAAAGACTTGAGGTGACATGCCATGTCGTTATTATACATGTCGTTTAGTCTTGTTTGTAAAACTTGAATTTTTTCTTTTCCTAGTTCCCTATTACCCTCCTTGATTTTAGTCATTGATAATATTAATCTATGATGTGGGTTTGACCATGTAGATTCACTCCATCGATACAACCTCAATATGTTATCTAGAAGAGCGGCAACGATTATACTCTATAGATGGTTGGTCGTGGGATACCAATGGATCCTTCAGCAGAGCCAGATGTGGAACCAACCATTATACCAAACACGGGTATTGATGCATAGTTCAGTAAACTCTTCATGCAGTTTATACAGACCTTCCAGGGAGCATCACCGGCTGGAACATCTATGGTAGAGTTGACGGACATATTCCAGTAGTAGTATCCGCCTACATTTTCAGGGGATGGTGGACCACAGGCTATGGTGTCTTCAATGAGATCTATGCAGACTATCTTCAAGCATCTGGAGATGCCACCAGGGAGGAGGGTCAAGCATGCTACATACATGCTGCAAGATTCCACCAAGCGATGGTGGGATGTTACCTCCCAGATCGAGCATCACAGAGACTTGGCATGGGATGATTTTCAGGCAGTATTCTATGAAATTTTTATTCCAGAGACACTAAGGGTAGATCGAGCTCTAGAGTTCATAAATATGTAGGAGGGAGATTTGCAAGTGATGGACTAATCTACTCACTTCAACGAGCTACAACATTTTTCACATGTTCTAGTGGGTGATGAGATGCTGAGGGATATACATTTTGTGGATGGCCTTCGATATGAAATATGAGTGCTGGTGAATGTTTTCAGGTTTCCTACAGTGCATGCTATTGTGAACTAAGCACTGATTACCGAGAGGACCCTTTGGGAAGCTAGTGGGGCAGGCCAGGGATGTTCATCACTTGTTTCTGGTACTATTTCTATTGGTTATAGGAATAGGAAGATGGATTTATCTCACGGTGGTAGTAATAGATAGAGGAAATCTTCAGGTGGCCAGCTGATGTGTTACTAGTGCGGTAAATAGGGGCACAAGAGACCTCAATGACCACATGACCCAGTGGAGTGCCGAGCTTGCGGAAAGGTGGATCATCTGAGGCATTTTTCACGGAGTTTCCACCAGCGGCTAGTGTGAGGGGTTCTGTACGGACTCTGTGTGTGGGAGTAGAGCCACCAACTTCTTACCAATCAGGGAATTAAAATTCTTTGGAAAATTCAGGCTGAGGTGGTGGTCATGGTCGTGGAAGCCAGACACCAGGAACTCAGAGATAGCAGGGCGGGTCTGCTCAGGGTAGCCCGGCTGTGTTGCAGGGCTGTGACACTGGGTAGGCATATGTAGTGCAACAGACCCAACAAGAGCAGGATCTCATATATTCTACTATTATAGGAACTATTCTAGTTGCTTCTTTTTTATCATCAACACTTTTCGATATGGGTGCTATACATAGCTTTATATCTATGCCTGTTGTGGAGACTCTTGGGCTCCATATTTCTTCTTCCTCTGATATCATAATGCTAGACACTCTGTTGGGGTCTCGAACGACAGGTGTGTGTTAATGCATGGAGTTCCCCTAGAGGATGGTGAGTGTAACTTTCTATGGGACCACTATGTCTTAGAGATGATTGGATATGAAGTCATTCTCATTATAGAATGGTTGGTACCCTTTAAAGACTTTATAGATTTCTATCATTGTAGGGAACATTTCGCATCACCAGAGGCTGGAGAGTTTCATTACAAGTGTGAATGGGATGTCCAGGAAAGCCGAGATAGACCCGAGCATCATGGGTGAGGTGGTGTGACATCCCATATTACAAGTTTAGATCTGGATGACCGGGGAACTTTTCAGAATGATTTCATTCAACTTGTTTATAGTTTCAGGGATGTCTTCCGAGATGACATTTCTGGTCTTCCTCCGGAGCGAGAGGTGGATTTCTCTATTGAGCTTTTGTCAGGAGTAGAACTGGTGTCCATTACTCCTTATAGGATGACTACAATAAAGTTTTTGGAGCTCAAGAGGCACTTGGATGAGTTGCGGGCAGAGGGTTTCATCTGACCCAGTACTTCTCCTTGGGGTTCGCCTATCTTGTTTGTGAAGAAGGCAGGCGGTACCATCAGACTGTGTATGGATTTTCGGAAGCTGAAACCGTTGACAGTCAATAACTGATATCCCCTGCCTAGGATTTATGATCTTTTTGATCAACTTACTGGAGCAATAGGGTTCTCAAAGATTTACACGAGATCCGAATATCATCAGTTACACATTAGGCCATCGGACATACACTTACAGATTTTAACAGATGATATAGTCTATACGAGTACTTGGTTATGCCATTCAGACTCACAAACACGCCAGTAGATTTCATTTCTCTGATGAATCGTATGTTCCACCCATATTTTGATTCTTTTATTGTAGTCTTCATGTATGATATCTTGGTGTACTGTCACACTTGACATGACCATGCTACCTATCTTGAGATCGTACTGAGTACACTGAGAGAGCATCGTCTATATGCTCAGCTTTCAAAGTGCCACTTTTGGATGGACGAGATACACTTCCTAGGACATATAATCTCAGAGGCAGGAGTTGCAGTAGACCTAGAGAAAGTGAGAGCATTAGTTTCTTGGGAGCATCCAAAGAACATGTTTGAAATACAAAGTTTTTTGTGGCTGTATAGTTAATACATGAACATTATACCAGACTTCTCCTACTTAGAAGTGCCGTTGATGGGTTTGAATAAAAAGGTTGTGAATTCCATTTTTCCAGAAGCATGCGAGACAACCTTTCGGGAGCTGAAGGGAAGGTTGAAATCAATACCAGTCCAGATACTTCTTGAGAAAAGGAAGAGCTATACAGTTTACTAGGATGCATCAGGTATTGGACTGGGAGCAGTGTTAATGTAAGGAGATCGAGTAGTGGCATATAGTTCTCGACAGTTGAGGCCACTTGAGAGGAATTACCCAATGCATGATCTCGAGTTTGCTGCAGTTGTTCATGTGTTACACTGTTGGGGACATAATCTCTTGGGAGAACATTTTTTTGTGTTTACAGACCACAAAAGTTTCATTTTCATCTTTACCTAGTGTGTCCTGAATTTGATACAGTGAATGGGGGTTGAATACCTTTATTCATTCGACTTTTATCTTGCCTATACCCCTTGTATGGGTAACACAGCTGCTGATGCACTGAGTAAGAGGACTCATATACAGGCAGTGCAGGAGGCCAATGGTGAGTGGCATCTAATGGACTTGTTCTCTGAGATTCATTTGGAGGTGCATGATAGTCAGGGGTGAGACTATATTTCTTCCTTATCATTGACTTCTACCCTCCTAGACAATGTGAGGATGAGATAGCTGTTAGATTCGGAAGGTCTAGTTCTTCAGGAGTCGGTGGAAAGTGACGACCCTCCTCCTAGTTGGATGACAGATGATGATGAGGTTCTGCGTATCCAAGGATGAGTATGTGTTCCAGGTGATATATGCGAGGAGTTGATTTTGGAATTTCATGATTCAACTTGGGCAGTGCATCACAAAGTTACCGAAATGTACTGGGACTTTAGACATCAGTATTGGTGGCTGGGTATGAAATGAGAAGTAGTTGGTTTTGTTATGAGATGTTCCACCTATCAGCAGGTGAAGGTGGATTAATAGAGGCCAACCATACTATTACAGCATTTACCCATTCTGGAGTGGAAATGAGATGATGTTGTGATGTAATTCGTGACTAGGTTGCCAAGGTCACCTAGAGGCAGTGAAGCTGTGTGGGTTGTTGTGGACCGACATATGAAGGTAGCTCACATTTTTCTAATCAAGGAGACCTTCGGTGTGGATGAGCTCAGAATTTTTTATATCTAAGAGGTAGTATGCCTTTATAGCGTCCCTCATTCTATCGTTTCAGATAGGGATGCCCATTTAGCATCTCATTTCTGGCAGAGCTTTCAGAGGGCACTCGGTACACAATTTCTTTAGGGAACAGCTTACCAACCTCAGAAAGATGGCTAGTCAGAACATACGATACATGTGCTTGAGTACATGTTTAATGCATGCATCTTGGACATTGGGGGAAATTGGGAGAAGCAAATACCCCAGGTCGAGTTTTCTTACAATAATAGTTTTCATGAAACTATTGAGATGGTGCCTTACAAGGATTTATATGGTAGGCCATGTCGATCACCCTTCTACTGGTTGGACGTAGGTGAGGTAGCTATACCGGGACCAAGTCTCGTACAGGAGACTTCCGAGCAGGTCCAGTTGATAAAGAAGCATATGGATATGGCACATTCTCATCCTAAATATTATGTTGATCGCCACAAATGACCCTTGGAGTTCGTCGTTGGGTATCATGTTTTCTTGCCTATTTCACCGAGGTTGGGACACATATGGAACAAGAGATAGGGTAAACTCTCACCGAGGAATGTGGGGCCATTTTAGATCCTGGAGAGGGTGTGGCTGGTTGCCTATCGGTTACAGTTACCACAGATGTACCGAGCCATGCACGATGTCTTCCATGTATCAGAGCAGCGCCATTATCACTCATACCTGTCTCACGTTTTTTCATCCCGAGGAGGTTGGGCTTCAGGTCAATTCATCCTTTGAGGAGCATCTGATTTGTATTATTGATAGAGCACGATGGTTCTCTGGGGCAGGTTAGTTCCTCTTGTACGGGTTTTATGGCAGCATGGATGAGTGTAGGAGGAAGCCTGGGAGTGGGAGACCGATGTACATGCTCAATGGCCAGAGTTGTCCTGAGCTTTATCTTCACCACCCTTAGAAGGGTAATTCAGGGATGAATTGTTTTAAGGGGAGAACTTTGTAAGAACCTAGTTCTTATTATTGAGGTACGAGTTTTTTTTCCCTTTTTCCTTTACAGTTTTTGAGAAAATAAGGAAGATGGAGAAAAATACCAAATTTTGTGGGTACATTCCACGTACTTTTCCACACACCATGTGATTTGGCCGTGTGGGATGGGTACAAAGTGTGTGTAGGACTGTTTGAGATGAAGGGTGTAAAAACTGACTACAAGGTGTGTACTTAGTAAACACACATCGTGTAATCAGTCAGCAGGTAAATAGTAGCGTGGTGGAAGTATCCACCAGCAGAGTGACAATACAAGCCTTGTATTTAGAAGTACATGCTATGTAATCATGTTGACAGATGAACAAGGTGGTGGTTAAAAGTATCCACTAGAGGAACAATTTAAAAATGAAAAGTACACGTCATGTACTTGAGAGTACATGACCTGTAGTTTGTTTTTTCTCGCATGAAATAAGAAGTAGCCTCCTAATTTTTTAGAGGAGTCTGTGGATGCGTTTGGATCACTAGGAGGGAAGGCAAGAGCTTGGAGGTGCTCTCGATCACTTTCCATGAATTTGTTTCCTTCGCCGACGGTCTCGATTGAACCGCACGAGTGAGTTCTTCACTCTTCTTGAACCCTACCATCCAATTCTTTCTTGAGGGAATGTGATTTGGGATTGAATTAGTAGTTGTTAATCCCAGATCTATGCCATTATCGAGTGTTTTGGGAGGTTTCGTTCACGTATATTGATTAGAAAAAATAAAGGTAGGTGGTCTGATGTTTAATTCCAACTATCATGTGGTTTTTGTGTGTCATTGTGCTATACGCCCATGTTTGGGTTGTCGTATGGCTAAGGCATTGATTAATTAAAAACCTATAAATGCATAGGTAATTTTATGAATATGTATAACTACTATTTGAGGTCGTTTCATTGATCTAGGGCCACGTCATGGGTGTATTCCCTTATTTATTCATTTGGCCAGGTTACTTGAGGGTATTCCATGATGTTATTATGCATGATATTATTGATAGAAATTGTATATAATTTCTTGTTTATGTGTTGGGATCAGCCCTATTACTTGTTTAGCGTGGGGACAATGTTTCTAATGCCTGAGGTCATGTGTTTAGTTTATCCTAAGGGAAATTTTTCTCGGGCCTGTGGGCAGTAGCTTCTATGCCTATGGGCGTCACCTCGTATGCCTGAGGGAAATATTCATTATGCCTGTGAGAAGTCACCTGTGGGTTTCGATTCTGATTACCTCAGGGTAAGGATTTTCATGTCTGCATACAACATTTACTTTTTATATTCATTGTGGTGATTTATTATGTTCAACCTTCCAAGCAAAAGTACAAGTCTGGAATTGATAAATAATTAATAAAATGGTCATGTAACTGGTAGAGATAGTTACTTTTGAGTACTTATTAGTTTACTGAATTTTATTATTGCACACTACTGTAGCACATTTCAATAACAATTGGGCACTAGACTTTGGTGGTTGCCTGTGGGGATTTACTTCTCACACCCTGATTGGGTCATGTCTTGGGCCCAAATAGATAATATTGTTGTAGGTGTTGATAAGGGAAAGATTCCCTATACAGGTACTTTATTGATGTAGAGTAGAAGGAGAGCATGGGACCATGGCTGGGCTTATGATGTTGCTGAGTTCCTATTATGCTGTTTTATTCTGCTTTGCTGTATTTGTCCCCTATATTGTATTATTTCATATTGTAGTGTATCCTGTTTTGGTTTCTTTCTTAGACATAGGGACATATTTCATCATTATATATGACTATTGGTCTTTTTTATTTTAGTATTGTGTCCATTTCACCATTGGAATTGTTTTCTACTTGTGCTTTTTGATGGTTGTATTTTGTTCTGCTGCGTTACACTTGGAAAAGTGAGGGAATAGTTTCCCCACTATCAGACCTAGGCCCTTGATACTAGATGGAAGCCTCTAGTGTTTGGGGAAACGCACTCGAGGTCATGTGACCAACCAGGTTCGGGGAACCCACTGAGTGGCATGAGATTTAGGAAATTACACATACATTTCAAGCCTTGTAAATTTTACTTCATATTCGTGGATTTAATCATATCTCCCTTCATCTTAAGACTGATGAATACCCATTCTATCATGAGATGGAGGGGTCAAGAAAAATATTTATTTAAAAACATTTTATTTAATTATTCCCATTCCATGGAATCAATTTCCTTCTTTGACATTGTGTTCTTGATTATTGTCCACCATTGATCAGCTTCCCTGTTAATTAAATTCTTGCACAAATTTCTCTTCATATGAGCACTGGAGGATATATAATATCTTCTCAAGGGTGTCAAACCAATATTACAAAAGGTGGGGATCATAATATCCACTAAACATGAAAGTAATTTACTTCATAAAGGATTCAATATAAACCTTCTATTTCTATGGATAAAGAGGGTGTTCTACATGATTCATGTTTTTATTCACAAATTGATCGAGTTATTCAAGTACTATCATGAAGTTTGGATCACCCATTCCCATCATATTTTCTATATCAATAGGGAAATCCTCAAATTGACTATCAAATTGATTGTTGTAATGTTATATTCTATTCCCCTCTATTATCCAAGATAATGAATTTATAATTAGGGTTCTTGAATTCTTATCTAATAAGAAAAAAATAAAACATATAACATAAAATGATAAACTTGTAAATGGTAAGAATATATTATCTTTGATTCCATAGGATTCAATCTATGTTATCCCTGACCTATTTCCTAAAATATAATATTATAGGATTTTTTGTACACTTATTAATGGTTTGTAATGAGCTTATGAGTTTACTAAAGCATATCCCCTAGGAGTGTCAAACTTGGTGCATAGTAAGGCCTATTGTCATGTACCGGATAAACCCAAGTCAGGCAAATAAAATCTTCTCAATGTTGTTAATCATAGGTACATTGGTTCGAGAACCATCCCACATGTAGTATCCATAAAGGGATGTATTTTTGAGACAAACAAAATACACTATAGATACCAAATTTTAGGGTTTTTATTAGACATAGTCTCGTCAATAAGGTTATTACTAAATTTATATATTACTAATATCTAATAATAACTATTACTTTCTCTAATACCAAATATAGTGACCTAAGACTTATCCACATTTTATTACAAGATTTTACACATAATTGACAATCATATTACAAGAAATGGATTGTAAATTCCAGTGTCCTTGGAAGACTAGGTACATTAAAATGAAAACAACGGACTAAATAAAACATTTCATTATTTATAATCGATTATGATTTCTTATATTCCTTTGATCCCATTGATAGGATAACCTAGGGATAAAATGAACAGAGGGAAGAGATAAAAACCCCCTAAAGGGAATTACTATAAGAATAAATTTTACCATATGGGATATAAGGCATAACATATTGATATAAAAAGGAATAGAACATAAGGAATCATGACAAATAGAACATAGAATAAAATAACCATGAAATTATTATAAATTAGTAGGAAAATAATAATGATGTTTACATGAGTCAAGACCCATTTCATATAATGGTGCATGATTTATGTATTGCTTCACATAGAGGATCACGAGTCACAGCTATCCACCAAGACCGTTTCACATGGAGCACGAGTCCAGGCTATCCACCAAGACCATTACACATAACATCTCATAGGATTAAACATCAGTAAATAAATTGGAGTTCTATTTTGGAACAACCATCATAAAAGTTTCATGAATATGTCTTGTAGATAAATAATAAGACATAATCAATCAAATATATACATAAAGGTCACCCATGGAAAGAGACCAGTATCATAATCATGTCAAAAAGAATAATAAATGGTCAAAACATAAATGTGTACATAAAAGAAAATAATTAAATAATATATGGACAATAATAAAGGATAATAGTCTTATATCATGATTAGTTATGTCAAACTAAAGTTGAAACATGTATAAATAAAATTTATGAAACATTAGATTTAAAACATTTTAGTGTTATTTAAGGAAAACATTAATGAGTATTTAATGACGAAAAGAGATTAATAAATGTGTATGATTATAAGTTAACCAATAAGGTTTTTATTATAAAATTAGTGATTTATAAAAACAATGGTGTCTTAAAACATATTATGGTTTGCACATGAAAATGGGTAAGAATTAGGGAAGTTCCCTTAAATTGGGCTTGATAATTGGGGAAAATGAGAAGGAATATATTTAAAAAAAATTATATCCCCCAAAAAATTAGGGTGATAAGATATTGATACATGTTTTGGTAAATTATAAAGAAAATTAAAATATCTACACAAAAATTAAATAAAATATCATTTGGGTAAAAAGAGAGAAAGAGTAAAGACATTAAATAATAGAGGTTCGTGTAGAATACATAACCATATCTTTGAAACGATTACGCACTTGATCTTAATGTCCTAAATTATAAAATCATATTCATTGATAATTAATTCAAAAACCTTTTATACATGTAATTGATTTATTATAATATCATTTAGTTTTTTATTTCCTTTTTATGGGTTAATAGATTCAATATCATCATTCGTGAGTACTCATTTTCTAAATTTTCATGATCATATCTCTTATATTAGAGTAAGGAAGTTCTTATAAAATAAAAATGGTTCTAAAGATGTGTAATTATATTATATTTATGAACATATAGAATAAAAATGGTTATATAATTAATTTTCATATATGGGATGATGAAGAATCATTACATAAAACATTAATGATAATCACTTGGATTAATTTGGGATGTTTCACTCACAATGAATTTGTTTGGTTTTATTTTTTAACATCAAATATATATAATGATTCGAAAAAATTACATCAGATAAAACACATATATTCTAATGGTTTTTTAAAATAAAATTGATTTAATGGAATGAATTAAATATGGTAATAGATATTTATAACACATCATCCTTGAATTAGATAAATTAAAAAATCTCGAACAGTGTTTTCATTTTTATTATAAAAAAGGGACAAAGAGTGATGATATATAATTATTCCATTATAAAACTAAAATAAAATTATATTTAATTTAAGGGAGTTATCATACTCTTTCTATGAGGGTTTTCTAGGAGGGAAAAGAAATGAATGGAACTTGAAAATCAAATTGAAAGAAAATGGGAGAGGGATTTACCACTTGATTCATTCTTCTTGAGAACCTCTATAGGGAATTGGTTTTGGTATTTTATTAAGAAGAAAAGTTCATGGAAGTGTGGATGGTAATAGAGAAGATATTTTAGTAGAATTTGGTAATGTCTCAAGACTTGATAAGTTTTAGGAGAATAGGTGGAGAGGGGTGGTATTAATAATGGACGTGAGGGGTGATTTCTTATTATTTAATTTATTAGTTTATTATTTTTCTCAATATAAGAAATTTTAATGATTATTGAAAATAAATACAGTAACATGATCATTTTTATTAGAACCAATGGTTCTACATCATCCTAACATCATCCATGACTCTATAATTCATGTATTTTTCATTTATCGTAAATTATTGAATTTTACCATTCATAAAAAATTGAAGTACGTTGGAAAAATACAAAAAAATCACCTTAAACATTTATAGAAATGTAGAAATAAAAATTGAACCTAAATTTATAAAAAATAATTTTCTAAATTTTATAAAATTAATTTTTAATTAAAATCATAAATTACATGATAATTTTTTTTTAAAATTATAACTGATTTTACACAACATTGAAAAATTAACTACGGTCTCATAAAATTATCTCAAAATCATGAGACAATGAATATTAACTTATGAATACATTTTATGAAAATATATTTTCATTTAATTTATGAAATTAATCATTAAATTATGATTAATTATTTTTAAATTACAAAATACTGATACTTAAATATGAATTTTTTAAGAAAATTATAAACTTATATTATGATATAATTATATCATTTTGTCACTTATAAGATGGATAAATATTATTTATACATTCATTGGTAAGGTTACTATTCATTTTTCAGGATTACTATGCATATGGGTCATGTTACTATTTCTAAGGCCACATTTTTACTTCACCGTTAAAGAATCCTTATCATCTATAAATACCTTTTACTTCAATAATTCATAATTTATAAGGTTTTTATGTGTTATTAATGTTATTTTATGTGATTATACTATATGAAATAATTATTATTAGTGACTTTCCACTGATATAATTTAGGGTAGTTACAAATACAACTCACCATGGATGGATATTGGTTGTCCCATTCATTGGTTATTAAGAACTATTATCTTTGTAGTTATGAGCCAAGTGTCCAAAATAAACACACCGAGAACACTTCCTAGATCCTATCAAACAATCCGAGAATTTTCATTTTTAAAAAATTGAAATTTTGGATTACATACCTCCATACTTCATAGATATTTGTTTCTACTTTGACTACCACCTTGAACTTTTCTTTCTAATGCCATCCCAAGAAAAATATGTGACAAAAAATTCCATCTCAACTATCTCATCACAAAGAACCACATTCTCATATATTTTAAATTCCTAGTCAGTCATTTCTCTCCATAAACATGGATCAACACTAATTATAATGTATTGATTTTACTATTAGTTTACTGAATCAAATTTGGCACATACCTCTCCAATATTTTTATTCTTTATTCATTTTGATATATATTATATTATACTTTATTTCCTCAATTCTATTAATTGTTTTTCAATCATATTAGATCGACCTTAGGGAAATATTTCAAAAGGAAAACATCCATGAATGTTTCAAATTATTAGAATTAAATATATTCTTTATATGTGTCAATCAAAACAAAATAACTCCGTAAATTATATATTCCCCAAAAATGATACACAATAGGTTTTACATTTTCATTTTCCAAACATCTCTTCACATCAAATATCTTTTATTATTCATTAACACATCATTTCGATACCATGGGGTCAAATAATCCACTAAATAATGGAGTGTGTTTCCTATTTAAAAGAACCAAAATATACATGTTCCTTCATGGTAGATTGATTTCAAATATATAAATTATCTACAACAATTAATAGAATCTGTAAACAGAGCCATCACTTCAAAAAACTATTCTATTCGAATTCCAACCATCTCATGATATTGATTTTCAAGGACATTTTACTCCAAGTCGTTTTATCTATAGATTCCATATTTCATATGTGGAAAACCATTATAAATAGGAATATTTTATATGAATAAAAATGATAATCGTTAAATTCTATATCATTTCAACTATTCCAAAAAAATAAAATATAACAAGGTAATTTTATTAACATTATGCTAACCTATAAGGTTATCTAAATCATCCTATGATAAAAAAATATAATGAAGGAACCATATGAATTTCATAATAATGAGTCTTAATTCAAAATTTAATTATTTTATATTTTTTGATATCTTCAAGTGTATATTTTATGATAAATATATCACAACACATAAATTACAAAACAATAAAATACAAAGGTGAAACTTCTTATTGGTATCAATTTTTCAAAAATAAATAAAATTTAAAATAAATCATGACTTATTTTAAGGAAAAGTATTCATTACTTTCAACTTGACTTCTTCCATTCCCTTACACATCAATAAATCATATGACTTTTTTTTAAAATAATTGGGATTTTCAAAAAAAGAAGAGTAAGGGATATAAATAGAAAGAGAATATTTATTAAAGTGAAAAAATAAAAACACCTATAAAATTTAATTTTATCTTCATGTTTCTTTCTGAATTTTAAATATGGTAATTTTCACATGAGTAACACTGAAACGTTTTTCTTAAATGATTCCTTAAAAAATTAGAACCCCAAAAAGAAATTATAAACAATGTTTTGGTGACAAAGATATTTATATTTATAAAACCCTTTCAAAGACCTTTTCATTGGAATAACAATATAGAAAACTTATAATACAATAATTACAGAATGGATTGGTGTTCTATCTAGGATCAGCCATCATTTAAGCTAAAATGGGCTCACCCAATGATTATTTGGGGCACCCCATGATATAACATGTAATGGGTTCACACGATGAAAATTGGGTGAACCTATTTATCATGTATTATTCTCATGTACAATATCATGAATAAAAAAAATTAATGTTTTCATGCTCCGAGTATAAATAAATTGAAAAAATAATTTCTACTCATAAAGAAATATCATTTGGATTTCAAAATTACCATTTCATTTAGAAACCCATTTCTAATCCCAGGATAACCATTTCTTTTATTATCCCAATTTGATTACCAAAGTACCCACAATAAAATGAATTGTGTTTCTATTTTAATAAAACATTAATGTATTGAATGTAATCTAAAAATACAATAATCTTTATTGAGATGGAAAATTCATTTTAACTATGTACATTATTAATAGATCATCCCATTTTCATTATTAAAAACATTCTCTATAAAACATGTTAAAATATACCCTATTAAATACTATGAAAATATTTTTAAAATATATATAAAATATAATTTATATTTAATTTTTTAATAAAAAACATTAATAAAATCATGTAAAAATATGGACATGGAAAATGATGATTTTTAAGGAAAACATTTGAATATATATTTTTTAGGAAAAGTCCCTTATTACATTTGAAATATTAGAATCACAGGCCCAATGAGAGAATAATATTATAACAAACTATGAATATAAATATAATTGAAAATTTTATTAAATGACACGTGAAAATTTTAATATATACTCCTAAAATAATATTGGTGTATAATATCATAATAGGTCTCAATGAAGTAAATTGAGAAAAAGTCTCTTACCCTGAGTTTGACTTGTCAAATGTTTCTTTTTATTCATGAATAATTAATCTATTTAAATTATTTCTATTCTTGAGAATCAATTTAAATATTATTATTACTTAAATTTAAATTATTAACATGTTATACACAATTACGTAATCAATTTGGTTTGCATGAAATGTTTTCACTATATCCTGCTTATGTGTAAGAATGATATTGGTCAGTTCATTATGGTAAAAGTGGCCATTATTTTAACATCTACATAACAATAATAATGACAAAATTATCATATTTATACCTAAATTATACTTTTAAGGAAAATATTTAATGTTTTAATTTATAAATAAATAATTCACGATCATAGAGTCATTAGGTCGTACGTATGCATGAGTAATGTTTCCATTTCTCAACAATAGTTATAGAAATTAGGTAAGTAATATTTCATTATTTAAGAATTATAATAATATCATAAGTACAATATTTTTATCTTTAAATGTACTTATATATATCATCCCTATTATTTTTTGTTGAAAGGAGAGTCACATTACCCTGCGAAGGAGGTAATTAACTTGTGCACGAATGAAGTTATCAATTTATCAGTGAGTGAAAATGTAATAAATAAAATGATACATTATAATTTTATAATGATAAATAATTCATTAATATATTTAAAATTTCATGTCTATCAGATATATTCATTACCATTACTCTTATTACATTCCATGTAACACAATAGCAAAAAAATGAATCACATCTCTTTGTGAGAAGGAATTCCACCACACACACGAGCGACATTATCATATCGCTTATAGAATGCAATGGAATAATGTAATATATGATATAATGAATCAAGATTAATAGTTTTTTTATAATGAATATATATATTTATATATGTATACTTTATATCCCCCATTGGACCCAACTGTGAGAGGTGGTAATGGAAAATTTAATGGCATCGATATGTGGGGTGGTAGTCTATCATACACATTAATGATGGTATTGTATCCCATTTTATAGAAGAGGGAAATAATTTAAGATAATAAATAAATTTAATACCATATTTTTATATGTATTATTATTAGGTTATTATAATCTAAATGATTAAGATTAATTTAAAGGGGTGGTGGATGAAATAATCTAGAAATGCTCATTAAAGAACATTACCACTTCTCTGGGTAACATCATTTGGTTTACACAAAAGACCTTCCTTGGTAAGTATATTTACAAAAATAAGGATGTTATGTTGATAGGAAAGATATATAGAATTCATTTGGGAATATTTTTTCTGAGAAAATGGGGTTTCAAAATGTGAAAAGAGGCGGAGATTGAGTGGAATTTTATAAATGTGGTTAGTGGAACACTTTAAATTTTTTAAAATTATTAAATCATACCCATGCTAAAATCATGCCAAAATACTGAAAATGATAAATTTTAGAAAATGTAATATATGAAATCGATATATGCCCATAAATTGGGTTTTTGTTGAGATGGTAAGTCATTTATAACCCTTATCTTATTAGTTCAACCCCTTGGTAAATAAGGTTTTTCTAGAATCACTATAATTTATTTTTACTGTCTTCACTATTAATTATTGTCATAAGATAATTTTACCTTATAATAAATTATTAATTATTGTGATCTAAAATATATAATCCATTTCTAATGTTCAATTCATAGTACTGGAAAATTATAAATTAATATTAATCCCATCGACGTGATAAAAAACAAGGTTTTTATGCATAATATTCTTTAAACAAAAAACGATTCTATATTAACTATATGAATATTAATAATTATTTTATGAAAATAAATAAATATTTAATTACATATAATAAATATTATTAATTTATAAAATTCCCATTTAATTATTGTTTTATTTTATTAAAAGGAAGAAACATTATCAATTTTAAAATAGTTTTTAGAGAAATACATTTTAAAACCCAAATATAAATTATACTAAAAAACAATATAATGTTGATTTAAATATAGTTATATAGATTAAATTTATATAAAAAAATACAAATTTTCATTTAAATATAACTCAAAGCATATCGGGACATCTAAAAGCCATAAATTTTTGAAAGGAGAAGTGTTTTTTTACAAAAATCTAAATTTTCATTATTCATTGAAAAATCATTCTTGTTCAAAAAAACACAAAATTTAACCCAAATTAAAATTTTATATTATGACCTCAAAAATGGTATTAAATTTTTAAAATTGAAATTATATAATATATAAATTATTATTTTAAATAAATGTTTATAGTAATATAGTTTAATTAAAACAATTTTATTATTTATTGTAATAGATACTAAATAATTTTGAGACTAATATAACTATTAAATTAATATTAATTAATAATAAAGTGATTTATTATATCAATACCTTGGTTTCTAAAACCAGTGATATTATTTCTAGGTTTTTGTTTCATTCATTCTTTTTTCACTACATGCAATTCATTTGTATATTATTCCCTAAATATCATTATAACATTTTATAGTGATTTCTTACCCGGTGTAATTATTTTTCGTTTTAGGTCATCTATATGTTCTTAAATATACATTTGATTTGATGACATATATTTCATTTACTTTATAAATTCCTTCTCTTACACATATTTTTTTCACCTTCTGTCTTACCTTCCAAATGTATGCATTGTTTCATTTTTGGATATTACATCTACATAATTCCATTAAAGATCACTTAGAATGATTCTACATCATTAAATAAACTCTCAACTTGACCTAAATATATTATTAAAAAATTTAATTAACATTATATATATATATATTATTTCAAACTAATAATCTATTCATTTTTTATCACACACCATCCTTATGTATATATTTATGGTATTGCATTGGTCTCATTATTATTTTCCATGGTATGAATTTAGAATTCCATTTCATCTATCATTATTTGTTATATTATTTATCCTTAAATTGTTCCCATATATCCATATCAGTAATAAATAATTTTTATTTTGGATTCTAAGAAATAGTTTTTTGTTTTATTTTTAATTTGATTCGTTATATTATTCCATGATTGTCATTCATTTTTCTTTTTCTTTTTTCTTTCATAATGTGATTATTTTTTATAATGAAATTCATTTCGTATATTAAAAAGTTATTTTAGTCAATATTTGTTTTGATATAAAATTTTAAATCATTATACAAGCATGATATCTAATTAATTCCATTATTATAATTTATATTGCATGAAATATAGTTTTATAAGAGGACCTCCTGATTTACAATAATATTTAGATCCATAGTGGAATGAAATATTCTTCTTATTCTTACTATTTTAGTATTTTTAATTATCTATTATTTTATATCATAATTATTAGTGTTTGTTATAAATTTAGATTATTTTTGTATCATAAACTAGATGGACATTTTAATATAGATTATATTGGAGAAAAAAATATGTTTCTCAACAATATAATGCTATGAGATAATAGAAGAATGGTGTTTAAATTTAAAAAATATATCATTAGAAATGTATACAAGGTATTTTATTCTCTATGCAAAAAATTATGATTTATTTTTTTTACATGTTGGTTATATTAATAGATTATTATTGATTATTCAACTTTTATTTTTATAGAAAAATGAAAACACATTCCTTATAGGTATTTATTTTATTTTATGTATATTTTTGTAATGTAATTTTTTAAATGGTGGCATCATTAATTTATTAATTTGGTGAATATATAAATAGATAATATGGATCATGATTGTGTAATATTATGTTTATTATCTATATAGAGATATTTATCTACAATTGACAGTGATAAAAAATTCTAGAATGGATGTGGGTATTAATGTTAAAAATGGTTGAACGAGCTACCATTATGGATTTGGTTAGAGAAAAAAAAGTAAACTAAAGAGGGATCTTGATTTTTTTTATTTTAATAAATTTTTATGTTTTATCCACAACTATTTTTATAAAATAATTGTAATATAGTTATGTTGAAATTATTAAATTTTATTTTTACAAAGGTATAGATGGGTAAAATGAGGTTATTTATAGAAATAGGTTTCAATAGGATTATATATTAATCATTTTGAGCATAAAAACATAGAATTTTTCTGGAAAGTTGAAAAAAATTAAAGTGTAATGGTGATAGATATGGTGAAGTGTTGTGGCTAAGTACATAAACTATCAATTCCTTTATTAAAAATTTTTTTGGAAGAGAAAATGTAAATAAAATTTATTATTATCAATAGTGTTGTGGTGGAAGAATAATGATGTTATAATGATACCATTTCTAGCCAATTTGTATAGATTGTTACATTTTTGGGTCATTGTTTTATCAATTTAAAATGTGGTATTGTTGATATTTTTGGGGTGAGTATCAGTACTAGAAAATGGACATATACCAAGGGTTCATGAAGAACCGTGGGTGTTGGTTTTTTTTGTGACAGATAATTTTTTTTAGAAAAACCCTGGGTATTGGTTTTTTAAGACCTATACCCATGGGTTTGGAAAACATGGGTATAGCTTTCCCGAGTTATGGTGGAGAAAAAAATTTTGTGGGACAAAAAAAATCTTGGGGACACCTATTACCACATTTTTTAACCTATAACCATGGTTTAGATAAATATATATAAGTATATTTATATATAAACCAATAAGGGAATATGGGGTAGTGTTTAGGTGTTGGAATGGTAAACAGGTGATCCATGGTTCAAAACTCACGGCCTCTTATTCAGTAAAATCTACAAAAATGGTTTTAAAATAGTGGGAATAGGTTTAAAGGCACTGTAGATTACACCTATACAAATATTTTTGAAACATTGGGTATAGTTATCTCAATTCGTGGGTATGTCTGAGGGCTATAATGACACCTATATTCCTTGAAACAATTTGTATATCCAATACCAATGGTTTTGTAGGATATATCCATTGTTTAAAAGCTGTGGGTATAAGGTAAATTTCCAGTAGTGTTTTTATATATAATTGTTGGGTTCTATCTAGGGAAATAGATTTAGTAAATAATTTTACACCTTAGTTCAACTTCATCATACCACATCTCAGAAATCCAAATGTGGATACATGGGTATCATTCCGGCATTATCAAGATATAATGACATATTTATTTTTTGTTCCATTTTTAACAACCTCTTCATTTTTTTGTAACCATAATTTTTTTCGAATGATTTATTGGGAAAAGCATGAATGGTAATAAAAAATCAGTTAACATATATGTATATTATATACACTTCTTCACATATTTTGAAAAACCCTCGTGACTCATATTATATGAATTCTTTCAAATTTTTTTAAAAAACACTAGTTTTCATACACCTATATGCATACACTCAAAATTTCAAACTCACAAATATTGAAACACCTATAAGTTAAAATTTGAAAATATTATGGGTATGCTGTATAAATTCTTAAAATTATTTCATAAATAACACTTCCAAAAATTAAAAAACACAAGATTAATGAATGTATGTATAACACTTTTTTAGTATAATTATAGAAAGTAATTACAAAAATATAAAAAAACCATTATTCATATATTTATGCCTATGAAAATATTCACTATTTCGTGAAATTACAAAAATATGCATTAACAAGAATATGTATGATTACACCTGTAAAAAAATACTTAAGTTAGTAAAATGACCACTATATTTATATTTTTACTCTATGAAACTACAATATATAGTATATGAATATGAAGAATGAATAACACTTCTATATGTGTTCAATTATGCCTCCCATGAAACTTCCAGATTAGTTAACTATAGCGTGAAATTTAAACATATTTCAATTAAACCATAATTATATTAGACCATAATTCATAGACCCCCTTGTAATCAAACCATAACAAATAAACTCCGCTACTAGATTATTTATATACTATAATTACAATTACATTAGGAAATTATAGTTTATTTTACTTGAAGTCTAGGAAATATAAAATTCATTCTACATATGTTTCTAAATTAAATATTGATAAATTTTTTACAAAATACACCAGTATTTATATTTTTATAATATGTAATTACTATAGGAATAAAATATTTGAATTTTTTTATAGCTGTAATTTTTTTTTGCAAATTATACAAAAAAATAAGAAAACATACAATAATTTTTTTTTAAAAACATTAATTTACTTGAGGTCTAGGAAAAACAAAATTCATTATACATATGTTTCTAAATTCAATATTGATTATTTTTTTACAAAATACACCAGAATTTATATTTTTATAATATGTAATTACTATAGGAAGACGATATTTGAATTTTTTTATAGCTGTAAAAGTTTTTGGAGATTATACCAAAAAATAAGAAAACATACAAAAAAAATTTTAAACATTAATTTATATACAATTCTATACATACATTTTTCACCATGTATGAATAATGATTTAACATACATTCACATTCCATAAAAACAATATAATATTATTAGATCTGAAATTATTCATTAGTTATGTTTTCAGATATATGTATTAACCATATCTATAAATTCATGTTGTCAATTTATTATTACATACAATCTATAATTTACATGAAAATATTAAAAAATAAAATAATATAAGGTCATCATTTGGATGAATAAATTTCTCAGGAAATATATGATTTCATAATTGATTTCAACCACAGAAACATACAAGGAGATTACAAAACAATTGAGTCGATAAATATTCATGAAGAAAACAATGAATGAAAAGAATTATAATTATCATTTGATATCTTCATTTGTTTCCCAAGACTGAAAGGTCCCTCTAATTCAAATAAACTATTATATATAATGTAAAAAATTTCATTAATTGTATGATCTTTATGAAATATTCATCATATCATTACCTTATCATATAATATTCTTCATACAAAAAAATTATATAAATAATTTGTTTTTATTTTTTAGAAAAGATACCATGTCCTGTGCAATTGATATATTATTATATATATATGCATATATATTAAATATATATTAAAATATTAATAATATTTATTTAAAGAATTTATCTACTATAAATGAATTTCTATAATATATTAATAAATATTGTTATAATGAATTCATTACAAAGACAATTATATAATATGATTTTATAATTTATTTAAATACAATTATATTATTAATTTATATAATATATTTAAAAAATTTCATTTGAGGATATTTATATATATTTACTTATATAATTTAATATTAATATGTATGTGTTTCTGTTTGTGTAAATATAATTTTTAATTAAATATATTCATATTAATATTATATATTTATATATATATTCTATAAGTTATAAATACATTTAATTTATATATTTATATATATTAAACATGTAGGGGGAAGACCCCCCCCCCCCCGTTTTTTATTTTAATGAAAAATACACTTCTCAACTAGGTTGAGAGGTGACCCTTTACATGATCTCATAGACATATGGCTTAAAGTCCCATTACAATTTGATGGCTCAATGACTCAACATCCCGAAAGAATAAAATAGCCCATTTAAAGCCCGAATGAGTAGAATTCTTCACACCATGTCACCAGTTGATTGTTTGTATATTAATTGTGTATGTTTTCATATTTAATAAATTTATTTTAAAAAAATAAAAAGTTTTACACATTGAATGAATTGGGTATCATAATCATGTCACAGGGCATACAAAATGAGTGTATCATTAATGTTTCCATGAAATAATGGATTAAAAAAATACATGGAAATTAATAATTGAAAATAGGAATTTATAATGAATATTGAAATCTAATTTAAGTAGAATCATGAAAAATAAGTGTTTATTAAACTTTATAAATGAAACAGTTTAGAGCAGTTTAAGGAAAAATATTAAATAGGATTTAATGTGAAAAAGGAATATTTTTTTTCATAAAACAAAAAATGAACCAAGATATTTTTTCATGATAAAATTAATGATATAATAAAAATAATGATGTATTATAACTGAATATGGAGTGCACTTCGGAATGTTTAAGATATCAGGATGTTTCATTGAAACATGTTTTCTTATCGGGAAGAATTGAGAAGAGAACCATTTTAAAACATGTATTTCCCCCCTCATAGAAAGGTAGACTGATCTGGATACATGAGTTTAGAACAACTAAACTAAATGTATAAGTTTAATATGGAGATATATTAGAGTTAAATTTGGGTAAAGAGAGATAATGAGTAGCCTTATAGAAAAATAGAGGTTTCGGTAGAATCCCATACCATATGTCCGAAACAGATCTACTCATGATCATAATGTCTTGGATAATAAAATTAAATCTATCATTAAATTAATTAATAACATTTTATTTATTTAATTTATTTCTTTCAATTTTATAATGTTCATTTATGTCTTATTTATGAGTTCTAGTATTCAATTTCATCATTCGACAATGTTCATTTCCTTGTTTTTCATGTTTTGTTTACTATTTAGTTGTACTAAAAATCTTTTAAAGTGGGGATAATTATCCAAAACTGAAATTATATGTTATTAATGTTCTTAAAGTGGTAAATTAGTTCTTATATATCAATTGGATGTATGAAAATATGAAGAATCATTATATAATTTGTTAAAGATAGTCTTTTAGGTAAATTTGGTGGATTTTCAATCACAATGAACTAATTTGTTTTATCATTTAGTATTATGTAAATAAAATGTTTCCAGAACATTAAATAGAATTTAATACATATATTATAGTCTTATTTAACCATAAAAATTCTTTCCTAACCAGATTTGAATGTGGTAATGGAAATGAAAAACATGTTGTCCTTGAATGCGATAAATTAACACATCATCTATGATGTTTTAATTTTTTAAAAGGGGAGGGGAATGAAATGATAATGGATTATTCCATTAGAACGATCAATATTATAGTATATTTATGTTACTATAGTTACCATACCTTTTTCGATATGGATAGGTGAGGAAATAATAATAATAATAAAAGGACTTGAAAAGAATTTAAATGAATACAAAGAGGATCCTACATTTTGAATTCCCCCTCCGTGAGAACCTCTATTGGGAAAGGGTTTTTCTTTGTTTATGATTCCAAGGGATGATGGAAGTTTGCGAGGGGCTTAAGAGGCGATTTTATAATAATTAGGACCATTTTAAAATCTTTATATTTTTGAAGAGAATAGGTGGTGAGGGTTGGTATTTATAATGGATGAAACGAGTATTTTCTCATTATTTTATTCAGTAGATTAATATTTTTCCTCAAGATAAGAAATAGTGATGATTATTGTTACTAAATACAATAATTAATTCATTTGAGTTCTAAAAAATGGTTCTTATTTCATCCAAACAAAATCCATAACATGATAATTAATGTGTTAATCATTTTTCATAAATTATCTTATTTTACTATATATTGAAAATTCAATTATTTTATAAAAATTATAATAAATCACCATAACTATTTCACGATTATAGAAATATAAAATTAATACCATTTTATGAAAATAATTTTTCAAATATGAGAAATTTAATTTTTAATTAAAATCATCGTTTACCCAAAAAAATATAGATTTTAAAATTATAACTAATTTTATAAAACATTGAGATACTAAATATGGTTTCCTAAAATTATAATAAAATAAAAAAGACAAAAAAATATTAATTTAATATTATATTTTAGGAAAATAAAATTTATTGTAAATTTTAATATTATTCATAAAATTGTAGTTAAATTTTTATGACTTATAAAAAGTACATCACTTAATTAATTATGTTTTAAAAATTTATTTACTTATACTATGATATAATAATATCATACATTAATTTATATGATTATTATGTTTTATTTATATGTTCATGGGTGAGGTTAGTACTCATTTGTTTGGTTTAATATTCTTATGGTTTATATTACTATTACTATGTTCATGTAACTATTTCTTCAATATAGGTTCCTTAACATCTATAAATTCCGTTTATTTCATTCATTATTAATTTATAATGTTTATATTGTGTTCGTAATGTGATTTTATGTGATTTATAATATATTAAATACTTATCAGAAGGGAATTTCAATTGATAAAATTCATGGTTGTTATATTCCTCCACCGTTTTGAAATTTCTCCCTTCAAATTTAGTTTTACATTCAATGTTGAAAATAGGTGGGGGTATTTCCCCTTTTTCACATCCTCTATATCCCATGTTTCCTCTTCAAGGTTATGATTATTCCCTCATAAATTTTCCAGTTGAGTAGTCTTGTTAAATAGAAATTTATATCTATAATCCATAGTCTTCACTAGATACTTCACATAAGAGATATCATTTTCCAACATTACCAACTATGAATTCAATACATGTGAAGGATCCAGTATATATTTCCTCAAGTGGGATTCATGGAATACATTGTTCACTTGAGACATTGTTGGTGTAAGTTCTTTTTGATTGGCCATATCTATAACGTGATCATGGATCTCAAATATGATAATGTACCGGGGAATCATCATTACTTTCACCCCAAATCTCATGATCCATTTCAATGATCATTTGTTGAGGAAGATGATGTATCCAACCATAAACTTAAGGACTCGTCAAATATTTTTTTCATAGCTCCTTTTTCACATAGGTCACCTTGATATGAGGCTGAATGGTTTTCCATTACTCCACCATTTCTGTGACTATTTTAGTTCCTATTAGCTTACGTTCACTGACATTATCCCATAATGACAGTGTTATACATTTCTTCTTATAAAGTCCATCATATTGAGGAATGTGGATACTAAAGCAGATACTACAATTGTAGTAGAATTCCACTAGGGGAGGATGTTGTCACCAGCCTCATTTTAAGTCCATTTAATACACTCTCAATAGATCTTTTAGTGTTTGGTCATCCACTCATATTTTCCATCATTTTGCTGATGATTAGACTTACTGATGTTCAGCTCAATGTATTGAGCATGATGGAGTCTTTTCCAGACCATGGAGGTGAATGTCAGATCTCAATTAGAGAATATCGATAGTGTTACTCCATTCATCTTTAACAATTATTTTATGTATATCCATGATAGTTGATATAGTGAGAAGTCCTCTCAGAATGAGATAATGTTGGATGACTTTTTATGATGATCCACAATAACCCATAAAAAATTGTTTCCTCTGGATGTCCATGGAAGTATAATAAAAAATTCCACATGGATGTTCTCCCACTTCTATTTTGGTAGGGGTAGTGGTTGCATCATCCACATAGACTTCTGTCTTTCATAATTCACTTCCTAACAGACTAGGAACTTTGATGAATATTCCATAATATCATTTTTCATATTGTCCAACAAATAGTTCACTTGAAGATATCATTATATATTTATCCTCCTTGGGTGAATAGAGAAGGTTTATTTCTGTGATTATTTTAGAATCTCATTCATTATCCCTGGCTCAAAGGGTACACATAATCAATTCCCAAAAATTATAACTCATTCCTCATAAATTCTTATCATTGAGGATTTTTATTTTCTCATCGCTTACACCTTCCTATGAAATTCCACATCATTTTTTGGGCATTACCTATTTTCTGCATAAGGGATGGTTGAGTAATCATTTGAGAAAATATTTATGATTTTCGTTCCTTAAGGATTCCCATGTCTACAGTTTTCAAATATGAGAGGATTGGATCCTTTCCAATTATCATTAGTGAAAACATTTTTGGATCCTCTATTCTAAGATCATCTGCCATCTTATTTTCTTAACCAGGATAATAGTGGATTGAGCTGTCATAATCCGTGATGATTTCTAACCACCTTCAGTAGATAATAATATGTTATTTTTTTGCAAATAAATATTTTTTCTCTTATAGGATGTATATATTTCACACGTATACTAATAGTGATAAAACATCCAGATTTTTAACGCTAATATCACAACTATGAACTCCAAATCATGTATGGGATTGTTTTGCGAATGGATTTCAACTATTTTTAAGAGTAGTCTATCACTTTTCCATTTTCAATAAGTACACATCTTATGTACTTTTAATCACCACTTTACACCATAATTACTTCTCCACTCATCGATAGTGTGAGTACTGGTGTAGTGATAAGCCTCCTCCTCAACTCTTTAAAGCAGTCTTCTCATTCATTGGTATAGAAAAACATCACTCCATTACAAGTCATCATGGTTAGTGGGTTTCAAAATCACGAGATTCTGTTCATAAATCATTAGTAATACCCATATATACTATGGAAACTATGGATCTCTTTTATAGATGTTGGCCTGATCCACTTTTTAATTGCCTTTGTCTTGGAAGGGTCCACCGATATTCCTTTTATAGTGATAACATGAACAAATAATGATAATTTATCCATCAAAAACTCACATTTAATGTACATTTCCTAATTTTTCTCCCCTCACAAAGTATCCATCATAGCATCCAAATATTCCACATGTTCCCATTTTCTCTTAGAGTATATCAAAATGTCATCAATAATGACTACCTCAAATGTATCGAGGTAATCTCTAAAAGAGTTATTCATTAAACCCATGCAATTGATATATAATTAGTATGTTTGAAGGAAATCACTATGAACTCATAGTATCCATACCTTGTTTGAAAATAAGTCTTGGGAAAATATTCCTTCTTCACCATTAATTGGTGATATTCCGACCAAAGGTCCATCTTTGTGAAATAACTGGCCCCATGTAGCTGATCGAACAAGTCATCTATCTAAGGAAGGGGATACATATTCTTTATCATTATTTTGTTGAGCACAAAATAATCAATGAAATGGAACATTTATCCATCCTTCCCCTTGAAAAAAGTATTTTCATACCCAATGGTGAAGCACTCAGGCGTATAAACCCATGTTTAAATTATCATTTAATTGATTCTTCAGTTCTTCTAGCTCAATGGTGGCCATTATATAAGGTTTCATTGATATAGGAAGAGATCAAAGAATAATTTCAATAGATAAATAAACCACTTGATCAGGATGAGACAAAAAAATATTTTGGGAACACATTAGTGTAATCTCTCATGATTGGCATGTCATAGAGAATGATTTTCTCCGTTTTATCAATCATTTGGGCAAAATATGATTTTTCACAAGGCTAAAAAATCTAGAATTGAGATGAGGATGAGGATGAAGATTCATTATAATCCAACACTTTTACATAATTGGATGATGCTTTGGGATATTAATATTAATATACCTTTCTCTAAATTTTATTTTGTAAATATATAATAATATCCAATTAATTCCCAAAATGGCATCAAACTCTACCAAAAAGAGTATGACAAGATTTTGTTGGAAGTTAAATTCAAAAACATTAACTCAGGGGAGTTATTTACATTGGATGCTATATTTATCCCATTTTATATACTCATAGATAAATCAACCTCTAAATTTGGAGGTGCTGTTTGAATAGTTCTATTAAGCATTCATTATATGAAAAAAATGTATAGAACTTGAATCAAATAGTACATTCACGATTACTGGATGAATTACCAACGTACATGTCACCAAAAATATTTTGGGCTTCACCTCAACCATAATGATAGAATAAGACCTTCCTTGCTTCCTAGGATGCTTTTTTTGATATCCTCTAAAAACCCTGGGCATAGTAAATTGTTTTAGAAAATTCCCATGTCACTTGTAGCTGAAACACATGCTATAGGCTGAGTGTTGTTTAGAACCTTCCATTATTCTCTATAATTAGTGGGATTATTCATATACCTTCAGTATTTATTATCCATATAACCTTATCTTACACACTTTAAGAATCTATTGGTTCCCTTTTAGTAGAATCCAAGATGCTTGTTCCTACAATTTTGAAATGTGGGATATTGGGACTTCTTTCCATCAAGGGATTTAACACCCAAATTGAAGTTCATTGTCCTATTTTTATACCAAGTCACATGATACCAATAAGAGTATTTGATATATTTTTCAACATTAATACTATAAGGTACAATCTATATGTTTTTTTAAATGTTTCAAATTGCCAACTCTTTTTGTACACTCTTCTTGAGTCCACTAAGTAAGTGATCTATATGCTTTTGGTTTTCATGACAATGCTAGAGGCGTATCATGTAGTCCTTATGAAGTTTGGTTTATATACCCCAATAGACTCAACATCCTTTTAATTTAGTATAAGGAACTCCATTTACATCTGAAGAGGGAGGGTTCGGTGAAAATATTTATTAAGGAATATATTCTTTATTTCCACCCATTCCATGAAAGAAATTTCCCTTTAAACATTGTGTTCCTGATAAGTGTCCACCACCAATCATCTACCCCATAAAAATGATAGACTGTCAGACCAACAATCTTTTCTTTTGAGACCCATAGGATAAAGAATATCTTTTCCATGAAGTTAACCCATTATTCATTGAGGAGGGGATCAAAATATCCGATAAACATGGTAAGCCTTCACTGCATAAATGATTCAACAAAAATGTTCTTTTTTTTATGAGGAAGTGGGAATTCCACACAATTTATATTATTATTCATAATTTTTCCCAGTTGAGATACTATTATCATGGCGTTTTAAGCAATAGTTCCCATAATCAATGGAATATAATTCGGGAAATCGTTCCATTTACTATCACATTGATTTTTATAACTACTTCTTTTATTTCCATCCATTAACTATGAAAATGAATGTACAATGAGGGTTCTTGAAAACTTAGCTAATAAGAATATAAAAGGAAACTATAAACCTAATAGTATTAAATTGAAAAGGAAATGAGTATCCTAACTTGTGGATCCCTATGTTTTCATCTAGGATATCCATGATCTGTTTCCTAACATATATTTATATGGTAATTTTCTTTGTTCCCTTAATAATAGATCATTATGAGCTTATTCCCAAATCTTTTCTTATTTTCATTGAATATTCCACATTGATGGAAAAGTGGAAACCACATATATTACACCTTACACGTTAAAAATTAAATCCATATCCCAATTCAAAATTCAAATGTCAGTAGCATCGTTGTGGGATCCATCGTGTTAGCAATTAAATCTATAAATCATGCTGCCACTGGGAAATGCACATCATCGCAGGATCTACGAGCTTATGAATTTACCAAATCATATCCCCCAAGAATGTTAATCTAGGTGCATAGTAAGGCTCATTTTAGTATACCAAGACAACCCAAGTCATTCCTAGAACACCATGTTAGAAAATTTACTCCTAAGTACGTCATTTCCAAAACCACTTCCACTTTTAGAATCTATATATTAATTTAATTTCATGATAATTTAATTACTGTATACTAAAAAAATTAGGCATGTTTTCTCATACTTAGTATTATCCTGAGGGTTCCTACTATAGTCATATATTCCTAATATAACAAATTTATTATCCCTTTCAATGATACCATCTATTGAAACCCTATACATCGACACATATCATTATATTATTTAATGAAAAATTAATCATCAAATTTCACTTCATGTATCATAATGTCAACTGTCATTAGATTATTAGGTACATATTTTGAAAACAAGAGAAAAAACTAAAAAAATCATTTATTTAATCTCTATAATTAACCCTAACTTCAATTTAGCTCATACATATACATAGGATAACCTGGGTAATACATGAACAAAAAGGATGAGATAAAAACCCCAGTAAGAAATTATGTATAATAATAAAACATAGAACATAGGATACAATGAATAATATGATTACATAAAAGACCATGTATGGGAATAAACATAAAGAATAATAACATGTATATCATGGGAAAATAAAATCAAGGCATCATATGATTGTGGAAACAACATATTACATGACATAATCTAGAGTGAAGGTTAACTCCCAATACTATATAACATTGTGGAAAAGATCCATAATGGAATTAGGTTCACTCACTCTCCCAATGGGATGTCTCATGAAACTAAAATTTACCAAATGAATTAGAGTTCTCTTTGGGTGCAACCATAATAAAAAGTTAATGAATATGTGTACCACATGAATATTAAACATAAGTGTTACCCATGGAATGAAATGGGTACCATAATCATGTCACAAGGCATAAAAAATGATAATATCATAAATGTGTTGAAGAAATAATGCACTAAAATCAAAAAAAGACATCAAAAGGGTAAAATAGGTTTGTATAATTATAATTTATGTGTAATTGAAGTGGAAAACATAAAATGAGTGTTTATACAACATCAGAAATGAAACAATTTTGTGTGGTTTAAGGAAATATATTAAAGTTGATTTTATTCGAAAAAGGAAAATTTTGTTTCATAAAAGCAGAAATGGACCAAGTTACTTTTTTAATAAAATTCATGATTTTATAAAAATAATGGCTTATTAAAATAGATTATTGGGTGAATTTGGATATAGGTAATAAAGAGGTTTATTTCATTTAAACAGGTTTTCTTATAGGGAATATTTAAGAGGAGAACCTTTTTAAAACATGTATTTCTCCATAAAATGTGGATGTACTGATCTGGATACATTATTTTAGAACATCTAAATAGAATTTATAATATCTATAAAGATATTTAGTATAGTTTCATTGCATTAAATAAAAATAATGTGTAACCTAAAGGAAAAATAGAGGTTCTGGTTGAACCTCTCACCTTATGTCTGAAATAGTTCTACACTTGATCATTATGAACTGAATAGTCAAATTAAATCCATTAACTAATTATTTTTTAACCTTTTATAAATGTAATTTATTTATTAAAAATTTATCATGTTTATTTGTGGCCTTTTTTAATAGTTATTTTATTCATTTTATAGTTAAGGGGCGTTCATGTCATTGATTTTCATGATCGATTTACATGGTTACTTGTATGGAATATCATGTAAAGTGGGGTTAATTATCTAGAATTGAAATTATATGTTAATAATTTTCTTCTAGAAGTTCAATTTTTTAATTTTTTTAATAAGTGTTTTCGACTCATTAGATAAATTTTTAAATATAGTCATTATATTAATTTGGTAGTTTTTTTGATAATAACGAACTCTTTTGTTTTATTGTTCAGTATTATGTAAATAGTATGGTTCTAGACAAATACATAGGATTTTATACATATATTATAATATGTCCAACCAAATAAATGGTTTCATGATAATATTTGAATGTGGTAAAGGAAATTGTAAACTCGTTGTCCTTGAGTGTGATACATTAACACATCAAAAATGATGTTTTCATTTCTTAAATAAAATAAGGAGAGGAAATAATTGATTACTTATTATTACATTAGCATAATAAAATTCTATTAAATGTAAGTTTCCCAATTTACCATACCATTCGAATGAGGAGAAGTGATAAGTGTAATAGATAAAAAAATGACTTGAAAAGAAATTAAGAGAAAAGAAATACGTTCATACCGGTTGAATTCCTCCTCCTTGAGTAACGCCACTAGGCTTGTATTTTGGTATCTTGAGGAAACCAATTGATTATGGATGATGGGAGGGGTTTGGAAATGGATTTGAGTATAATTTGGACAAAAATAATATCCTGAGAATTGTTAGGAGAAGAGGTGGTGAGAGGTCGTATTTATAGTTGACAAGAGGAGTGTTTTCTCATTATTTTATTCATTAGTTTATTATTTTTCTCCAAGAGAATAAATAATGACAATTAATGTAACTAAATAAATTGACCAATTCATATGAGTTTGAACCAATGGTTCTTGAATCATATTAAAATTAACTTTGACTCAATAATTCATGTATTTAGCATTTATCATAAATTATCTTATTTTATTATTCAATAAAATTCAAGTATTTTATAAAAACACCAAAATGTTACCATTACAATTTTTCAATGTGTATAATTAAAAAAATAACTCAATTTTTTGAAAATAATTTTTTAAATATGAGAAATTTATTTTTTAAATTAAAAACATCATTTAGTAAGGAAATATATATTTCAAAATTATAAATATTTTTAAAACACATTGGGAAATTAAATAATGTTTCCAAAATTAATCAAAAAATAATAAGAATAAATATATATTTATGAATACTTTTTATGAAATTTTAATTTCTTTTAAATTATTATTTTAATCCTAAATTTTAGTTAAAAAATAATGATTTATAAAAATTTCAGAACCTAATTAAAGAATTTTAAAACATTTATTTACAAATACTATGATATAATTATATCATACATTCATTTATATGATGCTTAAATGTTATATATAATTTAATGGGTGATGGTACTATTCATTTTGCTGGGTTACTATTCAAAAGGGTCGTGTTACTATTCCTATGGTCAAGTTATTATTTCATCGATATAGGTTCCTTAATTTCGACAAATGCCTCTTATTTCATTCATTATTCATTTTTATGGTTTGTATTGTGATATAAATATGATTTTTTGATATTTCTATTAGAAGAAATAATTATAATAAGGGAATTTAAATAGATAAAATTTCAGGTCATTAATGATTATAAATAAATAACTATTCATTTTCCCAGAAAATATGTTAAAGGATGTATTTCATGATCCCCTATAAAAACTATATTAGTACATTATTTTTTTATATATTGGTAGTTATTTATTGCCAAGTTTATTGCATAATTTATTTCTGTACATAGTAGAACCATATTTTTCTCTTATTATAAACATATTTTGATAACTACTATAATAATAAATTAATATAATGAAATATTTATAACTATCATGAGAATGGATATTTAAGGATCCATGAGTATTGGAATATTCTATAACAGATAAATAAAATAATGGTATGGGAGAATATCACTATTCGATGAACAATGTATTAACTATATCAGTGGCCGAGTTATGCCAACCATTACCCAATTAGTTATAAAACCCACCACTATTGGCCCTTTACCCACCATACAACCATAAAAATCCCCCATCCCATCATTCACCCACATACCCTGCTACAAAAATATGATGGATATCCTCAAATTATGAGTTGGAAAGGGATGTGGCCCGGTGGGTTGTGGATTGCTTAAGGTTGAGCATAAATGTCATTGTGATGTTTTTATTAGAATTTGTCCATGCAGTGTGGTCATAGTCCATCATGGCCCCATTTGGTGTATTGAAGGTCCCCAGTAAGTGCACTTTCTTGTTGTGATATCATATATCTAATGTATACATCTAAAATATCTTTCATATACCTTGATAGTGGCTATTGGGTTAGAAGCGAATGGATCCTAGGATAATTATTTTTTATCAGATTTTTTTTTGGATAATCACCAATGTAATCAAAGAATAAAGCAAATAAAATATGGACATAGAAATTTAAATTGGTAAAAACCCTCCTTGCAGAGTATTAGAAAACCAAGATGAAAATACGAGAAATGCCACTGTGAATTAGGTTGTAAAGAGTCCTTGTATATCTCGAGATATCCATTGAAAATTCATTGATGAAAATCATGATTGAAAATCCCCTCCCAAAGATGCCTTTAACACCTATCTGATAATAGTCCATGACACAAAAACTTTGCTAGTTGGGGGGCCTTTGGCATTGATACATGACCTTAGCCTCTCCATTTAAAACCAACCACAGGCTCGTCACATTCAGGGTCCTTAACTTCGTGGGAGAAGACTGTGAATGTGGGAGATGAATAAACTATTTTGGTTTTTCATTTAGAATGGCACAACCAGGGGTTTCCCCACCGACCAGATGGTAGGTGGATTTTCTGGTCCATTGACATAGGAAAAGTGATACAATTGAAACATTTGAAGTTCATCTTCCTATTAAATATTGTTTTACTTTTAACTTTTCCTATATTATAGTCCTTTATCATTTACTATTAAGTGTTTTAAATACCAATATTGAAAAAACATTAGATATTGGTATCCATTATATTCGGTTATAAGGGATTATCTATGAATATCATATGAAATCATTGAAATTATTTATTTTAAAAAATATCATTTCATTGGGATTTTGTCTCTATGATTCCATTCATTGATAAATTTTTTATTAAATAGTGATTTTATATTATACTATTTTTAAATTATCACACCTTTTAAATTAATGGGAAAAGTGGAAAAAGGTAAAATTTCATTTTTTATTGATAATTATAGTATTTATAAGTAGGAGTTTCTAATGAGACACTAATAAGAAATTTAATATGCCCAAAAAACAAATATCCCAATAAAAATGGAAAAACTATATAATGTACACTCTAAAAATATTTTCTTTTAATGAATGTTTTTAGGGGGATTTATGAAATACCTCATCTATCGTATATGTTATTAGATAATTTATCAATGGTTCATTTATATTTTCCCTTTGATAATGATGTAAAATATGTAGTTATATTAATATATATCCCATAAGATACATGTGTCACCACCACATTTACCTTATTTAATCTATCAACTCACCAAATATATTTTATTCTAAAAAAATATTACAAAAATTATTACTATCCCCAAGACTAAAAATGATTTCAGTTTTGTACATGATGAATTAATAACATCATTCCTCACTTACTGGTTTATCTAATTGTTATTTTCTTCTTCCTCCACCACCTCCACCTCCAACTCCTCCATATCTCATATAAATTATTTTTCCTTAGCCTCATCATGTCACATCCCTACTTTGATTCCTCAAACTATGCATCCCCATCAATTATTTCAATATAAAAATATTAAATTTATTGTTTAATATGTTCTCCTAAATTCTATAAATGATAATGTATCATTATCATGTTTACTTATTATTTTATATGATTCATTATTCTTCCTAGATTAAATCTCTTTGTTTGCTGAAATACATTACATCTATAATTCTTTGTATGTTTATTTTATTATATACCAAATTACATATTTTATTCCATTCATTATGTTGTCTATTCGATATTAATACAATTGGTTTATTTTTTAGATGATTCAGCATTTTACAGAAATATTAGGTCAAACCAGACATCATTTTTCTTGTTATATAGACTGATTACGCACTATAAAAGGTCTTATATTATCATTGGTCATGATTACATGATTTTCATAAACCCTATTTTCCTGTTTTGGTACTATTACTTTTCATGACTGATTCCATTTCTCTCCATTTTAGATCAATATCCTCTTCCAATTCAAGGATTCTAAAACATATTTCATGATATATGGTTTCCTCTATGCCCGAACATTATCTACTTGATGCAAAAGTTCTTTATTCCACACAACATCAATGCGAATTTTGTAATAGTTTGTCAATATCATAGTTTTCAATTACTAGTTTTACATGCATTAATGTTATCATTTAACAATAACTATATAGTTTTAGTGTTATACCTTATTTTGATTGCCTCTACATTAGTAGACCACTTATTTATAAAAAACCTTTTTGTCCATTTAAATTATCACTTTTTATTATATTAGTTTTATTTATATATTTTAACCATTTTTAACAATCAATAACCAATTTTAGATAATTATTATTATCTCTGTAAAAAATATCCTCTGTAATTTTTATTAAAATAATTTTCATTTACTCTTAGTATAAATGACTTTATTGAATTTTTATATATTTAAATAAGTTTTTTCTATTGTATAAATTATCCATAACATTTTCATGTATGATGTTGGAAATGTATTTGATAAAAACTAATGTAACAAAGAATTATGTTTGTGGAAGATATTTAAAATTAAAATAATACTTAACAACATAACAAGATATTACCACATTTCAATTCTATTATCATATATGAAATTCCAAAAAGTTACAACATTTTATATCTAGTTACAATATATAGTTTTTTTAAAAAATATTTGTTTCTTATAGGTTAATCTACAACATATAGTTAATAGTATTTTACTGATGATAGACAAATTATTGATCTTATATCACCTAAATATTCCTATGAAAATACATATAGAGGATATCAATTTCTATTAACAGAGATGAAGATAACTAGTTTTCATTAATGTCTCATTTTTTATCATTATTTTTATGAACTATTTATGTTTTTATTTATGTTTTTGATGGTTTCTTTCTATATTCAATATTTTTTTAAAACTATTCTCTTACAAAAATGTATTAGTAATTTCTTTCACTAATTTTAATATAAAATTGGAAAAAAATAAAACAATGTACTTCATACACTTTTAACTCCAATTGGAAAATGTTTTATATTATTTAAAGATAATTAATTTTCACCCTATACCTTTCCTTTAAAACAACTTGAATACTACAATAATTCAGGTTTTTCTTATTAATTAAAATAGAAAAAATAAAATTTTGATGGTTTGAACATAATTAATTAAATATTTTTTTCAACTAACTATAAATTTAATAATATTTTTTGTTTTCTTGATAATATTGAAATGAATACATACTCTAGTTATATTGGTTTTTATGTTTTCACGTCATCAAATACTAGAAAAGACCAAATTTTGATCTTATCACACTTGCATCTTGGGCTTATGATGATGTACATATAGCATCTAAAATACCATTAATAGAATTAAAAACAAATGTATATTATGGTCGACTCTCATAATTAATTTAAATTAAATATAGTTTAAATGGTATAGAATTTAATGATTTATAATTTATGAATTTTCATAAAACATTATTTAAACTCCAATAATCAGTTTCAGTTTTTTCAATTTCATAAAATAAATGAATTTTCTATATTTTACTGAAATAATATAATTTATCCTCACTAGAAGTGGTATATAATTTTTTATTAAAAAACACCTCCCATTTTATCGTTTCTAGAACAAAAATTGGGTTCTTCTTCCTTTATGTAAGTTTACAAAAATAATTATTTCTATAAGAAGTATATATTAGAATATATTTGTAAAGACACAAAATTTTCCTGTAAATTTTTTATATAGAAATTTTACGAGTCTGCAAAAATTGATGGCGTGTGATTTCGAGGCCCGGAGTTCCTGAAATGAATTTATGAACATTATTTCAGGTAAGATCAGTAAACATGTGAGAGGGTTCTCTAACATTTGAATCGGTGCTCGGAATTGAAATTTGAGTGCACTGTTGATCTCGTAGTGCTGGTTTTCACTTAAGGATACCTTCACCTCGACCATAGAATGTCGAGAGAGAAAGATAGAGTTTTGGGTTTTTCATGGAAACAGAAATAAAATAAAACAAACTTTTATTTTATTTTATTTTTCTTGAAACCTCCCATGTGGAAGGTTTAAGAGGTGGGGAGCACCAGAACTAGACCTCCCATGGGAGGTTATGGAGGTGGGGACCACCAGAACCAAACCTCCCATAATAGGTTATGGTGGTGGGGACCACCCAAGACAAAAAACCCCCTTGAACTCCCTCTTAAATGTGGGTAAGCCTCTTAAACTCCCCTCACATTAATGGTGCCACCCCCTTTAATTAATTATACCAAATCAATTAAATAATTAAACCAATTTGATATTATGCCAACATATTCAATAATGTTGGCTAATTCATTTTTTTGGTTGATTGGGGGGAAAGTTTTTGGAAAAGGAGAAAGAGAGAGAGATTTTGGGGGAATTAAACATCTGCAACGAAGAACTTCTTCCTTGAAGAACACTCCTCCAACAAAGAATGTGCCTCCAATGAAAAATGCCAACATGCGACTTTGAATTCTTCCTCGAGACATCCCCCAACATGGGACGACTTCAATCGATGACTGTCATTCCCTCATCATCAACATCAACAGACGAACGAGGTAGGGGTGTGTTTTAATTTGATCAATGTTTAATTCCTTCCCACATTGAATCATCTTCTTTGAGACGTATGCTACCACCCAAATGCGAAGGTTACAGGCCACACAAACATGGCCCGACCCATCCATAGGTCTTTTGGATATTTTGTGTGATCTTCACAATGGTGTTAGCAACCGGTGTCGGCGGTTGGCATCGGTGGAACTCGAGAACTGTGACGAAGGTGACGAACGAGGGGTGGCTGGTCAAGCCGGCCGCCCATTAAGACACGATGCCCCACCGCCCGTGGCCTCCACAGCACTGCCACCTATGCACCCCTCAAAGCTCCATTACCATCAGCCTCTGCTCCCCACAACGCTCTGCCACCAGCGGCCTCCACGGACCCGTGGTGCTCCGCCACCCGTGGCCACCACCGCCCCGCACTCTCCGCCGTCTGCGGCCGACGCCACCCCGCGGCCTCGCTGTCCTGCATCCCCACCTTCCTGTGGACACACCGTCCCGCGTCTTCGATGTCCCATAGCTCCACACCACCCATCGGCCCTCCGTGGTTCCCTCGCGGCCTCTGCACCCTCATGGCCTCTATGGACCCTACGTCCCCTTGTGGCCTTTCACGCCGCCCTTACGACCTCACACATCTATGCAGCCTCTGCCACCTTGCGGGCCGCTACCCAGGCCGCCCCGCATGGGTTGGGCCACCGATCACTGGACGGGCCGCCCAGTGCGAGCCGAGCCAGACCCAACGGATCAGGTTGACCCGAACCAGGTTGGCCCATGTTGAGTCAGGCCAGGTCGGACTGGACCCAGATTAGTTCCAACCCCCCATAAACATATCCATCCATATCTTTGGCACCATGCGTCCGTTTGATAAAACATTTGCGGAGCTGAAAACCTTGGAAGGAGATGGTCCATTTTTGTATAAACCACTGGAGATTTGGATAATTTTGGGAAATGGTCTGGTTGGAGAGAGAACGAATCCAGTAGGGCCCTTGGGACTAAAAAAAAAACTTACAAACAGGGCATCCGATTGACGCACTATCTATTTCATTGAGACCCCTATAATGTGGAAATCCTTTGTGATACTACTTTGGGGGACTTCATGGTTATTGGATTATCGACCAGGGACTTCTGGAGTGTACCCTTCTGGAGAGATTAAAGGGTAATGTGGGAACATTGTATCTAGCTGTGACGTGAAGAATGAAGAGAGATCTTGTGTGGGTCAGCACAGAGAGATCATGTGTTGGTTAGCACATAGAGGTCCTATGTGTGTTAACACCGAATGATCCTGCGTGGGTCAGCACTGAGCGATCATGTGTGGGTCTGCACCGAGGGATACTGTGTCGGTTAGGACAGAGAAATCCTATGTGGGTCAACACCTATCGATCCTGTGTGGGTTAGCAACGAGCAATCATGTGTGGGTCAGCACCTAGCGATCATGTGTGGGTCCGCACCGAGTGATCCTATGTGGGATAGCACTGAGAGATCCTGTGTGGGTCAACAAAAGAACCTCTTAACAGATTAAGATGATTCAGTAGTTACATCTAGTCATCTCTACTAATATACATAAGTTATACCTAGTGTGAGCTGAGTCTGTACCAGAGCAGTACTCTCCATTGAGGGAATACCTTGGTGGTATTCTTCTATGTCGCATACCCATGTGATGTTTACCTTCTTGTTACTCCTTCCTTTGTGAACTGTTGAGCTTGGTCTTTTGAGTTAGACTTTATGTTTCCTCATGATTGAGATGGGTATACATCATAACATAGGTATATGTATGGGGATATACCTAATTAGGGTTGTGAGTTGATTTCATTCCTTATCGGTTATCCTTCTTGGATTTTGAGAGACCTTGAGGGTCTTGGGGTCCTTATTGAGTATCATTATACTCACCCCTGCACGGGCTATGCCCGGACGTCGTTTTATTTGGTGTAGATGATGGACAAAACTGACTGAGGATGAGAGTACCTGGACTGGAGGTAGCTTGGAGGTGGACCTTAAACGAGATGTACCATAGAGACAACCGATCTAGAGCTGCTTCTACCATTCAAGTTGGATCCATGGCAGGTGTTCATAGGAGCTGTTCAAGTTTACTTATACTTTCAGTTTCTTTTACTTTCCAATTGAGCATGTATTTTGGCCCCTTTTACTTACTTTACTCACTCTGATTACTTTTCAGTTTACATGAGTTCGTATATGGATGTGTTCATTGTTGTGTGTGTTTATAGGTTATAAAGGAAATGCCTTCTTGGTTTTAGGGAATACACATTTGGTTCTAGTCTCCAGCCCCTATCCTATGGAAGGTGGGCTTGGGGTAGTCATGACACGGGCCCTGGGGGATGGGTCTTGACAAATTGGTATCCCAGGAGTCGGTTCTAACATACAAAAAAATACTTTGATCATTATTTTTAACAGCCATAGTGTTAAGTGTTGTGAGTGTGGTTATCATTTTAGGGAATCCGGTGTTTGTGCGGGGGCCAACGTATCCATACACCTGGACTCTGACTTCTGATTTCTGACTCAGTCCATGAAAAGACTGATTGTGTGTGTGTTTTGAAGAGTTTTATTTGGGATCTCACTGAGTCAGCTCACCAGGTATAACTTAGTGACAGTGGCACACTTGTTTCTTTTCAGGATGCCTCCACGCACACATTCATCTTGGGTCCCGAGAGTAGTACGTACTAGTATCCCATTGAGCGATGAGGCCCCGGTGCAAGGCCTTCTTCCATTAGAGGAACCAGTGGAGGTACCAGCAGTACCATTACCTATGGGGCCACCGACTCTAATAGCCCCATCACTATAGGGTGCAATCTTCTTGAGCGTGTTTCATGAGTTTTAGCGCCAGAGGCTACCCAGGTTCAGGGGAGAGATGGACCCTCAAGCAGATGAGGATTGGTTGCAAGTCATGGGGACTTTTTTCTGACTGGTAGGGACACTAGCCGATCTCATGGTTATCCTTTCCCCCAGTATTCTACAAGCAGTAGTAGGAAGATGGTGGAGCTTGATGCTCCAGGTTCACGACGAGGTGACACTTTTCGGGGCAGACATAAAGAGCCTCTTTTGGTCATAGTTTGTTCCAGCGACTCTTCATGCAGTGAACATTCAGGAGTTGCTTCATCTACAGCAGGGCAACATGACTATGGCTCAGTACACAGCAGGGTTCATTGATCTCTCATGATTCTCAACAGATATAGTGTGGGACCCATTCTTCAGGGCTTGGACATTTGAGCAGGGACTCATGCGGGAGATCGGGGCTTCGGTGATCTCACTTAACATCCTGATGCAGGAAGGGGTGTTAGAGAGAGCTCTCATAGTGGAGAGTTATCTTACTGAGCAGTCACCAGTGGCAAGATCCACCCCCGGAAATCACATAGTAGAGACTTCTACTACTGGCAGCAAACAGATGTCCTAGAGGTTAAAGAGAACTAGGCCAACTGGTGGACGACCGCAAGATTCCTGGTCGGTTGTGCGGGGTACCCAAGGCATAGCCAGTCATTCTAGGAGCAGGAAGTGTTACACATGAGGTGGGTAGGGTCACATGGAATGTGACTAATAGACTCTCTATACAGACGATCATCAGACTATAGAAGGACCGTCCATCCAGAGAGAGAGATTTGACTGAGGAGGTCCACAGGGAGCAGAAAGTCATGGCAAAAGAGTTGGCCCTATAGCTGGTGGTGGGAAACAATTCGAGATGTTACTGCCACCACCACTTGGAGGTCCACCCTGACCACAAGGAGAAACTATATAGGGGAGAGCCCAGCTCTAGGGAGCTGAAGCCGACGATCACTGTGCTCCGGAGATGATACGATGTATGATCTATGTCTACTCTACCTTAGTTGGAGTACTTATAGGAAAAACTACAAATCAATCTTTTATTTACACAGCCCTCATTCAGAACTCGGAGATTCCGATGGAGCTGTTGGCTGGATCCTTATGGTGAGAGACTCCTACTAGAGCAGATTCAATGATTACGCACTAGTGTCGGTAGTGTGAGCTTACAATTGGAGGTGAGATCTTCGGCTGGGATCTCCTAGTAGCATCATTAAGGCCTTATGACGTCATCTTGTTTATGGAATCGTTATCAAAATTGCATGCTCAGATAGACTATATTAGGCGCAAAGTGCAGTGTGTCCGCACGGATGGGACCAGGTTTACCTTCAGCGGAGAGAAGGGAGCCTTTTCAGCACATTTGGACTTACCCGGAGGAGAGTGTAGCCGATTACACATCATTTGGCTAGCCTTACCATCATAGAAGTTGATGTGGAGAGTCCGAGTAATCCTATCATGGTGGACCAGTATGCATATGTCTTCCCTGATGATATTCCAGGTCTACCTCCTTAAAGAGAGGTGGACTTTTTCATTGACTCGTACCCCGAGATGACACCAATAACTAAACTAGTGTATCGGATGGCCCCTATGGAGCTTCGTGAACAGCGGGTACATATAGAGGACTTGCAGGGGAAGGGATTCATTCGGCACAGTGTATCTCCTTGAGCATCCTAGATTTTGTTCGCCAAGAATGTGGTTGGGAGCTTGAGGCTTTCTGTTGACTATTGGTGCCTTAACCAGGTGACCGTGAAGAATAATTACCCACTTCCAAGGATTGACAAACTCCTTGATCAGTTACAGGGTGCACAATAGTTCTTGAAGATAGACCACAAATCAGTCTATCACCAACTTAGAGTACGAGATGAGGATGTGCAAAAGATGGATTTCAGATGTCATTATGGCCATTACGAGTTCTTGTTTATGACATTCGGTTTCAGCTGTGTTCATGGGACACATGAATAAGATTGTCTAGCCATACCTTGATCGTTTTGTAGTAGTTTTCATTGAAGAAATTATGTTCAACTCGGATACTGAGGTAGAGCATGCCTATCATTTGCAGGTCGTACTGGACACAATCTGAGAGAACCATCATTATGGTATGTTCTCGAAGTGCCAGTTATGGATCCAGGAGGTTCACTTTCTGGGACTTGTCATTTTGGAGGTTGGTGTTTCAGTAGATCTAGTGAAGATTGAGGTAGTACTAGCTTGGGAGCCACCCATTAGTGTGATGGAGGTATGGAGGTTCCTATGTTTGGCATGATACTATCAGAGATTTTTCCCATATTTCTATAGAGCTGCAGCACCACTTTATGCATTGATGAGGAAGGGGAAGCCCTTCGTATGGTCGGAGAGTTTTCAATAGAGTTTTCAGGAGCTGAGGCAGAGGACGAATAGTGCCCCCATCTTGAGGCTTCCAGAAGAGGGATTAGGGTACGTAGTCTATTGCGACTGATCAGGGAACAGAATCGGATTTGTCCTGATGTAGAAGTAAGTAGTGATCGCATGTGGTTCTTGACAGCTGGGATAACATGAGAATAACTACACTACCCCTAACCTGGAGTTAGTAGTAGTGTTCTTCACCTTTAAAATGTTGCGAAATTACTTGATGGACGAGTGTTTTACATTGTACTCTGATCATAAGATTCTTAGGAATATCATCTCTCAGAAGGACCTGAACCAGAGACAATGACGTTGGGTTGAGTTCCTCCAACACTATAACTTTGTGATAGTATATACTCTTGGTAAGGGGAACATTATAGTAGATACACTCAGTAGGAGGTTATGTCTAAAACTACTAGGCGAGGAAACCGAGCAGCTGGCCACATTGCAGATATATTTTGTAGATCGGGATGGAGTAGATTTTATTCAGTCTCTTATAGTCACTCCCCCACATCTTCAGCAAGTCAGGGAAGCGCAGTGTGGGGACGCTGACTGTGAGGATCGACATGCTTAGATATCCACCGGACATGCACCCGATGGATTTTATGATGGTTGGGAGCACGTCATCCACTTCAGAGGATGTACCATGGTACTAGTGTCGCTTCATGAGGATGTGATGAGGGAGTTCCACACGTCCCCTCTAGAGTAACATCCACGAGTTGCAAATATGTACCCGGATCTCTAATGATAGCACTAGGGTCCGGAAATGAAGAAATCAGTTCCAGAGTTTGTCTCTCGCTGCCCCACATGTCAGCAAGTGAAGGCATAGCATCAGATATCAGTTGGATTATTTCAGCCTTTAGAGGTCCTAGAGTGGTAATGAGACAAGATATTGATGGACACGGTGACAGGAATTCTACATATATCCTGGGGTGATGACTCAATTTGTGTGATCATCGACGGAATCACCAAGTCAGCCCACATACTACTGATCAGAGAGAATGGCTTTGTAGAGATCTTGGGATGCCTCTATTAGAAATAAATTGTGTGGCTACATGAAGTAACCTCGACGATTGTCTCTGACCATGATACATGTTTTACTTCCTGGCTATGGAAGAGGATGCAGGAGGATTTTGGGACATAGCTTTGTTTGAGCACCGCCTTCCATCCTCATACAGATGGCTAGACTAAGCAGACCTTTCAGAACCTCAAGGAAATGATGCGTACTTGCATTCTCAACTTCAGTCACAGTGGGGAGGATCACATAACTTTGGAGGAGTTTTCATAGAACAAAAACTATCACTCCACCATTGGTATGAAACCTTTTGAGGCATTGTACGGGTGACCTTACAGATCACCTTTGTGCTGGACTGACCCAGGGGAGTCAACACTAGTGGGACTAGAGATAGTACAAGATACCACAGAGAAGGTGAAGATCATCCAAGAGCAGATGAAAACTGTACAGAGTCGGAATAAGTCATATGTTGATAGGAGATGGAGACCTCTGGAGTTCGAGGATGGTGACCACATCTTTCTACGGGTATCACCTCAATGAGGTTTGCAGAGATTTGGCTGAGGTGGAAAGTTATCTCCAATGTTCGTTAGACCCTTTCAAGTCCTCATCAGAGTTGGAGAGGTGTCTTACCACTTAACTCTTCCACCTCAGTTGCACTGGGTGCATGACATCTTCCACATATCCTAGTTGAGGAGATACGTGCATGCCCCTTCTCACATCATCGACCACGACGAGCTGGACATCGACAACGAGGCGAATTTTAAAGAGGTTTCTATAGAGATTGAGGATCGATAGGTTTGGGTCCATTGTGGGTGGTCGATAACTCTAGTCCGCATTCATTGATAGCACGAGAACCCTTATGAGAGAACATGGGAGCAGGAGGCTCAAATTCGTGCATTGTACCCCCACATGTTTTCAAAGTGTTGAGTTGTGACTTACGGGGATGTAAACAAATGAGGTGGGGAGAATGTAAATACCAAGATCTTCTTTTTAATATTTTTATTATATGGGAAGTTTACGAGTCTATGAAAATTGACAGAGCATGATTCCGAGGCCTGGAGTGCCCAGAATGAATTTATGAACCTTATTTTAGTTATGTTCAGAAACATGAAAGTAGGTTTCTCTAACATTTGAGCTAGTTATCGGAATTAAAATATGATGGCACCATTGAACTCACAACGTCGTTATTCACTTAGGTAGACATTCACCTTAAATGCAGTAGGCCAAGAGTGAATGATAGAATTTTGGGTTTTTTGTGGAAATAGAAATAAAATTAAAAGGAACTTTTATTTTATTTTATTTCTATTGAAACCTCCCATGTGGAAGGATTAAGAGGTGGAGACCACCAGAACTAAACCTCCCATGAGAGGTTATGGAGGTGGGGACCAGCAAAGCTAATCCTCCCATGAGATGTTATGGTGGTGGGGACCACCCGATACTAAAACCCCCTTGAACACCATCTTAAATGTGGGGAAGCCTCTTAAACTCCAACAACTTAAATGGTACCACCCTATTCAATTAATTATACATACTCAATTAACTAATTAAACCAATTTGAAATTAGGCCAAAATATTCTATAATGTTGGCTAATTATTTTTTTTGGGTGGATTAGGGGGAAGGTTTTTGAAAAGGAGTAGGATAGAGATTTTGGGTGAATTAAACTTGTCTAACGAAGAAATTCTTCCACAAAGAAAGCTCATCCAATGAAGAATGCCAATGCACGACATCAAATTATTACTTGGGACATCCCCCAACATGGGACGTCTTCAATCGATGATCATCCTTCCATCCTCATTGACATCAATAAATGAATGAGGTAGGGGTGTGTTTTAATTTGATCAATGTTAGATTCTATTTCACATTGAGTCATCTTCCTTGAGTTGTATGATATTTCCCTAATGCCGAGGGCACTTGCCACACAAACATGGCCCAACCCCTTCAAAAATCATGTGGATATTTTGTGTGATCTCTGAGATGGTGTCAGCGACTGATGTCGGCAGTTGGCACTAGTGGAACTCAACAACCACAATGAAGGCGACGAATGAAGGGCGGCCGGTCAAGCCGGCCGCCGACGAAGACACAACGCCCCGCCGCACCACGACCTCCACCACCATACGACCTCCATTCCCACGGTGCTCTGCAGCCCATGACCTCCGCCTCCCCGTGGCCTCCGCCGTCCCATGGCCCCCGCGCCGCTTGGCCCTCGACCGCCTGTGGACACCACCACCCTGTGGTCCCCGCTGCCCCGTGGTCTCCATCGTCTGCAGCCTACACCACCTCGTGGCTTCGCCATCCCACAGAGTCACCATCCCATGACCACGTCGTCTCACGGCCTCACCGTCCCGCGTCTCCGCACCGCCCAGCGGCCCTCCGTGGGCCCGTAATGCCCTCCACACCACCCTTTCAGACCTATGTGTTGTCCTTGCAGCCTCACGCTGCTCCTCAGCATCCGCTGCACAGTTGGACACCAGGTCGGGCCGCCCGGCGCGTGCTGGGCCAGACCCAACAGGTCGGGGCGGACCCGGCAGGTCGGGCTAGTTCTAGACTAGTTTCAACCCCCCATTTGCAGTATTAGCCATATCTTTAGCACTGGGAATTGGTTTGACAAATGGTATATGGCGCTGGAAACCATGAAGCAAGACAGAACCTTTGGGATAACCCAATGGATATTTGGATAATATTTTGAAATGGTCGGTTTGGATCGAGTAAAAAACCCACTAGTCCATCTAGACTAAAAGGATAATGACTTATAGACCGGGCATCTGATTGACGCACCGTCTATTTTGTTGAGACCCCTATGATGTGGCGGTCCATTGTGATACCACTTTGTTAGACTTCGTGGTAGTTGGAGTATCGACAAGTGGCTTGTAGAGCGGACCCTCCAGGAGACAAGAGAGCATAGTGCAGGAACCCTGTAGCTGGCTGTGATGTGAAGAATGGAGTGCGATCCTCTGTGGGTTATCAACGAGTGATCCTATGTGGTTCAGCACCTTGTGATCCTGTGTGGGTAAGTACAAAGTGATCTTGTGTGGGTCAGTACAAAGTGATCTTGTGTGGGTCAGAACCTAGAGATCCTTTGAGGGTCAACACCGAGCAATCCTGTGTGGGTTAACACCTAGCGATCCTATGTGGGTAAGATCCGAGCAATCTAGTGTGGGTTAGCACTGAGCGATCCTATGTGGGTAAGTTGAAGAGCCTCTTAACAGTGTAATATGTTTCAGTAGTTACATATAATCATCTCTACTTCTGTACTTATGTTATACCTGGTGTGAGATGAATTTGTACCTGAGAGGTACTCTCCTTTGAGTTAATACCTTAGTGGTATTCTTCTGTGTGGCATACATGTGTGGTATATACCTTCGTGGTACTCCTTCCTTTGCTGACTAGTTGAGCTTATGCTTTTGATTTTGACTCAGTGTTTCTTCATGATTGATATGGGTATACATGATAACATAGGTATATGTATGGGCATATACCTAAGTAGGGTTGTCAGTTGATTTCTTGCCTTTTTTATCCTTTGTGGATTTTGTGGGACCGTAAGGGTCTCAGGGACCCTACTGTGTATCTTTATACTCACCCCTGTGTGGGCTATGACCGCACATTGTTGTGTTTGTTGTAGACGATGGACAACGCTGACTGAGGACGAGAGTACTGAGACTAGAGGTAGCTCTGAGATGAACCTTATATGAGGTGTACTGTAGAGACGATCGATCGAGAGCTATACCTACCTTTCAGGTAGGATCCTTGGTGGGTGTTCACATGAGTTATTCCAGTTTACATATCCTTTCAGTTTCTTGTACATTCCAGTTGGGCCGGTATTCTGCCCCCTTTTACTTACAATACTCACTCTGATTACTTTTCAGTTTACTTGAGATCGTATCTTGTTGTTTCCTTGGTTGCATGTGTTTACGGGTTATAAGGGATATGTCTTCCTAGTTTTAGGGAATACACCTTATGTGCTAGTCTCCAGCCCCTAGCCTATGGAAGGCGGGCTTGGGTTAGTCACGGAATGGGCCCTAGGGGACAGGTTGTGCCAAAATTTGATGTCATATGTATACCATATAAACAAAAATAAATTTTTTCAAGTATAATATCTAAAACTTTATGATGAATACGGTATGAAACACTTTTTCATCTATCTATAATAGAAATATATATATTTAATATACTTCTTTATTTACCAAATGTTATTTTTATTTGTTTCACAACATGTTATGTCCAATCAAATACATGGGTGAGGGATTCAAGTAAAAATCAATATAATTACATATTTAGATATATAATTAGGTTTTATTCATTATCCACACTTTTTTGAATCTCCCACTCCATGATAAATTTCATTTCTCATTACATCACTGCTAATTTATTCTTATTGTTTCCATTTTTTTCTCTTGACATCCCCACCTCCAATCTTCCATGCCATCATCAATTCCATGACTCCCTATATCCCTCCCCCACCCCTCTATAACCACTCCTTGATACTCCTGTGATTTCCTTTCCCCACATTATGTTCCTCCATTTTGTAACCACCAAAATCCACATAACCTCTTCTTAATTCTTTCAAAACACTTTCCTTACTCTCACAAAATCCAACATGCAACCTAATTTTACAACTATAAAATTGTTTCCTACCGTAGGTTCATCATTTATCAATGTCAATCATTTAAAATGATTAAATAAAATCAAGAATCAAGAGTCACAAACCATTTACATCACTTTTGATATATTTAATCATTTATAATAGAGACTAATGAATAATTGATAATGATTTTCATTAACCATCATATATCACTGAATGACATAATTTATCATTAATAATAAATTTATAAAAACCTCTAACAATGGATTTTTAGTAATTTTTCTCATTATTACAGTCTAATTATATTTCTCATCAATTTTTCATATTAATGAAAAATATTTAGATAGTTTTCCTTTCAAAATTATTGTAACTCTATAATTTTAAATATTTCTGATCCTATCATTCCTCACTAATCATGTATTTTTTCTATGTAGAAATTTATAAAATATTCTAATAATTTAATATATGTTCTTAAAAACTTATTATAGTTTTCATTAATGTTTTTCTAATACATTTTACTTTTTACATTACTCATCAATATTCCATCTTCGAGGTCTCTAATAATCATAAAAATTAAGACATAGGAACTAACTAAAACTAATCTATAATGTGTTTGTACTCACTATTATATTCTAATTACATATCTCATCATGTTATAATAATTAAGTAGTATATTTATGTAATTATTAATATTATAATTTATATATTTAAGTAGTTGTAAACTTCTTTAGTATTTTCGTTCTTAAAAATTCATTTAATTTTATCTATACTTACTTGTATCAGTTCTTCAAAATTAATTTCAGCTATTTTAAACTAATTAATTTTCTCATCATTGGTTTCATCCCTAATATATGATTCTTTTGATTCATCTTCTCATAAATTTTTCATCATAAATTAATGGGAATTACCTAGGAAAAAAATGTTCGAACTGATAATGTAATGTAAAAAATGTTATTTTAATCTCTATAAACATTAATAGATGTTGAAATCATCATGTATTAATCATGTTTTAATGATCAAAAATATCACCAATGATCACAAATCATATTCAACCTACTTAAATCCTAAATTATATCCAATAGTGTGTATTTATGTTTCATGTTTACACATCCTTTTTAATTGTTAAACTCAATCCATTTCATGCATTTTACTACTTAAGTCTGAATAATGTTTTTTGCCTCATTACAAGACACCGTGAAGCCTGACACAGTAAGAAAGACACCGTGAGAAAGACACTATGAGAAATACACCATGATCAAGACACCGTAAGTAAGACATCGTGAGTAAGACACCGTGAAGCTGGACATAGTAAGACAGACACTGTGAAGGCTAGACACAGTAATCAAGACACTGTGAGTAAGACACCATGAGCAAGACACTGTGAAGTCCAGACACAGTAAGAAAGACACTGTGAGAAAGACCCTATGAGAAAAATACCATGATCAAGACACTATGAGAACGACACCATGAACAAGACATTGTGACACTCAGAACTTGAAACTCAGAAACCGTGTGAAGGAGACACCGTTTTCATAACATATTGTGACACCATTTCTTAAACTATTTTTGTCATCTTTCAATTTAATGTTTAACAGTAATATTTGATGCCTTTAATTCACTAATAATATTAATGTTTCTTTTTAGACATAGTATGAGGTACTAGGTATGAAACACATGGAACCTGTTGTAAAAAACACATGCATTCAAAGATAATGAGTGGAGAGTTCCCAACAACCATAGAGCACGATACTGAACAGAAAACAAGCGTGTGAGCACGACCACGAAGAAAACATTGCATGATTTTAATGGAAATCATTTTCACATGCATTCAACATGACTTTGCTGAAGAACATACGATGTACAATAGAATCGAGAGAACATTTTCACATTATCAAAGCTCATGGAGAACATAATCAGAATCGCAACACTCTATTTTTTAAGAAAAAAATTAGAGAGGACTCAGAAGAATTTCTGCTTAATCAAAGGAGTCCAGAGCCACACATCAAATCACTAGAGATTTCTTAAATCATATCTACTCTCTCATAGTGAATTTTTTACTTACCGCTTGGGAAGTGTGTGTATTCTGTATATTCCACACACACACACTAACTCTTGTGCTAAACTGAAGGATTTATAAATCCTTACACCAATAATCCTTATACTTTTGTTTACCCACAACAACTATGGAAGAGGTCCCTGTGTGGCCTGGTTATTCTTTTTTTCTACACAAAAAAATTGTGGAAGAGGTCCATGTGTGACCTAGAGAGTCTATGTACTGTTTTTTACCCCGATCCAGGGTGTGGATCAATGTTTATTTATATAAACTTCATGGTGGAAGGTGATCACCAAGTGGAGTGGATTAGGTCTCGGCTTGAGACTGAACTACTTGTTTCATATAAGTTGTGCTATTTAAATTTAGTCTTCTCTGTTATAGTACATTACTGTATAATCCAGAAAACTCTCATTTCACTTTGATATTTAGTCTTGGAAAGAAGTTATAATGGATTTTTCTTAGTAGGATAACTTCAAAAGTAATATTAATTACACATATTAAGATTACTGAGAATTAATCAATCTTCTAAGAATTTGTTTAAGTAGTCAAACTCATATAACAGTATAACCTTGATTAACTAGGCTGTATCTATTTTTGGGGAAAACCATTTCTTTTAAAACAATATATTTGTAACATAAATTTTCATAGTTACTCAATTCACCCCTCCCCTCATGAGTAAACTACTCCGACCAACATTTGGTATTAGAGGTTGCTTTATTAGGGATCTATGTACTCTTACTCAACTGTGATTGTAGTTCTACATTATAGATAATTAAATTTCTATTAATTCTAAATTTCTATCTCTTTTAATGTAATTTTTTAGTATGGTTAATATATTGGAATGTGCTGTAACCAAAAGAACACCATTCTTTAAAGGAACCAATTATTGTCAAGGAAAAATTAAACTGAAAATGATTTTAGGGAGTATGAACTTTGAAATTTGTTCATCCATTATAGATGAATACAAACTCCTTGTGAATGGTAGAATTACATGAGATAAACTTAGAAAACTTGTTTACAATAACAATTTCAAAGCCATGAATGCTCTGTACTACTCCTTAGGAGATGAAGAATTTAATAGGATTTCTACATGTAAAACTACCGATGAAATTTGGGATACCTTTTCTGTATCACTTGAAGGCACATCTAGTGTAATGGAAATGGGACATAATAATTATACTATAAAATATGATTATTTTAAAATGAAACCTGATAACCCTATTTTTGAAAAGTATCTCAGGTTCAATGAGATTTTCAACACAATGATTTCTCTAGGAAGAGAAGCCACTGTCAAAGAACAGATCATGAGAATCCTTTGATGTCTACCTGATAGATGGAGGGGAACCTCAGTCTATGTTATAGAATAATGCAACATCATCAAGATACCTATAAAATAAATCATTTGGAAACTGATGATGTATGAGAAAGAGCTGAAAGACAACAAAGATTAGGAGGATGAACGAAAGAGGAAATCAGTAGCATTCAAGACCACCTTCTCGAAGCACAAAAACAAAGGGAAACTGGAAGCTTCTGTATTAAGTTCCAACACTGAACAATCATCACCTAATAGTGATGAGGAGATGGCTCAACTAGATAAAAGATTGAACCGATTTTACAAAAAGAAGAACTTATTTAGAAATCCTAACTTCAAGGGAATGTATGATCAAAAATGAAACTGAAAAAAGGACTGGAAGAAGTGAAAAAAATGATGAAATTGTATGTTATGAATGTAAGAGCAAAGGAAAAATAAAGTATTATTGTCCAATGCTCATGTATAAGAAGAAGTGTTAGGATAAGGACAATAAGTACAAAAAGGAAATGAAGGCAACCTGGAGTGCCTCTGAAGATAGTTCAATCGACTTAAGGACATCACATGATAAACAGGCTAACAAAACCAATATGAGTTTTATGATAAACAAATTTTAGGTAACACTGAACTCTTCTATACATAATTCATACTAATCTGAAGAGGAAAGTGTCTCTGAAAATATGACTAATAAAGAAATGTTTGAATAATATAACATTCTTGAAGATGATTTCAATGAATTAAAAGTTAAATATAAATCATTGAATAAACAACATGCTGTCAATGCAAATGTTAAATCTGAACATACTTCTGAAAATGAGAAAAATTCTCAACATCTCAATGAAAACAATGAATTAAAAATGTCTAATGAGAAATTAAAAAGTTACCTAGAAAATTTTACTAATGGGAAAAATACCCTTACCCAAATGATAGGAAAACAAATTTCCCCTAAATATAATACTGGAATTGGTTATCAACCTGGTAAAAGAAACCTTGGGAGAAAAAATTTTATTTCAAAATCTAGGAAATATTGTTTTGTTCCCAGTTTTGGACACAACTAAACTAGCTCATGTCCTGATACATACTCTACAGTTTCATGTTTCTGTGGACCAAATACAGTTTATTTTTCAAAAACATTACATAATGATTATAGGAAACCTATGAGACAAATATAGGTTCCTAAAAAACTTATTACTAATGTTACTAGACCCAAAAAAGTATGGGTACCCGAATCTGTCTTTGCTTGATCATGTTATAGTAAAGTAGCTTCAAGAGAACCTACAAGAATATAAGGTACTTGGACAGTGGGTGTTCAAGGTACATGACAAGAGACTACTCAAGATTCAATAATCTGATAAACTTAGATGGAGGACATGTCACATTTGGTGAAAATGCCAATTGGATGATCACTATCTTAGTCCCGATTGGTAACTCTGATTCGATTTTAATTTCTAAAGTACTATTTGTTAATGGATTAAAATAAAACCTGCTTAGTATCTCACAATTATGTGATGATGGATATCATGATAAATTTTAAAATTATTCCTATAATGTATTTAATTATAAAGATGAATTAGTATTTTCTACATCAAGGAATGAAGATGATTATTTTGTTAATTTAGATTCCTTATCTTCTCAAAATGTTTCATGATTAAGTATATATCATAATTAATATTTTCTCTGGCATAGGAGACTAGGTCACTGTAATGTTCACTCCCATTGAATGCTAACTAAAAAAATTCCTAGTTAAAGCCATACACTAACATGAGTTTCCAAATGACAAAGTGTGTAATCCTTGTCAAAAGGGAAAGAAACACAAAATCTATTTCAAATCAATGAAAGAAGTTTCTACTTCTCTTCCTCTCGAATTGGTTCTCATGGATTTGTTGGGACAATTTAGAGTATCTAGTTTAAATGATAAGCACTGTGTTTATGTTCTGGTAGATGATTTTTTTAGATATACCTGGACCTCCTTCATGGCTCACAAAAGTGAAGCCTTCACTTATTTTACTAAATATTTCAAGTCTGTAGAAAATCTTAGTGGAATTAAAATTAAATCTTTAAGAAGTGATCATGGTCATGAGTATGAAAATAAAGAGTTTGAATCCTTTTTCTCACAAAATGGTTATAGTCAAAATTTCTCTGCCCCTAGAACACCTCAGCAGAATGGTTTAGTAGAAAGAAGATATAGAAACCTACAAGAAATTTCTAGAACAATGCTTAGTGAATATGACTAAAATATTTACTATTGGGATGAAGTTATTTATATAGCATGATACATAATCAATAGAGTATTCATTAGACTATTTCTACAAAATACCCCATATTAACTCTGGAACAATAGAACACCTAAGGTTAATTACTTTAGTGTTTTTGGTTGCAATGTATTTATTCTAAACTCTAAGGATAACCATGAAAAATTCACATCCAAAAGTGATGAAGGAATTTTCTTAGGTTACTCAATATTAAGTAATGCTTATAGAGTATTCAATAAGAGAAATAAATGTGTGGAAGAATCTGTTCATATCATGTTTGATGAAACAGATCCACATGATCCTAGAACAATCCATGAAAATCTAGAGGATGATGTATCAAATCTGAACATCAACTCAAATTCCTCAAATTCCTCTATGAAAGAATCTATGAAAACTTCAAATTCTAGAAATTCACTACAATTGAGGCATAATTAACTAGAATTTATTAATGAACCTGAAATCACAAGTCCCTCTTTTCCTAGAATGTTTAGATCCCTTAAAAACCATCCCTTAGATGCTGTTGTAGGATACTTAGAGAAAGGAACACAAACTAGAGCTTCTCTTATAGATCATGATGAACATAAAGCCTTCTTGTCACAGCATGAACTTAAAATCACTGACGATTCCATCAATGATGAATTTTGGGTAATGTCTATGCACGGTGAACTTAATCAGTTTCAAATAAATAATTTTTGGAAACTTGTTGAAAGACCCAAGGAAACATTCATCATAGGCACAAAATGGGTGTTTAGAAATAATGTAGTTGATGCTGGAAATATAGTTAGGAATAAGGATAGATTAGATGCACAAGGATATAATCAACAAGAAGGAATTGACTATGAGGAGACCTTTGCTCCAGTATCCAGACTTGAAGCCATCAGAATCCTTCTTGCTAATGATGTACATCTGAATTTCAAACTATATAAAATGGATGTTAAGAGTGCATTCTTAAACGGGTATATAGGTGAGGATGTCTTTGATGAACAACCACCTGGATTTACAAATCCTCATTTTTCCAATCATATTTTCAAACATTCAGATGCTTTATATGGGTTAAAACAAGCTCCAAGAGCTTTTTATGACATATTGAGTACTTTTCTTATTTCCAAATGTTTTACAAAAGGAATATCTGATTCTACACACTTTATAAAACAAATTTCAAATAATGTTTTAGTTGATCAAATCTATGTAGATGATATTATTTTTGGGTCTTCAAAAAATTCATTATGTATTGATTTTTTCAAAATGATGCAAAATGAATTTGAAATGAGTTTAATGGGTGAACTATAATTCTTTCTTTGATTTCAAATCATTCAAAATAATGATGGAATTGTTTTAAATCAAAGTAAATTCACTACAGATCTTCTAAAATGTTTTGGATTGGATAACACTAAAAGTAGTGACACTCCCATGAGTACCAACTTTAAGTTGGATCTTGATGAAGATGGAAAATTTGTTGATCAAACCAATTATAGAGGGATCATTGGATGTTTACTTTACATAACTGCTAGCTGTCCGGACATTATGTTTAGTGTGTGCATGTGTTCTCAATTTCATGAAAATACTAAAGAATCTCCTTTAAATTCTGTAAATATAATTTTCAAATACGTCAAGCATACACCCTATATAGGATGGTTCTATACTAATGGAAAATCATTTGAACTAGTTAGTTATTCTAAGGCTGACTTCGGTGGCTGTAAGTTAGATAGAAAGAGCACATCTGGATCATGTCACCTTTTAGGCAAGTCACTATTATCATTGTGTAGTACGGAACAAAATTCTATTGCATTATCTACTGTAGAGGATTAATATATAGCTACTAGAAGTTGTTGTGAACAAATTTTGTGGATGGAACACACATTACTAGAATATAGATATCAATTCAGACATGTACCAATAAATTTTGACAACACAAGTGATACTAACATCTCAAAAAATCCAGTTTCACATTCTAGGACAAAACATATTGATATAAGACATCAATTTTTGAGATATCATTATCAAAGAGGTGATATCACGTTGGAATTCATTGGTACTGAATATCAACATGTTGATATATTCACCAAACCATTAAAATATGAGAGAATAGACTACATCAAACATGATCTTAGCATGGTAAATCGCAAATAGATATCTTACTTGTATTACTATTCAATATTTTACTATGTTTTACTTTACTGTTACATGATTATAGTTTCTTAGTTACACTCTATCATGTTTACGGTCTCACTATTAGCACTTTGTACTTACAGTCTGACATTTACTGTCTCATCATAACACGCACTAAAACGTTCACTAACTGTCTCACCGTGATGTTCACTCACTGTCTCACCATAATGAAAACTTACTATCACACTATGATGACCAATCACTGTCTCACCATAACAACCATTCACAGTATCACCGTGAAAATTCTTTATGATTTTCTTTAAAACTGTATCACGGTAATTATTATTTCACCTCTTTTACTTTCCTGCATTTTTAACTTTTGTGATGTTTGACATTACCAAATGATAAAACTAAGAGTTTCACTCGGTTCTTCACCCGAACATTCTCCTACTCTCTCATTTCGAACCCTTTCAACCTGGAAACTCTCTCTCTCTCTCTCTTGAACATTGGGGAATGCCAATAATGAAGCGATTGTACTCATCCACACCTGAGAAACGTAGCTCGAAGAAAAAAAATATAGCACCTAAGATGACGCCTAAAAGACCATTGTGTCTGTACCTGGTAAATAAAAGTGTTGTTCCTGAGAAAGAAATCTGTCCCCAATGTATTTTTTCTAGAAAATCTCTAATATTAAAATTTTTAAAGGAACAAGGCTGGTTATAATGGTTCTCAAAGGAGAACAGACCTATCTATCTGAGGTTAGTAGCTCAGTTCTACAAGTACGCATAGTTTTTTTGACTCTGGTGAAGGCTATGTTGTGAGGAGATGGATTCATGGTCAATGATGATCCTTCTCATCGAGGATATGGGCGTCATGCCTTAGGAAACCTCACGATGGAGTTTGTGATGATTATAAAAGAGAAACTCCACCTACGACTGATTTCATTGACCTTGAAGATGCACTGAAAACCCTAACTGGAAATGGCACCATGAGAAGGGCCATAACTGCTGAACATGATGGGGATAAAAGGATGGTTTTGAAGTTTGTTCAAAATTTGGTTAGTCCAATGAATAGTGACTTTTTTGAATTAAAGTATCAATATTTGTTCTTAATTTATATTATGATGAAAGGATACAAAAGTATCCTGTGCAAGTACATCATTCACTATATGTTATAATTGATCATGATTACATCCAAATACACCTCTCAGTTCCACTCTCAGCTGATATCTGCCATGCTTATTGCAAAAGGAGTAGATTGACCTAATGAAGTAGTTATTATGGACTGTGATTACTGTCTCTCTAAAACCATCATCATGAGAATGAAGATAAATAGGAATCCTTGAAAAAATGAGTGGGTGGAAGACAAAAATAAGGTTTATGAGAAGTTTAACCCTATGGATTATCCATCAAGGCCTAAAGGAATTATTGATCCTGGTTTGGAACCATATTAACATAGTAAGTATTCAGAAGAAGAGGAAGTGGAAGATGAAGTACCTCATAGGGAAGAAGTTATTGATGAAGAAGAAAGGACAATTGTTCCTCCTGTTATTCTTGATGAAGATGTGCCTGCCCCTAGTGATGATGTTAATCTTGAAATCCATCTCGAGGATGAAAAAGAATTAGTGGACCAAAATTCTGGGAAGCAACCATGGAAGATGCTATTGTAGAAGGACTCCCTGTTGTCGAAGAAGTAAATTTGGACGAACTCCATGAGGAATGACCTATTCCTGAAATAATACCCTCTGATGAAGAGAGGATGGATATAGCGTTTCAGTTGGCTAGACAGGAGATGAATGAGGAACATAGAGATGAACCTGTGGATTTAGACCAAGATCTAGAGCCTCTAAATTTTGAAAAATAAGCACCTGTTGAGGGGGAGGAAACCCAAAATCTTGAGACTGATGAAGCATCACATCTAGATGAGTCCATCCATATTGCCACTCTGTAAAAATTACCTAGATTCTATGATGTGAGTGAGTCTCAACAGGTTACTACAACTAGGCTTGATCTCTCCTCATTTTTTCAGTTGATGTCTGTTTGTAACATTTCCCCTGAGAAAGAACCAAAACCAGAACCTACCCCTCTTCCAACTCTTGCACCTAATCTTTTACCAGAAAATATACCTTTTTTAGTAAGGATGACTTGAAGGATTTTGGAGATACTATTCGATCTGGTATTGAGATGCTTATGAACTCCCAACCCCAATCTGTGAAAAATCTGAGTGAGAGAGATGCATCACTGCTTTTGGAGAAGATTATTTGGTAGATACAACCCAACATGCACAAAGAGATTCAAGAAGTTCAAGTTGAAAATAAGTTTCTGAGTAGTGAAGTCACAAACCTAAAAAGTATGGTTGAGGATATGCAAAAAGATCTGCATTCTAGATCAGAACCTGTTGCTGCTTCTCTAGAACCTACTATTTCTCAAATTTCTCGAGATGTTGTTTCTCAGATTCACCCTTACCTACTATCATTTGATGAAAATATTGAAAAAAGTTAAAAATAGTTATTGAAGGAAATGAGAGAGCTTGTGGTGAACCTAAATAATCTCACTAATGAGTACATTGGTTGTCTTCAAAATGTTTTGAATCAGATCAAATCCTTGACCAATACCGTCAAAGACTCTAATACATCTGGTGAATCCTCTACACCTTCTTTGGATAGTACTTTGCTCAGATCTATAGTTAAAGAATAGAATTAGACTTCTTTTAGTGGATTCAATGTGACTTCTTAATCTGAATTTTTCAAAAAAAAGTGATAGGGTTCTTGACCTTGCGCATATTCATTCCAAGATTACAAATGATGCCCAACAGGAGATCTCTAAGAAATTGGATTTCTATTTCAACAAAATGTTCTCCCAGAATGATATGACCAACCGCTTCAAATACCTTGTAGAAAATATGTCAATTCATCCTGTAACTCAAGCCTTCAAAAAACATGTCCAGAAGCTAACTAAGTTTACCTAATTGTTGAAAAAGTTCATGAAAAACAAATATGACATTGAAAAAGCCATTCAGTATAGTGGATAAATTATTGCAGACTTCATCAAACTCTTGAGACCTTATCTTTATGTCCAGAGTACACCAATTGTTTCTCCAGCAGCTGCACCTCTCAGACCTGGACTGCCTTCATTGACCTCCTCTTTAGCCTCAACTTCCATGTCTGTTGGCCAAGCTCTCAGTCAGATCCGTCCTTCCATTCTTGATCAAAAATTTCCTCGATCTTCAACTGATCCTACCTTGGATCCCTTAGTCTTCGAAGGTCTTCCTTTACCCTCAATATCTACCACATCTCTTCCATATTCTACATCAACCACTGCCGCTATATTTTCCTCCTCTGCTGCTGATAATGGAAAAGAGAAGGACAATCCCTAATGTGGACCAGTGCTTACTAATTTTTGATGGGGATGTCATTCTTCTTTGTCTTTCTATTTTATTTTATACTGAACTGTTTACTCTTAATGGAATGTTCACTATTTAAACTCTCTTATTTCCACTTTTTGATAATCCCTAAATTAGGAGAAGTTTCATCATAATGTTTTTATATGTTATTTTCTCTATAGATGCATCAAATTTACACTTTAACTGCATGATTTGTGATCATCAAGAAGGGGGAGATTGTTGGACTCCTCAAGTATTAATCATGTTTTAATGACCAGAAATCTCATCAATGATAACAAATCTTATTCAACCTAGTTAACTCCAAAATTATATCCAATCATGTGTATTTATGTTTCGATTTTAATCATGATTTATAATGGTTAAGCTCAATCCATTTCAATCATATTGCTTTTTAAGTCTGAATACTTATTTTTACAAGACACTGTGATGCCTGACACAGTAATCAAGACACTATGAGAAAGACACTGTGAGCAAGAAACCATGGGAAAGTCACCATATGCAAGACACGATGAGCATGAAACTGTGATGACTGAAATAGTAAGCGAGACACTGTGAAGACCAGACATAGTAAGCAAGACCCTATGAGCATGACACCATGAGCAAGAAACCGTAAAGACCAGACGTAGTAAGAAAGACACCATGATCAAGACACCGAGAGAAAGGCACCATGAGCAAGACACCGTGAGATATACACAGTGAACAAGACATCGTGACACCCAGACCATGACACTCAGACATCGTGTGAAGGAGACACCATTTTCATAACATACTGTGACACCGTTTCTTAAACTATTTTGTAATCTTTCAATTTAATGTTTAACGTTCATTTTTGATGACTTTATTGCACTGGCATAATTAATGTTTCTTTGTAGACAATGTATGAGGTACAAGGTACAAAACATATGGAACCTATTTTCTTAAACACATGCATTCAAAGATAATGAGTGGAGAGTGCCCAATATCCATAGAGCGTGATACTGAACAGAAAACAAGAGTGTGAGCACGACCACAAAGAACACTTTGAATTTTTTTTAAAAGAAATCATTTTCACATGCATGCAATCCGAATCTGCTTAAGAACATATGATGTACAATGGAATCCAAGGAACATATTCACATTATCAAAGCTCGTGGAGAACACAAGCTGAATCGTGACACTCTGTTTTTCAAGACAAAAACCATAGATGGACTCAAAAGTGTTTATGCTTAATCAAAGGAGTCCAGAGCTGCACTTCAAATCATTAGAGAATTCTGAACTCATTTCCACTCTCTCATAGTGATTCTTTTATTTACCTATTGATTTGTGCAAGTACTCTGTATATTCCACACAGAGACTGACTCCTATGCTAAACAGAAGGATTTCTAAATCCTTACACCAAACTAGTTATACTTTTTTAACCAACAACAACTGTGTAAGAGGTCCCTGTGTGGCCTGGTTATTGGTTTTTTCTACCCATGAAAACTGCGGAAGAGGTCCATGTGTGACCTGCACAGTCTGTGAACTTTTGCTAACCCTAATCTAGGGTGTGGATCAAAGTTTCTTTATATAAACTGCTTGGTCACAGGTGATCACCAAGTGGAGTGGATTAGGTCTCAGCATGAGACTAAAACACTTTTTTCATATCCATTGGGCTATTTAAATTTAGTCTTCTTTGTTTTACTACTTTACCACATAATCTCGAAAACTATAATTTCACTTTGATAGTTAGTCTTGGAAAGAAGTTATAACTAATTTTTATTAGTAGGATAACTTCAAAAGTAATATTAATAACACATATTATGATTACCAAGAATTAATTAGTCTTCTAAGAAGTTGTTTGAACAGTCAAAATCTTATAATACTATAACCTTGATTAACTGGTCAATATCTTTTTTTGGGGAAAACAATTTATTTTAAAACAATATATTTGTAACAGAAATTTTTATAGTTACTCAATTCACCCCTCCCCTCTTAAGTAAATTACTCTGACCAATAATAGATTATTAGTTTTGTTTATTTTTATGTTATGTGATGTTATGTTACTTCTTATACTTCTATTATTCTCTATTTTATTCATAATTAGATGAAAGATTTGGATAGATTTGAAAATAACTAAAAAAATCCCAATATGTTTTCTCCCTTATGAATGTTTTATAATCATCATATTTTAGTGTTAAAAAATATTATTCTATATGAAATGAACATATTTATTATAAATTTTGTATTAATATAATCCGATGATCAGCATCAGGCATCATGAATTTTACCAAATCTGTTATGAAATCACATATTATTTTTTCATTATTATAAACTATCGACTTCATTAATTTATTATTTATTCTATTTAAAAACATTTACACTCTTTTACATATGTTTAAGATTACTTTTTAGTAGTGGTTATACATTATGTTATATATAATATAAAATTATATTTTAATACTTTAGTTACCAATATTATATGATCCATTCAATATTTAAATGATTTTCATATACCCTATTATGGGATTATAAATTGCAATTATTGAAATAATATTTTATTTTAACGAAATGATAAACACTTATATTACTTTATTTTCATCTATTTTGATTCATAAAATCTATTTTGTTGAAGTCATTTCCGGTTTCTCGTATAAGAGGCATAAAATAATTAAATTTTATCCACATTGGAAATTTTAATAGGAAATTATAATCGATAGTTATATTTCACACACTTCTACCACAAGTTGATTTTTTGATCAGAACAAGCCATTGAGTTATTATGATGGTTTAGAAATGGTGGACTTATTTTTATGAGTAAATTATTTAATGAAATTCAAAATTCAATTACTATATAGGATAATATTTAATTTCAATAAAAAAAATTTCTTCTTTTTCATCTTCATATTCCTTTTTGATTATTCATTTCTATTATTTTTACAATTAATAAAATTGTTTTTATCCTTACTAATGTAGGAATTTATACTCTAAATCCACCATATTATTCCAAATTTCATTCTCTAATACATTTATTTTATCATTAGAAACATAATTTGATAAATTAACTTGTCTAGTATGTAAAGAGATACTTGAGTTAATTATACTCTCAATATCCTTTGGTAAAATCCACCAAGAATAGTTTTTGAAAACATTATATGAGGTTTCTGACACTCTTTACGTAAAATTCCTTTTCATAACTAGTTATCACAAGTGAAAAGTGAAATTAATTGTTTCCTCCATTTATTTTAATCTTCATTTTATTTTATAGTTAACTTATTTTTACCAATATATATATATATATATATATATATATATATTTTTATATGTATATATATTCTGATATATATACTTGTGTTTTAATGAAATGATGAAAGTGAAGGTATAATCATTTCATTAGAATTTGTAAACAGAAAACATAATTTTTTTTTTATGGAAGCATACTAAATATATTATATTCCACATTTGAATACTAATATTTTCTTCTAGATTCATTCCTAACATATGTAATTGTTATATATTTAATATTTTTTAATTTTATCACTTTTTCATTCATGTTGATTCCACCTTCTATTTGGTATTAAATTACAATTTTCTTCTCCTTTGATATGTACTCATGACACTCTAGATGAATTCTACATTTCGTCACCATAAAACATCTCTTATCCATTAATTTATAATCATGAAATCATTTTCAAAATTCTTCTTTTTTGTTTCCATCTTCAACCAAATTCAGCAATTAATTTCCTAATATATTTATATATATAATCACGAAATAATTGGACAAATTAATAATTTTTGTTTCCATATTCTTCCAAATTTGACCATTCATTCCCTGATATATTCTTCTAAATATGACTTCTATCGTGGAATCCTCTATTTTGATCTTTAATAGTCAGATGCTAATTCCCGACATGGACCCTATCCACCTATCTGCTCACCATCACACTTATAGGTACAATTTAATACATTTTGTTATTATACTTTGATTTCCAAAAACACTAATATTCACGGGTTTAGGTAATTACACTCCCTATAAGTTTTTATTTCTTTTTTTATTCATTTATTTTACATAGATTTGTAGAAATTATAATATTCATACGCCATTATGTTCATCCTCATAGAATACATTATACAAATTCCACATTAATTATAAGTTCCATAATTGTATAACATGTTTCCGACCAATGTCAATTATTTCTTCTTCATTTTGAATTCATTAGTCTGGCATCAATTAATGTGACATATTTAGAACATGAAGTGAATCATTACATGATAAATTCATTATACATTTCTTTATTTATTACATATTCTATTATTAGTTTTATTTATATCTATATTTTTATAATGACACTATTTTCATTATGTATGCATTATTTATATGATATATTGTGTGTCTACATACATTTATTATACATAAATTAATTATCTTCATGTATTCTAGGATATTATTGTACTTCCATACTTCTCAATTTTTTGATTAATGATATTTCAGTTTCATACATTCGAGATCAAGGTGAAATTAATTTTTATGGGTTTTAAAAAAACATTTTTGGTTCTCCTATTCAATAAAAAAACTAATGTTGTTCAAAACATAAAAAAACAGTTCATAGGGATAATTTGATCTACGGTACATCCTTTATAAATTAATATAATATAATATCTTATATATATGATAATTAATGTTTAATTTATACAAATTGAGAACAATGATGTATTTGAATTTATATCAAACCATAATATTTTTAATTCGAAAATTAAAATTTTTCTTTTTTAATATATGAATTCAAAATTCATAATTTTGATTGAGACTCTAAAAAAACTCATACAATTTTTTCTTAATTAAAAATTTCAATTGTTCATATATTTTTTGTTTTATTGTTCAAAAATATTTCATATTATTTACATTATTAAAATAGACATGTGATGTAATATATTTATTGAATATTAGGATTTTAATTTATTTTATCCTTTCATCCACAGTTTTATAATTATAAGAATATATTTTACTACATGATATATTTGATATTCTTTTGAAATTTCATTGTAAATCCATCCCATTATATTCATATCTAATTCCATCACATTACACAATTATTTCTTCACTCAATATCTTTTGATACATTTTACATGGAAAAAATTCAATAAAAAATATTTATAATGAAATAATTGTTTGAATCGGCAAGGAAATCCAAACATTCGCCAAAAATGAAATTCCCTTTTAAGGTTGTACATATCATTCTGCTATGAATAATTGAAATTTCATTTATTATTGTTAAATATATACTTATTACATGATTTAATCCTCATATAATATGGAAACTCTATATAGATTTGTTGAATAATGAAAATTATTATTACATATCATTCTAATTAAATACAACTAGATTTATTGGCTTGTTAACTTTCATTAGATACCTCTAAATTCATGGTGAAATCAATGGTTACAGATTATAATGAATTAATTTCGGTTCCATTTTTCAATAAACCACTGATGATGTTTATAAAAAACCACAACAAAAATCAAAGGTTCTTAGACCAAGGAACATCCTTTAAAAATTAAATTTATACTACATATTATTTTTAATTGATACTATACATGTAATTATTCGAAAAAAATAAATAGGATGTGTTAAAATTTCTACTAAACTGGTTATTTCGATGTCCAAAATGGGGGCAATATCTTTGGAAATGTCTGAATAAAAAAAACATGAAGTTCAGTGGAGCTAATAAAAAATCAGTTATAATGTTTTATTCATTTAAAATTACAATTATACATATAATTACATACATATTTTCTATTATTTTCATTACTAAATTTTACATCAAATGGAATATTCTTCCTATACATTTTAATTTTAATTAATTTTATCATTCCTTCCATAGTTTTATAATGAATCACATATACATTAAAAGACAACGTTTTTTATTATATAATACCATTTAATTGAAAATTGAGTACAATAATTTGATACATACTTCCATCAGGTTAAAAAATTTATTATTTGACCCATTATCACAATACATTTTTTAAAAAAAAAATCACGCTACAAAATATATTATCAAATAATAATTTGTATCGACTATGAAATTCCAAGGTCGAATAAAATTGTTGTCCCTATATAGGTTATCCATAAAATTCTATTGTAATTTCCTTTAAATTTCATATATCACTAAAAAGTATATTCTTATTTACAACATTCATATTAACATAATTTAGAAACACTCTATATCATTTTAGTTATATAATTTTTTGATAGATTCTAATTTCCTATCTATTTGAAAATTTTGGTTTGATTTCTTTTATAATTTTTATTCCATTTATCGCATTAGAGGGGAATTTATATATTTTCACACTCATACTAAATTAACATACATTTCCCCATTTAGTATCACATAATATTATATAGTATATTATATTCATTATATGAATAACTATTTTTATGGTTTGTTAAAAAAACCTAAATAAATAATTGATTGTATTCCATGATTATTAGTATTTGATTTTCACTCCCTTTTCCTATATTGTTGGCAATTGGATCTTATATGGATTACATATTCTAAGAGTCCATTTCATAATTAACCATGTTCTATATTACTATCCTAGATAGGTATGACATCTTCCATTAACGAATAGAGTATTAGCCATATATTGTGAAATATATTTTCTCACTATATTTTTGGATTTCATATTTTGTAGTTATTTATCATATTGTTAATAATTTAATTATATAAATCCAATAAAATATTCTTTTCTTTTTTTAGTTCCAATTATTATCCAACATTTAATTTTCTGTTTTTAATTTTTAATTCTTAATATATTGAATAAATTTGGAATGACAGAGGATTCTTAAACATTCAGACAATAATTGTTTTTATCCAATCATCCAATGTTTTATAATCATATAAATATATTTTAATATGAATATTTTATGAATGTGTAATCAAATTTAATAACAAATTCATTCCATTATTTTCATGCATAATTCAATCATGTTGCAAATTTTATTTATTAACTCAATATCTTACCTGACCACTGGTATGAAACATAAAATTCACTTGAAACCATGTATAATTTTATTATAGTGTATCAAAAAAGAAATTCCTAGGTTGAAATAAAACCTGAGTCCCATATGTGGATATCACTATTATTATTTCATAATTTCATTTAAATTTCATATATAACTATAAATATAGGCTTATTACCAACTATCATACTAAAATATTTTGAAAACTCATATCTCTATTTTTATTAGATACATCCATATTCAATACACTATTGATGGTTATAGATTGTCAAGAAACTATTTTCATTCTTCTATTAAATAAAAAAATAATTTAGTTAATAAAAAACACATGTAAACTCGCTATAGTTAGATCATGGTAAAATCTTCTATAAAATTATATAATGAAATATCTTATTTATAAATGATACTAAACAAATAATTAATCACAATGAATAACAAGGATTTGTTCAAATTTATGACCAAATAGAATATTTTGATGTCTAAAATAGTGATATTGTCTTTGGAAATATCGAGAAAAAACATTCAAAAATTTCATCAACCCTAAAAAATTAATGTATTTTTTTATTTATTTTAAATTACTCTTGTTCATATGCATCTTTTTTATATTTCCAGTATATTTCCAATTATCTACATTAATAATATTTACATACAATTAAATATGATTCATTTACATTCTAATTTTAAATAATTTAGTCAACTAGTCCATATTTTCGTAATTGTACATATTAATTCTAATACAAGACATATATCGTAATTTATTGAAATTTATTAGCATATTTATTCCATTATATAATTCAGTCATTTTACAAAAATTAATAATAGGGTCAATATCTAATTTTAATTTTTGTTGTGGAAAAACATTCTACAAATTTCATAATCATATTATAAAGTGCATCATATAAGAAATTCCCACATTCATTTGAAATTCGAGTCCATGTTAAGGTTAACCCTACTATTGTGGTATGATTTCATGTAAATTTCATATATCATTATTAAATCTCTTCTAATTCCCACATTTAAAACTAACATAATTGGGAAAAAATCTATCTATAAAATTTCATGTATAAAAATATTTTGATAAATTCTTCTTTCATATCTATGTAATAAAATGGTCTGATTTCTTTTGAATGTTTTCTATCATATTTTTTTTACATTAAAATCAATTTATATATGATCTGTGATCCACAATAAATACATTATGAACGATTTCAAAAATTAATTCATAATAGTATGTTTTATATGAAATTGATAATATCAATAACCATTTTGATGCACTAGTAGAAAAACGTTTTTTAACGGTGGTTTTTTTATTTTTGACATCGGTTAAAAACTGACGTCGAAGTCGCTGACGTAAAAAATATGAATTTTTACGTCGGTTTTTGTAAACTGACGAGAAAAATGAACTACATTTGTTTTTTGGAATCGGTTTTGTAAAAACCCGATGCCAAAAAAACTAAGTCATATCATTTTTGGCGTCAGTTTACATTAAAACCGAAGTGAAAAAAAATAGTTTGGGCATCAGTTATTTAAAAAAACCGATGCCATTAATGAAAAAAAAATATTTTTTGCATCGGTTTTTAAAAAAACCGACGCCAAATATTTTTTTTCTATATTTTAGATCATTTCCTAAGCTTTGATTTGACTGGTTGTGGAGCTAAAATAGTGTTATGGATCATAAGTTATCGTCGTCAGAAGTTAAACCTATCAAAGTTTTGATTGATAGAAATCGTTTCAAAGAAAACATGATAAACATAAATTAAAATCATATACACCAAATTAAATAAAATAATAATAATACTTCAAACATAATTCAATGTTTTTAGGGGCTTGCATCAAAACAATAAGTTTTTTATCATCATATAACTTGTATTTAGAAATGAGAATGAATCATCATTATAAGAAAGATAACCGAGTTGTTTAGAAATGAAGGATAATAATAATAAAGAAATCAAATGAATAGAGTATTTAACATGTTCAAATTAATGATTGATGTCGCATTGAAATATTGATTGAATCTAAGATGTTGAAAATGATGAACGAAGGAGAAACTGGATATATATATAGTAAACAGAAATATTTTCAATTGTGTTGTACGAAAATGTAGGCGGGATTTTAAAAAGTTAAGCGCGCGTTGTGAAATAAATTAGAATTCTGATCCCGTGTAACTCTTTTGCATCTCTTTTGTTTGAAACCGACGTAATAGAGTATTTACATTAGTCTTTTGGAGTCGGTTTTTTAGAAAACCGATACCAAAAATGTCAATCGATATCCTTTTTGGAGTTGGGTTTTTAATAAACCAATGCTAAAAAGATAAAAAAAAATTCATTTTTCGCATCGGTTTTTTTAAAAACCGATGCCAGAAAGAAAAAAAAAAAATTCTTTGGTGTCTTTTTTTTAACAAACCGACGCATAACATTTTAAAAAAACTTTTCACGTCAGTTTTTTTAAAAACCGACGCCAAAAAAAAAATAAACTTTTTGGCGTCCGTTTTTATGAATACCGATGCCAAAATATTAAAAAAAAATTACAGTGTTTTAGATAATTTCTTAATAATTGATTTGACTGGTTGTGGAGCTAAAACGGAGTGACGGATTAATAGTTATTGCCTTTGAAAGTTGAACTTCTTTAAGACTGCTTTTAGAGAAGGTCAACTTCCGACATCCATAAATTTTAATCCATAACTTTGATTTTGCTCCACGACCAGTCAAATCCAAGCTTAGAGAAATATCTAATACAATGTAAATTTTTTTTGTTTTATTTTTTTCATCTCTTTTCATAATATCCAATGCCAAAAATATATTATAGCTTTTTGCGTCAGTTTTTTAAAAAACCGACGCAAAAAAAATTATTTTTCGTTTTTGGCGTCGATTTAAAAAAAACAACACGAAAAGTTTTTTTATAATGTTTAGCATTGGTTTGTAAAAAAACCTGACGACAAATATTTTTTTTAAAAAATTTTATGGCATCGGTTTTCATAAAAACTGACACCAAAATATAATTTTTTTAGTTTTTGGCGTCGGGTTTTTTATGAACCGACGCGAAAACAATTTTTTTCCTTTTTGGTATTTGTTTTTAAAAAAACCTATGCCAAAAGTTCCCCGCAAAAATTATTTACGTCGGTTTATAAGAAACCGACGTCAAACTGGCGATGTTAAAAATTATTTTTCTACTAGTGATGGTATGATAAACCATTAAATAAGAAATTTTGTGCAGGCACTAATTTTTAGTATGCTAATTACTATTCCCATTCTATATAATTAATAGTTAGATCTTATGTAGATGACATATTGTGAGAGGAAATTTGATAATGAAACCTACACTATGTGATTGGCCTAATGAGGTATGTTTTCTTCCATTATTAAATCAGTTATTTTCCATATATTATGAAATATATTTTTTCACAATTTGTGTATTTCATATGTTATAGTTATTAATTTATTTATTATCTCAGGTTTACATCAATCCAATAAAACATTATTTATTTTATTTTACTCAATTTTCAATTTGTTTTTTATTTAATTATCAGAATTTTTAATTTCTCTATTATGGATTCGCTTTTAAATTATATATGTTTAAAATATGTTCTAATTATAATTAATTTTTTATTTTCTTTCGTATTTTAATAATCACACACAAATATATTAATACACAACCTAATTGATTATATAATAAAATTTAATTAAAAATTTATAGTTTTCATTACATAAATTATTCCATCATGTTATTAAATTATAACATTACTCAATATCATAAATAACCTTTTATAGGAAATAGAAAATCAAAAAATAGTATTTATAATCATATAATAGTGTGCACCGGTAATTAAATTCCCTGTTTCATCTAAAATTGACATCCCTATTTATGATATTCCTAAAATTCGCATATAATTTCCATTAAATGTCATATAACATCATTAAATATAATATTTTTACCACCATTAATAATAAAAAATATTGGAAAAATATTTATTTTATATTTTTTGGTTCTAAAATCCTCTGATAAATACTTATTTCATTTTTATGTGAAAAATGATTTGATTTATTTTTTCTTTTTTCTATCTCAATTTCACATTGAAGGAAAATTTATATATAATGTATTGTAAGATCTAAATAAAATTTGAACTATAAAATAGAGTAATATAGAATAGTATATTGTATATTATATTCTTCACATCAATAACTGGTTTGATGATATACTAAAAACCCATAAATGAGTAACTCTATGCACACCCTGATTTTTAGCCCTATATTTACACAACCAATTATATATTGTTATTCAATAGATCTTATATGGATTAAATATTAAAATATTCTATTTCATAATGAACCTTGTACTTTGTGATGACCGACTGTGTTTTGTTTTCGTCCATCAGTAAACTTGTTATTGTTAACATATTTGGAAAAAACATTCGACATTGCATTTCTTGATTTAATTACATAATTAATAATTTATTTATAATATTAATTTATAGTGGTCCAAAAAAAATAATATATTTTATTTTACTCAATATTCTATGAATTTGATTAGTTTTGTAGTTATAATTTGTAATTAACCTAATATAGACTCTATTTGAAATGAAATTGTTTTTCTATAAATTGAGATTTAATTTATATTATTCAATATTCCATATTTTTATAAATTTACCTATAAATTTTAATACTCAACTTATATTATTATATAATTATGTTCATTATAAAATTTAATCCATCAATTCATAAATAATTCCATCATGTTACAAAATTATTATTTGACTTTAAATATTAAATGAGCTTCTACTAGAAACCCAAATTCAAAAAATATATATATATATAATCATAAAATAGTATGTATCAACCAATAAATCTCACGGTTCATCTCAAATTGGTGCACTATTTTGGTTATCTCAACAATTCACGTATGAATTCCATAAAATATAATATTTCAATGTAATTTATCTACTTGTTATAGTATACAATATTATGTTGTTTCAAAATTCTATATTTTACATAATTTTATAGTATATAACAATATGTATAATTTTACAATATAAAATATATAATGAAAATATTAATGGAATGTATGTTATACTATTCATGTTTATAAACATTAAATAAGAAACAGTTGTATGCCAAAAATCAAATTGTTTGCAAATCATTAATTAGTGTTAATATGTATGTATACAGTATCAATTCATTATATACGAAAATTTATATGTTTTGAAAAATTATATTCAAATTTCATAAAATTCATATATATCTATTATTGAGTATTCCATTGTTAATAATATGTGTTCAATTGATTGAATTTAAAATATATAAATTTCAACTTCCCAATTCCTTTGAAAAAAGAAACATTAAATGACATATATGATTATTCAGGATAAATAAATTTACTTTCAAATGTATGAGAATCTTATGGATTCAATTATAAATATTCACTCTATCATATTTCGCCTACAGTTTTAAATCACATTCCTTTTATTGAAATTTCGAGACTGAATTTTGATATGAATTTTTTCCAGAAATAGATGAAGTCATAATATATATTAATGATGAAACTTCATCATTAGAAGTGATTCCAAAAATTTAATGCTAGAATTGGAAATGTTGAAAAAATATAAGAAATTTTGTCTGTATATAATATTATATATTTAACAGCAACCATAAACTATAAACGAACACTCATTGAAAAACAATTTTACTTATAAAACAATTGGAACCTTTCTATTTTCATTTTCATTATTTTAAAATATTAACTATACTATTTGTTAATATACATATATTGTATCCTCATATAGTATTATAAGAAAATGTTATTACTATTATTTTCACAAGCTATTACATCTTTTGAGAGAAAATTGGTGGGTATTTATGTTTTAATAAATTTATATTCTCTTCTGTTACATATTTCTCTCAATAGTTTCATGTTTTCCCTCCAAATAGTTACACAATCATGTATCTTCACTCCGCCCAATGTACCCTTCCTACATACTCCCAAACCCATCTAGATCATTTATCTTCCTTTAAATTCCATTATCCCTAATACACCCTTACCTCCAGTTTCGGTATTCATCTCCACTATTCCATGATTCTGAATTTATCTCAGACCACATCTGATAAGAATACCCACCCCCTAAGTTCTTTTCTCCCAATGTGTCCAAATATAGGTCAAAAAATCTCTGAATAAGGCTAAATAATTTATTATCATCTGTTAATCATCTGTTTTTTGTGTTTATCATTGAAATGTATAATATAGGAAATGATTTTAAAAAATTTGGGGTTTTTTTCATCTCTTTTTTTTTCCATGTGATTAGAACCAATAATTTCATAAAACACTAGTTTTCTTTCCATGTCCCCCACAATTTCAATTGAGGAATAAAATTATCAGAAGACATACCCCATTAATATATTATCCTACCTATCTCTACATTACTTAACATAGAATCCCTATATTCTTTCAAATCTATGAGTGTACCTATAATCCATTTTTTTCTATGTTCATTTATCTATACTGGTCTATGATGTTTTTATCCATCTAAAAGACAACTATTTGCTCCTCATCAATCACATAGTCATCTACCAATTTTTTTTCTTTTCACTCCCAAATTCCCTATGCCTACTATACAATTATCCGATCATGTAATCGTGACAATGAATATTATTGTGATTTTATTAACTAATTCCTCTATACTCATGCATGTATTTTATTCCAATTATTCACTTTTGCTTCCAAAACCATTATTTCAACTGTGGTTGATATATTTTATTAATTTTCTATTTTATAGTATAATATTGTTTTCATAAGTTTTTTAGAATTTTTTTCTTATGTTTTTATGTTATGAAACTTTTTTACGTTTTATAAAATAAATTTTGTATTTTCAATCAGGCAACCTCAAGACAATGATGTACCATTAATTTTAAGACATGGTAAAAATATAACAAAATTTATTTATTTTTTCACTCATGTTCATATTTCTAATAAAACATGAATTATGCCCTTTGTAAACAACAAAACTTGATTTACATAAGTTAAATCATTTGGTAGAATCACATATGTAAATCACCTCATGAAATGATAAAGATAATGTTTGAATTTTGTATCCTATTAACTTAATTTCTATTTTAAACTTATGTGGACGAAGTAAAATCATACTGATATATTATGTATTGTAATTTTTGATTTAGCTAAATTTATTCCGATATTTATTTAGTATAAAAATTTATAATGATTTTTCTTAATACAATATATCATGAGGAGGCCCCAACGTTGGTGGTGGGGTGGTAAGGGTTTGGGGGGTAAGGGGCAGGTCGCGGGGTCATGTCCCCGGACTTTCCATTTAATATCATTTTCTTCCTTGTGTCATGTGCCGCTTTCACGGTTGTACCCCATTTTTTTAGATCATGAGGATGGCATTCAGGACTACAGCCGGAGACCATGGAACCTCCACAGATTTTGCTAGTGATTTTGATAGGTCTGATGGCGTCGCATTCTGGTAAACTCGGTGATTATACAAATTAGGCTACATGGCCTTGTCTGGATGGATCAGCACTGGTGAACTATGACGGATCTTCATCCATGCCTTGGCTCTTAGCAGTGGAACTTGATAAACCTGATCCGATGGTGCCGCACTCGTCCACACCTCTGCCTGCATCCATGGATTTTGAAAACCCTTATCTGACAGTTATGAACTTGTTCGGGCTTCCACCAATAGTGGTGGACCAGGTTTTCCTCGATCTGGTAGTGCTGCGCTCATCCGTGCCTCCCGCAGTGGTGGACTTGACATCTTCTCTTTAATCAATAAGAAATTCTGCCACCCCGACTGGCACTATGGCATCCTGGAAAAGAGACTTAACAATCTCCTCAAACAACCCACATCCAATTGCAATCTCTCTAAGATTAGAGCCACACAAAGAGAGCTAGACATGGCCCTGTGTATCATGGAAATCATCTGGGCTATGCGTGCGTAGGATAACCATACTAAATATGGGGATGATAACACCCGGTATTTTCCCCAGAAAGAATCGTCCAAGCATTGGAATAAATCTATTACAAGCATCTCAAAACCCGATAGAAGCAAAGATTCGGACAACAATGGTATCCACGAGGCCTTGACATGATTTTTCCAGAACATATTCTCTACAGGAACCCCATTCATGTATGCTGAGGTGGAAGAATGTATTAGACCTATGATCACTGACGAGATCAATAAGAATCACACCCAAGATGTGACAGATGACGAGATACGCCTGGCTCTGAAACATCTTCATCCCATTAAGTCCCTGAGACCAGATGGGTTCCATGCCCTATTTTTAAGCAATACTGACAGATTATCGATCCTGACATCTGCAATATGATTAAAAATATCTGGGCTGGTAATACCAGCATTGCGGCCATCAATGAAACTATCATCATCATCATCCCTAAAATCAATAAACCTATGGTGATCCCTGACTTTTGACCTATCATCCTCTGCACTGTCTCTTACAAGATCTTGTCAAAGATCCTTGTCAGCCGGCTGCGACCTTGGCTACCTGATATTATATCTGAAAATCATTGTGACTTCTTGGCCAATAGAATGATCACTGATATTGTGATTGTGGCCCATGAAGTGTTCCATTCTATGAAATCATGCTCCACTGCCAAAAGAGGAACCATGGCCTAGAAATTGGATATTTCCAAGGCCTACGATGTATTAGAATGGCACTTCATAAGTGTCGTTATGCAAAAAATCAGTTTTTGTGCTAAATGGAAAGATATGGTCATGAACTATGTCTCGACCATCTCATTCAAAATCAAGGTCAATGTGAAGATTACCAGAGAATTCACCCCATCCTGAGGCCTTCGCCAAGGAGACCCCCTCTCCCTTTTTCTCTTCATAATGGTGGCTGATGTATTTTCTAATCATATTTCTAGGGTTGTATCTTCTAAGTCTATTCATGCTGAAAAAATCTGCCAAGTTATCTCTCTAGTGTCTCATCTCTTCTTTGCTGACGATGACCTCCTTTTTTCAGAGCAACAATTAATGAATGCTGGGTGATCTGCCAAGCGATCTATCAGTATGAGAGGGCGTCTGGCCAAACAATAAATCATGGTAAATCTAAAATATCCTTCAGTGCAGGGGTGCCTCTTTCTAATAGGGATGAACATTGCGGATCAGCTAGCATCCATATGGTTGATAAACAACAGAAGTATATCGGGCTTCCCACTGTGATTGGCCGGTCAAAAAAATAAATCTTCACATCTCTAGTGGACAAGATTGTGAAAAAATATCTAGGCTGGAACCCAAAAAGAATTTCTAAAGCAGGCAAAGAGACCCTCATCAAAGCTATCATCCAATCTATCCCCAACTACATTATATCCATTTTTAAGCTCCTGGTATCCATCGTCGACAAGATCCAAACACATACAACCAATTTATATTGGGGGAAGAACGATGAAAGGAATCGACCCCACTGGATGGCATAGGAGAAACTATGCAATCCCAAATCAGAAGGTGGGATGAGGTTCCAGAATCTTCCTCTCTTCAGTGATGAAATACTGGCCAAGCGAAGATGGAACCTTATTAACCATAAATCATCTCAATGTACGCGAGTTTTACCAGCTCTGTACTTTCCCCACACCGATATTCATGCTTAATCTCTTGGTCCCCATCATAGCTTCCTCTGGAGATGATTTTGGGGGGATAAAAAGCTCCTGGATAATGGTCTAGGCTGGAGGATTGGGACAGGCTCATCCGTAAAAATCTAGACTAATCCCTAGATTATTGATAAAGAGGTTATACAGGCTACATCCCCCACCCAACCATGTCTTGAAGACGCCACTGTCAGCTGCCTCCTTTCCAACCAGGGACAAGGGTGGTGTTTGGAAAAGATCCTTGAATGGTTTAACGAAAGCGATCAAAGAATTATACTTAGCATTCCCTGGGAACCAAACAGACGCCATGACCATCTCTTCTAGATCAATGACATCTCGGGCGACTACACGGTGAGATCCGGCTACAGACATGCTCTTGGAATCCACTCAGTTGACCGGGATGAGGGAACATGGAAATCGATTTGGATGCTCAACTTCCCCCAAAAAATTCGTCAATTATGGTGGCAGGTTTGTATGAGCACTCTCACAGCAATGAGCCTTCTCGTTTACTGACATATGTCCAGTACCGTTTTTTCCCTTTCTGCCCGAAAATTCTAGAAACTCCTCAGCACGCTCTCATTAAGTTCCCGAGAGCTAAGGAAATTTGTAATAAATGGGGCCCCGCATCAGTTGCATCAGTGGAATTGGTCTTTGACCTTCCCGATATTCTGACGCGTTGGTGCTCCTATCTCTCATTGGAAAATGTAGGATTACTTTGCACTCTGGCTTGGATTATTTGGGTGCATTGTAATGATTCTATTTTTCATGAAGCTCACAGACCCCCCAAATTCTGGTTAGATTGGGCCACCTCTTGGATTAAGGGCTAGAAAGGCCACACCGGACATTCTATGTTGGGTGTTAGACCCTCCCATCCCACTCATTGGAATCTATTAATGAAAGGGATTCATAAGATTAATGTGGATGCGTCTCTTCCAATGAATGGGCTTGTTACCCTCGGCCTTCTTACCCAAAACCATCTGGGGAAAATCCTTGCTGCTAAATATGAACCACATCAGGCATTCTGGGAATCAGTAGTTGCTGAAGCCATGACCATCCTTACTGGTATGCTGCTTGCTATAGAACGAGGATGGGGTGATAAGATCATTGAGTCTGACTATATTACCTTCATCGATTCTATTAATCACAATGACGATGGACTCCAGTCATTTGGCATTATCATCAGAAGAATTCTCTCAATTTTCCAATGCTTTTCATTATGCACCTTCTACTTCACCAAAAGGGAAGGAAACAACATGGCCTATCAGGTTGCGGCCTTAGGCCCATTCGATACCAACCAGTTCTGGTTGGACAATTTCCCTTCATGGATTTTCACATGTACTTCTGATGATCTTCGTCATTAATGATATATGCATTTAATAAAAAAACTAGTTCCTAAATTTTTCCTTGAGAGGATTCAGGTCGGTCGACAATCAATTATTGTGCGACATTCCCATTTAACGAAGTGTCGCAATCCAATTTTGGTCAACCATGAAATGGTCACCCGAGCCGGTTTGCAACATGTCCCAATAGGAATTTTGGGTTCCCCTAAGATGGAAACTAGTGTCGAGTTTCAAAGCATACATGTGAGAAAGATTTATACCCAAAATAAAATGACCAGAACCAGATAGACAAAATGAACTAAACAAGCCACAAGATCTTACAATTGGACATAAATAAATAGTTGGTTAGATATATACTACACTGAAGAAAGAGGAAACAAAATACAAAAAAAAACTAGAAATGAAACCATGCTACCACAACCTCCATGTGACATCATCACTATATCAAACCACTAGAACGAACCTGCTACAACATTGAGCAGTCAAACATGGAAAATAAGAATAGAAACAAGTCCTATATCTAAAAAGTTAAGATAGACGTGAGTACCAAAATGCTGAGGAGTTCCGAAGATCAACCCCAGAATCCAATAGTTCTCATTCCCAAATCATTCCATAAACACCACTTTTAAATAACTTTATAAAATAGGGTTTTCAAATTTTAATAAAACAATATCGTTTCCCAATTTTTAAATCCAACACCCAGAAAAAAAATTTCCATATCGAACCACCAATTATATATAAAAACCAGGACAAGTGATTCCAAAGTTGTGCTAAAACAATACATGTAATCAGTGAATGCTGGAAACACACTATTACAATGAAATGTAAATAGGAAATTTAAATAATTATGTAATCATGGGTGATCATAAAAATAAATATAACACCCATGGATATACTCATTCAGAACCACCTTATGACATATGATGAAGCCCCTAAGTCAATAACCAAATAGCTACCCTAACAATACCTCACTAGAGGCACATCCCTCCTGGTCTGTCCAAAACTCCATGGGGTACTACCCCGTCACATCGGGGCTAGAAAGAAACCACCGCTCGATCAACTAAAAGAGGCTTAAGAACCCATGTTCGTAATATTAGTGTGTAAGTAGGATCCTCTCACACGTGACTCACCTTACCTACCGCCACCGCACTTGCCTACCCCTAACACAGACACACTATACGATAACCCATAAACGGATATCCCCATATAGAGGTTCCCCATAAATATATATACATACATACTTAAAACACATAATCACGCCGTATCGTCAAAGTTTCCAACTAGTCCACTATAACATATAACCATTTATAACATTTTATAAAAAAAAGGTTTCCAAAGGGGCACACCATGTCCAAACATCAAACCATTTCCAAGTAACCCTACCAAAAGTGCCAACAAAGCCTTTATCTTTAACCATCCAATTTACATTTATGAAATCACATATGAAAAATATTTCCAAAAAATAAATATCCCATTTTCACTATGCCTTTTCCAAACATTCCATTGAGTTCCCAACAGGCACCCAAACATATTGAAAATTTCCAATTGACCTTTTCTTTTGAATCAACATTATCACGATACTAAGTTAAAAATATACAAAATTCATTTGATGGTGCCAAATGGTATAACAACCATTTTATGGAACAACAGTCTTTTATGAAACACTAAAAAAGTCACAATTCCCCAATGTTTTGAAATCACAATGAGACATTTGAAAAAAAAACATAAACATTTATCCAATAGAGAGAGAAGAAAATAAGATAAGAATTCCCTTTTTGAGGACCATGGCTTGAGGAGAGGAAAAATCCCAATTTCATCTTCATTTGATGGCATGTCCATGTGTGCAGTTATTGCACCCCTGAATGATCCCACATCCAACAATAAATAACATGTAGTCTTTTCCCAATCCATGCCTGAAGAGACCACCCACAACGCTTTTATCAACATGATGAACCACTCCAGAAAAAATGACCATGTTTTGAAAAATCCACTGAAAATCATGTTTAAAAACTTTAATAAAATTCTTATAATGTTAACCCCTACCCAAAACATCTAATAAACCCATTTTAAACTAAGCACCACTTATCCAAACTCAATTTCATAGGCAAAGCATGTGCATAAATGGGAGACCATCTAAAAACCTATATATATCCAGTTACACCCACAATAAATCACTATAAAGAATAACTATGGTTGTAATGGTGGTGTGAAACAATTTTTAAGAATTAAATTATGAAATGCAGGCATTAAATGGATTGAAATTGAAATGAAAGTCAAGGAACACCTACACATAATCAATGAATTATCTCAATGCTATTTTTAACAGTTTTTAACTAAAAAACTACAATGAGATAATTATAACACTTCTAAAGGTGAGAATAACAATTAAAATTTAATTAAAATCACATAAGTGATATGGTTGTGCCACAATGGAATGGAAATTCGGAAATTCCTACCTCAAATAATTGATTGAGGCAATTATTTCTAACTCAAACCTCCCCTACACATGTACACACACTTCCAAAAAAGTGCAACACATGGAAGTTACCACCACACCTTAACATAAACATTAGACACCCAAAATTAGTGCAGTGAGGACCATAATAAATCATAGTAAATACCCGGGACTCACGTATTATAATATACCCTAAATTAAAATTACAAAAGCCCAATAGTGGGTTTAAAAGCTTACCTGGACAAACGAATTCAATGGAAATCGAGTCCATCTACCTCACACAAGGAGATAGATGTTGGAATAAGGAAAATGGGTCACGAGACATCATTCACATATCCTATTGAAGGATGAAACAAAAATAATGTATTATCTTCAAACCATAAGTTTAGATATATAGAAGAAATCACAATTTCAAAGGAGAACACATGAGAAGGGGAAACCGCGCACTGTAGGGGATGCGGTAGGGGTGGTCACCACTAGAGAGGGAGGAACCAAGAAAGGGGGGTTGCAAAAGAGGTTTCGATGGATAAGAGTGATATAGTAGAAAGTACGGAACTCGTGCTGGGGGTTGGCGCGTACAGTCTAGGGCAGGGGGTTCACTGGAAGCAGGGGTAGATCAAAAGTGGGGTCGGGCTGTCGAAGCAGGATGAAGCGGTGAGGGGGAGGGGATAGTTGGCGCTGGCAGGGGTGGGAGCATGAGCACATGTCAATGTGAGGGGTGTTGGGATAGACAGGAAAGCGATGAACGCACAAAAAATAGAAAATGGAAAACACGCAGTGGAAATAAAATCTTACCCTCTAAATAAAAGAAGATGCATGGTGACAAAATTAAGTACATAAAAAAAATAATGTCATAAGAAATATTTACGTCGAAAACACAAAATAGGGAAAAACCACCAGACCAAGTCCAGAAAGGGGAGTCCACTAAATTGATTATTTACACATTAGAGACTCCCCAAAAATGGTAGGGATCTCAAACGTAGTACTCTCTGATGAAGATGAAAAATGATCATCAATGAAAGGCAATCACCAAATTGGCTCTGCTCTTAACATTGTAGATGTACTATGAAAACCTTGTTACTGCCTCCTTTTATAGCAAAATAATCACAGTGAAGATGTGTCACAATGTCAAAAATGTTCCTCCATGGGAATTAATTCACACGGTCTTGACACGCATTAAAAACACATCACTAAAGGAGAAACGGTGTGGTGCTCCAATTGAGGAGGCGTTACGCGGTGTGCCAACCAGGGAGGCGCCCAAAAAGGGGGAGGGGTGCTGCAACTCGAGCAGAGGAGTGGGGTGCTAGGGTTCGGCTCCCACATTTTCTAAATAATTATAATAATCATAATCATAATAATAATATTAAAATAATAATAATAATAATAGAAATAATAAAAATAATAATATTATTCATACTAATTTATGAACATTACCATAAATATTAAGCATCCTTTTAAATTTATTATTTCATTCATATGTACTTTTATTTCCAATAATAATAATATTACTAACAATTTTAATAATATTTAAGAAAAATAATTGTAATAATGATAATAACAACAAATTTTTTATTATTAATATAAATAAATACTATTTAATATTTTATCTCACATTTCTCATTGTATCTTTGTTGCACTTATTTATTTAAAATAATGGAAACCACATGCTTCACCTGCGATCATGCACGCAGTTGAGGAAAACACACTCAAACAATGACACGCAACACTGCCCACTACAGGGCCAAGTCGTATGCTTGTCACTCGGTTAAATAAACAATGTATAAATTTTGTGCTCTCTAGACCCACTCGGGAACCTGTATGGGCAACGCACCACTACCCCTATCCATGCAACAAAAAAAAGTATTCCAATTTTTTTATGATTTAACTCACCAGCCACCGAAACACATTATAAGGACTAAAAATTATTTATGTAATTAATAGACATGGTAGGTGTGAGAAAATTATTCTAACCAAAAAACTTTCTACCCCCAGAATTTCACAAAACCAATAGTTAACAAAACTCTAGTCCATGCCCTGGAAAAACCAGATTAAACCGAGAGCCTCAGGGTGACCATTCCCAACACACATCACACCTGACCAATTCATGAAAAACCACAAGCCAAGGTTGATAGGAGATAACATGAGGGTTATCCCCACAACAAGTATTCACTAATATGGAATCCTAGAACCCCGAACACCCCCCCCCCCAAGGGGGGGGGGAAACAAGGGAACTCTCAAACCAAACTCATTCAATTTCCCCACATTGACCGAACAAAACCGAAGAGATATAAATGAAAATATTGATACAAAAAGACCCAACAACCCATGGATGAGAAATTAACTCAACACCTCCCACACTGATCAGATAAAATCCTAACTACAACGGGGGACTATAGAATTCCAAGCTTGAACCTATCCCACTTTCTCAAAGCTAACGGAACAACTCCACCACTAGAATTAAAACCATTATAGATAAAACTGGCATCCCAGCTCACTGGGACATAGGAATCCCTTAAAAAACCAGAACACTCTAGGGGGGAAACTATGGAGAGGTGCCCGAACTATTAAAGAGCCCAAAAACAAAACTGATTAATTTTGTGAATCCCAAAATTCCCCTAACTAACATAATTGAGACGAAACTCAAAATTATAAAGGTTTTGATTATTCACGGCCTAACACCCTTTCATGAATCTGAGAGATTTAGAAACCACACTATGTACAGATAATGTCGATTTAATTTGTGTGGAATGAGCTCATCACCCCACCACAACATGGATGAGATTACAATAGAAATAAGAATAGAGTAAAAAATCATTGGATATTTCCATCCAAATAATGAAAGCTTGATCAACGCCGAGGATCCACAAACCCACTGCAACTATTGACTATGCGTGAACTTCACCTTGAGGCCTGTGGATAGTGTCCTAATGGATGAAGAATCTCTTGGATAATAGTTAGGAATTTTCATCCTCTGGCCTCCACTCTATCTTCCTCGCAATTATTTAGTCAACCACCACCATCTACACCCCAAACTCTAATGACGATGAGACATTGAATCTTTACTAGTCTTGATCTGGAGCCTCCAACAAAACTGAGATGGCATGAACATTTACAACCTTGGGACTTCCCAATAACCCAGAGACATTCTATGCTCTTATTAATATACTACAATACTTCTAACATACCTAAAATGCCAAAAAGGGAATGAAACACTTGAGAAGAATCTAAAACTGTTCATGACTCACATGAAACATTTGCGACATTTCTGGGAGGAAAACACATAAAAACAGTAAAAACAGAACTAAAATTGATATCTAGATAATAATTAATCACGGAAAAAACCCCATCCTAGGGATACAAGATCAGAATCCAATCATATAACAATAAAAGAATAATGAAATTTTCAAAAACTGTATTTTCTTATAAATTTTAAACCTCATCTATGGAACCTTATGGACGGTCACAAGGGTGATCATCCAATCCCACTTACATCATCCCCAACAAAGGGCCCCAATGCACTCTCCATAATTTTCCACACACACATGATCCCCTATAATGAGTTCCAATGATCAAACTTCATTTTTCCTCATCGAATCCAAACACATACCAAGATTTCCAAATCTAAAAACTTTAAAAAACTACTTCCTCAATTTCAAAACAATTTGAATGAAACCCTTTATCTATTTAAAATCCAGTTGCATTTTAACACGTATTCACATAAATCCAGATCAAAATAAAACACCAACAACATAAAATCACAAGAATGAGGAACTAGGGCCTGTGCCTAACCTGATGACTTGGTGGTGAGTGTTTCCCCTTATAAGGAATTACAATAAGTGGAACTTGAACCAGGAACATGGAATCTAAATGGGTCACCACCCTATGAAAGGACACAACCTAACCTGATTCACCTCCATTGTCTTCCCTCATTTTAAAAAACCCCTTGACAAAAGCCTTAAAAATCCCGAACTACCCCTATCGACTCGAGGATCTGTGTGAGAAAGAGTTCCTAACACTCTTCCCGCACCAACCTCCTGTGTCCTAACAGTCCTAATATCCTTCCACCAGACACCCCAAATAGAACGGTCCTGATCTGATATAATTTGTTCTTGAACCAGCCTTGGTAGACCCTAAAAAATTCGCATGTGCTAGTCCACAACATGTCTAAAGGGGAATTCATGACCCTCTAGGATGGAAAATAGTTCCTAGAATCAAAACAAACTTGTGGGGATTATTTAAGACCAATATAAAATGACCATGAACAGATTGATATATCGAACCAAAAATTCACAAGATCTAACAACTGAACATTAATAAATAAAATGTTGGTCAGATACATACTGCACTGAATAAGCAGTCTCGAAATACAAAAAAACATGAAATTGAACCATGCTACTAGGACCTCCATGTGACCTCTTGGACACCTCCAACTACTAAAATAAACCAACTCCAACACTGAGATATAATAATTGGAAATTAAAAACTGAAACTTGTCCTACATATAAAATGGTATGATAGAAATGTACATCAAAATGCTCAGCAAGATTGCTAAAGATCAACCACATCATTCAAAAGTTACCTTTCCCAAAGAATTCCATAAATACCAGTTTGATATATAGCTATAAAATAGTGTTTTAACATTTTAATAAAACAACATTATTTCCCCATTTTAAAATCCAACAAAAGGAGAAAACAATTCCAAAGCCAACAGCCAATTATAAATGAAAATGGGGAAAGTGATGCCAAAGGTGTGATAATGTAGAATAGGTAAATAGTTCATGGTGAAACAGACTAGAACAACAAAAAGGAAAAAATAAATTTAAATAATTAAGTAACCATGGGTGATCCTAAACATCCCTTGAAAACCCATGGACGTACATGGTTTAGACCACCTACCAGTGTATATTTGAGCCCCTATGTCCACAACCAACTAGCTGCCCTAAGTTAGCCTCACTAGTGACATATCCCACCTGGACTGTCTACAACTCCATGGGGTACTAACCTATCTCATCCGGGATAGGAAGAAACCATCACTCAATAAACTAAATGATCCCCCTGAATCCATAGAGGTAATAGTACTGTGTATGTAGGAGGCCCTCACATGCATGACTCACCTTACCTGCTGCCACCGCATATGCCTACCCCAAAAATAGACACCCTATACAATAACCTATAAAGTAATATCCCTCCATAGATAATCCCCATTAATATATACATACATGCTTATATAACAGATTCATATCGTATCATCAATGGTACCAACTAGGCCACTATAGCATATAACCATTTAAAACATTTCACAAAACAATAAGGTTTTTCAATGAGCACAGAGTTTCCAAACGTCAATCTATTTCCATGTAACCACACCAGAAGTTCCAACTGGGATATTATCTTTAACCGCCAAGGGGACATTTACCAAAACATTTTAAGAGAAACATTTCTAAAAAATAGTCATCCCATTTTATCTATGCATTTTCCAAAAAAATTCCATTGAGTTCCCAACACACACCCAAACATATTAAAATTTCCAATAGGGTCTTTTTTTTAATCCACTTTATCATGATACAATGTTTAAATTATACACAATGCATGTGAAGGTTCTAAGTGTGCATTCAACCATTTTAATAAACAATTTTATTTTATCAAATTTCAAATAAGTCACACTTCCACAAGGTTTTGATATCACCCCAATAATTTAAAAAATGTCAAGAAATCGTTTATCCAATAGAGAAAGAAGAAGATGAGATAAGAATTACTTTTTAGAAAACCAAGGATTGAGAAGAGAACCACTCCCAATGTCATATTAATTTGAAGGCCCGTGGATGTGTGCACTCCATGAACCCATGGAAGTACCCACATCAAAAAAAAAGCAAAAGTGTCCCATTCCCAACCCATCCTTGAAGAGACCACCCACACACATTTATTAACACGTTGAACAACTCTATTGAAAACCACCAAGATTCAAAAATCCACAAGAAAACAAGTTTAAAAACCTAAATAAAATGATTATAATGGTAAGACCTACCCAAAGCATATAATAAATCCATTTGAAACTAAGAACAACATATATAAACTAAACAAAATAGGAAAAATCATGTGCATAAATGGGAGAAAATATCAAAGATTATTTTTAGCAAGTTAAACCCTCAATAAATCATTATAATAAACTAATTATTATTGTAATAATGGTGAGAAACATGTTTTAAGAATTAAATACTGAAATAAAAGCATCAAATGGATTTAAATTCAAGTTAATGTCATAGAACACCCACAAATAATCAAATAATTATCTTAGTGAAATTTTTACCGGCTTTTGTCTAATTCAAATACAATACAATGAGATATCTATAACCCTTATAAAGGTGAGTATAACTATTAAAAATTACGTTAATAAAGACCAGATCTATGTTTTTATAGCAATGTAAAGGAAATTTAGAAGTTCCTACCTCAAATAACTAGCTGAGCTGATGATTTCTAACTCAAATTGCCACCTACTCACATACAAACACTTCCACAAAAGCATGAACAAAAAGAATTTACCACCACACCTTATTAACAACATGAAGTAGCCAAAATTAGTGTATTGAGGACCAATATACATCCAATTAAATACTAGGGACTCACTTAATTCTATAGAACCTAAATAAAATGATGCAAATCCCAAAAACGGGTTTATAAGATTACCCAAAACAACAACTTCAAAATGAATCGAGTCCATCTACCATGCCCTTGGTAGTGGATGTCAGAATAGGGACCCATGGGTCTGAGATATCATTCGTGTATCATATTGATGGAAGAAATACAAAATCAGGTATTATCATCAAAAAATAGGTTCGTCCAAGTCGAAGAAAACACAATTTTAAAGGATAACACAAAAAAGGTGAAATCGTGCACCATAGGGGACATGGCTGGGTTAGTTTCTACTAGAAAGGGAGGCGGAGAGAAAGGGGGTGCTAGCGGAGGTGTATCCATAGGAGAGGGAGACCGACCCAAGGAGGGTGGCACTAGGAGGGAGATCAGGTTGGGGGTCCTGCATGCACATGTCTGAACATGGGGTTCTTCGGAATAAAGGCAAACCACTTGTGTTGTTGGGTCACCACTGCTGAGTGGAATGACAATGGGGAGAAGCTGGTCAGCGCTAGTTGGGGTGGGAGGTATGGCACATGTCTATGCGAGGGGGTGGGGTGATGTGCCTTGAATAGAGACAGAGGATCAATGGCTCTACTCCCCCATTTTTTAACTAATAATAATATTGGAAATCATTATAATAATAATAATGATCATAATAAAAATTAAAGTATAAATAATAAAAAAATATTATTATAAATAATAATTTATTAACATTTCCATTAATACTAAGAACCCTTTTAATTTATTATTTCATTCTGAATTTATTTTATTTCCAATAATAATAATATTACTAAATTTTATGTTAATATTTAAAAAATATTAGTAATAATAATAATAACATCTTTATTATTATTATCAGAACATCCTCTTAAATTTTTTATCTCACCTTTCCCTTTTTGTATTCATTGTAATTATTTATTTAAAATAATGGAAATTGCACAGTTCACCAATGTCCAGACACACGGTTGAGAAAATCATGCTAAAACTATGCCACCAGACACTTCCCCCAATAGGGACATGTTGTACACTTATCTAATGGTTTAGTAAATCATCCACAAGTTGTGCACTCCGCAGACCCACCCAGACACCCATACAGGCACCTCACAACTACCATTAATCATGCGAGATAACCAGGCCACAACAAAAAGGCTTCCAAATTTATTAAATATTTAACATTCCACCCACCAAAATTAAAAATAAATACTAAATATTATTATTGTAACTAAAAGACATGGCCGGGGGTGACCAAAAGGATGAAGTGTGAATGCTTGATGATTTGAGGAAGTAGATCATTCCGATTTGGGGTTTTGATTGTGGTAATATAGTTTTGATTGGTATGGTGTATTTACATATGATGTTTCCTTCTCTGGAATAGTATATGAAGGAATAGAGCTTCAATATTTTGGATTTGAACCCTGGTGTTCCTAGATTTAGGGATGGTATCCTTAGTTTGATCCTTTCCATGATAATATATTAGTTGTTTAATCATAGATTCATATTAGAGGCTTTAATTTCCTTTTTCACACCCAATTATCCTTTGGAATATTTATTTGGTATTTTTGATTCCAATTAGAATTGATACGGTTTCCAAGATGTCTAGGTATGAGAATTATGACTGTATGTTTATTGACTTTTACCTCAATTCACCACTTTTTGAAATGGTTTGTCCTGTTGGTGGTGAGTTTAAATTTGATCTCTCAACTGAATATGAGCATGCCCCTGAATTTTGTTTCAATTTCTTGTGAATTGGAAATGTTATTGAATCTTTCCACAGGGGTTTGAGATGTTCAATATTTAAGAATTGTGGACATCATGATAATAGTTGTAAGTTTATGTTTTCAACTTATGTGAATAATTCATCCGATGATAGGCAGACTGCAAAAATTGTAGGCAAAAAAGATCACAAAGAGGTGTAGGATATGGTGGCTTATGATGCTTCACTTTTAAAGGACATAAAGACTTATATTCCCATTGGTAAGATCAAGGATCCTCCTATTCAGAATGTCACATATGCTATTGTGGTTGTTGGTAATAGTCGAATCTCGGAGCATGTAATTCCTATATTTGATGTCAATGGTCATTGGGAGGTTTATGTAGAGGGTCCTATGGTAGTTAATATTGACCAGATGGTTGCTGGACCTGCAACTATTGATCCAATATAACCTGTGGACAAGAAGGATGTAAGTTTTGATTTGGGAAGGCAGTGAATATTGGTGCAGTTTGGGTCATCCCTATTGCTGGTTCTAGTGAGGATTTATAAGAATGCATGGAGCCTGGAGCCACATGGTTGTCTCCTCAACAATTTAGTTGGGAATTGGGTGGCAGGAAGCAGTGCTCGAATAAATATATAGACCAGTATTATCCATATCAATTTTCTAATCACATTAAATATTATTGTGAATCTATTTGAAAGACCTCTTTTATGGCATGTGAAGCTATAAGGGAAAAAAATTTCAAGACCGCTTGGGTGGATTATGTGGGTGAGAGCTACCCCCAGGGCCACACCAATGAAATGGTGAAATGGTATGACTTAAATTTTAATGTTACCTTCGACATAATGGAAGAAGTTGTTTTTGGATGTATAGATTATTTTGAGGAATAGAAATTATTATTTGAAAACATTTAAGATGATTGTCAGTGAAATTCGATACTTGACTTTCCAAATATCTCGTTGAAGTACATGAACTACATCATTCTAGAGGACTCATCGAACTCATCTTCAAGTGATGACTTTGTGCTTCTCCAATAGACCTAGCAATGTGGGGGGGTGACAACCAATGAACAAGGGATGATATCTCCAAATCTGGGGATCTATATGGAGTTATAGGAGATGACTTCTTGTTTTTTTATTTGTGGGAGTTTTTAACTATATTATGTCTCACAGCTACACTTTTTTTCACACTTTTTGTTTTTATAACAAATTTGGTGGGATTGATTTTGTTTTCCAACTCATATTCAGACATTATTGGTAATATAAAATTTATCCAGATAATATATTGTTTTTGTTAGAATTTTTTATTCTCTCTCTAATGATGATATCATTAATTCATGTCTCCACATAATAAGTTCATATGTTTTATTTATATATTCAAACATAATATGTATATTTTCTCACATACACATTCACCCCATTAAGTGAAAATTCAACCTTGGTTCTGGCATCTATGTTGTGTTCTAAAAAAGATTCCCCATTAGATTTATTTTAATATGAACTCTACTTTGGTAATTCTCACTATTCACTCACATTTTGCTGGTGTAGAGTAAACCAAGAGATGCATTAATTATTTACTAATATATAAAGTAATAGATTATGTCACTAAATTTTAACATTAATTATTCACTTCATTGAATGAATTGTATATTTATTTTAAAAATGATTCTTTAGAAATTTCCGTATTTAATTTTATATTCTAAACTATATATTCATCTATTTATTTACTCTTTACAGTTTTTTCCATTCAATTTTTTTGTTTAATAATACATTCATTATCTTCATACATATATTTCATAATTCCTTTTAAATCCACTTTCTGTTAACTTTATTTTTCATGGAATTGGAATGTATTACCATTTTTATATAAAATATTTTATGAGAAAGAAATATTTTTATAGATATACTAATTTGGTTTCATAATCCCAACCTTATTTTGTAATCTAAAAATCTAATTCAAAATCGTCTCAAACTCTTGGATACGTTCCTCTTTCACATCCTCCTCCAGGAATTTCTAACTCCATTTTTCAAGATCCAATTCCTCCCTCACATTGTTTAACAGAATTTGTATAGTGCTGTAAATAGAATGGATTAAAATTTTATTTTTATGTCATCCTTGATTGGGAATTTTATGATTGTGGTAAAAATTACATTAATAAGAAAATAAATTATGAAATCAGTTTTTATTATTATGATATGGGATATTTTAATGGTGAAATTCAAAAATTTTGATCAAAAAATTGATTGGAAGGTATGACTAATTATATTATTTTTCTATATTTATATTTTTCATGGATTTTAAATAATTAATAGAGTTTGGATTACTGAAAAGTTCATAAAATTACGTATTTATATATTTTATTTCATTTTTTGTTATTTTATTTTGGGATAATGTAATTTAATATTTGGTTCAAAATATGAAATCATAATTACAGAAATATGAAAACCATATTTTTACTTTTATTTTCCCAAATAAGTGTTTAACAGGAGTTCAATTGAATGGAATAATTAGAAAATATTAAGGGGTTATAAATAAGGATGAAATTTGTATGAAACTATACATTATTATATGATAATTTAGTCTAGATTTTTGATAATCACATGTAATTATTTAGATCATGATAGGAAATTAAACCCATTTAAAAAAATATTCTTTTTTAAATTTTCTCAAAAAACATAATTTTGTTATTTAATGTATAATTATGTTGTCTAATCTATGTTTTTTTAGAAATATGAGGTAGAAAAATGAACATTTCGTAATCCAATATATATGAGATTTTTTTATTTTTCTATTCCAATTAATATAATGTTTATTTCAAAATATAAAATTGGAATTTACATATTCTTATCCATTTTCCAATATTATTTTCATAGATGAGTATTGAATATGATTTCTATACTTTGAAATAAATAAAAATAGAAATAATGCATGAATATGGATTCTTATGATATAATACTCTTCTTGATTATTTCATAGATGAAACTATATTTTTTTAAATTTGGGTATTTGTGTTGCTCATGATGTCAATTTTGGAACCCATTTTAAATAAACATTCTTTTCATAAATTTATATGAAAACCAAATAATTATGTTTCTTGAAAGTATAAGGATTTTAAACGAATGTATAATGATGAATTAGGATGTAAGATATATTATTTAAACAGATGAATGATTCCTATTTGTACACATGTTTTTTTAATATTTATTATCACAAAATACTTGAATATATTTTTATTGATACATTATTATAAACCTAAAAATTAATAATGTATATTTTTTCAATTATTTTAAAAATTAATATAAATATTTATATAATTTTTTGAGTATGAAAAATATAGTTATTTTTAAATAATAAATTTTGGTGTTCATAGAGCATAGATTCATTATAAACCAATTGTTTTATCCATCCTCATCACACATGTAACTTATTTCTATTCAACTATATAATTGATAACCAAAAAATCATTTTTTATTCAATTATATATTAGATAAAACTTTCTGCACAATTATATTATAAAATCTAGACTATCATTTTTATTCCATATATGATTTCCAATAATCTCAAAATATAATGTTCTATGATTTTTTCGAATTTATGAAATTTGATTAGTAATTTAATATTTTATTAAAAATGAAGGTGAATAGTACAATATATTACTATAAGAAATGTACTAGTTATTTGATAATTAGATTAAATAATATTATTAAAACTATAATAAAATTTTGATATAATTATTTAGATATCTTTGGAATCACCATCCAATTTTGGATTTTAGTTGAAACTGGAAAATTTATAGGCAAAAATATATCATTATAAATACAATAAAATTATTGAGAACTAATTGTTAAGATAATAATTTTATCATTAGGACGTTTGATATTTTTGAAAATTTGGATATTTGTTTTTGTGGAAGATAAATATATAAAATTTCATGCAAATTAGTTGTTCATATTAATCACGTAAATAAAAATGTAACACATGTATAAAATTATTTCATCACATGAACCCCTATTTTATGTTATTAATTTTGTTTTTCTTATGTTTTTTGAATGTTCTCAATTTAGATTGTGGATAAGTGATCCATGGTGTCATGAGTGATGTGTAATGACTTTGTTTATATATTTTTATATAATTCTAGGCAATTTAATGGATGTTGATTTCCAATTACGACGGGAGTTGATATCATAGGGCTTTCTTATGCATTAAAAATTATTCAATCCCCAAGATTTTGTAATATAGTTAGAAGAGTCTCAAGGATAATGGAATAAGTTGAATTTACATCATTAAACTCTTTTTGTTACAGTTTTGAGTTTTTGTCTAGTCTTCTTTGATTTTATTCTAATCATTGACTATTATTTTCTAGATAAGTTTACTAATCCAATTTTAATTAGTTCAGTAGAGCTTGGATAATTTATTAATGATTGATAATATTGATTTTTTCTATTTTGTTGGTGATTAATGGTATGTGGTTCCAATTTTACTCTATCAATGAACTTGAAACTCTTATAACATGGGTTAAGTATTTTCAAAATGTTTTTATAAATATTATTTTTTATAATCTATATTGACTATCATTGATCTTATTAATTAGTTGACTAATACTCCGGGAAATATTTTTCTTTATTAGTAGAACTTGATTATTTTTAATATAATAATAATAACATAATTTTTAAATTGAATAAATTTAAATGTTTTTTGAATGATTACATAAAATATTTTTTGAATAGTTCTATTTCCATATTTAAATGGGGAGACCCAAAGACATGTAATGTAACTATAATACGTTTGGATTTGTCTTATATTTTGTTAATTTAAGTCCCTAATTAAAATAATGTCTTGCATTGGTACTTTGAAGAGGTAGAACCTTATCTATAATAAAATACATATTTGGATCCTCCATCATCATTTCCCCTATTAAAAATTTATTAATTCATTGAATATTGTTTCAGAATTTCAATCATTGACTTGAATAGATTATCTCATTTCACAATTACTAGTGGGGAAGCTCAATTTTTTAACACTAGAGGGTTAATATGGTTGGTGTGTGGTGTTATCATTTACACATGGGAATTTATACACACAAGGCTTTCCCACATTCAATATGTTGAGCATAGAACTCTGGAATGGGATTTCGGTCCCCTCTCATTAGTAGACTGATTCCACGACTTGAGAGACCTCTTACATGAATTATAGATCATGTTATTGGAAACCCACTATTGTACGGTTCCCTAAGATTTGTGACTATTAAAATGTGTGTACTTTTAATGAGTCTAATCCTTCTGTATTCCTTTGTAATTACATGATTTTGGTTAGCCCTCTATTTTTTTTACTTGTAAAGCCCCTTCATTTCTGTTTGTGAGGTCAGACCATTTGTAAATCCCCCCACCATTCACAAGGCAATATTTGTATTTTAGATTTAAATATTTGTTTACTATTTTTTAAAATTAATAATTATAATAATTTTGATATTAGTTATTATAAAATTTATATCATTGGTAATGATTTTTGGTTTTAGTATCTAATAATTACAATGTTATTTTAAAAAAACAAATACATGTGGTATTTTAATTTTGACTACATTTTTACCCCATTCTTTCCCAAAAAATTATTACTGTCTTTATACTGTATAGGGAACTGACTCCATATACAGCTGGGATTGATTCTAGGATGAAAAATTTTCAATTTAATATACACTTCATGGTCTTTCTTGGATGAATGTATTGGAGGTGTGTTAATTCTCTCCCATAAAACATGTATTAATAAATCCAATGATTTCGGTATATAATGAATAAAATTTTTATTTCTTATAAAAACATTGAAAAAAATTCTTTCAAATAGTTGAATGGGTAAATAGTTTTTCAAAAATAAAAATGGGTATGTGAATCCTCGGTGTTAGAATGGGTGGGTATACAATATTAGTAAATTTGATGGGACAATTTTGATTCATATTTCACTATTGTGAATAAATTAGGGCACCTTGGTAGATAAACCACAATGTGAAAACTTTTGATGGTGGAATGGGATTTCGTTCATGAGTTTTAACTATTATTGGAGTCCAATTAGATTATTGATTCATTGGGTTTAATATATGGGATTCATATGGGAAGGATCAAGGGAAGAATGTGTGACATTTTTGTTTCATTCTTTCTTTAAATTCAATTTGTTATATGGGTTTTAAGTATCCTTTGTTATAATTGTTTTTGTAATTATAATGAGATAAAATGTCATTATCATTATGGTGTTTGTTGGATGTTACCTAGGATTACCTATTGGTTTTTTTATCTCACCCTGTTTTTATTATCCTTAGGTGTGTTTATAGATGTTCTTCATATTGATATAGATAAGGGGACATTGTGTTTCTTCTTTATCTGAGAAATTTGATGTTATCATCATGGTTTATGGAGTTTAGATGTTTTAGCAATTCCTGATATAGATTATAGTGTTGTTAAACATGTGGCATACTACTAGAAAAAACCATATAACCATGGATATGTCCCCCAAACTATGTGCATAATGTTTGGGGATTTTATCATACAGTTTATTGAAGACCATGTGTACTTGTTTTCCTAGTACAAAACATATACCAATAATTATTGAAATAATGAGTATATATTGTTGTCCCCATATTTTGGAATCAGTAGTTATTCAAGCCCCTGAACTGGGAAATTATATAAAAAACATAGTAGACATTCAATGAAATAAAAATGATGTATATTTACCATTCAACCAATTTCTTGTAATAATTTTTAAACCATTTACACTACTATAACATACATATACATCCAAAAAACAAATAAATTCATGTCATTAAACATCATAAACATTTCTATTAACTATTAATTCAAAAATGTGGGGAACTATATATCCCAGATTTACACCATCCTTATCCCCATAACCAGAAACGATATCCTCATCACTAAAAAATCATCCAGAGCATCGTCATCTTCATTATCATCATCATCGTCATATAAATTATCATTTCCACCACCATCAGCTCAACCACCACTAGGATGCTAATTTTAATCACTCAAGGCATCATTTAAATAGAACATTGATTCCATATATAAGTCAATATTAATAGAAAAATATTATGGAAGTGATTGACATATAACAGACATATCTTTTCGGAAGTGTTTAGTGATTAGTTTACTCCATCAAAATGTTTGTAAAACTATTCATTTCACCAAAGATTCTTCTACGTGAAATAGTTTTTTCTCATTTATCATATATTTATGATAGTATCCAAATGAGGATGGTCAGATAGTTGGGACAATGTTTTTCCCTAGTCGACATCAACCACTCCCGTCATGCTCCTCATTTAATGAATAACACAAATTAAAATTTGTCTAAATGTTTTCATCTTCTTAATTATCGAGGGATAAAAATAATAATGTTGAAAATATAAAAACGACATTTAATTATGAATATCATATATATATTTGGAATACTAAAAAAAATTCAATATTTATTTTTTTGGAGAATTTACTACCCATAAACCATTTTTCATCTTATTCGATGAAAATAATTTTACTAGGGTCACACAGACTTTAATGCCCAGTTGAACTTACTATAAATTACATTTTATAGTATACACGTATTAAAAAATAAAAAATTTATAATATTGAATAATAATAAAATGTAATTACTTTTAAATTAAAAAACATTCTTAAATTTAAACATGTGATTAAAATTGACGAAAAATTAAAAAATAAAATAAAATCATATTTAGTTTATAATTTTAGATAATTATTATGAATATTCAACATTCTTGAATATTAATTCTTTATATTAATTTATTAATATTTACTCAATATTATTAATTAAATGGAATTTTTATTGCATACAATACAAATTATTAAATAAAAATAATTTATATTTCAATTTTTAATAAAAACTATTTAGAAAATCCAAATTTATCCTAGTTTATAATATGTAATATTTTATCAAATAAATTATCAGAAATCATTTGATGATGTTTCAATAATACCGAAATGAGGCCCTAATTTGAATAATTAAAATTATGTATTTTTGAACAATTCTTTTTTATTAAATATAAATACATTATTTCTAAGTCAACAGTAATGAATATTTTCTAATGGGGTTATGGTTTTTAGGGAAATTGGACACATTTTCATTAGGACATCAGGTTAATTGGTCACTTGTTCATTATTATGTCCAGTTATTAGGCCAATTAACAAATTAGCCATTAAGATATTGGGAAAGTTTAGATAATTGGTTGTTAATAAATTAGTCCAATTTTCCAATATTCCAATATTCCATTAGGCCAATCAGCCATTAGGACATTAGAAAGATTGAATAATTGGCCATTAAACGGTTATGACTTTAGGAAATTAGGAAAATTTTCCATTCATCAAATTGTAACTTATGTAGTTAGTTCAATTGGATATTTGGTCATTAGGATATTATGCCAATTGATGGTTTGGTCATTTTTCCATTAGGAAAATTGGACATTAGGACCAAAGGCTGTGATATCATTAGGCCAATTGGCCAATTGGTCATTAGGTTGTTTGGGAATTAGGCCAATTTTATAGTGTTTCATTAGGTTGTCAGGCCAATTATCTATTTGTCATTTTGTCCAATTCTCAAATTGGCTGTTAGGACACTAGGCCAATAGGCCATTATGAAATTATAACATCAGGCCAATGGGTCAATTCATAAGTCCATTAAGCCAAATGACCATTTAGAAATTTGGACTATTTTACATTATGACATTATGCATATTGACCATTAGAACATGGGGCCAATTGTCAATTTGGCCATAATTCCATTATGATAGTTTGCCAATTGGATTTTAGACCACTAGACCAATTGGATGTTAGTTCATTATAACAATTATCCAATAGGCCATCATGCCAGTTGTATAGTTTTCCATTAGTCCGTTATTAAAAATGGACGTTAGGCCATTAATTTTTTTTCCATTAGGTTATTAGTCCAATTTTCCATTATCCCATTATTCAAAATGGATAATATACATGAGTTATGACATAATCCATTAAATTATTCACTCTCTTAACATCATCATATTTTGTCTTTTCTTCTCTTGTATTGATATCACTATCTTCTTTCATTGTAAAAATATCAATCATATGGTGATGAACAAATGGAAACTGATCAAATATCAAAATCTCCCTACCAAAACATTCATTTTGTTCATGAATTGTAAAATATTTTCTTGTCTCTACATTGTGATACAAAGAATAACTTTTTTTAAATTCTCACTTTCATTATTTGGTAGAAAATTTCATCCCACCTAAACAGTATACTTTGAAAAGAATTACTAATTGTATACTTTATATGACCTCCATGTAAATATTTATTACATGAAAAATATAAAAATGATTCCAAATTCCCATGATACTCTGTTTAAATCTGATCTGTATGATACTACTAGTTTCAATTAATAATATTATTGGGAAAAAATTATATATCAATCAACAATTCAAACCATAATATTAACGAAATCCAAATTCAAATAAAAATTTAAAGAATAGTGTCAATGAAATTAACGAAGAGTAATATAAATCCAAATTGAATAAAATTCATGATGTATGTGACCATTATAGAATACTATACTATCCATACCATCATGTAATAAGGAATGTAATAAGAAAAAAACAATTCATAATCCTATAAGTTATTCCCAAACTCAAGAAAACAGTTTTGTATGTTTGAAAACCATCCCTCACTAATCCAACTATCAAGACAAAAATGATGGCTTAAACCACATGAACTATATGATATATATAAATTCTCATTAGGAATCACCTCTATAGAAATATCCAGGAGTCTTGAAAAATAATAAAAGACACCACATTGAACTTTATTCCCTGATAGGAAAAGGATAAACTAAAATTTGGAATGACCATTTAAATAATTTACATCATCTACATAGTAGACCATTCATATATTCTTGTGTTAAATAAAAAATAGAAATAAACAAAACATGGTCATTCCCCATAAAATAAGCCACTCTACAAAATAATAAAAAAGATTTAAAAAAATTCCTCAATCTAAAACTATGGACCCCCTTTTTAAATGAGATCAAAATCAAAATAAATTATATATAGGAAGAATTAACCGACCAAAGAGGAATCACATATGAAAAAAAAGTCAAAAAATAACAACCCTGTTAAATATAAAACATTGACATTCTGTAGTTTTTTAAAACAATAAACTAATTGGTGAAATCCCCATCATACTAAAAAAATATATTTTTGAAACCCCAATTTTTTATTAATATTAATTATGAAATAATTTCATTCAAAACACCATTATATGTTTATTTTGAATATAATTATTATTAATAAGTCCCTTATAATGATATATTTCTATTTCACTACATTTCCATCTATTTAACACAAAAACATGCCCTACAATTCACATGATAAAAATAACCAGTCCTGAAATACCCATCAAGTGGGTATTAATTACATTGTATTAAAATGAAATGTAGAATTAAAGGCGTATTTTATTTCATAGACAAAACCCTAATGCATCAAATCAAATAAAAACATTTTTGTCATGGAACCAATTTCCCTCACAAATAAATCATTTTTTTGCATCAATGGAATAATAATATCTTCGCATAAACTTACTTGAGGTATTATGAGAGAAAAAACACATGGATTCTGAAAAAACAAGAGAAGAAAAAAGTGGAGTGAATTAATTTTTACCTATCAATGATTGCAACAAATAAACTAACAAATATGGGGGAAGAACACCTAAATGATGGGAGGAATTTCATATGAGGAAGGGAGGGGTGGAACCAAGGTCACCCGATGATGGTGGGAGAGGAGGTAAATATAACGACCCATACTTTATATACATTTTTAATACTTCAAAATTTAAGTACACTTATTAAAACATATAACAAAACCATGAAAGGACCATAGTATAGTGTCTTTAGAAACTAAGAAACATAAACAACTAGTTCATAAATCATCTACATGGTCTCCCATTTATTTCATCATATCTAGAGTCCGTTTTTGGCATATCCTACTTAATAAACTTCTTCCTGACCTAGGGAAAGAAAACATACAAAAGGGTGAGCTCAAATGCTCGGTAAGGGTAAAAAAAAGAAATATCAATCACATCATATTCATATGAACATAACATTTTGGAAATCTTAACCAGCAAAAGAGATCATAATTTCATAACTTGGGATAAATCATTGTAGTGAAATGTAATCCCAATAATCATAACATAAAACATGAAACTTTGTGTCATACACACATAATCATATAAAAACATTTCTTAGTAGTCACGACTTATTTCCAAGACTATCTTAGTGGACAATGTCAATTTCTGAACCGAGTTTACTCCTCGTTTCATTCCGGTTTCACTGAACCGGTTTAACCTATCGTTCCAGCCATGTCAATCTCATGCGATATAAATCTTTACCCAATGAATTGGAGGTAGATATAGGTCCCACCCATCTCATAATGATACCATTCATATGTGTGCCACAAAAATAAATCATACATCATTTCATAACACATGTAATAAAAATGGGATTCTTAAACATCGTGACATCATAAAACAATTCATACTAGATAAAGAATGTCATAAAAATAATTCCATACCAACATAATCAAATAAGTGTAATAATAGGGATAGAAATAGGAACCTATATTATCTTAGATGGAAAATAATTTTGATAAAATATTTGGAATCCATTTTTGAGGAAAATGTCCATTCTACTTCAAAAACATTTTTCATTTCTTAATATGTCATATAATTTTTAAACTAAAATATGTTGATTAAAAATTAACGTGAAAAATTGTAAAGGAAGCTTCTTGGAAATAATTTTTTAAAATTCCATTCAGGACGTACAAGTTAAAAAAACATTCATCTCGTACTTATGTCGGAATAGTCAAAAAAGTACCTTGTACGAAAAATGACAAAAGATTCCTTTCACATCATTTACAAAAAAACTCACCGAAGGTAAAATTGGATTTAAACAATTGTAGGAGGATATAAATAATATTAAATATTGAGGAAACGTGGATGTGGATGATAAATATTCCCCAATAAATTCTGAAGTATAAACAATATCAGATAAAAATTGAGATTGCGAGATTGTCCCTTACCTTAGGTCTGATTTTCTTTGTAAGTGTCTGAACCTCCTCTTCTTTGAAGCACCTCATTGAGACCTCCTCTTAGGGCACTAAAATTGGTCTTTGAAGAAGACCAGGACCTCTATTATTTTTCAAGGGAAGTGGAGAATATAATTTGGCAGGGGTTGGCCAAGCTTGAAGGCTCAAAGTGGTGTGTGGAAGAGAGGGAGGAGGTGCCCTTTTATGAGGGAGGAGAGGGGCACCTTTGGAAAAACCAAAAAAATTATTTTATTATAAATTCATGTTTGGTTTTCTATAGCTCCAAATTGATTTATTTCGAATCTAAGGTGGGTATGGGTCGAAATCCTCTCATCAAATAGAATTTAGTCTAGTTTAGGTCATTATATTAACCTTATCTTTTAAGTTTAACTCTTAGTTAATTAGATTGACATTTACCATGTCACTTTGTATTTTTATATTATATAGTTAATAAACATACCATATACATCCAAGCGACCCCCAAGTGGTCCATTAATGATCCCCCTATCATGATATAATTATATTGGCCGAACCATAGATTTTTTGGAATATAATAACAATTAATAATATAATATTTGTTTTAAAAACTATTTTATGTCAAATTTGACACTATTTGGTAATTGATTTTTGTGAAAATCATAACAGAATGATTAGTTAGAAAACAGTTAATTAATTCAACACTAACATGTCCTATTAACATAGAAAATTATTTTAATTCATTAAAATTATCAAATTACATTTATTTGGGTATTTATAACATCAATTATGTCAATATTTCATTAATAAGATAATTATTGCATCATCATTGTGTCATAAAAAAATTAAATTATTTTACGTCTAAAAATTAAAAATAAAATACCATTATATAGGAAATCTTTTTATCTTTCTAATTAATATTTACAGTCGATTTTATATTATATATAACCCTATATTAAAAATGATTTAGTTATTAAACATTGATTTTAACTATTTTAACCCTTCTTTAAATAAATTAATAATAAATGTCCTAATCTAATCCAAGTGGGCCAAAATGGTCCTATTTTATTCCTAAGGTTGTTTTTGGTCGAATTACACTTATCCAATAGAATTATGACATGTGTTAGGGTAAAAATAATAACACTTTTACCCTTAATTACCCTATTTACTTTTAACCATGGTAAAAAAAGAAAAAAGTTACTATTCACCAAAAATTAATTTCATCTCATTGAACCACATTTTAGTCCTTGATATTAACCATGTCTCTCGAAGTTCAGAAATTCTGTTCACAGAAGCAGTAAAATTATGTTTTATTTGAATTTGTAAATTCTCCGAGGAGGTGGGTAAAAGACGGTGAAAAGTTCAATAAAATTTATATATATATAAAATTATTATTAAATGAATCCAATGAATTGCATTGAACTTATATAGGTATTATGTATCAATTTTGACATAAAATAAATTTAAATAAAATAAATATTTATTTAAATAAAAAGTCGGTTTTTAAATAGTAACATTGTGTTTTCACTATTCATCAAAAATTGAATGTTTTCAGAAAAAACCAAAATTTCACCATAGGAAAATTTCGATATTCCGAATCCCAAAATAAAGTCCATTTTGAAAGATGAAATTTACAAAATTTCAAAAAGTGGTTATTACTATTCTTAATGGCTATTTTTATTAATATTTTAATAGCATGTCGTTTTTTAGTGAAACTCAGTATTGCGTACGACGCAAGCTATCGAGGAAGGCCACAGTTGCGTGTAAAGAAATCCAAGATAGTGTTGTGTGTAGTGAAAGATTTCTTTGATGATTTATATAACATAAAAACAAAATATATCTCATAAAAGTCTCAGGTGTTACATTCTACCCCCCTTAAAATGAATTTCGCCCACGAAATTTTCCACTTTGTAACAAACAGATGAGGATACCTCTCCCTCATCATATCCTCAAGCTCCCATGTAGCTTATTCTAATTGGTGGTTACTCTATAAAACATTCACCAAGCGAGTGGTCTTGTTCCGTAGGACTTCTTTACTACAATCCAGAATCTCTATCTGCTGTTCTTCATAAGAAAGGTCTTGCTCTAGTGGCACAACTTTTGAGCTGAGTACATGTGAAGGATTATGTAAGTACTTTCTCAAGAGAGATATATGGAACACATTGTGAACTTGAGAGAGATTCGGTGGAAGCTCCAATCAGTAATCTTCCTTCCCAACATGATCCAGTATTTCAAAAGGACTGATATACCTAGGGCTTAGCTTTCCCTTCTTTTCAAATCACATTACTCTCTTCCAAGGAGATATTTGTAAGAACACTTTATCAACCACTTCAAACTCTAGGTATTTTCTTCGGTTATCGGCATAACTTTTTTGTCGACTCTGAGCTGCTCTTATGTGTTGTTGAATAGATCGTATCTTTTCTGCCATCTCACCAACAAGATCAGGCCCTAACAGCTTTCTTTCCCCAACTTCATCCCAGCAAGTTGGAGTCCTTCATTTCATTCCATAGAGAGATTCGTAAGAAGCCATCTGAATACTGGAGTGAAATCTATTATTATAATAAAATTCCACCAAAGGTAGGTGTTGATCCCAACCACCATTGAAATCCATAGAGAAAGCTCTCAGCATATCTTCTAGGGTTTGAATTGTCCTCTGAGACTGACCGTCTGTCTGAGGATGATAAGCAGTGCTGAAACTCAACTTTGTATCCAGAGTATGCTGAAGACTTTTCTAGAACTTTGAGGTAAACCTCGGATCCCGATCAGATATAATAGAAAGTGGTATTCCATGCAATCTTACCACTTCCTACTCATATATCCTGGCAATTTGATCCAGAGGGAAATCTTCTCTAATAGCAATGAAGTGTGCTGACTTTGTATGACAATCAACTATGACCCAGATAGCATTATTACCTTTGGATGTTTTAGGAAGTCCGGTGACAGAGTTCATAGTGATGTTTTCACATATCCATTTAGGTATGGGTAATGGTTGTACCATCCCCTTAGACTTCTGTCTCTCAGCTTTAACTTGCTGACAAACCAAGCATCGAGAGACATATTCAGCAACATCTCTTTTCATGCCATCCCACTAGAAGTACTCTTTCAGGTCCCTATACATCTTCGTGATTCTAGGATGAATAGAGAATGAAGAACTATGAGCCTCATCCAGCAGCTCCTTCTTTAATTCTGGAATGGGAGAAACACAAACTCGATTCCTGGATTTTATTATCCCATCACAATCAAGGTTGAATTCAGGAACATTTCTCACCATCTTTTGTAACTCTACATCATCTTTCTGTTCCTCTTTAATCATCACATGTATAGATGGTCGAACATTCATTTGGGAAAGATACGATTTTCCCCCTTCCATTATAATTCAAAGATCCATCCTTTGTAAATCCATAAATATTGGATCTTTTGTGATCCTCATTATGGAGAATCTAGCATGGTCTTGTCAACGTAATTCATCTTTTACCTTGTTTTCTTTCCCATTGTGGCATGGAATTGATCAGTCGTAACCCTTAATCAGTTCCAACCATCCTCTTTGGCGAATATTCAGCTCCTTTTGTGTGAAAATATACTTTAAACTTTTATGATTAGTATAAATATCACACCTTTCTCCATAAAGATAATTCCTCTAAATATTTTATGCAAATATTACCACAACTAACTCCAAATCCTGTGTTGGGTAATTTTGCCCATGGATTTTCAACTGTCGTGAGGCATAAGCTATCACCATATGGTTTTGCATGAGAACACACCCCAATCCCTTATTGGATGCATCACTATAGATCACAAACCTTTCTCCACTACAAGGCAGTGTGAGCACAGGTTCATTAGATAACCTTCTTTTCAACTGCTTGAAATTCAATTCACATTCCTCCGTCCAGAGAAACTTAACTCCTTTCCGAGTCAACTTGGAGAGTGGATTAGATAATCGTGAAAAATCATTCACAAAACGTCGATAATATCCATCCAAACCAAGAAAACATCGGATCTTAGTTACTGTTGTTGGTATCAACCATCTTTCGATAACCTACATTTTTGCTGGATCCATAGATATCTCCTCTTTTGAGATTATGTGACCCAAAAATGAAACTTTTTGAAGCCAAAATTCACACTTGGAAAATTTGGCATAGAGCTTATCCTTTCTCAGGGTCTTCAATATAATTCTCAAGTGATCTTTATGTTCTTACTTTCTCATTGAATAGACAAGAATATCGTCTATAAAGACTACCACAAACAGATCAAGATAGTCTCTAAAGTCTCTATTCATCATATCCATGAAGATAACAGGGGCATTAGTAAGACCAAATGGAATCACTATAAATTTATAGTGTCCATACCTTGTACAGAAAGCCATCTTTGGTATATCCTCCCTTTTGACCCTTAATTGATGATACCCTGAATAAAGATCAATCTTGGAAAAGTATTGAGCTCCTCGTAGTTGGTCAAATAAGTCATCAATGCGCGAGACAAGATATTTGTTCTTGATAGTGATCTTGCTAAGTTCTCGATATTTAATGCAGAGTCTCATTGATCCATCTTTCTTCTTAACAAACAGAAGAGGTGCTACCCAAGGTGGCGCACTAGGGCGTATGAATCCCTTATCAAGATTCTCTTGGAGTTGCTTCTTAAATTCCTACATCTCAATTGGGGCCATTCTATAAGGTGTCTTTGAAATAGGCAAAGCACTTGGTATGAGTTCTATTGAAAACTCGACATCATGATTTGGTGAAAGACTCGGAAATTCCTCCGGAAAGATATCATCAAATTCCCATACAATGGGAATATTATTAATCATGAGTTTCTCACCAACCATTTGAGATAAATAACCTTCATTTAGTGTAATCAAGACCCATAAGATGGAAGAAATTTCCACTAGAAGGTTATGTTCATCCTTGCATCGATAGACGATCATAGATTGATCTAGAATATGAAATGTGACTCCTCTTATTTGGCAATTGATATGAGATCCATATAAAGAAATCCAATCCATGCCAAGAATCACATCAAATTCCACTATAGTTAGGACCACAAGATTTTCAGGAAGCACTTTCCCACAAACTTCAATCGGAGAATAATTATAAACTTTTGATGCGACTGTTGTTCTATTAGGGGTTGTCACAGCTAACTCAACATCTAATTGTTGAGGTAATACGGTGATACCCTTAGAAAATTCTTCAGAAATAAAAGAGTGTGTGGATCTAGAATCAAATAAAACATTTTATACTTTAGAGTGGATGGTAAGTGAACCTTTCACCACTTCGTTATCATACTCCAAATCGCTGATAGAAATTGCATGTGACTTTCATTTTTCTTTAGACTTAAGATTTTGTTGACATAGATCATCATCAACAACCCTTGGATTAGGGAATTGATTAGAATAATGCCCCATTTCCTTGCACTTATAACATTTATGTGTAGGAGGTGCACTCTGTGTATCCTTTTCTTTGATCGCATCAGTATACATATTCTTCCCATAATTGCTGCATTCAAATGTCGGATGACCTTCCTTTCCAAATTTGAAACATTTACTTGTCCCTTTAAGACAAATCCCTCCACGTTTCTTTCCACACATTGATCATAAGGGAAAACTCTTCTTCTTTTTAGTGTGCTCTTTATATTTTCCTTTGAATTCCATTTTACTCTTCTTATCAAACCCATATGACTGATGGGTTACTCCAATATCCATATCAACCTTAAGAGAAAATCGAACGATTTCCTCATAGATATTGAAGTCCCTTATGGGTAACGCCCTTCGAAGACTTGGTTTTAAGCCACTAAAGAATCGATCGATCTTACACTCTGGTTGGATAATAAAACCAGAAGCGTACCTTGCAAGTCTTGTGAAATTTTCTTCATAGGTACCAACAGATTAATCATCCTTTTACTTCAGTTCAAGAAACTCTTTCTCTATCTTTGCTCGAAGTATACAAGGGAAGTAATTATTGAAAAATAATTTATTGAACTCATCCAATTCCATGGACTCAATTTCATCCCTTTTCCTCGTATTCTTAATAATATTCCACCATTGATCAGAATCTCTTTCCAAACGATACACTGCTAAGATGAATTTATCATGTTCAGAACATTGAAGAACTGAAAATAACTTTTCAGTGGTACTGATCCATTGTTCAGCCACTAATGGATCAGTAGACCCGCTGAATGAGGGTGGACACTACCACATGAAGGATTCAACAGAATGTTGCTCCTTCCTTTTCTTGTTTGGAAGTCCTGCATGATTCATATCTTGAGAATGTTGTGTGAGCATGGCTACAAGATTTTTCAATCCAGCTCCCATAATGTTTGGTTGCTCAGGGGGAAAATCATTGCATTTCCCGTCACATTCCGCATTAACATGATTCCTTTTGGTTCCATCCATTGACTAAAACCAAGAAGAATAGTGTGAGAAACACTAATTATAATAGAAAAAACACATAATAAAGAATAAAATTTCACACTAAAGGTCTTATAATAGGTTGTTCAAGGACATTTCTAAAACACTAAGACTGTGTTCTATTCTTAGACTTATCCTTAGGGTTCTTAATAAGGCTTTCACATCCTAGTTTCCAAAGGTTGACTATACCTTTCCTATGATACCAACAATAACGACCCATACTTTACACACATTACTAATACTTCAAAATTGATGTACACTTATAACAACATATAAAAAAACCATGAAAGGACCGTATAGGTATAGTGTCTTTAGAAATTGAGAAACAAAAACAACTGGTTTATAAAAAATCTACATTGCCTCCCATTTATTTCATCATATCTAGAGTCCCTTTTTTTCATATCCTACTTAATAACATTCTTTCTGACCTGGGGAAATAAAAAATACAAAAGGGTGAGCTAAAATGCTCAGTAATGGTAAAAAAAGAAATAGAAATCACATCATATTCATAAGAACATAACATTTTGTAAATCTTAACCTACAAAAGAGATCATAATTTCATAACATGGGATAAATCATTGTAGTGGAATGTAATACCAATAATAATAACATAAAACATGAAACTTTGTGGAATACACACATGATCATAGAAAATCATTTCTCAGTAGTCAAGACTTATTTCTAAGACTATCTTAGTGGACAATGTCCATTTCTGAACCGATTTCACTCCTCGTTTCAGTCCTGTTTCACTGAACCGGTTTAACTAGCCATTCCAGCCATGTCTATCTCATGAGATATAAATCATTACCCAATGAATTGGAGGGAGATATAGGTCCCACCCATCTCATAATGATACAATTCTTATGTGTTCCACTAAATCAAAAAAAATCATACATCATTACATAACCAATGTACTAAAAATGAGATTCTTAAACATCGTGACATCATAAAACAATTCACACAAAATAATGGAATTCGTAAAAATAATTCCATAAAAAAAATAATCAAATCAATGTAATAATAGGGATAGAAACAGAACCATATATTATCTTAGATGGAAATTAATTTTGATGAAAAAGTTGAACTCCATTCTTGAGGAAAATATCCTTTCTACTTGAAAAATATTTTTCCTTTCTTAACATGTCATACAATTTTAAAGTAAAAGAAGTTGATTAAAAATAAACTTGAAAACTTTTAGAGGAAGCTTCTTGAAAATAATGTTTTAAAATTACATTCAGGCTATATAAGTTAAAAAAAAATTCTTCTCGTACTTATGTCGGAAAAGTCAAAAAGTACCTCGTACGAAAAATGGAAAAAGATTCCTTTCATATCTTTTACTAAAAACTCACCGAAGGGTAAAATTGGATTTAAACAATTGTTGGAGGATATAAATAATATTACATATTGAGGAAACATGGATGTGGATGATAATTATTCCCCAGTAAATTCTGAAGTATAAACAATCTCGGATAAAAATTGAGATTGGGAGATTGTCCCTTACCTTAGGTCTGATTTGCTTTGTAAGTGTCCGAACCTCCTCTTATTTGAAGCGCCTCTTTGAGACCTCCTCTTAGGGCACTAAAATTTGTCTATGAAGAAGAAAAATACCTCTAAGATGTTTCTAGGGAAGTGGAGAAGAGAATTTGACAGGGATTGGTCGAGCGTAAAGGCTCAAAGTGGTGTGTGGAAGAGAGGGAGGAGGTGCCCTTTTAAAAGGGAGGAGAGGGGAACCTTTGGAAAAAATAAAAATATTATTTTATTATAAATTCATATTCGGTTTTTAATAGCTCCAAATTGATTTATTTCGAAGCTAAGGTGGGGATGGGTCGAAATCCTCTCATACAATAGAATTTAGAAATGTTATGGTCATTATATTAACCTTATCATTTAGTTTTAACTCTTAGTTAATTAGATTGACATTTACCATGTCACATTGTATTTTTATATTATATAGTTAATAAACATACAATATACATCCAAGCGACCACCAAGTGGTCCATTAATGATACACCTATCAATATATAAGTATCGTGGCCGAACCTTAGATTTTTAGGAATATAATTACAATTAATAATATAATATTTGTTTTAAAAACTATTTTATGTCAATTTTGACACTATTTGGTAATTGATTATTGTGAAAATCTTAACAGAATTATTAGTTCTAAAAAAGTTAATTAAATCAACACTAACATGTCATATTAACATATAAAATTATTGTAATTCATAAAAAGTCTCAAATTACATTTATTTGGGTATTTATAACATCAATTATGTCAATATTTTATTAATAGATAATTACTCCATCATCATTGTGTCATAAATAAATTAAATTATTTTAAATAACATTATGTAGAAAATATTTTTAGATTTCTAATTAATATATATAGTCTAATTTAGATTATATATAACCCTATATTAAAAATGATTTTGTTATTAATCATTGATTTTAACTATTTTAACCCTTCTTTAAATAAATTAATAATAAATGTCCTAATCTAATCCAAGTGGGCCTAAATGGTCATATTTTATTCCTAAGGTTGTTTTTGGTCAAATTAAACTAATCCAATAGAATTATTACATGTGTTAGGTTCATAATAATAACACTTTTACCCTTAATTACCCTATTTACTTTTTACAGTGGTTAAAAAAGTAAAAAGTTACTATTCACAAAAAATTATTTTCATCTCATTGAACCAAATATTAGTCATTGATATTAACCTTGTCTCTCGGATTTTAGAAATTCCACTCACAAATGAAGTAAAATAATGTTTTATGTGAATTTGGAAATTCTCCTAGGAGGTGGGTAAAAGACGGTGAAAAGTTCAATAATATTTTTATATATCTAAAATTATTATAAAATGAATCCAATGAATTGAATTGAACTCATATAGGTATTATGTATCAATTTTGAACTAAAATAAATTTGAATAACATAAATAATTAGTTAAATAAAAAGTCATTTTTTAAATAATAACCCTATGTTTTCACTATTCATCAAAAATTGAACGTTTTCAGAAAAATACCAAAATTTCCCCCAATGATAATTTCAATATTCCGAATCCAAAAATGGAGACCATTTTGAAATATGAAATTAACAAAATTTCAAAAAGTGGTTATTACTATTCATAACGTCTAGTTTTAATAATATTTTAATAGCATATCGTTGTTTAGTGAAACACGGTATTGCGTATGACGCAAGCTATGGAGGAAGGGCGTGGTTGCGTGTAAAGAAAGCCAAGCTAGTGTTGTGTGTAGTGAAAGATTCCTTTTATGATTTATATAACATAAAAACAAAATATTTCTCATAAAAGTATCAGGTGTTATAGTAAACATGTCTTCAAATGATGAGGGGATATTGAGCCCAATAAGGGATGACTATGTATGGGAATAAACCCATTTTCATTGAAAACTTGTTGGTATATATCAACCCATACCAATGATTTTTTTAAACTATGGGTATCGGTTTTCTAAAAAAATTCGATACCCATAATTTCTTTAAACCATTGGTATAGATCCTTGGTCATAGATACAACTTCTAATAGTCTGTACACTGTGATTTTTTAGAGTTTTGAGACATCATGACTTTTTCTTTATATTTTTTATTTTTCTAAATCATATTATTTTATGTTATGCATATTAGTAATGTTTTTTCATCCATCATTTATTAATACATATGTTTATATTTTATAATTATTGATTAAGTTCTTTATTTGTCTAAATAATCTACCAATAAAATTGTATAGCCTTGGAATTTATTTCCAACCTTTTTTTATGAGGGATACAACTATGTTTAGTGGAATTATGGTCATTCCCAACATAATGTGTAGGTGTAAGGATGTTACAAGTAGAATTATACAACATCAGATATACAAGAACCGTGTGTAAAATATTGAATGAGGAAATGGATGATGGAAGAAAACACTATATAACATAGTGTCACTTTCATTTTTAATCAATCACCAATGAACTCTTAAAGAAAGTCCCACATTGGAATGGAATTTAGGATTTCATTTGTTTATAAACCAATAAATGATATGAGCCTACCATATAATTTATGGATATGATCACTATTATAATATTTATTTGTTTCATGTATCATATTTCATGACTTTTCCCAGTGGGGTCCATGCTATGACTACCAAAATCCCACCTCCAATATGATAGTGTAAGGTGACTAGCACCAAGTAGGCATATCCCACAAACAGGAGGAATTAGCCTAATGTACTTGTACACACACACACACACCTCTACAAGACACAAAATTATGAAATTTAAAACAATAAAAGGATAAATGAATATATCTAGGATCCCATAAGAGAGTATGACATCAAAAGTACTAGAATATAAATAGTTCAAATAAAATCCCACAAAAACGATTCTATAATACAAGCCCAACCTGGAAGTAATGATATTGGGACAGTTGGATGAAATTTGTAGGAACACTCATCGGTCTTCTTGATCTCACTAAGCACCATCTAGTCTTGGTCCTCCTTGGAATCTATCAAAAGTTTGATCAACATCACTAGACATGACACATGTGGGAAAAGCCTATGTACACGGTGATTATATGAATACTCTGTAGGACACCCTGAAACCACATGTAAATACAATAAATGAATGTACATTAAACTCTACATAGTTATATTTATACAATTCATATAACATGAACATATTGGTAGAATCAAGAGAGGCACTATGCCATCAGGTGGTTGTAACTAACTTTTAGCCATAGGATTCTGCTCGAAGGAAACTTGTTCTTTGATAACATCCTCTTCGAGACATGATATCATTACAGACCCTAGATAAAGAGATGTAGATCATTTTGGACCAACCAAAAAAGAACACATTGTTCAAGAAATAATAAGATACACCGAGATGGGATCAAACCCAAACTCTTTGGGGGATTCCATGAAACCAATCTAGATAAACCCGTTATGTAGGGGATAATGCCCAGAACTGCTGGGGGATTTCCACAGACACTACATATGTGGCCCGTTATATGGAGGATTAGAGGATTTCTCAAGAAGGTCATGAAATTACATAAACACAACTAAGGGTGATAAAGGAAAATAATCCAATATAGATAAGGGATTCCATACTCTATCTGAGACATGACCCATTGAGGGGATTGAAATCTAGTTATCTAGAAATAATGTCATACTAAACCCTCAAGGACAAAAGGAATGATCTAAAAATATAATGGTTCAAACTAAAAATAAATCATTTGTTAGAAAAAATGATCACCTAAATGTTAGGGTCTCAATTTCTCATAATGATAGTTGAATAGATTCTCCATTTAGGAGTTGTGCTCATTTAAATGAAACTGCACAAAATCATACTGGGGACCTACCAACCTTCCATCATGGTCTGCCACTGCGGTTAACCACCACGTTTAGTCAACTAGAATAATGGTCTTTGGACCCATGTTTTACCGTCAAGGTTGACCCTCATAGTCGACCATAATGGTCAGTGTACCCATGGCTGCATGATCTACCACGACCCAGTGGTCGACATACCTGTTTGATTGGAACCGAGATCTGCCTCGGTTGCCCCGAATCTTACCCAAGTCCAACAAGTTTCCCCCACATATGGTAATGACTATTAGCTCGACCAATCCCACAGATCTGACCAAACCAACATAGCTTGGTCCAGTCCTCCTCACTGTCATCGCTCTATGTCTGTCCCCTCTATCACCACCACCACTGCCTTAACTGCTAAAATCGTTGTGCCTATTATAGAATTTTCCATCCATTAGATACTCTACCAGCTACACCCATTATTCCTCAATGAAATGTCGATGGTCTCCACCATTAGTCAATCCTCCTAAAATCCAAGTGCTTGATTTAATTCAGAACAAGCCGACATCATTGTGTCAGGAACTATCGGGTTCCAATAGTGATTAATGCGAATAATGAAGGGAGAAAATACCAAAGGGAAACCCTAAGGAATGAACCTAATCCAATTTTCATATTTCCCTTTATTTATTTCCCTATAAATGACAAACTAAGAATGATAAATAAAAAACCAAAAACAATTCCATCAATTTAAATATACCGACAATTTTCCTAACAATTTGTGTTGGATGAATTGATCCACATTCATCTAGGATTAATAATGTGATGGTAATGAGAAGAAAAAACATCCTACCAGGATTTATTTTGATAACTGGTGAAAAATTATCATTTTATCGCATTTGTTGGCAACATTCGTCGATTCTAAGGCTCCATCGATTGATCATTCCATAATCTAAAAATTCATCATCACTCATTTGAGAGAATTTTCCAGAGGTCTCCCCAATAGTACCCCTGAAGATCCATGGTTATGTGGCCATCCATGGAATTCTGACATAAGGACACATTCTAAGAAAAAGAGATGTTTATTCTTTAAAAATAATTTTTATTAAATAATTTTCTTCCTATTAAATCCCATGATTGAATTTTCCCAATGGACCTACACTAACTAAATTTATGTTGTGCCTTGGATAAATCCTTTATTTTTTAACTCAAAATTTCTCAAAGTATTTCTAATATGACACCCATGTAAGAGTTATTCCACATTTTCAGAAAACTTCTTGTCCATGCTATTAAATATTTTATCATTTTTTAATAATTTCTTCTCGGCACACAGGGCCTTGGAATCCCTTACTATCTTAGAAACTCATCTTTAAATCATTCCATATAATATCATAAAATAATACATGGAAACTACAACATGGTTCATCATTACATGTGGTTTTATCACTTATATATGGTTTTAATTGATTTCATATGCCCTTGAATAGGATTTAATGAATTAATGAAAATGGGAATAAATTTATAAAAATATATTGATCATGAAGGTCCCGGGACAAGTCCCTTTACTTTGAAATAGTATACAGAATAAAGACATAAATCGTAGTAGATAATGGCACCGGATACAAAAAAAACATCCCCAATTTAAAACAAAATAATAATGGAAAAATAAAAAATTCATAAAAAAATTTCAATCGAACAGACTAAAATATTTATATTATTGAGAATAATAAAAATCAGTTCCTAAGGAAATAATAGAATTATCCTGATGCATCCACCTTTCAATAAACATTGTTTTCCCAGTGATCATTATGGGTTTAAAATGAGAATAATATTTCTTATACCTAGACATCATTATTGGAATGGATAAGAAACCATCACCATCAATTAGTATTCTTTTAGCAGATCCATCCATATATGCAGAATAACATTAATTAAGATTGTTAGCATATTATTCTTCATCAAAATATAGAACATCCCACAGTATCCATGAATTCCATATGATTTCTTTATATCCTAAATAAATTTATTATGTTCAATATTATGTAGAAAATTAACAATCCAATGATCCAAAACATCCTACAATATAGAGCTAGCAATATCACACTTATGAGAAAATCGTAGCTCCCAAGAATAAAAAACCTACAAATTAATAAAATAATACCTATGATAAAAAAATACATTTATTATGCGTAAACACATTAAATTTATCTCTATCCTACCTAAAATAGTCCATGTAAGGCCCTCTGGGAGAACATAACTCTCAATACCATCTCCCACAACTGATGAAACCAAACCTGAACATTCTTACATCGATTCAAGAATCAAACGTGTAGAAATATGTACACCTACATAAACAATCAATATAGTAGAATTCAAGAAAAATAAATGAAGACCCATTAAAAATCAAACAATGGGAACCAAAACATGTATAGATTCATGTCCATGGATCCTATCTTGGGTTACAAAATCACACCAAACAGGAATAGAAATCAAGGGATTTCTTATGACATTATCACCTATACTCTCACCCAAATTTTGAATAAGATTTACCCTATAACACCACCTAAGAAAAAAAATTAACCAATTTTGTATGTGCATCTATATTTCTGGAACAACATATAGTGTCACTTATAAAACCTAGTTGGACACCCTTGGTAGGATCAGGATGAAAAATAGATTTTTTAATTTCACTCCCCTATTTCCCTTATTGATCAAACTTATTCCCCTAATCCTGATGGGACATTTCTTTTCCCATATGATTATCAGGGGAGAAGTAATAAATAACATTTTTTTAACACAGATCCTCAAAATTCCAAATGTATTTCCATCCTTAATGTAAATTATATTACCTATGATATTGAATATGCATTGATATAACATCATTAGGAGTGTTAAAAACATTCTTCTCTATCAGCATGGTAAAAAGATAAAATTTCACCAATATCCAATCATACTATCCATATCTAGAAGATTCTATGGAATCATCCATTCTAATTGTCACCATAAAAAAGGAAAAATGCAAAAAAGAATAAGTGTTTTCTAAAAAATCCAATTGACACCATTATCATTAATCCAATATTTGAATTGAGAGTTCTTCTTGGAAATTTTATTGTATCTGTGGTCCCACTCATAGATGTACAATGTCCATAGCTTCAAAAAAAATAGACATGTGACCCAAGGAAATAAACATGAACTACTTAAAATGAAATTTTCTATGAAACAATCATTAATGCATAATAATACACTTCCAGTATGAAAACTACCAAAAACCATTAAGATCTTATTTAGATCACTAATTCCCAAGGGGTTTTTCCTTAGAAGAAAATAAATAATATTTGCAAGGGAGTGTTCACAAATCTGGAATCATATTGAAAAAAAAAATTTGATGAGAAATAACATGAGTGAAATTACTATTCTAGAAAATTCGTTCCAAAACAGCATCAATAAATTATTTCAAATTCCTAAGAAGAGGGATACCATCACGTCGATCTTATTTTGTAGATAAATATTCATTAAATTCATTATTTTTGGATTCCACCAATGGTAATCCATTCTAAATAAAAAACTCTATTTCATATGGTAATGAAATTAAATAAAAATCATAATCCTAAATTCCAAATTCAGAGTGAGATCAAGGACACACAACCATTCAAATAGACAAAATCTTGTTATTTTAATCATATATGGATACATTGAATATGGTTTACATATTTTAAGAACCAAAAAATCCATTAATGGATATATAAAGTTATATTATCCCTCTCGTTCTTTACAATTATTGCAAAAAAAATATTAATACATTCATCCTTCTAGGCCCCATTCATCAATACTTAAGAAGGTTGTAAGACCCCATCCAAATATTTTAGTATCCTATATGAGTGTTTGGGATCCAAGGCTGATGTAATCACATAGAGAAATGAAGACTTTACTAAGAAATTTTGTTTCATCACCATGCATAATGAATCGGTGGTTATAGAATGAGGGTACTACATCAATAATCCAGATACACATATTTTATGTTCTTTATTTATATTACTTAATAAATTTATTTATGATATAAAATATATTGTGTTTTTCTTATACATTCGTGTCCATATAATGGCCAATAAAAATTGTAAAATTAATGTCAAAAAAAGTCTTATTTGATGAAGTAGCATTTTTTACGTTATTATTGAATGAATAATCCACTTTATAAATTGTTTAATGGGATTTTTCAAGAATTGAAATAAATATAAAAAACCAAATTAATATCTCCTAATTTTATCAATAGATTATTTATTTATTTATTCTTTTATATTATTCATATTTATAAAATGTTTTATAAAATTGGTACAACATTCATAATATAGGCATTAAAAGAATTTGTTAGCCTTTAACCAATATGGGATGTTCATATTTGTAACTATTTTTTAGTAGAATGATTGAATTTTTTGTAATCATTAAAAATAAATTATTATTTGGATTAGATATTTTATTATTTTTTATGTATAATAGAAAAGAAATTATGAAGTACTTGTTAAATTAATAAGAATTTTTTATAAAATAAATAACTATAAAATTATATTGGTAATCATTAAATATTTTTCAAATATATAGGTTTAAAAATTGTATAAAAATCATTTGAAGTGGTATTTTGGGAAAATATTAATTTTTAAATAGTTTAAATGAATGTGTAAAATTTTAAATAATTAATTATATAAATGTTCAAGAAACATTTATTAATAAAATATTAGAAATAATAAATATAAATATTTAGAAATTTTTTTACCTAATTATATGGTAGGACTTATGGTTAATAAATAAATTATAAATTTAAATATCATAAGAGTAATATGTTAATATTTTAAAATTTTAACATTTAAATACAGTATTATTAATAAAAATTGGCTCTTATTTTTGTGAAATTATCTAAACCACCTGAAATTTGGACATCACAGATAATTTAATCATTTTTAAATTATATTAAATTTTTTGAAATTTATATTATATTAAAAAATTATATGATACATATAATATAAAATATGTAATGGTCAATTCAATATATTTAAGAATATGAAAATTTCATAATGACTTTGAATATAAAATTTTTATATTTACAATTTGGAAAATCCTAAAAAAAATATAAAAAGTGTGTTATAGAATAATGGACTGTAAATTTCTTGTGGTTCATTAATATATTTTATTGAAAATTTTATGGAAAATATTAATTTTATAATATAGAGTTAATATTAAGAAAATTATTTTCACATTAATATTTATAAATGTTATAAATTTTAATAAAGGTATTTAAAACCATTTTACCAAAAATTATATGGTATTTTTATTCTTTAAATGACTAGTTTGTTAAGGATTATAAAAATAATTTCAATAAATAATTTATAAATAACACAACTAATGTAAAAATATAAAATTATATTTTATATATAATTATTAATTTTTATTGATAATTAAATTTTAAATATTTAAAATTAAAAGTGGTATTGTTTATATGTTATTATTGAACATCATCTAAAAGAATTTTATTTTTTATTTGGTCGATGTTTTAAATAAAAAGTTGAATTACATATTACGAAAAATATTCAATAGTTCTTATTTGATTGAGAATAGATGAGTTTATATTCAAAATTATGCAATGCCCATAATATTATGTAATTTTAAAATTGATTTATTATTTGTGTTTAATTATTAATACATCATTAATGGGTTTCTCATGTGTATATATTTGAATTATTCATTTATTGAAATTTTATTCCCTACATTATTGATAGTTTGAAATTACTTATATTATTGATGATTATCTCTTATTTTAACTGTTGAACAACTTCTATGTGATAGAGTTATAAATTATATCAAAGGTACCACTCCATAAAATTTTGTTTTCATCCACTCAAACATTTTTTAATTGATGATATTAGCATGAATTTAGTTGTTGGATATAATTTGTTCATTTTTTCTAGAATATATTTTACGAATTGGATTATCTCTCGATTAATGTCTCTCTAGGGATAGGGACATGACATCAGACAACCAATCGGCATGGAGGCTTATTCCTTCACTTATAAATGTGAATGGGTTTCATATCATTCCCTCATGTATTAATCATGTAGATAATTTAAATTTCACATATTTTTATTACTTTTGAAGAAGTGTTCAAGTAACATATTCCTATTATCAATTCATATATATATACACGAATATGCTAAAATCCTATTTTTGGTTGAGTAACACATATTATGGGGTTTTTAAATAGTTACATGTTAATGTCGTGTGAAAATATTATTGTGGTGGTAAGAATAAGAATTATAAAAAGGAAATATTATAAGCATGGACAAATAAAAGGGTATAAAATAAGATAATTTAATTATTACATATTATGTAATAATATTGAAATCAATTTATATGTGATTTATAATAAATCTATGGGACTTTAAAATACCACCATCAAAATAATATATGTGAGATTACTTCTAAGGAGAAACTTTTCAAGAGCATGATTATAAAAATCATTATTTTCATTCTATAGTGGGGTTCTCTTAATTATTTTGTATATTGAAATCATGTAATAAGATACTCTGAATTTTTTTATCGGGAAGATTTATTCCATATACATGTTCCCCAAGAATAATCGACTGTTAGTGTATTTTTAAGGTATTCTACCTCTTACTGTATTTGGAAAATCCTAAAGGCAATGAAAAAATAGGAATATAGTTAATTTTAATCATATGATGGATTTTGATGATGATTCATCCTCTCAACAATCAGTGATTCAAAACTATTGGGTATATTATGATTCTATTCAAAAATATGTAATTGAAGAGTTGAATGTTTTTTCCCAGCTTAGAATATAATATTGTTTATAGTGGGGGGGGGGGGTAACGAACTAGAATTAGAATTCTAAAGAAATTAATTAATTAGTTAAATTAATTATCAAACATAATTATATAAATATTAAATACTGTAAATAAGTAATGAATGATAGCATGCATTTTTGTAGTATTTTAGTGAAAATGGATCTAATACACTTTTACAATTTTCTACTCGTTTAGTGATGAATTGTACATAATGAAACATATTTGTGATTAAGAATCATAACCTGTTATAATTCATCCTTTTCTATAGGAGTGACAAAAGAACACATTGAATTTTTTGTGACGATTCCCAATCCTTGAAAATGAATTTAGATAATGGGTGTCAAAACTCGAACAGTCACGAATTTGAAATCTGAGAGTCACAACATGAAAAAATCGTACATTATAATATGAGAGCCTTATCTAAGATGTATTGAATTTAGATTCAATGTGTAATGAATTGGGAGAAAAATGAATTTGGGTTGGAAAATCATTAAACTACATTAGAGAAAAAATGGATTTGAAGGGAAATATTGAAGAAAAGTCTAATAGAACTTGTCAGATAAATACATAGAAGAATTATGAAGAATAATAATTGGTGTTTGAGTAGTTAATGAACACATCTCATCAATGTATTAATAGATTATGATATTTTGTTTCCCATTGAGAGATCATATACAAGATGAAATAAATTTTTCCTATCACTTTAAATATTTTCATAATAATTGAAAATATGATAGTTGAATTTTTACATCATGAAAATTCATCACAAAAATGTTATCCAATTTATCATAACTGTTGTGTGTCATATAAAAATTGATTGATTCCTTAATCCATTTAAATAAAATCTTTATAAGTAACAATATAATATCAACCCTGGAAAATAATTTAAATTCAAACTACCTAATCATATAATAGAGGTCAAATTATTATCATAAAAATTATTTAAATTTATAGGAAGTGTAATTAATTATGTTTGAAAACAATGTTAACAAAACAAAATATCTCACTAATAATAGTTGATGAAAATTGTTAAATATCACAGAGATTATATATATATAAATGAAAAATAAATTTTGGAAAATACCTTCCATATTCAAGGAGATATGTAATTATTCAAAAATTAAGAACATTACATTTAGTAATATGAAATAATATTTTGTATGTTGTTTGTAGCTAAATATTAATTTTCAATATTAATAAAACAATGAAACAATTCATAATACATGAATTGGAATATTTCAAAAAAAAAATAATTTTGTAGGTTTCTACATAAATTAAGAACATATTTAATCTCTATTTAATTTTTTTTATATTTAAATATATGCTTCATGGTTTATATGTTGTTATTATGTACTAATGATGTAATAAATGCATTTAAAATATCTCAAATAAATCTGTAGTAAATAAAATTATCAAAATAATCATTAAATAGAGAATTAATAAAATTTAAATATTTTTAAGAAATAAGTATTTGTGCAATGAATATGATTAAGTTTTTTCTAGGATGTATATATCATGCAGTAGATTCAAATTTATGTGATCATAATGTATTACCTGTTATTATAACATGAAAATGATCCATATGTCTATTCGATGACTATGTTGTCATGTGGTTGGTTAAATATTCAACATGTGGTATGGTAAATTAAAACATGAGGAGAATATTATTAATCATCATAAATAAAAAATTTATTTTATATGAGAGAAACATTATATGAATTCAAGGAGTAACATGCATTATCTATATGAGGACAACGTCAACTTCTTCATGAACAATCCCAATGCAAGAAGATGCAATGGAGATGCCATGGAATAATGTCTTGTGGTCAGTTATCATGCTGCATGTAGGTGTTCATGTGGTGGGTTATAATGTATCTATTCTTGTCTCTAATGTATGAAAATTAAAATAGGAAGTACCAAAGTGTTCTATTAAGGTTGATTTGTACTCAAAATTGTTCCCAATAGGTTGTGAAGATAAATATTCATTGTGATTTTACATGTGACTATTTATTTATTTTTTCTAAATTAAAACTTAGTATGATAATAATGTCATATTGTGTAAAACATATATTAGATGTACTTTTTTGAGTGTCTTTGTGGTTAGTATTATGGAAATAAATTGGATAAATATTTTGTTTTAGAGTACAAAAAAAAATATTTCTACAACACCATCAAACCAATGAGACTGTATCCACTAAATAATTTTTCCATTCAATCCCTAACCATCCATCATAGAGGATTTGGTTTGGAAATTACACATCGTTCCACCAAATAAGAACACAGAAGCATTGAGGAACCACTATGATGGGAAGCACATCGACCAAAGAGGGAACTGATATGGGTTGGTGAAAACAAGAACATTGATGAGACCCCAAAATTTCATTTTTTAGGTTCATGGAGTGTATTATTTTAAAAGGTACCATGATTTTAAAATAAAATATAATGTGGTACTCAAAACTGTGCTCACTATTCATTTAACATTAAAATTATTGAAAAAATCACAACCATTTGATATGATCACCATGAGAAATTCATTCAGCGACATTATCATCATCTACCCCTTCCATCATCCAAAAGATTTTTCTTCATTGAAATTTTTATGTTTCACCTCCGATGGATCCAGCTGAAGCTTTTGATCCTAATTTTTTCAATTTCATATTTAAATGGATTTAAATCAACCCGAATCTTTATGTGCATTTATAAATAATGACCAAACTGAAGTGATATTATTCATAGAATATATTATATTTAAGACAATGAAGATTCTCATAGTCATGATGAATGGGATATGTTAGTGAACATATGTGCTAGAGTTATTTTTATTGAGTTGATTGAGTGGTATTGTCTATAAATACCCCGACATGTGGTATAATGTAGTTTGAGATTAATGTTAATATTTAGAAAGCTGAGATAATAAAGGCAGCTCAAAATAATTCTATATTCATTGGATGATCCAAATCATTCCGGCAGAAAAATTTCTTTCATGATTGCATGAAGATGTTTTGAGTTCTGTGAACCATTTATTATAGTATCCATACATGTAGTTGTTTCATGAAGAATCAATCCTTTGATGGGAACTATAATCACAATTTAATATTCTTGAGAAAGGAAAATTTATCTGAACATATTCATAGGGATTTTTCCAGAAGACTGTTTTCAGACTTGGAGAATAAGAATAATGTAGTATAGTGTGTGTTCACAAAAAGGAATTGTGCATGACTATAAATTATGGAAAATAATGACATAGAAAATCTTAATTTCATGATGAGGTGTAAGGTAGTGAAATTTCATATACTGTAATGTGAAACATGAATGTGATAATATTCATCCATCAGATCATGTGGAACAGAGCATGATCATGGGATACGACATGGAAAAAAGTTGTATTTGAGATATATTGTTCAAGTGAAACTATAAAGGGAATAATGAGGAAGTGAAATGTGTTTTAATTAATAAACACATGTGTGAAAAAATAATACATTCAATTAAGAAGGATGTTTTTGAATTTTTATTGTTGAAAATATTATGTTTAGGTGACCATGAAATTTATTACATACCATCAGGAAATTAGACGAAATACACATGTAATATACATTGAATATTGTAAAGTGATTTGAGAATAAATTAGGGTATTATTAACAAATAAATTTATATCAATTTTATCAATGCATTTATATTAGTTTAGTTCATTGAAGATTATTGGAAAATATGTGAGATTAATACATCAGATAGAAGGAAGCATATTCTGAGTAGTATTCCACCATGCAACCTGATTATATGTAGTTAAAAAAAATTCATTGATAAATACTATAATTCATGCCAAGGTATATGAAATCATACATTATAATGTGTGATCTAGAGATCTCATTAAAGAAAATCATGAGATCATCCTATAGGGGACCACATATTCTGAAGAATATGAAAGAGATTATGACTGAGGGGTATATCTAGATGATTAAGAGGATGGAGATATTTTAGGATAATACCAGTAAAATGGTTGTGGGGGTCTGACCAACCGAGGAAGATGAGTTGGATCACTGGAGAGTATAATCAGGATAAACTACATTATTGACTATTACAGTTTAGAACATGTTTTGTCTTAGACCATTGTAATTGATAACAATATTATAGTGTAATATTTGTAACTAGGGGTAATTGTTTTAATGATGGAGTAGGTCTCAATATTAAACATTGTAAAAATATTTTCTATTATGATATTATTAATTTATCCGTTAAAAATAGGATTCCCACATCTTCATAAGTTACAATTGTTTGAATCAGAATAAGTTAAATGAAAAAGATGAAAATTTCGTAACAAGAGTCCCACATAATCACCCTCCCCCATGTATTGTGACTACACTATCCATAGGTCACTTAAATTTTTATTAGAGGAAAGGACACCTCTGGTTGGATCTACTTTACTTACCTAATTGTTTTATATCTAATGTATATGATGTGATGAATTTATAATTAATAAAATCCATTTGATATTTAAATGGAAAATCCTACCTATAATCTTGATAATATAATATTGATGTTTTTATCAAGGCATAAAAATTAGGAATAAATAAGAGGAAATATTGTATAATAATAACTCAAAGATCATTGATGATCAACTACAATATGATACCACATAGAGTGGTAATTGTTCTAAGATATTCATTGATTATAACTCTGAAAAATAATTTTTAGGTGGTGATGATGATATATAAAATTTTTAAATTAGATATAATATAAGTAATGTTACCAAAGAAGGGGTCACTTATATTATTAAATATTTCAAGGGAAATCGGGATGAAAATTTATAGTAGGAAACATTTATTAATTTTGTGGAAGAGTTATTTGTAAAAAATTATGGAATATCCAACGACTTCACCAAACCTATTAAAAAAATTAAAAAATAGTATATATTTTGAATGAAATATATATTAATTAAAATTAAGAAATAGAACATAATTTTTATGAGAATATTTTATTGGAAATTGTATTTATAGTTTTTATCCATGAACTAGATAAAAATTTCACACATCTATGAATTTCAATGATATTAAGATAGAGGATAAATAGAAATTATTAATGAGATTCAAAATGTATTAATAAAGGCCAACTAGGTGCATGAATATGAGATTCAGAATTTGAAAAATTAAGTGGGAAGATATCATGAAACCAATTGAAGTTGAGAAAATTTATCATGACATAAAATGTTTTCAATTATATGAAATACCGAGAAATATAGAATAAAAATGTGTTTATACTTCCCCACTTACCACTACAAGTTGATATATGAAGAATTATTCATATAACAGTTTTTTTTTGAAAACCGTCATCATAATCGAATGAATAGATTGATATTGTCAAAGGATATATATACATATAGGTCATTGAAGATCATATCCCTTTGTCCTGATAAATCTGTGTGTACTATTATTGTTTTAATTACTACTATAGATTCAAATCTAAATTCTAGACAAGAATGATTAATGAAAAATACATAAGAAACTGCTACAATATTAAATATTTATGTGGAAAAGTATAAGAATAATTTTTCACTAAATAAACAAAAAAATAAATAATATGCTACCAAAAATAGATAAATTTCAATGACATTGAGAATGTGTCATAGAATAATTAATCAATATTATTTTTCTATATTGGTGCTTTTGGATTTTTTGGAATAAAGGAATAAATTTATAGAATAATATGTCATTATATGAAAAATGTGACTATATTTAGGGGTGAAACGTTTATGTGATGTGGGAACTGACACAAAAAAGAATTAATCACAGAAAGGTAATAAATCTATCAAGAATGAAAATTCATACATTTAAAATTTATGTTATTATTGGAAAATAAGTGACCTTTTTTATGTTGACTACTAGTATGTTCCAATATTTCACAAATAATCTATTTATATGATTAATAGGCCAACATATGAAATGAATCATATATGAAAATAATAATATTGGTCAACCTTGAGATGTGAGTAAATTAATAATGATGATAAATAGGCAACTCCCATGAAATTTATGAAGAAATAAATGTAAGTTTCACAAAAATAAAATATTCACCTGTTGTGGTAGGAAAGATCACATCAGGGGATGGTGGGAAATTTTCATGAACATTAGTACATAAGGAATCATTTTTCAATTGAATAAAAAATCACCCCATAATGTAAAAAATTTATTTATTTATTGAAATAAATTTCTAATGAAATGATATATTAGTTTCCTAAAATTCGTAACATGATGATTAATAAATTATTTTGGGAAAGGTGTAATATTTCTAGAAATTATGGTAAAAAATTATTGACTAGGTTTCATGGACAAGAAGAATTATTAATGATGAGAAAAAAAGTAAATATGTATTATTGTGCTAAAATATTGTTGGAAAAATGATTCTAAAAATATTCAATACTATTAATTTTCCTAAAATATTGTTGATCATATGTCTAGAATAGTTTAAATAGGCATGAATGAAAGAGGATTCGCATAAAAATTAACTCTTTTTACTAGAAAATTTGATGAATCCATTTTTATCTAAGAATATAGATCAATTGTGATAAAACTCACATATGTGTTCCACTAATTAATGAGCATTGAATAACCATCTTATCCCCATATACACATTGGGTTTTTATTTTGATGGATGAAATTGAAGGTGAAACATTTTTTCAGAAGGGGAACTAAACTAAAAAAATGCTATGAAAATATTATATCACGAATTGTATACATAATGGAAAAATATTTTCCTCAATATTTAATTTTTATAATATTTAAAATAATACTAGATGATTCATAGTGGTTATTCTTGAATAAATCCAATCATGAAAATAATTATTGAGTGCATCTAATGAGGGGGAGCCGATAAGAACTACAATAAGAAATATCTACAATAGATGATATATTTTAAATATTTAATGTTTTGGTCTTGAATGAATATTATTATTCTAAATTATAAAATATTAGATATTCATTATTGACCTCATTGAAGTATGTAGATTACATCCCACTACTTTCAGGACTAAAAAATCAATTTCTATAGGGATATATTCATTACATGATGATTAAAAGAATATTATCATAAAATTAGGATAAAAATTATTGCACCAGAAATATTTTAATGTTTCCATTGTGGTAAATGGAATAAAATGGTAGAAATTATTTTTAAAATGCCTAATTTAAGGTTTCAATGATGGTATCACACACTGATAATTTATTTTAGGGATTGATGTTAAATTTTATCACACTTTTTTTATACACATAGCATAGATCGCATCGACATAATTTTAGTTAATTTTTTCTCATTTATATGTTGGATGTTATTCCATCATTATTTGAAGAAAATCACACAATATGTTTCATAAGAGAAGAATATTTTCTTATAATTTGAATGTTTGAGTTTATAACTTCCTAACATACCTATATAATTTGTTTTTTTTTCAATAAGGGGAGAAGATATCACTAACTTTTGAAATAATATAGATATTGGAAAAAACTACAACGGGTGTCATTGAAGAAACAAAGTGGTTCAGTGATGTTGTGTTGAATTTATATTTTTTCTTTCAATAGGTTGTTAAGATAACATTTCTATGAGTATTTAATTTTGATGATTGATTTGTTTGACCTAATTCAAAAGATGTGTGTCAATTTGTCATATTGTGTGTAACATATTTATTGGAAGTCAATCCTTATCTAGATAGAATTCTGGAAGTGAGTATGAATGTACATAGAGGTATACCAGAAAAGGTGTATGGGGGAAAAAACAACCAAAATGTAGTGTTCCCGGACAATGGAAGATGGAGTTGGCTTGTGTTGATGCCAACGAGTAACAATAGAGAACCATATTCTTACATTTTTTGGTTCATGGAGTGAATTTTCATAAAAAGTATTGTTAATATAAATTAATATCATATGTGGGATTCAAAATAGATCTAACAATTATTTATCTTTAAAATATAGGCTCATAACCATGGCTATATTGTAACACCCCAAGCTTCCATGGTATGCTTCCCTTTGAATAATACAGTAGCGTGTTTTGTACACAACTTCGAGTTCTAACACACACACCACAACCAATCAAACAAGCCGTTATGAATTGTAATACCCACTTTTTGAAATTTTATAAATTTTACCTTTCAAAATGGACTTTATTTTTTGATTCGGAATATCTAAATTATCCTAGGGTGAAATTTTGGTTTTTTTCTGAAAACATTCATTTTTTGATGAATAGTGAAAATACACTGAGTTATAGTTTAAAACCAAATTGTTTTTTAAATAATTTTTTATTTTATTTAAATTTAATTAAGTTTAAAATAGATATATAATACCTATATATGTTCAATGTAATTAATTGGAGTTAGTTTATAATAATTTTAGATATATAAGAATTTTATTGAACTTTTCACCGTCTTTTACCCACCTCCTATGAGAATTAGGAAATTCACATAAAACATAATTTTACCACTTCTGTGAGTGTAATTTCTAAAATCCGATAGACATGGTTAATATCAAGGAATAAAATGTGGTACAATGAGATGAAAATAATTTTTGGTGAATAGTAACTTTTTAGTTTTCTTTACCACTGTTAAAAGAAAATAGGGTAATTAAGGGTAAAAATGATATTAATATTACCCTAAAACATGTCCTAATTATATTTGACAAGTGAATCTCGACCAAAAACAACCTTAGGAATAGAATATTATCATTTAGGTCCACTTAGCATAGATTAGGACATTAATGATTATTTAATTCAAAGAAGAGTTAAAAGAGTTAAAATCAAATATTAATAACTAATTTTTTTAATATATAGTTATGCATAAGATAAATTCTATTGTAAATATTCATTAGAAATCTAAAAATATTTTCTACATAATGGTATTTTATTTATAATTTTTAGACATTAAATAATTTAATTTATTTATGACACAAGGGTGGTGCAGTAATTTCCTAATTAATGAAATATTAAAATAAATGATATTATAAATATCAAAACAGATGTAATTTGAGACTTTTTATGAATTCCACTAATTATCTTGGTTAATAAGACATATTAGGATTGGTTATATAAATTCTTTTCTAAGTAATAATGCTGTTATGAATTTATCAAAAACAAAATACCAAATAGTGTCAAAATTGACATAAAAGAGTTTTTAGAACAAATATTTTATTATTAATTTAGTTCTATTTCTAAAAATCTAAGGTTCGGAAAAAGGACTTGTATCATGATAGGTTTATCATTCATGGAACACTTGGGGGTATCTGGGATGTATATAGTATGTTTATTAACTATATAATATAAAAATACAAAGTGACATGGTAAATGTCAAACTAATTAACTAAGAGTTAAAACTAAAAGATAAAGTTAATATAGTGACCCAAACCTATCTAAAACCTATTGGTTGAGTGGTTTGAGACCCATACCCACCTTAAAATTTAAATAATCCATTTTTGAGCCATTAGAAATCGAATATGAATTTATTATAAAATATTATTTCTAGCTTTTCCAAAGGTGCCCCTCACTCCTCTTATAAAAGGGCACTCCGCCTTCTCACTAATTCACACATTAAAAGTATTTTGGTTCGGCCAACCTCTTCCCAAATACCCTCTAAAATATCCAAAGTTCAACCTAGACGAATTATATTAGTTAGAAAGCCATCCTAAGGAGCCCATTTGATCAAATCAAAAGGATGAACCCGAAAAAGAGGTAATGTTTTTCCCCACCCTCTTTCATGTTCATTTCTTCTTCAAATTATTCTTTCATTGTTATTACCATTATAAAATAATAACTCCAGCATCTTCTATATACTGTGATGTTGTTATAAATATTGTACAACCATATTCAGTATTATATCCATCCTTTGAATGACATGTCACCATACGTGCGTACGTACGGCTTACCGTCTCCACGTCGTGGTGTAATTGTTATTCAAAATATTATTATTTGGATTCATATAATAATGTTGTGTAATTAATGTAAATAATAAATATAACATGATAATGATTCTGTATATATGATATAAAATCCAATTATATATTATTTTAAAATAAATAAAACGATACTGTCGCTCGTGCGTACGTACGAACTACCGTCTCCATGAACGTGATGAGATTCATTCCCCATCGTATCCATTCAAGACTAATTATCATTTAGTGATTAAAAATAATGTTTAAGGACTTGATATCATTCGTGATATGAATAATATACAACCTATCCATAACAAACATGGCTTACATAGAAAAATATATAAAAGAAAACGAGTAAGTTAACACCCGAAACAACGATAATACTAAGATATTATTAACAAATCAAAGATAAAAGATCATATATGATATAATATTAATGTATATGAATCTTGTATAATTTAGAAACAATTATTTCAGAATTATATAGTAGTTTAACCTACCCTCAACCAAGTAAAAGTACGAGGAAAGGGTTTATTTCACAATCTCTTCATTATCCGAGGTTGTTTATACGTAATTATATACTGGGACCTGTTTATCATCCACATCCATATTTCGTAAAAATCTATTTTAAATCAATCTTAATATTTTAATGACTATGGGATAAAGTCATTTATACCATTGTTGAATTTTTATAAGATGTTTATAATGGAATCTTTATGTTGTTTTCCAAACAAGGTCTTTTTTAACCTTTTTGATAGAATTAAGTTAAGAATGTCCTTTTTAACTTATATGGCGGGTGCGGCTATTTTCTGACATTATAAAATCAACAAATCTTCCCTTACAATATTATAATAAAAATTTCAAAGTAAATGTTTTATTTTATAATTATGTGACTTTCAAATGATTTAAAAAAAGAGATATTTCTCTCAAATAGTTTTGACTTCATCTATTTCAACAATCCTTGATGGATTTTAAGCTTATTTGTAGTTGATTTATTGTGATAAAAAACTCCAATATTGTATTGAAGGTTTTGTGATATGTTTGAAAGTGGATGTGTTATTTTTATACCATTAATGGTTTATGGATAAATTATTGACATTTTGTATGCTAGTTTTAATAAAAATATTTAGGTTATGTTTAAACTTGTTCGTATGAGGAATGCATTGGAAATAATAAGTAACAGTTGGAGCCCGCAATAGCTCCTCGATGCATCGGTAGGTCTCATGAGACAAACTAGTGTCTTGTCATAAGGCCTTGACAAAATCTTATTTGTAGTCTTGACACGAGGCCTTGACTATGTGTTAATGATAGTCTGGAATTATGCATTCCATAATTATGTAAGTGGTTATTGATATTTCATGTGATTATTTGACTAGTAGAATATCCATGTGAATAAGTAAATGGCATTATTTCATTTTATTTCTACCATAATATGATGAAGTTCAAGTTTAAAAGGCTTTTGTTTTAGTTGTACATTGGCTTAAATGTTTATGTTAATTTATGAATGTTTCCGCTATATTGTTATCCTTACTCGGAATCTGAGCTCACCCCTTTCTATGTTTTATTTTTCCTAGGATGTGAAGAATTATTTTATTAATGACCTGTAGGATAGTATAAGGGGATATGAGTGTGGAGACAAGATGAAGTTCTAGTTTTCACATTATGATGTAATGCAATCTTTATGAATGAATCTAGTGTTTCCAAGACTGCTAAACTAATTGGTATTTAGAGACATGATATTTTGTGATCATGCCATTATTATGAAATAATGCACCGACTCTAGGTAACTACGGTCAGGGCGCTACACATATGGTTTGACCATCATGAGTTATTTGATCAACAACATTGTCATCATCAACCTCCTACCTTTTTCTGGGAGCTTCTGTTTATCATAGTTTCCATGTCACACCCCTGATGGATAAATATACTTATTTTGAGTAACATTTGATCAACTCGATATTATAATTAAACCAAATAATGAAAAATACTCTATTTCATCTATAAATGATGTCCAAATAGAGGATATATTTTCTGCAGATAATATGATATTTTTGATAATGCTGATTGTCGTAGTTGTGAAAAATAGGATATGTCAGTGCACATATGTAGTGATGTTATTTCAATAATGTTATGTTTTTTCTATTCTATATAAATACCATGACATGAACTCAGTTTCAGTATTATCAAAATGTGAATTTTCGGAGAGTTGAGAGTATTACATAGACCTAAGAGCATTTTTTTCATTAGAGGATTCCAGGATTCATGTTAAGAATTTTATTTCATGTTCACATGAACATGATCTACGTTTCACGATCCTTTTCATCTGTTATCCACACTCAATGTTCCATTTTGATGAATTTGATTATTTAAATGATCTATGTATCACGTTTGATATTAGTGAGTGATGAAATATTTGGGGAAGAGCTTTTGTGGTGCTCTTTCATAAAGATAGTTTGAATCATTCAAGAAGAATAAGGATGTAGTATAATGTGTGAGTGTTTTCTTAAAAGAAATTATGTATGAATTCTATTTAATTAAGAGAAATATTTTACCAATAATTATTTTTTAATATGGAGGAAGATTGTGACATCATTAATTATAACATCCTCAACCCAGTACTCTCTCACCTGACTGAATTACGTTATTTAAAGGATGTCAGGTGTGTCTCTTCATATTATAGAGGTGTAAAAAGTGTACTTTCTATGTAGTGATTACAGTGGGGAGTCTATTCCCCCTATAATGTAGTCAATATAATGTGTATGTGAACTAAAATTAGTTTAATTGAAAATAACATAAATAATACATCATACAACTATAACAGGAAATGTGAGCCGAATAATCAAATAATAATAAATGTAATTCCATTATATAATGTATATAATGTCAAAAACATTAATAATATAAAATAACTAGTTGACATAATAAACTAAAGAGACCCATGTCCCAAACATCACCTCATTTTTATCTCCAAGATCCAACCCATCCAGTGAGAACAATCAACAACAAGGTCCCCTGCCATTGTCCAAACACACATTCATGTATTCTTCTTGGGTACCAAACATAATCCCAAATAGGGTGTGAGTAATTTCCATCAGGATGGAAAAACCATGTCGAAAAAAACCATTCTAATAATAAGTGAATGGAATAATGTGATAACATAAGTAAAAAATTTAATACAATATAGTAATAATCCTTGTTTTCCACCATGATGGAATATCTGTAATCAGGTAGCACATCCATGAAAACCATATATATAACCATGAAATTATCTAACAACTTGTAATTTCCCCATGTGTATGAATTTTTATATTTGGGCATAGACCTAAATATAATAATTTAAACATAAAATCATGGCCAATATCAATATACAATCATTTCAACCTCTAAGAATATCCCTATATATAATCATTTCATTATAAAACTGGTGTAATCACACTATATCGTCATTTCAACTTCACTTGGAATAAATCCATATATAAATTTTATAGTATATGGGACGATCCATCTATATAATCATTTTAAAATCACTGAGCATAGACCATATATAATCATTTCAGAAAAAATGGGGAATGTACACTATATATGGATTTCAGTTTGTATCAGATCAAACTTTATAAAATAAGGGTTATCAAAGTATCATTTTTAAGCTTTAATGTTTAAATTTTTAAATTATTATTTTTCTTTAAATATTTAATCCATAATTTTTAATTTCTAACTATCACTAATCAAATAAATAGGCAATAATATATTATCAATGTATTTATATATCGTGGAATCACATGAAACCTCATGTCATGTTGAAAAAAAATTTATCCAATTTATATTTTATTATTTTTAGGGGTTCCCTACACAACAGGTGGCCATAAGAAATTTCAAAATCACTATTTAAATCCAAAGGGATCTATCACATGATTGAACATTATCAAATACTCAATAAAATCAACAAGGGTGATTTTTGGTCACAATTTTAATATTTTACTTACATATTTATTAAACAGACTGTATGGTTTGGTTTCTGACCACATATCTCTATTTAGAAATTTATCAATTCTTCCAACTAGAATCTCGTATAAGAAAGGAGAAAAAAAAGATCACAAGAAATAACATATATTTTACTAGATCAAGATAAAAACAAAAAATGACTGTAGTCAAAAGTTTTAGACCAGAACGATGGGGAGAAATGGAAGAGAGGAATTCCTAAGGAAAAAAACTCATTAGAAATTGATCTCTTAAATAGGATGTTTTAATGGGAAGTGGAGACTCCAAAATTACATAGAAATTTCCTAGTGATTAAGAGTGGAGTGTTTTGATCTAGACAAATGAAAACATCAACATATTTCCTCGGTTATAACTTCTCATCCTGAGAAGTAAAGGGTTAGTAAATTTATTACAGGTAATTTAATTCCCAATTTATGATCACATTGAAAATCCATCACCTCAAGTGAATTTAACTCTAATCAAAAATTTAACATCGTGTGACATAAATCAATGGACTATTACTATATCACACCACGAACTAGTTCTTGGTCTATTTTCATTTCATGGAATATTTCTTTGATAGATAATTACGTATAATTTATTTACAACAAATTTAATTTTTGTACATGCATATTTTACACTAGCTTCCACAAAATATCCCATGCCACCTATGAAGCCTTTCATATTCATGGGAAACACTCATAATCCCATTTACATGTTTATAACCAGAATCTCATAATTCTTTAAAACCTATATCCCAATGCATTTGGTCATTTTTAAAGTAAAATCTCTCTATTATTGAAGGAGACTCAACCAATAAGGTTCAAATTGATATGAAATGTCAAAAACATGTTCTTTAACATTATACTCAATGAGAGGTATTCTTGAATAAAGATGTGATCATACAAATTCCCAATTCCATGACAACACATCCTAGAGTTTCTCCAGGAATCCCTATGGGGTATCCGGAAACAACTCCATTACTATTATGTCATAAAAGACTCCCTCTCCCAGGTTTCTTACTAAACATTCCCATGTTTTGACTGCACTCAAACTATTTGTGTAGTCCTACCCCAGAGATTATTCTCACTATTTCACAGAATCTGTATTAGAAGCTCCCAAAGGGAATCATCTACATCAATATCTATGCCCTAATCATCTACCACATGAGAATGGCTAGGATAATATCTCTAAAGCTTTGAAACATGAAACATGCCCTACATGGAATTGAATTATTATGGAAGGGGAAATTATAATGGCACTGGACTGATCCTTTCAACTATATCAAATAGATCAACAAACATAGGAAATAGCTTCTCCTATTTCTAGAAATAGAATTTCCAAAACCTTGGTGACACATGATGGAAAATATTATGACCGACCTCAGACTATATGCGTATTCTTCATTGGAAAGTGAAATATTTCTACCTACACTATGTATTTATCAATCATCTCTTAATTAATTAAACAAGCTCAGATGTATCTTGGATGAGACATGGATTAATCATCACTGAATCACATTTCTCTAACCCAAAAATAGGTGAACAACACTTTCTTCTATATAAATACTAGAAATATTCCATTTGTATCATTTCCTAGAATTTATTATTATGTACAAATTCCATGAGATCTATATACTGTTTATATTATACAAAAAAGAACAAAAACAAATGAAAATAATATACCCTCTAAAATCTAAATAGTCTTATCTGATTGACCATAACATTGAGGGTGACATGTTGTAATTAGATGACCCTTTTACCATGCATCCTTTTTAAGAACCTTCCCAAATCATTACATGAGATGAAGATATCTATCCAAAATGATACTCCTCAGAACACCATGAAACCAAACTATCTCATATATATAGACTGTCCAAATATTCTATAGTGAATGATTCCCTAATTGGAAATAAGTTGTATACCTATATTTTTTTGGTGTATGATCACTCATACTACATCATTATTACATGTTTTTATGGGTAATACGGTCATAAAATCCATACTGTCATCATCCCATCTCTATTCTAGAATGGGTATAGGTTGTAACATCCTAGATGGCCTTTGTTGGTTGGCTTTTACTTACTGGAAGGTGAATTTTTCTTTCTATGAGTCCTACAAGCACCATAATTGATTCTGACAACCAATACTGTGTATATAGATCACAATACATGTTAATTAAACAAATATGAACTACAGAACTAGAATAATGAAACTCTCTCATCAGATCTGTACGCATGCTCGTAAGAACCCATATATAGACATAGAAAATAACAGAATTAATGAGATCAAGAAACAATGTGAATGTCACATCACCAATATATATATTTTCTACTAGGGAAAAGACTTAGGTATTAGATAACTGTTCTATCTTTGTTTGGTCTGAATTCATATGCATAATCGATTTCAAAGTTAGCACTACTTGTCCCTAGGGCTCATGAATATCTAAATGCTTTTCTACAATGTGTTCTATCATTCCCGCACCATTTACAGACAACTGAAAACTATCTATCTACGTCTTCTGGATCATGGAGTTGGATATTATGTTTCCCTTACATGGGGTATAAGTGCAGAAGATGCTCTAAGAATACAGATAATCACCCACGTCCTCTGTCAAAGTTTCTGGTTCCACTGAGAAAATAAAAACCTAAGTATTTTACGTTCATTTTACACCAAAACCCACTCACACATAAGATAATACCTCCAACGTCACACTGTTTGAACCATTGAAACTAAATATAGAACATGAGTAGGATAATTACTCTCATGTGGTCTCAGTTGTGTGGAGCCATAAGAATCCACTCAATCACCCCACATCAGAACAACTCTCAGTCTACCTCTAGATGTGTCATATTCCATGGGTTATGATTTACCCGACAGTAGTAATGTGAGGATAATTGTTTAGACTATATTACCTTTTATCTCATAAAAAAATACCTAACAAGAATATTACCAATCAAACATCATATCTCCCTGATTATTCTTGGACATCTGTACTTCTATATAGATGGAGTATTCGATAAGGTTTAGATAATAACCTGTTAAACCCAAAAAAATAAAAATCTCAAACATAGAATATGGTCACTCCCATGATCAAATAATTTATACATTATATATGTGTACTAACACTTCTTCCTCTAATATGAGATTTCCCAGGTAGTTCATTTTATCAATCTAGATTCTATGGTTTGTTAACTGGGTGAATATATGATTCTCTCCCAATGTACTCATGATGATATCATTATATTGGGAATGATCATCTATTGATGGGGTGTATACTAAGATCTCATAAAAAACCACCAAAAAAAGTCTAAGGAAGGATGAAACATTCAATTCATAAAGTACATGAATATTTTTAACACATTAGTTAAAATTAACAATGTCACTATGATCCCAAGCACAGAATACATGATCCGAAAAGCAGTTTGCATTATGTATGATGGTCTCATACTCAACTGCCAGTATCCTAATCTCATATCTATCTTAGAGAAGATCTAGAACCTCTAATATGATCATATATATCATCAATACATGGAATGGGATATCAGTTATTGAATATCATCAGGTTAAATATCTAATAATATACACATAAGTGTAAATTCCAATCAAATTTCTTTTTGAGAATAACAGGAGAACGCCAAAGAGATGTACTATACCATATGATAATATTTTTTCCCATATATTCTAACTGATCCATCAACGATTAATATTAATAGGGTTTCATCCTATAATGTGGGGTAGATACTAGATCTTCTCTCACCATTGACTCAATCGTGAAATCGATCCCCCACCTGGGCGGTAAGTCATAGAAATTATCTTTGATGAAATCAATAAAAGTGTACACTGTTAAAGTTAAAGTTTCATGATGTATCCCAGCATCATTAAGAAAAACAATTAAAACTAAGATGTGAGGAAATCCAATATGAATTGAATTGGTATTGTACGTCTAGATTGATGGTGACAATGAACCTAGAGGATAAAATAGCCCCCTTCTACAGAGAGAAAGTTAGATGTCATCCAGTAACAGTAAATAAGATCCTAAATTATAACTAGCCAATCTATTGAAAGATTCAAATAAAATACCACCAATTCTATAACAGATAGTTCCCAAAATAAATTTTAACATCCAATTTCCATTGAACAGACCTTTAAACATTTTATATTAAATAAATCCACTACAAAAAATGATTCAATGGTCGACACACCATCCAATAATCCCTCATCCTAGAACAAACCATTTGAAAAAATGGAATATATAGCAAAATGGGATGCTCGTGTATCAAAATAAAAAGATACAAGGGTAGTTGATATAAGAATTGTACATTTTATGGTAGAAGGTCATACTTCCATAGTAACTGGAGTAGTCTACATAACATGTATATAACTAGCCCCTCTACCCTTGGATCGAGTCTGAATCCATTATGATATTAACTCTTCATGGCAGTGAAGGTCCCACACATGGGTACCACATCCTCTTTAATAGCCTAAAAGTCATCTGGAACAATATCTACCTATCTAATGAGGGATAGTTGAGTAATTGATGGGATCTAATACCTATCCTGATCCCTTTCCATTTCTTGACTGTGATAAGTTCCTAAAAAACATCTCTAGATGACCCATAATCCCAAAATAACGACACTCCAATGAAGGGTATATGTACTTAGGATGGTTGTGGAACATATTTCCACCCTGATATCAACACAATGGACCAGATTCCTAAGATGGATTCCATCCACCCCGACTAATCCTCCAATATTTCCTTAGTGATAACTATCATAGTGGTTCTTCTTTCCACTAGAAGAAGAGCACTCAGTTCACCCTTCTGAAATAGCATGTGTGATCTTCAGGACCTCTTTGAGAATCTATTCTATGATTAGTTATAGATTCACCATTTCTAAAAAGTTAATCATTGGAATTGTTTACCTATGAACTGACTTCATAAAGATTCTCCTCTTGAAAATTCCTCTCCCAAAAAATCTCATCCACAACTAGATATGGTGAAAAGTGTTGGAAGTTGGTGAAACGTCTAGTACATTCCCTCACTAACATTCTCTTATTTATTAGGTATATTAAATAACAATAATTTTCAACATGGAACATTTTTGGATAGAAGTGGACAAGTATTTTTACCTCCAATTCCTTCTATGATAACTCCTCATTCTACCTAGCATGCTTTAGAACATACCAGTAATGCTTGGATGTTCCATGAATAATCTAAATGGAGAAATTCTCCAAGTGATTTGTGGGTCTCTCTAGGTGCTTGAATATCATAAAAAATGACTCAATATAGATCTGGGATGACTGGGGGATATCCACCCTAGTGAACATAAATATATGTTCCAATTGAAGCTCTCACATTTGGTTAGACAATAATAGAATTGTACACACTATCTCCCTTAAAATTCATCACATAAACTATAGGAATTATTCCTAAAGGTAAAAATCATATTATCATTAATGATATTGGATGATTTGATTTAGATGTGTTAGGAGCATTATTATATCAACTATCCTAACTCTCAACTCAAAGAAGAGGAAGAGGTATTTTCTCTAAAAGGAAAAAAACTCCTTAAAATAACAAAAAAATAGATTAGCCTCAAAAGGTGACCGAAACATAGAACCAATGTATAATGGTCTCTCTAAATATGTATTAAAAGTGTATAAGTATGAAATGATTATTCTATTTCATTTTCATTAATCAGATATAACAGGTATCTCAATTGATTGTTCACATAGAAAAATAAATCACATATAATAAATATGTCCCTATAAATAACAATTCAGGTCAAGATATAACTCTATTATTTTATCATGATGGAAGCATAATCATCTTTTTCTATATCAGGACATATGTATAATTATAAACAAAGAATAACATTACACCACATTTCAATCACACATGTTGAAATAACATTAACCAAAATAAGTAAACATCCTGAAGAAAAATCCCATCCTTGGGTAGTACGATTTCTCTAATATATGGGTTAGATACTCTCATGAACATGATTATAAAAATTAACCACACATCCTTGTCTAAGATATATCTATCACAAATAGAAAATAAGTATCAAGGAAAGCCTTACCCTCTAATACCACTTTGTGACATCCCCTAACCCGACACTCTATTAAATTTGCAAAATGGTTTAGTTGGAGGAAATCAAGAATTCCTCCCCTTACACCAGAGCCTAAAAACTAGAAATTGGGGTGTGGAAAATATGGTGGGGAGATTATCCCCCCTTGTATGGATACATAATATAGTGGAAGTAAATAAAAATCAGAGTAATGGAAAATAATAGAAACAATAAATCATAAAACTTGGAAGGAAAAGTTGATCCAAATAATGAAATAACCATAAATGTAAGTATAGTATTGAATGTATCGAAGGTAAAACTCAAAAAAAAACAAAAAAAAGAACAAGACAACACAATAAACTCAAAATTCCCTAGTCCCACACCCAATGTTGGTCTCCTATCCAAAATCAAACACATTTAGAAAGAACAATAAAAAAGAAGGTCCCACACCTCTATCGAAATCTACATCTATGAAATATTCTATATTACCAAACATCATCCTGAATAGGGTATGAGTAAAACTTAGTTGGATTAGACCACCATGCATATGAAAAACAAGTTTAATAATATGTTCATTCAATAAAGAGATAAAATGTTTACTAATTAAAAAACTAAAACAAAATTAAAATCTACTTGTTTCACCACCATGAGAAAATATCATTGATCATATAAAAAACCATTCCATCAATAACCAAAACCCCGAAATAATCAAAAAAATGTGAAAATCCCTCTGCATAAGCATTTGAGCTTCCATGGATTGACCTATATATGATAATTTCAACATAAATCATTGTTCCATGACCATTAAATAATAATTTGAACCTCGTGAAATAGACCTAAATATAATTATTTTAGCATCAAATTGGGATCTTCTCACTATATAAGTATTTCTTCATCACCCGGAATAGTCGATATATATCCATTTCAGAATCTGATTATACCCCTCTATATAAAAATTACAGCATCATTAGGAATAACCCTACATATATGAATTTCATCATCAACATTGTATAATCCCAATATAAATAATTTAAGCATTTATCACAACACAGGTAATAACTCTAGGGATATTAGAATATAATATCAAAAGACACAATGGTTTATTCTAAAAACTCCCATTTTCATTCAATTACACATTTATATTATTCTTATAAATCTATCCCTAGTAAAATTAATAGAAAATAATCCTTTATCAAATTGTTTATATATCACAATATCAATTATTGTTTCATGTCATGTTGAACACACTTTAATCTAATTTCTGTAATACTATATTTCAAGGGTTATCTCACTAAATTGGTTTCCATAAGGCATTTTTCAATCACCATTTAATTATAATTGGTTTCCAAAAATATTTAGCCTTGTCAATTATTCAATTAATTCAACATTCATGTTGTGTTATCATAAACACAATATTTTACATAGAAAACAATTAAACAACCAATATGGTTTCGTTTTGGATCACCAACCATTATCCAATGAATAAGAATCATTTCAAACCAGAAAAAAGAATAGGATTATAGAAGAGGAAGCTAACAAGAAAAAATTACGGTGGTTCCATATCATGATTTAATCCCCAATAAAACAAGTTCAAAATATTTACTCCATTATGATGGGGGAAAAGGGAGAAATACCCAATAAAAAACTCACCGGATGTTCATCACTTGAATGAGACATTTGGAAGGGAAGATGACACTCCATGATGATGTTGAAATTTACTAAGGATTATAAGAGGATGGTTTTATCTAGGATGAATTAAAACATATGAATCCATTTGATGTTATAACCACTTATCATGGGATGTACATTATTTTCAAATGAAATACGTGATATTTTTTTATCAATTTGAGATTACATTTAAAAACCCATTGCTTCTAGTGAATTTAACCTTGATCAACTTTAAATTTTTTGTAATTCAGATTCATTTAATGTAGTCAGATCAAACCAAAAATAAGTTCATTGATTGTATTCCAATTATTTTATATTCCAATTGATATCCACTTTTCATTTAATACGTTTACATATTGTGTAATTGTTCTACATGTACCTATAATCACAACTTCTGTATAAGTGGCCAACTCACCTTTAAATCCATTCAAACTCCTCAAAAACCCATCTAATACAATTTACATACTTATACCTAGAATCCATTAATTCAAAAAATCAAATATTCCCATGATTTATTTCATTTTACCCATAAAACGTTTCACTCTCTAAATGAGTCGTGACCATATATGTTCAATGAAAATGGAAAATCCACAAAAAAATAATTTTAGATAAATAATCAAAGAGTGGTGTACCTAGAAAAATAACGGATCTTACATAAATTCTATTATGTGATATGTTCATGTGATAATATACATGTATGATATTAATGGGAAATGTGATTGAATATGATCCAAGGCATGTTATGAAGATGTGAGTTTGAGATATAGTGTTTTCTTGAAACATTATAGGAAAGAATAGCGTAGCGTAATCTACTTGAATTATTCAGCACTTTGATGAACATAAAATAATGACTGTCTAAAGGTGATATGTTTTTAAATTTTAATTTTTTCACGTATTGTGTTGTGAACACATATAATTGTATTATATACATGAAAAATGTTTGAATAAATTCACAAGAAGTATACTATCTGTATTGTACATTGATTTGAGAGTAATTTTTAAAATTATTACAAAAGAAATTTAAGTTGGAGATATCGATGTATTTAGATCAGTTTATATCATTAAATATGTGTGAATAGTAAGTGAGGCTATGACTTCTTATAGAAAGAAGCGTAACCTGAGAAGTGATTCCCTAACGCAGCTGATTATCTACTAATGTAAAAATTTCTTTAATCTAGGCCATCTTATATGAAAAGGTAAATAAAGTTGTTCATGACCAAATGTGATCCAATATGATCAGGATGAAATACCAAGAGATCACCATATAGTGGATCAGATCAACTGGAGAAGAATAAGAATAACCTTATGACTAGTGGTAAACAAGTTTCTATAGAGGCTCGAGATACTGGAGGATGAATAGGTAAAATGGTATCATTCTAATCAAATGAGGTTGAAGAGTTGGATTACTGGGATGTATGACTACGATCCACAAGAGGAACATTTACCAAGGTTTATAACCATTCTTTCCAAAAAAAATATAATTTATAATAAGATTATGGTGTAAAATCTGTATCCAAGGGGTTTAATCGATTGTAACTAGGAGAAAATATTGGTACCAATCCTTGTAAAAATATTGTTTTTTGGGGTTAAATAATAATATGCATTTCATTTAGGATCCACTAATTGTAATTTTTTATATAGGATTCAATAAGAAGTTTGTAAAATAAATGGAAATGAATTTTGAAAAAAAAATCACACCTAATTCAAACCCCTCCCCATGTGAATGCACTATCCATTAAACACATAAAAATATATGAAGAACAAGCTTCTACATTTCATTATTTTATTTTTTAACCAAATAATATTTAATGACTGTGGGGGGGTTAAATACACATGGTCTAAGATGAAGACTATATAGGTGATTGGTTATAGGTTCAGTCATTTGTTAAAATGTAAACTCATGATAACATTATATGCAAGAGGATTGTGGAAAGAGATTAAATTTATTGTAGGTTGAAAATTTTTAAAAGTGGTTGCTTCAATAATTTCAGATGTGGAAGATCATGTGATGATAGTTCACTCACATTAGGTTGAGTGCTCTCTATGAGATATCATTCTATCTTAAAACATGTGGTGAATTCATGTCTAAGTCTTGTGGTATATGGGATTCTTTAATGAAAGTGTTGTTATTCAAGAAACTTTTCTCCTATGAAAAAAATTAAATGCAGTTAAGAAAATCATTACATAGGAAAACTACTCATATACCTAAAGTCACCACATCACCAAATTACTCATGTATTCTAATTTGAGATCTTGAGTAAACTTCACATTACATGATTTAGTGAATATTAGGCCTTATAAACATAGAATTCATCATTCTATAAAATTGAATTATATTTATATAAAATCGTGTTATTTCAAATGATTCAAAGAACACATAAATATATCATTTTTATCATGATATATCATAAAAAACATTAAATAATATAATCTAAATATAAAGAAAATATAAATGAAATATTATAGATAATATGTTCAATTTTTAGAGAATATAAATTTCCATATTATGCCTCTATATAGTTTAATTAAATATAGATAAAAGAATTAACATTATAATTCAATATTTTTCAATAAATTCTATGTTATATAGAATGTTTGATCTTGGAAAAAAAATTATAAGTAAAAAATAAATACCATTCTATAACTAAAAACAGATATAGAAACATTATAACAAAAATGAAAACATATAGGTGATGACACATAATTTTTCAAAATTGAATTAAAAATTAATAAGACTCTTATATTTGGAATGTAGAGGGTTATACACCTCTCTCATTAGACAATTTTCCCTATAAATCATGAGACCTTTTCTCTAAATCATAGATCTAGATTCGTAAAACCTTCATCATCAAGGTTCCCTATGTTCAATGACTATTTTGAGTCCTTTCACATTCTAGAAGCTCGTCCATCATGATTCTTCTTCAAGTCCATAATTTATCGGGCCCAATATTTTTCATATTCACAAAGACCCACCCTAAATTCATGACACTATCCACTTTGTGAGGCTTTCCCCTTCACAAATACCCATTATATTCTGAAATAAAGATGTTTATATTTAATTTAATTTTATGTTTGTTTCTATCAATAAATATTTATTAAAATTTTGATTCTTGTTTCTGTAAATATAATTTTATGGGTAAAATTTTTTAGTTTTGGTTTCTAATAATTACTATTATAATTTATATAATATGTAGTAATTTAATGGTACACATTTTTAATTATTTTATATAACGTGTTTTAAAAATTCTTTCTTTATGGTTTATATTATTTTTTTTGGTCGTTTAATTTTTCACATGTTTTTAAATATTAAATGTTTCTTTAATTGGATGAATATTTGTTTGATAATTTCTTTCAAATTATTTAATTTGTTTTATAGTATTCAAAATTTTTAATAATTTTGAGTTTTATTTTGAATCATTATTAATATTTTATTATTTGTTTTGAAAAAATTATTATCCTTTATTTTTCAAATAGTTAACAGATACTATATATAAAATATTATTTGAAATTATTCAATTTAAAAAATGTATTCAAATATTTAATTTAATTAATTTAAATTAAATATTTTTTATAAATAATTTAATTTAAAGACACTATTAACATAAATAATAGTTATTAAATCAAACATCTGATTTAGTAAAATAATTATTTAAAATGAAATAATTTAATTCTAAAAAAATCATTGTAAAAAAAATTAATTTAAATTTATTTTAATGTATAGAATACGGCTCGATACATGTTATCCCATTTATACCTCACTAAATTCTTATAGAGTTGTAGAGTTCCATGGCTCATGTCTATGACTATGGGTGAATACAATTTTTCAATATTAATTAATGCGTTAACATTTTATTACATAATCCTTATATATATATATTATTGGTAGGGAGTATTTTTACCACATATAATGAACACACTCATCCTAGGAACCCTAATGAATCATGTCTCACCCACACCCCTAAGGATTGGAAAACAACTATTAAACCATTATTTATGACATTTTAGAGGAAACAAGTACCACTTTCTCAAATAAGAAGCATTAATAAAAATAAAGAGGTGTGCTCAATGTACATTTTTATAATCATGCCTCACTAAAATAATGGGGAGGTTTAGAGTGATAAAAATATTATAAATGTGAGAAGGTGGAATTTTGACACCTTTTCCACATGATTAGTTACCCAAAAAATATAATTTAAATCCTCCTTTCTTGGGTAGTCAAACTTTTTGTTTGTATAAGTGACACTTGGATGAATTATTTTCATCTTAAGAACTTACTTTTGGTCTTTATTTTATAAATATGTTTGAGTTAGGTGGATTATCTCCCATCCTACTTTTACTATGAAATCTGAGGGTTACTATATCTAATGTAAACATTTTTTATTTTAGATTAAATATTTTTTAAAACTCCTTTGATATTGCTACCCTATTATTTTGTTTTTCAAAAATACAATTTTTTATATGTTAATTGACTTCTATCACTAGTAGGTGTACGTTCATACTTTATAATATGGGTGTATTTGAATTCAAAATATACTATTGGTCTGATGTTGGGGATCCATGGTTATGACACTACCAATTTAGTGATTGGATTGAGGGAATGAGGTTCCACTTGTGTGTTTGATCCATTATAGTATTCCTACTATATGTGGAGTTCATTGTGATTACTATAAGGGTTTCATAAAAGTGGTATTGAGGAAACATCATGGGGATTTTCTAAAAACTACATTATTTTCATCCGCATATTTTTATTGTTTTTATATTTACTTTTGTTATAAAGATCTCTTTAATTATTGAGAGATAATTTGTTTTGATTTTATGTGTGTGTGTGGGAGGAATCTAGGGATTGGCTATTGGGTTGCATACGTTTCCCATTTAAAAGATCAATTGGTGTCTATGCTTATGTTTTTCATCAAGATATAAGTAAGTGGATGGTCTCTTAATTCCATTTTAGATAACATTGATGTTTTGGTCGTGGTTTATGGAGTTTGTATCTTGAACTAATTCATGCCATAAATTATAGTGTTGCACCACATATAGATCCTTTTGGTGTTTTGTAGTCTTGATTCCAAAATAATTCGGTTGTTTTTTTTCTATCTTTGGATACTCTGTTTGGTTTATGTTATTTTTATTAGTGTTGTCTTCTTTTTGTTCATACATCATATGTTATCATGACATTTATAATTTGTTTCTATATTTAGAGTTATGTATTAGGTTAAATAATCAACCAAGGATGTTGTATGACCATTTAGCTTTTCCCATCCTTTGGGGTTTACAGGATACACCAAAGAATAATTAATTCATTTTCCCAATTAAGCTAATGGTTTGTCGACATGATGTAAAAATTGAGGACTATATCTTCATAAATATTGGAACGGTGTGTATCTATCCAGTACAGGGAGAAGGAAATGAGTAAAAATAGTGTATATATGTTTATCTTGTGCATTTTAAGTTAGTGTAAAATACAGTCTTAAAATAAGACCCACATTGTAATTACATTCATGAATACATGTCTTTATCAAGAAAAACATATTGATGGCCAACCATTGAATTTCTTGATATATTCACTAAAACCATATTAATTATGTTTATGTATCTTCCTATGTGATTTTATCAACTATAAGTAATTTAAATTCAGTTAATTTTAATTTCAATAGGATATAATGGATTAATGACATTTTGAGGAAATATATAAAGATACAATGAAAAAAATATAGGTTCAAGACCATATATTAAGAAAAATATAAAAAATAATTTCACAATGTGATGATGAGAATTGAAGCAGATATAGGAACACATCCCTCTTTAAAAATTGAAAATAACTAGTGGTTTCGAAATTCATAATCCTAATCCAAAAAATTAAATTCATTATAATATTGAGAATAGCTAGAATCAACTCCTAACAAAATGAAATAATTTTCATGATGCATCATCATTTATTCCGTATAAGTTGACATGGTGATCCTAGTGGGCCAAAGAAAATAAAAATCCTTCCAAGACATGGAAATATTTCTTAGAAAATATGAGAAACCCCCACTATCCTTTTTTTCATTAAACAGTTTCATCATAATAAGAAAAAAATTCTTCAGTAAATGTGCCCATCCTTTCTTCATCATCTTAGTAATGAAAATCCCTCTAGTTACTTGGAATTCCAAATTATTCTCAAATATCATGAATACAATTATAATTTTCAATATTATATGTAAAATTAACCTTTCCAACTCGAAAAGATCCTAAATTTGTATCCATCACAATCTCGCTTACTTTACACATGTAACTGTAATGACTACAAGTCTTTCCAGTCAATAGAGCAGGACCCCCACTATGACATCCCCTCGTGAATCCACCCCTAAAATATAGATTTATCAATATAATTCCATGAATGAGTTAATTAGTGCCCTCAATTAAAAATAAAAACGTATAAAATATCTCATCCAACTTAAATAAACATGCTCATACATCGTATCATGGCATTAGGAACTCAAGGAGTTGAAATTTTCAGACATAGTCCTTTATTTCATAGTTAGTTTTTTTAAGCATTTTTATCCACCAGAGAAGAAGGAATATCCTATGGGGTATGAGCATCTAGATTTTAGGAACCCAAGTTGGTAGTAATATTAAAATCAGTATTTATATACATTATTGAATAATGCTGGATCATAGATTTACCAACATCACTTTCATCCTTCCCTTATTGAGTAGACAATTGCATCTTAGAATTATGGATTTAATCACAATCATAACCCTAATAAGAGTATAAATAATATGTAATATTTCATTGGAATTTATCCCTAACATGACCAATGAATTGGCAGCCCAAACAAAAATTCGGTAACCTCTTGTATTCAAAACCCATTTACATATCCTCATCAGGAGTAGATAAAACTATATTTTCTATTATAAAATTGGAAATATCAATTTCCCCCAATATACTCGCATAGTATCCATATATAGATGATTTCGTGGAATAATACATTCTAATTGGCCCCCCAAATAAGGGATATAATTTCAAAGGGAATATGAGGATGCAACAAAATAAAATTTGAACCATGATCTTAAATTCATGTTCATATTCAATATTTCATTATGGAAAAAGAGTTGAATCTACAGTCCCACACATAAATTCACAGTATCATTTTATTAATAAAAATAGATACATGGACCTAGTTATACATCTTTAACTAATTAAAAAACAATAGTAAATGGGAAAATCCTTAACCAATAAGAATACACATCTTATCTAGACATCCCCAAAAACTAATAACCTCTTCTATAATTCAAGGACACTCACTAGTTTCTGAATACTAGAAAATGTATAGGAGATATAATTGAGGTTTTACAAATTTATAATCACTTGGAAATTTTTTTTTTCATGGAAATGAAAAAGGATATATTACATTTCTCTAAAATTATATGTAGAACCAAATCAATAAATGAATTGATATTTTGACTAATTGGGATGCCATCACACTGAGTTTCATCAAAAGATCAATCTTACATAAAGATATTATTATTTTATTCTACTAGGGTGCCTTTTGAATGAATATAATGATCAATTTAACATAATAAAATCATGCCCCCAAAAACCTTATCAGTATCACCAAATCCATAGAGAGATAATGTTCTGACCACTATTCTCATCACCCAATGTTGGTGATCATAATAATAAATAGATACATAGAACATGGTATATGATTTATTTTAATGGAAATGTTTCTTTATTGAATATATAAGGGTATATGATCCTTCTTTTGTTTTTATAGTGATTTTACGAAAACCTCACAATACATTGTTCTTTATGTGCCTCATTCTTCAATCCTAGAGAAGGATCTATTACCCCATTGAGATTTTCAGGAACAACCATATAATGTTGATGATGTATGTTAGTTGTAATCTCATAATGAAAGGATTCCATAGTTTATTCATATGCTGTTAATTTTCGAGAACACTCCATTGTGGTTTACTAATTGATGGTATTGCATCACAGATCTAGTTAAGAATATTTAAAGTTCATTATTTTTATTACACTTTCATTTTTTTGAGTATAGATGATATGTTGAGTTTTTCATCTATTTTAATGTCCAAATGATGGAAATTTAACACACAACAATGGTGTCATAGAAATATGTTATGAAAAATTAACAAGTTATTTGAATTATTTAACAATTAAATTTGTATTACATCTCGGCACTTAAATAGTAGGGATTTATTTGACGGTAATTCATGTTAATATTTTTTATGGATAGTGGGAATCAAAATTATGGTGTAAAATTTTTCCTTCAAATATGAATTTCCCTGTGTGTTATCCAAGAAACCAGGTTGTTCCTATATTTGAAAATGTGCAAAAGATGAGGATGCAGGTAGATTCCCACACATGGTGTTGCATCTCACATGGGCTCAAAGAATCATGACACCTTTTCTTCATGGGAGAACAAGGAAATAGTATATGGATTTATATCACTCTACGTAAAATATTTTATGGGCTTAGGGACATTATCTATAGTTTCATACAGTCTTGGGTCTAGGGTGCCTATCAGAATGTCACTGATGTGTAGGCTCATAGCTTTATTTTCGTGGTAGATTTTTGTTTCCTATTGGATGGTAGAAATAATTCTAGGGAAGGAAATTTATAATCGATCTATCTCATATAGGTTTTCGTTAAAGAATGGTGGCAGAGCTAGGAATCTATATACCAAATGGGGTTTTCACTACCTCTAATAGAAGACTTATTCTTTGGGTTGTCCTTAACATAGAGGGGTGAGAACAAGTAGTGCAGCGGTGTGAGTTTGTGGATCAGTTATTTTCTCTTTCAGCACTGTATACGGTAGAAGTTACTCAATGGGAGGGGTAGTAAGAGATATAGATACTTCTCACATGATGTGTAATCTCTTCCATATTAACATTTAAAAGGTGGATTCTGGGTCTAAATTGTTGGTGGGGTTGATTCAAGGGAAAGGAAGTCCTCTATGGGACCTGTCCTACCTCATTAAGAAGTGTATGATGATTTTGGATGAGGTTATATAGGTCAAAAAAACCTAGAGAGAGGGTAATTTTATTGTTGATGACTTATCTACTATAGAGGACAAGATTGATAGTATTAGTATCGACACATGTATTCTCTCTCTATCAGATGGTTGTAAGAACATTGTTAAAGGTTAACCTTACGTATTCATCCATTCATTCCCCCATGATTGTAGATATGAGCATTGGGTGTTCCACCCTACTAATTTAAAATAAAAAATATAGTTTTAAATCATGATTATAAAATGGTTTATAAAAATTATATATCATTCATAATACAAGATAAATAAAATATATTTTATTCTCCATCAACAAATATGGAAAGTTAATATTTATTACAGTTTTTTATAAACAATGGGGAAAATATTTTTTAATATTTTTATAATTTATAAATACATTGTAAAAATTAATTGACTAGAAAATAATTATTCTTAATTGATATATTATATTAAAATATTAATGATTTTTTAAATGACGATAAAACATAAGAAATGTTATTTTGGGATAATATGTCATGACCCATCCCCCGGGGCCCGTGTCGTATCTACCCCAAGCCCTCCTTCCATAGGCCAGGGGCTAGAGAATAGCACCAAAGGCATAAATTCATAAACTGGGAAGGAATTTCCATTATAACTGCAAAAAAACACAACCGGAGAACAAAATGAAGTAAACTCTAAGTAAAAACACAAAACAGAATAAGTGCTAGAATGTACAAGGGCCAGAAATACAAGACCAACAATAAAGTACAAGTAATGGACAATCATGTACCACTAAAAGACAAATAGCTGGAAGGTGCCTAGTAGATCCTGGATTGTCCACCACAGATCCTACCTGATGGGTCAGTACAGATAGCCTCCTCAGTGCTCTACATCCTTCTATCTCTTCCAGGTACCGACTCGTCGTGAATTCCACCTCTGGGTACCATCCATACCTCGTACACTCCACCTCGGTCAGCACTGTTGGTTGTCTGCATCCAACACAACGATATGCGGGCATAGCCCGTGCAAGGTTGAGTATAACGATACTTAGTAGGGACCCTGAGACTCTCAAGGTCTCACAAAATCCACAAAGTATAAACAACAGTAGAGAGATACAATCAAAAAGTATCAACGAACCCTACTTAGGTATATGCCCAAACATATACATAAGTTATCAATCACAATCCGACTCCAACTCTCGAGGCCAAGCACAAAACATTCCACAAGGGAAGTAAAGTCAAACACCATGTTGATAATGGTTGAAAGACATGACTCAGCTCATATAGGTATATAACTCATGAAGAGGGGTAGAGATGATTAGATATAGCCTCTAAATATTCTCCTCTGTCAAACCCACATAGGCTCCAGGACCAATATTAGTTATGTAGAACCCACGTAGGATCCTAGCACATAATTCATCACTATCAAACCCACATAGGATTTTGGTACTGTAGTCATCGCTTTCAAACCCACATAGGATCTTAGTACATAAGTCATTGCTTTCGAACCCAGGGACGATCCTTGTACAGAAGTCGTCACTGTCGAACCCATGTAGGATTCCAGTATAGTAGTCACTGATGTCGATCCCATGGAGGATCTCGGTACAAAAGTCATCGTTGTCAAACCCACAGCGGATCTCATCATCTCAATCGTAGCTAGCCCTAGGGTTCCTGCACACATCACCCTCGATTTCAGGAGGTTCTACTACACGATCCAAGTGTTGATAATCAACTATCAGGAATTCCTGGGTTTACGCATCCCATGGTTCTATCTCATCATCAGAAACACAACGCGACAGACGATGCATCAATCAGACCCCCGGTTTGAATGTTATTGGCATTTCCATTCCAAGAGGCCGGTTGGATTTTGGGTACAATCAAACCTGGCCATACTCCAAACACATTTGAATCCTATGTAGAGTATTCCAAAAGGACTATCTCATCAAAAGGAATCCAAATTAGTTGACAGCACATCAATCAGACATCCATTCCTTAAGTTTATTCCTTAAGTTTTAAGCATTTCCGCTTTGAGGGCCGGGTTGGTTTCGGGTTCGAACCAACCCGGAAATACCAAAAATTCTCCAAAACCATGACTGTGATATACTTAAACGACCGTCTCGATCCAAGGAATACAACGCAACTGACCGTACATCGATCGGAGGTCTGTAGATCATGTTATGGGAGAAAAACCAAAAGTGGTCCGAAAAGGGGGATCTGGGACCGTTCTGACTAGGCCCAACCTGCCCTGGGTCGGCCCTAATCGGGTCGAACCAACCGGGATCCAGGTCCTCCTCGGAGGGCGTGGCCCAACCCGTGTGAGGGTGGCCCGGCCCGCATGGCAGGTCACTATTCGCCCAACTGGCCGAGCGCATTACGCACATGGTGCGCGGAGCGGGGTAGTGGGGGCTGTGTTCCCTAATGGCGGCGCCAGATGGCACTACCCGGCCTTCCCGGAACCCGCAGATGTCGTTTCCACTCCACCTTCGAAGCATGGGCCATGGCGGCCTTCTTCCGGCGGCACGCAAGGGTCACTGCTTCCCCCAGGTAGTCGGTCGGTGCCGCCATTCCGATGAGCCATGCCGTCGGTCTCCTCTGCAGGCCACCAGAGTCGTTCCGGTGGTCCGTTTTTCCTCTCGTTTGTGCCTATGGAATCCTAGGATCTTTTTCTTCATTGTGACGTCCTCAAATCAGAGTTTCCATTCCATTTTCCCATCACTCATCAAACCACTCCTCAAGAACGAATTGGCAGAGTGTCTGGACTTGTTTGTTAGCACGTGCCCCCAACATTAGAGGCACAAACAGTATTCCAGCATATAATTGAACCAAAAAACCCCCCGACTAAATATCTAACCCATCCTGCAATCAATATCCATTCTACGGATCAACATGATTTGGGGTCGATACACGTTTTTTGTTTTTATACAAGGTAAAAGAAGAACATCAATGAAAGGAATTCAAACTTGAATTCAAAACACTACCTCGATTATCATTGACCACTGACAAAGTCATGGGATGGCAGTGTCGTTCCATTGAAATCAAAAGAAGGTGATTTCGTCATTGGTGATGTTCTTCATAGGTGGATTCTTCCCTTTTGGATCAATCGAAAGGGAGAAGACAATGCTCATCGTTCTTCTTTGGAAGGGTGAAGAAGCGTTATTAGTTGAGGGAAAAAATTTCTCCTTAGTTCTTCTCTTCCCCTATTCCACCAAAATATTTCCAACCCAAAGTAAAAAAAAATTTCTTCCTGTTATTTTAATGTTCCATAAATTTCAAATACATTTAAACACTCAAATTAATTAATGAATACATTAATTAATTGCATTGGTACACTTAATGAGAGGAGGAAGGTGGAGAGTTCCCCCAAAATAAAAGAAGTGTGTTGGATTCAATAAATTCTAGGGAAGTTAAAGGATTAAGGGGGGGTTCAAGTGGAGTTGAAAGGATTGAAATCAAGTGGGCCCCACTACAAAATATCTTCCCAAGGGAGGTTATGTGGGGTGGCCCACCTCTAACTTACAATTGGATAAAATAACCACCACCCAAATAAATTTATGTCACACATAACCTTTATTTAATTTATTGAGAATCCTAAAAAAAACATCAATCCCTGATAAAACACAACTACAGTAAAGGTATCCTTAAGCAATTACTAGTGTTGTGAGTTCATTGGTGCCCTCATATTTTAATTCCAAGCATCAGTTCAAAATATATATAATCCAGCATGTAAGTTCACTGCTGTCAGAAACTGTGGACTCATCAAATTCCCAAGTATTTAAAAAAAATTCCACGAGAATTCTGGGTCTTTAAATTCTCCCAAACTCAGGGTTGTACTTCCCTGAATGCTACAACTCACACGAAGGAAAAAAATGGGGGTACTGAGTACACATCTGAGCCTCCCACTCCCATGTGATCTTCTAGAGGTTCCCATGCTTCCAGCCTACACACACCAGAGTAATCAACCGTCCATGTGGGACCTGCTCCTGTCGATCCTAAATCTCCACTGGAACCTCCATGAATGTCACCCCATCATCGATATCTAGCTCCCCATGGTCGATGATGTGAGACTGGTCATGCACATATCTTATCAGCTGAGATACATGGAATACATCGTGCACCCGGTGCAACTGAGGTGGAAGGGGCAAGGGGTATGCCAACTCACCTATCCTACTGAGGACCAGAAAAGGTCCGAAGAATCACGGAGATAACATTTCGCCTCAGCTAAATTTGAATATACCTCATTGAGGTGAGACCCGTATAAAGACGTGGTCGCCATCCTCGAATTCTAGAGGTCTCAGTCTCCTAACAGCATATGACTTTTTCCATCTCTGAACAGTCTGTATATGCTCCTGGATGACCTGCACCTCCTCTCTGGTAGCTCTTACCATCTCTGGTCAGTAGGAAGTTGGCTGACTTGAAAATTCGGTCGATGATTTCCTATATTGAGTTGTTTCCCCTGTATGTACGTCGAATACCCATCACGAAGTCCATGGATATCTCATCTCTCTTCTACTTTGAGACCTCTAAAGGCTGAACCAATCCTGCTGGTGCCTGATGCTCATCCTTCACTTGCTGACTAGTGAGGTATTGAGGGAGAAACTCCGCTACTGCCTTCTTCATACATGGCCACCAGTGCTGTCATCAAAGGTCCTAGTACATATTTACCACTCATGGATATAACTCTAAAGGGGATGTGTGGAACTCACACAACACTTCCTCTTGAAGTGAAACTGGTACCATTTTACCTCCTCTGTAAGATATTACGTGCTCCCCACCTATAGAAAATCCTTTGGGTTCCTGCCCTAAGGATATCTGAGCATGTTGTGTCTCGTAGTCAGCGTCCCTATGCTGCACCTCCTTGACTCGCTGACGAAGTGGGGAAGTGACTGTGAGGGAATGTAGAAAGGATACTCCCTCCCGATCCACAAAGGATATCTGTAATGCGGCTAGCTGCTTCATCGCCTCTCTTAGAAGATGAATTCATGTTCTCCTACTGAGAGCAGCAACTACAATGTTTCTATTTCCAGGAGTATAGATTATCTAGAGGTCATAGTCCTAGAGGAATTCAAGTCATCACTGTTGTATTAGGTCCAAGTCCTTCTAAGAGAAGATACACCTGAGACTCTGGTGGTCAGAGTAGACTGTATATCGTTCACCCAACGAAAAATGGGTGAGACTAGCCAATCTAAAATAACTCATCTACACCCTTCTTCACCTACGTCTTACAACCGCTTCTAGGATTTCTATTTTTCCAAAAAGAGAAATCTAATCTCATACCCTAGATAAACCACGCCCATTGCCAAATATAATCTATCCTGACATGAACATAACTAATTCATGCCATGTTCAATGTCGTACGACCTCGATGCTACTACCAAGTGATCCAACAGTTACTCTCGCCCCCAAGGGTTGAGTCACACTGTCGGCATCAGTGTGTGGTCACTAGGTATCCTCCAGTAGGAATCTCAAATGTGAGGGTAAATTAAATAGTTTTATCCGAAATCTCTTAGTATTCTCCACAAAAAAGGCATGAAATAAAATTTCACAAGGACACATGTCTTTTATTACTGCATCTCAAAGTACATAGACACCAAGCAACCACAAACAATGACTTCAATGATGCTAGAAGAATCATGAACAAATGGACTCTATGCCTGGAACTAGCCCCACTCCTATCCACCTACTCCCTGAGCACTATGGTCATTGGCCTCAGCTTCCTGAAGCTAATCTCTCCCATGTCCACCAGTTCCCTGAGGTCGAGCGGGACCTCATGGTGGCGGTGGTGGTAGGGCATTGAAACATCGTCCACCACCTACTTTTTGGCTAGATCCTCTTCCATGTCCGCCTGCTCTAGGAAGACCACCATGGTTAAACCTCTACCACTATCTGGGAGGTCCCTCTACTGCCTGCTACTCATCTGCGGGGTGGGTCGGGTAGTCTCGAGCCATGTGACCTTGCCGGCCACATGCCTAACACTTCCTGATCCTCGTATGGTTAGATCTATCTCATGTGCCCCGCACAACCGAACCTGAGTTGTGATGTCGACCACCTGTGGGTCTGGTCCTCTTGGACCCCTGCGTCATCTGTCTACTTCCAGCTACAGAAGACTTTGGTTTGTGTCAACTAGTAGTGGGTCTCGCTGCTAGAGACTTCTCAGTAAGGAAACTCTCCACTAGGAAGGCTCACTCAAATACCCCTGTCTGCATCAGGATGTTGAGGGAGATCATCGATTCCCTGCTCTCATGCCTTAGTCCCTTCTCAATGGTCTGGCCTCTAAAGAATGGGTCTTGTACCATATTTGTGGAGTAACGCGAGAGGTCAGTGAACCTTTCTGAGTACTGATCTTCTGTCATACTACCCTGCTACAGATGAAGCAACTCCTGAATCCCCACCACAAAAAGGTTTGGTGGCACAAACGCTGCCTGGAAAAGGCTATCGAAGTCTGTCCAGAGTAGTGATGCCTCATCTTGCACCTGGAGCATCCTGCTCCACCATCTACTTACTGCTGCTTGCAACAGACTCATGGTATAGATCACCATGAGGTCAGTTGGGGTCTCTACCAATATGAAAACTCTCACAACAGACTCCATCCAATCCTCAACTACCTGTGGTTCTGTCTCTCCCCGGAACCTGGGCACTCTCTCGCACTCGAACATGTGCAATTCACTCAGAAAACGTGCACTCTCTACTTCTGGAGTTGGTGGTATCAGTGGCCCAGCGGGTAGTGGTACCGTTGGTACCTCCACTGTAATGGGGCCCTGCACCGAAGCCTTATCACCTGGTGGGATACCATTTCATATGAAACTCAGAACCCTAGATGTCAGCCTTCAAGGGGCCATCCTAAAAAGAAATATGTGCGCCATGTTCAAAACAATATACATGGTGAGCTGACAAAAATTAATAATGAAAGAAAATTTTAAAAGGAAAAACACAAAAAATCACTATTTTCATGTATTGAGTCGGAAGTCAGAAGTTAGAGTCCTAGTGTATTGATACATCCACTGTCGCACCAACACCGGTTTACCTAAACTGATAAACACACCCAAAACACTTAACACAATTTACACTTAAAAGAATCAGAGTCCATGTTTTGCGGTAGAACTGACTACTCGGATACCAATTTGTCACAACCCATCCCCAGGGACCGTGTCATAACTACCCCAAGCACACCTTCCATATGCCAGGGGGTGGAAACTAGCACCAAAGGTGTAAATACATAAACTAGGAAGGCATTTCCTTTATAACTGCAAACAAACACAACCAAAGAACAAATAGAATCAAACTCTAAGTAAAAACTGAATATAGAAGATGTGTTGGAAAGTACAAGGGCCAAAAATACAAGCCCAAAAATAAAGTACAAGGAAAGGATAAATAGGTACAACTATTAGACAAATAGCTTGAATGTTCCTAGCAGCTCCTGGATCTTCCACTACAGATCCTATATGATGTTTATGTACATATAGCCTCCTCAGTGATTCACGTCCGTCCATCTCCTCCGGGTACCGACTGGTCGTGAGGTCCACCTCTAGGTATGGTTGAAACGCACGGCCGATTGTCTCCTATCGACCGGTCAATGTTCCGGTGCTCTGCTAATGTGTATAGCAGCACTCGGGTCGAATCCTCGGCGATGGTACTTCGTAATAGTCGATTGTTTTTAGTTGATTGTATTTTGATTGGGGGGTTTGTTTGCAGAGTTTAATTGAAATTTTTAATGAATGATGTTTAATTTAACAAGTTGATAAAGATTGGGGTGAGTTCATCATTGGGGAGTTAAGCATGTGATATCCTTGAGCCTAACTTTGTATTTCATTATATTAACACCCATGTCATAAGTTGATGTTGATTGGAATTCCTATGTGTGAAGGATTTAATCCAAGCCTTAACTTAACTTAGGGTTCTAATCTCAATCAAAACTTATTTATGGTAGTGTATTTATGGTTCCAATAATCCATGGAAACCACCCATTAAACAAAACATATCATTAATCCATGACATATTGAGTTTAACATACACGATATTAATTTAAAGAATACTCATCGAGCAAAAAACGCAATCACTTAATATCCCCGAATTATAACTCACCCCAATGAGAGATTTACTCAGACATTTGGATGTTTAATATTCTGGTTAAAATAATTATGATGATAAATTAATAATAGAAGGAAAAGAAAGGGATTAGAAAAGAGTGGTACGTTGACACACACACACACGAATGATGATGATAATTAAAAATGGATTTTCGATTGAATGAGGAAGAAAAAGAAGGGAAGGGGATTCAACTGAATTTAAACTATTTTAAAAACATAAATATTAAACTACAGAAGGTGGATGAGAATAAGAGATATTGAAGAATTAACTTGCATTAAAACAGAATTACAATGAAAGAGAATTACAAAATTACAAAAATGAAGAACACAAAAGTAAGTGAAAACAAAGAGAGGAGGAAAGGTCTCTCAAGTGCAAACATGAGTATGGAAGGTCCTCCCAAGCCTTTGGAAATGCTTTGGTCGTGCCAATATGTTCTCCTCTCTTCTGAAATGCCAACCCCTCTCAAGGAGAGAAGGGAAGAGTATTTATAGCCCAAGGAGTGAACTGTTTGCATTCCCAATCTGTCCCTCCACTTGCATCGCCAATTTGGCTATTCAGACAGCCGAATCTTCAAATATCCCCTTCTTCAAAGTTGTCGAAAATAATGTTTTCCGACTACTGTCAAAATATGGAGGCATTTGGACACGTGGGGACAAAGTTATGACGGTTTCAATAAACAAAGGTAAACTTTCTATTTCAATCCAGTCTTTTTGAAGTCCATAATGTGAAAGGGTTTTTGAATATGAAAATGCATTCAAATACGAATTGTTGCTTCAAAAAAGTAGGCCACCTATATCTTCTCTTTCACACTGCAAAATCTCAGCTCGATTTGATGCTTACATCAGGAGATATGTCATGCATACTAAACTGCTTTTAATTCTCGGATAGAATGGTGGGCTGGACTTCAAAGATTTATTTGGGCCCCTTGTACTTGGATTTGGGCCTTTAAATTTTTATCCAAGATGCCATATAGTGTCCCCCGAATTATGGTGGAGAGTTAATGTTTTTGGACTTCTGTATGGAGCCCAGTAAATCAATCTTCAAGGCTGGTCCAGTTTGTTCACAGATTCTTTGGTCTTGTTTGTGAGGACCATATGACCCTTCAAATGGCAGAATTGGATCATGGTTCCATCTAATGAAATGTTTTATATTGAAAGGAGAATCCGACAAAACAAGAACCACACAATTTGGATCATTATAGTGATAGTTATAATTAAAACATTAAACTGACTCAATTTGACTACTTCTAAAAATGCTCAAATATTATACTTAATATTAAAACATTAATATTTCACACAAATTATGCACATTTCATATAAAATAAGTAAAGGGGGAATATAATAAGTCATGAAAATATTAATAACATCAATGGTACAGTCCTTGTACACTCATCCTCGGTCAACGCTGTCCGTCATCAACATCCAACACAATGTGGTGCAGGCATATCCCATGCAGGGGTGAGTATAACGATACTCAGTATGGACCCCGAGACCCTCATGGTCTCACAAAATCTACAAAGGATAAACCACAGTAGAAAGATTCAATCAAGAAGTATCAACCAACCCTACATAGGTTTATGCCCATACATATACCTATGTTATCAATCACATTCTGGCTCCAACTCTCGAGCCCAAGAACAAACCATTACACAAAGGAATTAAAGTCAAACACCACGTTGATAATGGTTGAATGACATGACTCATCTCACACAGGTATACAAATCATGAAGAGGGGTAGAGGTGATTAGATGTAGCCTCTAAATAATCTCATCTGTCAAACCCACCTAGGATCCTAGATCAATATTAGCGCTGATGAACCAACGTAGGATCCTGGCACCGATGTCTTCATTGTCGAACCCACGTAGGATTCCAGTACATTAGTTATCGCTGTTGAACCCATGTAGGATCCTGGTACAGTAGTCACTACTGTCGAATCCATGGAGGATCCTAATACACAAGTCATCACTTTAGATCCAACATATAATACCAGTATAGTATTCACTTCTATCCAACCCACAGATGATCTTGGTATTGAATTCATCGGTGTCTAACCCATGGAGGATCTCGTCATCTGAGTCGCAGCCAGCCCTAGGGTTCCCGCACAGAGCCCACTCAATTCTGGGAGGGTCTTCTCCTCACGCTATGTTTCGATACATCAACTATCAATAATTCTTGAGTTGATTTATCCCATGGTTTCGTCTCATCATAAGGAACCCAACACGACAGATGGTTCATGAATCAGACACTAAGTTTGAGAGTTCTTGGCATTTCTGTTCCGAGGGGGCGGTTGGATTTTGTGTAAAATCCAACCCAGCGATACTCCAACCTCATCCGAATACTGTGTGGAGTATTCCAAAAGGACTGTATCATCAAAAAAAATCTAACATAGTTAACAAAACGTCAACTGGATGTCCGGTCCTTATGTTATAAGTGTTTCTGCTCTGAGGGCCCGGTTGGTTTTGGGTTCGAACCAACTCAGCCATACACAAACTTCTCCAAAACCATGAGTGTGGTATATAGAAAAAACCACCTCGATCCTAGGAATCCTATGCAACTAACTGTGTGTCGATCGGAATTTTGTAGCTAATGTTATGGGCGGAGAACCACAGGTGGTCCAAAGAGGGGGGTCTGGGTCCGGTCCGACCCAACCCTACCCGCCCGGGGTCGGCCCGAACTGAGCGACCCAACCTGGATCCAGGTCCAACCTTGTAGGGAATATCTCAGCCCAGCGGCTGCGGCTCGGCCCGAATGAGGGTAGCCTGGCCCGGGCGGCAGGCCTTGGCTTGGCCAGCTGGCCGATCACGTTACGTGCATGGCGCACTGAGCGGGGGGGGGGGGGGGGTGGTGGCCCCCCATTGTTCTGTAATAGCGGCGCTAGTTGGTGTCGCTCGTCCTTCCCGGAACCCATGGATGTGGGTTTTTCTCCACCGCTACGGCAGCCTTCCGCCATTGGTGCACGAGGGGCACCGCCGCCGCGCTCCTCCACGGGCCACCAGAGTTGTTCTGGTGGTATGTTTTTCCTCTCATGTTTTCCTACGGCCTCCTTCGGTCCTTTTCTTCACTACGACGACCTCAAATCATGGTTTTCATTCTGTTCACCCATTTCCCAACAAGTCTTGCATCAAGAACGAAATGGTGGAGTGTCCAGACTTGTTCGTTAGCTCATGGCCTCCGCGTTAGAGGCATAAACAGTAATCCATCATATAATTGAACCAGAAACAAACCCCAGCTTAATCTATAACCCATTCCGCAATCAACATATGTTCTGCAAATAGACATGTTCAGGGGTCGATCCGCATTTTTTTTTATCCAAGGGAAAAGAAGAACATAAAATAAAGGAATTCAAAATTGAATACAAAACCCTACCTTGATTTTCGTTGACCGTTGACAAAGTCACGGGATGGCAGCAACGTTCTGTTGAAGTCGGAATAAGGGGACGTCGTCGTTGGTGACGTTCTTTGCGGGTGGCATCTTCCATTTTGTCCTAGTCGAAAGGAAGAAGACGATGCTCGTCGTTCTTCATTGGAATGATGACGAAGCATTATTCGTTGAGGGAAAGAAGTTCTCCTTAGTTTTTATCTTCCGCTGTTCCACCAAAAGAAATCTGACCCAAAGTAAAATAATAGGCTCCCTATTATTTAAATGTGCCATGAATTTAAAATAAATTCAAACACTCTAATTAATTAATGATGTCATTAATTAATTGAATTGGCATACTTAATGAGAGGTGGAAGGTGGAGAGTTCATCCAATTTAAAAGAAGATTGTTGTCTTTAATTAATTATAGGGGAGTTAAAGAGTTAAAGTGGTGGTTTCAAGGGGAGTTGAGAGGTTTGAACTCATGTGGGCCCCACCACAAAATATCCTCCCATGGGAGGTTATGTGGGTGTGGCCCCACCTCCAAATTGCCTATGGGGAAAATAACCACCACCCAAATAAAGTAATGTCACACATAACCTTTATTTAATTTCTCAAGAATCCCAAAAAAACATCCATCCTAGATAAAACGCAACTATGTTAAAGGACTCTTTAAGTGATTACGGGTACCACAAGTTCACCGGTGCCCTCAGATTTCAATTCCAAGCATTGGTTCAAATGATATAAAATCACGCACGTACGTTCCTTGAACGTACCTGAACAAAATTTCAGAAAATGATTCCAGAAACACCATGCCTCAGAATTAGGTTCCGTCCGAAATTGCGGACTCGTAACATTCCCATGTATTTAAAAAAAGTCATGGGAATTCCTGTTCTTTACATAATATATTTTTTGAGGTGAATAAATTAAATGATTAGAAATTTACTATAGTTAATTATTATAATTTTTATGAAATATTTATTCATAAAATATTCCAAATATAAATTATAAATATTAAGAATAGATTTTAAATAATAATATGTGATGACTTATGATTAAGAAATAAATTATTATTGACATATCAAAAGAGTAATTTATAAAGTTTTAAAATTAAATAAATAAGTAAAAAAATAAAGAAGTTTATATTAATTTATGGTTTATATTTAATTCAATATACTTGAAATTAAAAGGGTCTATTTTTTTATCATTTTTTTAAAACCCAAAAAATTTGATTTAATTATTATTTTAATATAATATTAATAATATTTAAATATTTTATATTTATATTGTATTTAATTATTATGAAATCATAAATTATTATAAAATTGTTTATAATTATGTAATATCAATTATTCAATGGATAACACCATATATCAAAGTATTTGAAATGTTCACAATGAAAGAAAATATAATATTTTTATATTAAAAAGTATGAAATGTTTTAAAATTTAAAAATATGGTATTATAAATTAATTATTATATTTTTTTAATGGATTAATTGTTTTTCAAAAAAATTATTATATATATTCTGTTAATATTAAGGAAATAATAAAAAGAATATCATTTCAAAATAATATGATTTAGAAATTATATAAATCATAATAAATGGTATTGATACCATTTTACCTAATATTATATGGAATCATTATAATTATTAAATAATATTTTTATTTACGTATTAAAAATGGATTTTTTAAAAGAGTTTATAAATATCATAAATAAGGTCACAATATAAAACAGGTATATATATAACTTTGAGTTTTTATTAATTAATTAATTTGAAACATTTTCAAATTAAAGCTGGGAATTGTTTAAATATATTATTTAAAATTCATCAATATGTTTTTCATTTTTCATTTTATCAGTGTTTTAAATATAAAATTTAAATTATATTTAATAAATAACATGAAAGTGTTCATAGAATATTGGGAATAAAAGTTATTATTTTAAATATTTTTGATTGTCTATAATGATATACTATTTATAAAAGTATTTATAATTATTAATTATTTATAAATAAGTTTGAAATAATTATCTAATTTTAAATTTTTGTTTTTTTCATTTATGAAATGTTTATCTCACACTTCATTCATATATATAAATATATTGTATTATGAATTTTCATGTTTTATTTTAACTATTAAACATATTATAGAAGATAAAGCCTAGCGTTACCACGTAGATATGACTCTATAAAATATAATATTCAACAGCAATGTCCTCGGTTTGTTATTTAGTTTATTAGCATCAATTTTTATGTTGTTATTAATTTGTGCATATTAGTTGGAAGACATATTATTAATTGAAATATATCTTGGGAAATGTCTCAATAGATAAAGTTATGTGGGGTTAGACTTCTTATTAACATGGAGGTTTATGAATATTTCTTACATGGTGAATTTGGTGGTCCATATATCACTCATGTCTTACACATAAAATGGATTTAAATTTCATATTTCTCATTTCCATTTTATAAAGATTACTTATACCTTATGATTATGATGTATTCATATTTTATTAAATGAATTTAACTTTTATTTTTTGAGTAACAGAAACTGTGGGTTTGGTAATGAGTTACAAATTAATGTGGTGCAGACACATTAAATTAAAGGTCATAATAGGTATTTTAATAACTAAATTTTAGAAAAACACATACAAAAAAGAGAATAAAGCCTGATAGGATAGTGATTATATAAGTTGTAATAAAAAATAATTTAATATTCATATGACTTATATTTAGTTAGTTAGTGATGAAAAACACCCATCAAAATACAGAGTGAGAGATCCCATCCATTGGGACACTTTTAATGACCACAATTATAAAAAACGGTAGTTGTGGCTATATATCAGTTAACAAGGAATATTTTTTATATGTAAAAAATCTAGTATTAAACTCAAAATATTCTTATAGGGTTGTTTTGTACCATTGTTTCATGCACCTAAAATAATCCACTGTTTTCTTTCATTTTGAAAACGTCTTTGGATTACACTAGCTAGTAAATTCTAATGTCTAGTATATTAGAGGAATATTAGTGATTATATCTATATTATAGATATGAATATGTAGTTATGATATCAAATACCAAATAATCATAACTGTTGTGACTTGGGATGATTCTCTTCAAAAATAACTATTTGATAAGATCAATTTTAGGTCCTTGATAAAAATATCCAATGGTATAAAGTTGGTTAATGGACCTGGATAAATAATTTACATATATTATGAAATTATAAATATTAATTTAAGGATTTAATTATAATCAGATAAAAATTAGTAAATATGTGAATAATGGAAATATGAATTTTTGTTGTAGTTCTATCAAAAGTGGACGTACACAACTCTTATACTTTAATACTACTTAAGAGATAAATATTTCACTATGGAAATGATATTTTTTTGATATATAACCCACAACAATGAAATATTTTCTACTATATGAACAAACTAACACAATAAATTTTGTATGGGGAGTCACATTCGTTACAAAAACAAATTTTAAAAATGGGACAGACAAATTGAATGATCCTGAGAATAGAATCTATGTGTCACTACCCAATCAGTCCAGATATTATATACAAGTAGTCAGAACCTGAATAGTCATCATGGAAGAATATACGAGCTTCAACATGTGAGGAAAAATGTTATTCTATTGTAAAATCATATTAAAATGATTTTATATAATTGAAGAAATGGGTAGATTTAAATAGACCCCAATAGAATCAAGATGATGATATCCTAGAAGACTGATGAAGCACATAGGATGGTATTTTATTAGTGGATCAAAAAATCTCATTAAGGAAACAATAGCTAAATATTATTTGGTTCCCCTTGCAACGTCTTCCAGTAGGTGAAACAATGATCGCATTAGACTTCAGATATTTTCTTTCCACTATAAAATATTAAAGATTAAGGTTCACATCAAAGGTATTCATCTTATCAATGTATATGATCATCTCATAACCAGTGTGTGTCTTATCAACTTTAAACATGGCTCAATTAGTGACAACTAAAATCTACAATAGAGAAAAGTCAATCTCTGACTCAGTAACAAAAATCAAATTTACACCCCATGATTATTTAATAGAGAAGAAGTTATCATTCCAAAACTATCATAAAAAATATATTGAATTATAAAAATTATGGATTAATTTAATCATGTTTGAGATCATCATTAAAAAACCAAATTATCTCCATAATAATATGCCAATAAAATATCATATACATCACTTAGATTGTTTATATAAAACTAGAACATGAATTTTGAAAAAAATGCATGCTCACGAAAATAAATAATTATTCAAAAAGTAGTGACACACTATTAAGTTTAATAGAATATGATTCAATAAATTTTTCATTAGAAATTATTAATTTAAAAATAAATGTAACAAATATATTATTCCTTTAAAAATGAATGTTTTATGGTTATATGTAAATTATAAAGAAACATAATCTCCATATAAAATATTTATATAATACACTAAATTTTTTTATGGTTTTTACATCATTAATATGATATATTGAAGCAATAATGAACTTTAAAGATTTTATAAAAACATTTAGTGCATTAAATTTCAAAAATTATTTTAACATATTTTATTACTAAAATTTCCCTTTTTTGAATGAAATACATTATTAAATAGCTCATGAGTGAGGAGTGATCGAGAGGTATATACCATACAATTGATTGAAATGCCATGCCATCAAAATTGTAATATAGTAGATGTAATATGTGGTTGATCTTTATACTAGTTCACTTACCATGTGTTAGTGTGGTCAATTATCGTACCATCACTCAATGAACCATGATGCCCAATGGTTGACTAAATGTTTAGTGTGTGGTAGTTTTAATTACTCGATGAAGAGAATATAGATGATAATAATGAATGAATAATTTATATTATATGCTAGAGATGTGATATGAAGTAATTACATGACATGTATTCCCTATATGAGGATGATGTCAAATTCATCATGAATAATTATGGAGTGAGAAAAAGAAACCGAGAATCCATGGATTAACTTCTTATTATTAGTAATCATGCTATATATATGAGTTCCTAATATGGGAGAGGACATATTAAATATCAAATTAATTGTATGAAAACACAAATATTGAGTGAACGAGATTCTATATGTTATACGTATATCACTAGAATGAAAAAAAATGAACTAAATATACAATGGTTAAATACGCACGTGTCAGCATAAATACCATTCATGCGGTACATTGTAAGTTCACTAATGTGGCAGTATCAATGCTAACAATAACTTCATATGTGAGGTAAATAGGGATGAAGCCCAACATTATGGTAGGATAGAAATTTACAAATGTTGTTTCATCATGTTTAAGACATGAAGTAGATCATGTGATTTAAATACACTCATGATAGGTTGATTGTTCACCATGTGGTATCTTACTATCATAATACACATGTTTGGTTTGATTTTAAGACAAGTAGTATGTTTGAGGACATAAAAATGGTCATTTTATTATATAAATTGATATACTATACAACCTTATCAAATTCACATAACCAAATCATCACAATGGAAAAACAACTCATATTTCCAAAATTAAAATGTATCAAAATTAATCATGTAGCTAATTTCTAAATCCAGAATCATTTTTTAATAAAATGATTTAGTGGGTTTTTAGAACCACAAAACTTCATATTCACCATTAATTCATATTTAATAATATTTATGTAATTTCATGATAATTCTATTAAAAAAACACAATCCAACATCTTCATCACGATATATCCTAGAAACAAATTAATAAATATAATATGAAATCTATAGGAAATACTACTAAAATATTACTGCGAGATCATCCAATTTTTCGAGCATAAAAATTTCCATTTCACCCTTCCCTATAGTTTAATGAAATTTATATAAATATCATATTTTTATAAATCAGCAAGTGTCATGAAATTCTGAGTTATGATTAATGATTTTTCATCGAAAAGAAATTTTTAACTATAATCATTAAATTGTTGTATGACCAAAAACAAGCAGTAAATTTTGAAAAAAGGAGGATCTTGAGACTAATTCAGACATTGATATAGTTGTTGAAAATGTAGATAAAATTCATATCTTTTTTATTTAGTGGGATACATTAATCTCACATTTTCCAATCGGTACGATAATTTGAGAGACCTCTTCCCACAAATTGTAGATCAGGATTTAGGAAACAATCTTCCAGACAGTTCCTTGTGTTTCATTCTTATTGGGATGCCTCACAATTTCCATGAGTCTAGTCCTCTAGGAATCTTTTGAAAGTATATTATTTTATAAGGTACCATATATTTCCTGTTTATCAATCCCCAACCCCCATTCCGAAGAACCTCTTCATTGTGAGGTATGCTTGTTGAAAAATCCCACCCTCTATGATTTAGTTGGTTTATTTTCAATTTAATTTAATTCTAATTTTATTTAGTTTTTCTATTTTTTAAAATTATAAATATCATTCCTTAAATTTTATTTAATTAGTTATATTGTCCTTGTTTTGGTTTCTGATAATTAATAGGATATTTTAATAAAATATATGGTAGTATAATTATATTAAAATTATGTAATATATTTTTTATTATGTTGTAGAATTTTTTGGTTGCCTATTATAATATTTTTTAGGTAGTTTTATTCACTTATGGAATTTAATTTTTTTTGTAGTTTTATAAGATTAATATTTTTTTGATAAAATATTTAAATTTTTTGAAAAATATATTTATTGTTTTTTATTTATAATTTTTCAAATTTATAATGATTTTGAATTTTTTTAAATCATTATTTAAATATTCAAAATTATTATAATATTATTTCTGTTTGATTATTAATTTATATAATACACAATATATAAAATAATTAAATTAAAAAAATTAAATTATACAATTAATTTTATAATATAGTTTATAAAACAAAATATCATGTTGTTGAAATAAATTAATTAAACAATTATAATTTGTTTTTTAGTTTAAAAATTATTAATTTCATTTATGAAAATTAATTTCTTGTAATAATTTTATTTTTATATAATAAATATATTACCCTAAAATATTTACATTTGATTATTTTTCAATTAAATGGACACTGATTTGCACACATGAATACATTTACTATTTCCTATATATATGGAAAGTCACATAGTTTCATGGAACGTTTCTATGAATGTTGGTGCACACCATTGTGAACTATTATTTAAAATATTAATATTTTATTTCATTATAACTTAATATATATATATAAAGAATAAAATAAAAAGTTGTGCACACAGTGCACACTACTCTATTCATTCCCCTCCAAAATCATAGAAAGGGAAATTTTTAAATAAATATATTCATTATTGGATGGTAGGATTTGAAATATATATTGGCCAAATTGATTTCCAAAATGTCCTTATTAAATTCTTACTCACCAGGGTTCTCAAATGGTATATTTTTTTATAGTAATTCTAGGATGAAATTTATTCATTTTAAGCTCCACCTCTTGGTAAGTTTTTGATGAATGAGTTAAGAATAGGTAGATTTTACCCCCCCAATAATCTTATTTAGAAATCTATAGAATATGATGTATCATATATAAAACTTGTATTTATAGTGATAATTTTAGATAAATCCTTTAAAATTTATAGCTTGATAAATTGTTTTACATATAGAGTATTATGCATGTTCAAACTAGGTGTTAACATGATAGAGTGTATATTAATACAAAATTATATGGGGACATATTTATTCATAAATAAATTTTATCCTAAAATTAGGGCACCAAAGTCTTTACACCACCACGCGATCAATTGGATTGGGGGAATGGTGTTCCACTCACAATTTTGATCCATTCTACGAGTCCTTATTTACGAGAGTTGCATTGGGTTTTCTGCATGGGATTCATATAGAAGGGGATGAGAGAAAATATAGTTTTATCTCCACAACCTTATTTCTTTAGATTCAAACTATTTTCAAGTTGTTATGTTTCATTTTTATTAATAATATATTATAAATTACTCTGAAATAACACATTCTTATATCAGTGGAGTGTATGAGAGGTATCTTGGAATTGATTATTTGGATGTATAACCACCCAATGTATATTTTCATTGGGTGAATACACATATTTTTTTCATCATGTTACATATAAGGGGGAGTTTTCTTACTTTTCTAGTAGACCACCTTGATTCAATGCCCATGTTTTATAGATTTTGGATGTTGGAGGCATTGATTGGATGGTGTCTTGTGTAGTGCCATCTATACCACCATAATGTATTTTAGAGTTTCATGTATTATTGGATTTAGTTATGTACATTATTTTCCATAGTAACACAATTTTTTTTATATTTTTATTATGCGCATTGGCTTTGTTTTTGTCTTCCATATCATATTTTAATGTAATTATATTTTTTTGTTATCAGTGGAGTTCTGTATTAGGATAAATCATCCCAAAATAGTGTTCTCTACCCTAGGAATTTATTTAAAACTATTAGGGTTTGCGAGATACACCTAAATTATTTTCTTTATAGTCCTTACCAAGCCAATGATATGGGTTTAAAATGATAAAAATGGTGAAATAAAACATCAAAAATACTAGCATTCGATGTAACCAGTCAGGAAAAGAAGATAATGATAAAAAAAACCTTGTCTAACTTATTATTGAATGATTTTTTTAATTGGAGGACTATATAACCTTAAACCATGTCCTAATATTTAATGGAATTCTAGTTGAAATGGTTTTATCAACTTATTATTATTTAATTACCACCAATAAATTGTTTTACATGTGCACTAAAATCCTGTTAATTAAGTGAATGTATCTTCTCAAATAGTTTTGAATATTATTAGTTGTTTTAATGGTTTATATATTCATTTTAATTTGATCAATTGAATTAATGGTAACTGGAATAAATATATTTAGGAACATTGATAAAAAAAGGTTATGGTAATTCCCATTTATAAATGAATAAAATTGTAGGCACAAAGAGAAAATATGAATGAGGTAAAACATGTAATGTAAACCCTCATTCAAAAAAAAATATAAATCAAAGAAAAATTGAATGTAAAAAAACAAGAAAAAAGATAACAATATTCGTAATCTTTAGAATTTCATGATTCATCTCTTAATGAACTAAAATAATTATTTTTATACACTAACCTTTCTACTATAAACCTTTCCATAGTGACTATAGTGGGAATAATATAAGAACAACCCTTTATATTCCTATTTCACATTTCATGGAAAAGATGAGAATGCTTCATCATATATTTATTTTCCATTATAATATGCATCCATTTAAGTGGACTTCCCATATGTAGACTAGTAAACCACTTCATCACTATCCAAATAAGAATCATCAACCAATATTATATGAATTAAAATCGATTCAAAAATATAATAAATATCTTTTTGATAGATAATATGCCATTTTGAATTCAAAATTGCTAACTTCAACAAAATCTGCTCAACAAAACTGGAACCACCCTACCTACCAGACACCCACACTTCCAAACACTTACAGACATACTAATTTATAGAACAACACATGTTCTGGGAAAATCTCCCTTTATTTAACCCAATGACTTTAACCGAATCATTACCTTTCTCAGAATGATATATGAAGGCCCATCATGGAGAAAGGATACCAACAAGAACATCACCTTGAACCTAAAAAAGAAATCCAGTACATTCATGTAGGGATATTGGAGCATAAGGTTTTAAAATATTTCAGACATAAATAAAAATGAAACCACAGAGGATAAAAAGTATCTATATTACCATCTATTAGATAACTAATAGTAAAAACACTCACTTTCAATAATTCTTGTCCATATTTCCTCTCTAGGGATCCACTAACAACATATTGTCCGATAGAAATCAAAGAATCTCCCAATACCTTATCACTAGTACTTTGTTTCCTAGTTGGATGAGGTTGACCCTAGTGATCTACATTATATTAATTCATGGCTTGTGGTGAATGAGAATCTATATTGATGTTAAATTTGATAGTAAAAAAAATCGGGTTAGACAACCCAGGAAGAGGAAATATGACTCTTAGATTTCTCAATAGATACAATGTTCTTTAATTCATGTTTGGATTTGAGATTAATTTTTGGAAAATTGATTAAATTGATTGTCTCACTCTTGTTTTATCAATTTATTCACCTTTAAAAAATATTTAATTGACCCAGGCCTTCATGTAGAAATCCTTCAATGTAATGATGATATTGGAAAATAACATACCCATATGAATACAATTCTATTCTAAAAACTCTAAAAGATTGTTATACTATTTATTAGGTCAATTAATACCCATGTGTTTTTAATTTATAATAAAAAAATATGATCTATAATATAGTTTTTAATCACGTTCAATAACTTTTAATGTAATTTTTATTACAAATAACATAAGAGAACTAACATTTCTAGAAAATTATTTCTATAATTATATCAATTTGAGAATTGATATTTTGAAAAACTGGGAGGCTATTATGTGGATTTGACTCAAAAAACATTTTCATCAATCATAACATTATTCTTTGATTCTCCTAGATGACCTCCAACCAATATTTTATGCTCAATTTCATATGATAAATCCAAGTGTGTAAAACCGTAATAACTATTTCCAAAGACATTGTGAGTGAACGGACAAATTACCATTACCATCACACAAAATGTTGATCTCTATCATGTTTATATACATTTAATATCTTTGTCTTGTTTCAATAAAACAAATAGGGTTATAATTTATATAAAAAGGGATATGATACCACTTATTGTTTACAAAAAAATTATAGGAAAATCTAAAAAAAAATATTCTTCTAGAGTGCCATTATTCCCTCTATGATTAGGCCCTAGAACCCATTCGATATCTCTAGGGTTCCTAAGATTGAGTTTGGGAACCCAACCTACTGTAATCTCTAGGAGAATAGAATCCATTGATTTCTTCTTTTTTTTATCATCATCACGAATTCTCTACCAGTGATTAATGATTGAGTGTACTACATCAATAAGGTTATAGAATTTATAAAGGGGTTTATAGTTTTTTTATTTTTGAATAGTTAATTTATGGTTAAGAAATTATTGAATATTTGAGATGTTTAGTTATTTGAAGTGTATTACATACTTTATTCATAGTTTGTAAATTGTCTATATTATGAATTTTTATTCACTAATTTAACTATTAATATATTTCTTATGGATATATTCTCGAATTAAATGATAATTACAACTCCAAAAAATTTAGTTTTCATCAACCTTGACCACAGTTTCCAATTGATTTTATTAGCATCAATTTCATTATTGGGAATAATTTGTTAGTATTAGTTGGTGAAAATATTATGAATTATATTCTCTAATGAGTAATGACTATTTGGGGAGAGGGCCATAGGGTGGGACCACCTACAATACAAGAGACTAATGCCAAATTCTATAATGGTAAATTTGGGATGTAATCTATATCTTTTGACTTACTCATGAAGAGATTTCATATTTCATATATCTTTTTTTTCATTACATGGATATTTCATGTACCTTATGAATATTATTCCTTTAGATAAATTAGAATATATTTGAATTATATTTTTGAGTGAGGAACACATATTGTTTAATGTGTAAAGAGTTACACATTAATGTGGGGTTAATACATTAATTTGGTGGTTGTAATAAAGATGATAATATCAAAATCATTAAACTCTTGCATTCAAAAAAGTGAATGAAACATAATAATATTATTAATATATAAGATGTAATAATTATGAGTTAATTATTAATATTATTTATATTAAATTATTGAGAATTTAAACCCTCCCTCAAAAAACCAAGTGTGATATTCCTTATGATGAATTACTTTTTATGACCTCCATTATCAACTTTTGATATTTATTTCCATATCTATGTTCCCATGGATTATTATTTGTACAGAAAGAAAGTAAAATCTTACTATGAATTGTCCTACATGATATTTTTGTTCCATATTCTGGTTCCCATGGAATAATATATTGTTAACTAGATTTTGGATGACTTATTTGGATCACACTAGTTTAAAAACCCCAACTTCTAGGAAACTGGAGGAATAAATTTCGTTATATCCAATTGATGGATTTGGATAATGATTAGTTTTATCAACTATACAATAATAAAAAATATTATGATTTGATTATTTTGATACAAAACATTCTAATTGATGAGATGAATTTTTGGTCCTAGATAATAATGGAAAATGGTCAGGAGTGGGTTAATGGGGGTAGATTAGAAATTTTAAGGTGTTGTGTTAATTATCTAAATTAGTTATGTAAGTTAATTATTAAGTGATAAAATGTTACACCATGTTACCTTTATGGCTTTTATGTTTTATTATTTAGGTTTATTTTTCCGTTGGTTGTAGTATTCTAGAATTGAAAATGTTAGGAATCATGTAATAGTCACATTAAGTTTTTTTGTATTTTCAATTTAAAAAAATATAGTTTCTTCTTATCTCTAGGAAATTACATGTTGTGAAAGTGAAGTACATGTTTTTAATGGTTTCATGGATGAATCAATGAAATGTGTTCATGTAATGGAAGGTTTATACATCATGTAATAGGTACAAACTTTATAAGTATAGAAATAATGTTTTAATTAATAAATAAATGAAATTTTTGGTGTATACAAACCCAAATGATTATAATACATTTAAATTGGGTACACACCATGTAAATGTAAGAGTTGTGGTTTTTATGGAATTCTATTACTGATATATTTCATTCATTCTATTTGATTCCATCCTCTCAAAAACCATTTTTCTCCCTATGATATTTTGTTTGACTTATTACCATCCAAATCATTTTGTTTAATGATTAATCATTGTTGTGGTTCTATTACTTCGCATTGATTAAGCATTATTTCTATTTACTCTAGTGTTTTGGTTATGGATTTTGTTTGGGCTCGTTTTTCTAATTTGATTTCATTTTCTATAGACACTTTCCAATTTATAACCATGCTTTAAATTGTAAAGGATTGTTCTCTTGCTTTCCAGTCACTGTTGTAGAAAGAAGCTTGGTTTTACACAATTTTGAGGTAGGTGTTTCAATACAATCGGTAAAATTGATGAATAAATTTTTTCATGTTTTTTTAATGTATTGTTCATTGATATGATGTGATATTTTTATTTAAATCATTTAATTTAAATGAGTATTTCAAATATGAGTTTTTCCATTGAATATAGATTTTCATTATTTGGAAATGGGTTTTCAAAATCTAATGTAGATTATCATAGATTTGAGAATGTTATAATATTGTGAGAATGGTTTTGACCTGAATTTCAATAAATGAATATTTGGATCATTGGATGTATTGGGATAGCGACAACAATATCTATATATTTTTTTCAGGACACTAGGAGGAATAATTTGCGGTATCGACTGGTATGACATGATATCCATTGGATCTTATGTATGGCTTTTTATTATTTTGGTTGTCTACTATATAGTTTCTTAAAGGACATCACACAATACATTGTGATTTATCATCATTCTGTTCTCAGTTACATATAGATTGATTATTTTTATATCATCGATTTTTTCTCATAGATTTTTATGAGGTTGGTATCACATATATATTCTCATGATATGCTTTGCATGGATACATTTTTTCTTGTATACATATAATTTCATTGACATGATTTCCTATTTATATTAGCTCTACTTGTCATATATTTGGTCGTAGAATATTAAATGATATAACGAAAACAAATAGAAGAAAAGGGAAAATTATTCTTTAGTAGATTAAATTTATAAATATTCTTGTCAAATATGTTTTGTTTTAAATTATTGAATTATTTCATTCTTGATAATATACCCTGTATAGAAACTGCGAAGGAATCCTACTGTGATTTGGCTCACACACTAATTATTCCTTTGGGAAATTATTGATGTTTTTTTAGTAATTTGGTAAAGGTAATATCATCTGGTAGCATACTGTGTTCTCTTTATGTTGTTCATTTTGGTTCAATTTGGTATAGAGGTTACTATTAGTCTTGTTGGTTAATGACTTACATTCCAGTTTAGTGTATTTTTATTGGATTGTATGTTTATTTGTTATCAACTCTATTTATTATTCATACAATGATATTATATATATTTTTTATTATAATCATGACTTATTTTCATTATCATATTTTAACCATATCATGTGATGTCCTAGTTTGTGTGGATTTTCAAGTTGTACTAGGTTGGTTTATTAAAATTTGGAATCCATGAGGTTACTCATCTTGAAGTGTGTTTTTGCTGATTGAGCTTGGTTCTGTGTCTTGGGTATAATGTTTCTCTGGTATCACTTAATAGTTAATTTGTTAAGTCATTGTTATCAAAAACTAATGTTGGTCCATTGATTTCTGAAATTTCTCAAGACTTATTTGGTGTTAGTCTTTTGTGAGATAATTCCTTCAAGAAGGGATCTTTAGAATCCAAGAGATGAAGATGAAAGATAGGATCTATACAAGTTCCCTCCAATGGAACCTACATTGTTAGAAGTGGTTATCTAAACATTTCATACATTGGGTAATGTGGGTGTTGGGAACCCAAGATTCGTTGTGGACTATGGATCAGAATTTACCAAGAAACATACACTTGTCTTTCAATTTCACAATGGTATCTATGAATATGAAAAAATATATTTAGAGAACATAAAGGATCTTCAACTTCTTAAAGACTCCTTATGACATTAAGGTGGGGTTATCAATATATATGACTAGGGGATCAGGAAGAAGATGGTTGGAAACTACTATGAATGATAAGTTTCATGAGGTTCCTACCTAGGATTCCTTCATGAAAGTATTTGATAAGTTGTTCAATCCCATTAAATTACGGTCAGCGATGAACACAAATTTTCTAAGGATATAGTTGTGGTAGAATACCATTTTGGAGTATTCTACCCATTTACATGTGTTAGTTAATCAATAGCTAGATCTTGCCACTAATGAGTATATGAAGTATCAAAGGAATGATTTTGGAATGAGGCATGATATACAGACAATGTTCATACTATCATGCTTTTTAACCTTTATGGGAAGTGTTGAAGTAGAATCATTAGTTTAGGATGGCATAGCTGGGAAGACATTTTTGGTTGGAGATTTTACTTGTTCAGTGGTAAGATGGGGTGTATATTGTTTCTTGAAAAAAATCATAAGATTGAATAGATTTCCTCATGACCAATCACATGAAAAATTATAGGGATGAAATGGGGTTTTTGGTACCAATGTGGAAGGATATTTCATATCTTTTCTGACTTTTTCGATGCTACTAGGAGTTGTTAATTGTGTTGATGATATGGTCATATAAGATGATTTTTTTAAAATAATTCTCAGGGTTGTGTGATGGGATCCCCTCTAAAAACGGGTTACTAAGATCCTTAAGATTATTTCTAGTGTATATGGTATAATCATTATATAAATGGAGATTTTAAAATCACTATGATTTGATGAATATATAGAAAACAGAATTTGCGAGATAAATATGATACATGGAAAATGATTTTAGAGGTATGATGGTTATTTTTTATTATATGGTGATAAATTTTTTTATAATGGTTCTTATAATTAATTTCTATCTTTAATGTTATATGACATATTGTGATTTAATTCAGGAAATATTTCAATCTATTAGGATCTTTCCAGGCCCTTGGGAAAGAGGTCCGAACAATGTTTTAGATGTCCAGCCTATTGTGTGAGGATAACTAATTTTGAAAAGGAGTGGGAATTCTTAGTTCTTAAAAATGACATATTATAAATGAAAATAAACCTGTATTTGATGATATTTTGGATTACCTTATTTTATAGGAGGATTTTGTGGACCAATTGGATATCATTATTCAAACCTTGAAAGAAAATCTTCAATATAGTATGATTTTCATGTCTGGGTTTTGGATCTGAGAGGTATTGTTTCTAGAGAATGTGTGATATTTTATGGGTCTATAAAAAAACTCAATTGGTATAGTGAGTTATTTATTAATATTATCCTCAATATTGTTTTGAGATATTAATTTTATTGGGTTTGGGTGGATTCTATAGACTGGGTTTTACATATATTTCCATGATCACATCTTCGATGATAGATTTAACCTGTAAAGGTGTAATGTATAAATGGAATGAAAAGGGTCAAATATTTTTTAAGGATTTAAAGATGTTGTAAACTTTAGTACCATTCTTAATTCTTCTAGAATTGGTTTTTGGTTATTATTATTTCAATAATTCATCTTGTACAAGTTTGGGATGTTTCGTGATGAAAGGGAAACATGTCGTGGATTATGGATCTCACTAGTTTTACCATTATGAGAATAACTACCTAAATCATTATCATGTTTTGGAATAAATTATGAATGCTCTAAAATGAGGTGTTATTATCTGTTTTTGGGGCACATAATATTTTATTCATCTCATAAAAGCATGATATATATTTTTAGTCAAAGGTATTTGAATTTACTATATAGAAACATGGTATAGTATATTTAGATTTTTTATTTTTTTATTTATTACACAACATTGAAAGAAAATGTAGTTATAGATTTGTTACATGGAACATTACTGACCAAGTAGTGAACTAATCATTTGGGAAACGGTCTCTCATGACATAGTTTGATGAGATGAAACTGAAAGTGGAAGTGGTTGGTAGACACGTGTTCTCGGATTCAATGAAATATCTTTTTTATTTTTATGAGATATTTTGACTTGTTCAGGTAGAAGACATTGAGTACCAACACTTTAGTGAATGTATTATTATTAGCGAGACCTTGGGTGAGTGGTCTCAGTCCCCCTGTGGATGATTTTTCTCTTAAAGTAGGTTGGTTGTTCAATTTTCTTGGGGATAATATTGGTTGGAATAGTAACACCATTCATGTTGGTCCATTTACCACAGAGGTTCAATAACATTTCATGACCTGTGGTGTCAATATTAATGTGATGGGTTGAGGCAGTTGATAGAAGATTTTGTTTCACAGTGTATAACTTTCTAGATAATTAATGTTGGGTACCAAATATCTTTAGTGTTATTGCAACATTCACACTTTTCTATGTGGATGAGGGATTATATTTCCTTGGATTTCATCATTTTTTAATATAAATCTTGTGGCAAGGAAAAAATTTGGAATACCATTGATTGAATCAGGAAATTAGTGTATTTATTATATATATAGTATGTGATGAAAGTTAAAAAACCTTGGAAATATAATTTCTGAGAGATTTTGAAACATCACGAGGTTCCTAATGTAGTTGTTTTTGGTAGGGATCTAAGGACTAGATCCATTTTCTGGAATGGTTTATATGATGTGGTGGGTTTTTAGTGTTAATTATGAACATCTTGTCAACCCCATACCTATGGGAATAAATAGGGGCTATCAAGGTTCATGAGGATCTGCACTAGGCTTGTGTGATTAGTTTCATAGGACCATGGGAGAAGAATATTCCTTTGGGTTTTCTTTCCTATAAAAATATTTATCATAATTCAATAAATATGTCACCATTTGAGGCATTTTATGGGAAGGAATTAAAATCTCCATTTTTTAGGAAAAGTTGGGAGAGTTTTCCTTGGTTGGGCCACATGTTGTTCAGAAGAAGACATAGATATTGCAGTTGATCATGAAATGTTTGATCGTGGAATAGAGCTTGCATAAATCCTCTTTGGACCATCTTCATCAGTAGCTAGAATTTGAGGTTGATGATAAGGTGTTTCTCATATTTTTACCTCCCTTTGGACATTGTCGATAGGGTAATCTAGGAATGTTGACATTCAGGTTTTTTGGACCCTCTAAGATCGTTGGAAAACTAGGTAGGGTGGCCTATCAATTTCATTTATTGTATGGATATACATATATAAACAAATTTTTTCATGTTTCCCAGTTTATGAGGTATATACCATATCATTCCAAAGTGATTGTATGGAAGGATGTTGACATTGAGCCCAATATCACTTTGGTTAAGCATCCATTTCAGATTATGGATCTCCAAGATGAGTTACTGCAGAGTAATATGATCTTCCTAGTTTGGGTATTGTGGAAATGAGAATAGGATAACCATGATACATGGGAGTCAGAGTCACTGATGAGGCAATAATGGTTTTCTCTTTTGGGGGATCCAAGATCTTGAGTGCTTTCTTGGGACATAAATCATTTATGGTTGGGATATTGTTACATCATATTACCATTCTTTGAGGTCTATTTTTTTCATTTATTATGGATTTTATTTTTATTTGTCTTTGGTATAACGGAACAAAAATTTGGGGCATACCAACAAAGGTGATTTTAAGAATTTTTTGGAATTTTAAACATAAAAATATATAGTTTATATTTATTGTTGGGAACTTACCCTCCATTTATGTAACATGAATGAAAATTAATTCATGTCATAATGAATCATTGAATAGGTTTCATGGATTAAATGTTTTATATGTCATGTAATAGGTACACACAATCTAATTATAAAAATATATATTTAAATAAAAAATATATGATTTCCTTTTACTATAAATACCTCATGGATGACACAACATGTAAATATGATACACGCCATATAAATAGAGTTGTGTTGGGTTTTAAGGAACTGCATGAGAGATAGTATTAATTTATTCTATATGAATCCCTCAGATATATCCTTGTAATTCTCCCTAGGTATTTGTGGCTGACTTCTTTCCATCTAGATCGGTTTGTTAAGTTATTGACCACCATTATGGTTGGATTGATTCATACCTGGTAAGTGTTCCTTATGGTTCTTCTTATGTTTTATAATTTATTCAGTTTTCATGTAGTTTTGTTCTCAAATAGTGTATTATTGAAATCATTTTCAGTTTCATAACATTCCTCATCTTGAAAAGGCCATTCTATTGGTTTCCATTCATAATTTTTGAATGCAGATAGGTATTCAACCATGTTGTGTTTGGTGTTTCTATATGATGGGTTAATTTGATTTTTTTCATGTCGTTCTCTATTATTTCCTTCAATTTTTTCATTTATATTGTCTTATTAATTCAATCTAATGATTTTAAGGAAAATGAAATGTTTTTGAAAATGGATTTTTCTTTGAAAATGTATTTTCTTGATTTTGAAATGAGTTGTCAAAATATAATGTGGATGGGATTGTCTTTCAGAACAATTTATAAAATTGTGAGCATGATTTTTAATTAAATTTATAAAAATTCACAATTGGAAAGTTGGGTGAATTGAGATAGAGACACGGGTAGCCTTAGTAGTGTTACACCACTAGGAGTTGACTTTCGTGGAATTAATTGGTAAGACAAGATATCTTTTGGATCTATCATATTCCATTTTTATAATTTCGAGTATCATTTAATTAATGTACCCTATGATTTAGCCTAATATTGGGTTCTTTTACATTTTCCATTCTTTTTTATTTATCACATTATTGTTTTATATCATATATTTCCTTTCACATGATTTTATATGAGGATGTATCACATAGTTCCACATGACATACTATTCATGGATATTTGTTTACTTTTATACCTCTTGACTCATGGATATTCATTCCTACTTATATAGATTTTACTTTTTATCGTCATAATTAAAGAATAAGAATGTATTTTTATGAAATCAAATGGATGGGAAATTGTAAAAACTATTTATTAATGGTCTGTAATTATGAAAAATATTTGTAAAATATTTTTTTTAAAACTCAATTATTTCATTCTGGATATTATAATTTGAATTGAAAATATAGTGGTACAATACAAGGTGATGGATCTCAAAATAAATTTTTCTTTAGTATTTTTTAGGTGTTTTATTTTTGGATTCATGTAGAGTGATAAAAATATTATAACATGTTTGTTTCTCTTTTAACTGTTACAATCAGATAGAGTTGGTCTAGAGGTGACTATTTGTGAAGTGGTGTTATAAATTAATTTTTTGTTTACACTATTTTTCATGGTTGCATATTTTTTTTATATCTATTATATTTTTGATATATACTCTTGTTTTAGGTCATGTTTTGATTATTTTTATGATTGGTTTTCATTATCCTATTATACCAATATCATGTGACGGTCTAGTTCAGCTGGCTTTTCTAGTGGGCACATGCTGATTAGTCACATAAAATGAATTAGATATGTAAATATTAAACATAGTTTTTCAAAGTATTTTAGTCCAATGTGGACCTATTATACTATTACACATATCCTTGAGAGATTAATAATAAACAATGAACATGATTTTTGTTTTGGGGTGATTTTCCATTCCAATCTAATATTTTCTATAGTTAGTACTATAAGACACAATAAATTTAATGTTGGGAGTCAAAAACCATTAAAATTTTACTTTTAGCAATGGAAGTCACAACCGCAATGATCATTAGATTATAATTTGGGAGTTACAACACAATCTATAATGACTTTAGAATCGAGGGTTCAAAACATTAATGTTATTGAATATAGAATCCTTAAAGGAGAACCTAAGAGAGAAAATATTTTTTTTTGGAAAATCATAAACCATAGTAAGACTATAATTGAAAGAGATTATAATAATTAACGAAGACTGAAATAAATCATTGTCACGAACCAGCCTGAGTCGTCCCTGAACGGGTCACCCAGGCCTGCACGTGAAAAGTCCCGAGTGGTATTCCCGATCCTCCCGGGATGGAGACAAGCTCCAAGGTAATCAATAGAGTACACAAGGGAACGATTTCTCCCATATATAAACAATAAAACAAACAACGGAAATAAATGGACTGCCCAAAATGCATTTATATAAAAATTTAACTAAACATTACTTGTACAAGAAACTAAAAGTAGAACAAAACCAAAAACTCAATTGAAAAAACCTGATGACCAACTAACACCATGTGACACTACTGGCCACTATCTAACACAATGATAAAACATTTCCCAAGGCGATCAAACTCATGCTGAAACCTGCACAAGGGCTAAAAAAAGAAGAAGACTATAGGCGTGAGTATTAAAACTCAGTAGGTTATCCCGATATTCTATTCCCAATGAACTTCCTTTAAAATAAAAGAAACAACAATTTCATATTTTAAATACAAGATATAAATGTATGTTTTTTAAATGAGGTTTCATGCTATAATTGTCATTAGACAAAAAATTCATGTTTTATAAACAAAAAATGCAAGTAACACTTTTTCAAAGAGGTGCAACTTCAAAATGAAAATTGAATTAATGAGGGAAGATTTAAAGATTGTAAACTTTTAAATAAATAACAAACACTACAGAATTTACCAACCAAACACACCTTCTGGCAATGGTGAGTACAAAATATCGATTGAGCACAACTCACGGGAACACCCATAGGCACTAGTAAGTTATGAGCCTCAGGTACCTCGTATCTCGGTGAAAGTAACCATAATAAATATATGTTCTCATGCATGAGAAACTAGTAGGGAAAATACCCATAACCTAGTGGTCCCTAATCATCATCATCATCATAGTTTAGTTATTGTTGTCATCGTCAAACATGCTACGTGAAACAGGGGCCAAACCCCACAGAATCACTAGCATACTAGTACACGTCCACCCACCTAGATACCCGGGATCCCCTTTAGTGCTCAATCATGTTACAAATATTATCAAATACACATTTCAAATCCAAATTTCATTCCCAAACCATAAAAACACAAACATCCCATAAACCTTCCTCACATTTCTTACACGAATCAACAAACCACTAAATATTTTCGTAGAATAATTTCATGAAGATTATTGAGTCTATGCACATAAAACTCATTAAAAACACTCTATAAATTATAAAAACACATCAAAAACATACCAAATCATATTTTTCTTCCTGAAAAAAATTTAATAAAATCATTTCATAGACTATAAAATAATCCCAATTGCACAACTTCGTATATACAATTAAAACACTCCTTTATTTGTAGGAAATGCCAATTGGTCCTTTAAAATTTTTCTTAAAACTAAAATTTGACGAAGTTATAAATTTCAATTTTATTAAGGTGGAGTTTAAACACCATTTCCAGAATAAAACCACATCCATAAATCCCTTAAAACACTTAGGTGACATATTCAAAACACAAACATTTTTATAAGAATGTGAAATGGGCCATCTTTCGGCAACTCGGGTCAAAACATGTTGTAAACAAAAAACCAATTGTTTGTAAAACAAAATCCAAATTTTAAAGCCATAAAAGCATCCCAAAATAATTTTCTTACATGCTTTATATATATTTAAAAATCCAAACAAATTATTTTAAATTTCACTAGACACATAAAATCCAAAGGGGAAATTTACCGAACACATGGCATGCACTCTTTAACAAAACAACATATGTTATGCACTTTAAAAGGGATAAAACACCACATTAATACCATAATATTATTCAAGCTTCTGAAACATATTCAAAATAACATAAAAAAGTGTGAAAGATCATGGAATAATTTATCAAACAAGAGGAGTGCACATTTATACCAAAATAACTGTATTTTTAACAAAATAAGTCATAAAACATAATTTGCAAAAAAAAATTAGAAAAAAAGTTTCACAGCAGCACATATATTATAAATAAGGATATAATTCAATTAAAATGATGAAACATAAATGATAAAGGTTTGTGCAAGGGGTATCCTACCTCAAATCCTTGGCGTAACAGAAACGCACACCAGAAATCACCTCTCGTGGGTTTATAAACTCTAAAACTATGAATACCAGACCTAAATAAATATAAACACCATAAAAACCCATGTTATAATATAACCCTAGGTTGATCATTACTATGGGAGATTATAAAACCATGAAAATTTGAAAGGAGGAAGAAGAGTGAGGTTAAAGGAGATGGAATCTCACCTTCTCCCCAAGAAAACTTTTAGTATTCCATTATATATGCACCCCTAGAGAAAATGGAAAGGGTTGAAACTTCATGGAGAGTCTCTTAAGGTCCTTTCTAACCAGGTTAAGAATATTTTTTTTGAAAAATAGCATGAATTGAATGTGTTATGTATAAAACGATTTACCTTATCAATTCTGGCCAATTTGAGGTATCCTGAGAAATTCCGCACAAATCCGTGCCCATATGAGCTCCAACGAGGCTAAATCTATTCATAGGGTTAGTATATGGTTATTAGATTCGAGGAGGAGGTGTAATAACCAAAAAAGAATAAAAAATTAAAACAATATAAATGAAACAATTTATTTTTTAAAACAGGAAATGGCCCCATTAGCTGGCCCAATACCTAAATAAGTAACCCCAATTCACCATGATTATTACTTTCTATGGGGTCCAAAAGGATATAGAATTTTAATATATCAGTATAGGACAAGTGGGAAGTTTAATGGGTGAAAAATGTTGAAAAACAAATGAGTTATAAAAGAAACAAATTTTGTTTTTAAAACCGGAAAGGGGATCACGGTTGGCCCAAATCATGAAGTAACCACCCTTCCTTCAAAAACTCCTAAACAAATAATGGGGGACCCTAATTCGGGTGATTAGACATATATGAAACATAAAAACTCAATATTAATCTCATAAAATACCCATTAAATGGATTGGGATTTCCAATTGACCAGATCAATACAAAGACAAAAAAATTGGTGTGATAATTCTCCCTGCCATTAAAGCTTTCCGCCCCCGGAAAGCCATAACACTTTCCGGTAGAAAAATCACCACCTAAGGATTAACTATAAACATGATCCATCCTCTAAATAAAATTAAATATAAAAAACTATCAATGGTTGTTAATCCTATAGCTCAAAAAAACACACTACTCACAACCACTTCTGGAAAATCATTGGAAAAAAAATCAAGCCACCACCTCCACAACCAAGCCAAGAACCCGATTGTTGGGACTTCTCCCAATGAACCCAACCATCACCCAAACCAAAGAGAACTCAAAAAAACAAAACTATTACAGGGGATTCCAGAATGTACACCCAATCATTAAGAAACAACTAGCACTATAAAAGTTCTTAGGATGAAAATCCATGAGACACATGGTGGGTCTCCCCACCATTAGAAACCAACTATCAACGAACAGACAAGAATTCAACATGAGCTAAAATTGGGATCACTCACACAAGCCCAAAAAACACTCCTACAAAAACATAAAATAACAACTTAATAGGGTTACAACATGGACATATAAAGCACCCACTCCCAAAAGGAGGGGACAAGAACTTGGCCAAGACTTTCAGCACAGATCTGGACCCCCACCACTCGGGGAGGTGAGTGAAGGGGACCGAATAATTTGTTCCACACATGGACATTGATTGAAAACCCACATCCATTAATGCATAACCATAGACACTGTGTGAGGGGTATGTCCACCATTCTTGTTGCGACAAAGAGAAATTAAAAGAATAGTGGGACCAAAAAATTTAAATAGAAACTAAGTTACCAAAATAGAGTATTAATGATCCTAATTGAGCACTCCACACCTCTGGTGATTTCCTGACTGCATGAAAAGCTTCACTCCGAGTCCTATGGATGGAGCCCTGATTCTTGAAGCATCTGTTGCACCGCAGTCAGGTGATAAGGATCACACCACTCAAAAAAGTCACTTTCTCACCATAAAAAAACCATTACCTAAATAGGAACTCATATACATATATAAAAATTCTATCTCACTCCGAACGAGGGGTAGAATGGACAAGGAATACAACGAAACACATCAACATCACCGAACACAACTGCTCTGTCCAAATGAATTACCACGACCTAGAAGCACTTTTAAGAGATCCCAAACAGCTCTCTATTCCAACAAACAGGTTGAGGCATCATAAAAAGAGGTTGATTTAACATTTGAAATTAATCCATTGGTTGATCAGCAGGAAATATTTCCAATAGAGAACTATACATGGCCACATCACAACATCAAACACATCTTTAGGAACCCAATGAACATTACTCAAAAACCGAGCCACTAACAAGATATCATCCCAAGATACAACAAGAGTAAAACATTAGATCACAAATAACCTTACTAAATAAACGACTCTACGAATACATAGAGAAATGAAGCAACATAATGATTGGTTTTAAAAAAATGCCACAATTTTCATCTCAAAACACTTTTGGAAAAACAAACTAACATGGTGGGTTTCCACATTCACCAATGGTGTTTCATCAAGTCTCACCCATATGCACATTTCCTTGCCACCCCAGGCACCCAAATACTATACCATATTGTCCATCCTTCCGGATATAAATAAAACCATGCATGTGATCACCCATGAAAACACCAAAGGCTAAAACAAAACAACATCATTCCAAAAAAATTTACCCTCAAAAGGAACACCAACCACCAAGTCAAAACCCCTTTTCATATTTCAAAAAAAAACCACAATTCATTAAGAACCATTTTCTTAAAAACCTACCCCTTTTCATTTTCAACCAATTTTAAAATAACCATGTCACTCCAAACAACACCTTCTCATTTTGTTTAAAATTCATCAAGATATACTTTCATAATCCAAGTTCCATTGAGACCAATACACTTTCTGGGATAACACCAACTGATCAAAACCAATTTCCAAAAAGAATTTTTGTGGTTCAAAAACATTCTAACATCTGAAAATATCCTATTTAAAACAAAGATCCAGAATCACCTTAAAATGATTCACAATTTCAAAAAATCTTATTCCAACAAACCACATGCTTAGATTATGGATAATCCAATCTCGTTAAATCATTTCCACTTCCCTCCATTTTTTCCCCAAAACACAACCTTCGAAAACCATTCTTATATTTAATTTTTGAAAACCCTTCTTTTAACTTTTCAAAATCTAATCCTTACATTAAATCAAATTTCCACAATTCTAACACAAGGATTTTAAAAACAAAATTTCGAATTCAAGAAAGGTTAAAGAAACCCAAAACAAGGGAACTAGTGTCTGTGTGTGACTTGACCATATGGTTGGCGGCCATATGTCAAACAAAACACCAACACAAAAAGAATTATTAGGACCATTACCCATCTCTACATGGCTTTCCAGGCCCTGTGATCTCACAAAGGCCATTAGTCAGACTCTCCTTGTCATATCCCAACACAAAAAATTCAACAAGAACAAAGGACACTAATAAAACCTGACATCCCATGGAAACCCGAGGATTAGAACGAGAAAGAGTTAGAGACGCTCTTATTGCCCTTACCCCACAAGTCCAAATAATCCTACTCCAACTACCTTGAAATCCCCAAAATAATAAGGGCACTCTAAAAAGAATGGTCTCCTAAGAGCTGACCTCCTCTGATACCATTTTGTCATGAACCAGCTTGAGTTGACCCTTAACGGGTCACCCAGACTAGCCCGCGACATGTCCCGAGAGGCGTTCTCGATCCTCTTGGGATGGCCACAAGAACAAAGGGTATAAATAGAGTTCACAAGGTAAAGATTTTGAACATATATAAACAATAAAACAAACAACGGAAATAAATGGACAGCCCAAAATGCATTTATATAAAAATTTAACTAAACATTATTTTTACAAGAAACTAAAAGTAGAACAAAACAAAAAACTAAACTGAACAACCCCGATGACCAACTAAATCCATGTGACACCGCTGGACACTCTCCAACAAAATTATCAAACGTCGCCCAAGGTGATAAAACTCATACTAAAACATGCACAAGGGATAACAAATGAGAAGACTATAGGCATGAGTATTAAAACACAGTAGGTTAGCCCGATATTCTATTCCCAATGCACTTATTTTAAAATAAAAGAAAAATCAATTTAACATTTTAAATACAAGATATAAATGTATTTTTTTCAAATGAGTTTCCATGCTATAATAGTTATTAGAAAAAAACTTTCATGTTTTATAAAAAAAAATTGCAAGTAACAATTTTTCAAAGAGGTGCAACTTCAAAATGAAAATTGTTTTAATGAGGGCTGCTTTAAAGATTTTAAGGTTTTAAATAAATAACCCACACTACATAATTTACCAAAAAACACACCATATGTCGATAGTGAGTACAAAATATCCAATGAGCCCAACTCACGGGAACACCCCTAGGAACTAGTTAGTTGTAAACCCCAGGTACCTCATATCTCGGTGAATGTAACCATACTAAATATACATTCTCGTGCATGGGACACTAGTAGGGAACATACCCATAACATAGTGGTCCCTAATCATCATCATCATTATCATAGTTTTGTTAGTGTTGTCATCGTTAAACATGCTACGTGAAACAGGGGCCAAACCCCACCGAATCACTAGCATACTAGTACACGTCCGCCCACCTAGATACCCAAGATACCCTATAGTGCTCAATCAAGTTACACCTATTATAAAATACATATTTCACATCCAAATTTATTTATGAATCCCTAAAAACACAAACAAACCATAAACATTCCTCACATTTCTTACATGAATCAACAAACCATTAAATATTTTCGTAAAATAATTTCATGAAGTGTATTGGGACTTTGCACATAAAACTCAATCAAAAACACTTGTTCAATTATAAACACTCATAAAAAACATACCAAATAATATTTGGAAGCCCGAAAAAAATTAATAAAATCATTCCATGAACCATAAAACAATCCCAATTTCCCAACTTGGTATATACAAGTAAAACACTCCTTCATTTTTAGGAAATACAAATTGGGCCTTTAAAAATTTTCATAAAACTATCTATTGATGAAGTTATGAATTTAAATTTTATTAAGGAGGTGTGTAAACATCATTTACTGAATAAAACCACATTAATAAATCCCTTAAAACACTTAGGTGACATATTCAAAACACATGCATTTTTATAAGAATGTGAAACGGGCCATTTTTCGGCAACTCGGGCTAAAACATATTTAAAAAAACCAATTGTTTGCAAAAAAATCCAAATTTTAAATCCATAAAAGTATCCCAAAATAATCTTATTAAATTCGGAAAATATATTTAAAAATCCAAACAAATTATTTTAAATTGCACTAGACACATAAAAGCCAAACAAGAAATTTACCGAACACATGGCATGCACTATTTAACAAAACAACTTATGTTAAGCTCTTAAAAAGAGATAAAACACCAAATTAATGCCATAATGATATTCAAGATACTGAAAAGTATTCAAAATACCATAAACATAGTGTGAATGCTCATGGAATAATTTATCAAACTAGAGGAGTGCACATTTATACTGAAACAACTATATTTTTAACAAAATAAGTCATAAAACATAATTTTCAAACAAAACCTTTAGAAAAAAAGTTTCACAGCAGCACGTATCATATATATATGGATAAAATATAATTAAAATGATGAAACTTAAATGATAAAGGTTTTTTCACGAGGTATCCTACCTCAAATCCTTAGCGTAACGGAAACACACACCCGAAATCACCCATCGCGGGTTTATAAACCCTAAAACAATGAATACTAGACCTAAATGAATATAAAATCCAACATAAACCATGTTATAACAGAACCGAAGGTCGATCATGACTAGGGGAGATTATAAAACCATGAAAATTTGAAATGAGGAAGAAGAGTGTGGATAAAGGTGATGGAATCTCACCTTCTCCCCAATAAAACGTTTCGTATTCCATTAGATCTGCACCCCTATAGAAAAGGGAATGTGATGAAACTTCATGGAGAGTCTCTTAAGGTGTGGAAGAACCAGGTAAAGAAGATTTTTTTTTGAAAAATAGATCGAATTGAATGAGTTATGTATAAAACGATTTACCTTATCAATTCTAGGTGATTGGAGGTATCCTGAGAATGTTCTCCCTAATCTGTGACCCATATGAGCTCCAAAAAGGGTAAATATATTCTGAGGGTGAGTATAGGGTTATTTTCTTCGAGGAGGATGTGTAATCACTGAAAAGGATTAAAAAATGAAAAATATATAAAAGAAACAAATTATTTTTTAAAACAGGAAATGGGCCCAAGGGCTGGACCAATACCTAAATAAGTAACCCAAATTCACCATGATTATGAATTAATATGGGGTCCAAAAGGATATATAAGTTTTAATATATCGGTATAGGACAATTGGGAAGTGGAAGGGGTGAAAAATGTTGAAAAATAATGGAGTTATAAAAGAAACAAATTATGTTTTAAAACTGGAAATGGGCTCACGGTAGGCCCAAATCATGAAGTAACCACCCTTTCTTCAAAAACAACTAAAAAATGGGGGACCCTAATTTGGGTGATTAGAAATATATGAAACATAGAAACTAAATATTAATATAATAAAATACCCATGAAAAGGATCGGGATTTCCAATGGACTAGATCAATAGAAACAGAAAAAACGGGTGTGACAATCATTGAATATGAAGTCATAGAAGTCTGATAAAGTATAATAACATTTATTTGAGTTGTAGGTAAAATGTTTTATCATGGTAATAATTTTAAAAAATGTTATTGTTTACCGTGAGAGATCATCCAATTGATCGAAACATTATTTTATATAAATTCACATATTTTAACAATACAAGAAAATATTAATGGTGATTTTTCACTACAAATGAATTCATAAAAAAATATTATCATTTACACATAATTATTATGTGTCCTAATATATAGGAATGAGTCTCAAATACTTTTATGTATAATCTATACAACTAAAAATATTATCTTGGACTGATTAAAATAATTAAAATTAAAACTTCATAATAATCTAACTGTGAGGAAATTATCATTAATTGTTTTTAACAAAAAACAACTTTCATCAAAAATATAATTACTAATTAAAAAATGCTAGAAATCATTATTAAAAAGATGAAATATGTCCACATTTTTTTTATGAAAACATCATAAATATCACAAAGATTATTTCTATAAAATTAAAACATGAATTTTTAAAAACACATTCTATAGTCATGAGAATACATAATTTTTACAAAATTAATGACCCGTGATTAAGTACTTAAAATACGATGGAATATTTTTTTTCACTAAAAATTTACATTATAAATGATTTAAAAAAATCAATAACTAAAATACATGAATTCAAATATTCAAAAAAATTGGTTGTATTATTTTTGTATGTAAATTAAGAACAAGTTTAATCTCTAATTAAAATATGAATAATATAATGTAAAAATTATTCTCAGGTATTCTATATCAATAAAATTAATTTATGAATCAATTAAAATATTTGATACATTTATAATTAACATTAAGTCAACACAATTATCAAAATAATCATAAAATATAGTAATATTGATATTTCCATCTATTTATAAAGCATGTTTTGTTGAACATACGTTGTCTGAAGATAGAACATGAATTATATACCATTATTTTTTTGAATTTTTCTCTATTATAATGTGTATCTTTTTGGTATAGATTGAGGATGCTTTATATATCGATTCAACAAGAATGTGGTTTTTTAGTCCATTACAATTCAATGTGAGGTAGGTTCACATAGCACGTGAAGAGAATTAGTTTGATCTTTATTATTAAATCATTTATTTATTATGAAAGCAACATGTTTTGATTTCATGGAGGCACCGACATTCATTGTTAAAGGATGAAATTTATTCATCATTAATAATGTTGGTGGATATGAATGTCATGTAGAAGCTCTGGTATGTCAAGTTCCTACAAGATAGAATGATGCAAGCAGGTGTCCATATTGTGGGATAAAATATTCCCATGCTCGACATCACTATATGAAAACTAAAATACATGTTTAATGTGATTTTTAAAGGCATGAATATATTATTATATTCAAAAAAACATGCCAAGACGATGATGTTAAACAAACATGTGGTAGGATAAATACCATGTATGTGGCTGATAGATGGTTCACCCATGTAGTAACCTGAAATATCACAATATATTTATAAACTAGGTGGGTGAAGAATGAAATTTTAATTATGGAAGAATAAAAACTCACAAACACATTACTTTCATTCTTAACACATGTGGGATACTATGTGCTACCAATAGAGTCATGGTAGGATAATTTTTTACCTTGTGCTATCAATCTATATTAACACTAGTAATAGGTTTGATTTAAATTCATATGGTGTGTTGGGTGCTTCCAAGAATTTATTACGACTTAGAAAATTGAAATCCATTGTGATGTAATCAAATCCACATAACAAAATAGAATTTTTTGTTTGAAAACTATAAACATTGGTATCATAATTCTACCCTATTAACATAAATTCTGATAATTTCAAGGGAGATTAAATGAATCAATGTTATAATTCAAGAATTTTAGGCAATACCAATGGTTTAAACCATCTTTTATAGGATATATAACATTTGGTATAGATTATATAAATTATTCTGCAAACACTTGGTTAGAAAACTATTAGGTAATTTGTAACAGCCCGAGATTTTATGAAAAATATTCTTTCTTATTTTACTAATGTCTTGTCTTGTACGCTACACCAAAAGGAGCTTGCACAACACACATCCTTGACTTGCCTTGCATTACACGCAATCGCGGCCTTCCTCGATAGCGTGTGTAATACGTAATACTGAGTTTCATTAAACAACGATATACTATTAAAATATTATTAAAACTAGCCGTTATGAATAGTAATAACCACTTTTTAAAATTCTATAAATCTTATTTTTCAAAATGAACTTCATTTTTGGATTCGGAGTATCGAATTTAGCCTAAGGTGAAATTTTGGTACTTTTCGGATAACTTTCATATTCTGATGAATAGTGAAAATTACTAAATTATAATTAAAAACAACTTTTTTAATCGAAATAATTAATAGTGATAAATCATTAATTTGAGTGGTTTTAAAGTGTATTTAGAATATATTTTTACAATTTAATACAATGTTGGTCATTGGATGTAATTGCACATTTAAACCAGACATAAACAAGTGTCAATCTTTTGATAGATATTGTTTCTTAAAAACACGCTATTTGTTTTAACAGCGGGATTTAATTATAAAATTAATTAATGCAACTTTTATGTTATGAATTTGGTAAAATAGACTTCATTTTTGAATTCGGAATATGAAATATAGCTTGGGATGAAATTTTGACATTATTCTAAAAAAACATCAATTTTTGATGAATAGTGAAACTACTAAGTGGTAGGTTAAAAACTGAATTTTGCATAAAACTTAATTTTACCGCTTCTGTGAATGGAATTTCAAAAATCCGAGAGACACGGTTAATATCAAGGACTAAAATGTGGTTCAATGAGATGAAAATAATTTTTTGGTGAATAGTAACTTTTTACTTTTTTTACCGCGGTTAATAGTAAATAGGGTAACTAAGGGTAAATATGATATCACTATTACCCTAACACATGTCCTAATTCTATTGGACAAGTGTAATTCGACCAAAAACAAACTTAGGAATAAAATATGACCATTTAAGCCCACTTGGATTAGATTAGGACATTTATTATTAATTTATTTAAAGAAAGGTTAAAATAGTTAAAATCAAAGTTTAATAAGTAAATCATTTTTAATATGGGGTTATACATAAGATAAATTCGACTATAAATATTCATTAGAAAGCTAAAAAGATTTCCTACATAATGGTATTTTATTTGTAAATTTTAGACATCAAATAATTTAATTAATATATGACACAAAGATGATGCTGTAATTATCTTATTTATGAAATATTGACATAATTGATGTTATAAACACCAAAATAAATGTAATTTTGAAAATTTTTATGAATTCCACTAATTTTATAAGTTACTATGATATATCAATGTTTATTTAATCAACTTGGTTCGAACATTTAATTCTGTTATGACTTTCACAAAAATCATATATCAAATAGTGTCAAAATTGACACAAAATAGTTTTTAAATCAAATATTATATTATTAATTGTTATTTTATTCCTAAAAATATAAGGTTCGGCCAAATGACTTAGATAAGGATATATGTATTAATAATAAACAATTTGGGGTTCGTTTGGCATGTTATAGTAAGTGTATTAACCATATAGTGAAAGAAAACAAAAAGACACGGTAAAAGTCAAATTATTTAACTTAGAGTTAAATCTAATTGATAAGGTTCAAAATAAGATCCAAACATGTCTAAATTTGATTGGTTGATGAGATTACAACCCTATCTCATCTAAGCTTCGAATATGAGTCATTTTTGGAGGTTTTTAAGTGGGGTTAGATTTATTATAAATTAATATTTTTAAGAATTCCTAAGGTGCCCCTCTCCTCCCCTATAAAAGGACACCTCCTCCCCCTCCTCCTCACACCAATTTGAGCACTCAAGCTCGGCCAACCCCTGCCAATTTCTCCTCTCCACTTCCCTAGCAACATCCTAGAGGTTCTGGTATTCCTCAAAGACCAATTCTAGTGCCCTAAGAGGAGGTCTCAAAGAGGCACTTCAAAGAAGAGGTAATTACCGTTACCAATTCTTTCATCTTTATTTCTTCTTCCACTTCTTCTTAGGTTGTTTCATTATGAAGTAATAACATCAGTATCACTCATATACTGATATGTTATTATAAGTATGAAACTACCCTATTTCACCATCTATCCATCCTACGGAAAAAGAAATCACCGCGCGTGCGTACGTACGGAATACCGTCTCCACGCCGTGGTGTAATCTATTTTCCACCACCACCTTACATGGATGGGTATAATGGTGTAAAGAATAACTATACATAGTTATTACAACATCATATTGATTCTGATATATTTTATAATACACTCCAATTCAATTCAATATTTATAGAAATGATATCATCGCTCGTGCGTACGTACGGAATACCGTCTCCACGGCGCGATGAGATTCATTCTCCATGTTAACCATTTAAGAATGATTATAATGTATATATAAGAAATAATAATGAAATATATGACATTATAAAGCTACTGGATTTATGTATATATATACATATGTATGTCATCTACTTACTTCCATTTCAAGACAATAAGGAAAGGAAAACAGCGTTCATGCGTACGTACGGACTACCGTCTCCATGAACGGTGTTTTTCATTTTATTTATCTACCTATTATATATATATATATACTGAATATATATGATATATAAATCATATTTTATATTCTGGAAGTAAGTAAATCATGATATAAGTAATAATGATGTCAAGAACAACAAGTCAAAACACCTACGATAAATGAAACGATTTTACCCAAAACGCTTCTTTAACATGGAATTTACAAAAGAACGGGTAATAAGTGAACCATATATGATATCATAACAATGAATATGATTCTGGAATAAGTCAATAACATGATTTAAATCATTATACAGGAGGTTCGGACAGTTACAAAGCAAGTCGGACCTAAGGTAAGGGAAATATCACAATCTCATTTTTATCCGAGATTGTTTATTCGTAAGTATTTACTGGGTTGTATTTTATCATCCACATCCATGTTCCCTCAATATGTAATATTGTTTCCATCCACTTGAAATAGTTTAAATCCAATTTTACCCTTAGGTGAGTTTTTAGTAAAGAATATGAAAGGAATATTTTGTCGTTTTTCCGTACGAGGTACTTTTTGACTTTTCCGACAAGAGTACGAAGAATGTTTTTTTTAACTTATACGGCATGAATGGATTTTTAAAACATTACTTCAAAGAAGCTTCCTTTAAAAGTTTTCAAGTTTATTTTTAATCAATTTCTTTTATTTTAAAGTTATATGACATGTTATGAAAGGAAAAATGTTTTTGAAGAAGAAAGGATATTTTCCTCAAGAATTCAATTCATGTGTTTTATCAAAATTATTTTCCATCTAAGATAATAAAGGTTTATGTTTCTATCCATATTTTTACATTGGTTTGACTATGTTGTGATGGAATTATGTTTATGAATTCCTTTATCATATATGAATTGATTTATGATGTCATGATGTTTCAAGAATCCCATTTTTGTTACATGTGTTATGCGATGATGCATGTTTTATGATTATGTGGCACACATAAGAAAGGATTCATTATAAGATGGGTGGGACCTATATCTCCCTCCAATGCATTGGGTAAAGATTTTATATCTCATGAGATAGACATGGCTGGAACGGAAGGTTATTTCGGTTCAGTGATACAGGACTGAAACGAGGAGTGAACTCGGTTCAGAAAGGGACTTTGTCCACTAAGATAGTCTTGGCAATGAGTCATGACTAACAAGAAATGATTTTCCATGATTATGTGTGCATGCCACAAAGTTTCAAGTTTCATGTTATGATTATGGTGATCTTATTTTCACTTCTATGATTTGTTCCATGTTAAGATATTATGATCTCTTTTGCAGGTTATGATTTTCAAAAAGATATGATATGATTTTTTTTTATTTCTTTTGTATACCCTTACTGAGCATTTGAGCTCACCCTTTTATGTTTTCTTTTCCCCAGGATATAAAGAAAGGTTTTAGGTTAAAAAAAATGGAAGATCTTTACGGGAGATATTGAAGATCTTTCACCAGGATTAGAAGATTACGTTCCGAGTTTCCAAAGACACTAAACTATTACGATCCTTTAGTGTGTGTTTTTGTTATGTACTAAGTATTCCGCAAAAGTAATGTAAAGTCCATGTAAGTCAGGCTACGGGTCTCTACAGTTGGTATCAGAGGAAAGGTTTAGTCAACCTTTGGAAACTAGGATGCGAAAACGTTAGTGAGATCCCTAGAGATATTTCTAAGGTATGTCTAGGGATGTCCCTAGGGATAAGTATACGTATAGGTTATAGTAATATAATTACGCTAACGATCATAGAATTAAACCTAAGATGTTGGATATTGAAGGTACTCCCCCTTTATTAGGTTGTTTTCCCTAGCATGATTTTTGCCTCTCACACTATTCTTTTTGGGTTTTAGACGATGGCTGGAACCCGAAGGAACCGTGTTGATCAATGCAATGGACAATGCAATGATTGCCCTCCTGAACAAACAAATGTTATGGGAGATGGAGTGCAAAATCTTATTGCTATACTTACACAAGCTATGAATCATTCTGGACTTCCAAATGAGTAGAGAAGGGAACAATATTCTATTGAGTCCTTCATGAGGCAGCGTCCACCTTCTTTCAGCGGGTCTACTGATCCATTAGTTGCTGAACAATGGATTAGTACTACTGAAAAGATATTTTCAGTTCTTCAATGTTCTGAGCATGATAAAGTCATCCTAGCAGTGTACCGTTTGGAAGGAGATGCTGATCAATGGTGGAATCTTGTTAAGAATACGAGGCAAAGGGATGAAATTGAGTCCATGGAATGGGACGAGTTCAAGAAATTATTTTTCAATAAGTACTTCCCTCGTATTCTTCGAACAAAGATGGAGAAAGAGTTTCTTGAACTGAAGCAAAGGGACGATGAATCTGTTGGTACCTATGAAGCAAATTTTACAAGACTTGCGAGGTATGCTTCTGGAATTATCATCCAACCTGAAAGTAAAGTTGATCGATTTTTCAGTGGCTTAAAACCAAGTCTTCGAAGGGCATTAGCTATAAGAGACTTCAGTAGCTATGAAGAAATTGTGCGTTGTGCTATCAAGGTAGAAATGGAAGTTGGTGTTACATATCCATCTCATGGTTTTGACAAGAAACGAAAGATGGAGTTCAAGGAGAAATCTCAGAATAATGGTGAAAAGAAGATGAATGTTTCCTTATGCACAAAGTGTGGAAAGAAGCATGGTGGAGATTGTCTTAAAGGGACTAGAAAATGTTTTAAGTGTGGAAAAGAAGGTCATCGAGCAGCTGAGTGTCGAAGTAATGGAAAAAGGGTTTCTAATGATGTGAATAAAGCAAACACTGCAGAGAACGCACCGCCAACACTTCAATGCTTCAAGTGCAAGGAAATGGGGCATTATGCTAATAATTGCCCTAATCCAAGGGTTAGTGATGATCAACATGAGCAACCACTGAAGGCAAAGGACAAAGGGAAATCACATGCGATCACTATTGACAATGTTGAATATGACAACGATGTGGTGGAATGATTAAGTGTTTATGTAATGGGATTCCAAAATAATGTTGTATCATTGAGTATTGCAATATTTATTGATGTGGTATTCAAAGTGATTGAGATATTTTTTGGAAATAAGATGATATGCGCATAATGAAGACGAGAAAATGAAATGTTTAATAGTATTCATGAGCTCATGATTGATATAAGGACTAAGTGATATCATGGTTTGAGTATATAGAATTTTGAGGATTTTGGTATGTGGAAAGTGTTAACTTTTAACTGCACTCATGTTTTCACTAAGGTATTCAAGAGAATACACGATTAAGGACTTTGAATGTTTGGAATGTGACCAACAAGACATATCTTATGATATGTGGGGATCAACGACAGTATTAAATCTCTGGTAATCGTTGTCACTATATTATGAGAGTGGACTGCAGTATTATGTATAAGCCTAAAGATTAGACTGGATTATGTTGGACATAAGTTAGTATTGTTTAAGGATAGAAGATTTTTGATATTATTGATGGGATGTTATAGTAACGTAGTTTTAGAAAAAGGGACAACCTGCAGGACGGGCGACAACCCATCGCTTCGGACAAGGCTGTAGGAATCGAACCCACAACCAAAGTGCGACTGGCCTTTATCGCCTACCACTGGCCTACAGGAAGTCCCTGTTTAGTAGAAACTAGTTTTATTATATTAAGCAGTATGATATATGAAGTATAAGTCCATTTTAGGAACTATATATGATTAATCTCACTATAGAATGACTTATGTATATTTAATAACTTTTGCTAACATTTTGTTTGAGACAGATGGAATGACCCGTCATTCTATCACATGATCTTCTAACACTTCACAAATAACAAATTCAACTTCATTTATTTAAGAGATGAAGTAGAAATTGTTCAAGGCACGAACAAAAGTGAGATTGTACCAAAATAAAGTAAGTATTTATTCTAAGAAAATTTTCAACTTTAGGGAAATGATCTTGAAAACCAAAAATGATGTCCTAGTGATCTTATACCTGATGAATCAGATGGTACCTTATATCATCACAAATCTATGGATTTGTGATTACTGGCTTTTCCATAGCCATGTTCTCTACCACTCTCCATCAGAACATGATGGTTAGATTTCTCTTCCATATCCATATTTTCACCTATGTGGAAACCCAGTGATTAGTTTATTTGGGTAATCGTTACATTTCATACTTTAGTTTTTAAAGCCAAGTTTTGGTATTCCCTTTTACGATGTGGGTTTCTATTAAAGAAACTTTCGAATAGTAAACCATTTATAACCCCGACGAATTTCGAGGGCGAAATTCATTTTAAGGGGGGTAGAATGTAACAGCCCGAGATTTTATGAAAAATATTCTTTCTTATTTTACTAATGTCTTGTCTTGTACGCTACACCAAAAGGAGCTTGCACAACACACATCCTTGACTTGCCTTGCATTACACGCAATCGCGACCTTCCTCGATAGCGTGTGTAATACGCAATACTGAGTTTCATTAAACAACGATATGCTATTAAAATATTATTAAAACTAGCCGTTATGAATAGTAATAACCACTTTTTAAAATTCTATAAATCTTATTTTTCAAAATGAACATCATTTTTGGATTCGGAGTATCGAATTTAGCCTAAGGTGAAATTTTGGTACTTTTCGGATAACTTTCATATTCTGATGAATAGTGAAAATTACTAAATTATAATTAAAAACAACTTTTTTAATCGAAATAATTAATAGTGATAAATCATTAATTTGAGTGGTTTTAAAGTGTATTTAGAATATATTTTTACAATTTAATACAATGTTGGTCATTGGATGTAATTGCACATTTAAACCAGACATAAACAAGTGTCAATCTTTTGATAGATATTGTTTCTTAAAAACACGCTATTTGTTTTAACAGCGGGATTTAATTATAAAATTAATTAATGCAACTTTTATGTTATGAATTTGGTAAAATAGACTTCATTTTTGAATTCGGAATATGAAATATAGCTTGGGATGAAATTTTGACATTATTCTAAAAAAACATCAATTTTTGATGAATAGTGAAACTACTAAGTGGTAGGTTAAAAACTGAATTTTGCATAAAACTTAATTTTACCGCTTCTGTGAATGGAATTTCAAAAATCCGAGAGACACGGTTAATATCAAGGACTAAAATGTGGTTCAATGAGATGAAAATAATTTTTTGGTGAATAGTAACTTTTTACTTTTTTTACCGCGGTTAATAGTAAATAGGGTAACTAAGGGTAAATATGATATCACTATTACCCTAACACATGTCCTAATTCTATTGGACAAGTGTAATTCGACCAAAAAAAACTTAGGAATAAAATATGACCATTTAAGCCCACTTGGATTAGATTAGGACATTTATTATTAATTTATTTAAAGAAAGGTTAAAATAGTTAAAATCAAAGTTTAATAAGTAAATCATTTTTAATATGGGGTTATACATAAGATAAATTCGACTATAAATATTCATTAGAAAGCTAAAAAGATTTCCTACATAATGGTATTTTATTTGTAAATTTTAGACATCAAATAATTTAATTAATATATGACACAAAGATGATGCTGTAATTATCTTATTTATGAAATATTGACATAATTGATGTTATAAACACCAAAATAAATGTAATTTTGAAAATTTTTATGAATTCCACTAATTTTATAAGTTACTATGATATATCAATGTTTATTTAATCAACTTGGTTCGAACATTTAATTCTGTTATGACTTTCACAAAAATCATATATCAAATAGTGTCAAAATTGACACAAAATAGTTTTTAAATCAAATATTATATTATTAATTGTTATTTTATTCCTAAAAATATAAGGTTCGGCCAAATGACTTAGATAAGGATATATATATTAATAATAAACAATTTGGGGTTCGTTTGGCATGTTATAGTAAGTGTATTAACCATATAGTGAAAGAAAACAAAAAGACACGGTAAAAGTCAAATTATTTATCTTAGAGTTAAATCTAATTGATAAGGTTTAAAATAAGATCCAAACATGTCTAAATTTGATTGGTTGATGAGATTACAACCCTATCTCATCTAAGCTTCGAATATGAGTCATTTTTGGAGGTTTTTAAGTGGGGTTAGATTTATTATAAATTAATATTTTTAAGAATTCCTAAGGTGCCCCTCTCCTCCCCTATAAAAGGACACCTCCTCCCCCTCCTCCTCACACCAATTTGAGCACTCAAGCTCGGCCAACCCCTGCCAATTTCTCCTCTCCACTTCCCTAGCAACATCCTAGAGGTTCTGGTATTCCTCAAAGACCAATTCTAGTGCCCTAAGAGGAGGTCTCAAAGAGGCACTTCAAAGAAGAGGTAATTACCGTTACCAATTCTTTCATCTTTATTTCTTCTTCCACTTCTTCTTCTTAGGTTGTTTCATTATGAAGTAATAACATCAGTATCACTCAAATACTGATATGTTATTATAAGTATGAAACAACCCTATTTCACCATCTATCCATCCTACGGAAAAAGAAATCACCGCGCGTGCGTACGTACGGAATACCGTCTCCACGCCGTGGTGTAATCTATTTTCCACCACCACCTTACATGGATGGGTATAATGGTGTAAAGAATAACTATAAATAGTTATTACAACATCATATTGATTCTGATATATTTTATAATACACTCCAATTCAATTCAATATTTATAGAAATGATATCATCGCTCGTGCGTACGTACGGAATACCGTCTCCACGGCGCGATGAGATTCATTCTCCATGTTAACCATTTAAGAATGATTATAATGTATATATAAGAAATAATAATGAAATATATGACATTATAAAGATACTGGATTTATGTATATATATACATATGTATGTCATCTACTTACTTCCATTTCAAGACAATAAGGATAGGAAAACAGCGTTCATGCGTACGTACGGACTACCGTCTCCATGAACGGTGTTTTTCATTTTATTTATCTACCTATTATATATATATATATACTGAATATATATGATATATAAATCATATTTTATATTCTGGAAGTAAGTAAATCATGATATAAGTAATAATGATGTCAAGAACAACAAGTCAAAACACCTACGATAAATGAAACGATTTTACCCAAAACGCTTCTTTAACATGGAATTTACAAAAGAACGGGTAATAAGTGAACCATATATGACATCATAACAATGAATATGATTCTGGAATAAGTCAATAACATGATTTAAATCATTATACAGGAGGTTCGGATAGTTACAAAGCAAGTCGGACCTAAGGTAAGGGAAATATCACAATCTCATTTTTATCCGAGATTGTTTATTCGTAAGTATTTACTGGGTTGTATTTTATCATCCACATCCATGTTCCCTCAATATGTAATATTGTTTCCATCCACTTGAAATAGTTTAAATCCAATTTTACCCTTAGGTGAGTTTTTAGTAAAGAATATGAAAGGAATCTTTTGTCGTTTTTCCGTACGAGGTACTTTTTGACTTTTCCGACAAGAGTACGAAGAATGTTTTTTTTAACTTATACGGCATGAATGGATTTTTAAAACATTACTTCAAAGAAGATTCCTTTACAAGTTTTCAAGTTTATTTTTAATCAATTTCTTTTATTTTAAAGTTATATGACATGTTATGAAAGGAAAAATGTTTTTGAATAAGAAAGGATATTTTCCTCAAGAATTCAATTCATGTGTTTTATCAAAATTATTTTCCATCTAAGATAATAAAGGTTTATGTTTCTATCCATATTTTTACATTGGTTTGACTATGTTGTGATGGAATTATGTTTATGAATTCCTTTATCATATATGAATTGATTTATGATGTCATGATGTTTCAAGAATCCCATTTTTGTTACATGTGTTATGCGATGATGCATGTTTTATGATTATGTGGCACACATAAGAAAGGATTCATTATAAGATGGGTGGGACCTATATCTCCCTCCAATGCATTGGGTAAAGATTTTATATCTCATGAGATAGACATGGCTGGAACGGAAGGTTATTTCGGTTCAGTGATACAGGACTGAAACGAGGAGTGAACTCGGTTCAGAAAGGGACTTTGTCCACTAAGATAGTCTTGGCAATGAGTCATGACTAACAAGAAATGATTTTCCATGATTATGTGTGCATGCCACAAAGTTTCAAGTTTCATGTTATGATTATGGTGATCTTATTTTCACTTCTATGATTTGTTCCATGTTAAGATATTATGATCTCTTTTGCAGGTTATGATTTTCAAAAAGATATGATATGATTTTTTTTTATTTCTTTTGTATACCCTTACTGAGCATTTGAGCTCACCCTTTTATGTTTTCTTTTCCCCAGGATATAAAGAAAGGTTTTAGGTTAAAAAAAATGGAAGATCTTTACGGGAGATATTGAAGATCTTTCACCAGGATTAGAAGATTACGTTCCGAGTTTCCAAAGACACTAAACTATTACGATCCTTTAGTGTGTGTTTTTGTTATGTACTAAGTATTCCGCAAAAGTAATGTAAAGTCCATGTAAGTCAGGCTACGGGTCTCTACATAATTCCTATACCAATGAACAATTGTGAACCACAGGTATAGAATCTTCTGAGTTCCATTTTATCCAACGATTCATTGAGAAACACTGGTAAAGATGTATCCCAAAGGTTTAGTACCCTTTATATAAAACTATACCAATATTTTGAAACATTACTATAAACCTATACTAACATTCCACATTGAAATATTGGTTTTATGCAATACAAATGATTTTTATTCCATTTGGTTTGACCCCCCCCCATTCATAGGACAACATAACTAAAAAAATACCCTTAGAAACTACAAACATTAAAAAACCTAGAACCTGTAGTGAAAAAATAGTACCTCCTAAAATAGCCATGAGATACCATACCAACACCCCACTTTATTAATTTGAATTCAAACAAACATCAACAACCCATAAAAAAATAAGGACAATATAAGAAACCAATTAATGAATTTAAATAATGATAAAACACATAAAAAATATCACATATTATCATTCATAACAAATTATCATACAGGAATTCCCAAAAAATATCATTCAAAAATGTTATTGATAAATATTTTTGTCATCCCCATCACTGTCATCACCATCACCCACATCATCATCCTCAGCCTCATCCTTGGACTCATCCTCATCCTCAGCCTCATCCTTGGACTCATCCTAATTTTTGACCTCTTCATCATCCCTTACCTCTTCTATGCCCTCATCATCAACCTATTTCTCTCCATCACTTTCACTAGGAACGTCATCATAACCACCACCCCAATAAACACTAGTCAATGAAATTTATATTGTACGAATCATCAATATATATACATCCCAAGACATGGTGTTATCCCGTAGATATGATGGACATAAAACATCCAAAAATATAAATTATTCATCATTGGTCCTTTGATTCTATTCATTATCACATATGACCATATTATAGGCCTTTTCATCCTAGTCCTGAGCCATTGCTGCCAATAAATTATCTCTTTCCAACTCGGTGGTATCAAAAATGGACCTTGAAGTTGGTGAATATCTCATCGGGACAATCCTCTTTTCTAGAAATCTATGTACTCTTCTATCATGACCCTATCTAAGTTAGGACATGACACACAACTAAAAAAATCCCGACTCCATAGGCCATGGGTGACGACAAGTGAAGAAGGCACAACAAACTCATGGAGCTCTTTTCCTATGTCCAGTTACACACACACATAACCAACTCAACAATAAAGTGAAGAGGAAAAAAAAGATAAAACACTCCTATATGTGAACCAAAAACATGCATTAACCTATAAATAGTAAAAGTACAAGAACTGTAAATTCAAATAAACCAAAAGGGGAAAAAATACAAGACCAACCAGATATGTACAACAACCTGGATATAAGAGAAAAATTAAAATAGTTGAGATAGCCTCGCTCTGGAATCCCAAGATATAAGAACCATACGTAGTCCAAGAACCTTTATCCCTATGCTCTACTGAAGTCAATAACACCTATCTGTCATTTTTATATTTCCAAAAATGAGCTAGAATATCCCATATAGGGGTGATTATAAAAACACACAGTAGGACACCCTAAAAATTATAAGGGAGAGTATTATGAGATAATGCTGAAGGGGGAAGTAATAGGTAGAAAATGGTACATTAAAGAGTGGAGATAAACCCAATAGGGACTGAAGTAAAATCATCAAAAACCCAAGGAGATAGAAACATTGAGAATATGAAATTCTCATTTAGACTTCACTACCCATAGAATGAGAGTAGACTAGTCCAACCACATGATGCTAGACACAGAAAGCGCATGGAATACCATGCACGTATTCTGCTATCCAGAATGGAGTGTAACCAAACCCAGTGAGTGGGTAGTGAAATATGATATATATATATATATATATGCTCAGTAAATAAATCCAATATGATAGAGTAAGATGATATCTATCTCAAATCTCATCCTAGGAAAATACTCTTCAATATTTACATATGTATTCACTAATGATGCCCACAATCCCTCACATCTGTTCTAAGAAATCAAGTAAAGGGGCTCAATTTCCACATCCTGATACTATCCTATTTGGGTGGCTATGTCCTGCTCATATGGCATTAGGTAACACGACAAGGATGCATCTTAGTGGGAATAGTGTCTATTTTTCTCAGGAGTGAAATGGTACGTCAAAGAATGAATCACCATAGATCCGTAGAGTTGAGAAGTGAAAACTTGAAATAGATGACTGTATCCCTAGTGTGTCAGGGGAACTCCACTCAGGTAGTAGTCAGAGGGGACACATGACCATGTTTGTTAGGGGGATTCTAGCAAAATTCAATGAGGTCTCACACCGTAGTTCATCAAGGGGATTCCACTTAGAAGTAATTGTAGAGGACCCACACCCATTTTGATAAGGGATTCCACTCTACTATAATCGAGGACCCACACCCTTACCGGTAGAAGGATTCCCATCAGATATAAATGTAGTGGACCCAATCCATACTTGGTAGGGGGATTTCACTCTGATAGTCATCAAGAATGTATAACATACACTTTTGGGGGATTACACTCGGAAAAAAATGAGGAACTACATTGTCAATCCCTATTGGATGGTACCTCTCAAAAACCATCGAGGGACTCCACATGCCATCCCACCTAGAGGGTATGCCCAAAAAAATATCTAATGATTGTTCCTTATAACAAGTTTCATCGAGAATTGCCTCTAATAAGAATTGTTCTTGAAAAATAACACATTATATCTCAAAATCCACTACGGAGGTCACCATCTCATTCCCCACAAAAAACACTCAAGATAAGCTACTCCCGGTCCAAAATATTATTCAAGAAGTAAGATATATGATACATAGAAAATTTTTATTATGATAGATGGTTCGTGTAGGTCCCGCACAATTTGTGACCCCGCCTAATCACCTGGCCAGGTACCCAGTAATACATGGGTACTAAACTGTGCACTAGTACAGCTATGTGTGCTAGTGCACTCCCAAAGTACATGGAACATCTGGCCAAAAGGCTGATGAGCACACTATGCTTGTCAGTGTTACGAATGGGAGAAAATGTAACTTTACTAAGTTTCCACCTTAGAAAGTCCCAAATAACCAAACATATCACGTCGTTGCAATCTATTTGGAAAAGAACATAGGACAGACTAATCATTAACCTAAAATGGACTCCTAGAGAAAGAGCTACATCTCTCATCATCGTATGCAAACATTTATTCTGTGGGATTATTCCTCATTCTTGTAACAAATCATATGGATTACACCATCTCCATCCACATGGAAAAAACACATGATTGACTATTCAATTGTCCAAAACGGACTCATAGTGATAAAGTAACATTTCCCCAAAAACACCAATGATCGGCCTCACGGGTCCTGGTCCATGATTTTGGTTTATGAAAATGAAATACAACTATAAAATTATATCTTAAATTTTTTGTCATAATGCCACTGACGACACATCCGTTGGACAATGTTTGTACAAGTTATGGCAGGTCAAATTTCTAATAATAATAGTATACCATTATTATTTAAGTGTTTTGGTGGTCCTAACATCGATCCCATGACATAAAACTACCAAAACTTCCTAAACAATTCAACCCCAAAGATATGATCATGTTTCTGTAGATGACATAAAAATAGGAACCTAGTTTGAATGAACTAGGGATTTCAATTCCCCATGGCCTGACCCTTCCCACTTTGGCTGGATGTGCCCGCTCCGATTGGTCCGCACTACGTATGTCAGCCTACTCCAATTAGACAAACAGGTCTCACCAGGACGTGACATAGTGGTACCACGACCCAACAGCATTCTACCCATGGCCCAGCCACATTCTCCGGTTCCCGCTAACACTTCCCAAGCGCTCTGCCTCCCACCTTCCATCCCATATAGATCTACTACACCTCCCACATGCCTCATGTCCCACCCCCACACCATATTCTTCCATGGATTGTGCCAGCCAAATCCTCTCCCGATGGATGAACCCTCATAAGGATGTTCCTCCTCCACTACGAACAAGCCTGTCGCCGCACCACCCAGACAACATCCATAATATCTCCAGACATTCCACGGGCCACCCGGAACACCCCATTTCTTGGAAAAATAAACAGAAACTAGATCTGAGATTCTACGAACTAGTTCTACACAACTATAATCTTCACTCAAAGATATTTCACCATTTTAATGTGAATAAATGTATACTTTTCCTTTGCTAACCGTCATGGATCCTCTGGTGCCCAAAACTCAAAACTATGTTTAGATTTAGACTCCTCAGAATGAGAGCTTCACAAACATATGCTTCAGCAACATTGTGTCTATATTTTTACATGATGAAAACTAACCAATGTAGAATAGAAGAAAACATGATGAATGGGCGATCCAAAAATTAATCAGTTGATGGTCATTGTTTGTATGACAATCAAAAAAGCTTTTGAAAACAATGAAATTGATTACAAGAAAACATTAACAACAAAAACAAGATTTAGGGAGCTTAAAAATCCAAATGAATAATACTAATTGTATTTTGGATCTTCCATTGCTTTTGACGCACTCTGATCTACTCATATATGATGTTTCATTGCAATCTGATAAGGATACTGCATTGATTCGTTGATCGTGATCGAGTGGATGATCTCTTCCTTTAGGGGGTGGAAATGAGCCAAACCCTTTCTTATTTCCTTAACCATATATTTATGTAAAACCAAAAAATTGTGTGCTAATTATTGCGGGATCCAACCCTCTCTCATACTCTCATTTTTTGTTTCTTTTTGGTAATATACTGTGCTATGAACTCAATAATAGTCTCATATTTCCAATAAAATACACTAATAAGATGTTATTTAAACTAACGTCCGAGATCAAATATTTTTTTATTAATTATGTTATTTTTGGTTGAATCCTCTTTGGAATTCTATATAAAGGTGCACACCAACAAAATTTATATCCCAACTAGGGTAAATTCCATGCTCTGGACTAAACTATCCACTCAGATGTCTGATCCGAGCTACCATCTAATAGATATCACATTTTATTCCTATGAATACTATAAAATATACATAATATTTAGATGGAATTAATTTCTGGAACACAAGGACATGGAATCTCACTTCAACATAGTACCTTGTTCTGGAAATATATGATGATATATTCTAATTTCTTTCATGAAAAAAATGGTCTTGACATCATCAAAGGTGATTATCTCACAAAACCAAATGTAACAAATCATTTGGCCAAAATATCTATGATTCGGGTTCATCAAGGGCATCCAAAGAACACTGTTACAAATATAAATTGACCATAAGATACAAAATATATATATAATTGAAATCAAACAAGTAAAACATTCAATATTCAGTTGTTTTAGTTCATTTACCATGCTTCCATAATTTTTCATTCTACTTGAGAAAAAAATTAATGAAAAACATGTCCTTTAAAATACAAATCATTCCTCTACAAGGATATTATATGTTATAAAAAATAATTGAAAATATGTTATTAATAATGAATTTCATTTCACAAATCAAATATATATTAATTATAAATGAAGATGAGATGAAAAACATATGCTATTTGAATTATAGTGACAAAAAAATTTATCATTGAATGGATTTATCTTACACCTCCTTTATATGAAATATTATATAGGTGAAATCTGTATACCATAGATGGGAAAATTGATTTTATAAATACACAAGGAATGGAATTTGAATTTTCTAACTCTAATGATTTAATACAAAAGAAACCTAATAAGCTATTAGAGAAAATCAAATGATATGATCTACTATAGAAAGTTAGTCATCTTGAAAAATGAAAATATATAGATCATGGAATAATTCATATTTACATCCATGGTCTTGAAGCTATTTTTGTGTATTTTCATTCATACATTATACAATGCTTCATCAACATACAAAATAAACATGTTTTTAAATTTCATTGTGTTGGGTAGGTTATAAAAATGGTCACACATGCTCTGAATAATAGAGACCCTAAGGTATATTGTTTTAAACACAATACTAAAAATGGAAAAATGCATTTTTTTATTTATTATTGAATGAAAAAAAAACTGGATTCAACAATAGTTTTACAAAATTATCGTATAGAACAAAAAAATATTATTTTTAAATTCTATTTGATTCTGGGAATCCTAATATATGAATCTAATTGATGCACGATGTACCCTGAGGGGGTTAAAACAATTAAATTATGAACTAATTAATTAACATAAAACAATAAATTGGCTAATAAATTTAATGTTAATTGGAATGATTACCTTTGGGGGTGTAATGTACAGAAGGATCCCAAAATAGAATATCACTCATGGGTGGGAAAAAAGAACAAGCATTCAACCTGTATGAGTGGGGGAGCTTATTAGGGGATGTGAATATTATATCCATAATCAAGGAAACATGACCCATAATAGGTCCTAGATGTAAAATTCTAGGGTAATGTCCCTCAATTAATCATACAATAATGAATGGATATATTTCATGTAAGGAATACATATCGAGTATTGGTGATTTGATTTGTTGTGTCATTTTTTCCATTTTTTCAATAATGACCATTTTTATCGGTACAATTCTCTTATTATGTTTAATGACCATTATACATACTTCCACTAATGGCCTGACATCATAGTCCACCCCCACGAGTGGAGGTACTTCTTAGCATAATTGTTTTTCATTTCTTCCAAAAGCTTCTTAAAATGTAATATTCTATAAAAAATATCATTGAAAATCATAGAAATTGTTATTAAAGAACATAAAATTTTATTAATCCCATGATCGTGGTACTTGTCAAATTAGTAATCATTTCCTGATAATATTCTACTAGATAACCATTCATGACGGGCATGGAATTTAAATCCATACTTGGCCTTACACGCCTTCCACTAAACATCAAATCCATGTATTCTCTCCATAGCTCTACAAATTAAATGATTCATACTATCCTCACAGACTCAATATTTGTAAAATTAAAAATAATATGAAACTTAATTATTAGTCAATATAAATAAAATTATAATATAACAATAAATTTATTGAATTTTATTACCCATATTTGTTCACATGCATTATCCTCTACGTGATTTTTTATGTTTCACCAGGAATGTTCTCTAAGGGGAATGATGCCAGAGTATTTGAATATTATCTCCATAAAACTCCTAAATTACCAAACTATTTTATAATCAATTTTTATCCTAGTATTACTCCACCAAGAGAAGTGTGTGGTTGTTCTACACTTCACAATTTCTTGTAAGACCATATTTCCTATATTATAATCTAGATGTTAAAGAAGAAAATAAAAATTACATCAATATATATTATAATAAAAATAAAATATGTTAAATAATATACTAGGGTTCTATAAATATAACTAATGAAGGATGATAAATGGGGGATATTAGATCCCTAGGCTCTGAAGTAACATAAACCTATACAAAAATAGTGTGTACCAATGTAGGCCCTGTAGTCTCCGAATGTTTCATAGAAGAATTCCAAGAAGTGGGAATATATAATATTGGGAGGAAGGAAATATAATAAAATATAGATTGAATAAATTTATATTAAAATCCATAATATGGATGAGAATTAGGAGTCAACATAAAATAATTGAAGGATAGGCGAGGAGGCTCAGATGAAAATTGTGGTGAAACCACATGCAACCTAAATATCCCCGGTGTCTCAAATAACAATGTGGGATTAGAAGGTGTAGTGGATTGTATGCTAGGGGAGAGATGGGGTGTGATTAGGTACATCAAGTGGATTGTGTAGCACTTGTACCACCCCCTCATATCATCGTCATGAACCCTATAATAATAAGGTTGGTTAGAGAATAACTATCACTTATTTAATGGATCCTAATTAAATGGTGAATGAAAAATAAATCACTTGAAATTAGTTGATCTATATATATATATATATGAAATAAAATACACAAAACATGCTCTAATGGAAGGAACCCCATCTCTATCATTCAGTGTGTAATGACTGTTATCATTTTTATTCGCATCTCCTAACTGATTTTCATATTCGGGATTTTAATGAATATATGGAATTAATTTGATATAAATAAGTAGTTATTAAGCTAAATAAGAAATAATGTGAGACCAGACTTAATTACAGAATACCAAATGTAAAACCAAATACAAGATAAATAGTGATATAATAAAAGCATTTTATATTGGGTGGAAAAAATATGAAAACATAATACATGTTATCGAGAAATAAATATGATCAAATTATACTATTTAATATATGTATGATATAGTTTACATAAATTTTTGATTCTATTGAATTCAATTTTTGGTAGGACTTTTGTTTCACCTTTTCCAATTGAATTTGTCATTTGGTTAATTTAGGTAAATTAATTAGGTCATTATTTTCAATTTTTTTCATATTAATTAGTTCAGTATGTCAAATCCAATCCATCTTCTTTTTTGTTCCAATTTAACTGATTCATTTTTTCTATATTCTAGGTTCAAATACAATTATATTCAATATTAGATAATGAAATTCAATGAAATTTTCACCCATTATTTCTTAAAAATTAACATGATGGTCAAGTTGGATTTAAAATAGTTGTAATCAATTGTAATGTAAATTGAATATTAAAAACCATAACAACTCAAGATGAAATAAAAAATTAAATGATAACACATATGGATGTTTCTATATATTTTCCACCACAAACATTTCTTGATAGTCAACACTAATTATATGGCCCCATCCTTAAAAATTACTTAATCTTAAGTTGTTACAAGATTACACCTTGAAGATCTTTTTAGGTTTAGAGTTTTAGAGAATTAGATCAAAAATCATGCATTACATTCCACATTTAAACAAGGTGGTTACATTAAAGACAATATTCACTTTTCCCATCAAAGGAAACATATTTAAAACAAAACATGGATACTTTCATGACACTTCTTTCACACTATCATCTCATCATGTACCTTTCCCTTGACTTGTGACAAACATTTCAAAATCTTGGGATGAGAATAAAAATCTCATTAAAGGATATGAAAGTAAGAAATGAAAACACTATTCCATGTATACATAAGAATATATGAAATCATACTTTACTCGTAAAATATAATCACTTTAACATACCTCATAAAATCATGAATAAATCATAGAAATCGTAAGACATAAAGGTAACTTGAGGCATTCATAACATTCTTACATAGGGAGTAACCCTCATGGTTACATTTGGAATACCCATCACAGTATATTCCCTAAATATCTTCAGAGAAAACCATAAATTTTAACCACTTCGCGTTACCCAATTCATTGGAGAGCTATATCAGGCTCACCCTCCCTTAGTTTATCACAGAACAACCCATCTTCAGAACAATTCCCAAGAACTATAACATAATCGTATCACATAAAACATGCATAAAGAAAACATAACATTTCCACATTTCAATCACAAGATATCAATACAACACATTGATATAATAAAAACATTATAAAAACCATTTTCAATGAAAAAATAAAAGAAAAGTAAAACATGGTATTTATTTTTTATTTAAAAAAAAATTATGTCTTGTAGAAGAAGTCGAGACACAAATAATGGTCACTACGGTGGAGAAGTTATTGTCACTGCATACATAGGACAAAAACATTCCCTTTTGTCATTTAGTAAAACAATTCATATAAAAAAGATTCCTTTCGAATAAAATTAAAAGTTAAAGGGGTTTATACACCATATAAAAGAAACTTGTGTATAAAATAAAATATTCCTCAATGAAAGGATATTGAGACGAAGTCTCATACCTAGGGTCCGACATGACTCGATCGTTCTTTAATATCATTAATAATAAACGTGAGTTAATTTAAAATTACATAAGAACCTTTTTCAAGTTCATTATTCATTTTATATCACTTATTAACATGTTATGAACACTACGTAATTATTTAAGTTAATAATGGTGGTTTGTTGATCATTGGTACTGGAGTCAAAAATAAACTCTTTATAATTACAATTTGTTCATGTGGTAAGATATCCATTATATCCAAAATTAAATTCATGATTTCGATATCATATATATCATATATATCTAGTAGATACATGCATTTATAATATTACATAACATTTAGAGGTAACAAATGAAATGCTCCGTTCATGGAGACGGTAAGCCGTACGTACGCATAAATGCTACATTCATTTATATTTAGTATTTTATGGAATGGAATCATAATGATATAAAGATATATTATATTTCCAGTATAAAATCATATATAATATCATTAACTCCATCCTTTATACGTCCCACATATGGAATTGACGAATCAAATAACTTTGAGGGGGCAGTATTCCGCACATCCTAAAATGAAGATATTGCATTTACCCATAAAGAAAAGCATAAAGGTATGCCATAAATGTAAAAATACAGAAGCTTAAGTGAACCATAAACATATTATACGTCATATATAAATATAGTTACATCTTAATGGCCACATTTTAAGGTGTTAGAAGAATATTGAACAATCCTCACTTCGTGAGGCAGAAATATGCCATCCACGGAAACAGTATGATCATTAACAATTAGATGTAGCTGTGTGTAAGTGTTGCTAGAATAATTCTTATAAAAACATCCTAGTATATTGAAGATACTGTTTTTGTTACAAAATAAATGAATAAAAATTTTTTAGGGGGTTAGAGAAGACAAAGAAAAGAAAAAGACCATTAGAGAAGTCTTTACCTTTAAATCGGGTATGTCCTCTTGGTTTGTACCAAACCTGTTTCTTGAAGAGCTTTCATCCTAAGGTAAGGCTTCCAGGATGAATAGAGGGATGTGGAGAGATAATATAAGAATATATTGGCCGAGAAAATGGCTTCAGAGGTGTGTGTAAAGAGGTAGAGGTGGGGGCCTTTTATAAGAGGTGTGGAGGGGCACTCTTGGAAAGTCAAGAAATGTTACTTTATTTTAAAATGATTTTTTGATTTTAAAGGTCCCACATTGATATATTTCTAGGATATGTTGATAAGGGTTCTAAATATACTAATCCAATAGGTCTTTGATAAGTGTAAGTCCTATAGTTTACGTTATATTTTCATTTTATTTAAATCATTCATTAATGAGATAATCGTTGCATCATCATGATGTCATAAATAATTTAATTAATATATTGTCTAAAAATTATAAAAAAATACAATGATGTAGGAAATATTTTCATCATTACAACTAATATTTATATTCTAATATATAATTTATGTATACAAAATTAAAAATGTTTTACTCAGGAGATACATTCTTTAGTGATATTCTCCTTTAGTTAAAAATAAAATGATGAAGTGTCACTTTCACCCAAAAGTGATTCCATGGGGTCCTTATGTTTGGAAAAAGGCATACCATGGTCGGCCATGACACAACCAGTAACATTATGACACATTTTGGGGTAATTTTGTATTATTATGATATTATTTTATTATCCTTAACTACCCGATTACTAATTAATCTAGATAATTAAAGATAATCACCGTCATTACTATTCATAATGTCAAAAACCAAAAGAGTCTTAATTACATAATTTGGACCTTATTATTAAAAATATGAAATTTATTTTACCTTATTCTGAAATATAAATTTCAATGATGAATTTAAAAAATAATTCCCTTTGTCAAAACAAATAGCGGGTTTTTTTGAAACAATATCTATGAAAAGTATGGCACTTGTTTATGCACAATTACAAAGTGAGATTAATTCTAATGAACACCATTGGAATAAATGGTAAAAATATATTATAATTTATCTTTAAAATAAATTAAAAAGATAATCTATCCATATAATAAAATTAGATGAAAAAACAGTTTTGATGTAAAATGTAGTATTTTTAACTATTCATTAAAAAATGAACATTGTCAGAAAAATACCAAAAAATTATCCAATGTAAATTTTAATGTCTCAATAATAAATAGTAAGTTTATTTTGACAAATATATCTTATAAAATTTTCAAATGTTTGATTTAAAAATGGTTTTCCAACAAAATGCAGTAAAATAATCTTTTAAAAATATTAGTGTATTCCATGCTTAAGATTGGATTTATTCTCATTTTAAGCCTCTAAAACAATCTCTAATTCATAAATAGACATAGATAAGAATATATATTATTCATTACTTACATGGGATGTTACATCCTTCCCCCCTTTAAAATATATTGTCCCCACAGTTTATTTACATATCGAATAAGTGAGGGTATTTATCCCTCATTGCATTTTCATATTCCCCTGTTGCCTCTTCACTCATGTGGGTTTCCCACAAAACCTTTACTTGATGAATCACCTTATTCCGCAACACTTTCTCCCTATGGTCAAGAATCTGGACATGTTGTTCCACATAAAATAGGTTCTCTTCAAACTGAACTACCTCTGGACTCAAAACATGAGATGGATATGGCATGTACTTCCTTAACATTGAAACATGAAAAACATTGTGTACCTGAGATAAACTCAGAGGTAAAGACACTCGGTATGAAACTGATCCAACTCTCTCCAGATTTCATATGGTCCAATGAACCTTATACACAACTTTCCTTTCTTACCAAAACGTATCACACTTTTCCATGGTGATACTTTGTGAAAAACATGATCACCTACCTCAAAAGAGAGATCCTTCCTCCTATTGTCTGCATAACTCTTCTGCCTGCTCTGAGTTGTTCTCATGTTTCTCTATATCAGCTGAACTTTTCTTGCCAACTCTTCTACAATTTCAAGTCTCATCAACTTCCTTTCACCCACTTCATCCCAGGAAGTTGGAGTTCGACACCGCTTCCCATATAATGCCTCAAATGGGGCCATCAGTATACTGGAATGAAAACTGTTATTATAGGAAAACTCAACCAAAGGAAGATTTTGGTCCCAACATCCCTGATAATCCATCGAACAAGCATGTAGCATATCCTCCAAAGTTTGAATCATTCGTTTTGACTGCCCATCTGATTGAGGATGAAAAACTATACTAAAATTTAATTCAGTACCCAATTACTTCTAAAGGCCTTTCCAAAAGTTAGATGTAAACCTGGGATCACGATCAGATACAATGGAGAGAGGATCTCCATGTAACATGACTATCTCTTTAATACATAAATGAGAATGTTGATCTAGGGAAAAATTATATCGTATAACAAGAAAATGAGCAGATTTAGTCATGAGGTCAACAATAACGTAGATTGCATTATTACCTCAAGGTGTCTTCAGCAATCCCACAACGAAGTCAATGGATATATTCTCCCATTTCCACTCTATCACTGGTGAAGGATGAAGCATCGCTTTTGGTAACTTCTGCTATGCTTTAACCTGTTGACAAGTCAAACACTTCACAGTAAAATCAACAATATCTTTTTTCATTCCATCCCACCAGTAATACTCCCGAATATCTCTATACATCTTAGTACTGCTTGGATGAACTGAAAATAGAGAACTATGAGCTTCACATAACAACTCTCTCATTAACTGTGAATCATAAGGCACACAAAATATCTTCCCAAATATCAAAACACAATCATTATCAATGTTGAATTCAGGCAACATACCCTTCTGAACCAGCTCTACCTTTTTCTGCAACTCACTATCTTGCTTTTGGGATTGCTTAATTCTGTCTGATAGTGAAGATTTCACTGATACCTAATACAAAAAATAAGTACATCTTGCACAAAAAACTTCATGGAAAATGTTAATCAAATCCTTAACCAAATTATCATGTTCCAAACGTAACATTGTTAATGAAGCATTAATTTTTTGACTCAAAGCATCAGCCATTTTATTTGTTTTTCATGGATGGTAATGAGTTGTACAATCAGAATCCATGATTAATTCTAACCATCTCCTCTGTCTCATGTTCAATTATCCTTGAGTGAATATATACTTTACACTTTTGTGATTAGTATATATTTCACACTTTACACTATACAAATGATGCCTCCAATTTTTTTAAGTGAAAACAATAGCAGCTAATTCCAAATCATGTGTAGGGTAATTTACTATATGAGTTTTCAATTAACGTGAATCATACGAAATTACGTGATCATTCTTCATTTGGATGCAACCAAGTCCTTTCAATGAATCATCACTTTAGATAACAAACTCCCCATTCTTGGAAGGTAGTGCCAAAACTGCAGCATTCACCAATCTTCTTTTCAGTTCCTGAAAACAATCATCACATTATTTGGTCCATATAAACTTAACACCCTTCCATGTAAGCTTAGTCATTGGAGTAGATAACTGGGAATTTTTTTTAACAAACTCTGGGTAATATCCTGCTAAACCAAGAAAACTATGAATCTCAGTAACATTTTTGGGTCATGGCCATTCTTCCACAACCTTTGTTTTTGCAGGATCAATAGTTATCCCATCATTAGAAACAATGTTACCAAGGAACGAAATTTGTTCCAACCAGAACTCACACTTTCTGAATTTCCCATACAATTTATTTTCTTTTAAGGTTTCCAAAATAACCCTTAAATTTCTTTCATGCTCCTCTTTTATTTTAGAAAAAACCAAAATATCATCAATTAAAACAACCAAAAACTTATCCAATAACTCCTGGAAAATTCTATTCATAAGGTCTATGAATACAAAAGGTTCATTGGTTAGCCCAAAAGGCATAACTACAAATTCATAATGGCCATATATTGTACAAAACGCGGTCTTCAGAATATCTAATTCCCTAACCTTCAACTGATGGTACCCTGATCTGAGGTCAATATTTAAAAAAAATGAAGCTCCCTGGAGCTGATCAAACAAATCATTGATATGATGCCAATGATATTTTTTATTAATAGTGATGTTATTCAAGGCTCTATAATCAATGAAAAGTGTCATTGAACAATCTTTCTTTTTAAAAAATAAAACATGAGAACCCCATGGTGATGTGCTAGGTTGAATGAAATCTTGCTCTAATAAATCTTGTAATTGCTCCTTCAACTCTAAAAGTTCAATTTGAGCCATTCGATAAGGGGGTCTTGAAATTGGCTTAGCATCAAGTCAACATTAAACTCAACATCCTGATATAGTATTATTCCAGGCAACTTATCAGGAAAAACATCAAGATACTCATTTACCACTTGCACATCATTAATAGGAATAGATCCTTTGTTTTCAACAATATGTTCAAGGTAACATTCATTTCCATCTTTTACAAGTTTCCCAACCTCTTGATATGTTATAAATAGTAAAGGTTCATTATTGTACACAAACTGAAAGTCTTTTTTAAAATAAACTTCTTTATCTCTACGGTTAATCTTAGAATGGTAAACAGAGAGCCAAACCATACCTAGGATAATAGCAAACTCTACTAGAGGTAAAACAATAATGTTTTCATGTAGGTTCATTCCACGGATAAGGTTAGCAAGATTCTTATAAATTCTTTATGCCCCAACATTATTCCCAGGTGTTTTTACCACAAGTTCAGGAGTCATTTCTTGAGATGGTATTCCCATTTTACTAGAAAGGTTTTCAGAGATGAACGAATGTGCAGACCCCGAATCAAACAACACACTGGAATAATCTGAAAAAACAAACAAAGTACCTAATACCACTTCATTTGATGTCCCAACATCTACTGAAGTAGTTTCAAAGCATTTCACCACCCCTTTCTGCTTGTAGTCTAACTGCATTCCATCACTCGAGCTCTTTGTCGGACACACATTTTCATAGTGACACATCTCATTACACTTAAAACATTTCACTAACTGTAAATAAAATTTGGTCTTACCATCTCTTGGATCTTTCTTAGTGAAATAACGAGCCTTATGTCCCATCATACCACATCGGTAGCACTTTCAAAAATTTATTAGACATTCCCCAGTATGCCTTTTACCAAATTTATCACAAACTGGAAAATTTGTTTTCTTACCATCATACCTTTTTGAATAATTCTTCCCTTTCTCCTGCCACCTCGGTCCCTTCTTGTATTGGTTGTTATAGAACACTTGATCATCGACAAACTCCATTGCCACCTTCTCAGAACATCAAAAAATCTTTTCATAACTTTTTAACTCATGGGAATCCAATGCACTTCGATATTTTGGCTTTAATCCTGAGTAAAAATGATTTATTTTATTATCATGGTGTCAGATAAAATTTGGAGCATACCTTGCCAATCGATTGGACCTTTCTTCATAAGAATCCACTGAGTCTTCCTCTTGCCTCAATTCCAAGAATTTTTTTTCCATCCTAAGTAGAATAGCCTTAGGAAAATACTTCTCACAAAACATACATTTGAATTCATACCAGTTGAGAGGATCAATCTCATCAGCTTCCTTGATATTTTTAACCATCGACCACCACTGATCTGCTTCACCCTCCAAATAGTAAATTGCAAGAATAACCTTTTGATTGTATGAACAACCCATGACATCGAAAATGTTCTCTAGTGATTTAATCCACCCTTCAGCTAGCACAGGGTCAGATGATCCTCTGAATGATATGGGATGTTGCCTTATGAAATGTTCCACCACTGACATGTTCCTCTACGGTTGATCTGGATGATCTCGTGCATGGATACCACCACCATTTATCTCTTGATTCAACTGTGCCATTACTGCAACAAACTATTCTGTTCCAATTCTGACCATCTCAGGATGCTGATTCGGAAGGCTATTTCCTTCTGTATGCCTTCCTAGTACAGCTTCCTTGTTTCCTCTGCAAAAAACCATTCAGAAAAAACATATCTTAGATGAAGCAATATGGTAATCGTCAAATGCTATATCATTTCAATTTGACCATAATTTTTTTTTGGATAATCATTTAAAGGGATTAAAACTCTAAAAGTTATCTAAACTGACGTCTGATACCAACTATAAGGACCCAGCCTTAAACATTACTTAATATTGAGTTATTAAAAGATTACAAAATTAGGATCTTTTCAGATTTAGAGTTTTTGATAATTATATCATAAATCATGCATTACATTCTACATTTAAACAAGGTGGTTAAATTAAAGACAATATTCACTTTTCCCATCAAAGGAAACATATTTAAAACAAAACATAGATTCTTTCATGACACTTCCTTCACACAATCATCACATCATGTACCTTTCCTTTGACCTGTGAAAAACATTTCCAAAACATGGGATGAGCATAAAAAGCACAGTAAGGGATATGAAAGTACAAAATGAAAACATTAGTCCATGTATACATAAGAATTAATGAAATCATAATTTACTCATAAAACATAAGCACATTAACATACCTAATAAAATCATGAATAAATCATAGAAATCAAAAGATATAAATGTAACATTAGGCATTCATAACATTCTTACGTAGGGAGTAACACTCATGGTAATGTTTGGAATACCCATCATAGTATATTCCCTAAATATATTTGGATAAAACCTTAACGTTTAACCCCTACGCGTTACCCAATGCATTGGAGAGCTATATCCGACTCATTGTCCCTTATTTTATCATGGTTCCACCCGTCCTCATAACAATTCCCAAGAACCATAACATAATCGTATAACATAAAACATGCATAAAAGAAACATAACATTTCCACATTTCAATCACAAGATATCAATACAACACATTGATATAATTTTTTTTTATGAATACCATTTTCAATAGAAAAATAAAAGAAAATAAAAACATGGTATTTATTTTTCATTTAAAAAAAGTTATGTCTTATAGAGGAAGCCGAAACTCAAATAATGGTCACAACGGCGGAGAAGTCATTATCGCCGCATACGTACTACAAAAACATTCCCTTTTGTCGTTTATTAAAATGATTCATATAAAAAATATTCCTTTTAAATAAATATTAAAGTAAAATGGGTTTATCCACCATATAAAAGAATGTTTTGTAAAAAACAAAATATGCCTCAATGAAAGGATATTGAGACGAAGTCCCATACCTCGGGTCCGACTTAAATCGATTGTTCTTTATTCTCCGGAATAATAAACTTGAGTTAATTTCTACTAGCTTAATATCCTTTTTCAATTAATTTTTCCTTTTATATCACTTATTAACATGTTATGAACACTATGCAATTATTTAAGTTAATAATGGTCGTTTTGTCGATCATTGGTACTTGAGTCAAAAATAAACTCTTTATAATTATGAATTGTTCATGTGGTCAGATATCCATTATATACAGAATTATATACATGATGTAGATATAATATATATCATATATATCCAGTATATACATTCATTTATAATATTACATAATATTTAGAGTTAATAAATGAAATGCACCGTTCATGGAGACGGTAAGCCATACGTACGCATGAACGCTACTTCCATTTCTATTTAGAAATTTATCGAATGGAATCATAATGATAAAAAGGTATATTATAATTCCAGTATAATATCATATATAATATCATTAAATCCATCCTTTGTACGTCCCACATATGGCCTTAACGAATAAAATCACTTTGAGGGGGCGGTAGTCCGCACTTCCTAAAATGAAGATATCGCGTTTACCCATAATGGAAACCATAAAGGTATGCCATAAATGTCAAAATAAAGAATATAAAGAAAGAAAAACATATTATATATCATATATAAATATAATTACATCTTAATGGCCACATTTTATGGTGATAGAATAATATTGAACAATCATCATTTCGTGAGGCAGAAATTCGCCATCCACAGAAACAGTATGCTCTTTAACCATTCGATGTAGGTGTGTGAAAGTGTAGCTTGAATATATCTTATAAAAACATCCTATTATATTGAAGATACTGTTTTTGTTACCAAATAAATGAATAAAAAGAGTTTATGGGGTTGGAGAAGAAAAATAAAACAAAAGAACATTAGAGAAGTCTTTACCTTTAAATCGGGAAACTCCTCTTGGTTTGTACAAAAAGGGTTCTTGAAGAGATTTATGCCTAACGTAAGGCTTCTAGGATGATGAGAGGGATGTGGAGAGATAAAAGGAGCAGATATTGGACGAGCCAATAGCTTTATAGGTGTGTGTAAAGAGGTAGAGGTGGGGGCCTTTTATAAGAGGAGAGGAGGGGCACTTTTGGAATGTCAAGAAATGTTACTTTAATTTAAAATGATTTTTGGATTTTAAAGGTCCCAAATTGATATATTTAGAGGATATAGTGATAATGGATCGAATTATACTGATATAATAGGTATTTTACAAGTGTAAGTCTTATATTTTACATTATAGTTTCATTTTATTTAAATCGTTCATTAATGAGATAATCGCTGCATCATCATGATGTCATAAATAATTTAATTAATATAATGTCTAAAAATTATAAAAAAATACTATGATTTAGGAAATATTTTTAGCTTTCCAATGACTATTTATAGTTCAAGATATCATTTACGTATACAAAATTAAAAATGTCTTACTCGGGTGACAAATTCTTTAGTGATATTCTCCTTTCTTTAAAAATAAAATGATAAAGTGTCACTTTCACCCAAAAGTGATTCCCTGGGGTCCCTATGTTTGAAACAAGGCATCCAATGATCGTCCATGACACAACCAGTAGCATTAGGACAAATTTTGAGGTCATTTTTTATTATTATGATATTATTTTATTATCCTTAACTACCTGATTACTAATTAATCAAGATAATTAAAGATAATTACCGTCGTTACTATTCATAATTCCCAAATAACAAAAGAGTCTTCATTACATAATTTTAACCTTCTGATTCCAAATATGGAATAAATTTTCCCAAATTCTAAACATAGAAATTGCAATAATTAATTTAAAAAATAATTCCTGTTGTCAAAACAAATAAAGGGTTTTTTTGAAATAATATCTTTGAAAAGTTTGGCACTTGTTAATGCCCAATTCCAAAGTGAAATTAATTCTAATGAACACCATTGGATTATATGGTCAAAATATATTCTAATTAAAATTTAAAATCATTTAAAAATATAATCTAACCATATAATTAAATTAGATGAAAAAGCAGTTTTGATGTAAAATGCAGTCATTTTCACTATTCATTAAAAATAAACATTTTCCGAAAAATACCAAAATATTATCCAATGTAAATTTAAATGTCCCAATCATAAATAATTTGTTTATTTTGAAAAATAGTGCTTATTAAAATGTCAAAAGTTTTATTTAAAAATGGTTTACCATCAAAAGGAAGTAAAACAATCTTTTAAAAATATTAGTGTATTCCATGCTTAAGATTGGATTTATTCTAATTTTATGCCTCTAAAACACTATCTAATTCATAAATATACATATATAAGAATATATATTATTTATTAATTACTTGGGATGTTACACTAATAATTGAATTATTTGAGTGATCATATGTAATAAATGGATTCAGACCAATGGGAGTGGTGACATTTTCAATTCCATCATCTCCATCATCAATAAAATTTCCTAGTAATAAATCAATAATGACATCAAATTTTTTCTGAATATTATATTTCACATAAAACAATTCACAATTGGGTAAATATATATGGTTCCTCATTTTAAATAGTGGGAATCATATAAATGACATGAAATCCATAATCATTAATAAATGTGTTATTCCTCAACATCAAATCAAAGGATATGTATATCTTCATAGTGCACTGACCATGAGAGTAATAATCCTACACGCTTATTTTTTAAATTACTCAATAATAAAATAATTTTCAAAATCATGGTTTACAATTTTATGCACTGTCATAACAATATATTATAGAATTTACCATTACAAAATCATTTAGTGTTCTCATGTTCATTACTCTTTCAAAGATAAATAATTTGTACCCATTAATAATTGTTGATTTTCATCCAAAAAACATGAAATTTTGACCAAAAACCAGGGAACTTATATCCTCAAATATATAATCATGAGGAACAATCAATACCTAAATTATAAATTAATATTAAACATCAATAAATATTTATTTTATTCATTAAGTACATTAATATGTCTACCTCCAATTTCCACCAAGCAGAAAATATGTTTCTAGGTATAGTCTATACCCTTCTAAAATATAATGATTTATTCACTGTATTTATCAATTTTATATCTTCCCTACCAAAAAATGAAAGAATAGATTAAGAAATTTTAAAATTAAATGAGTTGAGATAATATATAAAAGTGAAATTTACTTACTTGATGTACTCATAAAATAAACCACATTTAAACAAAGCTATTTAATGTGACATATCCCACTCTACAAGGCATAATGTGGTCAATATATTTGATTTGGGAATGAACCAAAATTTTTGGAAGTGATGGAAAGTGTGGAAAAATTTTATTATATTATTCTTGTATATTTATCATTCATATTTTTTATCTATCAGTTAGATCAGAAAAATTCATTAAAAAAATCCACACATTCATGATCCATGTAATATTTCATTTTAAAACCTTCTAGATGATTCTTACTCCAGAAATAAATCTACAATTTGTAAATATTTATTTCTATTAGATATATCTAATATAAATAAACAAGTCCTTTGGGATGTATTTATATTGGCAGATGTAAATTTAGATGGATAATGGATGTGAATAATTATGGAGGAAATATTTCCTCTATCATATAAAAAATTAATTATTCCTCTGGTAATTTTTTATTTCAATAATAACTCCGACAACATATTAGTAAAAAAAATATCTATAAAAATAGAAAAACCAAATAAATATAACCCTTACCTTATTCTACAGATGATAAATAATTACTATTGGAATATTCTAATGTAGAAGTATGTGATAATTATGTGTCTCCAATGATTTAAGCCTCAAATATCGTCTATTATCCCATATTTATAAGTTTCTTGAATATAACTTGATAAATTTAATATTCTCTACTAATTATTGAAATTTATATTTTTCCACATGTTACATCTCATATGAATCCCATGGATCATTGAAATTATTTTCACTGATACACAGAAAATATAATTCTGGTCTGATTCCCCTATCCACCAAGTCATTACAAGATTATAAATCATCTATTTAATTTCACATGACATTTACAGTTATTGAAATCAATATTTCAAATATTTAGTTTCCAATGTGAATTATATCTAAGACATTATGCATCAAATTTGATGACGAATAAGGAAACTCATAGAATATACTTCTCTTCTCCCAATTATAATTGGTTTTTGAGGAAAAAATCATTATCATTTAAGATATAATTTGACCATTCCCAAATGAAAAACCAAAATATATTAATTGATTATACACATCTATTCTATATATAAAATGAGATAGATTTTCAAAAGTGTTATAAAATCAATGAAAATTATTCCAATATGGATGGTTTATTGGAAAGAATCATTGATATCACATAAATTTGAAATAATGATGAGATTTAGATCTATGGATTTGGTATTATTCATTCAATTAAGACACAATAGATTTCCCATCTTGATCCGTCCATACAACATTTCATTAATAGGAAAATAATTGATCGTCCAAATAAGCACACCACACATATGAAATATGACTTTTGAATATGCATTGTATGTGCACATACAATCATTACAATGATGTCTCAACTCTTTTGTTATCGTTTGAATAAATACATATATACCATTGTCTAGATCAGAAGTTTTATATATTAGTATAAAAATCATAATGAAAAGTTTTTCATACCCATCCATAGATTATGGTGATAAATGTGTATGAAAAATAGCCATGTGTTGTGAGAATTAAAAATCTACACTCATGGATTAAAAACATAACATGAAACACCCATACTCAGATTATTCACATCAGCTACCAAACAAAGATATGAAAATAAAATTTCTACAATGAAAATCCATCTATATGGTGAACCCAACTCATCATTATTCATCATTATATCGGTGTCATTCCATTATATGTTTATTGATATTTCATTGGAATACAAATTATTGTAAGTGTCTAGGTATTAATGGAAAGTGGCACATTAATTTAGGTGGAACATGTTATGGTGTTCCATAATCATTTTTCTTCCATCAAGATATGTCACATTTTATACAATCAATCCATTCAACAGTTTCCTCCCTACATAAAATGAAATAGTTAGGGAAATCATGAATTTTGTTTTCAGATAATCCACGTTCCTTAACAAACATAAATGCCATATTTTTTTTGAGGCAATATATGCATCGTCTGTAAGAAAGTCCTTTAAAAATACTAAAACATAATCAATGGAAGTATTAAAAATCCTATACGTGCTTTTCTCAGGAAATTATCATATTATAAATTCCATATTTATCATTTTACGACAATAATGATATACTGGAGTCGAGGAAGCATCATTCAAAATTTTTACCCATTCAATATCATCCTATTCATTATATGCATCATGTGTTCACTTATAAATGTCTTTATAGGTCGGAATCCTATAAATATCATGATGATGAATAAATCGAAAATAGTCATTTCATGAAGTATCAAATCAAATCATTTCATTTTGATCTTGATAATTGGGATTTTCTGTTTTCTCCCCATTGTAATGCCACATATAATAGTTTTTTTAAACCATATTTAGATATATTGTTTATAACATCCTCATAGATCATCCATAGTATTCCAACAGTATTATAAAATAGGAAGTTTATGTGGCCACAATCCGATGCACTATTAAATGAAATAACTAAAATTATCTTCATCTTATTTAGAAAATCACTTAAGATCTAATTGGTTTCATAAATCTATAATATACCAATTATATAGAAAATTTTTATATATCATGTCTTAAAATTTATATAATAAGTTTAATTCTTGATAGAAAATATATTTATGGAAATGATAGTTGTTCACTTTATTTGTAACCATAATTGGCGCACTATTCTACATGATAATCATAATATAAATAAAAAAATATTATATATATATAAAAATACTATAAATATAAATCCATGACATTGAATTAAATTATTTTATTGAGTAATGAATATATGTGATACTAAACAATTTTTTTATAATTGCTATTTTTATTTTTATCTTATTATTATAATGTTTTAACTACATTAATTCTTAAATAATAAATCCATGTATAAATAATTTATACTTCTATGAAACCATCTTGAATATAGTAAAATCACTCAATTATGGTTGTGTGTCTTTAGATTAAGTTCATATGGTGTGGTTCAATTTTATTTGTTTCAATTTGGGATAGTTTTATTCAATGCAGGTTAGTTTGGTTCAAATTAAGTCTATTTACTTTGGTTAAAAACAATTATAAATGGGTTGGTTCAATTTGTTAAAACTGATTTGTATTTAATTTTAGTCACTTTGGGTTTCTTTAGCTCAACCATTTTTCTTTCTAGTTTTGTATCTTGGGTGAGAATAGTTTAAATATATACTGTATCATTAAGGTAGGTTTGGTTAGGTTTAGATAAATTCAATGAAATATTCATTACTTTGTATTTATTCAATTCATTTTTATTATGTTCAAGTTAGTAAATTTTGTATTTTTTCCTTTGTGTTGGATGAACATGGCTTGTTTTGGATTGATTTGGGTTGGGTTAAGAAAATTCAATATATTTATTCCATATATTTCTCTATTTTCTATTTTACTCAGATTAGTTGTGGTTAATTATATTAGTTTATTATCATTTTTGTTTGGGACAATTTAATATTTTTGGGTTTTTTTTATTTGGTTTGGGTCGGCACATGCCTATTGGGGTTTTATTTATTATTTTTCAATTCCATTTATTTTTTATCATTACAATTTTATATTTTTTAGTTAGGTTTATTTTAGTTCAATTATTTTAATTTTGTTCATTTTAACACATATGGCTTTAGTTTATGTCTAATCAAGTATACCTAGGTCAAATCAAGTAATTTCAATTCAATTTAGCTTGTATGGTCAAATGGTTTTGGTTATCATAAAGATAGGATTTTTAGTTCAGTTAGCTTTTTTGAAATAATAGGATGATTTGTTTAGTCCATTTATGTTCAACCCTGGTCGTGTTAGTTTGGTAAAATTTATTTTTCTTAGGGCCTCGTCCATTCATTTCAATTTAGTTTATTTATTGTTAAACTGGGGCTTCATTGTATATTTCAATTTTCTTGACAGTGGTTCTGTTCCCTTTTTGGTTTATTTTAGGTTATTTCATGAAAACAAAATCAATTTTGTTAAGAGTTAATTTTGAACAATTTCATCCTATTTGAGTTTGGATTATTTTTTTAATGTCAACTCATTTTATTTTGGATTGGGTTGGTCAAAATAATTTCAATTCATGTAGGTTTGGGTACAATTGTTTATTTTTGTTTAGTTAAATGTATTTTGAGTTGGGTCTGGATAGTGTGGTTTTATATTATAGTTAGATTCGTACATTAAGTAGTGAGTGTTTTATTACAATAAGGTGATATCGTAGTAAATTGTATTGTTAATGGTTTTGTTAGATCATGATTTCTATAATATTTGTAAATTAATGAGTGGGATTAGTAGGGAATGTAATTTGATAGTCATGTTATTGAACCATTATAAAATGAATTTATGGATGAGATATTGATTATATTATGGAAATCTATCTTAATCTAGAATAATACATTGAATATTATATGTGTTAGATATAGGAATAATGTCTAGATTCATTTTATGGGGTTTAGGAAATAATATGCATTATATAAAGGATGAAATTCATATGGAATTAGGAGTATGGATTTAGAAATATTAATATCAAATATTAGTGAAAATGTGGAAGATAAATTTTTTAGACATGTACATGAGGGTTTATGTCCCATTTTTATTTACATTAGTAGATTTATTATGGTTTAGAGGAAAAAACAAAGGAGAACAAGTTCTTCAAATATATCATGTCTACCCTAGTGTTAGGATATTATTCAAAAATTGATTCAACAAAATATCTTGATGTAAGAATTGCTAGAATATCAATTTTCATTCAACTAACCATGATAACATTCCTAAAGTTTATATAAGAAATTCAGTCAACACCATATCTAAATGATATCATGTTAAATGATATATCATATCACATTTGTTTAATTTACAAGGTGATACCATTATCAAATATTCTAATACATATTCTTCTCAAATTAATGATTCTTAAAAATAATTTTACTTAACAACCCATGAAAACATAAAAAACTATCATAAAAAGGTATGATATATACTTACAAAAGAATTTATCATAAATAACCTAGTGTAAGTAATATATACATCATCTAAATGAAGAACCAACACTGATCAAAATAATATGAGGTACTCTCTTAAGGATAAGAAACTACTCCCCTAAGTATAGATAATGAATTTATAAAATTTATAATTAACCTATCAAATTACCTCATTGTACAAAAAATAACATATCTATAAAATCATTAGAATGTAACATATCACATCCATCATCTCTCTACTCAACAAAACCAAATCTCAATATATTATTTAAAATCACTACAAGAACAAAAATATAAAATGTGGAAATCAAGGAGGGATGCAGATTAATAATATAAATTCCACTACAATATTGATTAAAATATAATCCATTAACAAAGGAAAAAAACCAAATAATGAAAAAAATTAATTTCCTTAGAATAATTATAAAACAAGAATTCCCAGAGGACCCAAAAGAAAAACTAAATAATATATGTAACATATCCCATGAACTCCCAAACTCTACTCTTGAAATATCTCTAACACAACATATATTATACTCTATTAATCTAAATCCTTAGGATTGAATTAGGAGTAAGACCCTTTAACATGAAATCTAGGAAAAATATTTTGCCTCACCATTTTAGAAATAAAAATCAATTTTTATTATAAAAAACACACTCAAATATAGTGAAAATGCATATGGGGAATAATAAACGATATATCTAGAACAAAACAATTTGATGATGAAGAAAAACTTGAAGAAAACCGAATCTAAAAGAAGTTTCCCTGCAGCTGGGGGTGAAAATGGAATGTTCTCTAGGGCTCACTGTCGGGAGAAATTGGATATGAGGAGATCCAGGTTGTGGCTAGGATTTAGGAGGAGCTCTACACCAATAGTGTTTTTAAAATATTTGTAGAGATAAACTGAAAAAAATTTACCAATGGAATATTAAATCTTTTTTCATTGGCTTCAAAACATAAGCATATACAAATTTTTTTTAAAACCCAATGTTATACAGTTTATTTTCAACTCTTATGCTTACTATTTTTATAAAACCATTGGTTTGGGATTATTTCCAACAGAAATATCCTTGGATTTGGAAAACCGTGGGTATAACACCATTGGTATTGATATTGTTTCTAGTAGTGAACACCTCAATACAACATTTTAATATGTATATATGATGGAAAAAATTAGATAATTTTATTTAAAACTATTTGAAAATATAACTGAATTAATTTAGATACATCAGTCTGTATTAGACTATACAAACGGCCAATTCATGTCTCTTTTTAGTTAAATAAATAATAGATAAGTATCTTATCCTTCCAACTCAACATGTAGTGTGATATTCTATGTTATAAAAATAGTGTAATAATTGAAAATATATTACAATTTAAAAACTAAACCTATTGTAAAACAAAAAATTTCTCCAGCATTATTCATAGAATAAAAAAAATTTGGGGGGTAATTGCAACATTTTTTTTGTTAAATAATACTCGTATATGTTTCTAATATTTCTAAAAAAATAGGGCTTTTAAAATTCCTTATACTGTATCTCAATATATTATCAAAATAAAATTAATTTTTACTAATAGAACTATATGTTCTACATTCACTATATATGGACATTTTAATTACACACAGTTTAAAAATAATACAAGTATCCCTCAATTATCCCTTTAAAATAAAAAATATTTTCATGTAAATTTTTTTAACAAAACACATAGTCTTTGAAATAATTCTAATGTTAGAGATATAACTAATATTATTGTGTCATCTTACAATTTATAAAAACATAAAATATAAACATACAACATAAAAGTTACCTTTTTTTAAATAAAAACTAAATAGTAATACCAAAAAATATCCCCCATTTCGTAATTAATCAAAAAGTAAGAACTAGTTTTTAAAAGGAATTCCTATTTACTGTAAAAATATAAAAATTAATTTTTATACATTTTATATAAATCTATAAATATTTAAATTTAAAAATATAATATATTAAAAAAATAACCTAGTTGTAAAAAATTTAGTCATAAACAATGTTAAAAAACAAACTCCCCTAAAAATTTCCCAAAAACCAATAGGTAAAGCAGTCCTAAAAAATTCTACTGAATAAAACACTAAAAAATCAAATAATATTTAATATGATTTAACAACTAAACTATAAAACTATATCATTCTCATGAAAAATTTCATTCTTGAAAAAAGCATACTTGGTAATTGAACAATTTCACTTAATGTGAACAACAATAATTATATTTACCAGACCAGATTCTTAACAATGTAAATAAATAAATTAAATTTTGTATAATATTTAAATATTTCATTATATAATTTGATTTTAAAACTATATAAAAACAATCTCATTAAAGGATATTTAAAAATATTCAAGTTCAACATGTTAAGTATATAAGTCTCCAATATAATGATATAATAAAAGAAAAAAATTAACATGCATAAAAATAAAAATAAATAAAAAATATTAGACAACATACATAGGAAAAAATAAATAATAAAAAAAAGTTATCCCCCCTTTAATTTATTATTCTATTCATCCTAAAGGATATATAACATTGAATATCCATTTTAACACCTCAACATAAATAAAATAGAAAATCTACTTGTATCCCATGAAAATGGGAAAAAACATTCAAATTTTTTATAAAATAATATTTATTTAATTAATAAATAGCTAACAAATAGTTTTATTCCCTAATGTTGTTAAAGACATCCTAAAATACCAAATATAACACTAACATAAACAATAAAAAATATAAATTGTTTTTAGTGAATTAAATTAATTTTTTTGGATAATTGTAGGGTATATTAATGATAGAAAATAATTACACAATAAATGTGTAACAATTATTTAAATATATTAATAACATTAAAACATTGAATAAAAAATTGTACAATTCATGTTAACTAATAAAATAACTATCACATGCCTCAAACATATTTTCAAATTAACACATTCCAACAGACCAATAAATAAAACTATTTCATGTAATCATGATTAAAATACTATAAAAAAATTAAATTACATTGGAATATAGAACAATTTTATTCATATATAATAAGAATAAAAACCATTAAGAACCATGTCCTCCTTAAACAAGTATTAGTGTGTAATACTTAGGATAAATTAATGGAATTAAAAATTATTGTCTGGAATAATGACTCAGGAAGTCATATGGAATTTTTTTTTAGTTTTTTCCTTATATTCCACAGCTAAAACATAAAACATTAGGCAAAATTCATATAGTGTTATTAATAGAATATGTATTGAACTATATTTAATAATATAACGATTATAACCAAAAAAAAAATTCATTAATTAATTTCTTCATTCCTGTAATCTTATCATATTTTACATTACCAAGAAATTTATATATTTAATGTCACCTTTAAAATAATAAATTACTTTTTTATTATTTTATTCTCTTTTTGAATAGATTTAAAATAATAATAAATATTTCTTTTTAATTAGGATGAATATTTTCTCAAATTTTCATTTTCTTCCCTAATTTCATTATTTTTCTTTCAACCAATGTAAAACTGATATGTAAAATATTTATTTAAATAGATAACTGAGTCTCTTAAATTTACGTGTTTTGTATTGAATTTTATACATTCATTTATAAAATTCTTATTCTCCTCTTTTGAGTCATTATATAAATCAGTAACAGAGAAATCATTATTATGATGTTTTTCATTATCATAATATAGATCATCAAAACTAGAATCATCAAAACAAGAGTCATTACAATAACATGAATCTAACTCTTGAGTAACCTCATTTTTTCACCACCATGCATGTGTTTTAAAATTATTTTTCTCTTCCAGAGTCATCGTAAGAATATGATTCTTCAATACAACTCAATTCAACATTATATACATTTAAATAATTATTTTTCTTATCACATCCATCATGTTTAAATTCACCAAAATCTAGTTTCATGGGACTCTTTATCCTATATTTTTAATAGGTTACTTCTTGAATAGTTTTATTCTTACTTATAGTACCTTTATTTTCTTTTCATCCATCATTCTTAGGTTTTACTAGAGGCTTCATGAAATTGCACTTTTTTGTCAGACGTTGAATAACTTCCCTTATAAATTTTTTTCCCTTTATAACTATTATGATTAATGAATTCTAATGACTTAGGCGTAACATTTATATCTTATTTGAATAATTAAATTTATTTTTTTGAAGTCCCCTCTCTTGTATATTTTTTTAAATCATGTTTATTTTGAATAAGAGATTAGATGACTAAAACCAATGTTTAGACATTGAAATTTATAGTCTCATCACTCACAAACATGTTATCATGAAAATTCAGTGGTATAGCTCTTTGGAAACATTCATAAAGAACCAAGTCCCATAGATATTATTAAATGGATTTTATACCATTAAAATTAATTCTTAATTTGTGAAGTATTTGGTTGATTATTTCATAAATAACCATATATAAATATTTATAATACCATCAAATAATTTAATTTTTTGTTTTAAACAACTTATCTAATCCAGGCTGACTAACATGATATTTTTTCCAAATTAAATGAGTTTTCTTATAGAGAGAAACATGACTACACCCACTTCTCTTAATATCATAATATAGTATATTTATTACCTTTCAATTTAAAAAATATTTAATAGAATCATTTTTAAAAATAATATTTTGTTAATAATTACCTATCTTCAATGGTTTTATAATTTTTAACATGTTTTCTATACATAACTTTTTTAATAATGCCTCCATTATAGATTACCAAAAACCATAATCGTTGTTGTCAAACAAAGGTAGCTTCTAGGGATTTCATGAATTTCATACATTTATTCAATCCATATTTCATTGATTATTTTCATTAGACTATGAGGTTATGGATAAAAAATGAACTTTATAAAATAAATTCTAGAATATCTATATAAAATATTTTCCAGTACATAATTATTACTTTTTTATATTGTTTAAAGAAATTGTATAACAAGTCTCTCAAAAAAAGTCCAAGATCTGATACCAATTATTAGGTCCCAGATTGAAATAAAAAATTGTCTATGGGGGGTGAATAAACAAGATTAAAATTTTTAAATTGATGAATTAGTTATTTATTTTTGTTATATAGAGTTAATTATCAATTGATAAAATGGAGTAGATATGGAATGTGCAACACCCCCGGATTTCATTGTACGTTATCTTTTCAAAGTAATTCAATAACCTACGCTACACGCAACACCGATTTCGAGCGCACCATGAATTACAAACTAGCAATTCAAAAAATTGTTGTGAATAGTATTAACTGCATTTTGAATTTTATAGAATCCATATAATTTTTTACATCCATATTATGTGTTTCTTAGAAAAAACATAACATCTAATTCAATTTTTCAGATAAAGGAATTATTTTTATGAAAATGCAATTTTATCATATTTTAATGGAAACCCCTTATTAAATAAAATATTTGACACTTTTATAAATACAATTTGTCAAAATAAACTTCTTCTTTAAAATTGAGACATAAAAATTTATTTTTGATAAATTTTGGGTTTTTTAGATAACTTTCATATTTGGTGAATAGTGAAAAATACTAAATTTCATTCAAAAACAAATTTTATATTAAAAATAATTTATAGTGTAAAATTATACATTTCAATGTTTTGGAAGTATAATTTGATTTTATTTTTATCATTTAATACAATTCAGGTCATTATGTGTAACTTTACATTTAAATTTGACATAAACGCATGTTAATATTTTAATAGTTTTTACTTTTTAAAAACCCGCTTTTTGGTTTTGAAAGTGGGAATTAATTTTAAATTAATTAATATAAATTCTATGATTTGAATCGGGTAAAATAGAATTAATTTATTAATTTGTTTTATCAATATTAACTTCACATAATTTTTGGGTATTTTTCTAAAATCATTCAATTTTTGATGAAGGGTGAAAAAAATTGCGTTATTCTTTAAATCAGACTTTTTATTTACATAATTATCTATCTTATTTAAATTTATTTTAAGTCAATTATGATATATAATACCTATATAAGGTCAATGTAATTCATTGGTGTAATTTTATAATAAAATTATATATATAAAAGATTATTTAGAATTTTAATGTCATTTCCATACCTTCAAGGCACATTTAAAAATTTGAATGAAACGTAATTTTACCTCTTCTGTGAATTGAATTTCAAAAATCATAGAGACCCAATTGAAATCCGTATGTAAAATTTTGTTCAATAAGATAAAATTCATTTTTGTGAATAGTAACTTTTGACATTAATTTACTACGGTTAAAAGTAAATAATGTAGTTAAAGTAAAAAATGATATTATAATTACCCAAATACATCTCCTAATTCTATTGGATAAGTGAATTTTGACCAAAACTAACATTAGGAATAAAATATGATCCTTTTGGTCCACTTGGATTATATTAGGACATTTATTATTTTATTATTTTATGAAGAGTTAAAACTGTTAAATTCAATGTTTAATAACCAAACCATTTTTAATATAGGGGTATACATAAGTTAAATTAAACTATAAATATTAATTAGAAATCTAAAAAGATTTCATACATCATGGTAATTTATTTATAATTATTATACAATAAAAAATTAAATTTATTTATGACACAATGATGATGTAGTAATTACCTTATTAATGAATGTTTAAAACAATTGATATTATAAATAACTAAATAAATGTAAAATGAAACTTTAGATGAAATCCATGAATTTTATAGGTTCATATGACATTTTAGGGTTGATTTAATATTTTTTTTAATGTAATCAGTTTTTTATGACTTTAACTAAAACCAAATACCCAATAGCATCAAAATTGACAAATATGAGTTTTTAAAAAAAATACTATAGTATTAAATGATATAATAATCCTAAAAATATAAGGTTTGTAAAAAGGACTTAAATAATGATATATATTTCATTAATAAACCACTTGTGTTTCTCTTGACTTTTTATAGTAACTTTATCTACTATTTATTATAATAATACTAGAGGATATGGTAACAGTTAAACTATTTAACTAAGAGTTAAATCTAAAATATTGAGTTAATATGGGGACCTAAACATGTCTAAAACCTGTTTTATGATAGTATTTAGACCCATTCCTACATTATCATTGAAATAAATTAATTTGGATCCATTAGAATACAAAAATTATTTTATAATAAAATAATATTTCAAATTATTCCAAAACTGACCGACACCACTATTATAAAAGGGTACTTCCCCTTCTCTCCAAATCACATCTCCAAAGACATTTGGTTGTGCCAAACCTAACCTAATATCCTCAAAACATCCCTCAATTCAAAATAAGGGCCTTACCTTGAGCTGAAATCCAACATAATGAGCCATTTTGATAAAATCAAAAGGAAAAAATGAAAGAAGATGTAATTATTTTATCACCTCTTTAAAAGTTATTTTCATCTTCCACTTTCCATTTATTTGTCATTTCCATACCAAAATAATAACTCAATTACCATATACAAACTATGATTTTATTATAAATATGGTACAACCATATTCATTTTTATATCCATCCTATGAATCATAATGTCACCATGCATGTGTACGTACGGATTACCGTCTCCATGTTGAGGGGTAATTTTTTATTCAACACTATATTATTTGGATGGATATAATGTTGAGTAGTATGTATATAAATAATTAAAATAAGATGAAAATTTCTTTATAAAATTAATATACATGCAATTAAAAACCTTTTAATCATTAAATAATTGATATCTTCACTCGTGTGTATGTACAACTTACCGTCTCCACCACACAATGAGATTAATTTCCACATTCACCATTCAGCAATGATTATAAAAATATATATTGTTAATAACTATGTAATATATGACATAATAATTCTACTGGAAATATATATATATATATGTATGTATGTATGTACTTACATATATCTTATTCACTTACTTCCGATAAATAAAATATGGAAACTGAAACAACATTTATGCATACGTACGACCTACCATCTCCATAATAAGTGTTTTCAATTTAATATATCTATATTTAATAAAAATTTATATTCAAAATATATATGATTTATAAATCAGGTTTTATATTCTATATTTTTTTAAATAATGATCTAAATGATAGGATCAAGAATAACAAGTTAAAACACTTACGATAAAGAGAGAAAATATTATCCAAAATGATAATTTAACATGGAAATAATTATTAAAAGGGTAGTATAAAGTCATTAATGAATCAGGAATGATATAATAAATATTAATATGGTTCTGGTATGATTTAATAACATACTATGGTCATTATATAGGAGGTTAAACGTACCATCGACCGAAGGAAAATTCCAAGTAAGGGTTAATTTTACAATATCTTCATTATACGAGGTTTTTTATACATGAGTATCTACTGGGACCTATTTATCATCCACATCTATGATTCTTAAAAATGTAATTCAATTTTTTTTACTATTTACTATAATGTGGATTAATTTCATTTATACTCCTATTTGAATTTTTATAATTATTTTTGGATGGACTCTTTCTGTTGTTTTCAAAACAAGACACTTCATGTCTTTTTCGACAAATTATGGATTTTTTTTAACTTATACAGTGAGATCGGATATTTTCCACCATTATAAAACCTTTAAAGATTCCCTTACATTCTTATAATAATATTTTCCAAATAAATGTTTTCTTTTATAGTTATGTGACTATTAAATTATTTCCAAATATAACGAGATATTTCTCTCAAATAGTTTTTGATTTCATCTATGTCAACATCCTTTGATAGATTGTACACATGTATGAAGTTGATTAATTATGATATAATATTCCATATTTTATTGAGGGTTTTGTGGTATGCTTGAATGTGGATGTGTTATTTTTACACCATTCATGTTTTATGGTAAAATTATTAACATTTACTATGTTAGTATTAATACAAATGTTTATGTTATGTTCCAACCTTTTCATATGAGGACTGATGTGGACCTAGTAAGTGAAGGGTGGAGCCCATTGTTGCTCCTCGATGCATTGGTATGTCTCATGAGACAAATTAGTGTCATGGTACAAGGCCTTGACAAAAAATTTATTTGTAGTCTTGGCATGAGGCCTTTACTATGTGGTAATGATGTCCAACGTTATGCGTTACCTCATTAGGAAATTAATTATTACATGTGATTATTAGACTAGTAGAATATCCATGGGAATGTTTATATGGTAATGTTTGATTTATTATCTCCATAGTATGTTTATTTTATTTTTTAAAAGGATTATGTTTTTTATAACACATATTACATTAAAAGTTTATAACTTCCACTAAATTATGTTCCCTTACTAAGAATTTGTGATAACCCCTTTCTTATGATTTATTTTCCCAGGATTCCCAGAAGTGTGTTGTGATTGATATACATGGATAATCTAGGGGAACAATGGAATTATCAAAGGATTATTTATGTTGTGTTTTATGATTCAATGTGTAAAGTAACTTTTTTTTGTAATCTATTTTCCCACACTAATAAAATAATAGGTTCTTTCTTACTTGATATTTTGTAATTATATCAATGTATTAAAATATTACACTAATTAAGAGCTTCTGGGGTCGGGGTGTTACAGTTGGTATCAGAGGATATTTAGCCACTTCCTTGGAAATATATTTAGATAAAATCATATTAGCGAACATTACCCTAAGATTATCATTTATGATTAGTATAGAATAACTTCCTATAATTTTGGTAATGTAGATAATTTGTGAATTTTCCATGAAATACATCACTGTCTCGATATGAGCAGGTAGAGGCAGCTTTGACACAGTTTTAACTATGAGTGAAAACTCCGAAAAGGATTTTCGAGCTTATCCCGGGGTATCCTGGTACATGACATTGGGCCTTGCTATACTCTTGGTTGCGAAACCCCTGGGAGATATACTTAGGATAATTCATATTTTCTTTACAAGCCATTATGAAGTATTTAGGAGTAAATAAATCCTCAAAGAAAACATTTTTTATGATTATTGATTATATACATAATTTTGTCAATTTACATTATGTATTTTACATGTTTGGAAATATGTATTTAAATTTATAAACTAACCTAGTGTTTGACATTTTTTATAAATGGCACCCAGTAGAAGTAATGCGGACTCTATCAGTACACATGATCTAAAGAATAATAGAGATCATAACTTTCATATAATTAAGACATCATTTAGAAGGGATATAGTCTACCATATATTATCATCGTATGAAGAAATAAAATCATGTTTTAATATGGTATGAAAAGAATTCTCTCAGTCTTGTGGATTTGAAGGGAATAAAGAGAAGAAAATAATGGTAGAGAGAAAGATGGATAAAATGAAAAGGGTAAAGAAGGATTTTCCCATATGTGATAACTGTGGAAAAATAACCTTGGTAAAAGAATGAAAGGAAAGGGAGTTTGATATAAGTATGAAGAAAAAGGATACCATGTAAGTGATTTCAACGGTAATAAAAAGGTTTCATATGTATAATTCTTCATCTGCAAGGAGTTGGGACACTACATGAATCAATGTATCAATCATCAGAGTATACCCCATATGCTACTATTAGTTAATAATAATTTTGTGATACTACTGAAGATGAAGAGTAATGATGAGTATTATTATTATTTTAATAAATAATTGTGTCATATGAGTGTTGTATTAATTATGTACAAGTTATAAGAATTATAATGTATATAAGATTTGTACTACATTATGTTTTCATTAATTATTTGAGATTTTATGGTACCAGGAAAAGTGACTCAGTTTGAAGTAAATAATTTGGTAAAATATGTAGTTGGGGTAATGTAACCCTTAATATGCTTCTAAAACCGAGATAATGATTTTAGAATAATATATAATTGAGTTGGATAATGTATATTTTATATTATTGGCTACCGTGGAACTAATTAATTGGTTTTTATTACATCATTGCTGGAGTTAACAACATTGATGAATATAAGGATTATATCTATTATTATATAAGGACTAAGGGAGAATGAATGTTATCAATAACGTTTTATGGTAATTCAGGGTGTTAACAGGTTTTAAAATAATACACGATGAAGGTAATCACATGTTATTACAAGGGGAAATAGATCTTCCTTTTTTTACCTTATAAATTTTAGACTATGAGTTTGGACAAAAGTATTTTGGATAAGTCTAAAGGTCATGATGAATTTTGTTAGGCATTAGATTATATCGTTTATGGTTAAAACATTTATTAATATTATTTATGGATTGTTATGAAAAGGATAACCTGAAGGTTGGGTGACAATCCATCACATCCAGCAAGGCCATGAGGCTTAAACTCACAATTGAAGTGCAAGCAGGGTGCATCACCTACCACTGGACAACATGATTTCATGGTTTATATAATATATATTTTTTAAATAGTTTGGAAAATTAATTATAAATTGATTATTTTTGTAACCCAATATGATTGGGATAAATAGAATGATTTTGAATTCTATTATCTTTTGGAGTGAAAGATGAGTTCGTGGTAGGAATTAGTTGAAAGATAAAACTCTACTTCTGAAATATATATTTTTCCTCTTATTAAATGAATAAATTAATTCTTAAAATATAGGGAGGGGATATTAAAATCAAAAACGGGTTAGCCTAATACCTTATTTTTTTTGAACTGATAATATTTTAAATCATCATAGATTGATGGGTTGGAGGCCCTCAATTTTATAATTGTTTATGATTGATGGCCTCAATCACTCCATATAAATTTATATATTTTACATATAATTATGTGTCTCTAACTACCACCAATATTCTCCTAATCGAGATTATAATTTGGGGGTGACCTTGTCATTTCCCTTTCCCTCCAACTAAATTTTATTAACCCAATTTATGATCTAGGTTTTCCACAAAGGTATTTTTCAATTTTTAACCTATTATTTTCTAAGAACAATTTCAAATTGTGATGACATAATTTATTGAAGGAATGGAGAATTTCGCACCCCAAGATTTCATAGTACGTTATCTCTTCAATGTAATTCAGTAACTTACGCTACACACAACACCGAGTTCCAGCGCACCACTACTTACCAAACAAGTCATTCAAAAAATGGTTATGAATATTATTACATGAGTTTTGAATTTTATACACCCCATATAATTTTAACATCCATATTATATGTTTCATAGACATAATATAAGAACAAATTCAATTTTTCAGATAAATGAAGTATTTTTCATAAAACCAATGTTAAAGCCTTTTAATGGGGAACACATTTTAAATCCCATATTTGAAATCTTATATATTCAATTTGATAAAATAATCTTCTTCTTTATAATTGGGAAATAAAAATTTATATTCGATTATTTTTTTGTGTTTTTCTAACAACTTTCATATTTTGGTGAATAGTGAAAATACTACATATTAATTGAAATTTTTTTTATTCAAAATAATTTATAGTGATAAATTATAAATTTGAATTGTTTGTGAGTATAATTAGAATATTCTATTATCATTTAATACAATTTTTTTCATTAAATGTAATTTAACATTTAAATTTGACATAAACACGTGTCAATCTTTTGGTTGATTTTACTTTATAAAACCCATGTTTTGGTTTTGAAAATAGGAATGAATTATATATTAATTAGTGAAACATGTATGTTTTGAATTTGAAAAAATGGAATTAATTTTTGAATTTGGAATATCAAAATTACCAAAGGTTGAATTTTTTCTATTTTTCTGAAAACGTTCAATTTTTGATGAAAAGTGAAAAAAACTAAATTATTGTTTAAAACCTGATATTTATTTAAGTAATTATTTATTTTATTTAAATTTATTTTATGTAAAAAAGATATATAATACCTATATAAGTTCTATTTAATTATTTGGAGTCATTTAATAATAAAATTATATTTATAAACGTTTATTGAACTTTTTATAATCATTTACCCACCTTCAAGTCACATTGGCAAATTTGCATAAAAGGTAATGTAACCACTTCTATGAATTGAATCTCAAAAATTCAAGAGATTTGGTCAAACTTTGTATGTAATATTTGGTTCAATAAGATAAAAATAATTTTTGGTGAATATAAACTTTGGCTTTTATTTACCATGTTTAAAAGTAAATAGGGCAATTTAAGGTGAAAATGATACTATAATTACCCTAAAAAATGTATTAACTATATGGGATATATTTATTTCGACCACACACAAACACATGAATAAAATATGATCCTTTTGGTCCACTTGTATTAGATTAGGTTATTTATTATTATTTATCTTGAAGAAGAGTTAAAAGTGTTAAATTCAATGTTTAATAGCTAAACAATATTTAATATGGCGTTATACATAAGATAAATTCGATAATAAATATTCATTAGAATCATAAAATTATTTCATAAATCATAGAATTTTATTTATAACTTTTAAACATTAAATAATTAAAATTTTTTAATACACAATGATGATGGAATAATTACCTTATTAAGGAGAGATTAAATTAATTGATGTTAGAAATATCAAAATAAATATAAATTGAGACTTTTGATGACATACATGAATTTTCTAGGATAATATGACATGTTAGGTTGGATTTAATGTATTTTCTTTAAATTAATGAACTTTTTATGTCTTTCAAAAATACCCAATACCAAATAGTTTCAAAATTGTTATAAATTAGTTTTTAAAATAAATACTATATTATTAAATGATATAATAATCATAAAAAATATGGTTCAAGAAAAGGAAATATATAATAATATATATGTCATTAATGAACCACTTTATGTTCTCTTTTCTTTTTATAGTATGTTTATTAACCATTTATAATAATAATACATAAGGACACGATAAAAGTTAAACTGTTTAACTAAGAGATAAATCTAAAAGATATAGTTAATATGGGGACCTAAACTTGTCTAAAACCAATTAGATGAGAGGATTTCTAAACATACACCCCTTATATTTTAAAGAAATCAATTTTTATAAATTATAAACTGATAATTATTTTATAATAAAATAATATTTTTAACCTTTCCTAAAGTGACCCCCACCCCTCTTATAAAAGCTTACTTATCATTCTCTCCAAATCAAACCTCCAAAGACATTTGGCTCAGCCAAAACCTGAAATAATCCCCTTAAAAAATCCATAAATTAATCCTAGAGGCATTCCATTTGTTATGAAATCTAATGTGAGGATCCCTTTTGTTCAAATTTAATGGAAACAACCAAAGAATAGGTAATTATTTAATCACCTCATTCATAGTTTTCTTCTTCTTCTTCCACGTTCACTTTATTTGTTATTTCCATACCAAAATAATAACTCAAGTACCTTATTTAAAATTTTATGTTAATATTAATATTATAAAACCATATTCATTATTATATACATCCTATTAATGATAATTTCACCATGGAAGCATACGTACGACTTACCGTCTCCATGTTGTTGTGTAATTTCTTATTCAACACAATGTTATTTAGACGGATTTACTGATAATAAATATGTATATAAATAATGAAAATAACATTATAATTTCCCCGTAAAATTAATATACTATCCAATTACACACCATTAAATAATTATGGAAATGATATTGTTACACGTGTGTACGTACGACTTACCGTTTCCATGATGCGATGCGATTCATTTCCACGTTCCCCATTAAATGATTATTATAAAAATATATATTATTAATAAGTAAGTAATATATGAAATAATAATTATTCTAGATATATATATATATATGTATGTACTTACATATATATTATTCACTTACTTCTGTACAATATGATATGCAAATAGAAACAACGTTTATGTGTACGCACGACCTACCATCTCCATAAATAGTGTTTTCCATTTCATATATCTATCTATTATTCATAATTATATTCTAAATATATATGATTTATATATCATTTTTTATTTTATGGATGTATTAAAATTTTTATCTCAATGATACGATCAAGAATAACAAGTAAAAACATGTACGATAAATGAAGCGAGTTTTACCCAAAATGATAAATTAACATTGAAATCATCATTAAATGTGTATTATAAATTCATAAATGAATAATTCATGATATAATAAAAATGAATATGGTTATGATATAATTTAATAACATTCTATGTTCATAATATAGGAGGGTAGATGTACCTTCGACCAAATGAAAGTGCAGTGTAAGTGTTAATTCTATAATCTCTTCATTATCCAAGGTTGTTTATACGTAAGTATCTATTGGGACCACTTTATCATCCAAATCCATGTTTCTTAAAAATTCATTTCAAACCATTTTTAATATTTCCTATAATATGTTTTAATGTCATTTATACCTTTTTTTCATTTTTATAAATGTTTTTTGAAAGGAATATTTTCATCATTTTTCAAACAAGGTACCTTTTAGATTCCCTTATAAGCTTATAAGAATATTTTCAAAATAAATGTTTTATTTTATAATTATGTGACTTTTAAATGATTTCAAAATTGAAAGATATATTTCTTTGAAATAGTTTTTATTTCATCTATGTTAATATCCTTTTATGAATTTTACACTTGTTTAATGTTGATTTATTATGATAAAATATTCCATAATATATTGAAGGTTTTTTTGATATGTTTGACAGTGGATGTGTTTTTTTATACCATTCATGGTTTATGGTTAAAGTATTATCATTTAGTATGCTAGTTTTATTACAAATGTTTATTTTAAGTTCCAAAATTTTCTTATGAGGAATGCATAGGACATAGTTGGTGACGCGTAGAGCCTCCTATAAATCCTAGATGCATCAGTACTTCTCATGAGAAAAATTCGTGTCTTGCCACAAGGTCTCGAAAAAAAATTTATTTGTTTTCTTAGAACAGGGACTTGACTATGTGGTAATGATGCTCGATGTTAGGCATTCCCTAATTGTGAAATTAATTATTACATGGGATTATCCAACTACTAGAATATCCATATGCATGTTTATATGGTAATCATTGATTTATTTTTTCCTGATTATTTTCAAGTTTATGTATAAAATGTTTTTGTTTTAATTAAAAATATTTCCCTAAACATTTAATGCTTGTTATAAATTATTTACCCTTGTGAGAATTTGAGCTCACCCCTTTCTAATGTTTTATTTTCCTAGGATTACAAGAAGTGTATTGTGACTGATATGCAATGTTTATCTAGGGGAATAATGGAATTATAAAAGTATTATTTATGTTGTGTTTTACGTTTTAATGTGTAATGTAACATTCATGTATGTAATCGTTTTTCCAAGACTGGTAAACTGATCGGTCCATTGGGAATTGATTCCTTGTAATCATTCAAATGTATTGAAATAATGCATCGGCTTTGGGATTATAGGGTCGAGGAATTTAATAATTAATGGAAAATGTATTTATATTGTATTTCATTCCAATGTGGACAAATTATAATCCATCATCTCCCTACTATTTTAGAGGTTTGATTTACACTATGATACTATTTATAATCAGGGAATCATAACCCATTACAATTATAACTTTTTTTAAATCGGTATAACCAGACACATTGATTTTTTTCTAGGATGTCACAAACCTTATTATAAGGACATTAGACAATATGAGTCACAACCTGAGAAATCCTAACATCAAAATATATGTGTCCTGACATGAATGGTCATAAAACTAAAATACATGTGTCAAAACCCAAATTTTCCTGACATTATAATCCAAAATATAAAACATGATACATAGAAGGATTTTTTATAATATAATCAAAAACCAATATTTGTGTAAATTGGAATATATGGGTGAATTAAATACGAATAAAATTCGAATAGATAAATAAAGTCACATAATATTGAAGAGGCACAATAGTCGGACTACAAGTATTTTAATGAGTCTCAAAATCTATGAAATTTGAATTATAAAAGAAATTATAAAATCTCTAACAAGGTAAAAAATTCAAATTGAATATACATAATTATCTATTATAAAAAATTATTGTTCTGAAATTACATAACATAAATCAGTTGAATTCAAATATGAAATATCAATTTCAATTTTTTTATATACTCGTTAAACAAAAAAAATATGTACATAAAGGGAGTTCAAACAATATTTCATAAATATATCTTATATTATTTTGATAAAATTCCGAGAAGAATTTTGAAAAATAATTTCTATATTAAACAAAAAATATATTTTATCAAAAAATATTCTTGTACATAAATAATATAAAATAAGATTGAATAAGTTGTTCTAAACTAAATTGTTATTTTAAAAGGAATAAAATGAAGAAATTAATCCTAAATTATAAATTCAAATATTTGTAAAAAATATTATGTATGTTTATAGCTAAATTATGAAAAATATAATATTAATTTATAATATTTTTAAAATATGATAACAATTATTCTCAAGGTTTAAATATCATAAATATGAATAAATTAATAAATTAAAATATTTAAATATGTTAAAATAAAAATTTAGTAAATCATATTAAAAAAATTAATATTGAGTATTACTCAAATTTCTATGTTTTTTAAACATATTTAAGGCATTGCAATTACCATGAGTGTAGAGTTATCTTGAATTATACAACATATAATCAATTAAAATAATATTATACCATAATTTTTGTAAAGTATGTATAATTTTTCATTTATCCATATATAATGTGGTTGATGAATTGACTATGTGGTCATGTAGTTTGTTTTAATATGGTCGCATAATGTGTCGTGATTACTTAGGGATAGTTGTATGATTAGTGTGTGGTGGGATTACAAACCACATAAACAGTTAATATGTATGAGCATCACAAATGATTAATTTCTATTATATTCAACCAAATGTGTCTGAAAGATAAGTGTGACCCTCATTCTCTATATAATGTTTATGTTGTTTATTTTTTCCTTTTTATAATATTTTTTCACAATGGGAGAAGGTAAAAATATGAATGAAAATGTATAAAGAGAACACCTAAAAAAATATTTATTTATGAGAAATCTTTTTTCAAAAATTACAATCAGAACATATCTAATTTGTAGATAAAATATTATATTAAAGATATAAGAAAAAATATTTGAATTCTTGTCAAAATTGATAGAGAAATGCTTAAACCGTTTATAAGGTTTAATTAATATGAATATTTTATTTGGTGTCAATAATTACATGAATTTTTTGAGTAAAATACTCTCTAATTATTAGGTTTCATTATCTAGCAGCATTTATTCTTGGTTTACTTTAGTGAAAAATAAAAACATTCAACCAATATTCTCCCCAATAACTCATGTTATTGGTCTTCAAGAATGGTATACTCTAGTAGATCATGATAATCACAACCAATACATACATCCTACATCCAATCCATATTAAACATCTTCATGTGATTTCTGATCATTTTCACAACATTTCTATTTTCATAATCTAATCATTGATTTTCACCATGATCTCATGTATCTTTTCTTATCATAAATCTATGTTATTACTTCCCCTATTATACACGTATCATACATTATAATGGATATTTTAATTCAAAGTGTCATAAAACTCATGAAACTTCTTTTCTTCATTGGTAAGGATCATATCCTATCAATCCATCAGTGTCAAATAATCATCTTCAGTCACACCATTCATTAGGAAGGGTTGAACATCAATAGAACATGTAAGGAATTATTCATCATCTTTCCACATTCACCTACACTTAGTGGAAATGTGACACACTCTATCTTGAAAAAAATATATATTATATTTTATTTGGAATCCCATGCCATCTTCATCATAATTTATTGACATATATTGGTGCTCATGTCATTCCATTCAATGGTCACACCACATTCCATGTCCTCTTCCTCAGCCACTCCACTTAGGGTCACTATTCTCATGCATTTATGGATCCACAATGCATCATTATGTGAGTGAATTCCACATTTCATGAGTGAATAGGATTTAGATATCTCTACTGTTGATGTTTTTATGGAGCTACACCTACAACTCATATACCATCAATCGACCGACTTACTCATTGAATATAATGTTTTTAATAAGCATAATTTTTCAATTCGTTTCGTGAATTAGTAGAAATTTTCTTCCACATCATTGATCAATTTTTTGAGTAGTGTAGTGTTGTCATGAGTAAAACCAAGACTTCTGTACATACACTCCATGATGCTCAGATTCCCCAAAAAATCATGATGTTGATCCACCTCTTTCAATTGTATAACATCAATGTATCTTTTTAGATTTTATAGAGATGAATTCTTATTACGATACACTCTTTAAAACCTCACCTGGGAGATACCCACACATATTTAGTCATATTTCTCTACAAAAAAATGTTTGATAATTTACTTTGGTAAGGATTGGAGAAAATTTTCCCACACTTCTTTATCCGCATGTGTCTCTATTTCCACCTATACTACTATTAAGACAACATCCCTAATGTCTTAGGACTCCATGTCTTCCACTGTATTGTACTTCCGTGTGGTATAGTTTGATGATGTTAATGATGGGTAACAGAATAACACACTGAAGGTATCTTTCACCACATATGATATATATTTATTATCTTCTAATAACATTGGATAGAACTGGTTCTATTATATAGAATTTGGATTTTTTTCATTTTAAAGTAAATTATCCCATTTGTAGATGGAGAAAAAAATGAGGTATGAAAATGGCATATGAGAACAACCATAAAATATTTATTTCATCAAAAAAAATATAAAATTAATGTTATAAATGATATTATCTGTGGGGAAAATAAAATTATAATTATCAAATAAAAAATATATACAACCATATCAAAATTCCTAGTTAATTATTTAGAATTTTTTGATGCTTCAATAATATAAAACTTTTATGGGGTTCCATTAATGACCAAAATTTACTAAAAATTCCAAATAATTATTAGGTTTCATTATTTGAAACCATTTTTTATTGATCCTCTTCAGTTCCATGCAGTGGTCATCAATGAACAGACTTAAACTACGTCAATAATATTTTAGGTCTGAGAGAACATAATTGGGAATCCATGGTTAGAAATTATATAATAAGTTAACAAGATATATTAATGTGTTCATGCACTGGGTGAGATTTTATCCATGAAAATAAATAATGGTATTAAAACAAAAAATATATTTGATTATCTTATTCAATTCATGAGTATGTTACATGATTCAATAAAAAAATTATTTTAATATATATATTTTAATTCATCGTGGATACGAAAATATTAAGGCATGTGTAATATTTACAGTTAACTCTTGTAGAAGCATGAAAGATCATGGTAGATTGATATATAGGCTGATATAATCAATATATTATCTTCACATTGTGATGAAAATTTACAAATGTGGTAGCTTTAAGACTAACCCACGTAGTAGATAATGTGTTGGAAGTACGCTCATTGTAGGATGACATTTTTGTATGTGGTGTCTTACTATATTAAAACATTTCGTCGGTAGGAGTTTATTTCATTTGGTGGGTGGGATTATTCAAATGTGGCATTTCAATTCTGGAATATTTTTTTTGTTATTTATTCAAATAAATAATATAAAACTAATCATGTATCCAATTTTCAAATACCTTTTCATCTTTTCAAGATTATATTCATTTAGTTTTTAGATCCTCTAAAAATTATAAACATCATTCAGTCATGTTGAATTATTTTTAGATAATTTCATGGGATTAAAAAGGAATAAAATAAACCCTCAAAGTGACTTATGTATCATTATGTGTCATTAAAATTATTTTACAAATATAAACTGAAATCTGTATAAAATAGAACTAACATAATACATAATTTAGTAATTTTATAGGGAATTAAAATAAATAATTAATCCTCATTTTAGTGGAATAAAATATAAATAAATCTCATTTCATTACAATTTAATAATAAGAGTTAAATTTGAGGGTCTATAACTAGAGTAATCATTAAAAATTTCATCTACCTAAAAATAAAAACAATATCGATTACCAAAAACATGAATCAACTCCATACAAAAAAAAAGAAAACATCTAAAGACACATTTAAAAATATTAATGGTTTTATAAAACATATAAAATCCTATTATATTTGTAATTTTTTTTAATTATAAGTAATATAGATAAATAAATAATAAAAATGTAGATAATTATTAAAACTAGAAGAAAAAGTTTTCATTCACTATTTTGGTGGTTTTGTAATTTCAACAAGTACAGAAATAACAGATATTGAACATTGTTGTACATTTAAAATTAAAATGTATTCATTAAATATATATGTCAAGTAAAATTGTTTATATTTGTAATTCTTATGTTAGAGGTATAATAGGGATCATTTTGAGGTATTTCAATATATCAAAACAGAAAAATAGAGAATTAAGATCTCCTATTTTTTTTTAATACAAAACAATACAATGAACCCAAAAATTATCCATTTTTTATAGTTAAACGATAAGGTAATTTTTTTAATAACAATACATCCGAATTTTTTAAATATATTATATTATTAGTTATTCATCATTTTAAATTTACTTAAACATATTGAAATTTCAAAATTTAAAATTTTATATATATAAAAGAGTTGGAAATAATTTAATTATAAATAAATATAAAGAAGTAAACCCAATATATATACCATAAAATAATAGACAAATCATATGAAATAAAATTTTCTTCCTATAAAAAATACCAAATAACATTATTGAATATTTAACATTATTAAAAAAATTAATAGAAACATTATAATGTTCTAGTAAAATTAAATTCTTTAAAAAATTATTATTGATTATATAATAACTCACCATAAAATAAATAAAAAATTTTATAAATAAAAGAAACCTTGACTTAATATATTAATAATCAACTCATAAAATGTAAAATATTTTCATATGTCATGCTTTAATGGGATTGAAAAACATTTTAAAAATAAAATAAAATCTAGAAGATTTAATAACCTTAATGACCAATACGTTTTTAGGTGTAACACGCCCTTAAATAAACATATCAACAGATAAAAAATTATCTTACTTCAACACAAAAATATGAATAATTTAATACATGATATTATTAATCAAAAATAAAATAAAATAAAATAGATATCACCCACCCATGTTTTTTTATTCTCCTCCATATTATAGAGATATAATAATTAATATCAATTGAACACCTTATCCAACATAACACCCAAAAAATACTCAAGGATCTATAATAGTTAGGTGATATTATTACAATTATAAAAAAAATAATATACAATGAATTAAAAAAATAATTATTTATTTAGTACATTCCATAAGAAAAATATGTATACACTTGCTAAAAATCCAAATATTTATCTCCCATAAATTATTCATAAATATATAATATTTGTAGTGAATTAAATGAATATTTTAGTTACATTTAGTATATTTTAAAAATAGATTATAATTTCAAAATACAAAACTACAAATAATAATCATAAATTCCAAACATCATAACATTAAATAATACAATAACACAATGAATCTTAATTAATAAATCATTTACAATATGATTCAATTTTTTTTTCAATTAATGTAATGTTAACATACAAGTAGATAAAACAACATAAACTAAAAATGATTGATATGTAACAAAAAAATTACATTAAATTAATAACAAGAATTTTTTTGGTCCAATAAGATTATAATATGAACCATTAGAATCCTTTTTGGACTTAAAAACAATAACATGTAATTTATAAGATTCATTATTGAATATAAATGTTTTAGTATGACCTTTGGACTGAGGAAATCTAAATGAACATTCACTAGCATAGTTTCCTTTAATTCCACAACTAGAACAAGACATATTAGATAAACATCCTCTATTACTTTTAACAAAATAAATATTGAACATACTAATAATCTATTTATTATAAGAAAAAACGATTTATCTTTATTTTATTTCATCATCAAAAAAAAATTATCCTATTTGTCTCTTTCTTGAAGATGTTTGCATAATGTTTAATTCAAACCTGGAATTTTATTTTTCTTATTTTTTAATCCATTTGAAGAGATTCAAAATTATCATAAATAGTTTGATTAAACATGAAGAATACAATATTTTTAATTCATTTTAATCCTTTACTATAATAATTTTAACCCAAAAAAATCCACTTCATTAAATTGAAATTCATTTTAAATATAAACTATGTAGATTAAATATATATTTTCATTGTTGACTTTTTTACGTTCTTCTATAAGCATCCTATTATCATTATTTATTAAATTATACAATTAAATAGCCCATAAATCATATTTATAAGGATTTTTTATTTTATTTATATGTTTAATAAAATTATTTACCATCAATATAAAAATCATAACCAAATATATGATTTGAATCATGGATAAATTCATTTATATTTTTCAACATCATATAAAAGATACTTGACTCATTTTCCCATTTAGGCTCAAAACTGGAATCTGAATATTTTTCACATCTCTATCTATAATTATATAAACATATATATTTATTTTTCTATTTCATATGTCTTCTATAATTTTTTTATTTTTGGAATATGTAATTTTATGTGTCACTTTTTCCTACATTAATAAATATTTAGTTATAAAACACAATTATTATTCCTCCGGATACCTTTCATTACTAAAAGATCATTCTTTTGATCAATTATTGGTAAAATCTAGAATATTTTCATTTTGTTCATTAGATTATAAATACCATTGATTACATTATCTTTTTATTATATACAACTTTTCTATGGCTCAAATTCATAAGAGTTATAAGTATCATTTATATGCCATTTGAAAGAAATAATTTTTATTTAACATTTTCCAAAATGTTCATTATCTTAAATTTATATTGAATAATATCATATAATGGGTGCTCTTATAAACTCTAGTCCACATCAATCACATCATTCCTTTCATGGGATTTATTGTGTAGACATATTAGAAAGCATTAAATAAGAGCCATATTTTCTGTAGTTTCTCCATGGAAATTTAGACCATTCACAATACTTTTGAATCGGTGGAATATTTTATTGAAACTTTTACCTTATCCCCTACTGAAATATGAGTACAGTATTCAATGAATTCCATATTTGGTTCTAATAAAATTTTATGAGAAATGGGGAATGTAATTTGAAATCATCTAAATCTCAGGATCTATTTTACAGGTAGATACATCACTGGACACACAACTTTTAATATAACAATATAAAATATTAATTACATGGTAATTCATGAAATATTTTATTATATCACTTATAGTAATAGAATCATTGATAACATCAGGTAGTTTTTATTCTATTCCCATGATCTAACAATGTTTTATGATTAACTACATGAGGTATTATTCAATTATGGACTTCTAATAATAATATTTTTTCCGTCAATGTGAGCTGGATTTTGAAGAATTCGTTCTTCATTTATATTTATTCCTATTGCATTACATGTAACTTTTACCTTATAATATGTAGTAAAATTAAAAAAATATCACAATAAATTATATGAAATTGAGTCTATATATAAGTGGATTTGGTTTTTGATACAAGGTGATTGATATCCATAAATGAAACAGTATAGCTAGTTGATCAATAACAATGTCAAAATAAGGAAGAAAATGAAAAATAGAAACAAACACCTTGTATCAACAACCAATCCACGTAGAAAATGAATTTATAAGAACAAACTAAAAACAAATTGCTTTTTGATCACCCTTATTATAAATCCTATAGAAAATTTGAGGAGAACAGTAATATCATGCTATAAAAATATGCTCGATGAAATAGAAACCCACAATTCCCAATAAAACAAACCGAACATTTCCAAATAAAAAATACCCATATCGAGGTCCAATGAGTACAAATTATAATTCCTGTTAAATAATTTAAAAATAAATAAAAATATCGTATAATAAAACAAGAAAATAAAAAGAGGAATATATTTTTATTTGAATACAAACACCTGATTTCAAAAATATCTCCCACTTCAAATAATATGAGAAATAATTAAAAAAATGATTTTATTTAATTGAATAACTACATAAACCATAATATTAGTTAGCTTTTTTTGTAAAACAAGAGTTCAAAACACTAAAATACTCACCCAACATGAATAACAACTTTCTTATTCTATAGTTTTACACATTATCCATTTACCAAGTATGCAAAACTACAAAACTGATAATACAAGATCATAAAATTAATAAAATTATAAAATATATAATTAAAACATATTATACAACTATTAATTTTTTTTTATAAAAGTCATATCAAAATATTTTCCATTTATGCATTGATACCTACTAATAGGAAATAGTGTTACACAGAAGAATCAAAAGAAATGAACAAAAAAACTGAAGATGAAAACAATTTTAAAATAAAGAAACTACTAAAATGTAGTTGAATCACAAGAAAACAAAAAAAAGGAATCCAACATGATATTGTATCTCAACTTAAGAAAAAACAACATAGAATATCCCTTGAAAACCCCATACCATCCCACTAGGGACCGATTCATGTTCTACAAAGGGCCCATCCTAAGAAGACTGAAAGGACCCAACATAGAGTATATGAATAACACTAACAAAGTGTTTCAAATAAATCTAATATATAATAACTAATCTAGTATATTATACATGCCACACAAGATATCCCACCTTAGTGAAGTAAAAAAATGATAAACGAAAACAATTATTTATTATAACCAAAAAAGACATAAAACCACAGTACTACATGGAATAATAAGAGAAACCCAATTCGATAAAAACCAATAATAATAGGGTAAACAAGAAAATTATAAATAAAACATGATCAAAATGAATATGTGTGACCAACAATAACCTCCCAACCATATTGTACCGAAGGTAGTGGAAATAAGAGAAGCCATCATGCTACAAGATTCATGTCCCATTTCCCAGATCTTACAGTACAATATCTACAACAACAAAAAGGAAAAAGATTGGTGTGGGAAAAAAATACCAATAGGATACTAACAAAATGTAAATATAAGTTCTAATATAAAAATTCAATCAACAATATATTCTAATTATAAATAGTTTAAAAAATATTTTCATAAATCCAAATCCATTTGCAAATCATTTTCCCTTTGGTATTTCATAAAATCCATTCATATTATCAAAGATATAAATATGATAAGTATACTAGATAAAACATTTATTCCAACCCATATAGAAAGTGGTAATCAAGTAAACATATATACGTTAAATAACCTATCTTGTGAATCCATGTGCACCAAACTCATATATAAAACATTTGTGGAACTATCCAGGATAAAATGAATCATTTGGTAAGAAAACATAAATGAAAATGTACATTGTATTAGTTCATATCATATAGATATATTTAATATAAAAAATAGATTCCAAAGAACGAATAATGTTTATACTAATAAATAATAGAGTCCTACCACTAATCCATGATATCCCGAATGCAATCTATTTTGGTGCCACATAAACTTGGGTCATCTATGAATCTCCCAAGACATGCTCAAGGATGCCAATGATCCACAGAAAAAAAATCCATTTTAAATCCATAATCACAATTTATAAAATATTTTAAAATTCTATACAAACCACTTCAGTGTTTCAAAACATACCTTCAAATAAAACACCTATGAAAACAATTATCATTCCTTAAAATCACTTGAAATAAAAAATCTCATCAATTCAATGAATAACCAAAATGAAATTTAAATGATTGAAAAAAATAAAAGAATTAACCAATATTATAAAAAATAAACAGAAATTTTTAGGTATCCATATCATCCATTGGAAGAAAATACTGGAAAACCATTTTTCATCTTTGTAAGATATAGAATGAAGAGAAACTCCAAATGGTAGAGAACAACATTTATCAATAAAAAATATAATCCAAGAACTAATCAAAAAAAATATATGACCTGTAGAATGAAGAATTAGAGAGTTTTCATACCCAATGAAACAAAAGATATAAAATATGATGACCTACCACCAAATGAATGATCTAAAAGGGGTGGATATCCAAAACAAATCCAATATCACCTATGGGTTTTATGGTAAACGATGAGTGTTGAATGAAAAGAATGTTTGGATTTAAATTATATAAAAAAAAACTATAATAGAGTATTAAATGTACTATAATCAATTCATGGTGTGTTATACCCGGAATTTATAATATTTCATTAAATTTATAGCATCAAAATTAAATCCATACTTCAAAAATTACACTATATGATCTATTTATGTTGTCTGAAATCCTCTCTCACCCAAAAAAAGATTCATGAAATACTCTTAATAATCATCACACAATGTTTAACAACATTAAGTGAGATATAGACACCAAAAAATCTATTCTATGCCACATTTATGATGAAAACCCAGAAAAAATTATTATAAATAAACAATAGTAGGAGAGTACTTGAAAATCATAATGGGGTGTGGTACTGTCCCCACTAAAAATTATTCAATTCCCAGAACATTGTGACGATATTGGATCAATAAAAAGTGAATTACATTACATCCATGCCATTGATTCTTGCTCCCATATCTCATGGTTTTCCCGTATGCACTTCCCCAGTTCCTAGACTAGAGGAATCATTTTACCAGGTAATACATTCTCCTAGTGATACATAATCTGAACTAGACACTCAACCACAACAGTGTTAGGGTCACGATCAATATCCTAAAATATATTCAAATATGGGGGATCTATTATATACATCCTATAATGTATAATTGTGATAAATCATATAGATATGTCGAATGAGATGTAATTTCCAACAAATATTCCACTTTCCACAATCTTCCAACGAACTAAACGTGTCCCACAAAACATGGTTATGAAAAACCCTTCTTAAAAAATTATTATTTCCCAATAAAGGTGAAATAAGGAGAGAACCCTAATCACAAAACTCAATATCTAGAGGCTGACAATGATGTTCCACATAATCATTTGGATGGCTCTGTTCTGTGAGCAATCTCTTGCTAATCAACTCCACCTTTTTCGTTGTTTCCTCAAAGATACATGATCCAACCAGGGACCTCTCTCCAAAATCATCTTAGAAAAATGGAGAACTAAAAAGTATTCCATAAAAAGCCTCAAATGGAGACCTCTTTATTAGTTATTAATAACTATTATTATCAAAAAAATTTATCATAGGTAAATTATTTTCTTTTCTTCAAACAAAATCAAGCATGCTTGTCTGAAGCATATCCTCATGAACCTGGATAGATCTCCCTTTTTATGCATCCATATTAAAATGATAATTCATTCAACATTACTTCTAGGAATCCGCATCCTTTGAATACGATTAAAAAACATATTTTTTTACCATTATGACCCTATCAAAATAACCACAGGGGGATCCCCATGAAGTCTCATAATATTTTGGAAATGAAAGTCTATATGTTCTTCTTCTTATACCCTCTCCATTATTGGTAAAAAATGTGATAATTTTATGAGTTAATGAATGCTAACCAAAATAGTATCCCTCAAAAAAGGATTATATGTTAAATAAATGATTATATCCATGTAAATCTCATACCATTTATATAAAAAAATGGGAAATGGATGCAACTAACTTACAGGTCTTCGGTGTTCCACCTTTATTCTCTAAAAAGTATGAAATTGTGATACAAAATGTAAACTCACATACCTTATCCCTGGAACTAAATAAAGATACCACAAGTCATGATACATCTTGTTATCTCTATGGTGTGTGGACTGAAATGACTGGTGTCCACTTTCTATCAACACTTTCTATAGGGAAAAAGAAACAACCAAACTATTTTGAATGTACAAAGCTCCACTCTGAGACTGAGACCTCTCCCCTGAGGTCTCCAAACTAAAAATTTAATGACTCTAATTTTATGTGTATTAGATATGGAATCTATGTTGATTATTTTCAGAACTAGGTGCAGAGATTGTGAGAGATTATGAATACAACTATTGCCGATAATAATTTTTTGTTATATTAAATATATTAAATTTAACATTTAGGAAATTTTTGAGAAAAAGTGGAATAACTCCAAAATGAATGCTTATATTTTAAATATGGGGGAACCTTTGATATTAGAGTATCGTTTCTACCTGAGGAATTCCATAACCATTATCAACATAGGTTTTTTGTTAAAATGTTGTCACGAGCACCGAATTGATAAGATAAATAATTAAAATAATTTTTTTATTTAATTTATTAAATTAGTAAACTCTAATATAAATATATGATTAATTAATTGTCTCAGTGTTGGTCACCATACCTTAGAGAACTAGAGTACAATTGAAGGGCATTCATTTTAGATGGCAACAGATTAGGATCATCAATAAGGATTTATATTCCATTGGAGTTCATGGATCTCACCAATGAAAAAAAGAAGGATATTTTTCCATCATGGATCAATCAAAACTCTAAGTAAGATTTTGGATTTGTTATTTTCCATCCTATTATTTTATCATGGTTGAATGTATATCAAATCCATGGGGAGAATTGATTAGAGTATTAAAAGTAGATTTAATTGATGGAAATTATTACTGTTGTTTGTTTATCAATCCATCTCCATTATTTAATTATATGAAAATAGATCGAGGTGAAATGAAAAAAGGAATGGGTTCAATCCTAACTTTGGAAGGCATATGGATTTATCTACTCTTTCATCGAAAGTCCATCCTTGGAAATGTCATGCCATGTGGATAAAAAAATACACCATTTTCGATCATCGTGTGACCATTTGTGGGTGAAACAGATCAATAATGTTGGTGTGGTACATGGTCAAGTGTATGATTGAGGTGCATCAAGGAGAGAGGATGATTAGAGGTGTATCAGATTAGATGTTTTGTTCCCATCTATCCATGTTTTCACGGTGCAACTATATATGGCGTGTGATAGTGTTTCCCAAGCTAATTAAAAATCCTATACTCACAATTTATGGTGCAAGGAATGTTTTTCTACCCCATCTATAACTTTTACAGTGAGATAGAAAGTGATAGGGACCTAGAGGATAGTGCATAGGAGGATCCCAACTGATCTTGAAAATATTGGGTTACAGGTAGTGTAATATAGAGTTACACATTGTGTGGGATCCAACCAGTGTTTCTTGAGATTTTCCATGGTCAGTGATACATCATATGACTTGTGACACATGCTTTTTGACATAGCATGTCTCTCTAAAAATTCAAAGGCACCTATTGTCCAAGTATACAGATATGACCAGAGTACACAACTCGTTGTACATGAGCATGGAAGAGGACATGTGTAACCGAACACTTCTAGTCGTACATGGGTTTGTAAACAAGAACATATATTGATATAAAAGAATGACTAGATGGAACATGCATGGTTTTGGGTGATCGTGGAAGGGGTTTTAATAAAAATACGCTCTTTTTATTTTGATATTTACATGTTGTGTGATGATACACCACCCAAGAAGACCATGGGTATGATGGACATGCCGTGTACCTCTAATACATGTAGTGAACCCCACCCCCCCAAATTGAGGGTGTTAATATCCCCTAATTTCATTAGTCTTGAATAGTATCTATTAAGGTTTTTCTATTGGTCCATTCCCTCAAGGGTATAGTGTGGCATTAAATTAACATCATATGAATGTGTTACACTATGGAGGATGAGTCTAAGATATAGTTCGTAGTGTCACTCTGTGATACCAGATTGTGATTATCTATCATCTCTATACCTTTTGTGGGGCTCTAGGAATCAATGTGACTTATCTTAGCATTACATCAATCCTTTATCTAGCAATATGTATTGGTAGGGTTCATAGTATCATTACAATATGATACCCTACAAAACTCGTAAATCTAGATTGGGTTCTTAGATTCCATCATAGGCCCTGAGCGTGACCACCAATATGATTATTAGAGTCTTTTGATACCAGTTATCTTTCATTGGAAGTGCATAATTATTTTGACTTCTTATGTTAGTTTCATCAGTGATTGAATGGCTCGTGGATTATATTCTATTGGACCGGGAAATTATTAATGTAGAATCTTGTTGATGAATGTTTATTACCACATTGCGGTGAAATATTCTTCCATTGTATATCTAGGTTTTTTGTTTCTATTCATTATTGTATAATAGTTAGAGTAGAATATTAATTTTTATTTGTTTTTATACTATTCAGGGTATCGTACATGGTATTTTTGTACTTACAAATTCATAGGTCATTCCTACACATGTAGTGTCTTAGGTAGACAAAGAATCAATTGATGGTCTCCTAGGACGATGTGTAGTAGGTGAGAATAACATTTAATTGAAAGACCAATGTGTTTTCATGTTGTTTCATTTGATTGTAGTTCCCACCCTTAGAGTAGGATTTACTCTCTATAGTTTTTTGTTGGGATTTTAATTAGACTTTTTATCAGCATTTGTACATTACTATTGTACTCTGATTATGGTGTCATAGATTTATTCATTCATTGGATTTAGATGATTTACATTTAATAATTTAATATCATTGGATATGTGTGAGTGTGTATAGGTTCATTAGTATAATGCCTCCCATATGTGGGATATTCCAACTCAATGCCGGTCATTATCCATAAGCCTATTGGAGGTGGGATTATTGTTGTCACGGTCTAGGACACATTGGCCTGGGTCATGATACAGTGGTATTAGTGCAATCATTTTGAACATAGGATCAATGCTCATGAGAATAGCTTGGGGTGATTATGTTATGTGTTTTGAGTTCAGATTTTATTCTATGTACTATAGTGTTGGTGTGGAAGTGAGTGTACTCATACACTATGACTCCGATCACCTGACTTTCAAATCAGAACATGTTGAAATTGGTTGCAGGGAAAAAATTGGTACATTGGTCATGTAGGAATGGGTTTTCATTTTCATTTCCATCTTAATAGAGATACCTATATATAATCTTTGTATAGAGAACATATTTTGTATTATGGATCCCTCAAAAAGACAACCATATAAGATTCCACTAAATTTTTACAAGGGTGATCATCCAACTAGCAAGGCTTCAGTGTGGGGTCATGTACTACAGATGGAACCTCCAGGTGGTTTATAGGATATACCATGACTCTTTATGAAATAAATATATCTTCTAGTTCTAGTAGAGGATACATGTTGTATGAGTGTGCATCATGAGTTCCATTCACAGGGACCTCCATAGTTTTAGAGTGATCCATACCTCAAGGTGGAGAAGGGCTAGATAGAAGATGTCTCTTGAGTTTTTATTCTTGTGAGGATTCATTTTGATCAGGTGGAGGTCCTCATGATATATCGTTATAAGGTATATACATGGAGATCACAGATTTTAGTGACTTATTGAAATGAATAAAAAACTATATCCTGGTCATAATTCAAGCATCTCACCAGGCAAGATTTTTATTGGCCACAAGATGATTAGTGTGAATTCAAATGATTCTACATTTATAGTAGGGAATTCTGAGAATGGGAGATAATTTTATTAGTTTTATCGATCTATCATAATACTACTTTGATTTGGTGTGTGATATTTTATTCATATGATAGATCATTGAGGATATATTATAATGGAATATCAGTGTTTTAATGATTTATCACTACATTCCCTCTTATGATTGTATTCTTGATCAGGCATTGGTGGTGAGAAGTTTCTTGGAAGAGAAAGAAAAATTATTGGTTTCTAGTAGTGGGAACATAATATGTTAGACCTTAGTATTAGGTTGTCAATGATAGTTGCAAGAACCCAAGTGTTCATGACACTTCAGGAGGAAATCTCAAGACATACGTTCAATTACATTTGAATCTACAGATATATTGAAACATCCAAGGTAGATTTGGTGTTTCTATTACAATGTTCATGGAAATTTTGTATCAGTTTTTCAAACCCATCGTATAGATAAAAAAATATGGTAGAGGGACCACTAAGGAATAGAATGAGGTAGGTGGAGTGTAGCCTTTAGGGAGATGAATACTGAATAGGGGCTGCTAGAGTAGTAGGAGGTGGTCGGAGGATTGACCTAATACCACCACCTCCCCTATATAGTCCGCACTAGGCTCAGAGATCTAATTTTCAAGATAATATATAGCTATAATCTCTGAAGGACTAATACCAAAAGGCTCTAGGGATGATATGTGGTAAGATCTTTTTCTTTTCTACCTATGATGTTTTATTGAATAAAATAACTTCAAGTCATTATTTTTGTTTCCCATCTCCGGAGTAAGATTTAAATATTTTAGTTAAGTCATTGGGTCAAAGATACTAGATTGATAGATTGATAGCTTATTACCTAATGTTTTCACACTTCTAATAATAGTTTTATATTATTCTTAGAGATGAGATATTTCTATGGAATTTCATTGTAGTATTTACAGGTTCTTATGACACTGTCTTAGCAAAAGACTATTGATCTTGTGTTCTTTAATAGGTTTCCTACTTTAGGCATAAGGTGTGGTGTCTCTAAAATAATGGGATGTAGTCATCCATTCTAGGTTAAATGTAATCAATGTTAGAGAAGGATATGGTGAGGAATAAGAGAGTATAAACAATTATTCATCAGTAGAATAAGATGTCCTTCGGAGAAGTAGATTCTATGGTCTAATAGTTCACTGTGGTTGTGGAAGAGTATGAATAAGTCTTTATTGAGGATGATATAATCATGCCTCGCCACAGAGATATATACCTATGAATTTACATACACCTTGTGATGGTCATGATATCTTCAATAGTATATTGGATGGCTCTCATAGATTTTCCAAAGATGAGAGTGATGTTGGACTATTTACATAAGAATGGATATAATAGACATAGTTTCTCCCCCCTTTATAGCCCTAATATTGTTCTACAATAATTTGGATGGATTCCTGAGACTATGGGTGTACTATTAGAGCTTTAACTTGTTAACTATTAAGAAGACATTTCAAATACCGGGGACCAAAACCCAGTGAGATCTGTTTAGTGGGGAGTGATGGATCTAAGAGATTGACCTTATATGAGGCTATCACATTTTGATCATACGAGGGAAGGATATATGGAATACGGAATTCAAATGTTTTTATTTTATCTTTGAGTACATGGTAATTCCCTTCGGCATGTTGGGAAACCCCATAGTGTTAATGGGATTCCTGAACCTGATCATTCATCTTTGATTATAGTTTTTTGTTGTGGTATTCAATAATTATATCCTAGTGTACTATATATTTGAGAAATATCATGTGATTCACTTGGGGATGGCCTTGGAAACACTTTGATATCACTAGGTTTTCCCGAATATCTCTATGTGTAAGATATGGATTTTAAGGGTCCATTTCATTTTGAATATTTTCTAACAGTATAGACTAGATGTCAACCCTGTGATGTTTGAGTCAGTTTATTCATGGGAGCCACCCATGAGTGCTACTTTGGTTCTGAGTATCATTTAGAAGGAAGTGTAATATCTGAGGCTTGTACCCAATTTCTAGAGAGTGAAAACAAAATTGAAAACATTGATCCCAAAGGGTTATTCTTTCATGGTTTCTAAAGGGTTCCAACAGTTATTTCTAGGTTTTTGGAAGAGGTTGATGTGAACTCCTATCCTTATAGTTTTATAGGTGGGTGTATAGCATGTAGTGGTCTGTGATGAATTAGGGACTGGGATTGGTTGTGTTCAAATGTAGAGGCAAGTAGTTATCGACTATGATTAATTTCATTTGAGACCACATGAGTAGAACTACAGAAATCATGATATGAGTTAGTAATGGTATTCTTCACAATGAATATGTGGAGACATTACATGATGGTCAAGTGGTTAATAATCCACTCAAGCTATAAGATTATTATGTATATATTCTCTCATAATGATGTTAACTTGATATATATGTTATGTATAGAGTTCATCAAGGTCTATGATATCAAAATTGTTTATACTTATTAGAAGGGTAATGTGGTAGATGATTCTCTTAGTAGGAGATCTTATTCTTTGTTAATGGATGAGGTTTCATAGTAGTTAGACTCATTTTAGTTGTCATTAATATAAAAGGATGGTGCTTAATATCATCAATTGATAGTTATTAACCCACCACTTTTATAGAGTGTTAAGGATTCTATGTGCAGATATACTGATTTAGAGACCATTCATACTCATATATCCACTTGAGTTTCACTTTATGGATAATATGAAGGTAGGGATCACATTATCCTTTTTGAAGGATGAGAAATGTTTAGGGTGAAGATGCTAGAAATTTTTATGGTGTAGTTTCATCCATCCCCTTTGATTGTATATCATGTTTTTGAAAATATGTAGCAATACATCTGATGTTAGTATTGGTGGCCAAGAATGTAGAGGTTTGTAGAATAGTTTTTACCTCAATACCTCACTTGGTATAAAGTAAAGGATAAGCACTAGGTTCCAGTGAGTTTATGTAATCCCATTTAGGTTTTTTGTGGATGTGGGATGGGATGTCCATCAACATATTTATGGGGTTACCATGTATTTTTAGTTGATGTGATTCAATATAGGTGATAATAGAATAGCTCACAATGTGGACCTAATTAATAGCCATTTGAGAGAAGAGACCAATAGAAAGCATTAGAAAATTATACGTGCATTTGATAGTTCATCTCAATGGAGTTTCCTCGATGATCATTTAAGTAGTGAAAATCTCTTGACATCAAGATTATAAAGAGCATTACAGGAGGCCGTTGGGACTCAATTGAATTTGATCATAGCATTTCGCCCCTCGATTGATGTTCATACTGAGAATAACATTCAGGTCTTGGAGAACCTGATTCAAGCATAAATTTTGGACATTATTTATTGTTAGAAAGATCATATACACATTATGTATTTTGAATATATTAACATCTTTAATTAAATCATTGGAATGGAACCATTGAAGGGCTTTTATGGGAGACTTTATAGGCCACCACATTTTCAGATTGATCAAGCTGAATTAGAAGAAAATGGATTATAGTTGGGGAAAGATACTATAGAGAAGTTATAATCCATATAGGAGAGGATTTAAAATCCAAAGAGATGAAATAATTTCTATGTGGGTTGATGAAGGAGACTACTAGAGTTCGAGGAGGGAGAATATGTTTTTCTAAAGGTGTCACAATGATGTCGATTAGGTAAAAATGGATGTGGTGGAAATCTCTTGCAATGATTCCGTGGAACATTCCTAATACTATATTGGTTGGTTTCGGTGGCATATATATTAGCACTATCCCCTCATTTGGATCGGGTAATTGATGTCATCCACATGTTTGAACTGTGGTGGTATGTTCATGTTGTGTCTCATGTTATCATCAGATTTGAGCTAGACATTATTGAAGTAACTTACTTTGCTGACTACTTGGTGGAGATCTAGGATCATTGAGATAATATAATTCTTAGTGATAGATTACCCTAGTGTGGGTCTGGTGGAATAACATGAATCATTAGGGGAGAACATGGGAGCAGGAGACCCATATGCGAGCTTAGTACCCTTATATTTTTAATAGGATTTTTCACTTTTCACGATTACCATACCTAATGCATGGAGATTTTAATGACTCATAGTTTCCATGTATTTTTTGGATATTATAATGACTATTTTTGGATAAAATTTCTGATAAAATGTGATTTTTTGTGTCCCGGTGTGTCTGGTATTAATTTTTGAAATGTATTAAATATAAAATGAGGGAATTTCCCTGAAAAAGTGGTGTAAAGATCAATTAGGTAACCATATATGAAATATGAGTACACCGTTGAGTTTAAAGAATGAATCATACCGAATGAAAAACATAATATTTATTAGCATTGGGTATTTCAGAAAAAACATTCACAGTCATGGAATTGATAAAAGGAAAAAAATATTTTAATTTATTTTTTTCATGTAGAGACCAAGGTATTCTACATATATTAATTTATATAATTTTTTTCATGGATGGATGCTAATACATGGATACCTAGAAGATCACTGGATAACATTCATGGTAGAGGACTATAGATCAAATGAAGATCAAGGATCGTTACACAAATGTAGTTCATGGATATCACCAATGAAGTCAATGTAAGACCATTTTTCATTAGTGATCTATCCAAACAAAAGGTAAAATGTATGATATTTTATATTCATACCCTTTTTATTACTAAAATAGAAAATTGATCGATTCTATGAGAAGAATTGATTCATACATCAAGGGTTGATTCAATTAATCAAAATTATAATTTTTTTTATTGATACATCTCCATTCATTAATTATATGACTATGGATCATGGAAAAATGATCAAAGGACAAGGTTATCTTCTCACATGTGATTGATTCAGGATTTCCCCCATATTTCATCACATAATAATCGTGGTAATTTTATAAGCCAATGGTTTGAAAATTACTTGGTTTTTGATCATTATGAGACTTTTCTATGACAAAATAGATTGTTTCCATGAGTGTGGTTCATGATTGAGGAGTGATGAAGATAGAGGATTATTTGAGGTGGATCATAGTGGGTGTGAGGTTCCCATTCATCCTAGTCCTGAGGGTGCATCTACGGTTGGCACATGTGGGAGTTTCATGACAAGATTCAAATCACAGAGTCTCAATAACCATTGATGGGAAGGTCATGTAACCTCATATTTATGTTTTTTTGGTGATATATGAAATTAATGATACATGGAGGAAGATGTTTAGTATGACCCTGATGAATCTTAAAAAATTCGGGTTAAATGGAATGTAATATCGAGTTACACATTGTGTGGGACCACCCATGAGTGCCACTTGGGATTTCTTGGTGAATGAAGTATCACATGTCATGGGATATGTTCATGGTAGCTCAGCATGGATCTCAGAAGATACACATGTACATCCACAAAATATAGAGATAAAAAACTAGTGTACATGGACATGGAGAAAGCATGGTGTACCCAGGAATGGACAGGAGTACATGGGAAAGACCAGGATTACATGGGTTACTACTAAGTTACATCCAATGGTACTGAGGAATGCGAAGATGGAACATGAAAGGGTTATAACAATTTCATCTCGACAAGTAATACTCATAGAGTCCATGTATTCATATATTTATATTATGTGTGAGGTATAACTACATGGAAAGACCAGAGGTTAGCTAGACACATAGTGTTCCCCTAGTATGCACTATGTTACCCCCCCCCCACATTTGAGGTTGTTTGTAATACTTCATTTCTCCATTATCAACCATTATCTGTTTAGTTTCTTCCTTTGGTCTATTTTGTTGATGTTATAGTGAGTAATTTTTCCCACACATCATTATTATGATCACCTCAGGAGGTTTAATCTTAGATAGAGTTCATGGGGTCCCTTAAATAGATTGAATTGTGATCCCTGATCATGACAAAAAACTACCACTATTATCCAAACATATATACCGAAAATATAGAATAACATAAATATAAATAAATAAATAAATAATTGATTATTGAAATTATGCGACAGTATTTTTTACTTAAGCTCTCTCTGTGTTCACTGTGTTTTAACTATTCTTAAGTTTCATTAAATGTCACAGTTTCCTCCACCTATTAATATCACCAAAGAAATCATGATCATCAACATCAACCACAATTGGTAAATTCAGAATCTTAAAAAAATATTTAGTTCTCAAAACATCTTGGTTGTATCATGAATGTCAAAAACCAATAGTCTTAATTCCCTAACTCACGGTTAAATCTATCATGAAAAAACATGAATTTAGATAACACAGATACACTGAGAAACCAAATACCTTAACCATGTATCCTCAATAAGATTTCATCAAATAGATAGTTTGCACACATAATTAGTTGAGTAGTATAAAATGATGAAAATTTGTGGGGTTTTTCATCTTCATCTTTCTCATCCAAATGTACCATCAATCGACAAAAATTTTCTATTAATTTCAACAAATTATCTGGTTATATCTTTGAAAAGGGAGATGATTCATCCTCTTAATATTGTTTAATCCATTACTTAAATCTCATATGACATCAAACCAAATATAGAATCCTTAGGTAGCAATGCCAGATTAGTTGAATTTCTATTGGGCTCGGTTTTATGGTGGGAACTAGTTTGGCTTCTGAAAAAATATTTTTTTACATGAATATGAGATCTGATTTTTTCTATTTTTTTCTCTTCTATTCAAACTCAAGATTTTCATGTTTAGATAATCTTCATAAAATTCATCCTCGAGTTTTAGTAAATACCAGCACGACTGAGTTTAGTTAGAAATTATGGTATAATCACAAATGAAATTATATTCAGTAATATATTTTCATATACACATGTAAACTATCGTATACCAACCCTGATTTATCAACATCATAATACTAGATGTATAGACATATTTTAGGCCAATTCCAAAATTATGTAACGGGGTATGTAATAATATTTTTTGTATAAAAATATTTAATATACATAAATACTTATCGTACAATATGTTAATATATTGTTAAAAAAATACAGGATTGAAAATTAAAAAAAATACAAAAAATATGTACCAGATTAATTAAATTACTATATATAGAAATTATACATTTAAGAAATAAATGAAAAAAATGTTATAAATTATATAATCTTTATTTATTGATAATTAATTAAAATCTAAACACAAATTAATTACTTAATATATTAAAACATAAAACAAAAGTGAAATAAATATTATGTACAAGGAATCAAATAATTAAATAACACTAAAATGAACATTAAAGAACTCCAATAAAAAATCTAGAAATAAAAAAAAATTAATAAATAATTAAATGAATGATCTCCCATAAAGTGATGAGTGAACCCATTGAATAATTAGAAATAAAATCTATGAAAATAACAGATTCAATGTTACATGACGAAGATCATCTAATCCATGTCGTTAATCTTGTAAATGATGTAAATATCAAGTAATTAAAAGTACCGTTTAACCTCATGATTGGCCATCACCACCAATCATGAAGGGAATGTAAAACCATGTTCGTTCCTCTTTCCCAATGTTGTGGAAATATCCAATGAGTAAGTCCTAATTTATGAATGTAATCCCAACATGTCAACTCTCATTGACAATATAAAAGAATGATTAGCACCTATATAAAAAAAACTAACACAATTGAAGATGAAATAATCACCATACCATTAACTATAGTTGGGAAACATTAATATTCATCTGGTGAAAAACATCCATCACCTCATGATAACATAGGTTACAACATGGGCGTGACATCGTTGGTTTCCCGCTTGCACTTACTTCCACAATTACAATTGTCTAACCTCTTTCATACCTAGGAAAAAGAGACAATCTCAGGAAGTGTTAACACAATTAATGCTAAGTATCCCATTGATTCCAAATTTTAATAGAACAACCCATGTCAACTAGACGAACACATGAGCCAGCCTATCATGGGGAGATAAACTAACACGATAAATAAAAAAAATAAGAATATAAACAAAAAAGAAAATACAACCAGAGGAAAATGTGGATGAAAATGATACAACTATATCCATACAATCAAATAAACACATATTGAACTAGAAAAGAATGAATCAAAAAATACTAAAAAGTCACCATGTTACCAACCATCACATCAAAACCATCCGTGGTTGAAGGAATTTCCAATAAGAGAATCCATTATTCTAAAAGATACCCTTCTATTTACCATGATCCTACAATAGAACATCTTCAACCACCCAAATAAAAAACTAGGGTGTGAGAACAAATCGTAGTAGAATAACTCAATATATTCAATAAAATTCTTAAAATCAAAAATAAAATATATCTACATTAAAAAATGAAAACAAGTTTTTCAAAATAAAATTACATCCAAATGCATTTGTAAATTATTTTCACTTTTCTTCCTAAAATCCTCTCACATTCTCAAATCCATAAATATAAAAAGAAAAAGTTATAAAACATGGATTTCAAAACATATATTAAATGGTATGTATGTAAAAAAATATATGTTAAATAACCTATCATACTAAGCCTATGCTATAATATCCTATAAAAACAAGTGACCAATAATCAATGATAAAATCTATCATCTGATAAATAAAAATAAATAAAAAATCACCCTTTATTGGTCCCAAGCCTATGGGAATATTTATTCAACATAATAGATCCTAAAATGTAATAATTGTTTTACCAACCAACATCGAGTCTTTCCATTGTTCATCAGTATCCTGGAAGGAACAACTAGTGGTTCCACAAACTCTAGAGTTGTCTGTCTCTTTTAGGAAACATTCAATGTTCCAAAGGTGATAACATCATAAATTAATTTTGAAACCACGATCCCAATTTATAAAACATTTTAAAAGAAAATACAGTCGTCTTTAGTATTTGAAATCCAATTTTTAATGGAAATATTTATATTTAAATGAAATTCCATGAAACCACAAATCAATTCAAATAAAAGAAACACCCATAATAATTTTACTTGACTAAATGAAAATCTATAAATTTATACGACTATATAGAAAAAACCTACCTCAATAATGCTGGAAACCTATGAAAAATCGACAATAAAGAATGGAAAACCAAGAATCATCCTTTATTAGACAAAGAATTATATGAAACGACAAATGATCAAAAACAAGATCAATCAATCACAAATCTCATCCATGAAAAAAAGGAAACATAGAACCCATGACTAATAGAATTGAAAGCATAATGTTTCTCTAATCTAGAGAGAAACAATTACCAAAACAAGATGATCAATCACCAAATAAATGATAGGAATGTATCTGAAACTTCTAAAATCAACCAAAATAACATAATGATTTGAGAGGAATAGTTGTGGGTCAAATAAAACAAAAATAAAGTGATTTGTGTGTTATAAATAAATTTACATGAGGTTTATATTATAGGTATCCATTTCACAGCTTGTAATCCCTCGAATTAGAAAGAAACAAAAAAATTAATTTCCTTTGATAAAAATATAAACATCAACCCTTACCTAAAGTGAACTTATTACAAGAATTGTAAACCTCTCACGCCATGAACTAGATTCAAGACATCTACTAGGTGAGCATTTAACAACGTGTAGTATCATTAAATGACATGTAAATTCTGAGTAGATAGTTTTTATCCTCTTTTCATTATAAAAACATAAAAACAATGGGGATAAAAAATCCTGAGCAAGGGAGTACTTGAAAAGTTTAATGGGTTGTTACAACTAAAAAACATCCTTATCGTCAAAACAAATAAATTATATATTTATATAGGCCACATAATCCATACTTTTTAGATCAATGGTTTTTTTGTTCTATTTTATCAACACTTAAATAAATGGAAATTCTTAAATCAATTATTAAATTTATGTTTTTTGACATTGTTTTTTGGCATGACCATTAATTCTCAAAATCATTATTTTTCTTTTTACCCCACTACCCTAATATATAATACTATGTGTTTAAGGATAATGAGATAACACCACATCCATTATATTTTCTAAAATAAAATATTTACGATTTTATATAATTGAAAATTTAGCATGTTTAAATAATGATCAATGGTGGATAAATGTATTGTATCATGTTATTCGTCCATAACTTCAACACCATTATAAGGGTGATCTAGAAAAACATTATTAAAATAATTAATATATACCTGAATAGAATACCTAGGAAAAATTTTTAATGTATTAAGGCTTACATTCATTAATAGATAACCATACTATCACAATACAACCCATGACAACCCTATATAGGACACCCAAGTGACCTATGGAAAAACAGAAAGGGTTTTCCAAATCCACACTAGCTAATGATAAGAACTTGGGGTTCAAGAACTACCATTGGGAATGACATATCGCTCAAAAAATATACCAAAAAACCATGAAATTTATTAAATAAAGACAACATTCCAATACAATGTTAGAAAATTGATATAGAAGAATATATGGTCAAAAAAGTTCTAAAATAATTAAAATAAACAAAAATAAAAATGATAAAAAGTATCCCATATCTATGTGATATGTGGGTAAAAATCCCACCATGTCACTACCCAAAACCACACCGTGATAACCATGATACTTTCCACCTCCATATGTCATGTTTACTTTACCCGCATTTCAAAAAACAGTGTCTAAAGACAACCAAATGTAAGGGAAGGGTGTCATCATAAAATGACTAGTAGGATCCCCAAACAGGTTCCATAATGATATTTTATAAAAGAATTATTCTCTTTTATAAAAAGAAAATGTAGGAAATGTAATTTGACAAAATTTTATGTAATTACAAGAAATACACCCTTTGATGTATATTTTATATAACATTAATAAATTAACAACCACTAAATTAATTAAAAATAAACCACTTCCTAAAGAATTTATAGTTAAAAAATTGAAATTTAATCACCTTGGAAATTATTACATGGGTTAGTTACATCTTGGTTAGCTAGGATCCTCACAAACTAATGATTAAGAGACTATGTGAACACATATCTATAGAACATGCATCTAGGGAAGAGGGAACACCTCGTTATGTGAACCCCTAACCTAGAAATTAATATTTTGGGTTTTCTTCTGTCAATTCTACATATACATAATCTAACATAACATTTTTGTTCCAATCCACCCACTCCTAAGTACCTTAGGTTCCCATATACAATATCCTACACTTGTAGTATTTCATTCTCAAATACATTCCACCAATAGATGATTCTAATTTCATAATTTATATCATTGAAAGGGAATTTAACAAAAAAAATTATTAAATATCCATTGTAACATATTAAAAAATTCTTCAAAATATATTTTAGTATTCAATACAAAAGGGAAAATCTATTTTATAAAAGAATACAGAAAATTCACATTGTAAGAATAAGATATCATTCCCTCAACAAATTTTTAAAACTAATTTGGAATAATAATGAAATCATGGATTAATAAAAAAAGATTTTACATGAATACACACGCCAAAATAACATGGATATTTTAGATAAAAATTGAATCCACAATAAGAATAATAAACTTTCTGATGAAGAAAATGAGATCTATAAACAATGAAAATCATACTAAGAAACATATATCAATAATCTTATAAAGAATGATAAAAGGAAAATATTTTAGCAAAAACATTCCTGAAAAAGGGTGAAATAACTAATGTACGTTTAATATTTTTCATTCTTTAAAATAGATCTAGTATAATTCATATTATATCATGACTCAACCTATTAATCCATGTATAACATCTCTAATTTATGTATCCTTTTATGAAAAATTTAAGAGAATTGGATTTATTATGATAAATATTGAAGATGCATCTCTTATATTAATTTCCCTAGATCTAACATCACATTATCCTTAGAAATTACTATCTAGAAGATCTGGGATTTCCAAAATCACTAATTTGACCTCCTAGAGTTGGGAAGATAAGAAAATGGATGAATAATGAGACCAATGAGGGATGATTCATGTTAAAAATTAAAAGATTAAGTCAATAAAGACTCATTATTTATCCAAAATGGTTTAAAAAACAATATATTCATTTTTTCCATTGAATATATTCTCAAGGTTTGTATAAATATTCACCAATAATTTAAAAAAACACTGTTGAAAAAAAAGGATCCATAGGGTTTCCTAAAAATGTCGTGCAGTTTGTTCAAATAATGTTCCATTTGTGTACATTCCAATAAGTATATCAAAACATCCAAAAATTACCCAAGGAAACAAAATATTATTTTAATACAAAATATATTAAAAAAATAACATATATTCACAAAAAATTGTTATCTGTATTTGAAAAATGACCCCATCATATCAATTAATATCATGAAAAATTAATGATTCAATTGGATAATTGATGAAAAAAGGAGGCTCATGCTCCCTCATCATTAGTTCCCATTTTCACATCTCATGAGATTCTTTTCTGTTCAACCAAAATACATGTATAATGGAATAAAAATCTAATGAATAATTTTTTCATGATAATAAATATTATCAACATTTCATTTTGTGACTATCATATCTAGTTAAAATGAACTATCTTTCTAATTAATAACACGAGAGTGATACCGACGACTCTTATTAAGCTATCAAACATGGAAAAAATCATGTTACAAGTCAACTAAGATAGAAAATATATTAGATAATACACTTTTCTTATATGATCATTGATCTCATAAGGTCCTACATTTCTTGTATATCATTTCCTTTGTATCCTAAGATTAAAAAAGTCCAAACCATGGTCAAAAATTCTATTACAACCTATAAGATACTAAAAAATAAAAATGTCTGTGTAAATGATCAAAAAAATAATTCTATCTACGATGAGTTGTCACCAATCAATGATGAATATTATGAGTTTTCACTAACCTTTAATAAAAAATTCTTGATAAAATGAGAAACACCTCACTGAATTATGCTTAATAAAGTGGTGATTTATAGGGAAAACAATAAAAATCATCAAAGGGATATATTATGAGGTCATAATGGTAACTTTTGTTTTAAGAATACCCAAATGGTAAAAAATATTCATCATAAAACCCTAAAAATCCTCTGACTTATGAATGAAGCATATACTCCAAAATATGAATAGATCACTTTATCTGTCTATATATACATGGATGGTAAGTTGTCGTAAAATATTCCAATGAGACCATCATCTCCTGGAGGACATTACAAATCCAAAATATATAGGGGTTTTATACATGTAATCATATATGATATCACCCCATGAAACCTCATGATCTTCAAAAAATACATGTTTCTAAAATCCTCAAAATTAGTGGCTTCTCAAATTCGAGAAAAAATAGATTATTTTTTAGTCAATTACTCATGACATAGATTGGATTCCTCCTTTGGTATGTACTTGGTAACTCAAAAAAATTTCTATTGATATCTTATCCCATTTCTAGATGGTTATTGGGAGTGACTAAATATTGCTATATTGATTTTGGAATTCGATCTTTATTTACTAACATGTACTTAAATGAGACTCAAAATATTCTATGACATGTTTGAAAACTAGAAACCAAAACTGACACTACATATCATAGTTGATCTCTATTATACCAATATTAATAAACTACTTAAGGTTGATAAATACCTTGTATTTATCCATCATCAATGATTTAGGAAAAATTACTCAATCATGATTGTATTAATGACATTCCACTCTAAACAATAATGTTTTTTTAGCTAAACCACTCTTTCCCACCTCGTCATTCATATAAAATTAATGTTAAAGGTGTTAAAATTCATATACAATTAATTTAGAGTATCCACGATTTCAAAAATCTATTAGATCTTCTCTAACCAGTCCTATTATTCAGGATGATCATTTGTTACTCTTATAGATGTTGGTTTCTTGAAATGAATCTATTGGGATTGATCTTTATCTCCAGGAGTTACATGTTTCAATACCTTATCAGGGATTGGGGAGGGTAAAATAACCTATCCAACATCACATATCTATGACACCACTATATTAAGAATATTCAAATTGGATATAGATTTTCCTCATAGAAAATAACTTACAACACTCTCTTTGCAAACTATTAGAATCCTTATGGAGGGAATAATAACACATCAAAGAAGGAATATAGACCATTGGAGAACTTACCAATCATTTTTTAACAAAGATAAAATAAAAAAATATATGGTATTAAATAAAAATTCTACAAAATAGAGAAAATATCCAATATCATGTCGTAATATAATAAATTTTTTTTGAGAGATATCCATACTCTTTATTATTACCAAATCACGAGGTCCTGCCAATCCTATCTCCATTCAATGAACAAATATTGATTCATGATTACCATGGGAACAAAAAATATCCCTTTGGAACAAATTAGTCATGATCCAACCTATTTCTTCCCTAAACTGGACACCTGATCCATCTTGTGGATTTGAATTGTGTTCCTAATCCCCAGGGGTGGGTGATAGGAACCTAGTCATCAAGAAATACCTCTGGGATGGATTTAAAATTGAACAATCCCATTGTACAATCGATGAAATATATAAATTAAATAAATCATGTAAATAAAATTATAGTCAATATAATTTAATGAATATAAATAAAATACTTGTTCCATACCAATAAAAATAAACCAATGAACATAAGATAAAATAAATACCATCACCATGTGATATATGTGTCAAAATCCCCCCATGTAACCATAAAAATCCACACACCTCTTATATAGTTATCCAATACCACTATGAATCACCAGTGATTTAAATGAATTAAGCAAAAAAAGGTCTACATACATACAATGGAATGTGCATTATACGACCATAAATAAAAAATTATAACCACTTCTGTTGCATAAGAATACTTTATAAAAGAAACTTGTTATGAATGATTAAATAAAAATATGTCATTAAATATTTTTTTACAACAGTTTATGTAAATCATTGAAATCCATCATTTATTCATAGTTTGTAAAAAATTCATAAACAACCCATTATAAATGAATGTACAAATAAACCATTTTTTAAATCAATTATAAATAATTAATTCAGATAGAAGATCCATGTAATCTATTCCTAGGGTAGGTTAGGTCTCAGTTATATAAGATTGTCACACATTAATGATTAAACAACTAAGTGTTCACATATCCCTAGAACACATTCCTATATATGAGTTAACACCCGGATATGTGAACCCCCAATCATAAAAATGTTTTTTATATATTTATTATCAATGCACCTGTTCTCTATCATATAATGATTATCCCAACCCACACCCTTTCTAATTACCAAATGTATCCATATTCTCAATCACAAAATTTTAGGATTTTATGTTCTCAAACAAACAACACAATGAGTCTTCCATTTTCACTGTGAACATTATTCAAAGAGTATTGTACACATAAATAATAATATGAAATTTATAAAATATCAAAAATTCATAGAAATATATTTCCATTTTCAATACTAAAGGGGAAACTATTTTTGTAAAACTAACCCAAAAATACCAATTTCATGATTAATATACTATGTTATCAATAAATTAGGATTTTTTTTGCAATGATAAAGATTTCACAAATTAATATAAAAACTATTTTCCTGAAACCACCCAAATTAATCATTTTATTATTCCTCAAATAAAATGAATCCACCATTAGAGAAATGAAGGATACTAAGAAGAAAAGGATATCACTAAATTATAAAACCCATATCAAGAAACTTGAATTACGTAAGTCCAATTAAAATAATGAAAAGAAAATCCACTTACAAATAAAATTCATAAATAATCACACAATGCCTAATGTTGATCCAATATAATTATTTTTTACAATTAAATATATCCAATATAATTAAAAATAAATAATTAATATACCCATACATTTGTATATAAAATCCCTAATATTTGGTTAATTTCATCAAATATGGAGGAGATCTATATGGGTAGTGAAGAAAAAATAATAATTACATCATACCTTGCATTTCAAAGACCAAACATCAAAAGCTCCACCAAAATTGCTCTCCAAAAGTCTTATGATATTGAAAATATAAATTTTGAACCGCCATAGTCCTATGTTTAGGCTATTATAGGAAAAAATTAAAATAACATGATGTGTTTTAGGTTCAATGATCAATTTATGGATTAATTAATTCACATTATGCATTCTATTATCACAGTTTAACAAAATATACCCTAACTATGATCTAATTTATTTCCATTGGAGATAATTTAATTTTTTGTTAAAAGACTTATCTACCAAAAACCATATAATGATGAATTAACCATCTCAAAAAACATAATTCACGAATTTTCAGGGGAATATTGTATGGTTTGACTAAACCATACACCAACTTTTAAAATTCCCAAAAACATCCAATGATGTCAAAAATCACAAGAAATAATCCTTGAATGTTTCAAGGAATATTTTTATAATAAAATTAATAACTTTAAATATATTTGATTTTTTTAATTAAAAAAACGTATGTACATATCATATATTGGTGATTTATCTTATGATAAATGACATTAGCAGTAGTTTCATTGAAATAATCTTAAAAAAGATTTTATTCTAGGATTAACTGTAATGTTCAGTGAGTTTATTCATATACCCATGTTTTCACATTAACATATATAATATCCAATAGTAAATTGGGATATACGGTAAGAACATGTTTCTTGGGACCATTTAAATGATCTAAAAGTACACTGTGGAAATGTATCACACACATATTAGCTCTTCGCATACAAAATCCACTCTCACCATCATACTTAACAACTTCAAACCTCAATGAAGCAATATCTATGTATGATTATATGAACTAATAAAAATTATTTAGATAATATTGGTTTAATATATGGAATCCCTGAAAAAATATTAAATGGTATCTAACATAGTGATTTTCATACACCAGAGGGATGAATCAAAATAACAGTAATAGATGATTAAATGATTAAATGAATTTAGTAAAGAGTATAATAATAATGTAAATAAAACTAGGTTTACATACTTGAGATCTCATTTCTTGAACAATGATGAAAAAACCCCACCTCCATGATTCTTATTTATGTAATGAAATAGAAGTAAGAAAATAATAAAGATGAGGAAGAAAAAGAAAAACACCAAGACCACATTTGTTATCTAACAATGGGGAACTTTTCCATCCATGAGTCACCAATAAATGATAGAATAAATATGTTAATATACTCCCTAGAAATATATGTAAAAACACTCACAACTACACATTGAATGAAAAATAATGAAGAAGAAGAAGAATATAGTAATTTTCAAATAACTGAATGTAAATTCCCATACAAGCATGGTCCAACACCAAGAATTAAAGAGGTCAATCATCGAAATAGATGAATGGGACTACCATATAAGATCATATTCAATAAAACTATGACCCAAAGAAATAATTCTTTGGAAGAACACTCCATTGTAGAATATTATAGAACCAATGGATGAAATTCAGTGAGGAAAGGCATTAGAGTTCCTACATGGTCTATTTTCGATCTCTGGAATAGAATCCAAACTAGATATAGCAAAAAACCTCTATGATAATCAAATGAAATGATTTGTAGATGAGGTGACTCAAACATAAAGGTGTATCAAATGAGAAATATGAATTTAATTTGAGGATGTTAAGAAGGGACTTTTTTATTCTATGGTGTGTAGGAAGATTCAGGAACCCTAACAAGAAAAAAAAATTTGTGGAATAATAGGGACACAAGGAGTACATCGACATAAGTAAAAGAGAGTGTCAGAATAACTACAAACAGATTATTTTATAAATTTAAACAAGGTGAAATCCTATAAAACATACATTAAAATGATCATCATTAATCAACTACTAGAAGAACACTCATGTAAAATAATGGGATCATTCCATTGATATAGAACTGATGAAACAGACTCCCACCATTTGAAATGAACCAACAATATAATGATAGAGATGAAAAAATTAAACCCCAAATGAAGGTTCAATGAGGATGAAATAGAATACTATATATTTATTTACCTAATTATAAAAAAATATAACACATTTTAAATGGAAATTAAATAGAAAAAAAATAGAATTATTTTTCATTTGAAAAACAATTTATTTTAAAATGAAACTCATAAAAAAGTTATTTTGGAAAATTGGAGTAACAACCCAAATGATACTAAATTTAGAATTTAGGATTCCCTAACAAAATGATAATTAATTTACAATACAAGAATATATTGTTTAAAGGTTATGAATTTATAATTTTGGAGTCAAATATTAAGACATAATCTTAATTTAGTTTAGAAAAACAGAAACCAAATATAGAGTAAAATTTAAAGATATGGGCAGAATTAAAAAAAATAAAAAAGAACCAGGCATATGAATTCATAAGTTGATGATGAAGAATATGGACTGGTCTTTGGGTAGTGGATCAAAATACCTCACCAATGATGTAGTATTCAATGGAATTTTGGATACCCTTGGGAAGTATTCCAAATAATGAAATAATGATCTCATAGGTCTTCATTGATTTTCATTACAAATGAAAATATGAATGTTTACAATTCATTTCAATGGAAATGTTTTTTTTAATTTATATCGGTGTTTCATAATTAGTGGGTCATATTATTATTGAATGAGTCTAGATGGAATGTAAATAGGATCTGTAAAACTAACAAGTCAATCTCCAACTGAGTAGAATAATAGAAAGTCAAACATTATAATTATCCAGGAGAGATAAAATTAGAGTTTCAAATTTTTTTAGTTAAAACTATTTGAATTCAAAAGTGATATGACTAGTTAAATCATGATTGAAATAAATGTTAAATAAACCAGTGTATCTATGAATTAATAGGTCAATAATATCAAATAAATATATCATTATTCTTCCTATAAAATTCATAAATGAATTTTGAAATATATTTTTCATATTCATGGTGATACATAAATATTAAAAAACATTGAAGATATATTAATTACTAAAAATATTTTTTAATAATTTTTTTGTAACATATTATTTATTTTCAAATTAATGAAATAAATAAATACTTTATAAAACATGAATTCATATTTTTTGTACAGATTTTTATTATTGGATTGTATATATATTATGAATATGTTTAATCTCCTTTTAAATTATGTTTAAAATAAATAATAAATTATTATAATGGTTTCAATATCATTAATATGAACATAATAAACAATCAGAATATTTTATAAATTTATAATAAAAACATACTATGTTGAATTATCAAAATAATCATATAATAGAGTGTTATTGTAATTTTTTTAATTTTGAAAAAAAAAATATTCTTCAAATGAATATGGATATGGGTGAATATAAAGAATATGAAATGTGGTTGGTTGATTTTTCCTACCCTTATAACATGCAACTAATTCGTATAATGTGTAGTCCATATAAATATCAACGCACAGACTATGTGCTCATGTGGTTGGTGGAATATTTTGTATATTGATGGTTCACTTACATCATGAAGAGAATACAATTTATCTTAAGATATGTATAATTTATATTATAAGTGAACAACAGGATATGAAGGAAATAAATAACCAACCCTTTCATCATGGGGATGAAATCATCTTCTTTGAAAATAATCTAGGCTTAGGGGTATAGTATAGACAGTCCATGACCATACAAGTTGTGTTTGGTTAGAATACATCATGCACATGTTCATGTGGTGTGATAGAATATATCCATTCCCAATATCACTATATAAAAATCCAAATACATCTATAACAAGCTTCAATAAGACACGATTTAATTATATGCATAAAAAATGAACTGATTAAGAAGTTTTTAAATATTCATGAGATATGATGAACACAATAAATGCCATAGATTGAGGGTTATCTCATACTGAAGCATGAATGATATTGTTAACATAGAAAATTAGGGGATTATAGAAAGATATTGGTTTCCTGTTAGGTTAAATAATTACACACGATGTAGCATCAGTATTAAAAAATATAGTGGATCATGTGTTAGATATACACTGATGGTCAATTGAGTGTTCTCCATGTTGTATATTACTATATTAAACCATGTGGTAGGTTTGAGTTTAACTCTTGTGGCTGATGGGAGGCTTCAAATAAGGTATAGTGATTTCAATAACTAAAGTACTTCGAGACATAATTAAAAGCATGTAACAAGATCTTCACATAAGAAAAATACTAATGTATCCAAAATCACCATCTAGACAAATAAGTCATGTAGACAAATATGAAATCAATAATCATATTATCAATAAATAATTTTGTGAATTTTTATTCCCTCTAAATATTAGATTCATCATTCTGTACTACTAACTTATATTAATATAATTTCACAATCACTCTAATGAATTATGAATAGTATCATCCAACGTCATTATTAGGAGATACCATGGAAAATAGTTACAAATAAAATATTAAATTTACCTATAATATAACTGCAATATTAAAGAGACTTATATCATTATTTAGAGAATCTATATAGATATTTCATCCTTCTTTGAATTCTCATGAAACATAGATAAATATCATATATTTCTAGCATAAAAAGTTGAAAGAAATTATTTTTTTATGATTGATTTATCATTGAATCATAGTTCCTCCCTAACATCTAAATTTTTTATCAATACACATACAAAACCATCTAACCAAAAATAATAACATCTAGACACTGATTTTTTCTATTTGGTAGTTGAAGAATACAATGATAAAAATTATAAAAAATTAAAAAATTGAATTTTAAAAATCCCAATTAATATAGAATAAGATATATTAAAAAAATGAATTAATAATTATTGGAAAAAAGTTCCAAAAGCACTAGTTATATAATTTTTAATTGAAATAATTATAAAAATAATATTTTTATAACATCATTATACAATTAAAATAAAAAAATATTGTAAAGAATATATCAAAACACATTTTTATATTCAAAACATTCATTTTAGATGTATAATATGAATTACGGTGTTGTATTACATTGTTAAAAAACATATAATATAAAAAAAGAACAAAAAACTCTCTAAAACTCCCCTAATTTGTTACAAAACTGAACAATATTTCAAATATTTCTCCCCCTCATATTAATAAAATTAAAATTAATTTATATTATTTTTTTTGAAATAATTTTTTTTATGTTTAAAGAAATTTAAAATAGATTTTAACAAATTTACATTTCAAAATATGAAATTTTAATTATACAACAAAATGAGAATGAATTTAATCATAACTAATAATGAAAACAGAAAATCCCCCAAAACATATACTAAAAATAAATCTATATACTAAAAATTACTTTTCCTTCATAAAATAATAAATCACATCAAAGAATAATTAGTATGATTTATCAAATTATTCAAACAATCATATCATGCTTAAGAAAAAAAATTCCTAAAAATAAACATAGTTGATAATAAAATAACTCCAAATATATTAAATAATAATCAATATATGCAATATAATGGATTCATAACAATACGAATTAATGAACCATCAAATAGAAAATATTAAATTAATTTATTATTTTATGTTATTTAAAAACTAAAAAAACCATGTATTCATTTTGTTTTAAAAATATTAATGTTTTACATGATAAAAGTTATTTCACCCCCTAATATAAATATATAAAAGAGGAATGAATTATAATTATTCAAAAGAAAAATTAAAATAACTTAATAAATGATATTATTAATAAAAATTGTTTGAATAGTTACCTCCCCCTTCACTTTAAATTATTTACAATCTAAAAGAGACATAATAGTGAAAATTGAATTCAAAACCTCAACCTGCATAAAAACCATCACTTATTGAAGGATCTATGAAAAACTATTAAATTATTCAAAGTATAAATAAGATAATATGAAGTGAATTAATAAATCACTTACAATTAATTCCATTCATTAACAAAAATATTTATACCCATTCAGAAAACATAAATTAAATTATCCCTTAAACTATGAAAATATATCAAATATTTTATGTTAACTAAACAAATTGATTGGTATATTTATTTAATATAAACAATTGAATATATTAATATGTCAATCAACATTTTCTTAATTTTTCTTTTGAAATGGGATAACAAATTATTTTTTGGGTTTCTCCATGATTGGGACATCATAGTCATGAATGGTAGGGAATGCTACCTCCTCTATAATAAATCATTTTTAATAATCGATTGATAAGTAAAAATAAAAGGATCATATATGATATCATTAGTAAGAATATTTTTATGTAAAAATTTAATATATTTATTTAAACCATTATAATGGATGTTAAAAAACATAAAATGGAAATTTGACATAAGGTAGTAGTTAATTGACAATCTCATTATTATTTGAGATTGTTTTTGATTCTCTATCTAGGGGGGAATATTTTTTCTATGTCCATGTTTTTCAAATATGATATAAAAAATATTTTTAATATTATTATATGAATATATAATTTATTTTTACACATGTTTTATATTTTATAAATTTTTTTTAAAGGAATATTTTTTTCATTTTCCAAATGATTTACTTTGATGTATTTATCGACAAAAAATAAGGGATTATTTTTTTGTTATCTGGAATGAGAAGATATTTCCTCCATCTTAACAGAATAATGGTTCTAAGAATCTATTACAAGTTTAAAAATTTCTTTTGAAAGATATATTTTACTTTTATAATTGCATGAAATTTTAAATAACATATTTCAAAGAAGAAAACTGTGTAGTATACTTTTGAATTTTCAATTATTTTATGAGCGTATGTCCATCTTAGTCAACATCCAATGTTGAATGTTATGACCCATTGAGAACGATATATTATTATATCATCTACTATATTTTTTAAGGGATTATGATAATTTGTATGGTGGATGTTTCATTTTGATACCATTCAAAATATTTCTCAGATTGGTTAGTGATTGTGTTTACTTATTGGGGAATGTATTTTACATTTGATATGTATATCTAGTTTATATTTCACCCCATTAATAAGAGGAACTAATTGGACATATTATGTAATTATAAGGGACCTATATAGACCCCATACTCATCAATAGGTCTAATGAGACAAAACAGACTAGGCCATAGAAAAGGCCATACCTGTTAATTTTTAGATGTCTTAGATAAGGCCATGACATATTGTTTCCTATTTTTAGAATTATGTGTTCCATTATTAAGAGAATATTCATTTATCTACATGTTATTATTTAATAATTAGAAGATTCATGGTTAAATTTTATCACACATTTGATTATATACATGGAATTATTTTATATTCTTTTATTCCAGTCATATTATGACTAAGTTGTTTATTAAATAGAACATGTTTTAGTTATGTAATTTTCCATAAATTTTAGTTCTTAGATTTAACTTTTTGCATACCCATTAATTATCATTTGAGGCCCCCACCCTTAAGATTTATTTTTCCCTAAGATTCTTAGGAGTATTTTATAATTGAATCTAATAGGATTATATAGGAAAATAATATTGTCCTTAAAGGGATTATAATGTTTTATTTTTTTCAGTTGTATTATAAGATTCAAGTATATATCCAGTTTTCCATTAATACTAAACTTTTTAGCCCTTTAGGATACAATAACATATACATAGTACCAATGTAATTAATTAACTACACTATATGTGAAAATAATTTTTGTTTCTTTATAGTAGGTATTAGAGAAAGTCTTGTATAAACATGAGAAAATATATTTAGAAAATTACAAATTAGGAAAATGTAACCCTAAAAAAGTTATTGGAAATATTCCCAAAGTAACAAAGAATATTATTTTCTGAATAATTTTAACTGAAATTTTAATATATGTTATGAGTTTTACTTGTTTGAAATTATGCAATATTATTCATAACCAAATATAGTGTATTTCATTATTTTGAAATGGATTATATTGGTAGGAATTGAAGCCATATCAACACATGAAATCAAGGTAGGGATTTACTCCTATGAAAGATAATGATTATGGATTTAGAGATGAAACTAGTGATGAAAAACAAATAATTATACATAGAAAATAGACTTAGGTTATGAGAAATACCCTTACATATATGGAGTATCATAATCAAAGACATGGAGGAACAATGTTAGAATGCTTCATGGTTTGACGATATTATTTATTCAATGGGACTAAAAATCAATTTGTAACTCATTAATGGATAATCTCCTTAGAGAATATATTTCTTTAATTAGGATGTAAGGAAAGGTAGAATTTTTTCATGGTATTTCATCATCTCTTGGGAGATACAGATCAATGGTGTTTATTGAATCAAAACATGAAGGAGGTGCTGGAAATAGAAAACAAGGAATGAATGAATTTTCAAAATATTTTCATGGAAATATATCTACCTCACTAATAAAAATGTTATATGGAGATTAATTTATTAATTATATATAAAAGGAGGATGAGAATATTTCTATGTTTTTATCCAACATTATAAGGATATAAACGCATGTTGCAGATTATATATGAAATCTAAAGAGAAAGATTGGTTGATTCGTTGATAGGTGACTAACATTCCTCTAAAGGGATATGATCCCTCATGAATTATCATCTTATGAATATGTAGACCCATTTTATATCATGATAGATGAATAATTCACTATGAATTATGGATTAATGGTAAAGAATGATAACAATAGGGTGGTAGAGAAAATAATGGGTAAAGTGATGAAAAAATGTAATATTAAAACATGTGATACTTTTTGATGGAAACACCTTTGTACTTATTTTATAGGTAAAATATTTTAGTTAAATTTTAGCGATAATGTACATCAGGCTCATGAATTCATGTTTAAGAAGGAAGATACCAATGTATAATGTTTTAGTTTCATTGAGATGGGACATTATGTAAATAATTGTCCCTAGCACCAAGGAAACTTTCCCGAGAAAAATCCATGTGGGGAAGGACAATCTTATTCAATCGCAACAGCTAAAGTTTATGGTCCAAATTATGTGTTTTAAGGTAGTTTGACAATCTCATCAAATCTATATATTTCAATACATGATTCTAGATTAACTAATTATTTTATATATTCCTTGTTTTATAAGAAAATAAGAAATTTCCCCTTATATTTAATAATGGAATTGCCAGATAAAACTCATATGGTTAGTCTCATTGAAAAAAATGATATGTCAGTTAGACCCCTTTATGGCCCATAAATTTGATTTATTTGAGGACCTTATCATCACACCTATGTTTTCCTTCTATATATTCCTCAGTATTGGTTGGTTTTCAAAATGTTTTATGAAAAATAACTGCAACAAAAGAATTCTTGGATTATGTGGCATTCTATATTTTTAATGAAATAATTTTATAATCTGATTCTTTTATAGATCCACCCCTAGTAGCTCTATTGAATGAAATTCATGGGGTGGAAAAGAAAAACATATCATGAGATGAATAAGGTAATTTTAAAATTGAGGATGTAATTATTGTAGTGAATACATTTTTGTATTTGCTAAGGAATTACATTGACACCCCCAAAGTGTGATGTAGTGTTTTTTATTGATTTAAACCCAAATTCATGAAAAATATAAAACTATCCCTATATAACGACCATATTTAAATTAGTGGAGTAGAAGAAACAACAATTGGATTTGGGGAAATTGGTATTTTTTCTCCCAAGTTTTTCTCCATTGGGAGGCCTTGTTCTCTTTGCTAAGAAGAAAGATGGATCCATGAGGTTGTGTATTGATTATAGGTAAATCAGTGCGAATAAAATAATGAATAATTTCCCTTTACTTTTCATTGATTAATTATTAGATCAATATAATGATGTTATGATTCTTTTGAATATTGAACTTCGTTCTGGATATCATCAATTATGAGAAAATACGGAATACATTCTGAATAAATCATTTCAAATGAGCTTTAGACATTATGATTTTACAGTAATTCCATTTTTATTGATCAATGCACCCTCATTTTAATTGATATAATGAACAGAGTATTCAAGGGACCTCCTAAATATTTTTTGTGGTATTTATTTATTATATTCTTTTAAATTATAAAATTTTTGTATACCATGAGAATAACATGTGGATAATTCGTGAGACTCTCTGAAGGAAATAGTAATATTATATATATTTCATGTGGGAATACCAGCTTCGTGTAATTTCATTTATTGGACACATTGCCTACCAGAATGGAATCTCTATTGATCTTGTAATGGAAAATGAATTCCATGATAACCCTACACCAACCAGCATAATAAAGGTATGTAGTTTCATTCGATTAGAAAGTTAAGATCAAAAAAATTTTCAGAATTTTTCATCAATAGATAACCAGTTATATAAGATCATATATAAAGTGGCTATGTTCTTGTGGACAAACTACTGGGAATAATAGTTTGTGTAACTGATGAGAATATTGTTCAAGGATTTGATCATAACATTAACATTTGTAAATACAGTATTTTTTATTTATAGTGATTCATCAAAGAAATGAATTTATTGTGTCCTTATGGAGGATTATATAGTTATTTCATATGCATAAAGGTAGTTAAAAACTCATTAACATAATATCCAACTAATGATCTTGATTCAGTAGTGATAATATTTTCTTTACAGATATGGAGACAATATCTCTAAGGTGAAATATGTGATATATATAGAGATCACGAGAGTTAAAAATATATATTCTCACAGAAAGATGTTAACATGAGTAAATAATATGGCTAAAGATACTCAATAATTATATTTTTTCAGTACAATACCATCCTGGAAAGGAAAATAAGGTAGAATATTCATTGAGATGAAAGGGTCATGGTGTTATGAATAAAAATTAGGATTAATAGGCAATATGTGTACATGGATATAGTGGTGATGGATATGGGATTTATTAAATAATGAGAAACATCACTCCTCTATCCAATTGTTTCCAATCCATCATTACTGTAGAAGATTGAAATATCTCTATCTGATGATGAGAATTTCCAAAATTAATTCAAAGAAGTGAATGACGGAAAATTAGATGACCTCCTATATGAAGATGGAATTTTCAAATTCTGAAAGTGGCTTTGTGTAATCTCAATACCCAAGCTAAAAATGGAATTATTGGATTATTATCATGATAAAATTTCTCAATACACTCTATCATCACCATCAATTATAGATATTTGAAGAAATTTTTAGTGGGACAATCCAGAGTGGGAAATTGATGATAATGTGTCATGATGTTTGGTTTTCAATAGGTGAAGGTCGAAATAATACATCCTAGAGTGATCATGCATCCTATATCTATACCTATATGGTAGTTGGAGGACATTACTATAGAATTTGTACCTGGATTACTAGATAACCAAAGTGAAATGATATTATATGGGTTATTTTTGATCTCGTTATTAGATAGGGAAATTTTCTTACTATAATATTAGTATTATCACTTCAGTTACTTTCATGAATCTATATTAATGAATTTGTAGGACATTATCCTGCACCTACTTCAATTATATCTTATCATGTTCTATGATTTACATTAATATCTATAAATTTCTTCAAAAGGACATTGATTCCAAAATTCCTTTGAGTACAACATATCACACTCATTCTAATTGGAAATCAGAAAACACTATCAAAACAATATAATATATGTTGATGTCTTTATCACTTGACATTTTTGTTATTTGGGAATAGTGTTCACCATTGGTAGAATATTACTATATCAATAACATCCATTAAATTATTCAAATGGTGTCATATAAAGAGTTATATAGAAAAATATGTCATACACAAACATGTTGGGGTGATTTTGGTGAATGGAAACTTATAGGCACATAACATGTTTAAGAAACAATTGAAATGGTAAAGGCTTCTCATACCCATATCAGAGCAGCTCAAATTATGAAAAAGAGTTGTACTGCTAATTAGAGTATATATTTGGAATTTAAATGTGGTGGTTATGTTTTCATGATGGTATCTCTATGGATGTTTGTTATAAGATTATGAATGAAAGGGAAACTAATCCCCTAATATCTGAGTCCTTTTGAAATTTTCGAATGAATTGGAATTATATGTTATTGATTTACAATTAAACCAAGTATCTTGAATGTTCATGATGTATTATAGTTATCTTTGTTAAATTGGAATTTACCAGACCCAATACTTTTACTAACCTATAATGAAATTGAACTGAAAGTTGATATGTCTTATAGTGATGAACCTATTAAGATTCCTGACATCGGATAGGTTTTAGGAATTAGACAACTCAAATGGTATAGTTTCATTATATAAACTATAAATTTTAAGAATCAATATGGGATTCCAAAAATTATCAAATAAGAACTACCATAATCTATTAAGATGGTAATATTCATTAAAATTTCATCCTTTTTCACGTATTTACATTAAAACCCCCTTTTTACCCCCTCAATAAGATTAATATTAAAATAATTTTATCAAATTATGTGTTTTTAATTTTTAAAAATCAATTCCATATTTTGAATTAGAATTTAAATATTTAGTAAATAAGATCATTTTCTTTTTAGACAACACGAATAGTAAATGTATGCAAATTCATTTACACGGTAAAGAGTAAAATTGGTAATTAAGAGTATAAATAATGTTACAAGTATTATAAAATTATTCTAATACCTAAAATAATTCTATAGGATGTGTTTTTTTAACTAAAAGATTCATTGGGATGATTTTATGTCCTCTGGGAGGCATTTGAATGACATTAATCATTTTATAGTACTTTATTTTTCAAAAAGACAAATATCCCACAATCATATTTTTGATAAGTATTAAATTTTGAAAATGTGGTTACTCTAATCTTATATTATACACTAAAAATTAATTTGAAAGATAAATTTTGTATCTCAGTCATGATAATTTATTTTTAATTGTTAATAAATAAATATTTACATTAATGACATACATAATGATGATGTAGTAATTATTTAATTAATTTGAATATCAAATAAGTGATTATAAAAATATTATAATTAAAATAAATTGAGACATTTGATGTTATAAATGAATTTCTTATATATCCTTTATATTTTAGTGATTTGAAAAAAGTTTGGCTCAAAAGATATCTTATTTTATTTACATTATTAGAAGTAAAAGTAATGAATAGTGTCAAAATTATCATTAATGTAATATTATAATAAATTATATTTTATTAAAAGTGGAAAATTTTATAAAAAGATAAAATTCATACAAATGATTGAGAAAAGGTGGAAAATATAATCAATTATTCACTTATTGTTATTTATAGTAAATATATAAAACCATAATGATTAAAAATACATGTTGTCAAGGTAAGAGTTAAAGAGATTAAATAAGGGTTAATGAAATAAGATATGTATATTAATGTAACATAAAAATGTATAAAATTTCTAGTTATAGATGTTATATACCGATCATTATCTTATCTTCTAAATAACTAACTTTTGATCATTTTTGAATTGAATATAATTTTATATTAATTTTACTTTTTTGGAGTTTCAAAACGTGCCCCATACCTAGTTATAAAAGGGTACATCCTCCATAACATTCATTAAACCACAACCATACCATACAAATTTTACATAAAAACATCCATACCCATGTTTTGGATATCCTGGTCTTCCAGAAATGACAAACTGTAGATCCCTTAAGAATACATGTAATGGAAGTCCTCCGAAGAAGTCGTAATCATTTTTATGAACTCATTCATGTTCATTACATCATATACTTATTCATATGTTGTTTCCACATAGAAGTAATAAATGTAGTATCATATATAATCTAATATGTTATTATGTGGATGGGATAACCATATTCCACATATTATTAATCCCACAAAAAACAAAATCACCACACATGCATATGTATTAATTACCATACCCACAATATAGTGTAATCTATTTTTCATCATCCCTATACATGGGTGGGTATAATTATGGATATAATAGTTAAATATAAATATTATTAAATTATATTTATTCTATTAAAATTAATATATCAACAACTTTCTTACCCATTCACAAATAATGGAATGATTCCATCGCTCGGTAGAACGTACGACCTATCGTCTCAATGATGTGATATGATTCATTTTACATTTAAAAACTCCATAATGAGTATAAAAATATATATAATGATAAACTAAGACATAAATTACCATGATATCATTTTTATAAATGATAAAATTATATACAATGCACATGAATCGGGACATACATGATTAAACATGCACCACAAAATTAAGCAGTAAACACCTGAAAAAAGTGTAATAAAAAACTATTATTAAAAAAATGATGATGATATAATATAATAGGTTTATATATTATATCATAAATATGAAAATTATTGTATTATAAATTAATGACAATATTTAAACCATTATAATATAAGTTCGGATGTGTGTGAAGAAAATCAAACCTATGGTATCAGTTTTTCCACTATATCATTATTTTTCAGGATTGTTTATTTTTAGGATTCCATTTTGAAATATCTTCTTCTATGTGCATGTTATATAAAAAATATTTTTTAATATTGTGCTATGAATTTTTAATATACTTTTACACATTTATGACTTTTTATAACATGGTTTGAGAGGAATTATTTTTTTCATTTCCCAAATGAGTTATTTATGACTTTTTTGACAAAAAAATTAAAGGAATGGTTTTTAATCATATATTTCATGAGCTTATTTTTCACCCATAAAGACAACATATTTTTTTTAATCATCATTTACTAATTTTAATTTTTATATTCAATGAAAATATTTTCATTAATAAATGCACACCATTTTAAATAAATGTTTTTAATGTAAAAAGGTGTATTTCTCTCATTAAATTTCTATTATTTTATTATAATATTTTCATATATGCGAAAAACCTTTTCTAATTTTATGAATCCATTATATTTTAATTTATTATTTTTTCTTCCATATTATATTAAATGTGTTATGAATAGTCTGATGGTATTCATTCTATTTTTATATTATTCACCATATTACTATGAATGATTTATGATTATATTAAATAATTGGGAAATATATTTATATTTCATTTATAAATGTGGTTTATATTTAACCCCATTAATATGTGGAATGAAATAGACATATTATATGAACAGAAGGGATCGATATATCCCCTTTATTCATCAATAGGTCCCTTGAGAAATCTATATTGGGATTTAGCCATAGCCTTACCCATTTATTTTCATTTCAAATCACCTAGGCCTCAATGATATGATTCAAATGTCTAGAACTTTGGGTTCAATCAATATGAGAATATTTATTGATTTAAAAGGGATTATTCAATTAGTATAATATCCATTGTTATCTTTTCAAACACATGTGACCATTTATATGGTATTATTTTATCATCTTTTATAATACTTGTGTTATTATCTTGTTATTGAAGAAATGGAATGTTTTGTAATTATTTACATTTCCATAATTGTAATGTAATAGCTACCACTGTGTACATATCCATATAGAGAATCTCAAATCACCCCTTTCTTATGTTTTTTTTTCTCCAAGATACCAGGAAATGTCCAATGGTAGACTATATAGGAATGATCTTGGAAAATAATGGTGTTTTCAATGGTATTACACTGTTTTTACTTTTTCAATTGTATTATATTATTCAAGTATGTATCTAGTATTAAAAAACTACGAAACTATTTATTCACTTTGGATAAAATCAATTGTACATAGAACAAATTTAATAATGTAACCACCAACTCTAAGCTACAGAGGATAAGTTCTATACAAGTAACATAATTCCGCACACATCAACCATGGTAATTCAATGTAATCATAGAAATGGAATTGAATAAACCCTCAATAGTGACCGAAGAATTTTCAAAATAATATTACATGAATTTTATCATAAATATCAATTAAATAAAATTCTTGGATTGAAAACCCTTTTTCCTTTAGAATACATTGTACACTTATAGAAAATATTATATAAAAATAACAATTCCCTATTTTAATATAAATAATGTGCTCCTAACATCTATTTTGATACTAAAATTTCATAGGAAAACCTATGTACATAGACATATTGGTTGAACTAAATATCCTATTAAGGTAGTAAATAAGGAAATATAGCATAACATATGAATCATAAGGAATAACATGATATCATAGAAGGCATGGATCATTAATGATCATATTATATAAATAACAAATAATAAGAGATATTGGAAAATTGGGATATGGGAGAAAAATAAAACATTACATATACAAGAGCCATGGATGACTACCAAGACAATATAATATGATGGAAAAAGTTCCATAATAGATTAGGTTTACTCCCAAATATCATACATATAACCTCATGAGACTATGAAAATACCAATTAACTGGAGAAATTTTTGTGTTCCCCCATCATAAGATATTAATACACATGTTTTCCACATAAACAAATAAATTATAGGGTTTAACCATAAGGATTACAAATTGATTAAAATGTGTTTGATAATCTTATCATAAGGCATAACAAAATGGTGTATCATTGTAGTTCCAATGATATAAGGTATGAAATAATTCATATACATTAATAAGATAAGAATATGTATAGATCATGATAAAACATTTCTAAATAATGTGATGAACAAAAATATAATTGTTAGGATACTTCTATTACGTGAAACTAATGAAATGATTTAGGGAAAAGTGAAAATATTCATTAATTTTGGGGATGAAAATAATAGTTACAATAAATATAGAATTGAAATAATAATTTTTATATTATAAAAATTGAGTTGTTTTAGAAATCTTGTAATTTGTAAAGAATTCATTTATTTGTACTTTTAAGTAGGTAAAGAAAGTTAGATTTATTCATAATATAAAAATTAATTAAGAAGGGAACAATTAAAAATATAAATAACCCTGAACTAATGGTTAAATAAAGTTGTTTTATATTTGTGGGACATATATTGGGATTATTTAAAAATATATAAGAATAATAAATATATAATTTTTGGAAAATATAAATATAGCATAACCTAGAGAAAGTTGAGATGTTCGGAAAGATCCTTTACATTATGTTCTATAATCAATCCTCGCATGAATTTAATATACTGGGAAATAAAATTTATTATTTTAATTAATTAAATAAGAACATATTTTAAATATATTTTATTTATTAAAATTTTATTATGTTCAAATATGTCCATTTAGATTAGTTATAATGTCAAATTTCATTTTTTGGAAGTGTTCATTTCATATATTCATGGTCGGTTAACTTATGTATAATTATTTTTTTTTTGTCAAATCAGACCACTACACTTGTAGTAAAATTAAATTTCATTTCTAAAAATATAGAAATATAAATTTTATAAAATACCCATTTTTTAAAATATGAATGGTTCCTTGATAATAAATGTTAAAGTAGTGTGGTTAGTTCATTTGGGTGGTTTTACCAACCATAATAAACTACTTGTGTTTTTTAGTACTCAGTATGTATATTAGTAATGAAAAAAATAAGTTATAGTAGAATTATTACCATATGAATTGAAAATAATAATTGTTATATGGTAATACTTTAATATGGTAAAAGAAAACGAAAAAACATTATCCACGGAGATAAAAACCTAAATATAAATTGGAAAATGGTTTTTTCTATGAATATAAGGATAAGAGAAAAGGATAAATTTTATCTACTCCATTATAAATATAAAATAAATTTTTATAAATGATACAACAGTTTTTAAACCTTTTTAGATGAGGGGGGTTAGGATAACTTAGGAGAATAATTAATTCAAGAGAGGTCATTTGAGAATTTTTCCTCTTGAATGATGCCTCCTTGAAGGACCCATTAAGTCAATTGGAATGGGTATTTTTTTACAATTTGTACAAGGATGTGGCGAAAGGTTTTGAATGCATATCATGAAGAATCATGGAATTATACAAGACGTATAAGGTATGATAATATGGGGTGGTGAGGGGAGTAATTTATAAAGACATGAGAGTGCTCTTTTGAATATTATATTTATTAGTTTGATATTTTTGATCAAGAATATCTTTGAGGAACCACCAATGTAGTCCAATACATAGTTGGTAAATGAGGTATAGGTTTATGTGATATATTTATTAGGATGAAAATAATAATTACAAATGAATAATATAGAGAAGAAGAAAAAAGAAATAGAAAAGGAAAGTTAATCCTATGAACATGACTCGATTGAAGATACATATTTTGGAATAAGGTGAAATATCTCTATAGAGGTGAAAATATATAAGTATATGAAAATATATTTATAAGTATGTATCTATACACATTAACTGAATATTAATAAACATATATAGACATATATATATATATCTTTTGTGATAGCCAAGACTCGAGGCATAGCTCAAGCGTCCAATGTGTATTCATATGTGGTTTCATAATATGAGGAAATTTAAACTCAGAATGTTAGAATAACTATGATTTAAAATATTTAAATCATCAAAAAACAGAAATTATGATCATTGACAAGGATTATGCATCATTTCATCTAATTAATTATCATCTTGAGATCATTTATGGAGTTATATATATGGAATCCTAGTACCACTATTGGACCCTTATAGGGACTCATCGCTATAGAAGTCAACAGAAGAAATCCCATAAGAACCCATATATAACTCAAAGAATGGTATGAAGAATAAACAACTATGGTTATCCATTTAATACCATGTAGTGAACAGATATCACTAGTCGTATGATACAATAACACTTCCCACCAAGCCCATCAATGTAAACTCAATAGGAAACAACATTTATCTTATGGGAAATGTGATATCAAGACCTTGGAACCCATCTATGTAATTCCAAATATATAAAAAATATGTCATATAAGACATATTAATCTCATATTATAGGTGATCCAATCAATTTTTTTCCATATTTGGTATCCATGTACCACTTAAGGCATAATATAATTTCACCTCCTTTATGATCCCATCCATGTTATTCCATTAACAAAATCCATGTATCTCTTATGGAATCATATAATGGTGAATCATGTAGGATAAATGTTTTTACCTCAGTAAGTACCTATGGGATACTCTATTATAGTATCACAATAGATATAGACCCATGTACTGAGTTCCAAGATATACATCATGATTCAAAGTTATATCATCATAGGGAAGGTTCCTTAGTAGAAAAATCATCACATCGAACTAGGATCTATAACCAAGGGTTAGGCTTCTTATTTGGGAAATCATCACATTCCCTATCACATTTATTATTCGCATGGGATCTCCAATTTCCATCCAATAACTAAAAATATAAAAAATAGGTGTTTGAATAATTTTCTAATGATCTTTCCAAAATGAAAATATAAACATAGGACTAACTAATAAATGAAATGTATATCCGAAATCATGAGTCCCAGTGTTTAAATCATGGATATCCATTGTAATGTTTCTTATATGTAGACTTTTCCCTAGGTTATCACTACAATTTCTTATTCCTAATACCAAAAAAACTATATCAGGCTTTCATTCAAACTCTAGTGAATAGATCCTTTTATATATATCATTATATAATTATTAACATAAATAAAAATTACATACAATCATAGGATCTAATCTAATATTTCCTTTGGAGACTAGGTTAATAAACCAATGTGAAACTAAAATAAAAATTCGTTATTTTATTCTCCGTAATGAGAACATAACTTCCCATGAGAGCCTAAAATTGTATAGGATATCCTAGGGAATACAAAGAAAATTGTTCTGGGCGAAAGATAATAATAATTTATTAATATTGGAAATGAATAATAGAATATCTTTTAGAAATTATAACATGATAACATTAAAGTAAGGGATCATGAATACTTATATGGGTTCATAACATACAGAACAAGGAATCATAATATATTGGAATAAAATTAATGTTCCAGTAACATAAAACATTCAATAAACATATCTCAAGGAGGATGGCTAAGACAATATTACGTGGTGGATAGAGTCCCATAATGGATTAGGTTTTCTTCATAATCCCACACATGTCAAATCATGATACAATAAAATTTCCCAATGCATTGGAGTGCATTCTGAGAACACCTATAATATCATTTAAATTGATATGTGTGCCACATAATAAAATCAAACATAAGGCCTAACCATAATGATTACCCATGGAAAGAAATGGGTTTCATAATCTTTTCATATTCCATAACCAATGGGGGTATCATAATTGTTTCCCGGAAATATGGAATTAAATCATTAAAGTAAATTAATGAATGAAAAATAAGTATAAATCATGATTATTGATATCCAACTAAATTGAATACATGAAAAAGTGTGGTTAAATAAATTTTGAATTTCTGCAGTTAAGCAGGGTCTTAAGGTAATGTTATAAGTGTCTTTAAAGGGGGTTATAGTGTAATTAATCCCTCTAAATATTGAGTTGAACATAAATAGTTTCTAGAGTAAAAATATTAATATTTTTAGTAACGATTTATATTCTAAAAAATTTCATTGATTTTAACATTAAAATAGGTAAAAAAATAGATATGTTCCCTTTAATTGGAATTTCAAAATGAATTGGGAAAAGAACGTTTAAAATGTGTATATACCCATCAATGAAAGGTCAAATAAAAATATTATAATTTAATGGGGCATATATAATGAATATAAAATAATTTAATATGATTAACTAAGATATAAATTAATGTTAATAAAGAGAAATAAAAACCCTAATAAAATAACGATGTTTGGATATGTCCCTTACATTATGATCTAAAAATTTTCTTAATATAACCATAATGTCGATGATAACTAAATTAGGTTTATTAATTACATAATTAAGAATAATCTAAATATAATTTATCCTTATTATAATTTTATTATATTAATTTATGGTAATATTAATGTGTTATAAAGTTCAATTTCATTATGAAAAGAGACAGTAAACTGATATAATTTTGATATGTGTATAGTTTTACTGAAAAGGAGGAGAAAAGGATATGTGTGTTTGTATAAATTCTAATATCACTATAAAATTTCTATATATATATATATATGATAGTGGATTTATTATGACATTTTGGTTGTGGGTGTTGAGGAGAAGGTTGGAGTATAATGGATTTAAGAGTATAAATATTAAAAATATTCCTATTAAATATCATAATACTCATAAGGTCCCTATGATGTCCACAGAACTCCATGCTCCTCAATAGCCATGATACAACATCACTAAATGGATAAAGTATCATGGAGTTGTTCTAAAAATTCCTGATACATTAACTTTTCCCAAGTCCTCGAGGATAGCATATATAGTATCAAAGTGACAAAGTAGTGGTGAGTATAAAACTATGTGGGCTTTCCCCAATGAATTCCCCCTTTCCCCAAATTTTCCCCCTAAAGTCTGAGATCTAATAAATGATCTTCTGAACAGTTTGATCTAAACCTCCTATTACAATGAGGGTTTGAGTTTTCTGAATCTCTCACTGATTTCACGCTTTAAGAAGTGGCATCCCTTAGTGGATTCAGATGACATGTAAATATTTAGTTCATAGCATTTAGAGGATATATAAATAGTGGGTCTACTCGAATCTTGTAATATTTGGATTCAATTCACAGCAGTGAAGGATTTGGTTAATGCTTGTTCCAGTGCCTCATGCAACTGAAATGGTCTTTGGTTCTACCTCTTCCATTGGTAATTTCATTTACACATGCATCTTGAATCCCTTAATGTTTTAGTTTGGGGTTGTTTTCTAGAACATATTTTTTCATTTCATAACCCCACAATTTTGAGATTGTTATGGAATCTTGTTGGTAGATTTTTGTGTGATGACTCGAGAACTAGGGAGCGTTGTCATCAGGATTGTACCCTTATATGTGTGGAACATGATATCTCAAAAATTCCTCTTGAGTTTGTATAGATTATAGTAGAGGGAGAGTTTCTCCACATAATACCCAAGGTCTATGAAAAATTATTCAACTTTTGTAACTCTTGTAAGAAGTTGGTCCATCTTGGGGTTGTCTACAAACATGGTAGGAAGGAATTGGCACTTCTAAAGGTTGCGGATTGAAGCGACGACAGGATGGGGTAGTGTATGGGTGAAGGTTGCAATAATACATTAGAAGTAGAACCAGTGTGTGGAAACAGTGGTATTGAAGATGAATAGAAACAACTTAAGAAGGTTCCAAGATATAGTCCTAGTCTTTCAGTATATTATTCCGTGATGTAAATTACTGGTACCCAACTAAAAACACAAATGCAGCTAAGGTGTTTAACATATTGAAGATGGATTTTGAGGGTGTGCATCCAAGGTTAAATGGTGAAAAAATAAAGTACATCATGCATGGATTATAATGAGGTGGTACCACAAGATATATCAATTTCAGGTCACAATGATGATGTAGGGAAAGAACTACGTATGCTTTTGGAAGGAGTCTCAAATGGAGGTAGGAGTGACTGAGTAAAGGAGATCCACCTAGAAGATAATGAAATTCAGATGGTTCCAATAAACCCTGCCGAAGTAATAAATGTGATTGATGGAGTTTGTGAGGACCAAAACACTGGTGAGGATTCCAAGTGTATGGATTTGGATGACAGGTCAATAAAATTTAAATTTTTCGGATGAGGCATTCAATAGGTAATAGTCTCTGATATTCCATTGCAGACCATATATTAGACCCCTTTCTTATGCCGAGAAGTTTATATCTAGGGGATCAAATATGAACTGTCGAAATTAGTATGCACTGTTGGGAGATGATGACTGCCAAGCTAGTGGGAAAATAAAAGGGATAAAGGTGACACATGTAGAAGACCTCATGATGGATTTGGGAGATACTCAAGAGGAGATAGAAAATGCTTTGAACTCCTCTACTTATTCCAAGTAAATGCCCATTGTGGAAGAATATCTCAGATCTATCTCATTAAAGGGAATGTACAATACTATTTATTTTGAAGGATTTATCTAGAACAATCAGAGGGGGTGACAAAGGATGGAGTATTCCAACATACCTAGTCCTCCTATCACAATATTTAATAGTTAGGGAACGATTCCCCCAAAGGCTCCTATTAATGCGAGCAATTAGTATACATTGGACAACACCTATAGTGACCTGGTGTCTGTAGGAGTTGAGGCTGTTGTCCCTACCACACCCCCGAGTGGTACAGAGATAAGGTATCCTAGACAAAAATATGAGACAAGTTCCACTACAGAACCACTGAGATAGATATCCTCAGTGTTCAAACACATAGATCTAATTTTTCACTATGATAAATAAATGTATAGGATGTTATGGGTATGAAATAATTTAAGAATATAGGAAGAACACTTCATCCGATCACCAATAATGAGAAAGGCGAGTGGATTGGTAAACTGGACCGTATTATTCCCATATGATTAATTATTGTCAAGATTAATAAGGAGGAATTCATGAAAGCATGGAAAAACATAGAACAACATTATGAAGGAATATCAAAGGGCTACCCTGACTCACATGTAAATTATATTCCCAAGATATTGTTTAGGGATATTGACTCCAACCGGCTAAAATTGTTCTTCAATATATCTATAGTTTCTCTTGATGTTTAATGATTTTAGGGTTCTCACATTCCCCTTAAAAGTGATTGAAAATAAAAAACTAGCATTCGAAGGATTGTAAATAAAAACCATTTTTCAAAAAAAACCAAAAAAGTTTTTAAAAAAAATTCTCACAATCATTTTTGGCATAGACATTCAATGGTTAATAGAACAAACACCCATGAATACTTCTTATGACTATTTCATACTCATGAGTTGTCTATCATCCAATCACCATGTGTCCCACTAACACACGCCCCTTATTTAGAGACATGTAACTAGTACCCCAATGGTACACATCCCTTATTCATAGATCATCGACTATAAACTCACACAACACCAAAATATTTACCAAAACCATTACAAATAACCATTTCAAGAAATTTAAATAAAACTATTCTTTAATTTAGAACCCTTTAAAAAACCAATTCCAATCACTCATTACATTTCAATAAAACCATCCATTTTTGATGAAAAAACTGTAATGAAATCAATTTATCATAATTATATAGAAATACATTTTTATAATCAACATTTTAAAATTAAGAATCAAAGTATGTTTCAAGCACATCCAATTTTATAAATTTATACAACATACCGAACTATCGATACAGAGGTTCCCCAAAACATCTTAAACATAAAAATCATGACCAATTAATTTGAAAGAAATTTTTTTGAAAGAATTCCAATTAATTCTACTAATTTGAGTCAAGAGTGAATCCACCTCCCTCGATTGTTTTGGAGAAAACCGAAAACAGATGTAGAATGCTCTCGAAACAGAGTCGATAATCCATGAAGTCATCTTAGATCTCATCCCCTAACATGATCAAGACCAAATATCAACTTATTTAGATTTTAAAACCATATTTTTACCCATAACAGTTATATATCTGAGAGTCGAATAGGAGTGGATAATTTGTTCTATGTAGACCATTGAAAATGAGACAAGAACAATGAAGACTGAAACATGAAACAAGAATCAGTCTTGAAAACGCCAAGGGGGGATCCAGATTGAATCTAATTCACCAGTGAGTAGTTCTGATTCCTTAAATGGGAAATAATCCTGAGTTAGGGATTCCAATGATAAATAATTGTGGATTTATAGGCAAAATGAGTGATATCTTACCTTTTAGGACCTAAAATTGACACAGTGCAACGTTAGTTTTTATAGTTATACAAATTATACCCTAAATGTGAACTAGCTAAAACCATGGGGATCCTCCCACACGACCTCCTAAAATGGTCTCACTAAATATTTACCCACAATGATAAATCTAAATCCTAAAATTTTCCAACCAATGACTAAAACGCATAGTTTCTCATAGGATCACACACTATTTAGACAAACCATGCACATTCTGGGCGCATGATATTTTTCCCCAAAAACATTCCACAATATCTCCAAACTCTCCCAAAAATAATCCATACACATTATAAATAAAAAATGAAAAACTTTAGGGTTATAGAAAAGCATCTAGGGGTACAACATTCTCCCTACTATTGGTATTTCCGTCCATAGAATGTAGAAAACCATCACCGCCATAAAAGAGTTCTGACCATTTCTATTTCATCTCATTCTCGCATTCCCATGTATCTTCCTGAATCATACTTGGTTTCCATAAAATCTACACTATAATATTTATTTTTCCAAAAAATATTTTTCTTTCCTATCAACAATCTATTCTAGGATAATTACCAATGAAGAATCCAGCGATTGGTCAATGGGATCACATCTAATCACATGGTCAGCATCTTTTTGATATTGTATCAACTAAGATAAGTGGAACACAGTATTCACCACAGTGAACGATGGTTGAAATTACAAATGATATGCCACCACTCCAACACATCCCATTATCTCAAAATGGCCTATTTATCTAGGCAAAAAAATTCCCTCCTTCCCAAAACGATGATGTCCAAGACTTGGATAGATCCTCATGAACCCATGATCTCTTACTACGAACAAAAACGGTCTTCAACAATGATCCAAATATGATTTCTGATGAATATAATTTGTCTTCATCATCTTTTTGATCAACTAATTCTTCTCCACCACGTAATGGACATGACTTGATCCCACTAGTTACGTCTCACCGATTTCCGCCCTATAAAGTGGAGAATTTAAAGAAACCCCTTAAAATAATTCAAAAGGAAACATATATATCAATTCATGAGAACTATTATTATATAAGAACTACACTAATGGGTTGTTTTATTTCCACGAACCACCATAATCTATTACAGATACCCATATCACGTCTTCCAAAGTCTGTATCATCTGTTCGGATTGGCTGTCTATATAAGGATGATATTCCATACTCATAGTCAACTGAGTCCAAAGCGATCTATTTAAGGATTTCCAGAAATGATAAGTGAACCATGAATATCTATCTGAGACTATAAAAACTTGCATGCCAAGTCTCTTTACCATTTCTTGGGTATAGATTTTTCCCTGTATGATTTTCATGAATAGGTATGAAATGGGATGACATGGTGTGTTGATCCACTCTAACCTATATGGAATGATGTTATTAAACCATTACTGAGATACCTAAAACAAAATCCAATTATATCTACATCCATTTCCCAACAGGGATAGGTAAGGACTACAACATACATGCTGGTCATTGATGCTCTGTGTCAACTTGTTAACAAGTTAAGAAATTTAAATTGAACTCATCCACTTTCCTTTACATGACGCTCCACCAAAATGAACCTTCAACACCATATAAATATTCTATATTCCTAAAAGTAAAACCCATATACAATGGTGGAAAGAATTAAGAAGTTATTCCTGACAATACATACATACAAATGTCCACTCTCTGAACCAAAAATTGAACTCCAATCATGTTTCCATCCCTCCACAAACTCCCCAACATTTTCTTTTGAAATCATAACTATGAATTCTAAATTGGATATTTGGTCCACATTTACAATATTTTCTAAATTAGGATACATGGAACATAAAATTAAAAATGCAACATCACCTCTGTCTTCACCTTCCAAATGCATGCCAGTTAGGACTAACATCAAATTCCATTCATCTTAGGCTACTTTCGCAAACTGAGCATATGAAATTACCCTTAATGGATCATCAAAGAAATTACATTTTCTTGGTGTATATATTATATAAATGTAAAACATCTTGATATACTCCATCTATATCATTTTCCTAATATTCAAAGACCATTGTCAGAAAATATGTTTCAAGATATTATTATCTGGGAACACAAGAAATTTATCAACAAATAGATAGTTACATCATGTATTCAAATCATGAACTACTATAGAAAACTCTATGTCATGGGTTTGATAGTTCGTCTCATTCATTCTAAACTACCATAACCCATAAACAACCACATTGTAACTTTACATGAGAACACATCCCAAACCAAATCCTGAATCATCACAGTAACCACATACCCCTATCCTAATTATAGAAAAATCAAGATAGGAGTTGATGTAAAGTGAACCTTCAGCTATTATAATGACTTATAGAATTCAAAAATCCATAAAAATGGTAAATTATTTTTTTTAAGCATTCACTGGTTATTCTAGTCATGAGAATTCATGGATGAATAATCTGTAATAACTAACTAGACTAAAAAAGAATTGTATATCAAGGAATTTATTCTGTGTTTTCCAAGATATAATAGATTCAATCATTTTTAGATCAACAAAAACACATTTTTTAGAAATTACATTGTACAGAGAGAGTACCTCCTATATCCAAAAATCACACATTGATAGTTCGGAACACAAATGATGATCTCTCAAGATTCCCAACATTATGTCAAATGTTTTTTATGATCAAACATTTCCCTTGAATACATCAATATTTCATCCACAAACTCCACAACAATTGAATATAGATATCACTGATATATATGATTCATCAATTCCATAAATTCTGACGGTTAATTATTAATGCTGAAAGGCATGACTACATATTCTTAGAGGCCATATCTTCTAATGAATGATGCTTATAAATATCTTCCTTTTGAAAAAGTAGTTGATGATATCCAAATTTCATGTAAATTTTATATAACCACGGATCTCCCCTCAATTGATCAAACTAATCATCAATATGTGGAAGTGGATATCGATTCATTATCATAACTTGGTTATGATTATGATAATAAATTCATAACTGAATATTTTCATCTTCATTCTTTAAGAAAAATATCAGTGCCTCCCAAAGAGACATGCTTGGCTGAATGAAACTGTTACATTACCACTCCACCAACTGTATAACCAAATAACTTAATGATGATGGTTCTATCCTATAATATGGAATGGAAATAAGACTCATCCCTAGATATACATTAATCATAAACACAATTTCCCTTATATGTGTTAACCCTATGAAATTCATGGAAAAAACATCTAAAAATTGTTCCACAACTACTAGAAAACTAGTTTCCTTGATCTTTTTCATTGATGAAAAGGTTAATGCCTTTAGATTGTAAGAGATCATGCCCAACTCTGGTGCCAAAAAGCTTGTTGCATCTTTCTTTTCAAACCATTATCCTATAAAGTGATGTTCGATGTGATCCTTTGTTCGAAAACTAACCATTCTACATTGTATTTGATCCTTGAACATTGTCAATTAATCCATACCAAGGATTACATAAAATACATCCATCTCCAACATCGAGAAGTCCCATTACAGTTCATCTCCATAAAAAATTATAAAACATTCACTACACACAAAGGCTAAATATTCTATATTATAGAGAGGATTTAGATTTTTTTATCAGGGAAGGCATAATCTCATGTTTTATACATAGAAAACTAGTAGTATGAGAAGAAATAAATGAATGGGATGTATTGGTATCAAATAGTACATACATAAGGGTAGTATTCAATAGAATTGTACCTCTCCCTGTATATGGTCCATCATGATAATGCACAATCATCTACTCAGCTCCATATAATTCCTCTGTTGCTATACTTTTCTCTTTGTTGCTTTGAAAATATTTCCCTTGCAAAATAATAATGCCATTTCTAGAATCACCATGTCTAGCTCTACTATACTAATGAGTTTGATTATGTTGGCCTCATCCTGTTGAAGCATTTGATGCCTATGACCCCAGAGTAGTTTATAGATCACCTGACCTCAGAGCACTGTGACAACATCATTTAAGATGCCCCATATATTTGAAGTTATGGAATTCTATAGGTTGGGTCATAAAAACTAATAGGAAAATACACTATACCATTGGGTTGGAATCATTAGTATTGCTCTCCAAACCATTGGTATAGACTATACCAATGGTTTAGAGAACTGTTGGCTGGTTTGGTGTCCGGATTAGTCTATACCAATGGTTCTGGGAAAACCATTGCTATAGATCATATGAAACCTATACCAACAGTTTCATAAAACCGTTGGTATAGGTAACTAAAAAAATAACCCAGCATGATTTTTATCTGATCACCTCTTGTTTAAAATCCAACATTATTACCACTAACTTAACATTACTTTTGTAAACATTATTTCCTAAAAACATATATACATATTCAAAAGTATTTTAAAATTTAATTTATTTAATTTTATTTGACTAGAGATTATGTTAAAAAATATGTGTACCTTTACAATGGTTTTGAGTTCCATTCATATAGGATATTTGATGTTTTTATATATTCCAAAGGGTTTACTGAAATCATTGTGATAGGGTGTACCTATACACATGCTTCGGCCAAAACAATTGGCATTGGGTCAGTATAATGGACCTATTCAAATGCTTTTGGCCAATACCATTAGTATAGGTCCATATAAGGGACTTATTCAAATGGTTTGGCCAAACACATTAATATAGGTTCAAATTAGTGACCTATAGAAATGTATTTGTCCAAATCATTTGTTTATGCCCATATAACTTACCTATACCGATAGTTTTGAAAAAAACACTAGTATAGGTCCAAATTAGTGACCTATATCAATATTTTTAGATAAACCATTAGTATAGGTCCTATTTCAAGCAGCGACACTCTTGCTTTCTGTGGTCATGTGAACCACTTTGGAAAGAGACCACTTTTACTTGGGGTCATGGATTAAGGTTCACTGATCAAGACATTTTATTTTGATTCCCATTCCCAGCTTAGAAATTGGTGTCCCTCTTCAGATTTCTCCCATTATTTGAGTTCTCACCATTTCCCATAGATATCACTATACATCCTCTTCCAACTAATTCTGGGATTTCACATTCATAAACCATCACTCTATTCACTATTAGTATAAAATCAATAATATAGACCACTATAATCATTGAGAGAATCTCATGCCCTAGCTCTGATTCGATGATGTGTGCCTTCAAGGCCGCACATACTACAACTTCTTATGAAAAAGCTCTAAAATCATCAATTTAGATGAATATTAAATTGATGATTGATTATCATACTTTATGGTGAATTGTCTATAATTCAATGATTCCTGAATGTGTGAGGATAGAACTATTTGTTAAAAAGTTAGTCAAAATTCTCCCATGTGAGGCCATGATTCAGTTTACCCAACACCGCTAGATCCCACCACTTTCCTGAAAGTTAATAAATCATATAAGTCACCATCTTGACATTCATCTCTAATGGTGTGTTGATGAAATCAATGATATGATTCATCCTATTCAGCCAAACCTCCACTTTTTTGGGTTCTGAATCACCCCATAAGATGGGTGGATTCTAATTCCTGAACTGGATGGAATGGTCCACATGCCTTGGATCATCCCTTTGGTTCCCCATTTCTACATCTTGAAATGCTTGAAGATACTATGAACTATCTCTTGGTTCACCTGTGGTTCAGGTGTGACCACATTCTCCATAGCTTCTTTCAGTTGGTTTATACGATTCATAATGTGTTCCATTTTTTAAACAAACAAGTTAAGTATCACTCTCTTGAAATTGATTGATTTTCATTTCAAATTATATCACATAAACTATCACAACATTTTTCTCAAAAAAATACTTTTTCTAGTTTTTTCATTTTTTGAGAAAATACATTATTTATTTTGAAAATCAACAAATTTTCAGAATACATCATGTATCAACTGTCAAAATATTTCATTTTAAAACAATTTTTTCATTTTTCAGAAATCTTAACCTTTTCAAAAAATAAAAAATCCTTAATCAAAATGAAATATGGAATCTTAGAGGGATTTCATTCCTATAAAATACATGTCATGCTTGTTTCATTGGACAAACCCTTGATAATGAGATTTCAAGATCCTATAAGTGTCTTAACAAAACTTATGTACACAACTCCTTGGTAACATGATGTTCAACATAAAAAGGATATCTACATATTTTTAGTATCTACATTTTATGTTTTGACAGTCCAACTCCATTCCAAGAATACAACCCAAGGAATATTCATGAATTATTTTCTAATACCATTCTAATAAAACTGATGACAACCTGTTTGGAATGTACCAAAAAAGATGATACCATTTTTAATGACCCACTTATTCTCATTGGGTTGAGAACATAATAAATCATTTATAGGCCTTAAGCAACATACCCAAGGAACTTATTGTAGGAAATAAATTTTTTAGGTTCTCAATGAATGTGGGGGATGATTTACACTTCAATAAAAACCAAAAACAAAATAAACCCTAAATGATGCATGATAAAATCAGGACAACTCAACCATTATATTTATAATAACCAACCCAAGTATGCTACAATAGAACCAAAACCAGTATCAAAGTAAATATAAGAAATATAAATAAAGACTTCATGAAGACCACAAGACTCCATTCTCCCAAAGTATATGCTCCAACATCACCAAACATCCCAAGTATTACGAGGTGTTGGTAAAAATGTGATAATTTACCTTTTCCCATGTACCGAAAGATAGAATCTTGAAAATCACCAAAGATCGAAATCATTAGTGAGTATTAGACTTTGTATTCATTCCCCAATGACATCCCTACTCATGAACCTATAATATAAATTCTAGAAACATTTATATAAAATATTTCATATACAAAATATATGAAAAATATGTTATAACTCAAAACATACAACTTTAAAAACCATTTATAACCATATGTAATGAACAACTATTTTAACCAACATTCCAGCATGTTATATTTCTATAAAAAACAAAGAAGGATTTAAAAAAAATTCTCACAATCAATTTTTAATACCCATTCAATGGATCACCACACACACTCACACCCCCATTCATTCTTCATTTGGCAGTTCCATACACATGAACGGTCACTCATCTAGTCACCATGTGTCCTGCTGACACATGGAAATTATTTAGGGTCACATTCCTTCTACCCCAATGGTATAAGTCCCTAGTTTAGGGATATTCTAGTATTAACTCACACTACACACAAATATATTCCTGAACCCTTACAAATTACCATTTCAAACCATTTCAATAAAACTATTATTTTATTGAAAACCATTTTAAAAATAAATTCCAATCACTCATTAAATTTAAATAAAACCATCATTTTTATTGAAAACCGTTAAATAAATTCCATTTACCATAATTCTAGAAAAATCCCATTTTAAAATCCACATTTTAAAATTAACAATCAAACCACGTTTCAAGCACACCCAATCTTCAAGATTTATATAACTTACCAAACCATCACTAAAGAGGGTTTCTAAAAATTCTTAAATAGAAAAATCACCTGAATTTCATCACATGGAAATCAATTTTAAATAATTACAATAATTTCCACTAATTAGTGTCGACAGTGAAGCCACCTACATCGATTGTACTGCTGAAATCTGAAAACGGATGAAGAATTCTCTATAAATTGGGTTTACTCTCCATGAAACTTCCTTGGTTATATTCCCCTAACATGATGAAGAAAAAATATAAACATAACTAGAATCCACAACCATATATTTACACCTAATAGGAATTGATATGAGAAACATAGTTGATTATAATAGTAGATCCAAGTAGATCTACGAAAAAATGACATGAACAGTAGTGAACTCCACATACAGCAAGAATCAGGACTAAAACTCCAAAGGAGGGATCTAGACTGAGTAAAAATGTTCTCCTACCTTTAATGGAAATGAATATCTATTTAGGACTTAAATGGAACCAAAATGAGGGAGTTATAGGCAAAACAAGTGAGATCCTATTTTTTAGGATCTGACCTTGACCCTATGCATAGTTACTTTCAATGGTTAGACAAACAATGTGATAAATATGTGTTTGATATTACCTTAGGGATCACACTGCATGACCTCCTCACATGGTCTAACTAACCATGCACCCACTGTGCAAAAGTAATAGTCTCAAATTTCCAAACCCATAAACAAAATGCCTGGGGTCTCTTAGGCCCCTATATGGTTTGGTCAAACCATGCTCAACCATTGCACATCCCCCCTTTCACCAAAAACATTCCATATGTTCTCAAACTCTCCCAACCATCATCCTTACACATTATAAATAGAAAAATCACCATGTAAGGTTTACATACTAGAAACTAAGAGAACTACAAAAGGTGTAAGGATAAGGTGTAGTGAGGGGTGATATTTCAAATGGGATTAGAGTGGTGTTTTTAATATTATATTCATTAGTATATCATTTAGGCCCATGGATATTTATATAATTAATTCATGGGACTATAGATAGTCACTAGTTTGTGTTGAATTGAAATAATGGGTTCTAAAATCATCTATGACTCAAAAAATTCGTTTATAGTTCATATAATGTTAAATAACTTAAATAACCATATTTCATTATTCACCAAAATTTCTACTATCCTAAAAAATTTAAAAAATTAAACCTAACAACTTTAGAAGAATTATATTCCAAAAATTGATTGAATTTTATGAAATTAATTTTCTATATAAGAAAAAATTTATTTATTAGTTGAATCATTTTGGTTCATAAAATTTATATTTTGATATTATAGATGTGTTTTTGAGCCATCAAAAAATAACTTATGGAGTCATAAAATAAAATATTCATTATTATAAAAACTAATATTATTTTCGAAATCCATTTTATGTAAATAGAATTTATTTTATATTATTATATTTATTATAATGGTTTTATTAAAATATTTCTATTTTTTTAAAATAAAATAGGTGATATATAATTTATAAAACATGTATTTACAAATACCATGGAGTAAATGTATAATTTTTTTCTTTTACTTATATACTTAAATAATATATTAAACTTCTATAAGAGAGTTAACTACTCAAATGGTAAAATTAATATTCCTAATGGACATATTTATATTCCAACAATTAGGATACCAATCCAATAGAAATATTATTTTAACACCTCGACCCTAGTAACGAAGAGTTAATGCATTATTACATAACATTGTCATGATCACAAGATATCAAGTCTCAAATTACTGATTAGTTTTGTAGAATTATATGTTATAGATACATACATTTGTTTTACATTCCATCATGAAAAAACCAACAACAATGTGTCCCCTTTGAACACACTCATATCATTTATCCTATCCCTGCAAGTTAATCATAATATATTTTCTTCGCATCCTTGATAAAATAAAACCTAAAAGGGGTGAGCTCAGATGATTAGTATGGATAAACATATAGCGGAAAATATCATAAATACGCCTAAAAATTTAATTCAATGTATAAGACTAAAACAAATTCCATTTAAAAATAAAATTCTGCATAATATGGAAAAGTTAAATCAAATGATGCCATTTACTTATTCAAATGGATATTCTACTAGTCGAATAATGACATGCTAGATCAAAATACAGTTTCATAATGACCCAATACATAATGTCGAACATCATAACCACATATTCAATACCTCGTTCCATTATTACAAATATGATGTTATCATGGCCTTCTGCCAAAACACTAGTTTGACTCTTGATACCTATTGATGCCTCAAGGAGCTATAGCAGGCCCCTCTTGTCATTTACTAAGTCCAATTCAGTCCTAATATGAAAATGTTGAAACATAACATAAAAATTCATAAGAAAACTAGCATACAAAATGTTAGTAATTTAACCATAAACCATGAATGGAATAAAAATAACAAATCCATAGTGAAACATATCAAAAAACCGTCAATAAAATATTTATGATTTTATCCTAATTAATCTTCTTCAAACATGAGTAAAATCAATCAAAGGATGTTGACATAGATAAAATCATAACTCTTTGAGAGAAATATATCTTTCTTTTTGGAATTCATTTAAAATTATTGTAATTATAAATTAAAACATTTATTTTTAAAAAAATCTTATAATCTTGTAAGGGAAGCATCAACAGTGTTATAATGGCTGAAAATAGTCACAACCACCGTATAAGTTAAGAAAAACATTCTTACCTTAATTTGTCAAAAAGGTCATAAAGTAACTTTTTTGGAAAATGACATAAGTATTTCTTTAAAAACATTTTATAAAAATTCAAACATGGTTATAAATGAGTTTATCCCAGATTCTAGGAAATAGTAAAAAGTTTGTGAAATACATTATTAAGAAACACATATCTAGATGATTATGAAGTCCCAATCGATACTTACGTATAAAACAACTTGGATAAATTAAGAGATTATAAAATTAGCCCTTACCTTTTACTTTTCATTGGAAGATGGAATGTTAACCACTTTTATATCAGTTAAATAATTTTTATTAAATTATACAATAACAACATAAAAATATATCCAAAATGATATTTAAAAAAAATTAATAATATTTTAGTAGTATCATTGTTTCGGGTGTTGAATTATTTGTTTTCCTGTATATGTTTGTTATGTATGTGATTTTTTTGTGGAAAAGATGTATTTGATTCATATACATAATGATATTATGTTCATAGACATTATTTTTAATCATAAAATTAAAATTCTTCTTGAATACTTACAATGTGGAATCTATCTTATTGTGTTCGTGGAGATGAAAATCCGTACATAGCACGAGTGAGAATACCATTTTGTTGAGGTGAAATAAAATGTAATTTGATAGTATATCATAGATAAAAATTAATTAACATTTTATATTTTTTATTTACATCAATTATAATCATTATTTTTCCCATCCAAATAATGAAATATTGAATAACAAACAACACTATGACGTGGAGATGGTAATTCATACATATAAAAGTATGTTGATTTTATCATTAATATGATGTATATAATAATGAATATTATTATACCATATTTATAATAACATCACATTATTTAGAAGGTACTGGATTTATTATTTTTTTATAGAAACAATATAGAATGTGGAAGTGGAAGAAGAAAATAACATTAAATGATTAGATGAAATAATTACCTCTTATTCAGTTGATTTATTTTAATTTGATCAAAAGGAATCCATAGGTTGTATTTTTGATCAACTTAATGCCTCTAGGATGACGTGAGGGTAGCTGGGAAGATATTTTTGTAGTGTTTGGTTGAGCCAAATTGCTTGGAGGTGTGAATTTGAGAGAAGGGGAAGTACCCTTTTATAAGATTGGTGAGGGTCACTTTAGGAAAATCAGAAAATATTATTTTATTATAATATCATTTTAAGTTATTAATTGCTTAAAATGGATTATTATCTAAAATAAGGCTGAGATGGATCAAAATCATCTCAACCAATAGGTTTTAGAAAAGTTTATGTCAACATATTAACCCTATATTTTAGATTTAACTCTTAGTTAAATAGTTTAACTTTTACAATGTCTTCTTGTATTTTCATATGAAATTGTTGATAAACATAATATAAAATTCCAAGAGAACCCCAAGTTGGTCAGTAATGACATATATATCATTATATAAGTCCTTTTTATGATCTTTATATTTTTAGGAATATTATATCATTTAATAATATAGTATTTGTTTTAAAAATTCATTTATGTTAATATTGACACAATTTAGTATTTGGATTTTTTGAAATTCATAACATCTTTATCAATTCGAAAATAAATTATTCAATCCACCCTATCCTATCATATTAAACTATAAAGCTCTTGGATAGCATCAAAAGTCTCAATTTACATTTATTTTAATGTTTATAATAGCAATTATTTTAACCATTCATTAATAAAGTAATTACTGCATCATCAATGTGTCATAAATAAATTTAATTATTTAATGTCTATTAATTATACATAAACTAAAATTATGTAGGAAATATTTTTAGATATATAAATAAATATTTATCATCGAATTTATCTTATGTATAACCCAATATTAAAAATGATTTAGTTATTAAAATTTGAATTTTACACTTTTAACTCTTCTTAAAATAAAATAATAATAAATTTTCTAATCTAATCAAAGTTGATCAAATAGGATAATATTTTACTCTTATGGTTAATTTTGGTTGAAATAAACTTATCCAAAAGAATTAGGTCATGTGTTAGGGTAATTATAATATCATTTTTACCTTTATGTTCCCTATTTACTTTCAACATTGGTAAATAAAATCCAAATGTTACGATTCACCAAAAACTACTTTCATCCTATTGATCCACCATTTACATAATGATTTCAACCTTGTCTATTAGATTTCGGAAATTCAATTCACAGATGTGGTAAGATTATGTTTTATGAAAATTTGGAAATGTGTTTAGAAGGTGGGTAAAACATATTAAAAAGATCAAGAAAAATTTATACATCTAATATTATTTTAAAATGAAAACAATTAATTATATTGAAATAGTATTACTATTATTTATCAATTTTTACTTAAAATAAATTTAAATAAAATAAATCATTATTTAAATTAGAAGTTGGTTTTAAAAAATAATGTAGTGTTTTCACCATTCTTCAAAAATTGAATGTTTTGCGAAAAATACCAAAAATTAACCCTAAGATAATTTGTTGACCTCACCTGTTTTGATAATCTCAATCATGTATTCATATGTGTTGAAAATCCCAATTATGTTTTTCTTCTCTATGATATTGTTAAGTATCATTGATCTATACTTTAATTCTTTCAAATATGTGATCAAACCAATAATAATTTTAAAATAGTCTTTGGAATATGTTAATCCTCAGTTATCCATGTTCATACAAGTTATAAATTGATTCTAACACAATCGGATGTGTTCTACATAAAACAGATAAGTAATCTGCCTATAGCTACTGATAAAGAGTTACCGGTACCCAGTCTACCGATAGACTTAGTCTACCGACAGACAGAGTCACCGATATACTTAACACAGAGCTACCGATGTGCTTATAAATGTAAGCTACTGACTTACAGACAGCTACTGATACAAACATAGAGCTACCGGTGTAAGTATAAATAGCTACCGATGGAATAATAGTCACCGATGGACGTAGCTACTGACTTACAGACAGCTACTGATACCGACGCATGGAGCTACCGACGCATGGAGCTACCGACGCATGGAGCTTCTGACGCATGGAGCTACCGACGCATTGAGCTACCGATAAACAAAGTCACCGATACAAGCATATACCAACCGATGCATAGAGCCACCGATAGAGTCAAAGCAACTAATGAAATTGAGCTTCTGATGTCCAAGCTACCGATGCTGATTACCTACCGATCACTCGACTCACTGTTTGAATTTCTTTATTTCCTATCATTATTTAATCTATCCAACGGTCATATCATGTATATTTTAATGATTTTTCAAATATCTGATAAAGGTTGTCGGATGTCAGGAACCCGTACCTCGTACCTGCAGAAAGGAAATCTTTTCTGTCTCCTGTTGCCTGTGAGATAAATACGAGAAGACTATGCTGCCCAACTAGTAGAGTGTGGTATATACCAGAAACACAAGAACGAGAAGAATCAAGAAGAGAAAAACCAGTTCCATCAAGAACACAGAGAAGCTCATATACAATCAAGCATACTCGAGAAGTGTTCTGTGCATATAAGAAGAACACTGAAGAACTTCAACCACTACATTTTCACTGTCTATGAACCTGGAGCATACGACACTCTGTTTCTCAAACAGAAATGAGAAGAGGACTCAGACTCACTTCTGATCGAATCCAAAGGAGTCCAGAGCCACACTGAAATCACCAGAACCATTTCTAAACTCTACATCTCTTGTTCTGTGATTTATTATTATACTTTTCGAGCAGTGTGTGTTATCTGCTGTATCTAACACATACACTGTCTCCTGTACTTAAACTGGAGGACTTGTAAATCCTTACCAAATTCTTGCATTCTTTCTTTCCCACGAATAACAGTGGTAGAGGTTGTGTGTGACCTGGACAGCTGGTTGTTGTTGTACTGTTTCCCACGAATAACAGTGGTAGAGGTCTTGGACCTGGATAGTTGTAAACTGTTGAACCCCGATCCAGGGTGTGGATCATTTTTATATAAACATTTGAGAGGACTATGTCTCAGCTTGAGACTGAACCTCTTGGTTACATTTGTTGTGCCATCTCTTTCAAAGCTTAATTCTGCTGCTAATCCCTTTAAAACCAGTACTGTTTTTAATGTCACTTTGATAATTAAATTAACAAGTGTTTATGTTAAGTGTAGATTAGTAAGTTAGTTTCAAAAGATAATCACACACTCCTGTATTGATTAACTGGGAATTAATAAATCCCTTGAGAATCTAACAGAACCTCTACTTTAATATAAATTCACTACAGTTTAATTTATTATTTTATTTGGGGTTCATTAAGACAGTGTGTTTAAATACAGAAATTTTAATTGGTACTCAATTCACCCCCCTCTTGAGTAAACAACTCCGACCAACACTTGGTATCAGAGGGCCGAAAATACTCTCTAAAAATACTCTGCTTTTGAACTGTGATTTTAGTTGTATTTTAAAGTTATTAAAATTTCTGTTATATCTAAATTTTTATCTCTTTAAAATTTTCTCATCATGGACAATAGACTTGAGGGTTCTGCTACTAACTGGCCACCTTTCTTCAATGGAACTAATTATGCTCAGTGGAAACTGAAAATGAAAATTCATCTAGAAAGCATAGGTTTCGATATTTGGACTGCTATTGAATCAGAATAAAAAATTCCCACTACTGCTAGATCTACTTGGGATGAACCTATAAAGACTGCTTACAATAACAACTGTAAAGCTATGAATGCCTTGTACTGTGCTCTAGGAGATGAAGAGTTTAATAGAATTTCTTCTTGTAAAACTGCATATGAAATTTGGGATACCTTAGCTGTTTCTCATGAAGGAACAACGAATGTTAAAGAAATGAGATTGAACACTTATACTATCAAGTATGATAATTTTAAAATGAAGTCTGACGAACTCATTTCTGACATGTATCTCAGGTTCAATGAAATTTTCAATACAATTATCTCGCTGGGAAAGGATGTCTCATCGAAGGAACAAATTATGAGAATTTTGAGATGTCTACCTGATAGATAGAGAGGCACATCTGTCTCAATCAGAGAATCATGGGACATTGCTGCTCTACCTGTCAAGGAACTAATTGGAAAGCTGATGATGTATGAAGAAGAGCTTAAAGTGAATAAAGAGGAAGAAAATGAACCACCAAGAAAGTCTGTCGCTTTCAAATCTTCAACTTCAAAGAATAAGGACAAAGAAAGGCTTCAAGCTGTAGTTGAAAGTTCAAGCTATGAAGACAGTGAAAGTGATTCTGACAGTGATGCTGAGATGGCTCACATTGCTAGAAGATTTAAGAAATTTTATAGGAAAAAGAAGTTCTTCAGAAAAACAAATTATAAGGGTAAGTATGATCACCAAGGTAAATGGAAAAAGGATTGGAAGAAGAATGACAAATTAGATGATGTTGTCTGCTTTGAGTGTAAGAGAAAAGGACACATTAAAGCCGACTGTCCAAAGCTGAAGTATAAAAAGAAATATGAATATAAGGACAATAAGTTTAAGAAATCCATGAAGGCTACTTGGAGTTCTTCCGAGGATAGATCTACTGAATCTGAAAGCTCTGAAACTGAACACAAACATAAGGCAAACATGTGCTTTATGACAAACACTTCTCAGGTAACTGCTGAAACTCCTGCTTTAAATTATTATTACTCTGGAGATAATGCAGAATCTGACTCTGATTCTTGAACAATGTATAAAAATGAATTGTTTGAGTATTGTGATATGCTGGAAGAGACATGTAATGAACTTAAGGATAAATACATGTCATTAAATATACAGCATGCTCTCACCACTCTAGTTAAAACCGAACTCACTATTGAAAAAGAGAAAAATGCTCAATTGTTAAAAGAAAACACTTAACTGAAACTATCTAATGAGCAACTCAAGAAAGACGTAGAGAAGTTCACCAATGGAAAAAATACACTAACACAGATGCTAGGAAAGCAAATAGCACCTAAATATACTACTGGTATAGGATACCAACCTGGACAGAGGAAAATTTCCAAAACTAGATTCATTTCTAAATCTGGACAGAATGAAGGTAATTCTGGAACTTAATATGCTTCAACTAGTTATATACATAGCTATGGATCTAATAAAGTTTATCTTTCAAAGCATATCAATTCTACAAATTATATGAGACCCATTAGACAAATATGGGTACCTAAAGTGTTATTGGCTAACCTGTCTGGACCGAAGAAAATCTGGGTACCAAAATCATTACCCATCTGAATCTGTTTTGTAGGGAACTTGCTTAAAGAGCTCCTATAAAGAGACCTGGTATTTGGACAGTGGATGTTCAAGACATATGTCAGGAGACTTCTCTTGTTTCAAGAGTTTAATAAAAGTTGATGGAGGCCTTGTCACCTTTGGTGACAACTCTAAAGGAAAAATCATCGGCTTAGGCCAGATTGGTAACACTGATTCAATTCTGATTTATAAAGTTTTATTTGTTGATGGCCTTAAATACAATTTATTAAGTATTTCTTAGTTATGTGATAATGGTTTTCATGTTAAATTTGAAAATGATTCCTACAAAGTTTTTAATTCTAAGAATGTTTTGGTATTTTCTGCCTTAAGAAATGAAAATGTTTATGCTGTTAATATGAATTCTTTAGCTAAGCAGAATATTACTTGTTTAAATTCTTTTCATAAAGATTCTTGGATATGGCACAGAAGATTGGGACATTGCAACATTCACTCACTTAGAAAACTCTCTAGAAAAAACCTAGTTAGAGACCTACCTAAATTAGAATTCCCAAATGATAGAGTGTGTAACCCCTGTCAAAAGGGAAAACAACACAAAGTTTCTTTTAAATCAAAGAAAGAGTTTCGACTTCTCAACCACTTGAATTGGTTCACATGGATTTGTTTGGACCATCAAGAGTTTCTAGATTAAATGGGAAGCACTATGTTTATGTTCTTGTAGATGATTTTTCTAGATATACTTGGGTATATTTTCTAGCTCACAAAATTGAATCCTGTTCTTCTTTTGTTAAATACTCTAAATCTGTAGAGAACCTTAGTGGACTTAAGATTAAAACTTTGGAATGTGATCATGATCGTGAGTTTGAAAATCAAGATTTTGAATCTTATTGCTCACACAATGGCTATACTCATAACTTTTCTTCCCCTAGAACACCCCAACAGAATGGTGTAGTAGAAAGGAGAAACTGAACCCTTCAAGAAATAGCTAGAACTATACTCAATGAATATGAACTGCCTATTTACTTTTGGGCTGAAGCTGTTAATACAACTTGCTATGTTATCAATAGAGTCTTGATCAGACCTGTTCTTAAGAAAACCCCATATGAATTGTGGAACAATAGAAAGCCTAAGGTTAATTATTTCAGAGTTTTTGGTTGCAAAGTCTTTGTACTTAATACTAAAGATAATCTGGATAAGTTTGCTCCCAAAAGAGATGAAGTAATTTTTCTGGGCTATTCTATTTCAAGTAAATCTTATAGAGTTTTCAATAAGAGAACCAAATGTGTGGAAGAATCTGTTCACATCAAATTCGATGAAACTGATCCACATGAGCCTAAAACCTCTCTTGATAATCTTGAAGAAGATTTGTCTATTCTGGATCATACTGATAAATCTAAAGAACCTGTTATAAAAACATCCAGTTCTGGACTTTCTCCTGAATCTGCTTCTGTTGAACCCGAACCTATAGATGAACCTGAAATTTCTAGTCCAACCTTTACCAGATCAACGAGGATTCTAAAGAATCATCCTTTAGAAGCTGTTTTTGGTAATCTTGAGAGAGGGACACAAACTAGAGCTTCTCTAAGAAACCAGGTTGAACATCAATCTTTTCTTTCACAGCTAGAACCCAAAAATATCAATGATGCTATCAATGATGAATTCTGGGTAATAGCTATGCAGGAAGAATTAAATCAGTTTGAAAAAAACAAAGTCTGGGAATTAGTTGACAGACCTAAGGACACTTTGACAATAGGCACAAAATGGGTTTTTAGAAATAAAGTAGAAGAATCTGGAAATATAGTTAGAAACAAAGCTAGACTAGTTGCAAAAGGATATAGTCAAGAAGAAGGTATAGACTATGAGGAAACGTTTTCACCTGTAGCTAGACTAGAAGCCATTAGGATCTTACTTGCATAAGCTGCACATCTGGATTTCAAGTTATATCAAATGGATGTGAATAGTTCATTTCTAAATGTTTTTATAATTGAAGATGTTTTTGTAGAACAACCACCTGGATTTACTAACCCCCACTTTACAAATCATGTTTTTAAACTTTCTAAAGCTTTATATGGTTTAAAAAAAGCTCCAAGAGCTTGGTATGATAGACTTAGCAATTTCCTTATCTCAAATGGTTTTACTAAAGGGATTGTTGATCCAACTCTTTTCATTAAAAGAATTTCTAAAGATGTTTTAGTTGTACAAATATATGTTGATGATATTATTTTTGGATCTTCTAAAAACTCTTTATGTACTGATTTTTCAAAAAGTATGCAAAATGAATTTGAAATGAGCTTAATGGGAGAACTTAAGTACATTCATGGATTTCAAGTATTTCAAAATGAAAATGGTATTATTTTGAATCAAAGTAAATATACAAAGGATCTTTAAAAAGTTTTGGTCTGGATAGTATCAAGGAAAGTGAAACCCCTATGAGTACTACCTGTAAATTGGACGCAGATGAAACTGGGAAACTGGTTGATCAAACAAATTACAGAGGTATGATTGGTAGTTTACTTTATCTTACTGCTAGTCGACCTGATATTATGTTTAGTGTGTGTATGTGTGCTAGATTTCAAGCTAATCCAAAAGAATCTCATTTGCTTGCTGTTAAAAGAATTTTTAAATATCTCAAACACATGGTTAACTTAGGTTTGTTTTACCCAAAAGGACAATCCTTTGAGTTAATGAGTTATTCAGATGCTGACATTGCTGGTTGTACGTTAGATAGAAAAAGCACATCAGGAACATGTCATTTGCTTGGAAAATCTTTAGTTTCTTGGTGTAGTAAGAAACAGAACTCAGTTGCATTATCTACTGCCGAAGCAGAATATATAGCTGCTGGTAGTTGCTGTGCACAAATTCTGTGGATGAAACACACTCTTTTGGACTATGGATATGTTTTTAAACATGTTTCAATCAACTGTGATAACACCAGTGCAATAAACATCTCTAAGAATCCTGTATCTCACTCTATAACCAAACACATAGATGTAAGACACCATTTCCTAAGAGATCACTATAAAAAAGGTGATATTTCTCTTAAATTTATTGGCACTGAACATCAATTGGCTGATATTTTCACTAAACCTTTAAGTTTGGATAGGCTAAGTTACATAAGACACGAATTGGGAATGTTTAATCACAACCGATGTGAAATCCTCACCGATGTGAAATTCTCACCGATTTGAAAATCCTCACCGATGTGAAAATCCTCACCGATGTGAAATTCTCACCGATGTACAATTCTCACCGATTTTTTTTTCTCACCGATGATTAACTCACACTGATGCAATTTTTTTTTCAAAAAAATAACATATGTCTGCCTCCAAGAATACGAATCGCTTTATTTTATTTTATCTTACTCTATTTTAGTCGTTTATTTGTAATTCCTAAATGATAAAACTAAGCCTAAGCCACTTCCTACCTCACCGAGCACAAAATCTCTCACCTTCGAACCTTAGCTCCCAAATCGGCCAAGAACCCTAAACCCGCGATGGCAAAAACTATGCTTCCTACCGTCAGAGATGAAAGTGTAGAACAAAAAGCTAAGAAACAGAAGACCCAGCATAAAGCCAGTGTTAGTGAAGTCAGAACTAGATCGGGAAAGCGATCAGTGAATCCTCACTTGCATAATAGAGACATAGTAATCGAGAAGGAACTGTGCGTGGAATGGATACTTCCTAGAAAATCGTTGGTACTCGAGATTCTGGAGGACCAGAAATGGGTGGATTGTTTCTCGAATAACAATGGCCCATTATACCAGAAGTTGGTAAAACAGTTCTACGAGTTTGTAAGCTTCGAGAAGTCTGAAAATGAGAATCGGGTGAGCTCTTTTTTAAATGGAAAAGAGATGTCTATTTCTTCAGTAGAGTGGGATGAGTGTTTAAAAGTACCACATGAAGGTGTCTCTGGGTACATATCAAGAGCAATGCCACCTAGAAGTGACATCTTTTATTATGAAACCGCCTTAAAAGAGCTGACCGGTAATGGGAATCAAAGGCAAGTGGTTGCTGCTGAAATGGATGGAGAGAATCGACTGCTCTTCAAGTTTGTTCAGCATGTGTTGATACCGAGGCAAGGAGATTTTGAAAATCTAAGATATCAAGATATCTATCTTCTTCATCTGCTATGACATGGTGTGAAAATCAATCTGTGCAGATTATTAATGTTTCAAATGGAAGACATGATTAGACCAAAGTCAAAGAATAATGCTTTATTCTTTGACAAGCTGATTTCAGTAATGATAAAAGTGAAAGGAATAGCTGAGTATCAGGATGAGACAGTTGTAGTCAGGAATAATTTCTGCATTACCTCGACTGTTTGTAAGTACATGAAAATTAACTGGAACCCATGGAAGGGAGAATGGGTCAGTGATGATCAGAAGATATATGATAGGTTTAATCATGGGGATCATCCCTCAAGACCAAAGGATAAGAGAGATCTGAGTCTGAGACATGATGAAGAGGAACCTGTTTATAGTGATGAAACAGAAGAAGAAGAAGAAACTCCCATGGATATTGGAGGAGATCCAGACTTGCCCCCAAGTCCTGTTGCAGAATTGGTTTATTCTAGGAAAGGAAAGGTAGAGGAAATTTTGTCTACTTATGAGGAAGTCCAGTCTGTGCCTCACCAAGAAGAAGAGGAAATGGAGAATGTATCTAAATCGCCTGTTTCTGGTAGTTTAAGTATGAGTCCTTTGATTGGAAGCTCAGCTATGCTGACTGCTGAAGTAGAAAGAGATACAGAAGAAGTTGTACCTGTATCAGAAGATCTTCTAGATGCTGCACCGATGGAACTTGTAGTAGAAGATTCTGATGAAGAGAATCCAGCATTGAATGCTGTTGTGATACATGAGAATGCACCCATTGAGGGGGAGCATCAATCTGTTCTTGGAAATGTTACAGTAGCTGTTGAGTTTGGAGACTGGGTAGAAGACCCAGGGTTTATAGTCTGTGGATTGGATTATCTGGATTCTGATAATGAGATGTCTGTGAATATACCGAAGACCAATTATGATCTTGCTTCTGAGTTGTTGCCCGATAATGTGGTCAGATTTCATGATCTGAATAAGCTGAAAGAGGACCTCAAATCCAGTTTTGTTGAAGAAGTGAAGTTAATGGAAACCTCCCTTTCATCCTCAACTCAATCAGTAATGACTGATTCTGTAGATAGTTTGGCCTCAGTAAAGGGATCTGCTGTAGTTGTCCCTAATGATTTTGTCTCTAAATCTGATCTTGAATCCATGAAGAAAGAGCTGAAAGAATCATTCAGTGTATCAGTTGCTGAGATGAAGCAAAGCTTTGATGAAGAAATGAAAATGTTAGAGAAATCCTTCGAGCTCTCTCTGGCTTGTAATTTATCTTCTTTTGTGTCTGAGCTTATGGAAGATGTGAAAGAGTGCCAGACTCAGTCTTCTAGAATCGAAGCAAATCTTGAATCTCTCAAGACATCAGTTTCTGCTTTGGATTCTTATATGAGCTCCATGTCTCAAGCTGACAAGGACCTAGCTTATGTGAAGAGTGTAGTAAGCTAGTTTGTATCGGTGTTTGAATGTTTCAAAACCTCAGTGAAGGATCACGTTCAATTACAGGACTCTCAAGTTCAAAGCCTAATCAGTGGTTTGTCTAAGAGTTTCAAAGAAACTGTTTCCTTCTCTCTTGTCCCTCTCACATCCAAACTATTAGTTGACCTGAATCTAGTTCGAGCAATGATGAAGGAGGAGAATGGTTCTATTTCAACCAGTGGCTCTGTGGACTCATCAAAGTTGAGCCGAGTGGTGCTTTCTAAAAGAGATTCTGCTAGAGAAATAATGAAGATTGTTCAAGATTATATGAGAGAAGCCTCTGCCTCTCAGGAAGCCATAAAGAGAAATGTGGACTACTACTTCACCAGAATTTTCACCAAGCATCAACTCGATCACCACTTCAAGCTGATGTTGGAAGACATGAAGCTACCTCCAGTAACTCTAGCTTTTAGAGAACAAGTGAGCCAACTAAGTCAATTGACTCCTGCCTTGGAGAAATTCATGGAGAACAAAGATGATTTCATCTCTGCTATGGAAAGAGGATGAGGAATTATTATGGATTTTAGAAATCTGTTGCTGCCCTTCTTGCATGTTGATGCCAGACCAGTCATCGTACCTCCTGCTTTTCCTGCTTCTGCCTCAGCTGTTTCCACAGTCCAGCTGACTCCGGCTCAAGCTATTCGAAGCCTCACACCAATGATCACCCAAAGATCTTCAACCTAAAGGTCTGACTCTATGTCAGTGGCTCAGCTTCCTTTGATCATTTCTGGCATTCCAAAACCTTCACCTGCATCCTCACCACCCGAACCTTCTTCTAATTCCAAAGGAAAATCTCACGTTGAAGATGTGGATTGATCCAGTGGCCATGATTTTTGATAGGAATTCCTTTGTATTCTATTTCTGTACTTTATGATTGCTCTAATACAGAATAACTCAATTTACTTCTCATGTTTTATGTGTCTCCTATATATGCTTTCCCACTTTTTGATTATCACAAAGGGGGAGAATAAGGAAAATGAGAGAATGAGAAATATTTTCAATGGAGAAAAATAAGGAATAAGGGGAGACACATTACCTTCTTTTCAATTTTATCTCTGATATTATTGTGTTTCCTTTTACCTTCGGTACCTTATGATTGTTACCTCTGATATCTTATGTCTATATCATACTATTTCTATTATCTCTGATGGTGTTTTCTCTGAGAAAATTTAATTCAATATTATACTCTTTACTATTATATTTTCACTATGTTAAATGCCCATATCATAAATTGTGATTATCAAAAAGGGGGAGATTGTTGACCTCACCTGTTTTGATAATCTCAATCATGTAATCATATGTGATGAAAATCCATATTATGTTTTTCTTCTCTATGATATTTTTAAGTATCATTGATCTATACTTTAATTCTTTCAAATCTGTGATCAAACCAATAATAATTTTAAAATAGTCTTTGGAATATATTAATCCTCAGTTATCCATGTTCATACAAGTTATAAATTGATTCTAACACAATCGGATGTGTTCTGCATAAAACAGATAAGTAATCTGCCTATAGCTACTGATAAAGAGCTACCGGTACCCAGTCTACCGATAGACTTAGTCTACCGACAGACAGAGTCACCGATATACTTAACACAGAGCTACCGATGTGCTTATAAATGTAAGCTACTGACTTACAGACAGCTACCGATACAAACATAGAGCTACCGGTGTAAGTATAAATAGCTACCGATGGAATAAGAGTCACCGATGGATGAAGCTACTGACTTACAGACAGCTACCGATACCGACGCATGGAGCTACCGACGCATGGAGCTACCGACGCATGGAGCTACTGAGGAATGGATCTACCGACGCATGGATCTACCGACGCATGGAGCTACCGACGCATGGAGCTACCGACGCATGGAGCTACCGACGCATGGAGCTACCGACTCATGGAGCTACCGATAAACAAAGTCACCGATACAAGCATATACCAACAGACGCATAGAGCCACCGATAGAGTCAAAGAAACTAATGAAATTGAGCTACCGATGTCCAAGCTACCGATGCTGATTACCTACCGATCACTCGACTCACTGTTTGAATTTCATTATTTCCTATCATTATTTAATCTCTCCAACGGTCATATCATGTACATTTTAATGATTTGTCAAATATCTGATAAAGGTTGTCGGATGTCAGGAACCCGTACCTCGTACCTACAGAAAGGAAATCTTTTCTGTCTCCTGTTGCCTGTGAGATAAATACGAGAAGACTATGCTGCCCAACTAGTAGTGTGTGGTATATACCAGAAACACAAGAACGAGAAGAATCATGAAGAGAAAAACCAGTTCCATCAAGAACACAGAGAAGCCCATAGAAAATCAAGCATACTCGAGAAGTTTTCTGTGCATATAAGAAGAACACTGAAGAACTTCAACCACTACATTTTCACTGTCTATGAACCTGGAGCATACGATAGTCTGTTTCTCAAACAGAAACGAGAAGAGGACTCAGACTCACATCTGATCGAATCCAAAGGAGTCTAGAGCCACACTGAAATCACCAGAACCATTTCTAAACTCTACATCTCTTGTTCTGTGATTTATTATTATACTTTTCGAGCAGTGTGTGTTATCTGCTGTATCTAACACATACACTGTCTCCTGTACTTAAACTGGAGGACTTGTAAATCCTTACCAAATTCTTGCATTCTTTCTTTCCCATGAATAACAGTGGTAGAGGTCGTGTGTGACCTGGACAGCTGGTTGCTGTTGTACTGTTTCCCATGAATAACAGTGGTAGAGGTCTTGGACCTGGACAGTTGTAAACTGTTGAACCCCGATCCAGGGTGTGGATCATTTTTATATAAACTTTTGAGAGGACTAAGTCTCAGCTTGAGACTGAACCTCTTGGTTACATTTGTTGTGCCATCTCTTTCAAAGCATTATTCCGTTGCTAATCACTTTAAAACCAGTACTGTTTTTAAAGTCACTTTGATAATTAAATTAGCAAGTGTTTATGTTATGTGTAGATTAGTAAGTTAGTTTCAAAAGATAATCACACACTCCTGTATTGATTAACTGGGAATTAATCAATCCCTTGAGAATCTAACAGAACATCTACTTTAATATAAATTCACTACAGTTTAATTTATTATTTTATTTGGGGGTCTTTAAGACAGTGTGTTTAAATACAGAAATTTTAATTGGTACTCAATTCACCCCCCTCTTGAGTAAACCACTCCGACCAACATAATTGTTATATTGTGATTCAAAAAATGAAGTCCCTTTTGAAAACTAAAATTTATAAAATTTTGAAAAATTGGGTATTAATATTCATAGCGGAAAGTTTGATTGGTCATGTTGTGCTAGAACTCAAATTTGCATACAGCGCAAGATCTTGTATTATTCAAAGAGAAGTTTATTGTGGAAGCTTTGGGTGTTACATTCTTCCCTCCTTCAAATAATTTCATCCTCATGTTTTCTAGAATATTTCTGCATAAAATATTTGGGTGGTTCTTCATTATAAGTTTATCGGGTTCCCACATTACCTCTTCAATATTAGGGTTTCTCCATAGAACATTAACCGGATGAGTCCTCTGGTTTCTCAACATTTGTTCTTTGGTATCATGAATCTTGATAGGCTCTTCACAATAAGACAAATCGGGTTCCTATTCTATTTCATCATATGTGAGTACATGTGTTGGTTTAGGCATGTATTTTCTAAACAGATATACATAGAAAACATCATGAACTTTAGAGAGACTTGGAATCAATGACAAACGATAAACTATAACTCCAATTCGTTCTATTATTTTAAAAAGCCTGATGTACCTAGGACTTAATTGAACCTTCTTACATAATCATATAACACCCTTCCATAGAGATAAATTCAAGAAAACATGTTCTCCTACTTGAAATTCCAAATCATTATTTCCGTTATCCGTATAGATCTTTTTCCTACTTTGAACTTCTTTGATGTGGGATTTGATAATCTACACCTTTACCATTGTTTCATCAACATTTTCTGGGCCTACAAGTTTTCCTTCAACAAAATCATCCCAAAAATTTGGTGTGAAACATATCATTCCATATAATTCTTTATATTGGTCCATTTGACTACTTGAATGGAAACTATTGTAATAGGAAAATTCTAATAGTGGTAAATACTGATCCCACATACCTTGAAAGTCAAGTGAGAAAGATCTCAAAATTTCGTATAAGGTTTGAATAGTGCGATCTAATTTTCCATCCATTTGAGGGTGGTCGGCATCGCTCAATCTATGTTCAGTATCCATGCATTTCTGAAGACGTTTTTAGAATATTGATGTAAAATGGTGATCACGATCAGAAACAATCGATAGGGTTACACAAAGAATTCTTAAAAATTAATTAATATATAGTCATACTAATCATTTAAGTTGTAAATCTTATCTTATTATAGGAAAATGTGTTTAATTTCTACGATGGTCAATAATGACCCATATTGCATCATTATTTCAAGGAGTCTTTGTATCCCCAAGATAATGTCCAATGTAATATCACCCCATTTTCACTCTAGTATGGTAAGAGGTTGCATGAATCCTCCTAGATGTTGTCTTCCAGTCCTATCCTGTTGAAAAACCATACATCTTGACACATAATCAAGAATTTCTCTTCCCATTTTGTCCCACCTAAAATGTTCCTTCAAATTGCTATACATCTTAGTGCTACTTGGTTTTATAGGTAAATTGGTGCTATGACCATCATCCAACAATGCCATTTTTAGATCAGGTATATCAGGAACACAAATTCTCCTCACAAATTTCAAAATTACAACTTTATATAATACATTGATCATATTCCCATCATTCTCAACTTTAATTTTATTTTGAAACTCCTCGTCATCAGTCTAAACAATTTTTATTCTTTCAAATAACGATGGATTGGAAACTATTCGACAAATTATCAATGTTTCACCTTCCATGATTATTCCCATATCCATATTTACTAGATCGATGTACATATGATCTCATTCAAGTCACACCTTATTCATAAAAATGTGATCATTTCTGCTCAAAGCATCTCCCACATTATTTACCTTCCCTGGGTGGTAGTGTATAGTACAATCATAATCATTGAGTAGTTCAAGCCATCTCATGTTCCTCATGTTTAGTTCTTTATGAGGGAAAATATACATAAAAATTTTATGATTGGTATATATATCTAAATTTCCCTTATAGATATAGTGTCTCCATATCTTTAATGAAAATATTACAGATTATAACTCAAGATCATGAGTAGTATAGTGTTGTTCATGAATTTTTTGTTGTCGTGATGAACATGGAACAACTCTAAAATTCTATATAAGGACACAACCAAGTCCTTTATTTGAAGAATCAATATAAATAAAAAACTCGTCACTCCCTAATGGTAGAGTAAATATAGGTTCCATGAATAATGTTTTCGTCAATTCTTCAAAAACTTCTTCAAACTCTTTTTTCCAAAAAAAAATTAACCACTTTATGGGTGGGATTGGTTAATGGGTTAGTCAATCGAGAAAAATTCTGGAAAAAGTGCTGATAATAACCTACTGAACTAATAAAACTGTATACCTCGGTTATATTAGTCTTTTCTGGCCATTTTTAGATTTCCTTGGCCTTTGAAGGATCGACAAAGATTGCGTCCTTAGAGACAATATTTTCATGAAAAGAAATTTCTCGAATCAAAAATTCACACTTGCTAAACTTCCAATATATTTTATTTCTTCTGAGGGTTTTTAGAATAGTTTACATGTGATTTTCATGATATTTGTAGCTTTATGATTATACCAAGATATCATCAATAAATACCACTACAATGTCATTAAGATATTTCTTGAAAATACTATTCATTAGATCCATGAATATAGGTGGTGCATTTGTCAGTCCAAAAGTCATTATTGATAACTCGTAATGCCCATACCAGGATCAAAATGCATTCGTTGGAAGGTTTTCTTTCTTCACACAAAACCGATAATATCCAGATCAAAGATAAACTTTGAAAAATATTGATCTCAATAATGTTGGTCAAATAAATCATCAGTGAGAGGTAAGGAATACGTTTTCATTATTGTTATAGAATTGATCACCATGTAGTTAATGAAAAACCTCATAGATCCATCATTAATCTTATCAAAAAGAATATGGGATCCCAATGGAGAAAAACTAGGGTGAATTAATATTTTATTACTCAATTTGTTACTCAATTTCTCTAATTGTTTCATTAGATCCACAAATTCCCTAGTGGCCATTATATAAGGTGTCATTGATATGGGCCTTGAACCAGGAATTAAATCAATGAAAAACTAAATTTATAGTTCTGGTGTAAGTCCAGGTAAATCCTCTGGAAACACATCAACATATTCTTTCACAATAGGTACATCCTATATTTGAACATTCCATTCCTCTCCTAGAGTTATTTCACTATCTTCCTACCCAAATAATTGAATTTATTAGAGCTACTGGGGGTGGATCTAGATAAGAATCAGATGATGACAGTTCTTCTCTAAAGATAAGGTAATCCATGTCATCATTGAAAATTGTAACATCATTTTTCTTACAATATATTTTTTATCATGGTCTGAAAGCCAATCCATACCGAGGAATATATCAAATTCAATCATGTGTATGATAATAAGATCATCAGATAAAGCACATTTATAAACTATAATGGTAACTGATTAACTGATCGTTATTGCAATGATACTTCCCTTAGGAGTTTTTACAATCAAATACTTTTTTATATCAAATATGAAATATCTAATATTCATTGAAATCTAGGAAGATATAATAAATGAGATGATCCAGAACCAAATAAATCATTTCCAATTTTTGAGGAAATGATTAATGTACATGTTATCATGTCATTCGGGGCTTCAACCTCAGTATTAGTGATCACATAATCTTGGAATTTCTCTCTTGGTCTTTTTTGAGGTATGTTTTTCTGATTCTTAGGAAATTAATTCACATAATTCCACATTTCACTACAATTGTAGCATTCAATATTGGCAGCCTCTTTATTTCCATTTCAATCATGATCTTGGTGGCCTTTTTCACGACACTTGTAGCAAACTCCCATTTCCTTCAGGCAAGTACCGTGGGGTTTTTTACCACATTTACTACAGGATGGTAATTAAACATCTCTCTTCTTCCCCTTATTTCCATTTCGAGAGTTTTCATATGATCTCTTCATCTATTTCATCGTGTTAAAGTCATAAGACATAGAAAATTATTTTTCTTTCTTGAAAGCACATGATACTATATCTTCGTATGATGACAAGGATTGTGAGTCTACTGCACAATGGAGAAATGGTTTTAACCCATCAATGAATTGATAAATCTTACTCCATGGGATACATATATAATCTATTGCATGCCCTGATAACCTAGTAATGTAAGCCTCTAAATTTGTGAAATTCTCATCCTCCTTTTGACTCAAACTCATAAATTTCCTTTCCATATCTTATTGATGGTCACAAAGAAAGTATTTTTCAAACAAAAGAACTTTTAACTCCCTAAATTCCATATTTTATAATTCATCAACCTCCATTGTGTCACGAATTAATGACCACCATTGATCTTCATCTCTGGTGAGGTGATAAGCTTCTATGAAATTTTTTTCCCTTTTTCTACTCACCAAAGAATTAAATATGTTCTCTATGTAACATATCTAATGGTCAGTAATAAATTGATTTTTTGTCCCATTGAATGTTTGTGGTTGTTTCCTCATGAAGTAGTCTAACATTGATCCTCCATGTTATAGATCAGGTTTCTCCCAATGGTTATGTTTATTATTCATAACCTATGTGAGTTTTCCTAATATGGTGACATGAAAATCACCACAGTTGCATCACCAGATCCACTATAATTATCTTGAGTAGGAGGAAAATACCTACATGGATTACATGTGTTGATATAGTTTCCATTCCTTCCACTAGGCATCATTTCTGAATAATGGCATACAATAGATTAGTTTTTTAATTGCAATAAATAATTCTGAACTTCTAAAACACTTAAAAAAAATTTAATAGTTGATGGATATAATCCATAATCATAAAAAAAAATCGGAATTATTTACTCAAAAATATTTTATAATATATTTTAATGAAAACATGATTTTTCTTAAGCATATCCCCTGGGAGTGTCCTAAGAAAGAGTGCATCAAGTTCCATTGTCATATACCAGGATACCCTAGGTCAAGCCTAAAACTCATTGTTGGAGTTTTCACTCCTTGTTAGATCTGTTCTAGAGCCACCTATACCTTCTTGTATTCATATAGTGATATATTTCTTGAAAAACTCAAAAAATCTTAAAATTACCAAAATTATAAGAAGATATTCTATACTAATCCTAAAAGCCTATCTAAGGGTAATGTTCTCTAATTTGAGTTGTTCTAAATACAGTTTCAATGGTTTTTACTAAACATCCTCTGATACCAAATATAATGCCCCCACCTGAGTTATCCAAAGATGGTGAATTATTACATAACATTGGCATGATCACAAGAGATCAACTCTCGAAATATTGGTTAGTTTAATAGCATTGTAAGTACTAGAAAAATACATAAGTTTTACATTACATCATGAAAAAAACCACATTGGGTCCTCTTTTAACACACTCATATCCTTTAGCCTATACCATTAGTTCAATCATAATATAATTTTTTTTCATCCTTGTAAAAATAAAACATAAAAATCGTTGAGCATAGATGCTCAGTAAGGATAACAAAATAGTGGAAACTACCATAAAAAAAATAAATATTTAAGGAAATGTATAGGACTAAAACACAAGCCATTTAAACATAAAGTTCAGATTAATATGGAGGAGATAAATCAATTAATTCCATTTATATATTCAAAAGTTTATTCCACTAGTTGAATAATCTATTTCAATATCAAAAACCAATTTCATATTTATGGAATGCATAATGCAGGACATCATAACCACAAATTCAAGGCCTCGTTCCAATACTAAAAATAAAACTTTGTCAAGTCCTTATTCCAACACACTAGTTTGTCTCATGATACCTACCGCTGCATCGAGGAGCTATAGCGGGAACCACCCGTCAATTACTATGTCCAATGAATTGCACATATGAAAATGTTGAAACATAATATAAACATTTTTATTAAAACTAGAATATGAAATGTTAATACTTTAACCATAAAACATGAATGGTATAATGATAACACATCCAATGTAATACCTATCACAAAATTTTCAATACAATATGGAATATTGTATCGTAATAAATAAAATTCAAACAAGTGTAAAATCCATCAAAGGATATTGACATAGATGAAATAAAAATTATTCGAGAGAAATATCACTTTCTATTTTGAAATCTTTTAAAATTAATTTAATTATAAAATATAAAATATATTTTTAAAATATTTTTATAGGCTTTTAAGGTTAGCTTCAAAGGTGTTATAAAAGAGGAAAATAGTTTCACTGGCCGTATAAGTTAAAAAAACATTCTTACCATAATTTGTTGAAAGGGTAATAAAGTACCTTATTTGGAAAATGAAATAAATATACCATTCAAAAACATTTTATAAAAAGTAAAAAAGGGTATAAATTAATTTAAAAGTATTCTAGGAACTAATAAAATTGTTTTTAAATACATTATTAATAATCACAGATGTGGGTGATAAAAACATCTGAGTAGATACACACATACAAACAACCTCGGATAAATAAAGAGATTATAAAATTTACTCTTACCTTGTACCTTTCCATGTATGAGGGTAAATAAACATCATTTATAATAGTTATATAATTGTTATTAGATTTTAAAATAACCACATACATTTATATTATATATTATATTCAAATGTTTCTTTGTTTATAATATTTTAGTTGTATCATTATTTCGGGTGTTCACTGATTCTTTTTACATCAAATGTATTTTTACATAAGTAATTTTTTTATGGAAAGGATGTATTTAATTAATATCCTGAATGATATTATGTTCTTAAACATTGTTCTCAATCATAAAATGAAAACTATTCTTTAATGGTTATAATGGAAAAATAATCATATCACGTTTGTGGAGATGGTAATCCGTACGTACGAACGAGCAACAATACAATTATATTGATGGTGAAATCATATGCAATTGGATGTCATAACATATATACATAATCATTAAAATTTTTTATTTTTTTACATCAATTATACTCATTATTATATACATCTAAATAATAAATTGTTGAATAACAAACTACACCACATCCGGGAGACGGTAAGCTGTATATATGCACAGATGGTGACTTTGACATTCATAGGATGGATAGAATAGTGAATGTGGATGTACCATATTTATTATAACATTACATTATTTATATGGTACTAGATTTTTTATTTTGGTATGGGAACAACAAAGAAAGAGGATGTGGAAGAATAGAAGAACTTTGAAAGAGGTGATGAAATAATTACCTCTTCTTTGGGTGATTCATTTGGATTTGATCAAAAGGGGTCCATAGGTTGGATTTATAATCAATGTAAACCTCTAGGATGAAGTGAGTGTGGTTGGAAATTTATTTGATAAGGGGGTGGACAAGACAAATGGCTTTGGAGGTGTTCTTTTGATAGAATGGGAACTACCCTTTTATAAGAGAGGTCAGGGAAACATTAGGAAAGTCATGAAATATTATTTTATTAGAAAGTAATAATCAGTTTAAAATGGATCCAAATGGATTTATTTCGATGATAATTTAGGTATGGGTCTAAATTATCTCATCCAATAGGTTTTAGACAAGTTTATTTCAACATATTTACCTTATCTTTTTTTAACTCGTAGTTAAATAGTAAATTTTTATAATGTCTTATTGTATTTTTATATTACATGGTTAATAAAAATACTATTAAGTACCAAGAGAACCGAAAGTGGTCCATTACTGACATATATATAATCATATAAGTCCTTTGGCTGAACCTTATCGTTTTAGAAATATTATATAATTTAATATTGTAGTATTTGTTTTAAAAACTCATTTATGTCACTTTTCACACTATTTAGTATTTGGTTTTAGTGAAAGTCATAAAAACATTATCACATTGAATGAAATTTATTTAATCAACCCTAACATGTCATATTAAACTAGAAAATTCTTGTAATGCATCAAAATCCTAAATAACCATTTATTTTAATATTAATAATATCAATTAATTTAACTGTTCATTAATAAGTTAATTACTACATCATTATTGTGTAATAAATAAATGTAATTATTTAATGTCTAAAAATTATAAATACAATACCATTATGTAGGAAATATTTTTAAATTTCTAATTAATATTCATAGTAAAATTTATCTTATGTATAACCCTATATTAAAAATGTTTTAGTTATTAAAAAATGAATTTAACACTTTTAACTCTTCTTTAAATAAAATAATCACAAATGTTATAATCTAATCCATGTTGTTCAAAGAGGATCATATTTTATTACTAAGATTGATATTGGTCGAAATACACTTATCCAATCAAATTAAAACATGTGTTAGGGTAATTATGACATCATTTTTACCATTAATTACCCTATTTACTTTTATCCGTGGTAAATAAAATCGAAATGTTACTATTAACCAAAAAATATTTTAATCATATTGAAACACATATTACATAATCATTTCAACTGTGTCTCTCTGATTTTTGAAATTCAATTTAAGGATGTGGTAAAATTACATTTTATGCAAATTTTCAAATGTGCCTAGAAAGTGGGTAAAAGACGTTAAAAATTTCAATAAAATTTTATAAATTAATCCTATAATAAAATGACTTCAAATAATTAAATTGAAATAATATTGGCATTTTTTATCTATTTTGTCATAAAATAAAATTAAATTAAAGAAACAATTATTTAAGTAAAAAGTCAGTTTTAAACAACAACATATTATTTAACAATTCATCAAAAATTGAATGTTTTTAGAAAAATAGAAAACAAATCCACCTAAGATAATTTTGATATTTAAAATCAAAAAAGGACATCAATTTTGAAAAATAAATTTCAACATTTCAAAATGATGGTATTACAATTTATAACGTCTACTTTGATTGATTGGGGTGTGCTATAACTCGAAGTTGGGTACATCACAAGATATTGTATTATTAAATAGAAACATACCATGGAAGCTTGGGGTGATACAATTATTTTTACAATAGAAATATTTTTAGTGGGAAAATGGGTTCGCTGTGTCCTATAAATACATATTATTCTATTAATTATTAATTCACTTATACTTTCTCTCATTATTATATATGCATTCATATTAATAAAGAATATAGTATTATTAAAAAAAATTATATCTAAAGTTATTTTTCATGAGTGAGATAATTCTAGTGGATAAAATAGATCTAAATTTATATATTATTATTTTCATATTTTATATTTATTTTACTATTCTGATATTTGGAATTATTATTGGTTTCACTTCTGACTAATGTATCATTGTTCATTTATAATAATAATGGGGTTTTTTGGTTTCATTATATAATATATGATAAATATACTATTTTATATAATTATAAGAAAGTAAATTAAATTGATAAAATTATTGGTCATTACGTCCTCCACCTAAAGACTTGATGATGGAAAATTATATGAATAATTAAAAATCTTTTCGAATGTCAATTGAGATGTTCTGAATTTTTTAATTCTATCTTGTGTCGATGTTAATTTTAAATTGAATATCTTTTCTAATGTAATGTAATGAATCTTATTTTCCCTGTTTAATTTTTTGAAATTAATTGGGAATGTTCTAGACTATGTGCTGAGACAGTGTGTGATTCCAACGGTCAGTGTTCTTGGAATGGTCCATTGAAAAATGTTCTACTTTTAATAGTGTGCATGAATAGTTTTCTTAAAAATGTGAAATAAATATTAAATTCATTTCTAGATTGTAAATATATGGGAATCATAGAGCTCAATGTAGTGTCTATAACAAAGGCATGGCCTATGTTTAGTTTGTGCATGTTCGTCGTGAAAAAACATGAAAAGGGCATTATGATAAATAAAATATATAAATAAAATTGTTTTATTTTTCAAATCCTTATAACTCATGAATGGTAACTCCAATTTAAAATTTTTGACAACCGTTGCGTTTTTAATGGGGTGTTTCCTTTAGGTGGGGCTTAACCTTGACTGGTGTGGGTTGATGGTGGTAGTTAGTTTTTGGACATGAATTCCAGTAAAATATTTTATTAAAAATAATTTATTTGGTCATTATGTGTTGACACAACAGAATTTTATATTTTTTTACAATCCCTCTTAGAAATATTGCATTATCAGCAAAACCATAGTGTTTACCCAAGGCAGGGAGGATGTAACGACCCAATGTTTTTAATAATACTTGTATCATAATTTTGTGTGTTATTTTATACTCAACAAAACTATATCCTTTAATTAATAAATTGCATATAATTAGATTGAGACCATTGGGTTTCAATTGTTATATGACCATTGGTCAATATGACTGTTGGAAATTATAATCTTAACATTGTGTTTTTATAAATATGGTTATCTTGGTTAATTAATATTGAAATAAGATTTAATGGCCTCATCCAGTAGACTCGAGCTATATGAAGCCCATCTGTCGGAACGTGGGAAGGAGGTAGCATCACTGGGCTTTGCTCTGGACCAAGCCCAAGCCGAACTTCAATTTATTAATCATGAACATAATCACCTAAGGGAGATGTTCAAGCTAATAGAAATCACCACTCTGGAAATATTGTCTGATCCACCCTAAGATTCAATCACCATAGCACATCTAACACTTAAGTCCTATGCTGGTGTAATAAGGGTCTATGTAATGAGACCTTAGCTACTTTGTGTAATCCTTTTATAAATAAAATTTTTATTTCTTCTTATGATAAATATTTTGAATTTCAAACATACGGATAAAGATAGGATGAGTATTATTGATTAATTTAGGAAAAAGGGCATTTTAAAATATTTTTTTATTCATCAAATAGTAAATAATGTGTAATTATTTTAAAAAATTGGTCTTCTACAATTGTGATCAGTGAGAAATTTACTGTCTAATAAGATCAACATAGCTTTTAGTGAATAGTAATTCATTAATAGTAACATACTCATATGAATAGTAATGAATATTAATTTGACCAATGAAATAGAAACTTCACCCATGAATGTATAAATACATTTTAGACATCTTGAAAGTGAAAAATTGATCTTAGTTTAAGTTTTGGTATTTTTGTATGCCATAAATATTTTATTTACAATTTTATAATTAATTTAGTAATTTAAAATGGAATTTTTTTCATAGAATTTAATCATAAATTGTTACATTACTGTCTTATGGGTATACAATATTTTAATGGCACATTGATTAGTTTTTTAAGGTGTTACAAAATGACTTATAGTTTTAAAGTTGTATTTTTGGAATAAATAATGATTTTCTTAAAAAATTAAATCAAAAATATTTAAGATTTTTTTTTATAAAATGGAATTCATTTTTGAATTCAGAGAATCGATATCAGGGTAGGGTGAATTTTGGGTTTTTTTCTGAAACAGTTGAATTTTCATTAAACAGTAAAAATACAGTTTTATGTTTCAGGTATTTAATGACATAATTTATGATGTAATAATGATGTAAGATTTCTGGTAGAATTATGAATATTGGTATATGCTATGAGGTGTCCCAAGTGGCCAATACCATGGTAAAATACCACGGGAAAGCCCATTTATTTGCAAATACCATCAATGAGGTGTCCCTTGGAAATTAATAATTTATTCCCTCACATTCCCAATAAATACCAAGACATTTTCCTCATTAATTTCATTCCAAAATCATCCAAAAAGATGTTCTGGTCTTCTTAACTCCCATGGAGTCCTCTTAAGGTGTCCTCAAGCCTCCCAAGGTCCTGACCTTTATGCTTTCGATGTTACTCTTCATGGTAAGGGATCCTTTCACCCTCCTCATTTAAGTCATGAATTCATTTATGTGGTGTCATCTAGTTTCCATATATTTATGTTGAGGGTATCTTATTATATTTTCTTATTAATGTCCATTTCATGTTCAAATTATGAGATCCCCGTTCTCCTCTTATCAATTTGTTTTCTAAATTTTTAAGTGATGTCGTTATGCTGCCAAATTTCTCGTAAAATAAATCGCATCTTCTCTTTTCCATCATGTTTCCTTTTTATGTGGAATGTCATTCAAATATCCATATCATGATATTATTCAGTACCCATACTGTATTATGAATTATTTATGAGCGGGTGACCCTTGTCCCATCTATTTTCAATGTTTTCTAAAACCATGTTATATAACTGTTATGCTGGAGAAATTTCTTCTCAAAATTTATGTCTCTTTCTCTAAAGAAATTCCCTTGTTTATTTATGTTAATACCCAGACCTATTTTTTTCTATGGGAGTTTATAAATATATAAAGATGATATATTTGATTCTGGAATTGACATACATATAACCCTCACTCCCTTTCAATGGGTTACAAATGATATAATGATCTTATTTTTAAGAGCTTTTAATACATCACGATTTTGAAATGAAACCCAATAATATTATTCTCTATGGGTTGTTTATGAAATATTTGATTATGATATATGTGGCTCAAATTTATGTAATGACATATTAAGGGTGCACCTTGATATCTCTACAATGAATTTTTTAACGAATTAATCTCTAGAGATGTCAAGTTTCACGATACCTTGGTGAATAATCTTGGTTATTTTTATGACACCTCGGGGATAGACCATGGTGATATGTTCATGAATGTCTAAATGAAATGTTGTAGCCACATATTCATGTTATGTTTCAGGTTATTTTCATTATGATATGCGTATAATTCCATTTCTCACGTCCTTATGTTTTTATTCAAGTTCTTATTGATGTCTCAATTAAACTGATTCCATTGTTTACCATTAATGGGCCTTCTTTTCAACCTTTCCTTTAAATGTATGTCTCCGGGTTATGAGATGCAGTAAATGTATTTTGGATAAACTTTTGATGAACCTGTACAAGTGGATTAGAAGAAATTTTAAGTTGTTTCTCATGTATTATGTTCCTGATTTTCAAGACACTAGACTTTAAAGATCCTATGATTTTAAAATGTAATGAAATGTTATGTAATAGAAATTCAGGATGCCATAGTTCGTATCAAAGGCTGGTTTAGTTACTTATGGAAATTTGTCTATGAAATTTTTAGGAATAATTCAATAGAAAAGGTTAAATATATGAAATATTTTTGGTATTTTGTTGAATATTGAATAAGTGGTTTATCAAACAAATACATCCCTCTCTGGATACAAGCAGGTAGAGGCAGATCTGTCATAGATGTACATATGGGTAAAACCCGAAAACACCGCTTTGAGCGAGACTTGAACAAGAACTGGTACACGACAACAGGCCTTGCTGCACACTTGGTTACGACACTCCCGGGGGATATGTTTGGTTAATCACAAACATTTTATAAATCATTATGAGAGAATTATCGTGAAATGTAATTGTTTAAGCATGAAGTTTTAAGAAATAAAATCTTTTATAGCTAAAAGTTTCGTAAATCAAATAATTTTCTCACTAAGATTTTATTCTTTTAGAAAATGGCGAGCAATAGGAGGACCCATCCAAATTGTGACTACAATGGACCATACACTGACAGCTCTCCGATGGAAGCTGGAATGGAAACATTCATGCAAATTATGAACCAATTCACTCATGTTAGGGTAAATAACATAAATCAAGCTGATAGACCAATCTCCCTGTGAAGGGAACAACATTCTGTTGAGTCCTTTATGCATGAAATACCAAAAACCATTAGTGGATCAACTGACCCATTTAATACTGAGCAGTGGGTCCACTCTATTGAAAATATCTTTTCTGTGCTCCGTAGTACAGATCAAGAGAAGGTCACCCTGGCTGTCTATCACTTAGAAGGGGAAGAGGATCAGTGGTGGGAACTGATTAAAAACACATAGACAAGAGTGGAAGTTGAATCTTTGGAGTGGGAAGAGTTCATAGGGATCTTTTTTAGTAAGTATTCCCCTCCTTCCATGAGAACAAGAATGGAGAAGGAGTTTCTTGAGCTGATGTAGAACGAGAATGAATCTGTGAGAAGCTATGAGATGAACTTCACCCGACATTCATGATAACCCTCTAGCTTTGTCATGGATCCAAATGGGAAGGTTAATAGATTATTTAGTGGACTGAGACCTCAACTGTAGAAGAATCTAGACAACCGAGACTATGATGGCTATGAGGAGATCGGGCTGAGTGCGATGAAAGTCGAACAGGAGTTTGGTGAGACGCAATGGTCTAATAAATCAAGTGACAAAAATAGATCGATGGATCCCATATTAGGGAGGACCTTTGATCAAGGAAGAAGAGGAAATATTTTTCCACTTCCCATGTCTAATAAATGTTGGATGAAACAATCAGGGAACTGCCTGCTTGGGAGCTAGAAATACTACAAGTGTCGAAGAGATATCCATATTCCGAGGAATTTTCGTAGTGAGGTGAAACCTCAACATCCAAACACTAATGACAAGGGGAAGCTTCTGCATGCCCTACCTTATGTCTAGTTCATTACATGGGGACAACATGGGAACTTTTCCAATCACTGTCCAAATCAGAGGGAAGTGGAGGGGAACCACCATTAGGCTCAGCAAAGGCCAAGAGAGCAAGGTTGATCTTTTTCTATCATGACGGCTAAATTTGAAGCTCCAAATGATGTGGTAGTAGGAACTCTGGTTTTTCACTCCAAGCTAGAATGTACATTGTTTGATTCGGGTTCTACGAATTCCTTTATTTCCTCTAAGTTTGCAAATAATTTAGAATCAATCCAAGACTTGATAAATGTAGAGTTATCAGTCAATAATTCTAGTGGGATTATCCAAGCATCATCAGTGTTTAGAAACTCGAGTATTTAATTTGGTGAGAACAATATTATCGCAAATCTAGTTTCCATTACCATTATGGAATTCAACATTATACTAGGGATGGACTGGATCTCAAAGTATAATGCTAAGATCAAATGCAGAAGTAAGGAAATATTAGTAGTCATGAATGGAAAACCTACAGTTATCTTCCATGGAGAGATATATCTACTTGATCTTTATCTAGAATAACCTCCTATATCCTTCTTTGTGGAATTGATAGGTGAAGAAGAAGAAAGAAACTGGAGTTTGAGGATAGATAATGTACCCATCATCTAGGAATACATTGACGTATTTCCTGAGGAGTTTCATGGACCTCCCCCAGAAAGGGAGGTAATTTTATCCATTGAACTCTTACCTGGATCTCATCCAATATCAAAGACCCCATATAGGATTGAAAATGTGGAGGTTGAGTAATTAAAGAAACAAATCCATGATCTTTTGGATAATGGGTTTATCCGACCGTGTGTGACTCCTTGGGGAGCAACTATTATCTTTGTGAATAAGAAGGATGGATCGATGCGGTTATGCATTGATTATAGAGAACTGAACGAAATCGTAGTAAAAAAAATACCCTCTTCCAAGAATTCATAACTTAATTTACCAACTTCGTGGGGCTCAATTTTTTTCTAATATTGATCTTCAATATGGTTATCATCAATTGAGGGTGATGAAAGAAAATATTCCAAAAACTGCCTTCGGATCAAGATATGGGAATTAAGATTTTTTTGTTATGCCTTTCGGACTGACTAATGCAACTTCTATTTTTATGTATTTGAAGAATAGAGTATTTAAAGACTACCTTGACAACTTTTTAGTATTTTTTATTGATTATATTTTGATATATTCCCAAAGTCTTGAGGAGCATGAGGATCATATAAATGTTATTTTGAAAACTTAATGGAAGGAGAGCCTTTTTGGAAAGATCAGTAAATGTGGATTCTGGTTACAACAAGATGCTTTCTTGGGGAACATTGTTATCCATGATGGAATCAAAGTTGACCCTAGAAAGAAACAAGTTATAGAAGAGTGGCCTCACCCTACACAAATAACTGAGATTCATAGTTTTCGTGGATTAACGAGATATTATAGGAGGTTTGTGAAAAGATTTTCATTAATTTCTAATCCATTAACCTGGTTAACAAAAAAAGGGGTCAAGGTCATCTGGAAAAAGTAGTCTGAGGAATGTTTCTAAGAGATGAAGAAGAGATTGGTTACTTCACCTGTGTTGACTCTGCCCTCAAGTGGAGAAGGAGTCGTTATTTTTATCGATGCATCACTGAAAGAGCTTGGGTGACTCCTCATGAAAAATGACAAGGTCATTGCTTATTCATCTCGACAACTGAAGTCTCATGAGAAGAACAATCCTACGCAAGATCTAGAGATGGTGGTGGTCATTTTTTCTCTGAAGATATAGAGGCACTATCTTTATGGGGAGAAATGTGATATATACACATAACATCAATGTTTGAAGTATATTTTCACACAAAAGGAATTGATCATGAGACAAATAAGATGGTTGGAACTCCTTAAAGACGATGATGTTCAATTCATTACCATCCCAGAAGAGAAAACAATGTTTCAGATGCATTAAGTAGGAATGACCCAGGTTTTATTTCCATTATGAGTATTCAAAAAGATCCATTGATCAATGACCTAGTAAAGATAGACATTGGAATTATAAGGGAAGGGACATCATCAACCCTAACATAAATTATTTCTCAACCGTCACTACTAGAGATGATCAAGAAATCTCAGAAAGAAGATCCTTTTTTATAGAATAATTTTGAGGATGTGAAGGATGGAACATTTCCTGAGATCAACAATGACCAAGATGGTGTACTAAAATTTATTACAAGACTATGTGTTCTATCTATTTTAAAAATAAAGAAGGAGCTGATGGATGAATCTCATGTCTATACTTTCTCTATTCATCCTGGAAGCACAAAAATGTATAGGGTCATTCGTGATCATTATTTTTGGGATAATATGAAAAGAGAGATTACTGACTACACTTCAAGGTTCCTGGTATATTAGCAAGTGAAGGCAGATCGACAACTTCCTAAAAGGGTATTGCAACCACTACTCATAAAACATCGATGTGGGACAATATAAGTAAGGACTTTTTCACTGGTCTCCCGAGAAATTCCAATGGAAATAATGTGATATGGGTGGTTGTGGACCATCTCACCAAGGCTGTCCATTTTATCTCCATTTGGGAAGATTTCTATCTTGATCAACATACCAGGATTTATGTGAAGGAAGTGGTAAAGTAGCCTGGAGTTCAACTTTCTATCATATCTGATCGTGATCGAAGGATAAAATCTATATTTTGGAGAAGTCTTCAACATGCTCTGAGCACTGAATTTAATTTTAATATGACCTTCCACCCAAAAATTAATGGCCAATCTGAAAGGACTATTCAAAAAATCGAGGACATTCTGAGAAATTTCTCAATGGAATTTAAAGGTGGATGGGATCAACATCTCTCATTAGTTGAGTTCACTTACAATAACAGCTTCCACTCGAGCATTCGAATAGAACCTTATGAATCTATATGTGGGAAGTGACATAGAACTCCTAATTTTTGGGATAAAACTAGAAGGAGAAAGCTTCTTGGGACTTTTCTTGTGGATGATATGATAGAAAAGGTCCATGAATTCCAACAACACATTAAGGCTGCTCAGCGTCGAAAAAAAGCCTATGTCGACAACCATATAAGGGACTTTGAGTTTGATGTTGGTGATAATGTCTTTCTTCGGATTTCACCTTTGAAGAGAGTCAAGAGGTTTGGGAAGAAAGGGATGCTCATCCCTAGGTACATTGGCCCCTATGAAATCCTTGATAGTGTGTGATTAGTGGCCTATCAGCTTGCACTTCGTCAAAATCAAGCCCAAGTTCATGATGTCTTCCATGTATCCCTCTTGAGGAAGTACATACCTGACCCTTCGCATATACTAAATCATGAGGTGGTAAAACAGGAACATGACCTCTCTTATGATGTGCAGCCGGTACGGAACATGGATCATAGAGACAAGGTTCTATGAAACAATACTTCCCACATTGTTAAGGTGTTGTTGAGGAACCACAAATGTGAAGAAGCCTTGTTGGAACCAGATGAGTCCATGAGACAGAATTACCCACACCTTTTCTCATCAGAGGGTACAAGATAAAATTTCAGTGATGATATTTCTTAAGGGGGGGAGAATTTAATGACCCGAAAATTTTAATTATATCTGTTTCCTAATTTTGTGTCTTATTTTATATTCAACAAAACTATATCCTTTAATTAATGAAGTGTGTATAATTAGAATGATATTGTTGGGTATCAACTGTTATATAACCATTTGCCAATTTTACCATTGGAAACTATAATTTTAATGTTGTGTTTTTATAAATACGGTTATCTTGGATAATTAATACAGAAAGAAGATTGAATGGCCTCATCAATTAGACTTCATCCATATGAAGCCCATCTGTCCGTGCTTGGGAAGGAGGTAGCATCACTAATCGTGGATCTGGACCAAGCCCAAGACGAACTTCAACATATAAGGCATGAATGAAATCGCCTAAGGTAGAAATTCATGATGATAGAAATCACCACTCTTGAAATGTTATCTGAGACACCCCACGATTCTATCACCATAGCACAACTAAAACATATGTCCTATGCTGGTGTAATAAGGGGCTATGTAACAATACTTTAGATGCTTTTTGTAATCCTTTTGTAAATTAATTTTTTATTTCTTATTATGAATTTTTTTTAATTTCGAATATCCAGATAAATATAGGATGTGTATTATTGAAGAATATAAGAAAAAATGGCATTTTAAAATATTTTTTTATTCAATAAATAGTTAATAATGTGAAATGATTTTCAAAAAATGGTCTTCTACAGTTGTGATCTGTGAGAAATTTAGAGTCTATTAAGATAAAATTGGTTTTTAGTGAATAGTAATTTAGGAATAATAACATAAAATATGAATTATGATGAATAGTAATTTGACCAAAAAAATAGACACTTCACCCATGAATGTATAAATACATTTCAGACACCATAAAAGTGAAAAAATGATCATAGCTTATCTTTTAGTGTATTTTTACACCATAAATATTTTATTTACAATTTTATAATTAATTTAATAAATTAAAATGGAAATGTATTTCCATAAAATTTAATCACAAATTATTTCTTTATTGTCTTATGGGTATACGATATTTTTAATGGACCTTGATTACTTCTTTAAGGTGTTACAAAATGAGATATAGTTTTAAAGTTGTGTTTTTGAAATAAATAATGATTTTGATTAAAAATTAAATTAAAAATATTTAGAATATAATTTTCAGAAAAATGGACTTGAATTTTTATTACAAAGTATCGATATTAGGATAGGGTTGATTTTTTGGGTTTTTATCAAACAGTTGACTTTTTGGTGAATAGTTAAATTGTAGTTTTGAGTTTCTGGTGATTAATGACATCATTAATTATGTAATAATGATGTAATATTTCTGGTAGATTTATGAAGATTGAGATATTCTATGAGGTGTCCCATGAGGCCAATACCATGTGAAAATACCATGGTAAAGCCCATGGTTTTGCAAATACCACCGATGAGGTGTCCCTTGAAAATTAATAATTTATTCACTCACTTTCACTAAAAATACCAATCCATTTCCCTCATTAATTTCATTCCAAAATCACCCTGAACGAATATATGGTCTCCTTACCTCCCAATTAGTCCTCCCAAGGTTCCCTCAAGCCTCCCAAGGTCCCAACCATCATGCATTCGAATTTACTCTTTAAGGTAAGGGATCCTTTCACCCACCTCTTTTAAGTCATGAATTCCATTATGCCGTGTCTCCTAGTTTCCATCTATTTTTGTTGAGGTTATGTTATTATTTGTTCTCATTACTATCCATTTCATGAAAAAATTATGAGATAACCTTTCTTCTCTCATCAATTTGTTTTCTTAATTTTTATGTGACGTTGTTATTCTTCCGAATTTCTTGTAAAATAAATCGCATATTCTCTTTTCATTCTTGTCTCATTTTCATGTGGTATGTAATTCAAAAATCCATTCCATGATCTTATTCATTACTCATACTTTATTATAAATTATTTATGAGTGGGTGACCCTTGTCCCTATTCATTTCAATGTTTTCTAATACCATGTTATATAGTTGTTATGCTGCAGAAATTTCATATCAAAGTTTCTATCTCTTTCTCTCATGAAATTCCATTGTTTATTTATGTGAAAACCCAGACCTATTTAGTTTATATGGCTGTTCATAAATATATAAAGATGATATATTTGATTCTGGAATTGACATACATATAACACTCACTCCCTTTCCATGGGTTATAAATTATGTAATGATCTTATTTTTAAAAGATTTTAAAAGGTCATGATTTTGAAATGAAAACCATATAATTTATTCTATAAGTGTTATTAATGAAATATTTTATTATTATCTATGTGTATCACATTTATGTAAATACATATTAAGTTTACTCCGTGATATCTCTCCAATGCATTGGGTAAAGTATTAATCTCTAGAGTTGACAAGTTTCATGATACATTGGTGAATAGCCTTGTAAATATTTATGACACCTCAGGGATAAACCATTATGATATGTTCAAGAATGTCTAAATGAAATGTTGTAGCCAGATATTAATGTTATGTGTCATGTTATTTTCTTTATGATATGCTTATACTTCAATTTCTCATGTCCTTATGTTTCTATTCAAGTTCTTATTGATGTCATAAGTTAACTAATTCCCTTGTTTACCCTTACTGGGCCTTATACTAACCCTTTCCATTAAATGTTTGTTTCACTGTTTTGAGATGCATTAATTTTACTTAGGATGAACATATGATGAAGTCGTACAAGTGGGTTATAAGAATGTTTTATGTTTTTTCAATGGATTATGTTCCTAATTTCTAGACTGTATACATTAATGATCCTGTTTTTGTAAAATGTAATGAAAAGTTATGTAATAAAAAGGCGGTATTCCATTAAGGATGAAGCTCTCTCATCGGAAATGACAGATCGGAAGTTGGGATTTGATCATCCGATTGTGAATCAACAAACCACGATCAACATGAACATCAATAATGGTTCATTCCCATTTGTTGATTCATGACTTTCCACTCCTATACTTTTTTTGTCACGAGGATTCATCATTTCTCCCGTAACTCAATGCTTTGTGTTTGATAAATCCTTGTACACTTTATCTTGGGTGAAATGATCCAATATTGCTGATCTGGGATAGATATATCACAATGGAGGTTTGATGACGATAGTGACGAATGGATCAATGTGGTGTGGGAGATATCGTCGCTCGAATTAATTTAAACTGGGATGGTTCATGGCATAGATTTGAGACCATGACAGTGATTGTGGAAACTCGAGGATCGCAGAATATCTTGCAGATTGAAGATCAGATAAGTAGAGAAAATTTGGTGTCCTTTGGAATGGGACAAAAGTGGTCGACTGCCATTGTGGTAGATAATGACAGCACATCACTGTGGACATGGGATCCCATGCCGAATGTTGTGGGGATCGTAACGCCCCAACCCCAGTTACCCAGAGTCGGTGCATTATTACATAACATTCGCATGATCACAAGAAAGATAAAATCTCGAAAGACCGATTGGTTTAGTACCCTTGGAAGCACTAGATATATTCATAAGTCTTACATTACATCATAAAGTGAAAAACTAATACAACAACATATTTTCTCTATATTCCACACACATATCCCCACATAATATCCCTACAGGTCATTCATAATTTACTTCTTCACTTTCTGGGAAAAATAAAACATAGAAAATGGGTGAGCTCAAATGCCCAGTAAGGATAACAATATAGCGGAAACTTTCAAAAATAAGCATAAACATTTAAGGCAATGTATAACTAAAACAAAAACCTTTTAAACTTTAACTTCAACATAGTATGGCAAAAGTAAAATGAAATAATTCCATTTACTTATTCACATGGATATTCTACTAATCCAATAATCACATGCAATATCAATAACCACTTTCATAATGATGGAATGCATGATGCCGAAAATTAATTTTTGTGTCGAGGCCTCATGCCAAGACCTAAGGGATAACTGTAACCGGATCCCAACCCGGAGAGTCTTTGTAACCAGACTCCATCCCGGAGTGCCTCTAATAACCGGACACCAACCTGGAGTGCCTCTAATAACCGGACACCAACCCGGTGTGCCTCTAATAACCAGACACCAACCCGGAGTGCCTCTAATAACCGGACACCAACCGAGAGTGCCTCTAATAACCGGACACCAACCCGGAGGGCTTACTTTTACCGGTCCCCAACCCGGAACATACTAGTCCAACACATTCATCTTAAGAAGAGGATAAAATATTACATAAACATTCGTATTAAAACTAACATACAAAATGTCAAAACATTAATCATAAACCATTAATGGCATAAAAATAACTCATCCATAGTCAAAATTATCTCAAAACCTTAGATACAATATGGATGATTTGCATCATAATAAATCAACTTGAAACAAGTTTAAAATTTATCAAAGGATGTTGACATAGATGAAATCATTACTATTTGAGATAAATATCTGTTTTTTTAAATGATTTAAAAGTTGCATAATTATATAGAGAACCATTATATTGAAAATATCTTTATAATCTTTTGAAGGAAGCATCAAAGGTTTAATAACGGTGGAGAATAACCGCACTCACCGTATAAGTTAAAAAAACATTCTTACCTTAATTATTTCGAAAAGGTTAAAAAGCACCTTATTTGGAAAACGATGGAAAGATTACTTTATAAAACTCTAATAAAAAGTCAAACAAGGGTATAAATGACTTTAACCCATATTCTAGTAAATATTAAAAATGTTTTGAAATTCTTTTTTAAGAAACATGGATGTGGATGATAAAGAGATCCTGATAGATTATTACGTATAAACAACCTCGGATAATGAAGGGATTGTGAATTAACACTTAACTTGTACTTTTCCTGGGTTGGGGTGGGTTAACCTCATGTATAATGGTTAAATAATTGTTATTAAATTATTGAAGAATCATATACATTAATAATATATCATATATGATCTTTTAAAATTGATTTGTTAATAATATCTTAGTATTATCGTTGTTTCGGGTGTTAACTTACTCATTTTCTTTTATATGTTTTGTTACGTAAGCCATGTTTTTAATGAATATGTTGTATATTATGCATATCCAGAATTATATCAAGTCCTTAAACGTCATTTTTAAATCATAAAATGATAATTATACTTGATTGGATACAATGGAGAATGAATCTCATCGCGTTCGTGGAGACGGTAGTCCGCACGTACGCACGAGTGACAATATCATTATTTTGATATTAAAATAATATATAAATGGATGGTATATCATATATACAGAATCATTAACATGTTATATTTATTATTTATATGAGTTACATATCATTATTATACACATCCATATAATAATATATTGAATAACAATTACACCACGACGTGGAGACGGTAAGCCATACGTACACACGTATTGTAACATGTTATTCAAAAGGGTGGATAGAATACTGAATATGGTTGTGAAATTTTTATAATAACATGAAATTATATAAATGATACTGGATTTATTATCTTAGAATGGTAAAAATAATGGAAGAAGAAGTAGAAGAAGAAATGAACTTGGAAAAGGGTGGTGAAATCATTACCTCTTCATTGGGTTCTTCCTTTTGATTTGATCAAAAGGGCTCCTTAGGTTGGCTTTCAGATCAAACTAAGGCCTCTAGGTTCTAGTGAGGTATGATGGTAGAGTATTTGGTCAGAGTTTGGCCGAACCAAAAGGCTTTTAAGGTGTGAAGAAATGAGAAGGATGAGTTCCCTTTTATAAGAGGGGTGAGGCGCACCTTTGAAAAAGATAGAAATATTAATTTATAATAAATTCATATTCGGTTTCTAATGGATCCAAAGTTGATTATTTAAATTTTAATGTGGGGATGGGTCTAAAAAAACTCAACCAATATAATTTAGATAGGTTTGGGTACTTATATTAACCTTATCTTTAAGTATTAACTCTAAGTTAATTAGTTTCAATTTTACAATGTCTCTTTGTATTTTTATATTATATGGTTAATGAACTTACTATATACATCCAAGAGATACCCAAGTGGTCCATTAATGATACACCTATCGTGATATAAGTCTCTTGTCCAAACCGTAGATTTTTAGGAATTTAATATCAATTAATAATATAATATTTGTTTTAAAAACTCTTTTATGTCAATTTTGACACTATTGAATAGTTAATTTTTGTGAAACTCATAACAGAATGATTACTTCAAAAAGAAATTAATTAATTCGTTTCTAACATATAATATTAACTTAAAAAATTATTTTAATTCATAAAAAGTCTCAAATTATATTTATTTGTGTATTTATAATATCAATTATTTGTTTTTCACAATTATGGTAGTTATTGCATCATCATTGTGTCATAAATAAATTAACTTATATAAAGTCTAAACATTATAAATAAAATATAATTATGTAGGAAATCGTTTTATCTTTCTAATGAATATTTATAGTCAAAAATCCAACATATATATCCCTATGGAAAAATTGTTTTTCTAAAAGATATATGCTTGTGTCATTTTTGTATTCATTTTAACTTAATTAAAATTAAGTGTCCCTATCACCTACAAGTGGCACCATGGGGTCCCAAAATCGACCAAAAGATACCTATGGTCGAACATGTATCAACCAATAACGCTAGGACCCGTTTTAGGGTAATTTTTTAATATTATAATATTATTTTTTTAACCATTATCTACCGGATTTACCCTTAACTATGGTAAATAAAATATTTACCGCGATAATTATTCAAATTGTCTATAAATAAAATATACCTATTTACACAATTTAAACATCATTATTCCAAATGTGGAATCCATTTTTCCAAATTCAAAACATAGAAGTGGCAGAAATTAATTTAAAATTATTTCTCGTTGTTAAAACAAAAAGCGTGTTTTTAAGAGATAATAACTATCAAAAGATTGACATTTGTTTATGTTCGGTTTAATTGTAAAATTATGTACAATTACCAACATTATATTAAATGGTAAAAATATATTCTAAATATACTTTAAAACTAATAAAATTCATAATTTATCAATATAATTTATTTTTATTAAAAAAGTTGTTTTTAGTTAAAATTTAGTAATTTTCACTATTCATCAAAATATAAGTGTTATCTGAAAAGTTCCAAAATTTCACCCTAGGATAAATTCAATATTCCAAATCCAAAAATGAAGTCTATTTTGAAATATAAAATATATATAATTTCAAAAAGTAGTTATTAATATTCATAACGGCTAGTTTGATTGTTGTGGTGTGTTAGAACTCGGTGTTACGTATAACACACGTTATCGCATTATTCAAAGAGAATCGTACCGTAAAAGCATGGGGTGTTACATTTTAAATTTTTTATGTCCCCATTTAGTCAAAAAGATTAAAATATTGTATTTAAAAATGTTTCACTATTAAAAGTTGATAATAGTGAAATGCAGAAAATGAATTGTTTTTACATTATGTCTAAGAAACTCATAATATGGATTCAAAAATTATAAAGATTATATAAAGCTTAAAATTTAGTTAATACTATTCATAACCTCTTTTGAACGGCTTGTTTGGTAAGTCATGGTGCGATTGAACTCGGTGTTGCGTGTAGTGCAAGTTATTGAATTATTTTGAAGAAATAACACACTATGAAATCTTGGGGTGTTACATTCTCTCCTCCTTCAATAAATTGCATCCTCGCATATTGAAATTGTTCTTTGAAAATAAAAGGTTTAAAATAGAAAATATATTTGTGGGAAAACCCACATAGGAAATTAGTTTACTAAAATTTAGTCTTAATATGAGGAAAATGGAATTGAAAGTGTCACCACAAAATTATGATCTCTATTATGAGAACATTGGTGGGAATTAGAGACATATAATTGGAGGAAAAACATAAATATTTATAGTTAGTGATTGAGGACATAAATCACAAACAAGTGTAAAATTTAGGTCCTTAAATTCATCAATCTATGATGATTTGAAATACCACCGGTTCAACAAAACATAGGGTATTAGGATAACACATTTTTGGTTTTAGGATTCCTTAAATAAAGTATACGAATTAATTTCATCATAGAATAAGAGAAGAAGAAAAATATATTCTAGACAAGTAGAGTTCCATCCATTAACTAATTTCTACCACAAACTCATCTTCCACTCTAAAAGATAATAGAACAAAAAATATATATTCTATTTATCCTATTGGTATAGGGTTCCAAAAAAACAAATTTATAATTCATCTACCAGATCTTTTAAAAAACTAAATTATTTAATCTCGGACATCACGTGGGTCAGTGGTAGGTGATACAACCTTGTCGCCCTTCGGTTGTGGGTTCAAGTCTCGCGGACTTGCCGGACGCGACGGGTTGCCGCCCAACCTCCGGGTGATCCTTTTATGGCAATACAAAATAATCCAAACGAGAAAAATCCAAAATAATTCAGTCCAAAACTTATAAGGAAGGTAAACACAATGAAGATCCTTTTTTTGTGGCGTAATAACATGTGATCACCTTCATCATGTATTCTTTTAAAACACTACAACATCCTGAATTATCATACAACCTTATTGATTACATTCATGTTCCCTTATTCCTTATAGAATAATAGATATACTCCTTCAATCCAAAATTTTTTTAAACCCCATCAATGATGGAATATACATATCATTAATCAGTTTCAAGGTGGTCAACAATATCCAATATAATTTATCTAAATCAATCATGTATTATTCCAAAATCACTACCTCGGTATCAGAACTATATTATGGTTTGTCATTCTCTCAATCATATATTTTCCAAACATTTATCCTGCTATTGAGTCACTTTTCTTTTTTCCACACAATCTCAAGTCCTTAATGAAATAGTACTGCAGTACACTCATTATATACTCCACAATTATTATAACATGTACATTATTGATACAACACTCAAATTAAATAATCAACATAAGAACTCTAATCATTCCTCTTCATCTGTGGTAGTATCATAACTTGATTATTATCCAATAGAATCATTTGCGGAATAGTCTGATTACTGAGACATAGGTTCATTTAGTGTCCAAAATCCTTGCAAATGAAGCATTGTACATTTGAATCCATTTTATTACCCTTTCAGTCATGTACTTTGTGCCCTTTTCCTCCACACATATAACAATATTCCATTCCTTTCAGGCAATTTCCAAGGTGTTACTTCCCATAGTTATCACATATGGGAAAATTCTTCTTTCCCTCTTCCCTTTATCCATCTTTCCCTCTTCCATCCTTTTCTTCTCCTGCTTCCCTTCAAAGCCATAGGACTCAGTAAACTCTTTACTTATCTTATCAACACATGATATTATTTCTTCATATGATGATAATACATGGGAGACTATTTCTCTTATAAATTATAGCTTAAGACTATGAAAGATATGATCCTTCTTTCTCTTGGGATCATGTGCATTGCTAGAGTTCTCATTCCTTCTACTGGGCGCCATTTATAAACAATGGCATACACTAGATTAGTTTATGAATAACAATACCTAATCCCAAACTTGTAAAACACATAACATAAATTAAATAGTTTATGGATATAATCCATAATGATAAAAATGTCTCCTTTGAAGAAGTATATACTCATAAACCCTTCATAATGATTTGTAAATAAAATGAGAATTATCCTAATCATATCCCCCGGGAGTGTCGTAACCAAGAGTGCCGCAAGGCCCGTTGTCGTGCACTAGTTCACGTTCGAGTCTAGCTCAAAGCGGTGTTTTCGGGTTTTACCTCTAGGTACATCTGTGCCAGATCCGCCTCTACCTGCTCGTATCTAGACAGGGATGTATTGCTCGGAAAACTCACAAAATCTCTACAATACCTAAATTCTAGAAAGTTCTTCCATACAAATCCTCAAAATCATTCTTAGGTCTATGTGCTCTTATCAGAGTTTATCTAAATCTAGCTTCCAAGGTTATTACTAAACTTTCTCTGATACCAACTGTAATGCCCCGACCCCAGTTAGCCAGAGTCGGTGCATTATTACATAACATTGGAATGATCACAAGAAAGATAAAATCTCTAAAGACCGATTGGTTTATTAGCCTTGTAATCACTAGATATATTCATAAGTCTTACATAGCATCATAAAGTGAAAAACTAATACAACAACAAATTGTCTCCATATTCCACACTCATATTCCCACATAATATCCCCACAGGTCATTCATAATTCACTTCTTCAATTCCTGGGGAAAATAAAACATAGAAAAGGGGTGATCTCAAATGCCCAGTAAGGATAACAATATAGCGGAAACATTCAAAAATAAGCATAAACATTTAAGGCAATGTATAACTAAAACAAAAGCCTTTTAAACTTGAACTTAAACATAGTATGGAAAAAGTAAAATGAAATAATGTCATTTACTTATTCACATGGATATTCTACTAATCTAATAAACATGCAATATCAATAACCACTTTCATAATGATGGAATGCATGATACCGAACATTAATTTCTATGTTGAGGCCTCATGCCATGAACTAAGGGATAACTGTAACCGGAACCCAACCCAGAGAGCCTCTGTAACCGGATTCCATCCCGGAGTGCCTCTAATAACTGGACACCAACCCGGAGTGCCTCTAATAACCGGACAATAACCCAGAGTGCCTCTAATAACCGGACACCAACCCGGAGTGCCTCTCATAACCGGACACCAACCCGGAGTGCCTCTAATAACCGGACACCAACCCGGAGGGTGTACTTTTACCGGTCCCCAATCCGGAACATACTAGTCCAACACATTCATCTTAAGAAGAGGATGAAATATAACATAAACATTCGTATTAAAACTAACATACAAAATGTCAAAACTTTAATCATAAACCATTAATGGCATAAAAATAACTCATCCATAGTCAAAAATATCACAAAACCTTAAATACAATATGGATGATTTTCATCATAATAAATCAACGTGAAACAAGTTTAAAATTTATCAAAGGATGTTGAGATAGATGAAATCATTACTATTTGAGAGAAATATCTCTTTTTATGAAATGATTTAAAAGTCGCATAATTATAGAGAAAACCTTTATTTTGAAAATATCTTTATAATCTTGTGAAGGAAGCTTCAATGGTGTAATAACGGCGGAGAATAACTGCACCCGCCGTATAAGTTAAAAAACATTCTTACCTTAATTCGGTCAAAAAGGTTAAAAAGCACCTTGTTTGGAAAACGATGGAATGATTACTTCATAAAACTCTTATAAAATGTCAATCAAAGGTATAAATGACTTTAACCCATATTCTAGTAAATATTAAAAATGTTTTGAAATTCATTTTTAAGAAACATGGATGTGGATGATAAAGAGATCCCAGTAGATTATTACGTATAAACAACCTCGGATAATGAAGAGATTGTGAAATAACCCTTACCTTGTACTTTTCCTTGGTTGGGGTAGGTTAATCTCCTATATAATGGTGAAATAATTGTTATTAAATTTAACAATAATCATTTACATTAATATAATATCATATATGATCTTTCAACATTGATTTGTTAATAATATCTTAGTATTATCGTTGTTTCGGGTGTTGACTTACTCATTTTCTTTTATATGTTTTGTTATGTAAGCACTGTTTCTAATGGAGAGGATGTATATTATTCATATCCAGAATGATATCAAGTCCTTAAACATCATTTTTAAATCAAAAAATGATAATTATACTTGAATGGATACGATGGAGAATGAATCTCATCGTGTTCGTGGAGACGGTAGCCCGTATGTACGCACGAACGACAATATCATTCTTTTGATATTAAAATAATATATAAATGGATGGTATATCATATATATAGAATAATTAACATGTTATAAATATTATTTATATGAGGTAAACATCATTATTATACCCATCCAAATAATAATATATTGAATAACAATTACACCATGACGTGGAGACGGTAAGCCGTACGTACGCACGTATTGTGACATGTTATTCAAAATGGTGGATAGAATACTGAATATGGTTGTACCATATTTATAATAACATCACAGTATATATATGATACTTGATTTATTATCTTAGAATGGTAAAAACAATGGAAGAAGAAGTGGAAGAAGAAAGGAACTTGGAAAAGGGTGGTGAAATCATTACCACTTCTTCGGGTTCTTCCTTTTGATTTGATCAAAAGGGCTCCTTAGGTTGGAATTATGATCAAACTAAGGACTCTAGGTTGTAGTGAAGGAAGTTGGGAGAGTATTTGGGAATAGTTTGGCCGAACCAAAAGGCTTTTAAGGTGTGAAGAAATGAGAAGGAGGAGTGCCCTTTTATAAGAGGGGTGAGGGGAACCTTTGGAAAAGCTAGAAATATTAATTTATAATAAATTCATATTCTGTTTCTAATGGCTCCAAAGTTGATTATTTAAATTTTAAGGTGTGTATGGGATGAAAAAAACTCATCCAATAGAATTTAGACAGGTTTGGGTACTTATATTAACCTTATATTTAAATATTATCTCGAAGTTAATTAGTTTCACTTTTGCAATGTATCTTTGTATTTTTATATTATATTGTTAATAAAATTACAATATACATCCATGCGACCCCAAAGTGGTCCATTAATGATACACCTATGATGATATAAGTCTCTTGTCCGATCCTTAGATTTTTAAGAATTAAATATCAATTAATAATATAATATTTGTTTTAAAAACTCTTTTATGTCAATTTTGGCACTATTCAATAGTTGATTTTTGTGAAACTCATAACAGAATGATTAATTCAAAAAAATTTAATTAAATCATTAATAACATATCATATTAACATAGAAAATTAGTGTAATTCATAAAAAGTCTCAAATTATATTTATTTGTGTATTAACAATATCAATTATTTTAATTTTTTCACTATTATGGTAATTACTGCATCATCATTGTGTCATAAATAAATTAAATTATATAAAGTCTAAAAATTATAAATAAATTATCATTATGTAGGAAATAGTTTTAGATTTCTAATGAATATTTATAGTCAAAAATCCAACATATATAACCCTATGTAAATTTTTTTTTCTAAAAGATATATGCTTGTGTCATTTTTGTATTCATTTTACCTGAATTAAAATTAAGTGTCTTTATCACCTACAAGTGGCACCATGGGGTCCCAAAAATGACCAAAAGATACCTATGGTCGAACATGTATCAACCAATAAGGTTAGGACACGTTTTAGGGTAATTTTTTGTTATTATAATATTATTTTTTTTAACCCTTATCTACCAGATTTACCCTTAACCATGGTAAATAAAATATTTACCGTAGTAATTATTCAAAATGTCTAAAAATAAAAGTTACCTATTTACATAATTTGAACATCCTGATTCCAAATATGGAATCCATTTTTCCAAATTCAAAACACAGAATTGGCAGAAATTAATTTAAAATTAATTCCCGTTGTTAAATCAAAAAGCGTGTTTTTAAGAGATAATAACTATCAAAAGATTGACACTTGTTTATGTTCAGTTTAATTGTAAAATTCTGTACAATGACCAAGATTATATTAAAGGTAAAAAATATATTCTAAATATACTTTTAAACCACTAAAATTCGTAATTTATCAATATAATTTATTTTGATTAAAAAAGTTGTTTTTAATTAAAATTTAGTAATTTTCACTATTCATCAAAATATAAGTGTTATCCGAAAAGTTCCAAAATTTCACCCTAGGATAAATTCGATATTCCAAATCCAAAAATTAAGTCTATTTTGAAATATAAAATATATATAATTTCAAAAAGTAGTTATTACTATTCATAACGCCTAGTTTGATTGGTTGTGGTGTGTTAGAACTCGGTGTTGCGTATAACACACGTTATAAAATTATTCAAAGAGAAGTGTACCGTAGAAGTTTGGGGTGTTACATTATAAATTTTTGATGTCCACATTTAGTCAAAAAGTTTATAATATTGTATTTAAAAAGGGTTCACTATTAAAAGTTGATAATAGTGCAATACTGAAAATGAATTTGTTCTTACATTATGTCTAAGAAACTCATAATATGGATTCTAAAATTATAAGGATCATATAAAGTTTAAAATTTAGTTAATACTATTCATAACCTCTTTTGAATGGCTTTTTTGGTAAGTCATGGTGCGATTGAACTCAGTGTTGTGTGTAGTGAAAGGTATTGAATTATTTTGAAGACATAACACACTATGAAATCTTGGGGTGTTACAAGGATGGTCGGATGTGGTGGTCCACCATGTTTAATGAGGTGGGCCCATGTTCACAGTCTGCACGCATTTGAGCCATGTGTGGGATCTTCAGACCTCATGAGTGGAACATGTTAGATAAGGGGTGGCATGCCCCTAATGTGGAACGCTATTGGGCCGCATATCGGAGAAGCTAGCCCGTGTGACACAGGCTGTGGTCCAGTGGCCCAATGGGATCGATAGAGGATCGGGCCAGCCAAATTAAATAGACCCAGCTGGGGCGGACCTAGCCCAGTGGACTGTGTCGACCTGGTAGGTCAGGCCAGACCCTATAGGTTGGGTCAAATCCACTGGGACAGTTCAAGATGGTGAGACCTGGGTCAGACCGAACATGGACGCAACCAACCACTTTTTACATAATAGCCCACAACTCTCAACTCTTTGTCTGTTAGATGATCCATTTTCTGATTTGGGACCCTTGATATGATTCAATCCTTTCTAAATACTCAATATGAGCTTCCATGGATTATTTCATATAGACTATTGGCTCAGGGAGGAGGTGCTCCCAGAATGACCAAGCGATGGATAGAATCCTTTGTCTGGCTGGGTCCTAGACAGTTTTTCTTACCTAGATTATGTGTCTTTTGTAGACTATGTGTCTTACCGAGACTGTGTGTATTTCCTTGAATGTGTTTTTTACATAGGTTGTGTGTCATAAACAGATTGAGTCAGTACTTCCATATCTAACTAGGGTGGTGGTCCTCTATACATTGATGACATTTCTTGTGTCACTGACACACTATGTGTTATGCACTATTTGTGTTCTAACTACACTCCGCGTGTTACTACATGAGGGTACATTGGATTCTTGTGATAATATTATTTACGTACTATATACTTGTAGTAAGTGTGAGCTATCTCTAGTGACTCTTAGGATTATATTTCGTAGAGGCTAAACATCGTGTACCTCTTTGGTAGTTTGTTGGGTGTATTTCTTAGTGATTACTTTATGTTATACTTCATGTGATTACTTTTTGGTATTCTTCATGTGATTACTTTTTGTTATTCTTCATGTGATTACATTGTGGTATATTTCTTATTGATTCCTCTTTGGTGTTCATAATGTGAATCCATTGTGATATTATTTGTCTAATTCATTTGTGTTATTATTCATGTGATTCATTTGGGGTTTATTTCATAGTGATACCTTTGTGGTTTGGGGTCCCTAATGAGTACTGTCTTACTCACCCCTATACGGGATTCACCCGCACATGTCGTGTCTTGTATAGATGATCGATAGATTTGACGGTGTCCATGGTGGATTAGAGACAAGGGTGCTTTAGGGTGACCTGATGAACATCATATGCTTCAGGGACATTAAAATTTATTATTATGCCTAAACATTAGGTAGGACTTTCTACATATGAGATGTAGGAACTAATAGGGTTTTCTGCGTATGGGAGGTGGGTATGTTGTAGTCATCAAACAGGCCCTGGGAGATGGGTTGTAACCGAGTTCTATTAGAGGGAATTCAGTTTTACTATTGTTTTGGGGAAACAATGTAATGTTTTTTGAGTACGGATTTGAGGCTAGGGAACCTATTGTTGATGCGGCGACCAATGTATCCATACACTAGGACCTTGAATTACAATTTACAACATGGTACATGAAAACACTAATTACAGGAGAAATCATTGGTTCATGCATCATATATGAATTAAGTGTGTTCTCATGTCCTTATTTATTTAGATTGAGATTACCAAGTATACTATATTGAACATTGTATATTTTCTTTGGTTTCATGATGGCTCCACATCGATAGAAATCCATGATTCCATTATTCTACCATGAGGATGGTATAACAAGTAATGAGGCATAGATGTAGGGATTGTTTCAAGATATAGAACCTGTTAGTGGTGTACCAGTGATACCACCACCCAGAGAGAACCATTTCCTACAAGATATACTATTAGAGGATGCCCGCAAGCTTAGGGAATAGCATGAATTCTAGAGGTAGTGATATACTATGATCTATGGTGATAAGGATCATCAGGTTTCCATGGACTAGTTAGAGGTGGTGATGTGAGTCTTCTGCCTAGTTCGGACGCCTCCTAATGATATGGCAGTCCAAGATGTGAGCCTTATTTAGGGATCAGAAGGGGGATGGCTGATACTGATGACTCAGACACATGGGGAGGTGATGTTATCCATGTCACAAAACGAGCACCTCTTTAGGTAGGAGTTCTTTCTAATGACATTATTCAATGTGCATATATTGGTGCTACTACACCAGCAATGGGGTAGCAGGTCAGTAAAAGGTTGATCAGTGAGATTCATATATCTTTCTCTGTACACTATAGATATAGTGTGGAACCCATTATTTTGGTTCCATACATTTGATAACGGACTACGCTGTGAGATTAGGGTGTCGAGGATATCCCATATAATTCTTAAGAATAATGGGGTGCTTGAGAAATCTCTACTAGTATATAGATTCCAGGATGAGAAATCAATGACGGTAGGAGATACCACTGGGTGATAGTTAGTGGAGTCTTCAAAATAAGATAGGTGGCATCTAATGTAGGGTTCCACGAGTACTATGAAGTCCATGAAACGACCCCAAGTCTTGGGATCAATGGTGTGGGTATCCCTGTGTAGAGAGAGTCAATTGATAGTTAGACTGTACTACTTGTGTGACAGTCAGGGTAATTTTGTCTAGGGATTTTTTGACTAGAGGTATGATTGACTAGGAGATGACCGAGGGAACACCGATGCAGCAGTGGAGGCAGGAAAAATTTAGTATTCCAGGTAGCTAATTTTAAAGAGAAGTAGGATGATTGGTATCATGTTGATGGATGATCCATGCACTACCCCCACCACCCCTAGGTGGTCCACCCCAATCTTAGGGAGATGGTGGACATGGGCAAGGACATTTCTAGGTGATGGATTGTTATGATCACTAGACTATGTGGATGATTAAATGTACAATCTCTGTATTTTCCAACGAAGCATTAGTTTTTCTAGACATGGGTTCAAGTCACTCATTTCTCTCCATGTCCCATGTTCAAGACATTGATATTACATTGGAACCGTTGAATCAAACTATATTCACAGAGACTCTAATGGGAGATGATTATATGATCATACATTGGTGTAGAATGTGTTCCATTACTCTTGGGGGATGGATTTTTTGGTTTGTTCTATTGGTGGAATTGTTGATGCCTTACAATACAATTCTAGGTATGGACGTGTTATCTACCATTCATTGTCAAATACACTATTTTAGTTGCACAGTGTGGGCTGTCTGTAGAGTTGGGACAGAGTATTTCTTTATCAGTGAGAAGGATGCTGAAGTAGTGCAGGATGGACTCATAAGTGGGAATGTGTAGATTATCAGACCACAGTTGGCTATCATGACCATTGTTTTCGTGCATGAGATGTGTCCCCATTTTCCTACAGTGGTGGATGAGTACAAGGAAATATTTTTATAATATGTTCCAGGACAACCTCTTCAGGGATGTTGACTTTTTCATTGACCTATACCCTAGGATGGCACTGATATCTACACCGAAATGTTGGATGTATCCCGCAATGCTTTTTGAATTGAAGGTACTATTGGAGGACTAGCATTAGAAGGTCTTCATGAGAACCAGTGTTTCACCCTAAGAAGCCCCAGTTTTTTTTCAAGAAGGATGATAGAATCTTTAGGGTATGCATGGACTTATGGTGCCAAAACTAGGGGACTGTGAAGAATATGTATCACCTATCGAGGATTGATGAAATCTTAGATCAACTAAATAGAGGAAGATGGTCCTTGAAGATAGACCTCATTTAAGGCACTCATCAGCTTCGGGTGTGGGATGAGGACACCCTGAAGATGTCTTTCAATTGTTTCTATAGAAACTATGAGTACATAGTGATGACATTTGACAAGATAAACAAGACATCCTTGTTCATGGGACTCATGAACAGGGTCTTCCATCCCTACCTTGACCGGTTGGTAGTATAACTTATTGACGACATCCGGGTTTACTCGATGTCTGAGGAGGAGCACGTGATAAACACGAGGAAGTTACAATACTTACTCTGGGAGAACCATAATTATGGGAATCTCTCAAAGTGTCAGGTCTAGATATGAGAGGTCCAGTTTATTAGAATCATCATTTCTATGGCTAGAGTTATAGTGGATCCAGAAAATATAGAGCCGATACTTTATTTGGAACCACCAAAGAATGACACTGAGGAGATTCATTACATTGGGTATGATGGATACTATTAGAGGTTTGTATCTAACCTTTATATAGTATTAGAATCCATGATATCCTTATCATGAAAGGGGAGACCCTTTGTGTGGATGGAGAAGTTCTAGGATATCTTTTAGCAGTTGAAGAAGAATTTGACGACTGCTTCCATCATGAGATTTCGAGAGGATGGTGTTGAGTATGTGGTGTTCTATGAAACAACAGGAACTTACCTCAGTTGTGTATTGATTTAGGGGAATGTGATGATATATTATAGTTCATGGAATTTGATACCACATGAGCAGAACTACCTGTCCCATGATCTAGAGTCAGTGGTGGTAGACTATTCGTTGAATATATGGTGACACAACATTATGGCTGAGAGATTTATCATCTACTCAGACCAAAATAGCTTGAGTTATAAATTTTTTCAAAATGATATGAATCTAAGGAAATGACAATGGATAGATTTCCTCCATAACTATAACTTCAAGATATTCTATACTCTTGGGAATTGGAACATGGTGGAAGATTATATCACGGGAGATCGATTCCACAACTACTGAACAATCCCTTAGAGTAGTTAGCCTCACATCATAAATCCTTAATGGTAAGAGATGAAAAATCATATCTCTAGTTGATGGTGGTAACCCCTCTACTATTATAGTGTTTTAGGGAGGCACAACTTGGAGATATGATCTATGAAACTACATGTGCTCAAATTTCCACATGTCATACCCCTAATAGATATTAGAAATTTGGGGATCATTTCATCCTTTTCTGATGATGCATAGTTGAACCAGTGACGTTACAAGAGGAGGTGTTATGGGAGTTCCATACATCCCCTTTGTGGTATATCCAGGTGCAGAAAAGGTGTACCCAAACCTTTTAATTTAGTTTTGGTCACAAGTGATGAAGAGGAAAGTGGAAGATTTTGTCTCTATATGCGTCACTTGTAAGTAATTGACGGTCGAGCACCAGGTTCTAGCTGGATTGACTCAACCATTTGAGGTTCCAGAGTGGAAGTGGGATGGTATATTGATGGAATTAATGATAGGGTTTCCACATACGTCCAGGGGACATGATACCATCTAGGTGATCATTGACCAACTCAGCATGTTAGACCACTTCCATGAAATTCGAGAATAAGGTTTAGTAGAGAGAATGGGATCCCTCTACATGAATGAGATAGATCAACACCATGGAATCTCATAGAAGATAGTTTCTGATTGGGATTCTTTCTTTTCATCCAAGTTGTGGAGATCTTGAATTGGAAGGAGATGACCCTCCATGGGTAGTTTATTCCTTTACTTCTTTCTTGTTGGTTGCACAAGAAACTCTGGAAGAGAACATGGGAGCAGGGGGATTAGGTTCATGCTCGTACCATAATTTTTTTGGGTATCCCTTTTTTAGATTTCCATAATGGAATGACATATGATGTGTATAATTTAATGACTCATATTTCCCTATTTTTATGAAATTAATTGTGAAATTTTTTTGTCTAGATGCTGAGATGGCGTAAGATTATATGGCCTAGTGTGCGTAGAATGTTCTGTTGAAAAATGGAAGGATATTAATAGTGTGTGTGACGCGTTTAACTGAAAAAGTGAAATAAATTGTAAATGAGGGCCTAGATCAGAAACATGAGGGCACTATTGAGCTCAATGTAGTGGATTTACCCTAGGTGAGGCCTACATTTAGTCGGTGCATGCTCACGGAGGAAAAACATGAAAGGGTGTAACTGTAAATAAAATAATAAAATATAATTTTTTTCAAATCATTATATCTCATGAATGTAATATTAGATTGAAAATATGATACCACTATTGTGTGTATAGTTTGGTGATTTTCTTATATAGGGACTAACCTCGACTTGCGTAGGTTGAGGGTGGATGTTTGTTTTTGGGCGTGAACATCATTAAAAATATTTGAATAATTTTTTTTATTTGGATGTTATGTATTGACTCATCAGTGTATTGTTTCTTAATAAGAACCATTATAAATATAGGGTTATCCTTATAACCCTGGATTTTCCCTAAGGCAAGGAGGAGGAGTCTCTGTAACCAGTGATGACCGATCTAAGGATCAGATTTGGTCAAGCGACGATGAATTGACTAATGCCAAGGGAACAGGGATCGAGGTGACAACACAAATTAAACCTATGTCTGCAAGTGATAAAAAATCTAGGTAGGGTGTTTTGTTTTTGTTATCATTTCCAATCTTCTTGATATTATATGACCAATGCAGACCAATCCACAAACAGATTGGCCAACAGATCGGTCATTGTTGGGTGATGAGTTTTACATACATGGTGGGTTATGGGAGATTAATCTTATTATATCCATTGGTTTGATTTTAAGTTTCTTATGACGAAAAACCAAAATAGACATAATAATAGTTTTAGGTCCCATTCCATTTTTTGATTCATGATTTTCTTGACATGTTATTAATTCATTGTGAGAGTTCTTGGTTTGGCCCATAACTCAACACTTTTCAATGGATCAATCGTTGCACAATTGAACTTTCAAACAATGATCTAATATCATGGATTTGGGATGGACATGGCACAATGGTGGGGTGAGGATGAAAATGGTTAATGGATCGAAGCAGTTCAATAGATACCATTGCTCGAATGACTTTTCACCAAGATGGATCATAATAAGGATTTGAGCCAATGACAGATAATTTTGGAAACCTAAGGATTTTAGAACATCTTGAAGATCATATATCAGAGCACCGAATCAAACCCAATGGCCCATGGAAGGGGCCAATGGTGCACCGAATCTGATGACTAGTGCTAGTAGATGCACGAGGCAGTTTCTACGTGCCGGTGCAATGGAGAAATGATTCCAATGTGAGCCCACGTGGGATATTGTAGAGCTGACAGGATGTGGTGGTCCCCCGCGTTCAACATCGTCGTGACTGCGTCGACTGACCTCACTCGACCGAGCCACTTGAAGGATCGTTAGTCCATTGTGACAGGACTAGCCTCATCGAGGGGTGGTGCACCCTTGCACTCATGATGTCTGGGTAGGTTCCTGAGAAGCTTGCTGCATAAGACATCTTGTGCGACAAAGCCCTGACTAGGAGAATCGGGCTACCGTGTGGCCCAGAATGCTAGACGACACAACCCAGTGTCCCAATGGGCCTGGTATTGGGCTGGGATGGTAGAATGGGTCAGACCCAGTTGGGGTGGGATAGTCCTAGTGGGCCTACACGACCCAGTTGGTTGGGTTGGGTCCGTCCAGACATAGTCCCCACCGACCCCTTTTACTTAAACTCTCATAACCCACAAACTGTGTGTCCATTTTATGAGACATTTGCGGCATTCAGAACCTTGATATAGGGTGTGACTTTTGAGATAATCTATATAGGTTTCCTTTAAGTATTTTGTATGGCCTATTTTCTTGAGGAGGAGGTTCTCCCAGAATGTGATTGATAAGGATGGAATCCTGGGAGTAGCTGCGACCCAGACACTGTGGCCTACCTAGACTCTATGTCTTACTTATGATTTTGTGTCTTACCTAGACAGTGTGTATTTTGTAGACTGTGTATATTATGTAAACTTGGTGTATTACCTTTATTGAGTCTGTCATCCTCTTTCCCACCCAGGTACGGGTCCTCTAGTCAATGATGGCACTCTGTGTGTCACCAACACCCTGTGTGTTACCGACACTCCATGTGTTACCTAAATATTATGTGTTAGTACATGATGGAACTATGGATGCCTGTGAAAATCATTTTTACATATCATAGTCCTATGCTTGGTATGAGTAAACTCTATTAAAACTCTTTATTATACTTCATAGAGGCTACACTTCTTGTACCTCATTGGTATTCTATTAGGTGTATTTAATAATGATTCCATAGTGGTATACATCATTGGATTTCATTGAGGTATTCTTCCTATGAATCCACTATGGTATTATTCAGGGGATTACCATGTGTATATTTCATTGTGAATCATTTTTTGTATACTTCATTTTCTTCCTTTGCTTTATTCTTCATGTGATTTTTTTGTGGTATATTTCATACTGAAACCTTTGTGGTTTGGGGTCCCTTCTATGTATTGATTGTACTCACCCCTGCACGATCTTTTCTTGCACGTGTCGTGTCCTGTGCAGATGATCGGCAGATTTGACAGAGTCATTGGTGGACCAGAGACATGGTTGATTTAGGGGGACCCGATAGAAGTGGTATGCTTATATGACATTCAAACAGCTTAATGTACCTATCCTTGAAATACGGATTTTTTCAGATGAGATCCAAGGTCTTATACTTTTCCTTTTTAGATGGTTTTGTATTATGGGCCCTTTTCTTTCATCTTTGTACCTTACTCTGAGTGGGCTATTATAGTGTTTTGCTTTCATGTTTGCATAATGTATTCAGTTTCAGCTTCTTCTTGTAAAAGGGTGTGTGCATATAGGAACAATAAAAAATTCCACCAACTAGTGGGCTATTCCTACTCATCACTAGTCGCCATCCCCTAGCCTATGGAAGGCGATCCTGGGGTAGTCATAGAATGGGTCCTGAGGGACACGTACTAACATATAAAATATGTTTAAAATAAAATTATCATGTAATTAAAAATGAGGAAATAAAATTACACCACATTTATATTAAAATACAATATTATATAAAATAAATATTAATCTTAAATAATTCAATGATTTACCATAGTAACATTTGGAATCTTATGAGATCATATATGTTTTCCCATGTACTTATCATATCACTAAAAATATTTACTATTATAGAAAATATTACCCCTATAATTCAAGTTGGAAATAATGTGATAAACATATATCTTGAGTAAAAAATCATAGAAAAAATATAAATGTGGTTGTTGAGGGGTGTATACTAAATTTATTATATGTGTCACTTTATGAATCACTAACCCATAAATTATAAAATATTATAACTTTTCACTCTTATGACAGTAAATTATTTCTTTATATTCTAAATTCTATTCCAAAATTCAATTAGAAAAACTAAATAATTTCAATCCATCAATTTTAAATCTATCAAATCCATTGGGTATTTCGTCCATTATAAAAAACAATTTATCATTTTTTTAAACATAAATATATTATAATAAAACATAAAAAATAAGAAAACATAACAGTTATTAACATTATATATACATCACACATCAAATAATTATATATAATGTTTTATAAATTACTCATTTCAAAATAGAAAACATTTTTAAAATTAATATCACCTTTAAAATTAGTTGACAATAATTTAATTAATCTATGAATCATTACTGAAATCATCTTTTTTCTTAACATAAATCACAAAAAAATCAAAACACTGAAGTTATATAGTTTCTTAATATATTCCTGGTTTATTGACCGACCACATGATTCACAAATTAACAAACATTACATGAAATATTACCGAGTTGTAATATGTGAAAATCCATATCAAATAATTATAACTTAATGTGATATAATTATAATAAAATTTAAATAAAAACTAATACAATAAGAAAGTCATATATATATCAATAAAACACAAAGAATATTATTTATCTAATACAAATAAAATTTTATTAATTGATTTGAAGGTTGGTTGGGTAAATCATTGCACAAAATATATTAAAAAATAGAGTTTATGAATGGAGAACATAGATTAGTGATGGATGGTATGGGAGACAAATTTTTTGTGGCGAAAACTATAGTAAAGGAAGGGAATCAAAGCCACAGGTGTGTAAACATTGGTTATGTTGATAGTCAGTGTTTCACCCAGAGAGTATGAAGAAGGTTCAAGACACCACTGATGGGTGGGAATCATCAGTTAGGGGAATGGACTGGGGTAGAGTCTGGAGACTCAATTTCCGTGGTCTAACATAAAACTAGGTTGTAGGTGGCCATATGGTCGTAGTCCATTAGGTATGTGGATACAGATATGTGTCCATTAGTCCAAATTTTAATAGTTATAAATAAATACATTTGTATGTATTAATAAACACACACAAATATATATATTCTAATAATATTTGTATATAAATATGTCATCATATAACAATTAAAACCCATTAGGAAAGTGTTTAGTCTTCTTGTTGTGTGTATATATTTATATTTATGTTTATATCAACATTGACAAAAAGACATATTTAAATATTTAGAAATTTATATATATTGGCACACAAAACCATAAAACACACACACACACATAGATATATATATATATAGTCACACCAACTCAAATATAAAAAAAACAAAAAAAATATATGTTAAACACATATGCATTTTATAAATAAATTATTAAAATTTCAATGAAGGTTTATAATTATATGTAATATTAAAAATGTTTATGTAAATATATAAAAATAATTCATATATTTTTTTAAATATAATTATATAATTTTATATAATATTATGAATAAAAAAAAGTTTATCAATATAACAAAAATATTTCTAAATATATATAAATCAATACATATATCATAATATATCAATGAAAATAAGACTGAGTAGTGGTATGTCCCCTCATCATGAAAAATGAGATCACTTGTTCGAATCTTCCTGTGTGAGTGTGGGTGATTATATCTATTTAGGGGGTAAATTATGAGAATTCACACTAATAAAAGTAGATGGGGCACTGGTTCAATGGAAATATGTGCGGATAAAAGGGGGTACTAGATGTGAAACTGTGGTTACTAGTTTCCCTATAATTTAAATTTATTTTGAGATTTATCAATGTAATAAATTATCACATATAAATGAAACCAATTTCCATGGTAAAAATTAATATATAAATCTCAATGTTATTAGGATCCCATATGATTTTTAAAAAAAACATGTTTTGAAATTTTTTGAAAATACCCCTGAAAAATTAATGTTTATAAGCTCTAAAAAGACTCTGATATAGTCTTCCTTCATATGTGGTATTTTTTCATAATAAATCTTTAAATTTTCAGTGAATTTATTATTTTATTTACTTTTTATAAAAGTCACTATATTTTAATGTAACTTATTAATAAATTTTTTATTAGAAATTACATCATCCATTTCCTTCATCGATAAAATACTTCTATAAAATAATGATGAAATCATTCTTTTATTCTCATATGGGCCCTCTATTCATCTATATTAATATCCTATGGTAAATATTTAGTTTATCATTTTTACCCTCATGAATGTGGTAAATCGAGCTATCATGAATTCATATTTTATTTTGTAACATAATTTTCATGTTACCAGAGATAAATTTTTTGTCACTATTATAGAACAATTACGAGATAACATTTTATGTTATTTTTAAGGGTTAAATTTGTTTATTTTTAAAATAAAATTTTTAACATGATTTAATGTATAAATATAAACCAATATAATCTAAAACTAATAGTGTACTATTTCTCTCATGAATTTGAGGGATTATTCTAATTTATTACCATTTTCTAGAGTGAGAAAGGTGTGTTTAGAAAAAAATATTCAATATCTAATCTCGAAATAAATTTCATTTTTTTAAAATTATGAGTAATTAAAATATTTTTATTCACTCTATAAAAGAACATGGAGTTCACAGATCAATGGATCGATACACTTTGTATCTGTGTGTGCAAGATCTAAAGGGTTCAATCTCCAAATCCTTCATGAAATGATCTTTAGTGATGAGAATTTTTACAAATAAACTAAAAATTAATAGAGGTATCAATTCAATGTAGTATTCGTGTTTCTTAAAATTACATGAGATCCTTTTATAGATAACCAAATATATTTTGTATTGAATATAATGTTGTTTCATCCATATTATGGAAAAAATATTGTTTACCTTCTTCCATGATATCTAGAAATTGTATGGTACCAATTTTCTCAAATAATTAGTTAAAAAATTATAATGAAAATACAATAGTTATTTAAATGGGGAAAATTTTGTTATCAACCATATTTTATTCAATGAAATTTTCATTCATTAATAATTGGGAAATATTTAGTAATGTATTATTATATTAAGGACAATAACCATAAGAAAACATCAAAAAGATTTTATTATATAAATTTGAATGTAACATTTGATGTTTAACTATGGACATAAGAGTTTAAAATGTTTTGATGTGGTACAAAATAAAATATAAGACAATTGTAATATTAAAATTCAGATCTATTCCATCCATAAGAATAACCACACTCATGGATAACAACATAGAAATTCAACTAAAAATTAGTAATAAAATTTTATTCTAGAAAATTAAAATATATATATATCCTAGAGAGAAAATATAATATAATGAGGAATTAATGAATTGTGTGGTATTTATATTGTAGTTAACCCATATAACCATTACAAATCTGACCATTGGAATAGTAATATAATTATTAGAATAGTTATCCAACCATTAAAAATCGTAATTTGATCCCTAAAATAGAATCCTCAAATTTGAAAGTGTAAAATAATATTTACTTATATTATTAACATTAGATTAATAGATTTTTATTTCATGATACATGTAAATAGTTGTCTTATAATTGACAAAATAACTGTTTTTAATTTTTAAAACATATATGTTTTATTTTCATTTGTATAAAAAATATAATGATAAAAAATGATATTTTTTCATACAATTTTCATATAAAACAATATTATATATCATTATAATGAGAATATAATTTTTTATACAATATGTAATTTTCCAAATGGTCATAATATTAATAAAAAGGCTGAAATTTGTATTTCGCTAAAAGATAAGAGTATTTATTAAAAAATAAATTTATATTATATAAAAGATAATTTTCAAATAATGTATATAATATTTTTATGCTACCTCTCTAAAAATGGTTATAATTAGGATTTATAATTGTTGTAAAATAATTCATTTTTTAGTGAATGATAAAATACCACTAAATACATTTTTTAACATTTTAAGAAAAAAACATATATTTATGGGTCATGATAGATTTAAGAACACATTAAATAAATATCACATGTTCTATTTACTAAATATTTTAAAAATACTAACTACTAATGACATTTTAGTTATAAAAAGAAACTAATTATTTTAATATTCAAAGACATTCATCTCCTACCCTTTCTAACCCTTTTCCTCACATCTTCTATGGCAGAGATATTTCCAAATTTCCTTCCAATTATCATTCGAACCCTCTCCCCAATTCCAACATAGTTATGGTCTCATAAAATGGATAAAACAATGTTCCTTAAGTTTTTAATACTTGAGGAAATGATTAAAGGTAATATTCTAAATATATACCTTTTAAAATTTTTATTTCCTCTACATCCTACACACATTACCCATAAAACATGGGATGATGAATAGGGTATTATGAATATAGTTTAATATTATTATTTTATTGCAATATCTATCATCCATTCTCTTCCCCACACTCCTCATCCTGAAAACGAAAATGGTCATATTATGTTGGATTCGCAGCCACCATGAACAACATATATAATTTTTATATCCCACCTTTTGGGATTATAATAGATATACGAAAATATTTTATATGATGACAAAAATTATATTATTACTTATTTCAGGAATATGTTATGTATTAATAATATTTTATTCAAATATAACAAATCTTGTTCACGATAGTCAGGAAAACCTCCTAAATAAAGTAACCATATAACTATAATGTCTTTAAAAAATGTAACATCCCTATGTTAGAAAATTTATGAGTATTTTAGGAAATATTAAATTATATAAGGATATTAACATCCTTTTATTTCACTTATTTATTTATATTTGTATTTGACAAGAACTCCCAAAATTTTCTGTAAATGATCCGACCCTGGAACCATAAAACAAACACACATATAACATTAAAATTATGCATTATGTATATTTGAAATGTATGAAAAATAACATAATAAAATTATATTAAATAAAATATATATGAAATGGGAAATATTAAATTAATTAATCTTATTTTATTATTAATTATATTATGAGAAGGAACAAAATGTTTCGGGATATAATGTAATGGATTAATCCAAACCACCCAATATTCTTTAGGTTATGACCATTATCAATCTAAATCACATTATATATATAATTGGTTTTATATTATACTTATAAATTTTGTATATATGTATCAATCATATATACCTATCTTATTCTCCATTCCATAGATAGGGATATACATACCTTATCCTGGTTTCTCAAATTTTATCTTCGCTGTCCAAAACAATTATGGGGAACTTTTATACTCCCTATTCCATTATAATAAAACTCTTTTAATTTATTCAATATAAGTAATGATTTAATTATGTAGTGGAATATTTTAGGATTAAATTCATGGTTTAACACCGGTTTTAATGAAAACTCCATCTTCATTCATTTCTAAAATGTCCTAAACTGATTCTTAAAGACATCATTTTGAAAGTTCATTTCTATTTCCAATTAAAAATTATTTATTGTGATTTTGTATCTAAATGATAACAAAATTTATGTAATATAATTAATTATTGAAATATGAATGGTTGAAACCTTTAATTAGAATTTATCTTTGGAATATTTTTGGAAATATCCATTGATTGTGATACGAGGCATGATTATGTAACACATATGTTTCCCATCGTAACACTTAAGAGTATACCTAAATTTTTATTTACATTTGTGGAACACATATGCATGTATATAATATTATGGATTAAAAAATATGGATATAAAATGAATTGGGTAATTTTGATGTCTCATTAGATGATATGTATGGGATTAGGATGTAAACTTAATCCATGAACAGAATCTGTCCACCATGTGATATTTTCTTAGAAGATAACCTTCACATATGCTTATGAAATGTATCTTCTATTCTGTACATTTTGATGAATCAATGATCTTATGATTCCATTTTATTTATGATATTTTACCATATAATTATTTATGAGCCTTGTATTTCATGGTATCATATTATTAATTTTAACTAATAAGTTATGCTTAATTAAAATGATTTATCCCTTTCTAGGAATATTAAATCAACCCTTTTATTTATTTATTAACCAAGTTATCAAATGTTTTTTGATGATAAAAGGAACTTAGGAGCTCATTATGGTGATCAAAATAGTTTCTTTATATTTCAGTTTCAATGTCATGTATAATTAACATAGTATTCCAAAGATAATAGGCCCCTCAATCAGAGGGTTGTATTTATTTAATGTTTATGTTAAAAATAATGTTATATTATGTGTATGAGACATTGGTCGATATTATTAGTTTCAGATAATTTTCAAGTTATTCATTAGGAATTGTTTTATAATAAATTATTCAAAACTCCTAGGATAAGTCCATATAATGTAGACATCACAGAATTTTGGTGATGTATAGAGTTGGTGGATTCAAGGAAATAAAATGAATTTCTAGACACAACATGAGTATATGGCTCCAGTGTAGGTATACATAGAGATAATATTAAAAAAATCGGTCATTTGGTATTAACATAAAATTTACACATTCCACAAATAATAGGACTTTGTGAACACCTAGTATGACATTCATTGGGTGGCATGATTTGAAAATTCCCAAACTCTATATGAACCATTATGATGGATATAAATATATTGTTATATTAGAAAACACTATTGTGAAATTTCCATTGATAAACTAGAATAAATCATAGATACCCATAATTTAGTATATATATGTCATTTATAATTTATTCATTTAATTTTATAGATTTTATTTCTTATTATTTTTAGTTTCACTATTATCATCCCAATGATTATTTTGGATATAGTATGTTACAAGAGAAATAATCTAAAAATGAAAGCTGTATGAATTATCAATTAATTATAATAAAATTTCATACATTATTATAGTTAATTATATTAATCCACATCCTTAAAGATTAGTAGACCTCTTGAAATACCACATGAGAAATTGTGGGATTACATATCCTTGAGAATAAATGTATCAACTTTCCATCAAGGTACATAATGACTCCCAAAAAATTGTTTTTGGATAAATTATCCGATAAAATCTCATCCTACATCCTTTAGTGTAATTTTATATAATATTGGTAATGGATTGGTTTATATTTTATAATTCCAATATCAACTACCTTAAGTGGGATACCACTCCACACATCCTGATACATCATCCAATTTTGTATATGTGTAAGAAGGATATTGAATCACTTTCAGAATCATCATCTGAGGCATTGATATTATATCCTTATAAGAATGCATATATTGATCAAATTACTATGAAAAATATAGATTTATTATTGAATACATTCCCATTTGGATGGACTATATATGTACTTAATGAATTGTTTCTTTTCCTTCCTCCTGATCAAGAGGATGAGTTCCCAATTTAATTTATACTATGAAATACTCATATATCCATGTTTCTACATATAATTTCTACTAATTAGTTGGAAGAACATAATAATCCATTATATTAAAACATGAAAAAAATTCCTTCATGCTTCACCATGGGGTATTGTATTCCTGTTCATCAAAGAAAAATATGGGTCATTAAACCTCTGGCTTGTTTATCATGAAATTAAAAAACATGACAAAGAAAAAGATTCCCCTACCATGGATTGATTATTTTTTCTATCAAATACATGAATTACAGTACTTCACTATGTTAGACCTTTGGATGGGATATCACCAATTAATGGTGATGAAGGTAGATATTCCCATGACTACGTACCCGTTATGGTATGGAAACAATGAATTCATAGTGAAGTCATTTATACTCACTAATACTCTAATGAAATTCATTTCAAAAATGTATTGTCTTCAATGATTAAATCAAAAAATAACAAGTATTTAGAGATGATATTATGGTATAAAATAAAATCTAGGATGGTAATGAGAAGTATTTGAATACTTTTTTAATGTATTTTTGAAATGATATATTATATGAAATGTATAGTAAATTTGAGTAATTGATAGAGGAACTATCATTTGGGATACATGTAATCACTAGAAAGGGATATCTATGGACCAATCTATGTCAATAGTGCTTGAGGGATAACAAAGTCCATTATCTGTAAAATAGATGAATATTTTCATTAGATTATCTAGGTATTATGAATTATTTTTGAGAATCATTTCATGAGTGTATAACCATATAACCATGATGTCCCAAAAGGGAGTAATTTTTTTATACCAATGTGTTTCAATAGAGATTCATGTAATTGATAAAGAGATTATTATTGCATGAGTACTAAAAATGATAATTGGGGACCATTACATGGTATACAATGATTCATTACAGAATTTATTAGGCTATATAAACATGAAAAATGAACAAGTGATAGCCCACACCTCAAGGATGTTGAATGCTAATTAGAATAAATACAAAATATATGAACTAGACTTGGATACAATGCTTTTATAATTGAAAATTTCCTAACATTAAATCTACAGGGAGAACTGTGAAATATATACAATCATAGGATTCTGATATATATATATATATATATAAATTTAGATATTTATATGTTCTATTAAATATGTTTAAGGTTATTTGAGAATTACAGTTGTTAAATAATTACCATCATGGGAAGGTGATTAATGTGGAAGATGATCTATGTAGAATGAATAATGAAACATTGTCCATGATGATAATTGAAAAAGATCTAATGATATTATACATGAAATTAATTTACCTGGAATTCATAAATAAATAACATCATCATTCTGTTTTCAAATTATTTCTTAGACATAGCTATTATAGAAAATAAAGTATATTCAATGAGATGTTGTGGAAATATAGATGAAGCTGGGATCTATAAGAAATGGGAAATCCTAAGAGGTAATAATTGGTAATTAGTGAGTTTTAATATTATGTTCATCAATATATGTACCATGAAATCTTGAGATAAGGTTTGATTTTTGGTATGTAACACATAAATCAACCTTCCCCATCCATCCTAGGTTCTCAAAATATTATTGAGATATTAGAGAGAACTATTGTTGGGATAATATGATGATGGAGATCATAGAATATATATCACATTTTTTTGTATGTTAGCTAGTGAATGTTGAATATAAATTGTCGAAGGGGATGATGAAATAATTAACTATACCCATATATAAATGAGAGAACATAATAGTGGATTTTATTAGTGATCTTACAAATACATCTCGAAGAAATAATGTTATATGGGATGTGGTGGTTGATCCAAAAAATCCTTCAAACATCATTTCATTTTGAGATGTTGTATAGATAGAAAATGATATATCTTATAAGTAGAAAGAGGTGAAGATATTTTGAAGTGGAGAAAATGTTCAACGAAATAAGAAACCACAACTAGTTAAAGTACTACAGTTGAACCATAAGTAAGAGGAGGTGATATGGGATAAAGAGGAAATAATTATGAAAATTTATCATCACTTTTTTCACCTTACTATGTAAAAAAATTTCATGATTAAATTTCATAATGGGATTATAATATAAGGAAATAGAATTTAATCATTCGAATTTTTATTCTTGTATAATTATTTCACATTTATTAATGTTGTGTTATATTGAGGACATTCATGACTTAATAAAACAAAAAAAAATATAATATTAATTTAAAAATTATAAATAGAAAATAAATATGGAAATAGGAATTTTAATTATTACAATGGGAAATCAAAACGAAAAACAATTAACTATAATATTCAAATTTTGATCTACTCAATCCATGAGATTACCTATACTCATGAACAACACTATAGAAATAAATAAAATATTAGTAATATATTATAAATAATCAAAAACAAAATAAATATAAACTTATGAGAAAAAAATTTGAAATAATAATGAATAAAATTCAATGTATTATAGAATTTAGGGAAAACATTTTACAGTTACAATTCTTTCCATTATAATATCAATCTGAATGTTGGAATAAAAATTTGACCATTAGGAATAGTAACATGACCCTTAGAATTGTATCCTCACTTTTGGATGTTTAAAAATAATATTTAGTAATCTTATTAAATGAAACAATGAAATATTTTAATCAATATACAATTAGATAAATGTATTAAAAATATAAAATAAATGTTTGTTTTTTTTGTAAAAAAATGTGTTTTACATTAATATTAATAAAAAAATTAAATGCTTTAAAATTAAATTTAATTTCATAAAATGGTACATTAAAAAATATTATATTTCATTAATATTATAGTATAATTTTTTGATACAATAAGTAATTTTTCATAAGTATTCAAAATTGATCAAAATATTACAATTTATTTTTTTCAATCAAAATTAAGGATTTTAGATCGATGTTATATTTATCAAATATATAAAATTATTTCCATATAAGAAATCCCATTTTTCTAATCATAACGCCGAAAATTTATTGCTTGATTTTTTATACTATTCTAAAATAGTATATTTTTTTAATTGGTGACATACATAAAAATATGATATTTATCATTATTTGAAAAATACATGAATTTATGAGTCATGGATTGTCATGACCTCAACCATTGGGCCCCGATCCATGAAATCTCAATGCCAAACAATAAATATCCAGGGTATGGTGACTTGTGCCATGTTGGAATATCATATACATGGGATTCATTAGCATAATTCACTAGTACACATGCACAAATCTCCAAACCTATACGTCGTTAAAAATTAATGATCATGTGACACCAAACCCATACATACATACATACATACATGCATGCATGCATGCATACATACATACAAACATACATATATATATATATATATCACAGTCACTATAAATAAAATTTATTGGACTGAATAATCGAATAATTAAATCCCACCAAAATTGGAAAACTATCCAAACAACTCTGTAGAAGGGTAATGCTATCAAATATGAAAAATAGAAAGATCATTAGTTCATCTAACATAAAATTCACTCCCTATTCCTCCTATATGATGGACTTCATCAGATGGTCTTACATCTTCAAAATAGTTTTCACGTGTGGACATGGCCCATTATGGTGTGAGTATAATGATACCTATGAGACTATCCCAAAATCACAAAACATAAATCTTCATGCTACATGGTTAGATCATAACCATGATAAAAAGTCAATTATAATATGTAAGGAAATATACATTATCATGGGAATAAACACCAAGATATACTTATGAGGGGAACCATTCCTCAAGACGGGCTCAACTATACAGTAATTCACAAGATTATTCTCAAGGTTTCAATTTAATTCTCGTATAAGAGAACCGACTCCCCAAGACATGTTTAACTAATGGTTCTCATCTGAGAGTACACTCTCATTGGGTCATTCCAAACAAGTACACACTAAATATTTATGATCCAAACCCCTAGATAGGGGATCACTACTAGGACTACTAGTGTACTCCACAAACACTAATTGATTATCCATATATATATAGTATCTGCACTCCATATATGATGTAGGAGACAATAAAACAAACAAAACATATATAGAAGGAGATAATTATTGAGGAACACACGTAGGGAATATGTGACACACTACAAACTCCATCCAAATATCATTTATAAGAGGGGATCAAAATCCAATTCTCAGGACATAATTTCACAATATACACTCAGAATAAATAAAATAAGGGGATGAAGTAAACCAATAATGATCTAAACTAAGTAGACAAGTGGAATCACACAACCATAGATAGTGTACAAGGAATATACATGGGTTTATACAACTTGTCTTGTGATTGTTGGAACATCCCCTATCCTTCCTCATGTCCAACTACATGTACATGTGTACTTATGGTCATTCCAATGTACCTCCCAATGTATATGGGGTTTCCTCTACACCAACTAATACACTCCTATCACGGGGAATGATAAAATATTTTTTCATATGACCTTAGTATAGTCTAATTAGTAATCCTAGTTTTTCTCACAAATGTGAGTGAAAAAAAAACAATTTTCCATTTTTTATTATAGGAGAAATGGGTTAATTGTAATTTTTATGGTTTTGAATACAAAATTAATAAATAAAAATTAAGTAAATTAATAAAATGATTTAAATGGAATTAGACTGTCTTGTTATTGACACAATTATATGAGTATGGTTATCTGGTGGGGTAGGTTTCCAATTTTACTGATATCATAGTTATATTTTTTCTAACCCCTTTCTACTATGATGATTAAAGTGAGATTCTTTGATTTTTTCCTCTTACTCCCATAGTAAAATTGTAATTATGGGAGAAAACTTTACCAAGATATTAGTCTGTTCTACACATATTCAATGTGTATGAGTTTTGTAGAAAATAACCTCAATTGAAATAGTAAATACCCAATCAGGTAAAGTTTATCCCAATAAATCCAGAACATCCACCACATTCCAACTCATAATAATGATATTCTAGTACATCACTACTAAGACATGGTTTATTACTTCATATATATATACCAGAACATAGTGGTGGGAGATAATTATCTTTTCCCAAAGAAAAAAATTACTAAATTGAAAACAAAATATGATCATACCTGATAATAATAAGCTCCATATGAAACTGAAAGAAACCTTTTAGAAGATAGATATAGCTTTCGTTCAATAAAGTGAATTAAATAATGTATTAAGAAATAGAAAACCTAACCTTACCCAATCACTCAACTTTTTCTCTTAACCACAGAAAAGATAACTATGAATTACGGGGAAGTATAAGGAATTTAAAAACTAATAAGTAGAAAATATATATAAAAGAAAATAAAAAATATCTCTTCTATAATCATTAAAACTAAACATTTGTTCATGTTTTGTTCAGTAGAAAGACAAATATCCTCAAGGATCCTTATTATAAGATCCAAAATATTTAATTTTAATTCAAACATCTAAACATAAATACCATTATATTTGTACCAATAAATATAACTCAAATTGGAATAGTATTTTAGTATTCAGGCTCAAAATACTAATGGGAATAAAATCTGTTAAAATTAAATATTTGAATAATTTTCACATCTTAGCCCAAAACACACCAAATTTGATGAAAATAATACCAAATTGGTTAATTGGTAGGGATGAAATAATTGGAAAACATATAACATATTATGAAAAAGTTAGCCATATCAATTCCCCCATGTTTAGCTCTTATACACCAAGAAAATTTAGAATGAATATCAAATGGAGGTAAATTACAAACACATACTTATTATACACACCAACATTTCAAAAAGAAAAAATAAACATATTGTGACCCCAAAAATCATTATTTATAGTTCTCTATGAAAATAATTAAATAAATTTCTACTTACTTTTTCCTCTCTTGTACAAAAATAACCCACCTTCGATGAATTATTTCTTAAAATGTAATTTTTCTACAAGGATCTTCTCATCCAAAATCATGAAATAGTCTACACTGGATTAATATATTCCTAAATATCTCCCATCCTATGTTATTCAATGAATGGTGTTTGTCATGTAGAAATATTCAATTTTTTTCTATGGTTGTTATATAGTAGGATTTGGATTTGAAATATTATATGGCCTTGTTAGGAGGGATTTATTCTTTATGAAGATAAAATACATTGTTCACATTTTCACTCAATTATGGTCTCCTCACCACTTTTTATAGTAGTAGATTAGCTCCAAAAATAATATAAATATTTTTTTCATGGAAATACCAACCATTATAATGTAATTTATCATTACAAAAATACTATTTCCCAAAAATATTAGATATAATTTTTTAAATTCTCTTGATAGGATCCAATTTCTTTCTCCCCTGGAAGCTCCAAAAAATGCATAACTTATTTTATCTTGAAATCTCCAAAAGGGAAAATTTTTCCAATAGAATCATTTTTAATTAGTAAAATTATCTCTTCAACATTTAATTTTCCATCCAATGTTTCACCAAATGAGGTAGAACAACAGAAGACATATTCTCCCCACACTTATTTTCAACTAGAACACAAAATTTCAATTCAAGAGCAGGTTGGATAGGGAATATTGTCTTGTAATGTGGATAAAATATTAAATTTTCTGTGGTTTATATGGAATAAAGGTATTAAATATACATCTAAGGCTATAATTAAAAAAGTATTCTTTTGAAAAGGGGTCTTGAATCAAAAATAATGATTTAACAATTTAAAACACTAGTATCACAAACCCTCATATTTAGATAGGAATAAATCAAATTTTGATCAAATAAATAAGGGACTGGTAATACAAATAAGTTATTTTAATGTAAAGAATATGAAAAGATGTTCATAAGGCACATGTCAAACTGATGTTTGTGACCAAAATAATGAACTTTGGCATTAGATTCAAAAATCAACGGACTTTTCATGAAACTCCCAAATATATTAAAATAATAAAAGTAATTTTCTATATTCATTTATGCTCAGTTTCATGGGAGAAATTTTTTCACTGATAGATATGTGTTTCAAAAAAATATAAATGATAATCAGTTCAACTCAAAAGTTATAAAAACACACATAAATTGAAAAAGAAACAAACAATAATTTTAAAAATAGATATTTTTTATTTTTTTCAAAAAAAAATGAAATTGAAATTCATAAAATACAAATATTCCCTCTTGACACATTAATTATTTAGTTTAATCAATGAATTCATTTAGATTTTAACATGTAAGAATATTATTGATTGAATCATATTTTGAATGAATTTGTTATAGAGCGGTATAACTGGATGGATTTTATTGATAAAATTGTTGGAGGAGTGTAATATCATATATATGATCTTATTTAATGTTACAATGAAATTTCATCAGCCTATAATAATTAATTGTGTTTTATTATTTTCCTTCATCCTTTAAAATATGCACACCATCGAATGGATATACAATAGTAACTATAAATAGGAATTCCCATCTGGAATGATGTTTACCTAACATTAGCATGAGTCTTGAGTTTAATAACAAAAAAAATTCCCTAAGACAAAATTCATTGGTTTCAATCAGCTTCAAATTAGGTACTCTTTATTTTCTATTTATAATTCCTAGAAATTTTAAAATCCTCCCATAAAATATCCCCATGCTCCGAAAAATGCAATCTTCTCTCTTTTCCATCACTTTTAAGATCCAAATTCATCTTTCACACAACCCAATATGCATTATCCTCCAATTACATAGGATGTTGAAAAGTCTCCCATAACTCAACATATATGGAAACATTCCTATTGGGATTTTTAGGATTTCCAATAAGCCCAAAATGTACCCTCTATATTTTTTCTCCAATCATTCATGTTCAATTTAATAGTATTTTCCAAAATTACATTGATTTCCATATTAGAAACTTTAGCTTATACATTAGTTTTTGGATGATATAGAGTTGATGTTTTATGATGGACACCATAAATTTTCAACAAAACATACATTTTCCATTTTAAAAATTGACTCCCTTTATCACTAATGATGTATCTAGGCACTTGAAACCTACACAATATGGTTAGCCCTAAAAAATTATAAATAGAAATAGCATCGTTAGACTTGGTGGATTTGACCCTGCCCATTATGAAGCATAATCAACTCAAAGAATGATATATTAATTTTCAGACAACATTTAGAAATGATGTATAAAATTTGTCTCCCAAATAATAAAAATAACACAAAAATCAGTTGGATTTTGAAGTGATTCATGTATTTCTAAAATATTTATAGAAAAATCACTTTATTAACACCTTTTGAAAAAGCATGATCATATTGAAAAATGGTGGGACAAAAAAATAAGGATTATAAAACATTATTTTCTATCCTTTGAGTAACCATGAGACATCCACAATCTATAGTGTGGAAAACATCGAGACATATTTAATTTCAAATTTTTTAAAACATTATCTTACCACATGATCATTTAATGTCATATAATGAAATTGATGTTCCCAAATGTAATATCAGGATATAGATATTATTTATTAAAATTGGTGGAAATTTAAATGATATGGGACATGTGATGTTACAAAATAATTGACCATCTATGCATAACAAGGAAATTATCCTTAATTAAAGTACATATGCTCTTCTAGAATATGATAATCCATGGGGTCTTTCTCTAGAATATTAGCTTCAACAGTGTTGTAAATTATTCTTATATGAGCTTCTAATAAGTTCACATCACTGTTCTTGTTATTGATTTATATTTTGTACTCATGCATCAGTTTCAACCATATCACTAGCCTCAGTTTAGAATCATCTTTCTTCATCATGTACCCCAGAGATGCATGATCAGAAATAACAGTGATCTTATTAATAAGAAGATGTGATCTAAATATTTCTAATGAAATGACAATGACTAATTTTTTTGAATGTTCTTGTAATTTAATTGAGCTACATATATGGTTCTTGAGGTATTGAAAATTGATTTTTTACATCCCTCAATTTTATGAGAGATGAAAACTCTGACTTATTTTATGGAATCATAACAATGTATGTTGAATAATTTTTCCGATTTTGGTGGCTATATCATGAGCATTGTACGAAATATCATCTTAAATTCATCGATGGATTCCCTACATGAACTTTTGAAATAAAAATCTACATCAGTCTAATTTATTTTAGTGAGAGGGAGATATATCCCATTGAAATATTTGAAAAAACTCTTGTAAAATCATTTATTTCTTTAAAATGATCAAATATTTTTTGCATATGTTGGGTAAGGGAATATATTTATCAATAGAATATTTGATCTATCCACCTCAATGTATTTTTGTAAAATGATATGAAAATGGAAAATTCCTCTCACAACTATGAAATGAATATTTTTAAAATTTAAAACAATATTATTTTCAATGAAGGTTTTCAAATATTTTTCAGATGTTTTAATCAATGGTAAAAAATAATCTTGAAAATAGTGAAATCAAATAAGAAATATTCAAATAAGTCATCAGTGTGGTCAGATAATATAGACATGATGATCCTTTGAAATGTACCTAAATAATTACATACTCCAAAAGTCATCCTTTAGTTAGAAAATTTGCCAATGGGACAGGTAAAAGGTGTCTTATCTTAATACATGGGAGGAATGGGTACCTCAAAATAACATCAAAATCGATTGAAAAAGAAATAATGAGTTCTCCATTCAAATATCTCAATGATGAATACAATGAATTGGATGAGAAATTGATCATTCTAAGTGACCAAATTAGACTTCATATTATTTATGCATACTCTTTAGTTATTTTAAATTTTCATATTGATAAATTCATTTTTTTCATTACCCATAGTGGCTAGGATAGTTCTTTTAAAACTGTATGAATATGGATAAAACACTACGAAGAAAAAATTGGACAGATGAACCTATAATCCAAGAGAATATCAATATTATTTTTCACAACCTCAATCAAGGTTGTATTTATCCTGCATTGGGGTTTTCTAACACATTTATAATATCCCTTAAGATGAAATCAATGTGAGAATGTTTTTGGGTTTATTCTAGGGATAGCCCCAAATATTTACCATATTTCTTGTGAATTATTTCTCAAAATATCAATATAATATTCATCTGGGGTATTTGACAGATTATTAGAAATTATCACTTTTAATTTATCACTCTACATGAGGTACTCATATTTAAAATCATTGGGGTGGTTTTAATTACATATTTGTGGGATTTATAAGATTTGTAATTAATTTATGTCACTATATTTCTTATAGATAGACTTATTTCACAAAAGATATCACATCATCTTCCACATCATTTAATAAATAATCAATGAAACCAAATTTTACCTTTTCATCCCACAATTAATTAAAATCACAACTATTTTGGGAATTGAAATGTTCAATGATATATACAATGGAAAAATTCTTTCATATTTCATTTAATTCATTTCAGATAATGGAATATTCAATTTTTTAAGAACCAAAATCATCGGAGAGTTAATAGATTGAGTGATAATATAATTGGTTACTCATAAATTTAAAAATATTTTAGTGGATAGTGTTATCTCCAGACTCCCTGGTGAGAGTCCCTTAATGTAAATCGATTAAGGTTTTAGCCATATTTATGAATGGTCTCCCTAAAACGATGGGTGAGTGTGATGGGACCTTTTTTATCAATATTCATAACATATAACTTAGTTGAGAATAAAAGATATTTTACATTCACAAGGAAATATTAGAAAACAATGGTTGGAAATATTGTGGATCTATTTGCGAGATGAAGCACAATTGTTTTGGGATTCATGTATTATATCTACAAAGTATTTTATACTAAGTGAGGTAATACACTAATTGATGAACTATTATCATGTAAATCATTAGAGAAATTTAGTGATCCAATGAATCTTGGAATTGAAAATTTACCTAGATCATAACATTTGGTTGCAAACTATGTGGTGATAATAGATAAGTCACTTCTTCCCAAGTTGATCCTATCATTCTAATTATGTATATTTGTTGTGGTAAAAAGATCCATAAATTTTTTTAAACCTCTATATTTTTTTGATTGCTTCAGGTAGAGGACTTTCTTAATGGTTTCAAGAATTTCATTTCATAGCGCTTCTTACTACAATCTCTTTGATTCAATAATTATTTGTGGAAATGGTGTGTGTATGTATTATAAAAACATTTTTTTCCATTTAAATGGTTTTTCATTCCACCTAATCCTATACTTCTCCCAATCCATTTTTTCCTCTTCTTTGTGAATTTTCAAAGAATTTTCAAAACATTCCACTTCATTCTCACAGAATACTGATGGTCTTATTTAATGTTTATGGCTGGTTTGTGGTGTATGTTCCTTTAATCTTCTTATTGTTATCATTTTTTCACTCTCATTTGGTTTTGGGATTTTCTTGTAAGGGGTTTCTCAATGATTATTTGGTAGAATGTACATAAAACATATGAATTGATCACTTAAATTATCATTTTTATCTTACAACCCTGAAATATTGGTTTTCATCTACTGCTGTTTAGTTGTTGGTGCACTTTTTGAGGGATTATCTTTTGTATTTCATTGTAACGGTGATGGATGAAAGGATTTTTTCTGCTGAAATGGATATTTGTTGGTATTGGGGAATAGAAGGGGGTTCTGGTATTTCCAATGAAAAGTAATTTTTCTTGTTCTATTGGAATCCATATCCTAGTTCGGATTGTGCATAGCATGGTAAATTTGGTTGGAATTTCATTTACTGATAGGCTACGACACAACATTTTGTCCCCTTCACTTCTTTAAATGTGTCACTGTAATGATAAGTTGAAGTTCATAATCCACACACCTGTATAGAAAACAGTTTTCCATTACTCTTTTACATCCATTAGTCCCACTAATCTTGTGAGTTTGTGGAATCTTTTTTCAAATTAAATATTCTGAACCAGATTTTATCTGCTCTTGGATTCCCATTTTTCAAATACATATATTACTTAATTTTTTGAGTTTTCAGAAATCTTCTCAATTTTTCCTGGAAAATTTTCAAGTGAAATATCGATCAGGGATCCTCCAAACATGACATCTTGTATATTTTGTTTATTATAATGAAATAATTATTTGAAGAAAAAAACCGGTGTTCCACTATCTTGTTATGTGGTAAGCTAAAACATATATTCTTTAAATTTCCATATCACTCATAGATGGAAAATTCAATTGATTTTCAAATCATTTAAATATCTTTTTTTTTGTTTGGTTCTCCTGGATGTGAGAATGAATGTCTTCATGATGAAAATTTTTGGATACTACCAATCGATGATCTACTATGGTTGAAAATTTTAATAACATTCTTTAGCCACTCTATATAGTAAGAATTTGAATTCCCTCCATGAATATTCTCCTTCAAGTGATCCACATGGCCTAATTCTTGACCAAGTGAAGATTAATTCTTTCCTTTTATGATTTTAGTCTTCTCCCACAAGACCACAAATCATTTGATGCATAAAAATAAAATTGACATGAAATTGAAAATCATATTGTGATGTAGGTGCAATGAGTTTGTCATTTTTAATAGAAAATTGAGGCACACACAGATCATGTAGGGTTTTGTTTCGAAAAAAATGAATGAGGAGAAAACATAAATCAATTAAGAAAATGATTGAAAATAAATTTTAAACTCAAGTGATTGAAAAATATTTTCTATATTAACATCACTTATATGAGTTTGTATAACTGCATGTACACCCTAGGGGACACACCTAGATGATTAACCCAGGTCACATGGTGTGTAAAATGTGTCACATGTTGTATGAAATTTTTCACATGGTGATAGATATTTTATTTCCTCAAAAATCCAAGCACTTCAGCCAGGGGTACTCCATAGTGTCAATTCATCTTTAGAACATGCCTTGTAGTCTTTATTTCAGCAGAACAATTTGTTCATTCACACAATTTTTCTAGTGCTCCAATTCTATTTATCCAACCATTAAACAGACCCATTAATGGATTTTATGAGTTGAATTAACTTCACCATCACCACTTATTGGATTTCAGATAGACTATGTGCTCAGAAATCAACTCCCATCAAACCACATCACACTCTACATGCTGAACTATAACTAGAGTCACAAGATCTTTTAACATCCTTTTCTAGATAATTCTCCATCATCGCATACCATACTCGCATCTTTAATCTCCAACTCATACACACTGTATCGATTAGTTATTAAAAATGACACTTGTGATTTGATATAAAATTTGGTTGTGGTCAAACCTTCATCCAAAATGAATACCCTGGATGAACTAGTAAAAAATAAGGGATGAAATGAAAAAAATAAAAAAAATGAGGAATGAAACTAAATAATTGTTCATGTTGGTCATGATTTGTTTTAGTAAGAATTAATAACAAAGAACCAACAAAAAACCATGATATAAATCTACATTAAATCTATTATCAATGCAAAAAATCAATGCCTATTAGTGGAATTTGTTTTTATTTGAGATGGTATAAAAAATGGTATGAATCCACAAAAATAAATATTTCTACCATTATTTTGAATCAATCGATGATGAACAATGACACCATATCATAATAATTTGAGTGATGCCTGAACTCCATTGGATGATATGATCTCTATGGTATAGTTCTAATCCTATGATGCATTATCATCCACCAATGATATCCTCTAACAAGTATTATCTATCAATACCATATTTATGTGGATAAACATATATATTTTGTTTAATAACTTATTTATTCATAAGGATTTGGTCAAAATTCCAAAAATTGTACATAAATTAATTTTATTTTTATATTTAAATATTCTTTCCTTTTATAACACATTATCAAAACTCCCAAGAACGATAAATAGTGTATCATGCCTAGGGTAAAACCTCCATTAAAGACTCAAAATAAGTCTTATATTTCTCATATGAGTCCCTATTCTATAGTTCATCAGTTACTTTAGTAGTACATTTGGTTTGTGATATAATATTATTGTTAGTTTTAGTACATCAATACTAAGCTCATCAGGCCTCGAAATGTCATGTAGTCAAAACTCTTGGCGGGGAAAATATTTCATATAATATAAAATATTTATAAATGGGAAAAGTGTAAAGACCCGTAAATTTCAAGGAAATTGTTTTCTTAATTTTCTTTGGAATTTTACAAGAACGCAGTTTCTGACGGCACCTGATTCCGAGGCCCGGTGTGCCCAGAATCATTTTCCGAAGTTTGGCACAGGTACGTTCAGTGAACGGACAAGTGGTTTTTTCTAACTTTTGAACCGGTGCCCGGAATCGAATTCTGAGGGAACCGATGGAATCGCAGCACCGGTATTTTCTTAGAAAAGCCTCTTCCAGAGTTGCGTTTTCTCGGGTGTGGTTTTTAATTTTTGGGCTTAAAGTTACGAAATAAAATAATTTGTACGAAAAACTTTATTTTATTTCACTTAAAGCCACTTAAAGCTGCTTAAGCTGAGTTGTTGCGGATAGGGTGCTATCCAAAAATATCCTACCCCCTTGGTAGGATATTTGTGAGGTGGGGCCCGCACGGGCCCCACCGTTTCTTTTCCGCTAAGTAACGCACCCGCGAAAACCCGTCATTATGAAAGTCAACTGACGTCTTTTCGTAAATTATTAACACACCATTTAATTGGGCAGTTAACTCTGTTAAATTAATTCTATGAATTAATTTAATTGTTTCTTAACCTGTTTGAAATCTGTTGTCGTAATAATAAAATGAGACCAACGCACGACATCTTGAGGATTGCTCGTTGAGAGGATTTGACAGACCCTTTTTGTGCCTTCATCCTCCTTCGCAAAGAATGCGAAGAACGCGAAGAACACTGGCCACCGACGAAGAACGCAGAACCTGCAGAAATCGACGATGCGACGCCGTGTGCCGCGACGCTGATGTTTCCTCTCCCGCGACGTTCTTCTGCGACAATCCTTCTTCTGCAACAATATCTTCGATCACCCATTGAGGTGAGAGATTGCGGTTTGTTAATTTTTCTTGCGGTTTGTAACTCAATATGGATTTAATTATTAAATAATTAAATCTGTTGTTTCTTGGTCCTCGGAGTTCGTCGGCGCAACGCCGGATACCACGACAACGCGACAGTCCCCTCCTTCCGAGAAGAACGCGTGTGCGACAACTTGACAAGGTAGGGGTTTGTTGTGAAATAATTTATATTCCCGTGAACTTTTCTTTTAAAATAAAGAACCCGGTTTCATAAGAACAATTTTAATTTATTAAAATTGTTGTTTGATATGTTGATTATTCATCCCGGTTGTTATCGCCTAACATGGAGGGTGCGGGCCAAACGAACACGGCTCGACAACCCTCCGCAGTTCTTCGTTGTTGTGTAGATTTGGCGGGCAACGACAAAACGTGACTCAAGGGCGATTTGATGTTTCCGCAGTGAAGAACGGGACCCGAGAGGAGCAGCGGCTTATACGAGAATGAAAACGGACAACCGAAGCAACTCCGGTTGTCCGTGGAAGCCAACGGCGGAGCGGGTCGCCGCCCCGGCGCGCCACCAGACAGGGCCGCGGCGGCGGCGGCGGCCAGCGCACCCGCTGCCGCGCGGGTCCATCTCACACACACGGTACGCGGAAAAGCCGCGTCCTTTGACTCCAGCACGGCCCCACATAGGTCGCGGCTCCTTCTTCCCCCGGGGGCAGCGCCACCCCGCGGCTGCCTCGCTCGGCCGCTCGGCCGAGCCGAGCCGGGCCGGCCCGACCGAGCGCGCCGCACCGAACCGTGTCCAGCCTGAACCCGGGTCGGGTCGAACTGGTTCGGGCCGACCTAGGGGGGTTGGGCAGGGTCGGTCTGGGCCCCGAACCCCGTCTTCGGACCGTTTCGGTCTTTTGCTCATATCTTGAGCTACGGGCCTCCGAACGACGTGCCGTCAGCGGTGATGAGATCCTTGGATCGAGACGGTCTTTTCGGTATATCACACTCAAGGTTTCGGAATACTTTGGGTTCGTCCGGGTTGGTTCCTACACGAAACCAACCAGGCCCTCGGAGCAGAAACGCTCATATCTTGAGCTCCGGACGTCCGATTGACGTGTCGTTGACTTTGGGGGATTCCTCTAAGTGAGACGGATCTTTTGGAATACTCCACCCGAGTTTTGTATGTAGGTGGGGTATGTTCGGGTTGTTTTTGCCTTAAAATCCAACCGGGCCCCTGGGACGAAAATGCCAATAACTCTCAGACCAGGCGTCCGATTGACGCGCCGTCTGTGACGTTGAGTTCCTGTTGATGATACGGAACTTTTGGATACATCAACTTCGGACTTTGTGTCAGTTGATATATCAGCCTCTCGGCTCATGGAGCGTACCCTCCTGAATGAGCATGCTGTGTGCGGGAACCCTAGAGCTGGTTGTGACTGCTATTGTGACTGCGACGACGTCTGTGCAGAGATCCTCAGTGCACTGCGACGACGACTGTGCCGAGATCCTCAGTGGACTGCGACGACGACTGTGCAGTGATCCTCAGTGGACTGCGACGACGACTGTACAGAGATCCTCAGTGGACTGCGACGACTACTGCACTCAGTGATCCTACGTGGATCAGTGCTACAGATCCTGTGTGGATCCGATCCTATGTGGGTCAGCGCTCAGCGGTTCTCTGTGATCCAGCGCCTACAGGTCCTGTGTGGGCCCGATCCTTTGTGGGTCTTTGCGGAGGTTAGTTACCTATTGATCCTGTGTGGGTCCAATCCTATGTGGGTCATTGCGGGGGTTAGTACGTTTCGATCCTTTGTGGGTCCGACGACTTAGATGGATCATTGATCATCTTTATCGTCATATGAAGATGTATACCTGTGTGAGCTGAATCTTGTGTTACTCTCCTTTGTGGATTGTGTTGAGCTATCCTATGTGGATTTACAGTTTACTCTCCTTTGTGGATTGTGTTGAGAAATCCTATGTGTATTACTTTTTCTCTCCTTCGTGGATTGTGTTGTGTTATTCGGGTTTACGTTTTGCTTTCCTGTGTAGACTGGGTTGTGCTTGGGCTCGGATGTTGGAGCCGAACGAGAATTGATGACATAGGTATATGTATGGTCATATACCTAAGCAGTTTTGGTTGTTACATCGTGATTGTATCTTTCCTTTGTGGTTTATCCTTTGTAGATTTTGGGAGACCTTCGGGGGTCTCGGGGTCCCTACTGAGTAGCTTATACTCACCCCTGCACGGGCAATGCCCGCACTTCGTTGTGTTGGTTGCAGACGACGGACAACGCTGATCATGGTGGAGGCTTGCGAAATAGGACAATACCTAGAGGTGGACCACTGGGTGGGACGTACTCGGAGCGGATGACTGGACCGAGGAGCTGTGGAGGATATCTGTGCTCACCCTTCACGTGGGACTTCCAGAGGACGGCTCGAGGCTGCGGCTTTTCTTTTTAGTTGTCGTTTTTCCCTTCAGTTGTACTTTACACTTGGGCTTGAATTTCCGACCCCTTTTACTTTCAACACAGCTTGTTACAGTTTTTACTTAGTGTTTACTCTTTCCGCTTGCTTACTCTATGGTGGTTGTTTACTTTACAAAGTCAATGCCTTCCCTGTTTATCGGGATTTACGCCTTGGTGCTAGATGCCAGCCCCTGGCCTATGGAAGGCGGGCTTGGGGTAGTCACGGCACGGGCCCCGAGGATGGGTCGTGACAAATTGGTATCAGAGGAAGGATGGATCTACCGCAGACTCTGATCTTTCTTCTATGTGAAGCAATAGTGTTTAGTGTATTGAGTGTGGTTATCAGTCCAGGGAGTCCACTGTTGGTGCGGCGGCCGACGTATCCGTACACCAGGACCCTGACTTCTGCTTTCCGAATTAATGCACGAAAACATTGATTGCTTGTGTGTTTTCAGGTTTTCATCGTCGCAGTCCACTGAGGATCTCTGCACAGTCATCGTCGTCGAAGTCACAGCCAGCACTTGGGTTCTCGCACATAGCAAGCTCGTTCGGGAGTGTCCGCTCCACGAGCCGAGAGGCTGATACATCAACTGACACATGGTCCAGAGTTGATGTATCCAAAAGTTCCGTATCATCAACAGGAACTCAATGTCACAGATGTCGCATCAATCGGACGCCCGATCTGAGAGTTATTTGATTTTTTGTCCCAGGGGCCCGGTTGGTTTTTAAGGCAAAACCAACCCGACCATACTCCACCTGCGTCCAAACCTCGGGCGGAGTGAGCCAAAAGATCCGTCTCACTAAGAGGTTCCAGTAAGACTGTTGACTTGACCCTCAGTTGTGAGACATCTACTGGAGGAGACCCAGTTACCACACACTGATGCCGATAGTGTGACTCAACCCTTGGAGGCGAGAGTAACGGTTGGATCTCTTGGAAGTAGCGCCGAGGCTTTACGACGTCATCTTTGGTATGGATTAGTAACATCCATGTCGGGATTGACGGTATTAGGCAAAGGAAGTGGTTCATCCCGGGGATGAGACCAGATTTCTCTTATCGTCAAAGAAGAAATCTTAGCAGTTCTTGTGGGATCGGAGATGGTCCAGGTCATCCAGGAGCGGATGAGTATAGCTCACAACCGACAGAAGTCCTAGGCTGACACTAGGTGGAGGCCACTTGAGTTCGAGGATGGCGACCACGTCTTCATGCGGGTCTCACCTCGACGTGGATTTAGGAGGTTTGGCCGAAGCGGCGAGTTGTCTCCATGCTTCATCGGACCCTTCCAGGTCCTCAGCAGGATTGGCAAGGTGGCTTATCGCCTGGGTCTACCACCACAGTTGCGCCGGGTGCACGACATCTTCCACATATCTCAGCAGAGGAGATACTTGCATGACTCGATGCAAATCATTGACCATGTAGATCTATTCTTTGATGATGGGGTGAATTTTGTGGAGGTCCCAGTGGAGATCGAGGATCGACAGGAGCGGGTCCTACGTGGATGATCAATTCCTCTAGTGTGCTTCAGATGGTAGCTCGGGAACCTCCAGGAGAGCACGATGTGCCATCGTCTATTGTCTCTGATCGGGATGCTCTCTTTACATCCCAGCATTGGAAGGGGTTGCAGGAGGCGTTCGGGACGCGACTACGTCTGAGCACCACCTTTCACCCTCAAACGGATGGTCAGATGGAGAGGACCATTCATACTCTCGAGGACATGCTCCACGCATGTGTCCTTGACTTTGGTTGCAGCTGGGAGGATCACCTACCCTTGTTGGAGTTCGTGTACAACAATAGCTACCACTCCACCATCGGGATGGCACCATATGAGGCGTTGTACGGAAGACCTTGTAGATCTCCTTTGTTCTGGACAGACCCTGGGGAGTCAGCACTTGGGGGACCAGAGATGGTCCGGGCCACGACAGAGAAGGTCCAGGTCATCCAGGAGCGGATGAGCACAGCTCAGAGCCGGCAAAAGTCTTATGCTGACAGGAGTCGGAGACCACTAGAGTTCGAGGATGGCGACCACGTCTTTTTCGTGTCTCACCTCGATGTTGATTATGGAGATTTGGCCGAGGCGGAAAGTTGTCACCGCGCTTCATCGAACCCTTCCGGGTCCTCAGTAGGATTGGCGAGGTGGCTTATCTCCTGGCTCTACCACCTCAATTGCACCGAGTGCACGACGTCTACCACTTATCTCAGCCGAGGAGATACGTGCACGACCCGACGCATATCATTGACCATGGGGAGCTAGATGTGGATGATGGGGAGACTTTTTCGGAGGTCCCAGTGGAGATCGAGGATCGACAGGAGCGGGTCCTACGTGGATGATCGATTCCTCTAGTGTGCATCAGATGGCAGCACGAGAACCACCAGGAGAGCACTTGGGAGCGGGAGGCTCAGATGCGTGCTCAGTACCCACATTTGTTTCCCTAGTTTATTATGTATCTTTACGGGGACGTAAAGCCTGAAGGTGGTAGTAATGTAAAGACCCGTAAATTTCAAGGAAATGTTTTTCTTAATTTTCATTGGAATTTTACAGGAATTCAGTTTCTGACGGCACCTGATTCCGAGGCACAGTATGCCCGGAATCATTTTCCGAAGTTTGGCTCGGGTACGTTCAGTGAACGGACGAGTGGGTTTTTCTAACTTTTGAACTGTTTCCCGGAATCGAATTCTGAGGGCACCGATGGAATCACAGCGCCGGTATTTTCTTAGAAACGCCTCTTCCGGAGTTGCGTTTTCTCAGGTGCGGTTTTTAATTTTTGGTCTTAAAGTTAAGAAATAAAATAATTTGTACGAAAAACTTTATTTTATTTCACATAAAGTCACTTGAAAGCCACTTAAAGCTGTTGTAGCTGAGTTATTGCGGATAGGGTGCTATCCAAAAATATCCTACCCCATTGATAGGATATTTGTGAGGTGGGGCCTACACGAGCCCCACCGTTTCTTTTCCGCTAAGTAATGCACCCGCGAAAACCCGTCATTATGAAAGTCAACTGACGCGTTTTCTTAAATTCTTAACGCACCATTTAATTGGGAAGTTATCTTCATTAAATTAATTATATGAATTAATTTAATTGTTTCTTAACCTGTTTGAAATCCGTTGGCGTAATAATAAAATAAGACCAACGTACGACATCTTGAGGATTGCTCGTTGGGAGGATTTGACAGACCCTTTTTGTGCCTTCATCCTCCTTCGCGAAGAACGCGAAGAACGCGAAGAATGATGGCCTCCGATGAAGAATGCCAAACCCGCAGAAATAGACAACGTGACACCGTGTGCCGTGACGCCGATGTTTCCTCTCCCGCGACGTTCCTTCTTCCGCAACAAAATCTTTGATCACCCGTTGAGGTGAGAGATTGCAGTTCATTAATTTTTCTTGTGGTTTGTAACTCAATATGGATTTAATTATTAAATAATTAAATCTGTTGTTTCTTGGTCCTCGGAGTTCATCGATGCAACGCCGGATACCTCGACGACGCGACGGTCCCCTCCATCCGAGAAGAATGCGTGTGCGACGACTTGACGAGGTAGGGGTTTGTTGTGAAATAATTTATATTCCCGTGATCGTTTCTTTTAAAAATAAAGAACCCGGTTTCATAAGAACAATTTTAATTTATTAAAATTGTTTTTTGATTGGTTGATTATTCTTCCCGGTTGTTATCGTCTAACGCGGAGGGTGCGGGCCAAACGAACACGGCCCGACAACCCTCCGCAGTTCCTCGTTGTTGTGAGGATTTGGCGGGTGACGACAAAACATGACGCAAGGAAAATTTGATGTTTCTGCAGTGAAGAACGGGACCTTAGAGGATAAACGGAGCAGACGGGAACGAATACGGACCACCGGAGTAACTCCGACGGCGCCGGCGGTGCCGCCGGCGCCCCGGTGCGACGCCGGACAGGGCCGCCGCATCCATTGACTCCAGCGTGGCCCCACGTGGGTCAAGGCTCCTTCTTCCCGCGGGGGCAGCGCCACACCGCGGCTGCCTCGCTCAGCCGCTCTACCACGCCGAGCCGGCCCGGCCCGACTGGCTGACCCACACCCTAGCCGGACCAGGCCGCGCCGAACCGGGTCCGACCCAGACCCGGGTCGGGTTGACCCAGTGGGGGTTGGGCCGGGTCGGTCCGGGCCCAAACCCCCCCATCTTCGGACCGTTTCGGTCTTTTTCCCGTATCATGAGCTACGGTCCTCCGAACGACAAGCCGTCAGCAGCGAAGTAATACTTGGATCGAGACGGTCGTTTTTGTATATCACACTCAAGGTTTCTTTATACTTTGGTTTCGGCCGGGTTGGTTCGTACACGAAACCAATCGGGCCCTCGGAGCGGAAACACTCATATCTTGAGCTCCGGACGTCCGATTGACGTGTCGTCGACATTGGTGGATTCCTCTAAGTGAGACAGATATTTTGGCATAATCCTCCCGAGGTTTGGACGCAGGTGGAGTATGGTCGGGTTGGTTTTTCTTTAAAAACCAATCGGGCCCCTAGGACGAAAAAACCAATAACTCTCAGACCGGGCGTCTGATTGACGTGCCGTCTGCAACGTTGAGTTACTGTTGACGATACGGAACTTTTGGATACATCAACTTTGAACATTGTGTCAGTAGATGTATCAGACTCTCGGCTCATGGAGTGGTCCCTCCCGAATGAGCTTCCTGTGTGCGGGAACCCTAAAGCTGGCTGCGACTGCTATTGTGACTACGACGACGACTGTGCAGAGATCCTCAGTGGACTGCGACGATGACTGGGGAGAGATCCTCAGTGGACTGCGACGACGACTCTTCAGAGATCCTCAGTAGACTGCGACGACGATTGTCTAGATATCCTTAGTGGACTACGATGACGATTGTGCAGAGATCCTCAGTGGACTACGACGACTACTACACTCAGCGATCCTACGTGGATCAGTGCTACAGATCCTGTGTGGATCTGATCCTGTGTGGGTCAGCGCTCAACGTTTTTTCTGTGAGCCAGCGCCTACAGGTCCTGTGTGGGCCCGATCCTGTGTGGGTCTTTGCGGGGGTTAGTTACCTATTGATCCTGTGTGGGTCTAATCCTGTGTGGGTCATTTCGGGGGTTAGTACCTTTCGATCCTTTGTGGGTCCGACGACTTAGATGGATTAGTGATCATATTTATCGTCATACGAAGACGTATACCTATGTGAGTTGAATCCTGTGTTACTCTCCTTTGTGGATTTTGTTTATCTATCCTATGTGGATTTACTGTTTACTATCCTTTGTGGATTGTATTGAGATATACTATGTGGATTACTTTTGCACTCCTTCGTGGATTGTGTTGTGCTATCCGGGTTTACGTTTTGCTTTCCTGTGTGGACTGGGTTGTTCTTGGGCTCGGATGTTGGAGCCGAACGGGAATTGATGACTTAGGTATATGTATGGGCATATACCTAAGCAGTTTCAGTTGTTACTTCGGGATTATATCTTTCCATTATGGTTTATCCTTTGAGGATTTCGGGAGACCTTCGGGGGTCTCGGGGTCCCTAATAAGTAGCTTATACTCACCCCTGCACGGGCTATGCCCACACTTCGTTGTGTTGGTTGCAGACGACGGACAGCACTGATCATGGTGGAGGATTGCGGAGTAGGACGGTACCTGGAGGTGGACCATTGGGCGGGACGTACTTGGAGCGGACGGCTGGACCGAGGAGCTGTGGAGGCTATATGTGATCACCCTTCACATGGGACTTCCAGAGGACGGCTCGACGCTATGGCTTTTCTTTTTAGTTGTTGTTTTTCCCTTCAGTTTTACATTACAGTTGGGCTTGTATTTCCGGCCCCTTTTAATTTCAGCACAGCTTGTTATAGTTTTTACTTAGTGTTTACTCTTTCTGCTTGCTTAATCTGTGGTGGTTGTTTACTTTACAAAGGCAATGCCTTCCCTGTTTATCGGGATTTACGCCTTGGTGCTAGTCGCCTGCCCCTGGCCTATGGAAGGCGGGCTTAGGGTAGTCATAGCACGGGCCCCGTGGACGTGTCGTGACAAAAAGAATATTCATTAAATAAGTGACAAATAAAGATATTATTTAGAATAAACAAGAACCATTTACTATATATGGTTGCGAGATTCATCACTACTGGTAGTCTTGATAAAAACGATCAAACTAATGATAATACAATTCAAAAACACCCCAATCCTACCTTTATAAATTATAACCTCCATGAACCATTATCTGTAACGCCCCAACCCCAGTTACCTAGAGTCGGTCCATTATTGCGTAGCATTGGCATGATCACAAAAGATCAAGTCTCAAAAGACCGATTAGTTTACTAGTCTTGAAAACACTAGATACATTCATAAGTCATACATTACATCATAATGTTAAACAAAACTAAAAAAACATCATGTCTTCATATCCCCTCATACTATCCATGCAGTTCATTCATAATATACTTCATCACATCCTAGAAAAATTAAAACATTGAAAGGGGTGAGCTCAGATGCTTAGTAAGGATAACAATACAGCAGAAACATTCATAAATAAACATAAACATCTAAGGCAATGTATAACTAAAACAAAATACTTTTAAACGTGAACATCAGCATAATATGGAAAAAATAAAATGAAATAATGCCACTTACTTATTTACATGGATATTCTACTGGTCTAATAATCACATGGAATATCAATAACCACTTTCATAAAAATTGAATGCATAATGCCAGACTATCATAACCACGTAGCCAAGGCCTCATACCAAGACTACAAATAAGATTTTGTCAAGGCCTTGTGCCAAGACACTAGTTTTTCTCATGAGACCTACCGATGCATCGAGGAGCTATAACGGGCTCCACCAGTCACTTATTAAGTCCAATGAATTCATCATATGAACAGGTTTAAACATATCATAAATCATAACATAATTGTATCACATAAAACATGCATAAAGGAAACATAACATTTTCACATATCAATCACAAGATATCAATACAACACATTGAAATAATAAAAACACTATCAAAACCATTTTCAATACCAAAATAAAATAAAATTAGAACTTGGTATTTATTTTTATTTTAAAAAAAGTTATGGCTTGTAAAGGAATCCGAAACTCAAATAATGGTCACAGCGGCGGAGAAGTCATTGTCGCCGCATACGTACGACAAAAAAACATTCCCTTTTGTCCTTTAGTAAAATTATTCGTATAAAAAATATTCATTTTGAATAAACGTAAAAGTCAAAGGGGTTTATACACCGTATAAAATAAAGATGTGTATAAAAAAATATGCATCAATGAAAGGAGATTGAGACGAAGTCCATTACAAACATAATTTTTAAATAAAATAGATCTATTATGTGTATTCACTATATGTACACATAAATAAATTATAAACACAAGATATGAAATAATAATATCATGACATAATTTGAAAGTAGGTGGTTAAACCAAATAATGGAAATTGGGTTACTGAGTTCCCTTACCTCGTGTCCGACTTGACTCATTTCTTCGTTATTCTCCTGAATAATAAACTAGAGTTAATTTATACCTGCTCAAGAACCTTTTTCAAGTTCATTATTACTTTTATATCACTTATTACCATGTTATGAACATTATGTAAAAATTTAAGTTAATAACGATCGTTTTGTCGATCTTTGGTACTTGAGTCAAAAATAAACTTTTTATAATTACAAGTTGTTCATGTGGTAAAATATACATTATATCCAGAATTATATTCATGATTTAGATATCATATATATCATATATATCTAGTATATACATGAATTTATAATATTACATAACCTTTAGAGGTTAGAAATGAAATGCACCGTTCATGGAGACGGTAAGCCGTACGTACGCATGAATGCTAATTTCATTTCTATTTCGTATTTAATGGAATTAAATCATAAATATATAAAGAAATATTATAATTCCAGTATAATATCATATATAATATCATTTACTCTATCCTTTATACGTCCCACATGTGGCATTAATGATTCAAATCACTTTGAGGGGGTGGTAGTCCGCACTTCCTAAAATTAAATTATCGTGTTTACCCATAATGGAAATCATAAAGGTATGTCATAAATGAGAAATAAATAAACATAAAGAAAACATAAACATAATATATATATCATATATGAAATTAGTGTCATCATAATGGCCACCATGAGAGGTGTTAAAATAAGATTGAACAATCATTGTTTCATGATGTAGTAATTCAAAACCCACAGAAACATTATGTTCATTAACCATTAGACGAAGGTATGTGTAAGTGTAAATAAAATAATTCTCATGAAAAAATCCTAGTATATTTTAGATACTGATTTTTTTACAAAATACAGGAATTAAAAGATTTTAAGTGGTTGGAGAAGCAAAATAATACAATAGAACAAAAGAGAAGACATTACCTTAAAATCGAGTAAGTCTTTTTGATTTGAGACAAAGGATTCCTTGGGAAGGCTTATGCTTAATGTTAGGATTCTAGGAGTAATAGAGGGAAGTTTACAGAGTATTTGGTCAGAGGATGGCCGAGCCAAAAGGCTTTGATGGTGTGAATAAGGTGGTAGAGGTGGTGGCCTTTTTATAAGAGGAGAGGAGGGGAACTCTTGGAAAGTCGTCAAATGCAACATTATTATGAAATGATTTTCGGATTTAAAAGGTCCAAAAATTATATATTTTGAAGATAAGGTTAAAATGTTTCGAAATATACTCATCCAATAGGTTTTTGAGCAGTGTAAGTCTAAGATTTTACATTATCTTTTCATTTTATTTAAATCGTTAATTAATGAGGTAATCGCTGCATCATCGTGGTGTGATAAATAAATTTATTTATATAATGTCTAAAAATTATAAAAAAATTAACATGGCATATGAAATCCTTTTATCTTTCCAATGAATATTTATAGTCAAATATTTTACTTATATAACCCCATGTAATAGTTGTTTTATTAAAAGAACACATGTTTGTGACAATTTTATTTTTACTTTAAATAAAAAGTTATTAATGTCATTTTCTTACCCAAGTGGCTCTATGGGGTCCCCAAGTTTACCCATTGATTTTCTTGGTCGGCCATGACTCATCCAATATGGGTAGGACTAGTTTAAAGGTTATTTCATATTATTATATTATCATTTTTACCTTAAATTTCACTAATTACCTTTAATCGTGATTAATAAAACATAAAAGTTACTATTCACCAAAAAATTATTTTTATCCCATTGAACCACTTTTTTCATCCTAAATACAACCATTTATTTCGGATTGTTGAAAATAAAATCACATAAGTGGTAATGATTCATTTACAAGAAAAATTAGTTTTTAAACTACCACTTAGTGGTTTCACTATTAATCAGAACTTGATGTTTTTCAGAAAAATAAAAAAAATTCACCATAAGCTATATTTGATATTCCTAATTCAAAAATGGTGTCTATTTTACAAAATTAAAAACATATAAGTTAAATTAATTAATTTAATAATTAATTCCCATTGTCACAATAAATACGTGTTTTTAAGAAACAATATATATCAAAAGATTAACAGTTGATTATGTCCAATTTCAATGTGAAATTAATTCTAATGACCAACATTGGATAAAATGGTAAAATTATAATATAATTATACTTTAAAACCACTCAGTAGTATAATTTATCACTCAAAATTATTTTGATTTAAAAAGTTGTTTTTAAGTATTTTTCAGTATTCATCGAAAATTGGAAGTTCTCAGAAAAATACCAAAAATTCAACATAGGGTAATTTCGATATTATGTATCCAAAAATGAAGTCCATTTTGAAATATAAAATTAATATAATTTCAAAATACGGGTATTAATATTCATAACGGCTATTTTGATTGGTCGTGGTGTGTTAGAATCTCGAACTTCTGTACAACGCAAGCTATTTCATTATTGAAAGAGAAGCGTATCGTAGAGGCTTGGGGTGTTACATTCTACCCTCCTTCAATAAATTACGTCCTTGCAATTTGAAATTGTTAATCCAAAATAAAAGGTTGAAAGTAGAAAATACCTTTTGTGGAAAACCCACATTGGAAATAAGGTTAATAAAATTTAGCCTTGATAAGAGGGAAATGGAAATGAACAAGTCACCACCAAATTATGATCTATATTAGGAGAACATTGGTGGAAATTAGAGACAAATAATTGGAGGGAAAACGTAAATATTCGTAGAGAGTGATTGAGGTCATCAATTACAAACAAGTGTAAAATTGCGGGCCTCAAAGCCTTCAATCTATGGTGATTTAAAATATCATCAATTCAACAAAACATAAGGTATTAGGATAACACATTTTTTAATATCCCTTTCCTAAAGTTTAAGAATTAGTGAATTCATAGAATAAGAGAGAGGTATATATATATATACTTGAAACGTGTAGATTCAACCTTCAACTAATTTCCACCACAAACTCATCTTTCCCTCAAAATGATAATTGAACTCAAAAAATATTATATTTATCCTAATCGTACAAGGTTAAAAATATTATCACATACCATTTAGATTAGGAAAAATAATTTGTAATAACCAGGGATTTCCTGTAGGCTAGTGGTAGGTAATAAAGGCATGTCGCACTATGGTTGTGGGTTCGATTCCTATAGCTTTGTCCGACGAGACGGGTTATCCCCCAACCGGCATGTTTTCCTTTTCCTAAAATAATAGTATTATAATATTCCCAAAATAATCTTCATAAATGTTTTAACTGTAAACAATAATATCAAATGTTCAACTTAATCCATTCCAACCTTTATAGTTATCCAAAATACCTATGTCCAGACATTCTCTAAAAGGTCTCTAAATTCCAAAATCAATTGTATCATCAGATTCCTCAAACAAAGTAATGTTTCTCTTATTGTCAAATACAAAAATATGATTGCCTTCCTCATATTAAAACCTTAATGAAAACAACAAGTACTGCAGTACAATCCTTATATATATCACATTATTCTTATAACCAGAATATAATCCTTGAGTCCAAAAGAACCAATACATTAATTGTTCCACTTCAACTGTAGTAACATCATTAGATTTTCATTGATCCCTTGGCCTTTTCTGAGGTAAGATTCCCCAACGCTTAGGACATTCATTTTCATAACGCCCCATTTCCCTACAATTGTATCATTCAACATTGATATCCTCTTTCATTCCCTTGCAATCACGAGCCTGGTGACATTTTTCTCCACATTTATAACAAACTCTCATTTCTTTTAGGCATGTACCGGGGTGATTCTTCCCACAATTATCACATAATGGAAAATCCTTCATTACCTTTTTCCCTTTATCTGTCTCTTGTTCCACTATTATATTCTTCTCTTGATTTACTTTATTGTCATTATATTTAGAGAATTCCTTTTCTGGTTTGATAGCACATGAGACAATGTCTTCATACCACGGGAAGGATTGTGAGACTAAGGCTCGACGGAGAAACGGTTTTAACCCATCAAATAAACGATCAATCTTACTTCTTGGGTTACATATAAAATCTTCTCCATGCCTTGCTATCCTTGTAAATTTAGCCTCATACTTTATGACATTCTCATCCTCCTTTTGTCTCAGACTCAGAAATTGCCTTTCCATATCTGCTCGATGGTCACAAGGGATGTATTTTTCTATGAAATGCTCTTTGAACTCCCTCCATTACATATTTGATTCTTCATCATCTTCCTTAATGTTTTGAATCAGCGACCACCATTGATTGGCATCTCCAGTGAGGTGGTAAACTGCCAAGAAAACATTATCCCTTTCGCTACTCCCTAAGGTGTAGAATATTTTCTCTAAGGATTTTATCCATTTCTCAGCTACTAATGGATTTTTACCACCATTAAATGATGGAGTTTGTTACCTCATGAAACGATGTAACATTGATCCTCCATGTTATGGATCAGGGTGCTCTATACGAGTAAAGTTATTATTCATAACCTGAGTGAGTTTTCCAAGTATGGTGATAAGTTGATCAGCACTTGTTGTATCACCATCTCCACTATAATTATATTGAGCAAGAGAGAAATCCCTACATGGAGTGTGTGCCTTGATACGGTTTCCATTCCTTCTACTAGTCACCATTTCTAAATAATGCCTTAAACTAGATCATTTTATGAATCAAAATACATAATTCCATACTTGTAAAACATTTAACATAAATTGAACAATTTATGGACAAAATACATAACCATAAAAATGTTTTCTTTGAGGAAGTATATACTCATAAACCCTTCATAATGGTATGTAAATAAAATGAGAATTATCCTAAGAATACCCCCTTGTAGTGTTGTAACCAAGAGTGCAGCAAGGCCCATTGTCGTGCACCAGTTCCCATTTGAGTCTAGCTCAATGCGATGCTTTTGGGTTTTACCCCTATGTACATCTCTGCCAGATCCGCCCCTACTAGCTTGTATCCATACAGGGATGTATTTCTCGAAATACTCAAAAAATCAATATAATACCAATATTCTAGTGAGTTCTTCTATACTAATCCTCAAAGTCTATCTTTGGGATATGTTCTCTAATCAGAGTTTATCTAAATCTAACGTCCAAGGTTAGTACTAAACTACCTTTGATACCAACTGTAACACCCCAACCCTAGTTAACCAGAGTCAGTGGATTATTGTGTAACATTGGCATGATCTCAAAAGATCATGTCTCGAAATACTGATTAGTTTAGTAGTCTTGGAAACACTAGATACATTCATAAGTCATACATTACATCATAAAGTAAAACAAAACTAAAAAAACATCCTGCCTTCATATCCTTTCATACTATCCCTATAGGTCATTCATAATATACTTCATCACATCCTAGAAAAATTAAAACATTGAAAGGGGTGAGCTCAGATGCTCAGTAAGGATAACAATACAGCGGAAACTTTCATAAATAAACATAAACATTTATGGCAATGTATAACTAAAACAAAAGCCTTTTAAACTTGAACTTTAGCATAATATGGAAAAAATAAAATTAAATAATTCCATTTACTTATTCACATGGATATTCTACTAGTCAAATAATCACATGCAATATCAATAAAAACTTTCATAATAATGGAATTCATAATGCCAGACTATCATAACCACGTAGCCATGGCCTCATGCCAAGACTACAAATTAGATTTTGTCAAGGCCTCGTGCCAAGACACTTGTTTGTCTCATGAGACCTACCGATGCATCGATGAGCTATAGAGTGCTCCACCAATCACTTATTAAGTCCAATGCATTCCTCATATGAATAGGTTTAAACATTTCATAAACCATAACATAGTCGTATTACATCAAACATGCATAAAGGGAAAATAAAATTTCCACATTTCAATCACAATATTTCAATACAACACATTAAATAATAAAAACATTTTCAAAACCCTTTTCAAAACCAAAATAAAAGAAAATTAGAACTTGGTATTTATTTTTATTTAAAAAAAATTATGGCTTGTAGAGGAAGCCGAAACTCAAATAATGGTCACGACAGTGGAGAAGTCGTTGTCCATGCATACGTACAACAAAAAAACATTCCCTTTTGTAATTTAGTAAAATGATTCGAATAAAAAATATTCCTTTTGAATAAACGTAAAAGTCAAAGGGGATTATACACTGTATAAAAGAAAGTTGGGTATAAAACAAAATATGCCTCAATGAAAGGAAATTGAGATAAAGTCCATTATAAACATAATTTTTAAATAAAATAGATCTATTATGTGTATTCACTATATGTACACATAAATAAAGTACAAATACATGTTAGTACATAATAATATCGTGACATAATTTTAAAGTAGGAGATTAACCCAAAGAACAAAAATTTGGTTAAGAAGTTCCCTTACCTCGTGTCCGACTTGACTCGATCATTCTTTAATCTCCTGAATAATAAACTAGAGTTAATTTCTACTTGATTAATAACCTTTTCAGGTTTATTAATCCTTTTATATCACTTATTACCATGTTATAAACATTATGTAATTATTTAAGTTAATAACGGTCATTTTGTCGATCTTTGGTACTTGAGTCAAAAATAAACTTCTTATAATTAATAGTTGTTCATGTGGTAAAATATCCATTATATACATAATTATATTCATGATATAGATATCATATATATCGTATATATCCAGTATATACATGCATTTATAATATTTCATAACATTTAGAGGTAAGGAATGAAATGCATCATTCATGGAGACGGTAAGCCGTACGTACGCATGAACGCTACTTTTATTTATATTTCATATTTAATTGAATGAAATCATAATTATATAAAGGTATATTATAATTCCAGTATAATATCATATATAATATCATTTACTCAATCCTTTATACATCCCACATGTGGCATTAATGATTCAAATCACATTGAGGGGGTGGTAGTCCGCACTTCCTAAAATGAAATTATCGCGTTTACCCATAATGGAAATCATAAAGGTATTCCATAAATGAGAAATACAGAAGCATAAAGAAAACATAAACATAATATATATATCATATATAAAAATAGTGTCATAACAATGGCCACCATGGGAGTTGTTAGAAGAAGATTGAACAATCATCGTTTCGTGATGCAGTAATTCACCACCCACAGAAACAGTATGTTATTTAACCATTATATGAAGGTATGCATAAGTTTAAATAAAATCATTCTAATGACAACATCCTCGTATATTTTAGATACTGTTGTCGTTACAAGAGAAAGGAATAAAAATAGTTTAAGGGGTTGGAGATGAAAAATAATACAATAGAACATAAGAGAAGACATTACCTTAAAATCGAGTAAGTCTTTTTGATTTGAGCCAAAGGCTTCCTTGGGAAGACTTATCCCAAAACTAAGGCTTCTAGGAGTAATAGAGGAAATTTTAGATAGTATTTGGGCAGAGTTTGGCCGATCTAAATGGATTTTATGGTGTGAATAAGGTGGTAGAGGTGGGGTCCTTTTATAAGAGGAGAGGAGGGGAACTCTTGGAAAGTCAGGAAATGTTACATTATTATGAAATGCTTTTCGGATTTAAAAGTTCCCACAACTAAATATTTAGAAGATGAGGTGATAAGGGTTCGAAATATACTCATCCAATAGGTTTTTGACAAGTGTAAATCTTAGATTTTACATTATCTATTCATTTTATTTAAATCGTTATTTAATAAGGTAATCACTGCATTATCATGGTAAGATAAATAAATTTATTTATTTAATGTATAAAAATTAAAAAAAATTACCATGATTTAGGAATTATTTTTATATTTCCAATTAATATTTATAGTCAAAAATATAACTTATATAACCACATGTAATAATTTTTTTAGTAAAACAACACATGTTTGTGACAATTTTATTTTTACTTTAAATAAAAAGTTATTAATGTCATTTTCATACAGAAGTGGCACCATGGGGTCCCCATGTTTACTCATGGATTGTGTTGGTCGGCCATGACTCATCAAATAAGGTTAGGACAAGTGTAAAGGTTATTTAATATTATTATATTATCATTTTTACCTTAAATTTCACTAATTACCTTTAATCGCGATTAATAAAACTTTAAAGTTACTGTTCACCAAAAAATTATTTTAATCCCATTGAACCCCATTTTTCTTCCTAATGACAACCATGTATCTCGGATTTTTGAAAATCAAATCATAGAAGTGGTAATGTTTCATTTACACAAAAAATTAGTTTTTAAACTACCACTTAGTGGTTTCACAATACATCAAAAATTTAAGTTTTTCAGAAAAATACCAAAAAATTCACCCTAAGATATATTTGATATTCCTAATTAAAAAATGGTGTCTTTTTTACAAAATTAGAAAAATATAATTTGAGTTAATTAATTTAATAATTAATTCCTGCTGTCACAAAAAATTGCGTATTTTTAAGAAACAATATATATCAAAAGATTAACAATTGTTTATATCCAATTTCAATGTGAAATTATTTCTAATGACCACCATTGGATAAACTGGTTAATTTATATTCTAATAATACTTTAAAACCACTAAATATTATAATTTATCAATATAAATTATTTTTATTAAAAAATTTGTTTTTAAGTATTTATCACTATTCATCTAAAAATGGAAGTTCTCAGAAAAATACCAAAAATACAACATAGGCTATTTTCAATATTCTGTATCCAAAAATGAAGTCCATTTTGAAATATAAAATTTATTTAATTTCAAAAAGTGGGTATTAATATTCATAACGGCTATTTTTATTGGTCGCGTTGAGTTAGAATCTCGAACTTGCGTACAATGCAGGCAATTGCATTATTGAAAGATAAGTGTATCGTGGAGGCTTGAGGTGTTACATTATCCTTAAACATTTTAGTCCCTACAAATTTAAAGATTTAAAACTAATTATCTTCCAATCCCTATCACCCCACATATAAATTGTTTTTTTTCTCACAAAAAAGAAAATCCAAAGTTCCTTATTCTGTATTTTAAGAGACATTGTTTAATATGAAATATTCTTAAACTATCCCTTTTAAACGTATAATATCTTATACATACTCTTATAATAACCCATACAACCTGAAATAATGTATCTATTATTATATTTATACAATAATATTATTTTTTAATGGAATATCTATCATCCGTGTTCTAATATTCTTTCCTCCATCAATAAATGAAATCATTATTAGTATTATGGTAGATTCACCACCTCCACGAACAACATACCTCATTTTTCTCCACTTCCTTGAATGAAGGATATATAAATATAATTATTCTTTAATAGAGTTATAATAATTATTTCATAATTTATTTCAGGATTTTATAATGTATTAACAAACATATAATTAATTAAACCAAATCTAGTTCATAATGGTTAGTGAAATTGCCGAAATTAACAAACAGCATAAAAACAATGTTTATACTAAATTAATCATCCCATTTACAAATAAAATTATGATATTTGGGATCATAATAACTTTTGGAAGGAAATTATTACCATTTATGTTTAATTTTATTGTTATATTCATCTTGACAAGAACTCCAAGAATTATCATCCAGTGATTTGACTTTGGAATAATGATACCAATGCCCTCAGAAAAATGAAATTAAACATCACATATCATTGAAATAGTAGTAAAAAATAAATTAAGTGTAAATAAAATATAGAATAAAATGGTTTTGAATTATAAAACTACTTAATCTAATTTGATTAATTAGTATGTTAATATATTGTTTAGAATGATTTAGGACATAAGGTATGTGATCTCTCCGGGAAACCATGTTTTTATTAGGTTATGATATTTTAGTCAATAATAAATATTATCTCTCTCATTTATGTTATTAAATACTACAATTTTATTAATATATTTATATTTAAAATATACCTATATTATTCTCCCTTCCATTAAAGGGTTTATGAATACCTTTTGTTCATTTCTCAAATGCCATCATTAAAATCATACCAGTTTAAAGAGAACTTTTCTACCCATTAATCCATTATTATAATGATTGTTTAAATTCATTATTAAAATTCTTGATTAAATTATATAAAGGAATATTTTATGGATAAAATTATGTTTTACCTCAATATTTTTATATTTTTTCAATGAAAATTTCATATACATTCATTCTTCAAAGGTCATAAATTGATTTCGTAGAACAAAATTTTCAATGTTCATTTTATCAATCAATTTTCTTCTATTTATCATGATATTTTTTTGAAAATAATAAACACAAAACGTGAGACTAATTATTACATATGTAGTTATGAACATCCAAAATATTTAATTTCATCTTCTCTTTCAATATGTATGAAATATTCAAAGATTATATTATAATGAATGATTATGTAACCCATTTAATTCCATTGATAATTCATATATTATTTTGTTACATTTGATTTTCATTTGTTTAAAATAGAATCATGTACATGATATGTTGGGATTGCACAAATATCACTATAATTAATTTGAAATTATTTTATTTTTCATTATATAATATTAATGGGATTGGGAGGTAAACCCAATCCCTTATGGTAATCTTTCCACCAAATAATGTTGTCATGGTAGTCATCCTTGACTTATTATCATGACATGTTTAATGTTGTGGTCACATTCCTTGGCTTCTATGATCTTATTATTCCATGTTCCTTATGTTTTTCTCCAATAAGACTATTCATGATCCATTAGTTTATATGGTATATTTTTATTCCTTTTGAATCATATGGTATGTTCTGTTATCATGTTTACACCATTATTAGGTTTTAGCACTCCACATTTGTTAATGTAATCTATATGTTATTCTATGATGTTTGAGGTGTTAAAATGAATTTAGGGGATCATTATGGAGATTAAAATATTTTTTTAAAAAAATTAGTTTCACATTAATGTATTGTGAACCTATTATTCCATATAAACTAGGTATCTTGATCAGTAGGTTGTATATATTGTACATTTATGTAAAAGAAATTATATAATGTTTAATAGACATGGATCACTATAATGATTTCTTTAGTGTTAACGATTTTCCATTTTTATTATACTATTGATGATTATAGAATAATCTGTTCCAAAAATGTTAAATTTGTAGCCTATTTTAATTTTACAACTATTATGATACAAATTTATAAGATTAGGATTTTTTTTTATCTTTTACATACAAATAAAAATATTATTATAAAATTGTAATTATGTAAATGATTTTTATATCAATATCAATGTACAAATAGTAAAATATATTTTCTATTATTATACTTAAAACTAAATTCTATGATAGTGGATGTGAATAATACTAGTTATAAAATATTAGGCATTATAATGGAGGATAAAAATATGAAATCAATTACAATAAAGATTTTTTCTTATAGGTGTTTTTAATAATTATAGTTTTTTTTGTTGAAATATTTTTTATGTGGTGGATCACGGAACCTCACACTACCCCCATTGATGATGTATTCCTAAACATGACATTGAGGTTGGTGAATCACCCTCACATAAATCATGGTGTTATGATATCCTTGGTCGATTGATATATTATGTGTGGTAGTTTTCATTCTACCTCAAGGATCCACTTGAGTTAATTTTGAATGTTAAAATGTAAATACAACAATATTATTTATTAATAGATATTAATATATAAACTAATAAATAGAGATCATGTTGAAATTATAATAATAAGAATATCTAAAAATACATTCAGATGAATTAAAAGAGTAAACAAAATCACAATAAGTGAGGCAATTATATGAATAGATAGACACCAATGAAGGTTTTAAAGGTTTTTATTTGATAAAAATTGATTCCAAAAGAACAAAAAATGGAATTTTATTAAAAAAATAAAGATTCAAATTATAAGAACAATCCATTTGAATTCCAACAAATGTATTTAGTAATTTGAAAATGTCATTCTAGCAAGTGAGGAATCCAACAAGCATGCTATGAAACCAACATTTGCATGACTTGTTAAAAGTAACAATAAAAACATTTCCAAAATCTTCTTGAATCAATAATGAATTTACAAAATATATTTGATTAATATTCAAGATGTTATGTTGAGTGATTCCATGTCAGTGAAACTAAATGTGGAATGTAGTAAATAGACAAGGAGGTTTATATTCATAGACCAATTGGCCTCCATTAATGGGAAAAATAAAAAAAATTCTAACATGAAATAATAAATAAGAGCACAAGAGGACATCCAGAAAGTAAGACATCATAAAAGGATATAGAAGATATATAAACAATGAAAAGGATGAAAAACTAGACATTTCATACTAGTCTTGAATAAAATTGATAAAGAGAACTGAAGTATATTGGACTGAAACCACCTTACTAAGAATAATTAAACACTTTTAATTAAAAATAATATTATAATAAGGGGATTAAATCATTAATGTCACATTGTCATAGTCTGTCACCCTTGAGTAGGATTGAGAACTACACACCCATCATGATTTGTCTTGAACTATGGATCAATATGAAACCAATGGTATGCTTCCATCACTAATAATGATCTGAAAATCACCATTGCATCCTCTTTATCTAGAATATAATCATGCTACAATTTTTATTCAATGCTAGTAGGCCAAGAACTGCACTCCCAATCATTTTCTTATCCTCTATGTTTATATGTTCAATAATTGAATTCTTCAGATTGAGGAACTAATGACCCATTCATGTCCTAGCTTCAAATACAACACAAGGTGGAGCTAGGAAGGAAGAAATATACTTATATAACCATCACTACCCACCGCTTCTATTTTGTATCATCCTAACTAGGGAAGTCTTAAAATTAAAGAACCATAGATTCCATCACTATTAGATCATTATTAGCTGATCTAAGAGAGACCCTCGATACCTTTTCTCTCTTTATCCTTATTAATAGTATAATGAAACCCCAAATATATAACCCTTCCAAAAATAATAACTCACCCTTATAAAATAGTGGTGACCGACACTAAACGAGGTGTGAACCATGTAGGTATCTTAGTTGAACTGGGGATCACACATCTTACATGAAACATGTTGTGTAGAGAATATATTGGAGGGTGTAAAAATCTAGTTGAAAAAACATGGGAACCATAGAACTACTACATAAAAACACCTAAAATCATAGATATCATTATGGAGAAAACCAAAATATAAGGTTAATGGTCTAGTATTGGGGTAGTGAACAAGGATTGGTGAACCCTAAAGAGCACATTAAAAAATTACTATAAAATAGAAGTATGAAAAACAAAATATCCCATGGAAATTAACTTTGAATTTAAGTGGAAAATTGAATTCAAAAGTAATCAAAATAATTCCGTATTTTAAAATAGGAATGCAATTTACGAAAAATCAAGGATTATAAAATAAAAAAAATCACTACCTTGGAAATTAAATAAATATAATATTTCATTCCAGAAATATCATGCATCTCCAAAATGAAAATTAAAACCTAAAATGAATGATGATTCGTTACCATCAAGATAATTAATCTTGGCATATCTGTTGTAGGAAAATATTTACAAGGTGTGACCAAATAGTACACCATAATGTGTCAATGTGACACATGTATCCAATAGTTGAATTATATTCTTGTGTTGCTAAACATTTTTAGAATATAAATAATAAAAAATATATAGAGCTCATGGATGCACATAACAGAGATTGTTTCTATGATATTCATGAAGAAGAAGTCCCATACTTGATAATCCCATCTCAGAAGTCATACTAAAAACATATCAACAGTGACAATAGATGACTAATAAATATATTACCTCTATCCATGAAAAAAATCAAATGTTAGAACAAAAATCAATTAATTCAGAAATATTTACTATTGAAAATTAGTTAAGTCAATTAAAAAAAGAAATAAGGGGGGGAATTCATAGAGGGTAATCAGAAATGGGAAAGGTCTCCAAATTAACCCATAAAATAATAAGAATTATTCTCCTATAACCATCAGCTTTACACTAATACACAATGCCTAAAAACCCAAAAATATGAATGTGAATGAATGGTGTGATATTATCTTTAAATTATTATTTTAGAACTCCATCTAAGGAGATGATATCTTCAGATGTCCAATAAGGGGATCCCAGATAAACAACAAGGGGAAACAAGATGGTAAGAGGGAACACATCACTGTCTATCATCTTAATAGAACATATATCCTAAAATTTTGAAAACTAAAAAAAGATACTAAAATATGCGTATAGAAAATACTTGAACCCTAGTGGCCATGAAAACCAAAAATAAGATAATTACCAAAAAAACAGAGTCCAAAATTTTGAACTCACTAAAGGTCCATAACCAGATCCAATATTTGTACATGATGTTGAGAAAAACAATAGAGATATCATAACATTAACTCCTTGTAAAAATATAAACTATAGACCTAAGACACTACTGACATGACACACTTTTAACTATCTCTCAGAAGGGGGCCAACATCACAAATGAAAATTCTTCACCTCAAAAAATGGAGACCCAAATAGGACATACCTATCAGAATGCATCTAAAATTCTTCGAAAAGAAAAAATTGGGAAGGAAAGGACACAATAATAAAAAAACAGATTGTAAAATTACACCAATATAAAGAAAACAAAAAGGCATAAAAATAATCAATGATTTAAACATAATAAAATCCAATAACTAGTCATTTAAATGAAGTGAAAAATTGATTATGAATTTTAACATTGTGAAATTAATTCAAATTACACTTTGACACGTTTTTTTGTAGCCTTAAATAAACATGGAAACTCACATTCAACCTCAATGAAAAACATGGGTAATTTCCTTAGTAAAATATAAAACTGAAATTTGTATTTATTTGGTGTTTATAATATATAAACTAATATATATAAATAATTTTTAAAATAAATTGTCCCAAATTTAATTAAAAATTATTTGATTTAAAATTGTGACGAAATGACAAGAAAATAGGTAGTTAAGTGGATATAAAAACACAAATTAAAGCTTATAGAATTCTCAAGAAGTATAAAAATTTTTACAAAAAAATATAACAATGTAACATGAAAAATAAATTCTATATTCATGCAATAATAATTAACCTTCTAGATTCAAACATATGTATGTACGGAAAAATAATAATAATTCTCTCATATGAGGAATTTAACAAGAAAGTCATAAAACCCATTGTAGTAAGTATTGGAAAAAGGAACATGATAAAAATATCAAACAGATTTAAGAATCAACAAACAATTCAAAAACTAGATTTGTGTTAAATTAAATATGGGAAATTCATCCACTCCCGTTTGATTAAAAAAAGAGGAAAGGAAAAATTGGATAATGAAATTTATTTTCATTGTCTCATTGGACTATATATATAAGGAAAATCCAAAACAGTTTTTTACTATTTATAAAGAATGTAGAGTATGAGAGGCCATCCAGGTAGCAAGACATAGTGACCAAAGAAAGAGTATTTATATAAATTATTAAAATAATGAATGAAAAACTTCTAACAACCGGAGATTTTAGGGGAATTATTATTTTTTAATTTCATTGATGTCTTCTGTTGTATGCTACACCAAAATTAGCTTTCACTACATGCAACACCATATTAGCTTGCAGTATACGCAACACTATTCTTGGCTCACGTTACACACAATTTCATGTTTGTTTTGCGGAAATTATTTTACGCAACATTATGTATAGATTTCTTTTTAATTTATAAATGAAATATGTTTTGATTATGTTATACGCAACACCTAATGGATCTTTCACTACATGCATCCTGGACTTGGATTTCATTACACGCAATCAAGACCTTCCTCGATAGTGTGTGTAGTACGCAATACCGAGTTTCACTAAAAGATATATTATTATAATATTATTTTGAAACAGCCGTTATGAATAGCAATATCAAAAAATTTGAAATTTTATAAATTTTATTTTTCAAAATGGTCTTCATTTTTGGATTTGGAATATTGATTTTTTCCTAGGGTTAATTTTTGGTATTTTTCTGAAAACATTCAATTTTTTATGAATACTGAAAACACTAGGTTACTATTTAAAAACTGACTTTTTATATAAATAATTACTTATTTTATTTAAATTTATTTTAGGTCAGAATTGATACATAATAACTATATAAGTTCAATGAAATTCGTTGGAGTCATTTTATAATAATTTTAGATATATAAAAATTTTATTGAACTTTTCACCGTCTTTTACCCACCTCCTAGGAGAGTTTGAAAATTTACATAAAATATAATTTTACATCTTATGTGAGTGGAATTTTGAATATCCAGAGACACGGTTAATATCAAGGAGTAAAATGTGGTTCAATAAGATAAAAATAGGTTTTGGTGAATAGTAACTTTTTACTTTTATTTACCACAGTTAGAAGTAAATAGGGTAATTAAGGGTAAAATTGATATTATTATTACCCTAACACATTTTATAATTATATTTTACAAGTTTAATTAGACCAAAAACAATATTAGGAATAAAATATTACCCATTAGGTCCACTTGGATTAGATTAGGACATTTATTATTATTTTATTTAAAGAAGAATTAAAATAGAAAAATCAATGTTTAATAACTAAAACATTTTTAATAAAGGGTTGTATATATGATAAATTCGACTATAAATATTCATTAGAAAGATAATAATATTTCCTACATAATGGTATTTTATTTATAATTTTTAGACATTATATAATTTATTTGTTTTATGACACAATGATGATGCAATAATTACCTAATTAATAAAATATTAACATAATTAGTGTTATAAATACACAAATAAATGTAATATTAGACTTTTTATGAATTAAAATACCTTTATAGTTCAATATAACATGTTATTATTGATTTAATTAACGTTTTTTGAACTAGTCATGCTGTTATGAGTTTCACAAAAATCAAGTACCAAATAGTGTCAAAATTGACATAAAATAGTTTTTACAACAAATATTATATTATTAACTGTTATTTTATTCTTAAAAATCTAAGGTTCGGGGTAATGACTTAGATAAGGATATATATATTAATAATGAACAATTTGGGGTTTTTTTCTTATTATATTATTTTTATTTACCATATATTGTAAGAAAACAAGAAGACGCGGTAAAAGTTAAATTATTTATCATAGAGTTAAATATAAATTATAAGGTTAAAATAGTAACCTAAACTTGTCTAAAACCTATTGGTTGAAATTATTTCGACCCATCCCCACCTTGGTTTATAAATAAATCAGTTTGGATCTATGAAAACCCAAATATGACTTTATTGTAAATTAATATTTTATGTTTTTTCAAAGGTGCCCCTTTCCTCCCTTATAAAAGGGCACCCCTTCCCTCTTCTCTTCACACCCTTTTAAGCCTTGAAGGTCAGAAAAACCCTGCCAATTACTCTTATCAACCACTATATTTATATTATATAGGTTATGGTCTTCTAAAAAGACAAACTCTAGCACCCTAAGAATATGTTTAAAGGAGGTGCGTCGAGGAAGAGGTAATCTCTTCTACCGATTCTTTTATGTTTTCTTTCTTCTTAAACATATTATTATTTAGTTTTTTCATTATAAAGTAACAACATCAGTATCACTAATACACTGATATGTTATTATAAATATGAAACAACCCCATTTCACCTTCTATCCATCCTATGGAAAATGAAATCACTGTGCGTGCATACGTACGGAATACCGTCTCCACGCCGTGGTGTAATCAGTTTTTCCACCACCACCTTACATGGATGGGTATAATGGTGTAAATAATAACTATATATGGTTATTATAACATCATAATGACTCTGAGGTATTATATCATCCACTCCAATTCCATTCAATAATTATGGGAACGATATCATCACTCATGTGTACGTACGGATTATCATCTCCACGATGCGATGATATTCATTCTCCATGTTAACCATTAAAGAATGATTATAAAGTATATGTGATGAAAAATAATGAAATAAATGAAATAATGAATCTACTGAATATATGTCATCTACTTACTTCCATTCAAGTCAATAAGGAAATTAAAACAGTTTTCATGTGTACGTATGGCCTACCGTCTCCATGAACGGTGTATTTCATTTCATTCATCTATCTATTATATATATATATACTGAATATATATGATATATAAATTATTATTTACATTCTCTAAGTAATTAAATCATTATATAAGTAAAAATAATATCAATAACAACAAGTCCAAACAAGTATGATAAATAAAATAATTTTACCCAAAACGATGCTTTAACATGGAATTTACAAAAGAACGGGTAATATAAAGTCATAAGTGAACCCTATATGATATAATAACAATTAATATGATTCTTTAATAAGTAAATGACATTATTTAAATCATTATACAGGAGGTTCGGATTCGTACGAAGCATATCAGACCTATGCTAAGGGATAATTATTCTAATCTCATTCTTATCCAAGATTGTTTATTCTCAAGTATTTACTTGGGTTATGTTAATCATCCATGTCCATATGTTCTCAAAATGTTTTCATAAAATGTTTAATTTTCTTACATGTATGTTTAATTTCATTTTTACTATTTTTTTACTTTTACCACATCGTATTGAAGGAATGTTTCTTTTATTTACCATAAAAGGTACTTTTTGACTTTTCCGACAAAAGTACGAGAAGAATGTTTTTTTCCCTTATATGGCATGACCAGATTTTTACAGTTTTATAATGGCCTATTTTTATGAAACATAATCTACAAGATTTCATGACTATTTTCAAAAAAATCATTTTCTTTTAAAATTTCCTGGCATTTTGTTAAAATAAAATGATTTTGAAGAAGAAAGGATATTTTCCTCAAGAATTCATTTCAATTGTTTTAGCAAAACCAATTTCCATATAAGATGGAATTATTTCATATGTGTATGTTTCATGTATAATTTCTCTATGATTTAAATTGTTTCACTTTTCTTATGATTAAATTATTTCCATTTTTTATGGATTATGTTATGATGGGATGATGTTTATGAAACCCATTTTATACATTGGGTAATGATAAATGATTTATGATCATGTTGTGGCACAATTATGAATGATTTAATTATGAAATGGGTGGGACCAATATCTCCCTCCAATGCATTGGGTAATGATTTATATCTCATGAGATAGACACGGCTGGAATGGTAAGTTAATCCAGTTCAGTGATACAGGTCTAGAACGAGGAGTGAACTCAATTCAGAAAGGGACTTTGTCCACTATAATGGTCTTGGCAGCAATGCCTTGGCTAATATGGAAATAATATCATGTGATTAATGTTTTACCATAATTAAAAGATTTATTTCCAAGCTTTTTTATAATGATTTATGTTCCATTATGATCTATTCCTTACATACTACCATGTTATATGTAATTTCTCAAGATTTCTATGTTTAAACATTATGTTCATGTTTTTATGTTCAAATGTATGTGGTTTGTTTTATTTTATCCATTCTTAACCATAATAAGAATTTGAGCTCACCCTTTATATGTTTAATTTTCCCTAGGATATAAGGAATTTTTTTAGGTAAGACAATAAAAGGGGAAGATCTTTATGGGAGATGTTAAAGATCTTTCACCACGATTAGAAGATTATGTTCCCAGTTTCCAAAGACACTAAACTATCACAGTCCTTCTGTTTTTGTTTTTGTTATGTATTAATTATTCTTAAAAAGTAATCTAATGTCCATTTACATCAAGATTTGGGTATCTACAGTTGGTATAAGAGGTTCGGTTTAGTCAACCTTTGGATACTAGGATGTGATAACTTTAGTGAGATCCCTGGAGATATTTTTACGGTATTTCTAGGGATGTACCAAAGGATAAGTATACGTATAGGTTATAGTCCTATAATTATGGTAACAATATTAGAATTAAACCTAAGTTGTTAGATATCAAAGTGACTCCCCCTTTATTATGTTGTTTTCCCTAGCATGATTTTTTCCTCTCACACTATTCTTTTTGGGTTTTAGATGATGGCTGAAACCCGAAGGAACCGTATTGATCAATGTAATGGACAATGCAATGATTGTCCTCCTGAACAAACCAATTTTATGGGAGATGGCATGAAAAATGTTATTCCTATACTTACAAAAGCTATGAATCATTATGGACATCCAAATTAATAGAGAAGGGAATAATATTATTTTGAGTCCTTCATGAGGAAATGTCCACCTTCTTTGAGTGGGTCTTCTGATCCACATGTTGCTGAACAATGGATCAGTACCATTGAAAATATATTTTCTATACTTTGCTATTCAGAACATAAAAAAGTCATTCTGGCTATTTACCATTTAGAGGGTGAAGCAGATCAATGTTTGAGTCTAATTAAGGATATGAGGCCCTGAGATGAAATTGAATCCCTAGAATGGGATGAGTTCAAGAACTTATTTTTCAATAAGTACTTCCATCGTATTCTTCGAACAAAGATGGAAAAGGATTTACATGAGCTTAAGCAAAAGGATAATGAATCTATTGGTATATTCGAAGAGAATATTACAATTCTTGTATGGTATGCATCTGGATTTAACATCCAACCACAAAGTAAGGTTGATCGATTATTCCATAGCTTAAAACCATGTCTTTGAAGGGCATTAGCTATAAGAGACATCATTAGCTATGAAGATATTTTGTGATGTGCTATCATGGTGGAAATAGAAGTTGGTGTTATATATCCATCTCATGGTTTTGACAAGAAATGAAAGATGGAGTTCAATGAGAAATCTCAGAATAATGGTCAAAAAAAGATGAATGTTTCTTTATACTCAAAGTGTGGAAACAAGCATAGTAGAGATTTTCTTAAAAGGACTAGAAATGTTTTAATTGTGGAAAAGAAGGTCATCGAGCAGCTGAGTGTCGAATTAATGGAAAAAGGGTTTCGAATGATGTGAATAAAAAAATACCATAGAGAACTCAGCACCAACATTTCAATGCATCACGTGTAAGGAAATGGGGCATTATGATAATCAATTCCCTAATACAAGGGTTAATTATGATCAACGTGAGCAACCTATTAAGGAAGAGGATAAAGTAAAGTCACATGCGATCACTATTTGTGATTTTGAGTATAAAAATGATGTTGTGTAATGATTAAGTGTTTATGTAAGGGGATTTCAAAATAATATCATGGAATCTCATTTATGGTATCGTGGACTTTTGGAATATCTATGTATTGGTTTTCAATAATTATATGGCACCAATAACCATGAAAAGTGATTTAAATATTTTTGGAAAGTGGATGATATGCCCATATTGAAGGGATAAGGAGAAAATGAAATGTTTTATATAATTCATGAGCTCATGACTCATATAAGGAAAAGGTTATATCATGGTTTGAGTATATAGAATTTTTGGATTATGGTATGTGGAAAGAGTTAATCTTTTTACAGCATTCATGTTTTCAATAAGTGTTCAATGGATATTAATTTTTCAAGGGAATACATGATTAAGGTATTCAAATGATTGGAATGTGACCAACAAGATATATTAAGGATAAATGATGATATTCACGTGCTTGTTATATGACCTTTTTAGTAATCGTTCTCTTTATACTCGGAGTTTGGAAAGAATTATTTCGGATAAGCCTAAAGATTGAAATGGATTATGTTGAAAATAAGTTAGTATTGTTTAAGGGTAGAAATTTTTTCAATATTATTTATAGAATGTTATTGTAGTGTAGTTTAAGAAAAGGGACAACCTGCAAAACGGAAGACAACCCGTCGTGTCTGACAAGGCGGTGGGAATCGAACACACAACTAAGGTGCACAGGCCTTTATTTCCTACCACTGGCCTAAAAGAAGTACCTGGTTAGTAGAAACTAGTTTGATTAAGTAGTATGATGGGTGAAGTATAAGTCCATTATTGGAATAATATAAGATTAACCTCACCATAGCTGGACTTATGTATATTTGATAACTTTTTCTAACCTTTTGTTTGTGACATATGGCATTTCCCATAATTCTATCACATGATCTGCTAACACTTCATGAATGAAAAATTAAACTTCATTTTTTACGAGATGATGTGGAAATTATTCAAGACACAAACAATAGTGAGATTATACCAAAATAAAGTAAGTATTTATTCTAATTCAAATTCTTCATCTTTAGGGAAATCATCTAGAAAACCAAAAATGTTTTCCTAGTGCCCTTTTATCCGATGAATCAGATGGTACCTTAGATCATCACAAATTTATAGATTTGGGATTTTTGGATTTTTTATAGCAATGTTCTCTACCACTCTCCATCAAAACATGATGGTTAGATTTTTCTTCCATATTCATATTTTCACCTATGTTCTCCTCTGTGGAAACCCAGTGATTAGTTTATTTGGGTAACCGTTATGTTTCATACTTTAGTTTATAAAGATAAGTCTGGTTATTTCATTTTACGATGTGGTTTTCTATTAAAAATTGCGAGTAGTAAACTATTTATAACCCCGACGAATTTCGTGGGAAAAAATCATTTAAGGGGGGTAGAATGTATCAACCCGAGATTATATGAGAATTATTCTTTTTAAGTTCATTGATGTCTTGTTTTGTACTCTAAACAAAAATTATCTTGCGCTATACAGAAAACCATATTATCTTTCAGTATACGTAACACTATTCTTGTCTTGTATTACACACAATTTCATGTTCGTTTTGTGGAAATTATTTTACGCAACATTAAGTATAGATTTTGTTTAATGTATAAATGAAATATGTTTTGATTATGTTACACGGAACACCAAACAGATCATTCACTACATGCATCCCTGACTTGGCTTTCATTACACGCAATCAAGACCTTCCTCAATAGTGTGTGTAGTACGCAATACCGAGAATCACTAAACGTTATATTATTATAATATTATTATGAACTAGCCGTTATGAATAGTAATACCCAATTTTTGAAATTTTATAAATTTTCTTTTTCAAAATGGACTTCATTTTTGGATTCGGAATATCGAAATTAGCCTAGGGTGAATTTTTTGTATTTTTCTGAAAACATTAAATTTTTGAGGAATAGTGAAAACACTAGGTTACTATTTAAAAACTGACATTTTATATAAATAATTATCTGTATTATTTAAATTTATTTTAGGTAAAAATTGATACATAATACCTATATATGTTCAAATTAATTCATTGGAGTCATTTTATAATAATTTTAGACATATAAAAATTTTATTGAACTTTTCACCGTCTTTTACCCACCTCCTAGGAGAGTTTGAAAAATTACATAAAACATAATTTTAGCACTTCTTTGAGTGGAATTTTGAAAATCCCAGAGGCACGGTTAATATTAAGGAGTAAAATGTGGTTCAATAAGATAAAAATAAGTTTTTGTGAATAGTAACTTTTTACTTTTATTTACCATTGTTTAATGTAAATAAGGTAATTAAGGGTAAAAATGATATTATTATTACCCTAACACATACCCTAATTCTATTGGATAAGTGTGATTCGACCAAAAACAATCTTAGGAATAAAATATTACCCTTTAGGTCCACTTGGATTAGATTAGGACATTTATTATTATTTTATTTAAAGTAGAATTAAAATAGTTAAAATCAATGTTTAATAACAAAATAATTTTTAATATAGGGTTATATATAAGATAAATTCGACTATAAGTATTGATTAGAAACATAAAAATATTTCCTACATAATGGTATTTTATTTATAATTTTTAGACATTAAATAATTTAATTTATTTATAACACAATAATATTGCAGTAATTACCTTATTAATGAAATATTAACATAATTAGTGTTATAAATACCCAAATAAATGTAATTTAAGACTTTTTATGAATTGAACTAAATTTATAGCTTAATATAAAATGTTAGTATTTATTTAATTTACTTTTTGAGAACTAATCATGCAGTTATAATTTTTACAAAAATCAAGTACCAAATAGTTTCAAAATTGACATAAAATAGTTTTTAAAAAGAATATTATATTATTAATTGTTATTTTATTTCTAAAAATCTAGGGTTCGTCAAAATGACTTATATAAGTATATATATATTAATAATTAATCCCATGGGGTTTTTTTGGCTTGTTATAGTATTTTTATTAACCATATAGTGTAAGAATACAAGAAGACAAGGTAAAAGTTAAATTATTTAACTTAGAGTTAAATCTAAATGATAAGGTTAAAATAGTAACCTAAACTTGTCTAAAACCTATTGGGTGAAATTATTCCGACCCATCCCTAACTTAGCTTCGAAATAAATCTATTTGGAGCCATTAAAAACAGAAAATGACTATATTATAAAAATATATTTTATGTTTTTTCAATGGTACCCCTCTCCTCACTTATAAAAGGGCACCCCTTCCCTCTTCTCTTCACACCCTTTTGAGCCTTTAAGCTCATCCAACCCCTGAATATTACTCTTTTGAAACTCTCTATTTATATCATATAGGTTCTGGTCTCTTCAAAAGACCAACTCTAGTGCCCTAAGATGAAGTTTAATGGATGTGCGTCGAGGAAGAGGTAATCTCTTATACCGATTCATTCATGTTTTCTTTCTTCTTCAACATCCTCTTATTTATTTGTTTCATTATAATGGAAAAACATAAGTATCACTAATATACTGATATGTTATTATAAATATGAAACAACCCCATTTCACCTTCTATCCATCCTATAGAAAACGAAATCACCGCGCGTGCGTACGTACAGAATACTGTCTCCACGATGTGGTGTAATCAGTTTTTCCACCACCAACTTACATGGATGGGTATAATGGTGTAATGAATAACTATATATGGTTTTTATAACATCATACTGATTCTGAGATATTATATCATCCACTCCTATTCCATTAAATAATTATGGGAATGATATCATAGCTAGTGCGTACGTACAGATTACCATCTCCACGACGCGATGAGATTCGTTCTCCATGTTAACCATTCAAGAATGATTATAAAGTATATATAATGAATAATAATTATATATATGACATAGTGAAGTTACTTAATATATGTCATCTAATTACATCCATTCAAGTCAATAAGGAATGTAAAACAACATTCATGCGTACGTACGGCATACCATCTCAATGAATGGTGTATTTCATTTCATTAATCTATCTATTATATATATATACTGAATATATATGATATATAAATTATGATTTACATTTTATAAGTAAGTAAATCATTATATAAGTAAAAATAATATCAAGACCAAAAATTCCAAACAATTATGATAAATAAAACAATACTACCCAAAACGATGCTTTAACATGGAATTTACAAAATAACAAGTAATATAAAGTCATAAGTGAACCGTATATGATATAATAACAATTAATATGATTCTGTAATAAGTAAATGACATTATTTAAATCTTTATACAAGAGTTTAGGATACATACGAAGCATATCAGACCTATGGTAAGGGATAATTATTCCAATCAAATTCTTATCTGACATTGTTTATTCGTAAGTATTTACTAGGGTTTTGTTTATCATCCATGTCCATATGTTCTCAAAATGTTTTCATAAAATGTTTAATTTTCATACATGTATGTTTAAAGTCATTTTTTATATTTTTTTACTTTTACCATATCATATGGAAGGAATCTTTATTTGTTTACCATACAAGGTATTTTTTGACTTTTCTAACAGAAGAACGAGAAGAATGTTTTTTTACTTATACGGCATGAACATATTTTTACAGTTTTATAATGCCCTATTTTCATGAATATTACTCTAGAATATTTCATGAATATTTTCAAAAAAATCCATTTCTTTTAAAATTTCATGGAATTTCATGAAAAGGAAATGATTTTTGAAGAAGAAAGGATATTTTCCTCATGAATTCATTTCAATTGTTTTATCAAAACCATTTTCTATATAAGATGTAATTATTTCATATGTGTATGTTTCAAGTATAATTTATCTATGATTTAAATGGTTTCACTTTTCCTATTATGAAAGATATCCATTTTGTTTTTTAGGGATTATGTTATGATGGGATGATGTTTACGAAACACATTTTATACTTTGGTTAATAATGAATGATTTATGATCATGTTGTGGCACCAGTAAGAATGATTTCATTATGATATGGGTGGGACCTATATCTCCCTCCAATTAATTGGGTAAATATTTATATCTCATGCGATAGACATGTCTGGAATGTTATGTTAATCTAGTTCGGTGAGACATGACTAGAATGAGGAGAGAAATCGATTCAGAAAGGGACTTTGTCCACTAAGATGGTCTTGGCAGCAATGCCATGGCTACTATGTAAATCATATCATGTTATTAATGTTTTCCCACAATTACAAGTTTTATTTCCATTCTATTTTATCATTATTTATGTTCCATTATGATCTATGCCTTACGTACTGCCATGTTTTATGTAATTGCTCAATATTTCGATGTTTAAACATTATGTTCATGTTTTTATGTTCAAATGTATATGGTTTGTCTTATTTTCTCCATGCTTACCCTTACGGAGAATTTGAGCTCACCATTTTTATGTTTTCTTTTCCCCAGGATATAAATAAAATTTTTAGGTAAGAAAACAAAAGGTGATGATCTTTATGGGAGATGTTGAATATATTTCAACATGATTAGAAGATTATGTTCCGAGTTACCAAAAACACTAAACTATTACGGTCCATCGGTGGTTGTTTTTGTTATGTTTTATGTATTCTGAAAAAGTAATGTATTTTCCATGTACATAAAGCTTTGGGTCTCCCCCAAACTATTAATTATGAGGCTTACATGATATCAAAAATGGGAAGAAAAATATACAGGACTTCAAATCCCTTAATAAGGATCACTCATATATTTTTCCTGGAATAATCTTGCTGAAATGGAATGAATTCATCAATTTCTCATTTTTAGGGACGATCAAAACATCCCATGATAGAGAAAAAGTGACCCATAATGATATACCATTAGGAACAATTAAAGAATAAACCATTAGGATTTTTCTATCATATATCATGAAACGAATATAACTATTGAATTCTCTTTATCTATGTTAAAATAAATCTGCTACATGGATTCAACACTAGAAGAAAAGTAACTAGGCCTCCAAGCCTTTATATACCCTCTATGATTTCTTCTTAAAATGTTTTATGCTCAATGATCATGAAATAGTGAACCAATCATATATTACATTCAAATATGGACCAAGATAATTCCATGTTGGATGACATTGAATTTGAGAACCACTATTTCGATATCACTCTGATCGATCTTAGTCGAACCTTAGAAGATATCGAATCGAAGAACCATGGATACCCTCTTGATCCAATTATCCTTTGTAGAAGAAAGAGATCCCTATGGATACTCCATTATAATTATCCACATGAATATGTTGAAAAAATTAAGGTTTATGACCTTTATGAAAGCTATGTCATCCCCATAATGCATTTTTCCCCACAATTAATGATGATGCCCAATTTTAGGAATATTTTAGGACTATGGGATCACATGTCATGAATGAAACTTGTAGGGTGGATAATATTATGTTATTTGGGAAATTTGAGTATAAATATATGCTATGGAACCTGAGAAATTTAATACACATAACCATAATATGATTAGATCAATCCTTAGAGAGAAATACCAAACTGTACGGTAAAGAGCCTTGAATGGGTTATGAAATAGGACTAGGTGGAGCACTAAAATATTGTAAATAATTTAAATATAAAACTCCATAATTTATAACATAATATCAAATGCATATTATATTAAAATATAAATTTTAAATTGAATGAAAAATTAAACAAAATTATTATGAATATTATAAAAGGAATTTAATAAAAAAGAATCAGGGATACCCAAAATCATATAATCTCCACCTTGGAAATTAATTGATGAAGAAATTTAATATTCAAAAATTCCACACATATCCATATTGAAAATTAGATCATAAAAATCATGATTATTCTACACCACCTAGACAATAGATCTGAGAATAACCAAATTTGGAAAACATGTGCAGGGTAAGTCATAAACATGCCGCATTATTTATTAATGTGACACATGTTGCATAAAGTTTAGTGATACTATAATTATATTAAACATGATTATAATTTAACCTAGAAACCACAGTGGAGCACATAATTACACTTACCTAATTTTCTCTCAGATGATTCTAATGAGAAAGTCATTGTCAATAAAATCACATCCTGATAGAGGTACACAAAACATCTAATCAATTCCTAAAATAATACCAATAAAATTTTCTATGTTATCCTAAAAAATCATAGAAAAAATCATATAATTCATAAAGAATAAATGTTGGATATGAAATATGTTAATAAAAAAGAGAATCTAAGAGAGAAATGTGTAGATGGTATCACAAAACACCATGGAACCACATGAAACCATAAAAACATAAGTTGAATGAATCACATAGAACTATGTTTGTAACACATGAAACGCCTCCTTAAAACCCAACATGAAGAAATTAGATGTAATATTCAAGAAAATAATTAAAATTGGATTCCAAATATCCACCTAAGGAGATGCAATCTGTAGAACCGGAAAAATAGAAATATCCATAAACAATAAATAACAATAGGGCCACATCAAATAAGTCCAAAAATCATAGGTAAATACTAAAATGGGATAAAAAAGTGGGGAATCAAGATAAAAACCATGCGTAAACAAGCCTTTAAAATGGAACACATCCTAGTATAACATCCTTATAAGATATGGTCAATGACACTAGGAAACAAAAAATAATATTTTTGAACTGTCAAGTTAACAATCCGATAATCACTATGGTCCACAAAAAATAAGCAAGAGAACATCACACACAAACTACACAGGAACTCAACTACCTAAAATTCCATACCAAAATCCAATAGTCCTATATAAGGTGGGGACATATGATAGTGCTAATGTAAGATCAATGCTTTAGAAAACAAAATAAAAAAATAGACCAATGACATATCATCACACCTCTCCGTTAACATTATATTATACTTTTACTAAACCCACATAGAATCCATTTATACCAAATAAATAGAGACAAAAAAGGAATCACTTACCAAATAGAATCTATAAGGCTCATACATGGAAAAATATTTAATAATAAAAAACGAACAATCAAAAAAATGATTTTAAAATTTCATCCATAGAGAAAAAATAACAAAGCTGAACAAAATAATCAAAGTACATTAATGAATAAAATACATTAAATAATCATTTAAAAGTAATAATAAAGTGATACTTGATTATGACGATGAAAAAATCCTTCCAATTACCCTTTAAAAACAATTTATTCACTAGATACCCCAATCGAGGTAATCAAAATTTAATGATGATGATCCACCTAGGAAAATAATAATTCCTAAAAACTATTAATTAAAATAGTATTATGTATCATATTATAATATATAAATTAATAAATAGAAAATTATGGGGCTTTAACATACTTGCAGAGAGGGAGGACTACTATAATCTGTTTCTTGATCTATCAATTCATATCATTTATAAAGTCGAATAATCACTATATTATTTTAGTGCTGAAATTCATTACTGATAGCATAACTGTGTGGGATCATAGACTGGATTTCCCATATTTCGTACTCCGAGCATTATGTTCATTAAAACTAGTGTCCATATGATATTTATTCATGTAGTCCCGAATGAATAATAATGAAAAATATTTGAAAGAATTGGGATCAATTCTAAAGTTAAGAGATTTGTCTTCATAGGTTCATCCTTGAGGTTGTTATAAATAATATATTTTCATTGATTGTGGATTGTTAATAATGATGGTGATGATAGGTTTGAGGTGATTTGGTGTAAAGAGATTAAAAATAAATAAATCTTCTTTTTGTGGCATGTTAGACATCATGTGCTCCCTATTGGGTATAATATTCAACACCTGGATGTTATCTAGGCTTCATACTATCATTGTTGTATGGAACCACAAGTGGATATGTGAAGCGTTATTTTCACTTAAATAAATTGGGTGAAAGCAGTGTGGAAATGTTTCAAAGACTTCATTGGATAGTCCTCCCCCGATTCCTTGAGTGAAACCATATATAAGTTGTGTTTCAACAGAGTAGAGATAATAGGTTCAGAAAGAATAGTTGAGATCCATAACCCTCTTAATAGGTTAGAGGTGATTATGCTAACACAAGAATGAATCTCCTATCAAGGGTTTTTCAGAAACACGGATCGTCCTCATTTTCAATATGAGGGATATTGTTATTGTGTTGCTATGTCTCAATAAAGTATATGAGGCTTCCCCTTCCCTCATGGATCTCCAGGCTATAATGCCCGCATCAAAAACATATCATATTCCAATACATGAGTTAGGGGATAGATGTAATCCCCACGAAATGAGTATCAAGATGAACACAACCTGTTCCTGTAATATGTGGTAAATTCGAGGGAGGGGGTAATATGAGATCCATTTTTTCATTCCTTACCTTCCTTGAAAGAGGGTAATCCCTCTATGTGGAATCACAATAGATGCTCAATGGCCTCTTATTTTTCATTCAAATCAAAATACAACTCATGGAATTAGAAACTAATTCGATTTTCATTTACTTCTCATTATTTGGTCTTGGTACTACTCCATTATCTATTTTTTATACAATTAATAGTTGAAAGGGCCTCATGAAAAACTGTATGGATGTTTTGACATATATTTAATGAAGGTAATTTAACTACTAATTTTCAAGATTGAGAGTGTACCCAAGGTGACAAGATCACTTATTTTTCTAGTCTCAGGTTATTTCCTCTTAAGTTGCTAATCCTTGTTAGAGAGTACGCCCTCATTCATCATTAAGTGTAACCTGCATGACATGTTGGGTTTGTTTCTAAAGGCCCATTTTATTAAATTCTTGTACTTTTTGTGATTCTATAAAATAAAGAGTATTGGATTAATCACAAATTAAAGATTAAAAAATAATCAAGCTTTCAAAATTTTATTCCAATAAAATAGAACAAAGACACAAGAAAAAATAATTCTAGATTTACAAAATAAGATTCATCCTTCAGGATTCCTACATATGTTTTCTCACAACAGAAACACTTATCCAAAAATATGATGAATCCAACCAAAAATCCATGGAACAAACATTGTTATGTAGTGATAAAGGGTAAAATATAAAGACCTCAAACTATTTTATGAATAAAAAATAAAATACCAAATTTGAGATAAATTAAACAAGCAGTGTTCAGGGAATCCAAGTCAATGAAACAAAATTTATAAAATAATTAAACAGAAAAGGATATTTACAAGCCACATCCAATTTTCATATTTTCATGGGGTGAATGAACCAGTGTGTTTATTATGTAATTTGAAATTAGTGTAGAATGGGATATCCAGTGAGAAAGACACAAAAAACAAAGAAGGACCACATAAATACATAATGAAAATAATGAAAAATGAACTATCACAAATGAGTCATATAAAATTGCCAAAGTGAATATAAATTTACCAGATCAAGATACCATTACCATGTCTCAATATCACCTTTATGAAGTAATAATATCTTCAAAATCTGATGAAATCATTGATGTCACATTTTCAATATTCATTGCCATGGTATGTGATTAAGAACTAGGATCCCCTTAAGATCTGACTTCATGTAAATAACATGATTACACTAAGGGGAAGCTTCCATCACCGATCATGTAGGAAAGATTTATAAAACATCCTTATTCTCTGGGAGAGAATCCTGATACATGTAGGCATCAAAACTAGAAGGCTCCTAACCCATCCTTCAATCCATTGCTTATCCTTTATGTTTAAGTAATCAACAATGGTGTTCCCCTGGTTAATGAACAAGGGAACCATTCATTTATCACCTTCAATATAAGACTATGAACCCTCCATGTGGGAAGATTTCAACTTTTAGAATCATCAAAACTCTCTCTTCCTGATATTTATCATCTAAAGATGGAAATATTTCATTATAATGTAACATGGATTGACTCCCATTCAGATCTATCTCATCTGAACTATGAGACCACCAGAACAACTACTCTATATTTCACTCCAAAAATAGGAGGGATAAACCCCAATATGGAATCCCTCAAGGGAATTATAATTTCTCCTAAAAGTTGGGGTCACCCACACAAAATGAAGAGGCCAAATTATTTTTATCTTGGTGGACTATGGGCTCATGTGTTATGCGAGACACACGATGGGTGGATAATGTTCTATCTTTAAAAAAATAAAGAGAATCATAGAAGAAATATAAATAAACCCATTAATGTCTAAGATTAGGGATCAATGAGAAATGTATAACAAAAAGGTAAAATTACTAGAATAGGGTAGTGAACCAGGCCAACTGCATCCCCAAGTGATTCATAAAAAATTGAATATAAAATGCTACCATTTAAAATGTAATATCATAGGGATAATAAAAATAATTTTAAATGTAAAATTATATGAAGAATTAAACATAGTAATTATTCATATAAACATAGTAATTTAATTGAGTACCCAATTAGGGATACCCAAATTCAATTAATCTATACCATAAAAATTAAATGGATAATATATTTAGTATGTAACAATACCACATCACAAAATAAGATTCAACTGCTACAGATTTAATTTGATCCTAAACAACATACTATATATAAATCTCATATATGAAATATTTTATGGGAATGATACTATAGGCTAAACCATATCCATAAATCTATTTTATAATAATATATCCACCAATAGTAAAGAAAGTTAAGAATCCCATGGAGAAGAAGGCACACAAGTTCAAAAATAACCTACTCATGGGTTTCCCATGAGACATTAACTATAAGAAGGAGCTTCCTATTATGGATACAAGTTTGAACAATATCTACATGATTTTTAAAAAGGTTTATGCTAGCATCAGGATATCTGGTGTGGAGAATATAATAATGAACAACTCTGTAACGAATATGGTCGAGAGGATTTCATAGAAGGCCTCTCACTAGGATCACTACAGAAGTAATCCCTTGATATCAATGTGGGATATTGAGATGGAAGTTCATATGGTACTATTGGGAGAACAAGAAATGTATTCACTATTAATCACAACTAAATCTATGAAAATGTTCAACAGTTCATGAATTATATACACTTCACCCATTTTTCAATAATAGAAGATATATTTTTTTCACCAATATTATTTTTACCCAAATTTTGTCTAGATACATCGACCTCTAGATTCATATATTTTCATCAAAATTATTCATCTGGTTTTATATGATGTATATTTCTTATTTCAAATCCATAAAAACCTATATTTAAATAGTGAAATATCCATCCATTTATATACTTCACCTACATGTTCCCCTATTCTATGTTTGAAATCATCACATGACTTTTAATCTATCAAAATTAATATATTTTTCACGTTAAATTAACATATTTAAATTTAATTTTTGTTAATTTTTTTTAATGCATAATATCTTGATTTAAAGATAATCCATGCTTATTGTAGTTTTATTTTTTTTAATAAATTGTTTTAAAATAATTGTGACATGGTTTATACTATACCTTTATAAGTATTATTTTGTTTTTTTACCTTAAATAAGTAGATTATTTCCCTTATATGATCTTTGTGTTGATGATTTTATTATTAAATGAGGTTATGTAACCCTTTTTGGTGTTGTTTTAACCTTAAATGAGTAGTGGGATACACCTACACAACCTTGTAACAAATTAGCTTACCCTTACAAAACTTCTAGTGTACCCATACAAAGCCTTAGTTACGTGTGGGAAACCCTTACATATTCTCTGGATTTCTGTTCCTATAACACCCTTACATTTTAAAAGAGTATAATTATGTTATATATACTATATGAAACACTACAATGAAATTAAATAAACCAAAAAATATAATATTATCTAAATTTTATCATTATAGCCATGCTGTTGAATTAGAGTGGATAAATAGGAATAAATTCATTCTCAAATATAAATATATTTCTTAGTCAATTTGAATTCACTAATTTTGTCTGAGTAAATAAGTAATCAATTTTTAGTACATTCATTTTATTCATCAAAAATATAATTTCATAAAAAATAATTAATTTTTATATTTGTAAGACAGTACTAAAATTAATTTCTAAAACATTTAAAAAATTTATTTCATCAAATTATTTCTTTTATTGAAATCATCATAACAAAATTATTTTAGCATTAAATTTTGGGGTATTTTAAAAGTTTATTTTTTTAGTGATAATTTATATTTAATAATTTCTATTGAAAATTGTATTTTATTTTTTAAAAAAATATTTAATATTATATATTATATTTGTTATAACATTTCTTCAATAAGACTATATTTAACATTATAAAATTAAGTTTATTTTAATTTATTTAATAGTTGAATTTTTATATCCCCAGAACACCATGATAGGGTAGGCGTGAATTGGGGTGTCAAATTTTTCTTCTAATGTGATGAAACTTTCTCCCATATTTTTAGAAACATTTTAAACCAATCATATGGTAATGTTTGGTAATTTAATCATTCACATGCAGGATGAAACACAATAGTTTTACTTTCTTCATCACTAAGGGATAATCCAAGGACCATACACTGATAGTGTGTCTGTCAAACTGAATACACTAATATTCACTAGTTGTGGAATAAAACAGATCAGACATAGTCACTCTGGGCCAAGAACAATACCTTTATATATATTAGGGATACCACACTACATCACTCAAAATAATTTCCTTGAATTCCCCTATCCAACCGACTTAGGTGATGTCTTATTCAATTTATCTACATAAAAGATGTTTTATTATATTTAAATTTAATTACTGGTCACTACCTAGAATGAGACTCTACATTCATTGATGATTAAAGGGGATTCCCTTGAAAACATAACTCAGATAAACAAGATTTTCAATACTTAAAATTTTGAAGCTCATTTGCGAATCTCACTACCTTCATGATGAAAACTGCATTTTTCGATCAAAATTATTCCACAAGGATACTTATTAGACATAGAATACCAAGTCATCCTAATGAATAAATTAAATAGAAGCATTGGAATTAGTCAAGACATAACTAGTGTTTTCACAGGGGTAAATCTAACAAAGAAATCCTGATTAATTGATCTCACATCATTAATGATATCCGGGTGATTCCAGATTTTCCCTGATTATTTTTGTGTCAAATGAAGTGTGGCTAGCCTCATATTTATAGGCCTAACTCTTTACGAGGATTCAATGCTTCTATAGGATTTTTAGTAAACCTTCATAAAGGACTTCTTGTTTCTCATCCATTAATGATGTTGTAGTAATATTTTTCATAATCATTGAGATTTCTATGAACTCATCGCCCATTCACGATTTTAGATTTCTTATAGTTGTAGAGAAAACCATCAACAAATAAGACACTAGTGAAGCTCCAATTAACTGCAGAGATTGACCATTGAAAAAAATTTTCTTCCTTACAAACTCTTTGATCGTCAACTTGTGGATAGATAAAAATAAAAAACCGAACTCCATTTATATTAATAAATAGAGTCGGTTTCAACTAAATTGGGTATTAAAACATTTCTATACTTAAAAGGGGAATTTTACAAAAAAATATTCTTGGGAAATAAATGTGTTTTTGTATTTTTAAACTAAATTTATCCCAATTGATGAATATTTTTAATGAAATTTTTAAATGTTATATTTTTACTCAAATTATCTAGAATAAATTTAAATTTTTTAGTAATGTGATAAGTAAAATATAGTGGTATGAATACAAATGTAATTTTTTAAAAATAGTTTTTCATTACTCTAAGCATACAAAATTTTTAGTTAATTTCCACAAATTATAGAAATTTAATCATGAAATATGGATTCCATATGTTCAATTAAGAAGTCCAAATTCTTTAAATAGGATCATGTTATTTTCAATCATTATGAACAATAATTTTGGAATAATTTATCATATCAGAAAAGGGTGATTTTTTCTAAAATTAGTTAAAATAATGTGCTAATGTCACCATTTATCATTTTAATTGAAATTGAATGACGAGAATTCAAAACATATTACCTTATTTTCGAAATTTAATTTTTATGGAAAAATTGTCATTGAAAATTACTTATATAATATTTAATGTAACGAAGAATACGAAATTTTATTCCCTTAATTTTAAACATATCTCATGCATTCACATTGGAAAAAAATGATGTTATGAATGAATATTGATTGTTATTTTGAGAATAAAAAAATTATAAGCATGGTGGTAACATATTTATAATTTTTTAATAAATTTATAATTATATTAAAATCATATGATACACTGACACAGTAATTATTAATTTTTAAAAAGAGGAATGATTTTAACAATAATGAAATTAAAATAATTATAAGGAGTTATAATGCTACATGAATTTGAAATAACATATTAATCTAACATCAATGTATTATATTCTAAATACAAATTTTTATTGATTTTTTGAAATCAAAATTTTTTGAATACTTTTAAAATTTAAAATAGTGATATTTAAATAAAGTAATGATTTATTAAATTACTTATAATTCATTAAAATATTAAAAGTAGAAAAGGTGGTAAAATATAGTCTAAAATGCCATATCATTTAAAATTATTAGACATTTACAACCCTTTTTCATAATAATGACTTAATTATATATTTATTTTTAAGAAATTCGATGAGGGCCCCTCCACTCACTTATTAATGGGAATCCCTCCTTTCTCATATTTACACAACATTGAGCCTTCTAGATCAACAACCATTGTAATATTTTCATTGAAAACTTTCTATCCATGTTCTATAGGTTATGGTCTCATTAAAATGACAAAATCTTTCTCCTTAATAGATGATATAAATGATATCATTCAAAAAAGGTGACGTTTTGATGCATATAAAACACGATAAGAGTTAAGGTAAGGGATTTATAGTTTCACTTTTACTTCTGAGAGACTTGTGCCATATTCAACACATGGTTAATTTGAGTGGTGTGTATAAAATACAATTTATTTGGTTCATCTTATATATATATCCATTATTTATATTTAATGTTTCATTTAATTTTACTCTTTAATGGGGATTATGATTCTAATCATCTAAAGATAGGATCTTATGTATCAATTTCATTTTTAATTGAATTTTTATGATTTAGTATATGACATTGAAATTTACTAATACATATATCAATAATCCATTAAATATATTAATTCACCGAAAATTTTTCAATATTACCTTTTTCCATTCATTTATCTCTGTTAAAAAAACTCAATAGGGTGAATTAATGTTTCTATAGAAAACTAAGTTAATTCTTATCATTAGTATAAAATCCATTAACCTAAATATCCATGTCTTCTAAAATCGTGATCAAGAGTGGTTTTAATATTATATTACAATTTTTTAAATTCATTTTATCAATGATTTATTTATTTAAAATAATAAAATGAATTTTCATTTCACTTTTCGAATGATATTATTTTTTATTTTTAAAAATTATTGGTAGGGATGATTTCATTCAATTTGTAGAGCATGAACTGAATTCCATTACATCCTCAATGATTAATAATTTTAATATAAGATTACATGCTTCAATTAGTAATTTTAATACATAATTTTCCCTTAATATTTCCAAATTTTTTTGAATTTAAAATGACAATTACAAACTAAAAAAACTATTTTCCTCAATGAATCGTATAGAAATATTTAAAAATTACTTTTAATCTATGATAACACCATTTGATGTAACATATTCTTTACTAGGGTTATAATCAAAATAAACTTTTCTTAATATTTCTCTAGAATTATTGTGGTGATGATGAAATTATATTTTCGATGTGAGTTTATTCTCAAAAAGTTATGCTATGATGAATTGTTAAAAGGTTTATGAAACTAATATACTTTTCATGGGTTATGTTATGATTAATTTTTGATGATATTGTGTCATTTATAAAAATTTATTGTGATTATGTAATGGTTATGTCTGTTAATGATCTATATTTCCTTGGGTACATATGGAATACTCATTAATTAATTATATTATTCTTAACCACATTAAATTTTCACAGCTTTATTTTTGGACTTGGTTTACATATCCATATGGTTATGTGTGGATTTTTATTTCATGTATATAAGGATATTCATGGGCCAATATATCATTTCCATAATTTTATGCATGGATCATGTTTCATTTCCATAAGTTTATATGAGGTTATAATTTTATTTCTTTAAGGTAATGTGTTTTACATTTTCTATTTTAAAATGTTCACAATGTTATAAGCTTTTGATTTTTCACATCACAATTCCAATATAATTTTTTAATCAATTATAATCAATGATTCATTTGTTATTCATGTTTTTAAGGATGAATTCTTATTCCAGGACTCAAGATTATGATATATGATATGATAGCTATAGTATTTCGATGTAATGTTCATGTTCTCATGCCATTATTATCATGTTATATTTATGTGATCATTGACATCTCCATGATTATTATTAAAAAGACTATAAAAACCATTTCATATGTTTCCTTTCTCTATCTTGGAATGAATTGGTATGATATGTATAAAAGGAGTGATAGTTATGATGAACTATGTGGGAGTTGATTTTGATATTTTATAAACTAGTTATTTTTTATCTCTGTATACAATGTCCCTATCCCCATAAAGTTCTAGAATGGATCATAATATTATGAGTTTAATATTAATATAAAAATCAGGGATATTTTTTATTGAAAAGATTATGTTGTTAATGTAGGTATCATAGAAAATTTTTAGTCATTCTTGGGAGATTAGTTTTTGGGATATTTATTGAAAACCCATTGGATAATTATAAGTATATGGTAACATCCTAATGTCTTGTAAATGAATATATTTTTCTTGTATTCCTATAAATAAATCGCTCTATGGATAATACTAGTGGATTTGGTTTTTTAGAAGTTTAATACCAGGGAAATAAAACCTTAAAATTCTCAGTAATATATATATCATCCATAATTCTTGTGTATAGAGAGTGTTTCCTTATTTCACACAAGGTATGATATTGTCATGTGATATCATATGTTTAATTCATTATTCCATTACCACCCATTATAAAAAATTTGAATATATGTTGACCAGGGGTGACCAAGGTTAAACCTAAGGTATTATTGAGGTAAAATAATGATTAGTTATTTATACCTCCTATAAACAATTATTCATAAATATTTGGTTTCCCATTGGATTTTTATTTCCCACCTTATGAATTTTAATTTCAGTTAATTTCCTTACAAAGAAATAAATGTGTTAATTTTTAATGTGATGGAAAATTTTGTGATTATTAAAATCTATATGGGTTGACAATTAAAGGGAAATATATTAGGATTATCCTAATAATTTATCATTATATATATCACAACCTACCTTTTAGAAGATGAAGAAAGGGGAAATGAACTTCCAAAACCTTCCTTATTCAAGATGATGGAGAGATAATGACCCATGATTCCCACCTTCAATAGGATATGGAGTGGCTAACAGCACCAAGGGTATAGAATCTCAAGAAATATGTAAGACATTACCCTTTTTAAAGAACTAGATCATGAGATAAGATGGTGAATCTCAGACCACTCCTAATACCGAATATAAAATTAAATCCAAGAATCCATTCCCCTATGTTTGTTCAAAATAATGTGATACATAGTACTAGAAAATCATAAAGTAATTTTCCAAAATAAATAAAAGCATCAATGATAACTATCCCGACACCTGAGTTAGTAAGTTATGACACAATACTTCATATAACTATTGGAAACTTGAAAGAAGTTATATATACATTGGGTGAGTATACTAGAATACTAAGTAGTGACACCAAAATCTATCATGCACAAGTTGGGAGACATTCTATTGTCCCATAAGAAAATAAAATAAGAAACCAAAACACGTTACAAGGAAAAATATGCCTCGTACCTCACCACATAACACTCCCCAAATAACTACTGTCAGGTAAAATAATATTACTAGAATATTGATAATTGGGTAACCTTTATCACTTTACCACTAGTAATTTAGAACATCTTATGCATCATACCTCCCCCACAAGTCCCACTACAGTCCCACTATTTCCCCCAACAAAAACCATACGGGCTATCCCAACTGCACATTTATCCCACCCACCAACACTTGGTTGACCACAACCACACAAAACAATACCTGCAGACACTTGGGACACAACAACCCTAGCCTCACATGAAGACACTTGGGCTTCATCCTAATGATTCTTGGTATATGAACCTACCCACACAAAGATAGGCTAACCCACCGCAACACACCCCTCTTGAAGAGTCTTGTCTATAATGAATGTTTGGCTGTCACAGGATGCCCGAAGAGTCTTGGTCAACCTGGGAGAGGGGTTATAAAGGATCTAATAACCATCCACTCATTGGAATTTTGGGAATACACCCCCTCCCCCATGAAATGGGGGTGTTCGACATGATGTGCTCAACATGGGTAGGGTGAGAATAAGTAACAACAGAACTATAATTTATATGTATAGGTAACCATGAACCAATTCCCAATTAAGGGTCCCCAAACAAACAACGAGCCCATACAATACCACAATTGATGATATCCCTACACGAACAAGTACAAAACAACCACAACCAGAGCTCAGGCCATTTCTATAAAATAGATCTCCATTGTTCCCATTATTATTTCCATGTTCAAATGATTCCATTTATATATTTCTTCACTACCGGGAAACTATCATGCATGAGCACAAGGAAAATTAACAATTGAAAGGAAAAGATCCATGAAGATGTTTATGAATTTAGTCCCAGTTCTCGTGCATTTAAAAACACCACTTGGGATCTGTGATATCCCCTGAATTACTCAAACCAAACCAAGCACCAACATACCAGGTCCATAACAATTATCGGTGCCTCCGCATGGCCCCAGATTCACAATCCAACAACCTTTCAACTAGAGATTTTATTACCATATACGTAACCCCCCAAGGAATCAAACAGAAAAACAATTCATATCACCAGAATTGAGCAAGGGAGTTTTTGAAATTATCCAACACCATTCATTATGTTCCTTATTCTCCATTTTGTTGATCAGGGTGATCAGAAAATGGTTTTTACCCATCATGCATCCAGTTAAATCTAACAAGTATATGAGATTAAATAGTTTCCATGTTATAGATATTCGACAACCAATTTCTCTAGAAAATATAGTGTTATTAGTACACATTAATATACCACCAATGACCACAATTTTCAGTGGACGTGAGCCCATATAGCTCACTACATTAAAATGAGTGTAAAAAGAAACAACATCATCATCTTTCACCCTCATTAATTTGTTAAATATCTCTTTACTATCATCATTAAATTTTCTTCCATCTACCTCTTAATATAATATAATCATACCCACTGTAACACCCCAACCCCAGCTACCCAGAGTCGGTGCATTACTTCGTAACATTGGCATGATCACAAAAGATCAAGTCTCGAAAGACCGATTTGTTTAGTAGCCTTGGAAACACTAGATACATTCACAAACGTTAAATTACATCATAAAGTGAAAAAATACAATAACAAAGTCTCCATAGTCCACACTCATATCCTCTTCTCACAATCCCTGCAGGTCATTCATAAAATACTTCTTCACATCCTGTAAAATGTTAAAACATTGAAAGGGGTGAGCTCAGATGCTCAGTAAGGATAACAATATTGCGGAAGCTTTCATAAATAAACATAAAAATTTAAGTCAATGTACAACTAAAACAAAACCCTTTTAAACTTGAACATCAACATAATATGGAAAAAGTAAAATGAGATAATTCCATTCACTTCTTCACATGGATATTCCACTAGTCGAATAATCACGTGAAATATCAATAACCACTTTCATAATGATGGAATGCATAATGCCAGACATTCTGAAACATTTTGTCAAGGCCTCGGTCAAGACGTCTAAAATGATTAAGGCATCGGCCAAAACCATGAATCAAATTGGGAAAGGGCCTTGGCCAATTCCACGTTTAGTTGTCTCATGAGACCTACCGATGCATCGAAGAGCTATAGCGGGCTCCACCCGTCACTTATTAAGTCCAATACATTCCTCATATGAATAGGTTTAAACATATCATAAACCATAACATAATCGTATCACATAAAAAATGCATAAAGGAAACATAACATTTCCACATTTCAGTCACAAGATATCAATACAACACATTGATATAATAATAACTCTTTAAAAACCATTTTCAATACCAAAATAAAAGAAAGTTAAAACTTTGTATTTATTTTTCATTTAAAAAAATGATGTCTTGTAGAGGAAGCCGAAAACCAAATAATGGTCACGGCGGCGGAGAAGTCGTTGTCGCCGCATATGTACGGAAAGAAAAACATTCCCTTTTTGTTGTTTAGTAAAACGCTTCGTATAAAAATATTCCTTTTGAATAAACGTAAAAGTCAAAGGGGTTTATACAGCGTATAAAAGAAAGTTGTGTATAAAACCAAATATGCCTCAATGAAAGGAGATTGAGACGAAATCCACAAAAAAGATCATTTTTAAAATAAAATAGTTCTATTATGTGTATTCACTATAGGTACACATTATGACAGTAAAAATACAAAATAGGACATAATAATATCATGACATAATTTGAAAGTAGGAGATTAACCCAAAGAATAGAATTTGGGTTAAGAAATTCCCTTACCTCGTATCTAACTTGACTCAACTATTCTTTAACCTCCTGAATAATAAACTAGAGTTAATATATACCTTATTAAGAACCATTTTCAATTTAATTATCCTTATTATATCACCTATTACAATGATATGAACATTATGTAATTATTTATGTTAATAACGGTCGTTTTGTCGATCTTTTGTACTTGAGTCAACAATAAACTTCTTATAATTACAAGTTGTTTATGTGGTAGAATATCCATTATCTCCAGAATTATATTCATGATTTAGATGTCATATATATCATATATATCCAGTATATACATTCATTTATAATATTACGTAACATTTAGAGGTAAGAAATGAAATGCACCGTTCATGGAGACGGTAAGCCGTACGTACGCATGAACGCTACTTTCATTTCAATTTCATATTTAATGGAACAAAATAATAATGATTTAAATGTATAATATAATTCCAGTATAATATAGTGTATAATACCATTTACTCCATCCTTTATACATCCCACATATGGCATTAACGATTCAAATCACTTTGAGGGGGCGGTAGTCCGCACTTCCTAAAATGAAATTATCGCGTTTTACCCATAATGGAAATCATAAAGTATGCCATAAATGAGAAATACAGAAGCATAAGTAAAACATAAACATATTATATATCATATATAAAAATTGTGGCATCTTAATGGCCACCTTTGAAGGTGTTATATGAGTGTTGAACAATCATCGTTTCGTGAGGCAGAAATTCGCCATCCACAGAAACCGTATGTTCTTTAACCATTAGATGTAGGTGTTTGTAAGTGTAGCTCTAATACTTATAATAACAACATCCTAGTATATTTATGATACTGGTGTTGTTACAAAATAAATTAATAAAATGAGTTTAGGGGGTTGGAGAAGAAAAATAAAACAAAACAACATTAGAGAAGACATTACCTCAAAATCGGGTAACTCTTTTTGATTTGAGCCAAAGGCACCCTTGGGAAGAGTTATGACCAAAGTGAGGCTTCTAGGAGTAAGATGGGGAAGTTTGGAGAGTATTTGGGTAGAGGTTGGCTGAGCCAAATGTCTTGAAGGTGTGAATAAGGTGGGAGATGTGGGGGCCTTTTATAAGTGGACAGGAGGGGCTCTTTTGGAAAGATTGAAATGTTACATTATTACATAATGATTTTCGGATTCCAAAGGTCCCACACTTATATAATTCGTGGATAAGGTGATAAGGGTTCGAAATATACCCATCCAATAGTCTTTGGACAAGTGTAAGCCTTGTATTTTTCATTATCTTTTCATTTTATTAAAATCGTTAAATAATGAGGTCATCGCTGCATCATAATGATGTCATAAATAATTTAATTTATTTAATGTCTAAAAATTAAAAAAAAATACTATGTTGTAGGAAATTGTTTTACCTTTCTAATGAATATTTATAGTCAAAATTTGGACTTGTTTAACCCCACTTAAAAACTGTTTTAGTAAAACAACTCATGTTTGTGTCAATTTAATTTTAACATTAAATAAATATATATTAATGTCATTTTCCAACCAAAGTGGCTCCATGGGGTCCCCAAGTTGACCCATGGGTTGTCTGGGTCGGCCATTACTCATCCAATAGGAGTAGGAAAAGTGTCAAGCTCATATCATATTATTAAAACATTGTTTTTACCTTAAACTACACTAATTACCTCTAATCGCGATTAAGAACTTAAAAGTTACTATTCACCAAAAAATTATTTTAATCTCATTGAACCACATTTTACTTCTTAATGACAACCATGTATGTTGGATTTTTAAAAATCAAATCACAGAAGTGGTAATATTTCATTTAAACGAAAAATCAGTTATTTAACTACCACTTAGTGGTTTCACTATTCATCAAAAATTGAAGTTTTTCAGAACAATGCCAAAATTTCACCCTAAGCTATAATTGATATTCCGAATTCAAAAATGATGTCTATTTTACAAAATTCCAAACATATAAGTTTCATTAATTAATTTTATAATTAATTCCCGATGTCACAACAAATATCGTGTTTTTAAGAAACAATTTATATCAAAAGATTGGCAATTGTTTATGTCCAATTTCAATGTTAAATTAATTCTAATGACCACCATTGGATAAAATTGTAAAAATATATTCTAATTATACTTTAAAACCACTAAATAGTATAATTTATCACAACAAAATTATTTGATTAAAAAAGTTTTTTTAAGTATTTTTCACTATTCATAAAAAAATTGGATGTTCTCAGAAAGTTACAAAAAATTCAACTTAGGATAATTTCGATATTACGAATTCAAAACTGAAGTCCATTTTGAAATATAAAATTTCTATAATTTTAAAAAGTGGTTATTACTATTCATAACATCTACTTTGATTAGTCACGGTTTTTTAGAACTCAAAGTTGCGTACAATGCAAGCTATTGCATTATTGAATGAGAAGCGTATCGTGGAAGCTCGGGGTGTTACATTCTACCCTCCTTCAATAAATTGCGTCCTCGCAATTTGAAATTTTTCTTTGAAAATAAAAGGTTGAAAAGAGAAAATACCTTTGAGGAAAACCCACATCAGAAATAAGGTTAATAAATATATGACATTAAAATAAAGCAAGATAAGTACAAAGGTCACCCGATATAGCCCATTCTAGGATTCTATGAAAATATGGATATATAGGAGAAACAAACCATCAAGGTCTGATGGAGAGTTATAGAAAACAGGATTAGGATAAATTTTAACTACAAGAAAATCACAAACTTGTGATTGGTTAAACGATCATTGATTCCCCAGTAGGAAAAGTTAACTGACAACATTTTTGTTTTGAGTTAACTTTTATAAAGTTGAGGAATTTATTTAGGAGATTTTCTAAGAACGTAAGGGAATATACATACTTGTCATGTAGACTTTCATTCTTTAATAAAGTTTTACCACAAACCCATCTTTCACGCTAAAAGATAATACAACTAAAAAATATTATATTTATCCTAATTGTATAAGGTTCCAAATATTAACACATACCATTTAGATTAGTAAAATTATTTTGTAATAACCAGGGACTTCCTGTAGGCTAGTGGTATGAAATAAAGGCCTGTCGCACTATGATTGTGGGTTTGATTCCTGCATCTTTGTCCGACGCGACGGGTTATGCCCCACCCTGCAGGTTGTCCTTTTCCTAATACTATAGTATTATAATATTCAAAAATAATCTTCATAAATTTTTAACCTTAAACAATACTATCCAAAGATCAACTTAATCCATTCCAACCTTTATAGTTATCCAAAATACCTCTGTCCAGACTTTCTCTAAAAGGTCTCTTAATTCCAAAATCAATTTATCAGATTCCCCAAACAATGTAAAGTTTCTCTTGTTGTCACATACTAAAAATATAATTACCTTCATCATATTAAAACCTTACTGAAATCAACAAGTACTGCAGTACAATCCTTATATATATATCACATTATTCTAATAACCAGAATATAATCCATGAGTCCAAAAGCACCAATACATTAGTTATTCTGCTTCAACTGTCGTAACAGCATAAGATTGTCCTTGATCCCTGGGCCTTTTCTGAGGTAAGTTTCTCTGACGGTTAGGACATTCATTTTCATAATGCCCCATTTCCCTACAATTGTAGCATTCAACATTGATAGCCTCTTTCTTTCCCTTGCAATCACGTGCCTGGTGACCTTTTTCCCCACATTTATAACAAACTCCCATTCCTTTTAGGCAAGTACCAGGGTGATTCTTCCCACAATTATCACATAATGGAAAATACTTCTTTCCCTTTTTCCCTTTATCTGTCTCTTGTTCCACCGTTATCTTCTTCTCTTGCTTTACTTTGTTGTCATAAGACTTAGAGAATTCCTTTTCTGTCTTGATAGCACATGAGACAATATCTTTGTATGTTGAGAATGATTGTGATACTAAAGCTCGACGGAGAAATGGTTTTAACCCATCAAAGAAACGATCAATCTTACCTCTTGGGTTATGTATATAATCTGAATCATACCTTGCTAACCTTGTAAAGTTGGCCTCATACTTTGCGACATTCTCATCCTCCTTTTGTCTCAGACTCATAAATTGCCTTTCCATATCTTCTCTATGGTCACGAGGAAAGTATTTTTCTAAGAAAATATCTTTGAACTCCCTCTATTCCATATTTGATACATCATCATCTTCCTTTGTTTTTTGAATCAATGACCACCATTGATCGGCATCTCCAGTGAGGCGGTAAACTTCCATGATAACCTTCTCCCTTTGGCTACTCCCCAAGTCGTGGAATATTTTCTCTAAGGAGTTTATCCATTGCTCAGCTACTAATGGATCTGTACCTCCATTAAATGTTGGTGGTTTTTGCCTCATGAAGCGGTCTAATATTGATCCTCCACGTTGTGGATCAGGGTGCTCCATACGATTAAGGTTATTATTCATAACCTGAGTGAGTTGTCCCAGTATGGAAGTAAGTTGATCAGCACCAGTTGTATCTCCAAATCCACAATAATTATCTTGAGCAGGAGGGAAATCCATACATGGAGTGCGTGCATTGATACGGTTTCCATTTCTTCCACTAGGCGCCATTTCTAAACAATTTCATAAACTAGATCAGTTTATGAATCAAAACACATAATCCCATACTTATAAAACACTTAACATAAATTGAACTATTTGTGGATATAATCCATAATCATAAAAATGTTTTCTTTGAGGAAGTATATACTCATAAACCCTTCATAATGATTTGTAAAGAAAATGAGAGTTATCCTAAGCATATCCCCCGGGAGTGTCGTAACCAAGAGTGCAGCAAGGCCCGTTGTCGTGCACCAGTTCCCGTTCGAGTCTAGCTCAAAGCGTTGTTTTTGGGTTTTACCCCTAGGAACATCTATGGCAGAGCCGCCTCTTCCTGCTCATATCCAGACAGGGATGTATTGCGCGGAAAACTCACATAATCTCTAAAATACCAAATTTCAAGGAAGTTCTTCTATACTAATCCTCAAAGTTCATCTTAGGTCTACGTGTTCTAATCAGAGTTTATCTAAATCTAGCTTCCATGGTTTGTACTAAACTTCTCTGATACCAACTGTAACACCCCAACCCCAGCTACCTAGAGTCAGTTCATTACTTCGTAACATTGGCATGATCACAAAAGATCAAGTCTCGAAAGACCGATTAGTTTAGTAGCCTTGGAAACACTAGATACATTCGCAAACGTTACATTACATCATAAAGTGAAAAACTACAATAACAAAGTCTCCATAGTCCACACTCATATCCTCTTCTCACAATCCCTGCAGGTCATTCATAAAATACTTCTTCACATCTTGTAAAATGTTAAAACATTGAAAGGGGTGAGCTCAGATGCTCAGTAAGGATAACAATAATGCGGAAGCTTTCATAAATAAACATAAAAATTTAAGGCAATGTATAACTAAAACAAAACCCTTTTAAACTTGAACATCAACATAATATGGAAAATGTAAAATGAGATAATTCCATTCAATTCTTCACATGGATATTCCACTGGTCGAATAATCACGTGAAATATCAATAACCACTTTCATAATGATGGAATGCATAATGCCAGACATTCTGAAACATTTTTTCAAGGCCTCAGCCAAGACGTCTAAAATGATTAAGGCATCGGCCAAAACCATAAATCAAATTGGGAAAGGGCATTGGCCAATTCCACGTCTAGTTGTCTCATGAGACCTACCGATGCATTGAGGATCTATAGCGGGCTCCACCCGTCACTTATTAAGTCCAATACATTCCTCATATGAATAGGTTTAAACATATCATAAACCATAACATAATAGTATCACATAAAACATGAATAAAGGAAACATAACATTTCCAAATTTCAATACAAGATATCAATACAACACATTTATATAATAAAAACTCTTTAAAAACCATTTTCAATACCAAAATAAAAGAAAGTTAAAACTTTGTATTTATTTTTCATTTAAAAAAATGATGGCTTGTAGAGGAAGCCGAAAATCAAATAATGGTCACGGCGGTGGAGAAGTCGTTGTCGCCGCATATGTACGGAAAGAAAAACATTCCCTTTTTGTCGTTTAGTAAAACGCTTCGTATAAAAAGATTCCTTTTGAATAAACGTAAAAGTCAAAGGGGTTTATACATCGTATAAAAGAAAGTTGTGTATAAAACCAAATATGCCTCAATGAAAGGAGATTGAGACGAAATCCACAAAAAGATCATTTTTAAAATAAAATAGATCTATTATGTGTATTCACTATAGGTACACATTAAGAAAGTAAAAATACAAAATAGGACATAATAATATCATGACATAATTTGAAAGTAGGAGATTAACCCAAAGAATAGAAGATGGGTTAAGAAATTCCCTTACCTCGTGTCTGACTTGACTCAACCGTTATTTAACCTCCTGAATAATAAACTAGAGTTAATATATACCTTATTAAGAACCATTTTCAATTAAATTATCCTTATTATATCACCTATTACAATGATATGAACATTATGTAATTATTTAAGTTAATAACGGTCCTTTTGTCGATCTTTGGTACTTGAGTCAACAATAAAATCTTATAATTACAAGTTGTTTATGTGGTAGAATATCCATTATCTCCAGAATTATATTCATGATTTAGATGTCATGTATATCATATATATCCAGTATATACATTCATTTATAATATTACGTAACATTTAGAGGTAAGAAATGAAATGCACCGTTCATGGAGACGGTAATCCGTACGTACGCATGAACGCTACTTTAATTTCAATTTCATATTTAATGGAACGAAATAATAATTATATAAATGTATAATATAATTCCAGTATAATATAGTTTATAATACCATTTACTCCATCCTTTATACATCCCACATATGGCATTAACGATTCAAATCACTTTGAGGGGGCGGTAGTCCGCACTTCCTAAAATGAAATTATCGCGTTTTACCCATAATGGAAATCATAAAGTATGCCATAAATGATAAATACAGAAGCATAAGTAAAACATAAACATATTATATATCATATATAAAAATAGTGACATCTTAATGTCCACCTTTGAAGGTGTTATATGAGTGTTGAACAATCATCGTTTCGTGAGGCAGAAATTCGCCATCCACAGAAACCGTATGTTCATTAACCATTAGATGTAGGTGTGTGTAAGTGTAGCTCGAATCCTTCTTATAACAACATCCTAGTATATTGAGGATACTGGTGTTGTTACAAAATAAATGAATAAAAAGAGTTTATGGGGGTTGGAGAAGAAAAATAATACAAAACAACATTAGAGAAGACATTACCTCAAAATCGGGCAACTCTTTTTTATTTGAGCCAAAGGCTTCCTTGGGAAGAGTTCTGCCCAAAGTTAGGCTTCTAGGAGTAAGAGGGGGAAGTTGGGAGAGTATTTGGGCATAGGTTGGCCGATCCAAATGGCTTGAAGGTGTGAATAAGGTGGGAGAGGTGGGGGCCTTTTATAAGTGGAGAGGTGGGGCTCTTTTGGAAAGATTGAAATGTTACATTATTACACAATGCTTTTCGGATTCCAAAGGTCCCACACTTATATAATTCGTGGCTAAGGTGATAAGGGTTCTAAATCTACCCATCCAATAGTCTTTGGACAAGTTTAAGCCTTGTATGTTTCCTTATCTTTTCATTTTATTAAAATCGTTAAATAATGAGGTCATCGCTGCATCATAATGGTGTCATAAATAATTAAATTTATTTAATGTCTAAAAATTATAAAAAAAATTACTATGATGTAGGAAATCTTTTTATCTTTCTAATTAATATTTATAGTCAAAATGTGGACTTGTTTAACCCCACTTAAAAACTGTTTTAGTAAAACAACTCATGTTTGTGTCAATTTAATATTAACATTAAATAAATATATATTAATGTCATTTTCCAACCAAAGTGGCTCCATGGGGTCCCCAAGTTGACCCATGGGTTTTCTTGTTCGGCCATGACTCATCCAATAGGATTAGGACAAGTTTCAAGCTCATATCATATCATTAAAAAAATGTTTTTACCTTAAACTACACTAATTACCTCTAATCGCGATTAAGAACTTAAAAGTTACTATTCACCAAAAAATTATTTTAATCTCATTGAACCACATTTTACCTCTTAATGACAACCATGTATGTCGGATTTTTGAAAATCAAATCACAGAAGTGGTAATATTTCATTTAAACGAAAAATCAGTTATTTAACTACCACTTAGTGTTTTCACTATTCATCAAAAATTGAAGTTTTTCAGAACAATGCCAAAATTTCACCCTAAGATATAATTGATATTCCGAATTCAAAAATGATGTCTATTTTATAAAATTCCAGACATATAAGTTGCATTAATTAATTTTATAATTAATTCCTGCTGTCACAACTAATAGCGTGTTTTTAAGAAACAATTTATATCAAAAGATTGGCAATTGTTTATGTCCAATTTCAATGTTAAATTAATTGTAATGACCACCATTGGATAAAATGGTAAAAAAATATTCTAATTATACTTTAAAACCACTAAATAGTATAATTTATCACAAAAAAATTATTTTGATTAAAAAAGTTGTTTTAAGTATTTTTCACTATTCATAAAAAAATTGGAAGTTCTCAGAAATTTACAAAAAATTCAACTTAGGATAATTTCGATATTACGAATTCAAAAATGAAGTCCATTTTGAAATATAAAATTTCTATAATTTTAAAAAGTGGTTATTACTATTCATAATGGCTACTTTGATTAGTCGCGGTGTTTTAGAACTCGAAGTTGCGTACAATGCAAGCTATTGCATTATTGAATGAGAAGCGTATCGTGGAAGCTCGGGGTGTTACACCCACCCCATATGAGGCATAGTAAAGAGAGACTAAGGAAAAACCCTACTTGTATGATCAAGGATCAATGTTTTCTTATTGGGCCAATAATTCGGGATGACGCGACATGCAAGAAGAACTCCAGGGATTTGGGGGTAGGGCTCCAACATGGGTGCACAATTGGTATTAGGAGGAATTCTTGAGGCACACATAGGTAAATGAAAAAAAATAAGGAAGAGAGGATCCTGGCTTAAGAAGAGGTCATATCCCAAAATAAGGGAGACCATTTCAAAGTAGTTAATAATCAGATCATGGCTTGACCACACGACTAATTGGTTTCACATGTTGGGATTATTTGAGATTTAATAGTTCACCTCAAAATTGGTGGATATAGACTAGCGTATTTCTACAAGTTTATAGATTTACATTTATTGGAGAAAAACACATAACAGGGGTGAAACTGAGAAATCATGAGAGACCTGAAAATGCAGAAAAGGGTGTGACACCAATAAAAGGACCACAAGTTATAGAAATTCAAGGGTTCCCCAAATATTTTGGGGTTTAAAACATATTTTACGAGACATAAATCACATTTATTGTGGTATTAAAACACTTTTACGTAAAAAGAGGCTTTACAGGAGGGAAACTAAAAAGTCCCAGAGAAGCTGGAAATGAATCAACAATGGTTGATTGGTGATATTGATGCTGATCAGTGCCACTGTTCGTTCAAACTAAAAATTTGAAAACTCTATGACGAGTCATTGATGATCCCCAGGATACCTCAAACATCAGAATTTATCAAGGTAATGGACCAGGAGGATCCACGATATTAAATCAAATACCTCTCAAGCTATTCTAACCCTCAGGAATTCATGATCAAACCCAAAGTAAAGAGAGGGGTCTGAACAACTGCCTTATTAGATACCCCACATGGACAACCGACCCTATAGTTGTTCGAAGGCCGAAATAGAACCTAGAAATCATGGGACATCTATCTCACATCTATCTCATGAAAACTATGGAAACACTTCAACCCCTATCCCCCATGTAACCACACAAACATAGAAAGTTCACACTATTTAGACACATGGATTAGGGAGCTCCTTCCATCTTGTTATGATACTATCTACTTTGGGTAGCACTGACTCACCGACATGGGTTTAATCACTTCTACATTAATTCAACTTGATTAAGGATCAGGTCCTCCACTCTCCATATCCAATAATTATTACACAAAATGGGAAAAAGAGAAACAACATATCATACAGGAAGCAAGGCCAAACATTACATCATAAGAATGGTACAAAGAAAACAAAAAATAAAACTCATAATTTCTCTAGGTACTTGGCACACAACTTTGCATTACATTCCTAGGTACTCTCCTCAAGGAAACCATGCCTACACAACACACGGATCAAGGGAATGGTCTTTCCATGAAGCTCATTCTCCTCACAATCTTCGATTCTCACTTGTTGCTCCACGAACGTTGCATTATCCATGGTTTCCAATTCTCCCCAATTGAGGATGTGGGAGTCATCAAGTAGATACTGTTAAAGATGAAAGACATGAAATATGTTTTGTATCCTCTCTAACCATGGTGGTAGTGCCAACTGATACGCCACCTCTCCCACACTTCCCAACACTGCCAAGGGTCTGATGAACTAGGGGGAAAGCTTTCTCCCCCTGTGAAAACATTATTTTCCACACCATGGAGAGACCATCAAGAATGCATAGTGACCAACATAGAACTCAAAGGTTCTCATCCAATGATCAGAATATGAATTATTCCATGCATGATATGACTTCATCCTTTCATGAACAAGCTGATCCTTCTCCGCCGTGCTCTGCACCACCTATTGGCCAAGAACACCTGCCTCCCCAAACACTGTCCAACAAAAGGTTAAATGACACAGTATTACATACAAGTCATCTAAGGGTTCCATGACAATGGGGGAGTGATATATATTATTTTATCCTAGATCCACTGATGGAATGTGTCATACCCACAATACTACGACTTCCAGGACACACACTCACATCAGATCCTCCAATGTTTGGATGGTCCTCTCAGTCTGTCTATCTGTCTGAGGGTGGAAAGATGTGATAATTTCATATATGGGTTCCAAAATGAAACTAAAATCCTTTCTAGACTCATGAATAAATGAGTGTATATCGATCATAAATGATGGTTTTGGGAACTCCGTGTAGCAGCACAACTTCAACCGTGTACTTCTATGCTAAGGCATCCACTACACTCAACTCTTTGACTGCAATGAAGTGAGATGACTTCATCAATTGGTCCACCACTACCCAGATAGAATCACAACCTCCCTAATCCCTAGGTAGTGATTTGATGAAATCAATCAAGATGTCATTTCACATCCACTCTAGAATATTTAAGGGATGCAACAAATGGATAGGAACACTGTGTTCATCCTTCACCTCATGACACACACGACACATTACCACAAACACCACCACATCCCTCTTCACTCTGGGCCACCAAAAGGAACTATCAAGCCCAAATACATCTAGGATACTCCGAGATGTTATGTCAGTGGTGATTTATGGAACTCACTGATTAATCCCTCACGCATCGCTATAGAGACAAACCACTTCCCACTGAATAACATCAAATTATAACTATCCTTCGACCATCCTTCTAGAGCATCACCCTATCTAACATGATCACACATCACTTCAACCACTGAGTCTCCCCACTGAGACTATCCCACCTATCATACAATGGAATAATGTACTGTCATCTAAAGCAGGAAACCTCAACCATCCCCCACTCTCATCACCATATGTAAAATAACCAACTCATACATTACTTTCCAAGAATCTGCTAACTATCGAACCACATCCTTCAGTGACTTCATGCTCAAGGAATTGGACACCACATTCCCCTTTCATAATGTTTTGTAGATCACAAAGTCTTAGTCATGAAGAAACTCCATCCACATCTTCTACCAAATGTTCAGGTCTCGATGAGAGAGCATGTACCTCAAGCTTCTGTGATCTGTGAATAGAACCAAGTGTTCCCCGATGAGGTAAGGCCAACATAGTTTCAGTTATAACATATCTGCTACAAGTTCCAGTCCATGGTTGTAATAGTCATGTTCATGAGGGCATAACTACTTAGACCCATAGGAGATTTCCCCCATGGTTTCATTAGCACACACCCCTAGCACAGAGAGGAATCATCAGAGAACACTTAAAACGTAACCCCTCCACCCAGAAACCACAAAACTATGGCAATGAATAGCTACCCATTCAGATAACTGAAGGATACTTGGAATTTCTAACCCCATTGAAAGGCAAGGTTTTTTATTTTCCAGTCGTTCAAAGGTGATGCCACTTAAGAGAGGTCAGGTACGAACCTCCAGCATTAACCTACGATACCCAAGAAACTAGGAAACTCTACCAATTTCATTTGTTCTTCCCCATAAACAACCACTTCAGCCTTCTACTGGTAGAAATCTAATCTTTATTGGGACACCATTTGTCCATGGAAGTTTACCTTTCATGTCTAGAACATGCACTTAGACAAATTCTCGTAGAGATGGTGGTGTCTGAGGTCCACCAAAGAAGTTCTTATATTCTTGGCATGATCCTCCTCTGAAATTGAGTATATAACAATTTCATTGATGAACAGACCTACATACTTTTCCAGATACTCGTGTAAAACATAGTTCATGATCCCTATAAACACAACTGGTGTGTTCATAATGCTGAAAGATGTGACGACAAATTCAAAGAGCCTGTACCTACATTTGAAAGTAGTCTATTGGATTTCATCCTCCATCACCCTCAACTGCTGATATCCATATGAGATGTCAATCTTTGAATACCACCCTACTCCCTTATACTGGTCAAAAAGTTCATCGATCCTTGGTAGGGAGTAACAGTGTTTGGCCATTACCTGATTCAGTCTTTACTAGTCTACGCATAGCCTAAGACCACCATTTTCCGTCTTTGTGAACAAGACATCAGAACCATATTGTGACACAGTTCATCAGATCCAACCCTTCTCTATCAGGTCATCAATCTAAATTTTCAACTCCTACAATTCTTAAGGCTCCATTTGATTTGGAGACATCAAAATTAGACGGCCACTCGATTGTATATCTATCCTGAACTCAACATCACATCTATGGGGTTTATTCACATCCTCTTTGAGGAAGACATCTAGGAACTCACTAACAATTCCTAGAACTTCAACCATCTTATAATCTACTGATTCCATAGATAGCTAGGATAAGAAATAATGAAGGAGATATGTATGCTGACTACCATCCTGGAAAACCCACTCACCAATGAAATCTACATGCTAGCTTCCCATATCTAAAAACACAACGCTTCTATGGATGCAATAAATAACATTGTGTATGGAAACAAATTAGTAGATGGACTGGATGACATCGCATGGTTGCATTTGTAGTAGAAAGAGATCCCCACTGGATTGATGCTTCCCCAACATCTGTCTGTATCCATAAAAAACATTAAACAAACTAGTCTAACCTCAAAGTTAAGAACTTAACACAAGGGTCATGGAATATTTATCAATGTCTATTCCTAAGGTATGGTATTTACTAGGTGAAAAAATTGAGTGAAAAGAACCAGAATCAGAGAAGGCATTGGAAAGATTACTAAAATGACAGATCATACCTCGAACAACCTCTGGCCCTAATGGAACTTATGCCTCTACAGTGTGAAATTTCCCAATTCTAGATCCTATACCCCTTGTCTGTTGACCAACTCCCCGACCACTCCCTCCTTGTGGTCCATATGGAGATCCATGAAGTTGGCCTCCTCTGACACTATCCTCCATTGGTGTATTGGGAGTTCACTACCCCTAAAACTACTATTGAAAAGGTCTGGATGAAAACTGTTGTTGCTGAGGTTGGTACGGAACCTACCCACCCCATTATTCTATACTCGAAATGGGAACTGGTTCCAAAAATTCCCACAGCTGCCACTGGTGAAGCACCTCAGTCTAAGGCCCGTAGAGAATGGGTGAGTACCATGATATCAGAATAGGAATTGTTGAGGACTACTTCTGGCTAGCTGAAACCTGGACTGACTTGATGCTGGAGGCATGTTGTAGACGTTCTTCCCCTTTGACAAACTCAAATGGACCCACTCTCATAGCGCACATCCCAGTGGGTGCATCATCTCTACAGCTTCATCCTTCTTCTGAACATCCAAGTACACCAGTTGGCTGATGGGAGTGACATCATACTAAAGATATGTTCGGAGATCCGCCTCTAAGAATCTTTCATGTGACTCATTTTCTGGGAAGAGTTCTGGAGTGAAATGAAGGAGATCCTTTAACTTGATCCCCAACTCCATTACCGACATTCTCCCTTGCCGGAGGGAGATTAGTTCCTGCATCTTTTTTTCCGTCATCAGGGAGGAAATGAATTCTGCGATGAACACCTTCTCAATGTCATCCCATGAAACCTAGGTCTCCATTCTCTCTCTGATGTATAGGGTTTTCCACTGACTCACCACTCCCAACACGTGGCTCACAGCCAGAGGAACCCAATACTCTATTAAATCACGGATCAAACTAAAAGCGATCACCAGCTCCTTGTTCTAGCTCTATCTCTCTATGTTCGAGATGCTACCCCTATACCTTCTGAGAGTCTTCCACTGGAAGGAATGGATAATCATATACCACTGGTCATCCTTCAGCACTCGATCATCCCTCCACTAATCAACCAGATCAACCTACTGGGCCTCGACTGCCTGCACTACTTGTCGATGATGTCTGGATTCCATAGGTGAAAAATTGGAACAAGGAATCCATAAGCTCGTGTAGTGTAGAATATTCCATTTAATTTTTTAAACATTTTATTTATTTTAAATTCACAAAACACCGAAAAAACACACAAAAAATTCATTATGATGCATATACCATTCTTAGGGTCTCTACCCTATAATTATTGTATCCTCACCTGGTCATTCAGTAGGTCCTGATTCCTTGCAATAGATCATTGGGGAACCTAAAGTCCCCTATCCACACTAGTATTTCCCATCCTTTTTCATGTACCAAGATTTCCTAACACTTTTTCCATAACATCCAATGAAATACTCATGGTGACTAACCCCAAAATCCATCCTATATCTCAACCATCCTCCCTCTGATACCATTCTGTCACGACCCACCATCTCCAAGACGAGGGAAGGGATAAAACAGACCCATACCCTTATTCTTCAAGTTAATGGTGAAATAATGACCCCTTGATTTCCCCCTTCAATAGGACTAGTATTAGAGAATACCACCAAGGGTATAGACTCTCACAAATATGGTGGGAATTAACATTTTTAAAGAACAATATTGGGATATAAGAAAGTGAATCCCAAAAAACCCTAAATATCGAATGTAAAAGATAATCCATGAATCCATTCCCATATGGATGTTCAAAATAATGAGATACAAAGAATAAGAAAACTCTATTGTAATGTAACAAAATAATGAAATGAATAAACAAAAAATGTCCCAATGCCCGAGTTGGTAAGGTATGGAACAATCCTTACTGTACGCCAAGAAAACTAAAAACAGATTTATATACGTAGGGTGTTTATATAGGTATCCTCAGTAGGGAAACCAAAATATCTCATGCACAAGTGGGGAGATATTCTAATTCCCTACAAGAGAAGAAAAAGGTAGCCAAAATACCTAGCGAGGAAAACTATCCACCCAGCCTCACCATGGAACACACCCTAATTAAAAAATGTCAATTAATATAATAGTAATAGAACATAGATATTTGGGTACCCCACACCAATTTCCCACTAGTTTTTTAGAACATCCTGCGCATTATACATCCCCCAGCAGTCCCAATGTAGTCCCACTACCACCCCCAACAACAACCATAAGGGCCATCCCAACTGTATGTTTATCCCACCCACAAAAACCTGGACACCACAACCATTCCTACAGTCATATAGGACACAACTACTAGCATAACACCCAAAGACAAATGGACCTCATCCCGATGATACATTGGAATTGAACGTACATGCAAAAAACTGGTCAATCTGACCACAACACACTCTACCTGAATTTTCTTGGGATATAATGAACCTTGGGCCATCCCAACCTTCCCAAAGAGTCTTGAGATACCTTGCATAGGGAGTAGAAATGAGTTAATTACCATCCACTCATAGGAATGTTGGAAAAAACACCCTTCCCGTGAAATGGGGGTGTTCATCATGAAGTTCTCAACATGGGTGGGGTGAGTATAAGTAACAAAATAAGTACAATTTATATGTATAGGTAACCATGTAGTCATCCCAACCTAAGGGTCCCCAGACAAACAATAATCCCATAAAAACCACTATTTCGGCTATCCCTACATACACAACTATAAAACAACCACAACTTGAGCACAAACAATTCCAAGAAAACAATTCCCCATTGTACCCCTTATCGTTATCATGTTCAAGTGATTTCATTTAAATTTTCTTTCACTACTAAGAAACTAACATGCATAACCACAAGACAAAAAACTACAGAAAGGATAACAACCATGCATGAATTTAAGAATTTACTCTCAGTTATCTTTCAAGTAACAATATCAAATGGGAATCGTGAGATCCCTCAATGTACTGGAACCGAACCAAGACCCAACATACTGGGTCAAGAACATTTACCGTAGGCTCTACATGACCCTTGTTTCAAAAACTGACAACCTCTCAACTAGATATTACATTCCCATCTAAGTCACCCCACAAGGAATCAAACATAACAACCTTTAATATCACCAGAACAGAGCAACGAAGTTTTTAGATTTATCCAACATCATTCATTTAGATCCTCCTTTTCTATTTGGTTAGCCTTGGTGGTCTGACAAGGGGGTTTATCCATCAGGAATCCGTTTAAATTAACCATGCTAATGTGATTAATCAGTTTCCATGTTACAATCATTCAATAAACAGATTATCTTGAAAAAATATCTTCATTAGTGGACATGAAAGGATAAACAACGACCATAATTTTAAATGGACATGATCCCATATATCTGACAACCTAAAAATGAGGTTAAAAAGCAACAACATCATCATATTTCCCAACCCTTCATTCATTAAAGGTATTTATATTATATTTTTTAATGTTTGATTTATCAACATCCTGAGGGAACATCATCGTACCCACCACACATGATGCACAGTAATGAGATATGACGGAAAAACCCTATCTGGATAATCCAGGATCGAAGTTTTCTCCATGCTCCGAGAATTGGGGATGGCGTGACTTGCAGAAAAAACTCTAAGGCTGAGTAGGAAGATATCTAGTATAGGAACATGATTAGATTTGGGAGGATGTCTCGAGGCACATGTAGAGAAATGAAATTGTAGAATGAAGAAGGGATCTCGACCTAAGAAGAGGCCAGATCCAAAAATAAGGGAGATCGTTTCATAGTAGTTAAAAGTCATATCGTGTCTTGACCATGAGGATCGATGGTTTCAAACGTTTTAATTAATTTAGGTTATATAATTCCCCTTAGAAACGGTGTAGTTAGACCAACAAATGGCTGTGAGTTGATAGAATTACTTTAAATGGAGAAAAACACGTAACATGGGTGAGGCTTGGAAAACACGGGAGACTAGAAAATGCGGTAGAGGGTGTGACACCAATAAAAGGAAAATATTTTTTGGTAATTCATGGATCACTCAACTCTAGGTGGGTTTAAAATATTTTTTACGGGAATTAAATTGCTTTGAACGGGGTATTCAAACACTTTTAGGTCAAAAGATGCATAACCAGAGGAAAACTGAAAAGTCCTAGTGAAGCTGGAAAATGATTCACTAATGGGTGAGTCATTAACAAGTTAGCACAATAACCCTGTAACCAATGCCATAACTCCCACACCCTACCACTAATGCCCAGACACTGATAGTCGATCGATGCCACTGACGCTGATCGGTGCCACCATTCATTCAACTTGAAAATTGGAAAACTCTAGAATGGGTTATCGATGGTCCACTGGGTGCCTCAAACTTCAAGATTTTGAATGGTTATAGACCAAGAGGTTCCAATACATTATAATATATAAGTGACAAGTTAAACCTTAACCACCTCTCAGAGTCACCAATGAAGATACGAATAGAATTTTTTGAGATATTGGGTGGTGGAATCATAGAGCGAAGAAGATCTAGCTTTTGATGTGTTGAGATTGTGGGAAGTAAAATTCATGGGGATATCTCTAAATAAATATAAAATATTTAATTAGTGGAAATTATGGACATATGTAATGTAATTATTAGGAAAAATACAAACTTCAATGGAGAAAAATTAAGTACCTACGTTGCCCTTTATTGTTTAATGTATTATGTGTAGGGAAATTATTAATCTATTTCTTTTTATAAGAATCTTGGAACATATATGCATTGTTCCATTGCAATTTTTCATATATTATTTGAAATCATATGTTGTATGGTACCGATAATGAAGTAAAATGTTTTTTTAGTAAGTTAATATTTTTGGGGAATGATTCACTAAGGGAATGATAACCCTTAACATATGATGTAGTGATAATAATGAGATGATGATATATTTTTTTGTGATAATGTAAATGGAATGGTATTAAATTCTTTGGAACTAATTAGTGATATGATTAAAAAGTGATTTATGTTATCTTTGATGGAGTTAAAAGTATTTTTTACTTATATAATATATTATATAATATATTATTTAACTTTTAGATTGAGAAGAGTGTTAAATATTGAAAGAATGTATGTTTTCATTTAGTTATTATATTAATTATTTTTATTACAAAATTTTAGTGGATTAGATGATCTATGTTTTCACATATTTGGTATGTGAAATTTGGATCTAAAATATGTTTTATAATAGATTTAAGTTAGGTTTATTTTGGAAATGTAGTGATGTTTTTTCAAAAAAATTGGTTTATTATTTTTATTAGAAATAATTTTTAATTTTTTTATTGTTATATGATTATAGTATCATTTAAGTATAATTTCTGGTGATTATAGTTAATGATATATAGATTAAGATATTATTTAACCATATTTTAGATTGTGATCTAACAACATTGGTTTTGTTAAATATATATAGAAATTGCAAATATCTTTTCATTATTTTTCGGACGGTGTTGTCCTTTATATATTAATTTTAATGTTTCATGTATGAAAAATAATATTGAATTTTCTTTCCATAGAGTATGAGATGAATTAGAAATTAATTTAAGGATAACAATTAGATGAAATTGGTTTTATGAAATTGTGAGAAATCATATATGTACATTTTATATTATACACACTCTTTATAATTAAATAATACCTCACTATAGGAAAAGAAACCTATCATAAAAATGTTATAAATTAAAATTCATTTTAATGAATTGATGATCTTTTCACCTATCACATATTTATGGTTTTGTAGACATTAACATTCTCCAGGTTATGCTCCCTATAAAAATATTTTAGTCATTGGGATTTTGTTTTCTCTAACATGTCAAAATCTTTTTATCCACCTAATGCTCATATATTTGGAAACGCAGTTATTTTTTATTCAAGATGAACAACATAATCCCATTTCACTCTTTTTAAAAGGATGATTTATTAATCCTTTTAATTATATGGGTTCTCCAAAATGTCAATTTCTAATGTCAAAACTTTTTTTGTCAGAAGATTTTAAAAATTGGGGGGAAAAGTTTAATAATTTTGGGGAATGCAATAAATTGAAATTAAAAAAAAGATCATTATGTTTGATTGAATATACAAAACGCAACACTGATATTTTATGAACCATGAAATATTTTTTTAAAATATGGCTATTATAACCTAGTCGTCGAATTTTCTAGTCTAAATAAGAATAGCCACATTATGTTATATATATATATACTTATCTATAAAAATATATTTATTAATACTTATTTAAGTAGAACATAGTTTTTAGAAAACTCATTTTATTCATCATAAATATGTTTTCCCTAAAATTGATTTTGTTTTAAATTGGTGATAAAATGTTATAAGTACTTTACTGAATATATATAAAATTTATTTGATAATTTTAAATTAAATTTTTAAATATACATAAATTTATTTAATTTATGGTGTAATTTAAATTTTTTCTTTAAATATTTAATTTTCAGTGAATACTTAAAAATACAAAAAATTTATTAGCAATTTTATTTTCATTTCATGTATTTACAAAGTCAATTTATATTTTGGTTTAGTTTAAAATTTGCATCTACCAAATTAGATTTATGTTAATCTAATTATGTTCTTTGGAATGAATTTTATATCAATGTTTTTTATAAATATATTTGTTTATTAAAAAGCATTTAAAAAAACATTTTTATTGAACGTAATGTATTTTTATTATAATAAATTAAATTAATAACCATTGAAAAATTATTTTAATTATTTTTTATATATTATATACTAAATATATATTTTTATGATACATCTAATATTTTTTATAGGAATGGGATGGGAATAAATCCAGTTTTAGGGGTAAAAATATATTTTTCTTAAAAGAATTATTCATCTCCCTTAGCACACATATTTTAGAATGAATTTATGCCAATTATAAACTTTAATTAAAAAATAAATGGATTTTATATTTTGATTCTGGAATTACGAACTTCGTAAATATTTTCCTTCCATTTATAGGCTTTATGTTTTGTAACTTTGGTAAAATTTATCACCTTAGAAAATGGTAAATATTGTTATCAAAGGATAAGACTATGTTGGAAGGTCAACATTTTTTATCTTAATTTTATTAGAGAATTATAATTCATCACTTTTCACTTAAGGGTAAACATTTAATTGTTTAGGGAAAATAATTCCATTTAACCTTCCTTTATAATATATAAATTATATAAAATTTAAAAATATCACACTTTTACATAGAAATACCACATCAATGATCACATAGGGAGTATGAAAGTATTGAATAAATCATGAGGTTATTTTCTGAATAATTAGATTATATTAATAATGGTAATTTATTGGTAATTTTAAATAATTATATAATTGTCATATGTTCTAATGAAATATTGACACCTTATTTATTGAATTAATTAAAAAAATTATTTTACAAATATTAAGAGTAATAAATTATTAGTGAGTTATAATGTTACATGAATTTTTAAAACATATTAGTAATACGTAACATAATTATAGCTGAATTTCATATTTTTCTTGATGTTTATAATGTCAAATAATTTGAATAATTTCCAAATTGACAATAATGTATTTTTAAGAAATGGGTACTTTATATAATTACTTATAGGTTATAGAAACATTAACATATGGATATGGGAATATGATGTGGTAGAAAATATCACACTTTATTCATTATAGGACATTCGGAACCATTTTTAGAATTAATTATTTATATTTGATGTTTTTTTATAAATTCGAAGAGTGACCCTCCACTCACATATAAAATAAAACCCCTCCATTCTCTTATTTACTCCCCTTTGAGAATAATAGATTGACCAAACCCTGCTATATTCTCTTAAAAAATTCCCTAGGAACATTATAGAGGTTTAGATCTCAAAAAAAATCCAACCCTAGGGTACTTATGGGAAGATATAAAGTATTACATCTAAATAAGAGGAGGGTTGGATGTATACGAATCCTAACATGAGTTGAGGTAAAGTATTTCTAGCCACACTTGTATTTCTAGGAATCATATGAAATATTCACCACTTGTTTATTTTTGTGGAATATATAAATAACCAATGAAATGTTATATCTTTTATCTATTTCATTGCATAAAACTTATGTTTAGATTTGATGTTATGCTTTTAAGGCTCTTGCGAATAAAAAGTTTCAAAATTAAAGGTTTTATATTAAAATCCCATTGTTTAATAAGATTTATTATGGTTATGTATTTAATTATTAAACATATTGATCTACCACTCATGGATCCCATAAATTTTCATATTCTCTAGTTATTTCTTACTATTACATGTTTTCTGTTAATTTTTTTCTTTTTATGAACTCAAGATACTGAAATTATATTTTCAAAGAAAAATAACATTATTTCTTTATTTGTTGTAGATTTGATTCCATTTCTGCGTTCTTTAACAATTATTCCAATATTGATTGTAAACTGTTATAATGAATCTTTTATGAAAATTTTAAAAATTATTTAAAAAAAATAATAATTAGAATCGTCTATTAATTTTCCAAACGATGTACATTTTTAATTTAACAAAATATTGTGAAAGGAATGTTTGATTTTAAGTTATACAAATTATAGGAATTTAACTACATAATTACTTATCAATGATTTTAAGGTTCCTTTTTAATTTTCTTGAGATCATTTTAATTAAATTTTTTCCTTAATCATTGTGAAATGTTTATATTAAAAATTTATTTCTATGAAAAAAATCTTTTTTCCTCAATAAATTTCCTTTTTTTCATTTAATATAATTTTTTATCAATGATAACATATATTGATGTTACATATTATTTACTAGGTATATGATAAAATTATTATATCCTTATTCTCTCTCTAGATTTTTTATGATTATTATAATAATATTATTCAAAAAGAATCTTATTCTCTATGGCTTATGAAATGATAAACTATTTAAATGTTTGTGAAAATGAATTAAAGTATCATTTATTATGAAATGATGATTGTGTTATGATCTTTTCTAATTTATATGAATTTCTTTTGATAATTTTATTGTTGGGTCCATTATATTCCTCTAATGAATTGGGAAATTATATATAACTATTATTTTTATTATGTTATGATTGAACCTGATAACTTGTAAAAAAATTAATACATGGATAAATGTTTCATGTTCATAAGTTTATGTGTGGAATAAGATTTCATGTCCTTAAGTTTATTCACTGACCTAGATTTCATGTCCTTATGGTTATGTGGGGACCTAGTTTCGTGTCATTAATTTTATATGAGGGCCTGATTTCAAGTCCATAACTTTTTGATTGAACTTATTTATATTTAAACATTTTATTATGTTATAAAATTATTTTTTTCGAAAATAATAAGCTAATAAAATACTCTCAAGGATCATGTTTATTAATTCATTAATGATTTATGTTCTATGAACATGATATTTGTATTCCATGAATTATGATTACAATCTATGATTTGATGATTATGGTTTATAAATGTTATATTTAGGATCTCATAACCTAAATATCTTGTTATGTTTAAATTATTATTTATATATTCTAGAATACCCTTACTAAGAATCTATGTTCACCCTTTATTATGTTTCATTTCACTGAGTTATGAACAATTGTTTGAGGTATGATATGTCTATGAATAGTTATAGTTACGAATAAATATGTGTGAGATGATGTTTATCTTTCTAAACAAGTTGTTTATGCACCCATTGTTTCAATTAGATGAGACATATATGGTTCTAGAATGGATGATAATATTATGTATTTATGATTCATCTAATTACATGTGATATTTATTAATGAGAAGTATGGGTTGTTATTAATGCACTAGAAAGGGTTTACTATTTCAAAAATAAGGATTTCGGCTTGCTACCCTTAAATATTGAGAGGTAACCTTATGCAGTGGGTGCAATACCTTTATATAGTGGGTAGGATAATATTACAAAATGGGTTGAAGACCATTATACAATTGTCCTCAATACCCTAACACAACACCATGAGTACCATACATATTTTCTAGGATTAAAATTATGAAATGATTGTTTTTTTTTCAAATTTGTAGTTATTGTGGAAACTTTTTCTGAACGTGGATCGACCGAACACATGATGATGGTTTGTTATAGATTTTTTTGATGGGATTTAATTTTATTAGCCCCCTAATCCTAAAATATTTTTGATATAAAGACCAATATGTGAGTGGATGAATCCTAATGAGGGATTAAGAGGAGTGACAACGATGATATAGAGTGAAGATATCTTTCTTAGGGCACTGTTGGAGATGAAAAAATAAAATTAATTTATAGAATACTTATTTCTTTAGAGGTTTTTCAGTTTTTTGGGATTTGTGGAGGTGGAAATCAATTGAATGTATGTTGTAATGGGTTTCAATTGGTGATGTCAAACCATTGTATTGGGTTTAAGGCCTAGTTTCTTTTTTTAAAAAAATTGAGTTCCTGAAAATATTATTCTAATTTCGTGAACCCTAGTCATTATAGTTTTCAAGCATAATTCCTCTATATTTTTGTATTTTTTTTGTTTCCATCTCTCGCATTTATTTTGTAAGATTCAAGTTATTATTATTTAATAAGAAATTGGTTAAGGTTCTGTTATTATCACAGAGTGGGATCTCTGTTTTCAAAACCTCATAAATTATATTGTGTTCTCTATTATTCCTATGTTTTCTTTTGAACTTTATTGCTTTAGTTCATTATGTATTAACTAATAGATTATGTTTTTTTTGTATCTAGTTTTTTTTATTTTCATATTATGATCGATTCCTTTTTCCATTCCTATTATAGGTGGGTGATTGTGATATTGCATCCTATTTTTGGACTTTTCATTTTATCTTATGGTAACTACAAAAAAATATTGGTATTAGGGGAAGTAATCAAGTCCATAGATGTCTTCAACTAAGCATGGGGTTAAAATTTTTAATGCAGAAAATGATTTTAAATCATAGAGAGTTGAAATACATTTGATTTTGTTTACGCATTTACAAGATTATGTGTTGGTAGGATCTTTGAAGAATATATCTACTCTAGTATTTTAATACCAATGATATAAGATTTAGGATCATATGATTACCTTTTGATGGAAAAAATTACAAGTGTTGTTTAATTGTAAGTAAAATTCATAGTTTGAGAACATTAAACAAGACAAAACAAAAAAACCATATTACGAATATTTATCATACATGGGATTAGTCTGTTTATCCTAGTCACTATCTGAATCATAAAGGATCTAATTGGTCACATTACATATATCAGATTTATAGTAAATCTGATTTGTTCATATTTTGTTTAGAATCTCTAGAATAACAACGTTAAAACAATTATAACATGCATAATGGAAAATAAACATGTAAAAATAGGTAATAGAAATTACAAATAAGAATGGATTACTAGATTTTAAAAGAACAATTTCATTTCAACATTAAGTCTAAGATAGTCAATAAACATGAATAATGTTATCAATTATATTTGACTTATTGAAAATTAAATCATTCCTAACAAGGAAATATTTTAATAAAACGATCAAAATTACTCGACCTTATAATCCATGGAATACCTCGATACAATGATTATATTTAATCTGACTTTTAATCCATAGAAGACCTATTTTGGATGATCCGTTTAGGTATTTCTATCAATAGAATCCCTAGATCAGATGATGAAAATAACTATATTCATATCCCAAGAATCCCATGATTATAATGATGAGCACAATCTATTATAATAAAAAATATTCTTAAGGAAATAACCCGTAAGGGTGTTCCTTATAAAAAACATTCAAATTAATTACAATTACTAGTAATGAGTAGCTAATGATCTGAAATATTTTGATGAAATTAATTATGAAATTGATTCACTAAAAACTATTCAAATGAATCGATATTAATAGGAAATCTCCTAATCATAATATTTTGGTGTTTTTTTCGTGATCATAGAAACCTAGAACTAGAATGAACCTAGCAATATGATGTAACTAATTGTCTAATTTCTAATTTTATTATCACCCATACCATTATAAATATATTATACTATAGAAATGAGTCTTTTGTATACTAATTACAAAAATTGGTCAGTCTGATGAAATTATATATCTTTTTTTAGTATGATTATTATTTAGAGTGTGAGTTGGATAAATTAGTACTAGAATTATTCTGATCGGTTAATAATTATATTAGTATGATATAAAAGACAATTTCCAACTTCTTTGATTATGAAGGGTTAATTTGATTATGAAATTCATGCTCAATATGGTTATCGTAATGATTAATAGTTTGTTTATATTGGTAATACTTAAGAACATATACTATTTATAGTAAAATGTATTGTTTTACATTGACACATACTAAATATATCATGAGATAAAATGTTCCAAAACATGTTTTAATAATGTGTTTAAGATTTGAAAAACTTATGGAATGGAAATGTAATAAGTATAACATCTAACTATAAATTCCCCTACTTTTTGGAATGTAAAAAACACAAAATTAAATGAAAATATAAATTATAAACATAGCACCATATTCTATTAAGAACATAATATTTCGTGTAATTCATCAAGCATTCACCCCCTTCAGTACATAACTCTTTTAAAAACCATGGAGAGATTGATTTTAATACATTGAACTCCCCCTTATTATAATATCACCCATTTTTGATAATAAAATTATTCTCTTTTAAAGAAACACCCCCATTAATAAGACATATCCTCATTCTTATTACAACTACTCATTAAAAATATACTTCACCCCAATTATAAAATCCTCTCCAGCATTGTGATTTTAAAGACGGAATGATGAATTAACATGATGTTTCCATAAAACATAGAAAATAATATTTTCGAAGAAATATATAACAATCTAATCCTTTATGAATAATTTGAAGGAATATGTAACCAGTCATTATTTAGAAATCATTTTAAAAAAAATCAAATATCAGTGTTAATATATTTCATTATAATCATTCAAGGTTTTTTACATAAGAAATATATTATATATTTCAGAAGAAAAAACCACTATTTATTCATCAACGTGTTTAAAAAGGACTTCATCTTTTTTAATCCCCCTAGTCTTTCTATAGGTTTTCTATTTTTTCTCCCTTAGTCTAATCCTAATCCTTCAAACTGTTAACTTGATTGAAAATTTATTTGATTTTTTTTCTCGATATGATAATATAATATAATCAAAATGAAGTGCCCAGATCAGTGTGAATCACTGAGAGGGGGAGGGGGTGAATCAGTGATCCTTTAAAACTTTTTACTAATTGATTCTTAATCAATTAAACCTCTATGGCTGGTTAAAGCCTCGATCCACTCTTCTTGTATCTCTCACCTTTCCACGAATGATGCAGTAAATGTAAAGGCACTGGACACAAGGATTTACAAGGTTCGGCACCAAAGGCCTACATCCTTGCCATGCTCTCCAAGCATGGATTCTCCCATTATAATCTGTTAGTATTACAATGGTCGATACAGCTTCCCACCGTATCTCTCCTGAGTCCCACAGGAGGGTCTTTATACTGCGTCCCACAGTGTTACCAGAGTCCCACTGGCCTGCTCCAGAATCCCACTGAAGACTTCTTCTCCCTGAGTCCCACAGGGTCTTCTCCTGGCTCCTCGAGTCACACGAGTAGCTCTTCTTCACTTTAAGTTCTTCAAGTAACCTCAGCAGCCTGGGATAAAGGCTGCTGGCCTTGCTCTTCTTCTGATCACTTGTGGTGAACAGGTCTTCTCGTCTTGCTCAGGATTTATCTCCTTCTTCTAAGGATGACCTGGCCTCTCTCCAACTACTGAATGCTCAGACAAATAATATCTTTATCTTCGGTCTGGTCCAGTCTCACTTCACTTCAACTTCATGCACTGAATGCATGGCTTCACAATATCTTCAAGACTTGGACAACTCAAATGCACACAAGCTGGTTTGGCTCTGTTCACGTGTGCACGTGCATGCATGCATGCATGCACTGTCCTGTTCTTCTTCTAGGTGCAGTAAACCCTCAAAGGGTGTAGTCACTTTAAGCACACACCTTCTTCCTTGAACTTCACACTTTTTTTCAATGTGTTTACACAGTTAAATGTGTGTTATACTTTGTGTGAGTCTTATTCTTCTTCTAAGTGTGTCCACTCCTCTTAGAGCACACACATAGGTTCGGCCACTCCAGTTTGTTGTTTTGCACACACAACTTTGTTCTTTGCTTTGCACACACACAATGAGTGTGTATTTGGCCTCCACTCTTTTTCTTTCACACACTTAACCCATAGGTTCTCTTCTTGTTTTGCACACACAAAAGGTGTGGTCCTCACTTGGTGCACACACAAGGCTATGGCCACTTGTTTAAAGGCCTCGGGTATTTCTCTTCTCCTCTTACCACACACACGAGGCAAGGCCTCGGCCTTCTTTGGCACTCACACAAAGTGTGGTCTTCACTTGTTCTTGCACATTCCAAAGGCTATGCCTCGGCCCTTCACTTCTTTGCACAACCACCAACGGCTAAGGCCTCCTCTTGTTCTTTTTGCACAAAAGCCACAAAGGCCTCGACCTTCTTTTGCTCACTGTCCAAGTGGGTTCTCAATTTGCCCGAACCACTGTCTTCAAAGAAGGTGCGCAAGGGATGCTTGAGCCGCGGCCAACTTCTTCTTCAACAGCCGTACAAGTCTCGGGTGCAAGGCGTCTCAGCCGCGGGGGCTTCTGTCACACAGGGTATGGAAACCACGGGCGCGCAAGCCACGGGTGTAAAGTACAACACCACGGGCTGCCTCAGTCGCGCAAGCCTCCGGGTGCGCAAGTGCTACCGCGTAGGGGGCCGCGGTGCACAGAGGGAGCGCGCAAGATCGCGTAAGCTCCTCTCCTTCCTGTCGCGCAAAGAATTGGCGCGCAGGGGACCTTCGAAGCCTCGGGTGGCTCCGGAACCTTCAGCCGCGCAAGTTCTTTGCGCGGGGCTGCAAAACTTCGCGAGGCAGAGAGATGCGCTCACGGGACAGCTTTCAAGTTCATCAGCAAGCATCATCGAGGTCACGACCTCTCTTTATATAGGCGAGGAGAGCCTCGGTTCATCCGCGTGGGAAATCTTGAATCACCGAGATCTTCGGATCTTTAAAATCTTTCCAAGTTTTTTGCGTTTTTCTCTTCGGTGCACGCGGGTTCTTTTATTATTTTCGTCCTCCTCGTGCATGCGATTTATAACGCATGCACGGCCTCTGTTTAAACCCAATTCATGCAAAACATGAACACCTGAGTGGCCTCGCACCTTCGGTTTGCTTCGGCCTTCATCGAATTCATCATCTGGTAGCATGCATGCTCATTTTAAGGCATGGTTGTGTTCGGTATGCTCAGACGATTCCAATGGACACTTCGGTTTGATCGGAGGTGGCCGGATACTCAAATTCTGTCGTCGGGAGGCACTGGTTCAGCGGCGGCTTCGCGGGAGGCTTCGGCTCGAGCTCGAGGGAGGAGACGATGCGGCAGCCGTCGGATCAGGTGATCGAAAGACATCGGACGACTGGATCAGATCGCGGCGTCGCGGGATTAGATGAGCGGCTCGGATCGGCCGCGAGATCAGATGAGCGGCTGGGATTCGCTCCCGGTGGAATTTGCGCGTCCCACATCGAAACGCCGCGGGATTTTTCCGCGGTTTATCACCCTGGCGCTCCCATGAGCGGCCAGTTGAATTCTCTCCCTCCACGGTGCCGCCCCGCACCGTGTTCTCCCTGCGGGCGCGCTCTGCGCCCACTCTTGGCTCCTGCGGGCGCGCTCCTAGCGCCCCCTATGCACACACCGGGTGCGCGGGCTTCACCACCGCGTGCCCTGCGCTCCTCCGGGCGTGCCCCAGCGCCTCTGTGGTGTCTGCGGGTGCGCCCCTGCCGCCCTGAGCTCGCCCCACGGGTTCCCCCTTGGGCGTGGTGCCTTAGGCCCACATGAGCCTTGGGGTTGAACCCACAAGGTGCTCACGGGCTGGCCATATTTTTTGGCAAAGTAACAAATAGGACTTTGTCAAAAACAAAGTCCTCCATGAAAAATACAACTTCTAAATGCCAAATGCCTCCTCCTCTTCTTCTAAGCCATTCTTTCCATTTCTCTTTTTCTTTAAGAATTCAAACATTAATCTTCTTGATAAGAAACAACTCCTCAATTTATAATTCTTCTTCATCATTTGATTTTCTACTTAGGAGAGAATTCTCAAGGATCTTCATCAACCGAGCTCCTGAATCACATAAATTCTTCAACATTCTTCATTGATCCAATCAGAGATCAAGTTGGATCTTCTTCTAATTCACATGCACTATGTGTTAGTGCATGGACTTCTTCAGCTCACTTCATCCACTTAGTAGTTGTGGATGGATCATCATGCTTCTTCAACTCCTCATGCATTGTAGTGACAATGCATGGTCTTCTAACATTGTTGTAACATTGTATCCAGTTGATACAAGTTCTTGGAACTTTAAGAACAGCTCAACAATCGTCAGATTTACTAGAGAATGTTTCAACCACATCTCCTATGTCACTTAGTGAATCTCCTAAGTGACATGCATCTTAGTACCATGGCCATTCTCTCTTCATCACCAACACCATCACATCCTTTGACATTCACATCTTGACTCCTTGACATCCATTCATTCCAAGACAACTTCATGCCTCATTGACAACAAATGCAACACAATGCACTTCAATCTCCCCCTTTGTATTTGTTGTCAATACACTCCTTCAGCACATATGAATGGGTCAATATGTGTGCCAATATTTTCTCCCCCTTATTGGCAATCAAATGCAAAGGTGTGGTGTGGTTCACTTTCAAAAATATCTTCCTCCCTTTGAAAAGTATTTTCTTGAAAAACACTGAGAGAGGGATGATGTCACATGTTCTTCTTTAGCAAAGAACCTTTAGTAAATCAGCTCTAAGTCTACTTGGGCTAACCCGGTGTAGAAAACAAGAGTGATATGACCAAGGAATTCAAAGCTGTCCAAAATTCACTGTACATGTGAGATCATGCTTCAGGGGTTTGAAATTTTTCAGATATATCAATGAATTGCTAAATCCTGCAAACACTTCACAAAACTCATTAGAAAGTTCAGTGCAATGATAAAGCTCCCCCTTTCATCCATTTGTCTTCAATCCATACTCCCCCTTAATTGACAAGATAAACTCAATTAAGAAACAAGGGATTAAAGTATGATTGGAATACCTTCACTTTCTCAAGATGATATTAATTTTAGAACATCATCTTCTCCAGATTTTCTCCCCCTCAAGGGGTGCACTCCATTCTGTCCAAACCATCCTCCAGTTGAGAATGATCATCATCTTCAATTCCCTGCAATGTCAGCACATGTAAATACCAATAGTATAAGGGAATAAGATGGAAACTCCTTGGTCCATCAATGTGAACAACAAGGTTGAGAAGATTCTCTCAACCGAGATGTCCCATTTTCACCAGTCTTCACACTTGCACATTTGATCTTCAATGATGTTGGTGCTGGTGTGGATCTCAATACATCTTCATGTGAAATATTTTTCTTCCCTCTTGCCTTAGCAATTGCCAGAACTTCATCTTCAGCTCTTTTCAGATCTTTGGCAAGTTGCAACTGATTTGGCCATATGACTAGTAAGTCACTTGGAAGTGTGGCCTCAGTTTTGGAAATTCCACATGGTTCTTTTGATGCTGTCAAGCTACCTCTCTTAGGCAACTTGTTTTCAATCAATCCCTTCTTCTTCTTCTGTATTGATTGTCTGTTTGAGTTCAGTCTGCTTCTATTCAGTTCCATGGCTTGTTCACAAAGATCCATGGTGTGTCCTTTCTTTCCACAGTAGGAGCATTTCTTGGTGGTCCTTCTGGATGCATCACCCTTCTTGGACTCAGATTCCAAGGACTTCTCTTCATTTCTCAAACACTTCTTGGGAGCATTTTCTACTTTCTTTTGCTTGCTTCCCAAGGAATCTCTTTTAGCCATGTTCAGTGATCTTCTCTTCATTCCAGCTTTGGATACAGTTGGAGATTGACATGTATCATTCTTTTGACCACTTTTGCAATCATCCCAGATGTTGTCAAGTAATCCAAATCTGTTAGTAGTAAACAGATGTCTCTGGACCTGTGGATGCTGCTTCTTTCCTTCTGGCTTGCTCCCCCTTGGCATGGGCTTCCTCTGTGCTTTGGCATTCAGTTGATTGTACCAACAATCCTTTGCACAATGCCCATACCTGTTACAACACCAACACTGACCCACAAATCTTGACCTCTTCAGTCCTTCTGATTGTTGGGTTCTTGTCTTGAATTGTTGTGCTGCTTCAGGAGAGCTCTACTTCTTCATTTTCTTCATCCATACTTGTTTGGAATCATTCTTCCATCCTGCACTTTTAGTAGAAACACTTTTAGAAGTATGAGTACAAGATGGTATGGATGGTACCTTCTTTTTAGAAGTTGTTTCACTTTCACTAGAGGATGTCTTTCTTTTAGAATCATCCTGCTCAATGCATACTTGAGTAGCAACATTTCTCCTTTCAGCTGACTGGGAGTCTTTGGCTTTGGGTGACTGCTGATTTTTCAATATCACCTCCAGTTCTAAGCATTTCATATTGAGGGAGTTCTTCTCATCCTCAATAGTTCTTAGCCTTCCTTCCCATTTCTCTTCCAGCTGCTTTATCTGGTCTTCATGCACCTTATTCATTTCATGCAATGAGTTGTCAAGCTCCTTCGCCCTTTTTACTTTGTCTTCAAGTTGAGCATCTTTAACAACCATTGATACTCTATGCCTCTTCTCTAGTGCATGGTAAACATCTTTGATTATTACTTTAAAGATTTCTTTCTCAGAAAGGCTTCTTTGCAATTCTTCAGCAGTGTCTTCATATCTTTCATTGCAAAGGGAAATAGTTTCATCTTTGGCCTTCACCTGCTTTCTGAGAGTGTTGGTTATGCCAACCCTTTTTGCCAATTGATCTTCCATTGCATTGGCTTCTTCTTCTAACTGTGATTTTTCTTCATGAAGATCATGGATACCTGTAGCTATACACTTTGCCACTTCCATGGGAACTGTCTTCTGAAGATATTTGAGTGCACTCTGAAGATCATTCATTGTTTCAACTTCATCACAGCTAGGACAGGCTTTCTTCATCTTCTTGGCCTGTTTCTTCTTTCTATTTTTCTGAGTCTTGGCAGATATCTCCATTTGAGGCTGGTCGCTCATTTCCTCAAATCTGCACTCCATATAGACTCTCTTGGATCTTTTAGAGGTAACCTCCCTCTGATACCACTTGAAGTGCCCATATCAGTGTGAATCACTGAGAGGGGGAGGGGGTGAATCAGTGATCCTTTAAAACTTTTTACTAATTGATTCTTAATCAATTAAACCTCTATGGATGGTTAAAGCCTCGATCCACTCTTCTTGTATCTCTCACCTTTCCACGAATGATGCAGTAAATGTAAAGGCACTGGACACAAGGATTTACAAGGTTCGGCACCAAAGGCCAACATCCTTGCCATGCTCTCCAAGCATGGATTCTCCAATTATAATCTGTTAGTATTACAATGGTCGATACAGCTTCCCACCGTATCTCTCCTGAGTCCCACAGGAGGGTCTTTATACTGCGTCCCACAGTGTTACCAGAGTCCCACTGGCCTGCTCCAGAATCCCACTGAAGACTTCTTCTCCCTGAGTCCCACAGGGTCTTCTCCTGGCTCCTCGAGTCACACGAGTAGCTCTTCTTCACTTTAAGTTCTTCAAGTAACCTCAGCAGCCTGGGATAAAGGCTGCTGGCCTTGCCCTTCTTCTGATCACTTGTGGTGAACAGGTCTTCTCGTCTTGCTCAGGATTTATCTCCTTCTTCTAAGGATGACCTGGCCTCTCTCCAACTACTGAATGCTCAGACAAATAATATCTTTATCTTCGGTCTGGTCCAGTCTCACTTCACTTCAACTTCATGCACTGAATGCATGGCTTCACAATATCTTCAAGACTTGGACAACTCAAATGCACACAAGCTGGTTTGGCTCTGTTCACGTGTGCACGTGCATGCATGCATGCATGCACTGTCCTGTTCTTCTTCTAGGTGCAGTAAACCCTCAAAGGGTGTAGTCACTTTAAGCACACACCTTCTTCCTTGAACTTCACACTTTTGTTCAATGTGTTTACACACTTCAATGTGTGTTATACTTTGTGTGAGTCTTCTTCTTCTTCTAAGTGTGTCCACTCCTCTTAGAGCACACACATAGGTTCGGCCACTCCACTTTGTTGTTTTGCACACACAACTTTGTTCTTTGCTTTGCACACACACAATGAGTGTGTATTTGGCCTCCTCTCTTTTTCTTGCACACACTTAACCCGTAGGTTCTCTTCTTGTTTTGCACACACAAAAGGTGTGGTCCTCACTTGGTGCACACACAAGGCTATGGCCACTTGTTTAAAGGCCTCGGGTATTTCTCTTCTCCTCTTACCACACACACGAGGCAAGGCCTCGGCCTTCTTTGGCACTCACACAAAGTGTGGTCTTCACTTGTTCTTGCACATCCCAAAGGCTATGCCTCGGCCCTTCACTTCTTTGCACAACCACCAACGGCTAAGGCCTCCTCTTGTTCTTTTTGCACAAAAGCCACAAAGGCCTCGACCTTCTTTTGCTCACTGTCCAAGTGGGTTCTCAATTTGCCCGAACCACTGTCTTCAAAGAAGGTAAGCAAGGGATGCTTGAGCCGCGGCCAACTTCTTCTTCAACAGCCGCACAAGTCTCGGGTGCAAGGCGTCTCAGCCGCGGGGGCTTCTGTCGCACAGGGTATGGAAACCACGGGTGCGCAAGCCACGGGTGTAAAGTACAACACCACGGGCTGCCTCAGTCGCGCAAGCCTCCGGGTGCGCAAGTGCTACCGCGTAGGAGGCCGCGGTGCACAGAGGGAGCGCGCAAGATCACGTAAGCTCCTCTCCTTCCTGTCGCGCAAAGAATTGGCGCGCAGGGGACCTTCGAAGCCTCGGGTGGCTCCGGAACCTTCAGCCGCGCAAGTTCTTTGCGCAGGGCTGCAAAACTTCGTGAGGCAGAGAGATGCGCTCACGGGACAGCTTTCAAGTTCATCAGCAAGCATCATCGAGGTCACGACCTCTCTTTATATAGGCGAGGAGAGCCTCGGTTCATCCGCGTGGGAAATCTTGAATCACCGAGATCTTCGGATCTTTAAAATCTTTCCAAGTTTTTTGCGTTTTTCTCTTCGGTGCACGCGGGTTCTTTTATTATTTTCTTCCTCCTCGTGCATGCGATTTATAACGCATGCACGGCCTCTGTTTAAACCCAATTCATGAAAAACATGAACACCCGAGTGGCCTCGCACCTTCGGTTTGCCTCGTCCTTCATCGAATTCATCATCTGGTAGCATGCATGCTCATTTTAAGGCATGGTTGTGTTCGGTATGCTCAGACGATTCCAATGGACACTTCGGTTTGATCGGAGGTGGCCGGATACTCAAATTCTGTCGTCGGGAGGCACTGGTTCAGCGGCGGCTTCGCGGGAGGCTTCGGCTTGAGCTCGAGGGAGGAGACGATGCGGCAGCCGTCGGATCAGGTGATCGAAAGACATCGGACGGCTGGATCAGATCGCGGCGTCGCGGGATTAGATGAGCGGCTCGGATCGGCCGCGAGATCAGATGAGCGGCTGGGATTCTCTCCCGGTGGAATTTGCGCGTCCCACATCGAAACGCCGCGGGATTTTTCCGCGGTTTATCACCCTGGCGCTCCCATGAGCGGCCAGTTGAATTCTCTCCCTCCACGGTGCCGCCCCGCACCGTGTTCTCCCTGCGGGCGCGCTCTGCGCCCACTCTTGGCTCCTGCGGGCGCGCTCCTAGCGCCCACTATGCACACACCGGGTGCGCGGGCTTCACCACCGCGTGCCCTGCGCTCCTCCGGGCGTGCCCCAGCGCCTCTGTGGTGTCTGCGGGTGCGCCCCTGCCGCCCTGAGCTCGCCCCACGGGTTCCCCCTTGGGCGTGGCGCCTTAGGCCCACATGAGCCTTGGGGTTGAACCCACAAGGTGCTCACGGGCTGGCCATATTTTTTGGCAAAGTAACAAATAGGACTTTGTCAAAAATAAAGTCCTCCATGAAAAATACAACTTCTAAATGCCAAATGCCTCCTCCTCTTCTTCTAAGCCATTCTTTCCATTTCTCTTTTTCTTTAAGAATTCAAACATTAATCTTCTTTATAAGAAACAACTCCTCAATTTATAATTCTTCTTCATCATTTTATTTTCTACTTAGGAGAGAATTCTCAAGGATCTTCATCAACCGAGCTCCTGAATCACATAAATTCTTCAACATTCTTCATTGATCCAATCAGAGATCAAGTTGGATCTTCTTCTAATTCACATGCACTAAGTGTTAGTGCTTGGACTTCTTCAGCTCACTTCATCCACTTAGTAGTTGTGGATGGATCATCTTGCTTCTTCAACTCCTCATGCATTGTAGTGACAATGCATGGTCTTCTAACATTGTTGTAACATTGTATCCAGTTGATACAAGTTCTTGGAACTTTAAGAACAGCTCAACAATCGTCAGATTTACTAGAGAATGTTTCAACCACATCTCCTATGTCACTTAGTGAATCTCCTAAGTGACATGCATCTTAGTACCATGGCCATTCTCTCTTCATCACCAACACCATCACATCCTTTGACATTCACATCTTGACTCCTTGACATCCATTCATTCCAAGACAACTTCATGCCTCACTGACAACAAATGCAACACAATGCACTTCACAAAACCTTATTATACTCCTCTCCAGCTCTATATCATAGATATAATTTTTTAATGTATTTAGTTCCTAAGAACATCATTTTTAATAACCTCTAAAATTTTCCTCAAAATTTACCTTGGAAACTATAAATGATGATAATTTATTTAATGATTCATCTAAATATATCTTGAGTTTAATTATGTCATCATATTGACCAATATGAATCAGGATGTCTGAATCAATATTATTTGACCAATTAAATATTTTATTACATGATATTTATGAGTATAGGATATTTATTAACATGCTTTCAATTCAGATTCAATTCAGATTATGGACTATGTCAAAACATTTATCGACTCTAATTTCAAACATAGACATTCAGGAATGATCATTCTCCTTTCATCATGCATGGGAATGTAGTGAGTTGTCCCTTTTAGTCTTCTCAAAATATATTATATATAATAAAATCCTTTTTTCACTAAAATCCCTATAGAATCTGATTGTTTCATGTCAAGCTGGGGAGGTTTGATTCTTATCATTATTACATACACATCTTTCTCATTCTTCTTATCCAACAATTAAATTTCCATATCTTCTTTCTTAATAAGGTTTTTTCTTTTGAAATTTCCTTAATGTCCATATCTTTTTCCGTCTTTGATTTACCAGGGGAATCAGTCATTGAATGTTGATCTTCTTATTCTTCTTTATTTGATGAATATTTTACTTCTTGTACTGAAGAATATTCTTCTTTTTGAGAAATTATTGATTTTTCTTCATTATTAGTTTTAGAAGTCCATTTTGATGATTCTTTTTAGGATGAGTATTCTAATGAATTTCTATCTAAAAAATTTTATTCCTCATCTCATTCATATTCGTGTTCAACATCTTATTCTTATAATTTTCCTTCTTCATCCTATTCTTTGATTTCCACACATTCTTCTTAATTTCCAAAAACATATCGTTATTTTCTTTTTTAAGCTTATTTTTTATATCTACCAACATCCTCATAAAAAAACTTGTTTATATACTCTTTAAATTGAATGGAATTTATATGACTCGTGTTTTCATATGATACCTGTGTCGATTGAATTTGTTCACTGATTCGGACTAATTATTCAATAAAAAAATTTCCTCTAAATTTATCTTAAACTGATGGAATCTATGATGGAACATAAAATGATTTTTGAGCTTATGATCCTACTTCATTAATGATCTTATTGATGTCGGAATTTCGGAGTACAATATTATTAGTATATCTTTTAACAACATATAATAAATTTTCAAAAAGATGAGATTTATGTAACCCATAGTTTTTTTTCTTTTTCTTACCATTTTCTTCCCAAATTTCATCAACTTTAATTTTTAAATCATCAGATTCTATAGGGTTATATACCATTTTAGGATCCCTTGTACTCTTCTAAACATTACACTTAATCAATTAATAAAACACATCATCAATAATCTTTTTATATTCCTTAAATTTACTTTTATTGGAGGTTCCTACCTTCTTATTGTTCATTTTTCTAATATCCTATGATTTCATTAATGGTTGAGCTTCTGAAATAGCACCATCAACCTTAAGAAAAAATAATTGATTTGGTATTAAAAAAATAACATTATCTTCATCATACTGTCAGTTATAAAGTAAATCATTTCAATCATAAGATATTATTTATTCTTTATTATGAATATCATTTTGAACTGAATTGGCATCTTTATTATGAAGGCTGGAAACAAAATAATAATATAATTTATTGAAGAGGTTTATATGTTTCACAATGTGATAATATTGAACATTAAAAACTCTATCATCCTCATATTAACCAGATAGCCCAATAAAAAAACATTAGATACATTTAATGTGTCTCGATCTCCTATTCTCAGAATGAGATATCAGTGCGTCCATAAGTTTGTGCCACCATTTTTCAATGTTTAATGGGATAAATTATTAACATGGTAATATTCCAAAAAAGGATTCCACAACTTGTTTCATTATAAATCTACCATGATTGTTTGGATGTTTTTGAGAAGGAAAATATGCTTCTCTTTCTGATGGTATTTCAAACAAGTCAGCAAGTTTCATATAACACATATTATATGTTTTCTCAAAAAATTGGAAAGTAATTTTTCCTTCACCATCATCCTTTATCTACTAAAATTATCTCATGAACATATGAACAACCTATTTTTAATAAATATAAAAGTATTTATCATGTTTTTTTACACAAACTTATTCTTTTCCTTGAAAATAAATGATCATTTTAAGAGTAGATTTATATTTTTCATACCAATATCATTTTACCATCCTCTCTGATAACATTTACCACATATCATAATCTTCCTTTTTCTCTATCAGACATTGATACGAGGGAATTTATTGGTAAAAAATAATGACTTTTGGATTGGGATATTTTAAGTAAACTGCAATTTGGGAACAAAAACCAAGCATATATGATGTGGTACCGAAGGTGCCCCACCATTATATAGTAATTTGAAAGAAAATTCATCTTTCCATAAGATAAACAACAGTTCAAATTCAAAAAAAATTATTATAAATTTTATTTTGATCCTAATAATTTTTTAAAAGTATTTTTGATCACTAAATGTATTTAAAACATTTATAAGATATATAATTAATCCGATCAGGTAAAAAATTTAACATTAAAAATAAAAAAAATTATAATAATAAAATAATAATAACTATAATAATTATAAAATATCATAATGAGATAGTGAAAAAATATTATTATCGAAGAGTACATTTAAGAAATGATATATTAGTCATTATAAATAACTCATTCTTCATGGTTTTTGATATATTAACATACAATTGGAATAAAAACTGTATAAAATAATTTTATTATAGAAAACTGCTCAGAATTTTTTAACATTGAAAATTAAATATGATTTTTTGAAAAAAATGGGTTCAGAGATTTAATAACATTTTTAGAGTCTGGTAGTAATTTGTTAAATTGTATCATTTAATATGTTATAACATATATCAGTCTGGGAAACTTTTTTTGATACTATTTTTAGAAGTATAATAAATTATAGAAAACTAAAAGATTAATGAATAACTAAAAGTTTTATGAAAAAATAATCTTTTCAGAAAATTAATCTTGGAGGTACCATCATGGAAATGAGAATATTAATGAAAGGAGATCAGTATACAAGAAATATATATGAATGATAAATTTACATTGTTCATTCCAAGTTCCTATTTGATATATTCAAATCTATCAGAACTAAGTGGTTTTGTAAAAATATTATCATGTTGTCCTTGTATTTAGAGGAAATGTAAATTAAAATATCACTAATTTTTGTGCACTGAAGTAAATAGCATCATGTATCTATGTGTTTATCACATGAGTGATGTGATGGGTTTTTATATAATGAAATGGAACTTGTATTATAACATATTATTTTAGTTTTTGTAAAATTATTTCCATAGTTATTGAGTGTGTGTTGGATCAACAACACTTGAGAAAAAAAACATAGAGATGCAAACAATTTGACATTTTTATTGTAATGTTAAACTAAGTGATTATTCTTAAAAGAATTGTAATCTAATTAATCACTTATGATATGAAAAATACCAGATATAATTTTACAATCCATTTTACAACCACTAAATTCTACATGAAGAATTCATTTTCTAAAAAAAATTATTTCTAGAGGAATAGTAAAAACCCAAAACAAAATTTCCCTTAAGATAATGATTTTTATTACAACTTTCAGAAGGTACAATTTTTATTATCATGATATATTGCACATAAAAATATTGAAAACATTAAATATAGAGTACTGGTTGGTAATTAATGTAAACATACTAAAATACCTATGAAAGTCTTTAGAAAAACTAGTATCACAACCAAATAAACATAAAGATTATTGGAGGTACTAGTTACTGTACTAATAAATTTTTTATTTTCATATCAAAATTTCTAAATAAGATATTTTTTATACATATTTTGAAATATAAATATACCTTCTAGTTTTTGTGATATTTGATAACTATGAAAATATGTTAACTCAACCATCATACTCATTTCAGACTCAAACATTATAGTATCCACAATAAAATCAATTAAATTTTGTCGAGACGAAACAAATATAATATTAACAACATAAATTTATACAATCATCATATTTTAAATTACTTCTTTTACCAAAAAGGGTTGGATATGCATATCCCATAATAGGATTGTTTTGTAACAAAAATGGAGCTACCTATCCTAGAAATCATTAGGGGCTTGTTTAATTGCATATAATATATTTTTATGTTTATAAAAATTATCTTGATGTTTTTTTTCAAAACTAGGGTATTTATCTACATAATATTCCTCCTAAAAATATATTTTAGGAAAATAACACTTCATATCAATTTGAAATAATTTGAAATTAAAGAATTTTTCAAAGGCTATAAGTATATAAACAACTTCAACTCTTGCTACGAGAGAATAATTTTCATCATAATATATTCCCACATATTTATTGAAAACTTTTGAAGAGATTAAAGATTTATTTTTAACTATTTTTCCATTTTCATCACATTTGTTAAAACACCCCATTTTACTCTAATTAAGGAATTTTTCTATCTCTTTCCACTAAATTCATGATTTTATTTCTATTGAACTTATTGATTGAATTAAGAATTACTTAATATAATCCTCATCACCTATTGACTAATCATGATTATTATGTTAAAAACGGATAATAATGATATATGTTCAATTTCGTTTCTTATGGAATATCTAGTCATAACTCGTTGATCGATATCCCTAATGATACTTTGAAAAAGATGAAACCTAAGGAAAAACTGACTTCTTGGGATTTCAAAACTATTTTAGTAAAAAATATTTAGGAAATCATTTTGATTAATATAATGAGAAACTATTCATTGAGTTGTTTAATTTTTGTAGAAATTACTAATGATTGTTGAAAATCATTTTTAGAAATTACATATGAGGATGTAGGATGAGTTTGTTTGAAAATAGAAGGATCAATTTCAATAAACATAAGATATAATGTTTCCATTACTATACAATGTTTTTTTATTAAGAACTATATATCCCATAAAATTACTAGAGTAACTAAATAATTTTTCCTTTTTGGATTTGGGTGAAAATTTATGTAAGTTATCTATATTATTCATGATAATTACTTTTCAACCCAAGATATTGAAGAAATAAAAACAAGCTTTTATTACTGTCCACAACTCATAAAGAGTTTTATTAATAAAACGTATAATAAAAACTCAATTTAATGAAAAGATAGATGTAATAACTTTTTCATTCTGAAAAATATTTATTAATAGAGTATTTTCTCAGCATGGTTCTAGTTATGTCTTGAAGAATTATATTTCTTTGTCTAGCTACACCATTTTTCTGAGGAGTTATTTGGGTTGAGAAGTTATATTCAATAACATTTTCATTACAAAATGATTCAAAATTTAGCATTTAAAAATTCTCTACAATTATTATAATGAATAGTTACTATGGAGAAGGATTTCTTATTTTTTATCTTTGGCTACAAAATATTTAGAATAACCAAAAGGTTTGGATTATCTTCATATAACATTGACCCATATATATCTACAATAGTTATAAAAAAGGGATATAAATTCTATTTTCATCCAATAAATCCAATATATATATATCCCAATAATTCCATTTGCACAACCTTTAAATCATTAGAAGGTGATACTGCACTTACAAGTTTAAATCATGACATATGTTTATTATCAATTTGAAAATGGTCAATGAATTTAAAAGAGTAACCAACCATTTCTCTGGTAGATTATTTACATGTCCATTCATTGTAAATTTAGATATATTTATATGGTTATATTGTCATAAACATTTATTCCATAACCAATATCAATATTACATTTCACTATTGATTGGTAAGTCTTGGTCATTATGGTCTTCTAAGTTTAGTGTATATAGAATTTCAAGCATAGTGGAAAAAATAATATACTCATTCATGGATCTATGTAAAAAAAATATCATTCCAAATGTTCATAAGATATCCTTCATCAATGAATTGAATTAATTTTTTAAGGATGTGATTAATAACTACAATAATCCAAACATTTCAAATAAAGAAATTTCTAGGAAGAATAATGTAACCTATTTTGATAATCTCTCCATTAGAATTATCTCGAAAGTTACTTTTCCAAATTTATTCTATATGATGTTCTTGAAAAAATAATTATTTTCAGTTATGTCTCTATAAAGTCCAATATCCATGTATGATATGGCTTATTTTTTGTTACTACCATTTTTCAGAAAAAACTGATTAGAATTTATGAACCCAAAACACCATGGCATTGGTGTTGGTAAAAATTAAATCTTATTGTACTCAAATGTTTTTCAATTTTTTTTTGATAAAATGTCATTTATTTTTAAATTTATGATTTATAAAATCCTATATATTTTTAACTATTAAAATAAAAATTAATTTCCCAATACCCACATCTTTTTCATTTTGTGAAGAAACAGTCACATTTGAGAATGAAGAATGTATTAATAAAAAATCATTTTTATAAGTAAAAATATTTTACAATTATTATAAGGATGAATTTTTATGTTTGTTTTATCAAAATTTTTATTTCCAGTGATATAAATTCAAAAAATATTCTTAAAAATATAAATTTAGTAATTATGTTATACATAAAGGTACTGATCATTTATTGTAATTTTCATGTAACTTATTTTATCAAAACTAGTTTGTTAGCAATATTTATCAAAAATGACTTGTTCAAGATATTTTTAAATAGTGTCTTTTTCTAAAATTGTTTGATCAAAATCTTTAGAGAGATATAATATTTCATTTTTCAAAACATTTATTCTTGAATCAACCATAGCATGTTTTCCTATAGAATTATCATGTTTTTTAAAAATCGTACAATTTCTAATCTTCAGTGTTTTGAAAATATAGAAACATATTCATAAGACAGTTTAGAATTATCTTCACTATCTGAGGAAGATTATTTATCCAATTATGTACAAATTCTCTCATTAAAAAATAAAAGAAAATTTGAATTTAACTATAAATTAGTAATTTTCTAAGTATTTTCTTATATTTTACATGAGATGTTGATTTACATTAGGTACTTTATAAAAAATAATGATGTTCCTCTGTCTAGAACATTCAGCCTTACATGTATTTTCATATGATTCTCCACCACTAGGACCCTATGAGTGATAATATTTGAGAATGTTATTGTTTTTATACTTTTAATAGGTTTTATCATTCCTGATATAATTTTATTCTTTTTTATCTTTCCTCTTCATCCATGGAATTTCATGTCAGATATGACAGAATTTTATACATTCAGAAAAATTTACATAAAAATATTTTCTATAAATTCTATCCTTATTAGCATTCTAGTATAGGTATTAAAAATCTATCTAACCAAAAATTGTGTTTATCCTCATGGAAATATTTGCTAATTTATTCCCTGAGTGTTCATATATACTCGAATCTGATTGAAAATTTTTTTTATTCTTTTTTAATAACATAAAAATTACTCTCATTTTTGGATTTATAAGGAATGGTTCTAGTATCATAAGAAATACGCCAATTATTTTTTATTTCTCATCATCCTCGTGATTCTATCCTCACATTTCAAATGGGTTACAATAATATCATCTATAATAATATTTTTATTTTTCCTGGTTTCATCCATATCCATCCTCTTGGATTCCCAATCATTGGGAATAATATTCAGAATCTCCTCTACAAGTAATTATTTATAAAGTGCATTTTCACCAATATATTATTGATTATATATGATTTTCATAAATTTGTATTGCATGTTTACAAAGGAGTCACTAGGTAAAATATAAAATTCATTATACTCTTCTCTAAGTATTTATGTTCTTGCATGAAAACTAGAGAACTCCAATGTGTAGGACTTCATAGTTTTCCCAAATACTATTAACAGCTTATCATGATGATATCTGACAATATGAACTTATATTCAATGAAAAATGTTAACTCGTACATCTTTATTTTAACAGATAGACATGCTTTTTTGGAGGAGCAAATGTAGTAGCTTCCTAATCTTGAATTATATAGTCTCTAATAAGAATCAATAAATTATCAAGTACAGTATTGAAAACAAAATATTTCATCCTTTCTATGTAGAACTAATAATCAACACAATAAAATATAAGTGGTATTTTTGGATTCAGATTTTATAAATAACCGCTAATATAGCATTCCATAATGAAAATAATAGAAACTCTCCTTTGATAAAATTGTTAGTGTAGTAATGTATAAAAATTATTTCATAACAAAATTTTATTAAAACATGATGTTGATAGATGAAGTAATTGATCATCTTGTTTATGTACTTAAAACCTTCTATGATACAAATTTTTGGAGGTTAATAGATTTTATAATGATAATATGATAATATTGTTAGATTTTGATTGATAGACTTACAAGAGGGGTGATTTTTATGTTAAAAAGATAGTTCAATGACTTTAAACCAGACAAAACACCAAACCTATTTATGTATGTTTTTCATACATGGACACAATATGATTATCAGAGACAATATCAGAATCATGATGGACCTGATTTATTTGAGTATGTATATGATATTCAAAAAATAACAGATTTATTCAGAATATGTTTATCATATTCATAATTATAATTCTAAAACTATTCCTATACGAATAGTGGAAAATAAACATGTAAAAAAAGTAAAAAATGCACAATGAAGAATGACTTAATAGAAATTAAAATTATAAAACCATTTAACAATAATAGAAAGGTATTCAATAATCCTAACAATATGTTCTCTATAGTTTTATACTTACTAAAATTTATATCTTTATTTATCAGGAAAAACCTCGAAAAAAATATCATGATGGATCAGTGTTCCTAGACTAGGAATCCCTCAATACGATGATCATATTTTATCTTTCTTCCTATCCCTAAAATCCCTAGATCTGATGATCTGTGTCAATCTTCATATCCCTAAAATCCCATGAGTAAGTGATCAGATTCACCATCATCTTCTACTCGGATTCCCAAGATCGTACTGATGAATGTTCATAATTACAACTGAATAATTTTTTAATGAAACAAGAATTATAATGATTCTATAAAACAAAAAATATATAATTATTTAACAAGACTATATACGTTAATTCCTTGATGTACTATCATTAGCAGACTTGAATTTTGAGAATGATCTACTCTAAACTATTCAAATGACTCATTATTTATAAGTAATATCCCAAAGGACATATTTTGGGGGGTTTTGAAAATGAATCAAACACCATGAACATGACAGCTCGTAACAATATTATATAAATTAATTTTAAATTTTATATTGTATTGCATCAATTAAATTATAATAATATTAATTAGGATAAAAATGAGTCTTCTGTATTCGGATTACAAACATTGGTTCGTCACATGTAATTACTTAACTATTGTCAATATGTTTACCCTTATGTGGGATGGTCCGATAAATTGATACTATAGTCACTTTGATGGTTATGAAATTGGTAAATATTATAGAAAATATTATGTAGAACTGTTGGTCTGATTAAGTTTGAATTTGATGATCATATTCATGCTCAATATTATTATCTTAATGAAAGATATTATATTAATATTCTTAATAACTATGAACATATATTGGGTATGGTAAAAGATAATTTGTTATAAAAAATCATACTAAACCTTTTGGGACCTAAAAATTAAGTAAACAATTCTTGAGAAAGATTTTATGTTTTCAAAAACTAATGGAATGAAATATTAATAAGGAAGACTTCTAACTGAACAACCACTATCACAACTATAGGAGACACATCAACCTCTTATAAGTATATTGAAAATACTATTTTTAATAAATCTCATTACCTTTTTTCCAATGGTGATAATGTTTTTAGGGAAGTTTTTCATGAAACCTTATATAGTTAAATTTGGTTGATGTTTGTGTATCATTATATAAATAGATCCATTTTTGCAATAATAAAGTGGAAAATGTATCTATATATATTTAGAATGGTTCTTAGAATTTCTTAATTAAAATATTTATATAGTATTAAAAAATTGGTGTTAGACTTATCCAATGTGGATAATGTAATTATTAATGAGGACTTGGGTTGTTTATTTTTAATTTCATTACATGAATCATTAAATATATTTACTTATTCCCTGATTTATAATAGGGATTTTATCTCTTTTTATAAACTGAAGTAAACTGTATTATCTAGGGATCTTCAGATTAGTGGTTTGAATTTGGTGGTTATTTGGACTAATTATTACATTTATTTTCACAATTCCATGGATTAACAAAATTTTAAAATGAGATAATGTATGTATAAAAGACTGTTTAAGAAGATTATATACTATCTGTTTGTAAAAACAATCCAAACTAAGAGAAATTTCTATTATTATATTTCTATCGTTAGTATTCCCTAGAACTACATGTTATACATTGGTTATGATGGTTTTGGGGTTTTAGAGTTTGTCTATAATCTGTTAATATACAATAGGTATAGATCATGGTTGTATTTCTTCTATATTCCTTGGACTGGGCCTAAATATGATTTGAATGGGCCCCATTTGGAATTGAGGGTCATGGAAGGGATGGTTTTCTATGATTTTGTTGGCTCAGGTAGAGTCTTTTTTTCCTCTAGAATTCATTGTAGGATTTCTATGATTTTTCTTCTAATTTTACTTCGTGAATTGGAACTATTTTATATTTGAGATTTTATTTGCTTAAATTTTTATTTATATATGTTTATTTATATTTGAGTAATTTAGTACTACTATGAATTATTTGGTTGTCATATATGAATAAGAGAGTTAACTAATACCTCTAATGGAATCTATCCACCAGGTCCCCAATACATGATGATGAGAAGCTCAAGTAAGAGGATGTATGTGTTCTATAAATTATGTTTATTAGGATTTTTATATATTTTTAGCATGTTTTAGTGTATTGTGGGAGAATATTTGTTGGTAATGTCATGATAGGACCAAAATGGTTCATTTTATGAAATTTATCCTAGTAGGAAAAATTTTTTTAGGTCTAGGGTATTTTTTACTAAAAAATTTATAATCCCGATGATAGGTTAGGCTATCGAAGACCTGTATGAAAATATCCCTTTTGTGATAACAATTTTTTATAATGTGGAGGTTTGTTTGATTTTCCATGATAGTTTTATAAATTAATCTATATGTTCATTTAATTTGATTATTTCATAAATAATATCATTATTTCATATTAATTCCTATTTGTTTTACATTTATTTATCTTAATATTTTTTTCCAATCATACTAGATTTTTTTCAATTTACCCTTATATAAGGGGTTTTTAATTTTTTACCCTTACATAAGAAGATTATTTACATTACATGATCTTTGAATTAAATTACATTCGTTAATGTGAGGTTATGTTACCCTTACACAAATATTTTAACCCTTACATGACGAGCGAGTTACCCTTACATAACATCTTAGTAGAGATCATACCCTTATACAAGTGTTTGAGTACCCTTATGAAGAACCTGGAAGTGTTTGATATCATTATATACACTCATTATTACCCATAGGTAGGAATGTTTTTACCTGTACATGGGTAAGCAAATACATTATCTACCCTAATGCACAGATATCTACCCTTACACAATGACTTCAATAACATTAGATAGTGGGTGGAATAAATTTACACAGAGGGGCATGCACCTTTAAATACTATTTTTTGTACGCTATTAAAGGTCCATGAGGTGCATTAAATAGAACAAGGCTTATGTTTACATGAAATTTGTTAACAGAGATCTAGGCTCATTTCAATAGATTCTTCTTGAAGTTTCCAGGACTAACACGTGTTCGAGTGTTGTGGGAGGTTGTTTAAAGGTATTAAATTGGATGGGATACCTCCTCCTATAGTATTATAGAATTATATATGAAAATCATATTGGATTAACCACAGATATAGATAGAAATGTGGTAAGGAGATGAAAAAAAGGGAGAAGGGGTTGTTCAATTCCCTACTGGTGGAGACCCTCATAGTTGATTTTGGGACTACATTTTTCTGGGGATGGATAATGACTCTATGGTTTCAATAGAATTTGACATTTGATATAGGTCTTCCTAGAAGGGGATTGGATAGGTGAGGTCGAATCATGGAAATTTGGTTGTTGTTGTGTTTTAGTTATTATTTTTAATGGTTATTTACTGACATTGTTATTTCTATTTCATTCTTCATGGTTGTGCTAGTATTGTTGAATAACTTCTCTCGATTCATATTTTTTTATATATCCCTTCTAAAATTTATAAGGATAAATTCCATTTTTTCTCTTAATAATAATAATTTATTTTATTGTGTTTTTATTATATAGTTAGATCAATGTGGTCGGAACCACTAAATTTTTTATAATATTCATTATAAGTAATTTTTATTTTCAAATTGTTTCATTAATTTATTTTTTCGTCCCCAATAAATTCTATGTGGTTTTGTGTTAATATAATTTTAGTTCTTATACTTGGATCAATTCCTTTTTTCTTTTCCTGTAGTGGGTGCATCAGTGAAATAATACTTCCTATAAAATGATATTTGTGCCTCTCATGTGATTCCTCCCCATAAAAAATTACTCATATATTTTCTATCATTGGGAATGAATACATTAATGGGGTCGTCAATGAAAATTGTATCACATCATTCGAATCGAATCTAGACTATCCACTACATATTCCACCTCCAAATAAACCTCCATCTCCATCTAAAATAATATTTTTTTTCATTATTTAACATGATTTTGAAATTTCAAATAAAACATTATTTCATACTATCTGCTGTAAATATTTACTAATTTTTTTAATGATGAAACCTCCTTAGAGTGATATTAACTTCCTCAATGATTCTTTACATGTTTCACCCCACTCAAATTATCATCCATCATTAATTTATCCATCATCAATATTTCCCTTTTTCTATATCAACGTACATATCTCCTTTATTTATCAACGTTTCTTATTGAGTGTTGTTTCTAAATGATTATCCTATCTAGAAGATTTAACTGTTGTTGTTTCTAAATAAATTTTTCCTCGAAAATCTCTTAATAATACCTAACTTCTCAATCGCATTCCCTTCCTAGAATTTTCATCTCTTATATTTCATTTCATCACCTTCTACCAGAAATATCCTTCATAACTAATACACATTCATCTCCTTTGTCATCAAAATAAAAAATTAATATGTAGATTCTAGTTCATGCCCCCCATTCTTAATTAATGAAAATGTATAATCCATCTACCAAAATCACATCCACCAAATTGATCATTCATTTTGACCACGTCATCCTTTTACCCATTTATTTCATCACATATCAAAATATTCTTAATCATCCCAATTTATAATTATAGGTAAGGTATTATCCCACCTATATATTCATAATTCCTTATTCTATCATATATACTCCTATTTTTTAATATAATCAACTTATTTTTGTCATCCAAATATTACAACCCCATGTACCCCATGTTCATAATCCCTATATTCACTAACAAGGCCTTTTGGATTACGTATGTTACATCTATCATCTAATGTGATGTATTTTTAACATAATTATTTTTCCATCTCAAATTTTACTATGTTATTAAAATATTATTTCCCCCATTGCCTATTTCATACGTACATGATCTTATTCCCAATTTTTTATGTTTTAATTTAAATATTGGTAAAAGTTTTAAATTAAATTCTTTTCTATATTGACATCTTCCACCTACATATTATTTTTATAAACATTTGTTCCTGGTGTATTTTATAATTATGATGACATTTGATATTAAAAATAAAAATTAAATGATTTCCAAGGTTTATGGTTCATTATTTCCATTCATCAATTCATATAATTCAATTTCGTATTTTTCCCAAAATACTGTTGTCACATTTGATATCGATTAATTTTACAATAATATTTTTCCCATGATTGATTTTTTACCGATGATTTCCTACTCATTTGATATGATGAGTTAATTATTTGTCCCCTTAGAAAGTAATTCACCAATAATACTTTGTAAAACCATCTCTCTTAACCTCCCTCTACATAGAGTTTTATTTTTTTAGATACTAAATTGGAAGAATTCCATAGGTGTTCACATTTCTAGTCTCTACATCCCAGTATTGGTTCTCACCTTGACCTAACTAAATTGGTAAAAAAAATCCTCACTTATAATGTATATAATTTCATATCAAAAATTATATCAATGAAACTTTCTTCCTTAAAACATATATTTTATTATATTTTATTTTATTTATATGTTAAAATATTGTTTCTAGATGTATAATTTAATAATACCATGTTTTTTGTATTTTTTTTTCATCTCGTTTTTGCATATATATTTTACCTCAAGAAGTCACAGTAATTAATTATATATTTTTTTGTTTCACTGATGTCTCATTTTGAATTTTATTTTTAATGTTTTTCATTATATTTTCCTAGGTTTTTCATTCATATTTACCGTTTCATTTTTTTAATTTGAACATTCTTATTTTTGAAACTAAATTTATTTGTAAACATTAAAATGAGATTTTGTAAGATCCCTAATAAGATATAGATTTTAATGAAATGATACATGCATAATATATAATTCATGAAATTAGGATAACTTCTACATCCAATAATTAATATTTAGAATAGAATGATCTCCATTATGATAATGTTCATGTACATAATGTTATGAAATATAATTCTTATTCTATTTACTATTTTCTAGTTCATAAATTAAAAAAAATTCTACATTCAACATTATAATTTTTTCTAAAGTTGTATAATATTGTAATGATAAACTAGATTCTTAATCTATTTTATATTATATTTTCTAAAATTGATATACTTTTATTATCAACCATAATAGTCCTAAAAAAGATATAATAAGTGTTTTTATATTTAATAATGTGTTTTAAAGAAATATGCTTATGGTATTTTCATCTCTAAAAAAAGAAGGATGATAAATTTGTATAAATTCATATTATTAATGTATAACTAGTTCTTATTAATGTTGTGATTTTATAGAACAATAAAAACACATTACTTTTTATGTAGATTTTGTATTTTATAATATTTTTTAAATAATATTTTCATTAAATTTTCTATAACTAAAAGACGTGGTTATGGAATCCAAAATTTTACAATTGTGAGATTGATTTATTAATATGAAATTGATGTTATATACTAATGGATAAATTTACAATAGATTATGATACCATATACTAGAATAAAAGAGGTATGTGACATTAATAATAATTGAATGAGCCAGCATTATATAATTGTTTAATGGGAATAATCTTATAATAGAGTGGATAGATTTCATTTAATTTTAGAAATTTTTTTATTATTTTTTCCATTACTAATTATCATAATAATATAATTAATATTGAAGAAAAATTGAAATAATTTTTTTCACAAACGTAGAGAGGGTTAAAGTGATGTTGTCTATAGAACAAGGTTTCAATATGATTATTGAACCTTCCTTTTTAGTGTGATAACTCATAATTAACATTGACATATGAAAATATGTAGTGGAATAATGAAAGATATGGTGCATTATATTAGGTCGCTACATAAACTATTGTCATTATGTTGCTAACGTTTTGAGGGAAGAACTGTGGATTTGATTTATATTATTACCAATACTATACATGTTGAAAAATACTAGAGGTATATTGATTACACTTGATATCTTGTAGATTATATTTTAACACTTTAAGATCTTTATTCTAGGAGTTTTAAAGGATGTATTTTATATATTTTCGGGATGTGTAATTTTTATAACCCTTGGGTTCCAACTGGGGAACCCAATACAATTAATAATTTTATATCGCTTTAAAACTTCATTATAGCATATGTCAAACATCCAAAGGTGGATACATAGATATGATTCATCCATAATCAATCTATGATGACATATTCTTTGTCCCATCCCTTTTCAACCCAACCAATTCATTTATTTATGAATAACTATAATATTTTTCTAATGATTAATAGTGAGAACATTAACATTATTAAAAAAATTAGAATGAAAGACACAAGTATGACTATATTATTAATAAATTCACATTGTTTAAAAAATAAACTTACTCATTTTATATGAAAAACATAACATTATTTAAATACACCAGTTTGCATATACATATATCCGTACAGTATGGATACATTCCAAATTTCAAAATCAATAATTTCAAAATATGTATATTATACAATATGAAAATATTAGGATTATATTGTATTAATTCATTCCAATAAAGTATCAATAACACTTCAATAGATAAAAAAAATTAACTATAGTATGCATTAAACTCTAGTTAGATAAACTAAATTATACAATTACACCAATATGAATGATCATATATAAATTTTTCTACATCGATATAAATATTATTCATTTAATGAAATTTTACTATTTTTAATTAACCTGTATAAATATGTTTACAGTAATAAAATGAAAATTCAGATAGAGAAATAATAGAAGTTTGTATATTTCTAAAGTATGAAATTACACTGTATAGTATGTGAAGATATAGTATTCATTTCACTTTTACCCAAGGTTTATTATTCCAACCATGTCCATTTTGAGAATATTTAATTATTTTTTATAGTAATATTGTATTGAAATTAAAACATAATTCATACACACCTTATAATTATACTATAACACATACACTGACTAACCCGATTAGTTATGTAATGTATTTAAAAATAATTTATTGAATTATAGTTTACTTGAATTTTGGTATAGGATATGCAATATTCAGTTTACACCTGTGTGAATATTTATCATTATGTAAATTTTTTCTTAATAATCGAGTATTCATATTTTTATATAATAATATTAAACTATGAATACATCATCTAATTTTGATAACAGTTGTAATAATGTATACACATTTTATAAAAAATATAAGAAGTAATTAAATATTTATGTTTAAAAACATAAATATTAATACTCCTATTTTTATACAATATGAATCAAGTATGTATCGAACAATAAACCAAATTCACATTCCAAAAAATCCATGTATTAGTCAGGAACATATTATTTTATAAACTAAATTTTCAGTAGTTCCATTAGTTTTCAAACAATGTAATGACCATAACTAAAAATTCATTTCCCCAATTTATTCAATAAAAAAATATATAATTTACCTAAGAATATAATCAACCATTGATGGGGAATATTTTTTAGAAAGAGATTATTTCATAATTTTTTAAACCTGTAAAAAACCTATGATAATCTAAAATATTAAAATACATAAATATACATGATGAAAACAAATATTTAAATGAATTATATGTATCATATTTAATATTCATGTTTATCCCTAGAGTGTGACGTCCAAGTTATTAGAAAACACTTTTATATATAATGTAACCACGATAACCTTTCTCAGATGTTCTTCTATTAATATTCATTCTAGAAATCCTTTATACCTTTATATTGTGCCTAAAAATATTATTTATCTTTTAATGTAAATTTTTTTTGTTTCACAAGCTACTATGACATAGGAAATTGATATAATTTATTCAAAGTATACATATTAAGTACACACACTCACCCACACAAGTATAAATAGTATGTATTTTCATATTTTATTTATTATAAATTCATGTATATATTATATTGAGATATATTTATATAATTTATTAATTAAAAATAAATTTATATAGTATTTATGTTCATATTATTTAAATAAATTTATATTATGTTCTAGTATAATACATAAAAAACGATTTTCTAAGGATATTTTATTAGTTTTACTAATACAACATATTTTTAATATAATTATGTGTCATTATGTATATATATATTTTAAATAAAAATATTCTTTATCATTTTAAGTATCTATGTATATAAGGTACTTATTAAAAATACATCTATAAAATATAAAAATTTACATTAATATAAAATATTTTTTTATGTGTGTATAGAAAATTTGTATATGTGATTAATTATTTATAATGTATTATTATTATTATTTGGAATAATATATATATATATACAATGTAATTATTATAAAAAAATTAAAAAGTACATTAATATATTTTGATTAAATACATTTATTTTTATAAATATATATTTACATATATTAAAAAATTGTAAGAGGTACATTTTTATTAAAAAATCACAGTTTCTTATTATCATGGCTTGGCATTAATATAATCTCATGATCATGTGCACAAACTATCCCCCACCAGTCATGCAATAACTTAACCCAACACATACAAATGCCTAAAATGACCTACCTAGTTAGGTATAAACTAGCACCCCAAGTAAGTGTGCCTTAAACCAGTACCCCGAGTAAGTGATTCGTAAGGAATCAAGTGACCATCCACATGTGCAAGATGATGTAGACTACAATTGAGGGCCTATGAGGTTACCTTGTGGAGACTATACACTCGTGATAGATTATATGTTATCACTGAATTAATGATATATATATATATAGATCAAGAAACATTGCTGATAATTTAGGGAAAATGCTATTAATATAAAAGTATACAATTAAACATTATTTATTATGTTATACATGATGATAATCCTCCATCAGAAGAAAGAAAAAACTACAACAATATGGAAATCAAAAACTCCTCTCATCATGGTCTCGAGTCCTATCTCATCCCATTATCTATAAAAAACTTGAATTCCAATTCAAATTCCATAAACAGTATGCCATTCTGAATACCTATAACCTTTGACCATGTATTGATATCATCTTGGGTACCCAAGTTCCATGATGGAATGAGAAGGGTTTGTGTAAAAATCAGTGGTCCGCCGCCAAAAAATTTCAAAAATAACCCGTCTGATATATATTTTTTGTTTAAGTGCTGAAGGAAATATATTTAACAAGTATTGAACCATTTATATACATTAATTAAATTACAAGGAAATTCAGAATAAATATATAAATAAGGCTTCTGATGGCCCGAAATCTGTATTGATGCTGGGTGTTGGTCATATATGCTACTTTAAGTGTTGAGGTGTCTTTGAGAACATTATGACGAACATGATTCCATTAGTAAAGACACAATATTTGACTTCTCATCTCAAAATTTACCTTGAATATGACATCAATTCCTATATTCCCTCAATATCCTGAATCATAGGATGTCTATGTACCCTTCCTAAAAATTCAATGAATCTAGTATTCTCTAGAATCTAAGGAGGTCATTAGGTAATTAAAAATCATATACCGTAATAAATCCATATTGATAATCCTATAACTATAACACCCTATGTTTCTATAACTCGTTTCCCTTTGAATAATGCAATAGCATGTGTTGTATGTAACATGAAGTTTTAACACACCACGCTCAATCAAACTAGCCGTAATGAATATTAATACCCACTTTATGAAGGTTTATAAATTTTATTTCTCATAATGGACTGCATTTTTTGGATTCAGAATATTAAAATTAGATTAGGTTGAAATTATGGAATTATTTTGAAAATTTTCAATTTTTGATGAATAGTGACAAACACTGCGTTATTTTTTAAAACTTACATTTTATTTAAATAATTATTATTTTATTTAAAATTATATTAGGTTAAAATATATAAATAATACCTATATATGTTCAATGTAATTCATTGGAGTCATTTGAAAATAATATTAGATATTTTCAATTTTATTGAACTTTTTACCGCCTTTTACCCACCTTCTAGACTCATTTAAAAATTTGCATAAAAGAAAATTTTACCACTTCTGTGAATTGAATTTAAAAAATCTAATAGATATAGTTTACAAAAATAAGTAAAATTTGGTTCAATAAGATAAAAATAATTTTTGGAGAATAATAACTTTTCACTTTTATTAACCACGATTAAAAGTAAACACGGTAATTAAAGGTAAAAATGATATTATAATTACCCTAACACATGTTCAAATTATATTGGATAAGTTCTTTTCCAACCAAAGTCATCCTTAGGAATAAAATATGATCTTTTTGGTCAACTTGGGTATGATTAGTATATTTATAATTTTTTTATTTAAAGAATAGTTAAATGTGTTAAATTCAATGTCTGGTAACTAAAAAATTTCTAATATAGGGTAATACATAATATAAACTAGAATATAGATATTAATTATAAATATAAATATATTTACTACATAATGGAAATTTATTTATAATTTTTATACATTATATAATTATATTTATTTATGACACAATATTGATGCAGTAATTACATTATTAGAAAAACATTAAAATAATTTATAATATAAATATCAAAATATAAGTAAATTGAGACATTAGATGAATTAAAATAATTATATAAGTTAATAAGACATTCTATTTTTGGTTAAATTGATTTAGTTTGAAGTAATTGTGCTGTTATGAATTTCACAAAAACAAAATACCAAATAGTTTCAAAATTGACATAAATGAGTTTTTAAAACAAATACTATATTATTAAATGATATAATAGTCCTAAAAATATAAGGTTCATAAAAAGTACTTATATAATAATATATATATCATCAATTAACCTCTTGGGGTTTGATGGTCTTTTATAGAATGTTTATTAAACATTTATTATAATAATACAAGAATCCATGGTAAAAGTTTAACTATTTTACTAAGAGATAAATCTAAAAGATAAGGTTGATATGTGGACCTAAACCTGTATAAAACTTATTTTTTGAGTTTTTGTTGCCCATACCCACCTTATCTTAGAAATAAATCATTTTGGTGCCATTTGAAACTGAATAGGATTGTATAATAAAATAATATTTCAAGCTTTTCCAAAAGTGACCCTCACCTCTCTTATAAAAGAGTACTTCCCCCTCATCAAAATCACACCACAAAAGCCATTCTTCTCTGCCAAAATCTACCCCACTATCCTCACAAATACCCTAATATCATCCAAGAGGACTTAGTTTGATCTGAAATCCATCCTAAGGAGCTATTTTGATCAACTCAAAAGGAAACACTTGAAGAAGAGAAAATTATTTCACCACCACTTTTCAAAGTTCTTTTCTTCTTCCACTTCTTTTTCTTTTTTGATTCCATACCAAAATAATAACTATAGTACCTTATACATACTATTATTTTAATATATATATATGGTACAACCATATTAATTATTCTATCCATCCTATGAATTACATGTCACCAAACGTGCGTATGTATGGCTTACCGTCTCCACGTCGTGGTATAGTTCGGTATTCATACACTTCATTACGTGGATGGGTATAATAATGAGTATAACTGATATAAATAATATATATAACATGTTAATGATTTATTATACCATCCAATTACATTCAATTTTACCATCAATAGAATGGTATTGTCCCTCGGGCGTATTTACGGATTACCATCTCTATAAACTCGATGAAATTCAATCCCAATTGTTACCATTCAAGAATAATTTTCATTTTTTGAAAACAATTAATGTTTAAGAACATAATATCATCGTTTATATGAATCAAATACCTCTTATAAATAACAAAAATAGCTTATTTAACAAATAATATAATGAAAATTGAATCAGTTGACACCTGTAACAATGATACTACTGAATTATTATTAACAACGTAATATAAGAAGATGATATATGATATAATATTTTTTTATGTGGTTATTGAATAATTTAAGAACCATTATTTAACTATTATAAAGGAGGTTAACATACCCTCGATCAAGGAAAAGTACCAGGTAAGGGTTAATTCAACAATCTCTTGATTATCTGAGATTGTTTATACATGAGTATCTACTGGGACCTCTTTATTATTCAAATCCGTGTTTCTTAAAAAAGTATTTCCAAATATTTTTTCTATTTCATAGACTGGGGATTAATGTTATTTATACCCTTGATTTAATTTTTAGTAGATGTTTATAATGTAATCTTAAATTCGTTTTCCAAACAAGGTCATTTATGACCTTTTCAACAAAATTAAGGAAAGAATGTTTTTATAACTTATATAGCGGGTGTGGCTATGTTCTATCATTATAACACCTTTGAGGCATCCATTGCATGATTTTAAGAATATTTTAGAAATAAATTATTTCTTACAAAATTATTGGAAATTTAAATGATTTCAAAATAGAAATATATATTTCTCTCAAATAGTTTTGATTTATTCTATGTCAGCATATTTTGATGGATTTTATGCTTCTTTGAAGATGATTTATTTTGACACAATATTCCATATTTTATTGAAGGTTTTGTGATATTTTTTACTATGGATGTGATATATTTATAACATTCATGGGTTATGGTTAATTTATTGAGATTTCATATGCTACTTTGAATATGAATGTATATGTTCTGTTTTAACCTTTTCATATTAGGAATTCATTGGACATAGTAAGTGACCGGCAGATCTTGCTATAGCTTCTCGATGAATAAGTAGGTCTCATGAGACAAACCAGTGTCTTGGAAAAAGGCCATGAAAAAATATTATTGGTAGTATTGGCATGACTCCTTGACTCTGTGGTTATGATTTCTGACATTATGCATTCCATCATTATGAAATTGGTTATAGATATTACATGTGAATATTCAACTAGTAGAATATCAATGTGAATAAGTAAATGGAATTATTTGATTTATATTTTCCATTTTATTCTATAGTAAAACTTTTAATTGTTTATGTATTAGCCGAATACATTTCCGTAAATGATTATGCTTATTAATGAATGTTTCTGCTAAAGTGTTATCCATACTGAGTATCTAAGCTCACCCCTTTCTATGTTTTATTTTCCATGGATGTGAAGAAGTTTATTATGACTGAACTACGGGGAAAGACTAAGGGATTTGAATGTGTTCAAAGGTGACAATGTTGTTGTTTTAATAAATTTTATAATGTAATGTAAAACTTATGTATGTATCTAGTACTTCCAAGGCAACACAAGGGATTGGTCTTTCAGGACCTGATTCCTTGTATCATGCTAAAGTAATATAATAAGGAACTGAATCTGGGTATCTACAGTCAGGGTGTTACATTTGGTATCAGAGGAATTTTTGTACAATCCATGGATACCTGATTTAGAAAAACTCTAATTTGAGAACATTTCTAAAGATAGACTTTGAGGATTAGTATACAAGACCTTCATTGAATTTTCGTAATGTTGGGATTTTTTGTATTTTCCAAGAAATAAATCCATGTCCAGATACGAGATGGTATAGGTGGCTCTATAAGAGATGCACTTAGGAGTGAAAAATATGACAAGGAGCTTCAGGCATGACTCTAGGTATCCTGGTACACGACCACGGGCCTTACTGCACTCTTGGTTATAACACACCTGGAGGATATTCTTAGGATAATTCACATTTTCAGTAAAAGTAATTCTGGAGGATTTATGATTATCTACCTCCTCAAATAAAACATTTTTATAATTATGGATTATATACATAAACTATTCAATTAATGTTAAGTGATTTACATGTTTATAATTATGTGTTACGATTCATAAACTAATGTAGTGTATGACATTGTTTAGAAATGGCCCCTAGTGGAAGGAATAGAAACTCTATCAATGCACATAATCCATGTAGGGTTTTATATCCTAATAAAGATAATTATAGTGGATCTAGAGATGTAACTAGTACTGATCAGCTAATCACTATACTGGGACAACTCACTCAGGCTATGATTATTATCATTCCCTTTATAGAGAACCCTTGTGCACAACACAGAGGATCAATGTTAAAACACTTCATGAGGTAACAGACACTAAAATTCAATGGGAATAAAAATCTATTTTTTGGTAAATCAATGGATAATATCCTTAGAGAAATTATTTCATGCTTTGTGGAGTAGCGAAAGGGAAAAAGTTTTCATGACATTTAAAGTGATTTTCTTAAAAGAATACTTTACTTATGACCATCGAGCGGACATGCAAAGGGAGATTATGAGTTTGAGGTAAAGGAGTATGAAAATGTCGCAATGTATAAGGCGAACTTTACAAGGTTAGAAAGGCATGCAGTAGATTATATATGAAACCCAAGGAGTATTATTGATCAATTATTTGGTGTGTTAAAACTATTTCTATATCGATCATTAGTCTCACAATCCTTTTTTTCATACGAATATATTGCCTCATGTGTGATCAAGTCAGAAAATGAATCCTCAAAGCCTTACGACTTTACAGAAAAGAAAGAGAAGAAGGGATGCACGGAACACTCTGGAAGTGGAAATAAGGTGAAAAAGGGAAATGTTGAATATCCATCCTATGGTAAATGTGGGTGTAAACACCCCGGTACTAGCTTGAAGGGATTATTATTCCATTACTAGTGTGATGAAAAAGGCCACCAAGATCATGATTGCAAGGGAAAGAAAGAGGCCTTCCATGTTGAAATATACAATTGTAGAGAAATAGGGAATTTTGAAAATGATTTTCCAATGTTCCAAAGAAACATACCTCAAAAAAGGTCATGGGAGAAAGGGAAATCTTATGCGATCCCAAATACTAAGGTTGAAGTTCCAAAAGACTTGGTGGCAAGTAATTTAATGGTTTCCACATGTTTAGACAATGCTATATTTGATTCTTGATCATTGAATTATTTCATATCTCCCTAGTTTCCTAGGAAGATTATAGATTTCCAATTTGATTTTACAAGGGATTTTTCAGTCAAAATTTTTAAGGGAAGTATCATTACAACAAAGTTTTGATAATTAGTTCCCATTATGGAATATAAATGTTCTTTATCTCATGATCTCATCATCATACCCATGATTTAATTTGATATAATCCTCTGTATGGATTGGATTTTTGACAATGATGAGAAAATTTAATGTAAAAAGAAGGAGGATACAATTTTTTATGTTGATAAGGATTACCTTATCTTTAGAGCAGAAATGTCACCATCAGATTCTTATCTAGATCCACCCACAATATCATAACTAAATTCAATTATTGTGGAGGAAGAGAATAAAATAACTATGGGTGAGGAAAAGAATGTTCAAATATAGGATGTACCTATTGTGGAAGAATATGTTGATGTGTATCTAGAGGATTTACCAAGATATATTCTGGAATGAAAAATTGTTTTTTCCATTCATTTAATTCCTAGTTCGAGGACAATATTGAAGACCCTTTATATAATAGAAACTATGAAATTATTAGAAATAAATAAATAGGTTGATGAACTGAGTAATAAAGGATTTATTCTCCCTGGGGTTTCTCCATGGGGATCCCCTATTCATTCTATTATAATAATGATAGATCTATGAGGTTTTCCATTAATTATAGGGAGATAAATGATATAACAGTAAAGAAAAAGAATCTTCTACATCACATTGTTGATTTATTCTATAAAATTAATGGATCTCTATATTTTTCAAATATTGACCATTGATCAAGATATCATCAGTTCTATATGAAGAAGGAAGGTATTCTAAAAACAGTATTTCGAACCAAGTACAAGCATTAAGAGTTTACTATAATGCTTTTTGGGCTGACTAATGCACCCTCTTTTTTCAGGGATCTAAGGAATAGATGTTTCAAAGAATATCATGATGAATTTTTAGTGTTATTTTTCAATGATATCTAGGTATACTCCAAAATATACGAAGATCATGAAAACCACATTCAATTTATTCAAAAGACTCTAAGAATAAATGTATTATTTGTGATGTTTACAAATTGTGATTTCTAGCATCAGGAGATTTATTTTAATGGCCATATTATCTCTATAGATGGAATCTCTATTGATCCTTATAAGATAATATCAATATAAAAAATGGCCAGCATCGACAAGTTTAACTTTGGTATATAGTTTTATTTGTTTAGTACATTATTATTGGTGTTTCGTCCAGAATTATGCACAATTGAAAAACCCCATTAACCAAGTTCACACTTCATGGAGTTAAATTTTTTAGACAAAAGTGTGTGAAAAGTGTTTTGATGATCTGAAGAGAATATTATTCAATGCTCCTATCGTGACTCTACCATCGAGGAATGATGGGTGTGTTGTTTATAGTGATGCATGAAATAAAGGACTTGGTTGTGTCCTTATGCAGAATGGTAGGGTTATTTCATATGCATCATAAAAGCTAAAAATTTATGATAAAAACTATACCACTCATGATCTTGAGTTAGCAGCTGTAATGTTTTCACTAAAAATTTGGAGACACAATCTCTATGGTGAAAAAATGTGAGTTTTATACTGATCACATGAGTTTGAAGTAAATTTTATCTCAAAAATACCTCAAAATGTGGAAAAGACGATAGATTTAACTACCCATGTATTATTATTGAACTATACATTACCACTCGGGGAAGACCAGTAAGGTGGCAGATGCTTTGAGTAGAAAGTATCATGGAGTTTTTATTAAGATGATAGTTGAAAGGGGTTCTTTTTTCATAGATCTAGTAAAGATGGATATGGTAATAACCAAGGAAGGTGATACATGAATACTTATTCAAACGGTTGCAAAACCATCTTCACTATAAAGGATAAAGAGTTCTCATACTGATGATGAGTAGTTTCATAAGAATATTAAAGCTATGAATTATGGGATATTGAGTGACTTCATATTTGAAGATGGAAGTTTAAAATTTCAAAAAATACATTGTGTTCCCAATATACTAGATCTAAAAAGGGAATTGTTGGATAATTCTTATAGCTTTGATTTCTCTATACTCCCTGGTAGCACTAAGATGTATGTAGAATTGAAGGAACAGTTTTGGTGGGACAACATGAAGAGAGAGATTTCTTATAATGTGTCAAGATGTATGGTTTCTCCACAAGTGAAAGCTAGAAGACAATACCCTAGAGGATTCATGTAACCTCTAACCATACCTATGTTTAAATTGGATGATATTACAATGGACATTGTGATGGGGATACCAATGAACACTACAAGGAATGATGCAATATAGGTCATTGTTGATTATCTTACTAAGTCAGCACATTTTATTTCTATAAGAGATTATTTTCCACTTGAGTTCTTAGCATATCAATATATAAAAGAAGTTGTAAGACTTCATGGAGTACCATTATCGATTGTTTCTGATATTGATCCCTATGTTACATCAAGACTATAGAGAAATCTATTAGAGGCCTTGGATATTGATATTTGTTTTAGCACTTCCTACCACACTCAAACTGATGGAAAATAAGAACAGTCTCTTCAAACCATTGAAGAAATGTTTATATATTTCTCATTTTACTTTCAAGGTATGTGGGATCAATATTTACATCTGGTAGAATTTTCCTATAACAATTGCTTCCATTCAAGTATTTAGATGGTACCATATGTAGTGTTATATGGAAAGATATTTCTCACACCATTTTGTTGGGATGATGTCGGTGAAATAAAACTCATAGGCCTAGAACATGTTGAGGACACAATGTAAAAGCATAAGAATATCCAACCCACATTAATGTAGCTTAAAGTAGACAAAAGATCTATGCTGATAAATGAAGGAAAGATTCGGACTTTCAGGTTGGAGATAATGTTTTCTTGAAGGTATGTCTATGGAAGGGTGTTATACATTCCAGTAAGAAGGTTAAATTAGGTCCCAGTTATATCGGACATTTCAAAATTCTTGAACGAATTGGACTTGTTGCTTATCATATGGAAATGATGCCAAGTCTCTCCAAAGTTTATGATGTGTTCCACGTGTCATTTTTGAGAAAATACACGCCTGACCCAACGCATGTACTCACCTATAATGAAATACAACAGGAACCCGACCTGACTTATTGTGAAGAGACTATTTGAATTCTTGATACTAGAGAACAAGTGTTGAGAAATCGGATGACACATTTGGAGAAAGTTCTATGGAGAAATCATAATATTGAAGTGGTAATGTGGGAACCCGAGGAACTTGTGACAAAGATCCAATTGAATATTTTTATTCTATAATATGATAGATGTTTCTAGGACGAAATTATTTTAAGGAGAGGATAGTGTAACACCCAATGCTATGATGGTATGTTTCCCTTTAATGAATGCAAAAGTTTTCATTGTAAGCATTTTAGAGTTTTAAAACACCACGACCAATCAAATTAGCCGTAATTAATAGTAATACCCAATTTTATAAATTAGATAAATTTTATTTTTCAAAATAGACTTCATTTTTTGATTTGGAATATCAAAATTATCTTATGGTGATTTTTGGTATTTTTTTCAAAATATTCAATTTTTGATGAATTGTAAAAAAGACAGCATTATTGTTTAAAACCGACATATTAATTAAATAATTAGTAATCTTATATAAATTTATATTAGGGAAAAATTGATACATAATACCTATATATGTTCAATATAATTTATTGGAGTCATTTTATAATAATATTTTATATATAAAATTTTAATTAACTTTTTACCGCCTTTAACAACCTTCTTGGCGCATTTCAAAATTTGCATAAAACATAATTTTACCACTTCTGTGAATTGAATTTCAAAAATCCAAGTGGAATGGATGAAATTATTATGTGAAATGTGGTTCAATAAGATGAAACTAATTTTTTTGTGAATAGTAATTTTTTACTTTAATTTACCACTGTTAAAGGTAAATAAGATAATTAAAGGTAAAAATGATATTATAATTACCCTAAAATATTTCCTAATTCGATTTTATAAGTGGTTTTTTGACCACAATCAATCTTAGAATAAAATATGATCCTTTTGGTCTATTTGGACTAGATTAGGACTTTTATTATTATTTTATTTAATGTAGAGTTAAATGTGTTAAATTCAATGTTTAATAATTAAAAAAAATTTAATATAGGGTTATAAATAAGATTAATTCAGATATAAATATTCATTATAAATATAAAAAAATTCCTACATAATGGTATTTTGTTTAGAAATTTTATACATTAAATAATTAAATTTATTAATGACATGATGTTGATGCAGTAATTACCTTATTAATGAATGGTTAAAATAATTGATAGTATAAATATCCAAATAAATGTAAATTGTAACTTTTTATGAATTGCGCTAATGTTATAGGTTAATATGACATATAATGGTTTATTGAATCATTTTTTTTCTATGTAATCATGCTGTTATGACTTTTATAGAGACAAAATACCCAATAGTGTCAAAATTGACATAAATGAGTTTTTAAAACAAATACAATAATATTAAATAATATAATAGCCCTAAAAATATAAGTCTCTTCCATAGGACATATATAATAATATATATGTCATTAATTAACCACTTGGGGTTCTCATGGAATTTTTTAATATGTTTATTAACCATTAATTTTAATAATACAAGAATACATGGTAAAAGTTATACTATTTAACATAGAGTTAAATATAAAAGATATGGTTAATTTGGTGACCAATACCTGTCTAAAACCTATTGGATGACAGGTTTTCGATCCATCCCAACCTTATTATTGTAATAAATCACATATAAGCGATTATTAAGTGAATTTTAATTTATAATAAAATAATATTTCTTGCTTTTCATAAAGTGATTGTCACCTCTCTTTTAAAAGGGTACTTCCCCTTCTCTCAAAATCACACCTCTAAAGCCATTTGTCTTAGACAAAACCTACCCATATATCCTTAAAACTACCCTCACTTCGACTTAGAGGCCTTAATTTGATCCTAAAGCCATCCTATGGATCCATTTTGATCAACTCATAAGGAAACACCTGAAGAAGAGGTAATAATTTCGCCACCCTTTCTCAAAGTTCGTTTCTTCTTCCACTTACTCCTTCTTTGTTATTTACAAACCAAAATAACAAAACCAGTACCTTATAAATATTGTGATGTTATTATAAATATTTTACAACTATATTCATTATTCTATCCTTCCTATGAGTGACATGTCACAATATGTGCCTATGTACGGCTTACCGTCTCCACGTCGTGGTGTAGTTCGTTATTCAAACACTTCATTATTTGGATGGGTATAATAATGAGTATAACCGATGTAAATAATAAATAAAAAAATTTAATTATTCTTTATACCATCTAATTACATACTTCTTCACCATTAATAGAATGATATTGTCTCTCATGCATACGTACGAATTACCGTCTCCACAAACGCGATGAAATTCATTCCCCATCGTAACCATTAAAGAATAATATCCATTTTATGATTAAAAATAATGTCTATTTACATAATATCATTCTGGATATGAATCAAAAAAATCTTATCCCAAACAAACATGACTTACATAACCAAGAATATAATGGAAAATGAATAAGTAAACATCCGAAACAATGATACTACTGAAATATTATTAAAAAAACAATATTAAAAGATCATATATGATATCATGTTTATGAATTTGGATAATGAATAATTTAATAAAAATTATTTAACTATTATACATGTGTTTAATTTACCCTCGATCAAGGAAAAGTTCAAGGCAAGGGTTAATTCTACAATCTCTTCATTATCTAAGGTTGTCTATACGTGAGTTTCTACTAGGTCCTCTTTATCATCTACATTTGTGTTTCATAAAAATGTATTTAAAAACATTTTTAATATTTCCTAGAATATTTGTTTAAGTAATTTATACACTTTTTTTACTTTTTATGGTATGTTGATAAATTAATCTTTAATTTTTTACAAACAAGGTCATTTACGGCCTTTTCAACAAAATTATGGAAAGAATGGTTTTTTAACTTATATGGAGTGTGTGTCTATTTTCAACTGTTATAACAACGTCGAGGCACCCCTTACAATATTATAATAAAATTTTCAAAATAAAAGTTTTATTTTAAAATTATAGGACATTTAAATTATTTTAAAATAGAAAGATATATTTCTCTAAAATAGTTTTGATTTCATCTATGTCAACATCCTTTGTTGGATTTTACACTTGTTTGAAGTTGATTTATTATGATACAATCTTACATATTGTATTGAAGGTTTTATGATATTTTTTACTATGTATGGGATATTTTTATAACATTCATGGTTTATAGTTAACTTATAGATATTTTTCATGATAGTTTTAATATGAATGTTTATGTTATGTCTAAGCCTTTTCATACGAGGAATGCATTGGACTTAGTAAGTGATGGGTGAAGCCCACTATATCTACTCGATGCATCGGTAGGCATCATGAGACAAACTAGTTTATTGGAATAAGTCCTTGAAAAAATACTATTTGTTGTCTTGGCACGAGGCCTTGACTATGTTGTTATGATATCTGACATTATGCATTCCATCATTATGAAATTGTCTATTGATATTTAATGTCATTATTCGACCAGTATAATATCCATGTGAATATGTAAACGGTATTATTTGATTTATATTTTCTATATTATGCTGAATTTTTTGTTTAAATGTTTTATTTTTTAGTCTTATACATTTCCTTAAAAGATTATACGTATTTGAGAAATTCTCTACTATATTGTTATCATTACTAGGTATCTGAGCTCACACTGTTCTATGTTTTACATTTCCCAGGATGCAAAATGTATATTATGACTGACCTTGATGGATTGTATAAGTTATAAAAAAATTTTTAAAGAAGCAAATATTGTTGTTGTTTTTGTTTTTATAATGTAATCTAAAACTTATTTATGTATCTTGTACTTCCAAAGCTATTAAACTGATTGGTCTTTCGAGACATTATTCCTCGTATCATGTCAATGTTATGTAATAATGCACCAACTCTGGGTAACTAATGCTGGGGTGTTACAGTTGGGATCAGAGGATGTTTAGTAAAAACTGTGGATACTAGATCAAGAAAAACTCGTATTTGAAAACATTACCATAAGATTAACATTGAGGATTAGTAAAGAAAACATCATAGAATTTTGTAAGTGTAGATATTTTGAGTATTTTACATGAAATACATCCCTATGTGGATATGAGTAGGTAGAGGCAGCTCCCGAATAGATGTCCCTATGAGTCAAAAATCTAACAAGGAGTTTTAGGCTTGAATCGGGGTATGCTGGTACCCGACAACGGGCCTTGCTGCACTCTTGGTTATGAAAATCCAGAGATATATGCTTAGGATAATTGGAATTTTCTTTAAAAAAATTTCAATGATTTATGAGTATATACCTCCATAATAAAAACTTTTTTATAATTTTGGATTATATCCATCAACTATTATATTTATGTTAAGTGTTTTACATGTTTGGAATTATGTATTGTGATTCATAAACTAATGTAGCTTATGCCATTTTTTAGAAATGGTGCATATTGGATAGAATTGAAACCGTATCAATGCACATAATCCATTTATGGATTTCCCTCCTAATTATTATAATTATAGTGGCGTTGGTGATGAAACCAGTGTTGATCATATTTTCACTATACTGGGAAAACTCTCTCAAGTTATAAATAATAAACTTACCCATATGGAGCACCCTGATCCACAACGTGGAGGATCACTGTTATACGGCTACATGAGGAAAAACCCATCGACATTTAATGGGACTAAAATTCCATTTTTTTTGAGTAATGGTTATGTTCCTTATAGAAAATAATTTATGCTTTGGGAAGTACCAAAAGGGAAAAAGTTCTCATGAAAGTTTATCGCCTCACAAGAGATGTAAATAAATGGTGGTCATTATTTCAAAACACAAAGGAAGATAAAGAATTATAAAATATGGAATAGACATATTTTATAGATATTTTAATAGAAAAATACTTTCCGCATGACCATCAAGCGGATATGGAAAGGAAATTTTTGAGTCTAAGGAAAAAGGAGGATGAGAATTTCCCAAATTATGAGGCTAAATTTACAAGGATAGGATGACATACATCATATTATATAAGTAACCAAAGGAGTAATATTGACTGATTATTTTTGGGGCTAAAACCATTACTCCATCGAGCATTAGTCTCACAATCCTTCTTGTCATACAAAGATATTGTTCGATGTGCTATCAAGATAGAAAATGAATTCTCTAAGTCATACAACTTTAATGAAGAGAAAGAGAATAAGAGATTGGTTGAAAAATTGGAAGTAGAAATAAGGGGGAGAAGGGAAATGTTGAATATCCATCCTATGGTAAATGTGAGAAGAAACACCATATTACTTTCCAAAAGTGAATGATATTCTATTACAAGTGTAGTGAAAAAGGCCACCAATCTTGTGATTTCAAGGAATAGAAAGAGGTTGTTAATGTTGAATACTAAAATTGTAGAGAAATGGGGCATTATGGAAATAAATGTCCTAAGTGACAAGGATACTTACTTCAGAAAATGCCAATTTCGAATGGCCAAGATTATGTGATCACTACTGCAAATGGTGAATCTCTAAAAGATGTGGTGGAAGGTAATTTAATGGTTACCTTATGTTTGGACAATGCTTTATTTGATTCCTAATCATCACATTATTTCATATCTTCTCAGTTTTCAATGAAAATTAGATATTTACAATTTTATTTAACAATGGAGTTGTCAGTGAAAAATCCTAAAGGAAGTATCATTACAATAATGTTTTGTGAATCAGTTCCCATTTGGATATATAAAAAATTCTTTATATGATGATCTCATCATCACACACATAATTGAATTTTACATAATCATCTGTATGGCTTGGATTTGGGAACATAATGCTAAAATTTATTGTATGAATAAGTAGGTAACAATTTTTGATGATGATAAAGAGTACATTTTCTTTAGAGAAAAAATTTCACCACCTGATTCTTATCTACATCCACCCTTAATAGCTCATCTAAATTCACATATTGGGGAGGAAGAGAATAAAATAACTATGGTTGAGGAAAATAATGTTCAAATAGAGGATATACCTATTGTGCAAGAATATGATGATGTGTTTCCAGATGATTTACCTGGAAATCCTCGAGAAGGAGAATTAGATTTTTCTATTGATTTAATTCCGCATTGAAGGCCTATATTGAAAACCCCTAATATAATGTCCATTGGGGAAGTAGTGGAACAAAATAAACAAATAGAGGAATTGAGTAATAAATGATTTCTTTTCTCTACTGTTTCACCAAGGGGATCCCCTGTTCTTTTTTATAAGAAGAATGATTGATCTATGAGGTTGTGCATTCACTACAGGGAGATTAATGCAATAAAAATAAAGAACATGTATTCCCTACCTCACATGGATGATTTATTCGATCAAATTTAGTGAGCTCAATATTTTTCAATGATTGAACTTCAATCTAGATATCATCAGTTTTGTGTGAAGAAGGAAGACATTCCTAATACAGAATTCAGAACTAGGTATATGCATTATGATTTTACAATAATTCCTTTTGGACAGACTAATTCACCTGCTCTTTTCATGGATCTAATTGATATATTTTTGAAGGAATATATTGAAGACTTTTTAGAGTTATTTATTGATGATATCTTAGTATACTCCAAAATCAACAAAGATCGTGAAAATCACTTTGGCATTATTCTAAAGACTCTTAGATGAAATAAATTCTATTAGAAGTTTGTAAAGTGTGAATTATGGCATCATGATATTTCTTTTCTAGGCCATATTGTCTCTAAGGTTAGAATTTCAATTGATCCTTATAAGATAATTGCAATACAAGAATGGCCAATGCCGACGTGTATAACTAAGGGACGCAGTATTATTGGTTTAGAATATTATTATCGGGGTTTCATCCAGAATTTTTCATGATTGGTAAACCACTTAACCAAGATCAAACATAAAAGGGTTAAATTAGTTTGGAAAAAAGAGTGTGAAAAAGATTTTTAAGAACATAAGTGAAGATTAGTCAATGATATTTTCTTGAGTCTACCATCATGGAATGATAGGTTTGTTATTTACAGTGATGTATCAAAGAAAGGAACTAGTTGTATCAATAAGCAGAATGATATGGTTATTTCATATGCATCATGATAGCTAAAAATTCATTAGATAAACAATTCCACTCATGATCTTGAGTTTGCAGCTGTAATATTTTCTTTGAAAATACTAATAAACTATCTCTATGTTTGATTAGACACTAAATGAGGATAATATTCATTGTAGTTTTTATAATATTCATGTGCTTTATTAGGAATAAACACCATTTTAGTTCATTTTATACTTTGAACATCATTTCACATTATGATTGTAATTAATTCTTAAAATTCACTCTTATGTGGTACATTTTTTAACATCATTGGAAGTACCCAATGATTTATCTAATTTTATGGAATCTAATTATATATAATTGAATTTGATATTCTTTTTAACTATATATTCACTTCAATATGAACATTTTACATTAAAGGATCTATGAAATATTCAAAAAGGATGATGGATATATTTTGCAATGAAAGAAAGCAATTCTGGAGAAGGTAGATTGGACACCAGCCCACTGATGAGAATTTGGGGCCCAACATACAGGCCCACTGAATACATAATTTTGTGGGATGCTAGAAGACACGTATAGAAACAAATAACTCTTTAAGATCCAATGATATTTTGGCCTAAAGTTTGGTCATTTAGGTGTCCGAAGTTGGAGATAAAATTCTAGGCCAGATTCTGAGTCCCAGAAAAACTGCCCATTAATATGATCATATCTCGCAATCCTCAACTCCAAGTCGTCCCAACATGTACAGGAGGTTAGAAGACATCCAGAAATCCAATTTCTTATTCTATGGTCCACTCTGATTCGGCCATCTAGAAATACTTCTAAGTGCGTCTATTCGGTGAAGGAAAGATGGATTCCACCTCGGGTCAAGGGTGGAAAAATCAACTCTCCCTTACTTTCCACCCACATATGGCCTACCATAATTAATTGAGGAGACTTGGACTGTTTGAGGCTAGACCCAAGGGCTCAAAAATTCTTATTTAAGGAAGTTCTGATGGAGGATTGAAGGATCTTTAATGCTTTGTTCAATTTTATTGTCATGCTACAATTTTTTTGTCTCAAATTTGTCTTTCACATGTAAGTTGTTCAATTCACTTTAGTTACATAATATAAGTTCTTCTTCACCTCTTATTATGTGGTTCTAAATCTCAATTTGATACCGTTTCTTCAAGGTGTTAATTTATTCTCACCAAATCTTGTGAAATTATTCACACAACGGTGGAGTGATCATTTTATTTTTGTTGTTTTCTTTACTTCTCCATTTCCTCCCTCATGAGTCTACTTACCGCTTCCATTGAAACCATGGGATCAATGGAGGGCTAATACCCTTATGGGTTGATCCAATGGAGTATCAAGGGACTGAATTGGATGTTATTTCTCACTCCATTAATGTCTAATCACATCTTTTAAATGAGATTTTTATTTGATGATTTTTAAACTCCATCATCCTTGTTGAATTTAAGGCCACATACTTCAAGTACTAATATGAACCATTACCTTGAAGTGCTCAAAACATTGATCCTTCAAGTGTATAGGTGATTAGTATTAAAGTATGAAGGCATTAAACCACTAAGTGATGATTTTGTTTTCTCTCCTTAAATGAACCCATCTCAAATATAATAAATTGAAATCATTGAAAAGTAAATACGTCCAATCCACCCTGAGCGATAACCTAGGATCAACTGATTATTTTAAATTGAATTCACTTAAATATGTTAGTTATCCTTTAAAACCATATAAAATGAACCCAATTTGGCCACTTTATATCCAAAAATAGTCCATAAAATGTACGGGTCTATAGGTTTCTTCTTAGGTCTCTGAGGATTCGATAACCCAAGCTAAACTACAAGGACCGTTCTACCTTCATATCTTGGGTAAATTTGAGCAAGAATCAAATTTTGGCGCCGTTTTTGGGGACCTAAGTAATTTATCTTAGAAACTATCATACCTTTTCTCATCCCACTTCTCTTATATCATCCCCAATTTCATTCCTATGGAAAACCATTTTGAACAAATCCAAACATGGGGAACCTCTCCTTTCTTTGATCACTCCACACCAAGTGTGATGTACAATGACCATCCTAGTTTCTACTAGTGGGATCATCAACAACCTAATGACCCAAAACGTTTTTAATCCTATGATCCACAAAACATCACAACATATAATGAGTGTCAATACCCACAAATCCAATCTGAACACCCTCTTGTGCAATTCCAACAACTTATTTATCTACCTGGAATAGACCATATTTCTCAACCCTTTTCCAATCATGATCCACATCCATTACTTGAAAAACTATGTCAACAAATGGAGATAATGAATTTGGAGGTTTAATCATTGAGATTAGAACTACAAAACATTGATACGGTTAAGGAACCCATTCCCACTCATGTTATCCCTTCCTCATCATTGATAGAAGAATCTTTTCTCTTACAAACCTCTCATAAATTTATTGAAGAACCGACCTTTGGATTTGGGATAGTTGAAAAGGATCAAGGAATTGTTGAAGGGTCATTAAATCATGAATAAATTGATTTTTTGAATTCAAAAGAGGATAATTTGACATCATGGATTGAGTGTCCTGAATACCAATCCCTTGATTCTTCAAAACAAAAAAATAATGAACCATTTGGAGAAATCACAAACATTGAGTCCATACCCATTCCTAACACTGATATTTCCAATTTGGTGGTTGAATCTTCTATTCAAAAGTTACCAATTATTTTGATAAATTTGGAAAAAGAAACTGAGTTGGATTTAAAATCTCAACCTGTGTTTGAATGTCCTATCCAAACCATGTTCAAAATTAGTATCCTTCCTTACCAAATCAAGTATCCCATAACAGGGTATAACCCTGACCTTTCAGTTGTAATTCATGCTTCTATTGAAAAAGAAAATTTAGGAATGATTATTGATGTCTTAGTAAAGACTAGAGAAGCAACTAGATCGACCATTTCTAATATTCTTGGGATTTACCCACTCGTTTTAGAAACTATGTTTGTTAATGAAACAAATTCTAAACATAGAATCAATCTCAACCTAGTTTAATTGGTAAAAAATGTGGTCCTTAAAATATTGAAAGTTGGTATTGGGTAAGTTTTTGGGTTCAAGTCGAGCTAGCGAAATTAAACTAAAGCGCCACACGGGGAGGCAACCTGTGGTTTTCATCTTTGTGAATCATTTTCTTTCTTCAAATATGATTAATTAGTCATTTTGATATTTAAAAATAAAAAAAAATAGATTGTTGATCTGTTCTTCTATTATGAGTATAGATGGATATGAAAGGGGAGCACCATATTCATCTGTGTCATGTGGTGTGATCCTTGAGTAATACCTTACCTATAAATTTAAAAAGAAGACAATGTATCATCAGTTTATTTTATTTTATATATATACCTATATTTTACTTATATATATATACTGTTTTGTTTTTTTTGTTTGTTTTCCTTTTTCCATTAGGGAACTCTGCAAGCGACATGGATATCAAAGGACTAAATTGCAGCAGCAAGAACTTCAAACATCAACCACCAGGTGACTTCATTCCATGATCCTAATATTTCAATTTCCTTTTTGAACTTTCATTATATACCTCTACCTCCTTCTAAATTTTCTTTTCATCAAACACTGGGGACACTATTATTTTATGTTTTGGGGGGAGATAAAATAAAAAAATGCTTTTGTGTCAAAAAAATGAATGATTTGAAAAAAAAATGTGAAAATGGAAGGAAAAATTCATTTAACGTTAAACATGGTAATACACATCGCACACATTGAAACTGAATATCCAATAATTTAGCATTCCCTGATTCTGATTTTAATCCTTGTATAATTTCATGATCATAGATTTTGGAAAGTGTGGCTATCCAATCTGATATTTCATCGTTTATATTTTCATCCAAATAAAAAAATATCACAATGCACGTCCTTTGGATAGTGTGGTATTAATTTGAGTGTATGGGGTCCCCCAAATAAATAGCATAGGTTTGGTAATCATTTTAGTTTAATATGAGTTTTCCAAAATAATTAAATAAAAAAAATTGGGTGTAGAGCAATGAAATGACCTAATGCGAGGCTTTCGGCACTTGGGGATCATGACTCCATAGTTGTCTGGCCCAGAGTTAGTAATTTTATCTATATTTTTGGTAATTTGAATTTGGTATTTACTGAGTTAACTCAAGATGATGCCCGAGTATGTGGGCTTCACTTGGTGCCCTATGGTCTTTGAGCCTGGGAGTCATCGGCAAAGTCTCGCTATAGGGGTTAACTCTTTTGAGTGCAATTTCAATTACCATGGTTAAATTGAAAAAACAAAAAAAAATTATATATATATATATATAATAAAAAAAATTGAATACTCATCTTAATATTGAAATGTGATTCCACCTAGCACTTCTGTAATTTCCCCCTTGAATAAATATGAACCCCCATGTCTATTGTGATGCACAACACATCCTCATACTTAATTGATATTGGATGAAATATGGAAATGAATTTAAACAATGGAATGGGCTTGGGATTGTGATATTCTTATGAAACTATCTTTTATTAAAATATTTTAATGGGTTTCATGATTTTTTGGTATAAGGGTTTCTGGTGATCATTGTGTATTAAAATGTTTTTGGAAAAGGGAATTCAAATTTCATATTGTTGAGATATATTTTGCTTGGGACTAGAAAAACACAAGTTGGGGGGTGTGATTAGCCACTAAATGAGGCTAATATTCGTTGTTAATTAATATAATATTCAGGTTATTTATTAGTCATAAACACCGTTTTAGTGAATTTTACACTTTGAACATCATTTCACATTATGATTTTAATTACTTCTTAAAATGCACTATTATGTGTTACATTTTTTAACATCATTTGACGTACCCAATGATTCATCTAATTTTAAGGAATATAATTATACATATGTTAATTTGTTATTATTTTTAACTAGATATTAACTTCAATATTATCATTTTTCATTAAAGGATCAATGAAAGATTCATAAAGGATGATGGAGATGTTTGGCAATGAAAGGAAGCAATTCTGGAGAAGGCAGATTGGACACCAGCCCACTAATGAGAATTTGGAGAACAACATACAGGCCCAATGAATCCCAAATTTTTTATGATTCTAGAATACATGTATAGGAATAAATAACTCTGTAGGATCCAATGCTAATTCGGCTTAATTGTAGTTATTTAGGCCTCCCAAGTTAGATATAAAATTTTGGGCCAGATTCTGAGTCCTAGAACAACATCCCACATATATGATCATATCTCGGAATACACAACTCCAAATGGGCCCAACATTTACAAGAGGTTAGAAGAAATCAGTAGATCCATTTTCTTCTTCTATGGCCCACTCTGATTCGTCCATATAGAAGGTCTTCCATTCACGTCTATTCGGTGAAGGAAAGATGGATGCCACCTCGGGTCAAGGGTGGTAAAATCCACTCTCCCTTACTTTCCACCCACCTATGGCCTACCACAATTAATTGAGGAGACGTGGGCTGTTTGGGGCTCGAACCAAGGGCTCAAAAATGCCTATTTATGGAAGTGGTGTTGGAGGATTGAAGGATCTTTGGTGCTTTGTTCAATTGTAATGTTATGCTGCAATTTTGTTGTCTCAAATTTGTCTTTCACATGTATGTTGTTCAATTCACTTTAGTTTCTTAATAAAAGTTCTTCCTCTCCTCTTATTCTGTTTTTCTACATCTCACTTTGATACTGTTTCCTCAAGGTGTGAATTTGTTCACACCAAATCTTGTGAAATTATTCACACAACGGTGGGGTGATCATTTTATTTTTGTTGTTTTATTTACCTCTCCATTTCCTCCCTCATGAGTCTACTTTCCGCTTCCATTGAAACCATGGGATCAATGGAGGACTAAAACACTTTTGGGTTGATCAAAGGGAGTAGAAAGGGGCTTAATTGGTTGTTATTTCTCGCTCCATTAATGTCTAATCACTTCTTTTAAATGAGATTTTTATTTGATCATTTTTAAACTCCATCATCCTTGTTGAAATTAAGGCCACATTCTTCAAGTCCTAATATGAACCTTTAACTTGAAGTGCTCAAAACATTGATCCTTCAAGTGTATAGGTGATTAGTATTTAAGTGTGAAGGCATTAAACCCGTAAGTGATGTTGTTGTTTTATCTCCTTAAAAGAACCCATCTCAAATATACGAAATTGAAATCATTCAAAAGGAAATACGTCCAATTCACCTCGAGCGATAACCTAGGATCAACTCATTATTTTAAATTGAATTCACTTAAATCTGATAGTTATCCTTTAACACCATATAAAATCAACCCAATTTGGCCAATTCATAGCCAAAAACAGTCAATAGAATGTACGTGTCTATAGGTTTCTTCTTAAGCCTCTGAGGATTCGATAACCTAAGCTTAACTACAAGGACCGTTCTACCTTCCTATCTTGGGTAAATTTGAGTGAGAATCAACGGTGAAAATGTGTGATTTGTACTAATCACATGAGTTTGAATTATATTTTTTCATAGAAAGAACCTAACCTGTAGGAAATAAGATGACTTAAACTACTAAAGGATTGTGATTTCACTATACACTACAACTTGAGGGTAGAAAATAAGGTGGTAGATGCTTTGAGAAGAAAAGATCATGGAGTATAGAATAAGATGAGAGTTGAAAGGGATCATATTTTCATGGATCTTGTAATGATGGATATGGGGATAACCATGGTAGGTGAAACATCAATACTATTTCAAATGGTTTCCAATCCATCTTTACTATAAAGGATAAAGAGCATTCAAACTGATGATGAGGAGTTTCAAAAGAAGAATAATTCTATGAATGATGGTAGATTGAGTGATTTCTTATATTAAGATGGATTTATTAAATTTGGGGAAATACTTTGTGTTCCCGGTATACTTGATCTAAAAATAGAATTGTCGGATGATGTTAATAGATCCAATTTCTCTTTACACCCTAATAACTTTAATATATACAGTGATTTGATGGAACATTTTTGGTGGGACAACATGAAGAGATAGATTTGTGATTTTATGTCAAGATGTATGGTTTGTCAACAAGTGAATGCAGGAATACAACATCCTAGAGGAGTCATGAAACCTATTCCCATACTTGAGTGTAAATGGGATGATATTAGAATGGACTTTTTCATGGGGCTACCAAAGACTCCTAGAAGGAAAGATGCAATATGAGTCATTGTGGATCGTCTTACCAAGTCAACACATTTTCATTCTATAATATAAAATTTACCATTTTAATGTCTAGTAAGAATATATATTAATGAAGTTTTAAGACTTCATAGAGTACCCCAATTAAATGTTTTTGATAGTGTTCCCTATTTTACATCATGATTCTGGAAATGTATTCATATGGCCTTGGATACTAAACTTCGTTTGAACGCTGCCTACCACACCAAAATCGATGGACAATCAGAACAGATTATTCAAAACATGGAATACGTGTTAGGATCTTATGCACTTGAGTTTCAAGGTATGTGGGATTAGTATTTATCTATGGGAAATTTTTCCTATAACAATATCTTCCATTCAATTATTATGATGACACCATATGATACGTTATATGGAATGAGATTCCGCACACCAACATTTTGGGATGATGTTGGTGAATGAAAACTCATAGGACAAAAACATGTTGAGGGAATAATAGAGAATGTGAAGGTTATCGAAACCCACTTTAAATCAGCTCAAAGTAGATAAAATAGATTTGCTGATAATTGAAGGAATGATTTGGAATTTCAAGAAGGAGATCATGTTTTTTGAAGGTATCTCTATGGAAGGGTGTTATATGTTTTGTTAAGAAGGGTAAATTGTGTCCCAATTACATAGTAACTTTCAAAAAATTTGAACTAATTAGACTTGTAGCTTATCATTTGAAAATGCTTCCAAGCCTTTCCAAAGTTCAGGATGTGTTCCACATATTAGTGTAGAGAAAATGCATCCTTGAACCAACGCATGTACTTACTTATGATGAAATAAAAATGGAACCCGACCTGTGTTATTGCGAAGTTCCTATCAGAATTCTTGATACTATAGAACATGTATTGAGAAACTGGATGACTCATTTGTTGAATGTTCTATGGAGAAATCATAAGACAGAATAGGCAATGTGGGAACCTGAGGAACTTATGATGAAGAACCACCCAAATCATCTTATGTTGTTATATTATAAAAAATATGACCAATAAATTATTTGAAGGAGGGTAAAATATGATACCCCAAGCTTCCACAGTATGTTTCCTTTCGAATAATGCTATAGCTTTCTTTGTATGCAACTTGGAGTTTTAACACACCACGACCAACCAAACTAGCCATTATTAATAATAATATCCACTTTTTATAGTTTTTAAAATTTTATTTTTCAAAATGGACTTCATTTTTAGATTCAAAATATCAAAAATAGCTTAGTTTTATTTTTTTATTTTTCTGAAAACATTCAATTTTCTATGAATAGTGAAAAGCATTGTAATATTGCTTAAATTTTTTTTATTTAAATATTTAGTTTTTTATTTATATTTAGTTTAGGTATAAATAGATACATAATACCTATATATGTTCATTTTAATTCATTGGATTCATTTTATAATTTTATTAGATATATAAAATTTTATTGAACTTTTTACTGCCTTTTACCCACATTCTAGGCGCATTTGCACATTTGCATCCAACATAAGTCTACCACTTCTGTGAATTGAATTTCAAAAATCAGAGAGACACAATGGAAAATAGTAAGTAAAATGTGGTTCAATAAGATGAAAATAATTTTTGGTGAATAGTAACTTTTGACTTTTATTTACCAATGTTAAAAGTAAATAAGGTAATTACAAGTAAAAGTTATATTATATTTATCCAAACACATATACCAATTCTATTGGATAAGATATTTTCAAAAAAAATCTACCTTAGAAATAAAATATGATCATTTTGGTCCACATGGATTAGATTAGGACATTTATTATTATTTTATTTAAAGAAGAGTTAAAAGGGTTAAATTCAAAGATTAATAACTAAATTTTTTTTAATACAGAGTTATACAGAAGATAAATTCGACTATAAATATTAATAAGAAAGTTAAAAATATTTCCTAAATAATTTTATTTTATTTATAAATTTTAGACATTAAATAATTAAATTTATTTATGACAAAATGTTGATGCAGTAATTACATTATTATAGAAAGGTTAAAATAATTGATTTTATAAATATCCAAATAAATGTAAATTAAGACTTTTGATGAATTACACTACTTTTAGAGGTTGATATGACATGATATGGTTAATTCAATTATTTCTTTTTGAATTAATCATGTTGTTATGGCTTTCCCAAAAACAAAATACCAAATAGTGTCAAAATTGACTTAATGAGTTTTCAAAAAAAATACAATAATATTAAATGATATACTAGTCATAAAAATATATGGTTCTGCAAAATGACTTATATAATAATACATAATTTATTAATATAGAACTTGAGGTTCTATTTGAATTTTATTGTATGTTTATTAACCATTTATTATAAAAATACAAGGATATATGGTAAAAGTTAAACTATTCAACTAAGAGTTAAATCTAAAATATAAGGTTAATATGGTGACCTAAACTGGTCAAAAACCTATTGGTCGAGTCCTTTTAGACTCGTCCCCCCTTAGCCTCAAAATAAATCATTTTTGAGCCTTTATAAACTGAATATGATTGCATTGTAAAATAATATTTCAATCTTTTCCTAAAGTGACCCCCACCTCTCTTATAAAATGGTACTTCCCCTTCTCCAAAATTCACACCTCCAACGCCTTTTGAATCAGCCAAGACCTATGCAAAAATCCTCCCAACTACCCTGAATTCGACCAAGAGGCCTTACATTGATCCTAAATCCATCCTATAGATCCTTTTTGATCAACTCAAAAAGAAAACACCCGAAGAAGATGTAATAATTTCACCACCATTTTTCAATGTTCTTTTCTTCTTCAACTTCCTATTTCATTGTTGTTTTCATAGAAAAATAATAAATCTATAACCTTATACATAATTTCATTTTATTACAAATATGATACAACCATATTCATTATTCTCTCCATCTAATGAATGACATGTCACCACATGTACGTACGTACGACTTAGTGTCTCCACGTAGGGTTGTAGTCCGTTATTCAAACACATCATTATTTGGACGGGTATAATAATGAGTATAACTGATGTAAATAATAAATATAACCTGTTAATGATTCTGTATACTATCCAATTATATATTATTTCACCATCAATATAATGATATTTTCGCTCGTGCATACGTACGGATTACCGTCTCCACGAACATGAGAAAATTCATTCCCCATTATGACCATTCAAGAAAAAATTTAATTTTATGATTAAAAATAATTATTAAGAACTAGATATAAATATTGATATTAATAAAATACATCCTATTTTTAATAATCATGGATTCAGTAACCAAGCATATAATGTAAAAAAAAAATTTACAACTGAATAACGATACTACTGAAATATTATTAACAAAGAAATAATAGAAGATAATATATTATATAATATTTATGTATGTTATTCATGAATAATTTAATAACAATGATTTAACAATTATACAAGAGTTTAATGTACCCACGATCAAGGAAAATTACAATGTAAGGGTTAATTATACAATCTATTTTTTATCTATGGTCGTTTATATGTGAGTATCTTCTGGGACCTCTTTATCATCCAAATCTATGTTTCTTACAAATTTCTTTCAAATTTTTATTACTATTTCCAAAAATATGGGTTAAATTAATTATAAACTCTTGTATTAATTTTTTAGAGATTTTTATAAATTAATCTCTATGTAATTTTCCTGACAAAGTCCTTTACGACCTTTTTGACAAACGTATGGAAGGAATGTTTTTAAACTTATACGGAGAGTGTGGCTATTTTCAACCATTATAACACCTTTAAGTCTTCCCTTACAAGCTTATAAAAATATTTAAAAAAAAATGTATTCATTTAAAATTAAAATAATTTTAAATTATTTAAAAATATAAATAGATATTTCTCTCAAATAGTTTTTATTTCAACTATGTCAGTATACTTTGTTGGATTTTATGCTTTTCTAATGTTGAGTTATTATGATAAAATCTTCCTTATTTTATTGAATATTTGGTGTTATTTTTGACAATGCATGTGATATTTTTATACCATTCATGGTTAATTCTAAAAGTATTGAAATTTTGTATGCCAGTTTTGATAAGAATTTTTATGTTATGTTTTAACCTTTTTATATGAGGAATGAATTGGCCTTAGTAAGTGATGGGTGGAGCCCACTATGGCTCCTAGATGAATCAGTAGGTCTCATGAGAATAAATTGTGTCTTGTAACATGGCCTTGAGAAAATAATATTTTTATTCACGGAATGATTCCCTAAATATGTATTTATGATGTCTGAAATTATGCATTCCATCATTATGAAATTAGATATTGATATTACATGTGATTATTTGACTAGAAGAATATAAATGTGAATAAATAAATGGAATTATTTGGTTTATATTTACCATTTTATGCTGAATTTTATGTTTAAGAGGCTTATGTTTTAGTCTTATATGTTGCCTAAAATAATTATGCTTATTATGAATGTTTCCACTATATTGTTTTCCATAATTAGTATCTGATCTCACACCTTTCTATGTTTTATTTTTCCAAGGTGCAATGAAGTATATTATGAATGACCTATAGGAAAAGTCTAATGGATATGAATGTTTTCAACCGAGACAATGTTGTTGTTGCTTTTCATTTTATAATGTAATGTAAAACATACATATATATCTAGTATTTACAAGGCTACTAAACTGGTCGGTCTTTTGGGTTATGATTCCTTGTATCCTAACAATGTTTTGTAATAATGCATCGACTCTGGGTAACTATGGTTGGGGCATTACAAGAACTCAAAACCATCATGTTTAAAATGGAATCCAGGGTTCATACCATCATTATCAAATAACCTACATATTGAATCCATGTGATCTTCCCAACATTCCCGATTCTCATAGATAACAATCCCATTATAAAATATTTCTTATATAATTTAAATCTTCAATTAACTCTATAAGGAATATAATTTAACAAATTCATAATGATTCATTCATTCCTGATTTACCAAATCCTATATGATCCATAATCATGGTTTCAAATTTTTATACCCAATATCATAAACCATACATATTTCAATATTTTATAATAATATAATATTTTATTAAACATGTGATCCTAGCATAGATCCAATAGGATTTTGGAAACAAAGGGGTATAAATTTCAAATTAATAGATAGGTTTAATAAATTCACATTGCTAGAAAAAATTAATAAATTAATTTAACCAAGTTATTTAACAAAACCACAACCTAACCACATTTATGTTTATTTGAAACATTACGAATATCTAAGGTTACAAATCACGATAATAAATAATTTTGAAATTCCAAATCATAATCATTGATTTAGAACATAAATACATACTTATGGTTATCAAACCATGATACTCAACTTACCTCTCCACATTTATAAAAATAATTAAAAATGTTTAATTAAACCAATTAAGGGTCAAATTCACATATGAGGTATTCCACGTGAAATAACATTCCCCATATGTAAAATGAACATAAACTAATAATTTTACCTAATTCATGGTAAAATTAGAAGATTTAATTTAAATATGGTTATTTAGATAAAATATTAGCATGACTATGTGATTATGAACATGAACAACGAGGTAATACTATAGGTTAAATCTAGGTACCACAAACCATATTCCTAGCGAATCACACTCTTCCAAAAGCATTATATTGGTCGGCATAAATCACGAGAAACTTAGAAACTATTTAAAACACCCCTGAATTAAGTAATATTAGATTATTCAAAAGGGACACTACATGAATGAAATATAAAATAATAATAAATGGAATATGGGAGGTAGAATCAAAAAGGGATCAAGATCACATGTTATGATCCTTGATTCAGGAACCAGAATAGGGGGACCAACCTAGTGGAAAATATAGGTAATGATGTGCCATGGGAGATTCCTACTAGCCATTTACATTAAAAATTTTGGTGTATGATGACTAATGGATGGAATAATGTTAAATTATGGGGATTTCCCTCATTTAAAAAATAATATTGGTGAACAAGACATCGACAGACCCCCCATCATCTTGCAGGTGTGTACAGTAGCTCTCAATAGGATTTTTGACAATCTAATGACTTGCTCATGTTTTTACATCGAGTGGTGGAAGAACTTTTGTAGCCTTATTGTAAGACTTCTCTCCCCAAGATCCCACATAATTCCAATAAGAGAACCTTGGACCCTCGTTTCACATCCAAAATGAATCTTTTGAGGGGATTAAAACATAAATATTTTGTTCTGAATGCTGATGGAAGAAGATGACCACATCAAAAAAAAATGAGATAACTGGAATTCCATCAAATACTCATGTTCATTCCATACACCCATGCCTTACAAACTCCCCATAATTTCAATTATTGTCCTTAAAGAATCTTGGTTGTTATCCAAGAGAATTAGAAAAACTTATTATACTATATGAATCTTGATCAGATTTCCGGAATCCATTTTTAATCTAAAAAACACTCATAAAATGTACCATAAAAAAATAGGAAATAGGGCCTCTCGATCCAAAGGTGAATCTTGAATTTCCTACTAAGAACAAATATGAAAATGAGGAATTTTTATAACCCAAGGAATACATGATGCATCATCAAGATGACAATCCTACCCATGGTGCTCCCCAAGATAATAATTATCTCACAAATATGATTATAATCCTAATTTTCTCCCATTATAATAATATACCACCCAATGAACATTTGTAGAATTTGAATGGCCAAGATATCATGGTTCCTCATTTTTTATGTATGACCATACAAGAGGGTATTTGTAAATAATAGTAACACTGTTATTCCCATATTTTTATCCAAATGAACTTGCATCCACTATCTTATAACAACCTAGACACATCAGTTGTTTTTAAAAATATCTAGTAAAAACTAAAATAATGTTTTTTTCATCAAAAGTGACTTTTATTGTGTGATACCAAAAATAATACATCTAAATTAATGTAATAACATAAGTAGAACTGTCACGACCCGTCCTCGGTGCCCGTGTTGTGACTACCCCAAGCCCGCCTTCTATAGGTCAGGGGATGGCGACTAGCACCAAGGTGTAATTCTTGATAAAAGGGAAGGAATTGACTTTTTAAAGTAAACAACAAACACCACAGAGAAAGAAAGTAGAAGTAAACACTAAGTAAAAACTGAGTACAATAGTATGTGCGGAAAAATTAGTGGGCCAGAATACAAACCCAAACTGAAAGTAAAATACAACTGGAAAGGAAAAACAACAACTGAAAGTAAAGCCGCAGCCTCGAGCCGTCCACTGGAAATCCCACCTGAAGGGTGGGTACAGATAGCCTCCACAGCTCCTCGGGTCCAGCCGTCCACTCCGAGTACATCCCGCCCAATGGTCCACCTCCAGGTACTATCCTGCTCCACAAGCCTCAACCACGATCAGCGATGTCTGTCGTCTGCAACCAACATACCGTAGTGCGAGCATAGCCCGTGCAGGGGTGAGTATAACCCGCTCAGTAGGGACCCCGAGACCCCTGAAGGTCTCCCAGAATCCACAAATGATAATCCACAAAGCAATATACAATCACAAAGTAACATCCAACTCTACTTAGGTATATGCCTATACATATACCTAAGTCATCAATTCCAGTTCGGCTCTAACATCTGAGCTCAAGTACCACCCAGTCCACATAGGAAAGCATAACGTAATCCACACAGGATAGCACAACACAATCCACATAGTAATGAAAAAAATGATTCAGCTCACACAGGTATACTTCTTTGTATGATGATAGAGATGATTAGATATAGACACTGATTCATCTAAGCCATCGGACCCACAAAGGATCGATAGGTACTAACCCCCGCAATGACCCACAAAGGATCTGACCCACACAGGATTGATAGGTAACTAACCCCCACAATGATTCACAAAGGATCTGACCCACACAGGATCGACAGGTAACTAACCCCCGCAATGACCCACAAAGGATCTGACCCACACAGGATCGATAGGTAACTAACCCCCGCAATGACCCACACAGGATCGGACCCACATAGGATCTGTAGGCGCTGGCCCACACCGGACCGCTGAGCACTGACCCACACAGGATCGGTAGCACTGATCCATGTAGGATCACTGAGTGTTGTAGTCGTCGTCGTCGAATCCACTGAGGATCTTTTTACAGTCGTCATCGCACTCGCAGCCGTCTCTAGGGTTCCCGCACACAGCAACCTCGTTCAGGAGGGTCCGCTCCACGAGCTGAGGGGCTGATACATCAACTGACACATAGTTCGGAGTTGATGTATCCAAAATTTCCGTATCGTAAACAGTTTCTCAACGCGACAGATGGCACGTCGATCGGACGCCTGGTCTGAGAGTTATTGGCTTTTTCTTCCCAGGGCCCTGTTGGTTTTTAAGTCAAAACCAACCCGACCATACTCCAACTGCGGACAAATCTCAAGCGGAGTAATCCAAAAGGTCCACCTCATATAGAGGAATCCATCAAAGCCGACAGTATGTCAATCGGACGTCCGGAAGTCAAGTTATAAGTGTTTCAGCTCCGAGGGCCCGGATGGTTTCGTGTACGAACCAACCCGGCCGAACCCAAAGTTCTCCAAAACCTTGAGTGTGATATACTGAAACTACCTTCACAATCCAAGGATCGCATCACAACTGACGGTGTGTCGATCGAAGGCATGTAGCTCATGTTATGGGAAACAGACCGAAAGAGGTTCGGTAATAGGGGGTTCGGGCCCGGTCTGACCCAGCCCGATACCCCCAGGGTAGGCCCGAACCGGGTCTACCCGAACCGGATCCGAGTTCGGCCCACTTGGGCACGACCTGGCCCGGCCTTGCCAGGGCATGGCTCGACTTAGTGGCCCGGCACGCTGGCAGTCCGGCGGGCTTGCCAGGGGGCTCGGCTGAGCCGTTCAGACGCGGGGGGCCATGCCCCTGTGTGTAGACACCACGGCCCCTTAATGGGGCCGCTCACTTCTGGCCAGCCGGGTGTTTCGAACGCCCGGTTCTTCCACGGTCCGGCCGGCCCACTCTGGCCGGCCGGCTTCTGCCGCCACGGGACTGGCAAGGCTGGTCCCCCTGCTCCGATGCCGGCGGCCCGGAACAGGCCACTGCTTCCCCTTCTCTGCCGCGGCCCAGAACCGTCCGCATCGTTCGTCCGTCCGGCGCGGCGTGACGGTGCCGCGCACCTCCTCCGTGGACCCGCTCCAGCCGCGGTGCTTTCGTTGTTTTCTGGTGTGGCGCGACGGTGCCAGATCTTTGGTTTGTTTTCAACGGCACTTCGCGACGGCACTGCACTTCTTCCCCTTCTTTAATATTTTCCACGCAGTGCTTCGATACTACGTTACCTTGCTCGTGCCGCAATCAAAATCAAACCAACAAGGGGGGGGAATGGTCGGCTATATTCGTGCGATCCAACCTCCTCTCGTTATTGCAATATCAGGTGGCTCCAATGAAAGGAAGAAAGCGATGGGAGTATTCACGAATTAACAAATAAAATAAATCCCTACCTCAATGTTGTCGTCGAATGAGAGTTCGTTGCGGAATTAACCGTCGTGGAAGAAGAGTATCGTTGCAGAAGGAAGCGTCATGGAAGGAACGTCGTTGGCATTAGGTGATCTCCGAGGGAGGCGTCTCTCGCCGTCGTCTTCCATCGGAGGTCGGCGTTCTTCATCAGCGGCGGTGCGTTCTTCGTCGAAGAACGAAGAATCCTCAAGACCTCTCTTTTTCTCCCAACATCTTAACACAACAAAAACCCAACCATAATAAAATATGTCATTTCCTTGTTTTATTGTAATATCATAATAATTTGAAATTCAAATGATAAGAAACGAACAATTAATTCAAGGAATTAATTGTAACAATTTAACCGCCCAAATTAATGAGACGTTTCTTAACCATAAAAACGCACGGTTTGACTTCATTAAAAGGGGGGTTGCAAGTGCGTTACTTAGAAGGAAAGAAAAGGTGGGGCTCGTGCGGGCCCCACCTCACAAATATCCTACCAAGTCGGTAGGATATTTTGGGTTCCACCTTATCCTCTTAACATAGGTTAAGCCGATGTAAGTAAAAAAAATAATATAAATTTTTTCACCACTTTTATTTTATTTCTTAACATAACCTCAAAAATTAAAAACCACAACCGAACAAACGCAACTCCGGAAAAAGTGTTTCTAAGCAATTACAGGTGCTGCAATTCCATTGGTGCCCTCAGAATTCGATCCCGAGCACCGAGTCAAAAGTTAGAAAAACCTGCTCGTTCTTTCACTGAACGTACCCGAGCTAAACTTCGGAAAAAGATTCTGGGCGCACCGGGCCTCGGAATCAGGTGACGTAAGAAACTAAGTTCTTGTAAAATTCCAAAGAAAATTAAGAAAAAAATTTCCTTTAATTTTTTGGGTCTTTACATCACTCCCACCTCAGGGCTTTACGTCCCCGTAAAGATACATCATAAACTAGGGGGAAAAATGTGGGTACTGAGCACGCATCTGAGCCTCTCACTCCCAATTGCTCTCTTGAAGGTTCTCGTGCTGCCATCTGATGTGCACTAGAGGAATCGACCGTCCAGATAGGAACCACTCCTGTAGATCCTCAATCTCCACCGGGACCTCTGCAAAAGTCACCCCATCATCAACGTCTAGCTCCCCATGGTCAATGATATGTGTCGGGTCGTGCACGTATCTTCATAGCTGAGATACATGGAAGACGTCGTGCACCCGGTGCAACTGAGGTGGTAGAGCCAGGTGATAAGCCACCTCGTCAATCCTGATGAGGACCTGGAATAGTCCGATTAAGTGAGGAGATAACTTGCCTCCTCGACCAAATATCCATAATTCACGTTGAGGTGAGACCCGCAAGAAGACGTGGTCGCTATCCTCGAACTCTAGTGGCCTCCGCCTCCTGTCAGCATAAGACTTCTGCCGGCTCTGAGCTATTCTCATCTGCTCCTGGATGATCTGGACCTTCTCTGTCATCGCCTAGACCATCTCTGTTCCCACAAGTGCTGACTCCCCAGGGTCTATCCAGCACAACGGTGATATTCATGGTCGGCCATACAACGCCTCTTATGTCACCAGCCCCTGGCCTATGGAAGGCGGGCTTAGGGTAGTCACAGCACGGACCCCGAGGACGGGTCGTGACAAATTGGTATCAGAGGGAAGGCATTGCCTCTGTAAAGTAAACAAAAAACACCACAGAGCAAGCAAGAAGAAGTAAACACTAAGTTAAAACTGAGTACAATAGTAAGTGCGGAAAAGTAAGTGGTCCAAAATAAAAACCCAAACTTAAAGTAATGTACAACTGGATAGGAAAAACATCAACTGAAATTAAAGCCGCAGCCTCGAGCCATCCACTAGAACTCCCACCTTAAGGGTGGGTACAGATAGCCTCTATAGCACCTCGGGTCCAGCCGTTCGCTCCGAGTACATCCCGCCCAATGGTCCACTTCGTGGTATCGTCCGGCTCCGCAAACCTCAACCACGATCAGCGTTGTCCGCCGTCTGCAACCAACACAACGTAGTGCAGGCATAGCCTGTGCAGGGGTGAGTATAAGCCACTCAGTAGGGACCCCGAGACCCCCTGAGGTCAGCCAGAATCCACAAAGGATAATCCAAAAAAGAAGATATAATCACAAAGTAACATCCGACTCTACTTAGGTATATACCCATACATATACCTAAGTCATCAATTCCAGTTCGACTCCAACATCCGATCTCAAGTACAACCCAGTCCACACAGGAAAGAATAACGTAATCCATACAAGATAGCACAACACAATCCACATAGGAAAGCAAAAAAGGATTCATCTCACACAGGTATACTTCTTCATATGACGATAGAGATGATAAGATATAGACAATGATTCACTTAAGCCATCGGACCCACAAAGGATCTATATGTACTAACCCCCGTAATGACCCATAAAGGATCTGACCCACATAGGATCGATAGGTAACTAACCCCCGCAATGACCCACAAAGGATCGCACCCACACAGGATGGATAGGCAATTAATCCCCGCAATGACCCACAAAGTATCTGACCCACACAGGATTGATAGGTAACTAACCCCCGCAATGACCCACACAAGATCGGACCCACACAGGATCAGTAGGCGCTGGCCCACACAGGACTGCTGAGCACTGACCCACACAATATCGGTAGCACTGATCCATGTTGGATCGCAGAGTGTTGTAGTCGTCACCATCGAATCTACTGAGGATCTCTATATAGTCATCATCGTCGTCGCAGTCGCAGCCAGCTCTAGGGTTCCCGCACACAGCAAGATCGTTCGGGAGGGTCCGCTCCACGAGCCGAGGGGATGATACATCAACTGACTCATAGTCCGGAGTTGATATATCCAAATGTTTTGTATCATCAACAGGAACTCAATGAGACAGACGGTGCATCGATCGGACGACCGGTCTGAGAGTTATTGGCTTTTTCGTCCCACGGGCCCGGTTGGTTTTAAAGTCAAAACCAACCCGACCATACTCCAACTACGTCCAAACCTCAAGCAGTGTATGCCAAAAGGTCCGTCTGATATAGAGGAATACATCAAAGTCGACGGTACATCAATCGGACGTCCGGAACTCATGTTATAAGCGTTTCCGCTCCGAGGGCCCGGTTGGTTTCTTGTACGAACCAACCCGGCCGAGCCCAAAGTTCTCCAAAACCTTGAGTGCGATATACCGAAATGACCGTCTCGATCCAAGGATCGCATCGCAACTGATGGTGCTTTGATCAGCAGCACATAGTTCATGTTATGGGAAACAGACCGAAAGAGGTTTGGTAATAGGGGGATCAGGCACGGTCCAACCCAGCCCGATACCCCCAGGGTCGACCCGAACCGGGGCGACCCGAAACTGGTTTGGGTCCATCCCACTTGGGCGCGGCCTGGCACGGCTAGAGTGGCCCTGCCTAGCCGGCGCAGCCCGGCCCGGCCTGGGCGCGGCCCGACTCAGCGGCCCGGCGCGCTGGCGGTCCGGCGCACTGGCCATGTGGCTCGGCCGAACGACCGAGCTCTTCGGATGCGGGGGGTTCTGCCCCCGCGTGTAGACACTACGACCCCTTAATGGGGCCACTCACATCTGCCCAGTCGTGGGTTTGGAACCCCCGGTTCTTCCACGGTCCGGTCAGCCCGCTCCAGCCGGCCGGCTTCTGCCGCCACGGGACTGGCAAGGCATGTCCCCCTGCTCCGATGTCGGCGGCCCGGACCCAACCGTCGGTTCCCCTGCTCAGCCGCATCCCAGAACCAGCAGCGGCCTTTGTCCATCCAGCGTGGCGCGATGGTGCCACACCCCTCCGCCACAGCCCCGCTCCGGCTGCAGTGCTTTCATAGTTCTCTGGTGCGGCGCGACGACGCCCCATCTTTGGTTCTATTTCAACGATGCGGCGTGATGGCGCTGCGCTTCTTCCCCTTCATTAATATTTTCCGTGCGGTGCTTCATCACCACGTAACGTTGCTCGTGCCACAATCAAAATCAAACCAATAAGGGGGGAGGAGGGTCGGCCGTGTTCGTGCGGTCCGACCTCCTCCCGTTATAGCGATATCAGGCGGCTCCAAAGAAAGGAAGAAAGCGATGGGAGTATTCACAAACTAACAAATAAAATAAATCCCTACCTCAACGTTGTCGTCAAACGAGAGTTCATCACAGAATTAACCGTTGCAAAAGAAGAGTATCGTTGCGGAAGAAAGCGTCATGGAAGGAACATCGTTGGCATTAGGTGATCTCTGAGGGAGGCATCTCTCGCAGTCATTCGCCGTCGGAGTTCGGCGTTCTTCATCGGTGGTGGTGCGTTCTTCGCGTTCTTCGTCGAAGAACGAAGAATCCTCAAGACCTCTCTTTTTCTCGAAAGTCATTACACAACAAAAACCCAACCATAATAAAATAATTCCTTCCCATTTTTATTATCATATCATAAGAATTTGAAATTCAAAAGATAAGAAATGAACAACTAATTCAATGAATTAATTGTAACGATTTAACCGCCCAAATTAATGAGACGTTTCTTAACCAGAAAAAACACACGGTTTGACTTCATTCGAAGGGGGTTGCGGGTGCGTTACATAGAAGGAAAGAAACGGTGTGGCTAGAGCGGGCCCCACCTTACAAATATCCTTCCAAGTGGGTAGGATATTGTGGGTTCCACATTTTCTTCTTAACATAGGTTAAGACGCTTTAAGTAAAAATAAATAAATTGTTGCACCACTTTTATTTTGTTTCTAAACTTAACCTCCAAAATTAAAAACCACACCCGAGCAAAGGCAACTCTGAAAAAACTATTTCTAAGCAATTACTGGGGCTGGGATTCCTTTGGTGCCCTTGGAATTCGATTTCGAGCACTGGTTCAAAATTTAGAAAAACTCGCTCGTTCGTTCACTGAACGTACCTGAGCTAAACTTTGAAAAAAGATTCTGGGCGCACCGGGCCATGGAATCAGGTGCGATCAGAAACTGCGTTCTTGTAAAATCCCAAAGAAAATTAAGAAAAACAATTCCTTGATTTTTTATGGTCTTTACATGAACCAGCTCAAATAGAACGTCCTCAAAAATCAATGCTACAACCATTGTTCTATCTCTCTTTCCGATCATGATTCCTAACACCTAACACACCATTGATCATCCTATGGGTGAACGTCATAGTATGAATCTGACTCCCATTATAATTTCCTAATTGAAACTCCAAGTAGAAAAACATGTGTATGTTATTCCTTCTAACCTAGTTATTCCTTTCAATTACTAAAGCATTATTCATTTACCACCAGAGGGATCCCATGCTCATCCTAAAACATCATTGTTTGACTCAACATCAAATATGATCCCTTTATCAAACACGGATCAACCTAATGATTTCCCCATTTTCAAATATAAGCCCCAATGATCCACCAACTATACCATGATTTGATCACAAATTTTTACCCAAAATCCAAAAATAGGTTCTTAGACATAAATCATTAACACATAATTTTTTTTAAATCCTAAAGAAATATAGGTTGTATTGAAATCACCTGCATGGTGGAATTTGGTTCTGTGTTGACTATCCAGGTACCTATCCCATATTCCATCTACATTTCTCTCCCTAGGGACCCATTCCCACAACTTAAATGAAGCTCCACACAAAAGGAGTGTCCCTTTTTATACCATTGTTCCAAAAACCAATCATAATAGCCCACAACATGTTTACCACTGAACATAATGTTTGGATATGGTAAAATCCTCTCACACCCAAAAAACATTCTAAACATCATTTTGTTACACTATCCACATTAATATCACATAACAAATACTTATAGCCCAGTGAATTTCACCCAATGTGAGTCTCACACCCTTCATATAATATTGTGGTCTCCCCACAATATTTATTCCCTTACAGTAATCCCTAAATTTTACATTGTAGAAAACTCATCATATACAACTATAATAGTCATAATTTAATTCTCATCAATAAAATCGTTCCAAAACGTGTCTTGTCATCACCATATCCATTTCACTCCCCTCGAGCAATGTTTTGACCCTATCAAAACCTAGCCTGGATTGATATATTGGATCCATCATTTTGTAACACATTGATCTAAACTCCTACCACCCCTCTCAACCTATGATATTTTCTGATTTTCACTATTTCTCGTGTATTTCTTCCTAAAAATCCTCCAAATGGTTATCTCCTCTAGGTTCACATACAATTATTCATCGACCCAAAATGTGACATGAATCACAATTACCACCTCCCACTTCATTGATCCATTGATTAAAAATTTATAAACACTCACATGAAAATTCATTTTGTAATTCGATACTTGCTCCAATTTTTTGTGTCACATCAAAACAAGGCTCAGATGACTAAACCACTAAACAAACTCACATGTACGTCATTCATTCATAATAGGGGTTATCATTGATACTCCTCTTCAAAAATGTTACATCAATTGTTCTATATTCTATCACAGGATGACATGAACCTAGTGTCCTTCCACTAGTAGAGCAATTTCACCCCCGCAATCCGTGCTGCTGGAATGCTACCAAAAACAAGACAAGGGAGAAACATTACCACTACTACCAAAACCTCAATCCTTTTCACCAAAAACCAGATCTCCATATTCATCCCTAAAAACATTCAAGGAACCAACAATCCTATAAAATACCCCATGTTTCACCTCACATTCACTGATCCAAGATCCATATAGATATCCACATGTTCATCTAAATGATGGGTGATCCCCCTCACACCATCTAATTCCATCAGGACATCGACGTATCAATCTCCCCAATAACTACATCCCAAAATCCAACTCATCCTTTTAGGATTATAGCACCATCTATCATAAGATCATGAACCTAACCAAGAAACACACCAGACACCTATAATATCACTTCCATTAAATAATGTAATACTATATGCTATCATAAAATATTCCATAAAACTAACACATGTCCCATATTAATACATAACCACCCTTAGTCCCAAAAAAATATCTCTAACCTAATACTCATACATGTTTGGGAACCAGATACCCAAAATTCATCTATAACTATTTGGAATAGGCACTTGAATGAGAATTCCCTACAAAAAAATCCTAAACCCAAGTCCATGTAACCAAGTGTGCTCAACCATAAATACATAAACCCTCATTTGCACTGAACATGCTCAAATAATACATGAAATAGAGTATACCCATGCCTTATTTGACTAAGGAATTTTATATGATGGTGTTAAAACCTCTCATGGGTTACCCTCAATCATTACAAGGAATTGACTCACTGGACCAATGTCACAACTAAAGGGTCACTAGGTCCTCTCACCCAACCCCTTACCAAGACTCTAAATATTCACAACAGATGACATAACACTCATCCATATCTCCAGGAAAAATATTTCACACCATGCCAAACTATTAACTCAGTTTTTTATCCCAGACCAGGGTCTCTCTCTCACTATCCCATCTTACCCTCACCAGGATCAATCTAGACACATCTGTCCAGAAAGACATGTGATCTAATTTAACGTTAAACACCTTAAAAGTTTCAATTTTATTCATTTACCATGTTATTACGTTCAAATTTTTTAGAACATTCATAAGCCCAAAGAATTCACATTCTTTTAATTTCATCAATTTTTTTATTTTGATTTAAATAAAATTTATACATTGAATAACTTTATTATTTTTCAAAATTATTAAACATTTTAATGGATTGATTATATAAACTACAATTCACTTTCTATATAAAAAAACTTATATGATTATTTTTTTTAACTTATTTAATGAGACCATCATCAATCTATTTACATCTTTTGGGGCATTACGAGATCATAATAGGAATTAGTAAAGTAATATAATACCATATTTGTTTATGGAAAACAACATATATGATGATTCATCCATTATAAATACCAACCACTTCATAATATTAAAATGTAAACAATTGGAATATATAAATAAGACTAATATAATCTAGATTTCATAATGACAAACTAATAAAAATCACAAGTAGCTAGTAATAGACATCTAAAACTAATATCCCTATCATTATTCAAGTAATGTGAATTTTTATGTGCTGGAAATCATGCATGAATACAAATTGGTATAGAAGTATAAATCCCATAAATAATAACATCACAAATAATGTTTGACACTTGAATTGAAAATCAAATACAACTATAACAAGATAATATGAAGGAAAAATAAGGCATGCTCCTAGAAACATGGTTTCCCCCATTTGGTATTTGATCATTCACAAAAACATGATCATTACCACTACATGAAACATCCTATTCAACTTTTAAAAAATAATAAATATAACCATTAAAGAAAAAAACCTATAATACAACTTTGTAACATCCATGACTTGAAGCCACATAACTTGTTCCCCAGTTCAATATACTGTAAGGAATGAAGTGCACACCCCAACTCATTCCCACACAAATAATTTCAAACACCTCCCACACCCCCACTCATGATCTCACACACACCAGTACATGCATATCAACTTTATCCCTTATTTCAAACTCACATAACCATATTATAGTACATATATATGCACCCACTAAAAAAATATATTTACATATTATTGATATAATTTTAAAAATTATTATTATTAAATAAATTGAGTAAATTCATTAAAGGGAGAATTTATCACCTTTTGTTTTTTGGCCCCCTTAATTTCTTAAATAATATATGGTTTCTAACTATATTTTATATGAGAAATCAGTTATATTAAAAACCCATGATTAGTTTTACATAACTTTTTAGTAATTCAGGTTATTAATTTAGTTGTAGGCATACATGAACCATCCAAAAATAATAATTAGAAGGTAATTTTAATAATTCCATCTACAATCTATCATTACTAAAAAAAGTTTTTTATTGTGTGGGTTTGAAACTTTTTCAAATTCCATTACATTCATTATTTTTATATAGATTTAATTTAATATTAGAAAATCCTATACATAACAAATATAATTATCAATAAATATAATGAAATATGTATAACTATCATAATCATGTAAATTTAAAGGCCAATGAATAATGGAATTTTATATATTTTGATAAATTAGGGAATGGTGTGATAGAATTTTTATATTCAATGAATAAGTTAGTAAAACTGAAAGGATTCAAAGAGATATTTTCAACTATATAAATTCCATTTTAGAACATGGAAAGGTGCATTTAACAATTCTAAAAAATATTATTGCCCTCAATGCTGTTAAGGGGGGGATTATGAATGATATTTGTAGCATTGATAAATATAACGACCTATACATTACATACATTGTTAATAATTAAAAATTGAAGTACACTTATTTCAACATATAAAAAAACCATGAAAGGACCATATAGGTATAGTGTCTTTAGAAACTGAGAAACATAAACAACTGGTTCATAAAACATCTACATTGTCTCCCATTTATTTCATCGTATCTAGAGTCCCTTTTTGGCATATCATACATAATAACCTTCTTCCTAACCTGGGTAATGAAAAAATTCAAAAAGGTGATCTCAAATGCTAAGTAAGGGTAAACAAAAGAAATATCAATCACGTCATATTCATAAGAACATAACATTTTGGAAATCTTAACCTACAAAAGAGATCATAATTTCATAACATGGGATAAATCATAGTAGTGAAATGTAATCCCAACAATCATAACGTAAATCATGAAACTTTCTGACATATACACATAATATTAGAAAACATTTCTTAGTATTCAAGACTCATTGAAAAGACTATCATAGTGGACAATGTCCATTTCTGAACCGAGTTCACTCCTCGTTTCAGTGCTGTTTCACTGAACCGGTTTAACCTGCCGTTCCAGCCATGTCTATATCTTTAGATATAAATCTTTACCCAATGAATTAGAGTTAGATATAGGTCCCAACCATCTCATAATGATACCATTCTTATGTGTTCCACAAAATCAAAAAAAATCATACATCATTGCATAACCCATGTAATAAAAATGGGATTCTTAAACATCGTGACATCATAAAAAAATTCATACAAGATAATGGAATTCATAATAATAATTCCATCACAACATAATAAAATCAATGTAATAATAGGTACAGAAACAGAACCCTATATTATCTTAGATGGAAAATAATTTTGATAAAACAGTTGAACTCCATTCTTGAGGAAAATATCCTTTCTACTTGAAAAACATTTTTCCTTTCTTAACATGTCATACACTTTCAAACTAAAAGAATTTGATTAAAATTAAACATGAAATCTTGTAAAAGAAGCTTCTTGGAAATTATGTATTAAAATTCCATTCAGACCATATAAGTTAAAAAAGATTCTTCTCGTACTTCTATTGGAAAAGTCAAAAAGTACCTCGTACAAAAAACGACAAAAGATTCCTTTAATATATTTTACTAAAAACTCATTGAATGGTAAAATTGGATTTAAAAAATTTTAGGATGATATAAATAATATTACATATTGAGGAAACATGTATGTGGATGATAAATATTCCCCAGTAAATTCTGAAGTATAAACAATCTCAAATAAAAATTGAGATTGCGAGATTGTCCCTTACCTTAGGACCGATTTTCGTTGTAAGTGTCCGAACCTCCTGTATAATGATTTAAATAATGTTATTGAATTATTCCAGAATAATAAATATTTTTATTATATCATATATGGTCATATTCTTAGCTTCTTATTAGTAATATTTCATTGTTACTTGTTATTCGGGTGTTTATTGCTTTTTGTTCTTATGTGTGTTTTGTCGAATAGATTCTTATTATTATTTTTAGGTTATATATACTTCATATACATAATGGTATTAGTGTAATATATAAAATATTGATTAACTCAATTAATTTATGTAATCATTATGCAATTAAAATAATTTAGAACGAGTCGCATCACATCATGGAGACGGTATTCCGTACATACGAACGAGTGATGATATCGTTACCATGATCATGGAATTGTATTGGAGTGTATTCATACTATTTAAGAATCAATATCAAATTACAATAATAATATATAGTTATTATTTACACCATTATACCCATCCATGTAAGATAGTGGTGGAAAATAGACTACACCACGGCGTGAAGACGGTATTCTGTACATACGCACGCGCAGTGATTTCGTTTTCCGTAGGATGGATAGATTGTGAAATAGGGTTGTTTAATACTTATAATAACATATCCTTATATGTGTGATACCGATTTTATTACTTCATAATGAAAAAACTAAATAAGAAGAAGTGGAAGAAGAAATAAAGTTGAAAGAATTGGTAACAGACATTACCTCTTCTTTGAAGCGCCTCTTTGAGACCTCCTCTTAGGGCACTAAAATTGGTCTTAAAAGAAGACCAGGACCTCTATTATGTTTATAGGGAAGTGGAGAAGAGAATTTGGATGTTTTTGGACGATCATGAAGTCTAAATGTGGTGTGAGGAAGAGAGGTATGAGGTGCCCTTTTATAAGGGAGGATAGGGGCACCTTTGAAAAAACTAAAAATATTATTTTATTATAAAGTCATATTCGATTTTTAATAGCTCCAAATTAATTAATTTCGAGGGTAAGGTGGGGATGGGTTGAAATACTCACATAAAATATAATTTAGACAAGTTTAGGTTATTATATTAACCTTATCGTTTAGTTTTAACTCTTAGTTAATTAGATTGAAATTTAACATGTCACTTTGTATTTTTATATTATATAGTTACTAAACATACCATATACATACAAGAAACCCCCAAGTGTTCCACTAATGATACACGTATCATGATATTAGCATCCTGGTGGAACAATATATTTTTAGGAATATAATAACATTTAATAATATAATATATGTTTTAAAAACTATTTTATGTCAATTTTCACACTATTTGGTAATTTATTTTTTTGAAAATCATAATAAAATGATTAGTTCGAATACAGTTACTTAAATCAACACTAACATGTCATATTGACATATGAAATTATTTTAATTCATAAAAAGTCTCATATTACATTTATTTGGGTATTTATAACATCAATTATGTCAATATTTCATTAATAAGATAATAACTGCATCATCATTGTGTCATAAATAAATTAAATTATTTTAAGTCTAAAAATTACAAATAAAATACCATTAAGTAGGAAAAAATTTTATCTTTCTAATTAATATTTATAGTAGAATTTATCTTATGTATAACCCTATATTAAAAATGATTTAGTTATTAAACATTGATTTTAACTATTTTAACCCTTCTTCAAATAAATTAATAATAATTGTCCTAATCTAATCCAAGTGGGCCTAAATGGTCATATTTTATTCATATGGTTGTTTTTGGTCGAATTACACTTATCCAATATAATTAGGACATGTTTTACGGTACTAATAATAACACTTTTACCCTTAATTACCTTATTTATTTTAACTGTGGTAAAAAAAAGGAAAAAGTTACTATTCACCAAAAATTATTTTCATCTCATTGGACCACATTTTATTCCTTGATATTAACCGTGTCTCTCGTATATTCAAAATTCCACTCGGATAATCAGTAAAATTATGTTTTATGTGAATTTGGAAATTCACATAGGATGTGGGTAAAAGACGGTGAAAAGTTCAATAAAATATTTATATATCTACAATTATTATAAAATGAATCCATTGAATTGAATTGAAATTATATAGGTATTATGTAAAAATTTGGACCTAAAATAAATTTAAATAAAATAAATAATTATTTAAATAAAAAGTCGGTTTTTAAATAGAAACCCAGTGTTTTCACTATTCATCAAAAATTGAAAGTTTTCAGAAAAATACCAAAATTTCACCCTAGGATAATTTCGATATTCCGTATCCAAAAATGCGGTCCATTTTTAAAGATGAAATTTCCAAAAATTCAAAAAGTAGATTTTACTATTCATAAAGGCTAGTTTTAATAATATTTTAATAGGATATTGTTGTTTAGTGAAACTCGGTATTGCATATGACGCAAGCTATCGAAGAAGGCCGTGGTTTCATGTAAAGCTAGCCAAGCTATTGTTGTGTGTAGTGAAAGATTCCTTTGATGATTTATATAACATAAAAACAAAATATTTCTCATAAAAGACTCGGGTTTAACATTCTACCCCCCTTAAAATGAATTTCTCCCTCAAAATTCATCACTTTGTAACAAATAGATGAGGATACCTCTGCCTCATCATATCCTCAAGCTCCCACGTAGCTTCTTCTAATTGGTGGTTCCTCCATAAAACTTTCACCAAGCGTGTGGTCTTGTTCCGTAGGACTTTTTCACTATGATCCAGAATCTCTATCGGTTGTTCTTCATAAGAAATATCTTGCTCCAGCAGTACATCTTCTGAGCTGAGTACATGTGAAGGATCAAGTATGTACATTCTCAGGAGAGATACATGGAACACATCGTGAACTTGAGAGAGATTCGGTGGAAGTGCCAATCGGTAAGCTACCTTCCCAACACGATCCATATTCTGAAAGGACCGATATACCTAGGGCTCAACTTTCCCTTCTTTCCAAATCTCATTACTCTCTTCCAAGGAGATATATGTAAGAACATGTTATCACCCACTTTAAACTCTAGGTATTTTCGTTGGTTATCAGCATAACTTTTTTGTTGACTCTATGCTGCTCTTATGTGTTGTTGAATAGATCGTATCTTTTCTCCCATCTCATCAACAAGATCAGGTCGTAATAGCTTTCTTTCCCCAACTTCATCCCAGCAAGTTGGAGTCCTACATTTCTTTCTATAGAGAGCTTCATAAGGATCGATCTGAATACTGGAGTAAAAGCTATTATTATAAGAAAATTCAATCAAAGGTAGGTGTTGATCCCAACCACCTATGAAATCCAATGAGCAAGCTCTCAACATATCTTCTAGAGTTTGAATTGTCCTCTCAGACTGACTGTCTATCTGGGGATGATATGCAGTGCTGAAACTCAACTCTGTATACAGAGTATGCTGAAGACTTCCCTAGAACTTTGAGGTTAACCTCAGTTCCCGATCAGATATAATAGAAAGTGGTACTCCATGCAATCTTACCACTTCCTTCACATATATCCTAGAAAGGTGATCCAGAGAGAAATCATGTCTAATAGAAATGAAGTGTGCTGACTTTGTAAGACGATCAACTATGACCTAGATAGCATTATTGCCTTTGGATGTTTTAGGAAGTCCGGTGACAAAGTCCGTAGTGATGTTTTCCCATTTACATTCAGGTATGCGTAATGGTTGTAACATCCCCTTTGACTTTGGTCTCTCATCTTTATCTTACTGTCAAACCAAGCATCGAGAGACATATTCAGAAACATCTCTTTTCATGCCATCCCACCTGAAGTACTCATTCAGGTTCCTATACATCTTCATGCTTCCAGGATGAATAGAGAATGAAGAACTATGAGCCTCATCCAGCAGCTCCTTCTTTAATTCTGGGATTGGAGAAACACAAACCTGATTCCTGAATTTTATTATCCCATCACAATCAAGGTTGAATTCAGGAACATTTCTCACCTTATTTTGTAACTCTACATCTTCTTTCTGTGCCTCTTTAATCTTCACATGTATATATGTTTGAACATTCATTTGAGAAAGATACGATTTTCCCCCTTCCATTATAATTCCAAGATCCATCCTTTGTAAATCCATAAATATTGGATCTTTTCTGATCCTCATTACGGATAAGCTAGCATGGTCTTGTTGACTTAATGCATCTGCCACCTTGTTTGCGTTCCCCAGGTGGTAATTAATTGATCAGTCGTAATTCTTAATCATCTCCAACCATCTTCTTTGGTGCATATTCAGCTCCTTTTGTGTGAAAACATACTTTAAACTTTTATGATCAGTATAAATATCACACCTTTCTCCATAAAGATAATGCCTCCAAATATTTAATGCAAATATTACCATAGCTAAATCAAAATCACGTTTTGGGTAATTTTTCTCATGGATTTTCAACTGCCATGAGGCATAAGCAATCACCATTTCGTTTTTCATGAGAACACACCCCAATCCCTTCTTGGATGCATCACTGTAGATCACAAACATTTCTCCACTACAAGGAAGTTTGAGCACAGGTGCACTGGATAAACTTCAATTCAACTCCTTGAAATTCTCTTCACATTCCTCTGTCCAGACAAACATAAATCCTTTCCGAGTCAACTTGGTGATTGGATTAGATAATCATGAAAAATATTTCACAAAAAGTCGATAATATCCAGCCAAACCAAGAAAACCTCGGATCTCAGTTACTGTTGTTGGTCTCGACCATCTTTCGATAACGTCTGTTTTTGCTGGATCCAAAGATATCCCCTCTTTTGAGATAATGTGACCCAAAAATGAAACTTTTGAAGCCAAAATTTACACTTGGTAAATTTGGCATAAAGCTTCTCCTTTCTCTGGGTCTTCAATATAATTTTCAAGTGATCTTCATGTTCTTCCTTCCTCTTTGAATAGACAAGAATATCGTCTATAAAGACTACCACAAACTGATCCAAATTGTCTATAAAGACTCTATTAATCAGATCCATGAAGATAACAGGGGCATTAGTAAGACCAAATGACCTCACTTTAAATTCATAGTGTCCATACCTTGTACGGAGATTTGTCTTTGGTATATCCTTCATTTTTACCCTTAATTGATGATACCCTTAACGAAGATCAATCTTGGAAAATTATTGAGCTCCTCGTATTTGGAAAAATAAGTCATCAATGCGCGGGAGAGGATATTTGTTCTTGATAGTGATCTTGTTAAGTTCTCGATAATCAATGCAGAGTCTCATTGATCCATCTTTCTTCTTAAAAAACAGAACAGGTGCTCCCCAAGGTGACACACTAGGGCATATGAATACCTTATCATGATTCTCTTGGAGTTTCTTCTTCAATTCTGGCAACTCAATTGGGGCCATTCTATAAGGTTTATTTGAAATAGGCAAAGCACCCGGTACGAGTTCTATTGAAAACTCGACTTCACGATTTTGTGGAATACCCGGAAATTCCTCTGGAAAGACATCATCAAACTCCCATACAATGGGAATATTATTAATCGTGAGTTTCTCCCCAACCATTTGAGATAAATAACCTTCATTTAGTGGAATCAAGACCCATAAGATGGAAGAAATTTCCACTGGAAGGTTATGTTCATCCTTGCATTGATAGACGATCATAGATTGATCTAGAATATGAAATGTGACTTCCCTTCTTTTGAAATTGATATGAGCTCCATGTAAATAAATCCAATCCATGCCATAAATCAAATCAAATTCCACTATAGGAAGGACCATAAGATTTCCAGGAAGCACCTTCCCACAAACATCAATCAGAGAAGAATTATAAACTTTTGATGTGACTGTTGTGCCATTAGTGGTTGTCACAGCTAACTCAACATCTAATTGTTGAGGTAATATGGTGATTCCCTTAGAAAATTCTTCAGAAATAATAGAGTGGGTGGATCCAGAATCAAATAAAACATTTGATACATTAGAGTGGATGGTATGTGTACCTTTCAACACTTCGTTATCGTACTCCACATCGTTGATAGAAATTGCATGTGACATTACTTTGTCTTTTGCATTAATAGTTTGTTGATGTCTATCATCATCAACAACCCTTGGATTAGGGAATTTATTGGCATAATTCCTCCATTTCCTTTCACTTGTATCATTGATGTGTATGAGGTGCACTCGGTGTAGCCTTTTCTTTGTTCGCATCACTAGACATATTCTTCCCATCATTGTAGCATTCAAATGCCCGATGACATTCCTTTCCACATTTGAAACATTTACTTGTCCCTTTAAGACAACTCCCTCCATGTTTCTTTCCATTAATTGAGCATAAGGGAAAACTCATCTTCTTTTTAGTGTGCTCTTTAGATTTTTCATTGAATTCCATTTTACTCTTCTTATCAAACCCATATGAATGATGGGTTACTCCAATCTCCATCTCAACCTTGGGAGCACATCAAATGATTTCCTCATAGCTATTGAAGTACCTTATGTCTAACTCCCTTCGAAGACTTGGTTTTAAGACAATAAAGAATCGATCGATCTTACTCTCAGGTTGGATAATAATACCATAAGTGTACCTTGAAAGTCTTGTAAAATTTTCTTCATAGGTACCGACAGATTCAACATCCTTTAGCTTCAGTTCATGAAATTCCTTCTCCATCTTTGTTCGAAGAATACGAGGAAAATACTTGTTGAAAAATAATTTCTTGAACTCATCCCATTCCATGGACTCAATTTCATCCCTTTTCCTCGTATTCTTAATAAGATTCCACCATTGATCAGCATCTCCTTCCAAACGATACACTGCTAAGATGACTATATCATGTTTAGAACATTGAAGAACTGAAAATATCTTTTCAGTGGTACTGATCCATTGTTCAGCCACTAATGGATCAGTATACCCGCTGAATGAGGGTGGACGCTGCCTCATGAAGTATTCAACAGAATGTTTCTCCTTTCTTTGCTTGTTTAGAATCCCTTCATGATTCATAGCTTGAGAAAGTTGTGTGATCATGGCTACAAGATATTTCAATCCAAGTCCCATAACATTTGGTTGATCAGGGGGACAATCATTGCATTTCCCGTCGCATTCCGCATTAACACGATTCCTTCAGGTTCTAGCCATTGACTAAAATTAAGAAGAATAGTGTGAGAAACACTAATTATAATAGGAAAAACACATAATCAAGAATAAAATTTCACACTTAAGGTCTTATCATAGGTTGTTCATGTCCATTTCTAAAACACTAAGATTGTGTTCTATGCTTAGACTTATCCTTAGGGTTCAAACTAAGGCTTTCGCATCCTAGTTTACAAAGGTTGACTATACCTTTCCTCTGATACCAACTATAACGACCCATATTTTACATACATTGGTAATACATCAAAATTGAAGTCCACTTATTACACAATATAACAAAACCATGAAAGGACCGTATAGGTATAGTGTCTTTAGAAACTGAGAAACATAAACAACTGGTTCATAAAGCATCTACATTGTCTCCAGTTTATTTCATCATATATAGAGTCCCTTTTTGGCATATCCTACTTAATAACCTTATTCCTCACCTGGGGAAAGAAAACATACAAAAGGGTGAGCTCAAATGCTCAGTAACTGTAAACAAAAGAAATATCAATCACATCATATTCATTAGAACATAACATTTTGGAAATCTTAACTTGCAAAAGAAATCATAATTTCATAAAAGGGGATAAATCATAGTAGTGAAATGTAATCCCAATAATCATAACATAAAACATGAAACTTTTTGTAATACACACATAATAATAGAAAATCATTTCTTAGTAGTCAGGACTCATTGCCAATACTATCTTAGTGGACAATGTCCATTTCTGAACCGAGTTCACTCCTCATCTCAGTCCTGTTTCACTGAACCGGTTTAAGCTGCCATTCCATCCATGTCAATATCATGAGATATAAATCTTTACCCAATTAATTGGAGGGAGATATAGGTTGCACCCATCTCATAATGATACCATTCTTACGTGTGCCACAAAATCATAAAAAATCATACATCATTGCATAACCCATGTAATAAAAATGGGATTCTTAAACATCGTGACATCATAGAACAATTCATACAAGATAAAGGAATTCATAAAAATAATTCCATAACAACATAATCAAATAAATGTAATAATAGGGATAGAAACAGAACCCTATATTATCACAGATGTCAAATAATTTTAATAAAACAGATGAACTCCATTCTTGAGGAAAATATCATTTCTACTTCAAAAACATTTTTCCTTTCGTAACATGTCATAAAATTTTAAACTAAAAGAAGTTGACTAAAAATAAAATTGATAACTTGTAAAGGAAGCTTCTTGAAAATAATGTTTTAAAATTCCATTCAGGCCATATAAGTTACAAAAACATTCTTCTCGTACTTATGTCGGAAAAGTCAAAAAGTACCTCGTACAAAAAACGACAAAAGATTCCTTTCATATCTTTTACTAAAAACTCACCGAAGGGTAAAATTGGATTTAAACAATTGTAAGAGGATATAAATAATATTACATATTGAGGAAACATGGATGTGGATGATAAATATTCCCCATTAAATTCTAAAGTATAAACAATCTCAGATAAAAATTGAGATTGCAAGATTCACCCTTACATTAGGTCTGATTTGCTTTGTAAGTGTCCGAACCTCCTGTATAATGATTTAAATAATGTTATTGACTTATTATAGAATAATAATTATTTTTATTATATCATATATGGTCATATTCGTAGCTTCTTATTAGTAATACTTCATTATTACTTATTATTCGGGTGTTTATTGCTTTTTGTTCTTATGCGTGTTTTGTCGAATAAATTATTATTATTCTTTTTAGGTTATAAATACCTCATTTATATAATTGTATTAGTGTAATACATATCATATTTATTCACTCAATTCATTTTTGTAATCATTATGAAATGAAAATCATGTAGAACGAGTCTCAGCACATCGTGGAGACAGTATTCTGTACGTACACACGAGCGATGATATCATTCCCATGATCATGGAATTGTATTGGAGTGTATGTATACTATTTCAGAATCAATATAACTTTACAATAATAATATATAGTTATTATTGACACCATTATACCCATCCAAGTAAGATGGTGGTGTAAAATAGATTAAACCATGGCATTGAGATGGTATTCCGTACGTATGCACGCGCGGTGATTTCATTTTCTGTAGGATGAATATATGGTGAAATAGGGTTGTTTCATAATTATAATAACATATAATTATATGATTTATACTAATGTTATTACTTCATAATGGAAAAACTAAAGAATAATAAGTGGAAGAAGAAATAATGTTGAAAAAATCAGTAACAAACATTACCTCTTCTTTGAAACTCCTCTTTGAGACCTACTCTTAGGGAACTAAAATTGGACTTTGAAAAATACCAGGACCTCTAGGATGGTTTTAGGGAAGTGGAGAAGAGAATTTTTCAGGGTTTTTCCGAGCTTTATGGCTCAATGTGGTGTGAGTAAGAGAGGGAGGAGGTGCCCTTTTATAAGGGAGGAGAGGGGCACCTTTGGAAAAACAAAAAATATTATTTTATTATAAAGTCATATTCAGTTTTTAATAGCTCCAAATTGATTTATTTCGAATCTAAGTTGGGGATGGGTAGAAATACTCTAATCCAATAGAATTTAGACAAGTTTAGGTCAATATATTAACCATATATTTTAGTTTTAACTCTTAGTTAAATAGATTGACATTTACCATGTCACTTTGTATTTTTATATTATATCGTTAATAAACTTACCATATACATCTAGGATACCCCCCAAGTGGTCCATTAATGAAACAACAATCATTATATAAGTATCTTGGCTAAAAATAGATTTTTAGGAATATAATAACAATTAATAATATAATATTTGTTTTAAAAACTATTTTATGTCAATTTTGACACTATTTGGTAATTGATTTTTGTGAAAATCATAACAGAATTATTAGTTCTAAAAAAGTTAATTAATCAACAATAACATGTCATATTAACATTTAAAATTATTTTAATTCATACAAAGTCTCAAATTACATTTATTTGGGTATTTATAACATCAATTATGTCAATATTTCATTAATAAGATATTTACTGCATCATCATTGTGTCATAACTAAATTAAATTATTTTAAGTCTAAAAATTACAAATAAAATTCCATTATGTTGGAAATCATTTTATATTTATAATGAATATTTATAGTTGAATTTATCTTATTTATTACCCTATATTAAAAATGATTTAGTTATTATACTTTGATTTTAAATATTTTAACCCTTCATTAAATAAATTAATAATAAATGTCCTAATCTAATCCAAGCGGGCCTAAATGGCCATATTTTATTCCTAAGGTTGTTTTTGGTCGAAGTAAACTTATCCAAAAGAATTAGGACATGTTTTAGGGTAATAATAATAAAACTTTTACCCTTAATTTCCCTATTTACTTTTAACCGTGGAAAAAAATGTAAAAAATTACTATTCACAAAAAATTATATTCATCTCATTGAACCACATTTTAGTCCTTGATATTAACCATGTCTCTCGGATTTTCGAAATTCCACTCATAGAAGTAGTAAAATTACGTTTTATGTAAATTTGGAAATTCTCCTAGGAGGTGGGTAAAAGACGGTGAAAAGTTCAATAAAATTTTTATATATCTAAAATTATTATAAAATGAATCCAATGAATTTAATTGAAATTATATAGGTATTATGTATCAATTTTGACCTAAATTAAATTAAAAAAACAAATAATTATTTAAATAAAAAGTCGGTTTTTAAATAGTAACCTAGTGTTTTCACTATTCATCAAAAATTGAAAGTTTTCAGAAAAATACCAAAATTTCACCCTAGGATAATTTCGATATTCTGAATCCAAAAATGAAGTCCATTTTGAAAGATGAAATTTACAAAATTTCAAAAAGTGGTTATTACTATTCCTAACGGCTAGTTTTAATAATATTTTAATAGCATATCGTTGTTTAGTGAAACTCGGTATTGCGTACGATGCAAGCTATCGAGGAAGGCCGCGGTAGCCTGTAAATCAACCCAAGCAAGTGTTGTGTGTATTTAAATATTTCTTTGATGATTTATATAACATAAAAAGAAAATATTTCTCATAAAATTCTCGGGTGTTAAAATATATATACCCCCACCCTTATCAGTTCTATAAATAGTTTTGATAAAGTCCAAGCCTACAAGAGTGTGATGTTTTTATAACAGTACACCACAAAAAACATGTAACAATTATATATAAAATATAAAATTTAATTGAATTAAATTGGAGATCATGAATACAATAAATTCCAACTACACACATTTCTATATATATTTTTTATAATTATATTTATAAATATTATCAAACATTCAAAAAGATTAATGTTTCAGCTTTGGACTCCCATGACCCCCCTAAAAAATTTCCACCAATTGTATCGGTTACAAAAAAATAACCTCATCAAGAGAAAAATAATAAACCTATCTATGAAAATAGGTATTTACTTAGTAAAACAATAAATTAATAAATAAGAAAATAATTTCAAATATTACATTAGTAATGTGAAAATTTTTAATTAATAGAAGTAAATGGAGTTACACCTCTCACGTAGTGCATTATATGATGTTTTGGTTGATTCCTAAAAGTCACAAATTAGTTATGGATAATTATACTAAATTCAAAAACAATATGAAATAATTTTATCTGTTTTGAGTATATCAAAATTTGTAATTACTAAAATTTATGTCAATTTTAAATAATTAAACACATGGAGTTATACTAGTCTCACCATGCATCAGATTGAGGTGTTGATGAATACTACCCATCAAAAGAATTACTTATGTATCATTTCCCTAATGTACCAAAAAAATATGAACATGTTTGATTGATTTTCAGTATGTCATTTTTTTTACTAAAATGACCTTTCATACAGGAAACACTTAGTTTTAGTCATACCGGTCAAATAATGTTTCGATTTGATGTGAGACTATATCCTACATCTCAAAAATGAATTTTGAATCATTTTCCTAAATTATCAATACAATTAGTGTGAATTTTATTTTAATTTAGTGAGTGCCACATGTTTTGAACTAAAATATCAATTTTTAACTGATAACGCACACTATGAGTCAAACCGGTCACACCGTGAATCAGATTGAGTAGAAGATTATTACTAAATATCACCAAATGAGTAATGTATTTTATTCCAAAATTAAAAAAAGAATTTGAATACATTTTCTTGGTCATCCAAATGAAAAAGTTTTATTTTTTAGGAAAAATATATCAATTTTTTTAAACAATAGACACATTGAGTTATACTGGTCAAACCATGAGTCAAATTGTGTTTTTGGTGATTCTTATACAACAAAAATGTCTTATAGATCATTTTCCTAAAGTATCAAACTAATCATGATGTTTTTTCTTGGTTATTAGTATGTAATTGTTTATTTTTATTAAAAATAATGTCAATTTTAAATAAAAGTCATGCTTAGAGTTTTTATAGTCACACCTGGAATTATATTGTGGGGGTTGATTTCTATACATTAGAAATGAAATACGAATCATTTTCCTAATTTAAGAAAAAAATGAAGGCATTTTCTCAGTTTTCAGTGTGTCACTTTTTCTTTTACAAACATTTATATCAATTTTAAAGAAATAGACATAAATATAATTATACCGGCCACACCACAAATCATATTATGTTATGCTTGATCTATAAATTACACAAATGACTTATGGATAATTTTTATAAAGTATCGTAATAATATTAACACAATTTCTCAATTCTCAATTGGTTAAAATTATTTTATTAAAATGTAATTTGAAACTAGATACATGCACATTAGGTCTTTTCGGCTAGAACTTGTGTCTGTATGAAATGATACAACTTCCTACACGTCATAAATAACTTATGAATTATTTTCAAAATTTATCATTTCAATACAAGTGTGTTGCTTTTTTTTTGTGGGTGACATTTTTTTAACCAATTTTTAAAATTTAAAATGATAACGGAACATTTGAGTCATATATGGCACATTGTATATATGTTTGAGGTATAGCTAATTTTGTCACATAAAAATTGAATTATGGATCATTATCATAATGGATCAAAACAATATGAATGTTCTTTATCTAATTTGAGTATGTTTTTTTTCTTTGTACTAAAATTAATGCAAATTTTAGATAAAAAGGAACACATAAAATAATACCAGTTAGACAATGCATCAGATTGATGTGAAGTAGATTCCTACACATCCAAAATGAAAAATGGATCACATTCCTAATGTATCAAATCAATCTGATTGAATTTTATTCATTATGAGTATACAACTTCTCTTTTTTACTAAAAAGGATTTTTAAATTCCCAACACATTATTTGAGTCATACCGGTCAAATAGTGTGTCAATTTTCTATGATACTAATTCGTACACATCAACAAGTACTTAATAATTATTTTTCCAAAATTATCAAGACTATATGAGTTCAATTTTATAGTTTTCATTTTGTGACACTATTTGATCAAAAATTTCAATTTTAAACATTGAATGGGAATATTGTGTAATATCGGGAACATTGGGTGATGGATTGTGTTGATGATAATTTTAACACATTAAAAAATACATATGGATCATTTTTCTGATGTTTTAAAATAATTCAAATGTTCTTACTGAGTTTGGAGTAAGTCAGTTTCCTTTTTTACTAAAATTAATGTCAATTTTAATTAAAAATAAACACATAGAGTCATAACGGTCATACCATGTGGTGTATTAAGGTGATAATGATTCCTACATACCCCAGATGACGTATATATTATATTAATAAAGTATCCAAACATTTCTATAATATTTTATTGGTTCTGAGTTTGTCACTTTTATTTTTCTACTAAAATTTCATTTTAAAATTCAAACACAAATATTGAGTAATAATTGTCACATCATGTGTCATCTTGATCTAATAATGGTTCCAACATGTCAAAAAAGGAATTAAAAATAATTTTCCTTAATTATCAATTCAATCGATGCAAATTTCCTATGTTTTTAGAGAGTGAAACATTCTGAACAAAAATTAAAATTTTAAACTGATAACAAACAAATTTAGTGATATTGGGAACATCATGTATCATATTGAGAGGAAATTGGTTCCTACATGTAAAAAATGAAATATGGATCATTTTATTAATGTATCAAAATAATTCAAATCCTTTTTCTTGTCTTTGAGTATATTAGTTTACTTTTTACTAATATTAATGTCATTATTAAATATAAAGCCACACTTGGTGTCATAAAATTCATACAATGCATTAGATTGAGCTGTGGAATAATTTTACAAGTGGTAAATGAATTAAGGATCAATTTCCAAATATATGAAAAAATTAGGAATGAGTTTTTTCAATTTTTTGTTAATCCATTGTATTTTTTACTAAAACTAATTTAAATTTTAAATAAGAAAGACACACTTGATGTCATACTGGTGAGACCATGTGTCTGATTGTGGTGCAACTGATTCCAACATGTCCCAAATGACAACAGGACCAGTTTCAATTAGTTTAAAAAAATCCAAAATTCCAATATTACTGTTCATTATATCTCCTTTCTTTTCTCAATGCCAACACTACATATTATGCTGATGTTCATACCATATGAAACCATCCTATACTCTTATGGTTTTCATCATTAAGAAATGTGTTTCATCAAAGAACATCAACTCAATATGAATAACCACTCGATAAAAAATGGAAAGATGTAACACCCTAACTCCGGTTACCCAGAGCTGGTGCATTATTACATAACATTGGTATGATACAAGAAAATCATGTCTTGAAATACTGATCGGTTTCGTAGCCTTGGATGTACTAGATACATTCATAAGATTTACATTACATCATGAAATAAAAACATCAAAAACATTTTCCCCTTTTGAACACACTTATATTGTTATCCTCTCCCTCTAGGTCAACCATAAAATACTTCTTCGCATCCTGAAAACAAAACATATAATGGGGTGAGATCAGATGCTCATTAAGGATAATAATATAGAATAAACATTCAAAAATAATCATAAACATTTAAGGAAATGTATTAGACTAAAATAAAATCCTTTTAAACATAAACATAAAAATAATATGGAAAAGAAAAAACAAATAATTCAATTTTCTTATTCTCATGGATATTCTACTAGTCGAATAATCACATGCAATATCAATAACCATTTTGATAATGATGGAATGCATAATGCCCTACTTCAAGACCATATAATCAAGGAATTATGCCAAGACTATAAATAATATTTAGTAAAGGCCTTGTTCCAAGACACTAGTTTTTCTCATGTGCCCTACCAATTCATCTAGGAGCTACAGCGGGCTCCACCCATCACTTACTAAGTCAAAAACAATCTTCAAATGAAAATTTTTAAACATAACATAAACATTCATATTAAAAATAGCATACAAAATTTCAATAAATTATCCATAAACCATGAATGGTGTAAAAAATAACACATCCATAGTCAAACATATCACCAAATATTCAATAAAAAATTGATGTTTTGTATCATAACAAATCAAATTCAAATAAGCTTAAAATCTATCAATGGATGTTGACGTAGATGAAATCCAAACTTTTTTTAGAGAAATGTCTCTTTTTATTTTGAAACAACTTAAAAGTCATATAAGTATAAAATTTTAAAAAAAAATTGAAAATATTCTTATAATATTGTAAGGGAAGCTTCAACGACGTTATATGGTGGAAAATAGCCGCACCCACCATATAAGTTAAAAAACATTCTTACCATAATTTTGTCAAAAGGGTCATAAAGTACCTTGTTTGGAAAACGACGAAAAGATTCCTTTAAAAACGTATAATGTAAAATAAGGGTATAAATGATTTTAACCATTTTCTAGTAAATATTAAAAATGATTTCAAATACATTTTTTATGAAAACATGGATATTGATGATAAAGAGGTCCCAGTAGATACTTACGTAAAAACAAACTCAGATAATAAAGATATTGTGAAATTAACCCCTACCTTGTACTTTTCTGTAGCCATGGTATGTTAACCTCGTGTATAATAGTTAAAACATTTTTATTAAATTATACATTAACTATATACATAAATATGATATGATATATGATCTTATAATATTTCATTGTTAATAATATTTTAGTAGTATCATCGTTTCAGGTGTTAACTAATTATGTTTCCTTCAGATGATTGGTTACATAAGCCATGTTTTTTAGGGATAGGATGTATTTGATTCATATAAAGAATTATATTATGTTCATGAACTTTATTTTTAATCATATAATTTAAATAATTCTTTAATGATTATGATGGGGAATGAATCTCATCATGTTCATAGAGACGGTAATCCTTACGTACACATGAGCGATAATATCGTTATACTAATGGTGAAATCTCATGTAATTGGATGGAATATCATATATAAATAATCATTAACATGTTATATTTTTTTATTTATATTAGTTATTATAATTATTATACCCATCTAAATAATGAAGTGTTTGTATAAAAAACTACACCACGATGTGGACACTGTAATCCGTACCTACGCGTGTATGGTGACTTTTTCATTTATAGTATGGATAGAATAATGAATATGGTTGTACCATTTTTATAATGACATCAATGTATATAGGAGATAGTGGAGTTAATATTTTAAAATGGAAACAACAAATAAAGTGGAAGTGTAAGAAGAAGAAAACTTGAAAGAGGTGATGTAATATTTACCACTTATTCGGGTTCTTTCTTTTGATTTGTTCAAAAGGTCTCTATAGGATGGATTTCTGACCAAAGAAAGGACACTAGGATGATGGGAGTAATTTTTGAAGGATATTTGTTCAAGGGTTGGCCGAGAAAAAAGGCTTGTGATGTGTGAAATTAAGAGAAGGGGATGTTCCCTTTTATAGGAGCGGTGACGGTCACTTTAGAAAAAAGATTGAAATATTATTTTATACTATAATAATTTTCAGTTTATAATAGCTCCAAAATAAATTATTTAAAGGTTAAGGTGGGTATGGTTCGAAACCCTCTCTACCAATAGGTTTTAGAAATGTTTAGGTCATCATATTAACCATATCCTTTAGATTTAACTCTTTGTTAAATAGTTTTACATTTACCATGTCTCTTCATATTTTTACATTATATGGTTAATAAACATACTATAACAATACAATATATCAAAATTTGGTTCATTATTAACATTTATATATATCCTTATCTATTTAATTTGGATGAACCTTAGATTTTTAGGTATATTATACCAATTAATAATATAATATTTTTCAAAAAAACTCAATTATGTCAATTTTGACACTATTTAGTATTTGATTATTTTGAAAGCCATAAAAACATTATCACTTAGAATAAAATTTATTTAACCAATCCTAACATGTCATATTAACCTGTAAAATTATATAAATTCATCATAAGTCTCAATTTACATTTATTTGGATATTTATAATATCCATTATTTTAATATTTCATTAATAAGGTAATTACAGGTTCATCATTTTGTCATAAATAAATTACATTATATAATGTATAAAAATAATAAATAAAATAAAATTATGTAGGAAATATTTATAGCTTTATAATTAATATTTATAGTCGAATTTATATATTGTATAACCCTATATTAAAAATTTTTAGTTATTAAACATTGAATTTAACTCTTTTAACTCTTCTTTAAATAAAATAATAATAAATGTCCTAATCTAATCCATGTGGAGAAAACAGGATCATATTATATTCCTATATTTGTTTTTGTTCTAATAATACTTATACAATAGAATTATGACATGTGTTAGGGTAATTATGTTATCATTTTTACCCTTAATTACCCAATTTACTTTTAACCATGGTGAATAAAAGTCAAAAGATACTATTCAACAAAAATTATTTTCTTCTTATTGAACCAAATTACACATAATTATATTACTCGTGTCTCTTGGATTTTTGAAATTCAACTCATAGAAGCGGTAAAAATTAGTTTTATACAAATTTTCAAATGCTCCTATGAGGTGGGTCAAAGAGGGAAAAAATTAGATAAGATTTTATATATCTAAACTTATTATGAAATGACTCCAATGAATTACATTGAATATATATTGGTATTATATATCTATATTGACATAAAATAAAATAAAATAAAATAACTAATTATTTAAATAAAAATTCGGTTTTAAACAATAACGCAATAATTTTTTACTATTCATCAAAAATTGAAAGGTTTCAGAAAAATACCAAAAATTCACCCTAAGATAATTTCGATATTCCAAATCCAAAAATGTTGTCCCTTGTTAAAAGATATAAATTATAAAATTTCAAAAAGTGGGTATTATTATTCATAATGGCTAGTTTGAATGGCTGTGGTTTGTTAGAATCTCGAAGTTGCGTACAATGCAAGATACTGCATTATTCAAAGGGAAATGTACCGTGGAAGCTTGGGGTGTTACATTCTTACCTCAATAAAATAATTTCATCCTCAAAATTTCTATAATACTACAAAACAAAAAGACTCGGGTTGTTGTTCATCATAAGTTCATCTACTTCCCACATTGCCTCTTCCATCTTATTGTTTCTCCATAGAACTTTTACTAGACGAGTCGTCTGGTTTCTTAGCACTTGTCCTCTTTTATCAATAATTTTGATAGGAACTTCACAATTAGACATATCATGTTCGAGTTTAATTTCCACATAGGTGATTACATGTGTAGGGTTCGACATTTATTTCCCAATAGTGATATGTGGAACACATCATGATGTTTGGAGAGACTTGGAGGCATTGTTGAACGATAAGCTACAAATCCAATTTTTTCTAGAAATTTGAAGTGTCTGTTGTACCTGGGACTCAATTTACCCTTCTTACCGAAAGGTATAAGACCCTTCCATGGAGATACATTCATGAAAACATGATCTCCTACCTAAAAATAATGATCCATCCTTCAGTTATCGACCTATATTTTTTTCCTACATTGAGATGATTTGATGTGGGTTTGGATAACCTTCACCTTTTCCATTTTTTCCTCAACATGTTCTAGGACTATGAGTTTTATTTCACCAACATCATCCCAACAAGTTGGTGTGGGACATCTCTTTCCATATAATGCTTTTCACGATCCGACCCGATAGGGCTCAAGCCACGACTCCACAAATGCGCCTCCAATAGGCCAGGGGCTCGTGTATAGAGCCGAGTAGGCTATCACACACAAGGGAGGCATTAGCCTAAGGTACATGTACACATGCATCCACATACACCACTACGAAATAGTACAAAGATATATTTAAACTCGAAAGAAAATGCATGCATACATCTATCCAAAACCCGAGTGCAGCAGCAGTACAAAAAGGGAAAAACATGGCCCAACAAAGGAAAACTACAAAAGCCTCCAACCTGCTCAAAAAAAGGGGAAACACTACCAAAACACCTGCCAGTAAGCTCCTCTGAACTGTTCTGGTAAACACCCCGGTCAAACCAACTCACTTTGCTCTACCTAATACATGTCCTCCTGGGACTCTGTCGAAAGGATTGTGGTCTAAACAATACAAAAACATGTGCAGGAAGAGCCCGTACAGGGGTGAGTATAACACTACTCAGTAGGCACCCCAAAAACCCAAAACAAAAGAGAGAAAATGAAAGGAAACAGTCCACTCATCACAACCAGAGGGAACCCAGATGAGAGAGAAACTCTATCTTGTGACCATCCTTGGCTAAACACAACTAGTCAGCTCAAACCAGGTGTCTTCCCATCCATAAACCTTTAACATCTTGAGATACTCATCTCACGCACCAAGCCACATGAGGTACCGACCTCATCACCATCAACAGTTCAAAAACTAAGAGAGAACACACCATGATCATTGTAATCCCATATGACACTCGTCTAAGAGATACACTACATCGGGTCCAACAAAAACATCTCAGATGCTCACCAGAGAGATCACGCTCGTCGGATATCATCACTGAGGAAACCTCGCTGAAACAACATAAATACCAAAATCCTCAGATAGGGGATCGCTCCAAAGGTCCGCAATGGGATACCAGAACCCACACCTGTATATGAAGATCTCACAGATAGGGGATCACTCCTAGGGTCCGCTGGGTGATACCGAAACCCGATCTGGCCATTGTAGATCTCACAGACAGGGGATCACTCCTAGGATCTGCTGGGTGATACCACAAACTGATCTAGCATTTGTAAAGAAACACGTCACCCATATAGAGGATCACCACCTATCTCATGACGGTCTGACGATTCCAAAACCCTATTTGGTATAGCCCGCGCTGTAGGGGATCTAAATGACGATGACGCAACCCTACCAACACCACACACTGAGTAAGGGATCATATAACCAATGATACCGCAAGCCTACTATAATCTTCATGATGAGTAGGAGATCTTATACCCGACGAAGCCACAACCGTACTATGCACGGCCCACTACTTAGGGCATCATATTCCTGATGATTCCACAAACCCTAATGGGATAACCAAATAGATAGCGGACCACCGCCCGTGGATAAGCATTCACAGTGATACCAAAAACCCGATCTCTGGAAACGATGTTAGAGGATCTCACCTCGGGCCCACCGGAGGGATGCCACAACTCTAACAGATTAAACATCTAATCAAGAGGATCAAAACCCCATACCAAGGGTGTGATTTCACGTGAACCCTCGTAGGAACGATCCAAGAGAGTAGCCACAACCACTATTAGTCCAAACATTAGTAACCCGAGCGACCCGCCATAACTCCACCCCGCGCACCTCCATAGCAGACATTGAGGCCACCATCGTGATCCACACAGAAAAACACACAGGATAGGTTGTTTACTCGCCCAAAATTAACAACTGGTTAAAAAGGTATTGTTCACTAAAGCCAGCTTGGGTGGGGTCCATGCCTTGATCCCAAAACTCATCGAACGGATTACAGCATTGTGATCCTCTTGGAAAAACATATAGGATCGACTATTCATCAACCAAAATCGCACTCCTAGTGAGAAAGTTGTGTTTCTCCGCAAACGCCAAAACACGGACTCATGGGGCCTACACCCCAAACATGGTCCCAACACCCAAAAACCAACCAGAAATGTGTGCCGTACAATCAAGGCTTCAATGCTACAGACGACACATCAATCAGACACTCTGGGCAGAAGATACAATGGCCCGAGGTCGAATAATACTAAAATATTAATATTTTATTCGACGGTTTAGGCATTCAGGCCTCAATTTCGTAACTTAGAACTCCTGAACCCACACCAAAGGGTTTTCCTCGACTCCATGTTCGCATATCCCTAGACGGAACATGAATCTGACACCTGGATTGCATGAAACGGGGGTGTTAAAACCCCCATGTACCAAGAGGGTCCGGACCGGACGACCCGGCCGCCGCCATCGCGGCACAGCGCAGCGTGCGTGCGGCCAACCCCTGAAGTGGGGACACAACTAATGGGCTCTGGACCGACGCAGGGTGCAGCGGTCTTGATCAAACCCGTGACATGCTGTCGCCGTGCCGTTGCAGCGCCAACAGACCTTTCGAGGGCCGCCGGGGGCACCCCAGTGGTCCAAACGCAAATCCGGAGGCATCTTCACGACACCTGAGACCAGATATATGCATATTTATGCTCAAAATAGAGAAAACCCACCCCAATTGGGATCCAGGATTTTAAAACTCAAAATTCCCACTTGTTGGTGGATCGTCGAAGCTTCGGGTCCAGAACGACGCCTACGACACACTAGAGCTCGATCATCTGATGATCGGTGCTGAAAACGGATGCCCAAGGCTCGTTCTGGCAATGAACGAAGGGTGAGTGGGAGAGGTTTTTCCATGTGTGCCTAGAGGATATGGGGGGGGGGGGGGGAGATTGATTTTCTTTTCTTTTATTGTTTATTAAAAAATTCGTTTGACTCCCCGCCAACTCGCCTCCAAACCAGCACTCGGTGCCGACTAATACTATGTCGCTCCTCAGGTAAAAACGGCGTTCTGAATGCAACTACGCACTCAGAATTGCTACATGAGACTTTGATCATGAGTTATTCGAGCTGACGCTTGTAAATAATATTTTCCATTTATTTACAAAAATGCCCCTGGTGCCTTTTCCACAGCAGTCTCGCGCCCGCAAGGTTTACACCCTGCCTAGGGTAAACGGCGTGCTCCGGACGTAACTGTGCCCTTATATTATCATTCTGAGAGTCCATTTAGGAGATATCACACCCCCTCCAGGTGCATAGTATAAAAATAATTAATATTTTTATAAAATTAATTTCGAACGTACTTGGCCTCGGAATCACACGTTGTATTCGTGCCGAGCTAAGGAATTATTCTTAGGAATATTCCAAAGTCCTAAAGGTCCAAAAACGAGTCACTACATTCTCCCCACCTTTAGACTTTTTGTCCCCGGAAATCCATAAGTATGACAGAAAGTAACTGAACTATGCACTAGAATTACGACATAATTGTGTCCACCAAGATAAACCCATACCCGAACACATAAGTCAGAGGGACGCATCCACCACACCTCAACACTATTCTCTATGGGCAGCACTGCCTCACCCTCACGGTTTTGATCACGTCACAAAAACGCATCTCGGTGGTGGAAGAATCCCTCTTCCTCAAGCATTCGAAGCACGCCAAACAACAAACAGACAAGGTCTTATCAATGTACTGAACAAAATTTGAGCAAGCTATGGAAAGGGAAGAGTACCGCAAAAAAGTGTCTATAAAACTACTGTAGAAAGTAGGAAGGGAAAAAAGACGTACCTATATCCATCCGCATAGCCTCTGGGTCAACAGCCTCTAAAGCTTGCAGCTGTCCTCGCCGTCAGCCACCAGCTCCCTGAGCCCAGCATGGACCTCCTGGGGGTGGGGGTGGTTGAACTAATACTGCCTACCACCTCTTGCTGCTAGACCAGCTCCCTCGCCACATCTGCTGCTCCACAGATCTCCTTGCTTGAGACACTACCTATGCCACGGTATTCTGTCGACCGACTCCCACTATGTAGCACGCCAGGTCAGAAAATCTCTAAAAAGATGTCCCCGACCATCACAAGCGTAACACCACCTCTCCTGTGGATGGAAAAAACTGGACTGTGAGTCATGTTATCCCTGATCATCAGATCCTCCATCCTAGGGTCGCCTCTTGAAATGTCTCCCAATTCCGGGCCCCTGAGTTTGTCGCTGGCTACCAGATGTCGATCTAACTGAATAAGTTTCCTCTCTCATGTTCCCAGCACAAACAGGTGGGGTTTTCTCAGCCTGAAATCTCTCCACCACTAGGGCGCACTCCAACACTCTAGTATAGGTGGGCAAACAAAAAGAAACCACACCTTCACATATGTCTTTTCGTAGACCATGCTCTAAGGTCTGAGTCCTAAATAATGGGTCTCAAACCATATCAAGGGGTAACTCCACAGATCTGTAAATCTCATTGAGTACTCCAACAAGGTCATTCCCTCCTTGAAAAGATGAAAAAGCTCATGGATACACACTGACCTAAGAATCACCGGAGAGAACTCCTCTCTGAAGAGACACTTAAACTCTACCCATGTGAGCATCTTATAAACGTGGGACTATGTCACCAAACTCCACCATCGCCTGGCCGAACCATGAAAAAGGCTCACAACTATGAACACCATCTGATTTGGAGGTGTCGACACTAGGGGGAAAACTCGGGTGACTGCTTCGAGACAGTCATTGGCTGCCTGAGGGTCTGGATCACCCCGGAACCTCAGAGGTCGCTGCCTCTAGAACTCTTGTAGTGCACTCAGCCTGTGCTCAACCTAATCCAGCACTGTCGGCAAAACAAGTTGCTCGATAGGTGGTGGCTCAACTAGTGGACCACATGGGGGTCCAACCTCAGAACCTGCGCCCTGGTCCACAACCTCTAGACAGGGTAGATCGTCACCACAATCCCGATACAGAACCCTCCCTGGCTTTCTTCATGGAGGTATCCTAAATTACATTCAAGATGCACCACAGTCAAAGAGTATATCTGGTGAGATGACCCTAGAAGAACAAGGGAAACCGAAAAACAAAGTCATATATGATGCATTTACTGTTGTGTCCTTGCGACTAGTGTCCAAACATCCCGAGCTGAAAGTCAGGTTATCAGAGTCCTGGTGAATGGATACGTCGGCTGTCGCACCAACACTGGGGTCCCTAACCTAAAAGCTAAACTCGAAACATCCAAACACTTCTGCTATGCAACCCAAAAAAATCATAGCTAGACCAGCTATGCTCGGAGATCCCAAAGGTGGAACCTCCTCAGATACCACTCTGTCACAACCTATCCCAACGGGGCTCAATCTGTGACTCCCCAAGCCCACCTGCAATAGGCCAGGGGATGGTGTCTAGCGACGAGTAAGCTATCACACACAATGGAGGAGTTAAACTAAGGTACATGTACACACGCACCAATATACACCTCCATGAAACAGTGCATAGATTTATAAAAAATAGAAAAAAAAACTCATTCATACACCTATACCAAACCATAGTGCAACAAAATTACAAAAAGGGAAAAATAGTTCCCACCAATGGAAAACTAAAAAAGCATACAACCTGCTCAAAAGGAAGGAAAACGCTGCCAAACACCTACTGGTAATCTCCTTAGCACAGCTCCGGTAAACAACCCTTTCAAACCCGCTAACTAAGCTCCGCCTGCTCTGGGTCCTCCTCGGACTCTCTCGAAAGGCCTGTAGACTGCACAAGACACAAACATGTGCGAGAAAAGCACATGCAAGGGTGAGTATAAAAATACTTAGTAGGCACCCCAAAAACCTAAAACCAAAGAGGGAAATTGAAAGGCTACAGTCCGCTCATCCCAGCTAGAGGGAACCCAGATGAGAGAGAAAATCCTTCTCGTGACCATCCTCATCTAAACACAACTAGTCTGCTCAAACCAAGTGTCTTCCCATACGTACACCTTCAAAATCCAGATATACTCAGCTCCCACACCAAGCCACATGAGGAACCGACCTCATCACCAAAAATGTTTCACAACTAGGAGATTACATTCCAGGATCACTGTCATCCCAGATGACACTCGTTTGAGAGATACACTCCATCGGGTCCCACACAAACATCTTAGATTCTCACCCGATAGATCACGCTCATCGGATATCGTCACTAATGAATTCTTACTGAAACAACATAAACAACAAACTCCTCAGATAGGGGATCACTCTTAGGGTCTGATAGAGGATACCAGAACCCACACTAGTATACGAAGATCTCATAGATAGGGGATCACTCCCAAGGTCCACTGGGGGATACCGCAACCCAATATGACATTCATAGATCTCACAGATAGGGGATCACACCCAGGATATGCTAGGTGATACCACAACTTTATCTGACATTCGTTCAGAAACATGTCACCCAGATAAGGGATCATCACCCACATCACAACGGTCACAACGATACTGAAACCCTATCTAGTACCTATCGCGCTGTAGTGGATTGAACTGATGATGCTGCAACCCTATGGACACCACAGGTTGAGTGGGGGATCATATAACCAACGATACTGAAACCCTACTATAATCCTCATGCTGAATAGGGGATCATATACCCGACGATGCAACAACTCTACTGAGCAAGGCCCACTGCGTAAAGGATCATATTCCGGATGATGCCACAAACCCTACGGGGGCTAACCTGCTAGATAGGGGATTGCCAACCATCGATAAGCGGTAACAGTGATACGAAGAACCGAATATGGGGAAATGATGTTAGACGATCTCACCGCGAGCCCATCGAAGGTATGTCAGAACTCTAAAATATTAAAAATCCAATCGAGAAGATCACAATCCTATACCAAGGTTGTGATGTCATGTGAACCCTCGTAGGAATGAACCAATGGTGTACCCTCAACCACTGTTGGTCCAAACATCGCTAACCTGGGCGACCCGCCACAATTCCACCTCGCACACCTCCAAGACCGACACTAAGGCCACCATCGTGATCTATGAAAAAAAACACACAGGATTGGCTGTTTACTCGCCCGAAAAGGACAACCGGTGATAAAGGTACTATTCACCGAAGCTATCTCGGATGGGGCCCATGCCTCGCTCCCTAAACAATCAAACGGATTGCACCATTGCGATATTCTAGGAAAAACTCACATGATCGACTATTCATCTACCAAAATCGGACTCATGGTGAGAAAGTTATGTTTCTCTACAAATGCCACAACCCAGCCTCGTGGGTCCCACACCCCAAACTCAACCCCAACACACTATAGCCAAAAAGAAAAGCCTATCATACCATCAAGGCCTCAAGTCCACTGACGGCATGTCAATCAGACACTCCGGGTAGAAGATACAATGGCCCGAAGTTGAATAATAATAAAATATTAATATTTGATTCGACGTATCAATCTGTCGGGCCACGATCCCAAAACGTAGAACTCCCAAAACCACATCGAAGGATTTTCATCGATTCTAGGGTCGTGTCGCCATAGAAATCACATAAATTTTACCCCTGGATTTCAAGAAACAAGGGTTTTAAAACCGCTGTGTACCAAGAGAGGTCGGACCGGCTGGCCTAGGACAGCCCGCACCAGCCCACCCAGACAATGCTATCGTCGGTCGCTCAAGTCGGCAGACTGCACCACCATGGCACGACACCACGCGCGTGCGACCAACCCCCTATGTGTGGTCGCCGCTAATTGGTGTCGGACTGTCTTAGGGAGTGGCAATCACGATCAAATCGGCAGCCCGCCACCAACGTCGTCGCGCCAGTGCCGCATCGGCGGACCTTCGAAGGGCCACTGGGGGCACCCCAGGGGTCCAAATGCAAATCCTAAAGAATCTGCATGCCCCTCGGGACAGGATATATGCATCTTCTAGCTCAAAACAGAGAAAAACCATCCAAATCAGGATCTGGGATTTCAATACCCAAAATGCCTACATGCTCGCGAATCATCGAAACTTCAGGTGCACAACGACGCCTGCGACGTGCAAGTGCTTGATCTGCTAACGATCACCAGTGAAAACAGATGCCTGGGGCCCATTCCAGTTATGAACGTATGGGGAGGGGGAGAGGTTTCGTCGTGCGTGAAGAGAGGAGATGGGGGGGAGAGAGTGATTTTATTTTTTTAATTAATAAAACATCATTTAACTCCCCGCCAAATCGCCTATGACCCGACACCCGACACTTTCTAGAACTATGTCGCTCCTAGGGTAAACACGACGTTCTAAACACAACGACACACTCAGAATTGCGATCTAAGACTCCGTTCAGGAGTTATTCGAGCTGACACTCGTAAATAAACTTTTCCATTTATTTACAAAAATTCCCCTGGTGGCTTTCTCCACAGTAGGACCTCACCTACAATGTTTACACCCCACCTAGGGTAAACGGCACACTTCGGACGCATCTGTTCCCTCATATTATAATTCGGACCTACCGTTTAGAAGATATCACACCCCTGCCACATGCATAGTATAAAAATACTTAATATTTTTATAAAATAAATTCTGGGCACACCAGGCCTCGGAATCACATGTCGTCTTCACGCCTAGCTCTGGAATTATTTCTATGAATATTACAATGTCCTAAAGGTCCAAAACCGAGTCACTACAATGTTTTATATGGGGATATTTGAATACTTGAATGGATTCTATTGTTATATAAAAATTCAACTAGAGGTAAATATCGATCCCACATACCTTGAATGTCAAGTGATCATGATCTCAACATGTCTTCTAAGGTTTGAATAGTCCATTATGATTGTCCATCTGTTTTCAGGTGGTAGGCAGTGGTCAAACAAAGTTCAGTATCCAGGGAATTCTGATGACTTTTCCAGAAACATGATATAAAACAAGGATCATGATCAGAAACAATTCATATGGGTACTCCATGATGTCTTACAACTTCATTAATATATAGTCATGAAAAACAATCAAGTGTTAAATCTTCTCTTATAGCAATAAAATGTGTTGACATGGTGAGATGATCAATAATAACCCATATTGCATCATTCCTTCTAGGATTCTTTGGTTTCCCCATGACAAAGTCCATCATAATATCATTCCATTTCCATTCAGGTGTGGAAGTAGGTTGCATGACTCCTCTGGGTTGTTGCCTTACAACATTCACTTGTTAACAAATGATACATCTCGACACAAAATCAGAAATCTCTCTCTTCATATTGTCTCGTCAAAAATTTTCTTTAAAATCTATATACATCTTAGTGCTGCAAGGGTATATATAGAAATTGGATCTATGGGCATCAACCAACAATTCCCTTTTTAGATCATGTATATCCTGAACACAAAGCCTCTTCCCAAATTTCAAAATTCCATCTTTATATATGAATTCAATCAATCTCCCATCTTTCATAGAATTAATCTTCTTTTGAAACTCCTCGTCACAATTCTGAGAACACTTTATCCTTTCCGGTAAAGATAGTTTGGAAACCATTTGAAAAAGTATTGATATTTCACTTTCAATGGTTATTTCAATATTCATCATTACTAGATTCATGAAAATAAGATCCCTTTCAACTCTCATCTTGTTCAAAACTCCATGATCCTTTCTACTCAATGAACCTGCCATAGTATTTTCCTCCCCCGGGTGGTACTGTATAGTGCAATAATAATCCTTGAGTAGTTCAAGCCATCTCTTTTATCGCATTTTGAGTTCTTTTTGTGAGAAAATATATTTCAAACTCTTGTGATCCGTATAAATCTCATATTTTTTCCCATATAGATAGTGTCTCTATATCTTCAAAGGAAATATTACAACTACTAACTCAAGATCATGACTGGGATAGTTTTTATCATTAATTTTTAGCTATCATGATGCATAGGCAATAACTCTATCATTATTCATAAGTACACAACCAAGTCATTTCTTTGAAGCATCCCTACAAATAAAAAACATATTGTTTTCTGATGGTGGAATCATGATAACAACATTGAATAATCTTCTCTTTAGTTCTTCAAAACATTCATCAAACCCCTTTGTACAAAAAAAATTAACCCCTTTACGTGTGAACCTAGTTAATGGGTTTTCTAATTGGGAAAAATTCTGGAGAAAATGCAGATAATAACCTTCTAAACCAATAATATTTTGTACCTATGTTATACGCATAGGTGTTGGCCATTCATGGATTTCTTTGGTCTTTTAAGGATCAATAGAGATTATATTTTCGGAGACAGTATGGCCAAGAAAGCTCCCAAAGCCAAAATTCACACTTTCTAAACTTCTGATATAATTCATTTCTTCTAAGAGTCTTTAGGATAATGCACATGTGATTTTTGTGATCTTCGTACCTTTTAGAGTATATTGAGATATCATCCATAAATACCACTACAAATTCTTCAAGATGTTGTTTGATAAAACAGTTCATTAGATCCTTGAAAATAGAGGGTGTATTAGTCATCCCAAAAGGAATTACTATAAACTTGTAATGATTGTACCTGGTTCAAAATGTTGTTTTCCTAATGTCTTTATTTTTCACACACAAATAATGATATCCAGATCAAAGTTCAATATTTGAAAAATATTGTGCTCCATGATGTTGGTTGAATAATTCATATATGCAAGGTAGGGGATACTTGTTCTTTATTATTATATCATTGATCTCCCTCTAGTCAGTGCACAACCTTAAATATTCGACTTTCTTATTAACAAGAAGGACCGGGGCTCCCCATGGAGAAACACTATGGTGAATAAATCCCTTATTACTCAATTACTCTTGTTGTTTATTTTTTTCCACTAATTCCACAGTTTCATTTCTATAAGGGTACATTGATAGGGGCCTTGACCCAGAAATTAAATCAATGGAAAACTCAATTTTTTGGTCTAGAGGATATCTAAGTAAATCCTCTGGAAACACATCAACATATTCTTTCACAATAGGTATTTCCCATATTCGAACATTATTTTCATCACCCATAATTATTTAATTCTCATCCTCTCCAATAATTGAATTTAGTAGATCTAATGGGGGTGGATCTAGATAAGAATCAGGTAGTAGAGTTTCTGCTCTAAAGATAAGGTACTACTTATCAGCCTCGAAAATTGAAACCTTCTTTTCTTTAAATAAATTTTTTCATCATGGTCCAACATCCAATCCATTCTAAGGATTATATCAAATTCCATCATGTGTATGACGGTGATATCTTTAGATAAAGAAAATTTATATGCCCTAATGGGAACTGATTCACAAAACATTGTTGCGATGATACTTCCCTTGAGTGTTTCGAGTGAAAACTCCCTTGTTATGTCAAATTGAAAATATCTAATTTTCTTAGAAAACTAGGAAGATATGATACAATGCGATGATCCAGAGTCAAATAATGAATTGGCTAAACTTTAGGAAACCATTGAATTACCTGCCACCACGTCTTTTGAAGCTACAACCTTAGCAGTACTAATCGCATAAGCTTGGAATTACTCCCTTTGACTTTTCTAAGATTTGTTCCCTTGGCTCTTAGGACATTCATTTTCATAATTCCCCATTTATATACAGTTGTAGCATTCAACAGCCTCCTTATTTCCCTTCAAATCACGAGCTTGGTGGTCTTTTTCACCACACTTATAACAGACTCCCATTCCCTTCAGGTAAGTACCGGGGTGTTTCTTCCCACATTTACCGCATGATGGATATTCAAAATTTCCATTCATTCCGTTGTTTTCATATCTAAAGTGTTCAATAGATCTCTTCTTCTTCTGCATTTCATTAAATTTGTATGACATATAGAATTATTTTATGTCTTGATAGCACATGAGACAATATTTTTTTTTATAAAAAGGATTGTGAACTACAGCTCGCAGGAGAAATGGTTTTGACCCATTAAAGAAATGATAAATCTTACTCCTTGGGTTATGTATATAATTTGCATCATGTCTTGTTAACCTTGTAATGTTAGCCTCATATTTTGTGACATTCTCGTCCTCTTTTTTTCCCTGATTCAGAAATTGCCTTTCCATATCCACTCGATGGTCATGAGGAAAGTATTTTTCTATGAAAAGTTCTTTAAACTCCCTCTATTCCATATTTTATACTTCATCTTCTCCCTTTGTGTTTTTAATCAATGACCACCATTGATCTGCATCTCTCATGAGGCGATAAACTGCCATGAAATTTTTTTCTATTTCGCTACTCCCCAAAGAGTGAAATATTATCTCTAAGAAATTTAACCATTTCACAGAATCTAATGGATTTTTACTCCCATTGAATGTTGGTGGTTTTTTCCTAATGAAGCGGTTTAACATTGATCCTCTGCGTTATGTATTTGGGTGCTCCATACAGGTAAGTTTATTATTCATAACCTGAGTGAGTTGTTCTAGTATGGTGATAAGCTGATTAGCACCAGTTGTATCAATAGCTCTTCTATAATTATATTGAGTAAGAGGTAAATCCCTACATGGATTACTTTCATTGATAAGTTTTCCATTACGTCCACTATGCGCCAATTCTAAATAATGGCATATAATATATTAGTTCATGAATCACAATACATAATTTCAAACTTATAAAACACTTAACATAAATTGAACCATTTATTGATATAATCCATAATCATAAAAATACATTCTTTGAAGAATTATATACTCATAAAACCTTCTTAGTGGTTTTAATGAAAATTAGAATTATCCTAAGCATATCCCCCGGGTGTTTCATAACAAATGGTGCACCAAGTCCCATTGTCATGCACCAGCTCCTGTTTTAATCTAGCTCAAAGTCGTGTTTTCCGATTTTACCCCTAGGTATTTCTTGTTCCAGAGACACCTCTACCTACTCATGTCCAGAAAAATATTTATTGTTGGGAACATTCACAAAATCATTATAGTACCAAAATTCAAGGAAGCTCTACTTTACTAATTTTCAAAGTCTATCTTAGGGAAATGTTCTCTAATTAGAGTTTTTATAAATCTAGTTTCCAAGGTTTATAATAAACATCCTATGATACCAAATATAATGCCTTGTCCCTAGTTACCTATAGTTGGTGCATTATTACATAACATTGGCATGATAAATTCCATCATGTCCTGAAAGACAGATTACTTTAGAGGCCTTGGAAGTACTAGATACATTCATAAGTATTACATTACATCATGAAATAAAAACATCAAAAACATTTTTCCCCTTTTTAACACACTTATATACTTATCCTATCCCTATAGGTCAACATTAAAATACTTATTCACATCCTGGGAAGAATAAAACATAGAAAGGGGTGACCTCTGATTCTTAGTAAGGATAACAATATAGAAAAAAACATTCATAAATAAGCTTAAATATTTAAGCCAATGTATTAGACAAAAAAATCCTTTTAAACATAAACATAAGTATAATATGGAAAATATAAAATCAAATAAATCTATTTAATTATTTGCATGGATATTCTACTAGTCGAATAATTACATGCAATATCAATAGCCCCTTTCATAATGATGGAATGCATAATGCCATACCTAACAACCACATCGTCAAGTCCTTGGGCCAAGAATAAAATAAGATGTTTTCAAGGACTTTTTCCAAGACAATAGTTTGTCTCATGAAACCTACTGATGCGTCGACAAGTTATAGCGGGCTCCACCCATCATTTACTAAGTCCAATACATTCCTAAAATTAAATGGTTTAAACGTGACATAAACATTCGTTTTAAAACAAGCATATGAAATGTCAATATTTTATCCATAAACCATGAATGGTGTTAAAAATAACACATCCAAAGTCAAACATATCAAAAAACCATCAATACAATATGGAAGTTTTGTATCATAATGAATCAACTTTAAATAAGTTTAAAATCTATCAAAGGATGTTGACATAGTTAAAATGAATTCTTTTTTTAGAGAAATAACTATTTCTATTTTGAAATCATTTAAAAGTAATATAATTATAAAATAAAATAATTATTTTGAAAATATTCTTATAATCTTGTATGGGATGCTTTGAAAATTTTATAATGGCAGAAAATAGCCACACCCTCTATATAAATTAAAAAAACATCCTTACATTAATTTTGTCGAAATGGTCATAAAGTACATTGTTTGGAAAACGAAGAAAAGATTCCTTTCAAAACATATTAGGTCAAATAAGGGTATAAATGAATTTAACCCATTATCTAGAAAATAGTAAAATATATTTGAAATACATCATTTAAAAAAACACTGATGTGGATGATAAAGATGTCCCAATAGATACTTATATAAAATCAACCTCGGATAATAAATAGATTGTGAAATTAACACCTACCACGTACGTTTCCTTATTAGATGGTATGTTAACCTCATTTATAATAGTTAAAACATTTATATTAAATTATACAAGAACTATATACATAAATAGGATATAATATATTCTTATACTATTGTTTTGTTAATAATATTTTAGTAGTATCATCGTTTCGGGTGTTAACAGATTCATTTTCCTTTTTTTTCTTTGTTATGTAAGCCATATTTGTTATGGATAGGATGTATTTGATTCATATAAAGAATGATATTAAATTCATAAAAATTATTTTATATCATAAAATGAAAATAATTCTTGAATGATAACGATGGGGAATTAATATCATCACTTTCGTGGTGAAGATAATATGTACGTACACACGAGCGACCATATCATTATATTGATGGCGATGTAGTTGGTATTTGGATGGTATATCATATATAAAGAATCATTAAGCTGTTATTTTTGTTATTTTCATCAGTAATAGTCATTATTATACCCATCCAAATATTGATGTGTGTGAATAACAAACTACACCACGAAGAGGAGACGATAATCCATACATACACATGTATTATAACATTGTCATTTATAGGATGGATATAATAATGAATTTGGTTGTACCATTTTTATCATAATATCACATTATATAGGAGACACTATAGTTATTGTTTTAAAATGTAAACAACAATGAATGAGGAAGTGGAAGAAGAAAAGAACTTGCAAGAGATGATGAAATATTTACTTCTTCTTCTGGTTCTTCCTTTGGATTTAATTAAAAAGGACCCTTAGGTTGGATTTCTGACCAATGGAAGGCCTCTTAGATTACGGGATGAATGTTTGGAGGATAGTTGGTAAGGTTTTGGCCGATCCAAAAGGATTTGGATGTGTGAAATTAGGAGAATGGGATATGCCCTTTTATAAGAGAGGTGAGGGTCACTTTAGGAAAAGATTGAAATATTATTTTATAATAAAATCATTTTCAGTTTCTAATGGCTCCAAAATGAATTATTTAAATAAAAATGTGTGTATGGGTTGAATACCTCTCAACCAATAGGTTTTAGATAGGTATAGATCATCATATTAATCATATCATTTATATTTAACTCTTATTTTAATAGTTTGTCATTTACCATGTATCATTGTATAATTATATTATATGGTTAATAAACATCCTATAACAAGCCAATTGAACCCAATGTGGATCATTATTAATATATATAACCGTATCTATGTCCTTATGCCGATGCTGAGATTTTTTGGAATTTTATATCAATTAATAATATAATATTTTTTCTAAAAATTTAATTATGTCAATTTTGACACTGTTTAGTATTTGTTTTTTTTTTGAAAGCCATAAATACTTTATCACTTCAAATAAAATTTATTTAACCAACCATAAGATGTCATTATAACCTATAATATTAGTGTAATTCATTAGAAATATCCATTTACATCAATTTTGATATTTATAATATCAATTATTTTAAAATTCCATTAATTAGGTAATTACTGCATCATCATTGTGTCATAAATAAAATCAATTATAAAATGTATAAAAATTATAAAAAAACAACAATTATGTAGGAAATAATTTTAGATTTCTAATTAATTTCCACAGTCTAATTTATATTGTGTATAAACCTATATTAAAAAAATACTAGTTATTAAACATTGAATTTAACTCTTTTAACTCTTCTTTAAATAAAACAATAATAAATATCATAATATAATCCAAGTGGACCAAATAGGATCATATTTTATTCCTATGGTTATTTTTTCAAATTATACTTATCCAATAGAATTAGGACATTTGATAGGGTAATTATGATATCATTTATACCCTTAATTACCATATATACTTTTAACCGTGGTAAATAAAAATCAATAGTAACTATTCACTAAAAAAAATTTAAATTTATTGAACCACATTTTACATAATGATATTAATCATGTCTCTCATATTTTTGAAATTCAACTTACAAAATTGGTAAAATTATGTTTTATACAAATTTACAAATGCTCCAAGGAGGTGGGTAAAAGACGGTAAAAAGTTTGATAAAATTATATATATATAAAATTATTTTAAAATGACTATAATGAATTATGTGGAACATATATAGGTATTATGTATCTATTTTGACCAAAAATAAATTTAAATAAAATAACTAATTATTTAAATAAGATTTCGGATTTAACCAATAACACAGTGTTTTTTCAGTTTTCATCCAAATTTGAAAGGTTTCAGAAAAATATTAAAATTTCACCCTAACATAATTTCAATATTCCAAATCCAAAAATGAAGTCCATTTTAAAGGATAAAGTTTATAAAATTTCAAAAATTTGTTATAAATATTCATTATGGAAAGTTTGATAGGTCGCATCGTGTTTGAATCTTGAAGTTACATACAATGCAAGCTATTGAAATATTCAAAGAGAAATGTTTTGTGGAAGCATGGGGTGTTACAAAATAAATGGGATTCAATATAACAATGGCTAAGTGGAACATGTTATCTATTTTCTTTCTTGTTGCAGATAGTTGAAATAAAAATATGACAACCCAAATTATCTATGAAAAAACAAAATAAGTATTCAATAAAAAATATACGGAAATTAACATTCAGATATAAGATAAAATGAATAAAAAAATAATTAATTATGTTGAATTAATTTACCTTTTAAATATATTTGTTTCATTCTTTAACAATTTCCTTATTTCCATTATCTCAAATTGCAGCCATGAAGTCAAATTTATGATGAGACTAAGAAACATCACACCTACCAAACCAACTTTAAAAATGTAATCCAACTATATAAAATTAAAATTCGTATGTGAGTAATATTAAATCTAATTAAATTAAATGTAAATATAATACAATCCATTACTTCAATAAAATTTGATTCATTATATTATATATTTACTTTCTTTGATCAGGTTTGATGAACATTATTTTTTAAAATAATCTTTGTCATCTTTTGAATATGAGAATTTTTTAATTTTATAGTAATACTAGAAAAATATACATACTAAAAGTATTAATAGAAATGTAATTTTAAATAGTAATTATATTCTAAAATACATCTTCAATAATGGTAGTTTATTAATGGAATATGGTCTTACATAAATTTAAAAACATAAAAATGCCAACATTTCCATTTTTTATTTTGGACACTGTTGAAAGTTGATAAAATTAAGTAATTTTTTGATATTTATTTGGATAGTGAAATATTATTATATATACACTTCTAATTTTAAAAATATTACCTTTTTTTGTCCCCTTGTTCTCATGGGCTCTAATCATTCCATGAATTTCATGATATTTAAGCACTACCTTGTCATAACATAATTATATTTAAAAAATTATCTATAATATATAACATTATTTTTAGTACAAAAAAATTTGATGTACTTTGTTAAAATTTGACAAAATCCATCATGCATGGTCGGTTTTTGGGGTATCCATATAGTGAATCTGGGGAAAAATTATTTGGACTATTTAAATTGACTGCAATGAGAATCCAATGATGACTATAATAAAAAGAATGGAAATGAAATGAATGAATTGAAAATATAATTGATATGATTAAATTATTGTGTTATACCCTTATAATGTTGGTATTAAAAATAGTATGTCATAGAAAGGTTTTTTTAAAAGATTTGACCAGTTTTCCACTAATTCATTCATTTTTTAATCATTATATTATTGTTCTCAATAAATGACATGAGTAATAATGTGTCCAAATTTATGTTCAATGGGTAAACCATTCAATTGGTATTGATATATACACCTTAAAATAAGAAATTTATTTAGAAATAATTCACCTAATATATCATCTTTTTGAAAAACAAATCATGATAACAAACAACAAGTATTAATTTTCAAAAAAGCTTCTTAGAAATACATATATGTCATTTATGATTACATATTCTAATGAAATATAGTCTATAATGTTTCCTACGTACATATTTTTAATAAAATAAACTATTTTATTACTCACATTATTTAACTTTTTTTCTTCATGAACATTCAGTGATAGTAAATTGGGATATTGGATTTTTAGAGTAAAGGTTTATTCTGAAAATATTTTCAATTGGTTGGTTGTTCCCTTAGATGGGATTGAGTTGAACATTCGTTTCACCCATTCCCTTCGTTCATATGTAATAAAATTTAATGGTCTAGAACCATTTTCATTAATTTTTAAATATTTATCATGAAAAATATTCTATAAATGAATACTGCTTTTTCAAATTGATTTTTAAATATCTAAAAACCATGCTACAAATGTTCCAAAAGCTGGGTCGACTGTATGAATATCTATGTCATGTAGTGGAATAGGTAGCTCAGTGCCCTACTCAATATCTACAAATATCTCCACTCTCACATGCCCTTTTGGAATTCGAATGTTTTATATATTTTAGTATTTGATATTTAACTTGCTAGCCCAAACAAAAAGGAGATGGGTTGGTATTGATAGATATATGTCATAGTCATTTTCACCATATAGAATATTAGTACCAAAAAGGTATAAGATTTTTCATATTAAAATTTCACACCAAATATTTTTACAATATTGATTACCTCAACTAAGATATCTCTTTGAAGAGAACATATTACCTCAATGTTGTTAGGAGTGAGGTAGTACCTTTATACAATGGTTATTCTTGAGTTGTTTATTATTTTTTCTCCCCACATAATAATTTCTAGCACCTGAGTCTGCTAATGAAAATTTTCTTCATGTATACATAATATTGATCTTTACTCTTCCATTTCCTTATCGTTTTCCTCCTATTGTTTTTATACTATAAATATTTTTTGTGTGTCACCCCACACCCCACACCTCAAATTCATGCATACAATTCTAGCCACATTAAAGCTTTCATTAGTTGTGGTTTATATGGTGAAGGTGTTGGTGAATCTTTTTTCTACATCAGATATAATATATAGTAAAATAATTAATTATTGTTAAATAATATAAATTTATTGAAAAACTAATTTTTATTATATAAATGTACACATGTTTCCCACACATTTGGTGTTTTTTCATATATTTGTATCCCATCATTATTTATATGATTCTCCTTCCATAACACAATATGTGATATAGAAGTGTATTTGGATTTGGATTCAAAAATCTGTATAAAAACAAAATAACATAATTATGATATTGTTTATTGTTACAAAAAAATGTATTAAGATATATAAAAAATACACCCCAATTTTGTTCATATGAAGCACACACCATCATTAATTTATGGTAGGGGTATCTTATTTTTACTAATCATTCCTTATATTCATCACTTAGTTGTTATATCAGAAATAGAAAATTATCAATCTTAGTACTGAATATATGTATTCTGAAAAAATGTGTCAACAACAAAAATGTACCAGAAAATCTGTCTTCTCGCGAAGTCAATAAATACATCCCACACTTCTTACCATATTAAGTATTCATAAATAAGTGGCACATGAGAGTTTATTTTCCCTTCAGTATCTTAATATTAAACATCATTATGATTGTGTGAAAACCTTTAAGAATCCTTCTAAAAATCATTAATTAATATTTCTAATGGATTCATCAACTATAAATGCAATCTGTAAGGGATGATGATGATTAAGTTAATATTTCATTGTTTTATTTTTTAGTAAAATAAAGAAAGAATGTCATAATATTGTTTTAATATCTTCCCAAATCAGTGCCTTATATGTTGTCTCAACATGATTCCATGAATCTATATCAATCAGCACATATTTCTATGTTATGATCCCAATGTAACTATGTTACATGGCCATTTTGGGGTTATCATGTTGCCTCACTCATTCCATCTATCCATGAATTTGATGCAATTTCTCATTGCCTTAATAATGTTTTCCAACCCTGTCCTTCTATGGAAGTCATATTTTCATATGATACATAAAATCTTCATTGCATACCAGTTTCATTGAATAAGCATCATCAATATGATTTTCCTAGAGATTGGATGCATCCTCATGTGAAGAAGGTTGTTGTTCCTATACACATGGAGAAACAACAGGTTGAGAAAACTATTTTTCCACTACACTGGGAGAAGCATAAGTGTGAGAAACATATTGTTCCTCCACAGTGGGAGCATAAGCAGGTTGAACCACATTTTATTCCTCATGATTAACGGAATAAAATTGGAAACAATTCATTATCTATAGAATTGAATTAACATTAATGTTTGAAAATATAAATGCATTATTTAACATATAATAACATGAGGTAATAAAATTTATATTAAAAAATATTCTGATTATTAATATATATTTTTATTAAAGACTGATGGGATTTTACCCCTCTATATAAAATAAAAAATCCATCATTATGGACTCCTATGAGATAGATCATCCTATATACATTAGGACCCCTATAAAATAATTGTGACATACCAATTAAATTGTAATCCTCAGTTTAATTATAATCTGAAAATTCCATGGTTTTTATTGATGACAAAACAATTAAAAACTTTTGGATTGTTAGATCTAGGACATAAAATACTTTTACTAAATATGTTTCCATCATAAATGTTTCATATTTCCAACCTTTATTACTATGATCCACATTCCTAAAACCCAATACATCTATTTTAACAACCCTCTTGCTATCAACCCATATTCACTATAAAATCCTCCCATAGAATGTTGTAGAATACAACAACCTTATTTTTCTAATTATTTAAATAAAAGACTTGTTTTTATGAAAAATATTTCTATCCTTAGTACTAGAAACATGCATTGCTTCAGCCTCAAATGTAAATCCATTATTTATTATTGAACTACCATCACCACATTCATATTTATAAATCATATAACCATTAATTACATACCCATTTTATGAAAATAATTACACACTTGTTCATATAGATAGCTATATATGTCATTCAAAATTTGAATTTTAATTTTCATATAACTCCATAAAAATATAGTTTTGAATAATCATATAAACTTTGGATTATGTGTTATTGATATCCATATTTTAACAATTGGTGGATAAAAATACCTAGGAATTTAATTGTGTTTTTAAACATAGGGGTAATTCTCAAACCTATTATGAAAAACTTAATGGTGGGCCTTTTACCAAAATGTAATATTACTTATTACAAAATCTCATTCAAAAATTCCTTCACCAATAATTCTCTTAGAGTGACAAGACTTCAAAAGATAAATTATTTCAAAATCATAAAGTTAGTTGGTTTTAAATTTGATGACTTCCTCAAAAATTTATCTCTCCACAATACACAAATCTAAAAGGAATAAAATTTTGGAATACCCTTTTAACATATTCATACACAATTTTAAGGGCTATATCCATTAATAATGTACAAGGCCATATAGAAGAATCTCTCTCCCCAAGTGAACCATCCAATAAACTATAACATCAATGAATGATGAAAAGAAGAAAATTTACAATTAATATAATACGAAAGATATTTCCTTTTCCATGGTTTGAAATTTAATCATTCCTATAACATGGGTACATATATATTTGAAATAAAAAATTGATCTTTGTAAGTGTATGATAAAAATTCTTTTGAAAATTGATACCTAAAACTACATGAATTTTATCTTGAATCTTATCATTGAAGTCATGTGATTTCATATCTTTTAATATAGAATCAATCATAGACATGATTTTCTTGATATTTGATGAATAAAAATATATATTGTTTATGTCATTCAAGAAGATTCATAACAAATATCTCTCCTTCCTGGAAAGTGGGTAAACAGCTAGAGTAAGAAATGTTTTTTTTACCGGTCACTAGTACAAAATATTATTCTACTCCCATTCCAACCATCAACAACCTATCCTCAATTCAATCCTTTTTTTGAAGGATGAATTTTGTGACATTAAAATTACACTACCAGATGAGTTTTTTTAAACATGAATACTATCAATGAAATTAATGACATACATAAAATTCTAGAGTAGTAATTAAAAAAATAGATACGTTTTTCCAACTAGTAATCATAACGTTTTTTGGAAATTCATTACAAAATGTACAATCCACTTCATTTAAATTCTCAAATTTTAGATCAGTTGTTAGTGGACAATGGTGTTGTGCATTCTTAAGAATATCCATTAAAAGATGTCATCCTACATTAATACTTATTTCATCATGGTAGAAATATGTGATTTCTGAAAAACCAAATATTTTATAGATTTTTCAACCTAATTTAATTTTATTCTTGGTGAAAAATAGGAAACCCTACTGTTTATTTAATTTTATATCATATAAATTTCTATAAGTTGGAAAGTCATTTGTCATTCTGTACAACATGGATCCAAATGTTATATTTTCTTTTCTATAATAATCATCAAACGTAACACCTGAACCCTATAATAATTTCAAATATTTGATCAACGGATCCATTTACACATCAATATCATTACAAGGTATTTTTTCATAATATAGGCATAGATAATATGATTTATTTGTTCACATTAATTTCAACAGTTTAATTTCATAATTAAACCAATATAACCAACCATGTACAGTTATTATTTCATTGAAAACAAAAAGGATTCAATAAATTTGTAGATAACACAATATGATGGTTTCTTAGATCATTTCAAAATTTAGGATACTTGTTGTTAATTATCTTTCACAATGGAGTGTCTGTCTGTTGACAATGTTTCGAGTATTTCTTTCCATTATCTTTTTTTATGTCATTTTACATGATGTCTCCTCATATACACATAAGATCCTAAACCCCTAAATGATCGGGATGTACCATACAACTTTCGTAAGACAGATTCATCTTTGTATTGAAAAGAACCACACTTTGGGAATTGATTTGTTGATTTTTGGTCCTTATGAAACTGTATAATGTCCTTTGGATAAGCATGTATTCATTCATTGATAACACATATCATTCATATCATTTAGTTAGAGTTGTATGGTTGAAAAGGGAGCTCATTATCTTCGGGAAGAAAATCATTAAAGAGAGTAAGTAGTTCAGTAAAACTATCATCACTCATTTTGTTGCCTACTATCATGTTATACAAGTTTAGTATCGATGTAAATGAAATATATTTACTAAAACAAGTATTAAATGAATTCTTTGTGCAACTCTTAATATTCTCAATTATTTTTGTAGAATATTGAAGTTCAACATAAAAATTAATTATCATTTCCTAAATAATATCTTCATCATAATTCACACTTGTAATCACATACACAGTACATTATTCTTTATTTTCCACAAATGAAAGCATAATAGATTTCCCATAAAACATAGTTTCATCCCTATCACTAGCTATAATATATTTATCCCCATTTCTATTCCATAATTTATAACATCAATCAATTAAATTATAGATTAATTATTCTTCCAAATCCAATGAAAAAATTGTCATATAAGAACAAAGAGTGTAAACTTGTATAGTGGACATAAGAAGGGTCATGTATATGATATTATGAAAAACTGATGAACTCTTTCACCCAATCGTCATACTGTTTTTCCATAGTATGAGAATCCATCCATTCTCTATTCATATGCATCCCTTTTTATTCATTATGATTAATATTTTAAAAAATAACTACACAAAATTGGTTCAAATGAATATGGGTATCATAAGTTGATTGAAGGAAAATTGAAAATTGAAAAATGGTTTATTATCCCACATGATAAAAATATATTAAATTAAAATTTTAAATATAATGGTGGAGATTTAACTTTTAAAACTATTTTCCACTTAATATTATTAATGATGAAAATACTAACTGTATTATTATAAATTAATTATAGAATTATATTTACATTATAAAAAACCAATAAAATACGACTATTTAAGGTAATAATAGAAACATTAAATAATTAAAAGCTATACTATTTTCAAACTCTTTTCATAATAGATAATATAACTATTGAATAGAATAACTATTTCACAAAAAAATGAAATTATTATATTTTTTAAAATATTTTCAAAACTGACATTGATTTTATTGAAAATATAAATGTATTGGACAAATGATAAATTAAAAAAAAAGTATACATGTATCAAAATATAATATATATAAATATATACATTTCTATTGGAATTTATTATATATATATATATGATTAAAATTATATATACTTTGTTAAATAATATAAATTATAAAGAAATATACCTAATTTATAAATGTATATAAATTTATAAAACTATATAAAAGTGAATATATGTTAATAAATATACATAATTTATAGAATTTTTTAGTTTTAATGATTTTAAAACTAAATAAAATAATTATATATGAAAGTAAAAAATTATAAAATTATTCGATTTCAGTACACAAACATCCTCCACATATCATAACATCCAATCTAACGAATTTATCCACTAACAGGGTCCATGAATCAAGGATTATAAATAGAAATCCATGTGGAAGGAAGAACCATGCCTGATGTGGTAGGTGGTGATCATGCATCCTAGAACACTCTTGGGAATGGGTTTTCCCAAGAAATTAGACTAAAAATAATCATCCAAATAGAGTAAGTAACAATAAAAAATTTATAAAATGACTATAAAACTAAATAGAACCTAAGTTAATACAGTTTCCATCGATTTATTTGATCCAAACAATTCTATACATCTCTTTGGAACTCAAATAGAATGAAAAAACACAAACTATTTCAAAGACACCTATAACACTCTCCTAAACTACTAATCCAGTGAAGAGAGAATCTATGAAAAAAAGAACCACTTTTAGAACAAAGGATTCACAAATTGAAACCCCACATAACTTTATTATTCCAACACACATTTGACAAACCAATTTCATCCCAAATACATAGAGGAAAAAGATTAAGGAAATCCTAAATTTAATTGAGTCACCTTTAGGATTATCACTAATGATATACCTTCCAATATTTTTTAAAACCATTATTATAAGAAGAATTTAAATAACATGAATAATCAAAACAACTAGTTCATGAACAACCTAAAAAAGAAAATAGTCTTAACATAACCAAGGGAAAAATTAAAAAAATTGAAATCCAACAAATCTTGGAACACCATCACGCATAAAAAAATTAATTTTATTTAAAATACATAAACCTTATTAGAGGATTCAAAATCGATTTAACACAAATGAACACACTTGAAATTAAATTTTATATATATTCCTATGTAAATTGTGAATTGAATGAAATCAGTTCACACATTATTACACAATCAATGTTTAATTATGTGAGAGATGATTTTTAAAAACTAACTTTTTATGAGCTCACACCATTTTGATAACACCATAACCCATTAAAACATTCTATTAATTTAGAAAACCCATACAATCACACATTACAAACTATGTTTTTAATTTTTTTCTCAAACATGATCACAAAAATCATCTAATTTTCTATCCATAAAAATTAAAACAAATATACCTTTTTAAAATCCCACCAAAATACTATTTACAATCTAACACTCTATAAAAATGAATTTTCCATATAAAAAATTTGGTACATGCACACAATGAATTGAACACTAGAAAAAAAATTAATATGAAATTCTCATACTATAATAAGGTCAAATTTGACCCATTTCTACAATACTGGGTCAATGTATAAAGGGTTATAGATAAAAATACCATGTGGAATGCTAAACCATTATTGACATAGTTTCATGGTTTTATGGGTCTTGGACGGTCAAGAAACAATTCCTGTAACATTTCCTAAATGAAATATTTTTCACTGGCTAACTTATCCAGCCATGAAAACCAGCCTCACACCACCATCATCGTTCTACACTCATCCAAAAATCAATCAATTACCCAAAGTAAACCAACCATGAAATTTTAGAGAAAATAATTATCAACATTGACCATAATGAATTATTAAACTCATAATCCAACAAATCCATTGGATTAAATATAAGATTAGTGTAATTGGAATGAGTATTTTTCTATGATAATAATGTTTACATGATAGTTTTATTTGGTGAGAGAGACACTAGTGGGAGTCAGGTTCAGTGATTGAGTTAGAGAATGTTTATTTGGGATCGATGAGATAGGTGTTGTGTGGATGGTGGGATTTGGAGAGAGCTATGATGGTGGTAGGAATAGGGTTCGGTGAGCATAGAGTTGAGGGAGAATTGGGGTTTTGAGAGGGTGATCGAATTGTGGTGTGGCGGTGTAGAGGAAGTGGCGTGGTTCGTCAACAACGGCGATAGGGTTCTATGGCTATAGTAGTCAGGTTCCAAGGAAGCATGAAGGTGAGAGATAAAGAGACTTTGTTAGGAATATTTTTATAAAATCATGGTATAATTTTATAAATTCTTCAAAAAAGCATTAAAAAGGAGTAATTCTATATGTGGTAATATAGACAGCACTGACAAAACACCTCTTAATCAACACTTTTTTATCATAGATAAAGATACAACATTATAAATGCTAAAAAGTTACTCATAAGAAATATCTTTATCAATGATAAAATTATATCAAGGCTAAAACATCTCATAAAGATACCCCATTATCATCACTAGAAAAGAATTCATAAAACATCTAATTATCGGTGCCCATAATGAATTGTATTATGAGGACTTTTTAGTGCTGATAATGGGAAATTTTATTAAAATAAAAAAGCATAGATAAAGTTCAAATGTTAATAATTTATTTATATTCTTCTATATTTTATAATATTACATATATAATAAAAATTTATTTATTTATATATAACTAAAACTGTAAATAATTTTAAATTTATTTAAATTCATACCTATTTATTATATTTAAAAATCATTTAATATATTTATATAATTATATATAATTATATATTTATTTTTATTTTTAATGTTACATATTTTTATAAAACAATAAATAAAATAAATATATTTATTCTAATTTTATAATTAAAAATATATATATTTTTTGTAGTTCTAATTACAAATAAATATTTATTTATTTAAATAATTAAAAATTAATATAAAATTTATTGATTTATTTAAAATTCAAAAATATATGTATGAAATATATCAATTATATATTTCATAAAAGTAAAAATACAATAAATATATTTATTTTCAAATTAAAATTATTTAAATAATTATGTTTTTATTTGTAATTATGAAATTATAGTAAATATAATTACTATATTTATAATTTAACACTTATAAATAACAAATATATATATTAAATTTATTTATAGAATTTTTAAAATAACAAATATGTTTTTGATAATTTAATCATTATGTAAATAAATTTTTATTTATTTTTTAGTATAATTATAAATAAATATTATAATGTATCAGTTATAAAATTATAGTAAAAATATTTTTTATTTATAATTTTATAATTATATATGATAATTAATATATATATCTTTATATTAATGTAATTATTTTTATAAACCATCGAACAAACCATTGGGATGTTAAAAATTGTACTTCAAAGCATTAATGTCATCTTTTAAGATATAATAAAACATTCTAAAATATTTGTAGCATAATTTTTATATAGTTCACTAAGCAGTAAAATCCCAATCTTAAAACTACATGTTGATATCTCTATAGAACATATGTACCTAGGTGATAATCCTAAAAACAATGCATTAAGGTAAACTTGATTGGGAACTAGTGCACGACAACGGGCCTTGATGAACACATCGATTGAAACTCTTGGGGATGTGATTTAGGTGATTCATTTTTTCTTCATAAACTACTCAAATACCATTAGGATGAGTAAAAATTGTACTAAGAAACATTAATATCATTTATTTGGATATAAAAATACATTCTTAACTTTTTGTATCATGAAGATTATACAGTCAACACTAGTTGTCAATAGTATTCACATAATTTTTTTAAATCGTGGGAGAAATGAAGGGAAAACTAAAAATATATTTTCTTTATTAAGGGTAAAATGTAAATTTTGATCATATAAAGTGAAATAATCAAGAACAAATACATTAAAATAGAAATAAATGCATTACAAAATACAATAAATATCTTATCATTTTTCAAAAAAACACATTTTGTATTAGATGAGTCTGACTTTTAATGTAATGTAGAATATAGATTATTTTCATGAGGTTGCTGAATAACTTCTTTCATGGAGATGTTATTAACTCTTTAAATTTCAAAATCATTATTCATTCTAATAACATGACATCTAATGATAGGGCTCCGCATGAAATTATGTATTTTACCTATTTTGTGTAAGAGTATAATATAGATGATCTCATAGATATAAATGTAAATCTAACGTCTGATAATGATATTTTTTAATGTTCGAATATATGGAGACAATAGAGATGATGTTGAGGGAGCATCAAAATTTGAGGAGGAAGTCTCTAGAAATTTAGTAGTTGTACAACTTTCACGACATACAATAATTTATCCACTACACATTGCACTTGGTTAAAATAATTGTAATGTTCTCACTAATTAGATTCTAAGGTTCCCACACCATAAAATGATATTCCAAGATTTATAGTAGACAGTTTTAGTGAGTTGGATAAAAAATTATATGTTGGAATTTATTTTGGAAGTAAATCTCCATTGAAAAAAATGATAAAAAGTTTTCATATAGAGACTAACATTATTTTTTTAGTTCATGAATATTGAAATAAAAAAAGCATGCATTTATATAGATATTGGTATGATTGGAGATTATAATTGATCATGATTATTGATATTTCATTTTGAGGTTGAATATTTTTGAATATTGAGGTATCTCAATCTTGAATTCAACCAAACCTCATACCAAATCATATTTTATTGGATTTAAAATTTGTTTCATTATTTTAATCGAGATGATTAAGACCTTCCATGAGAGGATACAAAAGATTTTTTGATATAAATATTTACCATAACAAGGCACAGATAATTAAACAGAAGGAAATTGTGAAGGTCTATGGTTGTTAGGGTGACTTGTTTCTGGTGTTGCTAAAATTGCAGGCCATACATAGTCAAAATGACCAATTTTTCTTCCATATTCATAGGAATGAACATTTGTATCAAGACAATCAACATGATCATTCTCATGTCTAATATCATCAGTTGTTCCATGAATTCTTCCCATGTATTTCCGAATTTCATTTCGAGTATCAATTCATACAAGTTGATGGAATATTTATATATGAAAAATTAAATGGAATATTATTGATCACAGAAACCAAAGATAGTAATTTTTCACCACTTCTTCATTCATTATTAACTGTGGAGAAGGAAAACAATGAATCAAGGAGCGGTATTTTGTCATGTATTGAAAACTATTTCACCCACATTCACGATGTCAAATTGATATCTAATTTGAATTAGAAAATCAATTAGGAAATCACTGTCAATCATGATATGTGGAGTCCCCAAATGCACATCTTCATTGCTGCCTGAGACACAATGCTATGAACCTGTGAATAACATTCCATAATGAACCTATGAATAAGGAAATCATTAGGATTAGTATGCAATTTATTTTTTGTTTTTTAATATTTCAAAATAATGATTAAATTAATTTATGTGAAATATTTCCAATTCTGTATAGCATATGGGCTGGATCAATGATGGTTTCAAAATTTTTTTGAACAAATACACAAGGCTAATCAAGAAGTGTATTATTATATGATGCATATTCCAAAATAAGAATGGAAATTTAAATATGATGGAGGTAAGTGTTAGGGACACATGGCCACAAACTTGTGGAGTGAATCAATGGTTTATTTAAGGGTATACATCAAGGTACGTATAACTAACCTAGTTCAAGAGAACCATATTATAGTGTGAATTATTTTTTTGATAGAATACAACTATATGCGGATGAAATTTAGTAGGATCCATATTATCGAAAAATATTTCAACAATTTACTGGAAAAAAAATTAAAGAATATTTTGGTTATTGGTTATTCCTATTCTGCTAATAATAATCTCAATTTGAAGAACAAGAGTGTTCAGACCCCATCACTACTAATAATGGTGATAAAATGGTGGTATTTCTGGGCGGAAATGTAAATGTGGAAACATATAGGCATTACAATCTTTATGCGCACAAGCCATCACAATATGTGCCTCTATGAAAATATAATTGGATGAATATACTGATCTCGTGTACCGGCAGGACACTATTTATAACATTTATGTTTCACCGTGGATCCCTATTCTAGAGTTTTGATATTTCACAGTGCATGATGAACAACATATATTGATACCAAACATCCATAGGTTTTGTAATTGAGAGATACTAAATTCTAGTATGATGCTGAATAAGTTGGGCTAGCCTAAAGAATAAGGGAAAAGTTTAAGGTACTACATATTTCACCAAGAAGGTCATAACTAGAAATGATGCTATAACATTACTAGTTTGAGTTTACACTCATAGACTCAATGATGTATTTTCTATAATGTTATATTTTAATGTTGTTAATTATACGATGTTAATATATGATATTTTATTTTGAAGAATTTTTAGTCATTTTTAAATACTTTTACTACAAGATAAAAATAATCCCTCAATATTCATATTAAAAGTAATATGACAATTAAATATAAGGTTTCCTGAAAGATTAACATAAAATTCCATGGTTAAACAATAATGATATCATGTGATAAAATAATCCTAAAACATACAATCATGTGAGAAAACACACATAAATTACAATGAAAAAACTTTGCTATTAATCTTTTTGATAATGAGAAAAAAGTGGTTATATATATAAATATATAAAACAGTATATTACAAAACACTCTATTCCAGTTAATAACAAATCTAAATATAATTTTGAAATATGATATTTGAAACATGTATACATTAACTTTTCATTTGGTAAAAAAAACATTAAACAAAGGAAATAAACATGTCATATATTACATTCTACCAGTCATAAAATTATGCTGACCATAAATTCATATTTACATATTAAACATAAGATTTATTTCATTTTATTTTCTTTATAATGGAAGATACAATAGTACTCACTGACGAGAATAGGATTGTTTCTCATTCATTGATATAGAATCATTGGGTTTGACAGATCAGGGTGCTTCGTGCACACCATCAACATCACATGAAGCCTCCATCCACTATTATATCATACAAACACCATGGTAGCTTCAACGGAATTGTGTATCCTATTTCACATTATTTGATAAACACCTTTTTTCTACCCTCAATGATATATGGACACTAGAGACACAAACATACTATATGCTCTAGAGAGAGATAACCATCACCCTTGAGGATGTGGTAGTCCTTCTCGATCATCTGATCAAGGGCGATGCATTTATTCGACACACCCATGTAGAATGTCCTAATGTTGTTCAAATTTTTCAAGGTGTCGACAATTTGGATTATTTTTCTTATAAATATTTTGGGATGATAATTATGTGGTTTCATGTGATTCACTTTTCACATTTTTCTAATGATGCTACGGAGAAGACTATCATGTGTCATGACCATGCCTATATATTACAGATTAGAGGAGGGACGTTGTGTATTAATGAATCATCTATGTAGGTGAACGTGATGTATATGAGGCTACTAGATGATTTTATCAGGACAAGACCGACATTCAGTGACCAGTGTGCTTGACGTACACTTACAAAGAAATATGCATGGAATGGCACTCAAACTGTATAAATATTGAGGGATCAGTCATGATTATTGAGATGTGGGCATATGATTTCATCCCTCTCATATCCCCAATTGTAACTAGTCATGAGAAACCATTATATGTGATTTGTGATGATATACATGGATGGGGTTGTGAACACCCATCTGTATTGTGTTCTGATGCATGTAGGAGTTATTTAATTTTATTTCATAATATTTATCATTTTGTATGTTATATTTCGTAGGTGGAGTCGGGAAAACTGATTTTTCAACACTCAGACACACCAATTGAGTATATGCCAACCCACATTGGAGATTATCTTACCCAATGATGTATGTATATAAAATCATTAATTGACTATAAAATTTCTGAACATCAATATTTTATTTTTTTTAGAAAGAATTTTTTTAACAAATATCACTTGTCATATCATATTTCATGAAAGTGATACTCTGATTTATTGGACCAAATTTCTTCATACCGTGCTGCTAGAATTAATTATTCTATGCCAATAGTTCGTCTCATTTACTTTCATATTATTGAGTGGCACCAACATAATAGATTCATGTTCTAGTTTGTCTATGTTAAGCACATTCCATTTCCACAAAGACAGTCACAAGAGAATTATATCATAAAGAAGACTGGGAGATAAGAAGTCTACTAGAAGGGAAAACATTTTCAGTGTAACACCCTAGTATTTTATTGTACATTATTTCTTTAATGTAATTCAGTATCTTGTGTTACATGGAACACTGAGTTCGAGCTCACAACGACTTACCAAACTAGCCGTTGAAAATTTGGTTATGAATAGTATTAACTTGATTTGGAATTTTATATAATCCATTTAATTTTAAAATTTGTATTATATGTTTCTTAGATATAATATAAGAAAAAATTAAATATTTCAGATAAAATACTTATTTTTAAAAAAATGAAATTTTACCGACTTTTAATGGGAAACCCTATTTAAATCCAATATTTTACATATTTATATATTCAGTTTAATTAAATTCAATTCCCTTTAAAAATTATGACACAAATATTTAGTTTGGATAAGTTTTTTGTACTTTTTTGATAACCTTCATATTTGGATGAATAATAAAAAATACTAAATTTGAATTGGAAACATTTTTTTAATCAAAATAATTAATGAGATAAATTATTAATTTGACTGTTTTTCAAGTATTATAAAAATATATTTTTATCTTTTCTTGTAATTTATCTCATTTTATATAATTTCACATTTAAACTGGACGTAAACACATGCCAATATTTTAATAGCTTTTACTTCTTAAAAACCTACTTTCTGGTTTTGACAATGGGAATTAATTTTAAATTAATTAATGAAAATTCTGTGTCTTTAATTTTTAAAAATGGTACTCATTTTTTAATTTTTAATATCATAATTAGCTTCTGGTGGATTTTTGGTATTTTTCTGAAAACATTCAATATTTTATGAATAGTAAAAAACAATATGTTATAGATAAAAACCGACTTTTACATTTAAATAAATATTTTTAATTAAAAAGTTATCTTAAACTAAAAATATATATGTAAAACATATATTAGTCAAATTTAATTCATTAGATTCATTTTAAAATATTTCTAGACATATAAAATTTTATTGATCTTTTTTAACGTCTTTTACCCACCTTCTAGGCGGATTTGCAAATTTGCATAAAATGTAATTTTATAGCCTTTGTGAATGGAATTTCCAAAATTCTAGAGACCATGTTGAGATCATTAATAAATATGTGGTTCAATAGGATGAAAATAATTTTTGGTGAATAGTAACTTTTGAATTTTATTTACCACTATTAAAAGTAAATAAAAAAATTAAATGTAAAAATAATATTAAAATTACCCCAACACAAGTCATAATTCTATTGGATAAGCATATTTTGACCAAAACCAACCTTAGGACAAAAATAATAACATTTTTATCCATTTGGGTTAGATTAGGACATCTATTATATTTTATTAAAATAAGAGTTAAAAGTGTTAAATTCAATGTTTAATAACTAAACCATTTTAATAAAGTGTTAAAAATAAGATAAATTTGTCTATAAATATTAATTAGAAATATAAAAATATTTTATACATCATGGTAATTTTTTTATAATTTTTAGACATTAAATAATTAAATTTATTTGTGACACAATGATGATGCTGTAATTTCCTTCTTAACGAAATATTTAAATACTTGATATTATAAATATTAATCTAAATGTAAATTTATACTTCTGAAGCCATCTACTAATATTATAGGTTAAAATAACATTTTAGGTATGATTAAATGTATTATATTTGAAGTCATCATGTTTTTATGAATTTATGAAAAATCAATTACACAAATAGTGTCAAAATTGACATAAATGAGTTTTTAAAACAAATACTATATTATTAAACGATATAATATTTCTCAAAATCTAAGGATCATCCCAAGGACTTATATTATAATTTAAATTTTATTAATTAACCACTTCTGTTTCTTTTGGAATTTTATAGAATGCTTATTAACCATGTATTATAATGATACAAGAAGACATGGTAAAACATAAACTATTTAACTAATGGTTCAATATAAAGGATAAGGTTAATATGGTGAACTAAATATATCTAAAACCTATAGTTTGAAAGGCTCTATACCCATACCCACCTTATCCTCTAAATAAATAAATTTTGAGCCATTATAAACCGAAAATAATTTAATAATAAAATAATATTTGAAGATTTTCCTAAAGTTACCCTCACCTCTCTTATAAAAGGGTACTTCTCCTTCTTTTTAATTTCTCACTTCAAAAGACATTTGTCTCACCCAAACACTAATAAAATATTTTCCAAAATATTTTTAATTAATCCTAGAGGCTTTAATTTTATTATAAAGGTATCGAATTTATCCATTTTGTTCAAATCAAAAGGAAACAACCGAGAAGAGGTAATTATTCCATCACCTCTTTCAGAGCTCTTTTCTTCTTCCACATCCTCATTCTCTATTGTTTCCAAACCAAATTAATAATTCTAGTACCCTATATATACTGTGATTTTATTACAAATATGTTACAACCATATTCATTATTCTATCTATCCTATGAATGAAAAATTCACCATGCGTGCGTACGTATGGCTTACCATCTCCACGCCATGATGTTGTTAGTTATTCAACACTTCATTATTTGTATAGTAATAATAATTAGTATAATTGATGTAAATAATAAATATAACATGTTAAGTATTAGTTATATATAATATACCATCCAATTACATTCTATTTCAGAATTAATAAAATGATATCGTTGTTCGTGCATATGTAAGGTTTTCCGTCTCCACGACCCGATGAGATTCATTTTCACATTCACCATTCAATGATGATTATAAAATATATATTATTAATAATTATTTAATATATGAAATAATAATTGTACTATAATATATATATATATATCATTCAATTACTTCCATTAAATAGATAATGAAAAATAAAACGGCGTTTATGCGTACGTACGACCTACCATCTCCAAAAATGGTTTTTTCCATTTCATATTTCTACCTATTATACATATTTATATTATGAATATATATGATTCCTAAATAATATTTTATATTATGGAATCAATTAAATCATTATATAAGTTATATTATCGAGAATAACAATTTAAACGTGTGTGATAAAGAAAGTGATTATTACATTAAATGTTATTTTAACATCGAAATTATTATTAAATTGGTTTTATAAAGCCATTAATGAATAATGTATGATACCATAAAGATTTATATGGTTACCTTATAATTTAATAACAATCTATGGTCATTGTATAGGAGGTTAAATGTACCTTGACCAAAGGAATGTACAAGGTATGGGTTAATTCCTCAATCTCATTATTATCCAAGATTGTCTATGTGTATTTTTTTACTGGGAAATTTTTATTATCCATGTCTGTGTTTCAAAAATATTTTTCAAAAGGATTGTTTCAAGGTAATAATTAACTCAATTTTTTATAAATGGTTTAAATAATTATTCTTCTAAATCATTTTCATTAATTTCCATGTTTTTAAGATAGTATTAAGGATTTATTTATATGGAAATTAATGTTTTAACATGTTAATTCCTATCAAACGTTTCAAAGTGGTATGGGAAACTTTGATTAAAAAATTTATTTTTAATTTTTTCCTTTCTAAATTGTGTGAAATTTAATTTATTTCTAGAAAAAGTGATATTTCTCTCAAAGAGTTTTACAGATCATTTTCAACTATATCAACACCATTTAGTGGATATTATTTCGGATTGGGGTTTATTTATTATAATACAATATTATATATTGTATTTAATTACATATCATATGTTTGACTATGGATGTGCGAATTTTATACCAATCACGGTTTACGATTAAATCATTGTCATTTTGTATACTGGTTTTAAAAAATGCATATGTTTTTTTTCATCCCTTTCATATGAGGAATGCATTGGACATAGTAAGTGATGAGTGGCTCTCTCTATAGCTCCCTGATTTATTAGTAGGTCTCATGAGACAAATTATTGTCCTAGAACGAGGCCTTGAAATAATTATTAACTCTAGTCTTGGCATGAGGCCCTGACTATATGGTTATGATGTCTGGAATTATGCATTCTCCCATTCCTAAATTATTTATTACATGTGATTATTTGACTGGTAGAATATCCAAATTAATGTTCATATGGTAATGTTTGATTTATTTTTTCCAGATTATATTCAAGTTAATGTTTAAAAGGATGTTGTTTTTATTACACATATTAACTTAAATGTTTATTTCTTCCGATAAATTATTTACCATTATTGAGAATCTTAGCTCACCACTTTCTTATGTTTTGTTTTCACATGATTCTAAAAATATTATTATGATCGATATGAAGGGATAATCTTGGGGAATAATGGTGTTCTCAAATAATTATTTTCGTTGTGTTTTATGTTTGAATATGTATTGTATGGTTCATGTATATAATCTATTTTCTAAAACTACAATAACAATCGGTCTTTAGGGACATGATCCCATGTAATCATGACAATGTATTAAAATAATGCATCAGCTTCGGGTTAGGGCATTTAAGCGGGTCTCGAAGGATGTTTAACATCAAACTTGGAAATAGATTTAGATAAACTCTGATTAGAGAACATTAACCTAAGATAACCATTGAGTATTACTATATAATGACATATAATAACTTTGGTAATGAAGATATTTTGTGAATTTTTTAATCAATACATCCCTATCTTGATACGAGTAGGAACAGACTGCTCTAGCACAGATATATCTAGGGGTAAAACCCAAAAACACTATTTTGAGCTAGACTAGAATGAGAACTGGTGCATGAAAACGGGCCTTTCTTCACTATTGGTTATAAAACTCCTATGGGATTTGCTTAGGATAATTCACATTTTCTTTATAAACCATTATGTAAGATATATGAGTAAATATTTCACCAAAGAACCCATTTTTATTATTATGAGAATAGATGTATGAAATTCTTCAATTAATGCTGATAATTTTTATGGTTTATGAATTATAAATTATGATATGAAATAACAATGTGTATTTATTAATTTAGAAATTCCTCCTAGTATAAGGGATGAGAACTCCAGCGATACACTTGATCCAAAGAGTAAGAATGATCATATCATCCATGGCCTTAAACTAATAATTAAAAGGGGAATATTCTCCCACTTATTATAATCATATGATGAAATAATATCATGTGTTAATTAGATAAGTAAATATTTATCTGAGTCATATGGAATTGAATGGATACTAGAGAAGAAGAGGGTGGTAGAGAGAAAGTTGTATGAAGTGAAGATTGGAATGAAGGAATTTCCCATACGTGATATCTGTGGAAAGAATCTCCATGCGAAGTGCTTGGATGGAATTGTAGTTTTTTATAAGTGTGGATAAAAAGGACACCATGTTCGTGATTGCATGGGTAAGATAAATGTCTTTAATGTACAATGCATTATCATCATGGTGTTGGGACACTAGGAAAATCGATTTCCTAATCATCATAGTGTACCCTAAATGATGAAATTGGATAATAATAAATTTTTGATATTACCACTAATGAATAGGAATGATTAGTGTTATTATGTTGTTATCAAATAATAATGACATATGAGTATTTTATTATTTATTTACATGTTATAATAAATATAATTTATAAGGATTGCATTGCAGTACTTTTTAATCAAGGATTTGAGATTTTATGGTACCAAGTAATGTGACATAGTTTCAAGTTAAACATTTTGGAAAATATATGGTTGGGAAAAAGATAAAACTTATTATGGTCCTGATACTAAGGTAGTGATTTTGGAATAAGAGATAATTGAGTTGGATAATTTATCTTGGGTATTGTTGATATCCTTGGAATTGCTTAATGGTTTATTTATTTAATCAATGTTGGAGTATTCAAAATTTTTATTTTTATATAGTATATCCGGAATTCTATTAGGATAACAGGAGCATGAATTTATTCAATAAATTTTTATTGTAATTTAGGGAGTTATAATTTTTTAAGATAATACATGATGAACGTATTCACATGTTATTATGTGGAAAAAAGATATATTCCTTAAGTTTACCTTCATTATAAATTTTGGACTATGAGTTTGGACAAAAGTATTTTGGATAATCCTAAAGGTTAGAATAAATTATTTTCGACATTGTATAATATTGTTTATGGTTAAAATTTTTCTTAATATTATTTTTGGATTATTATAAAAAGGGAAGCTCAGAGGTCGGGTGACAACCCATCACGTTGGGAAAAGCTACGAGACATGAACCCACAACCAAATGGCGATAATGGTGTATCACCTACCACTGGGCTACGTGGGGATCTAATTTGGATAATTTAGTTTTTTAAAAGGTCTAACTGATTAACTATAAATTGATTACTTTTGGAACCCTATATGATTTGGATAAATATATTATTTTTATGTCCTATTATATTATGCAGTGAAAGATGAGTTTGTGGTTTAAATTAGTTAAAGGATGGAACTATACATGTAAAATATTTTTTTATTCTTATTAAATGAATAAATTATTTATTAAAAATTATGGTAAAGAACAAAAAAAAGTTATCCTAATACCTTTTTTTAACCGATGATATTTTAAATCATCATAGATTTATGGATTTGAGGCCCTAAATTTTATATTCACATGTAAGTTATTGATGACCTCAATCACTCCCTATAAATATTTATGTTTTCCTTCCAATTATAATGGACGCCAATATTAAACTTTTTGAAATACTAATTTGGTGTTGACTTTTTCATTTCCCATTTCATCCAATTAAGACTAAATTTTATTATCATAGTTTCTAATGTGGGGTTTCTAAAAAGATATTTTCTATTTTTAACATTTTATTTTCGATTAATAGTTTTAAATTGTGAGGACACCGTTTATGGAAGGAGGGGATAATGTAACACCACAATAGTTCATAGTACATTCTCTATTTAATGTAATTCAATAGCATGTGCTACATGAGATACCGAGTTCGGGCATACCACAACTTTCCAAACAAGCCTTTCAAAAATAGTATATGAATATTATTAACGACAATTTTAATTTCATATAATCCATATAATTTTAACAACCATATTATGTGTTTCTTAGACATTATATAGCAACAAATTCTATTTTTCTGTTAAAAGATGTATTCCTAAAAAATATCAATTTTACCATATTTTAATGGAGAACCCTTTATAAATACAATATTTTACTCTTTAATATATTTAATTTAATGAAATTAAATTCTTATTTATAAGTGGGACATAAAAATTTTGTTTGGCTAAATTTTTTGTACTTTTTTTATAACATTCATATTTTGCTGAATAATAAAAAAAATAATAAATTTTAATTGGAAACACATTTTTTAATCAAAATAATTTAAAGTGATAAATTATTAATTTGATTTTTTTAACGTATAATTAGATTATATTTTTATCATTTAATATAATGTAGGTCATTTTATGTAATTTCACATTTAATTTGTACATAAACACATGTCAATCTTTTTATAGTTTTTCCTTTTTAAAAATATGCTTTCTGGTTTTGAGAACAAGAATTAAATTTATATTAATTTATGCAACATCTATGTTTATAATTTTTTTAAATTAGATATCATTTTGGAATTTGTAATGTGAAAATTATTTTTGGTTGAATTTTTTGAAATTTTATAAAAACATTCTATTTTTGATGAATAGTTAAAAACACTACGTTGGCTGGTAGCCACTGGCTTATTTGATGTGGGATTCAAGTTGTCACACTCAGGCTATAGTGGTTCAGTTTATAACATATGAAATTTTAGAAACATTTGAAACTATTATGAAATAAATATTTAAATCAAATTATCAATGGAATCATAAAATAGAATATTTTTAAAATTTCCATATATTTGGAATAAATGTAAACTAATGAACTTACTATGAGTGTCGACTGAATTTGAGGTGTATATTGTGTGATTGATAGGTTTTAAATTCTATCATAAGATGAATGTGGTAAGTATAAAATATATTCAACCCAAATTCACTGACAATGAGAAATGTTGTTGGTTATCTCACGATCACTCAATTTTCCAATTTTCCTTGTGGTCAATTCAATATAAATCATTTGATTGGATCTCATTAGACATGAAGATAATATCATTTATAGTCAAAAAAATTATTACATTATATTACATATGATAAATATGATATTATTAATAGGTGTGTCCTACGTGCTCTATTTGAGCATGATGTTGACTTCTTACTGAATAATGTTGGTCTGAGAAAATGTGATTGAGAAGTCATAGTCTGGAATCTTACAGTTGATTAAAATGATCCAGGAAGGTTTTAATGTAGTGGGAAAAAATCCATATTCAAAATCACATTATGGAAACACTAGTACAGATTGAATGAGCTTCTATAAGACGTGAGTATATTAAAAGATTCAAAAGAAATGAACTCATTATATAGAGGTTAAATATGAATTTGGAAGGATGGTGGATAGGTATGCATTATATTGATTTTTCACTCATGCGGTAACATTCAATCTCAAAGTAGAATAATATGTGAGGTTAGTGCAGAAAAATATTGGTAGAATGGTAGGAGGGAAATTTAAACATGTTTTAGATTTATGGATAAATCATAGAACTAATCATGTACTTAACTTACAGTCATGGTAGTTTGAATGTTCACCATGCATTGCTCTGTATCGTAACACATTTAGAAATTCCAAATATGAGTAATTCTTTATATGGGAGGATAAAATGTAGGAATTGTGATTATAGAAAAAGAAATCACTGATGATGTAATAAAATAACATAACCAAATCATATTGTATGAAAAAAATAATGTAGCAAAAATCACAACATTTCCAAATTAATCACTTAGTCCAACTAAAAATCATATATTAACTTTCCCTCATAAGAAATAGTGAATTTTAATAACCTCAAAACATTAGAATCATAATTCCACCATATTGAATTATTTATATGTATTTTCATGATATTTACAATTAATCCATGAACACATCAGTCCAGCATTTTTATCATGATATATAACAGAAAAACAAAAAGAAATATAATATAAAATATGTAGAATATTTTATTGTAAAATTGTACAGAATTTTGTAAATTCCTAGAAAATCCAAATGGTTGTTTCAGCATTCATTGAAGTTGAATTAAATATATATTAATGTCATAAATTTATAACAAAAATAATTCATGCAATTATGAGTTTTGTAAATTTATTTATCAATGATTTTTTTTCGAACTAAAGACATAAAATTTCATTATAAAAAAAAGGCAATATCATTAGAAAAAACAATAAGAGTCCTATAAAATTACTCTAGAATAATTGATCATTATGAAAATATATATAAAAGTCATAATTTTATAGAAATTGGATTTATAAAAAAATAAATGTACATTATCTAATGATAAAATTTAAAACAATGAATTTTTAAAACTAGAAAGATATGTTCTACATTAACTATTTATGTAATTTTTAATTGAAATTTTTATAATGAGAGTTCATGTAGAAATGAATTATCAAATGAAAATAAAAAAATTATTTTCAATTATATATAAAAAATCATAGTACATTTTTATAATGGTCATGTCATATGTATAAAAATAATCATTTTGAGGAATTAAAATTTATCAAAACATAAAATATAAACAAAAAAACTAAACTCCCATTGAACTGTGAAACTATATAGATAAAAAAACCTAAAAATAATATAAAAATTTCTCCCCTTTGGTGTAACTAAAAAATATTTAGTTTTTAAAATACCATCCTTTAAAAAATTGATGAAATTAAATTTATTATCTTTAAAAACAGATTTATAGATTTTGATGTTTCAAAATATGATTTTTTTAAGACATATCACAGTTCAAAAGATATTATAAACAAATTAATATAAACATATAAAATCGACCAAAACATAATCTAAAATTCATGAGATAGATCACACACAAAAATGTATTATAAATAATATACTAAAGAAAATCATAAAATATTTAATATTATATAAATAATTATTCAAACAACCATATCACGGTCCAATTAAACTATATAATTATAAATAAAATGATTTTATAATATAATAAACTACCCTAAAATAAATAATGGAAACTATAAATTAAATTTATAATTCTCAACCATAATAATAAACAACTCATGCTATGAAACATATATAAATATGTAATGCTTTAATGTTATTTAAAAACATTATAATAAATTAACACACATAAGAAAATTTATAAACAATATTGTTCATAATATTAAAAGTTATGTGGCCCCCTAATATAAATATATAACAGCAAAATAAAATTTACCTTTTCCAATAGAAAAAAATAACTTAATGAATAAAATAATTAACAAAAAATAATAGGGGATTTATTTGATATATCCCCTTTAATTTACAATTTTCTTTCATATTAAAGAGTTAAAATAGTGAATATCTATTTTAACAGCACCACCATCATAAAACCATATCTTCTGCAATGATTCCTTAAAAAATGTTAATAATAATAATAGAATTCATAAAATATTTTTCAATGAATTAAAGAATAGCTAATAATTAATTCCATACATTAACAAAAATTTAATACATATAAAATACCAGAATAGGTCTATTACATAAACAATGCCTAAAAATCAATGATTTTCAGTTATTTAAATGATTTTTCTTTTCAAATGACCTATATTATTTTTATAGATAATAATTACATAAAATAGGTTCAAACTTAATAAAAATAAATTATTAACATCATTATCTGAAATAGAAATATAGTACAATGCATTTAAATAGATAAATTAATTAATACATTCTTAACAAATTTTTATAAGTCAACACATTATATAATTTCACTAAATAAAACTAGTTAAAGAATGAATAATTGAAATTTAACTAATAAATCACATGACATTGAGATCCATAATTGTTTTGGTCTGATTGGATTAGAATATGAACCTTTAAAAACCTATGTTTACTATAAACTAGTATTAATGGTTAATACAGTAGACAAATTTTTTGAAATAACTATTTTATTATGGCCTAAAACTATATAAATCATAGTGAAAAGTTATTATCATTGTTTTCATTCCTTCCACATCTAATTAATTTAAAATAAGATAAATTTTCAATTATAAATTTTAAAAAATAATTCTTGAACGGTATAAGAATATATTAATTATAAACTAAATTAGTTTTATAATTATTTGATTTCATCTTGCCCATAATATTATTATATGTTTTTCTTTTAAAAATGTAGATAATGTTTCATTTAAAATAATACCATTTTTATTTATATTTTTATTCCCATTTTAAATAAATTAAAAATCTACTTTTATCTTACATTTTGAACATTTAGTGGAATTCCTCAATTTTTTTTCTACCTTAATTATATTATTTTATTTCCAAAAAATTCCCACTTCAAATTAAACATAATCATTTAAACTAGAAATTTAGTTTCATGAATTTAAATTTTTGAGATTAATTTCTTATATTCTTTGATAAATTTTAATTCACTTATTTTAATTTATTTTACTATTTAGTAACCCTTAAATCATCATTTGGATTTTTTTTCTTTTTATTTATATAGATTATCTAAAAATAATCATCAGTAACTAAATAAAAACCATAAATGGAGTATAAATCATTATTAACCTTGTTTTTATTTTTCTGTTCATGAATATGTAATTCGTCTCATTTTCACCACAATATTCATCACTGGAATCAAATTCTTTAGTACATCTCTATACACTATTATATTCATGTTACTACTTCGTTATTTATTATATATTCCCTCATGTTTTAATTTATGACAATATGATTTTATGTGTCTCATTTTCATACATTAAAAATTGTATGATATGAAACTCTACTAAAGTTGTGGTACTTTTTGTCCTATTCTATTATTCTTATGATCTCTTATCAGTCACTTCTTGACAATTCTATTTTTCTTCATCATATTCTCAAAATAATTTCTTATATTCCCCAGTTATCCTTTATGAATTTCATAAACCTATAATTTAGTCAATTTGGAGGTGATATTTATATGTTACATGATAAAAATGACCCTCTTTTTTGGAGACTCTTTTTCCATATTATTTGTTAAATCATGTTCATATTAAAACATCTATCTAGGGGTACAAAAAATGCATATGATATGGGATTTATAGTCTCATTAAACAAAATATTAACAATTTCAATTTATTAGGTATATTTATTAGGAATATTTTAACACTTATTATTTTCTATATTGATTCTCCAGAGTAATTCATACCATTCACAATATGTGAGAATATTTGAAATATTTCTTCTTACATTCATCTTATCCCATATTTATTTCTTGGTACACTCCAAGAATAATTTAATGTTTTGTTAAAGTCCCCTTATCTAATTTGATGTGAGTATCTCAAGAAATACTCATAACCTCTTAATCTATCTTATACTTAGACATGTGGCAAAAAAACATATTCTAATAGCATACTATTTAATATTTATTATATTTTAATTAAATTTTTTTAAACGAATCATATCATGTAAATATATTTGGTTCAACATTTAGTTTTTTACATGGTTTTCTATTATTGATTAGTTTTCTATGCATAATTGCATATGGTATTCCTCAATTTTTGAGTACATTTAACCAAAATCATTTTCACAGAAGTGAGGTGGATTCTATGGAATAGATGATATTTTTACATTAATTGTTTTTCTATTTTATAGTGTCTCCTTTCCAAACTCTATGAGATATTGAATAATCAAGTTTTCTCAATGTAAATATAAACAAAAAACTCTATTTTCTAGAAGAATAATTTCTCAATTCTGGGTGTTTTATATCACTTATTAAATAAAAGGGACAATATTTCCTAAATTAGGTCCATGATATGATACCAATTGTTATGTTCCATATGGAAATACCAAATGCTCTAGAGGGGGAGAATATAAAAGATTAAAACGATAAAATTCATAAATTAATTATCAAGGATAATTTTCAAGGGGAATTTTTTTATAATCATATAAGGAAACTAATTGTTTTTGTATTATTTTGGCCAAATGTGGAGCTAATATACTCTAACACCTCTTCACTCCTGTAGAAATTAATTATTCACTATATAAATGATATTGTTTGATTCAAAACCCATTATAATCATAGATTTTATACAGGAGTTATAATTAGAGACAATATCTTCTATGTCGGTAGTCACGTCCCATATAAAAAATATAGTTACAAAAAGTGATTTCAAAACCCGAATGATCTCTAAATTAGATTCTAGTATTATTATCTTGAATGGTTCTTAAATTATAATATGAGAGTCATAACCCAAATGTCCTTGAATTTATAATCATAGATTTATAATCCGACATAGAAAATGATTTTGGGATGGAAAAAAATAACCTACGTTATTGTTTAATTAGAAGATAGTGGAAGATTAAAGGTAGAATAATATAAAACTCAGATGATTGAGTCATAAATTATAGATGAAGAACGTGAAAAAGTCTATAATAAGTTGATTAGAATGACTCAACAAGGTGTTATTATTCAAATAAGTCTTTTTCACTTGAGACATCATCTATGAGATTCAATAATATTTTCATAGGATATTTCATAGTTTCACAACACATGAAAATATTAATGTTATATAATTTAGTCAAAGGAGATTTTCAAAAATAATAATATTGGTGACTTAAAAATAGTGTGTATCATATCATACTTGAATGAATATCAATTTTCATTATGTGGTATATGTAAAAATATATATTAAATCTCAAAATAGGAAAAAAAATTGAAATTCAATCTTTATAATTATTATGTGAGGGAATATTATCATTCCAATGTTATCATAAAAAAAATTGCATTCATAAATATTAAGAAAAATTCAAAAATATTAAATCATTATTAAAAAACCAAAATAACACCATCAAAATATGTTTAAATATAAGAAAAATATTTTTATATTATTTTAATAAAATTAAAACATAAATTCTAGAAAACTATTTTCACATTTAAGTAGATATTTAATTTTTTAAAAAATTATAGAATTTAATTACATAATGAAAATTGGATTTGAATATTATTTTATTCACTAATAGTTAATTTTGAATATAATAATAGAAATAAATAATTCATAAATCATGAATTTTAAAAATTAAAAAAATCTTATTGTAGCATTAAATGTAAATTTAGTATAAATTTAGTCTTACTATAAAATATGATTAAATTACACTAAAATCTATTAACATGGATTCAATATAATTAATATCAACTAATAAGACAATGAAACCCATTAAAAACATAAATATAAAATAAAGTGTGTCAAATTATAAAAAAATAATAAATTAGATTAATATTGAAATTTCAATATTTTTAAAAAATAAGTGTTGAATTGTTAATGATTGCTGAGATACATTGTGGAATATATCATGTGGTAAATTGACTTAACATGAAATCATAAATTTTTTTAAGTGTAATGTTAGGTCAATCCTTAGATCATGTGGACAATGCATTGACCCTATGGTCAAGTATCTTTTGGTCAGTCAATGTGTTGTGATTCCTTGTAGAATATTGATTGTCCAGTGTGTGATAGGTACAAATTGTGAATATATTGAATAAATATGATCTTTGTTAATGAATACATTATAATATATGAGATAAATATAAAATTAAGGATATAAATGACTCTTATTCTCTGTATAAAGATGAAATTTTTGGTTTTTTCTTATTAAAATTATATATTCACTATTGGGGAAGGAAAAAAGAAATGGGAAAGAAAATGGATAAATAGATCATTGAAAAAAAATTATTTAAAAAAAATCTATTTTATTTTATTAAAATGCAATGAGACCTAATAAATAGAGGAAATGATATAAAAAAATTAAACAAAAAGTAATTACGGTAAATTCAAAATTTCCATTCAAATATTTAAAGGTTTTTAGATGACATTTATATAAAACATATATGGGATCCAATTAATGTCCAAAATTTATTGGGTCCCTTGATAATTATCTGGTTTCATTGTTTTAAATTATTTACACTTTGAAAATTCTATTCCCTCAACTTCAATATCAACAAACATTCTCCCTCTTAATCCAATCATGGTATTGATTCATGCAGCCCAGTAGTCTTCCCTTTACACCTTATAGTGCTTTCATCAGAAAGTAAAATAAATATTTATTAATCTTTCTTCTATATTAATCATGATCCATAGTACTATAATTTTTGTATCTTCCATGACATTTTTCAACGCATTCTTTTGATACACCTGATGGCATACATATACCCTATAATGTCTTCATGAAACAAATGTTACCCATACTCTATTGGATGTTTAATTGAACCCTTATTCATAATCATGCCTTAATACCCAGAAGTATCATTGGCTTAATCATTTTACGTGGTTGGTTCAACATCTCTAATAAGTTAGAAATATTTATAGAGATTGAAATATTCTATCTCAATAACAATACATACAAACATGTCCGACTAAACAACTTCTAAATTTTTTTCATTACATTCTCATAATTTCCAATGATGCAGGTGGATTCCCTACTAAATGTGGATTGGGTGGGGTATATGGGGTTTTCACTTCCTTTTAAAATGATTTGATTTATATTCACCACCTATCATTGCTTTTGGTACACTTTTCAAGCCTACCATCATCTACAACACTATTATTGATAACCTATGTTGTAGGGAATCTAGCTTGACAAACTAATGTATTTCATTAAAATTTACATTAACACATTTGTCCATGTGTCCCTATTTATAAAAAACATTCATGTGATTAACAGTAATCATCACCTCTTTTACATCATTCATCAACTTATCTTTTATGATCTTATCTAACTCATGGAACTTTTCTTGATGGATAATTATGTCATTACATCAACGATTGTTGAAGTTCCTAACATTTGTAACGATATGTTAATTATTGGTGTGAAAAACACCGACACAAACATCAATTCATTGAGAAGGTTCATATACTATATATCTTTCATAAACAATGTATCATATTATGTCTCAAAAATAATTAGGGATGGTTCCTTTTCAAAATCACAATTGTTGTATGCTTCTCCACCATACCACATGCTCGTACTATTTGTGGGGTAATTCCCAGTTTTATCATAATTAAAAAATGAATGGGGATTCATTATTTTTATGGAATTTGATAATGTATATAATATCATGTAATGACATCCATTTATTTTCATGACCTCCCTTACTATGATCGTTCCACATTCCACATCTTATTGCCTAGCCATGACTGTTGGGTCACTATTATCACTCATTGAAAACACCCCATTACCCATTTATTTGAATGGAATCCATATTTAATGAGATATGAGGAGTTATATATTATTTTTATTTACATAATTTTAGATCCACTTCTTCACTATATATATATTTAATAGAACAGTTACATCAATGAAGAACATGTGGTTAATATTTCAAATTTTCACAATTCAATCACTAAATTGGATAAAAATTTCTAGGCTAAAATTATTAAATTATTATAGTAGTTCAACATAATACTTAGTAGAACCAAGATCAGGATATATAATTTCCATTATTCTCACCTTCTCCATCAAATTATTGATAAAATTGACCAAATTTATGGGAGGCATGTCAAAATCAATTTTGAGAGTTAGCGGTTTTTCATTCGTTACAAGGTTTATATTAATAAACCTATACATGAGTCTACCCCGATATAAATAGAAAATTTGTTTTTTTTGTAAAAAAACTATATAATTTCCTCTAGTATATATTTGAGAAGATTATTCTTCACCACCTTATTATTGTATGTTCCATTCCCCCAACCGCTTGTACAAAAATATCAAAAACTATATAAGACTCCATGAATATATCATTCTTGACCTCCCATGTTGTGTATTCAGATGAAATGAATTCTAGATAATGGAAAAACACACCAAGGATCTACTTCACTGCATGATGATAGGTACTCACCATATTCATGTATATTTGGAAAAACAACCTAGTTCATTAATAAAAAATAATGGGTTTTTTCCTTTAGATAAGATGTATTCATTATGGAAGAAAAAAAATGGAAGTAATATGGGGGAAGAGAACACTGATAAAATCTTTATTTCATCAAGATATATATTTTAAAATTAGAGGTATAAGATAATGAATTTATATAGGGAATTGAATTTATCAATATATCATAAAATAAATACAAAAAAATCAAAATTCTTGGTCAATGATTTTGACCCTTTTTTAGGTGTCATTAATATGAAACTTTTTTGGGATTCCATTGATAACAACATCTTTTTGATAGATAATAAAACAAAAAATTAGGTTTAATTATTTGATACCATATAATATTAGTCAAATTTGGCCCCAAATATTTATTAACATCCAGCAATCATCAAATTATTCATGAATAATGTGGGTATTATGAAACTGGATACTAACACCAAGGGATGGAGTCTTGCAGCTGGATATCATGCATCATGTGTTTTCCCAAACTGTGATAGGGAATGTGTCCATACTAATCATCACTATATGAAAACTAAAAAATATAGTGGCTGAGTATCTAAAATTTATTATTCTATTACGATCTTCCCAAAAAAATTGCTAAATATATAGAGGTTAAATCTTTTAGTAGTGGGGTCAACATGAGGAATCTAGAAGATTAACTATTCACTCATGTGGTGCCCTCGAATCTCGTGGAAGCTTCATACCTTAGGTGATTTCATTCTTAACTTCAATTCATAGTTTGCTGAAAATTTACAAATGCAATACCTATAGGCTTAACACATGTGATATATCATCTGTTAGTAGTTTACTTATGGTACATAGAGTGTTCTAATTGTGACAGATTGATATTTAAATATATGAGTTATGTGGGAGTTTATGTCATATTGTAGATGGAAGGATTCAAATATGGTATTTCGATTCTAGAAATATAAATCCATTATGAAATAAAAAATTCTTGTACTCAAATTACACGATTATCCAAATGTGAAATATTATATCATCTTATCATCAGTAGATTTAGTTAATTTCTACACCCTCTAAACATCAAATTCATCATTGGGTCTTGTTTAATTATCTTTAGACAATTCCATGATATTACAACAAAAAAATTTAATTATGTATCATTATATGTTATTAATAAAAATAAGAAATATAATATATAATCTATAGATAATATAATTGATATATTTTCTAATTTGGTTAATTGATAGAGTGTCCCAGTTCAATTTCATCCTTTTATAATTAAATTAAATATACATAAATATCATCATATTCTAAAATTATGTTCTTTGGGTAATTTGAAGGCATTGTGCTATAGTTATCCTTTGAAAATTATAGCTAACTAAAATATAAAAGTAGTTTTAAAATCAAAAATACATGAAAAAACATCAGAAAAAAATGAAGACATCTAGAGACTAATTTAGAAATTATAAGAGGTGAGGGAAAATAGATATTCATATTATATTTCTAAAAAATTATGATTAAAATAATTCCACAAAATGTACCTCATGATTGTATAAAAATATTAAGAATCTTTAAAGTTAGAATCTAATGTTTTAAATTAACTATTTGAGGAATTTATATTTTAAATAAATAAAACAATAGTACATGTAAAATTTAATTATCCATTTAAATTTAAAAACTATTCATTAGTAGTACATATTGATGGAAATAATTTATTTTCATAATTATAAATATAAAGGTATAACATTAATTATTATAAGGTATTTCAATATATTAAAACAGAAAATATAAAAAAAATAAAAAACACTAAACCAATTCTCCCTTTTTAAGAATAAAAAACCAAAAAAAATCCAAAAATTCAACCCTTCTTGTAATTAAAAAAATTAGTAGTAAAAAAATACTTCCCCTTATTAGGAATATAAAAATTAAAATTCACATCCTTGAAAATTGATTTTTAAAAAAATTAAATTTAAAAAAAATGAAATTTTAAATAGTTAAAAAAATAAATAATTTAGACATACATAAAGACAAAAACATTAAATCCCACTAAAAATGATAAAAATAAATAGATAAATCAGAGAAAAAATAATTCTCCTCCTAAATGATATACTAAATAACATCATAAATTATTTATTATGCTTTAAAAAATCTATGAAAAACCATATCATGCTCAATAAAAACAACATACATAAAAATAAATATATTTGGTAATAAAATAACTCTGAAAAAGATAAATAAAAATTATTATAAGTAAAATAAAACGTTATTAACCAGAATAATAAGAATAAATGCTATAAAAATTATTTAAATAATGCATATTATTAATTTTATTTAAAATTAGAAGAAAAAACAAAAGTAAGAATATTTAAAAACATTAAGGTTCAATGTGTTAAATGGTATATATAACCCTAAAATAAAAATATTAAAATTATAATTTTTTTAGTTGATTTAATATAAAAATTAAAATATCCTTATACATGACATGATTAAGGAAAAATAGATTATATATACAGACCCCCAATAACATTAATTAAATTATATCATAATGTGATATAATAATTAATATCAATTTTATTAGCATATCCGTTATAAGTCTTGAATTTCTATTGGGACTCACGAAATAGGTTAATAATATTCAAAATATTCATAATATAACATGAAAAAATTGAGAAATAGATATAAATTATGTTTATTCAATAATAAAAAAATCTACACACATGCTCAAAACCTAATATAACTATCCCATAAATTATTATTAAATATATAAAAAATTATCAAATTAAATGATATGATTGGTTACCTATCATTTATATTGAAGATATCCAACAATTACATATACAATAATAAAAAAATAATCATATATTACTAAAATCATCACATGAAATTGAATAATAATACAACATAAGATAACTTATAAAACAATCAACAAATTCTTCAATAATATTTTAAAATCAATACATTCCAACATATCATTAAATATAAACATTTAAAGTGTGAATTAGGGAATAATATCTTAAAATTAAATTTTATTGTTATCCATACAAATTTTGTTCTAGTAGGATTATAATTAAAACCTTTAGGAACCAAAAAAATACTTTAAATAAGTAATAGTGGGTAATTAAAATGATAAATTCATAAAATAAAATTTTTAGTATGACCTAAATACACTGGAATTCTCAATGATTTTTTTATCATAGATTTTTTATCATTCCAAATCTAAATCATGTAACATTAGGTAAAAATACTTTAGTACTGTTAAAAAAATAATTTGGAAACATTTTTAGAATCAAATTATTATAACCAAAACAAGATTTATGACATTTGATTCAATTATCCCAATCATATTATCATATGTTTTTTATTAAACAAATATAGTTAATGTTTTCTTTTTAAATATAAAAAATTTATTTTTGAGTTATTCATTATCCTTTTGAAAAGATTAAAACTCATCAAAAAACACACATTTTGAAAATAAATCCAAATTTATCATTTTTAATTCTCTTACATATGATTATAATTTTATTTCAGAATGTTTTCTAATTTATTAGATTAAATTTCATTTAAATATGAAAAAAAATTTATAAATTTTTCTTTTTTCTTAATTAACATTGATTATTTCCTTGATAAGATTAATTATTTAGTTATTTTAATTCATTAAACAATTCAGTTACCCTTAAAACATATTTTTGATGATTTTTAATTTCATTATATTGATCATAAAAACCATACACATGAATATCAAAATCACAACCATAACAAAAATATTAATCATCAGTAACTCATTTATATTATTTTTATTCAATCATTTATTTTTTTACTCTTTTTAACTTTCAGATTCATCACTGTAATCAGATTCATCGGTGTAACTCTATACAACAATATTTGTATGTAACTACTTTTTTTATTTATTATCTCTTTGATCAATTTTTTTATTATGAGAAATCTAATTTGATGTGACAATTTTAACATCATTCATAATAGTTTATTTTTTAAGCCGCATTAACCAAACATGTTTTAAATTTCTATCCTTTATTATCATATATCTAATATTTTATGTGCCTCTTCATGAACATTCTATTTTTCTTTATCGTATCAAAAATACAAATTCATAAATATTTTATTTCTGCTTTATCAATTTCACGTTTCTAGAATTTATAAGGGTTTAATATAACATTTATATTTATTTTGAAGAAAATAAGTTTATTTTTTTGATGTTTATTCTCCAATAATGATAATTTACACATGATCATATAGATGTAGTGAGAATATGAGTTTATACAATATATAATCATTAAATTCATATTCTCATCATGACAAATATTATTTAAATTTTATTTCTTCGGTCGAGCTTCCAAGAATCATTCTATAAGAACTAGGTTCCCAATTTTTTTCTAAGGGATTCAAGCCATTAACATTAATTTTGAATTAGATGAACATTTGGTTGATTATTTCATCTTCACCAATCATGAAATCACATTACATCATTTATAGAATTAAATTTTTTGGTTATAATAAGCTTATCTATTACATAGTGAGAATCTTAAAAAATATTACAAATTTTAAGAGATGTATTACATGAATACACAATACTAAATTCACTTACATTAATAGAACAACATAAATTATTCATATTTTGATATTAAAAAAATATTTAATTACAATTCATACAAATATTTTATATGATTCAGCTTCAAGTATTTTTATGGTTTAACAATGATTGAATACTGTTTTATGTCTAACGTCTTTAGCAACTACACAATATTGGATTTTTAGAAACCGTTATTATCACCATAATAATGAGGTGGATTTTGAGGAATTCATTCTCCATTTATGTACATTCCTCCCATAATTCATGGATATTTTTCCTTTCACTGTGATTTTAGGTATAGAAATGGTAGGATAAAATAAGGGTAATAATGGATTTTTTGTACAAGAGAAACATGTTCGTTATATGAGTCATTTGTTATCAGTAAAATAATTAGTATATCTAGTTTATCCACAATAAGTACCATGATATGATACTTGTTGATATAGACCAGATAGAAATATCAAATAGTATAGATGAGAGTTTATTGGATAAGAATAAATATAAAAAGAGATAAATTAATTGTCAATATTAAATATAAGATTTTATTATCAACGGATAAAATTATACTGATAAGTAATGAATTAACAGAATTGTTTTAATCGTATTTTTTTCTATTGTTTACATACTCTCATCCTAACCCTCTATAGTCATTGATATATTTTTTTAACACTAAAAACAATATTGACCAGCTATTTTTAATTATCACAAAACAATGATTCTAATGATTCTAATGAATATCATGTTTTTATTATATGTAATTTATACTCTGTAACTAGTTATAAAATTCTTAAGGATGAAACACTATTGAGACATACACCATTTTCAACGATACACCAGAATCATAAATATCTATACGTCTATGATACCTATAGGACGTCTCACCATTATACTATCACACCACTGGAACACAAATATGGATATGTATTAGAAACATCGAGATGGGGCACCATCAATGTAACACCATTATTATCATACATCGAAAAAAACATAGAGTATGTATACAATACCATTGGAGCATACACTTCCAGACTAGACACCATTAGTTGAGACCCTACTAACATAGTTTAAATTTGGATAATTATAATCCACTATTAGTGTCATACCATCAGATATACATTCCACTATTGTAATAAAACTATAGAAACATATTTACAGTGCTACCAAAACTACATGCCATCAAGAAATACTCCTCTTGATATTGAGACACCACTGTTATTCCTATATAATTATTTTTGAATTACATTACTCTAATGAATATATTTATTGAATTTAATTACATTTATTATTTTAATGATAGTACCTTAAATTTACAATGAAAATAATATCTGATCATGTATAATGAGGAATCAATTATTTCATATATTCCTCATACAACTGATTAATTGGAAGGAACACTCCCTCAGGAAAACAACGTGACCCAAAGACAACAACATTTTTTTGAGAAGAAAAGTTTTGTGAAAAATAGAAGATCTTGAGCGTCATGCATTTCCATAGAGATAATGATAAGAACATATATATTTAAAAAAATTCTACTGAGGAAGAATTATCACACACACTACTTTCTACATTCCTCTAGCTAAGAAGAAAATTCTATGACCCTTTGTTCTACAAATGCTTTTAAAATACATTAGATCAAACTGTACATCAATATAAAATCAAGAGTCACAATTTCTATTGAAATAGACCTCATATTTCTAAATTATACTCATCTAGATTTCTCTATTCTATTCAGTATTTTTACATTTTCTTCAGTGTTTTTGAATACTCTATTTATCTCAGACATAGTCTCCTATCCTAAAATGGAATATAATAAATATCTTCATAAAATATTTCTATATTTTTTCTCCCGTGGATAACTCTGTTAGAGTTCCCTGTGTCGCCTGTTTATTTTTACTCCCACAAATTACTATTTAAGAGGTTATATGTGACCAGTATAGTTTTAAATTATTGCATAAGCCTAACCTAGGATGGTGATCATTTAGTTTATTTTATATAAACTACATGATGGTGGGTGATCACCAAGTGGAGAGGAATAAGTTTCAACATGATATTGAACCTCTCATTTTCTTTGTTTATATTGTGTGCTTTAATTTTGTTTTAATAAATTTCTTCTTTAAAATAGAAAATTTTTATAACAATAAACGAAATAAATACATTGATAGTTTGTCTTAATAATTATTCATATTTTATTTTGTTCATGTAAACCAATTTCAATGGAACCAATAATATTTTATATTATTCATCCAATACATAATAAATGTAGTGTAAAATATTTAGGAATATAAAGATATATATCATACTACCAATTTTTATAAAATTTCATTTATTTAAACAATTAGGGGATGTAAAAATAATCTATTTTAAAAACAATATTGGTTACTCAGTTTATCCCCCTAATGAGATATTATCTCATTCCAATAGTTTGTATCAATTGTGTTTTATTCCTTTAGAATTAGTGTTTTTAAATTTTTATTAACTTTTCTTTTAGTAATACTTTAATAATATTCTATTTCTGTTTGTTGTGAATTTTTTTCATAAATATATGAAATCACCAAGAAGGATATTTTACCAATATTACTCTATTGTGAAATTGAATAAATTATGCCCAATGGAATATAAAGATGGAAATTCACATATAGAGCATGGGTTTTGGTATGCTATAGAATGTGGATATGTTAAACCTAGTACTCCTAAAATCACTAGGGATAATGAAAAAAGATTAGAAAAAGAATAATAATTTAAAATAATTGAATACCTTATACTATTCTCTATGAGATGAAGTTCATACTAAGATTTATGCAAGTAAAACTTATTTTGATATTTCGGACACCTTTACATTTTGTGTAACACCCCGACCCTAGTTACCCAAAGTCGGTGCATTATTACGTATCATTGGAATTTCACAAAAGATCACGTCTCGAAATACTGATTAGTTTAGTAGCCTTGGAATCACTAGATACATTCATAAATGTTACGTTACATCATAAATTGAAAAACTACAATAATATAGTCTTGATGGTCCACACTCATATCCCCTTCAGACGATCCATGTAGATCAGTCATAAAATATTTCTTCACATCCTGGGAAAAATAAAACAAATAAAGGGGTGATATTAGATGCTTAGTAAGGATAACAATATAGAGGAAACTTTCATAAATAAGTATAAATATTTAAGGTAATGTATAACTAAAACAAAAGCCTTTTAAACTTTAACTTCATCATAATATGGAAAAAATAAAATGAAATAATTCCATATACATATTCACATGGATATTCTACTAGTCAAATAATCACATGCAATATCAATAACCAGTTTTATAATAATGGAATGCATAATGCGAGACTATCATAACCACATAGTCAGGGCCTTGTGCCCAGACTAAAAATAAGATTTTTCAAGGCATTGTTCCAAGACACTATTTTTCCTCATGAGACCAACTGATGCATCTAGGAGCTATAGCGGGATTCATCCTTCACTTACAAAGACCAAGGCATTCCTCATATGAACTGGTTTAAACATAACATAAAAATCCGTATTAAAACTTGCATACGAAATGTCAATACGTTCTCCATAAACCATGAATGGTATAAAATAACACATCCAATGTCAAAAATATCACAAAACCTTCAATACAGTATGGAAGTTTTGTATCATAATTAATCAACATCAAATATTCTTAAAATGCATCAAAATATGTTTACATAGATGAAATCAAAACTATTTGAGAGAAATATATCTTTTTATAAATAATTTTAATGTCACATAATTATAAAATAAAACATTTACATTGAAAATATTCTTATAATCTTGTATGGGAAGCTTTGATGATTTTAAAATGGAAAAAAATAGTTGCACCCACCATATAAGTTAAAAAAGACATTCTTACCTTAATTCTGTCGAAAAGGTTATGAAGGACCTTTTCTTGAAAATGAAAATAAGATTCCTTTATAAAAATATTATAAAAATTAAAACAGGGGTATAAATGACTTTAACCCATAGTCTATAAAATATTATGAATGTTTTGAATTAAATTTTGAAGAAACATGGATGTGGATGATAAACAGGTCCTAGTAGATACTTACATATAAACATCCTCAGATAATGAAGAGATTGTGAAATAAACCCTTACCTTTTACTTTTCCTTGGTTGAGGGTAGTTTAACCTCTTTTATAATAGTTATATCATTGTTAAAAAATTACACAATAATAATATCCATAAATATGATATCATATATGATCTTTTAGTATTGATTTTTTAATAATATTTTAGTATTATCGTCATTTGGAGTGTTCACATACTCATTTTATTTTATAAGTTTTGTTACATAAGTAATGTTTCTTATCCATAGGTTTTATATTATTCATATACAGAATGATATCATGTCCTTAAACATTATTTTCAATCATAAAATAATAATTATACATGAATAGATACGATGGGGTATGAATCTTATTGTGTTCATGGAGGCGGTAGTCTGTAAATACGCACGAGCAACAATATCATTTTTTTTGATGTGAAAATAATATATAATTGGATTTTATATTATATATAGAGAATCATTATCATGTGATATTTATTTTTTACATGAATTAAACATAATTATCATACCCATCCAAATAATAATGTTTTGAATAACAATTACACCACGACGTGGAAACGATAAGCCGTACGTATGCACGTATGGTGACATGTCATTGAAAGGATAGATAGAATACTGAATATGGTCATACCATATTTATAATAACATCTCAGTATATAGAATATACTTTAGATATACTCTTCTTCAGTTTCTTCTTTCTGATTTGATCAAAATGGATCCATAGGTTGGATTTCTAATCAAACTAAGGCCTTTAAGTTGAAGGGAGGACAGTTGAGAGGGTATTTGGCTGAGGTTTGCCGAGCTAAAAGGCTTTGGATGTGTGAATTAGTGAGAAGGGGGAGTTCCCTTTTATAAGAGGGGTGAGGGGCACCTTAGGAAAAGCGTGAAATATTATTTTATAATATTTTCATATTCAGTTTTTAATGTCTTCAATGTGGATTATTTAAAGTCTAAGGTGGGATGGGTATAAATCTTTTCAACTAATAGATTTTAGATAGGTTTGGGTCACCATATTAACTTCATCATTTAGTTTTAACTCTTAGTTAATCAGTTTGACATTTACCATGTCACTTTTTATTTTTATATTATATACTTAATAAACTTACTATATACATCCAAAATACCCCCAAGTTGTCCATTACTGATACAGCTATAATGATATAAGTCTTTTTGATGAACATTAGATTTTTAGGATTATAATATCAATTAAAATTATAATATTTTTTAAAAAACTCATTTATGTCAATTTGGACAATATTTAATAATTGATTTTTGATAAAGTCATAAAAACATTATTAATTCAAAAAAAAATTAATTTAAGAAATAATAACATGTCATATTAACCATTAAAATTCAGGTATGTCATCAAAACATTCATATTATATTTATTTTAACATTTATAATACTATTTATTTGATTCTTACATTAATAAGTAAAATACTGTATCATTATCATGTCATAAATAAATTTAATTATAAAAATTATAAATATTATAAATAAAATACCATTGTGTGGGAAATAATTTTATCTTTCTAATGTATATTTATATACTAAAATATAACCTATATAACTCTATATAAAAAATGTTTTTCTAAAAGATATATGCTTAGGTCATTTTCGTATTTACTTTAACTTAATTAATATAAAGTGCCATTATCACATAAAAGTGGATCCATGGGGTTCCAAAATCGACCCAAAGATTCCCATGGTCGGACATTTATAAAAGAATAGAGTCAGGACACGTTTTAGGGTAATTTATTATTATTATACTATTATTATTTTACCCTTATTTACCAGATTTACCCTTTAACCATGGTAAATAAACTATTTATTGAATTATTAAAAATGTCTAAAAATAAGAGTTACATATTTACAAAATTTGTACATCATGATTCCAAATAGGGAATCCATTTTTCAAAATTCAAAACACAGAAGTGGCAGAAATTAATTTAAAATTAATTCCCGCTGTCAAAATAAAAAGCGTGTTTTTAAGAAATAATAACCATCAAAATATTAAAACTTTTTTATGTCCGGTTTAAATGTGAAATTATGTCCAATGACCGACATTGTATCAATTGGTAAAAATATATTCTAAATATACTTTTAAACTACTCAAATTCATAATTTATCACTATTAATTATTTCGATTAAAAAAGTTTTTTAATTAAAATTTAGTAATTTTCACTATTCATTAAAATATAAAGGTTATCAGAAATGTACCAAAATATCACCCTAAGCTAATTTCGATATTATGAAACCAAAAATTAATGTAATTTTGTAATATTAAATTTATAAAATTTCAAAAAGTGGGTATTACTATTCATAATGGCTACATTGATAGGTCGTGGTGTGTCAGAATCTCGAAGTTGAGTACAATGCAAGCTATTGCATTATTCAAAGGGAAACATACCATGGAAGCTTGGGGTGTTACATTATACCCTCCTTCAAATAATTTTTCCTTAAAATTTATAGAAAATTACTATATAAAAAGACTCAAGTGGTTCTTCGTCATAAGTTCCTCAGATTCCCACATTGCCTTTTCCATCTTAAAGTTCCTCTATAGAACTTTTACCAGACGAGTCTTCCAGTTTCTCAGCACATGTTCTCCCATATCAAAAATCCTGATGGGATCTTTGCAATAAGATAGGTTGGGTTCCAGTTCTACTTCCTCATAGGTGAGTACATGTGTTGGGTGAGGCATGTATTTTCTCAACAGTGATACGTGGTGCACATCGTGATCTTTGGAGAGACTTGGCACCATTGCCAACCAGAAAGCTATAGCCCCAATTTGTTCCAGAATTTCGAAAGGTCCTATGTACCTGGGACTCAATTTACCTCTCTTGACAAAATGTATAACTCCCTTCCATGGAGAAACCTCCAGGAAAACATGATCTCCTACCTGAAATTCCAAATCCTTCCTTCGGTTATTGGCATAGCTCTTCTGCCTACTTTGAGCGGCTTTGAGGTGGTTTTGGATTACCTTCACCTTTTCCATCATTTCCTCCACTAGTTATGGGCCTATGAGTTATCATTCACAAAATTCATCCAAACAGGTTGGTGTGCGACATCCTTTTTTGTATAACGCTCCATATGTTGCCATCTGAATACTTTAATGAATGCTATTGTTATAGAAAAATTCCACTAGAGGTAAATATTGATCCCACATACCCTGAACGTCAAGTGAGCATGATCTCAACATGTCTTCTAAGGATTGAATATTCCATTCTCATTGTCTATCTGTTTGAGGGTGGTAATCAGTTCTCAAATGAAGTTCGGTATCCAGGGATTTCTGAAGACTTTTTCAGAATCTTGATGTAAAACGGGGATCACGATCAAAAACATTTGATAGGGGTACTCCATGAATTCTCAAAAATTCATTAATATATAGTATTGCTAGACGTTCAAGTGGTAAATCATCCCTTATAGAGTTAAAATGTGCTGAATTGGTAAGACGATCAACAATGACCCATATTGCATCATTCCTTCTAGGAGTCCTTGGTAGTCCCATGACAATGTATATCGTGATATTATCACATTTCAACACAGGCATGGGAAGAGGTTGCATGACTCCTCCAGGCGGTTTCCTTCCAGCTTTCACTTTTTGACAAACAATACATATTTACACAAAATCAGCAATCTCCCTCTTCATGTTGTCCCACCAAAAATGTTCCTTTAAATATCTATAATTGTTGGTGCTCCCATGGTGTATAGAGATATTAGAACTATGAGAATCATCCAACAATTCCCTATTTAGATCAGGTATATTGGGAACACAATGTCTCTTCCCAAATATCAAAATTCTATATTTATACACAAAGTCACTCAATCTCCCGTCATTCATAGCATTAATCATCTTTTGAAACTCTTCATCATCGTTATGAAAACTCTTAATCCTTTCTAGTAAAGTTATTTTGGAAACCATTTGAAAAAGAATTTATGTTTCACCTTCCATGGCTGCTCACATGTCCGTCTTCACTAGATCCATGAAAATAGGATCCCTTTCAATTATCATATTGTTCAAAACTCAATGATCTTTTCTACTCAATGTATCTTCCACCATATTTTCCTTCCCCAGGTGGTATTGTATCATGAAATAATAATCCTTGAGTAGTTCAAGCCATCTCATTTTCCTCATGTTGAGTTATTTCTATGAGAAAATGTAATTCAAACTCTTATGATCGGTATATATCTCACATTTTTCATCCTAGAAGTATATTCCCCATATCTTCAAAGCATAGATCATATATTCTAACATGAGTTCATGAGAAGGATAGTTTTCGCATGAATTTTCAACTTTCATGATGCATAGGTAATAACACTATCATTATGCATTAGGAAATAACCAAGTCCTTTCATTGATGCATCACTATAAATAATGAACCCATCATTCCCCGACGGTAGATTCAATATAAGATAATTGAATAATATTCTCTTCAGTTCTTCGAAACATTCTCCACACACTTTTGTCCAAAAAAAATTATCACCTTTACGTGTGATATTTATTAATGGGTTAGCCAACCAGGAAAAATTGTGGACGAATCCTCGATAATAACCTGCTAAACCAATAAAACTGTGTACCTCAGTTATACTCGTTGGTGCTGGCCATTCTTTGATTTCTCATGTCTTAGAAGGATCAACATAGATTCCATATTTAGAGACAATATGTCCAAGAAAAGAATTCTCCTGAAGCCAGAATTCACACTTTCTAAACTTACAATATAATTTAAGTCTTCTCAGAGTCTTCAAGATAATGCACAAGTGATTTTCATGATATTTGTAGATTTTGGATTATACCAAGATATCATTAGTAAATACCACTACAAAATCATCATGATATACCTTGAAAACTTTTTTCATTAGATCCATGAATACAGAGGGTGCATTAGTCAATCCAAAAGGCATTACTGTTAACTCGTAATGCCCATACTTGGTTCGAAATGTTGTCTTCAGAATGTCTTCCTTCTTCACAAAAAAATGATGATATCCAGATCGAAGGTCAATGTTAGAAATGTATTGAGATCCATTTATTTGGTCAAATAAATCATCAATGTGAGGTAGGGGATACTTGTTCTTTATTTTTATAGCATTGATTTCCTTGTAGTCGATACATAACCACATAGATCCTTCTTTCTTCTTAACAAAAAGTAAAAGGTCTCCCCATGGAGAAACACTAGGGTGAATAAATCCATTATTACTCAATTCCTATAGTTGTTTCTTTAGTTCCACTAATTCCATAGTGTCCATTCTATAAGGGGTCTTCGATATTGGCCTTGATCCAGGAATTAAATCAATGGAAAACTCAATTTCTCATTCTGGAGGATGTCCAGGTAAATCTTTAGGAAACACATCCTCATATTCTTCTACAATAGGTACAACATCTATTTGAACAATCTTTTCCTCACCCATAGTTATTCCATTCTCTTCTTCTCCAATAATTGAATTTATTTAAGCTAATGGGGGATGGATCAAGATAAAAATTAGGTAGTGAGGATTCTAATATAAAGATAAGGTGTTCCTTATAATCATCATAAAAAATTGTAACTTATTTATTCTTACAAAAAATATTTGGATCATAGTCTGAAATCCAATTCATACCAAGGATTATATCAAACTCAATCATAGGTTTGATGATGATATCCCCATATAAAGAGCATTTATATGCTCTAATGGGAACTGATTCACAGAACATCGTTGCAATGATACTTACCTTTGGATTTTTAACTGACATCTCCCATGTTAATTAAAATTGTAATTCTCTAATTTTCATAGAAAACTGGGAAGATATGAAACAATGCGATGATCCAGAATCAAATAATGCATTTTCTAAACTTGAGGATACCATTAAATTACCCACTAACACATATTTCAGAGCTTCTACCTCAGCAGTAGTGATAGCATAAGCTGAGCCTTGATCCCTTGGACTTTTCTAAGGGAATATTCCATGATGCTTAGGGTATTCATTTTCATAATGTCCCATCTCCCTGCAACTGTATCATTGATCCTCAGTATCTTCTTTCATCCCCTTGATTCAAGAGCTTGGTGGCCTTTTTCACCACACTTGTAACAGACTCCCATTACCTTTAAGAAAGTACCATGTTGTTTCTTCCCAAATTTAAAATAAGATGGATATTAAATTTTTCCCTTCTTCCACTTATTTCCATTCCCAGAGTTATCAGAAGATCTCTTCTTCTCTTGTTTTGAATTAAAGTCATAAGACTTAGAGAATTCCTTTTCTGTCTTGACAGCACATGAGACAATATATTTGTACGATGAGAAGGATTGTGAGACAAATGCTCTATGGAGAAATGGTTTTAACCTATCAAAGATATTATAAATCTTACTCCTTTGGTTATGTATATAATTTGTGGCATTCCTGGCTAACCTATTAAATTTAGACTCACACTTTGCGACGTTCTCATTCTCATTTTTCCTCAGACTCAGAAATTGCCTCTCTATATCTACTCAATGGACAAGAAGAAAGTATTTTTATATTTAAATTTCATTAAACTCCCTCCATTCTATATTTGATACTTCATCCTCATCCTTCGTGTTTTTAATCAATGTCCACCATTGATCAGTATCTCCATCGAGGCAGTAAACTGCGATGATAACTTTTCCCTTTCCTTACTCCCCAAGGCATAGAATATTTTCTCTAAGGAATTTATCCATTTCTCAGTTACTAATTGATTTTTACTCCAATTGAATGTTGGTGGTTATTTCTTCATGAAGCGGTCTAAATTTGATCCTCCACACTGTGGATCTGGGTGCTCTATAGGGGTAAGGTTATTATTCATAACCTGAGTGAGTTGTCCAGTATGGTGATAAGCTGATAAAAACCAGTTGTGTCACCATATCCACTATAAATATTTTGATATAGAGGGAAATCCCAACATGGAGTGTGTGTATTGATACGGTTTCCATCCCTTCGACTAGACGCAATTTCTAAACAATGGAATAAACTAGATTATTTTATGAATCTTAAAACATAATTCCAAAATTGAAAAATAATTAACATAAACTGAATAGTTTATGGATATAATCCATAATCATAAAAATATTTTCATTGTGGAAGTGTATACTCATAAACCCTTCATAGTGGGTTTTAAAGAAAATGAGAATTATCCTAAGCATATCCCCCAGGAGTGTCGTAACCAGGAGTGCAGAAAGGCCCATTGTCATGCACCAGTTCTCATTCGAGTCTTGATCAATGTGGTGTTTTTGGGTTTTACCCCTAGTTACATCTGTGCCAGAGCCACCTCTACGTGCTCGTATCCAGATAGGGATGTATTGCCATGAAATCTCACAAAATCTCTACAATACCAATATTCTAGGAAGTTCTTCTATACTAATCCTCAATGTTTATCTTAGATTTATGTGCTCTAATTAGATTTTATCTAAATCTAGCTCCCATGTTTTATACTAAACATCCTCTGATACTAACTTTAATGCCCTGACCCCAGTTTCCCAAAGTCGTTGCATTATTATGTATCATGGGCATGATCAAAATAGATCATGTCTCGAAAGACCAATTATATTAGTAGCCTTGGAATCACTAGATACATTCATAAATGTTACATTACATCAAAAAGTGAAAAAATACCAAAATATAGTCTTCATGGTCCACAATCATATCCCCTTCAGACTATCCCTACAGGTCAGTCATAAAATATTTCTTCACGTCCTAGGAAAAAAAACATAGAATGGGGTGAGCTCAGATGCTCAGTAAGGATAAAAATATAGTGGAAACTTTCATAAATAAGCATAAACATTTAAGGCAATATATAACTAAAAAAAATCTTTTTAAAATTGAACTTCAACATAATATGGAAAAAATAAAATAAAATAATTCCATTTACATATTCACATGGATATTCTACTAGTTGAATAATCACATGAAATATCAATAACCACTTTCATAATGATGGAATGCATAATGGCAAACTATCATAACCACACAGTCAAGTCCTTGTGCCATGACACTAGTTTCTCTCATGAGACCTACTGATGCATCGAGGAGCTATAAAGGGCTCCATCTGTCACTTACTAAGTCCAATGCATTCCTCATATGAACAGGTTAAAACATAACATAAACATTCATATTAAAACTAGCATACGAAATGTCAATTCTTTCTCTATAAACCATGAATGGTATAAAAATAACACATACAACGTCAAAAATATCACAAAACATTCAATACAATATGGAAGAATTGTATCATAATAAATCAACATCAAATAATCTTAAAATCCATCAAAGGATGTTGACATAGATGAAATCAAAACTATTTGAGAGAAATATATCTTTTTTTATATAATTTTAAAGTCACATAATTATAAAATAAAAAATTTACATTGAAAATATTCTTATAATCTTGTAAGGGATGATTTTATGATTTTATAATGGGGGAAAATAGCCGCACCCTTTGTATATGTTAAAAAAGACATTCTAACATTAATTCTGTCAAAAAGGTTACGAAGGACATTTTCTGGAAAACGACAGAAAGATTCCTTTATAAAAAATTTATAAACAGTAAAACAAGGGTATAAATGACTATAATCCATATTATCTAAAATATTATGAATGTTTTGAAATAAATTTTTAAGAAACATGGATGTGGATGATAAAGATGTCCCAATAGATAATTACGTATAAACAACCTCATTTTACGAAGAGATTGTGAAATAGACCTTTACCTTGTAATTTTCCTTGGTTGAGGGTAGATTAACCTTTTGTATAATAGTTAAATCATTTTTATCAAATTATACAACAATAATATACATAAATATGATATCATATAATATCTTTTCATATTTCTTTGTTAATAATATTCTAGTATTAACATCGTTTCGGGTGTTCACTTACTCGTTTCCTTTTATATGTTTCGTTACATAAGACATGTTTGTTATCCATAGGTTTTATCTTATTCATATAAAAAATGATATCATGTCCTTAAACATTATTTTTAATCATCAAATGATAATTATACTTTAATGGATACGATGGGGAAGGAATCTCATCGCGTTCGTGGAGACGGTAGTCCGTACATACGCACGAGCGACAATATCATTATTTTGATGTGAAAATAATATATAATTGGATGTTATATAATATATACATAATAATTATCAAGTTATATTTATCATTTACATTAATTACACATCATTATCATACCCATAAAAATAATAATGTTTTGAATAACAATTACACCACGACGTGGAGACGGTAAGCTGTACGTACGCACGTATGGTGACATGTCATTGAAAGGATGGATAGAATACTGAATATGGTTGTACCATATTTATAATAACATCTCAGTATATTGAAGATACTAGAGTTATTATTTTAGAATGGAAATAACAAATAAATAAGAAGTTGAAGAAGAAAGGAACTTGAAAGAGGGTGGTGAAAACATTACCTCTTCTTTGGGTTCTTCCTTTTGATTTGATCAAAAGGGCTCCTTAGGTTGGCTTTATGATAAAAAAAAGTCCTATAGGTTGAAGGGAGGATAGTTGAGAGGGTATTTGGGAAGAGGTTGGCAGATCCTAAAGGCTTTGAAAGTTTGAATTAGTGAGAATGGTTAGTGCCCTTTTATAAGAGGGGTGAGGGGCATCTTAGGAGAAGCTAGAAATATTATTTTATAATAAGTTCATATTCAGCTTATAATAGCTCTAAAGTGGATTATTTAATGTTTAAAGTGGGTATGGGTTGAAATCATTTCAAAAAATATATTTTAGACAGGTTTGGGTCACTTTATTAACCATATCTTTTAGTTTTAACTCGTAGTTAATTAGTTTGACATTTACCAAGTGACATTGTATTTTTATATTATATAGTTCATACACATACTATATACATAAAACTGACCCCCAAAGTGGTCCATTAATTATACAAATATCATGATATGAGTCCTTTTGCTGAACCTTAGATTTTTTGAAATATAATATCAATTAATAATATAATATTTGTTTGGAAAACTCTATTATGTGAATTTTGACTATATTTAATAATTTATTTTTGTTAAACTCATAAAAATTTTATTAATTAGAACCAAATTATTTTAATAAATAGTAACATGTCATATTAACCAATGAAATTCCTATATGTCATCTTAACATTCAAATTCTATTTATTTTAACAATTATAATACTAATTACTTGATTCTTACATTAATAAGGAAAATACTTCATCATAATTGTGTCATAAATAAAATTTAGTTATTAAATTACTAAAAATTATAAATAAAATACAATTATATGGTAAATCTGTTTATATTTCAAATAAATTTTTATAGACTAAAATAAAACATATATAACCCTATTTAAAAATTGTTTTTCTAAAAGATATTTGCTTATGTCCTTTTCGTATTTACTTTAACTTAATTAATATAAAGTTTCATAATCACTTAATAGTGGATCCATGGGGTCCCAAAATCGACCCAATGATGCCCATGGTTGGAAATGTATCAGCCAATGGGTTTAACACATGTTTTAGGGTAATTTAGTATTATTATATATTAATTGTTTATCATTATTTATCGTATTTCCCCATTAACCATGGTAAATAAAATATTTACCGAATTAATTATTCAAAATGTCTAAAAATAAGTGTTACCTATATACTCTATTTAGAATTCCTGATTCCAAATATGGAATACATTTTTCCAAAATCAAAACATAGAAGTGGTTGAAATTAATTTAAAATTAATTCTCACTATCAAAACAAAAAGCGTGTTTTTAAGAAATAATAAATATCAAAAGATTGACACTTATTTATGTCCGGTTTAAATGTGAAATTATGTCCAGGGACAAAAATTGTATTAAATGGTAAAAATATATTCTAAATATACTTTAAAACCACTAAAATTCATAATTTATCACTATTAATTATTTCAATTAAAATAATTGTTTTTAATTAAAATTTAGTAATTTTCACTATTCATCAAAATATAAAGGTTATCCGAAAAGTACCAAAATTTCACCCTAAGCTAATTTCGATATTCCAAAAACCAAAAATGAAGTCAATTTTGATAGATAAAATTTATAAATTTTAAAAAAATGGGTATTACTATTCATACGGTAACATTGATTAGTCACGGTGTGTAAGAATCTCGTTGTTGCGTACAATGAAAGCTATTTCATTATTCAAAGGGAACTGTATCATGGAAGATTGGGGTGTTGAATTTTTCTAATGACTGAAAATAAAATATTAATGAAATTAATATTAACACATACACTATTATAAATGATAATTTTAAGATGAAACCCGAGAAGACAATTTCTAATATTTACCTCAGGTGTAATTATATTGTAAACACAATGAGCATATTGGGAAATCATATATCTAAAAAACATAATATAATGAGACTATTAGGCTTCATACCAGAACTATGGAGAGGCACAATTGTTTTAATCAAAGAATCATGAGACATAATTAAACTGAATTTTATAGAGTTTATTGTAAATGTTATGATGTACGATAGAGAATTGAAGGTAATTAGGGGAGATGATGAGGAGCTCAAGAGGATGTCAGTTGATTTCATGACTACTGGATTGAGATATTAAAAAATAAAAAGATAAATGATCTAACGATAGTGAATGAACTCTTGAATTTGATGAAGATATGGCTCACCTTACTATAATATTAATGACATCTTATAGAAAGAATGTGTTTTTTAGAAAAAAAACTTCCAGGTAAAATATGTTTTATGGGAACATGGATGAATAATTTGGAAAAAGGGGGATAATACACATGATGATATCTAATAGGAATATAAAATGAATGTAAGTGTGATGAAATATTTTCCAAAAAATATATATAAGATGAAATATGAGGGAAAATATCTAAGATATAACAAATTAACGAAAGAAACATGGATTTATTCATAGGATAGCTATTAAAATTCAGAAACAAATCCTAAAGAAAATTCTAATTGGGTACACATGTTCTTCATTTCCATTTCCCATGAGGTAACTATTTTGCCTACTATTTCTAATATTTCACTGATTAATAATTCTAATGATTCTAAAAATGAATAATGTAATGATTATGATATGACAAATGAGGAATTATTTGAGTACATAAATATGATAAAGGACACCTTTAATGAGATAAAGGATAAATACAATGCTTTCAAAATAGAGCATTCTCTAACTACAAACTGAAAATATAAACAATCCATTGAAAAAGATAAAAATTCTCAATATCTCAATGACAACACTGAACACAAATTGTTTAATATGAAATTGAATAGTGACCTTGAAAAAATAACCAACTATTGGGAAAAACAGAATTACATTTTAGAAGATAATGTTTAACCTATGTTTGTTAGAGAATTGGATATCATCCAAGACAAAGGAGAATAAAAAATTTATTTTTTTCCAAAATCTAGAATTAAATGCTCTACTGCAAATTATTTGTCATAAGGATATATTATAGTGTTTATTTCTAAAATTTTGGAATCTGTTTATAAAATACTAATGATACAATTATTGGTTAACCTTATTTGATAACTAAAATCTATGGACCTAGAGATAATTGGGTATCAAAATCATTTCTTGTTTAAAACTATTATTTAAGAAAAATTCTTCAAGACCTCTGGAAAAAGTCTATGGTACTAGGATTGTGGTTTCACAAGGAATATGACAAGATATTATTCTTTCTTCAATATCCTTATCATGTTTTATGGAGTCCATGTCACCTTCGGTGATAATGAAAATAATCGTAATCCTAGGATAAATTTGTTACAAAAACTCAGTCATAATTTCTAATGTTTTATATGTTAATATTTTAAAATATAATCTTCTTAAAATTTATGAGTTTTGTGATGATGTTTTTATTTATTTTCTGATAATGATTCTTGTAATGTTTTTTATTCTATAAATTCCTTATTTTTTACTAAATTGATAAATGAAAATGTTTATAATGTAGATTTTGAATCATTGGTTTCCCAAAATCGTTAGTGATTAAGTTCCTTTCACAAAGATTCATGGAATTCAAATATGAGAAAATTTCATTAAAATAAATACTCAGTTGTGTAGTTATGTAGTACTGGTAAAGTTAAGGATCTACATCTGATAAAGTCTATAAGACCTTCCAAAATGGGAAATATCACAAGCATTTTTTTTAAATTATATAATGTCATGTTAACATATCAACCCCTTAAGATGGTTCAAATTGATGTTTTGGGAACATATATAGTTCAAATTATTAATGTGAAACACTATATTTTTTTAATGTAGATGATTTCTCTAGGTATAGTTAGGTATATTTTCAATCTCACATAAGGGAAGCTGATTCCAATTTAACCAAGTATGCTTGGTGTGTAGAAAATCATAGTGGATATAGAATTAATAAAAAATGATGTGACAATGGTCATGGGTTTGAGAATCATGATTTTGAATCATTTTTGTTTCACACAATGTAAATATGCATAACTTCTTTAATCTGAGGACTCCTAAATAGAATGAAGTTATTGAATGAGGTAATATATCCTTACAAGAGATATCTCATACAATACTAAATGATTATTACCTACCTTTCTATTTTTTGTCCAGATTCTATCAATACAACCTTCTATAATATCAATAGATTCATGGTTAGAACTATTCATTAAAGGCCCCTTATGATATGTGGAATAATAAAAAACTAAACTTAATTACTTTAGATTATATTGTTTAAATTTCATTATGCTTAATAGTAATGATATCAATTAAAAATTATCATCCAAATGGGATGATTAAATTTTCATTGGTTATTCAATCTGTAGTAAAGCCTATAGATTATTCAATAAGATGACCTAGACTATGTAAGAATCAATCAATTTAATATTTTATAAAAATAATCTTCTTTAGACCAAGACCTCCATAATATCGTGGAGGATGATTTATCTTCTCTTAATTGAAATTCCACACCCTTATATTCTTTGTTTGAACAAACTAAAAAATCATCCAGTTTTAATGAATTTCCAATACTGTAAGAACCAGAACCTAAAAATTCAGATATGAACAATCCCCCATTCTCTGGTGTAGTTATAACCATTAAGTACCATCGATTAGATTTTGTTGTAGGGGATATAAATATTGTATAAAAAATATATCTTCTTTAAAATTCAAGTTCAAAATAATGATTTCTTGACTCAACATGAACCAAATAACATCAATTATGCTATTAATAATGAATTATAGGTCCTACTCATACAATAAAAGTTTAATTTGATTTAGATAATCCAATTTTATGAAAATGTTGAAAGAAACATAGAAACCATGACTATTATAAATAAATGGGTTTTTAGGAATAATGTTGGTGGGTAAAATAGTATATTTAGAACAAGTTTAGACATATTTTACAAGGTTATGGTCAGGAAGAAGGAATGGACTATGATTAAACCTTTCCACTTGTAAACAGATGTGAATACATAAGAATCGGGCTTTTTATGCATATATTCTAGATTTCATGCATTATCAAATGGATGTCATGATCTCATTCTTAAAAGGTTTTATAATTGAGTATGTATTTTTCAAACAACACCCTACTATTTAAAATCCTAAATTTCTAAAACATGTTTTAAATTAACTAAAGTATTATATGGTCTGGAACAAGATCTTAGTGCCTGGTATACAAAGATATTATATTTTATGATTTAGAATAGATATAATAAATGAATAGTTGATCCTACACTTTTCATAAAACAAATTTCAATTTATGAACTTGTATTAAAAATATTTATTTAAGATAATTTTTATAGATATTAAAGAGATTATTTTTGTATTGCTTTTTCTAAAATGAGGAAAACTGATTTAGAAATGAGTTTAACGGGTGATCTCAAATTTAATATTTTATTTAATATATTTAACAACAATGCTTTAATTATTTTAAATCAAGGTTAATATACCATATATCAAATAAAATGTTTTAATCTTGAAAGCACTTAGAGTAGTGATACTCTTATGAGTACCAGTTATATATTAAATCTCGATAAAACTGGTTAACACGTTAATCAAAAAAATTAAATAGGTATGTTTGAAAATCCTAAATATAGGACACACCTTGTTTAGGGTGTGTATGTGTGCTCATTTTCATAAAACAAATATGTGTCACACCTTGTTTTTGTTAAATGAATTTTAAAGTACACAACATATACTACCAATTTAAGATTTTTTTACGCTAGAGTATAATAATTTGATTTTTTCTTTATTCTGATGTTGAATTTAGTAGAGTCATCTTAAACAGGGAAACAACCTTTGGAATATGTCACTTTTTAATAATGTATTTAGTTTCATGTTTTATAAAAAAACAAAATTTTGACGCATTATTTACTACTGAAGAAGAATAAATAGTTGTAGGCAGTTACTGTGCATAAATTTTGTTGATGAAACACGGTTTATTATTCTGTGAATATAAATTTCAACATGACCCTAAAAACTGTGTCAAAAAATATTCTAAAATTTATAAGAAACATGTTTTCCATTCTAGGACAAAACATATTGATATAACACATCACTTTTGGAGTGATGATTTCAAAAGGGTGATATCAATCTTCAGTTTACTGGCTGAGAACATTAGTTAGTTGAAATTTCTTATAGGATATTGTAAAGTAAGTTAATAATTATATCAATTATGATTCAAGAATGATATTTTGTGGTTTTTGTATTTTTTTGGTGACACACCATTGTGACATACTATTTTTATGTCATGTGGTTATCCTACCATGTCCTTAGATTATCATGTCATTATATTTTGATGTCATTTTTTGTCATGTTGATGGTTTTTCTTGTCATTTTTATTCATACATAGAATTTTTTACACTGTTTCATTTCATTAGTATGTGAATTTTTTAGTTTCTAAATGTTTTGAACCACTGTATTATTTCGTGGTATACGTTATTACCTGTATAACTACTACATGTTATTCCTGAAAATCTCTATATCAATTTGAAATATTATTTATATTTTAGATTACGTAATATCCCAAATTATATTAAAATTTAATGATGCCTATTTCTGAAAAAACACTGTGCCTCGTGCGATACTCTCGTGTCTATCTCGAGGCTACTGTAACGATCTTACTTCTCACATTTCAGAAACTTTATTTACCCTTGACCAAGATTACTGGGCTGATATGAATTCCTAGGATAATTTGTGCCTCATAGTATTCTATTTCATTTTACAGATCATCAATGACGAAGAAGATAGAACCCATTGTACCTTCTACTGTAGCTCTAGTACATATGGAGCTTACCAACTGAGTTATTGTTGGAGAAAAAGAAGTTTAATCGAAATGGATTCAATCTATAAAATATATCATTCTCAAATTACTTTAGAATCATTGATATATGGAGTCGTTTTCAATAAATAATAGACATTTCTAACCAAATATAATATACGATTTTATTAGAAAATAGAAATTTCATTTGATGAAGACTATCCAAATTGGGTAAAATGTTTTGTGAATGTAAACATGTTGTGTTTTTCATCATGAAAATTTGATAAATGTTTATTTGTTCATCTTGATGGAATTTTTTATGACCACGATGTAAGAATTACATATTATAGAGATATATTTATATATGAAGAATCTCTTGATATTCCAAAAGGATATGTCTCAACCAGGAGGCCAATTGACTCAAAAGATGATGGGAAATGTTAGATGATCGTTATATTTCAGTATCACATTCATTGCCCATGGAGGGGTGAATTATTTACACGATTGTACCAAGATTTGTTTATAATTTAAATAGTGAAAAAACTATACAAGATGATTCTCCATTTATACCTAACGGTGTACATATATGAGATGATTAATCCGTCCTCTTGATTAATATAGCTGATCAAGAAAATGATTATTTATACCATGTTAGAAAACAAGGGCATATCCTATGATGATGAAGAATATGTTATATTCTTTGGTGAATTTTAAATTAATATCTATACTTTTTCATCAACAATAATTATCTATAACCCTATGAAAATAAAATGGGTTGGTGATTCTAATATTTTTTATACTGAATATTATTTGGTTGATCATAAAACTAGACCTAAGAATGAAGATTACCCAGGATAGGATCCTGATTATGTTATGGAATAATGACAGAAAAAATATATTACATAATTTTACATTTAATCTCATTGTTTTTATGCCCACAGAATTATTATTATTTTTGGGAAATTGTCACATTTTTTTGATTTTGGGGAAAATTGAACTTAATTGTAAAAATTTCCGAATTTTTGGATTTTATTATATTATTTTTATTCGATATTTTACCCATAACATTTTATGAACTAAATGAAATTTTGATGTTATTATATTTCGGATCTCATACATCTACAGCATCATTTTATCCATCTAGAATACAAGCTCAACCATCAATTTTATGCAAAAAATTAGCTTAAAACAAAGGCCTCAAAACTATTCGATGAAAAAGGTTGTTTTAAATATGAGATTATATATTAAATTTTCAATCCCAATGAAGCTTAAATTATATATTGATATGTATAAGAAATTTATTAACAACTTCGACTAAGGACTATATGCATGTATTGTCCAATTGGATGGCCATTACTTAATAGGAATCCAGAGACATTGACTATAGAGAGTCTCCCTGGACAAAATAAATTTTCATAGTAAAAAGGATATAAAATCTCATAAACGTGTCCAAATATGCGGATTGATTATATGGAGATTGGAATTAAAATAGATAAGAACATTCATAAAGGGGTCGACATGTGAATCAAAAAAAATTTATAACATGTAGTAAATTTGAAGGGAAAATCTGGCCTATAGAATGGGATGAGCTCTACCTTCCCAGATCCTTCCTTTCCATCCCAATAAATATGAGGCACCAAGGAGGATATCTTAACCAAAGGATCAGGCACAAATCACGCCAATTTCAGCCTCTTCATTTTTTTAAATTTTTTAGTTCTATATTCAATTATAATTTGAAATTTTTTTTATTAAATTAATCCATTTGTTTTTGTTTCTTCATCAATTACACAATTCATCTTTTCAATTATTTTAACTTAATTATATGTATTGTAATTATTAGTATTTATAGGGGTATTATTATTAATTTTCATATTATTTTTAATATTATTTTTATAATTATTATAATTATTATAATTATTATATTTTAAAATTATGTTATCCTTTTCATTATACCTCTTCTTTTTAAAAAATTCATCCTTTAATTATGACAATAATAATTATTATTATTATTTTAAAAATATTTATAACATATATAATCTATTTCTTATTGTTTATATTACCTCTCTGTCTATCTCTCTCTCTTCATCCCCCATACGTCCATTATTATTTTATTAATATGTCATTATGTATTTTATATTATTTCATATTCTTTAGTTTCACCTATTCCACCATGTGTTCTTTTACTCTCAGAAATTAGAGACTAACCCTAAGACTTGGCATGAGGGGGTTCATAGTGTTAATTACTATTATTTAAATGTAATTTTTATGTAGTTAGACAAAATAGAGTTGTTTGAAGGTTTGAGGTGATTTTCCCTGATGTGGTGATGACCCCCAATGACATACAACTAATTCTATAAATATTATTTTATTTAACCATTGTTACCTATATCTATTGGTTCATTATCTAGACATTAATGTTTTAATAATCAATAGATGAAATTGAATAAATTTAGATGGGCCATAGAATATGACACCTCCACGAATAAGTAGTTTCATCATCATTGATTAAATGGGGAAGTGGAATTAAGAGTGTTTTTGAATTTAATACTATTCCAAAATTATTATATAAAAAATAAAAGTCCAAACACAAGATTTAATGTATAGATTATCAAACTAAAATAAATCACATAAATACGAATAATGATTTATTCCAATGTTAAACCCAAGACCATTTTATCTCTTCTTAACTCATTCCATCTAGTTTTCAGGATAGTTTAAATTATCATTTTACATGTTATATAAAAATCAATCAAAAAACCCATAAATATTTTCATATTTTTCATTCAATTTCTCAAAACCTAAAAAGTAGATATATTTTGTGAAATATATTAAGTGAGAGCACAAAACTAAAAGTCTCCTCCAGTGAGAGATCCCTAGTCATTCACAGTGTTGCACTATGGAAAATATAATTGCTTTTAAACACACCCCATGATAGGCATGTGGAAAACATGGCTCTGTATCATGGGATCCAAAGAGTTGTTCATTTACCTTTTTATAGTAACATCTTTTATATATTTATTTGATTTTTATAAAATTTAATAAAAATATACTTCCATTTTGTTTTCATATGATTTTTTTAATTAATGGAAAAAATACTCTTAGGTGTAAGAGCCAGATGATGAAGCCCCCTAGTCTATAGAAGACCGTGCTATATTATGGTCCCGGAAGATCATTAGAGAACAATGCCATGTTTTCAAAGAAGAGTAATTCAAGGACCTCATATGAGATATCACGGAGACCCTAGAGAAACAAGTTATTGAATTATTGGCTATAGAGCTCCTTGAATTCTTGGAGTACATCCCAAAATTCAATCATGTAGAGGTTAAGACATAATAAGAGTGCTCCTTGATCCATCCCAATGATTTTGAAGAAGCACCACCTAAATATTTCCAACAATATGAAGAAAAAAATAAAATAAATAAATCAAGAGATTGATGAGATAGTGAGAAATTTACATGACAAAATGGATTGGATAACAACATATGTCTAAGAACCATCAGAGCAATCTGAGTCTGAAAAAGAAGATGATCCACATGTCTTACCATGAGAGGGAAATGAGGAATACACCCCTACTAAGCTACATGTGAGAGATCATAAATAATTAGAATACCAAAAAAATGAATGTGAGGAAATGATTGGTCTCTCGATATCACATAAAGAAGAAGAGACATCACCAATGGAGGGAGACACCACCCAAGTGGTCGAATTTGATGTAAAGATTGAAGGGCACAACTATCGGTCTCTATCTACTGAGAATATACTCCAATAAAAACTTACCATGTAGTCATTTATTGAATCTAAAACCATACATGGATTTTATCATCTCTCATACTCTATAATCACTACAAAAAATACAACTTGTACCAACAGAAATTTATTAACATAAAAATATATATTGGTAAAAATGAAAAATTCCAACAGATCATAAGTTTTTTTGGTATTAATTTCTAATAAAAACACATATTTTTACCAATAGATATATCTACTAATAATAATCATTCAATACCAACATATCATTTACCAACAATTTAATCTATAGCATTATAATAATAATACCAATATTTTTTTACTGACATGTGAACATGTTATTAATAACGATATTACCAACAATTCTTTTGATGTCAATAAAAATTGTTGCACTAAATTATTATACTAAATAAATATTATATCAATAAAAAATAAATAGAAACATAATTTATATATATATATATATAATATTTTTATCACCATAGTAAATTTTAATTCCACAACGATATATAAATAACATATCATAACTGATTTTAATTTTTGATTTTCCCAAAATATCAATTTTTTTATATTTTTTAATTGTGTTTAATCAATTTTAATGAAATATTAACTATTTATAAATTTTTCAATATTATTTATTTAATAAATATGGAAATACATTTTATAAAAAATACACTCATAAAACTGTAATTAGGGATAAATTAAAAAAAACATTTGGATTATGGATCCAGCATTCTTCATTAGAAGATCATAGATTTATCATGGAAAAATTCCACCCTATGTCTCAATGTCTAAAAAGTCGAAGAGGCCTGCCCTGGCATAGACTATTACCAGCTCATAGATCTGGCTCACTCAGGGACGGTATTAATGAACAAGGTGAACTTTGACCCAATAAGTGTGTTTGAAATGATCCATATTTAAAAACTCTTCCATGATGTTTTCAATAAAATCAAGATTAAAAATCATATTGAGGTAAAAAAGCTTGAGAACGAAAGACCACTTGATATTCTAGAGTTTATGTAGTGGATGGAGAGATTTTGTGATTCATTCAGTGATGGAATTTCATATGGTTAATACCCATTGGAGAGGTGAGAGGCATTCAAGGGTGGAAAATAAGCTTCTAAGAAATGAACTCCATCAGTGAAGTTTTCAAAAACAGTATCAAAAAGAGAAATTTCTCACAATAGATGATGGAATGATGTGTTTTTTGTTAACAAAAAACATAATGCTGTCAAGGATTCTAGATCATATTCTAGTGGAGGACTATCATATGATGAGAAGATCACTGAGTTGAAGTGGTCGATAGATTGACTTGAGAATGAAAGGGATTTTTTCTTTACAAAGTTGAGTGACATTGAGATCTTATTCCATAGTCAAGGGATTGAAAAAATTTACCTTTTTATGGGAATAAAGAATATCATGTATCCGAACGAATATGATAAATCTATAGTGACAGAGGCTCAAGAAATGTTTTCACTCAATGATATGAATTTAAAAGAATTTAGTCCTATATTTGGGCTGTTAGAGGGAAACACAATTTGGATAAAAGAAAGAAGAGGAAAAGAAATGTGAATTTAGACATTGATGCAAGTGTCTCAATTACTTTGACTCCAAGTAAGATGATATCTGAAGCATCCGATGTTTATTGTAGTGGTTCACCACTAATTACTTTTTAACATTATTCATAGTTAACTTGGTGGACCTTGTCTTTATTGAAGAATAAATTTTTGGTTATGCTCTACCCATTATAGAACATTGATTATTTTTAGTGTTAGAAGTTGTTTAAGTGTTAATATATTAATTGTCTTTTACCAAAAAGTATTTGGATTTTTTTAACTTATTGGATAAATCCCCACTAATTTGGAATCCATCACCACCCTATGTATGTGTTTGGTCATGTAGTTGCCCTTCCTCATCTCACACTGTACTCTACCTCATCCTGCCCTACTCTGGACTAACATCCCACCACCCCACCTCACATCCTGCCACCCATACCTCACATCTTATGGCCATTCATCTCTTTACCTATACCTTAATCTGGTAACCATTAAACAACCTTTGGTTCGTTACCACATTTTTTGTTTATAGTTATAGACCCCTTCATTAAATGCAATTTCATCATTTGTTAAAGGTAATTCATTATTTATGTGGCCATTTCTGGATTTTATATCACGATTTCCCAATTTTTAGCTGTTAATGTGGCCTGAATGCTTCTATTTTACTTTTCATCACTCATAGATAAATAAATATGATTTTCATCATAATAGTGACGAACTACTTCTATGTAGTATCTATTAATGAGTGATTCTGATCATGCTAATTATAATAAAGTGGACAAATTGAATATAACTTTTCCATTTTACTCATGAAAATTACATGTAGAACAGTATATTTGATTTTCAATAGGATTCAGGGCCCCATGATGATGAGTGGGTACTTCATTAGAGTATAGATTTTACCAGACTCCTTTGTAAGACTAATTTTAGGTACGAAGCCCATTTTTATTGGACAAAAATATTTTCAATATACACATCATAGTAAAACATTGAATCCACATAGAAATTTTACAACATTAATGTGAAGATATTGAATGCTTTACATATGAATGCACCCTAAATAATCTTATTATACGAGGATTCATAATCAATTTTGTGAATAATGTTTGTCTATTTTTTATTTGGTAACAATACCTTTTTTGATTTGGTGTGAGAAATTCCACAATGTTGTATTTTTTTATTAATGTGTTATTCCCATTTAGTGTGATTAATAAATAAATAATATTCATTTTATTACATCAATCATTTGGTGTACTATTGAATTTCTTATTGAGAGTTTGTACTACTACGAGTCTTTATAGTATTTTCCATATCGTTATAGATTAAATTTTTTTAAATACGTTGAAAAGTTGATATATATTTTTAATTTATTTTATATTTTGAACATAAAAATGACCTATTTCTGTGATTATAAACAATCAGTGCTTCATATTAATGAATCATAGTTTATTTTAGTTTTTAAATGAATAATAAAATGTTTTATTTGAATGTTAACTTATTTTTTGATATTCAATTATGAATTTTTATTAATTGTAGAGCAATGTGATACTCATTCTCACTAAGAAACCCTATCAGTTTCGACTCAACATGCATTAGTTTCTTTGTTAATTTACACTTATTAGTTTTTTTAATTGTTTATCAATGTTTCAACCTTTCCCAATAATTAGTTTCTACTAAACATGTAAATTTTATGGTGTTATTGATTGAAGCATTTCCAAAAAGAAAATGGCATGATCGATTTATTTTGCTAGAGACGTGTTAAAGATGACTTACATGGATGGTAATGCTCATTCTTACTCATTAACAGCATCATGTTTTACACAATTTTTAAATTTTATTAGGTAATTGAAATCATCTTGTCATGGAAGTGGATTTAACTTTTTTATTGTTCTCTAGATCTTTTTGTAAGCTCAAAAAAAATAGTTGGTATGATTTTGATATGATTTATATATTTATAAATAGGATTTTTAAGAAAAAAATTATTGTAGTTATTTAGAGATTTTTTTAAAAAAAAAATTCTGTTTAGAATTTTTATTAAAAATCCCTTGAAATACATCTATTATATATGGTATTTTGTTAATGGTTTTAGGTTTTTTGGGTGATCCTTTTACCCTAATATCTTTTGTGGAAGATTTGGGTTCATTAAACCTCTCAACTAAGTTACAGATAATAAATTTCTCTTAAATAAAGGTATCCCTACATCTCTTTAGTCCTCATTTTTTGTTACAAAAACGTGATAAAGTTGCATTTAACCTTTATTTATCATTATATATTGAGTGAATAAAGCTCAAGATAAATTAAAATTGATTCGCAAATATTGCATCTGTGCTAATATCAAGTAGCATGAGAGTATCACTATATGCATTTACATACCTGTTCATAATTTGGATGTGTTATATTCTTAAGTGTGATGTTTTATATCAATATTTTGATCTTTTCAAATTAAATTCACAATTTTTAGAGGTTGTTATTACATTCTGAATACTATATCATTCTATATCTAAAATCATATGTGGTTATATATTTTGATATCTTTGTGAGTGAGTCATTTTGAGTTTGTGTGTATGTTAATATCTCAATCGTGGGTGAACTGTGGGCCTCTGGTTTTTCAAGAACGTAGTATTTGATAGTTTTTGTGGTTAGTCACTTATTTTTCATCCTTGTTGTTTCATTTCCCAAGAACTAGTTATTCCTCATTTTGTGTTTTTGAATTGGAATGATAATGATGATTCTGTTTTATGCCACAAACTATTTTTTTACCATAACACCATTGATAATATCAATTCACTTTGTGTTTTGAATCATAAATATTTTGATATTCTTGGGAATATTTTCATGAATTAAAAATAATGAGTTAAATTTCGGTTTTGAAACTATTAATATATCTTGCATGTTTTTTTATTTGATTCTACAACTAAAATTTTTGTCATGTATTCATTGGTTATTTTTTTGATTCTAGGGAATGAAAAATGTTATCTATTTTTTCATGGCTATTTATTTTAAGATTTTGAAAATTATCTAAATTAATAATTTAGATATTCTATATTTTTGGAATTTTCCTTAACATTTTTATAATCATAGTCTCTTGGTAATTGAGTGTCATATTGAATAGATTAAGGATTTTTGATTAGGTTGACTATTTTATTTATTATCTTTTGGCTTCGTCTAATTTCTTGGAGATTATTTGTAATATTTTTTTGGTTTACATTGGTTTTCTGTGTTCTTCATTGTCACTCATCATCTCTAGGTTGATTGTTTTATAATTTACCTTATGATATTTAATTTTGATAGTGGTTGTTTGGATAATAATTAGATAATAATGGTCTCCCTATTAATTTACAAATTGTAGCGAAAAAATAGTGGGCAATCCCTTTTATTAATTTCCAATGATGCACCCGTTAGATGTGTGCATCTTTTTTATATTTTGTGATAAGTTGTGTTTGCGTTTCTTTTCTTGTTCAATTTCTACATTTATGGTTCATTTCAATGTTTTTCAGGGGTACTTTGGTTTTAATGGGTGGTTTTTAGTAGTTTGATGTAGTGTTCATGGATGGTCTCCAACACCATATTCACAGTCATTATAAAAGGGTGGATGGTTCTAGAGGCATGATTTTTATTTGGTGTGTCCATTAATGATGGGTTTTTTGTTGTGGTGTAGTGTGGATACAAGTGTCTTAAATTATTAATCCATGTGATGAAAAGGAATAATAAGTAGAGAGTAGTATGTTTTCCCTCAGGGCTATGGGTGTTTGATCATCGTTGTAGTAGGGAATCTGGGGGTGGATATTGAATTTGTCTATGGATTGGGTCTTTAGTTTAATGGATTTTTTGTTTAATATTTATTTTGGAAGAACCATTGAACCCATTCTTATCATAGACTTATGGTCTTTTCTATATTTTACTTTCTTAGGTAAATTCATCATGGATTGTAGGATTCAATATTGTTTTATCATTATACTTTGATTGACTATTCTTCAATATTTCTTGACTCTGAGTACCATCTTACCGTCTGGAATTCTTGTGGGCTCATATTTGATCTGTTAAGAGAGGTGTGAGGTGAGTTTTATATAATTTAAATTGTATTTTTTAAATGTTTCTCTTGATGTTTTTGTAAAATATTTCCAATATAAATCTCGGAATATTGATAGTGGTGGACCATTTTATATATTTATGATGATAAGGATGGAAGGAAGAAAATAAAGTTCCAGTATGTTTTTCATTGTGGAGGTTTTTAGTGATTATATTTTTTTGTTATGATGTCCCATAATTGGAATGTTTCAAAATCATGTTCACTACAATCAGATTTGTTAGTGTTGAATTCTTTATGTCTAGCCTATTATTGTTATCTTCCACTTGGTTGTTCACATATTTTTCCTTGTAAAAAATAATTTACATATAAGTATTATTTCACCCTTTACAGAGTTAGTTTCACTTTCAGATATCACAACACTTATAAAAATGTAAGTCTTCTTTCACACAAACACCTACAATTTAAATTAAATGAAATTGGATTTTGATTGAATGATGATATCCCATTAGTATATTTATGTTTTCGGTTGGTAATTGCTAAATTAACATTTTTGGGAGCATGAGATAAATAGATTTCCTACGTGAAGAATTATAGAAATAGATGGGGTGGGAAGATCATAGATGAATTCTAGATGATTATGAGATGCAACATGGGTTTCTGTATATTTACAGATTGATTTTCTTGTATGAATTTACATCTTGAAGTACATCTTGAGTTTTTGTTTTTCTTTTGTTTGTGTAGTTTTGATTATAATATAGTGAATTACAAATTTTTTAGATTTATTACTAAATTAGTATGATGATTGAAGACTATTTATGGATTCTAGAGGAGTAAGAAAAACAGCTTCGGCCTTCCAGCATGGTGGTGGATCATGATGTCCATTAGACTATAATAAAACTTACCCTCTTTCTTATCAATGTTATACATTCATTTATCTGGACTTGGTCACTGGATTTAAAGGTGACTGGAAGAAATGGATGTGGTGATGGCATGGCAGGGGAGTTACCATGGTTGAGGCACTGGAGCTAGAGATTACTAAATGTCATGGATGTGTATCTGGCATGGTTGGGGCACATGAGATAGAGCTGACTTGATGCCATGGATGGGTCACCTTGAAAGTATGGGTCGCTGGGAGGTGGGGTGGACCTTATTGGGTGATCTAGTGGGGGTGATTGGTGGATCCAGTGTTTTGTATAAAGTATTTCATTATTAATATTAGGGGATCTAGTGTTTTGTTTAAAATAATTCATTATTAATATATATATTTTCTATGTTTAAACATGTGTTAAAGTTGTATTTTATAGATTATATATGATAAAATTATAAAACAATAAGAAATTTTACTAGTAATTAAAATTTATAATTTTTATTCAAAGGTAATTTATAAATATATATATATTAGGTGTTTGAAATATTATTACCAACAGATAAATTTGTCACCATAACAAGATGCTAAAAACATTGACTAACAGATATATTATCTATTGGTATAATTAATATTGAAAAAAAATATTTTATCTATCATGAAAACATTTATTAATGATTTTATTGCCAAATATTTATTGACAGGGACATATATGTTTCTAAAACGTTTTACCAATAGAAAATGAACTATTACCAACTGATATGTCCCCTTTTGAAAAACTGAAATTTTTAGGAGTGATCTTTAGATCTAATTAAAAAATATTTTACCTCACACCTTATTATTTTGATTATTTAATTTCATAAAATGTTTTCTATAAATTAAAGGGGGATTAAGAACTTGGATATGAACCTATTGAGGAACACATGGATCTCCATGATTTCAATGAACATTCATTTGATGATCACTGTGAAGATATCCTGGTTATTGAGCATGATGAAATCAGGGGAGAGGCTAGTCATTTTAAATCTGATTTAATGTAAGCCCTTGATGGAAAGTAAGTGTTTTCACAATTAGAAAATATGTAGGGGTACGTTTTCTTCATCATACCCCCTCCATTCAATATATACAACATTGTGAAGAGAGAGGATCTAGGGTACACTATCTATGGATCATTTCTCACCCAAAAGAATAAAGCACAAGCTGAGAAATAGGAAATGTGATGGTACATTTCAAATAAACAACATCCACCATATAATTTTGGATAATAGTTGGTACTTCCTTCTAGAGGAATTGAAAAACTTAGGGACCAACAAGGGAATCATAATAGGAATTATCGTCACATTATTTTTAGGATTCTAGATTAAAATATAATTTCTAAGGAAATATTTCATCACGCACCCCACTCCCTCAAAACTATTTGATCTTTAATGAAATAATACTTATACATATTTGATTATTTTTATATTATAGGATCATGATGGAATATGGAAGACTCAACGAGTGATAAAATTGATGCCACACATTCATGGGTGAAAGAGTTCACTTTTTAACATTATCTTTTAAACATATTTTTTAATTTTATCTAAAAAAATTTAGATCATTAATGAAACAAATCCATGCCCATAAATGATTATGCTTTACATGAATAATGTTGGAGACATGAGTGTCTTAGGAATTATATGGTGTCATGTTTTATATTTCAATGTTAATAAGAGTGAATGAGAAAAATGAAGATTAATATTTTTAAATTAAATCATAAATATTAAAATGAGGAATCATGATTTGATGAAATGTATTTATTTGTGTAAAACGAGTTTACCAAAGATTTATCATGCTTTGAATTTTTTAAATTCATTTCAATTGAAGTTTTATTATTAATCATCCCTCGAGTGATTGTCCAAATTCATATGTCACATTCCCTATAGTATTTATAGAACATGTACTTCCTATTTAATCTTGAGCATATTTGTTTTGTGATGTTAAGAAATTACACCTTATAGAACATGAATTTTCACATGGAAAAGCTAAGTGGATACAAAAACACATTTAAAATTATTTAGTCTTTTGTTAAACCAATTATCATGAAAATATCATCCACACATTAATCCTTATTTAGCCCATAAATACCATGAATGTCCTTATTAGGGATGACTAATGATTCAATCCGTTTTTATCCATTCCTACCATACTCATAATAATTGTATGATATGTTAAAGTTGATGTCTGTGGGGTTAAATGGAATTATAGAAAATGTGATGATTTATATTGTATGGAATAGGTGTGGGGTGATTATTTGATAAATTGTTAAAGGTTGTTTGAATCATTCATTGTACTATACTATTTTACCCATATTTAATATAAAATAAATAAAATGAAAAAAATAATAAAGATAAGAGAATATGGCTTGTGACTTGGGAAAACCAGAAATCACCATTACTAGACCTATGATTTTTAACATATGTGTTTAAGTGGTGGATGTGAGTTTTATTTTAAAAAAATATCTTCCAAAAAAGAGAATAACTGAAAACTTTTCTTTGATAAACAAAAAAAATGAATAAAATTAAAAATAATAATAAATAAAGTAACAAAATAATTTATTAATCTTAAACCAATAATGATCTTTACTTTGAGTCTTAGGGAATTTTTGGAGTTGTTAAAATTTTACGTTGAGAGTGACATTAAACATTTTTCATTAAATATAATTATTTATCATTGAATAGTCAATCTTCTTCCTTGACCATTTTTTTTAACATCAAATTATTCCAAACATAAGCCTTATAGTCATTAGAACTATAACTGCAAGTCCTAATGATTTTATGTTCTTTTTGCCTCTATAATGTGGAGAATGTATTTTTTTTACAGGCTAATCGATAAGGATAATGTTCTCATGATATGAGAATAAATCTACATGAATTATTTATTGGGAGATGAGATAAAATATTGAAATTTCAGGTAGATAATTATTTATAATGTTTAATAAAAATGAATTGAGGAGGTTGAATAAATTAAAAGAGTTGTTCCATCATTTTTCATAGGGGAAAAGTAAAATACATGAATTTATATTTTCATTGAATAATGGGAAATTGAATTGATATTTTATGTGTAAATTAAATTTTTTTATATCGATAATGGATTCGTTATATTTCATTGAAATTTGACTATTGATAATATTGGTGCCCTCTGATTTTCAATGTTGAGATTTTATGTTTGAGGACATGCAAGGTTTTAGATTTTAAGAATTGATAGAACAAATATTTTTCAGAGTTTTACATCTATTTTCTATATTTTCATACCCATCACATGGATATTATATTGTAAATTAACACATTTTGGTGTTTTTTCTGAAATTTGAGCTTAATTGTAAAAATGGACTAATTTTGGGATTTAACTATTTTATTTTAATTATGTATTTTAGCTATACCTGTTTATTATATAATTAAAATTGTGAAATTATTTCTTAAGGATCCCAAAAATATAGGGATATATTTCATCCTTCTATACCAAAAGATCACCCCAAAAATTGGTGGCCTAAAATCTGCACACAACACAGGACTCGAAAGGTGTTCACAGATTAGTAATGTTTTAAATATAAACACATATATTGATGTTGGAAGGTCCAATGAAGTTTCAATTCATCGTGGATATGGATAAGGAATTCACTAAAATTTTATTTTAGTGGCCATGAATGAATCATCCTTTTTTTCATTAATTCATGGGATACTATAGATAATGAATATATGGTGTCTGCCTAGATAGAATAAATTCTTGGATTAAAATATCCATAACTCTATCTACACGTGCCCAAATATGATGAGATATTGAGAGGAGATGAAAAAATTGTAAAAACATTTCATGAAGGATTCTATGATTGAATCAGATTGTAAATGGGTCAATCATGTTGTAACTTTTTAAGGGAAAATATGGCCTATAAAAAAAGGAGAGCTCCACCTTCCCAAATAATACCATTCTATCCCACTCCATCAAGGGAACCATGGTTGAGATCTCCACCGAGGGAGGCCAACCTCAAATTCCCACATTTCTTTTTCAAAAATTTTTTAGTTTTCATTACTTTTGTATTATTTTAAATAACAATTCAAATTTTTTATTTTATTAAATTAATCCATGCATTTTTGTTCTGAATATATTCCATATTTATTCTTCTAAATTATCATCTATTAATTCTGTGTATTATTATCATTAGTATTATTAGTGATATTAATATTATTATAAACACTAATATTAATATTTCCATTATTATTATAATTATAATATTCTTATATTAAAATTAATTTATATTTTTTTCTACCACATCTTTTTAAAAAAATTAATAATAATAATTTTTTTATCATTCTATTAATTTTAAAATTATTTTTAAATTAGTTATTTTATTTATTTATTATTAAATTTCTATCTCTCTCTATATCTATTTCGCTCACTTCCTCAACCTAAATTATTTTATTTTTATTCTTTTAATCCATATTTTTTTATTATATTTCTTCTTCGTATCTTTCACCCACTCCACCAAGTTACCAAAAACAATCATAAATGATTGTAAAACCCCAAGGCTTGGTTTGGGGGAGGTCATGGTGTTTCGGAATTTCTGTTAATGTTTAATTTCATGTTTGTAGATAGAATTGTGAATCAAGAATGGGTGAGGTGAATGTCCCTCGTGTGGTGATGACCTCGAATGAAATATAACTCAATATATGTGTGTGTGTGTGTGTGTATTTATATATATTATTTTTTTTATTCACTTTTCCCTCTCTCTATGGGTTTTTTATTCATATGTTAGAGTTGAGATAATAAATTGAAGAAATATCATCAATTGAACTGCGTCCTAGAAGATCACACCACCATGACCAAGGAGTTTTAGCATCCTTGATTAAAGGAGGGGTGGAATTAAGTGTTCTTAGGCATTAAATGATATTCCACAATTAATTAATATTGAAAATAAGTCAAAACATTAGATATCAGATTTGGAATATGAAACTGAAATCAACGACATAAATTATAATAGAGATTGAATCGAAGGATGAACGCATGATAATGTGCAGTATTGTTAACTCATTCGATCTAGATTTACGGTCATTTTAATTTCCTATTTTAAATTGTATTTCAAAATAAATAAATAAAACAAAAAATCGTGTCATTATTTTCTTAAATTTATCAAAAAAACAAAAATAGATATATTAGGTTAAAAAGATTAATTGAGTGGAAAAAACTAAAAGGATCATCAAGTGAGACAACTCGGGTCTGCCAATATGCTTTACTAGAAAAAATAAAATTTATTTTGACCATGAACCATGATAGGTGCACTGAAAATACTCAGATGGGTAGGAACCACATGATGAATAAGTGGTAAATGAATAATCTATTGATGTAGATAGTTAACCTGAACAATCTCCAACATCCTTTCTCATTACCTATGGAGATCCTATTCCACCTATGAGGTTTCTAAAAAGATAAATGTGTGTTAAGAGTGATGAAGGGGAGACTGAGGTATCTATAGATGATCAATAGAAATGTTCTAAATCAAATTAAGTTGATAAGGATGTCGATGAGGAAGAATAAAAGGAAGAAAATGGTGATGTAGATGATGGAGGTGATGATGGAGAATATTTTGACCCTAATGATCCTACTGGATTAATTAAAATGAAGGATTTTCAAATGCCTCTAGGGAATAAGGGTGAAATTGGGGAGGGGGAACATTCCCCATCTGTGGATATTTTTAATTATTCTCTAAATTTTCATGAGGTTGAGGCTTTCTCGGTAACCATAGTTCTGGATGTTTCTGATTCTACTATGACTCAGTATATGAGAGCTAAATATTCTATGGAACAACATGTTTCCAAGAAGGAGAAAAAATATATCATTCAAGAAGAATTCGTAAAAGAAATTTTATCTTTGTTAAATGAACATAATTATCCAATGGAGGAAAATATGGATGATGAGTCAACTACAATTGAGGTAAAAAATAATGTTGATAAACAAGATGTACCAACTATTTATAGACAGTTAAAAGCCATTCCTACCAGTGTTGAACACACAATGGCTGCTCAGAGTTTAGAAGGTTAGATATATATGGATGTTTCATTGACTCCATCCACGGAACCTATCATAGTTATAGTTTTAGACCATTGGGTGTATATTATTGAAGAGGATTGGGGAAATTTCTCAAATATTGTAAGAATACCTCTAAAAAGTGATAAACCTAATGATTGTATGGAAGGATATTCTATGATATCCTTGATAGGTCAGGTTGATCATGATGATATTATTGAAAAATTATGTTATGTGAGACATTCTACACTTAAAACTTCTTGAGTTACTCTAGTTGTTCAAATGCATATAATCATTCAAGAAGACTAGAAGGTTTTTGGTGAAAAGATGACATCCTAGTTTCACAAGTGTGTTAGGAATGAGTCACCACATTTGAAAAAGTTCATTAAAAATGATGCTAGGTTTTTATCTGAGTTGATTATCCAACATATCCAACCATAAATGATGTGTCATATACATGAAGTAGATATTGATAATAATAGAACTAGATGTGAGATGGAGTAATTCAAGGCTATTCTCCATGACATTAATTCATCATTCATTTATTCAATGGAATATATAATAAAAAGTATTGCGGATACAATATCACATTCTTATGTTGATGGGGCGCCTCGTCCCCTAGTGTTTGATATAGATCAATTATGGATAATTTCCATATAAGAGTTAAGAGCTTCTTGTACCAGTGTTTCAAGATGTTTTAAAGATAAGCCCTTAGAGTCTTTAAGAATATTAAATATAATTCTAAACATTTTCTCAATTTGGTTTAATTTTATAAATGTGATATTAATTATTATATTCGAACTATAACATAGTCCATGAAGATTTAATTCTACTCAGATTTACAAAAAACATTCCATGTATACCGATTTCAAATTCTGTGATGAGTTTTTAATAATGCTTCCTATGACTCCGGTATTCGAACCGAATGATAGGCAGCCTAAGGAGATGACCCTAATGTTGAACTTTTTTCATATATGAGAGTTATTATATTTTTTTCAAATGTAATGTAGTGTCCAAATTATAATGGTTATTTAAATCCCATGATGTTATTTCCTAAATTATATGGCCAAGTAGTGGTTTCTTATGAAGATATCCTAATTACTCCTGAGATGTATATCAGACATCTAGTGACCAGAGGTCCCATTTCACCTATACCATCCAAGTTTAAACCTTTTCTAATGTCTCATGTTCCATCCATAAGATAACTATGGTCAGTTTTTATTTTTTAATATCATCCTCGAACTATTGTTATAACCTCTTATGGTGTTCCATATATTTTACCTCAACATGATCCTACTACCTCAGATAAGAACAAGAAAAATGCATGTATAAAGGCAATGAAACAATGGATCCCTCTTTCAGACATTAATCTTGGTATTTTTTTGTATTATAATAAAATTTTGTTGATGGGTTAGATATTTTAATAAAATGGTTTTTAACATTTTTTCTGTATTTGCTACCTCTTATTATCTATGTTTTACTTTTATCCTCTATTCAAATATTTTAATATCTTCCTTTTTCTAGCATGTAATTCCATTATTTTAGGAATCCTTACCTATTTTATAATCCCAAAAGGGGATAATTTTAATGGAATATGTATGTATGGTAATTTTTATAAACAATTGATTTTATCGAGAATGATAATAGAATATTTTTTTATGAAATAATTCATATAATAATGTTTATACTCTATCAAAACATATCATCTTTGAAAATATTTATTTTTCTTTCATGATACTTACCTTTGATACTTCCAATTTTCTTATTATTTTCCTTTATACCATCTACCCATACATTGATTGTCAATTCTTGATTTATATTTTCATAATACCTTGTATATCATGTTTGTACTTTTCTAAAACATTTGATGGCCTGTTTTTAAGTTTATAATAATATTTTGATTCCATGATCTGTGATCAAATAAAATGCTGAGATTATTGACCTCCTAATTTTAGAGATCACAAAATCATGATTATAATGAACATAATGAGTTTCATATATTTCATATAAGTAATCATTACATTGAGAATAGTGATAAAATTATCATGGATGAGACACCATTTAGATAAACAACATTGTCCCTAATACACCAGCAACAATAAAATCTCTATGTTTGATATACTGCTTGCACATCCCAACATAAGAATTTCACACCCCTAGTCAAAAACGTGGTTATGTATGAGACACCTCTGGTTGAGGCACCATCAATTTAACACCATTAGTATCATACTACCAAAAAGAAGTTTTACTATGTATAGGACACCGACGTAGAATACACTGATTGGCCAAACACTGTTAGTTGTGCCAACACCAACATAGTCGAAATTTGGATATGTATAAGAATCTACCAATGTCATACCTCTAGAGAGGCATACCATAATTATCAAAATTTCATAGCATCATACCTCCAACATCATTATGCCAGAATAATATATCATCAAGAGATACACAAAAATATATTAATACAAAACCACTATTTTTATTCACTTGTTTTATAATTAAATTTCTCAAGATTATATATTTATTGACTATAATTCCATTTACTATTTTAAAAATTTCACTTTAATTTTCCAATATAAATAATTTTAGATCATTTAGTAAGAGGAAGCATCATTTTTAGATAATCTGGATACTGGTGGTAAAAGGGAAATAACACTCCATTGTGAAAACAATGTGCAGAAAAGATAGAGAAAAACTATTAAGGAGAAAAAAATGAAACCAAATAATATCATGAGCATACTAAACAATAATAGAGAAAAATAGTGAAGTTAATTCCTCCTAAAAATATTCAGCTGAGGAATATGAATCCCATACATTACTTTCTACTTTCCTACAGACAATAACAAGAGTAAAATGATTCTTTATTCTATTGAAGATTTCATGAAACATGGACTCAAAACACACCTCAATATCAAATCTAGAGTCAGAAGTTGCTTTGAAATAGATTGATAATTTCTAAACTATACTCATCTTCCCTAATCAATTATATTTATTTCTATTAAATTTTTAGTAGTGTGTGTACACTATTTTATAACACAAAATATATTATTTTATAAACATGAATATACATGATATTTTCTTAACATATTTTCTTATCTGTTTCCTTAATGGAAAAGCATGATAGAGTTCCCTATGTGGCCTCTAAATTTTTAATCCAACAAAAGACTATGTAAGATGTTATGTGTGACCTAGGAAGCTGTAAAATTTTGTATATACTCAATCTAGGTTGTGTATCATCTAGTTTATTTTATATAAAGTACATGGTGGTGGGTGATCACAAAGTCGAGAGAACTAACTCTTGACTTGAGACTCAACCACTTGTATTAATTTTTCTACTATGTGCCATAATTTTTATTTATATAACGTTTTCATTAAAAAACAATTTTTGTAAATATAAACATAATATATATTTTTATAGTTTATATTAATTTGTGTTCATAAAATATATTGATCAATTAAACTAATTTCAAAGGATCCAATAATATTATATATTATTCATCAGAGTCATAATCAATCTTTAGAGAAATCATTGGAAATATTAATATATATATATATATATTATACTAAATAATTTGATAAAATTTACCATATTTAATCATTTGGTGGATATAAAAATAATACATTTTGAAGGGAATTTTTTATTAGTTACTAAATTTATCCACTCCTGAGATATTCTATCTGACCAAAAAAATTATTTTTTTCTAAATCCTATCACATTATAATACTACCTTTTCTACATGATGTATAACATGAAAAAATATATTTTGGATGGGGAGTCAAAATTTGGGGTTCATAGGGTCTAATATAAGGAATCCCTCACACCCTAAAAATATGCGAGGGTATCAGGGTTAGTGATGTTCATACACAAGAAGGAATTTTATAAAAAACATAAATGGGTCATTGATAGACTAAATAGATTCAGCAAGGAAAATAATTAAAATAGAAATAAGAAAAGATATTTATGTAATTTGAACATACTTAGTCTTACATTAATGAAAATATAACCACTGCAATAATTAATTAAAAAGAAATTTAAATCAAATGTCAGACATAAAACATCAAAGTATAAAGAAAATAAATGCAAACAACCCAATGAATATATTGGATCAAAAAGAACACACCACTACATGAACTAATATGAATCCTTAACATGAATATGTAATATCACTCCCTCAAATATTATTTACACAAATAGAATATTCCATCCAATAAAATATGAATGAAAATTAATAATACTATAATGATACAATAAAAAGACAATTTAAACTCCCTTGTATGTTTAGACCTACATTAAGAACTTGAGAAGTATCCCATCGAAAGGGGGGATTAGGACATCAAATATTTATTATATTTTATAAAACTATGATACAAAAAAGTTCTAGAATGATGAGAAATATCTCCTGGTGAAGATAACCAGAATAGGGGAACTAGAGTATTGAATCAAGGACATTGAAGGTACAATACGATATCACTTCACTCTCTGAAATTGATTAAAAACTAATGGAAGACTATTTTTAATGACCCTTGGCATAATCATCACATAATTTAATTATTTATGATAAGGGACTCAAATTTCATACATTTCCATTATCTATTAGGTTTGGAAGTTTATAGACATAATAAAAAAATTATAATACTCATATAATAATGTCAAACATTGTCCATTTTTCCAAAAAAAATTGTATTTTTGTGTTGACACTATTTTTTCATTGATGAAAAATTTTCTTCATTCATTTCCAATTCCATTTATTCAAATATATACTTCATTGGTGATCCTACACATATTTAGTCCCTGTAAAAAACATTGGAAAATGTGGTATGAGAAAAAGGAATCATTGTTAGGGATATATAGGTTATAAATTTGATATTCATATGTAAAACATGAAAACCCATGTAATGTTTAACCTTTTATAATTATTATTTTAGAATATTATATAAATATTATCCACCAGGAAAGAATAAATTTTTCTCAAAAGAAATCCTTTAAAACCAAACAATGTAAAGAGACCCCATTGAAGGTATCCTAGAAAATTATATACATAACTCATGTTACCTCATGTAAAAAATATCTATAGAATAATAAAATAAATAAGATAAACCTACCAAATTGACTCCCTTTTTCTTTTCATTAATGATAAACAACATTACCAAATACATTGGAGAGATAAATCAGGCTCACTTGTTATATAATATATATAAAGATCACTCCTTGTATAAGTTATATTGAGCTCAATAGTCATAATCTACAATGGTTATGTACATATAATGAACAAATATTTTATAGTCTTTTTCCTTTTATCATAAATCCGTAGAAAATTTATTTATATCACATAAACAATGAAAATATTATTTTCACTTTAAAATTTTAAGGGAATAACCATTTGTTATTAGAGTTCCATAAAATGTATAATTTCTTTATTATTGTGGAACATAGTTTATTTTGAAATAACCAAGGAAAAATTTAAATTAATATTAAATGAAATGAACATTCATTTAGGTGGTAAATTCAATTCATTTCATTATTAATAAAACATTGATTTCTTTAACAAATTAGGTAAATATAAAAATTTCATAAAATAAAAAGAACATTAAATTTTAAATCATGTCAAAATATTTAAATGTACTTTAAGATGTCCTTTTATTTTTATTTACATTTAAATTAGAACATTTCTGAAAAAAATTATTGAACATGGAAATGGAGTAAAAATATTATAAAAAATATAAAACTTTTAAAATAAGATTTTATTGAAAAATAACTTAATACATTAGAAACATTTGAATCAAAAAATAATTTATGGATAAGAAATTAAAATGAGAGGTAAAACATATTAAATTTTATAAATAAATGATAAAATAAATTCATATCGAAGTATATATACCACACAAAAAAAAATCACGTGGTAAAAATTGAAAGAGTCTCAAATGAAGTAATTTGAAACCAGAAATACCTTATTATAAATGTCATCTAGCATTGTCAATTCTCAACCTACATAATTACAAAATATTTCTATTTTTATAAATTTTAATAAAATTTTAATTTCTCTTCTATAATCATTATCCCATAGGCATCATCTATCACCTTGTTTTATTTATCCAAAAAAACATTTATGTTGACATTGGATGTTTTGAGGTTATTAAATTCATAATTCCTAAAAATAATTAGTATGTTTACCATTGTAACAATTTTTTAACACTATATACAATTTTTGAAACACCCATTAAGTTCTTACTGGAAAAATGAATTAGATCACTTCATGGAGGAGGTAGACCACACATACGCCTGAAAGACGCTATAATTTTTAGTGGATGGAATGAAAATAAAATATATTAAATATTTTCTTTATATAATTATAATTAAGTCATTATTATGAAATATATTAATTAAATTTATCATAATAACCATCCTTGTGTGGTGATTATTGAAAATGAAACAAATCACTTCATAGAGGTTGTAATATACATGTATTACTATTTGATTTTTTGATTTCCAATAGAATGGAAAAGGATATTTATCAAATGGGTTACATGGTTTGTGGTCAAATATAATTTTTATTACTACATTGAATGTATCCTAGTGAATGGACGAGGTTGTTTGTCAAGGATTAGGGCTTTAGAGTTTCAAAAATCAATGAACTTATGTATTTTTGTTTTGGTATTTTTGATATTGAATTTATGGATAGTGTTTGATTTAATTAGTTTTCTGATTTTATAAAATGAAAACAGAAATATAGACATAAAAGCTATAAATCGGAATAAAAATGTGGGGGTAGTAAGGGAGTAACTCCAATGATTATAATATTTATTTCTATTTGACATAGAACATCAAATTCAATGAAATGGTTCAATATCATTTATCCATTAAACTACCACTATATACATGTGTCACAGCCCGTCCTCAGGGCCCGTGTCGTGACTACCCCTAGCCCGCCTTCTATAGGACAGGGGTTGGCGACTAGCATCAAAGGTGTAAATCCTGGTAAAAGTGAAGGCATTGCCTTTATAAATGTAAACAAACACAACAGAGTACACAAGTGAAGTAAGGACAAAGTAAAAAATGAGTACAAAAGTAAGTGTTGGAAAGGTAAATGGGCATGTATACAAACCCAACTGAAAGTACAGTACAACTGAAAAAGAAAGTACAACAGCGGTAAAGTAAAGTAGCAACCACTAAGTCATCCTCCGGATATCCCACCTGAAGGGTGGGTACAGATGGTATCCTCAACTCCTCAGGTCCAGACGTCCGCTCAGTGTACGTCATGTCTAGTGTTCCACCCCCGGGTACCATCCAACTCCACAAGCCTCCACCTCGATCATCGTTGTTCTTCGTCTGCATCCAACACAACGTAGTGAGGGAATAGCCATTGCAGGTGTGAGTATACGATACTCGGTAGGGACCCTGAGACCCCCGAAGGTCTCCCGGAATCCATGAAGGATAAAACAAAAAGGAAAGATACAAGCACAAAGTATCAACCAACTATACTTAGGTATATTCCCATACATATACCTAAGTCATCAATCTCAGTTCAGCTCCAACTTCCGAGCTCAAGCACAATCCGGTCCACATATGAAAGAAGTCAATCACAATAATGAATAATGATTGAAATACAAGACTCAACTCACATAGGTATACTTCTCACGAAGAGGGGTGGAGATGATTAGATGTAGCCTCTGAATCATCTCCTCTACTGAAACCATGTAGGATCCAAGTACAGAAGTCATCGCTGCCGAACGCACTTAGGTTCCAAGTAAAGTAACCATCGTTGCCAAACCCACGTAGGATCCATGTACATTCATCATCGCTGCCGAACCCCCATAGGATCCAAGTACAGTCTTTCTTGCTATTGAACCCACTTAGGATCCATGTATAGTCATCTTCATCATCGATCCCACAAAGGATTCCATCACGGTAGTCGTCGCAGTCGCAACCAGCTCTAGGGTTCCCGCACACAGTTTACTCGATTCATGGAGGGTCAGCTTTTCAAGTAAAGTGGTTGATACATCAACATCCATGATGTACTAAGTTGATGTATCATGAAGTTCTGTCACGTAAAAAGGAAGTCAACGCGACAAACAGCACGTCAATCAGACGCCCGGTCTAAGAGATATTGGCCTTTTCATTTTCAGGGCCCGGTTGGAAATATGCTTGTTCCAAACCCAGCCATTTACCAATGTTCTCCAAAACTCAAATAGAATATCACAAAAGGACCGCCTCGTCGATAGGGTCCCAGTTCCATAGATAGCGCGTCAATCGGACACACAATCTTTAAGTTATTCACATTTAAGTGAATAACAGGCCTCGCCTGATAAGCCCAGTGGGCTGGCGGGTCGGGTCACCCAGTTTTGGCAGGTCCATCCTGGAAGGGGTGTCGAACCGGACAAATGTTCATGCGGTCCGTCTTGACGGGCATGGCCCGGCTCGAAGAGAGCGCAGCTCGGCCCGAAGTGGTGCGGCCTGAGCCAGCGGGGTGCGGCCTGGCACGGCCCAGCCCGGCGCGGCTCGGCGGGGTGCGACACGGCTGGCTCGGACAGCTGGCCGAGCGGTCCGAGGGGGAACCCCCCCCCCCCCCCGACTGTACGAACTTGTGGCGCATTTTGGCACCGCCCTCCCAAACCGGCCGGCTATGCTGACCGGACTTCTGGCGCATGTGCCCTGCTCGGGTGGGCTGCGGGTTTCTTCTGTGTGGCGCCCTCCTGGTCCCACAGCTCGCCTCTGCCTGGCTAGCTGACAGTCCGGTAGGTTCTTATACCGAAGTGGCCCGCCCTATGCGGACCGTGGTTCCCACAGCATGGAGTCGTGGGGCGTCGCGGTTCCTTCCTTCATCCGGATTCTTCTTCGTCAGTCGAGCGGCCTGCAGTTGCGGGTCGGGGTTCTTCTGCACCTGGCCGGCGCATGATCTCCGCCTTCAATCGACGCCGCTTCGGGATTCCAAAAAAAGATGATAAACGACGGAGGGTCATCAGGATGTGTTTGTTCAGCCTATGCCCTCCACTTTAGGCGGTAACAATTGGCCAAAGATGAGCAAGGTTTCACGAATCACAACTAATAATTTTATTCAAATAAAATTTATACAATTCACCCTAATTTGATAAAAGACATCATACGTCGGGATTCACGGAAGACGGTGTCACAGAGAGAGGAATTGTAGACGCCGTTTGCGTGTGTCCAAGGAGGAAACGACATCTACACACTAGTTGTGGAGAGGATAAACGAAAGCACGTAATCTCTCTTTGTGGAGTTGGTGTTTTTCGTCGAAGAGGCATCGTTCTTCGTGTGAGGATGATGTTCTTCAATGAAATAGGAACTTCCTTCATCTTTTACACCAGAGCTCTTTCCCATTTCTCCCAACACAATATATGATAAAGTAAAATAATAGGCTAATTCTATTATATTATTAAAACGAGCAATTTAAATTTGAAAATTCAAAACACTTAATTAATCAATTGAAGTGGTTCAATTTATTAATTAAGGTAAGAGTTAAAGAGGGGGAGGGAGAGGAAGTGGGAGGTTTACACAATTAAATAAGAGTTACCAAAATAATGAAGGGGGGTTTAAGGAGTTTAGGGGGAGGTGAAAGGTTGGGGCTCGTGTGGGGCCTACCTCACAAATATCAACACATGGGCAGTTAGGTGGTTGTGGGTCCCACCCCTAACTCTCCCATTTAGGATATAACCCCCACAGATATTAAATAAAATTGTTCTAACAATTTTATTTATTTTAAACTAATTCCCCAAATAATAAAACTTCACCCGCTTAAAATGCAACTGCGGTAAAGGTCCCCTTAAGCAATTACCAGCTCTGTGAGTTCATTGGTTCCCTTAAATTTCAATTCTGAGCACCGGTTCAAAAGATAGAAAAACCCGCTCATTCATTTACTAAACATACCCGAGAAAAACTTCGGAAATTGATTCCGGGCACACCGGGCCTCAGAATCAAGTGTCTTCAGAAGTCACAGACTTGTAGAATACCAAAGTATTTAAAAAAATTCCTTGAAATTTCAGGGTCTTTACAACATGTGTATAAAACCAATAATATTCTAAATGGATCACCTAAATAGACCATAATTCCCATATTTTCACATTGTTAATGAGGTAAAAATACCTCTCAATTCAGTGAATGAACTAATATACCCACATGGAAGTAACTAATTTTTATTCTTCCTTATACACCATTGAACACCACTAGTATGGTACATTTTCCAAATGGAGGATACATTGTTTCACAATGCTTTGGAGGAATGAAATAGTTTGGATGGAATATTTAGTATGGATTATTTATACTCTAATCCACCTTCACACTCACACCCAGATTAGTGGAATAGTTCAAAAATTAATTCCATAAAATCAAGAATTCCACTATACTTCCCCTTGGAACCCATGTAATGAATTAGTGTTCCTTAATTATAGGTCTATAGATCACTAATTACATTATATGGGTGAGAAAATAAGAAAAAACAATGGGTGAATATAATCATAACAGGATGAATGGAGAAGAGAGTTCAGTTAGAATTAAAATATATAAAGAAATATAGAAAAACCTATGTTCTTGTTAGTTAGTTCCAAATGAATTATAATATTTTATGAGGTTAATTTTTACAATATTTTACATCTTTATCATCACATTAATTTTTTATAAAACTCCAACATATTCCTCTTTTCTCACATTCCCTCCACATGACACACATAACAATCATGAATTAGTCGATGGAGAGTATCTTCATCAAATTACAGTTTGCATACATTGTCAAGAAAATTCTTGTAGTTGTGTTCTTCAACATCATCAGTGTAGTGTAAAATAATTCCCTATAAGTTCATATGAGGAATGGAAATACAATTCATAATAAAATTTATTGTACTAGAAACACCCACTAGTATTGAACAAAATAAGCTTCAATATCTGATTTTATTCCTATGAATTTTTGGATACTGAAATTTTCATTAGACTATGCTAGGATAGTTGAAGTTTATTGATATAGGAGGTTGGGGGTGTGATATTCTGACGTAAGAATGTTATGTAGTGAAATTTAATTAGCATAAGTTTTTAATAATCATTCATTTAAACATTTACAATAATAAAGATTATTGAAGTATCTCTGGTCTTGGATACATACAAGAGGATGAAATGTAATAGTAATCAAACAAAATCTATGGATTAAATGAAAATCAAATTTTTTGGTGTTCAATAGTTTATATTTAGAAATATGTCCATAAAAATAAATTTTTTGTTTGTGGAATTCATCTAACCATGTTATCTATTAGCAATATGGCCTGGAATTCAATTTTATTTTCCCTTAATCAACTCATATAAATATTCTTATAGAACTCAACCCCATTTCTTTTTCTCTGAAGGACCTTGGTTTGGATTCAGTTTTTGTTTTGGTATATAATAATCTTTTCTTTGGTACATTAAATGAATAATTGTACTGGATATATCTATTCATTAGAAACATGGGTCATCCACCTTATGTGAATGGTTTTTTGTCTATAAAAATGGGGTATTAGGGACAGACTTGGGGCCACACTGTCCTCTTCTACATAAAAAATGAAAAATGGAATCCAAAAATTAATGGGATTCAAATGTGGTCATTTTTGTCTTAATTTGAGTTTCTTCTTGGTGCCTTCAATTTATATTTCAGTGGTTATTCAACCATGTTTAAATATTTATTCATCACACATCAAGTTGAAATAGATCATTTTTTATTCAATCTAGTTCATTAGCATCATCAGTGGTATACCTCAATCACAGTGATCTTCAATAAAGCTGAGGTTTTCATCATAGTGACACTTCTTGGTTCTTCTTCAGCAAGCATCAGATACATGGTATTGACATGTGCTGTGGATCTTCGATTATTATTCAAACAATTTGGATTCTATATCCATAGTACCATTGAGAATATTTCGAATCTCAGTGATTATCATATATTCATCATCCATGACAATGTGAGCTTAATTGGTAAGGATTCAAATCAATTTTGAATCCAAGATTCATGAGGGTTGTTTGACAGCCTCAATTTTGATCTTTGGTTAACGGATACTGTTTAAATAATATTAATTTGTCAAAAGGTTGTCAAAATTGAAATAGAATGGTTGTTGTTCTTCTCCAGTATTCCTCATGAAGCAGTGGTGAGCATTGGTATAATAGGGGGCATGAATCTGAATGATATTAGACCATGGATTCAATAGGTGAGATAGATTCATGGAATATATTGATGATGATCATGAACTCCAATCATAATAATGGTGCATCATCCATAATCTAGTTCAACATAATTTTAGTCATAGTGGATCTTTGTTTTTATATTATAATCCATGATTCTCATCTAGCATCTTCACTGGAAATGTTCATCTTTTAAAATTAATTTTAGATTCAGGGTCATTGAGATTTAGTTTACATCGATTTAACTCATAATATATTCAATATTATTAAAAAGTGTAGCTCTATATGAATAAAATTATTCATGAAGACGGTTGTGCTAGTGAGTCAACATGATCATAGTGGATTCATGGACAATTTGTGGAATGATGTAGTCGATTACAGAACCATGGACGATTTCCTTTTCTCCTTATGATAGGAAAAAATTGATATGAGAAGAGGGTCTGGAGTTGAATGATACACCAAATTAAACTATTTTATCAGGTGGTTGATACAAGATAAAACATCATAAATAAAATCCTACATCATTTATTCTATGTTTGGATTGACCAAAAAAATTAATGTTATGATATTTGCCCTTATTTTTCTTCTTCTTATAAATACATCTCACAAAATAATTGATGGTCCGTGCCTTTTAAATTATAATGTGGTCACAGGGATTGAAAACATGGAGGGTGTTTGATGGCCACTTCATATTTTTTAATCATGTCTTCCACCTTCACAAATCATCAATCATTTTTTAAAAATCATTCTCTCTCCTATTTGTTTACATAAAATTGAAGATAATTAAAATGATTTTTTTTCTTTTCACATTTCGAGTCTGGCCTACACATCACATGAACACATTTTTTTAAATAAATATATTTTTATAATTAAAAAAATTGAATAAAAACATAAAAATAGTTTCCAACTTAATTTCAAAATTAATTTTTAATTAATACCAACTATTAATTTATAAATAACTCTATATCAACAATGATAATTTAAAAAAATCTATAATCTATATTTTCATTTAATTTAATTTAATTTTAAATTATTTTAAAATCAAATAATTTTTTTTGATTTTCATTGAATTCACAAATTTTCAAAATTATTAAAAACATTAATAAATAATTTTAAGAATATAATTCCAAATTAAATAAAATAATTTTAAAATCATAGATAAAAATTATTTTAAAAATCATAGAAAAAAATAAAAAAAATGCTTTTTAATTTTTTTTAAATCAACATATGTCAACATCATTAACAAAAAAATGAGTTAAAAACATCAACTAATACATTTATAGTAATAATTTCAAATTTCATGAGTTAAAAAAATATATTTTTACATATATTTAATTGATTTAAGGGGGGGTGGGTCAATTTATATGAAAATATATAACAATGTGAGATTCAACACTAACATCATTCACCGAAACAAGAACCATTACATGTCATAGTAAATTTTATCATTGAATTTCATGATTCAAAAGGGAAAAAATAATCCTACCTAAATTTAAATTTAAAATAGAGAAAAGGATAATTTAATATGTTCATCCAATATCCAAACCATCATGAATCATCTCTAATTCCAATTCAATCATCACTGAAATTAAATAAATGGTTCATGTTTATTAAAGGATTAATTTATTGTTAAGTGATTTTAATATTATAATTTGAATATCCTCTATTTAAACAATGCACGTATGTTTCTTAAAGAGATTTTTGATTTTACACTTCCTTGACACAACTCAAATGAATTAGTTATAATTCATTTCCCTTCTTTATTAGGGTTCAATATTCCCTTTCACCTAAATGGATTAGTATTGGATTTTAGGAACATTATTGATTTTTTTGAATTTCCCTCATCCATATATATGAATAGAACTATGAAAAATAATGTATTGGACATGTAGAAAAGGGATTTTAAAAACAAAATGGTGCCTAATGCCTCAAGGATTCACTATAAGATCCAAATATCCCATTATAATCTAATTTCAATAGACATTAAATAATTTATTTTGAGTTTATTCCCTTGGGATTCCTTTTTTAAAGAGGAAATTTTACAACATATTCATTACAAAATTCTTATGACCACATGTAATAATTATAACTCCATATAAATCATTTCATTCAAACCAACTTTCTTTATTTTATGATAAAATTTCCATGAATATAGGGACCAACACAACAATCGATTATCTTATATAATTTTAGAACTAGTTATAGGATTTGACTCAGACATGTTATTTAGAATATGTGGGGAAATGTTGTTGTTCAAGAAAATTTAGAAAAATAAAAACAAAAATTGTCCACAATACTCATGTATAAAATAAAAATAAAAATAGAAAAATGATTTTTTTTAATTATCTTTTTATTGGTTTAAAAAATAAAATCATAGTAAAATAGATACTATGAACATTAAAGGTAAGAATGTGTTATTTAAATATTCATAAATTAAAAATAAAAAATTAAATAGCTATTCAAAATACGATTGAATCCCATCCCCCACACTTATTCTTAAAAGAATAATTGTGTTCTATAATACATGTATAAAAAATAGAGTGCCTATATAGTGTGTGTGGATAAGTAAAATAAGGTATTATTTGATGGAAGAACGTTTCAGTTATGAATATCTTTATTCTTATATAGATATATAAGATAATCTACTTTAAAATTTCCTCATGAGAAAACCAATAGAAATTAGTACGAACATTATAATTTTCATTAAAAGTTAATGAAAATTGAAAAATATAGAGAAGTGAAGAGATATTTGAGGTGTACATCCTAATAGGTCATGTATTTAACCTATCCATAGATGGAATGTTTTGTTTTCATCCCCATACTACAAGGGGATGGGGTTTATGTTATGTGAACAACAACATTATTCTTCATCCAATTCATCTCAGCTTCACTTATACTTGGAGGTCCCCATGAAAAGGGTTCTTCATTTCTAATCCCTCATAAATTGTAAAACCAATAATTTTTCCATACATTTTTTAAATATTTGGCATTATTACAATTCTGTGAATATTGACGGCACGTCATTCCGAACCCTGGAGTGCCCATAACAGAATTTTAACATTTTTATGGTAAGTTCAGTAAACATGAGAGTATTGATTTCTATCTTTTTAACTTGTGGTCGAATTAAAAATCTGAAGACACCATTGAATTGGAAATGCTTGGATTCGATTAGGTGAAACTTAACTTTGACCTACACCGGTTATATGAAAAAGTTAATTTTTGTACTTTACAAAAATAATAATAAAATAACTACAAAGATATTTTATTCTTTCCTTGTAACCATAGAGAGATGGTTGTGGGACCATGGTGTAATGTCAGGATTTAATGTATGTCAATTAATTACATTACCCTTGGGTTACGTAACCATGACGCTCATTTAATTAATGGAACATAAATTGTGGTTCATTAATGAACCACATTAATATAATGAAACATGGGTGGTTCCCTCTATTCTATTTAAAAAAATAACAGACATGGGTTTTGGTCACTCAAAAAGGAACCTATGATGAATTTATGATGATGTATTCCACCAACATAGAACTAATATTTTATGACCACTGGAGGATTCTAATCGTACAACGACAGGAGATGACGAACAACTAAAAACGCGGGTTCATCTCACTCGTCCATAATATCTTCCAACGAGTTCAAGGTAGGGTTTTGTTTTAAGGGTTTTATGTTTCATATCATTCATATGATGTTGAACCCTTCCCATGTTATGATGCTAATGAGAAGGCCGCGGGATGAACCTAACAAGGCCCGAACCCTTCGCCAATCTCGATATTGATTACATTCATCATGGAAAACTAACTGATACAGAGTAAATATTAAACTGAGGTCCACAATAGGATGGAGACATCCTAGAAGGACTGTTGTAATATGTAGGAAGAAAATCATACCATCAGAGCTTCACTGGTGTCCCAGGAAAGCTCTGCCGTTGCGGAAGCCGCCTCTCATTGGCCGCGAGGAGGTGGTGGTGCCTGAATGCACCACAGTGGATGAAGGGGGTGGCTGGCCATCACTGTCACCATTGAAGCTGCATGGCATGACATGTAAGTGTTCCATGGAAGAGGTTACATGGCTCTGAGATGTGGAGGTGGGTTAAGGGAGGACCTACACCTGTGGGTCCCACGGATGATCGGTCAACGCAGACTAGCCAGGTGGATCAGTGCCAACTGGTGTCATGGAATTGAAGAGACGAATATAAAACATGTCCATTCTGGAGGGGAGAAGATGCCAGTGCTTAGATAGCAGGTTGCGCCCAGCCACTGGGCCTGGTTGGTCCAGCAGCCCGGCAGGCCGCACCCAGCCTGGTGGGTCGGGCCGGTCCCACGGCCCAGCATGCTGAGCTCATGGCCAGCGGGCTAAGCGCACAACCCAATGGACCAAGCCCATGACCCAACCCCTTAGTTCCAGGCCTAGCCAAACCGGACCAAGCCCAGCCCCTTCGAGCGGGGCCTAGATGGCTAGGTCGGGCCATTCTAGACCCAGACCCACTTATGACCCAATTTTTGGATTGAAGGGCTATATCTCCTAAACAGGGCATCTGTTTGACGAACCGTCTGTGGCACTAGAACCCTTTGGAAGAGTTAGTCCTTCTAAAATACTCCACATGGGTTTTAGGGAATGATTTTGTATGAATGGTTTGGATCATACTCAAATCCAACTTCCCCGTGCACTAAAATACCTATAAATTACAGACCATGGTTCTAATTGACGCACCATCTATTGCGTTGGAACCCTTATGAAATCATGGTTATTCAAGTTACTTATTTGTCAAAATTCATGGAGGTAGAAATAAAACTGATATATTGAGGGGTGGTTTCTCGTAATCTAAATCACACCATGTGCTGGAATCTTGTGGATGGTTATCATGTGACATACGAAAATTTGTGCTTTAAAATCAGAACAACCCTTTCTAGTTCAGCAGTAGAAAAGACCAGTGAGGACCGGCCATAGAGCGACCCATCATGGATCAGTGACTTATGACCCTATGTGGATCGACGACTTATGACCACTTTTGAATCAACAACTTACAACCCTGTGTGTATTGTCGACTATGACCCTGTGTGGATCAGCATTAGCATGACACAATGAGGACTAGTCGTAGAGTGGCCCATCATGGATTAGTGACTTACAACCCTGTGTGGATCAATGATAGAGTGACTTCTTCATGGTTCAACATTCGTACTTCTCAATGGAATAAGATGAATTTGCTTTAGGAATAATCATTGTTATTCTTGTTCCTTTTGTAATATACCTATTTTCAGTTGAGTTTATTACATGTGCTTTTTGATTAGGGTCCTGATTATTGGTATTTACTCTATAGAATTCTAGGAGTCCTTTGGGGGATCTCAGAGTTCCTATTGGTTATTTTTATACTAACCCCTATACGGTCATTGCCTACACCTTGTTGTGTTGTGTGCAGACAATATAAGTCTTTGACCGAGGATTAGGAGTGAGGACCAGACTGTTCATGGAGGTGACCTGCTAAAGTAGAGAATCATAGTGATGGGATGTCGATACCCTTCATGTAGGATCCTTGTAGGATGACCTCATGAGCTATTTTTCCATTCCTCTATATTTTTCAGTTAGTTGGTTTTAAATTCTGGCTCATTCTGCTTTAGTTCACACTTTTACATTCAGTTTTTATACTACATGTTTAGTTGTTGTTGTCTTCTTGGTCTGTGTGTTTTTAGGATTAAAGGTAATTCCTTCCCATTTTATTCATACACCTTTTTTGGTGATATTATCTAACCCCTAGCCTATAAAAGGCGGGATTGGGTTAGTAACGACACAGGCCCAAGGGGACGGGTTGTGACAAAGTGGATTCAAAGGGGTAGATTATACTGAATAACTAAGACTCTGATATTTTCAATGTGGAAATTCTGCTAACTATTTTGAGTACAGTTTTCTGTTTGGGAGGACCAGTGTTGGTGCGGCGGCCGACGTATCCATACACCAGGACCCTAAGTTCTATTTTCCGACTCAATAGAACAAAATATTGATTGTGTGTGCCTTTGAAATGATTTTATATTGATATCTTTTGATTCAGCTGACCACATACAACTTATTGACCAAGGTACATCTGTTTCTATACAGAATTTCACTGCGTAGGTAGCTAGCCCAGATTCCTGAGATTGTTTCCGATGATGGCCGACCGAGCGATAAGGCTTCGGTGTAGGGCCCTCTTATGGTGATGGTACCTTCAGGTTGGGTACCAGCAGCCCAACTACCCATAGGGTAGTGGTTTCCCCCACCCCCACTAGCAGACGGTGCACACTTACTTAGTGCGCTGCACAAGATCCAGTTATATAGGATTCCGAGGTTTTGAGTCGAGTCATATCAGCATGCTTCTAAGATCTGCCTAGAGGCAGTTACTAGAGTTTGCAACCTAGTTGGGACACTAGCAGACCATATGGTGATCCTAGCCTCTAGTATCTTTCAGGTCACAATGAAGAGATGGTGCATCCTAATAATCTAAATGTCTGATGAGGCAACCCTCACATAGTTATATTTTGATAGAATTATAAGGTCAGAGTTCATTCAAGTGAATCTACACTCAGTGCATATTCAGGTGCTCCTAAACTTACAGTAGGGTAGCCTGACAGTAGCCTAGTACTCAGAATGATTTACTAAACTCTCCCATTATTCCACCGACATGGTACTAGACCCATTATTCAGGGCTCAAACCTTTGAGAAGGGTCTCCAATGGGAGATCATCGCATCGATGATATCGCTCATCATACCGACATAGGATAGAGTTACAGATCGAGAAATTCTAGTGGAGATATTCTTAGCTGAACAAGAACTGATAGTGAGAGCCACCACCGGATGACATATGGATAATTCATCTTTAGAAGTTAGTAGGTGGATGATGTTGGGGCCCAAGCGGGCAATTCCATTTATTGGAAAACCTCGGGATGTAGGGTTGAAGGGGCAGAGCTCATGGGGCATTAGACGTCAGGAGAGGTGAATATTGTGATACTCATGCCATGGGTAGAGTTACATGGCTCGTGATTGCCTGACCCACTAAACCGAAAATCCATAGATGATCAACGGACCTCCAAGTTATAGGCAAGGATTTAGGTGGGGGGGACCACTGATCGGCGGACCTGACAGAGGAGCAGGCCGTTCAGTAAACGATGGGCGACGGGTTAAGGTTATACTTCCACAACCTCTAGGTGGTCCACCCCAACCTCAGTGAGTAGGTGGATAGGGATGATCTCAGTTTCAAGAAGAAAAGTCTTATGACCACAATTATCCAATGATGTTTTGATGTATGATGTGTGTCTACTATTCCCAAGTTGTAGTTCTCATAGACCCAGGTGTCAATCGCTCCTTTATTTCCACTACTCTCATTCGAATCTTGGAGATTTTGGTTGAGCCATTTTTTTGATCCTTATGATTAGATACTCTTACAGTAGAGGATTTGACAATTCCGCACTTGTACTGGTAGTGTTATCTTACTCTAAGAGGTGGATGATTCATCTAGGACCTCCTAGTAGCATAGTCGTGGCCTTACCATGTCATCATGGGTATGGACGGGTTATCCACAATCCTTATTCAGATCATCTATTATAGGAAAAAAGTGTTGTCTGATTGGAAGGATGGGACCAGGTTTTATTTCACTGGAAAGAAGAAAACCATTGTAGCTCAGGATGGACCTTATCAGAGGAGTGTGCAGCTGATCACTCACTAGTTGGCTAGCCTCCCCCTTAGCGTAGTGGAATATGGGAGTCTGATATATCCTGTTTTAGTGGACTAGTAAGTTGATGTCTTGCCTGATGATGTTCTTGGATTACCTCATCACATATAGTTAGACTTATACATCAACCAATACCCCGAGACGTTAGTGATATCTACACCAGAATATCAGATGGATCATGAGTATCTTCGTGAGTTGAGAGTAGAGCTGGAGGACTTTCAGGGGAATGGGTTCTTAATGACCAATGTTTGTCCCAAGGAAGCACCATTTTTGTTCTCCAAAAAGACAGACTAGTGTTTGATGTTATTCATGGATTATCGGTGCCTCAACCAGGTGACTGTGTGGAACAAGTATCCACTCCCGAGGATTGATTATCTCTTCGACCAGATAAAGGGAGCTCATTGTTTCATAGATAGACCTTATATCATGATATAATCATCTCTTGTTATGGGATGATGGCTTAGAAAAGATAGACTTTAGATGCTAGTATATCCAATATGAGCTCATGGTCCTGCCTTTTGGCATGACCAACCCTCCGACACTATTCATTGGGCTCATTAATAGGATCTTCCAAACATATCTCTATTGATTCATGGTGATATTAATTTATGGAATCATGATATACATGTAATTAGAGGAGTAGCATGCTATGAATTGGTAGATAGTTCTAGATACACTTTGAGAGCACCAACATTAGGGAAAGCTCTTGATGCACATGTTCTAGATACGGTGGTCCACATTCTAGGAGAAGTTATCTCGGAGTCTGGAGCTGCAAAGGATCCAATGAAGATAGAGGCAGTGCTTGCGTCGTAGCCTCCCAAGAGTTTGAATATGGTGCAATGTTTCCTGGGGTCATTTGGGTACTACTAGAGATTCATACTTGAATTTTCTAGAGTATAATCACACTTTTCATATTGACCAAGAAGGGATAAACTAAATTGTGGATAGAGAGATGTTAGCTGATTTTCTAGGAGCTGTGGCGGAGACTGATGAGTTCCCCCATGTTGAGGCTACTAGGAAGGGTGTCTGGGATGTATTATACAATGAAACATCAGAGAATAGATTGGGATGTGTCCTGATGTAGGAGAAAGTGGTGATTGACTATGGATCATGATTTTTGAGACAACATGAGAAGAACTATGCTACCCATGACATATAGTTAGCAGTATTGGTATTTTCATTTATGATGTGGTGGAACTACATGATGGATGAATGATTTAGTCTCTCTCCAACCACATGATTATTAGTTATATCCTTCTCACATGAGGACCTGAACCTGAGACTGTGGAGATGGTTGGATTTCCTTTAGTACTACGTCTTTGAGATAGTCTACACTCCTAGGAAGGGGAACATCGTGTAAGATGAACTCAGTAAGAGATCAAGGTTATAGTTTCTGAGTGAGATGACAGATCAGTTAGTTGCATTGTAGTTATCTTTCATGGATTAAGATGTAACAGCATACCTCTAGTCTAATATTGTCACTACCCCACACCATCCGTGAGTACATGAGCTGCATCTTTGGTACATTAACTGTAGGGCCTGACATGCTATGATATCATCAGGATGGGCTCCTGAAAAAAATTCTGAATGTGGGGACCATGTCATCCTTTTCATAGGATGAACGTTGGTACCATTGACGCTACTAGAGGAGGTGTTGAGGAATTCCACACATCCCCTTTTGTTGTACATCCATGTGTGGAAAATGTGTACCAGGACCTCCGGTGTTAGTACTAGAGGAGAGGGGTGAAGAAAACAGTGGAAGATTTAATTTCACAATTCCTCGCTTATCTAAAAATGATGGCCGAGAACCAGGTTGCAGCAGGATTGGCTCACCAACATGAGGTGCCCAAGTGGAAGTGTGATGGCATCTCCATGGACATCATGATAGGGAAACAATGTACTTCCTGAGGCCATGATTCCATATGGGTGATCGTTGACTGAATCTCCAAGTCATCCCAAATCCTATTTATCTGACTGTAGGGATCAATAGAGGGCTTGGGACACCTCTACATATAAGAAATTGAATGGCTTCATGGGGTTCCATTGGTGATCAACTCATATCGTGACAATCGTTTTACATCCTGGTTGTGGAAGGGATTGCAAAAGTCATTTAGGACTCAGGTACACTTGATCACTGCCATTCATCCTTACACTAATGGCCAGACTGAGCAGACCATACAGACACTTGAGTACTTGCTTCGTGCTTACGCCCTTGATTTTGGATGTTATTGGGATGACCACATTCCCCTGTTGAAGTTCCCATACAACAATAGTTATCACACCACCATCGAGTAGACATCATTTATGTCCTCTTACGAGTGACCATGTCGATCACCTATATTCTAGACAAACCCATGGGAGTTAGCACATATGGGTGTAGATCTGGTATAGGATTGTATTGAGAAGGTGAAGATCATCTAGGAGGGGATGAAGACTGCAATGTTCCATCAAAAGTCATATGACAACTTGTGATGGAGGCCTTTGGATTTTGAGGAGGGAGATCATGTATTCCTACGGGTCTCACACCATGAGGATTGCAGAGATTTAGCCAGGGTGGAAAGCTATCTCCGAGGTTCATCGGACCATTCATGGTCTTTATAGGTGTAGGAGAGGTGGCGTACAACTTAAATCATCCACACATATGCACCGGTCCATAATTTTTTCAATGTGTCGCAGTGGAGGAGGTACGTGCATTATCCATTGCCTGTTATCGACTAGGTGAGATGGAAATTGATGATGGGGAGATATTTGCAGAGTACCTAGTGGAGATAGAGGATCGATAGAAGTAGTTCATTAATGGGCGGTTGATTCCTCTGGTGTGAGTTCAGTGGTAGCACGAGAAAGTCTAGGAGAGCACACGAGAGCGAGAGGCTCAGATACGTGCTCAGTACCCCAACTAGTTTCTCTAGTATTTTTTGTGGATCTCAGGGACATAAATCCCAATTGTGGGGAGGATGAAAAATCTCATAATTTTTCCATACAATTTTTTTAAAATTATTTATTATTATTACGAGTCTGCAAAAATTGATGGCACGTAATTCCGAGGCCCAGAGATCCCGGAACAGAATGTTGAACTTTTTTAAGGGTAGTGATCAAGGAATACTGTATTTTAAACCATTGCTCGTATTAAAAATCATAGGGCTCAATTGAATTCAAAAATTTGAGATTCTATTCTACGAATCTTAACAGCAACCGGCAAGGGCCAGACAAAAAAGTTAATTTTTGGGATTTACAAAAAAATAGTAATAAAATTAATCCAAAGATATATTATTCATTAATTATAACCATTGAACGATGGTGTGGGGACCATGGTGTAATGTTAGGCTTGAACGTAATCCATTTAATGGCATGAACATTGGGTTGTGTAACCACGAAATTCATTGACATAATGTATCATTTATTTTTGTTTGTTAATGAACCGCATTAATGAAATGAAAAATGGGTGGTTCAATCTATTATATTTTAAAAAATAATGGGAATGGGTTTTTGTAAATCAATAAAGGATCCTCTAATGATGTTTCGATGACCACATCCACCAATATAGAAAAATGCTTCAACGACCGTTGGAGGATTCAGGGCGAACAACAATGAGTGATGATGAACACCTTCGAACGCGGGTTCATCTCCCTCATCTGAAGCGTCTGCGAATGAGTTTTAGGTTAGGGTTTTGATTAAGGGTTTTATGTTTCATCTCCTTTTTATGATTTTGAACCCTTGACTTGTAATGATGCTAATGCGGATGGCATGGGATGAATCGAACAAGGCCTAGGCCCTCCGCCGATCTCGGTATTGATTGTGTTCATCGTGCTAAACCAACCGATACAACAACAAGATGAAGAGTGGGTCCATGAATTTATGGAGATATACTAGAAAACCCTTAGGCACATTATGGAAGACAATTGGACCACTGGAGATTCATTGTTTTCTGGTGGAAGCTCCACTTGCAGTGCAGCGCTAGCGACTAGTGACCATGAGAAGGGGGCATTTCTTTAAGGCACCGTGGAAGACGAAAGGGGCGGCCAACCATTCCTGACTGCATTATAGCTGGGAGGTGTGCCACAGAGGATTTGTCACTGTGGTGGGAGAAGGGCAGACCCGTGCTAGTAGGTCCCGCTGATGACAACTCCATGTAGAATGACCAGGTGGAGCGGCGCTAACCAGTGTCGTTGATTGAAGAGCTGAATGGAAATCTTATTTGTTTGGTAGGGGGTGGACCCCCATGCCTTGTTTTTGCATTGTTCCCTTCCAGTGTGTTATGTAGGACTAGCGCCCTGGTGGATCGTGCCTATCCGGATGGGTCGGGCCGGTCATATAGCCTAGCAGGCCGAGCCGATGACCTAGTGGGCCGAGCCTACCTCCCTACCCCTTTGGGTTGTTCCAGGCTAGACCAGCCCACTCCTAGCCCCTTTGAGTGGAGACTAGCCCCATTGGGATGGACCCAGCTAAACTGGACCAGGTCGGGTCGGTCCAACTAGGTCGGACCGGACTCAAAACCACATACGACCAAATGTTTTATTAAATAACTATATCTTCTAAATTGGACGTCCATTTAACAAACTGTCTGCTGTGCCAGAACCCTTATTATGAGGTGGTCCTCTTGATATACTCCACTTGGGTTTTGAAAAAATTTGTTTTATGGCTGGGATGGATCGAACTCGAATCCAACCGATCCCCCAACACTAGAATGCTAATAACATACAGACCGAGTGCCCGAAGGACACATCGTCTGCTGCGTTGGAACCCTTCTGACTTGGCAGTTAATCAGGTTACTTCTCCGTGGGACATAATGTATTTTGAGGTACTACTGATATCTTGACGTTCAGTTTATCATAATTTCAACCAAACTATGTACGGTAATATTTTGGCTGGTTGTCAAGTGACAAACGATCCTTTGTGGTTCAGCATTAGAACAACCCTGTGTGGATCAACAGCTACACGACCCGATGAGGACCAGCCTTACAGAGGCCCATCGTGGATAAGTGAATTATGACCCTATAATGTTTGATAACATATGACCATGTGTGTATCGATGACTTGTGATGATGTGTGTATCGACGACTTAAGACCATGTGTGGATCAATGACTTACAACCCTGTGTTGATTAGTAGTATCATGACCCGATGAGGAACAACCTTAGAGTGACCAATCATGGATCAGGGACTTAAAAACCTGTGTGGATAGACATCTTACGACCCTATGTGGATCAATGAATTAAGATCATGTTTGGATCAGTGATAGAGAGACTTCATTGTGGTTCATTAGTGTAAGTTCTCAATGGAATAAGATGAATTAACATTATAACTAATCATCATTATTCATGTTCTTTATGTTATATATCTAGTGTGAGCTATGTCCTTTACTTGAGATTTTTTATTGGTGTCATGCTTTATGGGTTTAACCTTTTTTAATTTTGGGAGTCCTTCGGGGGGTCTTGGGGCCCCTACTGAGTATTGTTATAATCAACCATGCACGGGCTTCGCCTGTAGATTGGTGTGTCTTGTACAAACGATGAACAACTTTCACTGAGCATTACGATCTAAGACCAGATAGTTCACGGAGGAGACTAGTTGATGAAAATATATATAGTGACGAGTTGTACCTACCCTTCAGGTAGGTTCCATGGTGTGTGACCTTAATTGTTGTTTTTAATTTCCGTTATATTTTTCTTTTGTTTGGGTTGTTATTATGGCCCATTCTGTTTCAGTTAACATTTTTAAATTACCATTTATACTTGTTGGTTTTTTCTTGTTATGTTCCTATTCTATGTGTTTGTAGGAATAAATTCAATGCCTTCCTGTTTTAGGGAAAATCCTTTCTAGTGCTAGTTTCACACACCTGGCCAAATGGATGGAGTGTTTGGGAAAGTCATGGAAAGGGCCCCGAGGGTGGGTCCTAAAATAAATTTTTTTATTTCTCATATTATAAGGTATAATGAGAATTTATGGGGACATAGTAGCAATGACCATGAATACTTCTTCCACTGCTTCATGTACTGACTCGTCTATTAATGATTCATTGTCATGTTTAAACATGGGGTTATTAAATAATCCATATTAAATAATATTAAAGAAACATCATTTCAAATAAAAATTATCCCCCACATATTCAATTTATTTAACATATATTTCATCATGAGGAAGAATTGGAGATTATTTTTCTAATTTATCTCCCACCATATAGTAGTCAATTTGGAGTGGATATAGTTTTTTATTCAATAATGTTACTTGAACAACTTCTTCATCATCCTATTCTTGGGTATAATCCATTTTAAATTATTTATTAGTAGATTATATAATAATTTCAAAGAAGACTTCATGAAACTCTATTTCTTCATTGGCATGGGTAATCATTTCAATAATTTCTATTTTTATTTTCTTTTCAAGAAGATCTACCCCAATTTAATCATCATCATCATTAAATATTATAATCAATTGAGTTAAGTCTATAAACTAATAACATGGGATATTAAATGATAATTTAGAATGATGAATTTTAGGATAAAATTAGTTCATTTAATTGGTAAACCATAGATAATTTTCTCCATGATGGCCATTATCTTAGTGTCATTCCAGTTTGATGTATTTTAGTGTGTATAGGTGCAGATGTGGGAATTACATCTTCCCTTGCAATGTGAGATAATAAAAGTCATTATCTCTATCATCAATGATATATAACCATTAATCTAACAAATTTTCCCATTATGAGTTAAAGGGAGATCAATAAATTGTTGAGTTTCAGCAACATTAGAGAATGAATGATCAAAAAGGGGTCTCCCTCAATAGTTTCACCATTTAATTTATTTTCCTATTATAGTAGTTCTGGCCATTTGTTATCAATAATGTATAGTGGAAATACATTATTACTAAAATCTCTATATCCAACTCTTGAATATTTTCTTGAGAAAATATCATGGGCACTAATTCATCATCTTCTTATTGATTCCATTTCTCAATTAGTTATTGGAGAGTAGTGGCTATTTTAGCAAATATTTTTTTTCAATTCATCCCCCATTTTGTTATATTTAATTATTTTGATGCCCCTTAGAAATGATATATCGATGTATCATTGAATCTCATTTGATGTCGGATCAACAGTAGATTTATGATGGGGTGAAATTTATTGTTGATGATTATTTTTTTCATTCATATAATAATTACCATCGTCTCACCCATTGGTGCATGTCGAAGGTCGATCTTGTTGGTTTGGTTTGTGAAAACTATTTTGCAGGTGGTTCCTATGGGATGCTGAAATTAGAATATATGTGATGATACATTAATGAATTGACCCATAGCTGTGTTTAAAAAAGTTGAATAAAATGATAAAATAGAAGATAGAAAAATAAATAAAAACAAAAAAAACTAATTACAGTTATGTTATGACTATAAATACCTGAACTTACTCCCCAGAATTGCTTCCAAGTTGATCACAAGATTATCATGAGACACCGTCAAATAAATTTTTTACTAATAATAAAAATGCATCATTGTGGATTACTTGGTTTATATATCAAGTAGTAGGTAATGAAAGATTCACCTATCATAGAATATATGTTTTTTTTATTTTCATAATTTCTACATGCGGCATAGATATTTTGTTCTTTATTAAAAAGAACATGTTCTCTATATATGGTTTCATTGAAAAGAATTTAACTTTCAATTATGATCAGAGGTTATTAATCCCTAAGCATTGATGTTTTCTCTATCACGAAGTAATATGAATGAGTTACCGAATACAAGAACAATATAAAACACCAACAAGAGTGATCTATATGTTTTCTTACACAAATATAGAATTAAAAACCCAAAAAAATATAATATAATAACCAATAAAAAATATTAATGAAAATAGTATCTAAAGTGATTATATATCATAGGAACCTATGTTTATGGCATTAGAACCACACATAAGCATGCATTTTTTTAATCTCAATGGAAAAAATCCTATAGTAGAAAACCTGGTGGAACTAGAAGAACCGAAACAAGAACTGAAGTATAAAATATTTAAGGGGTTTGGAATAAAAAACTAAAAGGACACTTATAGTGCTTGAGTGCATAGTACAACAACAGTCATGTTCTCTTCATGCAAGATGTTTGAGGAGTGACACAGTTGTATAAGAAAGATCTAATTCTACCTTTAGTTCTTGTGGAACAATCAGCATGAAATAGAACTCATTTCTTCATACAAGGAAGTAATCTCTAAAAAATAATCAAAAACTATATGTGGTCAAGGGGAGATATTGGGATAGATAGATATCTGATTAAAGAATACTAAGATGGAGAACTAGGGATATTTTGTGGGAATATGATATCTAGAACTGGTGAAAAGAAGCATGGAAATGATTTTAATCAATCATGTACAAGGGTGATCAATTCCCATTACACTATCATGTTACTCAAAATAGAATGGAAAATGATATCCCTTTACACTCATGTCACCTAACAAAAAACTAGTAGATAAATTATGTAGGGGAATGTATAAACATTGATGATGGAATTGGTAGAAAAGATTATCAACCACCAGGGATAAATCCCACAATGATAGCTGAGTCACTAGGAGTTCATGGGAAGTGAGGCCAACAAATGGCCAAGGACCACAGGGAGAGGACCATGTAGGATGGACATGACATGGGTTGAAAATGAGAAATAGTAATATAATAGGAATCCCAACATCCTATGTATTGATCACTTAAAAATAATTGATGAATTTTTTGAGTCACGAGAAAAAAATAAAAATATAATGGATGAACTATTAATGTGCAATAATTTGAATTGGAAAATAATTAATTGATTATAATAATTTATAAATATCCACCATTTTCAAGTGAAATTTATGATGTTTCTACACTACTATTTATATATTTGGAACCAAATACATCCAATCTAAAGAAAAAATAAATTTAGATAATACCCTGATATTAGTAAAACTATTATTTGGGTTTTTATGTGTGTGGGTGTTATTGACATTTAGAATTCCTGATTCAAAAACATCACTAATGAACTATAGCATAATGTTTGTGTACTTTGATTTATCATGCCATACTAAATTAAAGGAAAAATTAAATGTTTATTAAATATAGAAATATACATTTATAGAAGAATTATATATATTAATTTTAGATAATAGGTCATTATGATATGAGGATTCATTCACTCCCCCAGTTAAGGAAATATATTATGATTCCATGTTTTAAAGTGATACGGTAGATTTCTTGTTCTGTTTCAATGTGATGGGGCCAACATAGCCAGTGAAAACATTACCAGTCATGGATTTTCTAGTATCAAAATTTTCTATATAGTTAGAAGCTACTTATATAACAAAAAATTTATAATTTTCAACATTTTTACAATAGTAGAAGGATAGATTATATCTATATGAGAGGTATCTACAAATCCGCATAAAGGCAGGACAACGTGAATTCCTTGGTGTGGACATATACATACTAATATTGTATAATTATTATGAAATATTAGTTTGATTCCAAATCATATAGTGCATTATGACAACTATAATATTAGCATTAGTGATTTTAGAGAAAAATTTAATATCAACATCACTAGTTGGTTATTTGGTATAATTCAATTTAACGTGATTTCAATGATGTAAATTGATGGATTTTAAAGATTAAAACATGTATCACTTAAGAATAATTAGAATTTAACCATTCCAATGTATGTAAAGAAAGTTATTTTTTATCTATAATTATTTCATCGAATAATATTTTCATAGTTTCAACTAATACATTCACTTCAAAATGACCATTTATTTCAGATTTTACAGTAATTATGAGACTCAAATTTTTACAAATGGTAAAAACATAATGAAATTTTATCATCAAATAAAAAATAAAAATTTTAGTTGATTTAAAATATAAAAATTCATTAGAATGTCTCATAGTAAAGTGATTATATAATATAAATGAATCTGATTTCATATGCCATTTACTGGATGATGTTATAAAACCATTAACCGATAATTCCAATAGTCATAGTTGATTTAGTTTTATTTTTTTAGAGTAAAAATGTAGAATATTTATATACATATTATTGTTTAAATATTCATTAATGGAATTGTTTTTAACATCCATTTCATTAATGTTTACATCCCCATAAGAAGAAAATGAATTAAAATATGAATAGAATAATGACACACATCAAGAGAAAAAATTCCCAAATAATCAATAACTTCTCATTAAAGGAGCCACTTAAAAACTAACCATGAATTGTATTTAATACTATTTCCTCAATTCTGTCTTCATTTGTTTTATAAATTAACTTATTACCAATCACATTAACATTAGGTTATTTTTTGACAATAGTCTATGTGTGGTTTTTTAATAAAGAGTTCATTTCTTCATCCATGGAAATCACCCAATATTTTGATTCTTTTTCATTAATGGTTTGACTACTAGTTTGGTCATCGACATCTATAAGATACTAGGACAAATGGATAGCATAAAAGCCATTTCATTCTAGGTAAAAATAGGATAAGGTCTTGGGATTTTACTTTCTATATCCAGCGTCAATTATAAATCTATATCATTGGTAGAAGATTCAGTTTTAGAATCATAACCCAAACTAGACACAAAATCATCCTTCATTGTGGTACAAGGTGCATGGGGAGTGGGAGAGACAATGGTCTCAAAATAATTTTCTGGGATTATCTTCCCCATCATGTTCTAAGGTTGGATTAGTGATTCCAAATGAGATAGTAATGGTTTTAGGATAAGAAAACTCATAGAACAATATGTCCTAACTTATAATACATTTTTTTGTAACTAGGTTAATCTATGTAGATTTTACACCCCCATAACACCCATGATATACCAAAAAAATGGTGAATATTATAGATCATGGATGGATTTTATCTATTCTAATTTGGGCTTAAGTGTTTCTTCCAAAACCTCTTGGTTTAGTGTGAAGTTATATTGAAATTAGGGCTTCCAAAACCTCTTTTAGGGTTAGAGGGTATCAACCATACATCATGGTTTCAACTTGTGTGTTGTAGGGATTATCGAAAGATATTAAATGGATCATTTCCATATCCTGGTAATTTATTGTTACATTACTATTTGAAATATCTGTCATTAATTTGTTAAATTTATCTAGATGGGCTTTAATAAAACTACTCAATTTCATTTTAAATGTAAAAATGTAATATTTTTTTAATAATCCTACCAACTAGTGAATGATTCATGTAAAACTTCTATAGTTTAAAATATATACCATTATAAGAAAATCCATGAATAACATATGGTTTTTTAATATGGTGGTGCTTGATGTCGTTGCGATATGGTTCTGTGACGGTTTCATAAAACCACCGGAAAAACTAGTGTCAGCATCCAATACATGGTAGTTTCTTCCATTCAGTGGTGGTTTCTTGTATGTTTCATAGAAACAATATTTTATGGTAGTTTTATTGGTTTTAATGGAGGATTTAAATGAGAAAATATGTTAAATATTTTTCAATACTTTTAACCACCATTATATATTTTCATTTTTTGCATGGAAAATGATGTTAAACCAATAACACTATAGCTAAATAAATGTGATTAATTTTTTAGAGGTAGTTTTAACTGCTGCCTATAAAAACTAAAAACATATAGTCGTTGTTTAAACCACTGATATATGTTGATTTACAAACAAAAACATGCTTTAGATTCTACAGCGCCAATACCATGTGAAAAAACATATAAGGATAACATATAACCAAAGGTGTGAACACACAAAATCTAATCATAAATAAATATTTCAAGGGAAACTATATTTCACATTATAAAACCACATCATGCATCTTAACTAATGAAAACACATAAAATGGTAAAAAAATCTATTAATACCATATTTGGATAAAAACCTAATGAATAGTCATTTTTATCAATGAAAACCACCCTTAGAATTTTAGAAAACATATAAATGCATTAAAACACATCTAAAACCAACAAAATTAAATTTATGTATTCAATTTAATTACTTTTATGAAGTAAAACCCCAATCATGCATGGAAAACATTTCCCAGAAAAAACCAGCTAATATATACATCTTCACATTAACCCAAACACCCTATAGATAATACCAAATTACTGAACAATTATTTAAAAGTAAATTATTTAGAAATACCTAACTAAAATGGGGGAACCATGTCTCATTAAAAAAATACCATAAATAAACTCATAAGAGGGTTTAAAACTATTACAAATTAAAACACCATATCTTTATAATAATTACCTAAAATGTTATCAAAACAAGTTCACTAGGTTTTGAGGAACTTTTAGATGAAGATATAAAAAATAGAAAGATAAGATAGGTTGACACTTCATGAACCCGATGAAGAATAACTACGAATCAAAAATGAAACCACCAAAGAGGTTCATAGAAGAAAGGGAGATACACATGTGTGGTTTTAGGGTTGATAGGGATGAATGGGGAGGCTCAAGTTGTAATACCCCCATTAATAATAGAAAAAAAAATCTGTCATTATGGTTAGGCCGCATTGTTTTCTAAGCCTCAAGGAAACCATGAATATTAGAGGAGGGAGAATCCAACGGAGGTAGGATAGTGAATTTGTAGTAGGTGATATAGGGATAGTTGAAAATAAATGTTATAATTTTAGGAATATATGATAATATTTGGGTAAGGAATAGTGATTAAGAAATGCATCTTGAAGGATATGTATAGTGATTGATGTCCAAAAAGTGAGATAATGCATCTTAATGGGGTGATGGAACCTAAAATATGAATGGGATTTGGGGACTACAAGCTATAAGGGAAAAAATTTGATTGATAAACATGAACATGTATAGGAATGAAGTATAAAAATCATGCATGAAAATATAAGAATAGAGAGAAAATTTATATCCATACATATTGAATATTAGCTTATAGTGTTCCAAAAAAGAATGAAATTCCCATTAGGTATTTCTATACTAGATGAGAGAAAGGTTGTTTTCTCTTCTTAAAATAAAATATAATATGGTTTTCAATAAATAGCATCAAGACAATTGTAAGATATTTTTCTTAATAATATTCAATCTTATAGTTTTATGAATGGATGAGTGTCACTATAGCCAAAAATGGTTTTCATCCTCTTCAAACATGGGAAATTATTAAAATTTTCGGTCATGAATATGTTAGGTGAATACTCTGTGACATACATGATACATGAAAAAATACATCTCTTTTCATATTTGTTTGAAACATAAAAAACATCACTAATTAATATCTGATGATGAATGCTTCTTGTCTCCCTCTCCATATCCATCGATGCTTCCTGCTCCATTAACCTGTAAGAACATTATATCAAAAATTAAATAATGTTTTATATTTATATTAAAACATAAAACTAATAAATGTATGTGAGATAAATTATTTTGAAATTGTGTGATTTAATTTCTCCTCACTATTCACTGATGCAATACTACAGGGGATAGATCCAGTCATCTAATGATATAAATGAATCTACACTTTCTTCAATGAAGATATCAGAGCCCCATGTTTCTAAATTTGGTTTTACATATAAATTAACTCTCTCTTAGAATCCCAGGGTAGGGAGTGACTAAAACTAGAAGTAAATGTAACTGCAATCATTGGTGACCTCCCAATAAATTATATGGTAATGGTCCTAAACCCATCTCATGTATTCAAATATGATATTCCTTCCCTGGGAATTTACCAAATGGGTCATCCTGGCCGACTGAGTACTACTCCGAATGATTTTCATCCCATAGTTATTTTATTTTTACCTGAAAATAAAATGTCATTCATATTTTAGGAAATATATATTATGATAGTGAAAAATTATAATAATTTATTATAATGAAAAATGAAATAACACACCAACTACTTTGTAATTATTATTATCAAAACGCCTATTATATTTTTTTATGAACATCCTACCACACTTTAATTCTAGATGCTTGGTTCCATAAACATTATGAAAACATTAATAAAAGATAGATCCACAATTTAATATTTTAAATATATAATATTGTCTTATATATATACTTAATATAGTGAAAATATTACCAGAGTCGATTGACTTCTAGAAAAATGCTTTAAACCCATATAGCAGGGAATGCATTTCTTATCCTAACTCGCTATATTATTCCTGAAAATATCCTGATACTAATAAAATAAAATTTAATAATAATTTATGAAATTTCATCTCCTTTTCATATACATGTATAAATGTAAAATGAGATAAATGTAATAATATATATTTAAAAATCATGTGCTTCTAATCAAGATGAATATCAATTAAAATGTTGTATTTCTTTCTATGATCCCCTTTGAGTACATTATCATACATTTTTATGGGATCTCAAAAAAGTATCATTTACTTCGTTCCGTATTCTCCCTTTGAAACATATCAATTTCCTTATCTACATTCTGAATATCCACTTTCATGCAAGAATATCGGCAATGGTAATGTGAAAAAAATGGTACATGGAGATTTATTTTGAAAATAATATCATTTAATAAAATAATGACATTCAATTAAACCATAATGTATTAAAACTGAATTTTTTTGAATCAAAAACATTATTTTTTCAAGATGAAGTCATATTCCTTTAATCAACATACATAATGGGAAGGTTAATCGTCTCCACTTCAAGATAACCTCGAATTTTTCAGTGTAATGTTTTGGTATCATCCGTAGGGACCCTAAAGTGATCAAATGGGGAAACTATCATTAGTCTGATCAGATTTTATACATTAGATCATTTCTTATTTTTCATTGTACTAATATTGTTTTTATATTTTTATAAGAACATACAGTTAGTATAAAAATGTGAAATAAATATTTTCATATTGAAATTTATTTCTATAATAGTCACCCTCTAATATCCCTATTATAAACTTGGAGTGGCTACTTACTCCCTCTCTGATGTTGTTTCTAAATAAGAGGGTGTCAAACTTTCTAGCTTGTTTTAGAGGACCTCGAGCAAGAAACATAAAATAATAGGAAAACTCTTCTTATGTATTGATATTCTTGATGTAAAAAAGTAATATAAATTATTATATTTACAAAATATATGTGTCAACCTAATATCTATATTGATTGAAATATTTACAAACCTACACATCTTGGAACCCATTTTACGAGAACATTATTTATAACTTTTTTTATATCTTACTCATTTTGTGTCCATCCTCTTATTTGTCTATTTTTGTTTCCAAAAATCTTCAATAATGGATATAAAATTTCTCTATTCAGAAGCACATATCCATTTTCCTGTAATAAGTCTATTTATATTAGTGTAACATATGAGTTCCTCCCAACTGATCGACCAATAGTAAGAAATACTTTTTATTTCCCATGTATTTGAGATTGACTCGATGTGTCTTCGATATTTCCAACTCGATTGAATCTATTCTAAATATGATAAAAGTATCTAAAACATAAGTTAAGACAACCCTCTTCCAAATATACTTCAGAAATAGAATATTCATGCTCAGATTAATTTTTCACATAATATTTCATATTTGTAGGATATCTTTGAAATAAAATAGAAAATTATTATTATTTATTTAATTAAGTTCTAAAAATAGTTTAATGAAATCAAAAACATATAAATAAAGTACCTATAAAGAAGATAAATTCATTAGTAATGTGCAAGGCCTAATTATTTATCTTCCTCAACCAAATGAACAGTTAAATGCATCAAGATAGTAAAAACCAATGGTGGAAATATCATCTCCAATGAAAAAAGTGCAATACAAATCTCTCCTGATGATTTTCAAGGCCAAATACATACAGATTTTTCTCACATTATTTTCTAAAAAATGTGTAGAAATGGAGTAAAATAGTAGTAACCTGTTTAGGTAATAATTTACGCAATAGAAATGGTAGTAGCTATTTTATCAAAATATGTGAATCTATAATTATCAATCCATTTAACCAACAATACATTATATCAAAAAACCATTATATATTACTTGAATACCCATTAGATACATTCACATGTTTTATAATTCATTGGAATGTGTCTTTTTCCATATTTTTCATTTAAAACATTTCGTATAATTCTTTATATTTTCATGTAGCTAAAGATCATGATTTATTTTCATTTAATATAATTATTTCCATGAATTGATATGATCCTTTAACATTCTATCCTCATCAAGAAATATGAAGGTCAAATTTTCATAAATTATTTTATAAATATCAATCAAATTAATATTATAATACAACAAATGAAATTCCCAATATGGATTTTTTAATAATGTACTTTTTTTCTTCTATTTTTATATTATAATTTGACTTGATGATACACTTGGAACTCATTTACCATTCTCATTCAAATGATGTACCTTCCCAAATTTTATTTCAAAATTTAAATTTAATTCTAATTTTTCAAAACATACTATCAACTTTAAAGGTGTCCTACAGTCAATGAAACTATTTAATTTGAACTTATTCAGCTGAAATCTATTATATTCATTGAGAAATATTTGAAGACATGAGAAAACCCATTTTCTACAATGATTTATCCATTAATGCTCAAAATCAAATTTAAAAATAGGACAAACAAAACCCAGGTAAGTGTTCCTACCAAAAAAAATACCAAGTACAAGGAAGTCACTAGTGGTTCACATTAGAGCATCTCACATTTTGAAAACTGTTCTAGAAGATTCATTAGATTTCTCAAAAAAATTTCTCAATAACTCTTGTAATTCCTCAATTAAATGTATCTTGTATACATCAATGTAATTTCCAAGATTTTTTTCTTTAAATATTCATCTAAATGGAAAAAGTTTTTTGTTTCATACACATCCATATAGGCAGATTGTATGTGATCAACTGAATCGTAATTATGCTATAACTGTTACTCAATGTTCCATATGGGTTGAATCCATTAGTATTCCATCCCAATCGAGAATTCCTAATATTATATAAGAAATATGGATTTAATGAATCTAATGTATTCCATGTATGTGAATCTCTTTGATGTCGCATTAAACCATCATTTTTATAATCTATAGAATTACACTTTATGTGATTAGCGGCTTTCAATGACATGAATAATCATTGTAATCTAGGATTTAATCTAATGTAATGAAAAACATTTTTAGATGTTTTCCTTCCCCATTTTTTCATGGTAGTATGTTGATTTAGTCTTCCAACATCACATATTAACTACAATCTAGATGATGAATTTTTTTTTAATCATACCTTCTTGAATACTCTCCCAAATAAAGAATACAATAATTATGAAACACATTAATTTTTGTTTAATTCCAACCAATCTTGTTTAAAACTTTTTCTGATTCATAAAAATAATCAAGGACCAATATTTCAAGAAATGAATCATGCAAAAAATCCAATATCATGGACATATCCTTATTTTAAAATCGACATTGGCATTTGATATGGTATAACTTCATCAGAAAAGAATGTTTTTAATATTTGAATCATCTGTTAAACAACTCTTGATTTCAATCATCAACTAAAATAGGAAACACATATATGTACTCTGTGATGTTTTATCTTACACTATAATCATCATAATCTTGAGCAGGACACAATGATATGTTTCAATATTGATCTGGATGTCCAATAGTTTCAAAAAGATCTCATGTAATGTTTCTATTTCTATTACCATCAACTCGTTTTTCTGATATCATGTGATGTTGATGTTGGTGTCCTGTAATGCCGAATGAATAGTGTATATGGTTTTTAATTTCATTTTCCAATATCAATGAAGTTAGGAGCTCATTGTATGGATTGACATCAATTCTCAACCTTTTTATAACATTTGATTCTACATTCCAAATCCAACTCAAATATTGAGAAAGGAATTGCTTCAATATAAAGTGTCCATAGACTTCATCTCTCTTCAACCATATTCTAAATATACATTTTGGACATTGAAATATTATTCTTCCCTGAGTGGATCAATTAAAAAATGAAATTTCTAGAAACTCATCCAAAACCATAGAATACTGAGGTGTGTTCCTTAGTAATGTGATTTATATTTTATCCATATATATCATAATGTCCCTACCCATTATTAATAAAAAAATTAAAACACATAACTATTACTAAATATGAAAATAGATTCATATATACTAGTTGAAAAAATTATAAAAATGATAAATAAGTTTTTCCTATTAAAATACATATGGTAAATAATGAATATTTTTAAAAAGAATAATTTATATCCACAGAGTCTGGTTTTGAGGAAAATTATTTTTAAAAGAGGTACATTTTTCAATTTAGAACCATTATGAAATACCTAAGGAAAAATCCATGTCGAAATACATTTTTAATAAAAATATTATTTTGAGAAATCATTGAAAAAAGAATCACAATATAATGACAATAATTTGATAGAGGACCAATATGATTCTCAATCCTGTTAATCTACTATCATGATACTCTTTTTTATTTAATGGATAATTTTGGTAACATTTTTTTCATTGGGTGAATTGGTGGATTGTTGATGATATAGGATATTTGGTTCAAATTTTCCGTCTTTTATGTATGACAATGATTTTATTTATCTTATTTATTTTTCAATTCCTTAATTTCCTTTCCAGGTATAGATGAAGACACCATTGAGCTTATCAGTGGCCAGTGGTTGTGAACAAATATATAGTGAATGGTTGAGTATTATGGGGGAAACTTTTATACTCTAATGAGGATTTGGAAATGATAAATTATGATTACTATGAATCAATTAAAATCATTGATTACAATATTGAATATTGTGTTGAGGATGATCCTGACTTCATGGGACATGCTAATGAGGTGTTCATCTGAGAAATGAACCGATATAAATATGACTACATGAGTTCCTGAAATTAATGTAATTATATAAATATTATAACTATATTGAGTTACCAGGTACAACCGACACTAAGTTCTTTATACAAAGTGAAATAAAAGTGTTTGACTATATCTATCAATCACTCACTACTTATGGAAATTTAAAATCTTTCACAGAATATATATTCCACTAATAATAAACATTACTAGTCTACATGAGGAGGGATAATGTTTATTCACTAATTATATTTATTATTATTGAGTAAAATATTTAGGTAAAACCAATTTATCTAATTCAATATACATTTATGTATACAGAACCACATAAACCATAAGAGTTGGTATGACTCATCCGACCATCTATTATTCTTTGATAATTATTTATGGAAACTAATGAATATAGGAATACTAATAATCTATATATTTGAAAAAAAAATTAAATAATTCTACCCCATTTAATTTATGAAAATAATTTATAAATATTAATTATTAGGCCGAACATATAAAGTTCCACTCAACTCTATGGATGAATCTTTAGTGTATACATTAATCTATAACAATATCAATTATTACCTTAGCAGCACGGGGTATCAGTGGCTCAGATCAGGATTGGTGGGTAGGGGAATGGTCAGGACCTTCCAGGATGGTTGGTGATGTGCTAGATTGGGACTCACAGAGAGGACAAAGAGTGGCTAGGTTGGGACAAACAGCGAGGAGTGGCGAGGGTCGGAGGGTGGGGGCATGGTTCGGGACTGGAAGTGAGGGGAGGTGATGGTAAAGACTGGTATGGAATTGTGGGGTTGCGACAATAGGGGTTTGAGGTGGGTGGGTCATGGGGTTAGGGGATAAGTGGTACGTGTGTGAAAAAATTAAATGTAATAGCTCCAGTTTTTAATATACCACTGGTAAAAAACTGTAATTAAGTTCTGATTTTGGTGGAGTTTACTAGTTTTAATAGACTCATAATCTATGTTTATAAGAACATTATCACCAATAGAAAGAGGTTATAAGCTATCTTCTTTATCTATAATAAGATAGGAAACATTTTGGTATTCAGTAATGATCTATCAAGTTTCATTTACAGTAACAATAGGTTTCTAGGTCCCCAAGAGGGAATCAATTAAGACCTATTGAACCAGAAGGGATCTCATCAAAATTATCCAAATATTATAGTAATTATTACAATAAAATTTTTCTATTTTGAATTTATTTGTTTACATGTTTACCCCAAGTTGAAATGTAGAGTTATTATAGACATCATGAAGCGTGTTCCCCCAACAGCCAACCAATCGCTTCAGTTAGTGATGTTTATCAAAAGGGATTCTAAATGATAAAAAATATAATATGGAAAATTATATTCAATCAAAATTTGTATATTAGACAATAGATAATATGGATGGGATCATAATTCATAAATTAAAATAAAAACTAGAAATGAATACCAATAATAAGGAGTTGATTCAATAGAAAAATGAAAACTATTAAGGCTCTAATACCACTTTGTGAGAGGAAGGATGAAAAAGAATAAAAGAACAACACCAAACTCCAACAATACCAAATTAGACATATTCTTACCGAAATAAAGAATTAATATATAAAAAAATAGATAATAATAATATAAAAAATAGAAAATGACACAATATTTAACATGATTTAATACCCTGGGGTCCTTCATGCATTGTGAGAACACCAACCATAGACACAAATTTTATTAAGATAAATGGAAAAAATGAAATACCTAAAACCATACATGAACATGAAGAACTGGAACATAAATAAAAGTATACAAGATTTACAACATTTATAATAATTGAATCTAAATTGATAATTTCATTGTGGGTGTAGGAAACACTCTTCTGGTCGGATTCTCTTCATCATGGAAACATCAAGTGTGATCCAACTAGATATACATTTTTTTATTCCTTTTAGGCATGTGGAACATTCATAGAGAAATGGTCCAAACCTCATTGTCTAATTAAGGACTTTGTCTCTAGTAGATAAATAGTAATGAGATGTGTTCTGGGGGAGTGATAGGCCTCGATAGTGATCTAATGATGCAATATGGTGATGGAGATATTGGGTTTCACTAGAGGAATATCAAGAGCCATAACTAGGGATAAGCATAATGAACTTGATTCTAATGTGAATGAGTGAATGTTTGACCAATTACCTTGACACCAACTTGTTCCTGGGAAGAGAATGGGCAATGATTTCTCTCTCCACACACACCACCAAACCCAAAACCACCGAGTCAATTATGCAATAGGGAATACGGATGGTGATGGTGAAATAGGAAAATAATATTGTTAATGGATTGTGTTAAATCCCAGATGTATCCCTAAGAAACTATGAATTAATGGGTAGTGAGGATGACCAATGTCCAAGACCCTTGGAGGATGCCCACTTGGGTTACACATATCCTAGTTAAAATATCCACAACATCAATAAAAGAGGCATACCAAGAGAATATATATTGGAAATTTAAAGATAATAAAATTATTTTTTCATGCATGGGAAAAAAATATAATGTAAGAATTATTAACATGTAACAACATTAATATGAAAATAATAAATTGAATTCCATAATTCAAAAAAGTCTTGTATTTGGTTCAAAATGGATATTCATCTGGGTGGCTCGACATCCCCCATTTTAATATTTGATGAACCAACATGTCTTAATTAACGATATTAAATCATCATGTTGGTCAAAACATCAATGAAATTATAATTCATATACATTAGTATTCCTCAAGTAGTTTCAACGAGCATCGGTACCCCAGGGCAATGCGGTTCAATGTGATCTTTATCCATTGACTTGTGTGGATATCACTTTTCACAATTCTACCAATGGTGTTCATCTCCTTAAATGGGAAAGGGAATTTCTCATCCAAAATATAGTTAATTGTTCTCTCTATATTGTAAATGTCATTTCATAAATTTCATTAGCCATAAATAACATTGTGTATATTTACTACAAAGGATGGACATCAACAGTTCTACATAGCATCAAAGACATCAAGCTTCTATTTCCATCGACTCAACATAGATCAGATTTAATGTTATTAGAAATTAGATCTTGAATGGGAAGGGTTATTCTTTTTTTTATGTTCACATGTTTCACATATTGACCTTTATGGTTTCATGGTCTATTGTAGGAGAGATTCAGTCAAGTGTTGCACTGTGGTTAATTTCATTTTATCCTTATGGAATTGTGAGTTGGATCTGTGAAGAGCTTCTACAACCAATTGGTCAACTATATGAAAATATTTTATCATTAGGTTGATGCTCAGTGGACAATGGATAATGGAATAATTTTTAAATTTTTTCTATTTATATCAGCTATAGTTAAGGTATTCAATGTCATTTTCATAAGTATTTTATCTTTTCAATAACTTCTAGCAGCCGTACAGTCGCTCAAGGACTTTTCCAAATTATAGTGTTTTCATTTAGATTGACAGCATTAAGGGAGTGTCACAGTATATTTAAGAGTTTTTAAATCATGGACACCACATATAAAAATCTCATAAAAAATCAAATTTGGGATTTCTCCAAATGAATTTCACTGAAATTGAATTAAATTAATAAAATTCCCTTACAGAATTTGGGCCTAACATCGACACAACATAAAAAAAATTAAGTAAATATTTTCATAGTTACATTATTTTCAACAAAATTATTGAAAAACAATTTAAAAATAAATTCGACTTCCATGTTTAAATTAAATAAATAAAATCATATTTATTTTATTCCAATTCATCAAACATAATATTTAATACAATTTCTACTATCTAGAGTGACATTTCATTCATTTAAATTCATAAAAAGTTTTGAAAATGTTTTTAAATTTAAGGATTTACAACAAATAATAAAATTATTAATATAATTGATTCTCATGAATAAATTGTTTTTAGAATTTAAATCCAAATCAAATCAAAAAAAATTAAATTCAAAGTTAAAAATTAATTTTAATTTCAATTTTAATATTCCTGAAAATCAATGTGTGTTATCATTATTAAAATAAATAATGAATAAGTCAATAAAAATCATCAATTGATCCATTTATGGTTCAAAATACTAATTCAAAAAATCAATTGAATTTTCTATTTCTTTTTCTATTTAAATGGATCAGACGGTTACTTTCCAAAAAAATCATATATAATTTTATTAAAATTTCAAGTCAAATATTAGAGAAAAAAGGTTTATACCGTAATAATAAAAAAAATCAATATGAGGAATATATTGAAGTTATTATTTCATTCTTGTAAAATAACATATAAATTCGGTAGAAGAATAAATAAGCTAGAAATAGGTCGGTTACAACTTAAACCATTGACTGAGATATCTACCATTAACAGGCACTTAAATCATTCTAGGATTAATCTTTTGGAAATACCAAGAACTATATCTTATTTTTAGGGATTTTGGGGAGTGTTTTGGATAAGGATTTTCCAAACTAGAGTCCTCTAAATGTGTGAGGAAGAGATGAGAGATGGTTTTATTTTATAACTGATGGGATTCGTATCCATAGATTTTCATAAATTATTAAACTAATACAAATTATTTTTCATGTTCATGGGTGAAAAAATTGATTTATTTTGAATACATGATATCTATGAGTCAAAATCCACTCATTCAATAAAATTATTCAAGTTTTGGTGAGGATTTATCCTTTTTCAATTAGTTTAGCACCCACCACTAATCCTTTTGATGATATTAATGATATCAATTTTTTTACTCTATAAAATTCAAGAATGTATTTAAAAAGGAAAAGTGACCCATATTTTGATAGTGGATTTCATTAATTACCATGTCCCATTAACTTTTAAAAAAATTCCTACTTCAAAATGATTATTAAAATATTCTTTTACATAGTATATCATTGAATCCATTTTTGGGGATATTCACATTGTTTGACTTCAGCCACATCAAGATAGAATATAAATTATATTATAAAAATTTAAAACATTATTAATATGTTATATCTATATAAAAAGTTTCTGTAACAAGATAATAAATCTTAATATCGTTGCTTTTTATGATTTATATATACATTTACTTGATTTCTCTATTAATAAATCAAGCACTCTATTAGAATTTTCTTAGAATTTAAAGTAATAATTCCATCATTAAAAATTAAATATAAATGTACATGATAAAAAATAATTCATCTTTGGAATATTCATTTAAAACATAAAATAACCTCTTTTATATATATGAAAATGTTTTAGATATATTTAAAAAAAGACTAGCATTTGGTTTTTAATCATTATATAAAATCATATTTAGGAAATTTTCCAAAGTAGTGGTAAAAAATTAACACATTTCTAAAACATGGAAGGATATGGTTGAAATGAACATTTCCAATTAAATAGTGACATATTTTATGGTTATTGTTAGGCCTTTTCTCACAATATTAGCCTAGTTTTACATGTTTTTTGTTAATAAGGTGACAAATATTTACTACGATTAATATTCATAATGAAAAAACATAAAGGGGACATATTTTCAAAATTTGAACCTCCTAGACCCAAATATGAAATACAATTTTCACTATTAAATTTTTATAAGTGGAATTATTAATTTTAAATATAAGGATTTTTAAAAAAATTACAAATACATCTTAAAAAATTTAGTTTCAAGCCTATAGATGAACTAATAATAGAATCAATTAAAATATTGATTAATGTTTAATTAAATTGATTATATATAATTATACAGCATTCATGTTACATTAGTTTTAAATAAAAATCATAATTATATTTTTAAAAATTATTACATTCAATGAAAAAATTAGAGTTATACGAAAATCAATATTTTCACAATTCAATTAAAAATAAAAAATTTCATAAAAATCCCATAAATTCACCTTAATATAAAAATGATATAATGATTTAAAAAAATATATTTACTTCCTTAAATTTTTTTTTAAATGTATGAAATTAATTATAATATCCATATAAAATTCTATAAAAATCATTTTTTAAGAAAATATATTTTTATGAATAAATTGGCTTTACTATAAATTGATTAATTACGAAATAACTAATGCAATATATAAAAATTTTATATATTTTTTCCTTATAATTTGGTTAGTACTATTCATAATAATAATTTTATGGCTAGTTGGTAATGATCACATATAAATATTAATATTTTTATAGTGTATCTCAATTATCTTAAATTTGAGTGTTAAGTGTTATGAAATATTTATAACACAAAATTATTTTAATATAAATTTTTTAGGTGTTAAATTCAAACCCCTTAATGAAATTTCACCCTCACAATTATAACTTATTCTTTATTAAAATTTTTTTATTTTTTTCAAGAAAATTTATTCCATTAACAGAAATATAACAGATCTGATCATGAATAGGAAATTTTTCTAATATTTAAAAATAAATTTTTGAAAATAAACATCATTCAATAGAATAATAATTCATCCTTTAGAAAAGTGAAAAAGGGAAATATGATGGACACATAAAAACACATAATTAGGTTCCTGGATAAAGATAACATTAGTTGAAGGTGGAAATATGTTAATAGAGGAAAAGAATAATATCCAAGGTATAATAGAGAGTATTAGATAACATCTTCATGATTATTTTAATAATCACATAAAAATAAATCCCTATGGTATAAAGAAGAAATTAATTAAATTTTAAATGAATGAAATATATAAAATTTTAATATCATTATCATTTTACTGTATTAATGGGATTATATTACCATCCAGAAAGAGAAATCCATAAAATATTCCCACCTAATTTCTTTCCATTGCAAAAGAAATATTTCATCATTTGGTTGTGTTTTGATAAATTTCCACTTCTAAATTATCCATTAATACATGAAATTAATATTCTAGAAGAAAATTATTTATTGTTTGTTGTACTAAAGTTGAATTTTAACTTATTACATGATCTATAAAAATATAACCACATATTTCTCTTATCTGTATATATTTAGCAAAACCAAATTGGCTCACCTAAGATAAAATAATATCTAATATCAATCAGTCATCATACATTAATCATAATGATTATAATAATAACATGAATATTTCTAATAAAAAAAATCAATGAATAGATATCCATAAAACCATTCAAAAATATTTGTTCCCAATATTTATTGCCAAATGTTAATATTAATTGATGAAATATTCTTTCATGAAAAACTTATCATGTATCTCCAAATGACATCAATATCTCAATAAATTCACATAATAAAAAAATTATTATCAAATCATGTAATCTACAAAATATGATAATATTTTCCATAAATAACCTTAATCTACATATAGTTACAATATAATTATATATTCTCCTAAAATATGATTAGACACTTATTCTTTACATAAAATCTTATATTATCCATAATGTTTTCAATTTATCAAATTTAAATAACGTCCCAATATATTGATCTTATTAAAAAATAACATTATTTAATTTTTCACCAAACAACATAATAATATCAAGGTTAACTGTAAGATAAATCATAGGTTCCAAAAATATAATAAACCATTTTTCCCCTATTAACTATATTTACCTCAACATAATAGATTATTGTAGCACAACATTTTATCAAATCCTTTTAATTTATATCCAAAAATATTAAAGCATTCTTCATCAAATAAAAAACCCAATAACAAATAATTTGGTCTATTGGGTGACATAAGCCTCAAAGAGTTATGAAGACTCAATAAATATCACCTAAATTACTCTCATTACATAAAACCCTAAAAGGCACTATTTCTTATAATCATATGATCATCCATAAATTTATCAACCCTAAAATAATATACCACTAAAAAATAAATCTTGAAACCCGATATGTATACACTTTCAATAATTCCATATTTATAGTCTATTACCAAATCATTTTCATCTTATTAATTATTACTTCTATCATACATTAAAAATTATGAATATTCTTCTAAGATATATCATTCTCAAAACATAAAACAAAATACAGTTAATAATTTTAATATTAAATTCATATTTACTTAATAATCTATATATAACCTTGAAAATTATTTGTTTATATGATATTTTTTGTCTCTATTCGGAACATTCTTCCAAGCCCTCTAATTTTTTTAATTCCCTTACTCCGTATATTTAAATCAATATATTGATACTTTAGAAAGAACTTTTTTCCACTTCATAGTTTTAGCTACAACATTCCTTTATTAGTGGATGCATATTGGTTTATTCACACAATTACTATATATAAAACATATTTACCTTCATTTGAAATATTTAACTGAGTTCTTCTACCCATGTTCATTACCCATATAAGATTGATTATTTTTACATTCATGGTATCTATTACATGAACATTCATGTAACTCCAATTTTTTGTTTTTTGATGTGTTAGGAAACTCACCTACATTTATGTGTTTAATCATAAAACATGATAATTGGTTAATAATAACCATAATTGTTTTAACTACATCTCCCATTCCATTTGGTTTCTGTTTTTGAAATGCATTTGATTTTCATTCAAAACCATTATTAATATGGTTATTTTTGGTTCCATCAATTTATAAAAACAAAAATAGTTATTGTGAGTATATTAACTAAAATAATAATAAACCATATTATAAGTTATAAACACAATATGGTAACATTAACCATGTCATATTTATTCAACTCTTTTCAGTCATCCAAAATAACCATAACTATATTAGTGATAATAAAATGTGAACCTAAAGAGGGTATTAAATTATACCCAAATATCATTATAACCCCTAATGTTATTTAACCCTTTTATCCATTACCAACTATAACTACTTGTACCGTAATCAATATATAATTAGATGATTTATGGAAAAGTTTTCAATTTTTATACAATCTCATTATATTTTTTATTTTTTATTTTATATAATTAACAAACCCATTACAATATATAGGAATTAATATCACAGACTATACATTTTTTTCACAAGAATTCGGTTTTTATGTTTACACAGTTATTTCATTCAGGGAAAACATGGTTCATTTATGTAAAATTCCATTTATTAGGATCTATAATTTATAATAGTTACATCCCATCTTTAGTCCATATGAATCAAATTTTAATACATGAGATGAGTAGAAAATATCTTAGTAAGGGATATAGATAATGGAACACTACATTTCAAGTGAAAAATTGAAAACCCATAAAACATTACTATTTTAACCATATTCTTTTAGCAAATAAAATATATCATACATGCATGGAAAACACAAATTTTCCCAAACATAATCATTAAAATGAATAGAAAAAAAAATTATGAATTTTTTAGAATTTAATTTATAACTCATGTACACTCGTGTCATATATAACTAGATACAAGTTATGTCATTAGGTGAAACCACCCCATTTAACTCCCTATTTATTTATTATGAAGGCAAAAAACATTATCCATTTCGTTGGAGATCTATATCGGGATCACCTATCATATAACATGTATTTGGATATACCATTATCATCTTTAATTCTCAATCACCATATCATGAAAAAAATATTTATGATTTCACAATTTCATCGTAAATCTGTTAAAACCCTTTTTCCCATTAGAATTTAACTTTCCATTTTTATATAAAAATTATGATAAATAACCCCTTTATTTTGGAAAAACATTAATAAAATAGAAGAAACATATGTTCATGTCTTAAATGTTAAAAAAATTGTTCCTTTCACATATTCAATAAAATTACCTCATTCAGATGAAGACAAGAAGACTCCTTTTAAAACATATAAATAAAGTCAAAGGTAGTAGGAAATAACCATTTATAATTATATAATTTAAAAAAGAAATTTATATAAATTTTTTAATGAACGTAGAAATGGATTAAAATATAAAAAACATTCATCAATTCAAAATAGTTTTTTACAGAAAAATCCATCATGCCATTAGTATATTTTGATTGAAAAGAACAATGAATGAAAAAATTTGAAAAGGATTTTTAAATAAAATAAAATTTATTAATGTAATGATAAAATTAATAAATATTGATTCTTATAAATTACATAAAATAAAATATATTGGGAAAATTACCTGAGTTTAAAGGAAGGAATTTTAGACCAATAAAATCCTACATTAAGTACTACATAGCATTGTACATTAATTTACTCCAAAATAATAAAGTTATTGTAGATATATACTTGAATAATAAAAATTCTATGTTAATGAAATAATTATTATCACTTAAATTTCATTTATGGCCATGTTATATTAAGATACACAAATTGTTTTGTTTATGTCATACATTTGAAGGGCATTCGGTTCATAATCCCAAGAAAGGTTTGGTAGGTTGACCGAGGTCAAAGAGTTAATTTTTCCATCATATACAGAATATTAATAATTATATAATTTCAATTTTTTTAAATTAGATATAATTTTATAACCCTCTCTTAACTGCATATTTGAAAAATGTATCATATCCCTTCATGGAGGTGGTAGTCCACATATATGGATGACTGATGTTACCATTTTTCAATGGATAGAATGGTATAAAATAAATGATACATTATATTTCTAGAATGATATTTATGTCATGATTATAATATATATTAATATATTATTTCATAATAATAATAATTTAGAGGTGATGATGAATAATTAAACATGGTGCATTGTGATGGCGGTAATCCACCAGTTTATAGGAGCAATTTTTCATTAACCATATTTTAGAAAAGGAGAATAAAAAGGATTGAAAAATAATCATTATATTATATTATGATATATAATATATTTTTTATTATTTTTTAATCATTCAATAGTATTTTATGAAGGTATTTGAAGAAATAAACTTGTAATATGTCTGTTGGGACTTATATCATATCCTCTGATACCTCCCTCTGGATTACACCTTTATCCTTATTCGTTTTAAATTTTGATCATAAAATGACCGTTATTATGTGGGGATTGTTTTTTAGGATATATTTACATATATTGTTTCTGAACTATAGTTCTAAAAATGTGTGAGTAATAATGAGAGGTGGAACCATTTTATGTGTGAGGGGATGAGCACTCTTGTAAATAAACAAATTATTAAATAAATAAAAATTAATGTGATTTTCAAGTAAAAAAATTGAAATATTTTAAAAATAGGTTGAGAATTTATCCAAATAATCTCATAAAATAAAATTTTTACACGTTTATGTTATGTTTCTGTCCTTATCTATAAGATATGACCCTTAATTGAACCTTCTAATGATTATCGTGATGTCAACATATTTTACTCAATATGATTCAATAAATTTACTAAAAAATGAAATTGAAAGATATTTGGAAAATGGTCAATATTATATACCATCTCTCATTTACTCAGACGTGTATGATATATTTTTGAATTTTAAACCATTAAATAAAGAAATATATAATATAATATACCATTAATGTCATTTTCAATAATATTCACTTTTTTGGACATTAAGGACCTCATTATAGTGATTTATTTTTAATATTAACTTTTAATACATTCTTAATTTGTAATATTTTTCCAAAATAATCATGAAACACAATAATCATATAAAATTTAATTTCTTTTGTTGTTTTTTATAATTATTTGTGTAATTTTTCAATTACATTAACATGATTACTATCATCATTCCAAAAACATTTAACGTAATTATAAAATAAGAAAAATTTAAAAATCAATTATCATGATAAAAAATTTATTAAAATTTATGATTTCCCTTTATAATATAACATAGAATATTATTCTCATAATGAAGAAGAAATTATTTATATTAAATGAAAGATATTGATGTTTTGTTTTTATTATTCTCTTAAAATAATACTATGGTCTTTATCAATGGAAGTTGGAAATAAGTAACCAAATTTTAGAAGCATATATGGTTATTCTCTTAATAAACATATCCAATAAATTAAAAAAAATTAGGGATGTTTTTAGGCCTTATCTCAGTTGTTTGGCCTAATTTTCCCTTTATAACCTTATTGAGGAGGCCAAAATTTATGATGACTACTATTCCTAATAACAAAAAATAAAAAAATACATATTTAATATATATGAAACTCATAATTAAAAATAAATAATCCATTTTAAAATAATAAAATTATAGAAGGTACATAAATCATGTTTAATTTTACTCCGTAAAATACAGTGGAAAAATATTTCTAGAAAAAATAATTTTTATGCCAAAAAAATAAATTATACCAAAATCATGTGTAATATTGATTAACAAATAATTTATTAGAATATATATAATTAATGAAAACTTTAATGATCATGATATAAAACTTAAACAATAATGTGGTGTTTAAAGTGATCCATTAACTGAAAAGAAATGGATTTTTTACATAAAACTTAATTTCTCACTATTCATGTGAAAATAATCCTTTTTTGAAAAAATTCCTGAAATTTACTATAAGATAATATCTACATGATGATTTAAAATTTGATATTAATTTTGTCAAATATTATTTCTAAAAATTTAATAAATTTATATGAATAACCAAACCAAAAATGAAATCAAAACTATTGTTAAGAAATATATTTTTGAAGAATGAAATAATGAACAAAAGTTGATTCCTTCCAAATTATTCAAAAAATTATAAAACCATTATATATATTTTTTGTACATTGTTTAATACTATTTAAACTTCCAATATAATAGCTATGTTAAAATGATCACATTTATATTTGAATACATTAATAGTATATCATTATTTTTTAAATCTCAATGTTGTGTTGTTAAAAAAGCATTTTAGAATAGTATTATTTTTATATTAATTTTTAGGGAATCACATATAGAAATTCTCGGAAAATAAAATCGCTGAATTGAGAGGCTAGTGACTTAATAACAATAAAATATTAGGGGATAAGACAATGTTTTTTTTTTGAGGAATTAGTGGAGGACACATATTTTTTATGATGTTCCTAAATATAATTGAGACCACTGAGAGGAGTCAAGAATCTGTGGTTCCCATTTCCTTTTATAACTATGTTTATTAATTTATTTAGAAAAAATTATTAACCATTTATTCATTTTAGTTTTATGATCCTATAAATTAACATTCTAATCCTAAACTTTTTTTTACAAAAATAAAATTTAGAGAAGCACATAATATTTTCAATGTTGAGTACAAATTTGTAATCCATGTCATGTTGGGTAGTCCCACAAACATGGTTTATATTCACTAAAATATTTTTGGAATTCTATGTCACTAGCATAAAATATTTATACAACATAGTATTCAAATTTTCTGATAAAGTTAGTTATATACATCAATTATCCATTTTGAATCCACTTCAACCATTTCTCACTATACACCCAACAAACAGTTCATTTCATTAACTAGTTATAAACCACAGCTAAAAGAATCAATTTCATTCATTTATGAATATATTCATAAATTTATTCACTTCCTCCACAAGTAAGCCAGATCAAATTCAACATTGTAGACTCTTCAAGAACACCAAAATTTCTCTAAAGAATTTGTTGTTATTGAATCTTCCTTTTGATCTTCAAAAAATTATAATGCTCAGTAATATCTTTTAGATATTATATCTAGAAAACATACTCAAATAATATTAGACTAATTCATCCATCATCTGGTAACATTAGTCTGATGGCCTCTATCCATTCCCCACTTTTTGAGTCTGCTTATGCTCTTCATACATCAATATATTTGTGACTCAAATTAAAACTCACAATTACCACATCTGATAGTCCTCCATTTGATGGACCTTACACCAAAGGATCCCACTCTTATGGACCTACTTATAATGTATGTTTCTCTAATTGGAGTCATTCCAAGGGATCACCTACTGATGGAGCTTTCTCTGATGGATCTCTCTCTCGTGTAACTTATTCTATGGGATGACACATCAGTATTCTAAATTCAACCTGAAACAAAATAGTAGTTTGTATCTCAATTATGGTAAAAAAATTCAATGATTTAAATTTTTTCCAATGTGAATATTTACTGAGTATTAAGGTATTTTTATTTCTACTTATAGGCATCACAAAATAGAAAAGGCTTGAAGACCCATTCATCTTCCTACATGATGAAATTAAATTTTTCTTGAACATCCCATTCATTTGAGATTCATCTTTGAGTATTTCAACTCTTCTAAAAACATCTGATACATCTCGAGTATTTTTTAATCCTTTAAAAATTCATCCTTCTTTGAACATAAAAAATAATTTCCAATCTAGTCACTCATTGTTTGAAGAATTTAATTTTTATTTCTACCTCCTAGTTAGTTTGATGAAATTTAATCTATAAAAGGTATTTTAAGGACTTTCTCATCAAATGATCATCCAATGGATCAACATAACTTCACAACATTCGGATTTTAGTCATTTTTCTTAACCCATTTGGAATACACTCAAAAATCAATTGATATTTTGTAAACAAAATGTATCTGATGGATATTTCCATCCAATGGAATAATGGAACCAGTATCTCATTTGATGGATCAATGGCCTGGCATGTCAAATGAAACATAACCAAAATAAATAATAATCAACTAAATTTTATATTGACTAATAATTAATTAAATAAATAAATAAATTTCTCCCTCTGATACTTCATGTCAATTAATTATGGTTCACTATATTTTTTTCTTTGTCTAATTAATCTATGTCTGATCCCATAAAATAAATCAGTCTCTTATGATCTTCTGAATCATTGGGGAAAACACATATCCATTAAGTCATAATTTATAAATCTTGACATCATCCAGAGTAAATCTTTATCAGATGTAATATGGATTCCAAAAATTTTCTAATGGATCTGTTTCTACACCCAAATGACTAGTTGGGGCCTTTTTTCATTGTCTGATGGATTGATATTGCACTCATATATAAGGATATGTTCAATCAGAACTTTTAAAAATACTTTTATATAGATAATATTTTCATTATGTATCATGTGTGCTTCAATGATTTAATTCATTCCAAGTTAACAATTTGTGTTGATTTGAAACTTTATTGTATTAATTGTGAATTTTAGGCTAAAATGTGAAAATTGATTAATTCAAAAAAAAATTACAATTTTCTTCCACTTTTATATTTTGAGCATAAAATTTAAACATTTTAGCCTTTATGTGTTATTATTTTTTTGGATTCATTTTTTAGTAGAACAAAAAATATTATTTTAGAACAAAAACTAATTCAAACCCCACATGCTAGAAAAAAATCGATTTGAAAAAACATTTTTTCTAATATAAATCGGTCCCAACATAGTAAATAAGTCATAACTAGGAAACTGACATTAAAGTGATATTATTCATTATATACATAAAATTGGTATTGAAGCATCATTTTTCTATTAAATATTTGGGAAATTCTCAATCATTTTTTATGTAATTTAAATCACCAATGTGGAGAAAGATAAAGAGTATCCTTGTCTATTAAAAGTGTTATTGATTAATTGTAGAACAGGTTTACATACACATGTCCAAGGAATATAATATTTCTATGGTGCATGTCCAAGAGATGTAAGATCAAATTGTTGAATACACTGTCCCATGAATAATCCTTTAACAGTTCTAAATAATCTCTACTATTTAGTGGAAGAAAACTGTGATGATACATTTCCAATCCTGAACCCTATAAATTTGTGAATCAAATTCCATTAAATGGTGTTGAAGAAAAAAATGAGGGGTTCTGATGGGGGATAAAATCCTGGAATAGATAGGAATTTTTTATTTTATCATTTATTTATTTCATAATTATCTCTTCTTCCCCATTCAAATCCATTGCATTCTCATGGAAGGGTAAAAAATTTGAGTCATATGGGAAGGGGGGTTATCCTTTTGTAATGTTACAGTCTTGTGAATCAAGTTAAAACACCCTTTTTCAATTAAGTGATTTTATTTTTATTATTGATAAATTCTATTCATTTTATTTTTCATTGGTTTTTTGGTATTATTTATAGATTTCATATATGGTTTATGTTATTTAAACTCCCTATGCCTAGTGACATATATCTCAATCGAGTAGATTGTGTTGGTGGTGAGTGTCTGTGATATTTTTTTTTTGTGGAATAACTTAATAGTTTGTATTTTTATAAGAATAAAACAATTCCTAATAAGATCTCTTCATAGTAATTTGGAAATGGTTTATATATTTTCCTCCACACAAGAGTGACTTTCATTGGTTTCTTCTACCAAGGGTGATTGAAAAAATGATCGATGATTCTTCTATTTAACCTTTAATAGGAAGAGATGGGGAATGATTTTTTTGACCATTTTGAAACATAAAATATTTAACCTACCCTAAACTCATCACTCTGTTTGTCACATTATTTTAAAAAATTAAGTTCATTCCATTATTTCTTTTAATAATCCATCAATTAAAAAATCAATTGTCACTTATTTATATAATTTCAACTGAAAAACGTGATTGTTTGTCCTCTTATCTTGTGAAAACCTAGGTTAACCAATTCAATTACATTTTCACTCGGTAAAAAATAGTTATTTATGAACCTCATTCTAGTCACATTTTTTCATTCTAACTCAGCTTATTTCTATATCAATATATCTAAAAACTCATGGGTCTAGTGCTCCGTGTACTAATAAAATGAGTCTAGAACACTTATTTGTTATAAACTCTAGAAACGTTCATTTATCATTAACTATAAAAAACCCATATTCTATATGGAGACTTCAATAAAATTTAGTAACATTGAAATTATTGTAATACATTATCATATTTAATTTGACTTAAATATATGTCTGATCATCTATGTCTGGAGATATGGATGTGAAGATCTATGTTAATAACAATGTTTCTATTTGATTTTGTCTCAAATCATTTGGGACTGGTGCATATTTATGGTCATTTTTATATATTCCATCTTGATGAAAAATCACTACTTCTTCTCATCTTTAAACATAATTGATATATTAACAACAAATACAACGAAAAAACCACTTGGTAATAAAAATATCCCACTTTGGGTTTGTTGTCAGTACACAATTCATTTAAAAATAATGTCATCAAATTACCCCCAACATGTCTTACCCCCATAAAAATATTATTCCCATTATTGATAATAAAATTAAATGAGGCCACTCATTGTTACTCATAAATTTATTCTAATGAAAAATATCATCATAATAGATTCATAAAAAATTGACTTTAACATAACATCTATATGTCTACATGATAAAATTTAGTGTAGAAAACAACTTTGTATAACCAATGATACCAATGATATCAATGAAAAAACTATCATGTAATAAATTTTCATAATCCTTTCTATATTCTCATATATAGGAAAATTTGAGTTATTTGTTTATGATTAAAACCACATGAACCCATCTTAACAGACAAATCAGAAAAGTTTGTGTCCAAATATATAAATTTTTCAAAATCCATTATTTAAAAACTACATTATAATATTTTTAAAGAAAAATAAGATACAAAAATATCATATTTCTAAATTTAACTCCTTCAATTCCATAAATTTTAGTAAAAAAAAATGTACATGGGGAATAAAGATGAATCTTTTTAGTTTCTCAGAAGCAACATTCAAACCCAGTTTCATCTATCTATCTTGAATTTTTTTTCTTTTTCCTAGATTTTTCATTTTAGTTGATTCCATCATTCTTATCATCATTCATAGTTTTCATAACAAGTTTATTTTAATATCTAGATTCTTTAGATAAATTTTAAAAATTCTATTCATCTTTAGTAAAAAAAATTAAGATTATTTTATCTTTTGACTCATTTTTTCAACATGGGTAAGAAATATCATCATACCACTATTAGTATCATTCACCTATTACTGAAACATGATACACCTTTTCTTCAATTTTCCAATCACCATCAAATGGACACTTTTATCAAATATTTTCTAATCTACATAATACTTTTTCATCCCCTTTTCATTGTCCAGTTGTTTCCCTTTTCAATCTTTTTGGACAAGACCACCTGAGTAGGGAATATAAGTAAACATTATTTCTTTTTATTCTCATAATTTTTTATTTTACCAACATTATTATCATTCTCAACATTATTCAGTTTTTCATTAGTCATTATTGTGTATTAATAATTCTTCACCTTATGTTCTTTATTTTATGGCTTCACAACCTTTTTTACAAATTTTTATATTCTTTTGTAATCATAATCATCACTTAACACATACATATTTCATGGTGGAGAAATATTGTACCATAATTAATGAGATCTATTTTAAAAAACACTATAGCACTAATAGGGACCTTTTAAAAATTATTTTTCAAATTTACAGTAAATCTTTTGTTCACATTATTATTGTTATATCCTCATAAATCATGGACCACATCTCTTAGGGAGACACATTCTTGATTATATCATTTCATTAATTATCATAATTTTAGTATAAATATATATATATCATGATTCATTAGTAAATGAAACATACTTCTTCTATAATATTTTCTTTTCACAATCATTTGAAGTTTCATCCATTACATCAACTACTTTAGTGAAGTCGTCTCCCCTAATTCTTATCTCACTTTTTGTTGTAAAAAATGGATGGTGTTTCTAAAAACTTATCTTTATTCTAGGAAAAAATATCTTTCAGAATATTCAGCATATTATCATTCCCATCTATCTTAACTTGTTCATTTTTATTTTCTAAATAACATTACCTTCAAAAATGTTGGAATTTGAATAACTTAATGGTTCTTTATAACATTTTAGTTTAATTTCAATCACATGGATCATTAATTCTTTTATCTAATCAAATTGAATACTTTTCCACTTTTTTATTCGAACACCATTTTCAAATATTTTAATTTCATCATATTTCATCTACATATTTATTACATTCTGGATTATAAATTCTACTCAAAATAATTTCCATAGTCTTTTAAGAATATAAGCATGTTATTTTATCACTTCAAAATAATCATCATAAATTTTTGTAACATTTCTGTTTTTGAATTTAGAATGGAAGATGAATTGTTGATTAGATTTTCACTAGAAGAGTAATCAACCTTATTTCTTCTTCTCAGATAATATTTCTTATTCTTTTCATAAGAACACTTTCATTATATTTCTTTAATTTATGTTTTCAATATTTATTACCGTCCTCATTGGACTCATACTCTTGATAATTACTCATAGGAAAATTATGTGCAACATTTAAATTCGCATCATAATTCCAAAATTAGATATAATTTTTACTTATTACCTTGCAATTTAACTTATTGTATTTCTTGAAAGGATGGAAATTATTTGTTGGAATCTTCTGGATTCTCCTCTACATCCAAATCACATAATTCTTCTATAGATTCTTTTTCTTTTTTCCCTTTTGATATATATTTTAACACCATTTAATTATAAAATATTTTATTTCAAATAGTTGTTTTCCTCATATCATACACTACATGAATATTTTGATATGAATAATTAGATAACTCTTCATGATATTTTAAATCTATATTTTTCATCAAATCTATCTGGAATGTTTCTCATCAATTTCATAACAATAGTAGAATATTTTTGATTTTACCAAAAATGTCCAATGTTACACGCAATATAATTTGTAATTTTAATGTAGTCATCGAGGATTTTTTTCATTATCTATGTCCATATCATCAAATCTAATTCTATGGATTTTTAACTTGAATTCTTTAAATTTCAAATTTCCTTCAAATATACTTCTCAACATATCCCAAAATTTATCAGCTATTGGTTACCCCATAATAATTGAATAAAAATTTTCTGTAAGATCCATCAGCAAATAATTTTTTTCTTTTCCATCAACTTCCAAACATCACATATTTGTATCAATAATATAAAATTCATTAATAGGTGGAAATCAACCTATTATTGCATCTCTAACACTTGGATAATAGTTATAAGATAATGTAACATCCATTTATAAAAAGAATTGTAGTCTTCCACATCAAAAAATTGAACTCCAATATTGTTTACTGAATTATAGTTATCCATTCATTGATATGGATATTTATTTTGGAACTCACTCACATACAAATTTAATTTTCAAAATATTATGGACACTACTCATAGGGGTGGGTGAATCAGTGATTAATTTTAATTTTTTTAAGAATGATTCTTAGTTTATTAAGAAAACATTCCTAATATATGATTATTGATAGTGTTATGATACACTAAACTAAATTTATATAACTCACCAGTCATACGTAAAAAATATAAATGTGGGGTAGAACATGTTATTTTCAACATTTGATATATGGACCTACCCCTTTCCATGTTGTATAGTCCCACAAAAATGGATTACTTTCACTAACATTAGTGTGAAAGAGAAATATATAAGAAACAAAAGGTTCTAAAACCATGTAGTCAAATTTTATTTTATTTTTTGTTATAACACCCCAAACTACACTTTTCATGTCCAATTATAATATAACTAGTTATACAACCCAAAATACAATCCTTCTTAGTAACTGGTTAGAACCCCCAACTAAATTATTCACATTCATTATTCTTTTATTATCCAATTTATAAAGTTAGTCACATCATCCACTAGTAGGAAAGATCAACTTCACCTATGTGCACTATTCATGAACATCTAAAATTCTCTGAATAATTTTTTGCTTTAGAAACTATATATTGATATTCAACAAATATGAATTCATAATAACAACTTCAAAATATTTTTCCTAGAAAATATACTTTTAGAAAATTAGTGTAATTTTTTATTCCTATAGTACCAACAGTCCATATATCTGCATCTAGTTCAGAACCAATAGATCACGATTCTTAACTTCATTCTTCAAATGAGTAGAAAATAATTCCTAAAATAACATTTAATTCATTTAATATACTTTGATCCAATCGATCAGGCACAAATGGGCCTCTATCAGATTGAAATCAATCTAATGGGAGTCATTTTGATGGATCTATGATTGATGGAGATCACTCTAAGGGATCTCTCTCCAATGAAACATAATTTGATAGATATCACTCATGTCTTATCATCTTCAACCTGAAACTACAATCTTTTTAGGATATCAATTACTATCTTAAAAATGATAATGGTTTAAATTTAGTTCATGGGAAAAGTTATTTAGAATGAAATTACTCTGATAACTATTTATAAAAATATCATAATAGAAAAGTGTAGAATCAAATTCTATATCCCAATAAATAAAACATTAATGACAATAAATTTCATGTTCATTTGAGATTCATATTTGACTATTTCAACTCTTCTAAACAATTTTGGGGACATCTCAATTCTCCATGAATCTTTTGAATACATCATCCTTCTTTGAACATAGAAACTATTCTCTAGTTTGAATTCTTCTTTTTTTGTGGCTTCGTATATTCATTTCACCTCAAATTCATTATGTTTGAATTTATTCTAGGAAATGCATCCTGTGGAATTTCTCATGAAAATAATTATTGATGGATCAGAATAACATTAATAAATTGAAATATGTATCGTTTTATATAATCCTAGTTATAATACACTCAATCATCATTTCACATTCTGTAAAAAAAAGGATTCTGACTTATTTTGTGCATCGATGTGAGTATTAGTGTCAGTCTCTAAAATGATGTTTCAATGGAAAACATTTTCCTATAAAATATGACCCCATAGAAAAAATAACTTTATCTAGTTATTCAAATGTAAAATAATAAATCAATCAAATGATTCTCCCTCTAATGCTAATAGTCAATTAAAAATGGTCGACTATCTTATTTTGATTCTTCTGATTGATTGGTTAATGATCCTAACAGATTAATTGGACTCTATCTCACTTTTGATTCATCAGCACCAAAATTGGTCTATTTTGTCCCACTTAGTGAATATGGTCTTCAACAGATAGAAATATTCACCTGATGTCATATTGATACTAATAATTGTTTTTAATGAACTGATTTGTACATCCATTTGTAAGGTCAATGCTTGTTTCTTGTCTGATGGATCAACATTACCCACATAATGACGTATTTTCTCATTCAAAACATTGATAATCCAATAATATCAAGGTATTACTATTTAAATATTTCTAAAAACTCATATAAAATGTCCTTTATAGTCTGGTAAGCTATGTTTAAAATACATATTTATTCCAAACACTATAAACAATCATTTATCTCTCCTTTTAAAAATTCTGGATCATATCATGAGACTCTCTAGGATTTGTTTACTCTAAATGATCAGCCAAGACTCATTAAATTTAATTTTACTGAATCCTATTTATGATCATCTGTTTTCATATATCTATGTCTAGAACTATTTTCCTCTTTATTTTTCATACGGTCCTCTAAGTCCAGGATATATTTCTGGTTACTATAATAGGTCCTGTAAATATACCTAATCTCTTATTCTTCTCATATTTAAACATACTTTATATATTGAAATTACATAAAACAAAAACAATTATGGGATTAACACTATCTGTAGTGAGTAGGATGATTCGAGAACCACATTTAGAAAAACAATCTATAGAATAAAAGGGAAAATGGCATATGACAATTGAACAAAAATTGAGGGTGAGGATCATTGAAAACTAAGTATTCTAGAAAACTCATGTATAATCACAGAACATAAAATTAAATTCCATCATATCGTAATAAATCATTGTCTACTAGAACAGACAAGGACAACATGGGGATCATGAAAAAAAATAATCCTAATAAAATAAACCTCTCATATGTGAAATGAAACCAATAGAACCTGGAAAAATCATAAAAAACAATCCATGCATAGAGGAATAAAGAGGATAATATAGAATTCTACATAAATAATTTCTTAAAAATAAACAATAAATCAAATATTTCATTTGAAAAATCCATAATTACATTAGGGGAACACATTAGTTCTTTTAAAACACATAATTACCCAAATCTCTAGCATTTCCTTTTAAATGAAAACAAATAATGTTATTATAAGGAAAAACTAAGATATTGGTTATTCCATGTAGATTTCTATGAAATATTAATACATAAGACTTAAAATAATCTCCTAGTATGAATAAAACATGGTTTTTTTCCATTGTGGAACACATTCTACACATACCACCAATCTACTACTATCAAAATTAATTACACATTCTAGTAAAATATAAATCAAAATTTGAAATATAAATAAAAATTTCATAATACTATTAACATGGTTTTCACCAAATCCAACTAAAACTAAATGTCAAGGATTCAAGGATACATAATAATAGGAAATAACCATCATTAATGGACTCTAATTTTGTGAAACAATTTTGAAAAAGAATCAAAAATGCTCAAATAATTTATTAATTGAAAGGTAATAGAAACGAATTGTAAAAAATATAGAAATCGAGAAGGAAATATGCATTTCCCTAGATCCCAAAAAAATCATTCAAACCCCATAAACAACCCTCAAATCCTAAAATGATCCCATGTGATTCACATTCATTTCTGGTCATAAGAATATTGACAAGAGACAACAATGTGTTTATACCCATATCTAGAAAAGGGTATTTATCAAAAATAAATAACATATTTGTTTTTGACATTAATAAATTTCATTGTTTTCAAGTACAGAAAAGTAAAACGTTTTATATTAGGAGAGTGTCTTTTAATATGGTTGGTTTTCCGTGATCAATGCATTGAACATTCCTGAATTTTATCTTATTGTTATGATTATTATCATTATTTTTGACCTGATCAATTATGATCATCATCTAGGGTTATCCTTTTACCTCATTTCCCAAATATATTATAACACATGTTTAGTGATCACAAGACAATCCGAAAGTCTTATCCTCTTCTAACATATTTGATTCCAAAATGTATATCATTTTACCTTTTAATGAGTTAAATGAATCCACATGGGGTTCTATAAGGATTATAGCATAATCATAATATGTAACATTAAAATATATATTAGCTATATCAAGAATAAATTTAGTAAAGTAATTAATATAAACATAAATACAATATATTGCGTTCTTTTAATGGTACAAATCATCATTTTATTGAAAAAATGAACAATTTTACATTATCCATTTATAGGACCCTATATATCCCTTAAGGTATGTTTTTATTTATGTTTTATTTTTTGTTATTTTTTTTATTAAATAAGTGTTTCCATAAGTTCATGTAATGACACGAGAGTATTTCTTTGCTTCAGTGCATGAAAGAGGAGAAAATAGGGGGGTTTAGACATATCGCACAGTCTGTGCATTGTTAGTGAAAACCGTTGGGAAATCCCAGGTAACTATGTGGGGGGATGTTTTTGAATAGTAGAATCCACATGGTTTTCACAGATTTTGGAAAGTTGTATCAGAAAACTGTGTGGCCCAGTATCTTTGATAAAATTACAAAATGCCATTATAGGATTCTATCTTTCATCTCGATATTTCTCCCACTTCTACGTCCTTCAACCCTAGTGACAAACCATGATTCCATGATCTTCCAAGATGTATTTCTCCTTCAATCCTAAGCTATTTGGAGTTCCATTCTGTTCAGATTCAATATTTGGGTATGGCTAATTATGCTCTTTCAACTCTTTTTGTTTTGGGGTTTACACCGCTTCTTTCCCTCTTTCCAAAGTTCTAAAACCCTTTATTTCAGTGTGTTTTAGGTTGAGGCTTTAATTTTGTGTTTAGTCGTGGTCTAAGGAAATGATCAGGATTGTGTTCTATAATGGATTCATGGTAGGTGGTCTAGAAGTTATATCCCCTAGTTTTTGAGTATATTTTTCCATATATGGCTTTTATTATTTCCCTATTTTGATAATTTCTTGATGAAATTAACAAGATGTGGTGTATAAATGATTAATTGAACCCCTCTTGATCCCAATTGGATGCATGGTGGATGAATTGACCCCATTTGGGCCACCCATGGGGTGTCCCAGCCAACCCTATTAGGATAACAAAAATGTAAGGTGTGAAATTGACTCATAAAAAAATATAGACTTAACGAGTAGGCTAATTGGTTTATGGAATGGGTTGTATTGGATGGTGGATAGTTTTTTCTAATGTGGTTAGTGGATAAGATATTTCTTGGTTGGAATTCTTGTGGGTTAAATGGGAATAATGGAATATGATAAAGAAATTATGTTTAGACTTGAATATGATTAGTGAGATAGTCATGGGAAATGGTAAATGAGGATTAAGGGTTCAGTAATACAAATGATGAATGTGTTTATGGATTGAAGCATAATGTTAGTTTAAAATTAATTTATAATGTTGTGATGTTATAATTATATTGGCTCTGTCTGATGTGATGTGGTCAATTGTGCTGAATGATAAATAAGCATTTGAACATGTCTTGGTAGAATGGGCTATAGGTTTGAGGTTCTACACCCACGGGTCGAGTTGCGATAAGGTTATAGCTCTAACTCCAAATTCATGGGTTAGGTAAGGGGATGATATTCTATTCTCATAATGGTTTCATTCCATCTACACTAAGGCTTTGAGGTGTAGATTATGAGGTTATTTTAATATGATTTCTATGAAGATAAGACTTTATTTGTATTCCCATATTCCTAAGAATATTGAACATCCTTAATCTATTAAATAAATGCAATATGTTGATTAAACCAAGGGATTCCGATGTAGTGAACCTAAATTATAAGGTACCATTATTTTAAAGGAACGTTGTGTAGAATGGAATTTAAAACTATTTACCTTTACATTCCATTATTTATCGTGTTTATGTTGTACCTAGTTCTATTGATATTTTTTATACACCATTGGTGGTTGAAGAATAAGTTATACTCACACCCTTCTCGGGCTTTTTTTGGGTAGCTAAGAAAATTTCTTGCTTTCAAGTTAGGACAAGGGCATGGGGCCTATGATAGGGAGTAGATTAGCACCTTGGCCATGTATGGGTGAGGTTCCAAACATGGAGTCCCTAACATTTTACTGATTTTGTGAATGGTAATTCATTTTGGGTATGTTTACATGGAACTGTTGCATGGAAAGACATATTTATTATTCAATGTTGTTGTACCATGTTTGGGAATTAGTTATTTATACATGTTATTGATTATTCCATATTGTTTCATCTATTTAACCTATTTTTTGTTGTTTATTACTCTGTTAAAGAGGTCATATTCTCCCCATGTATCTTATTAGACCATTTCTTCATGTTGGAAACTACTTTCTTATGGAGAGGCAGGCTTGAGGTCTTGTGGCATCTTAGTTTGGGGCACCAATTTAGTGGTTTTTGTATTGGAGACTTCACAAAGTGGTATAAGTGGAGTTCTTTTCACATTCCTACTATTTGTGGGATGGTAGATAGGAGGTTAATAAAGTTGCAGGCCTTGTTAGTGAGCTCATTCTTGGGAGTATCTAACCCATGTATGGGGGAAATACCAAGTCACCATGGGAGGGGATTGTGGTTCTTCTTGTGGGTTGTTATATTTGATGATATTTCACCATCAGGTGACACACATGTTGTATGATTTGATAGTTTTTTGATATTTTTATCATGAATGAAAAGGGTATGAGGTTTTTCATTCAAACATCATTCTAGGAAACTATATTGGTAAGTGATATAAATCATGGTAGGTACACACACGGGTTGGGTGTGCAAGATATAAATGTCAGGATGTAGTTTCTTCCCATAAAATTAATGAAATTGTTCCTAATGGGATGGTATTAATGGGTAAAAATGAATGTTAAAAGGGTAAGTATAAATTAGAAGATATTGGTTAATAAAAAAAGTAAAAGTGGTTTAACATGTAATAATAGTTAATTGGGATATGGAAATTATTTTGAATTGCTGTAAAAGATAAGGCTTGTAACACTGTGAATTAGATACTCGTTTAATCCATGACCATAGGAGAGATGATAAGGGGTAGTGACCCAATTGTTGGTGAGCTGGATTGTATAGTTTATAAGAACTTGTTTGGTGGAAAGGATGAGGCTACCTATATATTTTTCATTTTGTAAATTCATTATTCTTGTGTTCTAAAGATAATGTTTGGCATTATATAGAAATTCGACCATGAAGACGTGTGTCGGTTGGCCGACATAAGGACATCTCCAAGAACTCTTCTCCAGTAGTGGAGAAGGAGAACATGGGGATCTAGGAAATTTGGGAAGATAATTTCATTGAGAACATTAATCATTTTGTGAAAATGATGGAATGATACCTAGGGAGGGCTTCACCAAGAATGTTTGAGCTGACCAGGGATTTTCATCTACAACTCCCACAAACCATTACTAGAGATGGTGGGCCAAAGGTATTTGAGAATTGGATACAGTCCATCCAACAAATTCCTGACCATCTAGAGAATCATCTCGGGAAATGAGTCATGTTAGTGTCCTATATGCTGAGAGGCCAAGAATAGATTTGGTGGGAAATCATGGTTTAGATTGATTATGCTGAAGAAATGATGTGGAATGATTTCCAGGAGATTCTTCTTGAACAATTCTACTAAAAAACCTTTACGTAAAATAAGTATCACATTATTATGAGGTTATCAAAGGGTATAATGTCGGTAATGGACTATGGTAGTTTTTTCTTTGATTCGAAACACCCCATTATGACATTGACAAGAGACGAGGCAGTCGTGAAAAGATGCTTCTTGGATGGTTTGGGACATGAGATTTTCTATGATTTTAACACCATTAGTTTGAAAAGGCCTTCTGAAGTGGTGGATAAAGCCCTTATATCAAAGAGGAAAATGAAAGGAGATTTTGGTAGAGAACTTATGGCACCAACTGGGAGAGCATGTGGTGCAACATATGAGAGTTGCAAGTACAATTTTGGAATCTTGTAGATGGGTGGAAGCACACCGAGCAGTCAAAAGAGGTGGTAAGATTATCAATGGGTGAATGAGTCTTCTTTTATTAGCATGGTATGTTGGGGAACAAGTGTGACCTATGTCCCCTCCCACCGTTCAAGAGCCGAGTGTTCATAAGGCTAGGCCACGTACATAGTATCTTCTAGAACCCATGAATGTTTGGGAATGATGGAGGTTAGAGGAAAATACCAATTCTTGGAAAGTGGTCTATTACCCCGTGTTAGGTAGGAAGTTGGAGCTCCATGGGTCGTACTGGTAGAGGCAGTGGATGTTGAACCCTGGGGTGATATTATCCCAAATAATTTGGAAGTGCAGTGCAGGGTACTCAGGGCGGAGCCCAGGGTAAAGGGGTAAGTAATCTCCGTGCTGTCCATTCTACCCCAGATGGTGGTAAGGCAGGAACATCTACTATTTGAGGTATGATTCTTTCATATTCCATGATTTCTTGTTATTTATTTGATACATGTTCTACACATTCCTTTATTTTTTTCTCAGTTCATAGTTGTGTGGGGATTAACGCTGGAGACTGAATGTGGGGAAATTTCTCTTTATACTCTACTAGGGGTACGAGTTGAGGACATCCGTCAGTATAAGTATTTTTCTCTTTAGGTGGGAGGATATCATTTTCTATGGGATTTATTTTTCTTATAGATTCCATGTTTTGACATAATCTTCGGGATAAATTTGTTAGTGTTATATCAAGACCATATCAACTATTACCGACATTAGGTAACATTAACATCTATTGATGGGAGTGGTTATGTCCTTCATGGTGAGTGGGATACTAGAGCAGGCCACGCAGGGCCGCTACAACATATTATAGGAGATCTCATAGCCTAAGTGGCATGCCTTATGTTAGATGATGGAGAGAAAGGATAACCATTATTCTCTTTTATTGTATACCAGTTTTAGGATGTGTTTCCTGATAAATTCTTGAGGTTACTACCTGAGGAAAATGTTGATCTCACAATTGATTTGTTTCTTGGGGTAGATCTAATTTCCATTACTCCATATCTAACATCACCAGCATAGCTCCATGAACTAAATATTTAGTAAGAGGACTTCGAGTATAAGGTGTTTATTTGTTCTATTAAATCTCCATGGGGATATCCTTTGTTGTTTTCTAATAAGTTTAATGAATCGCTGAGGCTATGTGTTGTTTATATGAAGTTCAACTAGACGACAGATGAGAATTGAAACCCTCTTCCTAGAATCAATGACATTTTTGATCAGCTTAGGGGTGCTTTTTTTTCTAAAATATATTTAAGATCAGGATACCATCAGTTGAGGGTGTGACCCTCTGACATTCCCATGACATTTTTCAGAAGCAGGTACGAGCTGTATGAATTTTTTGGTGATGTGGTTTCGTTTTACCAATGCACTGACGATGTTTGTGGTCTTGATGAACTGGATATTTAACCTATATCTGGATTAGTTTGTATTTATCTTTGCTTAATACATTTGGGTGTATAGTAGAACTCATGATGATCATTCCAAACATCTTGCCATCATATTGAGTACACTAAGGGATCATAGGGTTTACTCCAAGATATCCGAATTTAAGTTTTTGAGGTTATAAGGTGCACTTATTGTGACATAACATTTTTTATTCAGGTGTGTCATTGGATATAGAAAATTTGAAGGATATGGTATCTTGGGAGTATCCTATGAATATCTCTCTTGTTCATAGTTTTCTATGTTTCTAAGGATATTACAGAAGGATTATTATGGATTTCTATCATTTTGAAGAACTTCTAAATTGAATAACAATGAAGGCAGTTATGTTTGATTTGTCAGAGGATTGTGAGAATGATTTTATAGAGATAACGAAGTTGTAGACTACCACACACATTTTGTTCTTACCTTAACCAGGTAAGAGGCACACCATTTTCTATGATGCATCTGATGTTGGAAATGGGGTAGTGTAGATGTAGTATGATCGGGTTGTAGCTTATGGGTAGAGATATTTTAGGCTACACTAATGGAATTATCATACTCAAAACCTAAAAATATCTACTTTGGATCATCCATTAATGAGTTGGAAGAATTACTTGTTGGGATGGCCATTCATGGTGTTCACCGAGCATAAATGTCTCATCTACAAATTTTCTCAGTGGGGTTTGAATATTAGACAACAATGGTGGGTAAAGTACCTTCAGTATTTTGTTTTTGATTTGGATTAAATAGCATGGAATGGTAATAGTATCACTGATGCTCTGATCTAGAATACTCAGATTCAGGTGGTTCAAGAATCCTATTAAGAGTGGAAGATGATGGCGTTGTTTGTTGAGATGAATTTTCAGAAACATGATGGGCACGAAAAGATGACCCTTTCATCTATATAAGTTTAATCCACACATTTGGGCCTGCATAAAGAGAGAAATCTAGTGTATCTTGAATATTTGGCTATGAATGAGAGCCTTAATGTTGGGGAGTCACCTTCTAGTTGGGAATTTTGTGTCGATGGAGTTTCTTATGTTCACGGATGTCATGTGGTACCAACAGATGTACTGGAGTAGTTGATGTCCGAGTTTCCCACATCGATGTGGGATGTGCATCTGGGCGTGACTAAGATGTACCGTGACATTTTTAGGAAGTTTTTTAGGCCAGTTATAAAGAAAGAAGTTGAGAGTTTTGTGGAAAGTTGTTGTACCAGTTACCAGGTGAAGGAATTACATCAGTATCCATGTGGGTTGTTGCATTCATTACCTATTCCAAAGAGTAAGTATAATGAAATCACGATGGAATTTGTAGAAGATCATCTAAAGATTCCTTGGAAGAATGATGCAATTTGGGTTTTGGTATATTGGATGACTAAAGGGGCCATTTTCTTGGAAATCTATGAGACCTATACAATAGACCAGTTTGGAGAATTGTATGTTCGAGGAATCGTGTGGTTTCATGGTGCGATGAGAACCATAGTTTCAGATTATGATTGGAATTTCACATCACACATCTGGAAAGGATTAATCAAGGCACATGGTACCCAGGTTTTATTGAGTACGGCTTACCCCTCCATACTGATGGGATTTCAAAGCATACAATTTAGGTATTAGAAGACATGTTGAGAGCATGTATTCTATATTTTTATGGTCTTTGTAAAATGAGTTTTCTTTTTTTGAGTTTTCATACAACAACCCAATTCGGGATATAGATCAAATGGATCCATTTGAGGTGCTTTAGGGGATACCATGTAGATCTTCGTTGTTTTTTTAGGCTAGGGATTCTAAGCTGTTTGGACTAAATCTTGTGCAGGAGACATCGAAGAAGGTTTGTTTGACTCATAATCGTATGACGAGAGCTCAGAGTAGAAACATTTTATAAGTTGATCAGCGTCATAGTCCTCTTGTTTATATGGTGTGTGATAGTGTGTTTCATTATGTGTCGATAGGGTTGTGCCACTGTCATATCTAGAAACAGGGCATGTTGGTACCTAGGTATGTGGGTCCATTTGAGATTTCAGAGAGGATCGAACTGGAGTCTTCCCGATTGGCTCTTCCACAGTGGTATAGTGGTATGCATGATGTTTTCCTTGTTTCACCACTCTAATAGTATCTCCCAAATCCCTCTCACGTGTTAAACCCCAAGGATGTCGAGCTTGAGACTGATGCATCTATTGAGGATAACCTCGTTCGTATTGTGGATCATATTGAGATGATCTTGTGTGGAACGGTGGTTCCTTTAGTTTGTGTTCTATAGAATCATGGAAACATTCATGAGGAGACCTGTTAGTGGGAATCAAATATACAAGCCTAGTGGCCTGACAACTTTGCTTCATAAACTCAATGATTCTTGGAAATAGTTTCTCGAGGACGAGCAGTTATAAGGTGGGAAATTTTTCAGATCCCAAATCTACCATAAGAAATGATTATGATTATGTTTTATTTGATGTTCTTATTTTTAGTTAAATTTGTGTTTCACCAAGTTCATTTGATGACTCATGAGTGTTCTTGGGGTTCGGGAAATGAAAGGGGGTGAAAATGGGGGGTTCTGGGCATGTCACATGGTATGCACACAGTTAGTGATAACAGTGTGGAAATCCCCAGTAACCATGTTGGGGGGGGGGGGCTGATTTCGGACTGCAGCACCTTCATGGTTTGCACACAGTATGAAAAACTATTATGTTAAACCGTGAAACCCACTAACATTGTGAAAATTAAAAAAAAATCATTATGGGATTTTAATTTCCTACTTGGGATTTATCTGCTTTCTACATCCTTCAACCCTAGAGACATTGAATGCTTCCATGATTTCCAAGACCTGTTTCTCATACATTCCTTGTCTATTTGGAGTTTTGTTGGTTTTATATTAATGATCGTGTTAAAACTAATCTCACTCTTGCTTATCATTTTGGTTTAGGATTTAAATCTCTTAATTCACTCCTCATGAAGCTCTATAACACTTTATTTCTGGTGTTTTTTAGGTTGAGGCTTCAAAGTTGTGTTAAACTGGGGTTTAAACCTTTAATTGGGATTGTGTTCACCAAATGATTCAACGTATGTAGCCTACAAGATTTATCCCTTGGTTTTGGTGATGATTTGGGCATGTAGGATTTCTATTAATTCCCTATATTGATTAGTTCTTAGTGATATTAACTAGATTTGGTGTATTAGGTGTCTAAATTATTAATTGAACCCATATTTATCCCCATGGGATCCATCGAGGATTACATTACCACATTGGGGACACCTGTGTGGTGTGTCGGCCATATCGATTGCGATAATGGAAATGTATGGTGTGAAATTGAGTCATAATAATATAGAGACTTAATGAGTATGCTAATTGGTTTATATTATGAGTTGAAAAGGATGGTTCCTAGTTTTATCAAAAGTGGATAAATGCTAGGGGATTTTTTGGTCAGAATATATGTGGGTAAAATGGGAATAATGGAATATGATAAGGAAATTATGTTTACACATGAATATTCTTAGTGAGATAGGCATTGGAAATGGGAAATTGGGAAAAAGGGATAAATTATACAAAGGAAGAATGTGTAAATGGATTGAGTCATAATGTTAATTTCAAATTTATAGATATTGTTGTGTTGTTGTAAATGAAATAGGATATGATTAATGTGATGTGGTTAACTATGTTTAATGATAAATAGGTATGTGTACATGTCTTGGTAGATAAGGTTATAGACATGAGGTTCTATGCCCACTAGTCAAGTTGGACCGAGGTTCCAGCTCCACCCCCAAATTCACGGGTTAGGGATGAGGACAGATTTCTATTCCCCTAATGATTGAATTCAACCTAGAATGAGGCTTCGAGGTGAGGATTATTAGGTTCTTATAATATGATTTTTAGTGAAATATTTCTTGGTTTTTATTCCCATATTCTTGAGAATGTTGATCAATCAAAATTCATTGAACATATGAAAATGGTAGATTAAACCATGGGATGCCTAAGTAGTGCAATTATATTAAATGGTAGTATATCATAAACGAATATAGTCTAGAATGGCATGTTGAACAGTTTACCATTAATTTCAATTATTTATCCCTTCAATGCACTATTTATTTTTTATGGATATTTTTTAGACACCAACGGTGGTGGCCTACTATGTTATACTCATACCCTGCTTGGGACTCCAATGAGTACCCGAGCATATTTCATGCTTTCAGGTCAGGATAATGGAAAAGACCCTATGCTAGGGTGTTGAGTTGGATGTGGGACATGTATGAGTGATTTTCTGGACATGGAGTCCGAAAAAATTTGTGGATTCCTTGCTTGGCCTTCATTTTTGTGTTTTCTCACTTGTATCTGTATCATGGAATGAAATATTTACCATTTTATGTGGTTTTACCCAGTTTGGGAATTGCATATTTATGCATGTTATTGATTATTCCCTATTGTTGATGTTTTTTAACATGTTTTATATTGTGGATTAATTTTGAAAATAGGGTATAATCTCCCAATGTATCCTATTAGACCCTCACTGCTTGTTGGAAACATCTAGAGTATAGGGATGTGTTCTTGAGGTCTTTTGGGGATATGGCTCGGGGAACCAGTTTAGTGGCTTCCATGTTGGAGATGTTATACATCCCTGGTCATTCCTAAACTGAAAACCTAAACAATAATGGAAATTCAAAAAGGTAGTTCTCGGTCCTCATGGACTGAAGAGAAGAACCTATGCATCAAAAACATTCATTAGGAATAATTTATCCCATAACAAACAATACAAACAGCAAATGGAATATGTAAAAGAAATATAACATTCCTATAAAATATAATACTATAAAGGTAAAAGAAAACAAGGAAAATAGAACAACCAAATCATGAAAAGTTAACCCATGAAAAAATAAATTGAATACATCACTTTTCATGTGATATATGGGTCAAAACCCCACCATGTCACTAGAAAACATCACACCCCACTAACATAGATACTAGTTAGCACCATGTGGTGATATACCATTACCTACATCTGAAAAAACAAGGTCCATAGACGCAAAAGGTATGTGAATGGTATGATAAATACAAGTACAACAGTATCCCAATAATTCTTCCATGTGTATAATTTATAAAACAAACCATCTATGCTCACTAAATGAATGAAAAAAGGTGGAATATATATTTACACATTATAAAGTAAATCTAGGAAATCCCCCATTTTTACTAAAATTTATAAAACATATCTAAAAAAACCATCATAAAATAATTTATAAATAAAAAATTTCTTAAAAAATTTATAAATTATTAATTCAATATATGAAAATTAAAATGTAGTCATATAATAGGTCAGTTTTGTGTCTCCTAGGATCCACAAACCTCAATGATCAAATGGATAATAGGCAACATATCCCTTGATAATGGGTATATGGATGAGATAACACCCTAATAAGTGAACACCCAATCATAATAACATTTATTGTGAGTTATCGTGTAAGTGTATACTATGTATCTACAAACTGTCCTCATCTTATAATCCTTATCCCTCCCCATCCAATGTACCCTAGGTTCTCATATATCAAAACCCACACTTAGAGGCTTTCACTTTTACTTATGAACCCTGGATTATGGATTGTATTTTCATCGATTAAATTATTTAAAGGTAATTTCACACATAAAAAATCAAACCAACCATGTAATAAATCAAAAAATTATTTGAAATATATTCCATTTTTCAATAAAATAAGTGAAATCTGATTTATAAAAAATCCCAAATATTAAAATTTCACGAATATCTCACGATTCCCTAAATCAATTTGGAAGACTTATTTGGAATGTGAAATCATTAATTGTTTAATAATTAATGGGATTTAATTTAATTTCCTACCATAAACCCTGGGTTTTTCCAAAAAATAATAGATTCCCCAACAAGAGTATTGAAGGTTCTTAAGAAACTAATGAGAGTCATTAATCATGAAACTCAGATCATAAAACCCAGATTAAAGAACTCCAAGGGCAACAGAGAAAAGAAAAATCCATTACCAAGATAATTATGTAAGTAGTGAACAATAAGTAACATATATTCAAACTCTTCCTACCTTCCTTAAAATAGATCATATAAAAGTATAATTATATCAGGATGAAACCCATTGAATCATCCATAACATCAATCTTCACGGGTTTCTTTCAATAAGCATGGGTGTAGAAATAGAAGAATGTTAAAATGTAACGATGAACATTATCATAGAAATAATTTACTAGATCTAACATCATAAGATCCATCAGAATATCTCTTCATAAGAGATGGTTCTTTAAAATCATCAAGTGGAACCCATAAATTGGATATCCTAGTGTCTTGACCTCCTCCCTCCAAAGATACTGTTGTGAGGGGAAGTAGATAATAATACCTGATTCACTCCGCTACTAGGTCTTAGGTGGTAAACTAGAACCATTTTTCTAAAAATATCATGTATGAGTGGCATTAAAATATATAATATAAATAAAATTGACATATAAGATGAATCATCCCCAATAAACTCCATCACATAAAAAAAATAAAATCAAAACCATCCCATATACTAGTATAAATAAAACTAGTACAGATTAAAGTCATTAATGTAAATACATAAAATAAATACTAATGTAGTGATATAGTAGATATAAAATGATATGGGAATTTAATGTACACCACTGTCCAAAAAATCTCCATAGAAACCTCAAAAATTTATTCTATATTTACGGTGATCATAAGTGTATACTCAGTAGAAAAACTCATGTCGCCTGTGGACATCTGTAAGAAGAATAAAAATGCACACATGATTAAACAAAATAACATAAAACACCAAAAAAAGTCAACTATTCATACTAACCTCACAAAGGCATGCTCACCACATAATGAAATCCAAGTAATGTAAAATAATAAAAATCATATCGATACGAATTTCCCATATAGATTTCCCACTAGTAAGACTCTATGTCACAATAATTTCATATGTATGAGCCCTCATATATCTTACATATATAAAACCGTCCCAATGGCATGGTCACATCACATCATGTCCGTAGAAACCATGGCTCACCACCCCAGAAGTACATCTAAATCATTTTTCCCATGAAAACGCATATTCCATCACACACCCAAATCCATTGCTAGCGATGTACTATATCAAGAACATGATGGAATGTAACATCATTCCTTCCTCCTAACATTAACACCCCCCGCCTTTTAAATCCCCACATGTATGGTCATATCACATCTCTACTAAAAACTTTGGGGCCATCAAATCTCACTCAAAGGCACATCTTCTATCAAAATGAAAATATTGTTCACTAACAGACCTCCATCCATCACAGCTTTTGAAATACATACCTCCACTGGAATAGATATTAGGAAAATAGTGGGTACTATTCATCTATCCTACATACCAAATATTAGAAAAAACACCCCATGTATGACCATACATGTTTTGACACAAAGTGTTCGACATGGGTGAGTGAATATATAAATCACAGGAATATAATAGTATATACATATATCTACAAACACAAGCCTAAACTATGGGTTCACTTTCTAACACTATCAAAATCATTACATCGTCTTGTATTTTTCATCTCTATATGTAGAAAACCCCAACACACACCAAACGCCATATTCTTGTAATCATCCGATTTCATTTAATCATTCCATTATTTTTATTATTCATCAATAACCACATTTCACCACACAACGCCCATTTTAATTAATCATCAATCATTTTTAACACATTTGTGAAACTGACCTATTTCATTTCAATCATTATTAGCCAATTAATTATTATTATTATATCACTACCTAAGAATATATCCCAAAGAAACAACAACCTCATCGCCCCAAAATCATGACCAAACAACAACCACCTCTCCACCCAAAATCATGGAAAATAAACCACCTCTCCACCCTAAAATAATGGCCATCAAACTATCTCAATGTCCAAAAATCATGGAAAAAAACCACCTCATATACCAAAATTAATTGTCATTAATCCATCTCACCACCCAAAATAATGGAAATCAAACCACCTCTCTCCCCCAAAATCATGGTCATCAAACCATCTCACCACCCCAAAATCACAAGTTACGCACCACACCATAGCCCCAAAAATGCTTCCATCAAACCATCTCACCACCCACAAGAATAACCAAAAAACAACCACACTTAACCAAAATCATTCCCATAAAACATTTTCCCATAAAAAATGCCAAAAAACAACATTGCTTCCCTAAATAAAAAACCTTAATAACATCATACCCACATTATCCAACCACACAATAAACCATACATTTCCTTCCCAAAATCACAAACACACATTAGAACACAAGAAAACCTATTTTATAGTTTTATGAAGGTGATTTTATCCCATTAAACATTATTTTAGGGGTGTTATCACACAATCCATAATCCTAGGGAATCTGTTTTTATTATAAAAATATATATGGTTATCTAATTTATATTTTAGAGTGATATCACAAAACTCATAAAAAAAGAAGTAGTATCATCACATATCACCCAAAGAAAAAAAGTTTCCCAACAACCACAATTTTTACTGTGGATCCAATCCCATACATTCAAAATATCTTAGTCATATCAAAGATGAAAATATATGAGAAACATTACCCCTTTCACTTTCAGTTTCAATTTTCAAATTATTTATATTAGAGTAATCCATCACAACCACTACTCATATATGAACAAGCTTAAACCCCTCCTCTATGATATTATATAAATGGAAATAGGGTATTCCCTTCTTCAATGATACTTTACCAACTCTTTTAACATAAAAAGTTGAAGAAGAAATTATTTCAAACAACATCCTCTCTATGAAAATGGAAGATCAACCTTCACTTCAACATGGTTAATCAAAAAACATCCCAACACACACCCAATATCCACAAAACATCATCATTGGAATTCTGTTTAAGGATAATGGAATAAAACATGTCATTAAATAGAGGATAACCTACCAAAAATTTAAAATTATAGTCTTTTGGAACCTACATGTTTAAGAGCGAGGTAGGAGACTTATATAACTCAAAGGGGTGCCTAGGATTGTTCCCAAATGATAGAGATGAGAGGTGAAAAAATAAAACCAAATTCGGATTGATGGTATATAAAAAAACATATATCCAAATGGGTATATGTTTTTTATCTTTTAAAATGCTTGTAATCTTCATGTTTCATGAAAATTTCCACTTCTTTTATAAAATGCATCACCTCAAAGAATTAATGATCTGAATTATTACATGTTGTGAATCCCACTTACACGACATGTACCTTTTTCTAAGGATACCCCTTAGTCACATAAAATCCATGAACCACACAACTATATGTGTTTTGAAAAAAAAAATTCATGTAATTTAATACATTTACCTAGAATGTATTGGATGCAATAGCTCTTTATCAGCTCCCTCCTCTATAAAAAAACATCCCACATCATATATTGGAAAACTAAATAACTGATAATGTGTGTAAAATTACATAAAATTCTTATAAAATGATTCTCTCCTATGATAATATAAAACCCAACCTATAAGAGAAGGGGTAAAAACAACCTCCACACAAGATACCTCTAATGGATCTCCACATACCTCAAATTCCCCGAATGATTACAGCTCCATCAACATAAAAAAATAGCCTCTATTATCATCCACTATTGAATCTATATGAAAATCTAATAACTCATCGATTTTATGCTAAGAATCCATATATTCCCAAATCACATCCATCTATGTCTTCCTTCTCAAAGCATCATCCACAACATTCCACTTTCTAGAGGTGTGGGAGATGTCAAAAATCATAATACTAAATAAATTCTAACAACATATTTTTTGAAAACTTCTGATCTTTATTATAAAAAGATATACCACAACCTTTCGTGACCCATGAAAACCTTAAAGAACCCCCTAATGATGTATTTCTGCGACAACATCAATGAAAAAACAACTACTTCTAGCTCTAGTTCATGGTTCACAAAGTTATGTTTACGGGGACATAAATTCATAAAACCATAAGAGATCACTTCATTATGATTATTCAACACTTATATGAATTATATATTGGAAGTGTCATAGAACACCTCAATCATACCACACCCCTTATGAAACTAAAACACTGAGGCATTGAGAAACATTCTCCTCTAAGTAACAAAATACTTCCATGAAATGAACATTCCACACAAAATCATGGCCATCCCTCGTCAACACTATCAAAAGAATTGAAAATTGAAAAAAATAAAGTGCATAACTCCAATAATAACCAGAATGATAATGAATGATTCCAATCTCTACCACATTGGTATGTGTTTACCTTGAAATATCTAATAGGAGATTTGAAAAGTACACTGCCACACCTTACTGAAACACCACATGCTTGGGGAATGCACCAATCTTGTCTAAAACATAAACATGGAAAAAATTCCATTAGGATTGTGGTGTAAAATAACCTAAAAGACTGCTCTTATAATCTTCAAATACTTCTCCTATGTCATATTGTATATAATGATGTCATCAATGAATATGATGACTAACCATTCTCAGAACTGACCAACCATATGGTTCACAATACCCATGAACACGATTAGTGTTTCATAACACCTAATTACATGAATACAAACATGAAGTGACCATATATTATCTAATTTAATTATTTTAGATATCACACTCCTTTACCTTTTACTGGTTATATTCATACAAAATAATTCTTTAATAAATAAAACTCTTCTATTTTAGCTAGTTGAAAAGATCATATATTCTCAAAAGTGGGTAACGGTTCTTGATCATCACCCGATTCAACTTTCAATAGTCTCGTCTCAACATGAGAATAATTTCACCCTTCATTGTGCGTAACATTGGACCACCTTACTATTACACAATAGTTAGGATAAAATCCTTCTACATCATATCATCAATAGGAATCCTATATTCGCACAACCCATAATGTTAAATCTGGTAACAATTCATCAAAATCAAAGATTCATCAAGATGAATGTTTATCCCAAACTCAACATTACGTCGAGGGGGTACCATCTGAACTGACATTAAGAACACATTCAAGAATATCTCCATAACCCTCGAATCCTCCACTATCCCACAATTTAATATATGACTCACCCATCATATGAAGACAATTGTCCACATAGCGACTACCCACCATAAAACACCACCTGACAATGTGAACCACTGGCTAACCATCCACATCAACATAAATGAATATACATCACAAGAATTCGATAACACCACACAAGAAAAAAATAGTAAATGCAAAGGATAACATCATCTAGATGAATCAGAAGTAAGATAACATCCCCACCAGACTGATATGTCTCCATCATCAGTCTATACCCTTGTCATAGATCAAACAAGCTAGTCTGGCCTCAAAATAGCATGGTCAAACCCATGGACATGGAAAGACTCTTTATATACAGTTCCAAAGAATAGGTTAGAGTGGGTGAATAAAAGGATTATCAATACCCTTAATCAAATAATCCACAAAAAAAGGCTACTAAAAAATGATTATACCCCAGATAATATTTTTACCTTTTGTAAGTACCACCTCCACTGGGTGCAACTAACCACACCCATAACGTCTACCTTTCTACTTTTACCACCCCCTGACCATGTTCAAGACAAGGTACCTTAACATATAGAACCTCATGATGTCAAACTATACCATCTCTGTATCCCCTTGATGGAGATAAATCCTACTACCCCAGCTCCTGAAACAGTTTCACTAGAAAATAATACGGAGGATAGTGTTGAATAAGTAAATCTACACCAAACTAAGATAGGGGAAACATTGGGAGCGAGTTATGATGATGTATAAGAACAAGACAACTAAATCAAACTTGAAAAGGTACTCCAAGTAAAATCATGGAAACCACTAGCCCTAGAATGCCGAAATAATGCTATTGAGTTCAACTTCCTGCTACTCAAAACCTCAATGGTCTTATTTCTTGTGACCTTTCACTCAAAACTCATCTCCTCAAAAACCCCTCCAGGTTACCCACTCATATTAACCCTCCTCATGAGTGCATCCTCTCATCACATCCTCTTTATTATTAACCTCGTGGGACATTGGAAACATAAAAGAAGTAATAGTATAATAGATTGAAGGATAAAGTCTCTTCTCAAGACATATCACATGAGACTCTTCATGTAGAAAAATATATTTTGATAAATAAAGATGTTACTTGAACATAATTACCAACTACCACAGTAAAATAATCTAAAAATTATGAGAAAGAATCTATTTACACTTCACTGACATCATGTTTCATGAGAGATACTCGGCCCTAGACTCTTTCTAGAAGTCGATCCATTAAATATCATAACCCTTATGCTCCCCAAGATAAAACATCCACCATGGATTCATAGGTACCCAAATTTTAAAAATTTATAAAGGTATCTACTATTCCTCCAAGGCGCAGACCAAACTAAAAGTTATCTTGAGGTCCTCAAGCAGGATCACTATTTCCACATCTGAAACACAACCACGTACTTCCCCAATCCTACTGCTAGAAAGAGAACAATTCCATTTTCCAATACTCATAATAATTTTTGGATCAACCCAATGGGGATCAACTATATCAATCTGATAAGAGTCAATTGTATAGGACACACATAATTGAAGAATAATAACCACATTTGAAAAGAATTCTAGAATTTTCTAAGCTCTCCAGTATAAAATTTTATTAAGATTATTTTTAATCCACTTTATTCATCTTAAAATTCACAAAAACCCCAATTTTATACAAGAACACAATTCATAATGATGTTGGAACTTCTACTAGGTATTTACCTTCGACATAGGTTCCCAATATTTGGTTGTCCAATAAGCTCAATGTCTATGCATTGGATCATTGGGTGCCCTAAAATCCCAATTCCTAGATTTTCTTTCTTTGTTGTGACACACACTAGCATCTACTGGCACTTTTTCCAGACCAACCCATAAAATCCACATTATAACTAACTCAATACTCCATCCTATATCTCAACCATCACCTTTGATATTACACTTTCTTCACCACCTCCTTCCAAAGATATTGAAATGAGGGGAGATATGTAATTACCCATGAGCCACACCTCTAGTACACCTCTAGTTGGATACTTGCACTGAGGGTGTAAAAATGTCATGTATGGGAGGCATTACACTCAATAATATAAATAGGATTGAGAGATAAGTTGAATCATCCATAATAATCTCCCTCAAATTATATAAATGAAATCCAAAACCATCCCACATGAATGATTAAATAAAACTGATGTAGATAAAATTATCTAATGTAAATACCCGAAATAAATGAAAAAATAGAGACAAAATAGTTATCCCAATAATTAGGTTCATAATTTAAAGCATGGTTTGTCTAACCCCTGAGAAACATAAAAATAGTTTATATATGTAGGGTTTGAATACATGTATACTTATAGTTAAACAAAAATCTCTCATTCACTTGTGAAGAAATGAAATCAAATACCCCCTTAGAAAATTGGGGAACCAATAGAACCAAAATTTGTCCCCTATCCATCCAAACCTCACCACGGTGTGCTCTCCAAATAAGGAAACCTAGAAATTCTATATAATAAAATGTATACCGATAAGGGGTACTATGTGATACATTTCCACATGTATTACACTCTCACACCCAATCCTTTTATATCTTATCACTATCATCTCTTCCATATATCATACCTCCCAACAAGCATGATCACATCACATCACGCGCATAAGAACCTGGGCTTGCTTCCCCCTAATCGCATCTAAAAAACATCTCACATGGAAACACCAAGCCTATAACACATCATAAACCATAACCAGAGTTGTAGGGTATCTTGAACATAAATTACATCAACATTTCTCCCTCAAACCATGAATGACCCCCACCATAATTCTCCCCATAAGAACAGTCATATGACAACTTGACAAAAAACTTCAGGCCATCAAATATAACATAAAGACACATGGGGTATCACAGCCACCATTTAGTGCACTAAAAACTCTCAATCCATCACATCCTATTAAAAACCTACCACACCTGGAATGAGGTGGAACCCATAATTCTATCCACCTTACCATATGTTGGGTAAAACACCACCCATGTTGCAATATGAGTTTTGGACCATAGTTCTCGGCATTGGTGGTATGCATATAGAAATTAAAAGAATATACCATTATGTATATATATCCACACACACAAGAACAATATATGGGTGTACAACCAAAAAATAACCAAATCACAACATTTCCACATTAAATGACACATATAAATGTATAAAACTACAACACAATCCACAAGTCACATTCAGATTATCACTTAATTGAATTCAAGCATCCCATTATTTTCTTTATTTAACAAAAACCCCATTTTTCACACATTCCACCATTTAATTTTTCATCATCAATTTAAATCTCATTAAACAAATAAAATTCTTACATTTCATTCATTATTAAACAATTAATTATTATTATTCCATCACAACCTTTGAATCTCTAAAAATGAAACCACCTCCATTGTTCCCCAATTGCATGACCAAACAATAACCACCTCGTCACCCCAAAATCATGGCCAACAAAAAACCTCACCACCCAAAAAGCACAAATATAAGACCATATTTCTTCTTAATAATGACAACCAGTTAACCAACTCACCACCACAAAATAATGAACCTCAAAAAATATCTCCACCCCGATGCACGACTAATAATCAACCTCTTGGCCCCAAAATCACGGTTATCAACACATATCACCTCCACAAAGGAACAACCCACAAAACACCTCACCACCCCCCAAAACACATCCATCAAAACATCTCACCTCCAAAAAGTATGTCCAAAAAACCACCTCAACACCCAAAAATATTAGCCATAAAACCATCTCACCCTAACAAAAATCATGGGAAGATAACTCCCTCATCGCCCCAAAACAACGACCATTAATCCACCATCCCCAAATGCCCCAACCCAATAATTAGTTGTACATAAATGCCCCAAAAGCATGGCCACACTACCCAACACATCAAAAACCATTTTATGGTTTTATGAAAGGTATCTTATCACATAACACTTTATTTTAGGGACCTTATCACCTAATATATAATCCTAAGGCCACCAACTTTATTCTAAAAATATAAGTGATTGTACAATTTCCATTTTAGGATGATATCACTAAAATAACAAAAAAATAATCAGTCACAAAACACTTCATCCATCTCAAATAAAATCCCCCTATAGCTACATTTTTTAACGTGTAATCAATCCCATACAAGAAAAAAAATAATCAAGACTATAAAATAATGAGAACAATTAAACTTTAACATTTCCATTTTAATTATCAAATTATTTATCATTGATTAAGACTATAAAACCATATCACATATATGAGCAAGAGTAAAGCTCTACACCATCGTACATAATAAATATAAACAATGGATGATATACCTCAATGAATAATTCCATGTCATTTCACAATTCAACGAAAATATTAGACGCCTAAAAACCTCAACTAATCCATGAAAATGGCGGATCTACCTACAATTCACCAAAAAAGATCAAAATTCTTCCCAACGCAAACCCTAAACCAAAACAACATCAATGCGATGAATCCCTAAAATATGAACAGATGAAAAACTACTATGAAAGGGAGGAGAACCTAAAATAAATTCCCCATGGAAATCTACTAGGAACAACATATCATATAAGGGGGGATAATGCCAAAATAACACCTCAGGTTTCCTATCGCTATCTCAACAATAAGGAAAAGAGTGTTGGATGAATGAAAAAAATTAGTCAGAAGGGATATTGAATACCATATATCCTTCTGGTTTCACATTTTTTAAATATTACATAGGGTGTGATCCTTAGGTTTCCAAAAAAATTACACTTTTCTAAAAACATGTCTCCACAAATAATTAATCACCCTAATTATTACACACCAGGAATCCCACTTACATGTCATTTAACCTTTTCATGGGCTTCCTCTTAGTCTTGTACAAGTCATGATCCACCATTATACAACGTGTAAAATATTTACACAATGATTATTTTTTAGAGTAGCTCTGCTGCAGATCTTGCCTCCACCTAAACACCACCATCATAATAAACTAGAAAAGTAATCGTATAAGATGGCATTGATTGTTACACCATGGACATGGGACTAGGAATGAGACCAATAAGATATGTTTTAAGGTCAAAAATAGATTATCACATTAATTATTACTTCATTAATTGTTTTAAAGCATGTTTAAACAAAATATGAGCAAATTTTGGTCCATGGGAAATATCTACATGGTTTAGTTCCACAGTTTTTATAACAATTATACAATCATGAACATGTATATGAACCACCAAAAACTCCCAAAAACAAGATATAAAAACAAAATAATGTTTTAAGAAAAATGATGGCCAAAAATTGAAAAAATATACTTGAATGTTGGAACTAGATGTGATAATTTTCCCTATAATAACACTTTAATTCCCTATAAACTCAAGTTGGTGAATATTAATTGATGAAAAGATAATTCCCTTAATCCCTCATCAAAAATTCCTTTTTCCACATCTGATATGAATCTGTTTAATGCAACTAAAATACGCAGATCAATGGAATAGACTTCTAATGAAAACCTTCTCCTATGATTCAACAATCGAAATTAGCCATTTGATCATAGACATATTTGAATCTAATTCAATAACATCAGATTTCAGAACATGATAGTGCCCAAGATGAAACTTCTTAGGTGGGAATACATAATGAACATTATCTATATATAACAACTAAGATAGAGTAGTTTATTAATAATATAAATTATTGATCCTCTTAGTAATATTAAAGGGTATCACAAATCTATAATCTATTTTTCCATGATTACATAGATGACAATGACCCAGCCAATGTGAAAATATCATGACCATGTAGTAAAATAAAAATAATTCATGATGAAAACTCTGAGGATTTAAATTTTAATTATTCCAAAATTTAACCATCGCTATTTGGTGATAAATATCAGGAATTTTTACCGACCACTCTTGAACATTTATCATTCCAACATGAGAAACATCACCCACTTCTGACCACCTAAGTGGATATTTTAATGGTCAACCATAAAAAAAATCCTCAAAGTAATTTATTATTAATGTTGATGGAAAACTCTTTTATAGTCGATGTAAAATTTCACCAAATAGTTATCTCAATAGCCACAAAAAGCAGTGATGCATGAAATAATCCGATGCTCCAAAATATTTATAGCTCATTTCAAATGCCTTCATTCTGTGGATATAAATTCTTTATCTTTATAAAATGTAAATCAATCAATTCAGGGATGGATTTTCAAAACTGATAATTATAAAATGGTTCACTATCTAAAATAATATCAGATAAAACACTATTCAACCTCATGCTCTCCTAAACATACAAATAAACCAAATCATCAACCAAGTAGGTGTCTTGAATCAGAAGAAAAATAACTTAAATGGTCAGTAGGTCAACAACCACCAATATAGAATTATTCCCTTAGGTATTTTATGGTATCCGAATAAAAAATACATTGATAAATAATTCCATTTTAAGACATGTTTCAGGAGGGTCTGAATCAAACAAGATGGAATTTGGTGTTCTGCTAATATCTACAGGTATGTCAAGAAACAATAAAAAAAATTAGTTATGTGGTGTTTTAAACCTAGCCAAGAAATTAATTCATAACACCAATGTATATCATAATTATGCCAAGTTGAATAATAAAGTAAAAAAATTTAGATTTCACATAATAGGATTCCAAGAATATAAAGGAATGTAAAACCATTGTTTGAAACAATGAATTCCTTCCAAAGGGAATGACCACACGATAATGGATTTCCCACTATGAAATGTGTTCCTGATCCTCCTAAACACATCATTACATTGTTTCTCTTTATGAATCAATTAAAAAAGTGATAAAATATACCATGTAATAGATAGAAAAATAAAAGTATCTTTTTACACCTCATTATGGTGAATCTAAACAAATATTCCCATCAGGATCTATTAAAATTTTGAATCCTTAAATTCTTTTAAAATAAAATTCATAAATAATTAATCTAAAAAACATTACCTTTTCCCAGTGTATAGGAATTTAAAATTTCACAACACTAATGATATTGTTCGCATTGTATTTTACTAAGTTTCTTATATTACAAAATAATGTTTTAACTTAAACTCGTACATTATAAATAATGTTTTATCTTCAAATAATGAGTGGTAATATTATTCTCATGTTTATAAAGATAATGAGAATCATTTTACAATACATAATATTCTTACATAATATAACAACCCAAACGAACAGATGAATCATCAAAATACACCTCATATCACAATCCTAGTTATAGTAAAATTTAAATAGTAATTGAGTTAGTGGCCACAGAAAATCAACAAAGGAAATATGTAACATAGAATCGCATATAAATTTTACCCCATTAATTTTATAAGAAGTAAATAAAGAAATATTATTTGAGAATTATTTCACCAACAACCAGTAATATCCTTCCAATCCCAATAAGAATTGAATAAAAAATATATTATGTGGTTCCTGTAATGATAAGTTAGCATTCATATTCTGATAATCAATTTGTATTCCCTATACTAATGCCTCATTTCCCAAAAAATTATCATCACATGTCTAAAATTAAAATTTTAGTAACCTATCATAAATGAGGGGACCCCCTATGATTTTTAGAATGAATATCATGTGATTATCGATGTCTTATTCAATTCTCATGAAAATTAAAATGTTCTCCCTGAAAATCATGGAAAATGAATCTTGGTACTAGTGATAAATGTGATTCATTAGATCCCAAACAGTATATATAGAATTAGTTCCACTAAAGAGAATAACATGATATTCAATGTTTCTATAACATCTCATGAAGATATTATTTGGAGAATTTAACACCTTAACCCAGAGTTGGTAATATCCATATTGATTGTCAAATTGTTTGAAGAAATATTCCCAACATTAATTGGTTAAAAAATCATTAGTATAGGTTAAAGGATAATAATTCTTTTCCATATCTCGATTTAGATTCCAACAATCAACAACCAAAAAATATTCACATCATCCATTTTTGTGAAAATCGCAGAGGCTTCCAATACTAATATACTAAGATGAATAAATCCATTACATTTAATATCATACAATACAAGATTTATTTCCTTTAATTCTTTCTGAACCATATGATTTGAAATAATAGCAATTGGTTGTGTTCCCAACCCAAAATAAATAAAAAACTCAAATTTCCTACCAAGAGGAAGACTAGAGGCAATCATATGTAAACACTTCAATAAATTCAAAACCCACCAAAGAAATATGACTACATGTATTTTTATCCCCTTCCTCTACTAAAAAAGATGAAATTATCATTCAATTCTTCAATAATGTAATTCCTCGACAAGATCAGGGATCACACTCTCATTGGAAAATTTGGTAGTTCCCATCGAAGGACACAATGAAAACCAATAGATAAAAGAAATAAATATCGATGTTATGGGAAACCAACCAATCTATTACAATGATGTAAAATAATAGAACAATTTCACGGACAATTAATCCCAAACTATATTGACACTTAATATTAAACAAACATGATGGATATTGAAAACCCCACTCCTTCTTCCCAAGAGGTTCCATAAACTCCATAATAAATTACATGACATCCATTTATTTTTTTAGAAGATTTATTAAGACTTTTTATATAAGGGAATGAGAGTCACCAATTTCAAATAATGAATTTTATAAATTCAATGGAATATTGATATTACTTATCACAGTTAAATGGGAGTCGTCAATTGCCACCGAATACACTTCTTCTACAAGAAACCACTTTATTCCAAAATACAATAATTAAAACACAATAGTATTTATTGTCTCTGACTACAACATACATCATTTAGGTATATACAAGAATTTATATTATCTTGGAGTTGGAATATCCTAATATAACATATGTGAGTGACTTCGATTTCCACATGAGTTATAAATTTTGTGAGGATTTGGGAAAATACACCCTGTATGCACTGTCTTTCCTCACTCATACAAATTCAATCTTCCAATAATAATTTCTAATAAAGGTACACTATGTATCCTTAGTTGGGAGACACTGATACCACCCGTATAAGCCTCATTATACTACCTATTATTTACATTGTAGCTTCTATACCACCACTTCGTGGAAAAGGAATATCTAATATCATTTTCTTACCAAATAAAAATATCTAGTTTCAAGACTATATAAAACCTATGATCCTCGAAATTATAACTCAATACTATCTTAGGACAGAAATGAACCATCTTGGTGAAGTTTTTAGAAAACTCCATTATTTTCTAATAACCTTTTTTATAGTTGAGGAACTCTATTTATTTATCTATCATCAGTTATTCGAGTGAATACTAATATAATAAGTTGGTTTCCATTTCATTCCACTACAAAAATTCAAGGTTTTTCTAATCCAATTTATCTCACTATCTCGATGTATAACCCTAATAATTAAATGTGGAATACTTATCATTGAAATATTATAGGGTTTTTAATAAGTCAAAAATTCACATGATAATCTCCAATTAGTACTTCAAATCTAAGGGTCATTAATTCATGGGATTTTCAATGGTTTTAGTGAAGAATATATTAGGCACAATCATAACTTCATCCATTATGTGCTTTCTCTTCAATATCTTGAACCAGGGTAGTGAGAACACCTTGGTCCATAGCATGGGAATCTCATTCCACTACTTCAATAAGATTATGATTGACTAGAGGGTTTTCTCTTAGAATATCATCCATAGAACCCTCTTAAGAAACTCAACGGAGCCTTTTTGGGGATTGTAATATATCAATTAAAGAATATAGATCATCAAAAAAGAGTTCAATATTAGTTTGAACAAATATATCCTAAGAAAATAACTAGGATTAAATAAAAATAGAGCATAACAGACACACCTCATAAAAACCTATGTTAACTACAGGTTCATTATAATTAGAGATGACCAGACTCATGTTCATAACCTACTCCTCATGTCATGAAAATATTATCTCACATGTACCAGTACATCCCAAGACATAATGTAAATGGGAATGGAATTCCTCCCTTTGATACATATTTTCCATGAACTAAACATCTACACCAATAAACAAGACATACATACCATACCTTGGTAAGGCGAGAAGGGACTTCTCACTCCCCTCAAGTAGAAAACAAGTACCTAGGAATCACGAACTACAATTAGGAATGATTTATCCATCAATAAACTAATAGGAACAACATATTGAATATATAAATTAATGTAATCATTCCAATACTATGTAATACATTGTAATTCAATGAATTTAATTCAAATAAAAGTGAAAACCATAAAAAACTATAGTATACAAGATAAAATGCATTTCATCTCCATGAGATTTGTGGGTCAAAATCCCACTATGTCAACAAAAAAATCCCCACCTCACTATAATAGATACCCATCACCATGATACAATTCCGTGATATAGCCTACATTTTGTAAAAAAAGTTCTACATTTTCCGATATGTATATCTAGTGTTATAAGAAAAACAATCCTTATTGGATCCCACCAAATGATCTATAATATGACTTTATTAAACAAACCAGTTTTGGGATTTTTAAGAAATATAAGGAAATAAATATAGTTTTACAAAATTTAATGACAATCAAGTAATTTTTTCAATTTAGTATGGTTTATAAACCAGTCATAAATGAACTGTCATTAATCAATTTACAAAAAAAATATTTCACAAATAATTTATAAATAAACATCTAACTGTAAACACTATGAAAATTAGGCATAATGGGGGTTAGGTTTGTTTTAGCTAGTATCATCACTCCCAAATGAAAAAATAACTTAGTGTTCACATATCCTTTTATAAAATGTCTAAGGATGAGAGACCCCCCTGATAAGTGACCCACCCCCATTTGTAATATTGTTTTTTTTATAGGTTTTCGGTATGGCCATGAATGGATGATGCTAACCTTCCTAGTGTTTTTATCGCAATCCATCCCCCTCCTATGAACCCTAGGTTCTAATATTTTTTAGGCCACCCATGGAGGCATTCGGTCTCACAAATAGCCCATTCATATTGGAATCCATCTTCATAACTAAAAAAATTCGAACATATTTTAACACATAATTAATCATATGACCCATAAAAACATCAAAACATCCTTTTAAATATTTTTCCATTTTCAATAAAATACTGAAAATACATTTTATAAAAGAATTAAAAAAAATCATCGTTCTTGAATAATATATCACATCATAATTCAATTTGGAAACCCAGTTTTGAATGAGAATGGATGAATGGATTAATGAATAGTGGCATTTCATGAAACAACCCACTTTAAACACTTTTCATTTCCAAAAAATAAATGGACTCCATGATAAGAGGGATGAATTATACTAATAAGAAAATCATTTCACTAAACCATTAGACCCATTTAATGAAATATGGATTAAATAATCGTTAATACAAAAAAGTCATTGAAAATAAATAGAAATACATTTCACAAAGACATGTGCAATTACTAATGTAAATCTCACCTCTTTTTTCATTTCGTGAAACATATAAAATATAATTTTCATTATATAATTAATTGAACCATATATTAATCCAAAACAAACAATATATATGGTTCTTTTCATGAATGGGGTATTAGATCCTTAAGAATGGTGAATAATGAAAAAATGGCTCTAAGAATGTGTTTTGTTGATCAAGCATCATAAGATCCATCCAAATTACCCTATACAATAGTTAGGATATCAAAAATCTCCATGTTGATCTGCATCAGTGATGTTATTATTTGTGGGAGGAATAATTAGACCGACTAGAGGAATTTTGGGATCACAAATAAAATTTTAGGTTAATTAATTCATGTCACACTATTTGGATTCAAAATTTTGAAAATTGGGAGCCGACAGTGCTATCCTCTCTCCCCACTAAATACAACCAAATGGTTTGGTTGAATAGTTTTCTTAAATGTGAACTAACCACGAAAAACACTATCATTCCAAAACAAAACATGTCATATGGTTTCCTATTATTTTTTTCACAGTTTTATCATACTATTAACATTCTCAGAAATCCCAAAAAATCCAAATATAACTGAAAAAACACATGAATAATTCAAGAAAAAAGATTGAAAAAATATAAAAATATATATAAATGTTACATCATGATATAAAAAAACAATATATTTGTTATATATAGATATTTGAACTTATTGAAAATTTATTTAACAATTTTTTCATGGTCGAATTCACATAAGACTTTATATCCCATGGTTAAAAAAATGTGTATTGACATTTTTCTAGAACATCAAGAATGACATATATGTATGTGGTGTCTGAATATCCATCAGTAAAGATAGTAGAAATAGGTTTCATGGGACCATGTAATGAATGTGAAATTCCACTTGGAGCAATAAACAATTTCATCTTAAATATCCATATAATCAATGCATTCTCAATATATAACTTCTCAACATCAAAATTCACATAAGATATTTCGATGTGTGATTTTAAGATTTAATACCAATTTTTTTCATGAGAAAATTCGGATGTATGGAATCCAACACATAACATAAAATTGATAAGGCATTAGAAAAACTGATGGTCATACTAAAAATGTAAGCAACAAAAAACAAAAATAGATCAGAGAAATATTAAATGAATTTAGTGAAGAAAATGACAAGAATAAAAATAACCAAAATATTATGTACTTTATAACATGTTAGTCCAATGTTGATGAAAATAACACCACCATCATGATTTATTATAATGTAGATAATAATGAAAATCAGGAATGAAATTATGTATAAGAAGGAAAAGAAATGCATGAGCCCTACAGAATTGGTCTGAGCACAATTACCTCAACACTTTAGGATCCAATGGTAATCCATGGCTCAATAATGGTAATTTATTCCCTAAAATTAGATGGAATTAGAAATATAACCCAACATAGACTAGAAAACAATTATGAAGAGAAATAATATAGTAAATATATAAAAAATAAAATGTAAATGTCTTCATAATCTTGGGATACACCATGAAACTAAGTCTTCTATCATCATATGGGATGACTGGGTCATCCATAGTCGATCATCCTCAAGAACATGATGATCCACATAGATTATGCATGAAATGAACTCTCTCCCAAAAAATATGAATATATATGGGGCTTTCATGCCATCCAGAAATAATGTTGGATGTCTCGCAAGAACACTATCCCCTCTCTAGAATGGAAGGAAAATTAAATAGAGCCACAACACCACTCTAATAACCAAATGGATGGCATGGGGAGTGAGGTTATGTGATTAAATTTGATATATTGTGTGGTGGATGAAATTTTATGTGACTAAATCCAGGAGAACCCACATTTAGTCGATCGTGAGCTGGAAGATATCAGAACCCCATCCCTAGATAATAATCATATACGAATAGAGACACGTGCGGTATGGAGAATAAAGAAATATTGAGGGTGATAATCACTACTAACTGCATCTCTGAGAAAATATATGAAGAACCATTTCTTAAAAAAATTGCTTATTCAATCACACATAAAAAATATACAGCATAACACCCAATGAAAATAGGTGGATCATGACACAAAAAATAAGCCCAGCAAAATAGTCCCCCACAAAACCTAAAGAACCAATAAAATAAGGCCAGAGCTAAAATATAAGCCCCATGGGGCTCCCAAATGAGAATAAAGTATAATCCCAGATATATATTATCATAATAATGATATTTAAAATAAAATATTCAAGGAAAATAAAAAAATAGGGGTAGGAATTTTTAAATACAAAAACATATGATTTCACATCACATACCTTAAAAAATTATTATTCACAATGGGTGTCACAACATGAATGATCCTGAATTTAGAATCCATGAGTTACAACCAAAATTAATGTAACTCGAGAATCTAGTATTCACAAACGAAATGGTCTTGAATTTATAATTTAGGAGCCATGTGCTATGGGATAATGTGATTATGGGATAGAAATTCCAAAACAAATGTCATAGTATAATTGGAAGAGATGTAAATAATTATTGAAAAAATAGAACAACATTGATAATGTTTTAGAAGAATGGTTTAGTATATTTAATGGTATATTGTTAGTTTATTAGAATGTCTCACCAAGGTAGTAGTTTTCATAGATGTTTTGGTTCCCCAAGATGGATTATATTGATGATGAAACAATGATTGCATACGACATCAGAAATTTTCATAGAACTTTAGAATATGAAAGTATAAAGTTATAATTAATGTAATTGTTCAAATAAATTTATGTTTTTTATGGTTATAAGTGTGTTATATCATCTTTGAACTGGAATTTAAGACCTGAAAATTAGATCTATAAAATAAACAAGAAAATGTCCAACTGATTAAAAAAAATCTAATCCAAACCTTATATTTATCTATGAGGAAGAAAAACATCTTTATAAAATTATTATTAAAAATAATATGAATTCAAAAACATAAAAAATGGTTCATAAATATTTGAAAACATCATTAATCACAAAAAAAATACTCAAAAAACAACTAAAAAATTCTTTTAATGAAAACATAAATTATTTAAATAAATTTCAAACATGATTTTTGAGAAACATTTTACTAATTCCATAATATACATAACTATTTATAAAATAATGACAATGTATTCTACACTAAAAGAATTGAATAATTTGGTTCACAAATATTATATATATAATGAATAAAATAATTAAATAATTTTTTAAAAAAAAATTCAAATATTTCAAAAACCAATGTATGTTGTAGGTTAATATGTAAAATTAAAAAAGATTTAATCTCCATTTAATCTATGTTTAATATATGATAAAAATTACTCTCATGGTTTCTATATCCTTAATATGAAATTATAAAACAAATAAAAATATTTAAAAAATTTAAAATAAAAATTTCGTAAATAAAATTATCAAATGAGTCATAATATAGAGTATTGTCATAATTTCTAGACTTTTTTTAAATAAGTAGTGTTGATCTTTCCATTGATGTAGATAAACAATGATCTAGATAGTAAGGGGAGGATTGAAATTTGGTTCCTTCATAATGGTTAGATAGTAAAAAAACATGTTGTTGATCTATATGATAATCTATTAAACCTGTGTAAATGTACTAAGATTAGTCTTATGTTTGTGGTACGCTAACATATATCATTAAGATAATATCTTTGATGTTCAAAAATGAATAATTTTTTTCTGAGAAATAAAATATGATAGAATGACCTGACCCATGTTCTCTATATGGGGATAATTTATACTGATTTTTGAATAATTCAGGTGTTAAAAAATTTGATATAGACGTGACATTCTAATGCCTTATGGTTGTTTAGCATTCTACATACAGGAGCTCATGTAGTGGGAGAGAGGGTATCCATGATATGATTCACTATTTGAAAATTCAAGTACAAAGTGATCAGGATTATATAAGAATCAATTATATTATGAGTATCCCAAAATTTGAACTTAATATTCCATTGTTAAATATAAATGTGGTAAGTTGAAGACCAGTAATGAAGTATATTGAGGGTTTTCTCTTATATAAACTTGCAAACACGTGATAGAATTATAAAGAATGTTAGTGTGGTAAGACATTGGCTTCATTGAAGGATGAATATTTATACATGAAATTGATTTAGGCTTAACCCATATGGAAAATAATTTTTTTTGTAATTACAATCATGGTTTTTTTATCTTTCTCCAGATGGGTAATTTCTAAATCAAAACATGTTGTATGTTTGGGATTAATACTTGTAGTGGGTTCGAGGCTTCAAAGTAAGAAATACGATTCATGAAATAGAAAACTTTTATGACGTAATAAAATTAATGTAACCAAATAATCATTCAGGAAAATAGCTCATGTATCCAAAATAACAACGTATCCATGTTACACATGTGTCCAAATTACTCATGAAGTAAAATATATTATCCTTTTAAAGAAATTAATGATTTTTAACAAAAAATGAACATAAAATGGATCATTCCATCATAATGATATATATTTATATAATTTCATGATATTTCTAATCAATATGTTATCAACTCAGTCTCCCTTTTGAATCATTTTATATCATATAAAAACAATAAAAAATATAATATGGAATATATCGAAAATATAATTTAAATATGGGAGAGACTTTGATCATTTTTTAAAGCATCCAAATGTCCATATCAACATTTCATTTTGTTAAATTAAATAATTAAAAATATCACAGATTCCAAAATCAATATGTCACATGAAATTATGAGTCATGTATCTATAGTTATAATTGAACAAAAATTTATAACAATAAACTGAAAACTTCAATAAAATTGAAAACATAAACAAAAATTGAATAAACAATGTTAGTATATAAGGATTAATTCATACATTTTTATTATTGAGGAAAACATAGATAAAATTCTAATCTTTAAAAGATTAGAAGATTCAAAAATCAATGTTCCTTATATCATGACATAATGAAAATAATTATAATTATTAAAACAAGAATCATAAGTTCTATATTCAGAATTTATGGAATTCTTAAATAAATTCAATATAAAATAATTCATCTAGAAATTTATATTAAATTTTAAATAAAAATCACTTCTTATATTGCATATATCATGACATATAGTTTATTTTTATAATTATCATTTTAGTGGTATATCAAAAATCATTTTTAGGTATCACAATATATCATAACATAAAATATAAAGAATGAATAATCTCTCTTATTTTATTAGTTACAAAACCGAACAATATTCCCTAAAATATCCACATTTTATAATTAAAAAAATGCAAATAATTTTTTTATGAAAAAAAATCCTCATAATTTAAAAAGAAAAATTAAAATTTCTACCATTTAAAATAAATATAAAATTGATAAAATTTGAAAATAAGTAATTTGAAATACGTAACACAGTTATAATGAATATTAACAGAAATTAAGATATAAATATAATAACCAACCCCCAACTTATGTTTTAAATTAAGAGATAAATATGAAAAAGCATTCTCATAAATTAAATACCAAATCCTATCACATAATATTTGGTATGTTTTATCAAATCAATCAAACAACCTTGTCAGGCCCAAGAAAAACTACATACATTAAAATTAATAGATTTTATAATAGAATATCTCTACATAAAATAAATAATAATAACTACAAGTAAAAATAATTATGATTAACCATATGAATAAACAACTCATGATATGAAATTTTTTTAAATAATTCATTCTTTGAAGTGATTTAAAAAAATATCAAAAAAACTACTCAAGGATACAAATTTAAAAAAAAAATTAGGTTTGGAATTTAAAAAGGTGTAAACACCCTAATATATAGATATTGACAGAAACAAAAATATCATGTTTTAAAAGAATAATAAAAAAACTTAACACATGAAATTCATAATAAAAATTAATAATAGATTAATTAGATATATCCCACCTTAATTTTTTATTCTCTTCTATATTAAAGATATATAATAATGAATAACTATTTTTTCACCCCAACCTATATAAAACCATATATTCTATAAGGTTACACGAAAATAGGTTACTAATATTAAAATTATTCTTAAACTAATTATAAATTAATTAAAAAATAGATAACAATTAATATAATGGAATGCGAAAAATACTTATGCACATTCTAACAATCTAAATATACATCTCCCTTAATATATAAATTAATATAAATTGTTTTCAGTGAATTAAATGAATTGATTAATTACATGTATTGGTTATTAATTATACATGACAATCAAATTTCATCTTCATCTTCCCCCTTTAGCTTTTGTGGTCGGAGACCATGTTTCATTGTGGGAATCTCCAAGATTCGGACATCACCACCAATGAAATCTGGGAAAGCTAGATCCCTAGTATGTGGGGCTATTTGAGATCATCATGTCTATTCATGATGATTATTCCTAACAAGATTAACAAACTACATTTACATTAAATAATAATTTATTTATATAGATCGTAACAAAATATGTACCATATAGATCACACTCTGGTGAATATGTGGGATCATATTGCACTTCATACAGATGTTTCTTTCATTCACACAATAGTTATAATTTTCAATATATGGGATAAGGTCTTTTAATGTGGACACATATAGTTTTTATGTTTATTATGTATATCTTCAAATACACAATGATACTTGGGAGAGATATAAGTTGATGAAAAACCAACGGTTATTTCTTTTCCATTGCTCTCCCAACCTCAAGATTTATGAGGATAGAAATCTAATTAGTGGGGGGAATTTATAATGGTTTTCATTGTATTTTATGTAATATAATGTTTTATTTTAGTTTTTTGAATCATTTGAGGGATTCATGGTTAGAGGATATTGTTCTTAGGTTTTTAGGGAAACACCACAATGTCATTTTAACTGTGGTGTAAGTCGTGGACCGGTGTATACAAGCACTATGTGTATAGAGAGTTGGTCGAACAATGAGACATTACTATACCATGGTATCCAATTTTTTTGGGGAATTTATATTTAAAATAAATTTTCATGGTAAATAAGGAGGAGAAAACTTCCATATTAGTGATTATGGTGTCTATGTTCAACTATGTTTTGTCTCATTGTAAAATGGTGGAAAAAACACTAGAGGATCCACCATGTGTTGTTCTTTCATATATTGGGATAAAAACTATTATGTGGATCACTCCTATTTCATGGTGCTCTATGTGGTGGTAAAGTAAAAAATAAATGGTTCCATATCTATGGTGGTAACCACACCATTAAAGTAGTGATTGTATCCATTTTTAAAATGACCAAATTAACTAATGTGTTTAGTGGTAATATGTGAATAAAAATAAAAAAACGTTTGTCTTATTTTAAGGGTGGAATTGAAACCATTATTTTCTAAATATTACACTTATCCTTCCACATCACCGGGAAACTCAAACTGCATGTTTTTATAGTATATTCTAGGATGGATCTTTTTTAATTTGAAGATAGTTATTCAGTTTTTTGTTTGATAAACTCATTATGGGTAGGTGGCTTCTCTATCACAATAATTTTATCTGGAACTCTGTTTCTTTTGGTATCAAAAGATTTCTATTTGTATACCTAATAAAAATATTTGAAAAATCCATTTAAATTTATAATGTTTTATATGTTTTTGGAAAGATAAAATAGTCTATGTATAAGAATGGTGTAGGAATTAGTGGGTGTGAATTCATACTATATTGGATGTGAAATTATTTTTTCCTTAGGTATTGTTGTGACGACCTTCAAGGAACCCTGTTTGTTACACCATCTGTTGAAATAATAGATTTTTTGAAGGTTTTACATTAATTATATTGAACCTTTTTGGATGTTACACTTTATTAGGGATGCATTTTGATTATATCATGGGTTTGATATGGTAGGGCTCATCTTGTGTTACTTCCACTACCCTCATTATTTTATTTGAAAATTTTTTCTGGTTATTATATTCTATTTTCTTATATATATAAATATATAAGTATCATGAGATAATTTTTTATTGTATTAGTTTCATTTTTTGGAAGTCTATGTGTATTACCCACTTTGTTGTTTTCACAACGCCATTATATTCCCCATAGGTGCATATGAAAATGTTGTTCCACGTGATATATGTAAGGTATAAGTGTCTTAATACAATAGTATAGAACCATGATATGATGGATCTAGTTTATGGAGTTTAGATTATAGTGGATTCAATGGGATTTAGTCTATTGTAGATCCACCTATGAAACCTCAATGAAATTTGATGGTTTGAGTCTCGGTGATTTATTTTTATTAACATGCTATCTGTTTCTGATCATATTTTTTGGGTATGATTGGGATTATTTGCTTTTTTTCATGGAAAATATCTTAAAATTTATTTATCTATTTTTTTATAGGTGGATTTGGGTCTTAGGGTAAGTCACCCCAATGATGTTATATACCCTCGTAATTTAATGTCAACAATTTTTGTTCCATGGGATACACCTAAGTATAGTAACCTTATGGTCCTTATCAATCCATTGTGTAGGGTTAAAGATGTTATAAATAAAAAACACAACATGAGAAATACTATTTTGACATATATCTAGTCACATGTGGAATATGATGATCTAAAATGACATTGTATAAATTTTAATCCCTTTCATTTTCTATTTATGAACAATACATGTTTATAAAAATTCTTACCCCTCCATGGTAGTGGAGTCTACTAACATCTCCCCATGATATTTTAACTACTGCTAACACTTTCTAGATTCTATAATCCTTTAATATCATTCTCGTCATTCTCTACCATTGATCGTGACCATTGTCGACATGATGAAAAACTACTTTGGGGATGCTCTCCTTGAGGGTTGGATATTTGTTATATATTTTAAAAATCTATCCAAATAATCTGTATGATCTATCTGGGAATTTAACAAAAACCATACTCCAATATGTCAACCTTTGAAACTTACCAGCAAAATGCCTTTAAAAAATATTACATAGTCTAATGTGACAACATCCCATCAATGTAATAGTCTTATAATCCTCTCTGACCTTCTCTTTTACTAATCCTCAAATGAATCCATGTATAATTTATACATATCAATCCTATAAAGAACAAATGGATAAAATTGATAATATATTTACAAGATTTATAAATTTATACTATAATAATAATAACTTCTACATAGAAACCCCATTTCAACAAACCATTTACAAAAAAGTATTATCTTGGTTAGATGAATCTTAATCGTACATCTTGTACCTCAGAAAAATATTCCTTCATGTGAATGAATCTTTTAGTAATTAATAGAAATTATTTTTCAATATAACATTCAAGGTGTACCTCTAACCATCAGTCACTTAATACATACGGACACCTTCCAATGTGGGTCTCTAATACTTATTCACTTAATACAATATAATAATTTTCTTAATAAATATTCTTCTCATCAATATGATTTGGTTCCTCAACATACCATTAAATTTCATTCATCATTCCATATTTACATCGGCCTCATTTAAAATAAATACATCCAAAATACAATATGGGATCAACATATCCCTAGATAGAAAATGATGAAAAAATAAAAACATTTTCAGGTGGGGATTCACATTATACATTAAATAATTTTTTGATTATGTTTTTAAATATTTTTTAGTATATATCATTGTTTTACAAGAATATTATGTCAATGATGAGATTGGTAACTATCAGATTTTATTTCAAATAAAAAAATTAAATTTTTCACTTTATTAATTTTGACATCTATAATGGTATGGAACATCATATCAATGGGTGAAAATTACTTGAACATGGAAAATTAGTTTTGGAAATAAATGAATATTACCCATAAAATGAATCATATCCTATAGTCTATGGTATATTAGGATTCACCATGAAAATTAAAATAATTAATGTAAATTATATAAAGTAGGGTATTTAGATATTTTCAATTTAAAAAACTTATATGTATTTCATTCTCATTTAGAATCAAAATCGACTATAAGACATTTCACTGGGAAAGGGGAAAGGGAAAAATCTAGTGAATTTGATTTATACTGAGGCATGTGGTCTATTTTTAGTATATTAATGTGTTGGGTTTCATTACGTCATTACTTATACTAATGAAATTATAATATTTTGATATATAAACTTAACAAGGTATTTTTCATATTCCTCATGTATATTTAAGGAATATCTGAATGATGTAATGGATATTATTGGAAAGATATTAAGAAGCTCTACCCAAACCAAGTTGATCATTATTTTAATAAATCATTCATTGATCACATAAAAGAGTGTCTGATAGTATCCCAACTAAATACTTCTTACAAACCTCAATGTATTGGAGTAATTGAAAGAAAGAATTAATACTTGGTCGACTTGGTTAGGTTGATGTTGAGACATGAATCTTTATCATTATCCTTTTGGGGATTTCTACTATAACAATGCAATGCCTATTAGATCAAGTACCAATTAATGTGGGACAAGGGAATTTATATGAGTTATGTTACAGATGGAAACATAGTCACCCACACATACATGTATTTATATAAAAAAAATTCAAGATAATACCTGACGACAAAAAAGAATCTCAAATAAAAAAATTCATATTTTTAGGTTATCCTATGGAAATATAATTATATTATATATATAACCCTATAGGTACAACAATCATTATGACAGGGCATGTCATATTCCTTGTGAGGGAAAACATTTTCAATGTAAATCAGGAGAGAAATAATCTTTTTGATTTAGTCGAAACATCAGATACACAATTGTTGGTATGAGAACCAAGATCCCATGATATAGTATAATAAGGTGTTCTGAAGGAAAAAAATACTATTTATGAATATAATAGGGGGTTGAGAAGAAAATAGATTTTGAATTTTTATCATGGATTCTGGTGATTCACTATTCCTTATAGATAATAAAACTCTAAGCAACAAGGAAGTAGTAATTTTAGAATATGAATCCAAATTAAAAGAAGTCATGAATTATAAAATACATTCTTTATACCAAAATCATGTTTGTAATTTGGTAGATCCACTAGTAAATGTAAAAAATATTGTTTTTAAATGGGAATTAAATAAAAATTTATATATGGATGGTAGATTAAATTCCTACAAAGAGTGCCTGGTTGAAAAGGGTTTCAAAGAACATCAAGGAATTAAATATTTAAAAATATTCTCAATGGATGCAATGTTAAAAATTTATTAAAATATTTATTATAATAACATATTTCCAATGTAATGATATTTGTAAAATTTATGTAATAAATACATTCCAAAATTGTATATTGGTTGATTATTACTACGTGACATAACCAAACGGGTTTTTAAAGATAGGAATACCAATACATTATAAAAGGTATAAAAAATACATTTACTAATTTAAACATGCATAAAAATCAAAGAATGTTATTTTTGATTGGGACATTTGAAAAAATGGTATTATTGAGAATGAAATTAGGTCAATGGTCAATAAAAAGATTAGCAAGGGTTTCAACATTTATATAGTTTTATACATAGATGACATATTATTATGGGGAATAAAGTACAATACTTATAGTTAGGAAAGACATGAAAAAATAAACGATTCTCCATGAAAGGATTATTAAAAGTATCGTGTATTTTATAGATCTAGATCTATCAATGTAGGCCTCAAATGCTACTTAGAACATGTTAGAGTATATATATTGATAAGGTACTCAAAATTATACTATTTAAAATTTCACAAACCTGGTCAAGTACCCTGGTAACCTGATAACCGAGTGGGCCATGACATAGCATGAAGGGTGTTCCTGATCCCCACGAGTCTGTGACTAGCACCTAAAATCATACAACAAACAAGTGGGATGATTTTTCCACTAGAATGCGAAAGAAAAAGGAAACAATGTAGTATGCATGACAAAATTAATTCCACTAGGAGTGATGTACCAGAATATAATTAGGGGAAAAAGATCAAAGTACTACAACCCAAGTACTAAAATGGGAATACAACTCCATGGTCCTTGTGGACATATCTCACCAAGACCAATTCTCAACAGCTGGATACACCTTCAAGAGATCTTTTTCCTTTCCTCGAACCAAGAAGAATAATGTCTACAAACACCCAAAGAAAAAATTGGGGTTTGATCCTATTTCTATTAGGATACCACCAATGATTCCATAACAGATGCCAAATATAGATTATCCAATGAAAATCATTCAATTATAAAATAAACAGGTTTGGAAATTTATAAATTAATTAAACAAATCATGATATATGTCTCAATGATGGAAATAAATATTTTACAAAATTATTTTTACAAATTATGGAATGTTTCTACAACAATAGATTAAATAAAAGTAGTTAAATAAAATAGTGTATGTAAATTTAGAAGGCATGTAAACCAGTTTAAAACATTGGCATACATTTTTATTTCAAATATAATTAAATAATCATAGAACATGGTCATATTCCATATTGTTTGATAGTATTAACCATCTATATGATTCAACACTCTCTAGGTGAATTCAGAAAAATATGTATACACATGTCTCTATGACACTGGCCAAAGGAGACTCATCACCAACCCGTTGAGGATATGAACAACTGCAAGTATGTTTTAAAACGTAGTTGTAGTGTAGAGTGTATCCAAATAACTCACTAACTACCTAAGTCATTCATTTTCTCTTACAGGATGGGTGAACTATTTTAAGATTTCAAAAAAATATGATCAATCCCATTCTTCCATTTCAAAAGTTCCAATTACTTTCCTTTTAAACACCAAATAGGATTTTTTCAAAAACAAGCATTTTTTTACAGGATAAAACCACTGTTTTTCTATCAAATAATTTTAATCCATTTTCACTTGTTTTAAATATATTCAAAACCAATTCCATCATTACATAATTTATTTTCAAAATTAAATTCAACAATTTTATTGAAATCATTTACATCAAATCCAAAATTTAAATAAAATAATTTAAATCGACCATTTTCCATAAACACAACCAATTCCGTAGAATTGAGGTTTTCCAAAATTCCATGCCAAAACCATTTCAAATGTCTCGATTCACAAGAATTGAGTTTTTATCAAATTAATTGAAATCATATTTGAGAAGTTTAATTTAAATCAATAATTGAAATAATTCAAGAAATACAATGATAACCAATTTGGATTATTATAATTGAACCACCAACCTCAAGGTCGTCAATGTCCATGACCAGGATAAGCCACCATATGTGGTTCAATATGCCTACCCATGGCATTATTATCATAATAGTCGACATAAAAATGTTTTATATTCATCAAGGGTTCCTAGAACCAATACCAGTTATTTTATTTCAAAATAAAAAAAATATCACATCTAATGATAGTTTATATCTACTGAAAAATATTCCAATTATGGATTAAAATATTACACGCGACAATATTATTTTGTCCCTCATGGATAATTCCAAAATTATAATTTTTATTTTCACATGCGATGATAATTCCAATCTCCTTGATAAAGTTACAAATTATCGATTTATGTCGATGAATATGTTCATAATATTTACTTAGAATAATTATAAACCACATTCGATATTATAATATCATTAAAATAAAATGATAACACATTTGGTTGCCTTTATAATTATTCATATATAATTTATAAAATTATCCTTTGATAAATTATTCTAATAATTATCATTTGGAAATATCACGATTATCTGATGATAATTCATTGTAATTATCATATGATAATTATTTATAATTATCCTTTCAAATAAAATATGAAATTATCTCTTCAACAATTATCACATGGTAATTTCAATAATCCATGTCACGTGATAATTACAAAATAATTATCCATTAATAATTTCTTCATAATTATTTACAATAAGATGTTTAATTATCCTTTAATAATTCAAAACAATTATCGTATGTCAATTTTATTAATTACCATTACATAAAACCACATGATTATCTTTTACAAAATTTTTAATAATTATCATTTTATAATACACATAATTATTAATTCAAAACCCCATTTAAAATGTGAAAAAGAAAATTATTCAAAACAGTGATGCCTTTGGAAAAAAATATGGTTTATATTCTTATTGTCGATACGAGTCCAATAGAACAAACGGTGTGTTATTCCATCCAATAACATAGAAGTTATTTAAATTTGAATATTAGATTAAAATAAGTAAATTAAATCAAATAAAATAAAAACATAACCTGGATATCAAAGTTGTGCACCACCTCAAACCAAAATATGGTAGGGGGATCCATGACGCGATTTAGAAGAGAGTTTATCAATGGTTCCAAAGAAGGTTTTAGGGATGCTTGGACTCAATGGGATCCATCCATGATGAAAGATGATTGCTTTGGGTATATATGACCTCATAGGTATATTCATATCATTATACAAATCCTAAATCTCCATCTCCCTTTTTGTCAAAAGTTTCAACCAAAATTGTACTACAAAGTATTTAATTTTACCCCATTAAGGCATTGAAAATTTTAAACTGATCTAAATGGTTCAATTTGGGGGTTTTGGGATTCAATGTGGTGAATTAGTGGTGGCTTTTTGAGTTATGCGTATAAAAGAGGAACATTTTTAGGTTTTATTAATTTAATTGAATTAATAAAATTTTTTATTTAACATAAATTTTAAATTATGCCAAACTTTTATTGCACATATAAGTTATACTATGGCTAGGGTAAACACCTCATTTTGAACCCAACGGTGGTCTTGGATATCTCATTAGACACACCCTTTCAGATATATTACTGATTTATTAATGAAAAATTTGAATAAATATTTAATTAAAATATAAAGTGTTATTTTTTGTGAAGGTGGTATCCAAATGTCTGATGCCTACAAATGTAATACCCCATCTAGGGTAAAACCTTGATTTCAAACACAGCGGTGGTCTCAAATTTCTCATACAACACACCATTTGAAAAATATTTAATTATTTCAAATTAAAAATTAGAATAAATATTTAATTAAAATATAAAGTTTTATTTTTGAGATGGAGGCATCCAAACAACTGACACATACCAATGTTTTACCCTATCTAGGGTTAACCACTCATTCTGGACCTATCTGTGGTCTCAGATTTCCCATATGACGAATCGTTTGAGATATATTTAATTTTTTTAAAAAATATTATATTATATATTATTTAATAACTTTAACTCATGAGAAAGACATCCAAATGCCTCACTCCTTCAAATGTTGGGCCCCTCCTAGGGTAAACACCATATTTCGGACATAAGAGTACTCTCATATTTCTCAAAAGACGCATCATTTTTGAGTTATTTGTATATTTTGAATAAAAAGTAACACTTATTATATTCTAATTAATAATTTTATTCTGTCTTTGATGTGCTTTGGCAGGCCTCAAAGACTCATACTTACACAGTGTTTAAATCAGAAAAAATTTAATTGAATATTGCATAGTGTTAATTTGGTGGTTTACCATTTCATGACTTGTTCTACAAAAAAACAACTTTTCATTGATAATCCATTTTCATCCACTTATTAAATTAAAAATTAAACATATGATATTTTAGAAAAATATGAAAAGTAACAGGATGTTACAACCTCCCCACCCTAGAATCATTTTGTCCCCAAAAATCCTACAAAGAATCACATCAAAAAGATAAGGCCACTGTTCTCTCATCAGTTCCTCCATCTCCCACATATTCTGAGAATTATAACTATGCTTCCATATCATATGGACATGAGGTATCATCTTCCAATGAAGTACTGGGGTCTCAAAATAAAACACCATGATTGGTCATTCAATCACAAATAAAACAGGTTCCACTTCAAGATCACACCAACTCCAAACATGAGATAGGTCAGATAAATGCTTTCAAAGCTGAGATACACGAAACACATTTTATGTCAACATCAGTTGTAGTTATAGTTATATATGTTAAACAACATTCCCCACCTAATTGAAAACCTAAAAAGATCCCACTAAACAAGGAACAAGATTCCCTTTCCTCACATGTCATCAGTGACCCAATCAAGGTGAAACCTTCATGAAAACATGGTCACAAAAACTGCTGCTTTAAGTCAAAGAACATATTAGTGCTTCCTGGGTGCACAAACCATTATAAATTATAGACCCCCCCCCCCCCATTATATCCTCCCTTGTCTCTAACGGTGTAACAAAACAATTATGATAACATAGAACACCCTCTTTGGAGAACGACCATTGGGCCCCATTCTCCCCAGCATAAAGAGAGTCTCTAATGCTTAAGAAATTCATCAACAAGATTATATTCCTGATGAATCATCTCAGGAAGATAATATTCCATAGAACTATTATCTTTCATTGTGGAGAGAACTAATGCCACCCAAAATGACACACTTGGGTGAATAAAGGCTTTCTCAAGAAGGTCATCCAACTGGGACATTAATTCATTCAGTTCAACTACAACCATTTGGTAAGAGAGAAAATAAATAGGTTGAGTGCCAAACAGTAAGTCAATAGAAAAACATGCCTCCCATAGCAGTAGAAAACCAAAAAAGCTAGATGGAAAGACATTAGAAAACTCAATGATGACTGGAGATAGATCATCACTCATTGAATCTCTCTCTAGATCAAAAGTAAACACTGATATCACATTACACAAATTCGAATATTAGGGTTTGGATCTACTCGACCTTGGGTCACATTTTTTTTAAAGGATGATAGGCACGCTACTGGGTGAAATAATGTAAACTCTTTGAGGATAACAATCAATATGGGCATTATTGGTAACAAACAAATCCATCATGAATATAAAGTTAAGATATATCATGTTGAGTACCCAAAAAAACATCAATCATGTTTGTCAACTGATAGAGAGAAGACACCAGAGGGATTACGGATACCCTTCTATCTCATTATACCACGTGGTATAGTAATATGCATTTCACAAGATAAAATCTCCAAATGAAGATTAAGCAGATTAATAGTATGTGATGAAATAAATGAGTGATATTCATTCATATCAAAAAGAGTAGTCAATAATGACCAAGCTATAGTAATGGTAATACTCACGATCATTGGACCAATATTTAATTTCCCTAGAGACCCCTTCACTATGTGAGGGAGCTATGTTAATGATACATGTGGTTAGAACCCTTTTGAACATGAAGAATTAGATTTCCTCATAGTTTTTGAAGGTTTTGATAATCATGTACCATTACGTAGAGTGGAAAAGTTGTGGAATATCTTCTATAAGTTTCCTAAATATCCACAGGAGAAATATTTCTGTCAGCCTGCTCAGGCATGAAAAAATATCCATAGCTTTGTCCAACACCGTTGACTTGGGATAGAACTATTTGGTAAAAATAACATTGATGTGCTTCTAATGTAATCCCTCATGTTTATTTGCTTCTAATATCATGTCCAACCAGCTTTTTCATTGTGCCTCCACCAAAAAGGTGGTACACTTCACCTAGATCACATCTAGTGTCTAGAAGAACTCAAATAGAAGTTTTATCCTACCCAACCATTCCTCAGCATGATGAGAATCAATGAATCCATTGAAATCTGGTGGTTTTAGTGAAATAAATCTTGAGAAAATTTTTGAAGGCGCACCCCATGGTTCCATAGCTGGAGCCTGAATGGGGAATAGAGTTAGTGCCTATCCTAGGTCATGGAAAATTCGCACAATCACCTCAACTATGATCGGTTCCACTAAAGGATTCTCTCACTGATGTTATACAGTATACCCTTCTTGGATCTGATTCACAAGTCTTATTAGAGTCATGATGTTACACAACATCCGCCAAAAACAAGGAAGTCATTAGATAATTATCATAAATAGAAATGAGGGAAACATTATCATGACTAGTAGAACGTGCATTATTTTAATTTCACTCTGTCCAAATCAAAATTTGGAAAAGAATAGAACAAATCCACAAAGAATTTATCCCTAACCACCCCAGGTGACATAAGGTTCATTATGGTTGGATATGTTCATACACTCAATCATAACTACCTCCTGAGTCCCTATATGAATACTCAAATGCATACTGTCATCAAGGTAATATTCTTAACCTTCCTCTGATACCATTTTTTTCAAGAACGATCTCACATACACTAGTAACCTGATAACTGAGTCGGACCACACATAGCCTGAAGGGTGTTCTTGATCCCCATGGGTCGGTGACTAGAACCTGGCATCATACGACATACAAGTGGGAAATATGTTTCCAAAAGAATACTGAAGCGAAAGAAAACAAGGTTGTATGTATAATGAAAAAACTACATTGGGAGTGATGTACTAGAAGAAAATAAGTAAAAATCTCAATGTAATACAACCCAAGTACTTAAATGGGATAAATAACCCCAGGGTCCCTAAGGACACATCTCACCAAGGCCAAAGCTCAGCATTTGTATCCACCTCCAAGAGATCTCTTCCCTTTGCTCGATCCTCGAAGAATAAATTCTATAAACACCCAAAGGAAAAAAGTAGGGTTTGAGCCTATTCCCATTAAGATACCACCAAATATTTCATAATAGATTCCAAATATAGATTATCCAAAGAAAATATTTCAATTATCAAATAAAAGACATAGGAAATTTAAATCATCTTTAAACAAATCATGGTATAAATTTCAAATGATGGAAATAAATATTTTAAGCAATTATTTTTACATATGATGGAATGTTTCTACAAAAATTTAGTAAATGAAAATAGTTACATAAAATAGTTTATGTAAATTCAAAAGGAATGTAAATAAATTTAAAACATTGGAATACATTTATATTTCCAACATAAAAAAATAATCGAGCTACGTGGTCATCTTCCAAAAGTTACGATAGTGTTAACCAGCTATAAGATTCTGCACTCTCTATGTGAACTCAGAATAATGTGTGTACACATGTCCCTATAACACTTTCCAAATGAGACCTTTCACCAACTCATTAGGAATTTGACCCACCTCATGTATGTTTTAGAATGTTGTCATAGCGTAGAGTTTATCAAAATAGCTCACTAACAACCTAAGACATGCATGAGCTCTCACATCATGGGTGTACTATTTTAAGACTTCTTAAAAATACAATCAATCCAATTATTTCATTCCAAAAGTTAAAATTTCTTTCCATTTAATTAACGAAGAGGTTTTATCAAAAAACATGCCTTTTTCACAAGATAAAACCACTGTGTTTCTATCAAATATTTTTAATCCATTTTCACTAGTTTGAAATCCATTCAAAACCAATTTCGTCATTACAAAACTTATTTCCTCAATTAAATTCAACAATTTAATATGAAATCATTTCATCAAATCCACAATTTGAATCAAACAATTTAAATTATCCAACTGCCTTAAACACACCAAATTCAATTGAATTGGGGTTTTCAAAATTTCCATGCCAAAACCGTTTTAAATTTCTCGAATCACTGGAATCGAGTTTTTATCAGTTTAATTGAAAGTATATTTGAGAAATTGAATTCAAATCATCAATTGAAATATATCAAGGAATACAAGGGTAATCAATTTGGATTATTAGAATGGAACCACCAGCCTCATGGACGTCAATGTCAACAGCAAGGATAATCCACCCTATGTGGTTCAATACACCTTTTCATGACCTTATTATCATAATTAATAACACAAAAATATTTGAAATTTTTCAATGGATGCTCGAACCAATACCAGTTATTTTATTTCAAATGAAAATAAAATATCACATGCGATGATAATTTCTCTCTCCAGAATAATTTTCCTATTATTGATTAATATATTACAAGTTATATTATTATTTTATCTCTCATGGATAATTCTGAAATTATCATTTTTATTATCATATGTGATGATTCATCCAATCTCCTTGATAAAATTTTGAATTATTGGTTTATATCGATGAATATGTTCATAATATTTTCCTCAAAATAATTATAAACCACATTCAATATTATAATTTCTTGAAAATAAAATGATAACACATCTGTTTTTCCATTATAATTATGCATATATAATTTAAAAAACAATACTTCGATAAATTCTTCTAATAATTATCATTTGGAAGTCTCACAATTATCTTATGATTATTCCTTGTAATTATATTTTTATAATTTTTTATCATTGTCCTTTCAAAAAAAATAGGAAATTAAAAAACCCCATTAAAATTTGATAAATCATTTCAATCAAAATCATACTACCTTCGAAAAAAAAGTATGATTCAGATTCTTAGAGTCCAACGAAACAAAAAGTGTGTAATTATATCCAATAACATGGAAGTTATTTAAATTATAAGATTGTAAGGAAATAAGTAAATTAAATAAAATAAAATAAAAACATAACCTGGATATCAATGTTCTGCACCACCTCGAACCAAAATATGGCAGGTGGATCCATGATGATGTTTAGTGGAGAGTTTATCAATCATTCCGAAGATGGTTTGGGGGTTTTTAAACTCAATGAGACCCATAGATGGTGAAAGAAATATTTTTTAGGTATGTAGAGACTCATATGAATATCCATACCATTAACAAAATCCCAAATATCAGTCTCAAATTTTATCAAGAATTTCAACCGAAACATAACTACAGAGTCTATAATTTTACCACATTAAGGATTTTCAAATTTTTAATGGATCCAAATGGTTAAATTTGGGGGTTTTGGGATTCAATGTGGTTAATTAATGGTGGCTTTATGAGTTATTTATGGAGAAGATGAATGGTGTTAGGTTTTATTAATTTAATTGAATTAATAAAATTTGTTATTTAACCTAAATATTGAATAATGCCAATCATCTATTGCTCCTAATATTTATACCATGGATAGGGTAAACACATCATTTCCGACCCAACAATGGTCTCATATTTCTCATAGGATGTACCGTTTCAGACATATTAATGATTTATTAATTAAAAATCGTATTAAATATTTAATTAAAACAAAACGTGCTATTTTAGCGAGCGAGGCATCCAAACACCCGACACATACAAATGTTATACCCCTTCTAGGGTAAACCCCACATTCCATACACATCTGAGGTCTTGGATTTTCCATACGACATACATTTTGAGAGATATAAAATTATTTTTAATTAAAAATCAGAATAAATATTTAATTGAAATAAAAAGTGTTATTTTTTCATGTGTGGTGTCCAAACGCCTGATGCCTACAATTGTTATACCCCATCTATGGTAAACCAATCATTTCGGACCCATTGGTGGTCTCATAATTCCTATATGATGCTTTGTTTGAGAGATATTTAATTCTTTTAATAAACAATACATTAAATATTATTTAATAACATTATCTCTTGAGCTAGAAATCTAAATTTTCGGTTCCTTCGAATATTATGCCCCACCTAGGGTAAAAAACATAGTTTGGACAAAACAGTACCCTCATATTTTTGAAATGGAACATCATTTATGAGTTATTTAAATATTTTGAATAAAAAGTGACACTTAATATATTCCATTTAATAATTTTATTCTGTCTTCGCTGAGCATTTATGGGACTTGGAAATTCATACATACTCGGTTTTTAACTCATTGAAAATTTAATTGAATATTATTGAGTGTTTATTGTTCATTTTACTATTCTGAAACGTGATTAAAAAAATGTAACATTTCAATTAAAAACCATTTTTCCCACATATTACATTTTTAATTTAATATAAAAGTGTTTGGAAATATTTGAGTATGTTGTGCTCTAATGGAGGAGGTTATTGTGACAACCATGAATGATTAAGGGTTAAATGACTAAATTATTTGACTCACATCAACAAGGTGCATCATCCTTTTTGGGAGCTTACCTGATTAGAACCCCACAGTTATGTGGGAATGTCCTGGAGTAGTGATAAGGATGTGTGACCTTTTGGTATGTATCCCAGGGTGTGGACAACATGTCTGCGAGGTAATTGGTGGTATCTAGTGGGCCAGGACCTAACACCATTGTTATGGTAGGGTGTCATTATTGTCACCATGACACAGTTGTTATATAAAAATAAATGAGATTACTCTTATTAGTGTAACTTGGAAATAATTTCTCCACGATAGTGTTTCCACAGACATAGTATGAGGTCAATATAATGATTATAATTACTTATGCATTGGAAGTAAGATTTATAAATTACATCAGGTTCATTACTATCTTATATGTTTCCTATTATGTAAGCATAGTGGTCATATCTAAAGATAATCCTGGAGATATACATTAGGAAGTAGTTAACACCATACTAAATAATTTGACATATATAAATGATGTTTTTTAGGTCTGTGGATGAAAATATGGGAAAATATTGAGTGGATACGTAAATGTTGGCTTCTAGATAGATAATTTTGATTTTAAATCGCATTAAAGAAATGTTTATTTCAATAAAGGTGGTGATGTGAGTTATATATACTAAAATAAACCCATGGTTGTCGATTCTTCTATAGAATATGAGTATATAATATCATTCGGTGTAGCTAAGGATGTCGTATAAACATGAATCTAAGTCTTATATTTCATCATTTTAATTGGAAGTAGATACCTAGTTATTCTATTCTATTATAAAACTTAAGAGTGGTACATTGCAAGGAAACTATGTCATACCTAAAGATAAATCATATTCTTAATATGATTTATCTCTTGGGTATTATACTAAGAGTTGAAGTAACACATATGAGATTATCAACATAGGATAATGTGGAAGTATCCCATAATAAAGTCATATCTCAGTTAGAAAATCATTCCCATGTAATACCATGTTGATTGAGGCTTTTAAATAATCAAAAATAGTAAATGTGGAAGTATTGTTAATGTAATTTCCCCAAATCAAACTCATATGTGTCATTTTATTACAATTACATGTAAATAACATGATATATACATTTGTTTTTGTGACCAAGAAATTAACATTACTTCTCTATGAACTATTCATGGTAATATACATATATTACATGTTGTATCAAGTGATTGCAACAATTCTCATCAATAATTATAACCAATAGTTATTAAGAGAATAATAATTAATGTGTGTCTTATAATCATGATACATTATTTTTTATTGGATATTGAAAATGTTTCACTGTAACTTTTTGGGTATTGTAATAATTGATAAAATTATTATTAAGTTCACACTTGTTGACCATGAGTATATAATATCCTAACATATAAGACGACAATTGGAACACAATAATTTTAGATTTTCATTGGTCTTTTCTATCTATAAACATATGTATTGTTATCCTAACATGATATTATTTTTAATGCATGTCATTGGTCGCATAATTTGATCCATGATGAAAACCATGAAAATTTATATTTGTACAAAGGTATCTTGTGTCCTGTTCATCATTGATGATATAAAAATGATTGACTAAACTTGAATGGATTTTTTTATTTTGAGTATATGATTAGATATATTGATTTCTGTAGACCAGGATGGAAGTACCTTCATAAAATATGTGACCAAAGATTAATGTAAGTGTATCACTTATGGTTAAGTACGTGATAAAGAAATCATGTAAGGATGGAAACACAACTTATGAATCTATATTTTTGATATTACATGAGGAAAATATATTAAATTACTTATTATATGTTTTTTGGATATTTTTCCCTTGTTATGGATTAATCATATCTCTTTTGGAAACATTATGTGTGACTAGACACCGCTACATGTCTGTGTTGGACAGTCACTACTACTGAGGTACAAGCTTAATGGTTTTTACATAATGTTCTGTCAAATTTTTATCCAATTTTAATGAATTAGATTTTATGAAATTGTGGACCCCATTATAGTGGTAGGGTAGAGTCCAAGTCACAAAAATCTTATGAAAATAAATATATTCTATATTATTTTAGTTGATAATAATAACGTTTTAAATTATTAACTCAATGTACTCAATAATATTCATGTGAATACAAGAAAAATATTCTCCTATAGTGGGGGTACTATAACAGTAGTAGTTTTTAACCAAAATAGAAATATAGGCCATGTTATTGAACCATCGGTCCATTAGACCATAAAGACACTATGAATTTGGGCCACTAAAGTTAGGCATAAATGAAGTTTAATGGGTTCAGGAAAATGATGTGGTGAAATTGGATCATAAATGTGGCATGTCAACATCAAAACCTAATCAGATAGGTAACTCAGAATATCATTGGGTGTGTAATAACATATAATAGATCTCTCTACACAACTCAAATTTATTATGTGGGGTAGTGGGGGACCATGAATTTCCATTTCAAAGGGATGAACTATGTTATAGATGACGGAAGGGGATAGTGTGGCATGTTTACTGACGATAATTTTTCTTCTATGAAAAGGTAGATGATGGGAACGTGAAAGGAAGGTGTCCCAACGTGAAGAAATGAAAATTTCTTCGTTTGGGCGTCTATAATGGCCGATGAGTGTGTTGGAACCTATAAAATGTCTCTCAAATCACGCAAATTTCTGTTGTGTGGTGGAGGGATGAGAAACAATGGAGTGATAGGGAAACAAGTCTTGATGGTCGAGAAAGAGGGGTGATGTGTTGTAAAGACTGGTTACATGCACAACTACAAAAAATATATTTATTATGTTAAACCCTTTATTGGTACTCAAACACACTGATAATGGAGGTACAATTATCATTGATAATTAAAATAATTGAAAAGGTATAAATTTATCATCACTAAAAAGAGTTCATAGAATTGAGCACTTTATTAGAACATTTTTCTTATAATGGTCCCCTTTTGTTAATTCATTATTAGAACTAATAACAGGGTGTCTTTTATCCGCACTAAAGAACTAGATTTTTTAATTGATAAAAAATATAGTTCATATAAAATGATTTATATACTATTAAATATCATATTATAGAATAAAAATATATTTATATTGATATTGTTAAAGTATATATTATTTAATATAATATATATAATACTAAATATTAATATTTACAAAATAGAAATTATATTTTGTGAAAATAGATTATAAAATAATTTAAAATTTTAATTAATATAATACATATTAATTATTGACGAGTAGTACATATTTTATAACTATTTTGTGATTTTAAAAATGTATAATTTAGTTAATATCTTAATATAGGTTGAAAACATGAATTGAACTTAAAATAGTAAAAAATATTGATCCAGGAGTTCGATTGGGGTCTATGAGATATCAAAATGAATCTTGAGAAAAGTTATCAAGAATTTAGTATGTGTTGTACCACCTAACATTTTTTTTAAATTGTCAAAATTCTGAGTAGTCCTCAAAAATATAGTTTCTAGTTATAAACCCTTAATTTTTTTGAATTCTAAGGAATTTAATCTACATTTAAGAGTCTTATTTTCTTTTCATGTTGGAGGCTAAATTTAGTCCATTGTATTATTTTCATTTGTCTATTGTGGTGTTATAATTATATTTTTTTTAAATGTTACAGTTTAATTTAAAAATTAATATATATATATATATATATATATATATTCATTATATTTTATTATAAAAATTTAATTTTATAAATATATAATTAATCATATTTAGATGTATGATAAATTTTTAAATATAAAAACCAAATGGAAATAAATAGTTGTTTTTTATTATTTTAAAAAATTAAAACATACTTATTTAATTAACTTTATAAATATTTATGAATATATATATATATACATATGTATATATAATATTTATATATATATAACACCCCAAGCTTCTACGGTACGTTTCCCTTTGAATAATGCGATAGCGTGTGTTGTACGCAACCTCGAGTTCTAACACACACCACAACTAATTAAACTAGCCGTTGTGAATAGTAATACCTAATTTTTGAAATTATATATATTTTATATTTGAAAAAGGACTTCATTTTTGGACTCGGAATATCGAATTTATCCTAAGGTGAAATTTTGGTACTTTTCGGATAACTTTCATATTTTGATGAATAGTGAAAATTACTAAATTTTAATTAAAAACAACTTTTTTAATCAAAATAATTAATAGTGATAAATTATGAATTTTAGTAGTTTTAAAGTATTTTTAGAATAAATTTTTACCATTTAATATAATGTTGGTCATTGGACATAATTTTACAATTAAACCGAACATAAACAAGTGTCAATCTTTTGATAGTTATTATCTCTTAAAAACACGCTTTTTGTTTTGACAGCGGGAATTAATTTTAAATTAATTTCTGCCACTTCTGTGTTTTGAATTTAGGAAAATGGATTCCATATTTGGAATCAGGATGTTCAAATTGTGTAAATAGGTAACTTTTATTTTTAGACATTTTGAATAATTACTGCGGTAAATATTTTATTTACCATGGTTAAGGGTAAATCCGGTAAATAAGGGTTAAACAAATAATATTATAATAATACTAAATTACCCTAAAAACGTGTCTTAACCCTATTTGTTGATATATGGTCGACCATGGGCATCTTTGGGTCTATTTTGGGACCCCATGGATCCACTTGTAAGTGATAATGACACTTTATTTTAATTTAGTTAAAATAAATACAAAAATGACACGAGCATATATCTTTTAGAACAACAATTGTTACATAGGGTTATATATGTTGGATTTTAGATTATAAATATTAATTAGAAAGATAAAAAGATTTCCTACATAATTATATTTTATTTATAATTTTTAGACATTAAATAATTTATTTTATATATGACACAATGATGATGCAGTAATTACTATAATAGTGAAAAATTAAAATAATTGATATTATAAATACCCAAATAAATATAATATGAAACTTTTAATGAATTAAACTAATTTTCTAGGATAATATGATATATTAGGATTGATTTAATTGACTTTGTTCGAAGTAATCAATCTGTTATGAGTTTCACAAAAATCAACTATTGAATAGTGTCAAAATTGACATAAAAGAGTTCTTGAAACAAATATTATATTATTAATTGATATTAAATTCCTAAAAATCTAAGGTTCGTCCAAGAGACTTATATCATGATAGTTTCATCATTAATGTACCACTTTTGGGTCGCTTGGATGTATATAGTAAGTTTATTAACCATATTATATAAAAATACAAAGAGACATTGTAAAAGTGAAACTAATTAACTTAGAGTTAATACTTAAAGATAAGGTTAATATAATTACCCAAACCTGTCTAAATTCTATTGGTTGAGTGGTTTTCGACCTATCCCCACCTTAACCTTTGAATAGTCAACTTTGGAGCCATTAGAAACCGAATATGAATTTATTATAAATTAATATTTCTAGCTTTTCCAAAGGTGCCCCTCACCCCTCTTATAAAAGGGCACTCCTCCTTCTCATTTCTTCACACCTCTAAAGCCTTTTGGTTCGGCCAAACTCTGCCCAAATACTCTCCCAACATCCCTCACTACAACCTAGAGGCCTTAGTTTGATCAGAAAGCCAACCTAAGGAGCCCTTTTGATCAAATCAAAAGGAAGAACCCGAAGAAGAGGTAATGATTTCACCACCCTTTTCTAAGTTCATTTCTTCTTCCACTTCTTCTTCCTTTGTTCTTACCAATCTAAAATAATAACTCCAGTATCTCACATATACTGTGATGTTATTATAAGTATGGTACAACCATATTCAGTATTCTATCCACCCTTTGAATAACATGTCACCATACGTGCGTACGTACGGCTTACCGTCTCCACGTCGTGGTGTAATTGTAATTCAATATAATATTATTTGGATGGGTATAATAATGATGTGTAACTCATGTAAATAATAAATATAACATTTTAATGATTCTTTATATATGATATACCATTCATTTATATATTATTTTAATATCAAAAGAATGATATTGTCGCTCGTGCGTACGTACGGACTACCGTCTCCACGAACGCGATGAGATTCATTCTCCATCGTATCCATTCAAGTATAATTATCATTTTATGATTTAAAAATGATGTTTAAGGACTTGATATCATTATGGATATGAATAAGATACAACAAACATGGCTTATGTAACAAAACATATAAAAGAAAATGAGTAAGTTAACACCCGAAACGATGATAATTCTAAGATATTATTAATAAATCAATGTTAAAAGATCATATATGATATCATATTAATATATATGATTCTTGTATAATTTAATAACAATTATTTCACCATTATACAGGAGGTTAACCTACCCCAACCAAGGAAAAGTACAAGGTAAGGGTTATTTCACAATCTCTTCATTATCCGAGGTTGTTTATATGTAATAATCTACTGGGATCTCTTTATCATCCACATCCATGTTTCTTAAAAATGTATTTCAAAACATTTTTACTATTTACAAGAATATGGGTTAAAGTCATTTATAACCTTTTTTGACTTTTTATAAGAGGTTTATAAAGGAATCTTTCCGTCGTTTTCAAAACAAGGTCCTTTTTAACCTTTTCGACAGAATTGAGGTAAGAATGTTTTTTTTAACTTATACGGTGGGTGCGGTTATTTTACGCCGTTATAAAATCTTCAAAGCTTTCCTTACAAGCTTATAAGAATATTTTCAAAGAAATTGTTTTATTTTATATGGATCTTAAATGATTTCAAAATAAAAGGAGATATTTCTTTAAAAAGAATTTTGATTTCATCTATGTCAACATCCTTTGATGGATTTTAAGATTATTTGAAGTTGATTTATTATGATACAAAACTTCTATATTGTATTGAAGGTTTTGTGATATGTTTGACTGTGGATGTGCTATTTTTATACCATTCATAGTTTATTGTGAAAGTATTGACATTTCGTATGCTAGTTTTAATACGAATGTTTATGTTATGTTTAAACCTTTTCATATGGGAATGCATTGAACTTAATAAGTGACGGGTGGAGCCCGCTATAGCTCCTCGATGCATCGGTAGGTCTCATGAGACAAACTAGTGTCTTGGCACAAGGCCTTGACAAAATCTTATTTGTAGTCTTGGAACGAGGCCTTGGCTATGTGGTTATGATAGTCTGGCATTATGCATTCCAAGATTATGAAAGTGGTTATTGATTTTTGCATGTGATTATTTGATTAGTAGAATATCCATGTGAATAAGTAAATGGAATTATTTCATTTTATTTATGCCATACCATGTTGAAAGTTCATGTTTAAAAGGCTTTTGTTTTAGTTATACATTGACTTAAATGTTTATTCTTATTGATGAAAGTTTCCGCTATATTGTTATCCTTACTGGGCATTTGAGGTCACCCCTTTTCTATGTTTTATTTCTCCCAGGAAGTGAAGAAGTAAATTATGAATGACCTGCAGGGATATTATGTGGGGATATGAGTGTGGATTATGGAGACAATATGTTGTTGTAGTAGTTTTTCATTTTATGATGTAATGTAAGACTTATGAATATATCTAGTGTTTCCAAGGATACTAAACCAATCGGTCTTTCGAGATTTGATCTTTCTTGTGATCATGCCAATGTTATGTTATTAATGCACCGACTCTGGGTAGCTGGGGTCGTGGCATTACAGTTGGTATCAGAGGAAGTTTAGTACAAACCTTGGAAGCTAGATTTAGATAAACTCTGATTAGAGCACGTAGACCTAAGATGAACTTTGAGGATTAGTATAGAAGAACTTCCTAGAATTTTGGTATTGTAGAGACTTTGTGAGTTTTCCGAGCAATACATCCCTGTCTGGATACGAGCAGGTAGAGGTGGCTCTGGCACAGATGTACCTAGGGGTAAAACTCGAAAACACCGCTTTGAGCTAGACTCGAACGGGAACTGGTGCACGACAACGGGCCTTGCTGCACTCTTGGTTACGACACTCCCGGGGGATATGCTTAGGATAACTCTCACTTTCTTTACAAATCATTATGAAGGGTTTATGAGTATATACTTCCTCAAAGAAAACATATTTATGATTATGGATTATATCCATAGATAGTTCAATTTATGTTTAGTGTTTTATAAGTATGGGATTATGTATTTTGATGCATAAACTGATCTAGTTTATGCCATTTTTTAGAAATGGCGCCTAGTGGAAGAAATGGAAACTGTATCAATGCACGCACTCCATGTAGGGATTTCCCTCCTTCTCAAGATAATTATAGTGGGGCTGGTGATGCAACTGGTGCTGATCAGCTAATCACCGTACTGGGACAACTAACTCAGGTTATGAATAATAACCTTACCCGTATGGAGCACCCTGATCCGCAGCGTGGAGGATCAATGTTAGATCGATTCATGAGACAACAACCACCAACGTTCAATGGGAGTACAAATCCCTTAGTAGCTGAGGAATGGATATTTTCCCTAGAGAAAATATTTTAGGCTTTGGGGAGTAGTGAAAGGGAAAAAGTTACCATGGCAGTTTACCGCCTCACTGGAGATGCTGATCAATGGTGGTCATTGATTCAAAACATGAAGGAAGATGATGAAGTATCAAACATGGAATGAAGGGAGTTCAAAGATCTATTTTTAGAAAAATACTTTCCTCGCGACCATCGAGCAGATATGGAAAGACAATTTCTGAGTCTGAGACAAAAGGAGGATGAGAATGTCACAAAGTATGAGGCTAACTTTACAAGGTTAGCGAGGTACGCTGGTGATTATATTCGCAACCCAAGAAGTAAGATTGATCGTTTCTTTGATGGGTTAAAACCATTTCTCCGTCGAGCATTAGTCTCACAATCCTTTTCATCGTACGAAGACATTGTCTCGTGTGCTATCAAGACCGAAAAGGAATTCTCTAAGTCTTATGACTTTAAAGCAAAGCAAGAGAAGAAGAGACCTGCTGATCAATCTGGGAATGGAAATAAGGGGAAGAAGGGAAAGGTTGAATATCCATCTTGTGGTAAGTGCGGGAAGAAACACCCCGGTGCTTGCCTGAAGGGAATGGGAGTCTGTTACAAGTGTGGTGAAAAAGGCCACCAAGCTCATGATTGCAAGGGGAAGAAGGAAGCTACCAACGTTCAGTGCTACAATTGCAGGGAGATGGGGCATTATTCAAATGCATGTCCTAAGCGTCAGGAGAACTTACCTCAGAAAAGGCCAAGGGATCAAGGCCAGGCTTATGCTATCACTACTGCTGAGGTAGAAGCTCCGAAAGACGTGGTGGCAGGTAATTTAATGGTTTCCTCAAGTTTAGCAAATGCATTATTTGATTCTGGATCATCGCATTGTTTCATATCTTCCCAGTTTGCTAAGAAAATTAGATATTTCCAATTTGATTTAATAAGGGAGTTGTCAGTTAAAACTCCTAAGGGAAGTATCGTTGCAACAAATTTTTGTGAATCAGTCCCCATTAGAGCACAGAAATTTTCTTTATCTGCTGATTTCATCGTCATACCTATGATTGAGTTTGATATAATCCTCGGTATGGCCTGGCTTTCGGACTATGATGCGAAGATTTATTGTAAGAAGAAAGAGGTTACAATTCTTGATGATAATGATAAGGAGCACCTTATTTTTAGAGCTGAATCGTCACCACCTAATTCTTATTTAGATCCACCCCCTGTAGCTCAACTTAATTCAATTATCGGGGAGGAAGAGAATGAAATAACTGTCGGTGAGGAAAGGAATGTTCAAATAGAGGATGTACCTATTGTGAAAGAATTTGTAGATGTATTTCCGAAAGATTTACCTGGACATCCTCCAGAACGAGAAGTTGAGTTTTCTATTGATTTGATTCCTGGATCAAGGCCTATATCGAAGACCCCTTATAGAATGGCCACTGTAGAGCTAGTCGAACTAAAGAAACAACTAGAGGAATTGAGTAATAAGGGATTTATTCGCCCTAGTGTTTCTCCATGGGGAGCCCCTGTTCTTTTTGTTAAAAAGAAAGATGGATCTATGAGGTTATGTATCGATTACTGGGAGATCAATGCTATAACGATAAAGAACAAGTATCCCCTACCTCGTATTGATGATTTATTTGACCAACTGCATGGAGCTCAATACTTTTCAAAGATTTACCTTCGATCTGGATACCATCAGTTGTGTGTAAAGAAGGAAGACATTCCGAAAACAGCATTTCGAACGAGGTACGGGCATTACGAGTTTACTGTAATGCCGTTTGGATTGACTAATGCACCCTCTGTATTCATGGATCTAATGAATAGAGTTTTCAAGGAGTATCTCGATGAATTTGTGGTGGTATTTATTGATGATATCTTGATATACTCCAAAACCTACGAAGATCATGAAAATCACTTGCGCATTATCTTGAAGACTCTGAGGAGGCATGAATTATATGGAAAGTTTAGCAAGTGTGAATTCTGGCTTCAGGAGATTTCTTTTCTTGGCCATATTGTCTCAAAAGATGGAATCTCTGTTGATCCTTCTAAGACCAAGGCAATCCAAGAATGGCCAGCACCTACGAGTATAACTGAGGTACGTAGTTTTATTGGTTTGGCAGGTTATTATCGACGTTTCGTCCAGAATTTTGCCCGATTGGCTAACCCATTAACGAAGCTCACACGTAAAGGGGTTAATTTTGTTTGGACAAAAGAGTGTGAAGAATGTTTCGAAGAACTGAAGAGAAGATTAGTCAATGCTCCTATATTGACTCTACCATCGGGGAATGATGGGTTCATTATTTATAGTGATGCATCAAAGAAAGGACTTGGCTGTGTCCTTATGCAGAATTATAGAGTTATTGCCTACGCATCACGACAGTTGAAAATTCATGAACAAAACTATCCTACTCATGATCTCGAGTTAGCAGCAGTGATCTTTGCTTTGAAAATATGGAGGCACTACCTCTATGGTGAAAAATGTGAGATTTATACTGATCACAAGAGTTTGAAGTATATTTTCTCACAAAAAGAACTCAACATGAGGCAAAGGAGATGGCTTGAATTACTCAAGGATTATGATTGTACGATACACTACCACCCAGGGAAGGCAAACAAGGTGGCAGATGCTTTGAGTAGAAAAGACCATGGAGTTTTGAACAATATGAGAATTGAAAGGGATCCAATTTTCATGGAGCTAGTGAAGATGGACATGGGAATTACCAGGGAAGGTGAAACATCAATGCTTTTTCAAATGGTTTCCAAACCATCTTTACTAGAAAGGATTAAGAGTTCTCAGACTGATGATGAAGAATTCCAAAAGAAGATTAAAGCTGTGAATGATGGGAGATTGAGAGACTTTGCGTATGAAGGTGGAATTTTGAAATTCGGGAAGAGACTTTGTGTTCCCAATATACCTGATCTAAAAAGGGAATTGCTGGATGATGCTCATAGTTCCAATTTCTCTATACACCCTGGGAGCACCAAAATGTATAGAGATTTGAAGGAACATTTTTGGTGGGACAACATGAAGAGGGAGATTGCTGATTTTGTGTCAAGATGTATGGTTTGTCAACAAGTGAAAGCTGGAAGGCAACAGCCTGGAGGAGTCATGCAACCTCTTCCCATACCGGAGTGGAAATGGGACAATATTACAATGGACTTTGTCATGGGGCTACCAAAGACTCCTAGAAGGAACGATGCAATATGGGTTATTGTTGATCGTCTTACCAAGTCAGCACATTTTCTTGCTATAAGAGAAGATCTACCCCTGGAACGTCTAGCAAGACTATACATTAATGAAGTTGTGAGACTTCATGGAGTACCCCTATCGATTGTTTCTGATCGTGATCCCCGTTTTACTTCAAGATTTTGGAAAAGTCTTCAGAAATCCCTGGATACTGAACGTCATTTGAGCACTGCTTACCACCCTCAGACAGACGGACAATCAGAACGGACTATTCAGACCTTAGAAGACATGTTGAGATCTTGCTCACTTTATTTTCAGGGTATGTGGGATCAATATTTACCACTAGTAGAATTTTCCTATAACAATAGCTTCCATTCGAGTATTCAGATGGCACCATATGAAGCGTTATACGGAAAGAGATGTCGTACACCAACCTGTTGGGATGACGTTGGTGAAAGAAAACTTGTAGGCCCAGAACTGGTGGAGGAAACGGTGGAAAAGGTAAAGGTAATCCAAAATCACATCAAAGCAGCTCAAAGTAGGCAGAAGAGCTATGCCGATAATCGAAGGAAGGATTTGGAATTTCAAGTCGGTGATCATGTTTTCCTGAAGGTATCTCCGTGGAAGGGAGTCATACGTTTTGGTAAGAAAGGTAAATTGAGTCCCAGGTACATCGGACCTTTCGAAATTCTAGAACGAATTGGGGTTGTAGCTTACCGATTGGCAATGCCGCCAAGTCTCTCCAAAGTTCACGATGTGTTCCACGTATCTCTGTTGAGGAAATACATGCCTGACCCAACGCATGTACTCACCTATGAAGATTTAGAACTGGAACCCGATCTGTCTTATTGCGAAGAGCCCATCAAGATTCTTGATACGAGAGAACAAGTGCTGAGAAACCGGACGACGCGTCTGGTAAAAGTTTTGTGGAGGAATCATAAGATGGAAGAGGCAACGTGGGAACCCGAGGAACTTATGATGAAGAACCACCCGAGTATTTTTATGCAGTAATACCCTAGAAATTGCGAGGACGCAATTATTTGAAGGAGGGGAGAATGTAACACCCCAAGCTTCTACGGTACGTTTCCCTTTGAATAATGCGATAGCGTGTGTTGTACGCAACCTCGAGTTCTAACACACACCACAACTAATTAAACTAGCCGTTGTGAATAGTAATACCTAATTTTTGAAATTATATATATTTTATATTTGAAAAAGGACTTCATTTTTGGACTCGGAATATCGAATTTAGCCTAAGGTGAAATTTTGGTACTTTTCGGATAACTTTCATATTTTGATGAATAGTGAAAATTACTAAATTTTAATTAAAAACAACTTTTTTAATCAAAATAATTAATAGTGATAAATTATGAATTTTAGTAGTTTTAAAGTATATTTAGAATATATTTTTACCATTTAATATAATGTTGGTCATTGGACATAATTTTACAATTAAACCGAACATAAACAAGTGTCAATCTTTTGATAGTTATTATCTCTTAAAAACACGCTTTTTGTTTTGACAGCGGAAATTAATTTTAAATTAATTTCTACCACTTCTGTGTTTTGAATTTAGGAAAGTGGATTCCATATTTGGAATCAGGATGTTCAAATTTTGTAAATAGGTAACTTTTATTTTTAGACATTTTGAATAATTACTGCGGTAAATATTTTATTTACCATGGTTAAGGGTAAATCCGGTAAATAAGGGTTAAAAAAATAATATTATAATAATACTAAATTACCCTAAAAACGTGTCTTAACCCTATTGGTTGATAGATGGTCGACCATGGGCATCTTTGGGTCTATTTTGGGACCCCATGGATCCACTTGTAAGTGATAATGACACTTTATTTTAATTTAGTTAAAATAAATACAAAAATGACACAAGCATATATCTTTTAGAACAACAATTGTTACATAGGGTTATATATGTTGGATTTTAGATTATAAATATTCATTAGAAAGATAAAAGGATTTCCTACATAATGATATTTTATTTATAATTTTTAGACATTAAATAATATATTTTATATATGACACAATGATGATGCAGTAATTACTATAATAGTGAAAAATTAAAATAATTGATATTATAAATACCCAAATAAATATAATATGAAACTTTTAATGAATTAAACTAATTTTCTAGGTTAATATGATATATTAGGATTGATTTAATTGACTTTTTTCGAAGTAATCAATCTGTTATGAGTTTCACAAAAATCAACTATTGAATAGTGTCAAAATTGACATAAAAGAGTTCTTAAAACAAATATTATATTATTAATTGATATTAAATTCCTAAAAATCTAAGGTTCGGCCAAGAGACTTATATCATGATAGTTTCATCATTAATGTACCACTTGGGGGTCTCTTGGATGTATATAGTAAGTTTATTAACCATATTATATAAAAATACAAAGAGACATTGTAAAAGTGAAACTAATTAACTTAGAGTTAATACTTAAAGATAAGGTTAATATAATTACCCAAACCTGTCTAAATTCTATTGGTTGAGTGGTTTTCGACCTATCCCCACCTTAACCTTTGAATAGTCAACTTTGGAGCCATTAGAAACCGAATATGAATTTATTATAAATTAATATTTCTAGCTTTTCTAAAGGTGCCCCTCACCCCTCTTATAAAAGGGCACTCCTCCTTCTCATTTCTTCACACCTCTAAAGCCTTTTGGTTCGGCCAAACTCTGCCCAAATACTCTCCCAACATCCCTCACTACAACCTAGAGGCCATATTTTGATCAGAAAGCCAACCTAAGGAGCCCTTTTGATCAAATCAAAAGAAAGAACCCGAAGAAGAGGTAATGATTTCACCACCCTTTTCTAAGTTCATTTCTTCTTCCACTTCTTCTTCCTTTGTTCTTACCATTATAAAATAATAACTCCAGTATCTCACATATACTGTGATGTTATTATAAGTATGGTACAACCATATTCAGTATTCTATCCACCCTTTGAATAACATGTCACCATACGTGCGTACGTACGGCTTACCGTCTCCACGTCGTGGTGTAATTGTTATTCAATATAATATTATTTGGATGGGTCTAATAATGATGTGTAACTCGTGTAAATAATAAATATAACATGTTAATGATTCTGTATATATGATATACCATTCATTTATATATTATTTTAATATCAAAAGAATGATATTGTCGCTCGTGCGTACGTACGGACTACCGTCTCCACGAACGCGATGAGATTCATTCTCCATCGTATCCATTCAAGTATAATTATCATTTTATGATTTAAAAATGATGTTTAAGGACTTGATATCATTATGGATATGAATAAGATACAAAAAACATGGCTTATGTAACAAAACATATAAAAGAAAATGAGTAAGTTAACACCCGAAACGATGATAATTCTAAGATATTATTAATAAATCAATGTTAAAAGATCATATATGATATCATATTAATATATATGATTCTTGTATAATTTAATAACAATTATTTCACCATTATACAGGAGGTTAACCTACCCCAACCAAGGAAAAGTACAAGGTAAGGGTTATTTCACAATCTCTTCATTATCCGAGGTTGTTTATATGTAATAATCTACTGGGATCTCTTTATCATCCACATCCATGTTTCTTAAAAATGTATTTCAAAACATTTTTACTATTTACAAGAATATGGGTTAAAGTAATTTATACCCTTTTTTGACTTTTTATAAGAGGTTTATAAAGGAATCTTTCCTTCGTTTTCAAAACAAGGTCCTTTTTAACCTTTTCAACAGAATTGAGGTAAGAATGTTTTTTTAACTTATACGGCGGGTGCGGTTATTTTACGCCGTTATAAAATCTTCAAAGCTTTCCTTACAAGCTTATAAGAATATTTTCAAAGAAAATGTTTTATTTTATATGGATCTTAAATGATTTCAAAATAAAAGGAGATATTTCTTTAAAAAGAATTTTGATTTCATCTATGTCAACATCCTTTGATGGATTTTAAGATTATTTGAAGTTGATTTATTATGATACAAAAATTCTATATTGTATTGAAGGTTTTGTGATATGTTTGACTGTGGATGTGCTATTTTTATACCATTCATAGTTTATTGTGAAAGTATTGACATTTCGTATGCTAGTTTTAATACGAATGTTTATGTTATGTTTAAACCTTTTCATATGGGAATGCATTGGACTTAATAAGTGACGGGTGGAGCCCGCTATAGCTCCTCGATGCATCGGTAGGTCTCATGAGACAAACTAGTGTCTTGGCACAAGGCCTTGACAAAATCTTATTTGTAGTCTTGGCACGAGGCCTTGGCTATGTGGTTATGATAGTCTGGCATTATGCATTCCAACATTATGAAAGTGGTTATTGATTTTTGCATGTGATTATTCGATTAGTAGAATATCCATGTGAATAAGTAAATGGCATTATTTCATTTTATTTATGCCATACCATGTTGAAAGTTCATGTTTAAAAGGCTTTTGTTTTAGTTATACATTTCCTTAAATGTTTATTCTTATTGATGAATGTTTCCGCTATATTGTTATCCTTACTGGGAATTTGAGCTCACCCCTTTTCTATGTTTTATTTCTCCCAGGAAGTGAAGAAGTAAGTTATGAATGACCTGCAGGGATATTATGTGGGGATATGAGTGTGGATTATGGAGACAATATGTTGTTTTAGTAGTTTTTCATTTTATGATGTAATGTAAGACTTATGAATATATCTAGTGTTTCCAAGGCTACTAAACCAATCGGTCTTTCGAGATTTGATCTTTCTTGTGATCATGCCAATGTTATGTTATTAATGCACCGACTCTGGGTAGCTGGGGTCGGGGCGTTACAATATAAATGTGTTTGTTAATGTATTAATAAATAATAACCTCTTAATGTAGGTTGTGATTTATACCCCAATCCAATATGACATGACATGAGAAAAAATCATCTATTATTTTCCATTCACGTTAACTATTATCGAAACTATCATCTAAAAAAATTATCAATATGCTATACATCTTAAAGATATCACAATAATTTTTTACCAATAAGGTAATTGGAAGAATATAATTTTCTTCCTCTAATTGTTTTTCAAAATAAAAAGGAGAAACCATCCTCTTATGGGATTTTTTTAACATTATACATGAAAATTGATCAAACAATCCACAATTTTTTACAATTCATCTGAATTCATTCGATGAGGTGGTTCTCTCCCCACAACACTATCAAATTGTGGATATATTTTCTTATATTGATGATACATAAATGAAATTTCAAATACATGATGAGGCTAAAATTTAATTTATGTTTTAATTTTCTAGAATGTGCATTTGTAATGAAAGTAGGGAAAGATAATTTCTTCTCTGTACTCTAAAAATAGAAAATTATATGAGTTGGGAATTCATTTATCTTCCATATAAATTTAAAAATAATTAACAATTATTCCCTTCCAAATACCTCATATGTCTGCACACCGATATGCCATAGCACCTATATCTCCATGATTAAGTGTTGTAGGTATACACTAATTTCATTTATAGGATTTTTGGGGCATATATTAGTAAAGAAATGATAATTAATAGTATATTTATACAAAAACATGGTGTATAGTTATAAATATGAAAGAAAATATACCACATACTGTGTGAATTATACATCTATAGAATTAGGTTAAATCCATCACCAAATAAACCAAAATATCATTATGTCATCAGAATACAAAAGAACGATTCCACCTATTAAATTTCTTCCTTGCTAATCGATTGATAAGATTAACTATTTCATCATTGTCCTAATTTCTCTAATATTCATGTTGTTGATTTTTTGTTTCCAACTATTCTAATATAAATAATTATCGAAATCATAGACTCACTAAAAAGTGAAAAATTACCTTTACTTGTACAAGATATTGGATCCCAACATAATTATGATTCTATATTGATTAATCATAGGCTTGAAACATATTCAAATTTACACTTTCCCTCTAAAATATGATACATTACGTAGATAAAGTATGGATCTTATTAGATGTAAATCCAAATTATTCTATTAACATTCATTCCAGGTAATAATTTTCAATAATACATCCATAATCAGATACTATGTCCTTGAATAATGAAAAGATAAGATCAATTCCATTATTACTAATTCGATAAATTATATTTCCATAATGCAATGAAATCAAAACACTATTATAGTCAATTTATGACCTACTTGATATACTAGGGTCCTTATATCTTCCATTACCTTTCTAACATATTCATTCTCATCATCATGATGAATTGTTAAAAATTTTCTACCTATTATAATTTCATCCACCTCTTGACTGCAAGAAGATTTTCATAGGGAACTAAAGGTGATTTGACCATCTATTAAATGATCTATAACAGATGTTTAACTGATTCATTATATATCATAATTTAAGAACATTATCCATTTTGATACCACATTTTACATCATCCTAAAACCAATTTTCATGATATGGTAATGATCTTCTTCAACTATGAACCATTGCCTTCCAATGTAATCATAGAAACGACATCAAATCAGCCTCATTATAAATCATGGATGTAGTAAAATAAAAGACAAATTAAAACACTTTTGAATGTAAACTATGTTGTACTTAGTGTTGTACATCTAACTCATATCCACTCAAACATAAAAGGATTATTTTACGTAATGTTAAATATTTTCACAAACAAAAATAGACCAAAATAATAATTATGAAAATAAAAATTACACTTATATTGAAATGAAATAAAATATTCTATGAAATTAATATTAATCATAAATAAATAACGAAATTACCTTAGTTAAAATTTTAAATATATGGCATCAAATATGATTTCCCAAGGACCAATCATATACCTACCAATATTTACTACTATATCTAATATTAAACACATTTTCAAATGGAAAATAAAATGACAATATATATATTTAGAGTTAATTAATATTTTTATCAAATAACATTCTATATTTTGAGAGTCATATTCTAAATATATTATAGGATATAATTTTATAAATCCCCAACCCTTTGAATATTCAATTTTTTAACTGGACACTCTTACAAATCAAAAATAATGACATCATATTCTATAATATAGAATGGGATTTATTTCTATGAATCAACTATCTCTATCATTAACTAAAAATCAATGGACATTATCCTATGATTTTCCTCATCCTTATAAATATCCCTATACATGTTTGTAGGGTTCTTATAAAGGTTTTCTCATATTAGTTTTCAAATATTAACTGAAAATTTTCCCTAATAACAACTATAGAGACCATTTATTTTGATACATTATCATTTCATTACTTTTTATAATACATTGAACATTACGCAATCATATTCCAAAAGTCCATATTATTTTAGTGCTTTGGAATGATTGAATAATAAACACTGGTACATGAGTGAGATATATATTCTCCCACTAGTTTCTCCATGGCTAGAACCCTTCTTATACAAATCATTCCCAATACATGTCATCATAAACCAGGGGAAGTAAATAAAAAAAGGATTGACCCTAGATTTTTAGTAAGGGTTAATAAGGGAGATATAGAAGAAAACACATGAAAATAAGCATGTGAGAATGTGATCATGACATTATAACATCATATCCAGTATATTAAATATCATAGAAATGAATCAAGGAATAAAGATTGGAAGTTCATAAAAAAGAACTGTAATGGAATCAAGAGTAGAATAAATTTAATCATAGCATAGTAATAAGACAAGAAATTGTGGAAATCAAATATACATGTAATATAATTACCTATAAGTTAGGGAACATTTCCAAAAAAAGTAATAGTGAACTCTATGGGTACTACATCAACTATGTGGGGCATTCCATAATCCCTAGTTGTTGTCCTTTATTTATAAGGGATTTGGTTTCCCCATCATCCCATAGTTGAATGTTTTCCCCATATTTCATTGTGAATCAGGTTTCCCCATCATAAATAGAGAATTAATCCCATAGACATGCTTCCAATAATTTTCTCATAAGATATAAATCATAACCAAAAGCATTAGAGGGTGATTTAGGACCCGCCCATCAGATAATGAAAACAATACATATGTATTCTAGAAGAACTAGAATCAGTAATAATATTATAAAACATAAAATTAAATGGGTTTCATAAATCGAATTCACATAACCCATGGAAATGAAATGGTTTTCACATATATCACTTTATCATATAAATAATCAAACCATAAGAATAATAGAAATAATATCCTTGATTAATTTACCTATTAAAACTTAAATATAATTAAATAATGTGATCATATATGGGAAAAAAATTAGGATATTACATGAAAGTAATTCTTGAGAAAAATATCCTTTCGGCTTTAAAAACCTTTTCTTTTATAAAAATTTTGTGAAACATAAAATGGAAAAAATTTCATGGAAATTTATTTTTCAAGATTATGGGTCAATCCTCAAGTAATTAAGATGTCCTAAAATCATAAATATATGTTCATTATATATATGATAAAAAACAAACTTCTCAAAAAATTTCTATAAAAGTAACAAAGTAACTTAAATGAAAATTGTTAAAAATAATCCTTACAAATTTTCAAATTGGTAAAAATTACTTTAAAAACTGTTGAATAATATTTATAATATTCTATAACACTATTTTAAGAATTATGGACATGTAATACAAATAATATATTGTAGATTCATGCATATAATCTATCCTTAATTATATTCAAATTATGAAATTAACCCTTACCACATTATAATCTATTTAATCGGACGCCTCGTGAAATAATGAAAATTATATGGGTATGTATATACAATAATATTCATAATTAGACTCGTGAAAAATCAGGGTTAGTATATACGACAATTCATATAAACATGCTCTATATTAGGTATGTTTCCAACTAAAATAAAAGTGAGACAAATATCCCTTACCTCATGTCATGAATTCCTTCATATACATTCAAACAAAATCTACTTTGAAATGGATCCATTATATAATATATAAATGACTCTATAGTTTGTCCTTTTGGAATTAAAGAACCACTAGAATGTGGATTGGTATGTGGAGATGAGAAATTGGTAGAGTTTGGTTGAACTAAAATACTCAAAGTGTTTAGAACAAGTTAGGTAAGAGGCACCCTTTTATAATTGAGGTGAGGGGAACATTCATAATATCCAAAAATATTAATTTATTATATAAATAATTTCTATATAAATACTTCCAAAAGGATATTTATTTGAATCTAGGATGATATAAGGTAGTTTTATTATCATCCAATGGATTTTAGAAAATATGTGATGTAATTTTTAACTCATATCTTTATTATTAACATTTAGTTAACCTATTTTAATTTTATTTATAGTAACACCATTCCATTTTGAAAATTTTTATATTTATAACATATATGTTTTCAATTAAACCATAAATAGTGAATTAATGAAATTATTGATAGTAATGTATCACGTTTGTCCTTATTTTTTTAGAAATATAATAAAATATTATTTTATAAAATATATTTAGTGTCAAATGAGTCACTATTCATTACATTGACAATATGAAAATAAATAAGAAAGATAAAATTGATCCAATTATTTTAATACACCCCTAATTAGTCATATCACCAATAAAGTTTTTGGATAACCTTAATTAATTAATATTTTATATTTTTTAATATTTTTAATAACACTTAATTGGGTGGTTTATTAATTGAATGATTATTGTATCATCATTTCGTAGTTATATACGTTAATTTCTTTAGTGCTATAAACAAAAAAAACTTGATGAACACAAAACATTTTGATTCCATAAGATTATAGAGGGTTGAACATTTCTTCTATTGAAATTCATAATAAAAATATTTATTAAATATAAGACCATGAAATTTTTTCACCCTGATTGACTATAATAATATCCCAGTCATTTTCAAGGAAAACTATATATTAAATTAATAATTTTAAAATATTATGTGTTAATGGTAGAATAAACATCATCAAGTAATAATGAGAATATTTCTTGGGTCATTTTATAATCTTTATCAATTTATTTTTATCAAAATTACACAAGTTTTCCATTTACCATGGTATCAAAGATTACCTATGTTACTATTTATTTTGTCCAAAAAAAAGGAACTATTTACTAAATTTTACCCTTATGATTAAGACAATTTAATCTTTTTTTTAATATTCCAAACATAGAAATGACTAAATTAATCTAAAATTGATCTCGTACATGGGATAGGTAAATACAGTTTTAAAGCTAAAACGTTCAAATGAATGAAAACTTTTATATCCAAATTCAATGACAAAATTATTCCAACTAAAAAAATGGATAAATAAATACAAAATATATCTAATTAAACCTTAAAACTAATTAAAATTTTAATTTATAACTATAAATTATATAGATAAAAAATTTGATTCCTATTAAAATTTAGTATTTTTCACAATTCAAGAAAATATGAATCTTATCATAAATATACAAAAAATAAAACCAATATAAATTACAATATAATTATTTCCATTTAGAAGATTATTTTTTCAAATAGAATATAAAAAAATTTCAAAATTTAGTGTCAAAAAATTGGGCACCCTTTAAATGTCTTAAAACAACTTTTAGAGGAAATAGAGTTTTTAATTATAAAACTAGATATATTATGTCTATAAAACTCATATGATGATTGTTATACATTATAATTAATATTATATATATATATATATATCATTAATATAATAAAAAAATAGTGAATTTTTTAATTATTTGAATAGAAAAATCATTTTAAAAATTAATTTTATTATTGACAAATATTTTCTTTTATATACAGAAGGATTTTAATTTTTATTTTTAAGGAATTGGTCACAAAAAAATTAAACATATATACATTTTTATACCATTATTTCATAATTCAGCTGACCATTTCCATACCTACCATTCTAAAGGCAAGGTTGTAAATTGATATTTTTGATAATTTCAGTAATAAAATAATGTTCCATAGAAACATTAAGTTTAATGTATGTCAGGCTAAGCTGGGATTTCATGTAACACACGCTTTAATTATTGTAGCATGTAACAAAATTATTTGTTTTTGTAGCATCAAATAGAAGATATTAATGAGAAAATAATTTATTCAGGAAAGGGTCAAAATCACTCGTGTTGTAACATTTTACCCCCTAGAACCTATTTCCCCCTAGAAATTAATTATTCTAATACAAAAAAATGAGGATCCTTTTACCTCATAATATCCTCAATATACCACATAGTTTCCTAAAATTAGTGATTTCTCCATAAAACATTGACCAGTTGAGTTATCTTGATCCATAGAACTTTTTCTTTACAATCCAAAAATTCATATCATCGTTCCTCGTAAGGATGATATTTCTTTTCTGGTATTACATATGATATTAGTAAATGTGAATAATTAGGTATTTAATTCCTCAGTATAGATACATGAAACAAATCATGGACATGAGAGAGATCTGGTGGAAGTTCTAAGAGATGGTATATTATCCTAATACAATCTAGAATTTCAAATGGACTGATCTTCCTAGGTCATAGATTCCATTTATTCTGGAATCTCATAACCTTCATCTAGAAAGACATTAAAAGACAAATACTTCTCACTATCTTCAAATTATAGATCAATTCTATGATTATCAACATTATTTTCCTTCCAAAATTGAGCTTCTATGATATACTACTACATGAGTCCAACCTTCTCTGTCGTTTCCCCAGTAATATCTAGTAATAATAGATTTCTTTCACCAACATCATCCTGGCATGTTAGAGATCTAAATTTATTAACATATATTTATTCATTAGGATCCATATGATTGATTTACTGAAATATATTATTGTAATAAAACTCATCTAGATGATGTTATTTATCCCACCAACCATTTAAATCTAGACAATTAGATATCAACATCTCCTCTAAGATTTTAATTTTTAATTAAATTTTAATATCAATCAGAGAATGATACGAAATTTTGAAATACAATGTTTTTACAACTTCATGATGAAGGCTTCGCTAAATTATTGATGGGAACCACAAATCCTTGTTAGATAAAAAAGAATATGGTTCCTCATGAATCCTTGCCGCTTTCATAAGGTATATCCTAGAAAGATGATCTAGATAGAGGACTTATATTATAAAAATAATTTTTTCTAACTTAGTAAGGTGATTGAATACCACCCCTAAAGAATTAAACCATTTAGAGGTTTTGGGAGTCAAATGAAAAATTCCCTAGTGATGTTATCCCTTTTCCATTATGGTATGGTCAATGGATGAAACATCGCCTTAGTCTTTTTTTCCTTTTGTCCATAACATAATATTATATGTAACACCAAGATATAAACTTTGTGATATCCTATTGATGAAATACCATCAAAAGTATTCTTAAAATCTCTACACATATTCATACTTAATAGATAAATAGAAATTAAGAACTATGATCTTCATCTAATAAACCCATCTTCAAAAAAGATATGGATGGAACTGGTACATGGTTTTTGAACCATATAATTCCTTCTGGATCATGGCTAATCTCAATAATATTTTTTACTTTCTTTTTCATCTCTACACCTTCCTTCTATGCCTCTTTAATTTTCAATTGGATTGCGGGATGAACATTCAATTGAGTAAGATAAGATTTTCCACTTCCTTCAATATTTTTACATCCATCCTTTGAAAATCCATAAATAATTGATCCATTATGATCCTCATCATGGATAATATAGAATGATCCTTTTTTACTCAATGCATCAGACTCATTGTTCTCTTTCTCAATGATGTAATGTATTGACCAGTAATAATCCACTATTAGCTCAAACAATCTTTTTTGGTGCATGTTAAACTCCTTTTATATGAATATATATTGTAGAAAATTATGAACAATATATATCAAAATTTTCAATATAATGATAATGCCTCCAAATGTTTAATGAGAAATATTAGTACTTCAAACTCAAAATCATGATTTGGGTAATTTATCATGTCTATCATAAAATGTCATGTTGAATAAGCGATATCAATGTTATTATGCAGATGAAAACACCCCAATACCATCTGGTATGCATCTATGTAGATTAAAAATAGTTATCAACTGTATTGTAATATAATAATAAGTTCTCTAACCATCCTTATATTTAATTCCATTAATGTTTTCTCACATTTATTTGTATAGAGGAACATAGAACCATTCTGAGTTAACATGGTCAGAGTGATAGATAGTCATGAGAAATTATACACAAAAATTTTATAATATCCAGCTAAACCCAGAATCATACAGATCTCAGGCACCATTGTTAGTCTTGGAAAACATTGAATAGCCTTCATCTTTTGTGGATCTACTTTTATACAATTTCATGAGATTTTGATACCCAAAAATGAAACATTATATGTCTAAAATTAACTCGTTTTATATTTTCCATAAAATTTATCCTTTATAGGGGTCTATTTTATAATACTCAACCAGTAACCATACTCTTCTGTTCACTTTGAATATATTATAATATAACCTATAAATACATCCACAAACTGATCAAGGTAATATCTAATGAGTCAATTCATCAAATCCATGAAGATATAAGGGGAATTAGTAAAACTGAAATGTATCAATGTTTATACATAGTGTCCATAACATTTACGTAATGTCATATTGTGTATATACTCTTTCTTAAACCACAATTTATTATATGTATAATGAAGTTCAGTATTGGAAAAGTATTTAGTTCAACACAGGTGATCAAAAAAACCTTCAATACAAGGAAGATGGAACATGTTATTGATCGATATCTTGTTAAACTCCCAATAATCAATACAGAGTCACATTGATCAATTTTTCTTTTTTAGCAAAAGAACTGGTCCACCACCATGTGACACACTTGGCTGAAGGAATCCCTTATCAAGGATTTATTTGAGTTTCTTCAATAATTAATGCAACTCAAATGAGGACATTCCATAAGGAGTCAGTGAAATTTGTGTAGATCAATGTATGAGTTATATCAAGAACTCAACTTCTCATTTTTTTGGAATTCAATGAAACTCTTTACAGAAAACATACAAATATTCTCAAATAAAGGGAATATCAGCAGTCACAATTTTCTCCCCAACAATTTTTGACAAACACTCCTTTTGAATGGGAATTAAGACTCGTAAACCAGAATTAATCTCCAAAGGATGTTCATGTTTAATTCCATATGGACAGCTGATCATAAGATGGGTTGAAACCTTCAATGAAACTTTCCATCCATGAAAATTGATCTATTATTTATGAAATAAAATTCAATCCATGCCTAAGATGAAATAAAATTCAACTAGATGAAGAATGGAAAGACCATATGGAAACACATTAACACAAACATCAACCAGATAGGAATCATAAACATGAGATTCAATCATCATACTCTTATTGGGTTTTCACTAAAAATTCCAAATTAAATAGTTTTTTTGGAATTATAAAAAACTTATAAAATTATTCATATATGAAAGAGTGGGTAGATACAAATTCAAATAAGGTATAACCTATTAAAAAGTGGATGGTAGGTTTACCTTTAACCTCGTTATTATCACACCCCTCATCATAAATAGAGATTTTAGGACATTTCCCCTCACCTGTTTATTAAATCTATTTTTCTCGTTGATTTTCATATAAAATACATAGCTGTGGGAACTGGATAGCATAATTCCCATTCTCCATACACATGATGCACTAAATCATGGGTTGTTCATCCTGAGCGACCTTCCATCTATTCTCATCATTATCCAGCTTCATCCCCCTAGTTTGGAAAACAATTTTCTAATCTTCATCCCTTCAATAGATAAATAATCTATTATACGACACAATACAATTTCCTCCATTAATATTTCCACACATATATCATAAATGAAGTGTCATATTATTTTCTTTATGTTTATTGGAATTTACATTGAACACCATCTTCATTTTTATGTCAATACAATGATATTGATATGTAACTATAACCTACATTTCAACATTGATTAGACAAAACAAAATCTCACTGATTATAATAACTTCACTTATAGACAACTCCCTTATAATATTTCTCTTTATGCCTCTCAAGAACCCATCAAAATTATTGTTTGGGTTGGATGATAATAATAGAATTTTTTCTCAGAAGTCTTATAGAATTATGCATGTAGGTATCAAAGGAGTCACCATAATTTTTCATTAAGACAAGGAAATCATATTCCAAATTCATATAAAGAACAAGAGGAATGTACTTATTGAATAAAAAGTTCATGAACTCATCCCAATCCATGGATACAATTTCATCTTGCTTCCTCGTATTTGTGATTAGAGTCCACCACTGCTCGGCTTCACCTTCAAAATAATAAAAACTAAGAATAAATTTCCCATAATTTGAACACTAAAGGAATAAAAATATATTTTCAATGGTATTGTACCATTTTTAGTAAACAATTGGATCATAAGACCCAATAAATGATGGTGGAAGGTACATCATGAAGGACTCAGAAAAATGTTGTTCATTCCATTCTCATATGGAAGTCCCATATGGTCTATAGCTTGATAAATTTGGGTGGTCATTGCAATAAGATTTGTCAATCCATCTCCCATAGAATTTGTTTTCCCAATAGTAAAATTTTTTCATTGTTCATTACTATCTCTATTAATGTAGTTCAATTAGGTTACAGACCTTTTCAAATACAAATAATCATAGTGTATGAAATTTTTATCATAGTGAAAAGCAACAGAATCAATATAAAACCCTTATAAGATGTCTAAATTTTCACACCATACTAAATCTTTAAAAATTTAGGATTATCCAAGGATATTCATTACTAGAATATATTTAAAACCCTGATGATAGTTAATGAAGTGTTTTTGAGTTCCCAATGTATATCCATCGGGAGTATCAGACCAGGTGTTCATCACAGTTCGTTTTCATTCACTTCTTCCGGATCATGTATAGATCAATAAAAATGTTTAAGTGTAGTTACCCCAATATAAATATATTCTAAATATGTATCCAATTATAGTGTACAAACTATGATATATTTCTAGGAAACCACTCACTATATCCTTTACTATAATTACAATACTTTTTCCTATACTTTTCCTCGTCAATATATATATCCTAATATATGTCATTAGGCTTATCACTGTGGTTTTCACATCCTAGCATCCAATGGAAGACCAAAACATTTCTATGATAAAATATATAGTGACCATTTCTTTTAATACATTAACATTACATATTTTTTTGGAATATGTAATATAATATACAAACAGGTGCCCAAAGACTATATTAGTTTAGTTCCTTTGGAATCATGGAATCATAAACATTGGTACATAAATTAGCTACATTATTTCAATAAAGGTTCTTTAGGACATAAAACCCTCTTAAACACATCATAAATAATACATATCTTCATTACCTAGGGAGAAACCATAAAAAGGGCTAATGTTATATTCTCTATAATGGAAAATAAGTGATATATAAAAGAATAAACATGAGAATAAGGGTATAAGATTGTGATCATTACATTAGAAGTTCATACACTGCATATCAAATATCATAGGCATGAATCATGGCATACGGATTTGGAGTTTATAATAAATAAATCATAAGGGAATCAAGAGTATAATATACTAAATCATAACATAATAATAATATATGTAATTTGGGAAAACATGTAAACTTGTAATTCCACATAAGTCAAGGTGAATTTCAAAAACAAAATAGGCAACTTCATGGGTACTACACCTACTAGGTGAGACACACCACCATCCCCAGTATTATTCCTTTAATTATAAGGGACTTGGTTTAATCTCCTTCCCATAGTGGCTATGGCTTCCCCATCATCCATATTGGATCAGGTTTCCCCATCTTCCATAGTTGATCAATCCCTTCTACATGACTCTCATAATTATCTCATTTGATATAAATAATTTCCAAATTACTTAGAGGTATATATAGTAACCAACCATTACATAATGAAACCCATTCTTATGTGTGGTAAGAAAGAAGGAATCATTCATCATATCAGAACCCATGGAATGAAATGGGTTTTATAAACAATATTCAATCAAAAAATAAACCATGTAAATTAAATGGGTTTCTTAAATATCTTTCCATCGTCAACACAAACCAACCATATGAATAATAGGCATATTAACCTTGAATAATATACCCATTAATGCATAATGATTCTAATATAAAGTTCTCGAATAAAGGAAATAATTTTGAGAGTTTACTTGAAAATGATTCCTGAGGAAAATATCATGAATTCTTTGAAAATATATTCTTCTTTTAAAATATTGTGGAATATTTAATGAAAAAAATTTCATTAAACATAACCTTGATTTATAATATGTGACTCATAAAGTCATTAAGGCATCATGAAAGTTGAAATAACTATTCATGGAATATACATTAAAAACAAATTATGCTCATACTTTAATTGGAAATGTAACAATGTCCCTCATTTAGAAAATCACAATAAACTTTCCTTATAAATTCATACATATGAAAAAATTACTACACAAATTGTAGGAAAAGAATAAATAACATTGAATTTTTTTCAAGAAACATTTATATAAAGATAAATATTCCACCGTAGATAGTTTTATATAAATAATCCCAAATAATATGGAGAATATAAAATAAACCCTTACCAATTTATAATCAGTCATATTGTATGCCTCATTAAATAAAGAAAATTATATATGTATTTTAATACCATAATAATTATAATTATAATTTTAATAACATTTCTGGATAGTATATACACCACACAATAAAACATTTATTATTTTTGGAATGTGTCCCATAGAAATAAAACTGAGACAAATATCCCATTACATAAGTCTTGACATTATTCGAATACGTTCAAACCTCCTCTACATCGAGAAGGATTTTTTAGATATTCTATATAAGATTCTTGAGTTGGTAATTTGGTAAGAAACAAACCTCTAAAATTTCAAAAGGGATGTTCAAAAGATAATTTTTTAGAGTTTGGTGAAGCTAAAAAACTAAATCTGTTGAAAATAAGTGAGGAAGGATGTTCTGTTTTATAATTGAGGTGAGGGAAAATTTTGGAACAACAAAAAATATTATTTTTTAATAAATAAAATCTCAATAAAAATGCATCAAAAATTCCATTTATTCTATGATAATAACCTATAAGGTTTTAATATCATAAACCAATATATTTTAGACATGTTTTTTAAAATTTTAAGCCTTATCTTTATATTTACCTTTAGATAACCTAATTAAATTTTAAATATAAAAACAAAAATTTTCATTATTATAATGTTGTAATTTTTAACATATAAGTTTTTTATTTAACCATAAATGGTAAATTTATGATATTTTTCACAATAATTTTATCTCATTTTTTCATATTTATGAATTTTATAGTTTAGAGCCAATTTAATGAAATTTTATTTTCATAAAATATCATTACTCTAAATTTTGAAACCGTTCATTACATTGACTTAAGAAAATTAATAGAGAAATATGAATTTGAATCAATTCATATCATACTCATCTAATATTTCATAACACATAAAATCTTCTGAAATAGAAAAATTATTAAAAATTGTATTTATTTTAAAATTTTAAACATCACAGAGTTGAGTTCATAATTCAATGAATAATAACTACATTATCATTATGTAATTATTTATTATAAATATGAATTTAATAAATATAAAAAATTAGTTTCCTTATTCTAGATATGAAATTATCTTTTATAAGAATATATATAGTCGATAATATCATCTATTTTTACCCATAATAAAAATATTGTACTTAGTAGAAGTAGGAGTGTCACATTTCTTCACTCTCATTGATTTGAATTATATCCATGAAATTTTCATGGAAATGTGTTAATTAAATTATTCAACATAGAATATTATGGGTTAAGGGTGAAATTAACTTCATCCAGTAAAATTTAAACAAATTTTGGGTTTGTTATATAATCCATATCAAATTATTTTTAACCAAAAATACCTAATTTTACCCTTTATTGTGGTATAAAAAATTATAAATGCTACAATTAATATTTTCCAACAATAAATGGGAGATATTTAATAAATTCTTTTATTCCAATTATTGAATACATTTCTTAAAATTCAAAACACGCAAATAGATAAAATTTATTTAATATTAACCTCATATAAAGGGTGTGAAAAAAGTGGTTTTAATGTGAAAACATTCAATATATTGAATTGTGTTTATATCGAAATTCATTGTGAAATTCATTCTATTCACCTAAAATAGATTAATTGAATTAAAATTTATCTAATTATAATATCAAAAATAATTAAAAATATAAAATAATACAATAAATTATATATATTAAATAGCTATTTTAAATTAAAATTCAGTATTTTTCATTAGTGATCAAAACATGAAACTTTTCAGAATAAAATTAAAAAATCAACCAATGTAAATTTATATTTATTTATATAAAATATTATTATTATTTTATCAAATAGAATTAATAAATGTTTCACAATATAGTTATAAAATAAATTTTCCATTCAAAGTTGATAAAACTGCTTTTAGAAGAAAAATATAGTTTTTAAGTTTAAAACTGAATTTATTTTATCTAAAAAATTGTTATCAACCGAAAACACATCCCCAAAATATTCGAAATATTCACATAAATGATTAAATATAATATTCCATTTCATAAGCTTCGATTTTATAGATCATAGTGCCCTAACAGAGTTATAGATTATAAGTTATGGACATTTGAATTTGGGCTAGAAAACAGGTTCCCCAATCCCATCCGTGAAGCTCCCTCCGAGATTATAGAGAAAGGGAACTTTACCAAAGCCCCCGGGGCCCCGCACAAGCACAAAGCATGTCATTCGTTAAAATTTTTTTGAGTAAAGATGGGGGATGCTCTTCGAACCTCTTTGACATTCGTGGACCCACCACGGAGTAAGATCTATCTTCGCACTGAGCAATCTCTACTTCACGGCGCCTCTTGCCTATAAATACCAGGCTCCCCTTGAGCCCGACGGATGGTCACTCCACTCCTTGGTAAACCCATCTCCCATTTCGTGGTCTCCACTTTTCTTCATGATGCATCTCCACATGTCCATTCTTGGAAAGTTACTTCCTTCGCGAAGCTGCTCCATGAATCCTTGCTCCGTGAGGAGCATCCGTCGCAAAGCTTCTTCGCGAGTCCATTCTCTGCAAGAAGCTTCCTTCGTAAAGCTACTCCACGATTCCATGAACTACAAGTAGCATTCTATTGCGAAACTTCTCCACATGTCTTTGCTTCACGAGAAAATTTCCTTTGTGAAGAAGCTCCACGAGACCCCATGCTCCATGAGCCCCTTTGCTCCATGAAGGTACTTCGCGAAGACCTATCCTTTGCGAGGATACTACCTTCATGCCCACTGGTTCATACTATGGGGGTGGCGCCCCCACACCCTTTCTTGGGGTCAATGTAGGGATGTGGTCCCAGGCCCTTCAGTCCGGTCCCTTCAATACCGTCACTGGCCCCTATGACAAATTGAGAGTCGCACCACAAACTTTTCAGGTCGGGACCTCGACAATTTCCATTTCACCCTTATGCTCACCCACCTTCAACCTATGGAATAACATGATTTGAGATACTCTTCTGCACACCATGAAACACCTTGAGTCAGCATATTCCTCTTGATCTATTTCCTATGTCGTGAGTTGATATTGTCATCATCAATACCCCCAAGTACCTTGAGTCGAACCATTCCTCAAAAAACTCATCCAAACCAACATCACATGAATCCTATGCCAGGTTAAACCATAAAGGGGCTTCCATGCATAAGTCCCAACACCAACCAATGATAGGAACCTTATGCCAAATGTCCTCTCTATATGTCTATAAAATATAGTGCACCATGTGTTCCAAATGTAGGATGCCTCTTGCTCGAAACAAGAGATGCCTTATGCTCCCTACCTGAGATTCCAACTATCCTCTCTATATTATTATATACTATATTTCACCCTATTTTCAAAACATAGGATGCCTCATGCTCCAAACAAGAGATTCCTAATTCTCCAAGAATGAGATGCCAACAATCATATCTATACGACTATAAACTGTATTGCACCATATGTTCCAGACCTAGGATGACTTTTTCCCCAAACAATAGATTTATTATGCTCTATGAATTAGATTACAATAGTCTTATCTACATGACTTTAAACTATATTAGTCTCTATATGAAAAACATAGGATGCCTCTTACTCAATATAAGATAAGCCTTGTGCGCCCAGCATAAGATGCCAACAGTCCTCTCTACATGACTATAAACTGTTGTATTCTCTATGTTCCAAATATAAGATGCCTCTTGATCTAAATGAGATATGTCATTTTCTCTAAGCATAATATGCAAGTAGTCATATGTAAATGACTATAAAATATAGATTCCACTATCATTCAATAATAGTATTTCGCTTGTTCCAAATAAGAAATGCCTTATGTGACAAGCAAAAGATGCCTCATGCCATGATTACAGTGGCATAATTTCAAGAGCATTGGAATCCATTCAAACATTTAATCACTCTACCTCACACATTGCATGTACTTAATTTGGATTTCATCCACTTCCATGTCTGAAGGGACCCCCTAATTGCCTGGTCCTATGCTGCATTGGCTCACCTACAATCATGGGCCAATGCACCAGAAGACTTTGGACGACACATTGAGTGAGGTCCTATGTTTCAAACATGGTCAGCAGTTGACCTTCTTTTTTTGTCCCCATTTTAGGCTAACATGATATGGATAATGTGTTTTGAACACGGTGAATAGTTTTCCTCTATTTTCACGCTACCCTCATTGCATTTGGAATGTAGGGCATGAGATTTTCACTTTTCATCTCCCTTTGTTTGGACTCGTTCAGACGGCCTTGGCATTATCCCTCTTGTGCACAAACACATAGGAGAAGGCCTCAACACATAAGTGGCTTGGGATTCCCTCATGGCCAGAAATTTAGAAGGCATTATGGGCTGCTTCCTTGCATATGCCCTACTAACTGTAGCTTCTCCATAGCGGCACCCGGGCTACTTCTTTTTTTACGCCCCATTCACCATTTTCACTCCATAGCGGTAGCCAGGACGCATCCTTTCCTAAGCCCCATTAACTATTGTCCCTCCATAGCAGGACATGAGTAGCATCCTTGAGTAAGCCCCATGCACCGTTGCCACTCTATAGCGGCCCGCATGAAGCTTCATTATGTAATCCCCAAGCACCTTTGTTTCTCCATAGCGGTACCCGGGAAGCTTCCTTCCGTAATCCCCATTCACTACTATCGCTCTATAGTAGCACATGGGAAGATTTATTTCGTAAGCCCCATCCACCAATGTTGTTCCATAGCGGCTCACATGCATCTTCCTTGTGTAAGCCACATTCACCACTGCCGCTACATAGCACCACCTGGGCTGCTTCCTTTCATAATCCCCATGAACCATTGCTGCTCCATAGTGGAACACAGGTAGCTTCCATTCCTAAGCCCCATTCCCTATTGCCTATCCATAGCAGCACATGGGTTTCATCCATGCTTAACCTCCATCCACCGTTTCCTCTCTGTAGCGGCACCCAGGAAACTTCTTTGTGTAAGCCCCATCTCTCACCCTTCATGGACACTCCTTTGTGCCATGATCATCAGGTCCTTGCCACCTCTTGTTTCTCACACCTAGTATTTTTTGTGTGGGCTTATAGTAAACATCGACCACGACATCCTTTCTGGGTATCTTATTGTGCATGACCCCCACACACAATACTGAACTATATGGTATTTGATCCTTTCCAAGGAAAAGTACATTGTAAGCTTCCCTAAGGTCCATGCCCATTACCCCTTGGTCCCAACAATATTCACGTCAGTTCCCACCACCATCCTAAACTATGAGGTATTTGATCCTTGCCAAGGAAAGGTGTGTAGGAAGTCTCCCTGATGATCAAGTCCACCATCCATTGGTTCTGACCCCTTCGTGTTGGTTCCTAGTCTCCACCATCCTGAACTACATGAAATTTGATCCTTCCCAAGGAAAGGAGTGTAAGAATCCTCCCAGAGGTTCAATACCTACACCAATTAGTCCTAACCATCATCACTCCGGCTCAAAAAAAACCCATTTTGAACTAGGTGGACATTGATCCTTTCCAAGGCAAGGTACGTTGGATGCCTCTCTAAGGTTCAAGCCCAACACCCATCAGTCTTGTCCATCTTCAAATCAATTCCTGCTTTTTTTGAACTATGAGGACATTCATCCCTACCAAGGCTAGGTTCGTAGGAACCCTCCCAGAGGTTCAATCCCAACACCCATTAGTTCCAACCCCCTTCACATCAGACCACCTTCGTCATGCATGACGTTAAACGGCATGCCCCCATTTCATCCTGGAAGACGTTAAACTGTATCAAATATCTCGAACAACATGGGATTTAATCCTTATCTCCTACACATGGTATATAGGAAGCCTCCATGAGGTTCAACCCCATCCCACGGAAAGCCATTTTCATCCTCATCCAATGGTAAGCTATTGTGAGAGCGTCTTCTGGTAATCTGTTGTGACCCCATCCAGTGTTAAGCCATTGTGACCCCTTCCAGTGGTAAGCCGTTGTGACCCCATCCAGTGGTAGGACATTGTGACCCCATCATGTGGTAGGCCATTCTGACCCCATCCTGTGGTACGCCATTATAATCTCATCCAGTGATAAGCCATTGTGACCCCGTCTAATGGTAAACCGTTGTCAGGTGAACTACGAGGACTTCAATTCCCTACTATAGGGATATGTAGAAAGTCTCTTTGAGGATCAAGCCCAACACTAATGTCACCTTCACAATAGATCCATCACATTCCCACACCACTTCATTAAAATCTCCATCATCCATCCTGATTCTTACTCGGGCCACCACATCCCGGTGAGATCATTCCATTCATCCCAGTGCCACTCCTTGCGGCACCCGGGCAGCTAACCATGCATATACCCCATATCATCAATGAAAATCCACCCAAATGTATCCCTCTTTCTATGGGCCACTATCCATGCATACTCCCTAGCATGTATTCGGGTTTTTTGCCTCTTTGTACACCCTATTTCATAACCCCTTCGAACTACATGGGTTTTGTTCCTTGTCATCTAAACATGGTACTTAGGAAACCTCCACGAGGTTCAGTCCCAACCCATGGTAAACCACGGTGTTTCCCCAGTCTGGGGTGCCCACTCCCTAATCCGCCGTTGGTGGTGTCCATATCAGCCTTCACAGTGTGACATCTTCTCTTTATGGGACACACCATAATGGGTCTGCTCTTATTTAGTGTTCGGATCCATCCACCTGTTAAACACTCCGGAAACTCCCTCCTATGGATATACCAATCTGATCTGTCTCTATGGGACGTTCTGATCACCCTCATTCTGTCTCCACAAGACATTAAACTCATGTCCTACCTCATGTTAAACACAAGATGCCTGAAGAAAACCATAGATGAAATTCCATTGGTGTAACCATCTACAATAGATGTTAAACTCATGGAAAACCCCATGTTAAACATGGGAAGATGAGGAAAAAATCAGAGACATGCCTCCCGCATAAGATACCCCATGACTGATGTGGGATGTCTCGGGTTCTACACCCTTGAGATGTCGTCTTATGAGGTAGAATACAGGTTCCCCAATGTCCACACATCTAGAGATGCCTCGACCTGACTGATGTTGTCATCTACACCGACCAAAGGTTTCTACCATGTCAAGACCCCATGGAATTTCCTGACAGAAGTAATGTAATTAATCGGTGCCCAAAAAGATATGGCACTAGGAATGAGATTCATAAACCACGACTTAATCTTTAAGGGAGACCCTAACTAGGTAATGACTTCCGAGGAGGAATCCATGGAAGGAAGAATTGACATCCAATCATCCTGTTTCAATCATGCAGAAAATGTCCCTAAATAAATAATAGATGTTGCTCGCTATTGGAAAGTGGGAATGTGGGGAAATAGGTGTGCATCCTCTAGAAACAGATGCACGTGCCCCCGTGAAAGTAGTGGAACAAAAATACTTAAGATTAATTTTTATATTTAGAATGAATATTACATATATATAAGTATACATAATTAATATAGTATAAAAATAGAGAATTGAATTATTCATTGGGATAAAATATAGTTGTTCATAATTAAATAAATTTTCATGAAAATAGATTTTATATTATATTCAATTGTGTTTTTATTTTCATTTATTATTAATTCTCACCAATTTTTTAATTATATATACATTTATTTCAAATATTTTCAGAATTCATTTAATCATGCACATGCCCTCCATTCTAACATCTAGGTTAGAATTTTCTTATTTTAATTATTACATTAATAAAATGAAGTTTCTTTCAAACTCATTATTTCCTGTATCACAAGATGATACAGTTTTTCCAATAAAGGAAGCTTAGATTGTAATATATTATATTGAATGACTGAATTTTTGTGATATTTCATGAAATATTTCAAGGAAAAATTAATTTCTTACAGAAAAGTTCAAAAAAACTGAGGTGTTATTTTCTCCCTCATATGTCCTAGTTCTTTGAGTGGGAAATGATAGTTTGAGAACAATAATACATGATATTATTCTCGGATTAAGTACATTGTTTTACAATGATTGTGTGTACATCAAAATATTCTTCAAACTCCGAGATATCAGTTAGAGTACATAGAAAGATTTGCCAACAATATTTTAAATTGTATGTGGACAATCAAGACTATTCCCACTTTAGATCCTTTGAGAAATGGTCATCAATGACGAGATGAATTCCCAACTTACTTAAAATAGAATATGAGGTATTGTTTCAATCAATTTTTCACGATCATTTAAATGACATGATTTCTTAATGATGAATAAAAGTACATTCTATATTGAATATAATGATACGACATTGTTTTGATGAAAAAAATTATTTTTACCAACTCCCACACTTACCACGGATACATTGTATAAACATTTTCAAAGATAATGTTACTACTAAAGAAAGTGGCTAATATAGAACCTAATTTTATCATCAATAAACATTAATCACTAATTAAAGGTATAAAATATCATGTATTTCAAAAATCATTGATAAATGTTACTTTTATCATAACCTAAAAAATTATAATAAAGGTGTACCCTTTATCATCACTTTAATTAGCACAGATAATGCTGATATTTATCATCACTATTCATTATGCTAATAAATGATATTAATAATTAACATTATTAATATATATAAAATAATCATATTTATATTTAACAAATAATGTTTCCTTTTATAAATTAATTAAGAAATTCATGTTTATAATTAATAAAAATATGATATTTTAATATATATTATTTAAATAATTCAAATAATCATATATAATTTTTAAAAAAATATTTATAAAATTATAAATATATTTATATAATTGAAGAATTATTAAATTATAATAAATATATTTAAATAAATATATAACTATTTAATTATTAAAAAAATATTATAAATAAATTTAAGTAATATATATTTTTATAATATTTACAATAATATAAAAATTTTCCAATGGGGTTTAGGTCAGTTGATAACCTGAACCTGCATGTGGAATATCAGTGGTGTGGGGTCTAGTGATGGACTCCCACCCAAAAAACTTTTTCCCTGAAAAAATTTAGTGGTTGGACCTTCTAGGCGATGCAGATAGCATGATCACAACAAGGGGGTTCTAATATGAATGGTGTAGCCTGATAGATATTTGTGATGGGTGGAGGAAACTTGGTGACCACTGTTCATGATGGGCATGATGTGCTAGCAATGGTAGGATGTCACAAGAGATTGGAGGCTTGTGTAATGGTTGATGGTTGATTCCGTAGGATGGGGGAATGATAATGTTGGTGGAAGGCGTCCTATGTACAGTAACCATGATTTTTATTATGGAGTAGAGCACACTATGGAGATAAATTCCCCTCAGGGGGGTGAAAATGATGGTCACCAAGGGTGTCTCCATGATTGATAGCCTAAAAATCATTAGGGAGGGGGCCATGATTATCATAAATGACCAAAACATTCTCTGGACTTCCCCTACGTGCAAGAGAGTCAGTTGGGAAGTTTGAATCAATCCAAATATGATGCAGAGATCTCCCTCTCTTGGTCTCCAAATCACATCTACAGATAATGTAGTCCCACTACCATGGTACCATATGTCGTCCTTGAACTTATTTCACTAATTATTTGGAATCAAATCCGACCTCATCAACCTGACGGCCGCGTCCCCTACAAAGTGTGAGTCCTGTCAATAGTGCATAAGCTTCCACAGCTATAGATCTTACTGGACCAAAGAAGGCATTGAATCCTAGTAGAACTGATCCCAGAGAGTTTTGAAAGACACCTTCGCCCCTCATCATCCTTCCTGTAAATGATCCATCCACATTCAGCTTCAACCCACCAAGGGGAGGGGGCTCCCATAGGATCCACAAGACATTCACTCTGATGGGCGAGCAAGGTCTACTGAGGATATTTCAGTCCATAATTGAAGTGGCTAATGGAGAAGTTCCATGGCCAAGCAGGAACCCTGGTAAACCTCAATGGGAAAAAATGGGTGCAGCGCCATAGGAAACCTGAGGCTTTGGGGATGTCAGATGCCGAACATCATGGGTGATCTCTAGTATAGGATTAGGCATGGTCAATTTCAGAGGGATGACGATGGTTGTGGTTGGAATTGTGTTGTGACGACTATGGCAGGAACTCTTGGGGAAGAAGGAATAGGTGAGGGTAATGGGACCGACGCACGTTTCAGGCCTGCCTCTCCATCCTATGTGTGTGGTTTTATTGTGTTTGAATGTAATTTCTCCCCAGGAACCTAGATTTATATAATTATATATATATATATATATATAATTGTATAAATACATATAATTATATAAATATATAAATATATTTATATTTATGTACTAAAGTTTATAAATATATTAATTTATAATTATAATTACATATAAATATATACGAATTTAAATAGTAATGAAATTATAATAAATATTTTGAAATAATATAAATATTTAATATATATAATTATATATACATATATATTAACATATATATCTATACAATTATATAACACAATGGTAACATAATTATGGATGAATGGGAGAGGTGGCATCATCGAATACTGATGTCGTAGCACATCCAAGAGGGGTAAATTTTCACTCATTCATTTTGAATCGCAATGTCAATTAACGAGGGTCATCCCCTTTTGAAAATATCAAGTAACATGATACAGAATAATTGAAGAGTTTCTCCACATTCCCAAAATTTTATCTGGATTGTTTTTCCTTGCTCACAAATTTGTTTATGTAGTTTATTCTCAAGAGGTGTTCACTCTCCCATATATTGGCTTCATATGACTCCATTCTGCAAGGATGGGCATGTGAAACACTAAATAATCACTCATATCTCACTGATGAGTGTTCTCAAACCATTAAAAAAATTATTGTGTCTTCCACATCTCCTCTATTTGGGTATTTGAATAATTCAAATTTGTTTCCCTAGGTAGTGGTTTCTTACACATTCTGTTCCCTGCTATGGAGCTCACAAGACGATCTTGGAGTATATGTTCAGTAAATAAATGGCCTAGAACACGTAGGGTTATTGAGTTGATGATTATCTTTAATCTTAAATAATTCAGGGGTACATTATTGTAGGTATGGATTAAAATTGATGGACTTCATTTGGTAATATTACATTCCTTTTTAATGTATCAAATTGATTCATTTATTGGTATACTTATTCAAATGGATAATTCCCCAAAAGCTGTTAGTTTTTTTCATTTTTCATGCATTTTGGAGGAGGTAGAAATAAAGTCATCATTTATTGATAGAGTTTTCTTTCCCATATGTATGATGAGATCATTCTTTGAATTGATTGTGAGAAATACTCGATATTTTTTTGTTTATTTTCGAATTTTTTGTAATTTGATTGATGCATTCTGAAGAGAACTTGTTTCATAAAATTTTTAATTTAAAACTCAAGATCTGCAGCACTCTCAAAGTAATAATAATAAAAAGATAGTCTAGTTCTTTGATGATGAGGAAAGGAACCTTGATTATCCTTTTATTCTCAGATTCTAACTCCTAAATTTGGTCAGAATCATACAAATAATGTATGTTCTCTCATTGAAACCTAATGTATTGATCTGGAAGACCCTTCTCGTAATGATTCATGAACTACTCAATGTGCCTCAATGGTTTTATCTCCTACCCATTTGAATTGTAATATCCCTTCATCATGGGTGGATATTGCTGAGGATAGTCACATAGATGTTGATGGATATTATGGGAAGGATGTTATTAATGGGGTCTCCTTTATAGATTTATTGTCTAGAGGTACATTTGATGAATCTTTTGGTGAATCAGATGAATGTCTGATTATAAAAGTATAATCATCTCAGAAGGCTATGGATTTTAGCTTGTGGAAATAACAGATAATAAAAAATGCAAGAATATGAAATGGGAAGAATAGAATGTTGATGGACAAATCAACGAGGGTTAAATAAAACTAGGATATTAGTAGTTCTACTCATATGATGGTTTGTGGGATGGTTTCACTTTTACCTATACAAATTTTATCTTGAAATACTATAAGAATCAAAATAGGGATGGTGGGACGGATATTAGATGTAGATTTTGTAGCTTTTCCCCTATCATACAGAGTATTTTTCACGGAAATGTATCTAGAATATTGTTACCGATTCTACCTCTAATATCATTAAAAGTATTTCGGATTCTAAAATGGATGCAAGGAAAGATCCTAAATTATAAATTACCCCTTATAATGTAGTTATATTCCAATCATTAGAAATAGTTTACTATAAAGATTTAGGGACAGTACCCCTTGGATCTAAATTGTATTCAAGGCCAGTTATGGAACTTGAACCCACTCAAGGAAAGTAATAACAATAAATAATTCCATTAGAATTCAGTTTTGGTGATGCTATAAGTACAATGTAATTATCTATTCCAAATTTTATTTTTAATTTTTATACATCTAATAAGAAGTTAACTATAAATATTAGTACTCATAATATATTGATTTAATTGATTCTATCATCAATCATGATGAGTGGAAGAAAGTGATTGTGTTTATGGGGTTAATGTCATGAGTTTTGATATTTCCACTGATCTCTCTAGTAATGATAGTGGGTCGTGGATAAAGGTCAAGACATGTTGGAGTGTATAACACCTTGGTGGTTGAGATAGATGTTTATCTCGACATATGATACACACTCACTCCTGCATTGTTTCTACATTTGTACTATGAACTTTTATACCTGTATACCTTTTTCAATTTATTAATAATTCGATTATTTTATAAATTAACATTTTTTATATCAATAAATTAAATTTTTATATATATATGATTTGGTTATATTGTTATTATTTTTTCAACAAATTAATTTGACTAATTAAGTGTTATTTTATTACATGAAATATTTTTTGTTTTAAATCCCAATTGAGAGAAGTTGGATTTATGAGTTTAATTGATTGTTGAATTAGTTTCAAGATTTTAATAGTTTTTTTTAATATTCAATAATTTATATAAGGGGGAAGTTATTCATCTCCCTATAATTATTTCATTTTAGACCATATTTTAAACATAAATGTTGATATCTATATTTATATGAACATATTAACTTTCCATGTTATTCTAGATGCACAAAATCTCACCGTCTATATAATATAGATTGATAATAACACCATGGAAAGGGAGTTCTGGTAAATATATCAAACCCTTAAGAAATCCATCATGAACTCACTCCCATAAAAGGTGAATTAATGTTTAACCCTGTTACAACTCCTAAACGTAATTGGAATCCAGCATCACTTGCATGGATTAAATTAGGGCAGTCCTCTATAGCTTCTCTCTGATTTTGTGATAGCTTCTTTGGGGATGAGTCTGATGTAACAAAATCCAATAATAAATATCATCCTCATCAACTTCATCTCTAAATTATTTATTATTTCAATTTGTTGCATGAGACTCATCCCCTATCTCATCTAAACATGAACCTATGTTTTATAAAATAATCTAATATGTAGTCATAACTTATGAGGTACCCCTGAACATTGTGGATGATTATAGAGAATTATGCCTACCATCAATGGGGTAATTATTTTCTTAAATTAAATTAACAATATATTTAAAATCATAATGAAATTATTTGAATCATTGAAATCTTGGGATCCCCTAGATTTACAGTCCAGATTTGTGTATTTATTTTTTTGTTAAATTTTTATATTGATTTATCAAAAAGGAAGGTTATGAACAGATAATGGATTGATGATGGCTACATGAAAAAAAGTATGTGAAGATGGGGTGAAAGAGTTCATCATGTCTGGAAATTAGAATTCATATGACCCTTATCATAACCTTTTTTCATGTTTATATTTTAGTTATTAAATACTAATTTGTCTAGATTAGTTAGAATAACACTTTATTTATCACAGAATAGGTCAATGTTATAAAGGTCATAATAAACACAAGGAAAAAAAGTGAATATAACTAGTGATTAGAATAAAACTGTGTTTTATGGATCATTTAATATGATTAAAAGAGTGTAATGTAATGAAGAACATATCCGGGATGTGATTTCTGGTGTGAATTATGATGAATATCTTATTGAAGAAATGAAAATGATAGTTGAAGATGAACTTTGAGATTTTATAAAATTTATTGATATGCTAAAGAGTTGTGAATATAGGCCATTGTATGATGGTTAAACAAAATTTATATCATTTTCAACCTTACTAATGATATATAATTTAAAATCTTAAAATGGAGGAGTGATTCTAGTTTTACTAAAATACTTTCTCTCTTGATTGATATTCTACAAGAAGATATTAAGCGTCCTAGAGAAAAAATATGATTCTAAACGAATGGTACATTTAATGGGTATGATCTCAAAGAAAATATAAGCTTCTAAAATGTAATTCAAATGGTTTCATAAAGACGAAAAATCAATTATAGAATTCACGATGATTGGTGCTTCTTGATATGAGAAAGATGAATTGGGCCCTATGAAAGTTTTATGGTACTTTGAAATCATCCTAAGGCTTAAGTGACTATGTAGAAGTAAGGGGACTACAATTAAAATGATTTTTCACATAGATTCAATAATAAAATATGGGATACCTAATCAACCTGATAGACTCTACTCAAAAGATGATAATTGATCATGTGTGTCCATAATTTGGAAATGAGTTGAAAAACCATTAATTTTCTCTATCTATAGATGGAGTGTATCCTTTTAGGTTTAAATGTGAACTCAAAATACATGGCTAGTTTTATTGATAAATTGTAATGTTCCATCTTGGAAATCCATGATATGCAAATACATGATTTTTTCTAGGCTTATACAAGCACCAAATCAACTAGGTAATAATATTGAGGTTTATTTGGCTACATAGATTGAAGATTTGAAATTATTGTGGGATTCATGTGTTATGTGGTATGATGCTGACAAAAATGAATATTTCATATTGAGATCCATGTTTTATTGGATGATAAATTACTATTATAAATATGTTAGGATATAGATTTAATGGAACTTTTGAGTGTCCCATTTGTGAAAAATTTACACATTCAATTAGGTTTAAACAATCATCGATGATTGTGTTTATAGGACATCAAAATTTTCTACCCGAAAGACATTAGTCCTAAAATTAGATGACATCATTAGATGGATGTTCAAAAGATGTAAATCCACTATATCCACTAATAGTTGATCTATTGTTTGATAATGTTAAAAATATGGACACTGCTTTTTGTAAAACTTTTTGAAAAAACCACACAGAAACTAGTTGGAAAAAAGGGATTATTAATTTTAAATTACTATACTGGAATTGTATTTATGTCAAAAAATTTATGTTATTCATGTTGAATGAAATTTATGTGATTTTTTCCTTTGAACGTTACTAATTTCACTTAGATAGAAATTATGTGATTAAGGATAGGTTGGACATGATTGACATGGGAATATGGGAAGATTTTGTTTAATTGAAGGGTGAAAAAATACACTCTTCGTCCTTCATCTACTTACACTCATTCCTGGAATAAGAGATAATAGTTTTTCTACTTCATGAATGATGTAATGGATCCAGAAGGGTATATACCTAATATCAATAATATTATGTAAATGCCTAATTTAATTTTAAAGGGTCTGAAATCATGTGATTCTCATGTTTTGATACCAGATCTAATGTGTTTTATAATTATGTTTCATTTTATCTTAATATGGTCTATCATACATTAAAAAATCTATGGTTTTTTTTCAAATCTATATTAGGTAATTTTATACACCATGGATAAATTGCCAACTCTAAAAAATTAAATTTCAATCACATAATTTGAATTGGTAATGTTCTTTCTTCCAGCACTCTCTAGTATGAAGGTTCACATAATGGTTCTCTTAGTGAGACATATTAAACTATGTGGTCTTGAACATTATAGATGGTGGTAACCCATTTAATGATACATGAGTAATTTTAAAGGGTGTGTAAAAAATCGATATCAGAAAAAGGGTTGTATTTCAAAGTGATATATTTTTGTGGAAGCTGTTGAATTATTTATCAACTACTATTCTGGTGTGTAATGTATTGGTTTGACAAATCATCATCACACTGGATGATATGTGGGTGAAGGAATTTATATAAAAGATGTTTTCAAAATAAATACAATGTTTCGAGAGAAGGACCACCATTATATTTTTAAATTAGTTTACATGTTTCCCTATATACTGAAACCCGTAATGAAATTATTAGAAATTTGAATCTATTATGGGAATACAACTTGATACTTAATACACAACATGGATAGTTTTTATGTTCGTTTTGAGTCCATATTTTTAAGGAGACATTTGAATATTCATATTCCATGTTAGAATTACAGGGTTGGCTCACTTGGGGACTAAATTGTCTTGTATTATTTTATAATGGTTATGTAATTAATGGTTATAAATTCTCAACAAGTGACCAAGATGAAGGTAGTATAATGAAACATAGTGGAGTTACACTTGTGTCAGAACGAGATTCATATATCTTGTACCAAGGATGTAAATTAAATTTGACTTATTATTTTATACTTTGGTATCATCCAAAAAGAATGGGAGTTGGATTATAATGAATTCCAAGTTCCTATTTTTCAATTCAAGAAGGTAGATAACATGGGTTCTGTTAAAATAGATAAATTGTAATTTTTGAATGTGGATCGTTGTATGGAATTGTATAAAGATGATTTGCTTATAATGGAATCATAAGCTGATCTTGTATTTTATATTCCATATCATAAATATCAAACGTGGTCAAATATAATATTATCAAACAAAAAAATAAGGGTTGGATGAAAATTAAACTGAGAATGACCCTTTCATTGGGATGTCACAATCATTTCACAGTGCACCCAATATATACAGGTACTTTTATGTCATAATAGACCATAGTGAGGGGACATGGATACACTAAAGAGGGTTCAAAACCATTTCCCTTTAAAATGGTAGTTCAATGGTATGGTTAATTTTTGTTGTAATATACATCGTGTTACATAATTTATTATATATTCATTGATACATTTGAGTAATTAAATTAAATGTTGAACCACTTAATTAGATAATGACTTCTACAGGTGTTGATGCTCTTAATCCTATGGAACATTAGGTTTCTCAACCTTCTACCAAATCTAGTGTAGGGGAACAACAACCTTCAACAAATGTGGATGCTACAGATCCAAAGGAACAAAATATTTATTATTTTTGAAATGTGGAAATTTTTTATGATGAAGAACCTGTGTTACTAAAAAATAGGATTTTCGTAGCATGATGATGTATGAAAAAAATGTTAATGGGGGAAAGAAAAGGCATCAAATATATGTTCAGATGAAATGAGTGACTCTATCATGTTAACCCCAATATGAAGATGTTATGTAGTTTCATTGGTATAATCACTTGAAAAGACAAGTCAATTTACGTATCTTAGTAGAACCATATTGTTCCCCCACTTATGACACTAATTTATGAAGAGATTGGTGTAACTTTATGATATCCATTGTTTAGTTTAATAAAAAATAATGTAATGAAACATTGACTTACTATTAATTAAGCTTTTAAGAGTGCATTTATAATAGATTTACCCCATAATAATATTGTATTAATTCTTTCTATAGTGATCCTAGAGGATTTTTCAAAATTCTAATAAAATTTCATCTCAATTATTCTGATAAAAAAAACATGCACCCACTGAATATGCATCCACACCAGATATGTCATGAAGTGTGGGATGTGTTTAATTGATGTAATGATGAGATATATTTTCATGTATATTGTGGATATAAATTTTTTTTCTAAAAATACATGTATTAATAACAGTTATTAATAATTTCTTATTTATGAATCAACTGAGTGATGAAAATAAATATGGGGTTTTCTTTAATTAAAATAAAATTTTTACATATTTTATGTCTGCCATAACAAATTTCAATGATTAATTAATTTCCTATATTTTTATCGGAATTTCACATGAGAATCATCAATCACTATAACGGATTCACACATAATATCAGTGTCCCTGAGGAAGCTAGCATATTTTGGCTACGTCATAGGTGTGGATTTTAGGGCGACACACCAAACATTTTTTAAAAAATGAGATAACATGGGGATAAAAAAAATCAAATGGAAATGATTTATAAATTATTATCTTCCCTTGATGATATATTTTGTTATATTTACGAGTTTCATAACGATGATATGGGGATATTCATGAAAGGAAACAACTCAAGAACGGCCATATTGTAAAGACCCACCCCCCACCAGCATTGCGGTAAGCTATTACCCTATAAGAGCTATCTTAGATAACATAATTTGTATTATCATAATTGATTATATGAAATATAAATCATGTAGAGGGTTATACCAATCATTTATTAATATTTTACATGGTGAAAATAACTATGAAATATATCTATCAAAACCCATCCATCACCATGTCATGAGGGATACCATGTTCAATATTTAATAAGATGGTATACATAATAGATCACATCCTACAGGTCATGGGTGATTGGGGATTACAATAAATCATTAGAAGATCACCAAGATACCAATTCCAATTAATGATAAAGATATTCATATGACTGGCCTAGAAATTGGAACATTCATAGCATGGCGTATGGATCTTGTAAAAAAAATTTGATAAGGTGGTATACATTTCAAATTTATTTTTTCTAATAAACCTTTATCAATTTATAAAAATTCCCACCCCAAATAATGATATTAAATACAGAAACTTGGAAGGGTGTAAAATTAACAGTAAAATCAAAAAAATCTGAAGGATTACTCAACTGATCCAAAAGAATATTTGAAAGAACCTTGACCCTGTCAATTCAATATTTTCATATACTAACATCGATGGTTCATGTGGATAAAAATTTACATCATGGCTATAATCACATAGATGATTTTAAATAAAATATGTATTTAAATCCAATTATAAACATCATTGAACTTGAAAATGTAAATTAAATCCTCATGTATTAATGTAAAGGAGTATCAATTGTAAATTTACAGACGATGTTTTTTCCATGAATTGTTTTTCCAATAGATGGTCTACTATGTTAATTATGAGTAAATAAAATTCATATTTGTTTCATGTGTGTATATGAATACCAATTGAATTCATTATCCCTTGAATATAAATATGGACTCATTAGTCCTTGCATCACTTATACAATCAAAACAAAAATGGATTCAGTTCTAAATTATGAAATACTGGAAAAACTGGCTAAGTCGTTTAAATGAAAATTTACAGATGACAGAATCTTCTTATTAGAAATGATGATGGGGTAAAACTATATAATTTGATAATATAAATTATATTATCATTCCATCCATTATTCATTCCTTTTTTATTTTAGGAAAATTGTGTACTCATTAATGTTAATTGTGATACTCCAAATACTTCTTTTCGATATTCATTGTGTGGATACCCAACAAAGCCACCACACATGATGTTATTTTAAATTGTAATATATAAAATCCTTTATTATAGAACTAAAATTTCAGGTTATATATTTTAAATTTTTGAATGAAAATAGTGTTATGATAGGGTGGTGTTAAATATCGTGAAAATCATGGCATGAGGAAAATACATGCCCCCAAGTAGCCTATCGACATCTACATGTGGATAAGCATCAGGATATATAAAATAATATTTCACTATTAAAACACATACCAATACAAGTTATATATTTTTACCTTTGATTCTGTAGTTTATGAAACAACCAAATGAAAAATATTGTGGTTATTATTATTGGATAAAAGTTTGTTCATTGATGGAAATGGATTATAGTCTCTTGTTTCTTTTCAATACTTAAATGGAAGATCCAAATGTTTTTTTTGTAAATGGATATTATAGTTCAAAATGTGATTGAATTATTTAAATGTTCACAAAATATGAGGTTTCCCAAAAGAAACTCGTCTTCCAATGTGATGCAAAAAAGGGGTATTGTGCCCATGAAGAGAATATTTTTATATGCATCAAATGCATACACCTAGGGTTATTGAGGCCTTTAAATAAGAAGATACCCCACTCAGGACTCGTAACCTTTCAATTAAGATTGGGTTCCTCTCCTACATGTAGGACATGTGCGTGGAATAGAAGTAGAGGGAAAATCATGTGTGTCATGTGGTCCTTTATTCTAAAAAAACCAACTGATGAAAATGGTGTAGCAGTAAAAAAGATAAGGGGTGTGTGAAAAATAAGGGTTGCACGAAATCTATCTTGCATGATAATCGCAAATATTGCACTGAAGAACATGTGTTTTGTGAAAGTGTTGTGTTGAGATTATTTTAGGTATTTATTATCCATCATCATTGATCATTCCATCTAAGTGCATCAATTCTAGACATTGATGCATGCAGAGTCTCTTACTAGATATAGATAAAGAATTCAATGCAAATCTAGTGATGAAACATTCTAGTTGATAATATGAGTACGACATCTCCCAAAATAGTGAGCAGGGGGAAGTCAAGGATTGTGTTATAAGGGATGTTATATGTTTTAACTAGAATATTTTAACAGATGTGTGCTCGACATATAGTGGAATTTTCTAAACAGTTATACTAAAAAACTAGTTTATTTTTGTAGAATTTCGTATAATTGACACAGAGTCATTATATTCCCCTTAGAATAACCCTTAGTGGTAAACCACATAAAATTTATATTTTGAATCTTTTCATCTGAATGTTTGATTATTTCGTGATTTCAACATAGAGGTTTAACAAGATCTATCACATTTAATGAAAAAATGTACACCCTAACTCACCACTCCACTCTCATGGAGTTCTAGAGTCTAGATGTTATATGGGAGCCAAGGTTCTCGTATTTTGGATACTCTACTTTAAAAATATTCTCATTTGAATATTTGAGTTTCCCTCCTAAGACAATAGTGAATTAAAATTTTGATAATGATTCATCTATCTATATGTATGATTATATATCCAATAAGACCATGATGGACTGGACAATGAAAGAGAAGAGATAGTTGAATAATTTCCTCTTATCTAAAAAAATGTAACATATAGGTCTTCATACCCTTCTAAAAATAATGATATTTCAGACATCGAATGTAGAGAGAAGGAAACCCAGGTTTCCAATGAAGATATTTACATCCATTCCTCCTCATATAAATCAAAATTTTCAAATGATCAGGAGGAATGAGGTAGAACCTTTTAATGTTTTCCTTGGAATAAACATCATAGATATAGTGGAAATATTGATCAATATATAACCTCATATTAAATTTAATGAAGAAAAAATATATTAATGATATCCCTGAATAAAGATTAATCATTGTTTTTAGAATCTTTCAATATATTCAGCCCAATATCACCAAGCAAGAATGAGAAGTTTTTTTTATTGAAATGGGATTAGAAGGAAAATTTATCAAATATATAAATCTCTCAATATATATTGAATCATATGAGTAAACAAGTAGGATAATTTTAATAATTTCTAATAAATACAACAAAGAAGTTGAAGAAAAAGAGGGATTCAAAAAGGCTCTTCAACAAAAGATCCATGTGCTTGAGGATAAATCTAAAACTAGAATATATTTTAATGGTATATAGTTTGATGGAATAACCAAGAAGATCAAGTAACATGACTCTTTCATTCAGAAGAAAGTGATTCTACATGAAGAATAAGTTCTTACAAAAAATAAGGTTTTTGAATAAAAGATAATAATGATTAACTATCAGAAAATCCACCTCAAAATGAAAGGTCTATACTTGGAAGCCCAGTTGGTCAATATTGACAAGTAATATAGTGAGGCATCCCAAATTAGGGAAATAGTTACTTTCTAGAAAATTCTCACTTAAGGAATCTAAAGATAAAATACCTTCAACATGTGATAATATGATGATGACATCATTTTATGATCTATCTCATGAAGATGATAAGAAACATGTTCCATCAAAACATGCTTTTTTTAATTCCTCTAAACCTATTTCCATAATGAGTGCAGGTTGTAAGGAAAATATTGGACAAGTATTGATGAAGATAGGAGATTTGAAACTTACCACCATTATTATGGTTGATAAAAAAATAGAATGGAATATGGTTTCTCATAGAGATCACAACAAGTCATGATGAAGATCCATCAACCTAAGTGATACAAATAAATCTTGATTTGTGGGGTCAATGTTGGTGTGGAAACACATTTGGCTATGGTGCATTAAATTGTTGGTACATTCCTCAAAATGTAAAATCACAAAATTATACAATCACATGGGGGAGGAATCAAGAGAAAAAGATACAACATTCACATATCTAAATGCATCTATTTTATACAAACAAATTTTGAATGCTTGATAACATTTCCTATGTATGCAATTTCAATGGTCACATGGCCAGTACATGCTAATCTAAATATGATTTCACTGCTAAGAAGATATGAAGACTTCAAATTGAAAGAAAAGTAAGATGAAGGTACATTTTCATGAAATAAGAATAATATTATGGACTAGAATTTTTCTAAGAGATCTCAAGAAAAGACATCAAGAAGTCCATGGATTTTAAATCCATAATGTTGGTGGGTATTTCATCCAAAAGTACTACTAAAAGGGATAATACTTAAAAGAACCCATGCGGGAGATCCAAAATTATTACAACAGTTACTAAAGGTATTATGGTTATATAGATTGATGATTTTGAAATAATTTGGAAACATGACTATTCATCGGCTATGGATACTGAAAAAGGAAAATAAATTTCCTAACATGCCGAGGAAAAAGGAAATTAAATATTTCTAACAAAATTCATATATAATGTAACGGAATTTATATGTGAGATATGCATGAAAATTGGTTACTCTGAAAAAAGATGATTAAACATAGTATTATATCATGAAGTAGTCATTAAAAGGATTAATAATGATTTATCCCTAATGGATGTTATGAAGAACAATTCTCCACATAAATTAAAAGATAATGTGATAGGATCCATGAAGTGAAAACCTAAATCAGAACATATGTTTAGATGTGAATTCTTTAGGACTGTATCAAATGGAGAAACATTTTTTAGAAGATCATCTTTGTCATGTAGTTAATATTGGTGAAGAAATGAAGTTCCACCTTATTCTCTTAATCTTTTTTGTATTTTATATGTTCTTATAATGCATGGAATTGAAGGTGAAGCATGTTTTCAAGGGGAGAAATAGAAAAACATATAGGTATGTCAATTTTTGATAGCCATGATTAAGAAATTACCATATTTGAATGATTCCTTAATTTTTTATTAAAATATAAACATGTTGAAGTATCTTTTTTTTGATGAAGATAATGATGGTCTACTCTAGATAAGTAGGATAAAAAAGGCACAAGAGGAAGAACCATTCTGGTTTTTTCAAAATACAAGAATTTCATGATATCCATTCTTGATGAGACCAACCATTATAAATAATTATAAATGTATTTCAATTTAGGGGAGATAATTGAAGAATGATGAAGAATATTCTATAATAATTTTTAAAATTTTATCAAACATGATTCCTTAGTAAATTACTAAATGATTATGTTATTGGAGAAAGATATTTTAGTATCATGATTTTTGGTCAAGAGACAGATTCAGATGATGAAATAGTAGAAGGAAATATGAATCGAAAGAAGAAATGATTCCTTATGAAACATAATCTGAACTATATAGGATAAATATAAAATAATAAATAAATCAATCCAATATCATTTTGGATTGTACCGAACCCATAAAAACTAGGATAATGTAGGGTAATGGTCAATATTTATTTGTATCAGTTGTAGAACAATCCTCATTTGAATAATATATAAAGGATGAATCACAGGTTAAGGCCATGAATGAATAGGTTGAACATATTGGCAAGAACCTGACATGAGATCCTCCAGAGAGACCCTAAAGTCACAATGTGATTGGTACAAAGTGTATTTTTAGGAATAAATTTGATGATAATTGTAATGTGATAAAAAATAAGATGTGATTCATGTGATTAGGATATTCACATATTTAAGGCATAAATAATGACAAAAAAAATTCTTGGGTGGCTAGACATGAGTCAATCGGGCTATTTAATTACATGGAAATTCAATGGGGGTACAATGGGTATCAAATAGTTGTCAAAATAGATTTCATAAAAGGAATTTTATTAATAATAACTCTACATATAATAACAAGTGGGTTTTCTTCTTGTTAATGTTAAAATGAAGGTGTGTAGATTAACAAAGTTTCTCTATTTACTGAAGAAAGTGCCACAAGCATGGTATGCTCAACTAGATTTAAATCTAAAGAATCAAAAATTTAAAATAGTGTGAGTAGACCACAATCTCTTTGTGAATACTTATAATAAAAATCAGTTCATCATACATGTTTTTGTAGATGAAATTATATTCATTAGAAGAAGGTAAGGATCATTAGATGAATTTTCTAATCACACGAAATCATAATTTGGAATTTATATGATTGGTGAACTAATATATTTCTTAGGGTGGAATCGAACATGGATTAATATTGTCATTACGACATTCATAGTGACCATCTGGGAAATAAATACAAAGGAAGAACATATGGTGATAGTTCAATGAATCATGAGGTACATTCATGGTACTCCCAATTATGGATTAAACATGGTTGCAAGATGTGATAATGAACTATCAGTGTTTTTTGATACTGACTAGGATGGAGATGTTGTTGAATGAAATTGTAAAAGTGGTAGAGTATTATTTATTGGAAAGAAATGTGTGGGATGGTTGAATAAGAAATAGGAATGTACTTCTTTTAATACTACTCTAGCTGAGTATATATCATCCATAATGGCATGCACTCATCAACATTGGATTAAGCCACAATTGACATATATATTATGGAGGAGGTTATATAGCCAATAGTGATTCACTGGAATAACAAGAGATCAATTTATCTTATAATGAATAATGTTCATCTTTCTCATACGGAACACATTGAAATTAGATACCACTTTATCAAGGAAAAATTCGAATAGGGAATGATTAAATAGGATATTTTTGGCACTGATGATCAAGTGGCTGACATACTGACCTATCCATTTTTATCACATGTGTTCAAGAAGCGTCGATTAATCCTCTATGGTCAGACACCTCCCAGTTCATAAGGAGGTTACGAACATCCCCTCCAACAAAATTTATTAACTTTTTTATTATTTTTTTGAATTTGTGTAAGTTAATGGGGGAGATAAAATATTTTGTGAGTGTTTTTTTAGATCGACAATTAAAAATAGGGTTATTTGGGTTTATTACATAAGGGGAAGTATAGTGAAATTCAATGTCATGAAGCTGGTATAGAATGTAGAAATAGATAATTCAATGTTACCAATGTGGATATATAAATCCATAATAGTTTATTAGAAAGATATTATGATGTGTTTCAAAAGGAAAAATAAAGGGATAAAATTAGAATTGAGAATGAAATATGGTGTTTGGAATTCCAAACCACAAGAACACAATTCATTCATCCACTCTTGTTTTGTACACCGATCATTACTCACAAAGACTTATAGTGTTGGCTAGGTTGTTTCATGCATACCAGGTAATGATTATAACTGGTGCTACTTCGAATTTAACTGATGGTTTTTATCAAACCCAAAGTGTAAGAATATTGGATCCAAGGTTGTTCTTTGCTTGAAATTGATTATAGTTTTGTTTTTTGTCCACCCTCACATGGATGATCATTATTTTATCATTAAAATGGATCATATAGTTCAATATAAGAATAGTAATGAAGGTGGTGTCATTTCCTAGTGTTTTCCAAATTTTAGGGATCTTTGAATAAAAATATGGAAATCTATTGAAGATACATTCATTCTTATTAAATGAAGAATACTTCACCCATATTAGTGTGAAAGGGGTAGTCAACAGATGTGTACTGTGGGATATAGTGTGATATCTCTAAAATACTATAATGTTACTATTACTGTAAAAAATTTATTGTTTCTAAACATTTTTACATCATAATTTGTGAATATTAGTGGAATTAAGAATGACCGACACACCATATGAGTATGCTCCTTGGACTGTCCCATTATGGGGAACCAAGTAAAATTGTCTTGTTGTCTATTTTTATACGAATGTTTGCTTTCTATTTGATTCCATCATACATGTTTAACTAGTTCTTGCCAACAAGGTAACAAGATACATCACATTAAAAGAAAATTTTCACAACCTTATTGACCCATATCCTCTCAGGGTGTTCAGAGGTCCTACAAGTAGTATCGTATCTAAGGTTCCCATATTTTGGATACTCTATAGTAAAACTATTATCTAATGAAGATTGGAGTTTCACTCCTTATCCAACAATTATTTGAAATTTTGATGAAGATTCAATTTTTTATGAGCATTAGTCTCTATCCAGCAAGACCGGGATGAACAATAAAAATAAAGAGAATATGCAGTTGGAGGAGTCCCTCTTATATAAATAATCGGTTGTATCTGGTTCTCCATCCCCTTTTGAAAATGAAGAAATATCATTCTTTGAATGTAAAGATCATGTAGCATTGGTTTCCACTGAAGATAAGGGAAACCGATCCTACAAATGTAAATGAAAATTTTCAAATGAATATGAGGTATGTATTAGCACATTTGAAATTTATACTAAAAAAATGATCTATTCTCATGTGGTAATACATATAAATCTACAACATCAGATTAAATTTAATGATTATAAAAAAATCTTCATGTTATTCTCAAATAATGAGTCATTGTTTTTTGTAGAATATTTCAATATGTGCAGGCATAAATCACCCAGCTGTAAAGAGAAGTTGATTCTATGGAGAAGGGTTTAAATGGAAAATTTCCTCAATGTTTAAAGCTCTCCAGACAAGGTTAATCCCTTGAATAAATAATGAGGTAACATGAAATAATTTCCATAAAATAACTCAATAATGTTAAAGAGAAATAGGGAGAAAAAAGTTTCCAAAATAAAATATACATGTGATGGAAGAGAATTTGTCAAATATAACTGATTTCAAGGGTGTATAGTTGGATGGAATGTCCATGAAGTTCGAGGAACATGACTCCTTGATTCAAAATAAAGTGATACTAGATAAATAATATGTTCATATAATAAATATGAATTGTGATGAAAATACGATTATGATTGATGTTCACAGAATCCTCCTTAAAATGAAATGTTTATATTAGGAATCCTAGCTAGTCAATATTGAGATGACATATATTGTGACTTCAAAAATAAAGGAAATAGTTGATGATTCCTCTCAATGCTCACTAGAATATTCTAATGTTGAAATACCTCCATAATGTGATAACAAGTTCATGACATATTTTTATGATCTATCTCATGGGGTTGAGAAGAAATAGGTATAATCCAAACAATCCTGTGTAAATTCCTCTATAACTATTATCATGAAGAGTGCAGGTTTTTAAGAAACATATTGGGAATATATGGATGAATAAAGGAGATAATAAACCTACCACCATGACTAGGGTGCATAGAAAAAATACTATGGAAAAGGTTTCCTAGAGAGAGCTCAAAAAGTCATTAAGAAGGGCCAACAACCTTATACAAGAGATACAAAAAGAAAAAGATTTTTGGTTCAATGTAGGTGTAGTGGAAAATTTGACCATGGTGAATTATTTTTTTTACAGTCCTCAAAATGTAAAATAATAAAAGAAAACTTTCTCATGGGGGAAAATCAAGAGATAATGAATTAACATCCACATATCTAGAAGCCTCAATTTACTACCAACATATTTAGAATTCTTGATAAGATCTATGTTGTATGTAATGGAAGTGGTGACAATGTTGGTGCATGCTCATCTCGACATGAATTTATTAATAATAATAAAAGAATACCACAAATGCTCTAAAAGTATACTTCAGATACAATTTGAATAAATTAGAAGAATATTGTGAGCACCAATTCTCCTAATATATCTCAAGTAAGGAATTTGAGAAGTCCTTATATTTTAGATCCATGAATTTGAAGGGTAGTTCATCCAAAAGAACTACTAAGAGGGATGACACTTAGATGAACCCGTGTGGAAGATCCAAACATATAGCAACAGTTCCTAATGACATGTTGATTATTTGGCAAGAATGTTTTTAAATAACGAGGAAACAAGAAGATGCACAGGCTAAGGCTGGTGAAAAAGGAAAATAAATATCCCCACATGATAGGGAATAATGTCACTAGTGTTTTCTAAAAATAATGATATTTAAAATATGTTATATGTGAAAGATTCCTGATATTTGATCAGAATACAAATTTATTTTTAACGAAAAGTTCAGAGAAAGAATTAGTCCTTAAAATGATTAAGGATGTATCATCCATGATTGCTATTTAAATGATAAATTCTCCGCATAATGTAGAAGACAATGTGAAGAGATCCATGAAACATCAACATAAATCAATATATATATGATCATAAGTGAACAAATGAGGACTATATCAAATGGAGAAACATGGTTGGAAAGATCATCTCATCTATGAAATTCAAGTTGATGAGGTAAGGAGAATCCACCTTACTCCCTTACTATTTTGTGAATTGTATATATAATTATAACTCATAGAATTTAAGGTGAATAATGTTCTTAGGGGGATAACCTGAGAATAATCCACCATGATTAATAAATTACCATCTTTGAATGATTCTATAATTTGGTATTGAAATATAAACATGATGGAGGATTATTTTAGGATAAAGTTGGAGATGATCTAATATGGATAAGTAGGATAAATAATTTACATGATGAAGATCCAATATGGGGTTCTATATATACGATAATTTCGTGAAATGCAATATAGATTACACTCACCATTATAAAAATGATGAGATGTATTTCACTTGAGGGGAAGATAAATGAATAATGATGAAGAAGATTCTATAATAATTATTATAATTGTTATCTAACCAGATATTTCTAGAAACTTCTAGAATATATTTAATTTGAAAAAGGGATTTTGGTATCATGATTAGTTCTCAAGGGAAATACTTATATGGTGAAATATTGAAAGTAAATATGATCCATAAGAATTAATGATTTCTAAGGAAACATCATCTGAATTGTAGAGGTGAAATAGAAGTTTAAAAACACTTAATCCAATATCATTGGGGATTTTACATCACCCACATAGACAAGGAGAATGAGGAGAAATGTAAAATATGTATTTATATCAGTTGTGGAACGACCCTAATTTTATGAAACTACAAAGGATGAATCATGGGTTAAGGCCAGGAATGAAGAGTTACTTCATATTGACGAGAACCTAACATGGGATCTTTTCAAGAGACCTGAAATTAACAATGTGATTGGTATGAACTATCTTTTTATGATTAAAATATATGAGCATTGTAATGTGATCAAAAATAAGGTTTGATTGGTCTCTAAAATATAATTATATATTGAATGAGTCTATGTTGAAGAAAAAATTTCTTTCATTGAAACAATGGTGTCAATCAGGATATTTATATACATGTAAATTCTAATAGGAAATAAAGTGTTTCCAATGGATATCAAAATAGCCTTTTTAAAAGGAATTCATGATGACGACGTCTACAAAGAACAAATAGTGGGTTTTCATCATTATAATGATGAAATTAAGGAATCAATATTAATGAAGGTGCTCTGTAGTCTGAAGCAAGCACTTGAAGCATGGTACTCATGGGTGTATTCATATATAAATTACCTTGAATTTAAGATAGGATGAGTAGATTGCAATCTCTATGTGATGAATTATCAAATACATCATTTCATGGTACCGGTGTATGTAAATGATATTAAATTCATTGTAAGTAGGTTGGGACAAGTATATGAATTTTCTAATCACATGAAATCAGAATTTGAAATTTCTATAATTGGTAAACCTACATATTTCTTAGGGCTACAAGTGATTCAAAATAAAGATTGTAGTTTTATTTATCAGGATAATTATTCCATAGAGTTTATTAATATATTAAACGTGCATGACTCCAAACCAATATGAACTCTGATTGTGGTTGGAACTAAACATTGAAAGCATAATAATTGGACTCGTATGGATACCACCATATACAGAAGAATCATCAGCACCTTATTATACTTGATTTTAACATGACCATATATAGTCTTTGAGAATTTATTAGTGGGCCTCTTTGAAAGAAATATGAAGGAAGAACATATGTTTGAAATTAAATTAATCATGAGTTACATTCAAGGTATTCACAATAATGGCTAATACATTATTACAACATATGATAGTTAACTGTTAGTGTTTTCTGATACTGACTGAGATAATTGAGAGAAATTCCACAAGTGGTGGAGAATTATTTATTGGAATAAAATGTCTAGGATGGTTAAGTATGAAACATGAAAGTACATCTCTTAGTACTACTAAAGCTCAGTATATCTCACATACAATGGCGTGAAATCATCTAATATGGGGAAGAAAAAATTGAATGATATTGGTAATGAGATGAAACAACCAATATTGATTCACTATGATAAAAAGAGAGAAATTGATCTTATAAAAAATCATATTCATAATTCCCATTTGAATCAAATTGAATTTAGATACCACTTTATCAAGGAAACAATTTAATATGTAATTATTAAAATGGATCATGTTGTCACTGATGATCATGTGGATTACATACTTACCGATCCATTGTTAGCATATCTTTTCGATAAGAATATTTTCAACCTCAGTCTTTATCTACCTCCCAATGCATTATGAGGTTATGAACATCCCTTCTCCTTATATATATTAGCTACTTTAATCTGTTTTTGGAAGTGTTATAGGTTTATGGGGGATATACGATCTAGGTGGTGTGTGTTTTAGATCTCTACAAGTAATCATCTAGCACTTTGGGTTTATTAACATTGGGATAGAATATATAAATTCAAAGTCATGATGCTTCTATAAAATATTAAGAATGAGAATTTAATGTTTCCAATGTTTAAATATAATGTCAGGATAGTTTATTAATAGTAGATATATATTTTTTATAACAGAGAAAATAAAGTGTGAAATTTAGAATGGAGAAAAAACAATGAGTTACAAGGAAGAACATAAGAATTCCAAAACTCAAGAACCCAATTCATTCTTCTATTCTTGTTTTCTACCCTGAGAATTAATCACGTAGACATATTTTGTTTGTTGAGTTTCTATTTCATATAAGTTAATCATTTGGACTAGTTATTCATTGAATTTATTTGTAGATAGTACACCAATAGATCATTTAGTCTAAAAATTAAATGTTATCCTTAAGGTGTAGTTGTGTGAAAGATAAAGGGTGAATGAAACCTATGGGTTGTGTGAAATCCATCTCAAACGAGAATCTAAAATATTGCACACAAGAAAAAGTGTTGTGTTCTAGTGTTATGTTGAGCTTATTTCAGTTTTAAATTATCCATCTTGTTTGATCAATGCTTTCAAGTGAATCAATTCAGTACATTGAGGGAAGAAAATAATCTTTCTAGGATGATACAAAGACTTATATTAAAATATATTAAAGATAACATCAATTAAACATAATGAGTAAGTTTTCTCCCATAGTAGTGAGAAAGGGGGATTCAATGGAATTATTCTAGGGGACATATTTTTTTATCCTTAAAATATTGTAATGGCAGTGTGAATGGAATAGAGAGACTTTGGATAAAAAAATTTACTTAAAAACTAGAAAATATTAGTGGACTTTGGTACGATCGACACACTCTCAACGTATGCGCCTTAGACTAGGGCTTAGTGGTAAACCAAGTAATATTGATGTGTTGCCTCTTTCATTTCAATGATTGGTGACTTCTTGATTCCATCATATATATTTATCTAAGTATTACAAACAAGGCAATGTGATCTGTCTCATTTAAATAACACGTGGATGCACTGATTCACCCTCCCCTCCCAGGGTTTTCTATGGTCCAAGAAGTTAAATTTGATCCATGGTTATCTTATGATGGATACTATACTGTAAAAATATTCTATTTTGAATATTTTAGTTTCACTCCTGAGAAAAAAACATTGTAATTTTGATGAAGAATATGTTCTCTCTAAGCATAAATCTATATCCCAAAAGACCACGACAAATAGGAAAAATAATGAGAAGATACAGTTGAAGAAGTCCCTCTTATCTAAATACTAGGGAGTATCTTTTTCTCCACCAACATATAAAAATAAAGAAATATCATTATTGGAAATAAAAGAAGAGGTGCCTTTTTTTCCTCCAAAGAGAAGGATAACCATTCCTCCTCATGAAATCCAAAATTTTCAAATGATCATGAGTTATGTGTTATCACTATTGAAATTTTTCCACCAAATAAAGATCCTTTCACATATGGGAATGTTGATCAATATACAACCTTAGATGAAAATTAAATATTATGAAAATATCATCATGATATTCCAAAATAAATATATTTCATTTTTTGTATAATCATTCAATATATGCAGGAAGAGATCACCCGGATAGAAAGAGAAGCTGATTCTATGGAAAAGGACATTGGAAGAAAAATAATGAGTGTTTAATTCTCTCCAAAAAAAATTATTTCATTAATGAAACCAAAAGTGAACATGAAATATTTTCCACAAAATACCTCAATGAAGATAGAGATAAATATGGAGTTAATAAGGCTCTTCATCGAATGATCCATGTGCAAGAAGAGAAATTAAAATACAGAACCGAATTCAAGGGTCAACAATAGGATAGAACATCCATGAAATCAAGGAACATGAAACTTTGATTCAAAATAAAGCGATTATACATTAAGGAGAAGTTCATACGATAAAAAATCATCAGAAGAAAAGATGAATAGGTTTGAAAATCATAAACTCATACTCAAAATGAAATGTCATGATTTGGAAGCACAATTGTTCAATATCGAGAACACATATATTGCTTTTTCCCAAATAAAGGAAAAAATTGTTATTACCACTCAATTAACACTAGTGTATTCTAGTTTTTAATGTCTTGAAACATGTCATAAGATGATCATGACATATTTTAATGATCTATATTAAGTAGCTGAGAATAAATAGGTACCATACAATCTATATTACATTAATGCCTCTTACCTTATTATCACAAAGAGTGTTGGTTGTAAAAGAAATATTGGAAAATTATAGGTCAATAAAGGAGATAAAAAACCTACCACCATGACTAGGGAGGATAGGAAAAATAATTTGGATGTTTTTTCCCACAGAGAGATCAAAAACTAATGAAGACGAGAAAAAAATCATATAAAAGAGATACAGTGAAATTAGGATTTGTGGGATAATGTTGGTGCTACAACAGAGTTGGGAATTGTGCATTAAATGTTTCTTATAATCCTATGAATTTAAAAGAACAAAAGAATAATATCTTGTGGTGGTGGAATTGAGAGATGAAGAAACAAAATCCCCATATCATGAAGCATCTTTTTACTGCAAAAATATTTGGAATGCTTATAACATATATGATGTATGCAATGGAACTAGTCACAAGGATGGTATATTCTCATCTCAACAAACATTGAATATGAATAAAAAAAGAATACCAAAAATGCTGGAAATGTATGATGAATCTACCTTGTGAATAAATAAGAAGAATATTTTGAACACCAATTATTCTAAGAGATATCAAGTAAGGAATTAGAGAAGACCTTGGATTTTAAATCCATGATGTTTAAGGGTTGTTCTTCTAAATGAACTACTAAGTGGGATTACACTCTGATGACCCCGTGTGGAAGATCCAAACATTATATAATAGTTCCTAATGTCATGTTGTTAATTTGTCTAGAATATATGGAATGAATGAGGAAACATGAATATGCACTGGCTAAGGTTAGTGAAAAATCAAAAGAAATGTCCCAATATGATGAGGAAAAAGGACATGAGTATTTTCTAACAAAATGAAAGTCTCATGAAAAATAATTTCTTTGTGAGAGATTAATGAAATTTGGATACACTACAAAAGGGTATTTAACCACAGTACCATAGAAGGAAGTAGTCTTTAAAAGGATAAATAAGGAATCATCCTTGATTGATATTAAGAAGAACAATTCTCCTCACAAATTTGAAGATAATGTGAAGGGATCAATTACCTGAAAACATAAATCATAACATATGTTTAGAAGAGAAATCATGAGGACTAGATCAAATGGACAAACATGGTTGATAAGATCATCTTCATTGTGTAGTTCATATTGTTGAATCAAGGAGTAGAAACATTATTTCATTAATATTTGTTGTCTTGTACATGTTATTATAATGAATGGAATTGAAGGTGAAGCATGTTCTCAGGGGGAGAACAAGAAAAACAGATAGGGCTATCAATTCATAATATCCATGATGATGAAATTACAACCTTATAATGAAGAACCAATTTAGTATTTAAATATAAACAATATGGAGGATGATTTTTAGTTGAATATAAAGGTTCCATACTATGGATAACTAGGATAATGAATTTACAAGATGAAGAACCATTTTGGAGTTTTCTATATAATATTATTTCATGAAATCCATTATTAGTGTGTCTTACAATTATAATGATATGGATAAGTATTTCACTTATGGTGAGATAGTTGAAGAATGATGAAGAATCTTCTAGAATCAATATTACAACTGTTATCTAACCTGATTTTTTAGGAAATTTCTAGAAGATTATACCATTAGAGAAGGATATTAATGTTTCATGATCTGTGGTCAAGAGAAAGAATCAAATGATGAAATATTGGAAGAAAGTATGATCCTAAATTAGAAATTATGTATGAAGAAACCTCATCTGAACTATAGAGGAGAAATAGATGAAAATAAATTGATCAATATAATATAATTAGGTAATGTACATAACCCACATAGACAAGGATAATGAGGAGTAATGAAAAATATGTATTTATATCAGTTTTGGAACAATCCTCATTTGATGAAGATATAAAAAATGAATCATGGTTTAAATCCATGAATTATGAGTTTGATCAGATTGATAGGAACCTGACATGAGATCTTATTGTGATACCAGAAAGTAAAAATGAGATTGGTAAAATGTATAATTTTAAAAATAAATATGATGAGCATGGTAATGTGATCATAAATAAGGTGTTATCAATTCTTAAAGGATGTTCACATATTTAAGGCATTGATATTGATGAATCATTTTCTCTAATGGATAGACTGGAGTAAATTAGGCTTTTTTACCCATGGAAATTTAATGAAGATACAAAGTGTATCAAATGGATGTCAAAACAATAATCTTAAATGGAAATTCATGAAGAAGAAATCTAAATTGAAAAACTAATTCTTTTTCTCCTTTTTAATGATGAAATGGTGGTTTTTAGATTAAATATGGTGATATAGGTTTTGAAGAAAGCACTAAAAGTGTGGTACTCTTGGCTAGATTCCAATATACAGAAACATAAATTTAATTGAGGAGGATCATATCACAACAAATATGTGAATATATATCGTATGGACTGGTTCATAGTACTAGTTTATGTATATTAAATTATATTCGGTGGATATAGGAAGGGATTAGTTGATGAATTTCCTAATCACGTGAAATCAGAATTTGAAATGTATATGATTGGTGATGTCACATATTTCATAGTGTATCAAGTGATTTATAGGAAAGACTCCACTTTTATTTCTCACGAGAATTGTGCAAAAGAGTTTATAATGAATTTGAATATTCATCACTCTATACTATTTTAGGACATGATTATGGTGGTAACTAAACATGGAAATAATGAGGATGAGACTCCTATGGATCCCACCATGTACAGGAGAATCAATAGATGCTTATTTTACTTTACTTATACACGTCCAGATATCTTCTTTGAGACATGCATAGTGTCCTTCATTGAATGAAATCCCAAGGAATAACATATGGAGGAAATTAAAAGACTCATGGAGTATAGTCATGGTACTCAGAATTATGGATTATAAATTGTTGTAGGATGTGATTGTGAACTATCATCATTTTATGATACAGACTGTGTTGGAGATGTTGTTGAGTGATTGTCAACAAGTTATATGTAATTACTTATTGGAAGGAAATGTGAGGGATGGACGAGTTAGAAATCATAATGAACTTATATTAGTACAACTGAAGTACGAATATCTCTAGTATAATGGAAATAACTGAACTACATTGGATGAAGAAATAACTCAATGATATTGGTGACAATGTGGTACAACCAATTAGGATTCACTATAACAACAAGATCAAAATTGATCTTACGAATAATAATTTTTAGAATTCTCACATGAAATATATTGAAATTAGATATCACCTTATCAAGGAAAATTTTTAATAAGGAATTATTAAAATGGATCGTGTTGTCAAAAATGATCAAGTTGCTGACATATAGACTAATCCACTATTCGAACATATGTTATAGAATAACAAGTTGAACCTCATTGTTCGGCCAACTCCCAGTGTATGAGGAGGTTACGAACATCACCTATCCACTGATACATTAAAAGTTTTAATCAGTATATGGATGTGATGTAGGTTTATGGGGGAGATACAATCTAGGGGAAAGGTTTTTTTCCTCTACAAGTAAACATTCGGTTTTTTGGGATTATTTCCAAAGGATGAAAATAAATAAATTATATGTCATGAAGCAGCATGAGAATTTATAAAGAGAGAATATAAAGATAAAAAATGGAAATATGGAGCCACATTAATTTATTATAATGATGTAATGAAGGATTACCAAATTTGAAAATGAAGGGAAAAATTAAAACAGTGAAAACAATTTAGTGTTACGAAGAAATAGTAAAGCATTCCAATTCATGCATGCCAAGTGTTCCTTTAGTCTAAAAAGACTATTTTATCCATAAGGTATATATTTTTTAATGATAATTCATGCATGAAAAATAAGGGTTGCGCAAAATATCCATCTTGCGTGACAGTACCAAATGATGTGCCCAAGAACAGTTGTTGCACACATGTTCTAGGTTATGCTTATTTCATGTTTTGAATATCTATCATTTTTATCAATACTTTTAAGATAATAAATTTAGTAAATCAATGCATTAAGAGTATCATTCTATAAAGACAATGAATTTAGTGAAAATCTATTGAATAGACCATCATGTTGATAAACCGAGTAAGAGTCTCCCACAGTTGTGATCAAGGGGGATTCAATATAAGTGTTTCGAGGGATGCATTATGCTATCCCTAAAATATTTTAATGGAACACCTCCAAATATATAGTTAATATGTAAAATCATTTGTACTCCATAACTTGGTAATATTATTGGACTTTTGTACGACTGACACACTATCAACATATGCTCTATGGACAACCCATGGTAAAAAAAATTGAAAATAGTTATATTGTCTCTTTACATATAAATGTTTGATTACATCTTGATTAAATAATATATTTTTAACTAGTTCCTATTAATGTGGGAAAAATATTTATCACATTAAAAGAAATATTTTACTCCCGGATTCATCCTTACCTTATCCGGGTGTTCTGAGGACCTACAGTTATGATTTTAAATTTTTTAGGGATACCATATAGCATCATCATATTATCTCCTCTAAAAAGGTATTTACTGAGATGATTATTATATAATTTAAAATATTTATCTATCCTTTTTGTATTTATAATTTCTAGTACTACGATGAGTTTTAAATATCCTTTTATTGAAAAGATGAAATAAATTTATTTAGAAATTAATGAGCAACATACCTGAAGTTAAAATGTAAAAATATATCATGAATATGAGACATTATAGTTATTATTTAGGGTATTTTCACAAAACATTATCCTTGTTTTATGTTAATATAATAATCATATATATCTAATAATTATTTTTTTTTTAATTTTCCCAAAAATCATAATGAAATTTCATCACCATCTATGATGAATCACTCATATACTATCATCATGCACTCAATATGATACACAGTTTACCCTCTAAGACTCAAATTGTAAAGAATCACCTAAAAATGAGATTCTATTAATATATTGTTTCATAGTTTTGTTTAATTAATTTCTATATACTATTACAATCATAATAATATTTCTCTAATACATGTGGATTCTTTTTCTCTAGTTGGGGTGGCTCATTCAATGACGATTGTACATGTATGAGATTAGACATCGAGGAAACAATTAAAATAATGAAAACATGGAAATGGACCAGGATTGAATATAACAATCATGATAATAATAATTTTTTATAATTATATAATCATGTTTTTCATCTTATTATCTACTATTTGTATGTTAAATTCCATATCATTTCTATATAATACATATTTATCCTTTTGATATATATTTTGGAAATTCAAATTTTTCATTCTAATATCTACAAAAATATATGAATGATAGAACATGTTTATTTTTTAGGTAAGAGGAACCCACATGATACATGAAACATAGTTGTTTCCGGGATCATGGGGTTTCTCTTCCCTAAGAATGGAACATGTTCTCACTTTTTTGACATTTTGAAGATGGTTGAAAGAAAAACACATATCATATTATCAATCATCTACTCCATGATTTTATGCAGAGTGTGCCCTGTATGACTTAGAATGTATGGTTTTACATTATAATTTATAATTTACTTAAAAAACTTCACATTCTCAAGTGTGGGTTTAAATTTAAAATTGACATTAATTCCCATAAAAAATGTAACATACTGAAAATTAATAAAAAAATTCATATAATTTTAAAGCATTGGAAAATGATCCATAAGTCATTTATGACATTTTGGAATCATCCCCACCTCAATATGACACATGGTTTGACCGATATAACTTCAATTGTGTCTTTTTATTTAAAATTGGCGTTGATTTTAGTGAAATTAAGAAGCTAAATAATAGAAAATAATCAATGTTGTTTGGATTGTTTTTGATTCTATAGAAAAATTTTCCATAAGTTATTTGTGAATTAATAAACCAAAAATAAATCTCACACATGGTGTGATCGGTATGACTCAAAGTCTCTGTTATCTCTTTCAAATAGACATTATTAGTTCAAAATGTTATTCATTTACTGAAAACAAAGAAAATGGATTCTGATTGTCTTGTTATTTTAGGAAAACGAATCATAAGTCATTTTTGATTTAAAATAAAAATTATTCCATAAAACTGACACACTATGTTACTATCATTACTCAAAGTTAATGTTTTTTATTTCTAATGAAATTTTAGTAAGAAAAACAAGTGACAAACTCAATATAGAAGAAACAAATATGGATTATTTTGATACATTTGGAAGTCTATCCATTTGTAATTTTTGATGTCTGGGAATCAGCCTCACCTCAATCTGACTCATGGTGTGACTGATATTACTCTAAGTGTGTATTTTTATTTAATATTAAAATTGATTTTTGTAAAAAATAAAAGGTTTCATAATGAAAACAATGAAAACATGATCTGTTTAATTTGATATAATATAAAAAATATCCATATTTCATTTGTGACATGTTAGAATCAAACCCAGTAGATTCTATTGATTGTTTGACTAGTAAAACTCAATGTGTGCCTTTTTATATAAAATTAATAATAATTTTACTATATAGAAAAATTGGCATACTGAAAATCTTGAATTTTCATTTTTAATGTTTTTATAATTTAATAAAACAATTCATATGTCATTTTTTACTTATATAATTTATCCATACTTCAATCTAAGGCATGGTGTGACAAATATGACTCTAATTGTCTCTTTGAATTTTAATTTGACATCAATTTTAGTAAAATGAAACAAGTGACATACACAAAACATAGTCAACACATTCTGATTTTTTTACACTATAAAACAATCCAGATGTCATTTCTTCATGTACGAATCAATTTTTCTCCACAATCATACACATAGGTTTAATGGTAATAATCTAAGTGTGTATCATTATTTAAAATTTATGTTAATATTAGTAAAATGAACTTATGACATAATAAAAATTGTGAAAATGAATTCATTTTGATTTTATACTTTAGGAAAGTGATCAATAAGTCATTTTAAAATGTAGAATCAAACCACACCTGAATTTGAAGAATGGTGTGAGAGGTCTGACTCAAATTTCCAATTATTAGATTAAAATTGATATTTTAGTTCAAAACATGGTTCACTCCATGAAAACAAAGAAACCTTGATCTGATTGGGTTGATAATTTAGGAAAATGATTCGTAATTCTATTATGACATGTAAGAAAAACTCTCACATTAGACTATTACACGATGTGTCCACCAGGACCCGATGTTCATGTTTCTAGTTTTAAATCACATTTTAATAAAAACCACAAGTGACATATGAAAAACCATGAAAACACTTTCAGATGGTTATGATACATTAAGAAAATTATCCAGATATCCTTTTTGATATGTAAGAATCATATACACCTAAATCTGACTCACAGTGTGACGGATATTTCTCCAAATGAAACTTTTAATTTAAAATTGACGTTAAATATTGGTAAAAATGAAAAGTGATGTACTCAAAACCATGAAAAAATTACATATTTTTTTGATAATATAGGAAAATGATCCGTATGTAATTTTTGTCATGGATGGATCATCCCCACCTCTATAAAATGTATGTTGTGACTGGTATAACCCCAAATTATACCTTTTATATAAAATAAGCATTAATTTTAGTAAAAAGAAAAAGTTTCATACTGAAAAGAGAGAAATGTCAATGAAATTATTTTGATAAATTATGTAAAACACCCATATTTCATTTTTGACACATTGTAATGAATGAAACTCCAATCTGATGCACATTGTGACTCCAAGTGTGAATTTTTTATTAAAATTTCAATTAATTTAGTAAAAAATATGTTAAACCCTAAAAATCAATAAAATTTATTTCGATTGATTTCATAATTTATGAAAATGTTAAATGTTTCATTTTTTTATGTCTAGGTATCATCCACAACTCAATATGATTCAAAATGTGACATGTATGACTAAAAATGTTTGTTATTAATTTAAAATTTACATTTTTGTTCAAAAAAATTGTCCAACAATAAAAAGACAGGAATCGAAACAATATTAGGTTGAACATTTAGGGAATTGAAATTATTTGTGATGTGTAGAAAGTTATCTCACATTCAACTAACTCAATATACGACCGACGTGACTCAAAGTGTGTGTTTCAAGTTTCAAATGAAATTTTAGTAAAAAGGAAAAGTGATATACTGAAAACAAATATTGTGTATTAATATTGTTTTGTTACATTTTAAATATGTCCAATAAGTCATTTGTGACATATTGGAATCAGTCTATACTTATTCCAACTCATAGACTGGCCGATATGACTCCAATTGTGTCTTTTTATTGAAAAATGAAATTAATTTTAGTAAAATGAAAATGTGACCTGAAAATTATGGAAACTAATTAAAAATGTTTTTATACATTAGTAAAATGATCCATATGTCATTTTTTGATTTGTAGGAATCCGTGCCATCTCAATTTGATGTACGGTGTGACTAGTATAACTCCAAATGTGGTCTTTTTTAAAAAATTTAAATAATTTTTTTAAAAAGAACAATTGAGATACTGAAAACCAATAAAAGGCATTCATATTATTTTGATACATTAGGAAAATGATCCAAAATACATTTCTTATATGTAGGAATCAACAACTTATTAAATAGACATAGGGTGTGACCATTATGACTCGAAGGGTGTCTTTTTTATTTAAAATTGACATTATTTATGTTAAAAACAATGTGAAAAAATTAAAACTAATAAAACACATACATTTTGGTTTTATACTTTTGTTAAATTATCAATAATTCATTTGGTACATATAGGAATCAACCCCACAACAATCAGATGCATGGTGTGACTAGTATGATTGCAAATGTATGTGATCTCTTTAAAATTGACATTATAGTTCAAAATATGAGTCACTCACAGAAAACCAATTAAAAGGTATTTGATTGTCTTGATAATTTTGTAGAATGATTCTTAAGTCATTTGATATGTTGAAAAATAAGTCTCATATCAACCGACATTTAATGTGACCAGTATGACTCAATGTGCATGTTTTGAGTCTAAAATGACAAATTATCAAAAAAACAAGTGACGCCCACAAGAATAATAAAATGAATTAGAATTGTTTTGATACTACATGAAAATGATCCATATGTAATTTCTAACATATAGGAATCAACCTAACCTTAATATGACTCATGGTGTGACTGATATGACACAATGTGTGTCTTTTTTTTAACTGAAAATAATTTTTTAAAAAGAACAAGTGACATATTATGAAATTTAGAAAACACATTTCTATTGTTTTTATTCTTTTGGATGAAGATCCATATTTCATTTCGGATGTGTAAAAATCACCCGCACCATAATATGACATAGAGTGTGACCGATATAACTCTAATAATGTCCATTTGTTTGAAACTAACATTTTATTAATTTTTTGTTTCCTATTTTTTTATTATTTTTTATTTATAGTATTACTAACTTAAGATTTATCTTCATGTATTAGTGAATTTTTTTTCTCATCTTGGGGTTGTTTTTTCATCAACAGATATCATCATCGAGCTTTATAATGAGGGGTTCACAGTGTGCAAAAGGAAATCAGACATTAATTTTTTTAAATGATTGTGGATAGTGATTGAGAATGAAATTGTACAAAACACTGTTTGAAATGTATATATATATATATATATATATTTTATTTTTAATGTATAATTTAATTAAATGAACTATTTTATTTTCATAGGTTTATTTTTCTATAGGTTAGAGGTTGATTTACTGTGTTGTCGTTCAAACAGCACACTATAGTATGTCAGGCATTATCTGTGCTAATAAATCATAGATAAAGGGATTAATTTATCATCAGAAATGAATTAGGTGATTAAGGGGGCCTCTATAAATTATTTTTGCACCAATAAATGGGTTAATTTATCCGTTTTTCTTATATCACTAACAAATTCCTACCCCTATAACTTCATTGGGGAAAAACCAAATTTTTGGCATTTTAAAACCTGTTTTATGTGTTGTTGCATACATTATTTGTAGGAGTCATGGTGGTCGTAGTCTAGTTCATTGAGTGATTGAATGTGTAAGAGGTAGAAGCATCATGTTATGGTTATTATTATAGGATCTCCTAATGATTTTATCAGCAAATTACAATTTCATGGATAAAGATTAATTCTATTTTCACTGAAACTAAAAGTGTTGATAAAAATACTCATTTTCATCGCTTTTTAGAACTGATAAATATTCCCTATTTATCAATGATAAAATGTCACTTATCAAGATATATTCAGGATTCAGGGTGAATCTAGATCGCTACATTGATCAATGGGATGTTTTTGTCCCTCCTTTGAAGGTTTCCAAGGATGGTGTGCATTAGTCAGATCCCTTTACTCCGACAATTGATGCAGAGAAAAACCCTAATAAGCATGAAAAGGCCTATTGGCCTTGGTTTTATAATATATTTGGTGTGGATCTAATCCCATTCTTAAACAGATCTCCATGAATGGATCAATTTATTTTGTGGAAGAAAACCCACATCTTTTGGAAGATCGCATTGGGGAATGTGGCTTCCCTCTGTTGGCTCTGATCTCAGGTTCTCGTTTTCCTACTACATTGATTCTTAAGGATTTGATGGATTTCTTACTTCACTATTGGTTATTTAAATATTAGTAATTGATATCCCTTGGATGAGGTATGTTTCATGTTGTTTCCTCATTGAACGAATCAAAAACAATTCTAGGGATTTGGACCTATTCCTCTAAATCCATCCTTTGTTGTTCTTCAACAATGTGATATATTATCATTTTCCTTTGAAATTAGGATCTCCTCCACCCAAAAATGGAATATGACTATGGGCCTTAGTTGGGTTTTATGGTATCGGGATATTTTTGGGTGGTATCATCTACTATATGGTTTTTGATAAATGTTGATAAGGAAACCGGATGTTCAAGATATGGTCATTTTTTATATGAGATGGTAGAAGTTGATATTTCCCATGAATTGATTTAGACAAATTTCCTAATTGTCCATGATTTTAAGATCGAGGTATTCATTAAATAAAAGAGTTCCATGATTTATGTGACTCTTGTTTTTTTTTGTCGTTCTTTTTTGCAATGTAGAAGTATCCTTCAATGTTCCCACTATAAATCCCAAGGCCATTATTCTAATTCTATTAAGAGGAAGTGGTCAGTGGATAGTCTTCCGGGGAGTAAGATGGTTTCCTAGATTATGGGTGACAATGGTGTAGGATGTTTCTCATTTGCTGGGGACCTTATAGAAGGAATCATGGATGAGGATAACACTATGAAGTTGGCTCATCGGTAGGATACTTTGACTCAGTCTCATCACCCATCTGTTGATGTTGTCACTGATGGTGATGGTTTTATGGATTCAAAATATTTTGTTGGTCGATTATCCTGGGATTCATATACTCTTAAATCAAAAACAGCATCTATACTAGATGAATATGATGAAGGGAATCAATCTATTTCTGAATATTATATTCAGGATGAGGTTAATTTAGAAATGAACCATGATGTAGTGGCCTCTACTCGATGCAAAGGTAAGGTGATGTTTTTTTGAAGCTAATGGGTTTAAGATGGTGTTGTCTAAAAATAATAGTGCGCTCCTAGATGACCAGATAAGTGAAGTGTGTGTAGGAAATGAGTATAGTCATGTAAATCAATAATTGGTACAATATTTGACTGAATTTTCTTAGATTGGCTCTGTTTCTATGGTTGGAAGTATTGGGATGGTTGATCTTTTGTTGAGAGACCATGTTAGTAGTGATGGTACTAGACTTCAAGTTGACATATCGTCCATTACACTAGCTGAGGTTCTGAAAGAAGGCCCCAATGATGTTTCTAATACCATAGATGTGACATCATTGGGGAATAATAAAGATAACATTAAATTTTTCTCTATGATAGATTCTAGTAACTCATCAGATTTGGATAGGATTAATCTGGAAGGTCTTGGGAAATCAGGTTGTAGTAATCAGAGGACCTCCACCATATTTTTTGGTTCTAACACTAATGTTGTTGATTGTTTTTTAAAGAAAATTACCCTCCAAGAAACTTAGGGGGATGATCAGGAGGAGGATTCACTGGATGTTGTTGTTCAGGGCCTTGTGTTATAGGCAATTTTTGAGGAGACTCCTCATGAGGTGGCTCCAGTTGGGTAAGATTATCCTGTTGTCTAGGGACTGGATATTCAAGATCTAGATGTGTATGGCTGGGACTAGGAGGGGATATATTGGACTCTATTCCAACTGTTCAGGGCCTATTTCAAGGGGTATTGAAAGATGAGGCATTATGGGAGGTATTATTTGATTTTCATGAGGTGGATTCACTAGAGGAGGCTCAGGTTCTGTAGGCTTCTTCTATACAGGGCCCTATTACTCAATTGGATTCTAATGATGGATAGGGGTGGTGCAAGATGGAGTATAAGATCTATTTCATGGGCCCTAAGCCTAGCATACTCTATAAAGGCAATATGATTCATTTGATGAGCCTTCATTTCCCACTACTAACTCAGTAGATGGAGTTCCCTCAAGGATGATGCTTTGGCGAAGAGGGAATCACCCGACCTCGTGGTCGAGGCCACTCTAAAAAATATGATTCCATTTATGTGTAGTACGAGCTTTTCTTTCTTTAGTGTGTTCTGCACATGAACCTTCCATCCTTTCTCTTCGCGTATCATTGCTTTTATTTAATAAATTTGGAGCCACAAATTTTTTTCATGGCTAATCCATGATGGTATATTTGTAAGTAATTCTATTTACAAATATTTCAATATAATTATCAATATATATATATATTAAAATATTTATTTTTATAATTATCATAAATATATTTATTATTTATATATTTTTAATGTAATTTTATAATTATATATAAATATTTATTTATTTATAATTTTAATTATGTATGAATATATTTAAAAATATTTATACATAATTATAAAAATATTTAGATAATTATATATATTTGTATAATTTTATTTATTTATTAATTTATATAATTATATCCCTTAGTCCACATAGTCTTATGAATATTTATATACTTATATATATTAATATTAATATATAAATATTTACAATTATAAATATAATAACTATATTATTTTTTAAAAATATTTAATATAACATTATAATATATTTAATTTATATATTTATTAATAATTATATTTAAAAAACAGTTATATATACTTATAAATATATAATTAGGAGTATAATAAATATATTTATTATTTCCATATATTCATTAAATATTAATAATTATTTAAATATGTATTTGATTATTTATATTTATAATTATCAATAAATATATTTAAAAATTATTAACATATAATTATAAATATATTTTTATAAACATATAAATATTTAAATATTAAATTATAGATATGACTTATATTTTTTTTATAAATATATTATTATAAATTTGTAAATATTTATTTATTTATAATGGTTTAAATAATTTTATTTTATAAATTTACATATATTAATATTTGTATAATTAATTATATAAATTGAAAAACTACTAAAATATTATATAAATTGATTAATTATATAAATTTCATATAAATTTTAAATTCCCAAATTTAATAAATTAAAAACTAAATTTTAGTAATTTAAATTACAAACATATTGAAAATATTATATGTATAGTAACTAAATATATGCATACATAAATATTATCAACTAATTAAATATATTTTTTAGATAAAAAATGAATATATAATAATAAATTAATAAATAAAATTAAATAAACTAAAAATAAATTGAAATGCGGTTTCATAACATTTACATGAATTAAAAGCATATATATATACACATATACATCAAAAACACACATACATACACACAAATAGAAACAGACATACACAGACATACATATAGTTATACATGTACATATATTTTAAATTATTTAATACTAATATAATTCTATATCTAAATAAATATATTCATTTATATGTTATATAATTTTTTAAATTAAATATTAATATATTATATTTATTTTAATTCTACACACATTCTGTAATCAATATATATAGATAAACTATTGAACATTTCTTCTAATATAAATTTAATAATTTTTTACATATAATATTATGAAAATTATATATTTTTTAAGAAATTTTATAATTCATATTTATTTATTAATATATATATATATATAAGTATTCTTATTTTAATTTGAATCTTATTTCAAAATATCTATTTATATATTTATTTATATATAAGAATAAATATAAATAAATAAATTTATAAATATATGTATATAATTGTAATAATAATTATATAGTAAATATATATATATATATATGAAAAGGGTGAGATGCAAATACCTCTTTTTTTAGAGAAAACGAAACGATACAATGAAAGAACCAACAAGACCGTAAAAGTCCACAAAAATCAACAGAAACACAAGTGAGCTCAAACTACTCGAGAGTAAGTGTGTATACTATGGGGAGATAACATCCATATCTACCACAAGGGTGTCATCCCCTTCTCCAGATATGGGGTGGCCACAACACTCATGTCTTCACCACCATGAACACCTTCACTTTTTTCCCATCATCATCATTGTTAACATAGGAATGTAAATCAAAATTATTATGAGTACTAGAATTTTTAATTACCTTCTAATTAGAATTTTGAGGATCGAAACTAAAAATACGAACTAATTAAGTCCCTTTTCCTAAAGAATCATTCAAACACAATGTTAAAGGAATAGTATAATGTCTTCATTTTCATAAGTAGGTTCAATTGCCAAAACTGGTCTCGAATGTTGTTTAGATCCACTGAATGTTACCCCAGCCTCATTAGAATCTAGTATTTCCAATGGTGGTGACGTAATAGCCTTGATAGGATAAATTTCTTTTACATGATTAGTCCTTTCCGTCATTTCGGAAAGCAAAAAAAATTAATTCAATTGGAGGAAAAATCAGTAGTATCATACTGAATGGTTTTCTATAAAAAATCCAATTTATGATAGGGGAGATGTTACAAAATCATCGACCAAAATCCTTCCCCCATTCCCTTGGTTGATTTTTCTACACTCAAAAAATAGAATTTATATAGTTATGAGTGTAACCATCTGAGTAACCATCACAGGTGAATAAACTCTAACAATCATATTGAATTTAATCCTCCTTGAAGTGAAAAAATGAAATCTATTATTCCCATTCTGTATTTTGGAATTAAACATTATATATTAATTCCACTAGTTTAAATCCAAAGCCTCATGAGCAGTGTGATCTTTGATATCCATACATCCATCCGATTTGCCCTCAAATTCATCAACTGTACCTCTAGAAAACAGATCCTTAATGGATACCCCATTAACAATATCCTTACTAGAAGATCCATCAACATCTATGTGACTATCCTATGAAATATCCTCCCATGAAGAATAAATATCATCATTAATTTGTGTTGGAGAAAAAAATAGGGAGACATTATGGGTTTTCCATCCATCATTCATAGAAAGGCCCTCCTAATCAATCCTTTGTGATTACTGGAGGGACCCAACATCAGCAGTATGATTCTGAGAAAATATAAGAATTAGAGTTTTAGATTCATAGGCATCATCATGGTTATTTTCATTTTCTTCAAAGAACTAGACAATCTTTGGATTAGTCATCATTTGGTACTGCTACATATCATGAGATTTAGATTTAAAATTTGAACAAACAAGCTCTCTTCTTTATGCATCAATGATATTTCCAACACTTTAATAAAAAAATAAAAAACAATGGTGTTTTCTCATACTCAATTTGAATGTTGATATCATCATGAGGAGTGGAATTCACCGTTATATCGATCAGTGTGGAATTTAAATCTCCCTCCACAAAAATAGATTGAAAATAACAGGAACTAACATCTTCTATTGCAATATCCATTATAATAGGTATACCAATCACTGAAGCTATGTAATACAATATTTCTTAGTTCCATAATACCCAATTTGGGACATGAATTTTAATCAATACGTATGAACAAGTATCCTTGAATATATTAATATGGAATATCATCTATATTTTTTAATTCTATGTGTTCTGGACCATGGAATATATGAACCAATAATCAAAGATCATCCTAGGAGCTCTTTTGTAGGGGGAAAATATTGTTGAAACCATGACCTATGGAGACACATTTTATGTCTTCAAATCCCTAAATATAGGTGAGATTGGAAGCAATAAAACATATTTACAGGGTTTCAAAAATTTCCCTAGTAATATATGAGCAATTATTGAGTTATTTCATAAGTCAATCCTTTTTAAATGGACTCAACCAAAGCCAAGACATGGGTGATAGAACCCTTCCTGATATTATGCTATAGAATAATTTTGCAAAAGCGAGGTAAATGAACCCCAATAAAATCCATATAAAGACGTGAAAATCTAAAAATATTAGTTATTGTGTTATTTAATCTTTTCAGAAGAAGAAAGTTCCAGTCGATTTCCATTGTGATTCATAATGAAAGGTGTATATTTACCCCTCTTGGATAAGCTAGGGCATCAAGAGTCTCTAGGAGAATCTTATCCCATTCCTCATCATTATGTAACCATAATTTCATATAATTGCATATATATATATTTATATATAAGTATATATAAATAAAAAAAATAATAAATATTTATTATTTAAATATATATAATATGATTTTAGAATTAAATAAATATATATATATATTTAAATAATTATAATTATAATTATAAATAAATATATTTATAAATATTTGTACCTATATAATGTCAAGGTTCTTGGAGGTACAATTACATTCAAACACACACACAACACCCACTGAGACCGGAGTGGCAGGTCATAGCCCCCCCTATAGGGATAGCCCACCCATCAAGCCTGGAATTATTTTATTACATGGAACATATGCCCATCTGTAATGAATCCCATAACACAATTGAATCTATTTTCCTCACCCAAAATATGCATCTCAGCTGCAACCCATTCCCAATCTTGCCTCCTTGAGGGATTCCACCATCGCCACTACACCGCATCTTGCACCGTACATACAGTCATCCATCCAGCATTGACCACACCACCCGCCTGGGAAGAAATCACCCGTAGAGGTCGTCGTCTGCCACCAACGAAGCCTCCCACCTCTTATGGAACTACAGCTACCATAACTCCTCCAACAATGATTACACCACCCGCTGGACCATAAATTGCCCGCACAGGCCACCGTCTATAGTCAGCAGCACACCCCCATCCCATGGAAGCTATTGTCCGCCATCACAGATGCCTACTGCCACATGTGTCATGCTACCATTACCATCACATAAATCCTCTCCTAGCTAGTCATCACCAAGCTATTTTCCACCCATCAAAAATATCTGTTGGGTTGTTTCATTCACAACGGATCCACATGCTTTGATTATGCTATCTCCATCACCTAAAAGACCCAAATCCAAAATTATTTTGGGGAAAATGATGTGGGTGGGATTGGAACAATTGACTCCACAACCTTGAGATTCCACAGATAGGTACAAGTCATAAACTGACCTGAAACCCATGGTAAAATATATATAATTTTAAATATAACTCAAAATATTTATTACATCAATTTATATAATATTATTTTATAATAAGGAAATAAATATAAATATATATATTTAGGAATAATTATTATAAATTTTTAATTATTTGAATATATATATATTATTATATTTTTATAAATAATTTTTAAAAAATATATATGATTATTTTAATTATTAGCAAATATATATTAATATATAATATTTATATTAATTGTAAACATGCATTTTTAAATTAATCACTATAAATAAAAAATGAATATAAATGGGATAACATTAAACATATAAATATTTTTTAATATTTTTTTATCATTTATAAGAATAGTGATGATTTTGATCAACATTCTTTAGTGCTAATAAAAGCGCAGATAAAGGGTATGACTCTGTTTGAATTTGTTAGCGCTGACTAAATTGAAATTTATCACTTTTTTAGTGAGACCTGATATAGGAATCCCTTATATCAGTTTTTCCTTTTTAGAATTGATCGAATTAGGTTTTGATGTATCCCCTTTCTTTATTTGTGACATTATCAATGAAAATTTTTATACTAGGTATCTTTAGGGAGGTTTGACGCTAGCCAAAATAATTTTTTTCATCGCATCAATGTCACAACATTAAAATCAATATAGAAAGTACTTCTAATTATCATTACGATAACATGTAATTTAAATGATCATTAAAAATATATTTTTAAGATACCACATATTCACTATTTAGTTATTGGGGCATTCTAATCATTCTTGGTGATTATTTCTTAAAGTATCTAAAGCTGGAGGAGTCTAGATTGTCCAAATACACATCAAAATCATATCACAACATTGTTATATATATTTCAATAGCTACAATAGAGTTATTATTATATAATTATGTACTCAAGATCATTAGGAAATAAACTACTTGATCTGAGAAGGATATATTAAATCTTTGTTCACCTAACTCTCTTTCATAATTCTAGGAACTAGGATAGAAGAGGGAGAATGTAACACAAAAAGTTATTATAATCCTTTTTATTTTAAAAATATTTTTTCATTGATGAAATTAATTTCACACTACAAAAAGTTAATATTTAGTTATATGCTAAAATATTTTATTCATGTGATACATGGAACACCGGTTTATCTTGTGTTACATGAAACCCTAAGTCTCTACAAATCTTTATTTTATTAGTGTAGTCATTTTCGTATGACAATTAAAATTTGAATGTAATAATAAAGAGCATGAATATGATTAAATGAGTTTTGATTTTTTTTAATATCTATATATAATTAATTATTTGATGAAAAATTAATTATAATTGAAAATAAAAACCAATAAAAATATAAAAAAAAATCTTTTTTTCGAAATAAATATTTTATTATGCATATGTTTATTTTGTACAAATAAATAAAAAAATATATATTATTAGACTGTATTATTCATATATATATATATATATATATATATAAATCTTAACATTCACCATAAGTATTATCGAGAAATAATAAATCTAGTTATATGCTTCAAAATTGCATTTTTTTCAAAATGTAGTTTTACCGCCTTCCAATTGAGAAAATATTTTATCTTTTTTGGATTTTTATAACATCTATTTTAAAAAATAAATATTTTATTTGAATGTGTGATATAAAAAATTCCTTTTGATGATTTTTTGGTATCTTTTGGATATTGTTTCTAGTTATTAGGAATAATGAAAAATACTGAATTTTAATAGAAAACAACATTTTAATCAAAATAATTTGTAGTATTAAATTATATGGTTTTTTACAAATTTTTATAGAAAAACTTTTTGTTAATTAAATTTAGGTCATTAAAATAGATTTCACATTCAAATTGGATATAAAAACTTTTAAATAATTTGTACATTTTCTATTTTAAACCTCATTTTCACACCCCATCTATGAGAATACTGTTTAATTTATTTTATCCATTTTATGTTTTGAATTTTAAAACATGTATTCAATAATTTTAATCAAAGATTCAATATTTATTAAATATGTCTCATTTATTTTGGAATGATATGAATAGAAACATTGATAATTTGTGTCACCATGATAAAGGGTAAAATTGGGTAATTTAGGTTAAACAAAATGTGCAAAGGATTATAAAATGACCATAAATCTTTTTAAAATTTTATTGGATGAAGTAAATTTGATTCATAACACATGAGGTTCTAATTTGAATAATTTAATGGACACTTTTCCATGAAAATGATTGGGTATAATTAAAATCCAAGAGAGTGAAAAAATGTTACACTCTTACTTTTAATATATAAAATACTTTTATTATCTATAAAAATAAAAGATATGTAAATATATATATATATTATTTTTTAATATGAAATTTTTATCTACAACATGGAAATATATTTTTATATTTTAATATCTAAATATTTATCATAAATAATTACATAATGATGATGTGATAATTAATCATTGAATGAAAAATTCAATTATGTGATATTAAAAATATTAAAATAAATATAACTATAACTAATTTACCTATTCGCACATTTTTTAGGTGTATATGAAATATTTTTTTGTATTAAATGAATTTTTTCGATGGTATATTGATGTAATGATTTTCATAACATCAATGTAATTAATAGTTTAAAATTTACAATAATGATATTTAATGAAAATAATATTTTAATAAATTTGTTAAATATCATAAAAATCATAAATAAGGATAGAAGGGAATAGTTAATGACTGAAAATTTCATTAATATACCATTTATGGTTATATTTAAAATTAAAAGTAAATAATAAATTCCATATAATATTTCGAATGTTGTTAATATAGTTAAAATTCAAATAGGTCAATTAAATGTTAATAAAAAAAGATAAGGATGAATATTACAACAAAACATATCAAAAATCAATTTTTTCATGAAAATTAAACCTAATCTCATATTATATTTGAATACATGGCATTTTGGATGGATTTGGGTTGTGATATTTTTATTGAAAACTATTATTTTTGGATATTCCAAAATAGTCTCTTACTACAATTATAAAAGGGAACCCCAAGCCTCAATTATTCACCACAATCCTAGTCTTTTAGATTGACCAAACTCTATAAATTCTCTTATCCACATTTCTATCCACATTTAAGAGGGGTTTTTCTTCCCAATGGATCAACTCTATAGTCCTTTATTGATGATTTAAAAGAGAATATTCAAAAAAGAGGATGATTGAACATATACAAAGGAAGTCAATACATCATGTATGGGTTATTTGTCTCATTTTTTTCTATTGGACTCATGCCTTATATAATTTCTATTTAATTTTTGGTATATGATGAACATGAATATTTTTAGGATTATAATTCTGAATATGATGGTATTTATATATTCATATAATTTTTCTTATCAAATTAAGCATATGATTCGGCTGTTTATAATATAGTAAAGGATAATTTCACAATCTCATTTTTATTTTGGATTGTTTATAGAAAAGTTTCTTTTGTAGAATACTTATCATCCATGTCCATGATTCTTAATAACGTTTCCCAATGCATTTTTACTATTTCCTACAACTGTTAATGTCATTTTTACCCATGTATGTATTTTTAAGGGATCTTTTTTTCCTTTTACAAAATTATGTACTATGTAACATTTACTGAAAAAGTAAGTGGAGAATATTTTATAAGTTATATGGAATGAATGTATTTTTCTACATTCATGATATCTTTTTACCTTGAGGATTACCTTATAAGAATTCATGGTTATTTCTAATCATTAATGTTTTCATTTAATATTACACATCATTTTATGGGATGAAAATGTTTTCAAAGATGTAATGATGTTTTCCTCACGATTTATTTTCATGTGATCTCTAAAAATTAATCCCCATCAATGATAACATTCTTTGAGGTTAGTTATGCTTTAATGGGGATATTATTGAACGATATTATCCCTATTTTTCATATGGTTGGTTTACTTTTATGATGGAATCATATTTATAAAACCCATTCCTTTTCCATAGGTTGTGTTATGATTCAATTTTGTTTATGAAACTCAATCCATTCCCTCGTATATAATAGAATGAATGATTCATGTAATTATATAAACACATATGTATAGTTTTAATTTTGTGATGGGTGGGACCTATATATCTCTCTAATGGATTGATTAATTATTGATATATATTAAAATAATGATGTAAATCATGTCGACAGGCTTGATCGACTATGGATGATGGGAAAACCTAATCCACTATAAATGATTGGTAAATAAGATCCACTATGAGAGGATGTGGAAACCTAGTCCCTTATAAGGAAAGGACTGATACTAGGGACAATGGATTTTCTCACCCATTAGGTGTAGTCCCCATGAGGTTCCTTATTATGTTTTAGAAATATGCCTTGGTTTATAGGTAATTACATGGTTATTTGTTTTCCACAATTCATTGTCTTATTACAATGATATGATTTCATCACAAATGCTTTTGAATCCCTTGGGATTCATATGTTATGAAATTCAAATATTTATTCCATGATTCATGTATATGAACTTTGATATGTAGTGTAGGAACATATAATACAATTATCACATTCTCATACAATTCTGCGCATTTTTATGATTGCATATAACCCTTTTTCCCCTTACCAAGCATCTGATATCACACTTTTTTATGTATCCTTTTCCCATGTTATGAAGATATGTATTAGGTATGATGTATCTAAGCTAGGTTCTAGTCATAGATAACCTAGTGGGAGATAGTGTAGCCCACTTATCTACTAGTGTTTATGATTCAATGTTTCCAAAATAACTACACTACTGAGATATTTGGGTATCATTTTTTGTATTATATTATGTTTTAATAAAATATAACTAAATGTTAATGTGTTAAAATAAAGGTTTAGTATAGTTGGTATCCGAGAAAATAATTAGTTAACCTTTGGAAACTAGTATGAGAGAGCCTTAGTTGGAACTTTTAGGAAATGTCCAATGATATGTCTAATAATGATGAAAATTATTGGAACATTTCCTAGAATTTTGTTAAAGGATAGAGAGAGTGGTTTCCTATGAATAAATCCCCATTTCTATACTACATATTTATGTGGCTCTAAGATAGATTTATATAGGGGTAACAACCCTGAAAACACAGTATTGACCTATACTCTATTGGGAAATGGTGCCTGACAATGGGCCTATCTGCACAACAGGTTTGGTATTCCCAGGGGATATGCTTTGGGAATTTGAAATCTCTTAAATACCCTTCTAGAAAGATTTAAATAAAATATGGTTATGAATAAAATAGTATAAATAAAATGTTTCATAGATTAAATAATGTGTCATAATTTAGAAATCCTATAAGTGGATTTTAATGTTTTTGTGGATCCTCACTATGGTAACTATTTCTTACTCTATGATTTTTTATTTTTTTTAAAGTATGGATCCTAAAATGACCAGGTTAATTGTGATTTTGATGGAAAATGAAAATTTTTTCCTCCTGAGAAACCAAATTCTATGGGAGCTAAAATGAAAAATATTTTTTTCTCTTTTAAATTTCTCATGCTATGATCCATTCAGGACTTCCAAATTATAAATGGAATGAAAACCCTTCGATTTATTCCTTTATGAATAAAGATCCACCTTCTTTTATTGGGTATTTTGATATATATTTTTTCTTTCAATGGATAGGTACCACTGAAAATATTGTTTCTATCATTTAGTGTTTAGAACATTAGAAATTAATTATGTATATTTATCAGTTAGAAGGTTAAGTGGGCTAGTTGTGGATTCTAATAAAGAATATAAGGAAACAAGATAAAATAGAATCCATATATTTGAATCAGTTAAAGAACATATTCATGAATATGGATTTTTATCCAGTTATTCATACAAATATTGAAAATGATTTCCTTGAGTTAAAGTAAAATGATGGTGAATTTGTTGATACCTATGAAGATAATTCTACAAGACTTTTGATGTATGCTTCTGGTATTATTATCCAACCAGAAATCAAAGTTGATAGGTTCTTCAGTGTCTTAAAGGATAGTATTTGAAAGTAAATGGTCATAAGAGACATTAGTATCTACATAGAGATTTAGTGTTGTGAAATAAAGGTTGAAATGATGGATGGAGTTATGTATCAATCTCAATGTTTTAAAAATAAGAGGAAGATGACGTTTAAAGGAAAATCTAAAAACTATGTATAAATGACAATGATCCATCCATTATAATCTATTTGTGGAAAAACATCAAGGAGAAAATTATACTGTGGGGTCTAAAAATATCATTAAGTGTATAAGAGAAGGTTATCAGGTAATTGATTGCTGAACTAATGAGACTAAGTAAGCCATTTATGCTAAGAGTGGAAAGGTCTCTCAGGATGAACCTCATCCATTTTAGTGCTTTAAGTGTAAGGAGAATTTTCATTATTCTAACCAGTTCCCAAACATACAGTTTCTTGATAATTATAGACACCAACTACCTCTTAAACCAAGTGAGAAGATTAAATCTCATGTGATAACTGTTTCTCATGATGAGTGCGATAATGATGTGGTAAAATTTACACTTTTCATCCACTCTAGAACTAATAATTCCATATCTGATTCTAGATCTACCCACTCATTGATATAAAAAAATTCATAAGGGTATTAAAATTATAAGAAAACTATTAGATGTGAAATTATTAGTGCAAACCCATAATGGTACAAGGAATTCATCTCATGTCACTAATTCATCTATGGTTGACGTTTGTGGAAATGTGCTTCCTTAAAATCATTTCATTCTTCCTCTGGTTGAATTTTGTTCAATCATATTCATGGATTTTATTTCTATATATAAATCCCAAATCAATTATTGAGGAATGTAATTCACAATATATAGTTCAAATAGACCTATGATAATCTATCAATGTGATGATAAGTATAAACATCCTATGGATATTACATCCATTTTATGGGTCTTAGTTCCCATTTTTTAGGTGATTTTGTTTCAAATGGTTGGGGAGAAACATGACATCGATGATATTCCAATTGTTTGGAAATTTTTTGGTATTTTCCTAGAAGGGTTTTGTATTATTATACCAAAACATGGAGTTGAGTTCTCAATAGAACACATACATAGTTCCATAACAATTTCAAAGACTCTTTATAAAATGGCCCCAATTTAGTTTTAGGAATTTAAAAGTAACTCCATGAAATCCATGATAACATATTCAATTGGCCATGTTTTACTATAGGTCCCGTAATGTTTTTCAATCACATTGGACCTTCGGGCCAGATAATTATCAATGTGATAAAGCAACTGGTTGGGTGGGTTATCCCATAGGTGGTCCATGAACTGCCTTTTCGATGTATGTGTTCATTATAACGACCCATACATTACATACATTGTTAATACTTCATAATTGAAGAATACTTATTACAACATATAACAAAACCACGAAAGGACCGTATAGGTATAGTGTCTTTAAAAACTAGGAAACATAAACAACTGGTTCATAAAGTTTCTACAATGTCTCTCATTTATTTCATCATATCTATAGTCCCTTTTGTAATATCTTACTTAATAATCTTCTTCCTGACCTGGGGAAAGAAAACATACAAAAGGGAGAGCTCAAATGCTCAGTAAGGGTAAACAAAATAAATATCAATCACATCATATTCATAAGAACATAACCTTTGGAAATATTAACCTGCAAAAGAGAGCATAATTTCATAACATGGGATAAATCATATTAGTGAAATGTAATCCCAATAATCATAACATAAAACATGAAACATTGTGGCGTACACACATAATCATATAGAATCATTTCTTATTAGTCAAGACTCATTTCCAAGACTATCTTAGTGGACAAAGTCCATTTCTGAACCGAGTTCACTCCTCGTTTCAGTGCTGTTTAACTGAACTGGTATAACCTACCGTTCCAGCCATCTCTATCTCATGAGATACAAAATCTTTACCCAATCCATTGGAGGGAGATATAGGTCCCACCCAACTCATAATGATACCATTCTTATGTGTGCCGCAAAATCATAAATCATACATCATTGCATAACCCATGTGATAAAAATGGGAATATTAAACATCGTGACATCATCAAACAATTCGTATAAGATAAAGGAATTCATAAAAATAATTCCATCACAACATAATAAAATCAATGTAATAATAGGGATATAAACAGAACCCTATATTATCTTAGATGGAAAATAATTTTGATAAAACACTTGAACTCCATTCTTGAGGAAAATATCCTTTCAAATTCAAAAACATTTTCCTTTTTTAACATGTCATACAATTTTAAACTAAAGAAGTTGATTAAAAATAAACTTGAAAACTTGTAAAGTAATCTTCTTGGAAATAATGTTTTAGAAATTCATTCAAGCCGTATAATTTAAAAAAAACATTCTTCGTACTTTTGTCAGAAAAATCAAAAAGTACCTCGTATGAAAAATGACAAAATATTCCTTTCATATCCTTTTCTAAAAACTCACCGAAGGGTAAAATTGGATTTAAACAATTGTAGGGGGATGGAAATAATATTACATATTGACGAAATATGGATTTGGATGATAAAATACACCCCAGTAAATACTAAAGTATAACCAATCTCGGATAAAAATGAGATTGTGATATTTCCCTTACCTTAGGTCCGATTTGCTTCGTAAGTGTCCGAACCTCCTGTATAATAATTTAAATAATGTTATTGACTTATTCCAGAATCGTACTTATTGTTATGGTATCATATATGGTCATATTCTTAGCTTCTTATTAGTAATATTTCATTACTACTTGTTATTCGGGTGTTTATTACTTTTTGTTCTTATGCATGTTTTGTCGAATAAATTATTATTCTTCTATTTAGGTTATAGATACCTCATTTCCAGAATGTTATTAGTGTAATATATATCGTATTAATTAATTCAATTCATTTATATAATCATTATTCAATGAAGATCATGTAGAACGAGTCGCATCACATTGTGGAGATGGTATTCTATACGTACGCACGAGCGATGATATCGTTCCCATGATCATGGAATTGTATTGGAGTGTATGTATACTATTTCAGAATCAATATCACTTTACAATAATCATATATAGTCATTATTTACACCATTATACCCATCCATGTAAGGTGGTGGTGGAAAATAGATTACACCACGGCATGGAGACGGTATTCCGTACGTACGCATGCGCGGTGATTTCATTTTCTGTAGGATGGATAGATGGTGAAATAGGGTTGTTTCATACTTATAATAACATATCAGTATATGAGTGATACTGATGTTATTACTTCATAATGAAACAACTAAAGAAGAAGAAGTGGAAGAAGAAATAAAGATGAAAGAATCGGTAACGGACAATACCTCTTCTTTGAAGTGCTTCTTTGAGACCTCCTTTTAGGGCACTAAAATTGGTCTTTGAAGAAGACCAGGACCTCTAGGATGTTTCTAGGGAAGTGGAGAGGATAAATTGGCAGGGGTTGGCCGATCTTGAAGGCTCAAAGTGGTGTGAGGAAGAGAGGGAGGAGGTGCCCTTTTATAAGGGAGGAGAGGGGCCCCTTTGGAATAACTAAAACTATTATTTTATTATAAAGTCAAATTCGGTTTGTAATAGCTCAAATTGACATATTTATAAGATAAGGTGGGGATGGGTTGAAATCCTCCCATCCAATAGAATTTAGACAAGTTTAGGTTCCTATTTTAACCTTATCATTTAGATTTAACATTAAGTTAAATAATTTTACTTTTATCGTGTCTTCTTGTGTTCTTATACTATAAGGTTAATAAACTTACTATATCAAGCCAAACGAACCCCAAGTTGTTTATTATTAATATATATAACCGTATCTAACTCATTTGGCCAAACCTTAGATTTTTAGGAATAAAATAACAGTTAATAATATAATATTTTTAAAAAAAACTATTTTCTGTCAATTTTGACACTATTAAGTAATTGATTTTTGTGAAACTCATAATAGAATGATTAGTTCGAACCAAGTTACTTCAAGCAATAATAACATGTCATATTAACCTAGAAAATTATTGTAATTCATAAAAAGGCTCAAATTACATTTATTTGGTTATTTATAACATCAATTATGTCAATATTTCATTAATAAGATAATTACTGCATCATTGTTGTGTCATAAATCAATTAAATTATATAATGTCTAAAAATTACAAATAAAATACATTTATTTAGGAACTAGTTTTATCTTTCTAATTAATATTTATAGTCGAATTTATCTTATGTATAACCCCATATTAAAAATGATTTACTTATTAAACTTTGATTTTAACTATTTTAACCCTTCTTTAAATAAATTAATAATAAATGTCCTAATCTAATCCAAGTGGGACTAAGTGGTCATATTTTATTCCTAAGGTTTTATTTTTTCGAATTAAACTTGTCCAATAGAATTAAGACATTTGTTAGTGTAATAATAATATCATTTTTACCCTTAATTACCCTATTTACTTTTAACCGTGGTTAAAAAAAGTAAAAAGTTACTATTCACCAAAAATTATTTTCATCTCATTGAACCACATTTTACTTACTGACATCAACCGTGTCTTCTGGATTTTCGAAATTCCACTCACAGAAGTAGTAAAAATAAATTTTATGAAAAATTCAGTTTTTTAACTACCACTTAGTGGTTTCACTATTCATTAAAAATTGAAAGTTTTCAAAAAAATACCAAAATTTCACCCTAGGATAATTTCAATATTCTGAATCCAAAAATAAAGTCCATTTTGAAAAATAAAATTTATAAAATTTCAAAGTGGTTATTACTATTCATAACGGCTAGTTTTAATAATATTTTAATAACATATCATTGTTTAGTGAAACTTGGTATTGCGTACGACACAAGCTATCGAGGAAGGTCGTGGTTGCGTGTAAAGCAAGCCAAGATAGTTTTGTGTGTATTGAAAGATTCATTTGTTGATTTATATAACATAAAAACATAATATTTCACATAAAAGTCTCGGGTGTTACATTCTACCCCCCTTAAAATGAATTTCTCCCTCAAAATTCATCACTTTGTAACAAACAGATGAGGATACCTCTCCCTCATCATATCCTCAAGCTCCCATGTAGCTTCTTCTAATTGGTGGTTCCTCCATAAAACTTTCACCAATCGAGTGGTCTTGCTTCGTATGTCTTTTTCGCTACGATCCAGAATCTCTATCGGCTGTTCTTCATAAAAAAGATCTTGCTCCAGCGGTACAACTTCTTAGCTAAGTACATGTGAAGGATCAGGTATGTACTTTCTCAGGAGAGATACATGGAACACATAGCGAACTTGAGAGAGATTCGGTGGAAGCGCCAATCGGTAAGCTACCTTCCCAACACGATCCAGTATTTCGAAAGGACCGATATATCTAGGGCTTAACTTCTCCTTCTTTCCAAATCTCAGGACTCTCTTCCAGGGAGATATTCGAAAGAACACTTTATCACCCACTTCAAACTCTAGGTCTTTTCTTCGGTTGTCGACATAACTTTTCTGTCGACTCTCATCTGCTCTTATGTGTTGTTGAATAGATCTGACCTTTTCTGCCATTTCATTATCAAGATCAGGTCCTAATATCTTTCTTTCCCTAACTTCATCCCAGCAAGTTGGAGTCCTGGATTTCTTTCCATAGAGAGCTTCATAAGGAGCCATCTGAATACTGGAGTGAAATCTATTATTATAAGAAAATTCCACCAAAGGTGGGTGTTGATCCCAACCACCTTTGAAATCCATAGAGCAAGCTCTCAAGATATCTTCTAGAGTTTGAATTGTTCTCTCAGACTGACTGTCTGTCTGAGGATGATAAGCAGTGCTGAAACTCAACTATGTATCCAGAGTATGATGAAGACTTCGCCAGAACTTCGAGGTAAATCTCGGATCCCGATCAGATATAATAGAAAGTGGTACTCCATGAAATCGTACCACTTCCTTTACATATATCCTGGCAAGCTTATCCAGAGAGAAATCCTCTCTAACAGTAATTAAGTGTTCAGACTTTGTAAGACGGTCAACTATGACCCAGATAGCATTATTGCCTTTGGATGTTTTAGGAAGTCCTGTGACAAAGTCCATAGTGATGTTTTCTCATTTCCATTCAGGTATGGGTAATGGTTGTAACATCCCCTTAGACTTCTGTCTCTCAGCTTTAACTTGTTGACAAACCAAGCATCGAGAGACATATTCAGCAACATCTCTTTTCATGCCATCCTTCCAGAAGTACTCTTTCAGGTCCCTATACATCTTCGTGCTTCCAGGATGAATAGAGAATGAAGAACTATGAGCCTCATCCAGCAGCTCTCTCTTTAATTCCGGGATGGGAGGAACACAAACCCGATTCCTAAACATTATTATCCCATCACAATCAAGGTTGAATTCAGGAAAATTTCTCACCTTCTTTTGTAAATCGACATCTTCTTTCTGTGCCTCTTTAATATTCACATGTATAGATGGTTGAACATTCATTTGAGAAAGATAAGATTTTTCCCCTCCAATTATAATTCCAAGTTCCATCCTTTGTAAATTCATAAATATTGGATCTTTTGTGATCCTCATCATGGATAAACTAGCATGGTCTTGTCGACTTAATGCATCTTCCACCTTGTTTGCTTTCCCATGGTGGTAATGGATTGAGCAGTCGTAATCCTTAATCAGCTCCAACCATCTTCTTTGGCGCATATTCAGCTCCTATTGTGTGAAAATATACTTTAAACTTTTATGATCAGAATAAATATCACACCTTTCACCATAAAGGTAATGCCTCCAAATCATTAATTCAAAGATTACCGAAGCTAACTCCAAATCATGAGTTTGGTAACTTTGCTCATGTATTTTCAACTGTCGTGAGGCATAATCTATCACCATTTCATTTTGCATAAGAACACACCCCAAACCCTTCTTTGATGCATCACTGTAGATCACAAACCTTTCTCCACTACAAGGCAATGTGAGCACAGGTGCACTGGATAACCTTCTTTTTAATTCCTTGAAATTCTCTTCACATTCCTCCGTCCAAACAAACTTAACTCCTTTCCGAGTCAACTTGGTGAGTGGATTAGATAATCGTGACAAATCTTTCACAAAATGTCGATAATATCCATCCAAACCAAGAAAACTTCAGATATCAGTTACTGTTGTTGGTCTCGACCATCTTTCGATAACCTCTGTTTTTTCTGGATCCACAGATATCCCTCTTTTGAGATTATGTGACCCAAAAATGAAACTTTTTGAAGCCAAAATTCACACTTGGTAAATTTGGCATAAAGCTTCTTCTTTCTTAGGGTCTTCAATATAATTCTCAAGCGATCTTCATGTTCTTCCTTGCTCTTTTAATAGACAAGAATATCGTCAATAAAGACTACCACAAACTAATCAAGATAGTCTCTAAAGACTCTATTCATCAGATCCATGAAGATAGCAGGGGCATTAGTAAGACCAAATGGCATTACTATAAATTCATAGTGTCCATACCTTGTACGGAAAGTCGTCTTTGGTATATCCTCTCTTTTGACCCATAATTGATGATACCCTGAACAAAGATCAATCTTGGAAAAGTATTGAGCTCTGCGTAGTTGGTCAAATAATTCATCAATGCGTGGGAGAGGATATTTGTTCTTGATAGTGATCTTGTTAAGATCTCGATAATCCATGCAGAGTCTCATTGATCCATCTTTCTTCTTTAAAAATAGAATAGGTGCTCCCCAAGGTGACGCACTAGGGCGTATGAATCCCTTATCAAGATTCTCTTGGAGTTGCTTCTTAAATTCCTCCAACTCAATTGGGGCCATTCTATAAGGTGTCTTTGAAATAGGCAAAGCACCAGGTACGAGTTCTATCGAAAACTCAACTTCACAATTTGGTGGAAGACCCGGTAATTCCTCCGGAAAGACATCATCAAACTCCCGTACAATGGGATATTCTTAATCATGAGTTTCTCACCAACCATTTGAGATAAATAACCTTCATTTAGTGGAATCAATACCCATAAAATGGAAGAAATTTCCACTGGAAGGTTATGTTGATCCTTGCATCGATAGACGATCATATATTGATCTGGAATATGAAATGTGACTTCCATTCTTTTGCAATTGATATGAGCTCCATGTAGAGAAAGCCAATCCACGCCAAGAATCACATCAAATTCCACTATAGGAAGGATCACAAGATTTCCAGGAAGCACTTTCCCACAAACTTCAATCGGAGAAGAATTATAAACTTTTGATGTGATTGTTGTGCTATTAGGGGTTGTCACAGCTAACTCAACATCTAACGGTTGAGGTAATATGGTTATATCCTTAGAAGATTCTTTAGAAATGAAGGATTGTGTGGATCCAGAATCAAATAAAACATTTGTTACTTTAGAGTGGATGGTAAGTGTACCTTTCACCACATCGTTATCGTACTCCACATCGCTGATAGAAATTGCATGTGGCTTTCCTTTGTCTTTAGCCTTAAGAGTTTGTTGACGTCAACCATCATCATAAACCCTTGGATTAGGTAATTTATTGGCATAATTCCCCATCTCCTTGCACTTGAAACATTGAAGTATAGTAGGTTCATTCTGTTTATCCCATAATTTTTTTGCATCATTAGACATCTTCTTCCCATCACCGCAGCATTCAAATTCCCGATGACCTTCCTTTCCACATTTGAAACATTTACTTGTCCCTCTAAGACAAATCCCTCCATTTTTCTTTCCACACTTTGAGAATAAGGGAAAGATCATCTTCTTTTCAGTGTGCTCTTTAGATTTTCCTTTGAATTCCATTTTCCTCTTCTTATCAAACCCATATGACTGATGGGTTACTCCAATCTCCATCTCAACTTTTAGAGCACATCGAACGATTTCCTCGTAGCTATTGAAGTCCCTTATGGCTAAGGCCCTTCAAAGACTTGGTTTTAAGCCACTAAAGAATCGATCGATCTTACTCTCAGGTTGGATAATAATACCAGAAGCATACCTTGCAAGTCTTGTAAAATTTGCTTCATAAGTACCAACAGATTCATCATCCTTTTGCTTCAGTTCAAGAAACACTTTCTCCATATTTGTTCGGAGAATACGAGGGAAGTACTTATTGAAAAATAAGTTCTTGAACTTGTCCCATTCCATGGACTCAATTTCATCCCTTTGCCTCATATTCTTAATAAGATTCCACCATTGATCAGCATCTCCTTCCAAATGATACACTGCTAGGATGACTTTATCATGTTCAGAACATTGAATAACTGAAAATATATTTTCAGTAGTACTAATACATAGTTCAGTAACTAATGGATCAGTAGACCCGCTGAAAGAAGGTAGACGCTGCCTCATGAAGGATTCAACAGAATGTTGCTCCTTCCTTTGCTCATTTGGAAGTCCTGCATGATTCATAGCTTGAGAAAGTTGTGTGAGCATGGCTACAAGATTTTTCATTCCAGCTCCCATAACGTTTGGTTGCTCCGGGGGACAATCATTGCATTGCCTGTCGCATTCCGCATTAACACGGTTCCTTCGGGTTCCAGCCATTGACTAAAACCAAGAATAATAGTGTGAGAAACACTAATTATAATAGGAAAACCACATAATCAAGAATAAAATTTCACACTTAATGTCTTATTATAGGTTATTAAAGTTCATTTATAAAACACTAAGATTGTGTTCTATGCTTAGAATTATCCTTAGGGTTCTTACTAAGGCTTTCACATCCTAGTTTCTAAAGGTTGACTATACCTTTCCTTTGATACCAACTATAATGACCCATACTTTACATACATTGTTAATACATCAAAATTGGAGCATAATTATTACAACATATAACAAAACCACGAAAGGACCGTATAGGTATAGTGTCATTAGAAACTGGGAAACATAAACAACTAGTTCATAAAGCGTCTACACTGTCTCCCATTTATTTCATCATATCTATAGTCCCTTTTGGCATATCTTACTTAATAAACTTCTTCCTAACCTGGGGAAAAAACATACAAAAGGGTGAGCTCAAATGCTCAGTAAGGGTAAACAAAAGAAATATCAATCACATCATATTCATAAGAACATAACTTTTGGAAATCGTAACCTGCAAAAGAGAGAAAAATTTCATAACATGGGATAAATCATAGTAGTGAAATGTAATCCCAATAATCATAACATAAAACATGAAACTTTGTGGCATACACACATAATCATAGAGAATCATTTCTTATTAGTGAAGACTCATTGCCATGATTATCTTAGTGGACAAAGTCCATTTTTGAACTGAGTTCACTCCCCGTTTCAGTCCTGTTTCACTGAACCGGTATAACCTACCATTCCAGCCATGTCTATATCATGAGATATAAAATATTTACCCAATGCATTGGTGTGAGATATAGGTCCCACCCATCACATAATGATACCATTCTTATGTGTGCCACAAAATCATAAATCATATATCATTGCATAACCCATGTAATAAAAATTGGAATCTTAAACATCGTGACATCATTAAAAAATTCATATAAGATAAAGGAATTCATAAAAATAATTCCATCACAACATAATCAAATCAATGTAATAATAGGGATATAAACAGAACCCTATATTATCTTAGATGGAAAATAATTTTGATAAAACACTTAAACTCCATTCTTGAGGAAAATATCCTTTTAAATTCAAAAACATTTTCCTTTTTTAACATGTCATACAATTTTAAACTAAATAAGTTGATTAAAAATAAACATGAAAAATTTTAAAGTAAGATTCTTGGAAATAATGTTTTAAAAATCCATTCATGCCATATAAGTTAAAAAAACATTCTTCGTACTTTTGTCGGAAAAGTCAAAAAGTACCTCGTACGAAAAACAACAAAAGATTCCTTTAATATCCATTACTAAAAACACACCGAAGGGTAAAATTGGATTTATAAAATTGTATGTGGATGGAAATAATATTAAATATTGAGGAAACATGGATTTGGATGATAAAATACACCCCAGTAAATACTAAAGTATAAACAATCTCGGATAAAAATGAGATTGTGATATTTCCCTTACCTTAGGTCTGATTTGCTTCGTAAGTGTCTGAACCTCCTATATAATGATTTAAATAATGTTATTGACTTATTCCAGAATCATACTTTTTGTTATGATATCATATATGGTCATATATTTAGCTTCTTATTAGTAATATTTCATTACTACTTGTTATTTGGGTGTTTATTACTTTCTATTCTTATGCATGTTTTGTCGAATAAAATCTTATTCTTATCTTTAGGATATATATACCTCATTTCCAGAATGTTATTAGTGAAATATATATCATATTCATTCATTCAATTCATTTATATAATCATTATGCAATGAAGATCATGTAGAATGAGTCGCATCACATCATGGAGACGGTATTCCGTACGTACGCACGAGCGATGATATCGCTCCCATGATTATGGAATTGTATTGGAGTGTATGTATACTATTTCAGAATCAATACCACTTTACAATAATCATATATAGTTGTTATTTACACCATTATACCCATCCATGTAAGGTGGTGGTGGAAAATAGATTACACCACGGCGTGGAGACGGTATTCCGTACATACGCACGCGCGGTGATTTCATTTTCCATAGGATGGATAGATGGTGAAATAGGGTTGTTTCATACTTATAATAACATATCTGTATATGAGTGATACTGATGTTATTACTTCATAATGAAAAAACTAAATAATAAGAAGTGGAAGAAGAAATAAAGATGAAAGAATCGGTAATGGACATTACCTCTTCTCTGAAGTGCTTCTTTGAGACCTCCTTTTAGGGCACTAAAATTGGTCATTGAAGAAAACCAGGACCTCTAGGATGTTTCTAGGGAAGTGGAGAGGTGAACGTGGCTTGGTTTGGCCGAGCTTGAAGGCTCAAAGTGGTGTGAGGAAGAGAGGGAGGAGGTGCCCTTTTATAAGGGAGGAGAGGGGCACCTTTGGAATAACTAAAACTATTATTTTATTATAAAGTCAAATTCGGTTTTTAATAGCTCAAAATTGATATATTTCGAAGATAAGGTGTTGATGGGTCTAAATACTCTCATAAAATATAATTTAGACAAGTTTAGGTTCCTATTTTATCCTTATCCTTTAGATTTAACATTAAGTTAAATAATTTTACTTTTACCGTGTCTTCTTGTGTTCTTACACTATAAGGTTAATAAACATACTATATCAAGCCAAACGAACCCCAAGTTGCTTATTGTTAATATATATAACCTTATCTAAGTCATTTGGCCGAACCTTAGATTTTTAGGAATAAAATAGCAATTAATAATATAATATTTGTTTTAAAAAGTATTTTATGTCAATTTTGACACTATTTAGTAATTGATTTTTCTCAAACTCATAACAGAATGATTATTTGGAACCAAGTTAATTAAATCGATACTAACATGTCATATTAACCTAGAAAATTAGTGTAATTCATAAAAAGTCTCAAATTACATTTATTTGGATATTTATAACATCAATTATGTCAATATTTCATTAATAAGATAATTACTGCATCATCGTTGTGTCATAAATAAATTAAATTATTTAATGTCTAAAAATTACAAATAAAATACCATTATGTAGGAAATATTTTTATATTTCTAATGAATATTTATAGACGAATTTATCTTATGTATATCCCCATATTAAAAATGATTTACTTATTAAACATTGATTTTAACTATTTTAACCCTTCTTTAAATAAATTAATAATAAATGTCCTAATCTAATCCAAGTGGGCCTAAATGGTCATATTTTATTCCTAAGGTTGTTTCTTGTCTAATTACACTTATACAATAGAATTAGGACATGTGTTAGGGTAATGATAATATCATTTTTACCCTTAATTACCCTATTTACTTTTAACTGTGGTAAAAAAAAGTAAAAACTTACAATTCACCAAAAAATTATTTTCATCTCATTGAACCACATTTTACTTGCTGACAACAACCGTGTCTCTCGGATTTTCGAAATTCCACTCACAGAAGAGGTAAAATTAAGTTTTATGAAAAAATCAGTTTTTTAACTACCACTTAGTGGTTTCACTATTCATCAAAAATTGAAATTTTTCAGAAAAATACCAAAATTTCACCCTAGGATAATTTCGATATTCTGAATCCAAAAATGAAGTCCATTTTGAAAAATAAAATTTATAAAATTTCAAAAAGTGGTTATTACTATTCATAACGGCTAGTTTTAATAATATTTTAATAGCATATGATTATTTAGTGAAACATGGTATTGTGTACGACGCAAGCTATCGAGGAAGGCCACGGTTGCGTGTCAAGAAAGTCAAGCTAGTGTTGTGTGTAGTGAAAGATTCATTTGATTATTTATATAACATAAAAAAAATATTTCACATAAAAGTCTCAGGTGTTACATTCATGGTGTGTTTGTCTGTTTAATTGTAATTATACTCCCAAGAACATAATATAACATAATATATTTAAGATTTATTTATATATAAATACAAATATAATTATAAAAATATAAATATGTTAATATATAATAATAAATAAAGTGGATATATATATCATTTAATTATAAATGTAATATTATTATAATTATTTAAATATATAATTATTTTATTATAATTTCCAATAGACAAAATATTTTACTTATACAAATTGAAATTTTGTAATAACCAATATATATGTTGGTATAAATGATCAATTCAAATAGATATTATGTTTTATTTTTATAAAATTCTTCAATGAATATTTATTTTAACCAACATATATATCTAGGGTGATTTGTTTTTTAATACCAACATATACCCAACTAACAATTAAATTTGTTAATTATTCATATTAATATAGACAATTTTTTTACCCACACATGAATCTATTGTTATAAAAAAATTGAAATATATTTTTATTCTACATAAAAATAGGATAATCATAATTACTATGTGGAAAAAATCATTTAAAAATAGATTTTTTATCTCTATACATTAACAATTTACTAAAAATTTATGGATATAATATTTTTTGACAAATATTATGGATATGATATGTGTTATTTTAAAAAAATCAAGCTAATTTTTCTAAATATTTTTTATTTGAAATCAATTATTTGATGGATTTTAAAAACCATTAACAAAAACTAAAAATAAACAGCATTATTCACATAAATCCTTTACTTAATTTAAAAAACATGTATAAATGAAAAATGTCTAAAAATTGAAAATAGGTTGAGGCTCAATTTTCACTATATCTCAATGTCTCCCCTCTTCCCCAATCACCTCACAATCTTCATCGCTCACACATTGGGGATCCCCACCTGTTCCCACACAACTAGTTCATCGCCATCAACCAAACCCATATTCACACACATTATTTTCTTTTGTTTCGCACACCATCATAAACTGATGTTTGATTTCATTATTACTCTTTGAACTATACAGTTGAAGTACATATAGGGTTTTGAAAAAAATCCAATTTCACATTCAGTAGATCGATTTTTGGGCCTCTTTTACGGTATGAAATTCACTAGTTGAAGTTTAAAAATCATAAAATCAATTTTCTGTAGTGTTTAAATTGAACTCCAATGAGGGTTATTGTGAAATTATAATGAACCAATCTTTAATATTAATGTTCATGTATTTTTGGTTTATAATTTATTTATAATTAAATAAGTATATCTGGAAAATCATTTTATCCTAATATTGAATAATTTTCTTGTGGATAAGATTCATCCAAATTCCAAAACCCCTATGGGAAGTATGATCCCTTATAAATCTCTTATGATCACACCTAGAAGATTAGTTTTTGTTATCCCAGGCCATCATGGAATGGTAGGCATGTTGATCAATATCCTTTTAAAGATATAGAAACATTTTTATTGCCTAATTATGGAGGAAATGAACAAGAAAAGCTATATTAAATTATATTTATAAAAATGTAATTAAAACTAATCAATCTATCATGATATATTTCATATGTAATGTTCCTACAAAAAATGTTCAGGATTTTTTTTTGTTTTATCAAAGATGATTTAATTCAAGAAAAATAATTTTAAGGCAACTCGTACACCCATTTCATTCCACCTTCCACCTCTCGCAAATTACATACCAAAAATTCACTATGAGTATATCTAAAAAACATAAATTTCATATAAATTTATCTTTCTAATGATTTTTCTATTAAAAATTAATAATGGTTCCATTGATAAAAATGAAAAAAAATTCTTGAAAAAAATGCAGTATCACATGTGGTGCATAAAAAATGATGAATTTTTTTCAAAAAAGACAATTATGTTTTTAAACCATTATGTATTGTTGATGTTTTATATTAAAATTTATGAGAAGATGAAAAATTAATTTTTTAATTTTTAGTATATAAACTACCATCAACAGTAGAAGGTTTTTTATAACATAATAGATGATTTTAAATTATAGCTACATGGAATAGATGGTGAAACTAGTCACAGAACATAAATTATATTTCATGGAACATTCATATGAAACTATATATATAGTGGGTCTATTAGTGCTTATCATGGAGATAAAGGATGGTCACATAGAAGAATATGATAGAAGATTATGACATTAGATAATGTGTTCACCCATAATGATATGTAAGGAAGAAGAAACACCCTTTATAGAAAGCTCATTAACTTTTAAATATATATGTGTTTTGGAAGTTCTTATAGATCTAAGGTAAAATGAATGATTGTTCACTCAGTTTACATATTGATATAATTTAATTGCTACAAACAATTAATCACTCCACTAAACATAAATTTATTCACCCCCATGATCAATTTATGGTTTTCCACTTCCATGTACTAGTAATCGCTTCATAAATTAAAGATAGTGTTGATGAGATTGACGGTTACCACATGAACGATCATTGGGAAACATTTTTGAATTCACAAGAATCTATGGTCATCAAATTTCCAACCTTTAAGATCATATCAAACCAGGACCATGTTCCAGTACACCAAAACGTTCGTCTCGTTTATCAAAATAATCAAAATACTTACAAATTTCATATAAATTACCCACTAGGTTTCACTGGAATAGAGGAAATAAGGTTAATCTACATAATGATAATGTGCATAAACATTTTGGAAATAATATATAACTGTAAATCTTCAGGACTGAACAAAAAAGATATAGTAAAGTTACACCTTATAGTTATTTTTTGGGTTCTTCTCTCAAATGATATTTTTTATGGTTTGCTGGGAATAATTATCCCATGGGTTTATTAAAATGAAACTTCATGCTCAATAAAATTGTTCACATAGATTGATGATGTATGTGAAAGAGTAAAATTCAAGTTAAAATATATCAGTCACTATGAAAATACCATAACTTGTTTCAAATGAAAATTACTTGTTTCACAAAGTATTTGATATTTAATTTGGTATTGGACCCCATTATGATGCATGGGTACATCATTGAGATCTAATTTGAACAGAGTACACTTTATGTCCCACTCTAGGTAAGAATTAATTTTAAATTCACTAAAATTATTCCATTATATAAATTATATAAAACTTAAAATCCACGTAGAAATTTGATACCATTAATTAATTTATATTGAATGTTTAACACATTAATAGACCCAAAATTAACAAATTTTAAGTGGATTCATTGATTAATTTTTGAATAGTGTTTCTACACATTGTATATGATCATAATTTATTTATTTATTTGTAATGTGTAATGAATCAATGTTTTATATTTTTAGGATTAGTGGACGATTCCCTATGGGTGTGATTATAATATGAATTAAATTCATTTCGTAACATTAATTATTTTATTTTCCATTGAATATGATATGGATATTCTTTAATTACAAGAGTTTTTTACAATCCATTCCTTGAGTTCAAATAAAAAATATTTTACCCACGGATAATAATTTATATCTATATTGAATTTGAATTATATTTTGAACATCACAACGATATAAATATTTTTTATAAACTAAGAGTCCTTCTATTAAATGAATCATAGTTTATTTTAATTTTTAAAATTTATTACTCTACTTATTATTCATGTGTTATATTCTTTGTTATTATAGAGATAAATTATTTAATTGCCAAAAAATCTTATATTATTATCAATTCATTGATTACATGATTTATGTTTTTCACTAAACATTAACTAAATGTATGAATTCTTATAAATTTTCAAAATAGGAAATTTCGAAAGGGGTAAATCTTGAACTGGACATATGAAAACAAGTTATGGTTGGAGAACCGGTCTTTTGATGGATGAATATAACACCTTCTAAATTTTATAAATAACAAGATTGTGTTCATAGATCATGAATGATCAATCTACATGGGAAGCATGTAATGTTTAACAATTGTTTTTTAATTAAATTCTAAACGTTTTTCTAGATTCTTATCCAATATAGAGATAGTTAAAAATCATTACATCACTAATTAAACATTACAATGTATATGAGATTTTATTTTGTAGAAGATATTTGTGTATCTTTGAGGATGATTCTGAGTTGGTTTTTGTAAACACTTTTTTACATTCCATCAAAATAAGAAAAATTATTTCATATTTACTATTTTTAATCATTAAAGTGCCAAATGATTCAACATATTATTTTTCTCCTATGAAAACATATAATTAGAAATCAAATCCATTTATAGAGTTCCCTCAACTAGATGAAAATTCCATGTTACTGATTTATGATTTTACAATGAAATTACCCACTCATTTTAGTTGCCGACATTAATATTTTTATAATACTTGTCATAGGTTCTATGTATTATTATTATATTGGTTCTACTGATTTTTATCAATGATGCTTAATTTGGTATGTGAAACATTTTTCTGTTCGAAAAAATTCCATCTCATATGCATGGGTTGAAGGTATATTTGTGGTGTTCCGTTACTAGGAAGTATGGGATACTTTGTGGATTGTTTTGGAATTTTTATTATACAATGAACATTTTTATTCTCCAATTTATTTTCATGCTGATGTAATATTTTTCACATGCTTATATTATATTATTTATATTGTCTTGTTTTTAAAATTTTTCATGGAATGTGGCAATGAATACTATTTATTTTATTCAACATTGTAGAATGCATGATGTCTCTTTTTCATACCCATATAACAACATATATGTGGGAAATTTCAAGAAAAATACCAGTATAATTCTAATATTTTGTTGTTTCACATTTATTTCTGAATCATTAGGTACACACTGAAACATTTTTTAGTGATAACAATATTTTGAGAGTGGATGATTCGAAAGAACGAATTGATAATAATTTGAAATCAATAAGAGGAAACGTATTAACTTTTTCCAGGAAAACAAAATAGATAGCTACATATAGGTCATTCCAGTGTATGTTGTTCATGTTATGAGGGGGTTCTATTTATGTCAAATTCTCTATTGTTGATTGGTGTTTCTTTTAAAAAATTAAATGGGAAATGTTTATTAATTTTGGTCCTGTAAAATTGAGATGGGTAATGTTACCGAGGAATAGAGTTCTATTTTTAAGCTCATAAAATATTCCCAAAAATTTTTCATCTTTGTAATATATAATTTTTTTATTATTACTGGTTTGATGATAAAAATATTCAAGATGAAAATTAATATTATATTCATCATAATGGTGAAATTATTGAGTGGACTGGTTGGTTCTTTGTACAATATAAATTCACAAGATATATATGTTCAAATATGGGTTCCTAATTAGAATGATCCATTAATTCCACCATTATGAGGGGAATTTTTTGTTACGATATCTTAGAGTCTTTAAATTTATATAATATCATTGGAGTCATACATCATTGGGTTTCAGATCATCATAATCATCCGCTAGGATCCCCTATAGATCTAAAAAATTTATGGTTATCTATGCACTACATGACCTTGGTTCTTCCATTGATGACATTATCAAGGAATAAAGAATACAGGGTACCTTATATCATTTCCCATCATCATAACATCATGACGCTCATCAGAAAAGTTTGACTACTAATCCAACTATATCCATTCATCCTTAATAGTCGATCCTTGGCTACCATTTTGATCTAGTTAGTACCCATGCTTTATGAAAATTATCCCTCCCGTTTTTTTCACTATTAATGTTGTGTAGTAAAATATATATATATTTATATATATATATAGGTAATGAAGATTCATTAGAATATTTATTCTGTAATATACTTTTCTTTTGTTGATATTATGCATAAGTGATTATTTTCTTTATTTGTTTGATCTAGGTATAGAGTTTACTAGGTTCAGTTTTCTTTATTTTGATCAGGTGGTGGGAATATTTTTTCTTTTTAAAGAAAATAGTTTTCATAAAATCTTTTTCAATAAAATTTTTGTTTGAAATCACATTTTAGAATGTGTTTATTATACTATGTTGTATAGTTTGAAAGAATGTGGTGTCCACTTTTTGAAAACATACGTTCAGATTTATGATAATTATTAATGATCAGTGTAGAAACATTTGTTTAGAATAACATATCATATGTGGTATGTTCTATAGGAATAATTCATTAAGAGTTTTCAAAATTATATTAAGTAATCCCAAAACACTATCCCATAATCACATATCAAAACAAGAAATCAAAAAATCTAGTTTTTAATAATTTCTATCAAATTGTACTTAACATTATTTATTTCATTCAAGAAAGTTAAAATAATAGAATTTATTTAGTTTTGACATTTTTATTACCAATTTTATATTATAAATTTTACAGATGACATTTATATTTATTTAAAAAATAAAAATTTTATTTTTTCCCTATAAATGTGGTATTGTGTTATTTAATTTTTATTTATTTCCCATCATAACGATGCGTTAAATAATCTAAAAGATAGAAAAATATTTTGTTTTCGTTGACCAAACCAATTTTCCTCACTATTAAAAACCCAATTTCATTGGAAATAGGATTTCATTCATTGAAATTTAAGCAGAATTATAGAATTTAAATTTCATACAATATATTCCATTAATTTTGAAATTGTATTTTTTTAAAATATTCAATAATAAATATTTAAAATAATGTATAATGATTTGCGATGAATTTATTATGTCCAACCATTTTAATTTTTTCCTTATTAAAGGTGAATTATTTATTTTTTATTAATTTTTTTTGTATTATTTTATACCTCAAATGTTTATGTATTGGTATTTATATCTTTGATGATATCTAGGATAGAGTGGGAAATAAGAAATCTACATTGATAACAGTGTGAAGGAAATAAGGGATGAGAATGTGGTTGGGTGAAAACACAAATTCCCTATCAGTTTCTGCATTGAGTGATGGGTGACATATATTCTTTGATAAAAAATCTTTAATATTATTATAATGCCATAACATTGTTGGTGAATTGCAAGAGTGGACCTCACCATCAAGGTTAACCATGATAATGAATGTTGATATGTGAGAGAGGCGTATTTTTAATGATTTTTTATGGAGTTACATGTGATTTCTCTTAGATTTTTATCATATTTAACATGTTTGTAACATGTTTTTTGATGTTTCGGGACCTTTCTTGGAGTTTACAATTTTATTTAAATTATGATTGAACATTTTCTCCTAAAAAAACCTAGGATTTTTGAGTTTCAAATAATATTATTATATAACTATAACATAAAAAATATAAAAATGTGTTACACATAATTAGATTAATAAATATAATATATAATTTTAGCACCAAATATTAGAATATCCACACATATTATTTTAATTTAAATATAAATTCAAAATGGATATTAATTGTTAATATCATTTTTAAATGTTAATGGTGATATTATCAATAGATTAATCTAATGAAAAAAAATTATACAACATATATATTATTTTTTTCCATTATTATAATTGCAAGAGAACAATTTTATATCTCCTAATAATATTTTGAGATAGAGTTATTACAAACAATTTCTTGACAGGACAATTTTAGTGGTAAAAGTTTTTCCTACAAAAATTTCACTTTTACAAAAAGATATAGATATACCGATGCTGAAAAAATGAATTATTTTATAGTGATAAATACATTTTTTTAAAATTAAATTAATTTATATATCAATAATTAAATATTTAAATTCAAAAATTATGTTAAAAATAATTTAAGAATAATAATTATATAAATTTAAAACCCATTTTCAAGGTTAAAAATTAATAAATAAATAAAAATAAAAATTATTCCTATAAATTAAAAAAAATATTAAAAATATTAGATGTATAGAGAGTAAATAAATACCCATATAAAAAAAATTTAAAAATGATTGTATATATTTTTGAAATTATTAATGAATGTATACTAATAAATACAACCAAATAAATTATAACCAAGTGGTACAGGATCATGAATAACATCCAAAATGATTAGGATAAAATCTGGGTGGGGTGAATTTTCAAGTTACTGTATCAGTTACTATATCAGGAACTATACGTTAGTGTAGTAACCATAGTTATTAATCAGATTTTGGGAGTTGGGCCATTGGTTTGGGCCTACGAGTCTTAGCGTCTTCAGGATACAGAGCATTCTAGTCACCAAGGAATTTGGCATACATGGATTTTAGGCCACCGAAGGCCATTTGGAGATAATAAACCTTTGGGCCACATGGCCCCCGGGCTACAAATGACCAAGAAGCCAGATGGGATGACCCCACATGATCATGCACTAGAAGAGGCTTCAAGGTTTCTTGCATCCACGATATCCAAATAAACAAGATTGGAATAATGAGAGGATATGGAACATTCCATCTGTACCAGGATCCGTGCAACACTGTAATGTGAAACACTAGCTGATAAGCCATGAAAGGTGGAGAGCTAGTCATATTAAATTATGAATATTATGGTGATGGGTACTTTCAATGTGTAGTTAGGTCTTGGGCCAGCAATGGTCATCTGATGGGACATGTCCACGTAGGCCATCAGATCATGTACGGGTATTGTGCCTCTTGGCCTATGGGTCATGAAAGGGTTCCCCCTCAATCCTTAAAAAAGGGGATTATCCAAAATATCAATAAAAATATAAGGCCATTGGGATTTTAGTGTTTATATGATAATAAATAGATAATTTAAATTAAAAAAATTAAAAAATATGTAGAAATTAATACGTTACATTTTCATTAATTACAAATATCTATATGTACACTTGCACTTCTAATAACATGCAAGTTAATACACATAAGTCTATAAAAACATGTATATCCACACATAGATATCCAAGTGGTATTTGGTTGTGAAACACATCAGGGAAGCAGTGGTACACACCCCATCACATTTAAAATTTCCACCAATTTATTAGGGGGGTCTTTGTTGTGTTGTTGGGATTATCTGAGCCCATAATTTTTTATGGGCGGTTTTGGCTACAGATGTTTCATGGAATCCTTGTATATAACATCCATACAATAAACTACCCATCGTATATACTGGTGTCATATGAATACATACACAAAACAAAGCCCCACCCCCACTAATAAATCGAGGAAAAACATTATAGTGATGGGCTATGAACCCCATCTTCCCTGATGTGCTTCCCGGTTGAATAACACTCAGTTGTGTACATGTTTGTATAGACATGTGTGTATACACATATGTGTGTGTAGCTATGTATGTGTAGATATGAATTTTTTAATTCATGTAAATGATGCAAATTCATTTAATAATATTTTTGTAATTTGATTAATATTATTTATCTATTCGGTTGGGAAGTACTATGGGGAAGCTGGGGTTTACACCACAACAACATCATATTTCTCCCTGATTACTTTGTGGGGGGGGTGTTGTGCTGGTGGAATCGTCTAACAGTTGTATTTTTTATGGGATGTTTCATTTTTGGATGTTGTGTGGGGGCCAACATAGATACAAGGTTATTTTTTAGTTGGCGCTGAGGATTGCTTCTTTGGGGCAATTATGTGTGGCCTGATGCGGTGGCATCTAGAGGATCAACAACAGCACCAACTAACATGCTTCCATATGATGATGTTACTTACATATGGGTGTTGTGATGTGAGATGGTTTACAATTGGTGGGGTGGCATGCAACCCTTAGTTATTAACGATGGTTGTGTTGTGGGTCAGTAATGGAAATATCAAGGTTTCATAGGTAGCGGTGAAGCGTTTCCCAAGTTGTGTGTTGGGAAAAAAGATGAGGGTTGGTAATGGGATATAAATGTATAATGGTCCAATGGGATTGATATATATAGGTCAAGGATCTTATTTGTATCAAATGAATAAGGGCATGATGGGGGGGCTCTCTGTTTGGGGGGGATCTGGCTAGCATCCCAAGACTGTGATGGATCTGTGGCTGTGTTTTCTGTCATTATACCCCTAAATCACAAAAAATGTATTAATATATTATATAAATGTTTAAATTAAATATTGATAAATTTTATTTATTGTAATTATATACACATTTTGTAATCAATATGTATAAATAATATATTAATCATTTTTACTAGTATAAATTTGATCATTATATATATGTATAATTATTTAAATATATATATATATATAATTATTTACAAATATATATATAGTTATAATTATAAATAAATATATTTATAAATATTTATATATAATTTTTAATATAATATTATAATTATTAAGATATATGTATATAAAATTAAATATATATTAAATATATATTATTTAAAATATTTAATTTAATTTTAAAATTATTTAACAAATATATTTTTTTATAATTCTAATTATAAATAAATATATATATAGGTTTTTATAAATATAATTATTTATTTATTTATTAATATATAAATATATATAGTTGTAAATATAATAAATAATTAATAATAAAAAACGTATTATAATTTTATTACCATTTAAATATATATTTACTTATAATCATATAAATAATTTTTAAAAACATCATACATATCAATAGATTTGAATTATGAAAATATATATATTTAAATTTCATATTTATGTTAATTATAATCATGCATTTTTTATCAATGTATATATGAAAACATTATTTTTATTATAAATTAAATATATATTTTCTATATTTTTAATATTTTTTATTAAAAAAATTTATCAGCATTAAGAATAGAAATGATATAGATAAACATTTATCAGCGCGTTTTTATGGATGATAAAAGTTATCTTTATTGAAACCTTTAGACAGCTCTGATAATTGTACCCCTTTTATCAGTTTTTTCTGTTTATCACTGATAAAATCAGGTACTTAATTTGCATTGATTTGTGGTAGTGTGCTCTCACAAAACCTTACTATTATCGCAACTAGACATTCTGGACGATTCGATATCTCCAAATCTAAGGTATGTACCAATTTATATTGTTAGTTCCTTTGACTATAGTCATTTCTTTAATTGATGCACCTTACACATCTTCACATCTTCTCAACAAATCAAACAAATGACCCAAAAAACAACTACCTCATGTGTCTTCATTTCATAGATTTCCACACCCCCTTTGTCTTCTCACTCTAACCACACCCATCATAACATAAATTCTAACAAACTAAACAATCCAAAAAATATACCCAAAGACATCCACCAACACCTTATCCTCATAATAATTAGACCACCCCCAACTTGGAGTACATTAGAGAATAATTCCTTATATGTTTACACCCATATTGTTACCTTTAAATTTTTAACAATTTTTATTCGATAAGTTATTTTAATCCTCTTTCACTACATCAATTATAATTCGTTGTGACTTAAAATATTCTTAATTTATCAATTTACATTGATTTTCTTCTCATTTAAAAATTTCTTGCAATGTTTTTGAAAAAAAAATGTTATTATAATGTAATTTTCTAGTTAAAATCATGAATGGTTAAACTATTACTCATAATATTCTTCTCATTTATATAGATTTGATGTTTTAATCAAGTGAATCCTTTTATATCACTTTAAATTTACTGACACATATTTTAATGATTACTTCAATGTTTATGTGATGGTGGGATTACATGGGTGTAATGAAAATTTTTAAATTTATGAATTTATTCAAATTTTTGTAATTATATATTTTAAATTATTTTAATATTGAGTATTAAATAATATATTACATTAATAAAAAATATTATCATATATTCATTTAATGAAAACATTATTTTGGAAAACCATATGCCATTTATTTTCCCATAATAAATGTTTTTAAAAAATTGAATGTTGGTTTGTTATTTTAATTAACATTTAAAATTTAATTCATGAAGAAAATCATTCAATGTATACACTATATTATATTTCTTAACATATATAATTTTTATTTTATGATGAAAGTAATTATTTTCTACATGACAATCAAACATGTTGGATAATTTAAAACATTTATTAGTTTTCATAATGATTTCATAACCACTTTTCTTAAATATTTTTTACTAAAAAAACTCATTTTATAGAAAAATTTACTTGTTTCAAATTATTGTTTCCTTTTTTTGAAAAAACAGATTTTAGTGGAAAATAATTTTCTAAATTTTAATAATTTATATTAATTTTCTTTTTTCCCTAAAAAAATTATTATACTTTTAAAACTAATTATTCAGTTGAATCAACAATGTTTTTTATAATTTAAGTATAAAATATTTTTTCTCTACATTCTTGATCATTTTTTTAAATGATAATGTTAGATGAGTTTTAAAAATTGAAATAAAAAAGTTTCATGAATTAAATTTTTTGATTTATAACAATATTTTTGTATTTTAGAATAATTCAGTAGCACTTGTGAATTTTTTGGGGTATTTAATTTTTTTGGATCATAACTTGTCTATTTCTTGCATGGTGGCACTTAATGTTCCATAATGTTTTTGATGTTGTATTTCACTACATTTCTTTTTTATTAAATAAATTTTGAGGTCTATGAAAGCTCAATTCATGAACCTTATTGGTATCATTTTAAAATATTAAGGCAAGAGACCATGACACTTGAATAATTTTGATTCTATATTTATGGGGACAAATATCGAGATAAAAAATAAATAAAATCTAAAATTTAAAATTTTTACTAAATAAAAAATATATAGGACAATAAAATAAAAATATATCATTCATCAATATATTCATTTCATTATTATTCATGTATTCTATAAATATATTTACTAGAATTTAATTTTTGTAAAAAAGACATGTGACATAATCAAAACTGAGAAAAAGTATTCAGATTGTCTTGAGACATTAGGAAAACAATCCATAAGTCATTTGGTAAATATAGAAATCCTCTGCACCTCAATCTAATGTATAGTGTGATCGGTAAGATTCCAATTCCTTCGTTTAATTCATTATTGAAATTTTATTAATGTATTACTTCATATTTAAATTTTATTTATTTTTTATAGAATTAGTAAAATAAAATTTGTTTCCTTATATAGGTGGATTTTGTTTCTTGTGTTATGGTTGTTTTCTTGAAAACTAATATCATGGTTGGAGTTTTTTGAGATGTTTCCTTTGGTGTAAAGTTGATGAAATAATGAAGTTTTTAATTGTTTTTGGTGAGTAAATGAAACATAAATCTCCAAAAACATTATTTAAAATGTAGGTAATACTTTTTTTTATTTTTTTTGTAAATTTTATTTTAATAAAATTTTAAATTTCCATACAAGTGTATTTTCATAAAGGTGTACGAGTGTATTTTCTACAGTGTTCCATTATTCAAACATCACATTGCAATAGTAGGTTATTTATTAATACTATTTCTAATACCAATAAAGGCCCCCTTTACCAATTCTAATGAAAGAACTGATAAAGGGGTACCCCATTAATGGCGTTGAGGAAAATTCATTTTTAGATATTTTAAAGAACATTTTTCACAGTGTTAAAAAGATGAATTGTAGAAATTTTCCAAAAAATTGTTATTTATATAATGATTTGTCCCACCATAAAAACATGTCACTTGAAAATTTTCCTTCTTCTATGTATAAAACCATTACATGTATTTTCTTTTATAAAACATATATCTGTATATTTCTATTCCTATAAAAGACAACTCTTATAGGATCATTGAATATGAATTTTCTTCCACCACCAAATCCCTGACCTCTCCCTCTGTCTCCCTATACATTACTATATTTTCTAGACTGATGATGTTTTCTTGATTTCTGTAAGCCCAAAGTGAACATTATTTTCTTCAGTTCTTATTTTTAATGTTTTCTTGTTTCAGGTTGATGACATCTCCTCTCTGCATCAACTATTTCCTCAATGATTCCCAACATGTTTCTTCATTCTCGACATCTTAACCCTCGGTTATTTCTGCATTTTCAGTATTCCCCTTTCTTCTATATTGAAATAGATATATCCTTCAATTATTTTTTTTGTTTATTGCATGTGGTTATAAATGTTTTATTCTATCAAAAATGATTCAAACATTTCCTATCGAAAATTTCATTGGTTTCTCAAATATCTTTCCAACCCATAACATCTCTATCTCACACACTTATAGACAATTTATTCTAAAAAAACCTAATTCTTCTCTTTCTTGCATGAAATATCCTTCCTTTTTTATTCACTTTATTCTCTTTTTTTTATTTCTATTGTGTGATGCAGTCTTCACTCCATAGTAGTTATCCATTAAGGATAATTTTGGTTACTAAAATTTGTAATTGACAAAATAAATTATTTCTAGTATATCAGAAAACTAATAAATAAAAAATATTTTAATGAAATAATTGAAATTTTATGAACTATTTCAGATTATTTACAAGATTTCACAAAATCACAAGTATAATGGAGTTTATAATAATAATGTATGAAATAATTCTCATAATAACCAAAATTATTTTGTAAATAAAAATTCAAATTCTAAGAGTGTAAAATATGAGAATATAATTTCCATAATATGAGAATAATAACGTATAACTTAAAATTCTATTCATAGAATAAAAATTGAGTCATTACACACACAAAACTCTAAAACATCAAGAAGTAATGAAAAATAAAGTATGAATAAATAAAATGATAATTATATAATTCCCAACAAATTAAGAGGTATAAAAACATGACATTATAAATATAGATTTATTTCAAATCGATAAGAAACATAAGTATATTGATATAATGTCAACCAAACACAATCATTATGTAATAAATGGACATGGATATTTACATGCTATGGAAAATTATCCTATGTGTATAGGAAAAATTATAATGGTTTCTCTACTATGAAAATTAGATTACCAGAAGATAAAATCAAAAAAACAATATAGTTTAAACAGAACAGGAGTCACAGGTGACTTGAAACAAGCCATAGAAAGAAGACATCCAGAAAACTGACTTTTAAAACCAAAAGTGGACCAAATATTCCATAATTGGGTTCAATACAAAATTTATTGAATATTCTTATTTAACGGTTACAATTTTGTTGTTTTATAATTTGAATCATTTATATCTATTCTTCATGAAGTTGTTTCTATTGTCTACGGTTTTCTATGATGACTATGGTTTCGCGGCCAAATGGTCATCATCCCTCAGTTACAAGAATGAGTCCTCCAAAACTTTTTATGTTCTATCATTTCATATTTCCCAGTTACCAGCCCATTTTCTCAATTTTTATCAATACTACATTCTATTATAGTATAATTTTTTAAATTTTCTTTTTTACTTTATTTATCGCTTAATCCTCCCTTTCCATTAATTAATATATTTTTAAGGAATGTTTTTACTTCCATTGAGATTATATATTTCAATTAAAAATGATATTATTGTTGGTGTTTATGATTTTTTTACTTCAATTTTTCATTTTTTTCAATTCAACTGATTTTTATTTACAAAATATTCTTATGATGTTTGTTAGTGATTGATTTTCTAGTGAATTTTTTTTCAATGATGGATGTTGTACGTATACTTAAACACTCATTTGATATGAAGAGTTAATTATATGAAACCTTTAAAAGACAATCTTATATAATAAATTGGTTTACCCTCTGTATTAACCTCCCTCAATATGTATTTTTAAATTTCCTTATATGACATTAGAAGAATCATAATGGTCCCTATCGGGTATCCCCTCTACTTGAAAAAAGTGGTCATAATTTTTCATCACATTATGTACATTGAAATGTGAGTTTCTTCCATATGTATTGAGATACATATTTTGAAAATATGACAAATTCATGATATATAATCCATGAAATTAAAGTGAATTCTACTTTATGCAATAGATTTTTAGAAGATAACTGCCTGCTTTTCAATAAAGTACATATTCAAATGGCACGAATCATTCTTTTTCTTTTTACTATTTTGAGGTTTTGACCATCTATATTACTTTTTATATGAATAATTACCATGAAAATATATAGCTAGAATAAAATATTGTGACTATGTATTAAATGAAAGAAAATGAAAACAGGGGAATTGGATGGGGCCAATCGAAATGAAAATGAACTCATCCATAAAAATAGTTTACTTAGTATAATAAATAGTATCATAATCATAATCATAATCAGACTCATGAACGGTTTCCTACTCTAACTATGAGTCACATTGGTTTAGAATCCATGGGATCCCTACATTGACTATTCCTACCCAGGGGTGTGCTTGACCTTCAAATCGTTGGAAGATAAACTTTCAGACACAGTCCTTATCAGGATGGATTAGTCCTTATATAAAATTCCTTATGGAGGATCACCCATTAATCCAGTTACATAATCGTTAAAATAATAACAACTACATGAAGGGTTGAAATGATATGTATTCAATAAAATCATATGATCACTTTTTCACATCTATCTCTAGAAATAGTACTCCAATTCCCAAATTATGTGGAGTATAATACGTTATGAATCTCCCGATGATAATTCATGTTATACTCATAATCATGTTACAGTGACCTATCATAATGTGTATAATGTCCTTGGAAATACATTTATAGTGGATGCACTATATAGCCTTTCCCTTTAGGATATGAAGTAGGAGTCTCTATTGGAGCACACTAAAAACAAGGCTTATTTTAAGACTCCTATAGCACCACACATTTTTTAGTGTCATCCATTTCATGTTTCTCTTAAATTTTTATTCCATTAAAAGATAGACCATCTTGGGAAGGGATAGAGTATATTTCACTATCACAACCTTGTGTTTGGGGTTAATGTTCTGAGTGATCAGCCTTATGAAGAACATCTCTTCTAGTAGACATAACAATATTACTAGATAATCTGTGAGAGATAGTGGCTCATGTTACTGACCCCTACCTATGTTGTATCAACTACCTTATGGGACTAGGCAGCATCAGTGGTGGACCATTCTCAACAATATGTTCATATCCTTCTTGGGTCTACTTACCTTTTCATTTCCTGCAAACATAAGCATTAATCCCTTGAATCAACTAGGATGAAGAAAAAATATATTACCATAAGTGTCCAATGAATATCCGATTTTCATGCAGTCAGATAAATAGTATGTTTTTTTATATTAAGCATGAATATTCATATCATCGTTCTCATTGGATAATAGAACTTTTTTTAGTGTTGATCCTAAATCAACAACTATGAGATCCCTTGAAAAATAACTGAAATTTTCTTACTATGTTTTCTTGTACATATAAATTTTTACACAAATTGTAGAAGAAATTTATAATAGAAATTTTTTATGCCAGAAAACAAATTCAAACCAAAAAATTTAACTAAAACATGTTAAAAATATTTCCTATACTAATAAGTTTTAAAACTGAAATTCTACTATTGCAGCATAAGAGTAACTCACATTAGTAATATCAATCCAAAAACCCAAGAAATATTAATCAATTCAGCACTAGGAAATAGAATTTTATAAAAGAAAGACCCCAGTAGAATACATTTCTAGATTAAGAATCCCTAAAAATAGGATAAATGATTGATCATGTCCTCTAATCACTATGGCTTCTCACCCTTCAACAACACAACATAACCAATGATGGAATTCTGACACATTTCAAGTCCCTCAGAGACCTATTCCTTCCTCACCAAAACGCAAGTGTTTTCACCCTTTTTAAACACCATTCAATAATCGGAGTCACTAAAATAAGAGAAATTTTTTTAATTCAATGTTTTCAGAGATTTACCATCACCTCGATTATTTGAGACTACGTTCTTGATATAAACTCTTAAATGAGAATCACATGGAAAATTATTAATCCTATGTGTTGGATGATACTTTACAACAACCTTCTCAATAAATTTCTACATCTATGACCCCTCAATGTCACATCATTCCAAAGTAGTCATTATACGCGCGACATACACATTATTCAGCACCACATCATGAGATCTATTTAGCAACACGATGTTCCTCAAATCCCCCAGAAAATTCTAGCCATCCACATATCGACATGATCAATCACGAGTAACCCTAATCACATGAGAATTAGACCATCGAACTCCAACCATAGTCTCAGGAATTTCAAATACCACAACACAACCTTATAAGGGATCTATAACACCATAGGAAGCCAGATCCAAATCCATTCTATAAACATGCTCATCTCTTTTGAAACTAAGTGAAATATACAGCTACGCCATCCTGATTGAAGGAATCAAGAAACAATTCGAGGATCATAGATGAATCATCTATGGCCATATATCCTCTCGAAATCATATTGAATCCCATGAAATAAGGAAGCACCATGCCCACCAAGTAACCATAGAGGATGAAAGAATCACCAATAAGAGGTTCACATATCCAAAACTACAATACACCCCATTTAATCATTATCAATTAATGAACCATTATTATTTCATCAAGAGTATGAACCTTTGTGAATGGTCTAACAAATTCCCATTCTATTTTAGATTATGTGGGTGAAAATGGAAATACTACGATTCTTAACCCATTAAAGCAGATAAAATATTGAATAAGGATATTTATATTCAATACTACTTCAAGAAAACCATTTACATGGTATTTATTCAATATACTATAAAATATGAATCATTTTTTCATTTTATTTCTATGAATAAATTTTGATTTTTATTGAATTTTTTATTTTATGGAAAAATTAAAATGAATTATTATTTACTCATCTATTTTATTTTATCATATGTCTAACAAATAATTGAAAAAAGCTTATATCATTAAGGTAGTGGGTTAGAGAATAAATAATGGGATAATAGTGAACTTTTTTAGTAATATTAAATTAGAGCTCTATATAAATATATTGATCTTAAATTTATATCAATACTATATTCTAAAATGAAAGTGGTCAATGATCGTTAATATTGTAGAATGCGCCACAATTTTATCTTTGTTTAAGGGAAAATAGTTTATGATAGATTGGTTTTAATGACATAAATTTTAGAATATTTGTAATTTATTTTTCAGTTTTAATTATATAAATAATATATGTAAATTAAAGGAAAATTTAAAATATTTTATACTGACTAAGGTGGAGTGGGATAACAGGGGGGTTTTTATAGAATTTTGATTCAAGGGGATTACATATTCTTCTTTTATTATGTTAATAACACAAAAAATATCTTTAAACATGCAAAAAATTGTAATGGAATGATTTATGATATGGTGTTGTTTAGTGGGTGACTTCATTAACTATTGTTGTTTTGATTTGAAATTTTAGTGGGAGAGGAAACAAATTTATAAGATATTATTACCACTATTGTACAGGTGGAATAATACTAAAGGTATACTGATACCATTGGATTTTCAATTTTATATATTATAATTATTTTTATTTCTTTTTCTACGAAATTTTTTATTTTTTATTTGTCATATTTTTGGGTTTATGATTTACCATATAATGATTTGGTGCCAACTAGGAAACCAATTAAGTAGATAAATTTACTTTTCTTTTCATCTTCTTTGTACATTTTTTCAAAAATACCGAGGTGGATACAAGGTTATGACTGAAAGTTAATTTTTTTTATTAGAAAAGGGGGAAAATCCCAAAGGCAGTGGGAAGTCCGCAAGTGACTACAGAGGTCTAAAGCGATGCAGACCAAGCACATCACCCAGAATCACCTAGTTGCTACTCATGGGTAGATATCCCACTCTACTATACACAATAAGCTCATTCTCAGATCTTCCCTCTTGAGCTAAGTGTTTAGCTTCATGATTCCCTTTGTGCCATATATGCTTGATAGATGTGCCTTACTTGATTACACTTCAATAATTATGAACCGGATAGCAAAGGTACCAAGGGGGATCAGCCCTTCTTTGAAGATACTAGACAGAAACCGCTGTGTTCGACTCAAGATCCTCCACCTTAAGATTATATCACTCGCAGAAAGCAAGTCTGGTGTGCATGGTGCAAATCTCTGCACCCAAGGATGTGACCTTTCCTATGTAGGCACTAAATCCTAGAATGACCGACCCATAGGGGTTGTGAACCAATCCACCACCTCTCATCTACCCATCAATAAGGGATCCATCAACATTAAGTTACAGTCCCCTTAGAGGTGGAAACCACCTCACCCACTTGCCCTGATTTCTGGGGCGCGAACCATGCGGAGGGGGAGCTCTAGGCCCAAGTGAGAAAAACATGATTGAACCTTCACTACCATGTATGAGTTGACCATACTCCGCCACTAACACTCTAGCGTGAGCATGCAGGAGAATGGAAGAGGGTGTCACACCATCTCTTTCCTTGTTCCATTCCTCCCAGAGAATCCAAAAAATAGCTTCCACTGTGAAAGCTCATCCCTTCCTTTCCAAATCAGAATATCAAATGCCGCAAACCATCTCTCGAGCACCTCCTAGAACGAATCTCTTCTACAGTTGATGTCCAAGCGTTCCCCCATTGACCCCCAGAGGTTTGTTTCCAGTCTCCATGAACAAAGACATGCTCATTATTCTCAACCTGAGGGAAAAGACAGCACCGACAGCGGGACACCGTACTCACCCCTCATCTCTAGATATTTCCGTCCATCGGGAGAGCATGATAGGAGATACACCAAATGAGGAAGAAGAGATTCCTCGGGATCTCCTTACACCAAATTGTCACAGCCATCTCATCCCTAACACCATGTCCACTGAAAGTATCTCTATAACTGCTGAAGGATATCCTTCTGGAGGGTGCGCCAGTGAAGCAAAAACGTTCCGGCTCATCGGTGAGGATGATGCTGGAGAAAATGTTCATCTTCCCATCATTCAGGAAAACATTAATTAGGATAGGATGGCTACTAGCCTCTTTGAAGGAAATAGACTAATCTGCACACCCCGTAAAGAATAGATTCACACATGTACAATCCTCCTGCCAAAACATAAAATCACCCCGCCCGACCAGCCAGCGGGTATGCCCTTGAAGATCTCTCAAGTGAGAAAGCATGCATTTTTTCAGGCTTGAAAGGACCCTCCTTCTTCCTGACCATCCTCCCCATCTCTCCCCATACCTGTCTCTGATGAACCTCGCCCAAAGGTATGACCCTTCGATATTCTCCCAAGAAAGCATAGCTTGCATTGCATGCATGGTCTCAAAGATATTTCTTATGCCCACTCCACCCTCCTCCACTGGTTTAGCCAGGCACTTCCAAGAGGTCCAATGGCACCACCCCACCTGTTTGGCATCCCACAACAAGGTCGTCATCATATTCTCAATTCTTGTAATTTTTCCATTCAGTGGGTTGATGATTGACATAACATGCATAGGAATCGATGTAAGGACACTATTGATGAGAGTGACCATTCCCCCAATGGAATAGAATTTGTTCTTCCAATTGCAGATTTTACCTATGATGCGGTTGATAATATCTTCAAAGTTAAATTTCTTGATTCTTATATTTGAAATGGGGGTGCCCAGGTATGATATAAGAAGAATTCTCTTGTGCATACCTAAAATCTCTTGGATGGTATGACTTCTCCTCACCGAGCACTTATTTGAGATGAAAACTTTTCTCTTCCTAGCAATAATAATCTGCCCACTTTCCTCCCCATAGGTTGCCAAGGTATTCATGAGGTCTTGTAGAGATCTAAGTTTTCCATTAGTTAATAATAACATGTGATCCTCAAACATGAGGTGGGAAATAGTGAGGCTCCCTTACTTGGTGGTATAAGGAGTAACCCTACCCTCTTCCACGCTGCGGTGGTGATTCTTTGAGAGGGCCTATTGGGCTAAGAGGAAAAGATAAGGGGAGATAGGATCACCTTGGCGCACACCTCTAGTACTTCTAAAGAACCCGAAATCCTTCCCCATGAAGGAAATAGAAAGCCAAGGCGATGAGAAGCATCTGAAGCACAAATCGCAGACCCATTCCCTGAAGCCCAGTTTCCTCATCACTCGAATGATGAAACCCCACTTGAGCCTATCATAGGCTTTATCCATATCCACCTGAATAACCACATTCGAACCCATCATCCTCTTGTTAATAACCCCCACCAGTTCATCAGAAATGACAATGGCCCCTTGAATTCTCCTCCTCTTCACAAAGTTGTGTTGTTCAGCTGACACCACCCTTGGAATCATGACACTAAACCTTTTGGATAACAAGCTCGAGAGGATTTTGTAGGAAAAGTTACAAAGACAAATATGACGGTATTGGGAGAAATTTGTTGAGTCCTTGAATTTGGGGATGATAATAATGAGGGAAGCGCACACCCCACATGGAAGAGAACCCCCTAGAAAAAATCCTGGACATCATGGATGACCTGCGGTTTCACAAAGTCCCAGGCATGAACATAGAAAGTCCCCAAAAAGCCATCGGGCCCTGGTGCACTCTCCTGGCTTAAGCTGAATGTGACATCCTTAATCTCCTCCTCCTATGGAATCTCAACAGGGGTATCACTATCTGCATCGCTAATCTGCTCATGTATGGAACTCAGGATCACATCCTCCCTACTGCTTGTAGGCATGCCACCGTTACTGCTATTGCTTAGGTCAGCAAGAAAGGATTTAAACTGTCTCAAAGCAAGGTTGTTGGACACCTCAATATCCGATGTAAAGGAACCATTATCCATCTTAATTTTGATATTTCCACTCTTTATTCCTTATTTCAGGATGGAATGGAAAAATGAAATTTTTTTATCCCCCTCCCTAAGCCAGAAGGCTTGGGACCTTGCACGGTAAATCCTTTCCCTTACCAGAAACTTCACAATCAAAAGGGAGCGAGTGGAGTTGAGAAAAATGAAGATATCTTCATCCCATCTGTCTTGGATGTCCTCCTTGATCTTCTCAATATCTTTCTTGAGGTCCCCAATACTGATATATTCCTTGGGGTTACATTCCATCCATTCTTGAATGCATATCTTGAGTCACCCCAAATGGAAGAAGAGATTTGACCAAGCATCCCTGTGTGCCCCCGCTTCCCATGACTTTCTCAGCATGGGAAGGAACCCGTACCTTCTATGCCACTCATCAGTGTAGAAGAAATGCTTTTCTGCTACCGTGATCTTCTTCAAAGAAACTAAAAGTGGGGAGTGGTCAAAGAGGAGCCTAGGAAGGTGCAGGACTGAATCTTTCCCAAAGGATTCAACACCTTGTAAATTGGATAAACATCTATCCAAGAATCTCCACATTTGTTGAATAACTCTTCGGTTGTTACACCAGTTGAATTTATTACCATTAAATCCCATGTCCATGAGCCCTTTGGGTTCCATGCAGAGTGAGAAATCCCACATCGCATTAGTAAAACCTCCCAACCCTCCCTTATTTTCAGAATCTTCTACCACAGTGTTGAAGTCTCCCCCAATAAACCAAGGTTTATTGTCTTGATGGAACTTAACTAGGTGTTTCCAAAGGAGGAGCATTTCCCCAGTGTCATTGCTTTCATACACGAAGGTGAAAAAAATCTCCATATTATTCAAAGACACCGTGGTGGTGATAGATTGGGATGACACATAAAAAATATCCTATTCTAACCTGTGCTTCCAAAAGACCTATATGTGTGAGTTTTGAGGTAAAGCATGCAGGTGGTAGGGTAATCCCATTATTCTTCCAAACATATCCATACACGACATCTCCTTCTTGGGCTCGAGGATGACAGTCATATACACCAGGTGTTACTTGGATTCAGAGGAAATAAACACAGTTTTTTCATGTGCACCCAGACTTCTCACATTCCAGATGATAGTTGAAAACATGGCTAAAACAGAGGTCAAGTCTCTTGACCAGAATGGAAGAAAACATAGTAAACCTTGTACTTTGAGGCCTCTCTATCCCTAGAATGCATCATCGGCTCAGTCGAACCATGTCCTGCCAATTGGGGGGAGGAGGATGAAGGGCTAAAAAATGAAGAAGGCACCAAATATGATGCCCCCCGAGATCTCCTCAATCACTAGGGCCCTGCTTGAAGCTCCGTGGGGAGGAACTGGAGTAGGAAAAGGAAGCATAGATAGAAAGAGCTCCATTAAATGGGATATTCTGTCTTCCATAATGTCCCTTTTAACTCCCTCTGGCATCACAGAGGAGGTAGTCCTTAAATCAGCCTGTGACTGAGATATGGGTGACGGCTCCGCGAGGCAAAAGGAGATCCAGACCGGGCATGAGGAGGAAGAACCCGAGAAGGAGGTCTTACTAGCAGGGAAAAATTCCAAAAGCAAGAACCTCAGGGACCCCAAACAGAGTTGACCAGCCAATAGGAGTATTGGCAGAAGAGGCATGAAAAGGCTGGGGGACAAACTGGGAGAAAAAGCAACTATTGGGGAAGGTTCAGAACATGCCAGCCGCTCGAAGCATGTAATTGTAGAGGGGGGTCAGAACCTGTCAGCCAAGGGTGGGCTCCACCTGGACCCGCCATAGGATTCAAATTTCAAAAGGACACAGTCGGTGAGCCACCTCCTTCACCATCATCTCCCATCGCCACAAACGACGGGCTCTGAGAAGACGATGCCCCGACATGGAAAGGTTCCCCCAAAGACCGTAAGTCACTATCCGTCTTTCCAAGAGCCTCATGAATTTCAGAGCCACTAGCCTAGTGATGGAATTTCCCCTTTCTCCATCAACATAAGGCCAAAGAGTGACCCTGGTGACCATATCCCTCAAAGAAGTGGGGAGGCGCATGGAACCAAATCCTTTTCCACCAAAAGAGATCAACAGATCTGATCAGGAGCCTTAGAGGGAACTTCATAGGAAAACTCATCTCCACATAGATTTGGGGGAATCCAGCTACCAAGAGGCAAGAGGTTGAGGCATCCTCATAGGGGAAGGATCCCACCGCGTCACCAATGGACTACAGGATGGCCAGATTTTGGAACGGAAGGGGAAGCCCGTGTTGATTGAACCATACCGCCGCCATACATGAGTCTTTGCGGAAATGAGCATCCCACAACCATCACTTTAGGAAGAAGCATCGATCTCTATAACACCAATCCTCCCAGGACCAAACATGTGTAAAATATTCCCGGTTTAATAGGTGGATGTAAAAATAAAAACTGGAATGTGAGGACACTGCCACTGGTTGATGAAGTTCCCACGAAGAAACAAGCGCTCTAAAGGCATCCAGCGAGGGTTTGTCACGGAAAAAACATCCCACTAAAGAAAAAACCATGAAAGGAGGTAGCTTCGGCCATCTCCCCCTAGATATCTCAATCACAAGAAAGCCACTCATCAGGTAAGGGGGTCTACTCGAGACCAAAATGGAAGGGATGGATGGAAGCTTGGGGGTGGAGGTGGAGGCAGCAGATGCAGACCCAGATAGCAGCACATCCTTGAATGAGGCCATTCTCATGTCGATACAAGGTTATGATTCCAACATAATCGATCAATGGTGATATATTACTTTTTCCCATTTTTTATCTGAATAACCTTACCCAATATCTCAAACTCAATGACTTCCTTTATTAAATTATCTTAGATACAATATTCAAATCTCATAAGAATGAATGGTTCAATTTTCTTGAAGAACGAGATACTATAAAATACCTTTATTACATTGGTAATTAAAAACAATATAATGGAAATTAATTTTCATCAATAAACTCATTTAAAAATTTAACCTTCATCCCTTTGGGGAATATATCAAATAAAAGGGTGAGTCCAGATGCCTAATAATATTTACATAAAACAAAAGCTATATTTAATTAAAAAGAATTATCAAAATGTAATGGTAGATAACTGAACACACATTCTATTTAATCAGTAAAAAATGCATGAAATGAATCCATATATTTTTTTACAGTGAAAATGTTATGGATAATAATAAATTTATTCCTAATGAAATACTTATTTATTGGATTTCATGTATCTGGAAAATAAACCACTACCATCTAGATATTTCATAAGATAGTTTAATCATTATGGGTAAAAACCTATACATTTAGGCCACATTAGTAGTCTCTTGAATCTACTGATTCATTGAAGGGACTTTTCTATATAAAGTCCCAACCCATTCGTTCAGGTCTAAAGTATTCATTATATATCGAAATGATCGATTTAATTTTTTAACATTAAAACTTACCAGTAAGTATACATATTGAGTAAAAATATGGATTTAACGTTATTTCCCCATAATTCACATATCGTAATATGTATACATTGTATGTAATATACAATTCTGTATAAAATAATCTATTAAGTATATTTAGAATAAATGAACATAAAACAAGTGTAAATATATTATGATATAATCATAATTTATTTTATACATAACCATATCATGAAATAAACAGTGGAATAGAAGTTTATTGTAATAAAAGAAATTTGGGTTATGAAATCTCTTACCACTTGAAATCAATTGAAACATATTCCCCATAAAAGAATAAAATTTAATGAAAATTTTCAAAATCATGAGAAAACAATTCTTGATATAACATGACAAATGTCATCATATACACCACACAAAATGAATAAGTATTAAATTAGTCATATTCCCTATAAAAATAAATTCCAGAAACATATCCATATATATGATATGATATAAGATATTATTATATAATACTATCTCCCATTTTTTATCATATTTCATTATTACCCTTGTCCCCGGTGTTAAATAATTCATTTTCCATACAGGTTTTGTTGTGTATGTCCTAGTTATTATTAATAGGCTATATTTACATCATCTCTAGAAATTTATTAAGGTTATATATATCATATTTAATAATTATATAATATTTCATACTCATAATTTAATGTTGATCATGTGAAATTAATTGCATCACGTCGTGGAGAATGTATGATGTACGTACACACGAGCGAAGATATGATTCCCTTAGTAGTGAAAGGATAAGGAGGTGGATGGTATGATAATTATTGAAAAATAAATAGCATGTAATAATTACGATATATATCTATTATTTCCATCATTATACCCATCCATATAAGGTGGTTATAAAAAATAGATTACACCATGGTTTGGAGATGGTATGTCATACTTATGCACACACAGTGTTGTCATTTTTCTTAGGATAGATAAATGGTGGAATATGGTTGTCCCATAATAATTATAACATCTCAACAAATATATGATAGTATATTTTATTATTTCTTGGAAACAACATATGAAGTTGAAATAGATAATGAAATAGATTGGAAAGTTTCAATAAAGATGATTACCTATTCTTCAGTGGACTTTCTTTAATTTGTTATTATGTGTTCTAGGTTAGGTCTTCTGGAACGACCAAAACCACTAGAACTTAATTAGGGATGACGGTAGAAAAATTATACAGGTTTGGATCAACCGATATGGCTCAATGTGGTGTGACGATGTGAGGAAGGAGGATCCCATTTATAAGTGTGGTGAGGGGAACTTTTGGAAGTCATCAAAATATATAAATATAATAAGGCTATTCTAGATCCAAAAACTTCGAAAAGTACTATAAATAAATAGGGGATGAAATTTTCGATCATATCATATCCACTATGTGGTTATTTATCATTTTTGTGATTTTTATCTAATTTATTAAAATATTAATTTAATAAAATATCATTATTGTCAAATATGATACTATACTCGAAGGATAGTGGAATGGGAAAGATGATGATCACTACCTCCCGACAACTTGTATTCCTGAATTCATCCTAGAAGTGTTAATCTACACTCTTTTTCCTTGAATAACTGTGTTAATTTTTTGGACTCTCCCTCTCTTTAGAGAAACATAGATCAAGATAATGATGATTTGACACGGCTTTCATCATTCTCTAGTTTTTGGGGGGTTCTTTCAACCATATCATGAACTAGCCTCTACACCATATTATAATAATGGTAGAGATTATGAATTATATAGCCCCTAATGATTCCATTTCATCTCATATCGATCTATATAAACATTAAATCATTATTGAAATTTCATTTATGAATGGTATGAATCCCAAAAATTTATCCAATTTTGTTTCTCATATTGTTGATATTTTGGGATTTACAAACATCAAATGCATCTCCCTTAGCTAAGGATTCTTCTCGATAATGTTCCCTTCTATGGAGTTTAAAAGTCGGTCATGGAGTGTTGGCTCTATCAACCTCAGACCAGGAACACTATGAATTCATAATTGGAAAATTAATGTCAACATGTATGACTTCAATGATATATGCGCATATGTATTGAACAAAATTCATGGTATTAATTGTGTGTTATTGAATGATGATATTTTTTATGAAATAGTTTCTATGATTAGTCTCCCAATAATAATGGATTGTAAAACTCATTCATTTTTGTATGGTCATTACACATTCATTTTGGTCGAGATTGACTTATGTTCTAAAAACATTGAGTTGGTGGATTTATCCACATCGCATGATGAAATTTGTATTAGGATTGATTATTATAGAAAAATACATTTCCATTATTTTTACAACTATGTGACATTAAAATGATACAAGTATAATGGATTTATTTTGTTCCAACTTCCACACCAAAGGTCATGATATGCAACACTGCTGGAGGATATTTATTTTAGTGAATCTTGCTATTAACAGTGAGGTTGACTCTAAAATAGTTCAAGGATCAGTTTCTTACATTATTTGAACTATTGTGAATCCTACCAAGGTGTCTAGTAGGATTTATGATAAAGACCCATATCTAAATGATGGTCTCATTGATCATCATATTTCTTCTCCAATATCCATTGTTAAAATGATTGGAAGAACTCACATAACATGGGATGATCTTGATGATGATAAGCAACTGGTCATTTTTAGAAACACTGTCAATTAATTTATAATGGGAGTCTCATTTAATGATATACTATCTAGGGGACTATAAAGCGATGAATAAATGGAATTAGATGATATTTTGAAGGTCAATGTGCCCTATTCTCAAATGGATGTTGACCTCAATTTGTGTCATGTGCAGATTATGGTGAACACTAAAAGTAGACAGGGTAAATAGAAGCATGACTTTGTGATTTCAACTAAGAATAAACCCCAAGGGGATTCTCAAAAAACCTACATGTCTGATCATATTTTTTAGAAATAAAATTAGAGATTAAATACTTCTTTCTCTTTATAGTACTCTATTAGACACTTTGGATCTTTGTTCATGGAATGTTATTATGAATCCCCTCCTTCTTCTTCACCTAATATGGAGTATATGTGAATTAAAAACACCCATATTACATCTTATGATGCTTCCCTTAGTGGAAATTTGTAGTAAAAGGATCTTGGAACTCACGTATAGGTTTATTTTCTAAAGTGACATATTCTTTCTCAAGTGAAAGACATGGCTACTTCTCATATAAAAGAACCCGACTCTTTTCATTTATATGTTTCACTCCTATTTTGTATTGGTGGAATATAATACACATGTATTTCCTCATAGTGTGATGGAGACACCTTTATTGCCTACTCAAATTTTTAGGGGAAAAATGAAAGTCAACTAGGGGAATTATTAAAAAACTAATCATGTTTCAAGAGTAGTACAGACTCATCTAAATGATGATGAAAATGGAAGACAAATATTATTTTGTGAATCTGGTGGAAATAATGATCATGAAACTCTAGGTATTTTTCACATTCTCAAATTATGGTTTCTAATATCTTTATTGATCTAATTATCGTGACGTTTGAAGAATCCAATACCTGGGCATCTATTGTTCCGTTAACTATCACCTCTTCTCAAACCTTGAATGATAATGTAAATAGAAATGTGAGTAAAAATAATTATTTGAATATTCATTCTTCAGATAGCAGGAATAATGATTGTAAAAAAGGGATGGTTTGGTGGAATATAAAAGAATGGTGGTTGATGTTTCTAAAATACACTCCAATAATATTTATGGTCCATGTGTGTAGGTCAAGACCTTTTGGAGGGGCTGAGATACTCAGGGTAGCGGTGGAAGAATCGGCCTTCCAAATATGATTACCCACACTAGAATGGGTTTATATATATTAGAATCATTCATGGTCATATGTAGCCTTTTATGTTCCTCCAAATTTTCACATTTCCTTTTAATTAAAATGAAGAGGACTTGATCCTCAACCATGTTAAAAAAAGTATTGTAAAATTTGTTACAATTCATTAGATTTTACTTAAAATACATCAATACAAAGTGGGAGACTGAATCGTATGATTTCATAAATCTATAATATATCTTATAGATCTCTAAAATTAATTATACACATTAACTCATTCAAAATATAGAAAATGTAATCCTTTTAAAATCTATTATTTTATTTTTCTATTAATTAAATAAATATTGTATTGTCATTGATGAAACATTTACGGTTATTATATAATTTCTCAAAATTTAAAATAAATAACATTAAATAAATTAGTTTAATTAGGTTCAAAATAGAAATTTATGTTCAATTATATCTGGATTTTATCAGTATATGGACACATAAATGATATTAAATACAAAGAGAGTGACATTTTGTAACAATCTATGATTTATAAAATATATATGTTATTTTCATTATAAAGTGTCCATTAAAAAAAATAATTTATATTATGGTAATAAGGGTCTAATCCCATTCATCCAATAAATATTGGACATGTTTTGGTCATGGTTATACCCTTATATATCATTTTTAACTTCATTTTAAACCCTTTAAATATTACCATGACAACATGTGGTTTTTACTCTTTAATGGTTAATATAGGTAAAATATGATTCCAAAATTACAATAAATGACGCATTGGAAACATATAAAGAAATAAAAAACTAGTTGGAAAATTTTGATATTTCTTTAAATTTAATATCAATTAATAATATATTATTTATTTTAAAATATCAATAATGGCAATTTTGACACCATTCATTGCATCACTGTTTATAAATATCATAAAAACAAGATAAATTTGAAAAAATAAATTTTTATTTATGGTTAAAATTTCAATTTAAACTTTTTAATTTATTTATTATAATAATTTTACCAAATTATCTTTATTTTAAAATATTTTATATCATTTATTTGATTATTTAATTAATTAAACAATAAATACATCATCATTATGACACCATTTAAGGTAATTACATTATCGGTAAAAATTATAAATAAATTTAAATAATATAGATAAACAATTTTTCTATCTAAGTATTATTTATAGACAAAAATATCACTTATATAACCACATATTAAAAAAATCGTCTTTTTAAAAAAGTGTGAAAAAATTGTCTTTTCATTGAATATTAAATTATAAATTTCATATTCCCTTCCATGTAGCATCCAAAGGATATAATTTCGGCCAACAAATTATTTCTATCATAAAAATTCATAATATGAAAGATGTTAAAGTATTATGGTAATTTTATAATATTTATAATATAATTTTGTCCTTTAATTGTGGAAATAAAAAATATTTTTTAATTTATTAATTATATTTTTCCAAACTAATTGGGAAATATTTACTAAATTTGGACCTCATGATTAATAATATTAAATCCATTTCATAAAATTCATATCATAAAATTTTTAAAAATTAATAAAAAATTAATCTTGTTGAAGGAATGAGAAAATAAGTTTTAAAAGTAAAAATGTTCAAATGTTCACAATGTTTTTATATCCAATTTCAATTGTAAATTGATTCTAATTTCATTAATTGTATTAACTCATAAAAAATTGATCTAATAACTCTTTATAACTGTTAAAATATATAATTTCACTCTATAAATAAATTTTATGAAAAGATATTTTCAATTAAAATGCCATATTTTTAACTATTCATCAAAACATGAAACATATCTGAAAAATACCTAAAATTAATCCAATGTAATTTTTTATATTCACATGTCTATTAAAATGTTTATTCCTCTAAATATAATTTATAAAAGTGTAAAAGGATAAATTTAATACTAGTGATCCATCAAAAGGCGACAACCCTACCTTTAAAAAATTGCATGTTTTTAATGTATAAAATTTGGTTTGATCTAATCTAATTCCTATTAAATATATTGGATGAATGTAAAAAATATTATTAAGTATATATTAAATAAATATCATTCATTTATTATAATTAATTTAATTTATTAATAAAAATGACTTTGTGATCATAAATATAATTCTTTTTAAGAGAATTTCCTATATATTAAGTTGGTTCATGTATTCCTTTATAATTAATTAATAAAAAAGGAATTCAAACATATATTTTCATAATTTATCTAATACTAATTTTAATATATAACTTAATGTCTATGTTTTATCTTATTAAATTAAGTAATATAATTTTAATAATATAATGTTCGTCGGTAAAAATCAAACAAGCATGTAATGCATGAATACTCAATATTGTGTGTAGAAAAAGTTTAACATGTTTTTTAATATAAATAAATATTGAAACAAAATAAGATTCCAAAAATAAAAATATTATAATGCCTTTGGGTTTTACATTATCCCACCTTAATTAAATTGTGTCCTTGCAATTTAAGCAAGATCACGATAGTATAGGGTTTTATGTTTAAAAAAACAATTGCTGAAAAAATTGCATCATATATATGGTTACTAACACATATTATTAATTAGATATAAATCTAAATGTGAAGATAACCACAGAAATATTATTTCTAATTAATGAAAATTAGTGAAAAAATGGATATTGAAGGGTAATTTGGACATGATGTCCTGATGAATAGTGATGGACAACAAGTTCATGAAAAGGTCGTTGACCATAAAACCATATAATAAAGATGTGAATAATGGTCATTGATATCCTAAAAATTGATGATAATAGGAAAAAATCTATGTTTTATGACACACTACCTAGATTTGAATCTCTAAGGATATAAGTAATTATATATACTTGGTACATTTCAAAAAGAACAATCTTATCATTGTTCTATGAATAATGTCTAATTCTTTTCATAGAACATGTTTCATCCCATGTTTAAGTAATACAATAATCTATAAAACCTCTTCCAATCTTCAATACAAACCATTTAATACGTTTTTAACCTTACAACCCTTCATGTATAATGATCCAAAACTATAGAATCAGTTCCAATGAATTTAGTTGTATCTTATTTACTCTGTCTATATTAATAATATCTTTATCCAACATCATTATCACAATATCAGAAACATGTTAAGGCTTACCTTTCCCTCAACCGGGCGGTTTCCAAAATTTCTGACATGTTATTGAAAAAAAATTTGTGGTTATCAATACCAATCAACACAAAATTTTAAATCCTTGATGAGAATATACTATAGCACGATACTCATATATTCCAAAAAAATTCTAAATAGTACATTATTGATAAAACACTCAAATAACATAATTCCGAAATACATACATAAGAACATTAATCATTCCTCTTCATTTGTTGTAGTAGAACCATTATCCTATTTTGGGTTATATTCCTTTGAAGCATGAGAAATTGATTTTTGTAGTGTCCAATCTCTTTGCTATATAATCATTGTACCTTGGAATCTTCTTTCATTACCTTGAAATCAAGAACAGCGTGGCATTTTTCTCTGAATTTATAACAAATTCTCATTCCCTTCATGAAAGTACCACATTTGTTTTCTATAACTATCACATGTTGGAAAATACTAATTTCCCATATTATATTTATACATCTATTGACCCGTTATCCACTTCATTACATGCTTTCTTTCACGAACCAGCCCGAGTCGACCCTAAACCGATCATAAAGGCCAGCCCACGACAGGTCCCGAGAGGCGGTCCTGATCCTCCCAGGATTGCGACTAGCACCACGGGAATCATTAGAGTACACAAGGGGATGATTTGGCCCATATATGAACAATCAATCAAACAGTAGAAGGAAATGTACAACCCAAAATATATTTATATAAGAACTGAACTAAACAGTATTTTTACAAGAAACTAAAAGTACAACTAAACCAAAAAATCATATGCCCAAACCCGATAACCCACTAACATAAAGTGAACCTTTTTTTAACTCTCCAAAATAATTATCACATGTCACCCAACGTGATCAAACTCAATCTGAAACCTACACAAGGGATAAAAATAGAAGGAGACTATAGGCCTATATATTAAAACTCAGTAGTTTAGCCCGGTATTCTATTCCAAATGCACATCCTTTATAATAAAAGAAACATCAATATCATGTTTTAAATGCATGATATAAAGGTATGTTTTTCAAATGATGTCTCTTTCTATATAAAAAATTTACCATACATAAACTTGCATGTTTTATAAACATAAATGCTAGTAACAATTTTCAAAGAGGTGCTACTTCAAAATGAAAATAGTTTTCAAGAGGGATTCATTAAAGAATTTACACATTTAAATTAATCACACACACTAATAAATTTACAAACCAAACACACCATATTCTGACGGTGAGTACAAAATAGCCAATGAGCACAAGTCATGGGAACACCCCTAGGCACTAGTTAGTTGTGAGCCATAGGTACCACGTATTTCGGTAAAATTAACCATAATAAATATATTTTCTCATGCACAAGAGACACTAGTAGGGAGAAAACTGAAAACCTAGTGGTCCCCCAAAAACATCAACATCATAGTTTAATTATTGTTGTCATCGTCAAACTTGCTATGTGAAACAGGGGGAAAACCCCACAGAATCACAAGCATACTAGTACATGTCTGCCCATCTAGATACCTGAGATTCCCTTTTGTGCTCAATCAAGATACACATATTATCAAATACAAATTACACATCAAAATTAAATTACCAAACCATAAACACACAAATAGTCCATAAAAATGCTTCACATTTCCATCACGAATCAATAAACCACTATAAAGATTCGTAAAACAATTTCAATGATTATAACAAGGCCTTGCACATAAAATCCATTAAAAATGATCTTTTAAGGGCACAAAACCATTAATAACATTACAATACATATTTGGAATCCCCAAAAACACTTAAAAAATCATTTTCATAAACCATAAAATTGTCTCAAAATATAGAACGTGAAATACACTTGGATACCGTTTTTACAAAAAAAATGTCAAATGGGCCTTTAAGCATTTCCCAAAACTACCATTTGAACAAGGTATGAATTTAAATTTTATTAAGGAGTTGTATACATACCATTTATAACATAAAATTACATTAATAAAATCATTAAAACATTTAGTTTACATATTACAAAGATTACCATTTTCATAAGGATGTGAAAGAGACCATTTTCCGACAACTCGGGCCAAAACAGGTTGTAAACCAAAACAAATTTGTTTGTAAAACCAAATACAAATTGGAAAGCCATGTAAGGATCCAAAAATACCATTTTTAATTCTTCAAATTCAATTATAAATCCAAAAAAAATAATTTCTAAATCAAACATAACACATAAAATCCATCCGGGTAGTTTACCGAATACATGACATGACCTTCTAAACAAATCAATTAATTTTAATAACTTGATAAGGAATAAAGCACCAATTTCATGAAATGTTTTATAAAATCTACTGTAACATATTAAAAATACCACAAACAAGGTTCTAAACCTCACAATATAGTTTTTAATGATAGTGGAACTTTTAAACAAACCCATAGTGTGCACTTTTATGACAAAACAACATTTCTTTTCACAAAATAAGGATTAAAAAACCATTTTTGACACCAAAAAAATTATTCAAATGATTAAAAATAATAATAAACATATATATCAGATTCAAACAACAAGAAAATGACGAATCTTAAAAGATTAAGGCATCTGCAAGGGAAATCCTACCTAAAATCCTTGGTGTAATGGAAACGCACACCCTATATCAACATCTAAGGGTATACAAACCTTAACCTATGATGACCAGTACCAAAAGAAAAAACACCATAAGAAATCATAGTATAGAATAACCCTATTTCGATCATGACAGGTGGTGAATAGAAAACCAAAAAATAATGAAAGGGGGATGAAGAGGGAGGAGAATGGAGAAGAAATCTCACATTTTCAACTAGAAAACTCTTCATCTTCTATTAAATATGCACCCTTATAAAAAGGTTAATGGATTCAAACTTCTTGGAGAGTCCTCTACGGTCTGGGTGAACCATGTAATGAATATTTTTGTGAAAAAGAGTATGAATGGAATGATCTATGGATGAAATAATTTACATTCACGATTCTAGAAGATTTGAGAGACAATGAATATTATTCCCTATTCCACGAATCATATTATCTCAAAATATGTAAAATAGATAATGGGGGTGAGGATAAGGGTATCAGATTTGGGTGGGAGGTGTAATCACTGAAAAATATAAATAATTTAAATAGCTATAAAAGAATCAATTTATTTCATTAGAACTGGAAATGGGCCCATGCGCTAGCCCATTACCTAAGTAAGTAACCTTAATTCACCATGATTATGAATTATTAAGGGTCCAAAAAGGATATTTTGGTTTCAATATGTCAGTGGAATAAATTTATGAAGTTTAATGGGTGAAAAAATTAGAAAAACAAAGGATTTATTATAGAAACAAATTTTGGTTTTAAAACTAGAAATATGTTTACGGTTGGCCCAAATCATGAAGTAACCACTGTTTCTCCAAAAACTCCTAAACAAGAAATGGGGAATCCAAATTAGAGTTGTTATACATATATGGATGTTAAAAACTTAAAATTCAACTCACCCAACACCGAATAAAATGATTGGGATTTTCAATTAACCAGAGCAAAACCATGACATGAAATGAAGAAAAAATGGGTGTGACAATTCTCCCCACCGTTAAATATTTCCGCCCCTTGAAATCCATAATTCTTTTAAACTTATTGAACAACACATATGGGTTCCCTATCAACATAATCCAACTTATAAATATATAAAAATTTCATTCACCATCAATTTAACTTAATAATCCTTCCCAAACAAAACACCAACTCACAACGACTTCTGGAGAATCAATAGAAAGATCAGGCCACCACCTCCACAACTAAGCCAAGAACTAGATTGTTGGGCCTTCTACCAATGAACCCAATGATCACCCCAAACCATAGTATGCTCACAAAAATAGAAGATTATAATGGATTACATGATATAATCTCAACCATTATGAAACAACTAGCACTAGATATGTTCTTATGAGGAATAATCAACGAGAACCATGGTGGGTCTCCCCACCATTAGAACCCAACATGAAATGAACAAATAATAATTCAAAAAGAGAAAGAATCGGGACTCACTCAAACAAGACAAATAAAACTCTCCTAAAACATCCTACCAACCCAAGTTGGGAGGAACACAACATGAACATTTAAGCCACCCACCCTCTAATGGAGGCAGCAAGAACTGGGTCAATACTCTCTACATGGATCCAAACCTCCACCAATTAGGGAGGTGAGGTAAGGGGACCCAATAATTGGTCCATTAAAACCACAAAAGAACAAAAGTAACTACCTCACTGAAATGGTAGAGGTGCGATCATAGAAATACTTCCCACAATCCTAGGGCTCCTGACTACACTTCAGCTTCACTCTGAAACCTATGGCTGGAGCTCTGATGGATGAAGCACCTCTGGACTTGCAGTTAGGATTTGATAATCCCCAACTAGTAATCCATCCATTAGTTACACACAATACCGTATAACACTCCTAGGAAGAAACAATATATTAAGATTCACCATGAAACTCTCTTCCTCAACAACCCATTTTTATCAAAACAAGAACATTGAGGTATACAACACTATATTATCTCACTCCGAACAAGGAGTAGAATGAACTTGGAACACAAAAACACCCACTAAACATCACTGAACACAACTACTACAACTAAGAGAATCAATATAAAGGGTAGACACGTTAAATAGAGCCCAAATAGCTCTCTATTTTCTCGAATGGGATGAGGTCTCATTCTAAGAGGTGGATTGAAATTTTAAATTGAATCCATAGCTTGATCAATAGGAAAGATTTCCAATGGATAACTATTCATGGCCACATCACAACTTCAAACACGTCTTTAGAAACCCAATGAACATTACTCAAAAACAGAGCCAACAACATTATCTCAACCCATGATACAAAAAGAGTATGATTTCTAAATAACAAGGATGCTTACTGAATAAAAAACTCTTCTAATACATAGAAAAAATCTAGCCACATAACCATTGGTTTATGAAAAAAGGCCACAATTTTTCTACTCAAAAAACTTTTGAAAAAAAACTAACTTGGTGGGTTTCCACATTCACCAATGGTGTTTCATCATGTCTCACCCACAAGAACATTTCCAGGCCACCATAGGCACCCAATCACCATTCCATATAGTCCACCCTTCAAGATATCAATAAAACCATGCATGTTAGAACCCATGAAAACACTAAAGGCTATAACAAAACAACATCATTCCAAAAATCATGTACATTCCAACGCAAAACCAAACACCATGTCCAAAAACCATTTTCATATTTCACAAAAGAAACCACAATTCATTAAGAACCATTTTATTAAAAATCCACCACTTTTCATTTTTAACAAATTTTAAAACAACTAAAAAATCCCAAACAACCCCTTCCCATTTTCTAAAATTCAACAAGTTATCTTTTCATAATACGATGGTCATTGATACCCATACCCATTTTGAGGAAAAAACACTCAAACCCAATTTACAATACCAATTCATCACATTCAAACACTTTTCTAAATCCCAAAATTCCCCATTTAAAAAAAATGATTCAGAATCACCTTAAAATTATTCACACATTAAAAAAAATTATTCCAACAAACCACAAGGTATCTTTATGTATAATCCAATCACATTAAATCATATCCACTTCCTTTTTTTTAAACACAACCTTCAAAAACCATTCTTATATTTAGTTTTTGAAGACCCATTTTTCTCTTTTGGAAATCCAATCCATCCATTGAAACACATTTTTACAAATCTCATACATGTATTTTCAAAACAAAAATTGAGAATTCAATAATGTTCCAAGAAACCCACAAAAGGGAAATAGTGTCGGTGGGTGACTTGACTATATGGTTGGTGGCCATTTGTCGAACACAACACCAATCTGAAGAGAATTATTTGGTCCTTTCCCCAGCTCCGCATGGCTTTCTAGGCCCTGAAAGATCATAGAGGCCATTAGTCAGACTCCCCTTGTCATATCCCAACACCACACAATCAACAAGAACAGAAGACACTAATAACACCGGATATCCCATGGAAACGCGAGGATCAGAGCGAGAAAGAATTAAGGACGTTCTTCCAAAAATTACCCCTCAATTACCAATAATCATATTCCATCTAACTTGATGTCACCCAAATAACAAGGGTGCTAAAAAAAGGTCTTCTAAGATCCGACCTCCTCTGATACCATTTTGTCACGAACCAGCCCGAGTCGACCCTTAACCGGTCACAAGGGCCAGCCCACGACAAGTCCCGAGAGGAATTCCTAATCCTCTTAAGATGGTGAGAAGCAAAAAGGGAATCATTATAGTACACAAGGGAATGATTTCTATAATATATTAACAATCAAACAAACAGTGGAATGAAATGGATAACCCAAAATACATTTATATAAAACTGAACTGGTCAATATTTGTACAAGAAACTGAAAGAACAACTAAACCAAAAACTCATCTGACCAAACTCGTTAACCAAAAAACTCCTTGTGACCCTTCTGGTTTCTATCCAACAAAATGATCACATGTCTCCCAAGGTGATCAAATTCAAGCTGAAACCTGCATAAGAGCTAAAAGTAGAAGAATACTATAGGCATGTTTATTAAAACTTAGTAGGTTAGCCCGATATTCTATTCCCAATGCACATCATTTAGAATAAATGAAATATCAATTTCAAGTTTTAAATACAATTTATAAAGGAATGTTTTCCAAATGAGGTCTCATGCTATATAAAAAATTTACCAAAAAAACAAGCATGTTTTATAAAACAGAATGCTTGTAACAATTTTCAAAGAGGTGAAGCTTCAAATTGAAAATAGATTTCAAGAGGGTTACTTTAAAGAATTTACATATTTAAATAAATCACATACACAAGTTAATTTACCATCCAAACACACAGTAGGATAACGGTGAGTAAAAAATAGTCAATGCTCACAAGTCATGGGAACACCCCTAGGAACTAGTTAGTTGTGAGCTCGAGGTACCTCGTATCTCGGTGAAAGTAACCATAATAAATATCTATTCTCATCCACATGATCCACTAGTAGATAGAATACCCATAACCTAGTGGTACCCCCACATCATCATCATCATATTTAGTTAGTGTTTTCATCGTCAAACGTGCTACGTGAAAAAGGGGCCAAACCCCACGGAATCACTAGCATACTAGTACGCCTCCACCCACCAAGATACTCAGAATTCCCTTTTACACTCAATCAAGTTACACATATGATCGAATACACATTCAACATCAAAATTCCATTACCAAACCAAAAAAACACAAACATCCCACAAAAATGCTTCACATTTCTTTCACAAATCAATAAACCACTAAAATGATTCGTAAATCAATTTCAAGGAGTATAACGAGTCCTTGAACATAAAATCCATTAAAATTGCTATTTTAAGGCCACAAACCAATCAATAACATGAAAACCCTGATTTTTCATCCCCAAAACCAATTAATAAATCATTTGCGTGGACCGTAAAATTGTTCCAAAAGATAAAACATGAAATGCACATGGAAACCATTTTTACAAAAAAACAAATTCCAAACGGGCCTTTAAGCCTTTCTCAAAATTATAATTTGACCAAGGTATGAATTTAAATTTTATTAAGCTGGTGTATACATACCATTTACAGCTGAAAAAAAACATTCATAAATCTCTTAAAACATTTAGGTTACCAATTCCAAACACAACCATTTTCATAATGATGTGAAACGGGCCATTTTCCGAAAACTTTGGCCAAAACATAATATATAAAAAACCCATTTGTTTGTAAAACCCAATAAAAATTGGAAAGACATATAAGGACACAAAAATTCCATTTATCATTATTCCAATTCATTTATAAATCCAATAAATAATAATTATTAAATCAAACATTACACATAAAAGCCAACCAGGCAATTTAACGAATACATGGCATGACCTTCTAAACAAAAATTTTATTTTAAGAACATGACAAGGAATAAAGAACCAAATGCATGCAATATTTTAAACAAGATACTGTAATATATTCAAAATACCAAAAACCAGGTTCTAAACCTCCCAAAATAGTTTCAAAATATGGTGGAACATTTAAACAAACACTTGGTGAGAAATTTTATGAAAAAACAACATTACCTTTCACAAAACAAGCATTAAACAACCATTTTTCACCCTAATAAAAATTACTCAAATGATTAACAATAATAATAAACATTTATATTAGATGAAAACAATATGAAAATTATGAATCTTAAAAGATAAAGGTATGTTCAAGGTATATCCTACCTCAAATCCTTGGCGTAATGGAAACACACACCCAATATCACCATTCGAGGGTTTACAAACCCTAAACCTCTAACAACCAGACCCAAAAGAAAAATAAAACCATGAAAAATCATATTATAGCATAACCATAGGTCTATCATTACTATTTGAGATTAAAAACCTGTGAAATAATGAAAGGAGGAAGAAGAGGGAGGGGAAAGGAGAAAGAATCTCACCTTTTTATCTAGAAATCTCTTCGTTATCCATTAGATCTTCACCATTAGAAACAATGGAATGTCCTAAAACATCTAGGAGAGTCTCCTAAATTTTGGAATAACCTGGGAAAGAATATTTTGGGGAAAACGAGTATGAATGTAATGATTTGTGGATGAAAGAATTTACCTTTTTGCTTATGGCTGATTTGAGTGACATTGAAAATTTTTCCCTAATCTGCAACTCATATGAGCTCTAAAGTGGTAAAATCGATAATGGGGGTGAGGATATGTGTATTGGAATCAAGTGGGAGGTGTAATGATCGAATCATATTGAAAATTGAATTTGAAATAAAAGAAAAAAAATTAGTTTTTTAAAACTGGAAATGGGCTCATGGGCTGGCCCATTACCTAAATAAGTAACCCTAATTCACCATGGTTTTGAATTCTTAAGGGTTCCAAAAGGATAATGTGGTTTGAATATGTCTGTGTAGGAAATGAATGAAGTTGAATTGGTGTAAAATGTATAAAAAAGTGTTATTAATGATACAAATTTGGTTTTTAAAACTAGAAATGGGTGCATGGTTGGCCCAAATCATGAAGTAACAACCCTTTCTCAAGAAACTACTAAACAAGAAATGGTGAACACAAATTAGGGTGATTAGAGATATATGGAATTTCAAAAATCAAATTTAATCTCCCACAAAACCTAAGAAAAGGATTGTGATTTTGAATTAATCGAATCAAAACCATGACATGAAATGAAAACAAAACGAGCGTGACACTTTCCATTGAAACCATTGGACTTTTAGAATTCTTCACCAATCACATTATCACAAGATACTATTTACTCATATAATGATAATTCTTCGTAGATTATTTCCCCTTTAAATATTGGACTATGTCCATAAAATATATCATCCTTCTCACTCATTAGATCATGTATGTTGGTGACATTCACATTCCTTATGCTAGGCACCATTTCAAAATGACGACATTCACTTAATTATTTTATATCATTATAAAAGATAATTTTTAATCCAAAAACTAGTAAAATACATAAAAAAAATGGAAAAATATATTCATATCTAATATAATAATCAAAAAATGGTTTCTTTAGGGACATAATTACTTTTTAATCCTTACTAATGTTTTATAAAGAAAATGGGAGTAATCCTAATAGTATCCCCCAGGAGTGTCAAACCCAATTCATATTAAGGCCCTTTTTTCAAGTTATGATCGATTCAGTACCAAAGAACCATTTCAAGGATGTTACCCCTAGGTACATCTATGATACAACAAAATCCACTTGTAATATCCTTACATATATATATGGTATGAAATACCCACATAATATATTTCTTACCAAAAATATAATATTATATTCTATAATTATGCTCAAATTCTAAAATATTCTTAAGTTCAGTAATATATGTTTTCAAAGTCCAGTTTCCATGGTTTATACTAAACAAGCTATGATACCAACTATAACAACCTTTAACATAGTATCCCTAAGCCGCTATTTTTTATTTTTAAATTTTCATAGATATATGATTTAATTCTCGTAGGACAGAATATTTTAGTAGTATTTAAGATATAGATACATAGATAGAACCCTTATTACTTTGGTAATAAAAACATAAAAATAAAATGTGATTTTAATCCTTTAACTCATTCAAAAATCTAAACTTTATAACACGCGAAAAAAGATAACAAATAAATGTTTGAGATTAGATGCCCTATAAGAGTTACATATTGTGGCAGCTATCTTGAATTAAAGAGACTAATCAAAATGTAATGGTATATAATGGAATAGAACTTCCATTTAATTAATAAACCTGGGACGACATGACTCAATAGATTTTTTTCATAATGAAAATCCTCTAGATATTGATTCAAGAATTACTAATTTCAATCTTATTTATTTGAAATCATGTATCTAGAAAATGAACCACTATGGTCAATACCTTTCACCAGACAATTTAATGTTTATTGGTAATACCCACAGAGATTTGACACATTCTCCATGAAATGAGACTACCATTTCATCATGGGGAATTTTCTATAAACAGTCCCCATCCATTTTTTCATGTAAAAATAATTAATTGTATATTGAAATGATCTATTAAATTTATTAGTCAAGTATCCTTACCAACATGTTTCTATATTGAGTAAAAAATATAGATTCAACATGATTTCCCCATAAATTCAAATATTTTTCAATGTAGACATTTTATGTAATATATGGTTTATGGAAAATGAATCGATTATGATTACTCAACATAATTCCATATAAAAAAATTGAAAATACAATTTTATTTAACAATAAATAATTTTAGACACAACCATATACTGGTATAATCATCAAAAAATTATATTAACTCAATGAATGAAAATTGAGTTAAGAAATCCCTTTTTAATTATAATTAGTCAAATCATATTCCCTATTAAAAAATAAAATTTTAAAAAAAATTAACTTCATGAGAGTAAAACAATTAATGATATATGATTTTAAGGGTCATATTTTTCACCAAAAAAGAAAAATAAGTGGTGATTTAAGTATATATCCCATATAAATGAAGGTGAGATGAGAGGAAAACCCTTACCTTAGAAATCCTTTTGGTTGAGCAAGATTTAATCTCATATATAATGTATTTAAGCATGTAATTAAATTATATAAGAAAATTATTCATATTTATGTTATAATATATTATCTTACTATATTATTTTATTACCTGTTTGCTGATAGTATTTAATTGTTACCCTTGTTTTGGGTGTTAACTGCTTCATTTTCCTACGCACATTTTATTGTGTATGTTTTCATTGTTATGTATAGGATATAGTTTCATCATATAATGAAATACTTTAAAGTCATATATATAATATTTATTCATAATATAATATTTTATAATCATTATTGAATGGTGAACATATAAAATTGACCTCATTGCATCGTGGAGATGGTAGGCTATATGTACACACGAGCGACAATATCATTCTCTCAACAGTGAAATAGTAAGGATATGTATTGTATATTAATTATTCAATAATAAATATAATTTCATAATTACTATATATATCCATTATTTCAATCATCTTACCCATTCAATTAATATGGTGTTGAAAAAGAGATTACACTAAGGCGTGGAGATGGTAAGTCGTACGAACGAAAACATTGTGTATTCGTTTTTCTTAGGGTGGATAAAAGTAGGAATATAGTTGTCCCATTGTCATAAAAACATATCAGTATATATAATATTTAATTTATTAATTTATTATGGAAAAAACATATTAAGAGTGTGTCGAAGAAGAAACATACTTGAAAGAGACGATAATGATGATTACCTCTTCTTTGGAGGACTTCCTTCAATCTCTCCTTAAGTGACATAAGGTTGGTATTTTGGAAGGACCAGAACCCCTAGAACATTAATCGGAATTTCATTAGGACAAATGAAATGTTTTTGGTTGGGATATATGGATCGTTGTGGTGGGACAAAGTGACGTAGGAGGTTCCTTTTTATAATTGAGTTTAGGGGCTTTTTTGGAAATCATCAAAATATTAATATACAATTAGACTATTCTAGAGAAAAATACTTCCAAATAGCCTATTGACAAATAGGAAATGATATTTTTGACCATATCTTAAAATATTTTATTATTTAACATTATTTGTGATATTTAACTAATTTAACAATATATTAATTCAATAAAATATCATTATTGTCAAATTTGATTCTATTCATTTAATTTTACGTCAAATAAATCAATACAAAGTGGGAATAAGAATATAATTCTTTATAAAATCTCTAATATATAATATATATGTATAAACATATTTTTACACAATAAAAAATCCTATATAAATAAATAATAATAATTTTAAAATCAATTATTTATTTTTCTGTTAATTAAAAAAATAATCTATTAGTGTAGATGAAGCAATTGAGGTAATTATATAATATCCAAAAAATTTAAATAAAATTATTTAATTAAAAAAAATTCATTAGGATCATAATAGATATTTATTATCATTCATATCATGATTTTTTAACTATGTGGACACATAGATAATGTTATGTAAAACGATAGTGACATTATGTAACTATCATCAATATAAATAATATATAGGTTATTTTCATGTTCAGGTGTCCATTAAACAACTCCAATTAAATATTAATGTGATAGAGGTAGAATAATCTTCATAAAATAAATTTTGGATAATTTTAGTTCATGGTTATACACTTATATTTTGTTTTTAACTCCTTTTAAACCCTTCAACTCTAACCATGGCAATATGTTTTCGTACTCTTTATAGGATAATATTCATACAATAAAAAACCAAACGACCGATAAATGATTCATTGATGATAGCTTTAGATTTATTTAAATTATTTTGAAGAAATTGAAATTTTATAAATTTTATATCATTTAATAAAATATTTTTTATTTTAAAATATCAATATTATCAATTTTGACAGTATTCATTATTTGACTTATTAAAAATATCATAAAAACAAGTTAAATTCAAAAAATACAATTAATTAATCTGGAACATGTCATAGTACGACATTAAATTCGTGGATGACATTAATTATATAAAATTTTATTTATTTTAATATTTTTAATTTCGTTTATTTAATTCTTACATTAATTAAATAATTACATCATCATCAGTGTGTGACCATTTAAGGTAAACATATTATCACTAAAAATTAAAAATAAAGTACATTGATTTAGATAAAAAATTTATCTTCCAAAATACTATTTATAGTCAAACATATCCATTATATAAATCCATAATAAAAATATTTCACTTTGTAAAAAAAATTATGAAAAAATTGTCTTTTCGTTTAATGTAATATTCTAAAATTAATACTCTCATACATGTACCTTCCAAAGGATATAATTTAAAAAAATATTATTATGGTCTAAAAACAAATCCAATGAAGTTGGTAAATGTGTTAGGGTAAATATATAATATTTATAATATTATTTTTACCTTTAGATACCTAATTTTCCTACAATATTGGTAATACAAAATATTAATAATGTTACTATTCATATTGTCCAAAAATAAAAGGGATATATTTAATAATTTTTTCCCATCCTATTCCAAATATATAATCCATTTTATGAAAATAAAATCATAGATATTGAATAAATAATTTAAAAATATATCTGATTGATGGAACGAGAAATGACATTTCTAATTAAAAATGTTCAATACTTCACAGATTTTTTATATACAATTTCAATGTGAAATTGATTCCAATTTATGGCATTGGATTAACTATAAAATACTTAATCTAATTATAACCATTCAGTTATATAATTTTACAATATAAATAAATTTGGTGAAAATTCTATTATCAATTAAACTACAATATTTTGTATACTATTCATAAACACATGAAACTTATCCGGAAAATACCAAAAATTCAATTAATGTATATTTTCATATTCATAATTAAAATAGGACGTTTATTTTTTCAAAAATAATTTCTAAAAGTTTCAAAAACATGATTTAAAAAAACTGTCATTGAAAGGTGGCCAAACTACCTTAAGAAAAATATTGGATTTTTATGCATAAAATTATGTTTATTCTTATCTTTTGACAATTAAATATATTGGATGAATATCAAAATTATTTTTATTGAATATATATTACAGAAAAAACATTAATTAATTTTAATTAATTTAATTCATTTGGATAAATGACTATGTGAGCATAAAAATAGTTCATTATAAAAATATTTCTGGTATATTCTGCTGGTTCCTATATTAATTTCTAATAAATTAGTGACCAATGAATTCTACCATATATTATCAGAGGTTAGTTATATTTATTCAGAACATCGAACTAATGGCTATGTAATATCATATTATATTGAATAATAATACTTTTATAATACATTTTTTCTGTAAAACTTGGTTTTGTGTATAATGAAAACCAACTCATAGTTGTGTGTAGAGTAATCTTATCATGGTGTTGAATATAATTAAATCTAGAAACAAAATAAAATTTTAAAAAATAATAATAATGTATTGTGGTGTTACATTTCTCTCCAACCTCTTCATTTATTTTTGTGTACTTGTAATTTTTTTAAAATGATTTATAGTTACAATAATAAACATTATTTAAATAATGAAATATGAGTTACACCTAATATTAATAGTTTATGCATACATTCACATTTATTAAAAAACAACAGTATTCATATTATATGAATACAATAACATTATATGAAAAAATATTTGTTTTCATACACATATATGGATATTGTATGCAAATAGTAAAAATTTATAAAACATTAATATCTAAACACTTGAATCTCTATGATTCCATAGATAACCATTATCTTTATGATGTCCTCACTATGAAATTCCATACTACCATTCCTCCAATACCTCATTTAGATTCATGTTGGGTGAAACTGTAGTTTGAATACATTGTATAGTGCATATGAATTGGCGTATGAAGTATATGTACAATATTCATATAGTATATATAAATTATTTAAAATTACATAAACCTATATGAATAAATATGCATATATTTCTTGAAATCGCACATCTATACACATTCAATATTTTGTATGAAATAAAAAAACAAAAAATCGCATCCCACATATGCCTCTTCCACATTCATTCTTATTCAATTACACTATGAAAACAATATGCATGAATTGTACATTGTATAAAATTGTAGTATGTATTCATTATAAATACCTTCTTTATGTTGTTTAGTATTCCTCTCTTTCCACTTATAGATTAATTAATTTATATAGTATAAATCCTTTGAATAATTTATGAATACATTTATTGAAATTACAAACTCATGTATGCATACATCATGTATACATTTTTATAAATGAAATGAAACTGTAATCATTAAAATTTTGCTATATTTTCAATATTTAGAATTTATTCTATAATTCATTTCTCTTTAAAGGTTGTATTTGTCTATAATTTTTACAAACAAAAGAACTTTTTATTTTTATCAAATGATACTATGTCTCATGAAAATGATAAAGGTAGTATGAGGATTGTAGAAGTAATACAACCCTAGACAAATTCCCCTTCCTTTGGAAATCAAAAAATTCATGTTATGTCCTCTATAATTGAACTATTCTATCTTGGGCCTCTATTTTCATTTCTTTCACTCCCTCCCACCACATACCATGATTTTTCCCTCAAAAACTCTACCATTATATCATCATATATTTTAATAATTGTAGATCACCTCATTCATTCATCATTTTTGTTGAATCTAACATCTTCATAATATTAACTTTCCATTTTATATACTTCTTGTCTTAAAAATTAAAATATAAGATAATTTATACTTTAAGTGCCATAAAATATTTCATATACTACGTTTCTTAATCATGAATCTATATGAAAAATTATAATTGTTTCCTCTATCTCCCACAGTCATCCATTCATTACCCAACATATTTTTTTGTATACATCCTTTCTTATAAAATTAAACCAAGTTCCCTAAGAACATTGGCTCCTTATTTAGAACATGACTCCTCTACAATAACTAGATCCCCATCATAATGGATGGTCTGACTAATATATTTCCATTTTTATCATTGATGTATAGAAATAGTAATATTTGTGGGTTTTGAAAATTCCCTACCCTTGTAGAATTGATTTCTATTTTTATATTTTTTACTTTGATTTCCTAAATCCATAGTTGTCATAGGAATTTAACTTCCTTTTCATATATTATATCATAAAATTACATCATGAATAATATATTCTACCATTTTAAAATATATTTAAAAAATATGTTAATTATACAAGAATCATTATGTATTTTATATTATTGCCTCTATTTCTATTATTTATTTAGTATACATAGAGAATATTTACTTGATAAATTTTATATAAATTTCCAATTTCATTAATTATTCTATAAATTCATTTTCATTTAATATACATATTTTTATAATTCCTTTATTTTCCATATGTGTGCATTGATTTTTGTATATGATGTGTATATGAATACATATATTATGAAAAATGTATTATATAAAAATGATTTCTATTCAGGTATTAGTGAAAGTCTTTGTAATTCCGTACTTCAATATTTTTTTATATTTTTATATTTAATTTATACATATATATTAAAGGTGAAATATATGGTTATGGATTATAGATGAATAATTTGGATTATTCTATTAAATAAAAAATAATGTAGTTTATTAGAAGAAAAACTTCTAAAACTAGATATTTTTATTTTTAGGTAACATCATAATTAATGTTTTTTGATACTATATCATATGTATATATAATACTACTTATATAATTCATCTTAATGGGGAAAATAGATTAGTTGGGATTTGTATTTTAACTAAATATTTTTTTGTATGAAATGGTGATATTGCCTTCGGAGATATCAGAATATAACATTTAGAATTTTCATAAATCCTCTAAATACTTCAACAATGTACTCTCATTTCAAATTAAAATTTCCGCAATACATTATGTATTATCATTCAAGAATATTTTCAATTATATATAATAAAAAAATTTGGAAAGAAATGAAATATGTTTCCTTTAGATTCGGATATTAATTTAATTTTATAGTATCTTCAATAGTTTAATTATTTTACAAATAAATCTTATTACGTGACATATATGATAATTTATTAAAATTTAATATAAAATTTATTCCATAACTTTCAGTCATAATTACATAATGATATGAAATTATTACTCAAACCAATATCTTACATGAAATTTTTTAGGGAAAGTAAATTCCTGAAAAAGTATGTTCAATCTTATATACAATCAATCAGAATAGAACCCCAATAATCACCTAAATTCAGTTTCCTCATTATGGATAACCCAAAATTTCATTTCTGTTTTCCATTAAATTTTATATATAGTTATTAATTAAATTAATATTTCCACTTTTCAAACTAATACAATTAGATAAAATATATCTATATTTGTGGAGTGATGAAACTTTTTATTAGATATCAATGTAAAATGATACAATAACAAACCAGCCTTGTTCAAACATACCTATCACACAATTTGAACCACCACCAGGGATCAAATGAGCATCCCCATATAGCAGATGATTCCAACATGAAACGAGAATCTAAAAGATGTAGTGGGATGAATATACCCTCTGTTTATAGTGCAAAAATAGTAGAGAAGAACCTAATATTAATACACAATAATACACGTCAAAGAAAACATAATAAATATCTCAAATATGTACATCATATAATAAATAGAATACAATAGAGATACTGAAACATTTAAAACATAAAACAAATGGTCTCCCACTAAGTTGACGACATATAAAAAATAAAGAAATAAAAAATAAATATCATAGGTTCTATAATCAACATTGAGATAAACCACATAACTAGTCTCCATGATGCTTGAGGTGTAACATCTCGGTCCTCAGACTGCACATGAGCAGCATCAATCAATACAACAACACTGGTCCTCAAACCCATCTAGTAAAACATGTGATCCATCCAGAAAGATGACATCAGATCTACATGCAGAACTAGGTGTGTGTACATGGTGTGAGATGAAAATCATAGTAGGTTGCACCCAATAGTGGACCTATAAATATGTTGTCATAACAAGTGAATGAAATTTCATTATGACAATCCTAAATGAAATATTATAACGTATTTCATAATAAAACAATAAAAAAAATATAAGGGAAAACAAAAATAGGAAAATAGACAACAAGAAGGTTTTACCCGAACACCTGTGGAAAATCTACCCTCGTTGTAGCCCGAACTATAGGATTTACAACACATGGCCCAGCCAACCAGACAACAACTGGTGCATCAGCCAGGTCTACACAAGATCTCTAAGATTTATAAAAGAAACACACATGAATTCCATACCCCAAGGGTTAACCATAACCATCACGTTTTAAAAAAATAACATCTACTGAGCATTATGAATCTGATGGAATGATCTAAAATGGATAAAAACCTCCCCTAAACCCTTCAAAGATCTGTCATGTCCCTAGAGTCGTATAAAAATTCATTCTCCAACCACATGAACCTGAAAAATACACCACATAGTTAAATCCATACACATAAATATGATGAATTCAATACAATATGGCCTCCATACACATTGTCAAGAGTGAAAACCCATCCATCAAAAATTATCCACCCCTAGATATGGATAACCCTTAATATAGTGTAGTTCTAGCATTCAGATCATCCATTTTCTCTTTATGCTTGTCTAACCACTACCATCCAACATAGGAGAGAGATAGATCAGAACAATGATTTAATTCATGCTCCACAGTAACTCAAGGGTCTCTTACTCAAACCATATCCTTGGGAAGAATCTCTAACAACATCAAAGCCAAAGGCCTATTGATTAGGGGATGATCCATCCACTTGATCCCCTCCTCTAATCAACTAAACTAGTAGAATTTATCCACTATCGACATCTAATAATGTATGAGGCTATAATGATCCTATGGATCACAACAATAAAGTGAAATAGCCACCATAGGATCCCAATTTACTCAATCATGGGTCCAAACCAATCTTGGGGCTCCCACAATCCCAAAGGACATAGGAAAAATCATCACTCACCATGAGACCCCATTTTGGCACACAAGATCATGGTACACTCCCAAAGAAACTTCCTCAACATGACCGAATATACAATAAGGTAATTTAGAATGGTTCCCATGATAACCTCATATATAGGACCGTCAACAAGGGATCCTTTACCCAAATGCTCCTCTGGGGAAACCCCAACATAGGAAAACCTCAGCTGGATTTCTTGGAAAACAGCCCATCCATGGGTACCAACTCGCTTACAATGGTATCTAATGAAACAAAATTCCACATTTAAATTATAATCCTCCAAAAAAAGTTCCAACAAATCACTCGATCGAAAACTATCCCACTCTGGTTCCCTGATGATTCCATAAGACTCATATCAATAGCTCTAAAAAACGTATATATAAATTCCTTCCAATGTCATAATCCCAACAAAAAGGCTCTAAAAGCTCTAATATTATAACAAAATATTCAAATGTCAACTAGTCTAACCTCATAAAACTGGTCCTTAACGTAAGGGAAAACCAAGATCACCTCATATATAATACTTGATAGTGCAATCCTGGATCCATTCAAGAGAACCTCAAACAATGCCAAAACAGAATCCTCATGCCATGTCCGCTAACTTGATCACAACCCTCACAAGGGCCTCACAGCAAACAACCCAACCCCCATGAGGATAGTGAAATGAATCCTTAAAAAAATACTACCAATAAACACTAAAATTCTAAAATTTTATCCAGAGGACCTCAAAAATTATAAAGGATACCACCATCATGATCTATTATGAAAACACTAATAATGAACTAATCACACATCTAATTATAAAAATTGGGTAAAAATAATAAAAATATCCTGGTATAGGAAAAAGTAACCTTCATTCACTCTAGGTACATGGAGTGTATCCGCTGAGGTCCTCCCTTGTCATGTGTCATTGGACACTTGACATATACTTTCCCAAAGTACACAGTGTGTGCCTCTTGGTACATGGTGCACAACCCCACATGAGTACCTTCATGTGAACCTCAAGCCCACTAAGTGTGTACATTGTTTAACTACATGTTGTGTACATCCATATACGTAGTGTGTACCCCACATGGGGTCTATATCCATGTAACTGGACATGTACCCCATACTAGGTCTAGACAAACATTGTAGAAATCCCCCTGCTATGTACCCCTCAGGACTTCTGGCCATGCACCCCGCATGGGTTTTTTCTTATGTACCCTACAAATCCATGTGCCCTCGATACACCCCCCGAGTAAACACTATATATATTATACCCCAGTACAAGAATTCTAGTGAAAAAATATTCATTTTCCATATATCTAATAAACAAACAACATGCATTATCTAAAATAAATTCAATGTACAAGGGTATATATTCCAAAACAAAAAACCCTCAAAACGATATAAAAGGATCTATTTCTCCCAAAAAAACACATACCAATCCACTAGGGGTCCCTAGAACCCCTTAAAAGGATTTAAAATAAATGAAAATATTCCTTGGGAACTTATAGTGGAAAACATTAAATGTTCCTACCTCTGGGAGAAAACAGCTGGCACTTTGGTCTGATCTACGATCTACAACGGTTGTACGATGATCCAACATCACATGAGCTTGGTGATGGTACCTCCTCCTCTCCCTCTCCCTCCCTTCTATCCCTCTACATCTCTCAGATGAAAACCCAAAAGGTTGAGGGGTGAAACCCCCTGACCTAGAGTGAAAAAACATGTGTTAAAGGGAAAAGTAGAAAAAACAAATAGGATGAAAAACACAACAGAAAAAGAAATGAGGATCATACTTACTCCCCGGCACAAGGTTACACCTCATCTAAGACCCCCCTCCCCAATTCTAAATTCAAATACAGATAAATAATATCAATCTGATAGAGTAGTAAGAAAATTATTTGAGGAATTATCATAGGAATGATTACCATTCCTCTCTAAAACACATTGAACAACAAAAAATCAAAAATATTTGTATTTTCCCAATATGAAATGAAAGGGGTCATCACAAAATCCCCACCATAGACACTTCTCACCCCCACGAATATTCAGTGGAAAATCGGGATCCATGCCTACCCAAAATCACTAGTAAAACTTATGGTATATCAACTATCCAAAGACCAGTCCTAAAACATCCACTACTCTCTATGAATATGAGAGATATTCAACCGTGGAATATTTGATGGCCCCACCATAGGGGTATCCATATCCTCACCCCACTAACCTAATGGAAAACCACACATCTCATGATATATTCATCACTGAACATACTTGATAAAGCATATCTAACCATCTTACACCTGAGTGCAATCATGAAACCAAACTACTATTTCCCAACCCACCATGAAAATAATCCTCTAACCATAAAAAAACTCTGAAAACAAGGATCTCAACCCCAATCATCCTATGGTTAAATCCACACCACAAGAATTCCATACACCACTATCAAAATAATAACAAGAATAATGACCACATGGACCAAGTACTAAAAAATCTATCAAGTGCACCTAAAACTAGGACCATGATCCTTACATAAGTATTTTCTTATAAGCTAGAACACCCTATACACCTCCCATAAATGACATGACATTATCCTCATTCCGTGATTATCCACACGAACACACTCCACACTTCTTCAATCCAAAACCAAAATTTTTATACCTTGCTCACACCATGCTACCCAATGCAAAAATTATAGAGAAGTACTAGGAATCCCACTAAACTAGTCGTATCAAGCTAGCCACATGATAAGGAGAACTCCCTATGTTAAAAATCCCAAACCCCATGATTCATCATTCCTAACAATAACCTAGTGATAGAATACCCCAACATCCCTACCATGGTTGAACTAACACCCTCACCTATTCCATCGATGGAAGTAGACACATGGGCCCCATCGCATGACCAGTAGACAACATGTGTAAAGAACAAATCCATCAAATATAACAAAATAGTAGGAAATTAAAGTAACCACCGCCATGGAGAATCTCAGTCCAAATCCAAGTATGAATTGGGCATCCTTTCCATTGCTAAGCGTCCAATAGGGCGCTCAGATCCCACTACAAAACCATAAGGGCTTTCATGAATCCCTAGATGAAGGTACTACATCTCAAACACTAGTGACCATCTCACAACTTGATTAGAATGAATCCAAAACTCTATTCCATCACACTAGGTAAAACCATGCCACTGTAAAAATGGAATTCAAGAATAGTAATCCCACACACTGTAAAATTTGAATACCTAGTAGAAATGTTGTTCATGACACACCTATTTGATATCCATCACATGTTCTAACACATTACTCAACACATGTCTACTAAATCCCCAAACCAGAATACCAGAAATATATGATACCATTTTTTAATAGGACATACTAGGTTGGCCTGACATTATACCCAGTCAAAGTCACCACAAATCCTAATGCAAGCCTCCATGTATGCCTGAGGCTATTGATAAGAAGTGAGGGTCTAAAATATGCAGTGAAGATACAATACTATCTGATCAGAGTGAAATAATATCCAAAAATAACCAAATATCTATACACAAGAATACACATTGGATGACACAAAATGAAATATTGAGTTTGAGATGTGGTATACTTAATTAAATGAATTATACATAATTAAAACATGAAAAACATAAAATAGTCATTCACCCACTTGGATGACCACATCAACAAAATACACAAATTTATAATTAATAAAATATGATCTATTGAAAAAATTGATCCAAACCACACACCCAATATCCGAAACACGTCAACTACACCATCATGATCTTGATACTACAGATGAGAAGTGTCGCTCTGTCAAGAAAAAATGGTCCATGGCACCATCAACTAAATCATATTCTCCATATTAAATGAATACATCATATTTAAATGAACATTTTGGTAAAAATATAGGGAAATGGAAAAAAATCATTGTAGGTCACCCCCTTTGGTAGACCCATAAATCCTTTCTCATAACAACAGCAAGTATAAGTGTTATTCCATGGCTAGCCAAAAAATAATAGTATTAGGTATAAAAAAATTGCTTAAAATATAGGTGAAAAAATAGAAAAAATAAAATTCAATACTATTGGGTTCTATCCTGACACACATGTTTAATCTATCCCCACTCTATCCCTTTCTAATGGATTTATAACACCCCACCCACCTATCCAAACAAGAACTGAATAAACCACCAAATCATCATAGGACCTCTGAGACATCTATACCCAATATGATGGAATGTAGTACCCCAAGGCATAACCAATGTTTTCAAGAACAATGAGTATATATTTAAAACTAGGAAACATATGAAATGATCATATATAGTGATAGAACCTCCCCACCACACATCCTCAATTTTTCATGCCATGGAATTCTATGATGATCTACTCAAGCACCAATCACATGGAACTGAAAAATTCACAACTCCATGGGATCTTTCCCCATTGACCTGATGAATTCATAGAAATATGATATCTATAAAAAATATATAGAGCTCAATATAAATCAAAACTGGAAAAAATCCATATCTAGGGAGCACCATCAATCTTGGGGTAGTGCCCTCATCATGATAATCTATTTTACACCTTAGCCCATATGACCACAAATACCCCACAAAAAAAAAGAAAACTAGATGAAAAAAACGGACATAAACATATCTACAATATCTCAAGAATCTTCTCCTCAAACCGTAGTCTTGAACATAAACTATCTCACCATTATGAACAGTGGTCAACTGAATGTGGGGTGATCCTCCACATGAACCCAGCATCCAAATAGATGACCTAGAATAGTGGATAAAATATAATAATCCAATAAAGAATAGGGCTCTCACTTTCCCATATATATCATTATCCAATCAAAATATCCATTATAGGATCTCAATGACCCAACCTCAGGGAAAAAACAAACTTGAGGCTCCCACGGTCCCTGACGTCACAGCATAATGTCTCATCCACCATGGTACACCCTTATTAAACCCAAGATCTTGGGTCATGCATGTAGAAACATCATTAACTAGTATAAATTCTATATTAAGAGAACTAAAACATTCAATAATTCATTTGGATATTCCAAGAAAAATTTGACAAGTCTAACATGATAAAAAACCTCAAGTGTCAATCCACATCCTCCTCCAAACCCATGATCAATAACACGCCCCACAAGGAATCCAAAGCACAATCCCAATGACATATGAATTCAAAAAGGACCTCACGATCACCTTAAAAGAAGGAACTCTACAAGGTATATTTATAAAAATTAATACTTGGGGAAAATATGACATTAGAAAACCAGATCTATCTTCTCGGTAAACCACCCTTCCACATGTACCGACACGACAACAAGGGTTTCTGATGTAACACTATTCCACACATTATTTCTCATCTGATGACCATAGAATCCACTAATCAATTGTTCAGAAACCATCCCACTAGGGAATCCATATGTGTCCACCTAACTCAAATAAATAGATCAATGGAACCTGACTATTACAACCAATAATTAGTGTTATTCCATCCAAAAGGATACAAGATATCATATCATTTAACATAGGTTATAAGCATTAACTACTCTACCCATCAGAAAAATGTAATGTTATTCAATGAGAACCCATTATCTCCATAATGATACTAGAAGATCTTGTATTTCAGGATACGTCTGAAGGATCCTTGAAAAATCTCAAAATCGAATATACAGTCCAAGTCCACTGACATTCACACAACCCTAAAATGGTCCTTTTAGATCACAACCCAACCCCTATGAGTATTTTAAAACCAAATCACATAGATAACCTCCAACTAAAATCCCACTATCCAAATAACCAACCAAACAACCATTATTTTTTGGAAGGATGAAACCTCTATCCTCTACATGAAACACACTAATTCTAGACTAGTCACAGGTCCAATTCTAACACTAGGGTGAAAACATATAAAACATAACAGGGCATGAAAATATAAATGGTGTGGGAATCAGGTATATGGTGTGTACCCATTAAGGACCTCCATGGTTGTGGAGCACTATCCAAACAGAATATAATTTTCCAATGTACACAGTGTATATTTCTCGGTATATGGAATGTAATCCCACAAAATCACATTCTCTTGTACCTCAACCCCATATGGAATGTACACCTCTAGACTAAAAAATGTGTATAACTCAATACATGGAGTGTACCCCACATGTGGTCCCCAACAATGTACATGTCCATGTAACACCACATAGGTTCTATAAAAATTCTATACATGTACAGTGGCCATGTACCACTCATGGTTTTGGTCATGTACGCTATACAGTCATGTTCCCCTTACACACCCCGAGTCTCCACTACATGGATACTACCCTAGGTAGATGGTTTTTAGTCCCAAATTTTTTATCTTCCCATAACAGGAAGAAGAGACAATTTTTTTTCATTGATAAACACAACATGTACATGGGTATTCATGAACCGAAAACCATAAAAATGAACCAAAACACATGAGTTCCCTTCGAAAGCCACGTAATGACCCAATATGGGTCACAAAAAACAAATAAAATGATTTAAAAATGAAAAAAAAATTATTATACAATGATTTATGGTGAAATCAACAAAATGGTCCTACCTCGAGGTAGAAACATCTACTTCTTTGGTCTAATCCATGATATGTAGCAAATACTTGATGATCTAGTATGACACAACCACAATGATGGTGCCTTATACTCTACCTATCTTTCTATTCTCTCCCTATCCCTCTACCTATTTTTGAAAATGACCCCATGGAGCGACCCAATTGGAATGTGGTAAATGCCAAGGGTTGAAGTTAAAAGAAGAAAATGTAAAAATAAAATAAAAATAAAATAAATGAAATGAAAATGAAAAAGGCCTCTGCCTCGACCACATTGTACAACATGAGGTTACGTCATGCCTATAAAAAACCACAATTCTGTACACAACCCTAAAGATGGAATCTCGATCCAATTATCCTCTCTAAAGATAAAATTGAATGAAAAAATTAAATAAAATAATATATAATTAATTAAATATTAAATATTTTATGGACATTCGATCAGCTCATATTTCCACCAAACATTAGTCAATGGGTAAAAACCCAATTTTGTAATAAAATAAGTTATTATAAACATTATTCAAGATCATATCATATGAGAAATTATAATTTTTTCCCAAAAACACTTTTGAGAAAGAAATCAAATTCCCCTCAATTTGCACCACCTGTGATGGTGCAGGACATCACACGTACATTTATATTGGTAAACATATGAATTTTTTATTAGATTCATCCATATATAAGGTGGAATCAATGTTTATCGATTATAGAGAAACAATTTTAGTTCTTCTGTTCATTAAACTACTGATGGATTTTATTACAAAAACCACATCTAAACTCAGAAGTATTTAGATATGGGAAACATCATTTTTAAATTTTTTTAATAATATATATTATTTATGAATGATACAACATTAATATTTATTCACAATTATGAACATGGATGAGTTGAAATTTCTACTAGTGTGAATAATTTTAATTACAAAATGGGGAAATTAACATCATTATTCAATGAATACAACATTCTGAAATTTCACTAGGCCTCTAAAAATCACTTACATTTTTTAATTCATTTAAAATTAAAATTTTCTTAGGAATTCCGATATATTTTAAATTATATAAATTACATAAATTAAATTGTAATGAAGTATATTTCTAGTATGACCATGTTTTTATTATCATTAAAATATTTTTTAATACCCAACTTATATAATTATATAATAAAATATTATAGAAATTTGAATCCATTATTTTCATACAAAATTACATTATGTAACAATATTTTTACTTAATAGAATATCACATGATAGTTTTTAGGAAAAAATCCAGAAATAATATATATAATAATACATAGTGCATATCAAAAATATAATATCTAGGTTCATTTAAAATCAGCGTCTCTATTAACGTTATCCCTATAATACTTGTATAATTTACATAAAATTTCTTATATAATTGTTAAATCACTTTATATGAACACCTTTCATGCTAACATAATTTGAAAAGGTATATTTATATAATTCAGGGTACTAATATCTTACTTAAAATTATTGTTTCATATTTATGTGAAATGATGGTATGATTTTTTAATTTTAATAATCATTGTTTCATAATAAAAGTCAATTTATGTATGATAAATTATTTTTAAAAATTCATTACACAATATTTTATATATTGTAATTCACTACAATACATTTTATATTATATTATTTCCATCATTGACCATTTCGATGATATGATATAAACCTTAAAACAATTCTATGTATTCATTTATTTTTAGTATTTTATTCACACTCTCCTTTATATATTTTTGGAAATTGATTCTTATATGGATTACATATTCCATGATTCCATTACATAATGAACCTTGTACTATGTAACTAGTTTGCTGAGGTTTTTATCTTCCATAAATGAGTTTGTTATTGATTATATATTGTGAAAAATATTTCCCCCCAATATTTTTGGATTACATATGTCATAGTATTAATTTATTTATTGTTTTAATCTTAATTTAATACAAAAAAACATTTCTAGTTTTATAACAAATATATTGGGGATTTTTATGTTTTTTAAATTATAATTTTTTGTTCCCCTATTATGGAATTAATTTTAAATGAAATCTATTTCTGGTACATTCTATTTATTGATTTTTTATCATATATACCACGTTTTTATAACCAATCATAGATATTTTAATATACAATATAGATGATTGTATATTTAAATTCAATATCAAATTTAATAAATTTTTAATACATAAATTCATAATGTTACAAAATGTTTACTTAACTCATTATCGTACATTGACTTCTATACCAAAAAAAATCAAGAAACAATATTTATAATGAAATCATTGTATGTTTAAAAAAATTATTATGATCATCTAATATTGGAATTATTATTAAGGATACACCTACTGTTCTGATATAATGTCTGTTAAATTTCTTATATAACTGTTAATTCTATTCTTATTACCACATTTCCTACTAACATAATAGGAAATCATAATCTAAATATTTATTATATATTACATTATTTATTTCACAATTAGTGTTTATGGATTATAGAAAAATAATTTCTGTACATCTGTTGAATAATAAACTAATATAGTTTTTAACAAATAACCCATCTAAATATAGAGTTTTTTAGATCTAGGAAACATAATATTTAAAATTATATAATATTTTGTCTTATATATTAATGAAAATACACATATAATTATTACCAATGAATAACAAGTATGAGTTCAAATTTCTTCCTAAACTAGGGATTTTGAAGTCTTACATGGGGATTTTTTCATTGGAAATATCAGAATACAATATTATAATTTTTATTGAGCCTCTAAAAAACATACAATATTTTTTTAATTTAAAATTATAATGTATTGTATACTTCATATTTTATATTTACCATATATTTCTTATTATTTTCATTATAAAATTTGACATGCAATGAAATTAGTTTCCTGTGAATTCTATTTTTAATTAATTTTGTCATATCTTCTATAGGTTTTTAATTATAAATGAAAATTTAATTATGAAACATATATGATTAACATTAAAATTCAATATATAATTTTTTACATTCTTTTCAAAGAATATTTGATCAAGTTACAAAATTATTTCTTGTCCAAATAAAAAACATGACCTTTTATTGGAAAAAAATAAAAACAAAAATATGCATAATCATATAATAGTTTTCATTAGTAATTAATTTTTATGTTAATCTTGAATAAGAATCCATATTAAGGTCATCCCTATAATTTAGGAATGATCAATAATAAATTTCTAATATCATTGATAAATATATTTTTATTACAACATTTCCTAATACTATAATTATAAAAAACAATATCTATATTATTTCAAGGACAAACATATTTTAAAAAATTCTTATTTCCTATCAATTTAAAAAATAGTATGATTTATTTTTCCTTCATTCATCTCAATTTAAATTTAATGATCAATTTATATATGATTCATTCTCTACACTAATTACATTATTCACAATTTCACATTGTAATACATAATAATATATTTTATTATATTCTTTTAATGAATAACCATTTTAATGGTATATTAAAACACTTTAATTCATAATTCTATGAACCCCCAAATTTTTTGTCATCTATTTATGCTCCAAATTTTATATTATTGGAAATTATATCTTATACAAATTACATATTTTGAGAAACTATCTCATAATGAACCTTGAACAGTGTGGGTGGTCTATAGTGATTTGTTTTCTTCCATCATTAAACTGTGTATTATATATATGTTTTGAAATATATTTCTACAATATTTTTACATTACATATGTCATGGATGTTAATTTATTTATCATTTATGGTAGTTAAATTATAATAAATATACTATTCATTTATTTATTTTATATTCATTATGGTTATTTACTATTTCATGGTATAAATTTGGTATTAAATATGTTGTCTATACATTCTGAGTATAATTATTGTTATCCTTCCCTCTATAGTTTTGTAATTGTACATCTATATTTTCATACAAAAAATAAATTATTATATAATTAAATTTAATTAAATATTTATTTAATTCATTTCCTATATAATTCCCTCATGTTTCCAAATTTTTACTAGACCCAATATCTTTCATGACCTTTTGTTAGAAACAAAAAATCCTACAATCATATCTATATACATATAATAGTGTGTATCAACAATCAAATTCATAGTTTTCTATAAACTCAGTTTACCTGTTAAGGTTATCCCATATTATCATATGTTATTTCACTTAAATTTCATATATCATTGTTAAACTACATCTTATTACAACATTTCGTACTAATATAATTGAAAAAACTCTATCTATAACTTTTTTAGGCACTAACATCATCGGATAAATTATTACTTCATATCTATGTGAATAACTAATATGATATGTTTTGTATTTTTTTATATTTTTTTCACTTTAAATGTCAAATTATATATGATGTATTCTCTACACTAACTACATTATCAATTATTCAAAAGATTAATAAATAATATTTTGTTTTATGTTATATTATTTATATCAGAAACCTTTTTAATAGTCTGTTACAATCCATAAATAAAACATTTCTTATATGCGTTGATATTTTGTCCTCTGTTTACACAACCATTTTTATATTGATGTAAAATGGATCTTATATGGATTATATATTAAAACATTCCATCCCATAATGAACCATTTTCTATGTTATTAACATGTTATGGTAAGTTTTGTTTCATTAATAATATGGGCATTGTCTATATTTTCAGAAATATATTTCATCATTGTAGTTTTGGATTTCATGTCATAGTTATTTATTTATTTATTATTTATGTTTTTTAATAATATAATAAAATATTCATTTAAAGGGTTATACTCAATGTACTATGTAATGTTTTTCTTTTATAGTTCCAGTTGTTAATTCCCCTATTATTGGATCTATTTTCAATGACATTTTCCTCGTATATACCTATTTCATTTTTTCATATTCAGTATTCCATATTTTTGAAGATGTATGCATAAATTTTAATGAATGAATTATAGGATTATATAAGGAAATTAAATATTATATTGAATCCATAAATTCATATATACATCAATCATGTTAAAATATTATTATCTAACTCGATATCTTTAATGAACATTTACAGGAAACCAAGAGATCATGTCTGGGTGAGAATTCTTGGAAGTTGGAGTATCAAAAGTGGAGTGATATGGTCCATTAAGTATACCCCATGGGAGTTTTTGATTATGTTGGGGAATAGTTTTGTAGGATCGAGCATGAATCCAATCGGGCCCTCGGGACTAAAAGGCAAATAACTCACAGACCGGGAGTCTGATTGACACTGCATCTATTATGTTGAGACCCCTACGATGTGGTGGTCCTTTGAGATAATTTTTTGTGAGACTTCATGGCAGTTGGAGTATCAACCAATTCAATGGTGAGAAGACCCTCCTGGAGATAAGTGAATGTAGTGTGGGAACCCAATAGCTGGCTATGACATGATGAATGAAGAGAGATCCTATATGGGTCAAGAACTAGTGATCCTATGTGGATCAGCACCTAGCGATCCTGTGTAGGTTAGCACCGATTAATCATGTGTGGGTCATCACCTAGCGATCCTGTGTGAGTCATCACCTATCGATCATGTGTGGGTCAACACCGAGCAATCCTGTGTTGGTCAGCACCGAGCAATTCTGTGTGGGTCATCACCTTTCGATCCTGTGTGGGTCAGCATCGAGTAATCATGTATGGTTCAGCACCATACGATCCTTTCTGGGTCAGGATTGAGTGATCTTTTCTGGGTCTTACTCTTAATAGAGTAATATGATTTAGTAGTTACATATAATTATCTATACTATTGTACTTAAGTTATACCTAGTGTGAGGTGAGTTCGTACCCATGTGGTAATTTCTTTTGTGGTAATACCATGGTGGTATTCTTCTGGGTGGTTTACCTATGTGGTACTTGCCTTCGTGGTATTCCATCTTTTTTGGAATAGTTGAGCTTTGGTATTTGAGTTGGACTCTGTGTTTTCCTCAAGATGGAGATGGATATACTTGATAACTTAGGTATATGAATAGGAATATACCTTAGTAGGGTTGTCAGTTGATTTCATGTTGTGTGGTTTATTTTTGGTGGATTTAGTGAGACCTCGAGGGTTTCGGGGTCCCTACTTAGTATCTTTATACTCACTCTTGCGTGGTCTATTCCCGCACCCTGTTGGGTTTGGTACAGACGAAGGACAGCACTGACCGAGGACGAGAATTCTAGGACTGTAGGTGGCTCGGAGGTGGACGTTAGACGAAGCGAACCACAGAGATGGTCGTTCATGAGCTATACCTACCCTTCAGGTAGGATTCATGGTGGATGATCCAGGAGCTTCTTTTCTCCTATCATTTTCCTTGTACTTTCTAATTTTCCTTTTACTTTCTAGTTGGGCTAGTGTACTGGACCCTTTTTACATACTATATTCACTCTTTTTACTATTAAGTTTACTTTAGTTAGTATCTTTCTATGTGCACGGTTGGGTATATTATAGTATATAATGTAAATTCCTTCCCAGTTTTAGAGAATACGCCTACAGTGCTAGTCGCCAACCCCTGGCCTAAGGAAGGCAGGCTTGTGGTTGTCACGGCATGTGCCCTGGGGGACGGTTCACGACAAATTGTTATCAGAGGAGATGGTTTTACCATAGAACATAGGACTCTAAAATTTCTTTTTAATGGAAATAGTGTTAAGTGTAGTGAGTGTGGTTATCAGTTTAGGAGATCTAGTGTCTTTGTGGTGGCCGATGCATCCATACACCAGGACCCTAACTTTTTATTTCTGACTCAGTGTATGAAAAAAATTGATTTCATGTGTGTTTTGAAGTGTTTTCATTGTAATCTCTTTGAGTGAGCTCACTAGGTATAACATTTTCACTGTGGTTCACCTATTTCTTTTGAGGATGCCTCCACGAAGACAGCTAGCTAGGGTTATGAGAGTTATACGCATTGATATCCCACCAAGCGATGAGGCCCTGGTGTAGGGCCCTCTTCCAGTAGTGGCACCAACAATGGCACCGGTGGGGCCATTACTCATTGGGCCACTAATTCCACTAGCCCCAGCTGCAGAGGGTGAATGCCACTTGACTGTGTTGCATGATTTCCAGTGCTAGATTCCACCCAGTTTCAGGGGAGAGACAGACCCATAGGCGGTTGAGGATTGGCTAGAGGCCGTGGTGATAGTCTTTAGACTACTAGGGACACCAGCCAATCTCATGGTGATCCTTGCCGCCAGCCTTCTATTGGCAGTAGCAGGAAGATGGTGGATATTGATGCTCCATTTTCATGACTAGGTGACTCTTTTCTGGGCAAACTCCAAGAGCCTGTTTCGGGTAGAGTTTTTCTCAGTGACTCATCGTGTAGTGCGCATATAGGAGCTTCTTCATCTACAGTAGGGCATTATGACTATGGCCTAGTACTCATCCAGGTACACTAACCACTCACGCTACTCCCCAAATATGGTTTGGGAGTGTTCTTCAGGGCTCAGACCTTTGAGTAGGGACGCAGGCAGGAGATCAGGGCTTTGATGATCTCACTCAGCATCCCGACGCAGGAGGGTGTGTTAGAGGGATCTCTTTTAGGGGAGAGTTTCCTTACTGAGCAGTCACCAGTAGTGAGACCCACTACCAGTCATCACATAGAGGATTCTTCTATAGTAGTCAGCAGACAGATGACACAGAGGTCCAAGAGGACAAGACCTACAGGTAGACGACTGCATGATTTAGAGTCGGTTGTGCAGGGCACCCGAGGAAGAGACGGTCATGCCAGGAGCGGGTAGTTTTACGCATGCAGTGGGCAGGATCACATGGCTCGGTACTATTTGTCCCACCCTACGGATGATCAGAAAATTGTCAAGGGGCCACCCAGGTATAGACTGAGATTCGACAGGGGAGGTTTGCAGGGAGCTGGCAGACGTGGCAGAGGAGCTGGTCATGTAGCTGGCAGTGAAAGATGATTCGAGATTTTACCACAACGACCACTTGGTGGTCCACCCAAACCACATGGAGTAGGATGATAGGGGCGATCTTAGCTCCAGGCAGCTGAGGACTAAGATCACGGCACTCTAGAGATGATACGAGGTATGATCTATGTCTATTTCACCTTAGATGCAGTAATTATAGACACAGGTTCCAATCATTCTTTTATTTCCACTACCCTCATTTAGAGATCGAATATTCTGATAGAGTCATTGGCTCGATCGTTATGACTAGATGCTCTTATGGGATCATATTTTATGATTACGCACTGGTGCCGGTAGTGAGATCTTACTCTAGGAGGAGAGAGCTTTGACAGGGATCTCCTCATAGAGGCATCGAGGCCTTACGATGTCATTTTATGTATGGATGGTTTATCTATAGTACATTCTCAGATTTACTGTATTAGAACAATGTGTAGTGTTTCTGAATGGATGGGACTAGGTTTACCTTCACCGGAGAGAAGGGAGCCTTTGTAGGACAGGATGGACTAACCTGGAGGAGGGTGTAGCCGATTACACATTAGTTGGCTAGCCTTACCCTTAGAGCTGTTGATGTGGAGAGTCTGAGATATATTGTAGAGGTGGAATAGTATGTGGATGTCTTCCCTGATGGTGTTTCAGGTCTACCTACTCATAGAGAGGTGTACTTTTACATTTACTTGTTCCCCAGGATGGCACTGATATCTACACCAGCATATCAGATGGCTCCCATGGAGCTTTGTGAGCTGTGGGTACAGCTAGATGACTTGCAGGGGAAGGGATTCATTCAGTCCAGTGTATCTCCTTGGGTAGCATCGATTTTGTTTTCCAATAAAGAGGATGTGGGCTTGAGGATTTGTGTTTACTATCAGCACCTGAACCAGGTGACCATGAAGAACAAGTACTCACTTCTGAGGATTGATGACCACTTTGATCAGCTAAAGGGAGCATGGTGGTTCTCGAATATAGACCTCAGATTAGGTTATTATTGGCTTAGAGTGTGAGATGAGGATGTGTAGAAGATGACATTCAAATGTCGGTACGACTACTATGAGTTCTTGGTTATGCCATTTGTCGTAACCAACACATCATCAGTGTTCATGGGACTCATGAATAGGATCTTTCAGCCATACCTTGATCGCTTTGTAGTAGTCTTCATCGACGACATTCTAATCAACTCGGCAACTGAGGAGGAGCATGCCTCTAATTTTTAGGTAGTACTAGATACACTTTGAGAGGACCAGATTTATGGTATGCTCTCGATGTGGCAGTTTTGGATCTGATAGGTTCACTTTCTAAGACACGTCATCTCACAGGCAGGAGTTGTGGTGGATCCAGTGAATTTTGAGGCGATACTTTCTTGGGAGACTCCTAGGAGTGTGATGGAGATACAGAGTTTCCTAGGTTTGGCTGGATTCTACCGAAGGTTTGTGCCAAATTTCTCCAGAGTTGCAGCACCAATATCAGCGTTGACGAAGAAGGGGAAACCCTTTGTGTGGTCAGAGAGATTCCAACAGAGTTTTCAGGAGCTAAGGTAGAGGCGATCCAGTACCCCCATATTGAGGCTACTGGTGGAGTGTGTTTGGTATGTAGTCTGCTGTGACGCATCAAGGACCAGACTCAGATGTTTCCTAATTCAGGAGTGATTAGTTATCGCTTAAGGATCTCGACAGCTGAGACAACATGAGTAGAACTACGCTACCCATGACCTGGAATTAGTAGCAGTGGTCTTCTCTTTAAATATGTGGTGACATTACATAATGGGTGAATGCTTTACAGTATACTTTGATCAGAAGAGTCTCAGGTATATCTTCTCTTAGAAGGACCTGAATCTGAGACAGTGATGGTGGAATGAGTTCTTCTAGGACTATGACTTCAAGATAGTATATACTCCTAGGAAGGGGAACATTGTAGCAGATGCACTCAGCTGGAGATCTGGTATACAGCTGCTAGTTGAGGCGATGGAGCAGTTGGCCACATTGCATATATCCTTTATGGATCAGGATAGAGTAGATTTTCTTCAGTCTATTACAGTCACTCCCCCACTTATTCAGTGATTAAGGGAGGCACAACATGGGGACACTGACTACGAGACACGATGTGCTCAGATATCTACAAGATAGGAACCTGGTGGATTTTCCAAAGTTGGGGAGCATGTCATCCTCATCAGAGGACATACCATGTTACCAGTTTCGCTTCGAGAGGAAGTGACGAGGGAGATCCACACAAACCCTCTAGAGTTATATCTAGGACAGGTGAAGATTTACTAGGACCTCTGACGACTGCACTGGTGGAAGGGAATGAAGAAAGCGGTTGTAGAGTTTGTCACTTGGTTCCTCACTTGTCAACAAGTGAAGGCGGAGCATCAGGTACCAGCAGTTTTGGTTCAGTAATTAGTGGTCATAGAGTGGAAGTGGGACGATATATCCATGGACCACATGACAAGACATCCACAGACATCCAAAGGTCATGACTATATCAAAGAGATCGTCGACTGACTCACCAAGTCGGCCCACTTCCTGATGATTAGAGAGTAGGGTTCAGTAGGGAACTTGGGACGCCTCTATGTGCAGGAGATTGTGCGGCTACATGGAGTACCCTAGACGATTGTCTCTGATCATGATACATGTTTTACTTCCCAACAATAGAAGGGGTTCCAAGAAGCTTTCGGGACACATCTTCATTTGACCACCACCTTCTATCCTCAGACGGACGGACAGACTGAGCAGACCATTCAGACCCTCGAGGACATGATATGTGCTTGCATCCTCTACTTCAGTCACAGATGGGAAGATCACTTTCCTTTAGTGGAGTTTTCATACAATGACTATCACTCCACCATTAGGGTGGCACCATTTGAGGCATTGTACAGGCGACCATGCAGATCACCTTTGTTCTATACTAACTAAGGGGAGTCAGCACTAGTGGTGCCATAGATGGTACGAGTTACCACAGAGAAGGTGAGATCATCCAAGAGTTCATGAAGATAGCACAGAGCAGACAGAAGTCTTATGCTAACAGGAGAAAGAGATCTCTAGAGTTTGAGGATGGTGACAACGTCTTTCTATTGGTCTCACCATGACATGGTTTTCAAAGATTTGGCCAAGGTGGAAAGTTATCTCCGAAGTTCATCAGACCTTTTCAGGTCCTCAGCAGAGTTGGTGAGATATCATACCGCATAGATCATCCACCTCAATTGCACCAGGTTCACGACGTCTTCCACCTATCCCAGCTGAGGAGATACGTGCATGACCCTTCCAACATCATTGAACACGGCATGTTGGACGTCGACGATGAGGTGAAATTTACGAAGGTTCTAGTTGAGATTGAGTATCGACAGGGGTATGTCCTTCATGGGTGGTTGATACCTCTAGTGCGTGTATGTTGGCAGCACGGGAACCTCCAGGAGAGCACATTTGAGTAGGAGTCTTGGATGTGTGCTCAGTACCCCCACTTGTTCCCTTATTTTCAGTTCTGGATTATGGATACATAAATACCTGAGGTCGGGAGAATGTAAAGACCCAAAATTTCCATTTAAATTTTTTTCACATATATGGGAATTTTACAATTCTGAGAAAATTGACGGCACATGATTCTGAGGCCCAGTGTGCATAGAATAAATTTCTGAACTTTTTTTCTGGTACCTTCAGTAAACGTGCGACCAAGTTTTGTAACATTTGAACTTGTTCTCCGAATTAAAATCTGAGGGAACTGTAGAACTCACAGTTCTGGTATTCTCTTATTAATACTTTCACCTCGACGATAGTTGGTCGAGGGTAAAGGTTAATTTTTTGGGTTTTTCGTGAAACAATAAAATAAAATAAATCATGTAACATTTTAATTTATTTTTTCTTTGGAACTCTCATGTGGATGTTGATAGGTGGGTTCCCCCTAAACTAAATCCTCTCAATATAGGTTATGGGGGTGGGGACCACCCAAGACTTAAACCACCTTAAACAAACCTCTTGAGCTTCCCCAGTTTAATAGGGCCACCCCCTTTAATTAATTATTTCAACTAAATTAATTAATTAAATCAATATGAAAATTATTCCAACAACTTAATTGTTAACATAATCTATTATTTAGGCTACCACTTCATTTTGGTGGAATTGGGAGAATGGAACCTCAGGAGAAAGCTCTCCAATGAAGAATGCCAACGAAAAATTCCGACTTCAACTCCGACTTCTTCCTTGGGACATTCGTTGATGAGGAACGTCTTCAACATCAACGAACGGACGATCGAGGAAACACCAACATCACCAATGTCCATATATTCCCAAAGACGTCGTTTCCATCCCCACAGACAATCTTCAGTGAATAAAATTAATGAGGCAAGGGTTTTTATTGAATTCACGTAATTTCTCGATTAAATTCCACATTCATGGAGAGCATGGCGAATGTGGATCAACCAAAACAAGATTATCCACAATTCATATGAAATTTCTGAATTTGACGTTCTTTATTCTTGGTTTTTATTGAGGCACTTGCTACCGCTCTAATGTGGAGGGTGCAGGCCAAACAAACATGCCCCCCCTCCGCCATTCTTCTTTTGGTGTGTTCTTTGCGATGGTGTTGGAGACCCATGATGGAGTTTGGCATCGGTGGAACTCGAGAACGACGGCCAGCACCCCCACCAGTAGTAACCAAGGTGACGACACAACGGCACCGCCCTGCGGCCACCGCTGTAGTGGGGGGATGCAGGCCGCACCGCCCCATATCCTTTCTGAGCCGCCCCATGGACTCGTTGTGCCTCCCTGTAGCCTGTCGCGCCGTCGAGCACCCTTGTCACGCCATCTCACGGCCTATTATGCCGCCTAGCAGCCTCGCCACCCCACAACCCTCCTCACAGCCCCACAGCCCTCTGTACCAACCAGAGACCCTCTGTGGACCCCTCAGGGCCACCACGGCACTGCCTGCCTGGGTCGCCCCGCACGGGCCGGGTCGACTTGAATCGGATCGGCCGAGGCCGAGTTAGGCTAGGTCGGTCTAACTGGGTCAGATCAGACCCGGACCAGTTTTGACCCCCATACACACTTTCGGCCATATCTTTGGTCTCGGGAATCTGTTTGAAAAAACATATACATCACTAGAAACCTTGGAGTGAGATTGTCCCTTTAGTATACCCCACTAGAGTTTTGGATTATGTTGGAGAATGGTCGGGTTGGATCAAGCACGAATCCAACCGGGCCCTTAGGACTAAAAGTCTAATAACTTAGAGACAGGGCGTCTGATTGATGAACCGTCTATTGCGTTGAGACCCATATGAAGTGGTGGTACATTGAGATACTTCTTTGTGAGACTTTGTGGAAGTTGGATTATTGACCAGTGGCTTGTGTAACGGACCCTCCCGGAGACAAGCAAGCGTAGTGCTGGAACCCTGTAGCTGGTTGTGACATGAAGAATGAAGAGCGATCCTATGTGGGTCAGCACTGAGTGATCCTATGTGGGTTAGCATTGAGATATCCTATGTGGGTCAGCACCTAGCATTCATATGTGGGTCATCACTGAGAGATCCTCTGGGGGTCTGCAAACAGTGATCCTGTGTGGGTCAGAACCAAGCGATCATGTGTAGGTCAGCACCGAGCGATCCTGTGTGGGTCAGCACCTATCGATCATGTGTGGGTTAGCACCTAGAGATCGTGTGTGTGTCAACATTGAGCAATCCTGTGTGGGTCAACCTCTTAACAGAGTAATATGATTCAGTAGTTACATCTAATAATCTCTACTACAGTACTTATGTTATACCTGGTGTGAGCTGAGTTCTTACCTATGTGGTAATTTCCTTCGTGGCAATACCTTTGTGGTATTATTTTGTGTGGTGTACCTATGTGGTACTTGCCTTTATGGTATTCCATCCTTTGTGGAACATTTTTTCTTAAGGCTTTGAGTTGGACTCTGTGTCTTCCTCATGATTGAGATGGGTATACATGATAAATTTTGAATATATATAGAAATATACCTAAGTAGGCTTTACTTTTGATTTCATGTTGTGTGGTTTATCCTTGGTGGATTTTGTGAGACCTTGAGGGTCTCGGGGTCCCTACTAAGTAGCTTTATACTCACCCTTGCACGGGCTATGCCCGCACCCTATTTTGTTTGGTGCAGATGACGGACAACACTGACTGAGGACAAGAATACCAAGACTGGAGGTGGCTAGGAGGTGGACGTTAGATGAGGCGAACCATAGAGACGATCGTTCATGATTTGTAACCACCTTTCAGGTAGGATTCGTGGTGGATGATCTAGGAGCTGCTTTTCACCTATCAGTCATCTTGTAATTTATCGTTTTCCTTGTACTTTCCCATGGGCCTTGTATTCTAGCCCATTTTACTTATTGTACTCACTCTGTTTACTATTCAGTTTATTTGAGTTTGTATCTTGTTGTGTGATTGGTTTTCATTGTTACAAGTTATAAAGGAAATGCCTTCCAAGTTTTAGGAAATAAACCTTCGGTGCTAGTCTCCAGCCCCTGGCCTATGGAAGGTGGGCTTGGCGTAGTCATAGCACCGGCCTTGGGGGACGGGTCATGACACACCAATAGATTAAGTAACATCCTTAATAGTCAACTCACCTCCCCATTGCATGTAATTAAACTTACCCCATATGTATCCACCAAACTATCACACACACATAGTTTATTTCTAGAAAGGAACAAAAAAACAATTTTTACTCATAACAGTGTTATTACCCATGAGTCATGGACTCCATGATGGGGACACATTCCTTTATTGTTTTTTACCCACCATAAGGTAGAAAACCTCCAAACCCAATCACTCAAACAGATTCTAATTTAAAAGTAACTTTTTATACTATGTTTAACCATGTAATTACCATATCATGAGTGTCATATCAAGATTCAAAGAGTCCACTCATAATCAACTCGCCTAGACATGATTGTATAGGATCATTACTCACCATCCAATAAGAATTTCATTCTAAACTAAAAGGCTAGGAAAGAACAGTTCTATCCCTCAATGCTACAAGAACCTAAACACTAATTTAAATTCCATTGTATCTTGAGTAATATCTCTTAATGTTCCCTATACCTATGGGTTTCAAGACCAATTGAAATAACATCATCATAGATGTTCAATGGTTACTCTCATTCTTAGAGTGTTCTCATCAATGAAAAATTCCCCTTATAAGTAACCTAAACTATTCATTCAGATGGAATATCCTTTCATAGGTAAATTCAAATAATTAATGAAAATATTATTTCAATTAATCAACATAACATCATAGCCCCAAGGTATTTCACAAACTTTCTTAATGTTTCACTAAGGTTTGGGACACATAGAATGTCATCAAAGAACATTTACAAGGACATTCCATGACATCTTCGCTCTGAGACCAACCATCCCAAGATCCATATTTGATTAGTTAAATTAAATATTGTCCCACCATGTGTGTTACACTATGAAAATTTAGTCTAATATAACAATAATCTAAATATCTTAATTACAATGGAAAGCCGAGATTTAATATAATTATGGTATATAATAAATGTATTATTATTTAAATGTGACTACTATGACTTATCCATTGAATTGGAGGGTTTATATTTCAGTAAACAGATTATTAAAAAAATTTATAATGGTCATTAATAATACATATGTTCTCATTAATTCTTGGGATATAAGAACTCTATTTTTTGTAAATACATTTTATTCTTAAGAAATCATTTTCATGAAAAAAAAAATTATTTCTTTTTTCGGTGTGGAAATTAAAATTTATTTTTGAAAAAATTAAAAAAAATATTTTATTAAATAAACATGTGTTTTGAAATAATTGTATAATAATTAAATTAGAGTGATATTTTATGATTTTTATGGAAATTATTGATTTCTTAGTGACTAGTGAAAAAATTTTATTTTTCAAATAATCTCATTTATTTTCAATAAATAAAATAATTTTTAATCCCTGATAAACTTTTGATTTCTATAAAAATTTATAAATGATAAATTTTATTTATAATTATCTAATTAATTAGATTTAAATAAAAAAATTTCATCATTTTTATTTATGTTAATTTTTATTCATAAAAATATATTTTTCTAAAAAAAATCATTGTATTTTATGAATTTATAATAAAATTAATTTATAAAAAATTTCAAAACTTAATTTATAAAACATTTAAAAACTTAATTTATAAAAATTTATTCCACATATATAACTTTAATATTCAAATGTTTTAAGTAGGACCCCTTTATTCTTGGTCATTATGAATAGTAACTATGATAAATATTTGTTACATCATTAAGTGTAAAATTGATAAAAACACAGTTAATACCATGAAAAATGTTCTCAAAATATATCCAAAACCATAAATTACATTTTATATAAGATATATTCGAACACATACATGAAAAAATATAATTTATGACATTTTAGTGACATTTTCCCTTGATAATTACATTTATATTATTTCACGTAACAAAAATTAAAAAAATTCACTGTCTTGATTTTAATATAACAAAAAAATTACATAAGGTTAAATTGTTGGAGTTAAAATATAACTGTTTATATAATATATGAAATAATTAATTTATCCTGGAAATTCATTTTAAATTTTTTGCTATTAAATTATTATATTAAAGGATTACACAAAACCGAAAAAGTGCATCCGAAATGAGTAGAAAAATCATCTACATGATTTTAGAAACATTAAAATTTATATTTTTTTGTGATTTCTAGTGACACAATAATTTTATTGATTAATATAACATATTAGTGATTTTAAAGGTTTATATTTGAATTAAATTTCTATCTTATATTTTTAATGAAAAATTAAAAGAATATTGTCAAAAATAACATAAACGATATTTTATGAAAAATAATATTTTATTAAATTTCTTAAAAATGATAAAAAATACTTCATGATGAAATTTAGGAATCTAAATAGTATATAAAAACCATAAATTTTCCATTTATGAGCCAATTGTTACCATATTAGTTAAATTACGGCCTTTTATGAGTGAAATGGTGGTGGTGTAATTATGTTTTGAAATGATAATGATGGGGTTAAACCAAAATATAATATTTAAAATGACACAAATAACATTATAAATTTCATTTTATGATTATATTTTGATTGTAGCCTATTTTTTTCAAATTAATGTACATTTTTAAGAATTATAGTTGATAAATATATTAGATATATTTATATCTTTTATTTAATTCTAAGTGTGTCCTTTACCTCCCTTATAAATGTACACGCCGTCTATCTTTTCTTTTCACATCAATTGTATATATTTCTTAGTAAAATCAAACCCATTTCTATTTTCAATCCACTATCCATGATGTATAGGTGATGGTGTTAAAAAATGATCATTCTAAGGGTCCATAGGATTGGATCTAAAGGAGGCTTATCGAAGAAGAGGTAATCATCTTAACAGATTTTTTTCAAATTATTTATTCCTATAACACCTCTAAATATTTTTCATTTTTTATAAAATAATAAAAAAAATTATAATATATATAAAAAGTTTTATTATTATGAAACCACATTTAATCACACACTCTTATATCAAATGAGATATAAAATTAGAATTAGTGCATGTATCGAGACTATTGCCTCTATGTTACAATACAATTAATTTTCCATAACAATCCTTCATGGATTGTTATTATGATTATATATGTATTTATATCTGATATTTATGACATAATTATCTTCTGCGATTATAATTTCCTATTTACCTTCTTACCTTCAAATATGTTGGAAAATAATAACATCGCTCATGTGTACGTGTGGACTACAACCTCCATTAAGTGATGTGTTTTTTTATTTATGCGTTAAATTTATGGTTATATGGATATATTTAATCAATAAATATGATATATATGATAAAATAATTTTTTTTAATGTTGAATCAATATTTTAATTTATTTTATTTCTTCAGCGAAAAGTGAAATTATTGTTCACGTGTACATTCATCTTACTTTATTCATGAACACTATAATTCATTTATGTATATATTTAATGAATGTATCTATATATATATATATAATAATATATTATATTTATATAATGATAAAAATTCTTGATATGGTGGAGCCATGATCAATATATAAGTATTGGAACAACTAAACTAAAATTCTCATGAAAATTGAACTAGTTAATACCCAAACCCAACGAATATTAATAATGAATAATTAATAAATCAATTTATATGTGTTATATATGGATCAAATATGATATTATTATTATTTAAATTTTGATAATTTTTATTTATATTAAATTTAAATTTTGTATACATTAGGTTAATGTTCTTTTAAAGAAATTCAAAATCGAGGTAAGTGGTTATTTTCTAACTTTTATTTCAATGATACACAATCCATATTCAACACTTATTTATCTTATGTTCTATATATACGTACTCTGAATTTATTTTCAGATTATTTTCATGAAAATTATGGCGATTTAAAAAACCACATAATTTTTTCTCTTTCATGGGGATTCGATTTAGTGATTTCTAAAGTGTTAAGGGTTCTTTTTCTCAATATTGTTTTATTGAATCATTTTTTATGTCATGAACCTATTTGTGTTTATGAGGTGTATATATTTCCAATTTGACATGTCATATCATTAATCATTTTATATTTAAAAAATTTAATATTTCATTTGATGTTATTCTTTCATGGGGCATACAATTTAAAAGTTAAAAAATTGTAAGGGATATATGTTATAATTACATTTTTTTAGGATTACTTATGATTATGTTTATAATGATGACATTTCATGATATGACTCTAAATAATCCCATAAATATTATTCTCAAATTTTTATTTGTATATATTTCATGGTTTAATTTATTTTTCCTCTCTTTATGAATTAATAATATAATAAGTAATTTTTTAAGGAAAACTGACTTTGTTTATCTTTTCCCTAAAAATTCACTTTTATTCCAGATAAATGTTTTCTAAAAATGTTGTCAATAATATTTTTAATATTACACTCTGTGTTTTTAAACTTATTTATATCCATGATTTATTTTAAAAAAAACAAAAGGAATCTCCCTGACATGTTTGAAATGGTTTCATTGTAACTTTTTATGAAAATTTTTAAAGAATATTTGTTTTAATATACACAGAATGAAAAACATTTCCCATCACTATAAACCTTCATTTTTTTGAATATTCTCATAACATTTTCCATGTTTCATTTGATAGTTATTTTTTTCAATAGTATTTTGGTATTTTTTTATGTTTTAATGATGTTTTTTCCAAATGAAAATTGTATTTTCTTTAAGAAATATTCTTGAGAAACTTTAAATAAACTTTCACCTAACCTGATATCCTTAGATTTTTTATGTGATCTACTAGGGATATGATCTGATGATTCCTTGTTTATTTTTTATTTGGAATTTCTATTGTTAATATGATGATATTTTTATTAAACCCATCTATTTTCCATGGGTTATGATATGATGGAATGTTGAAATGTTTATGAAACTTATTTAATTTCCACTTGTTATGATATCTAGTTTATTTTTTCTGATAATTTGGGACACATATATATTGTTTTCCTTTTGATAAGGTGGATCATTAAATTATATATCCCCATAATACATTGGGTTAATATTGACATCTCATGAGATAATAAGGATTGGAATGGGTAGTGAACTTGGTTCAATAGGGGACTTTTTCCACTACAATAGACATGGGAGTGAACCTTGACTAAGGATATGATGAAATGATGTGTGAACAAAATCCACTATGATATTATTGGATATGAGACTTTACAAATGAAACTAAATTATATGATTATTTTCATTCCACAAATTTATTTCTTTTTCCATTGTTATGATTTCAAGGCTCATGATTATTGATTCATTTATGATTCATGTCATATAAAATGTTAAGAAATATTCCATGAATCGATATTATGATATAGGATATTTTGGGTATGGTTTTAAAATTGTAATATTATGTTATCGTACTCTTATACTCATATTTTGTTTATGTGAATATTGATATCTCACTTTTTCTCCATTAATGAGAAAATGAGCTCACTCATTCTTATGTTTCAATTCATCAGTTAATGAAGAAAGGTTTTAATGTATGATATGTCTATGAATGGAGATGGTTTGGATGAAAATATTGGGAGATTATGTAGATATATTATGAAAATGTTTTTTATTTATAAATTTATCCAAATATACTAAGACAACATGACTATGGTGGGATTGTAATTTTATGTATTCATTATTCCTTTATTATGAGTTAATTTTTACACATTTAATGTATGGGTAACTATAGTTAGTATGAGAAAAATGATTATTTAACTTGGAAACTAGTATGAGAAAATATTAGAGGAAAACTATTGGATAATATTTGGAATATAGGAACTGATTATGTTAAGGTAAGGAAAAGAGTGTGGTTTTCATAAAGAGACATCCTTGTATGGATACTAGAAATTGATATGATTTCGGAACATATGCATCATGGGGTAGTAAACCAGAATGTAGTTGGATGAGTATATCATAGATAGGATACTGGTGAATGATTAGTGTACCCTTATTTTGAACCTAGTATGAAACTCTAAGGGTATATTCAAGGGATAATTTGAAATTTCATAATAAACTATAATGATGGATTTCCATAGATGATGGTCATATTGGACCATGGTTGAACCTACGTTGTCATAAATTTAACAGAATGTGTTACTATTTATTCATCCTAATAATTATTTTTCATGATTACATGGTTTCCCACAATCATTAATGTTTCTCACACTATGACTTTTGGTTTTATTCAATGTTTGGAATGAGGATGAATTGTCTTAACACTAAATGTGATGGAAAATGGAATGATTGTTCATATCAGCACCCATGTGAATTGGGAGGTTGAATGGAAACCCTTTTGGTTAATATTAATGATCTAACTTGTTATATGGTTAACAATATCATGTTTAGAGAGTTTACTAAAAGGAATAATAATAGAAAATGTAGCTTTATGAAGAATGTCGATGGAAGAAGATTCAACTCACTAAATGCCAAATCTGTGGGAGAAATCACTCATCGAAATTTTATTGGGGAAAAAGATGATGTTTTAAATATGGAAAAGAATGGAATATAGTATATAATTATTAAGCAAAAATGTAGAGTTCAATGTATGGATAAAAATTTCATCATATGGTTCCATTTACATTTTAATGTATTATTTGTTCAGAACATGGTAATTATATGATTCAATTACCTAATCCATGGTTTAAGTCCATGAAAATGGAAGGACGTATGCCTTTTAAAAAATATAAGTAGATGGATTGAAGTTTGTATTTACCATTATTCAATAATTATGTCATAGAATTTTTTTTATCAATGATATTATGGTTATATTTATAAGGACCCATCATTAAAAATTACTTAATCTTGAGATAAGTCAAAAATTGACATTAATTCACTTCGAGGATCTTTTTAGGTTTAGGGTTTTAGAGAATTATTCCATAAATATTACATAAAAACTCAAAATTTATGATGTATAAACTTCTACTCTATCCAATTTCTTCCCAAAAAGAAAATGCCTAAAAAATAATTACTTTCTTGGTAAAAATATTGTTGAATACGTCCAATCTCTTACCCTTCCTTATACCCTATGAAATTTTTTAAAAAAATATGGGATGAGCATAAAAAGCTCTATAAGGGACATAAAATTAGGAAAGAATACATTATTCCATGAATACATAAAAAATCAATGAAATCATACTTTGTAATCATAAAACATAAGATCATTAAAATACCTCAGGAACTTATATGATTTATGAATAACTCATAGAAGTCCTAAATAATAATGTTAACTTATGAAATCCATAACATAATAACATTGTAGCATTCCCATATACATAAGGAGTAATCGTCATGGTTCCATTTGGAATAACCATCATATTGAATTCCCTAAATCTCTTAGGAGAAACTTTGTCATTTAGCATTAACATTACCAAATGCATTGGAGAGCTATCTTGGGCTCACCCGCCCTCGAATTATTTTGGAACAACCTGTATATGTAACCAATTCCCAAGAACCATAACATAATCATAACATATTGAACAAGAATAAATAATAGATAACATTTCCACATTGCAATAACAATATATTATTTCAAGATATTGACATAATAAAAGTTTTCTCAAAACCAATTTAAATACCAAAATACATAAAAATGATATATGGTATTTATTTTCCTTTTAAAAACATTATATCCTGTTATGGAAGCCAAATATAACATAATGGTCATGGCTACGGAGAGGTCGTGGTCGCTGATTCTGTTAAAAAGAAACACACTTTTATTCATTTAGTAAAATGATTCGTAGAAAAAAAAAGATTCAATTTGAATTAAATTAAAATTCAATGGGGTTTATAAACCGTATAAAAGAAGGTGTTGTATAATATGAAAATATGCCTCAATGAAAGGGGATTGAGACGAAGTCCCTTACCCAGAGTCTAAATTATTTTGTTAGTTAGTTATCTCCCTAAACAATAAACTTATGTAAATTTTTTACTTTACTCAGAACATTTATCATGTTTATAGTTATTTTTATATCACTTATTACCTATTTTTAACAATCATAGAATTATTCATGTTCATATCAGTGGTTTTGACAATATTCGGTACTTGAGTCGAAAATGAACTTGCAATAATTTGAACATTTCCATTTGTTCCAAGGTAAACTATCTACATAGTACTATTTATGAATTAAATATCATATATTTATATAGTATATATTTATTTATTTATATATAATAGTCTATAACATTTTGTGATAAGAAATGAAATGCACAGTTCATGGAGATGGTAGGTCGTACGTACGCATGAATTCTATTTTCATTTATTTGTCATATTAAAGAAATGAAAACTAAATGAAAACATTGAATGATATAATTTCAGTATAATATCTTTTTTGTATGTGTTACATAATTTCATGAATTACAGCCTTTATACATTCTGTATATGGAATGAACGAGTTATATCACTTTGAGGGGTTGTAGTCCACACTTTCTCAAATGATATTATCGTATTTATGCATTATGGAAAGCATAAAGGTATGATATAAATTATGAATAAAGAAACATAGAGACAATATAATTATAATATATATCATATATAAAGAAAATTACATCATAATTTCCACCATGGGAGTGGTAAGAGAAAATTGAACAGTCATCTTCTCGGGAGGCAGTAGTTTGTCATACACAAAAACAATATGTTCGTATCTATTAGATGGAGGTGTGTGTAAGTGTAGTTAAAATACAATTCATAAAAACATACAAATATATTGAGGATACTGTTTTTGTTATGTAATCAAATAATAAAAAAAATATGGATTGGAGAAGGAAAAAAATGAACGGAACTGGAGAGAATATGTTATCTGTAAATCGGGTAACCTCTTTTGATTTGATCCAAAAGGATTTATTTAATTTAATTATACACATAGTAAATATTATAGGAGTAATTGATGGATTTTGGTAGCTTATTTGAGTATAATTTGGATTAGAAAATGGGCTTTAGATGTGTGAGTAAGTGGGTAGAGGTGGTGGCCTTTCATAAGAGGGAGGAGTGGCACTTTTGGAAAACATTGAAATATTAATTTATTATAAATTAAATTTAGATTAAAATGGTTCAAAAAAAATTTAATATAAATATAAGATTCTTTTTATAATACCAATCATAAAAAAAATTGACAAGTTTCATGTACTATGTTATCCTTGTCTTTTTGGTTTAACCCTTATTTTACCCATTTTAGTCGTATAGTGATATCATGTTATTTACACATTATGGGTTAATGTAATTACCATATCTTGTCAAAAGAAAAAAAATCAAATAATGATATATTTTGACATATCATAACCATTTGGGTGATTCTTAAATTTTTATGAATTAAATATAATTTAATAAACTATTTTCTATTTTAAGTTATGAATTATGTCATTCTTTGTCACTATTCAGATATGGCTTTTTTACAAATTCATAACGACCTGATTAATTCGAAGAAATTTTTTTAATGAATAATAGAATTCATATTCACCCATAAAATTCTTTTATTACATAAATTATGTCAAATAATATTTATTTTAATACTAATAATATCAATTATTTGAATCCTTTTTTAATGAATCAATTAGGGCATCATCATTGTGTCATAATTAAAATTATTTATTTAATATCAAGAAAAAATAAATAAAATAGAATTATGTATGTAATATTTTTAGATTTATTATTACTATTTATAGTCAAAGATATTAGTTATATAACATGATATTTAAATTGTTTTAGTTAAAGATACATGTTTACGTTATATTTCACTTCACTATAAATTATTTATTATATCATGTCCATATCACTCCCAAGTGGCTCAATGGGTTCCCAAAAAAGAACCACGGATTCCCATGATTGATCATATATAATCCGACAGGATAAGAACATGTGTTAGGGTAGTTTAATATTATTAAAAAATTATTTTTTACCCTTATTTACCAGATTTACACTTTAACCATAATAAATAAAAATAATTGTTGAAGTTATTATTCAAAATGTCCAAAAAGAAGAGGTTATTTTTCACAAAATATGGAACATATGATTCCAAAAATAATATCTATTTTTACAAATTCAAAACATAGAATTTTCAGAATTTATTTTAAATTAAAACCCGTTGTTAAAACCAAAAAGTGTGTTTTTATAAAGTAAGAACTATCACAAGATTTACTTGTGTTTATGTCCAATATCAATATAAAATTACTTGAAATGACCAAAATTTAATTAAATGGTTTGAAAATAATTCAATTACACTTTAAAACAAATTAAAATGTAAATATAACTATTTAAATAAATTCAATGAAAAAAAAAATTTGAATTAAAATGCAGTATTTTTCACAATTCAGTAAAATATGAATTTCATCAGAAAAACAGCAAAATTTCATCCATGGTAAATTTTGATGTCCCAATTCTAAATAAGAATATCATTTTTCCAACTATTACATATAAAAATGATAATATAATATTTAAAAAGTTTTCACCATCAAAAGGTGGTAATCCAACCTTTTAAAAATATTAGTATATTTTCTGCTTAAAATTGGATTCATTCTCATTTTAAGCCTATAAAATTTATTGGATAAATATAATAATAATTAACAAACATCTATAACTATGTTATAGTAATTTCTATGAATTCCTTCCAATACAATGGCTATGCATTAACTACCATTTAAATTAATAATAATATTATATTATTTTTCAGTATAACTCAATGTTGTGTGCAATAAAAGATTTTAAGGAAACATGATGTCACATGTTGATTATGCTATCATAAAAAGTGTCCCTTTAATTTAAAAATAATATATTATTCATAAATATTAATATAAATTAATATGTATTATTCTATAAATAATTGGGATCCTACATTATCCCCCCTGTTGGAAATTGTGCCCCCAAAATTTTATTTACTTATCATACTAGTGGGGGTACTTATCCCTCATAGCTTTTTCAGATTCCAACGTTCCCTATTCAACAATATGATTTTCCCAAAAAAACATTACCTGATTAATTTCATTATTATACAAAAAATTCTCTCTATATCCAAGAATTTGGATGGGCTATTCCTAATAAGATATATTCTCTACCAACTGAACTATCTATGGACTCAAAACATGAGGTAGCTCTGACATATAATTTCGCAACATTTAATCATTAAAAACATTATGTAACTAAGATAAACATAGATGTAAATACACTCAGCATACAACTGATCAAACTTTCTCAAGGATTTCATAGGGTCCAATGAATATCATACTCAACATTCCCTCCTTATAAAAACGTATCAAACTTTTCCATGGAGAAACTTTTTGAAAGACATGATCACCTACCTCAAAATAAATAACCTTACTCTGGTTATCCACATAAATTTTTAGCATGATATGAGCTTTTTTCATCTACTTCGGAATAAACTAATCCTTTTTAGCCATATCTTCTACCAATTCTGGTCCCATAAACTTCCTTTCACCTACATCATCCCCAAAAATCTAGAGTTTGAAACTACATTCCATATAATTATTTAAATTGTTCCTTCTGTATAGTGGAATGAAAACTGTTATTATATGAAAAATGAAACAAATAAAGTTGATGGTCCCAACTTCTATAGTATTCCATTGAAAAACCACATAACATATATTCAAATGTTTGAATAGTTCATTCTCAGTTCCCATAAGATTACAGGTGAAAAGTTGTACCAAAAATTAATTCAGTACCCAATGACATATGAAGGCCCTTCCAAAAGTTAGAGGTGATCCTAGGATTACGGTAAGATACAATGGAGAACAGTACTCCATGTAACTTGACTATCTCTTAAATATAAAATCAAGAACATTTATATAAAGACATAGTATCAAGGATAGAATGAAAATGAGAATATTTAGTCAATTGATCAAAAATAACCTAGATTTCATTTTTACCTTAAGAATTATTTGGAAATCCCACTACAAAATCCATGGAAACATTTTCCCTCGTCCACTATGACTTCAGTAAAGGCTAAAGCATTCCTTTTGTTAACTGGCACTCTACTTTAACCTCTTAAAAAATCAAACATCATAGGGTAAATTTAGAAATATATCTTTTCATTCCATCCATATAGTAAAACATCCCAATATCTCTGTACATCATAGTACTACCAGGATTAACTGGAAATGGAGAACTATGAGCTTCACATAATAACTCCCTCTTCAATTTTGAATTATAAGGAACACATAATCTCTTTACAAACCTCAAAACACAGTATTTATCAATGTTAAATTCAATTAACTTACCCTTCTACACCAATTCTACCTTTTTCTGTAACTCATTGTCTTCTTTCTACACATTCTTAATTCTATTTGATAGAGATATTTTCACTTCCACCTTATAAAAATAGAGTAATTCCCTACTCAAACAACATTCAATCCCTAATTCATCAAATAAAAATCCAAAGGAACTCCTTCTAAACATATCATGGTAAATATTTCATTTCTCTTTCGACTCAATGAATCATCCAATTTATTTTCCTTTCTTGGATGGTAATGAATCATATAGTTGTAATACTTGATTAATTCCATACATATTATCTATTTCATGTTTAATTATTTCTATGTAAATATATACTAAAAAATTTTGTGATCAGTATATATTTCACACTTCACACTATACAGATGATGCCTCCAAATTTTTAATGCAAAACTATCAACAGCTAATTCCAAATCGTGGGTAGGGTAATTTTACTCATGATTTTTCAACTGATGTGAATCATAATAAATTACCTAATAATTCTTCATTAAGACACAACCATGTCCTTTCAATTAAGTGTCGCTATAGATAAAAAAATTCACAATTCCTAAACTGTAGTTCCCAAACTGGAGCATTCATCAATCTTCTATTCAATTCCCGAAAAAATTCATCACATTCTGTGTCCTCATGAAATTATTACCATTTTCAGTTAACATAGTTACTAGTATAGATAACCATGCCAAATATTCAACAAATATCCAGTAATAACCTTCTAATCCATGAAAAAAATGAATCTCGGTTATAATTGTGGGTCTTGGCCCTTCTTCGAAAACTTTTTTTTAGCAAGATCAACAGTTGTGACATCTTCAGAAACAATGTGACTAAATAATGAATTTTTTTGTAACCAAAACCCACACATGATAAATTGACCATATAGTTTCTGTTATATTAAGGTCTGGAATACAACCCTTAAATGAATTTCATGCTTCTCTTTACTTTTAGAATATATGAAAATATCATCAATAAACAAAACCACAGACTTATCCAATAACTCATAGAAAATTATACTCATAAGATCCTTGAACATAGTAGGTTCATTGGTAAACCTAAAAGACATAACTAAGAATTCATAATGGCAATATCTAGTGTGAAATGTGATCTTTATAATGTCTTCTTCCTTTACTTTCAACTGATGGAACCCCGACCTCTAGTAAATCATTGAATAACACAAAAGATCCATAGAGTTGATCTAAAAAATCATATATATGAGGAAAAGAATACTTTTTTGTAACAGTGATGTTATCTGAGGCTATACAATCAAAGAAAAGTATCATTGAACCATATTTCTTTTTGACAAACATGATAGGAGCACCCCATGGTGATGTGCTAGGTCAAATGAAACCTATATCTAATAACTCCTATAATTTATTAATTACCTCTAAATATTCAATTTGAGTCACTCGATAAGGGGGTTATAAAATTCTATTATCATCAATATCAAATTAAGCAATAAATTCAACTTCCTAATTATGTATTATACCAGTAAACTCATTAGGAAAGACATCAAGATACTCATTGACCACTGGAACATCATTAATCTAAACAGTTACTTTTTTTCAACAATATGAGCAAGGCTACATTCATTTCTAGGTTTTACTAGTTTCTCAGCATTATGATATATTCTTAATAGTAAGGTTTCATTATTCTATAGAAACTAAAATTATTTCTGGAAATAAACATCTTTAGTTCTGCAGTCAATCTTAACATGATAAATAGAAAGCCTATCCATACCCAAAATAACATCAAACACTAATAGAGGAAAAAAGTTAGTTTTTTGGTAGATTCTTTCCAAGCACATGGACATGATGGTTCATTTAATTTAATTTTGTCTTAAATTTTCCTCTAGGTTTTTTTACCACAAGTTCAGGATTCATATCTTGAGACAAAATTCCCAATTTAGTAGAAACATTCTCATAAATAAAAGAATGTGTAGAATATGAATCGAAAAACAAATTGGCATTATATGGAAAAAAATTAACCATACAATACTTCATTTGAAGGCCCAACATATTCGGATGTATTTTCAATGGATTTCACAATGCCTTTCAGTTTATAGTATTGTTTCTTTTCATCATTGGAGTTCTTTTTACGACACTCATTCTCATAATGACCTATTTTACTACACTTAAAATATTTTACATACTATAAATAATATTTTATCATACCACTACCTTGATCTTTTTCTGTAAAATCATGATCCTTATGTCTCGTTTTATCTCATCAAAACCACTCACCAGAATTCAAAAGGAATTTCCCAATTTCATTTTAAATGCAATTTTCATAAACTATAAAATTAAGATTCATACCAATAGACTTTTTAAACAGTTATTACCTTTCATCTACCACCTAGACCGCTTATTCAGTTGTTTTTCAATGAATACTTAATCATTAGAAAACTTCATTTCCACCTTCTCTGCACATCGAACAAGTCTTTCATAACATTTGAACTCATGAGAAACTAATTCCCTTTAAAATAATGTCTCTAATATTGATTAAAAATGATTTATTTTACTATTAATATCCCTTATGATATTTGGACCATACCTTGCCAGTCGAGTGAATTTTAATTCACCAGAATCCACTGATTCATCCTCCTACCTCAATTATAAGAATTCTTTTCCCATAATAGTTCAAACTACATTAAGAAAATATTTCACTAGAAACGTACCTTTAAATGTATCCCAGTCAAGAGAATAAATATCCTCACAATCCCAAATATCATTAACCATAAACCACCATAGATATTATTCATCTTCAAAATTATAAACAGCAAGACTAACTATTTGATGTTCTAAACAAGCCATGAAATTGAAAATCGTTCCTAATTAATTTATCCACCCTTTATCTAGAACATGGTTAGGTGATCCTCTGAACGATGGGTGATGTTTCTTCATTAAATTCTCCACTATCGACATGCTCCTTTGTGGTTGATCTGGCTGATCTTTTTCATTCATACCACCTCCATTTATAGTTTTAATTAATTGTTCCATCACTGCAACAAACTATTCAGTTCTGATATTAACAATTTCTGGTTACATATTTGGTAGGTTTTTTTTCTTGATGTTTTCCATCATAGATTCCTAGTTTCCTCTATAGAAAAACATTCTGAACATAGATATATCTTAGACAAAGCAACATTTTAATCTTAAAATTCCAAATCATTTCAATCTTACCGTAGAGTAAAAAATAATTTATGGATATTCATTTAGGAATATATGAACTCCAAAAGTAATCTAAACCAACCTCTAATACCAACTATAAGTCCCAACCATAATCATTACTTAATATTTAGGTAAGTTAACAATTGACTTTAATTCGCATAACGGGTCTTTTTAGGGTTAGAGATTCAGAGATTTGGGTCATCACTATTACATAACAACACAAAATTTACAATGTAGACACTTATACTCTATCCAATTTTTTTGGAAACTAGAATTCCCCTTAAAAAAAATAATTATTTTCATGATAAAAAATATTCTTGAATTATTACTTTCTCTTACAGTTCTTTATACCATGTAAAAAACATTAAAAAAACAAAGGAAGAGCATAAAAATCTCACTAAGGTAAATAATATATGGACAGAAAAAACCAATCCATGAATATATACAAATTAATGAAAACATACATTGTACTCGTAAAGCATAAGATCTCTAACATACCTCCTAAAATGATATAATCTATGAATAACTAATAGAAGTCATAAATACTAAAGGTAACTTGTAGCATCCATAACATACTTACGTTGTATCTTTCATTGCTACATAAGGAGTAACATTCATTGTTACATTTAGAATACTGATCATAGTATATTCCCTAAATCAATTAGGAGAAACTTAATCCTTTATCTCTATCATGTTACCCAATTCATTGGATAGTTATCTCAGTTTCTCCCACCCTAAGTATATCTTGGAACCACCCGTATACATAAACAACACCCATGAACCATAACATTATCATAACACATATAACTAGAATAATGAAAATAAAACATTTCCACATTGAAATCACAATATATTATTTAAATAGATGATGGAACGTGGGTTTCGGGGAGCACGGGCGCTCGGCGGCGATGGCGATCAGGCACCTTTCTCCTAGGGTTTTTGATGACTATCCCACACTATTTTAATTCCGTGCTCATAGATGGAGGACTGGGCTCGTCCTAGAATGAAGTTGTGTCACGTCTTCGTAGCGGAGCTCTTCGAGTGGATCTACCCACCGTGGGTCTAGATGTTGTGGCACAAACATCGATTCCTGCTGTGAATCGTGATGTTCGAGCCTCCATTCATTGGGATAGAGGATGTTTCCAGGTTCTCGCTTATGATTCACCTCACATTCCGAAGGTGTCTTCCACATCAGGTGATCGTGATGGCTTCAAATCCAGGTCTGCTGTTTTGGATCGTGAGGCTCAGGATCAGATTGATGGTTGTGCGCAAAAGCTGGATCCGCTGCGTGTGTTGAGGGATTTGATGGGTTGCGGTTCTTCTGATTTGGATTCTCAAATCCATGATGTTCCTTGTATGGATAGTAATTTTCAGGGGTCTAGGGTTGTCCTTCCTTCTGCGATGGAGGGGGTGATGTTGCAGTCCAATGTGCCCTCTGATTTCACGATTTCTGATCCACAGCTGATGAAACCTAAAGATCCTTCAAAGGTCCCGAATAGTAGAGTTACTATTAAGGATCTGACTGGCATAGTTGATGCGGACTCTTCTTCATCGGTACCCCCGTTTTCATCACTCATTGACTCCTTTTCTGGTCAGATCCTCCGAAAAGGTTTATCCACTCATGTTGATGTGAATCCTGATGTGTTTTCGGAGAGGATTGAAATTGGGAATAATTCCTTGATTTCACGTCTTGTTCTACCAAAGGGTGATAAGCCTTGGGTGTTTGATGATTTGGTCAAACGAATCTCGTTTTTTTGGGGCTCCTCAGATAAGAAGTTTTGGTCTCTTGGCTATTGATTATTTTATTTCATTTTTCCATCGAATACCTTCAAAATACATGCGTGTTGTATTGGGTCTCTCTCTCTGAAACCGGGATGGCTTCACCTTCATGAATGGTCTTGGGATTTCAATGTCTCACGTGCAAGAAATTCTTTTTCCCAGGTTTGGGTCCAGTTACATGGACTTAATTGGGTCCTTTGGCATCCAACGATTTTGCATGATATCGGCATGGCAATTGGGACTCCTATTCACCTTGGCAAGGAAACAGAGGTGGTTCGGTTTGGGAATTTTTCTCTAATACTGGTGGAGGTTGATCTGAGTTATACCTTGATTGATATGGTAACTCTCTCCAATCCCACTGATAATATTCATATTGATGTTGAATATGAAAGGAAACCCCTCTTTTGTACTGAATATATGGTTGTTGGACATTTTTTGGAGTTTTTCCAGTGGAAGATCTCCTGTGGGAGATCTGGGATAAAGGGTCATCCACATACTCTTTGTAGAAGGAATCCTGATAGAAATCATGTGGCTCTGTCAAAGCCTCCTGTTTTTGATGGTGATGCCAAAAAAAACATCTTCTGCTAGGGATGATATTTTGGACGTTGAAAAATCTGTCCCTCAGGTGTCTGATTTGAAAGGCAAAGGCCTTATCGTGGATAATCCCCCAATGAGAGCTAATAGTGGTCCCTCTAATGCTCCTACAAATTGTCATTTTTCTAATGATGGTCGTGCTACCCCTACTGGATTTGATGTGACTGGAAAAAATACCAGTATCTTTATTGATGGGTCTTCTACTCGTTCTGAACATCCAAATCCAGGTTTGTATGATAGTCCTGATGCAGGAGTGTTATGTGAGGGTACTGTTGACTTGGAACCTCGATTGGATCACATTGGAGCTCCTCAACATGTTGATTGTCATCAAGAAATCCAAAATCTTTTGAACTCATCTAGGATATCTGAGAAGTGGGGTGATATCTCTGAGGTGGAAGGAATGTATACGGACTACGATGGTCCTACCTCTTTCAAAGATGCACTCCTATCTGAAGAAGGGAAGGTAAATTTTTTCACTCCTTCTCCTCCTAATATAAGGTCGAGGAATGATTATTCTAACACGCCTCACACTGTGTCTACTCGTTCTTCTAAGACATCAGCCAAGCTGAATACTGATCTTCTTATGATTTCAAATCAGCGTAAGTCTCAATCTGAATGGGACATTGCTGATGGCTCTGACTATGAGAATGACATGTATTACTATGATTTTTAATTTTGTTCTTGACGGATGAGGGTGAGTCCCTTTGTTTGACCCCGCCCGTCTTCTCTGTACTTTTTCTTTTATTTTAATAAATGTTCAGGAGCATAGCTTCTGACTGGACTTGATGGGTATATTATTTAAATATATTGACATAATCAATGATTTCACAAAACCATTTTCAATAAAAAAAAATACATAAAATGGGTATATTCTATTTATTTTCCTTTTCAAAACATTAAGTCTTGTTAAGGAATCCAATTATCGAATAATTATAGTAGTGGTGAAAAGGTTATCGTCGTAGCGTACGTTAAAAAGACACATTTTTTTCCTTTTAGTAAAAATATTTAAAAAAAAAGATTCCCTTTGAATGAAATTAAAATCCAACATTTTTTATTCACTTTATTAAATAAGGTGTTTTATAACATCAAAATATTCTTCATTGAAATGATATTGATATAAAGTTCGTTATCTTGTGCCCAACTAGTTCGGTTCGTTCTATTTCTCCCAGAATAATATACGTATGTTAATTTATAATTTCTTCATAACACTTTTCAATTTAATTGATCCTTTTATATATCTTATTACATTTCTATAACTATGATATAATTATTCATTTTTATATCAGTCATTTTGTCAATACTCGGAACTTCAGTAAAAACGAACTTTTTGTAGTTAAAAATGATCCAGGTGGTCAAAATCCCATTATCTCAAGAATAATATTAATGATTTGAATGTCATATATATTCAGTATATAATTTTATTTATAATATTCTACTATATTTGGAGAAAATAAATAAAATTTACTATTCATGGAGATGGTAGGTTGTATGTACGCATGAATGATACAATTATTTTTTTCATATTAAAGGAATGGAAACTAAATGATACAAAGTTATGTTATAATTCCATTGTAATATCTATGTTATATATTTTATATAACTCCATTAATACCATCCATTATAAGTTCCATTTATGGAATGGAAAAGTCATATCACTTTGAGGGGGCGATAGTCCACAATCCCTCTAATGAAATTATCATGTTTACACATTATGGAAAGAATTAAGGTATGATGTAAATAAAAAATACATAAGAATAGAGACTATATAAATATAATATATATATATAATATAAATAATGTTTCATCATAATTTCCACCAAGAGAGTTGGTAAGAGAAAATTGAACCATCGTCATTTTTTTAGGCAGTTTTTCGCCACACACAGAAACATTATGTTTGTATCCATTAGATGGAGGTGTATGTGAGTGTAGTTAGAATAATTTTCATAAAACATACTATTATATTGAGGATACTAGTTTTATTATGTAAACAAATAATAATAAGATCATTTTGAGTGGATATGTAAAATAAAGGAATGTAATTTGAGAGAAGGCCTTACATCTAAATCGGGTAACTTCTTTTGATTTGCACCAAAAAAGTTTTCTTGAATTTTCATCTGCCCATGGTAAGGATTCTAAGAGGAAATATAGTTTGTTGGGAGATTATTTAAAAATAATTTGGATGTTACAAGGGGCATGATAGGTGTGAGTATGTTGGTAGATGTGGGGGCCTTTTATAAGAGGGTGGAGGGACACTTTCGGAAGGACTTGAAATATTAGTTTATTATAAATTCAATATTGATTAAAAGTTGTCCAAAACATATTTAATTAGAAGATTATATTATTTTGGTTCTAATACCCATATTTAAATAATTTTTAGACATGTTATGAATATTTTATAATCCTTATATTTTTTGTTCAACCCATATTTTACTCTTTTTAATCTTATAGTGATATCATGTTATATACATATTATTCCTTAATGTAATTACCATATCAAGTCCATATACCCAAAAAAATGAAATTTATGAAATATATGGACATATATTAATCATTTTTCCAAATCATATATTTTTAGGGATTTAATTTCATTTAATAAACTATTTTATATTTTTAGTTATGAATTGTTTCAATTTTGGTCACTATTCCTACTTCACCTTTTTAAAATTTCATAAAAACAGGATTATTTTAAAAGAAATATAATAAATCCTAAAAAGTCACATTAATTTATAAAATTCATGGATGACATTAATTATGTCAAATAATATTCATTTTAATATTAATAATATCATTTATTTAAATCCATTATTAATATAGCAATCACTTCATCATCATTGTGTCATAACCAAAATTATTTATCTAATGTATAAATATTATAAATTAAATACCATGATATTGGAAATATTTTAATAATTATAATGACTATTTATATTAAACTATATCATTTATATATCCATATATTAAATTCTTGTAGTAAAAGATACATGTTTAGGTTATATTTCTCTTTACATTAAATTAATTATGATAACATGTCACCATCACACCCAATTGGCTCCATTGGGTCCAAAAATTGACCCAAGGATGACCATGATCGGAAATATCTAATGAAATAGGATTAGGACATGTGTTATGGAAGTTTAATATTATTATAATATTATTTTTTATCCTTATTTAACATATTTACCCTTTAACCATGGTAAATAAAAATAATTACTAATGTTTCTATTCATAATTTTCAAAAATAAATGATACTACTTTACACAATATTGACCTTCTGATTACAAATATGGAATCAATTTTTAGAAATTCAAAATATAGAATTTTCAGAAAAAAAATTCAAATTAATTCACCTTGTCAAAACGAAAAAAAATAAGAAGTAAAACTACTAAAAGATTGACATATATTTATGTCCAATTTCAATATAGAATTACTTCCAATGTCCCACATTGAATTAAAAAAACAGAATCCAATTACACTTCATAACAAATTAAAAGGAAAATAAAACTGCATAAATATTTTATTTGAAAATATAGTTTTGATTTAAAATGTTGAATGTTTCACCATTCATTAAAATATAAATTTCATCATAAAAATACAAAAATTTCATCCAAGGAAAATTATAATTTCCCACTTATAAATAAGAAGTTTATTTTGAAAAATAAAACATATAATGGTATCAAAAACTATATTTTTATAGGGTACACCATCAAAAGGAAATAATGTTACATTTTAAAAAAATAGTATTTTATGCTTAAAATTGGATTCATTCTAATTTAAGCATCTAAAATTTATTGAATAAATGTAAAAGAAATTAAAAAAAATTTATAATAATATTTTAGTTAGTTCTATTAATTACCACCAATACAATAGCTTGGCGTTAACAACCATTTAAAATAATAATTATTTTATTTTATTTTTTCAATATAACTTAAAATTGTGTGCAACATAATATTTCAAAGAACACCATTTTTTTGTTCAGTATGCTATCAAAAAATGTGTCCCCATTAATGTAAAAATAATATCTTCTTCATTAATATTAATTTAAATGAAAAACTATTATTTTATAAATACCTATAATCCTACAATATGAATCATGAAACAAATTAGTATTGTTCTACATAAACTCTTCATTAAGGATTCACATGCATATTATGAATCTTACCAATAAACTAGAATAGTGATTTAATGGTAAAGAGATATTTTATTGATAAAAAATGATTTAGTGAAATATAAACCTTAAATGGAATAGACATGTTGTCTAAAAAATCCTAACCAACTATTTACCACTTCTTTAGGTCATCATCACCATAAGTTTTTCACTCATATGAAAAATAATGAAAACTATAATAGAGTTAATACACATATGAAAAAAGCCCTAAAATGGAATTTTGATTTCAAATAATATTTTGTTCCTTAACATTCCATAAAATTATTTTTGGAACCTCACAAATATATGAATTAAAATTTTGATGAACAAGGAGACTATCACATTGATCTTTTTCATCAGCTTGATCATACTTCGGGAGCTCTTTCATAAATTCCAATAATGTACCTCAAGATAAATTATTAGGCTAAATTTCAATCAGGAAACCCATTCCATCAAAACCCAATCACCATATCTGAATCCATCATGAGAGAAAGGTCGGACTACCATTATCATCTCCCAAAATTGGGTATCTAAATCATATATAGATACATTGAATATGGTTAATCCATTTCAATAAATGATATACTTATAAAATATATATATAATTGGTTATGAACTCTATTTTTTTACAATGATTACATGGAAAAAATATCCTTTTTACTTCCTTAGTCTCGTTTATCTCTTTTAGAGAAGGTTCTAGCACCCTTTTTGAGTAATGAGTTTCCACTATGAGTGTTCAAGATCCAAGTCTATTGTAATCCCTCCGAGAAATGATGATTTATCTTTCTTCCTTTATTATCATCATGAATCGTATTTCATTTAGGATTAAATAATGAACCCACCTCAGTGGAAATCTAGGTACACATATTTTATTATTTTTATTATTATTACACAATAAATTTATCAAGGATGGACCATATATTTATTTTATATTCTACATCCATGTCCATTTGATGGGCACAGAAAACCCAAAAATGGTGTTAAAGGATTATTTAATGAATCAATATTTTTATTTTATGATTTAAAGAAGAGAACTTTTCCAAAACTATCAAATGTGATATTTCAAGTCTTGAAATAAATATTAAAATACATATTTATATTTATGAATTAAAAAAATATTTACTAAATTATAATTTCATATTATTCATGTTTATAAAATGGTTACTGAAATGAGAATAACAATCATTATATAGATTTAATAAAAAACTATTGGACTTTATCAAATATTAATTTATAAATATATTGCTCTTATTTATGATAATAAATATATTTTTATTTTAATCAGGTGAAATAAAATATAAATTGGATCATATATTTTAAAATTGATTATAAATAATATAAATGATACTAGGAAATATTTATAAACTTTATAAACTTTTTTAGAAATTAATTTAATATAAAACTTTTATGGTTAATTGATAATTTTTTTAAAATTATGTTTTTTTTATAAAATGATTATTTAATAAAGTATTTTTTTGGGAATATTATATTTTTTCAAAGAGTTTAAATTGTTTAATTTTATATAGTTTATAATTAATTATATAAATTTTAAAAAATAATTCTTAATAAACAATTCCAAATAATAAATATAAATATTTAAAAAACATTTTACATAATTATATGTCATTGACTATGATTAAGAAAGAAATTATTTAACTTGAGATCATAAGAGTAATTTAAAAAAAATTAAATAACATATTTAAGTCGTTGATGAATAATTAAAAGGGTCCTCATTTTGATAAATTATTTAAAACACATGAAAATTTATTTTGATGTTCACTATAATCATGGTTTAAAAAATATTTAAATTTTTAGTATTTGGATTATATAAAGTACATACTTAAGGGTCATTATATTTTATAGTTTTTTATAATTAATAGAGTATCATATAATTCAAAGGTTCTTTAATATATTGAAAACTATGAAAATTATACGTAGAATGAGTTTTATATTCAAAATTATTAAATTCTTTTGAAATTTATAAAAGCAGTGTTATAAATTAATTAAATATAAAAAAAATTGGTAGGTGGTTTATATGTTTTCGAAACCATTATTAGTAATATTTAATTAATATTATATAATTAATATCAAAAATATCCTTTTCACATTACAATCATTTATAAATGTTACAAATCAAAATAACACGTATTTAAATGTTTTAAACTAAGATTATATGGAATCATTCTAATATAAAATAATGTTTATATTTATGGATTATAAAAATAATTTGTAAAATAATTTATAAATCTCATGAATAAGATGAAAATATAAATGGTGTTTATATATATAATTAAGAAATAATAATAATTAATTTGTTTGGAATTCTTAAAATTAATATAGGAACTTATAGAGATATATAATTTAAACAACATCATAATGTTTCTAATTATTCCATTCATAAAAGTTTAAAATTATAAATTGAAATTTCATATAATAAATAATATGGAAGGGTTCATATTTCACAGAGTATAAATGTTTTTATTTTAAAAACCATGTAATGTTAAATAATGTTAGCTATTTTATAAAAGGGTTCATAGTTATCATTATTTAGGAATAGTTTATAAATAGTTGTCTCATATTTATATATTTAAATTTTTTTATTTAAACTATATTTTATACCAAGAATGCTCAGTCAGAGGAAAGACTCTAACCATTTATTAATAAAAGAAAATACATTAAGTAAGTATAGCAAGTCAGAAAAAACAACTACATATCATAAAAGTCAAACCAATCACCACCTCTATTATAGATTGTTTCCTATACGGTAGCCCATTCCCACTCGGATATTTCAATGTTCTTAAGAACCATGGCATATTTCCTTCTAAGATTCAACTTCTGCAAGGCTAAAAACTCCTTCGAGGACTGCATAGCCCAACTTTCCTTCCCAATAGAAGACCTGGTCGACACCGATCATGTAAGATTTGAATAGTATAATGAACCATACTTTGCATACATTGTTAGTACTTCAAAATTGAAGTACACTTATTACAGCATATAACAAAACCATGAAAGGACCGTATAGGTATAGTGTCTTTAGAAACTGAGAAATATAAACAACCGGTTCATAAAGAATCTACATTGTCTCCCATTTATTTCATCATATCTAGAGTCCCTTTTTGGCATATCCTACTAAATAACCTTCTTCCTGACCTGGGGAAAGAAAACATACAAAAGGGTGAGATCAAATTCTCATTAAGGGTAAACAAAAGAAATATCAATCACATCATATTCATAAGAACATAACATTTTGGAAATCTTAACCAGCAAAAGAGATCATAATTTCATAACATGGGATAAATCATAGTAGTGAAATGTAATCCCAATAATCATATCATAAAACATTAAACTTTGTGGCATACACACATAATCATAGAAAATCATTTCTTAGTGGTCAAGACTCATTTCCAAGACTATCTTAGTGGAAAATGTCCATTTCTAAACCGATTTCACTCCTCGTTTCAGTCTTGTTTCACTGAACCGGTTTAACCTGTCATTCCAGCCATATTTATCTCATGAGATATAAATCTTTACCCAATGAATTGGAGGGAGATATAGGTTACACCCATCTCATAATGATACCATTCTTATGTGTGTCACAAAATCAAAAAAAATCATACATCATTGCATAACCCGTGTAATAAAAATGGGATTCTTAAACATCGTGACATCATAAAACAATTCATACAACATAAAGGAAATCATAAAAATTATTCCATCACAACATAATCAAATCAATTTAATAAGAGGGATAGAAACATAACCCTATATTATCTTATATGGAAAATAATTTTGATAAAACAGTTGAAATCCATTCTTGAGGAAAATATCCTTTCTACTTCAAAAACATTTTCCCTTTCTTAACTTGTCATACAATTTTAAAATAAAAAAAATTTGATTAAAAATAAACTCGAAAACATGTAGAGGAAGCTTCTTGGAAATAATGTTTTAAAATTCCATTCAGGCCGTATAAGTTAAAAAAACATTCTTCTCGTACTTATGTCGGAAAAGTCAAAAAGTACCTTGTACGAAAAACGACAAAAGATTCTTTTCATATCTTTTACTAAAAACTCACCGAAGGGGAAAATTGGATTTAAACAAGTGTAGGAGTATATAAATAATATTACATATTGAGGAAACATGGATGTGGATGATAAATATTCCCCAGTAAATTCTAAAGTATAAACAATCTCGGATAAAAATTGAGATTGCGGGATTATCCCTTACCTTAGGTCCAATTTTCTTTGTAAGTGTCCGAAACTACTTTATAATGATTTAAATAATGTTATTTACTTCTTAAAAAATCATAATTATTTTTATGATTTCATATATGGTCATATTCTTAGCTTTGTATTAGTAATATTAAATTGTTACTTGTTATTCGGGTGTTTAATGCTTTTTGTTCTTATGCGTGTTTTGTCGAATAAATTATTATTCTTATTTTTAGGTTATAGATAACTATTTTACATAATGTTATTAGTGTAATACATATCATATTTATTAACTCAACTCATTTATATAATCATTATTCAATGAAAATCATGTAGAACGAGTCGCATCACATCGTGGAGACGGTATTCCATACGTACGCACGAGCGATGATCTTGTTCCCATGATCGTGGAATTGTATTGGAGTGTATGTATAATATTTCAGAATAAATATAAATTTACAATAATAATATATAGTTATTATTTACACCATTATACCCATCCAAGTATGATGGTGGTGGAAAATAGATTACACCACGGAGTGGATATGGTATTCAGTACGTACGCACGCGCAGTGATTTCGTTTTCCTTAGGATGGATATATGGTGAAATAGTGTTGTTTAATACTTATAATAACATATAAGTATATGAGTGATACTGATTTTATTACTTAATAATGAAACAACTAAAGAAGAAGAAGTGGAAAAAGAAATAAGGTTGAAAGAATCGGTAACAGACATTACCTCTTCTTTGAAGCGCCTCTTTGAGACCTCCAGGGCACTAAAATAGGTCTTTAATGAAGAAAAGGACCTCTAGGATGTTTATATGGAATTTTAGAAGATAATTTTTCAGGGGTTGGTCGAGATTGAAGGCTCAAAGTGGTGTGAGGAAGAGAGGGAGGAGGTGCCCATTTATAAGGGAGGAGAGGGGCACCTTTGGAAAAAATAAAAATATTATTTTATTATAAAGTCATATTTGGTTTTTAATAGCTCCAAATTGATTTATTTAGAATATAAGGTGGGGATTGGTCGAAATACTCTCATCCAATAGAATTTAGACAAGTTTAGGTCATTATATTAACCTTATCTTTTATTTTTAACTCTTAGTTAATTAGATTGACATTTACCATGTCAATTTGTATTTTTATATTATATAGTTAATAAACATACCATATACATCCAAGCGACCCCCAAGTTATCCACTAATGATAAAAATATCATGATATAATTATCTTGGCCGAACCTTATATTTTTAGGAATATAATAACAATTAATAATATAATATTTGTTTTAAAAACTATTTTATGTCAATTTTGACACTACTTGGTAATTGATTTTTTGAAAATCATAACAGAATGATTAGTTCTAAAACAGTTAATTAAATAAACACTAACATGTCATATTAACATATAAAATTATTCTAATTCATAAAAAGTCTCAAATTACATTTATTTTGGTATTTATAACATTAATTATGTCAATATTTCATTAATAAGATAATTACTGCATCATCATTGTGTCATAAATAAATTAAATTATATTAAGTCTAAAAACTAAAAATAAAATACCATTATGTAGGAAATCTTTTGAGATTTCTAATGAATGTTTATAGTCGAATTTATCTTATGTATAACCCTATATTAAAAATGATTTATTTATTAAACTTTTATTTTAACTATTTTAACCCTTATTTAAATAAATTAATAATAAATGTCCTAATCTAATCCAGGTGGGCCTAAATGGTCATATTTTATTCCTAATGTTGTCTTTGTTCGAATTACACTAATCCAATAGAATTAAGACATATGTTAGGGTAATAATAAGAACATTTTTACCCTTAATTACCCTATTAACTTTTAACCATGGTAAAAAAAAGTAAAAAGTTATTATTCACCAAAAATTATTTTCATCTCATTGAACCACATTTTAGTCCTTGATATTAACCGTGTCTCTCATATATTTGAAATTCCACTCACAGAAGCAGTAAAATTATGTATTATGTGAATTTGGAAATTCTCCTAGGAGGTGGGTAAAAGACGGTGAAAAGTTCAATAAAATTTTTATATATCTAAAATTGTTATAAAATGAATCCAATGAATTGCATTAAACATATACATGTGTTATGTATCAATTTTGACCTAAAATAAATTTAAATAAAATAAATAGTTATTTAAATAAAAAGTCATTTTTTAAATAGTAACCCAGTGTTTTCACTATTCATCAAAAATCTAAAGTTTTCAGAAAAATACAAAAAATTTACCCTAGGATAATTTCGATATTCCGAATCCAAAAATGAAGTCCATTTTGATAGATGAAATTTACAAAATTTCAAAAAGTGGTTATTACTATTCATAACGGCTAGTTTTAATAATATTTTAATAGCATATCGTTGTTTAGTGAAACTCGGTATTGCGTACGACGCAAGCTATCGAGGAAGGCCGCAGTTGCATGTAAAGCAAGCCAAGATAGTTTTGTGTGTAGTGAAAGATTAATTTGATGAATTATACAACATAAAAACAAAATATTTCTCATAAAAGTATCGGGTGTTACATTCTACCCCCCTTAAAATGAATTTCTCCCTCGAAATTCGTCACTTTGTAACAAACAAATGAGGATACCTCTCCCTCATCATATCCTCAGGATCCCATGTAGATTCTTCTAATTGGTGCTTCCTCCATAAAACATTCACCATGCGTGTGGTCTTGTTCCATTGGAATTTTTCACTATGATCCAGAATCTCTATCGGCTGTTCTTCATAAGAAAGATCTTGCTCCATCGGTACAACTTCTAAGCTGAGTACATGTGAAGGATCAGGTATGTACATTCTCAGGAGAGATACATGGAACACATCATGAACTTGAAATAGATTCGGTGGAAGCACCAATCGGTAAGCAACCTTACCAACACGATCCAGTATTTCGAAAGGACCGATATACCTAGGGATCAACTTTCCCTTCTTTCCAAATCTCATTACTCTCTTCCAAGGAGATATTCGTAATAACACTTTATCACCCAATTCAAACTCTCGGTCTTTTCTTCGGTTATTGGCATAACTTTTTTGTCGACTCTGAGCTGCTCTTATTTGTTGTTGAATAGATCGGATCTTTTCTTCCATCTCATCAACAAGATCAGTTCCTAATAGCTTTCTTTCCCCAACTGCATCCTAGCAAGTTGGAGTCCTACATTTCTTTCCATAGAGAGCTTCATAAGGAGCCATCTGAATACTGGAGTGAAAGCTATTATTATAAGAAAATTACACCAAAGGTAGGTGTTGATCCCAACCACCTTTGAAATCCATAGAGCAAGCTCTAAACATATCTTATAGAGTTTGAATTGTCTTCTCAGACTGACTGTCTATCTGAGGATGATAAGCAGTGCTGAAACTCAACTCTATATCCAGAGTATGCTGAAGACTTCCCCAGAGCTTTGAGGTAAAACTCTAATCCCAATCAGATATAATAGAAAGTGGTACTCCATGCAATATTACCACTTCCTTCACATATATCCTGGAAAGCTGATCCAGAGAGAAATCCTCTCTAATTGTAATGAAGTGTGATGACTTTGTAATATGATCAACTATGACCCAGATAGCATTATTGCCTTTGGATGTTTTAGGAATTCTGGTGAGAAAGTCCATAGTGATGTTTTCTCATTTCCATTCAGGTATGGGTAATGGTTGTAACATCCCCTTAGACTTCTGTCTCTCAGCTTTAACTTGCTGACAAACCAATCATCGAGAGACATATTCAACAACATCTCTTTTCATGTCATCCCACCAGAAGTACTATTTCAGGTCCCTATACATCTTCGTGCTTCCAGGATGAATAGAAAATGAAGAATTATGAGCCTCATCCAGCAGCTCCTTCTTTAATTATGGGATGGGAGAAACACAAACCTGATTCCAAAATTGTATTATCCCATCACAATCAAGGTTGAATTCAGGAACATTTCTCACATTCTTTTGTAACTCTACATCTTCATTCTGTGCCTCTTTAATCTTCACATGTATAGATGGTTGAACATTCATTTGAAAAAGATATGATTTTCCCCCCTTCCATTATAATTCCAAGATCCATCCTTTGTAAATCCATAAATATTGGATCTTTTGTGATCCTCATTATGGATAAGCTAGCATGGTCTTGTCGACTTAATGCATCTACCACCTTGTTTTCTTTCCCAGGGTGGTAGTGAATTGAGCAGTCGTAATCCTTAATCAGCTCCAACCATCTTCTTTGGTGCATATTCAGCTTCATTTGTGTGAACATATACTTTAAACTTTTATGATCAGTATAAATATCACACCTTTCTCCATAAAGATAATGCCTCCAAATATTTAATGCTAAGATTACCACAGCTAACTCCAAATCATGTGTTGGGTAATTTTGCTCATGGATTTTCAACTATCGTGAGCCATAAGCTATCACCATATCATTTTGCATGAGAACACACCCCAATCCATTCTTGGATGCATCACTGTATATCACAAACCATTCTCCACTACAAGGTAGTGTGAGAACAGGTGCACAGGATAACCTTCTTTTCAACTCCTTGAAATTCTCTTCACATTCCTCCGTCCAGACAAACTTAACTCCTTTTAGAGTCAACTTGGTGAGTGGATTAGATAATCATGAAAAATATTTCACAAAACGTCGATAATATCCAGCCAAACCAAGAAAACTCAGATCTCAGTTACTGTTGTTGGTCTCGACCATCTTTCGATAACCTCTATTTTTGCTAGATCCACAGATATCCCCTCTTTTGAGATTATGTGACCCAAAAATGAAACTTTTTGAATCCAAAATTCACACTTGGTAAATTTGGCATAAATATTCTCCTTTCTCAGGGTCTTCAATATAATTCTCAAGTGATCTTCATGTTCTTCCTTGCTCTATGAATAGACAAGAATATTGTATATAGAGACTACCACAAACTGATCAAGATAGTCTCTAAAGACTCTATTCATCAGATCCATGAAGATAGCAGGGGCATTAGTAAGACCCAATGGCATCACTATAAATTCATAGTGTTCATACCTTGTACGGAATGCCGTCTTTGGTATATCCTCCCTTTTGACCCTTAATTGATGATACCGTAAACGAAGATCAATCTTGGAAAATTATTGAGCTCCTCGTAGTTGGTCAAATAAGTCATCAATGCGCAGGAGATGATATTTTTTCTTGATAGTGATCTTGTTAAGTTCTCGATAATCAATGTAGAGTCTCATTGATCCATCTTTCTTCTTAACAGACAGAATAGGTGCTCCCCTAGGTGACGCACTAGGGCGTATGAATCCCTTATCAGGATTCTCTTGGAGTTGCTTCTTCAATTCCTGCAACTCAATTGGGGCCATTCTATAAGGTGTCTTTGAAATAGGCAAAGCACCCGGTACGAGTTCTATGGAAAACTCGACTTCACGATTTGGTCGAAGACCCGGAAATTCCTCCGGAAAGACATCATCAAACTCCCGTACAATGGGAATATTCTTAATCTTGAGTTTCTCACCAACCATTTGAGATAAATAACCTTCATTTAGTGGAATCAAGACCCATAATATGGAAGAAATGTAACACCCCAATCTTCCACGGTACACTTCTCTTTGAATAATACAATAGCGTGTGTTGTACGCAACACTGAGTTCAAGTACACCACGACTTACCAAATAGCCGTTCAAAAGAGGTTATGAATAGTATTAAATAAATTTTAAATATTATATTATCCTTATAATTTTAATCCATATTATGAGTTTCTAAGACATGATTTATGAACAAATTCATTTTTTCAGATAAAAGAAGTATTTTTTAAAAAATGAAATTTTACTGCCTTTTAATTGCGAAGCCTTTTTAAAACCAATATTTGAAACTTTTATATATTAAATTTGACAAAATTAAATTCTTCTTTAGAATCGGAACATAAGAATTTAGTATCAATAATGTTTTGGTGTCTTTCTGAAAACTTTCATATTTGGGTGAATAGTGAAAAATACTATATTTTAACTGAAAACAACTCTTTTAATAAAAATAATTTTTATTATTAAATTATACATTTTAATGGTTTGGAAGTATAAATAGATTATATTTTTACTATTTATTCCAATGATGGTCATTTTAAGTAATTTCACCTTGAAATTGGACATAAACAAGTGTCAAACTTTTGATAGTTATTATTTCTTAAAAATATGCCTTTTGGTTTCGAAAGTAGGAATCAATTTTAAATTAATAAATGCAACATTTATGTTTTGAATTTGGTAATATAGACTTCATTTTTTGATTTGGAATAATGAAATTATCCTAGGGTGTAATTTTGGTACTTTTCAGATAACTTTTATATTTTGATGAACAGTAAAAATTACTAAATTTTAATTAAAAACAACTTTTTTAGTTGAAATAATTAATAGTGATAAATTATGAATTTGAGTGGTTTTAAATTATATTTAAAATATATTTTTACCATGTAATACAATGTGGGTCATTGAACATAATTTCTCATTTAAACCGAACATAAAAAACTGTCAATCTTTTGATAGTTATTATTTCTTAAAAACACGCTTTTTGTTTTAACAACGGGAATTAATTTTAAATTAATTTCTGTCACTTTTATGTATTGAATTTGGAAAAATGGATTCCATATTTGGAATCAGGATGTCCAAATTGTTTAAATAGGTAAATTTTATTTTTAGACATTTTGAATAATTACACCGGTGAATATTTTATTTACCATGGTTAAGGGTAAATCTGGTAAATAAGGGTTAAAAAATAATATTATAATAATACTAAATTAGCCTAAAACGTGTCCTAACCTTATTGGTGGATACATGTTTGACCATGGGCGTATTTGGATTGATTTTGGGACCCCATGGATCTACTTTTAATTGATAGGGACACTTTATTTTAATTAAGTTAAAATGAATACAAAAACGACACAAGCATATATCTTTTAGCAAACCAATTGTTACATAAAGGTATATATGTTTGATTTTAGACTATAAATATTAATTAGAAAGAGAAAAATCTTTTCTACATAATGAAATTTTATTTATGATTTTTATACATTAAATATTTTAATTTATTTATGACACAATGGTGATACAGTAATTACCATAATAGTAACAAAATTAGAATAATTGATATTATAAATACCCAAATAAATATAATTTTAGACTTTTTTTAATTACACTAATTTTCTAGGTTAATATTACATGTTAGGATTGATTTAATTAAATTTTTTCTAAGTAATCATTCTGTTATGATTTTTTAAGAAAATCAATTTTTGAATAGTGTCAAAATTGACATAAAAGAGTTTTTAAAACAAATATTATATTATTAATTGATATTAAATTCCTAAAAATATAAGGTTTGGACAAGAGAGTTATATAATTATATTTGTGTCATTAATGGACCACTTGGGTGTCTCTTGGATTTATATAGTAAGTTTATTAACTATATAATATAAAAATACAAAGTGACATGGTAAATGTCAAACTAATTAACTAAGTGTTAAAACTAAAAGATAAGGTTAATATAATGACACAAACCTATATAAATTCTATTGGTTGAGTGGTTTTGGACCCATCCCCACCTTAAACTTTAAATAATCATCTTTGGAGCTATTAAAAACCGAATATGAATTTATTATAAATTAATATTTCTAGCTTTTCCAAAGGTGCCCCTCACCCCTCTTATAAAAGGGAACTCCTCCTTCTCATTTCTTCACACCTTCAAAACCATTTGGTTCGGCCAAAACCTTCCAAAATACTCTCTAAACTTCCATCAATACAACCTAGAGGCCTTATTTTGATCAGAAAGCCATCCTAAGGATCCCTTTTGATCAAATCAAAAGGAATAACCCGAAGAAGAGGTAATGTTTTCACCACCCCTTTTCAAGTTCCTTTCTTCTTCCACTTCTTATTTCATTGTTATTATCATTCTAAAATAATAAATCCAGTATCATATATAAACTATGTTGTTATTATAAATATGTTACATCCATATTAAGTATTCTATCCACCCTTTGAATAACATGTCACCATACGTGCGTACGTACGGCTTACCGTCTCTACGTCGTGGTGTAATTGTTATTCAATATATTATTATTTTGGATGGGTATAATAATTATGTGTAACTCATGTAAATAATAAATATAACATTATAATGATTCTGTATATATGATATACCATCCAATTATATATTATTTTAATATCAAAAGAATGATATTGTCGCTCGTGCGTACGTACGGACTACCGTCTCCACGAACGCGATGAGATTCATTCTCCATCATATTCATTCAAGTATAATTATCATTTGATGATTTAAAAATAGTATCTAAGGACTTTATATAATTCTGGATATGAATAATATACATCCCATTAATAAAGAATATGGCTCACATAACAAAGAATATAAAGCAAAATTTACCCGTTAACACCCGAAATGACGATAATTATAAGATATTATTAACAAATCAATGTTAAAAGATCATATATGATATCATATTAATGTAAATGATTATTTTATAATTCAATAACAATTATTTCACCATTATATAGAAGGTTAACCTACCGTCGACCAAGGAAAATGTACAAAGTAAGGGGTTTCTTAACTCACTCTTAATTTCGTGAGAATTCCATTGTTCACCACTTAATTATTGCATGTGGTGTATGTGTACTGACCATGATTGTATTAATTGTGTAATATAATTTAATTTATGGGTATTTACATCATCATTTTATGATCCTTCTTTCATGGGTGTATGTTTAGTATGTTACCTAATCGATAGGGGAATTCAAAATTTCAATTTCTATTTATTCGGCTTTACGCAAACATCATTGATTATTTTACTCCAAGATTATGTGTAGAATAACTATTCATTTGATTATGTCATAATTTCCAATCCCCTTTTATGTGGATATACTTTTGATACACATAATCTCTCCATTGATAATTTCTCAATTCATCGATATGAATTTGATAAGAGTAATGTTAACTCATTCTCCATTTGTTGAGTTAAACATCCAATTCATTGGTGTTGTTTTTACAAGATTATGTGTGATTATCCTTTGATTTTCTTACACTGAATATCCAATCATATTTACTGTATTTATATTTTTCACACATAACTGTGTCTTTTATTTATCTTTAACCTAAGGATACGGCCTTTATGAGAGATTTCATCTCAATTTACATTCCATTGAGACTTCTTTGTTGATATACACCAAATCACTTTTATGTGGTGTATATAATGTAATTTGACAATGTATATCATGAATCCCTTTATTCTCATGATATTACAATGTTTTTATTACCTCAATTATTTTTATTCAAGTGTCTCTCTTTTGGTTATAAACTCTAACAAAAAAACCATTTTTAAATGTTTTAAAGACTTATTCTTCTAAATATTGCTCATTAATGTCCATGTTTTAAAAATGGTTTTAAGGATTTATTTATATGGACTTTAAAGTTTTAAAATTAAAACTCCATTTAAAAGTTTCAAATTGGTATGGGACACTTTGATTCAAAAATCTATTTTTAAATGGCTTCTTGACAAATAGTGTGACTTTTAAATGATTTCAAGAAAAAGGGGGATATTTCTCTCAAATAGTTTTGATGATTATTTTCATCTATGTTAATATCCTTTATTATTCTTGATTGTGGTTAATGTGATACAATACAATCTTCCATATTGTATCGAATGAGTTATGTTTCACTGTGGATGTGCTATTTTTATACCATTCATGGTTTGTGGTTAATGTATTGACATTTTGTATGCTAGTTTTAATACGAATGTTTTTGTTATGTTTAAACCTGTTTATATGAGGAATGAATTGGACTTAATAAGTGACGAGTGGAGCCCACTATAGCTCCTCGATGCATCGGTAGGTCTCATGAGACAAACTAGTGTCTTGGCACAAGGCCTTGGCAAAATCTTATTTGTAGTCTTGGCACGAGGCCTTGGGTATGTGGTTATGATAGTTTGGCATTATGCATTCCACCATTATGAAAGTGGTTATTGATATTTCATGTGATCATTCGACTAGTAGAATATCCATGTGACTAAGTTAATGGCATTATTTTATTTTATCTTTTCCATTTTATGTTGAATTTCAAGTTTAAAAGGATTTTTTTTACTTATAAACTGCCTTAAGTGTTTATGCTTATCTAAGATGAACTTTGAGGATTAGTATAGAATAACTTCCTAGAATTTTGGTATTGTAGAGATTTTGTGAGTTTTCCGAGCAATACATCCATGTCTGGATACGAGCAGGTAGAGGCGGCTCTAGAACAGATGTACCTAGGGGTAAAACCCAAAAACACTGCTTTGAGCTAGACTCTAAAAGGAACGGGTGCACGACAATGGGTCTTGCTGCACTCTTGGTTACGACACTCTCGGGGGATTTTCTTAGGATAATTTTCATTTTCTTTACTAACCGATTTGAAGTATTAAATATATAAGATGAGAGTAAATGACCTAGGTTAATCCTAATGTGTTTCAAATTGAGAATATGGTGACATGTTAATCTCTAAATGATTTTATGACAACTATTACTCACACAATTCTTTCTGGTTTTAGTCAATGGCTGGATTCCAAGGAAGTCATAGTGACTTTGAGAATGATGTACAAGGTGGGAACGGTGGTGGAAATGAGAAAAAAATGGAATTTTGATAGGTGTAAAAGATATCATCTTTATGCCAAATCAGTTTTCCAAAAATATGATCAACAACATATACATTAACCAACTCCCAGACTCAACAAGGAAGAGAAAGGTGATGAATGATAAGAGCTCCAGCAATGGAGACCATGGAGAAAAGAATGCTCAATTTCTATCATGCAAGAAATGTGGTAGGAGACACCCGGGAAAGTGTCTCAATGGGACCAAGAAATGATTTATGTGTGGGAAGGAAGGACATAAAGTGAAGAATTTCCCCAAGAGTCCATTTACAGTCATTTTTCGTAAATGTAGGGGACCTGGCCATTACCCGAGTGAATGCCCTATTCTATAGGCTATTTTCTTTGTCAAATAAGAAGCTATGTGGAAATAAATGGTTGGAGAAATGTTTAATAAGTATTAGTGCTCCTTGTTGATGGGTTTAATTTGGAATAATTTTCTGTTGTATTTGTAACCACGCAGTTTGCCATGTGAGAATGATATTTGAAGAAGAATTATCTCTTCTCTTGTGGATATAGGTATAAATAGCCATTTGGTTTTATATGATCATTGGGGTTTGAGAGAATTATAAGTTATTATAATTTGGTCTGAAAATGCAAGGTATGAGATAATATTTGTGGTTAAATTATGTTATGGCTATTTTGAGGAATTTATCTCATTTTGGTAATTTTATAAAACATAGTTTTTGAAAAGGACAACATGCAGACCGTGTGACAACCCGTCGCGTCGGACAAAGCTGTGGGAATCGAACCCACAACCAAAGTGTGATTGTGATTTATCTCCTACCACTAGACTACGTGAAGTCCCTGGATAGTGTGACTAATTATTTTTAGTTAAATGATTTTATTGATCAATAATAAGTTGATTTGGGTTCTTATGTCTTATCAAATGAATACCCTTGGTATAGGAAAATGATTTGGTGATTAAGTGATAAATGTTATTTTGGAAGATGTTCGCTTTGTTGGGAACACTATATGCCCAAGGAAAATAGAATACTATGGGGTTTCATTTGTAGAGTAATGGTAGATTTTTATCTACATTTTAATTGTGGATTTATAGTGATTTGGGTTATTTATGGAAATTATTAACCCATAATAGAGAATATGTGATGAGGTTAATTACTTTTAAGTATATGACTTTAAGAGTATTTGATGTCATTTGGAGATACAATTTAACATGGGAGACTACATAATCAAATTCTTCTATGTTTTGGGTTTCAATATTAGTTTAGATTATATTGAAGGATTTTAAGGACAATTGATTATTGAATAGTATTTATTTATCTTTGGGATATTGTTGGTTTAATTTTAGAAATTAAGATTAGTGTTTATTTCTCTCAAGGAATATCCTTTTGGGGGATCATTAGATCTTGTACTAACCATTTTGGTTTTGATTAATCTATAAAGACAATGTAAATATATAGTTTATCCTGCATTGATCATGTGATTCTATAAAAGTTTATTCTAGCTCTTCCAGTGTGACCAAGTCTTCTTGAATACTCATCGTTTAAAAAAATGAGTTAGTGGTGGAAATTTATTAAAGAATGAAACTCTACTTCAAAAGTAGGTATATATCTTTATATTCATAGTCAATATCATAAATTAATTCCTCATCCTTATGTAATGTACCTTAAAACAAAAAATGTTGTCTGTTTACTTTTCCTACTAGGAGATTAATGATCGTTTGTCCCAACACAAGTTTGTGGTTTTATTATTGTTAGCTTTTTCCTGATCATGATTTCTATCCCTCTCCATCAGAACTTGACACTTATTTTATCATCCATATCCATGTTTTCCTACCTGGAATCCTAGTATGGGTTATCTTGGGTGACCTTTATACCTCTCTTTCTTTCTTTTAAAGTAATAGTTTTATTGACTCTTTTTCCGATGAGGGAATTTCCATTATATTCTCAAGCCCGATTTTTAAAATTGAGAGGATTCAATTTATTGAATTAGGGGTGAATTTAACTCCCCAATCTTCCACGGTACACTTCTCTTTGAATAATACAATAGCGTGTGTTGTACGCAACACTGAGTTCAAGTACACCATGACTTACCAAACTAGCCGTTCAAAAGAGGTTATGAATAGTATTAACTAAATTTTACATATTATATTATCCTTATAATTTTAATCCATATTATGAGTTTCTATGACATGATTTATGAACAAATTCATTTTTTCAGATAAAAGAAGTATTTTTCAAAAAATGAAATTTTACCACCTTTTAATGGCAAAGCCTTTTTAAAACCAATATTTGAAACTTTTATATATTCAATTTGACAAAATTAAATTCTTCTTTAGAATTGGAACATATTAATTTAGTATCAATAATGTTTTGGTGTCTTTCCGATAACTTTCATATTTGGGTGAATAGTGAAAAATACTCTATTTTAACTGAAAACAACTTTTTTAATCAAAATAATTTATATTGTCAAATTATACATTTTAATACTTTGGAAGTATAAATAGATTATATTTTTACTATTTAATCCAATGATGGTCATTTTAAGTAATTTCACCTTGAAATTGGACATAAACAAGTGTCAAACTTTTGATAGTTATTATTTCTTAAAAATACACCTTTTGGTTTCGAAAGCAGGAATCAATTTTAAATTAATAAATGCAAATTTTATGTTTTTAATTTGGTAATATAGACTTCATTTTTGGATTCTTAATAACAAAATTATCCTAGGGTGAAATTTTGGTACTTTTCGGATAAATTTTATATTTTGATGAATAGTAAAAATTACTAAATTTTAATTAAAAACAACTTTTTTAATCGAAATAATTAATAGTGATAAATTATGAATTTGAGTGGTTTTAAATTATATTTAAAATATATTTTTACCATGTAATACAATGTGGGTCATTTAACATAATTTCACATTTAAACCGAACATAAACAACTGTAAATCTTTTGATAATTATTATTTCTTAAAAACACGCTTTTTGTTTTAACAACGGGAATTAATTTTAAATTAATTTCTGCCACTTCTATGTATTGAATTTGGAAAAATGGATTCCATTTTTTGAATCATTATGTCCAAATTGTGTAAATAGGTAACTTTTATTTTTAGACATTTTGAATAATTACTTTGGTAAATATTTTATTTACCATGGTTAAGGGTAAATCTGGTAAATAAGGGTTAAAAAATAATATTATAATAATACTAAATTACCCTAAAACGTGTCCTAACTTTATTGGTGGATACCTGTCCGACCATGGGAATCTTTGGGTCGATTTTGGGACCCCATGGATCCACTTGTAAGTGATAGAGACACTTTATTTTAATTAAGTTAAAATGAATACAAAAATGACACAAGCATATATCTTTTAGCAAAACAATTGTTACATAGGGTTATATATGTTGGATTTTTGACTATAAATATTCATTATAAAGATAAAACTATTTTCTACATAATTATATTTTATTTATAATTTTTAGACATTAAATAGTTTAATTTATTTATCAAACAATGGTGATGCAGTAATTACCATAATAGTAAAAAATTTGAATAATTGATATTATAAATACCCAAATAAATATAATTTGAGACTTTTTATGAATTAAACTTATTTTATAGGTTAATATGACAAGTTAGGATTGATTTAATTAACTTATTTAGAAGTAATAATTCTATTATGATTTTTTAAAAAAATAAAGTTTTGATTAGTGTCAAAATTGACATAAAAGAGTTTTTAAAACAAGTATTATATTATTAATTGATATTAAATTCCTAAAAATGTAAGGTTCGGCCAATAGAGTTATATAATGATAGGGGTATCATTAATGGACCACTTTGAGGTATCTTGGACGTATATAGTAAGTTTATTAACTATATAATATAAAAATACAAAGTGACATGGTAAATGTCAAACTAATTAACTAAGAGTTAAAACTAAAAGATAAGGTTAATATAATGACACAAACCTATCTAAATTCAATTGGTTGAGTGGTTTTCGACCCATCCCCACCTTAACCTTTAAATAATAAACTTTGGAGCTATTAGAAACCGAATATTAATTTATTATAAATTAATATTTCTAGCTTTTCCAAAGGTGCCCCTCACCCCTCTTATAAAACGGCACTCCTCCTTCTCATTTATTCACACCTTAAAAACCTTTTGGTTCGGCCAAACCCTGCCAAAATACTCTCTAAACTTCCCTCAATATAACCTAGAGTCCTTAGTTTGATCAGAAATCCATCATAAAAAGTCCTTTTGATCAAATCAAAAGGAAGAACCCGAAGAAGAGGTAATGTTTTCACCACCCCTTTTCAAGTTCCTTTCTTCTTCCACTTCTTCTTTCTTTGTCATTACCATTATAAAATAATAAATCTAGTATCATATATATACATTTATGTTATTATAAATATGGTACATCCATATTCAGTATTATATCCACCCTTTGAATAACATGTCACCATACGTGCGTACGTATGGCTTACCGTCTCCACGTCGTGGTGTAATTGTTATTCAATATATTATTATTTTGGATGGGTATAATAATGATGTGTAACTCATGTAAATAATAAATATAAAATGATAATTATTCTGTATATATGATATACCATCCAATTATATATTATTTTAATATCAAAAGAATGATATTGTTGCTCGTGCGTACGTACGGACTACCGTCTCCACGAATGCGATGAGATTCATTCTCCATCATATCCATTCAATTATAATTGTCATTTTATGATTTAAAAATAGTATCTAAGGACTTTATATAATTATGGATATGAATAATATACATCCCATTAATAACGAATATGGCTCACATAACAAAGAATATAAAGTAAAATGAACCCGTTAACACCCAAAATGACGATAATTCTAAGATATTATTAACAAATCAATGTTAAAAGATCATATATGATATAATATTAATGTAAATTATTCTTTTATAATTCAATAAAAATTATTTCACCATTATACATGAGTTTAACCTACCGTCGACCAAGGAAAAAGTACGAAGTAAAGGGTTTCTTAACTCACTCTTAATTTCTTGAGAATTCCATTTTTCACCACTTAATTATTGCATGTGGTGTATGTGTACTGCCCATGATTGTATTCATTGTGTAATATACTTTAATTTATGGGTATCTACATCATCATCGTATGATCCTTCTTTCATGGGTGTACGTTTCGTATGTTACCTAATCGATAATGGAATTTGAAATTTCAATTTCCATTTATTCAGCTTTACGCAAACATCATTGATTATTTTACTCCGAGATTATGTGTGGAATAACTATTCATTTGCTTATGACATAATTTCCACTCCCCTTTTCTGTGGATATACTTTTTATACACATAATCACTCCATTGATAATTTCTCAAGTCATCGATATGAATTTGATAAGAGTAATGTTAACTCATTCTCCATTTGTTGAGTTAAACATCCAATTCATTGGTGTTGTTTTTACAAGATTATGTGTGAATATCCTTTGATTGTTTTACACTAAATATCAAATCATATTTAGTGTATTTATATTTTTCACACATAACTATGTCGTTGATTTATCCTTAACCAAAGGATATAGCCTTTATGAGATATTTCATCTCAATTTACATTCCATTGAGACTTCTTTGTTGATATACACCAAATCACTTTTATGTGGTGTATATAATGTACTTTGACAATGTATATCATGAATCCCTTTATTCAAATGATATTACAATGTTTTTATTACCTCAATTATTTGTATTCAAGTGTCTCTCTTTTGGTTAGAAACTCTAACTAAAATACCATTTTTAAATGTTTTAAAGACTTATTCTTCTAAATCTTGCTCATTAATGTCCATGTTTTAAAAATGGTTTTAAGGATTTATTTATATGGACATTAAAGTTTTAAAATTAAAACTCCTTTTAAAAGTTTCAAAGTGGTATGGGACACTTTGATCAAAAATCTATTTTTAAATGGCTTCTTGACAAATAGTGTGACTTTTAAATGATTTCAAGAAAAAGGGGGATATTTCTCTCAAATAGTTTTGATGATTATTTTCATCTATGTAAATATCCTTCATTATTCTTGATTGAGGTTAATGTGATACAATACAATCTTCCATATTGTATCGAATGAGTTGTGTTTGACTGTGGATGTGCTATTTTTATACCATTCATGGTTTGTGGTTAAAGTATTGACATTTAGTATGCTAGTTTTAATACGAATGTTTATGTTACGTTTAAACCTGTTCATATGAGGAATGCATTCGACTTAATAAGTGATGGGTGGAGCCTGATGTAGCTCCTTGATGCATCGTTAGGTCTCATGAGACAAACTACTGTCTTGGCACAAGGCCTTGGCAAACTCTTATTTGTAGTCTTGGCACGAGGCCTTGGCTATGTGGTTATGATAGTCTGGAATTATGCATTCCATCATTATGAAAGTGGTTATTGATATTGCAAGGGATCATTCGACTAGTAGATTATCCATGTGAGTAAGTAAATGGCATTATTTTATTTTATGATTGCCATTTTATGCTGAAGTTCAAGTTTAAAAGGCTTTTGTTTTAGTTACAAACTGCCTTAAGTGTTTATGCTTATCTATGAAAGCTTCTACTATAATGTTATCCTTACTGAGCATCTAAGCTCACCCCTTTCAATGTTTTATTTTTCCCAGGATTATGAAGAAGTAATTTATGAATGACCTACAGGGATAGTATTAGGGGATATGAAGACAAGATGTTTTTTTATGACGTAATGTAAAATTTTATGAATGTATCTAGTGTTTCCAAGGCTACTAAACTAATCGGTCTTTAGAGACTTGATCTTTATTGTGATTATTCCAATGTTATGTAATAATTCACCGACTCTGGGTAACTGGGGTCGGGGCGTTACAAGAAATTTCTACTGGAAGGTTATGTTCATCCTTTCATCGATAGACGATCATAGATTGATCTAGAATATGAAATGTGACTTCCCTTATTTGGAAATTGATATGAGCTCCATATAATGAAATCCAATCCATGCCAAGAATCACATCAAATTACACTATAGGAAAGAACACAAGAATTTCCCGAAGCACTTTCCCACAAACATCAATAGGAGAAGAATTATAAACTTTTGATGCGACTGTTGTTCCATTAGGGGTAGTCATAGCTAACTCAACTTCTAATTGTTGAGGTAATACGGTGATACCCTTAGAAAATTCTTCATAAATAAAAGAGTGGGAGGATCCAGAATCAAATAAAACATTTTCTACTTTATAGTGGATGCTAAGTGTACCTTTCACCACTTCGTTATCATAATCCACATCGCTGATAGAAATTGCATGTGACTTTCCTTTGTCTTTAGCCTTAAGAGTTTGTTGATTCCAATCATCATCAACAACCCTTGGATTAGGGCATTGATTGGCATAATGCCCCATTTCCTTGCACTTGTAACATTGAAGTATAGGAGGTGCACTCTGTGTAACCTTTTCTTTGTTCGCATCACTACACATCTTCTTCCCATCATTGTGGAATTCAAATGCTCGATGGCCTTCCTTTCCACATTTGAAACATTTACTTGTCCCTTTAAGACAACTCCCTCCATGTTTCTTCCCACACATTGAGCATAAGGGAAAACTCATCTCCTTTTCAGTGTTCTCTTTAGATTTTCCTTTGAATTCCATTTTTCTCTTCTTATCAAACCCATATGACTGATGGGTTACTCCAATCTCCATCTCAACCTTGAGAGCACATCGAACGATTTCATCCTAGCTATTGAAGTCCCTTATGGCTAACTCCCTTCGAAGACTTGGTTTTAAGCCACTAAAAATCGATCGATCATACTCTCAAGATGGATAATAATACCAGAAGCATACCTTGCAAGTCTTGTAAATTTTTCTTCATAGGTACCAACAGATTCATCATCCTTTTTCTTCAGTTCAAGAAACTCCTTCTCCATCTTTTTTCGAAGAATACGAGGGAAGTACTTATTGAAAAATAAGTTCTTGAACTCATCCAATTCAATGGACTCAATTTCATCCCTTTGCCTCATATTCTTGATAAGATTCCACCATTGATAAGCATATCCTTCCAATCAATACCCTGATAAGATGAATTTATCATGTTCAGAACATTGAATAACTAAAAATATATTTTCAGTGGTACTGATCCATTGTTCAGCCACTAATGGACCAGTAGACCCGTTGAATGAGGGTGGACGCTGCCTCATGAAGGATTCAATAGAATGTTTCTCCTTCCTTTGCTTGTTTGGAAGTCCAGCATGATTCATATCTTGAGAAATTTGTGTGATCATGGCTTCAATATTTTGCATTCCAGCTCCCATAACTTTTGGTTGCTTAGGGGGACAATCATTTCATTGCCCGTCGCATTCCGCATTAACACGATTCCTTCAGGTTCCAGCCATTAACTAAAACCAAGAAGAATAGTGTGAGAAACACTAATTATAATAGCACAAACACATAATCAAGAATAAAATTTCACACTTAAGGTCTTATCATAGGTTGTTCATGGTCATTTCTAAAACACTAAGATTTTGTTCTATGCTTAGACTTATCCTTAGGGTTCTTACTAAGCCTTTCACATCCTAGTTTCCAAAGGTTGACTATACCTTTCCTCTGATACCAATTATAATGACCCATACTTTATGTACATTGTTAATACATCAAAATTTAATTACACTTATTACAACATATAACAAAACCATGAAAGGACCGTATAGGTATAGTGTCTTTAGAAATTGAGAAACATAAACAACTGGTTCATAAAGCATCTACATTGTCTCCCATTTATTTCATCATATCTAGAGTCCCTTTTTGGCATATCCTACTTAATAACCTTCTTCCTGACCTGGGGAAAAAACATACAAAAGGGTGATCTCAAATGCTCAGTATGTGTAAACAAAATAAATATCAATCACATCATATTAATAAGAACATAACATCTTGGAAATCTTAACCTGCAAAAGAGATTATAATTTCATAACATGGGATAAATCATAGTAGTGAAATGTAATCCCAATAATCATAAATTAAAACATGAAACTTTTTGGAATACACACATAATCATATAAAATCATTTCTTAGTAGTCAAGACTCATTGCGAAGACTATCTTCGTGGACAATGTCCATTTGTGAACCGATTTCACTCCTCGTTTCAGTCCTGTTTCACTAAACCAGTTTAACCTGCCGTTCCATCCATGTCTATCCCATGAGATATAAATCTTTACCCAATGCATTGGAGGGAGATATAGGTCCCACCCATTTCATAATGATACCATTCTTATGTGTTCCAAAAAATCAAAAAAAAATCATACATCATTGCATAACCCATGTAATAAAAATGGGATTCCTAAACATCATGACATCATAAAACAATTCATACAAGATAAAGGAATTCATAAAAATAATTCCATCACAACATAATAAAATCAATGTAATAATAGGGATAGAAACAGAACCATATATTATCTTATATGGAAAATAATTTTGATAAAACAGTTGAACTCCATTCTTGCGGAAAATATCCTTTCTACTTAAAAAACATTTTTCCTTTCATAACATGTCATACAATTTTAAACTAAAACAAGTTGATTAAAAGTAAACATGAAAAATTTTAAAGGAATATTCTTGGAAATAATGTTTTAAAATTCCATTCAGGCCGTATAAGTTAAAAAAACATTCTTCTCTTATTTATGTCAGAAAAGTCAAAAAGTACCTCATACGTAAAACGACAAAAGATTCCTTTCATATATTTTACTAAAACATAACCGAAGGGTAAAATTGGATTTAAAAATTTGTAGGAGGATATAAATAATATTACATATTGAGGAAACATGGATGAGGATGATAAATATTCCCCAGTAAATTCTGAAGTATAAACAATATCGGATAAAAATTGAGATTGCAAGATTGTCCCTTATATTAGGTCCAATTTTATTTGTAAGTGTCCAAACCTACTTTATAATGATTTAAATAATGTTATTGACTTATTAAATAATCATACTTATTTTTATGATATCATATATGGTCATATTATTAGCTTCATATTAGTAATATTTCATTGTTACTTGTTATTCGGGTGTTAATTGCTTTTTGTTCTTATGCGTGTTTTGTCGAATAAATTATTATTCTTATTTTTAGGTTATATATACCTCATTTACAGAATGTTATTATTGTAATAAATATCATATTTATTCACTCAATTCATTTATGTAATCATTATGCAATGAAAATCATGTAGAACGAGTCGCATCACATCATGGAGACGGTATTCGGTATTCCGTACGTACGCACGAGCGATTATATCGTTCTCATGATCATGGAATTGTATTGGAGTGTATGTATACTATTTAAGAATCAATATCACTTTACAATAATAATATATAGTTAATATTTACACCATTATACCCATACAAGTATGATGGTGGTGGAAAATAGATTACACCGCGGCGTGGAGACGGTATTCCGTACGTACAAACGCGCGATGATTTCATTTTCCGTAGGATGGATAGATGGTGATATAGGGTTTTTTAATACTTATAATAACATATCATTATATTATTGATACTGATGTTATTACTTAATAATGAAACAACTAAAGAAGAAGAAGTGGAACAATAAATAAAGTTGAAAGAATCGGTAATGGACATTACCTCTTCTTTGAAGCGCCACTTTGAGACCTCCTCTTAGGGCACTAAAATTGGTCTTTGAAGAATACAAGGACCTCTAGGATGTTTCTAGGGAAGTTTAGAAGAGCATTTGGCAGGATTTGGACGATCTTAAAGGCTCAAAGTGGTGTGAGGAAAAGAGGGAGGAGGTGTCGTTTTATAAGGGAGGAGAGGGGCACCTTTGAAAAAATTAAAAATATTATTTTATTATAAAGTCATATTCGGTTTATAATAGCACAAAATTGATTTATTTAGAATCTAAGGTTTGTATGGGTATAAATCCTCTCATCAAATAGAATTTAGAAATGTTTAGGTCATTATATTAACCTTTTCTTTTAGTTTTAACTCTTAGTTAATTAGATTGACATTTACCATGTCACTTTGTATTTTTATATTATATAGTTAATAAACATACCATATACATCCAAGAGAACCCAAAGTGGTCCATTAATGATACGCCTATCATGATATAAGTATCTTGGCCGAACCTTATATTTTTAGGAATATAATAACAATAAATAATATAATATTTGTTTTAAAGACTATTTTATGTCAATTTTAACACTATTTGGTAATTGATTTTTGAGAAAATCATAACAGAATGATTAGTTCGAACAAAGTTAATTAAATCAACACTAACATGTCATATTCACATAGAAATTTATTTTAATTCATAAAAAGTCTCAAATTACATTTATTTGGGTATTTATAACATCAATTATGTCAATATTTCATTAATAAGATAATTACTACATCATCATTGTGTCATAAATAAATTAAATTATTTTAAGTCTAAAAATTACAAATAAAATACCATTATGTAGGAAATATTTTAAGATTTATAATTAATATTTATAGTCAAATTTATCTTATGTATAACCTTATATTAAAAATGATTTAGTTATTAAACTTTGATTTTAACTATTTTCACTCTTCTTTAAATAAATTAATAATAAATGTCCTAATCTAATACAAGTGGGACTAAATGGTCATATTTTATTCTTAAGGTTGTTTTAGGTCAAATTAAACTTATCCAATAGAATTAAGACATGTTTTAGGGTAATAATAATAACACTTTTACCCTTAATTACCCTATTTACTTTTAACGGTGGTAAAAAAAGTAAAAAGTTACTATTCATAAAAAATTATTTTCATCTCATTGAACCACATTTTAGTCATTGATATTAACCGTGTCTCTCGGATTTTCAAAATTCCACTCACAGAAGCAGTAAAATTATGTTTTATGTGAATTTGCAAATTCTCCTAGGAGGTGGGTAAAAGACGATGAAAAGTTCAACAAAAATTTTGTATATCTAAAATTATTATAAAATGAATCCAATGAATTGCATTGGACTTATATAGGTATTATGTATCAATTTTTACCTAAAATAAATTTAAATAAAATAAATAATTATTTAAATAAAAAGTCGATTTTTAAATAGTAACCCAGTGTTTTCACTATTCATCAAAAATTGAATGTTTTCAGAAAAATACCAAAATTTAATCCTAGGATAATGTCGATATTCCGAATCCAAAAATGAATTCCATTTTGAAAGATGAAATTTAAAAAAATTCAAAAAGTGGTTATTACTATTCATAATAGCTAGTTTTAATAATATTTTAATAGCATATCATTGTTTAGTGAAACTCGGTACTGCGTACGATGCAAGCTATCGAGGAATGTCGCGATTGTGTGTAAAGAAAGCCAAGCTAGTGTTGTGTGTAGTGAAAGATTCCTTTGATGGTTTATATAACATAAAAACAAAATATTTCTCATAAAAGTCTCGGGTGTTACAAATAGTCTTTCATTGGTCTTCATCGTGGTGGGTCATTCCTAGCATCCTCATCCTTGTGCACCTAAATTCTTTCACCCTGAACAAAATCATTATAGGAAGGGTGTACCACGTCACTATACTTTTCCTTATCACTGTCTGCAATGTCTCCCCACTTTCCCAAGCTTTTCACCTCTTGATAAGCCTCCTCCAATCCACATTCCTGGTGGACCTGACTATTTGCGTTAACTATAGCAAGGGAGTGTGGATGATCCACTAGGTTATTTATAACACCTTCCCTAGTTGATGCATCCTATAGGAAAACATAAAGCTTTAATATTACACATTTATACCTTGCATCATCCTTTAATTCAATAAATTACTCCTCATTGTCCAAAACAACGAATCCATTTCCTATAGATACTATGATCACTATTCCTCCAACATCAACATCCTTCCCTTCTTGAACATAGGCATCTAGATCCCTTGAGACTAGAACAACTGAGTCCAAAAGATGCTCAGTCATAGGCTCTGATTACAAGGAATTTCAATTCAATGAATTCCCCACTGTATCTACATTTACAAGACCCAGGATCCACATTATGTGATCAAAAACTTGCTTAACCGTCAGTTCTCATGGCATATTTTCCACATTCTTCATAAGATTACCTGGCACTATGATATCAGGGCATGTTTGCTCCATATCCTCAGACACAACACGTCTAGTGGAAAACGTTTGTTCAAAGCCTTCTGCAGGATCACACCTTGTACCCCTAGATAGTTCCTTCACCAATAGCAAAGCGGTACCCAAAAAATCATAGCCATCAGTACCCAAACCAAAAACTCCCGGTCAGCTCCAACCAAACCTTTACTGTGAAAAATCAATTTCTTGTGCCTAAAACATTCACAGTTAACACAAAACAGCATCCATGATTCAAATATTACATCATGTTTCCACCAAAACTCTTTCCCATCCATGATCCAAACACAATTCACAGGTGGCCTCACAAAGTCAATCTCCACACAAATATGTGGACATATAGGATGAAAAATGTCCTCCGTCCGTAGATCAGAACACAAATAGAGACCAATCATTTTCCCATTAGCACTCAAAATAGAAGGATTTTAAAATGAGAGTGGAAGACCAGGGAGGCTCACCCATGCCGCCATCGTCAAGGTATCACACCACCTGTGAATGTCAAAGATCCATCTAAAAAAGTAAAATAAAATTTCACTGCAACTTCAAGGAGATCTGAACTAAGCGGTGATCAATTCATCTTCTATCTCAAACTGAATCATCATATGTCTCCTATCAATTAAGCTGATTACCACGCACTCTTGAATAACACAAGAATTGGAAACAAAATAGTCAAACTCATCAACTGAAGGGCATTGATTAAGAAATCGAGCCACTATAGTTAAATTAAATAAATTCATTGCACCACTGAGCTCCACCGAAGATAGAAGAAGTTTAGGCGCTTCTTATAAAAGATCAGGGACATTCGGTAAGAGCTGAATCCTCAGAAAGGAAGGAATATAATCGGTATTATTGAATGGAACGAAGATGTTACCTCCTCTATGAGATTAAGATCTCAGACCTCCCCCCTCCGATCGCTAGGGGGAGCATAGCTCCAGGTCATATGGTTTATGGAATTGACGAGGAAGAAGGTATCGTCACGGTCCCCCTACCCGAAGTCATTTAAACTATATTTAATACTTTATTAACTATTATAAATTAGTTATATTAAGAATTTTTATGTCTTAATTTAGATGTTTCATTTCTTCTAGGTGATAAATCCTTGAATTAAATTCTAGGGAATACTCCATAATATATAGTTCTCTTCTACCTTGACACCGATTTGTAATTTACATTATTAGCTTCAATTTAATTATTTGGCTTATTTGGTATATGTTAGGTGGGTGATATATTATGAATTGGATTCTCTCTTCTAAAATTTCTCCTTAAGGAGAGGGAAATGGGATAAGATAGCATACTTTCCTAGAGGGTTATGAATTATTTTATAATGTTGAATTTTTCTATCTATCTATTCATTTGAGCTTGCTCATGTGGAGATTTTCGATATCATTTATCATTATGATTTTACATTATGATTCTATATACGTAATTCATATAAACCATTCATATTTGTATTAATATGTTTGAATTATATTTAATATTGAGTAACACCTATTCTGGGATATGTATATAGTTTAAATTCATATTGTGTGAACACATTAACTAGTTAGTTGGAATATAGATTCTAAAAAAATAATTTGAATAATGAATTCAAAAAAGGGAATAAAATAAGAGAATATAATGATTAATTAAGATGAAATAATTATGAATATAATATTTTTATTATGTACATTAAATCGTTGATATTTATAACCCCCCGTCAAAATAGTAAATGTTAGACTCCTACCAAGGGGAAAGTTCGGATGACCTTGATTATCCAACTGAGTAGTTTTGTGCCATAGTCTGGTTACTGTAGATTATTTTTTTGTATAAATAATGTACGAAGTAACTTTTAATTATTGTATATTTTATTTTTGTGACATAATGGGGTTCCCCTTGATTAATTTAGTTTTAGATTGTTTTTTTATTTTTTAATTTGGTTACACTAGTTGTGAAATCATAGCGTTTAAGATAACATGACAATAGAGTTGATTATATATATATAATATATTTGGATAATGATTTATCAAATTGACTCTCTATGAATCATAATAGTTTTTATTGGGATTGTTCCTTAAAAAATAACAAAGTGATGACATAAATGTTTGATCCCATTCAAAAAATGGAAATGTTCTAGTGGGGGTGAATGAACCAGATTAATATTTATAAAAAATTAATTATTTATTTAAAATAATTATCATATTTAATTACTAAGAGATAAATTTAAGTGGATAAAAAATGTATGAAGACATATATTTTTATAGTAGTTTAGTCCAATGTGGACCAACATTACTCTCACACCTTTTTACACCATAAGAGATTCGGTGTACACTATGATCCGTATTTTTGTTATGAAATAATAACCTACTACATTCCATAATTTTCTACATGAGGTCCCACCAGACACACTTACCTTTTTGTGGAAATTCATAACTACATAAAAATGAATTTAGAAAATTTGATTCAAAACATGACCGATTATGAAATTTGAATCTAGGAGTCACAATAAGAGATAGAAATTTTTTTTTGGAAAAGAATAAAAAAATTATTGTAGAAATGGAATCGATAGAAACAATTAATGAAGACTAAAATACCACCAAGTAAATGAATTCGTATTAGAATATTAAAGAACATTAATATGACTTTGAGTAGTGGATCAAAATTTCTCATTAAGAAGTTGTAGTCCAAGTTATTTTTTCCAAATATAGATCAAAAAAATATGAATCCATGATCCCATAAGATATCTTAGAATTTTACAACACATAAAAATATGTATGTTGAAAGTTTATGTCATAGGAATTCATCAAAGAGATTCATATCAGTGCCTCTTAGCTGATTTTTTTCTTTTTATCATTGTGTTATTATTTAATCAATTTAAATAAGTATTTCTAAAACTAATAGTCAAATTTCAAACATTGTAAAAAAACTAAAATTCATACTTTATAATTATATAAGAGAAATAATATTATCATTCCAAAATCACAGTAGTAAAAAAATTGAATTAAAAATATAGTCATTAATTGAAATATTTTTTAAATCATTAATAAACCAACTAAAATATCTTCATAATTATATGTTATGAAAAAATCACAAAAAACACAAATATTATTTTGATAAAATTCAAACATGAATATTAAAAAATATTTTCATAATCAAGAAAATATGTAATTATTAAAAAAATTAGTTACATGTATTATGTACTAAAAATTAATGTTAAATATTTTTGGTCCCTAAATATTGATTCTGAAATGAATAAAATAAGTAAATATTTTAAAAAAGATGAATTTAAATATTTTTAAATGAGTATATTGAAGTATAATATGAAAAATAATAACATATATAATCTCTATTTAATATATGTATTAAATACACTAAAACATTATTTTAATGTTCTCTATATCATTAATATGAACATATAAAATAATCAAAATTATTAATGAATTTAAAATAACATTCATTAAATAAAATTATAAAAAATATATAAAAAATAAGATATCATTGAAATTTCTATATTTTTTAAAAAATAAGTAGTGGTAAAAGAAAAATTTGTATATATATATAGTGAGGTATATATAATGTGGATGATTGACCTTCAGTTCCATTGTGACATGTAGTTGTTTAGTGCAACATATGGTCAGTTTATATGTTGATGTACTGACTATGTGGTAGTTTGGTCAGTTGAATGTTCACTATGTGATAATATTACATACATCATGAAGTGAATATCAGTGAAATTAAAAAATGAGTACATAATATTATTTTTGAGTAATAAGATAAGAATGAAAGTTGTGAGTCATATGCTTTTTATGTGGATGGTGTTTGATTCATCATGAATAATATAGGTAAGACATAATGCGATAGAGAATCCATGTAATTTTCACTTTTAATTAGTTAGCAAGAAATAAAAAACCGTTCATACGGTCATAGAACAAGTCTCCATTCATGAATTCAATATATAAAAACAAAAATAAAAATGGAATGAAATTTTGAAATAAATTATAATAATGTGTGATTCATAAAAAAATTAATAGAAAATATGGAGGTTAAATATATATATATAGTAGTATGAAGACTAAAAATGTGATAGATTGAGCGTACACACAAGAGGCTGCACGAAAAATAAATAAAACCTCAAATGTGAGGTGAGGTAGAAAATAGATTGGCTATATACAGGGATATAAATTTCACATTTGGTAGAATCAGCTATAACATATGCATTATATCATTTATTTTCAAGTAAATTAGTTATAGTTCGAGTGTTCACCTTATGGTAGCTTAAAATATTAACAAATACAGTATGTTTGCATTTAAGCCATAAAGTAGGTTAGAGGCTAAAAATATGGTTTTTTATTTATGCTACTGAAATAGTTTCTAAAATAGTCAAATGTACATAACCAAATAATCATATAAGGAAAATATTCATGTATCTATAATCACCACGTATCCAAATTACTCACACAGCCAAATATGAAAACCTATATCATATTTTCATAATAACATTTGATTAATTTTTAGAAAAAATAATCTATATATTATTCATTTCATCCTATTCAATTATATTAATATAATTTCAGGATAATTCTAATGAATCAAAGATCACCTCTTTAAAAATTCTATAAAATTTCATATCAATAAAAAAGAGAAACAAATATTATTTATAATCTACAGACAATCGAAATAAAATATTATTGTGAATTTATTCAATTTTAAGATAATTCAATTGTCCATTTCATCATTCCATGATGTTGAATGAAGTATTGATAAATATAGAATATTTAAAAAATAGATATACAAGTCAGAATTATGTATCTAGAGTTATCATTCAAAATTATTTTCTAATATAAAACTATTATATAGCTGATCACATGTAGAAACAATCTACAAAAAATTAAAACATAAATAGAATAATCCAAACTTTTTATAGGCGAGGAAGACAAAGATAACATTATTTTCCTTCTCATGTATGGGTTTCCCTCCATTCCCATTTCCCAACCAATTCCATGAATCGAGATACCCTTATAGAAAACCTTTGAATTGATTTTATGAAACCCTCTTTCACATGATTCACTATATTCTATGTGTTTTGGAAAGCCTTTATTTTTTCAAGTGTCTATACCATTGTGATTCTTATATAAGTCCATCATTTATGTGATCCCCCTATTTTTTTATTTTAGAATCACCCTATTCACAAACCCCTCCACTATGTGAGGACTTTCCATTCACAAATACCCTACCATTCACAATACAATATTAATATTTTCAATATATTGTTTTCTTGTTGTATTTTCTCAATTAATATTTTCATTTTTTGATATTAGATTTTAAAATTTACATTTTTATGGTAATATTTTTTAGTTTCAGTTTAATACAATCATTATGATATTTAAAAATAATATTACAGTTTAATTTTATTGAAATTGTTTAATTTTTTTATATTGTGTTTTGTAAAATTTTGTATAGTTTGTAATAATTTTTTGTGGTAGTTTTAATTTTTGTATGGTTTCTTGTAATTTTTGAATTTGAATATGTTTTATTTAATTGTTTTAATTTTTTAAATTTGATTTTTTATTATAATTATTGAAATTTTTAATAATTTAATTGAATCATTAATCTGTTCGTAATTTTTTTAATAAGTATATGAATATATTTTTCAATTAAATTATATTTAATATATCATAAAATTATACAATAATTTTCAATAAAAAAATTTATTATTTTTATAATATAATTTTGAACAATTAAATATAATTTAATAAATTTAATTTAATTTGAAAAATCTATGTAATTAAATATATTTCAATAAATTAACAATTTGATTTAGTAATCATACATGTTTTTTCAGGAAAATTATTTAATTTATAAAAAATATTACGATAAAATAATTCCATTTGAATGATTTTTAATTAAAATAATAGTGAACGATGCATGCTATTCCATTTACACATTTCTAAAAGGATTATAAGGGAAAGAGTTCAATTACACGAGCATAAAACCAACGGTGCACACCAATATGTAGTATTAATTAGTAAATTAATATATTATTACTTCTTAGTTTTGTATAAATTTATACACACACACACACAGAGATATATATATATATATATTGAGAAAAATAATAAAAAATCGGCATTCTCATTGAACAGTATTCCATTTCTGCCTCGCCAAAGGCATGGTGAGGAATCAACTGCCAATAATAATGTTACTATTGAATGGTGTGATTTTAACTCCATTTTTACCCAATTGATATCCCAAAAAATATAATTCTCTTCCTCCTTGATAGGGAACTCAAACCAAGATATTATAGAAGTGATTATTGTATAACTATTTTACATTTAAATCTTCTCATCATAAACTTTTTTGGGATGAGTACAGTAGAGATTATCTCCAACTCCACTTATATTTGGAAATTTGAGGTTTATGACATCTATTGTTTAAAACATCTAATTGTGATGAAAACTTTCGGAAAATAAATTGACATTAATGTCCTGTTAAATGGTTTTCGACAAGAAAATTTTTTATTTAAAAATTGGGTTTTCAAATGGGTGGGTGTACATGAAAACTGCATTGTATGCAGGATATATGATTCATACTTTTTTTAATAGTGAAATTGGGCCACATTGGTTTTCCCGCCACCATATAATGATACAGTTTGGTGGAATGAGCTTCCACTCACATGATTGATCTATCATGGTTATCCTTCTCGATGAGTAATTCAATGGGTTTACTACATGGGTTTTATATGATTTGGAATAGAGGAATATAATAGGTAATTTCAATTAATTTTTTTTATTTACATCCACCTTTTTTTAGTTTTTATATTCCATTTTGTAATATATTTTTTTAAAATTATTTTGTAATAACATTTTCTTATCATATAGTCTTGTGTGGGATGTATTTTGGGATATCCAATTTTTCTATATACTCACCCCATGTATAAGATACATGGGTGTGTGTCAATATGTTTTTCTTCATGACACACATAAGGGGAAGGTTTCTTAATTATATAAGGGATCACCATGATTTGATGGTCTTGGTTTATTGAGTTTAGAGATTTGTGGAATTCATTGAATCTAGTCTAGTATAGTGAAAATTATAGAACCTTGATGTCAATCAGGGTTTTCAGTCTTGGTGTCCCTAGGTATATAAATTTATTTCTATGGTAAATCTAATTATACTATATTATTCTTATAATTATTTAATTTTATTCTTGAATAAAGAAATCCTGTTTCTTTATCATTTGTTTTTATAGGTGGATTTATATATTAAGGAAAATCATCGACAGATAATGTGCTCTTAAAATTGTATTTATTTCCATAGTTTTATCTCAAAGGGGATACACCTATGGTTAGAGGAGTTATATTCCTTTTCATGCTAATATATTGGGGTTATTATGTTACAAAAGGAGGAATAAAGAATGAAAGAAATGCATTGTGTGTAAAAAAATGGGCCAGGATTTTTTTGATGGAAAACAAGATTGTATAACATAGTATTGCTTGAATTTTTAATTAGAGAAAATTTTATTCTTGTTGAAATTCCCATATTATAATTATTTTCAGGACTGTATTGATTTATAAATAAATTCACACCATGGTCAGGCCATTGAATTAATGGACATATACACTAAAGCGATATTATTTAGGCACATATGTCTTCCCGCATAGTTTTATTAAATATGAATAGTTGTAACGGTTTTTATATTCATTTGAACAGTATTCAGTAAATAATTGAAAATGAGAATATATATATATATATTGAACACAAAAGAATGGTTCAATCCCCTTTAATAATGAAAAGACAAATTAAGAAAGAAAAAAATAGGGGATGATAATGAGGTCAGATATAGCCACATTACCCTCACTGAAATGGAAAAATTGAAGTAGAAAGTATATGAAAATTCCTAATAAAAATGATTACAATATTCATAATCATTACACTAGTAAGAATCATCTCTTATTTAGCTGAAATAAATTTCTAGATTCATCTATCTTTCTTCAAGATAAATTGACATAGTGATCATAATGGGACTAAGATAAAAATAATCCTTCTTAGAACTAGATATCATTCAAATAATAGATGATAGACCCCCATCATCCATTTGTTTCCATTTATTAGCTACATCCTATAAATTAAAAGTACATTAAATAGACTTTTAAGCCCTTTTTTTATCATCCAAATTTGGAACACCACCCCATTTACGATTAATTTAATAATATTTCTTATGATCATTAATGGATTTATAAAAGTTGTTTTTCAGTTGAGATTTAAAATTTTCCTACTCAAAACACTCATACTCTATTTATCTGACACCATAAAAAACATTCACTTACAACTCCAATGTATACCATACTTCCCAATCAATTGAATATGTCATGCGCTAGGAAAATCACTGTACATTTTTTTCCCAACCAATTTAGACATACAGTTAGCTTTCCTCGAATGAGTTATGTATGTCCCTCTAGGAGAAGGAAAACCCTCAACCACATCTCCTCCATCCTAGATAGTCAATATAGTAAATTATAACATAGAATTAGTAATGCATGGAGTTAAAATATAAACCCTTATAAAACAACCAACCTAAGATAACTAAAAGAATCTCCAAGACTAACTGCTAAAGACCCAACAACACCAAAACTATCAAGAAATTATTCATATCCAAGGTGAATCTCTTGGGATACAGTATTACTCTAAAATAAAATAATAATCTATGCATATTATATGAGATTATTACTACTCATATATATCATAGTCAAATAGTATTGTTACTCTTTCTCTACCTGAGAAGTAGGAAAAATCTATAGGGTAAGAGCATGCATATTATGGAACCCAAATTTGTAGAACTAGTGAAACTATTTTAGACACACATATTAGATGTAGGATGAATCATATATTTCTCAATAATACTTACATACATCCCTTTTATAATATAAATATTCCTTTAATTATTTTGGAATATATGAAAATAATAACTCTTTAGTAGAGAATAAATAATAGGTAAAAATTCTTCAACATTGATCATTCACATGACTAATGCATTGGAAACCCAAACCGAAATCTAGTAGCCTCTCTTATTCAATAGGAATAAGTATATCATCATAAGGATTTCATAAAAATAACTTGTATATAAACATAGTGGAAAAAATTAATTAAACCAGTATTCTATCTTAGTATCCATATCTTGAATGTTCTGTTGCAACACCTATTCTAATTAGAAAATAAACAGAGGATAAAATGTAAAATATATTAAGTTAATGATAAAAAATATAATTGAAATAGTGGACAATAATCTTAACTACTTTTTGAGTGATCCTCATGGAAAAGGGATTAAGTCTATAGTCCCATTGTTGGATACCCAATGTCCATGGCTTCAACCCAATTGATCCCCAAAATGAGGTCTTCATCTAGAACATCACCAAATAAAATAAGACATAAAAAAAGAAATTGTTCATAGGAATACACTTCCAATATAAAAACCCAATGAATAGCAGTTGACCTCATATTTATGTCATCAACTATCGAAGAGTTTTTACTTGCAGGAAAAAATATTACAAGTTAAAATAGGGTCTTTACACATTTGAAATCGCCATTATATGGAATTTTGATTTGAAATAACATGAGTGGTATGAAATTTATTATTAATTCATTTTAGAATCACATAAATTACTAAATGGAAATTTTAAGAAAACCAGTTGAACATCATGGGGAGATAAATCAATAGCTCAATATTCCATTGTTGCATTATTCTTCGATTCCAACTAATGTCCTCTAGCCAAAAATAGTGACAAAATTATGGTGGGAAATCCATTCCTGAAAATCCTAGAGAACCATCGTAAAATCCATAATGATAAAAAGTCCATACAACCATTCTCATCATCCAAAATTTATGAGATTAATGATATGTGAATACATTGAATATGGTTGATGCATTGCATTAAATAAAATAATTCCATAATTGCTATATAATTGTATATGTTCCTTATTTTTATATAAAATGATTGCAATAAAACATTCTTGTAATTTACTCTTATTGAACCTAATATTCTCTCCCATATAAGGCACTAGCACCCCTTTGAGTGCTTCTAGAATCCTCTTATGTTGATTGGGATCCATGGTTTGTGTAATCCGATAGATAATGGAAACCTTATCTAGTTTCATTAGTAATCATCATTTATTAAACTCTATCTGAGAGTAAAGATTAAACTCACTGCATCACTGATCAAGGTAAACATATTTTTTGTTCTTCATTTATATTTTAGGTCTACATTGTTGAGGTTCAATCATATATTTATTTTTTCATCCACTATCTTCTCTATATTATGTACATAGAAAACCCATCAGTACTATTAGTGAAAGTATTTTTTTCCCCAAATCAATGTGTTCATTTTATTATTTAATGAATAACAAGTTTTAATAATTGTAAAATGGGATATTGCAAGCATAGAAATAAATATTAAAAAATTATATGTTATACTTAAACAAAAAAATAAATTTAATTATTAATCTTACCTATTATTCATGATTATAATATGGTTAATGAAACATCAACAAAATCAAAATATGGGATTAATAAAAATAATTTTTTAGCCTTTGTGGGAGATGCAATATTCAAATTTATTACATTTTTTATGAAATTAAAAAAATTATTTATTTTAATTAAGAAAAAAATTATGAATTGGATTATATTATTTATTATTTTTTATAAATAGTTGAAATGGCATTTTTAGATATATATAAGAATTATAAAAAATATTTATAAATTAATTTATTGTAACATATTTTTGGTCAATCACTAAATATTTTTCCAATATTTAAGATTTATTAAATATTCACAAATATTAATAAACAATAATTTTGGAATATTTTAATTTTAATTTGTTTAAATAATTGAATATAAATAGTTTTTAATTAAATATAAAATTTTTATGAAACATATAATAATAAAAGATTAAATATATTAAATATTATTATTTAAAATATATTTTTCATAATTATGGGGCTTTCCTTATGATTTTGAAATAAATTTTTTATTTTGAGACCATAAGTTTGACCAATAAAAAGTTTAAAAATTACCTAAATAAGGAAACATATAAATAATTTTATATCTAATGACTTTTCCATATTTAATTTTATATTTGTTAAAATTAAAAGGATCATTATTTTGAGAAATTATTTTAACAACAAAAAAATGGTTTTGATTATTAATTTAATCATGGATTAAATAATATATAAATATTTGATACTTGGATTGTTCAAAAATAATACAAAATGTTAATTTGATTATAAATTTTTCCATAATTAATATAATGTCAAATGTTTAAATGTAAATTCAGTATCATTTAGAATATGAAAAGATCCTAATAAATGATAATATAAAAATTTTATTTTGAAATTTTTGAAATTTTTATAAAATTTAATAAAGGGGTTTTATAAATTCAATAATTGTATTTTTTTATGGTTACTAATAGAATTTTTTTATATATTTAATATCAAGTATTCCATTAATATTAATGTTATAAAAATATAAATATTTATTTCACATTAATATGATTTAGAAAAATTTTAAAATAATAATAAAGGGTATTAAATACCTTTTCCATAAAATTATATGGAATCTCTGAAATCTTTTAATAATGTTTCTATTTAAGGATTATAAAATTATTTTATAATTATCATAAACTAGATAAAAATATAAAATGTGTTTATTTATATAAGTTGGGATTTATTATAATTAATTAATTTAAACAATTTAAAATTAAAAGGGGGCCCTATTTAATGAAATTATTTAATCTTAATAAAAAAACTTTATTGTTTATTGGATCAATGTTTTAAATAATAAATTGAAATTTTATAAAATAAGTAATATGAATGGGTTCAAATTTGATTGAATATAAATTAGTTTATATTCAAAATTAAGGAATGTACATAATAATAACTAATTTATGAAAGGTCTTATAATTGTATTTTATTATTCAATAGTTCATAAATCGTTATCTGAAGATTAAATATTTTAAGTGTTCTTTTATTTAAATATTAGTACCTACTTAATTCATAGTTAAAAATTTTTAATATTATGAATTTTTATATTTTAATTTAACTGTTAAACTAATTATAGTGGATAACATCTTCCATTACATGCTTTGTATGACTGTATATAATTTAGGTTTCATTTACCATGTCCACGATATGAAATTAGTCAATTTAATATAAATTTATTAGTTTGGAATGATTATTTCATATTACAGCTTCATCATATATTACTAATTTGACTCTCTCTTGTAATGTCTTCCCAAGGTGAGGCATAGGGATTGGACCACGTACTGTCCTAGAGGGTTATGGATTGTTCTGGAAAGGTGAATGAGGTCGGCTATTTTTCATTTCAAGATTACTCATATGATGTTTTTTAATTTCATATATCTTTATTCCGATAAAAATGTGTTCATGTACCATCTGACTGTATTGAATATAGATATGTATGAATATGTTTTAATTTTTTTAAGGCGAGTAACACATATTGTGAGTTTTGTGAGGAGGTACACAATAATGCGGTGTGAGCACATTAATTTTTTGGTTGGAATTGGGATTCTAAAAATGAAATCAATAAAACATGAGAAGGTAATGAAGGAATAATTTGTAATACATATTAATTTAATATGAATATGATGTAAATTTAATCACTGAGATGTTAAAAACACCCTATATATACTATGTGTGAGATTCCTCCCATTTTGAAACTTATCAAGACCTCAATTATCCAACCTGGATGTTTTGTAACATAGTTAGCTGACCACAAAGAATTTTTTATAAGGAATGAAAGTAATAAGTAACTATAAAATTTCCTAGTCCATATTATTGTTCTTTATCCATGTAAAGTTAGATTATTACAATGTTATCTTGTTTTTTATGTATTCTTTAGATTACACTAGTTTGGAAATCCAAACAGCTAGTATAATAGATACTACAAAAAATGTGGTCTTAGTTGTTTTTTGATACTACTATGGGTAGTTTATAATACCACTATATTATTTATTTGATGTTATTTAAACCATCAAATATTTCATGGTTGAAAGTCACATAACTGGGTTTCTTATAGTTTACTTGTGGTCTTTATATGTGTTTTTTTGTGTACATTTTAAGGTTTTTTATTCTATTAGACATAGTTTCTCTAGAAAAATAAAAATGAAATGACATAACCACCACTAATATATTTATCAGTGATTTAATTTCATTGATATAGAAAATAATAGAAACAAAATGATCCACCTTTAACAAAATTATCGTTGTTTTGGATTAGCAGTGGTTACCAAAAACTACTAATAAACATAATAAATAAAATATTTTAAAAAATAATCATATTTATTAAAAATTTATAGGAACTCAAAAAAATAATTCATACAATGAACTAATCTAAAGATACACATTACACTCAGTCATAAATTCACTACCATACATATACAATAATTTGTTTTCTATCATCAATCATACCATAAGCTCAATAATCATATATGTAAATTAATAGATATCCAATATCCATCATTAAACCATAACCAATACTCCAATATCACCACCACCATCCATATTGATAGTCTTCATTCACATAATTGTCCATGTTAGGTAATTGGATGGAACAAAATGGAAATAGAAATTAAAACTGATAAATAATAAATATGAATTACATTAAAATCAGTAATAATATTTTATCGTACTAAAAAAATATATTATATTATGATTTCCATAGGAATAATATCATAGATCAGAATGGTAATCCTCTTTTCTACTAATGACATCTATTACATATAATACAAACCTTACCATTTAAAAAATAATAATAATCATTATTGGTAAAAAATACAAAATAAATAATTTTAGAAAAAAAATATGAATCATAATAGGTAAAAAAATACATTCGATATAATTCATATAAAGGTTTAATTTTTTTAAAAAAAATAAATTATTGTTAAACATAAAAGTAGTAATATATCACCAAAAATAGTTTGAAAACATAAAAAACCAATTTATGATATGAATCTACTCTTGGAACTGAAAAGGGATAAGTATCAAACAATCTAATCAATTTTTTAACCAATGTTAAGTGTACTTGAAATTACCCAATGAACAAATTATAATGAATTTGATATAGAATAATTTCTTATATTTTTTGAAAAATAATTTTGTTGTGGTTGTCCCATGATATCACATATATAATATTCCATTTTATATGGTTTTGATCATTACATTGATGTTCTAATGTTTTCCAACATTACAAATCTGTTTACAAAAATATTTGGAAAACCAAAACTCCGAGTCATAAGGCCTCCATGTCTACATTTAAAAAATAAATATACATTAATTTTTTTATGAATTAATATCCCTCTAAAATTTCTTCCCTTGTTTGGAATCTCTAAGGAAAATTTGTAAATACATTGATAGCTTATAAAACAACTAGTTGAGAAATTCTAAGAACATTTCACACCATATGGATGTACTGACTACTCAAAGGCATAATAATTAATTCAAACACACTTTTTCCTAGATAACAAAAAAACCATAGTCTTGGACTATAATTATAACTCTTAGACTCATGTTTTGTTGTTTAAAAACAATAAAAATTCATTTACAATCACGCTAGGAAAATCAATTCTCAAATTGATGTGGATTCAATTGCTCCAATTCATATAATAAATTTATAGTCTCTATCTTATTATTTCATAGTCCTATTACATTGTCTGCATGGTTTCTATCCCCCTAAGGATCATTTTAAATACACTAATATATCCTAAAACTACTTATTGAGACATTTTGGGAACATCACAAATCGAATGGATGTGTTTTGTATTTTTTTCATATAATAAATAATTCATCTAATTATTTTCCATGATTTATAATAAATCATAAGTCATTTCTTATAGTTTATGACATTACACACTTGGTGTAGTGTTTTGAAACACACAAAATGTGTTCATTGGAATCATGAGGGAACCATAACAATGATTGACATGGTTTTATTTGCTACATTTCATAAATATTTCTATAGTCACATTCCCTTGATTTTATGGCCATATGACATTATTTTCTTAGTATTAACCTCATGAAACATGTTTTCAAATACATTGATGTCATTTCAAACTGATTATTGTAACATTCCAACAATAACACTTGTTGTATGGATGTGTTTCCTACTCATAAATAATAAAAATAGTTCAAACATAGTTTTTTCAAGATTTCCCATAAATTATGGGTATTTTACAATTGTTTAGACTATTACATGAATGTCATAAATAGTAAATACATGTTTACAAGAATGATGGGAAAACTGTAACTCAGATTGGAATGATAATAACTATTACATCTTCAAAGTCAATTTATGGTAATCTTCTAATGATTTCATAGACCTTCAATTTCATTTTTTTGGGTTTGAACCCCTAAAGCACGATATTAAATATATTGAAATCTTTTAAAACTACTTATTTAGCCACTCTGAGCATACCACGAATATAATGAATGTTGTTTCAACACATACATGTCGAAAATAGTTCACCCATATTTTTCAAATTATTTTACATCAATATTAGTTCGTTTCCAATGGTTTTGACAATTAAATGAATTTTTATTATCTTAAAGCAATAAAAATGTGTTTACAAGCACCCTATTAAAACCAAAAATCATAAGGATATCGATTGATTTCCAAAATTTAAAAAAAAATATGTTTTTTCTTATTATATTATAGTTCTTTGACATCATTTGACTGCTTTTGACTCTCTGACACATGTTTGATGACAATGATATATTTTAAATTTTTTATTGAGTCTTTCCAAGAACACCCAAGTTAGATATTTGTTTTTTATTCTTTTATGTGTCAAAAATAACTCAATTACATTTTTAACATTATTTAATTTCAATTTGAGGTTGTTTATTATGTATTTGACAATTGCACACACTTTTTAAAGTATTAAAACACTAAAAACATGTTTTTGGGCATCTTGGGAAAACCATAACTATGATAAATGGGGAATCTGTTAAACATTTGAAAAAAAATCTATGTTCATTTTTCATATGATTTCACAGAGCGTTGACATCATTTTTGGATTTTGACACCCTAATTAATGTTTTTAAAGCCATTAATATCATTCAGAATTAATTTTTAAGAAATTTTGAGCACACCACGTTCTTAATGGACATTTTGGCTCCATGTACATGCCACAAATAATCCCACCATATTTTTTGGAATTTTTTTTTCAAAAAATAGTGTTATTTTACTTTTTTTATAGTTACATGAATGTTTTAGTGTTTTAAATCACTAAAAATTTATTTATAGTAATCTTGAAAAACCCATAAATCACATTTTTTCCATATTGATTTGTATATTTAAAAAATTAACATATTTGCATTTACCTATAATTTGGTGTCCCTCTAATGTCTTTTTATCGGTTTTGAACTCCTGAAACATTTTTTATAGTCTTTAATAGCTTTTAAATCTACTTATTATGTCATTATGAGCACCCCAAACATCAAATGAATGTGTTTCCCTTACATACACATCACAATTAATTCATCCATATTTTACCCTTAATTTTACAAAAATATGATTTTATTTCCAATGGTTTTTCGATTACATGCTGATTTTATAGTATTAAAATAGTAAAATTACATTGCAAGAATCCCTAGAAAATAGTCACTCTGAATGACATGGTGTCGGTTATTACATTTCAAAAATGAATCTACTATCATTTTAATTTTACTTCATGACCCTATAATGATATTTTTCTAGTTTTGACCCATTGATGCATGTTTTTAAAAATATTGATAACTTTTAAAACTATTTATTGAGTAATTATAAGAAAAAAAACATTAGATGGATTTTTCCACATATAAAAGTTGAAAATAATTAAAACATTATTTTCCACTAATTTCACAACAATTTGTGGTTATTTTCTTTGGTTATTCCATTTCATGAACATTTTTTGTTTTGAAACACTAAAAAAAATTCAAATAATCTTGAGAAAATTTTATCTTGGAAATCCATGGTTATTTATTACATTTAAAAAAAATATAAGGTTTTTTTCCTAGGATTTCATAAGAAAGTAATGTCATTTTATTTGTTTTGACCCTTAAATGCATATTTTTAAAGACTTTGATATCATTTAAAATTATTTTTCATGACATTATGAGCACATTACATATATGATGTTTTTTTTTCTACTCATACGCATCACAAATAATAAAACATCATTTTTCACATGATTTCAAATCAATCCAGATTCTTTTCATAATTGTTTTACCTTAATAATATTTTTTAGTGTTTTTAAATTATAAAAATTTCATTATTGTTATCCCAATAAAATAATAATCTAGAATGATGTGGTGTAGGATCCTATATTTTTTAAATCAATATACGGTCATTTGACATTGATTTCATTGCCATGTAACATCGTTTTTTTGTATTTTACCACATAACACATATTTTTAAAGAGTTTTATATCTTTTTAAATTTTTTAATGAGTCATTTTGAGCACACCATATATTCTATTGGATTGATTTCTACTCATACACTTAAAAAATAATTCAACAATAGTTTTTCCATTATTTCAGGTTAATATGATTTCATTTTACATGGTTTTGGAAATTTCACACACATTTTCATGTATTGAATCACAAAAAATATATTTACAGGTATCCTAGGAAAATCACAACAAATATTGAAATGTATTCAGTTTCTATAATTTAAAAATTAATATATGGACATTATCTTATTATTTTTTATCACTTTGACAGTATTTTCTATGTTTTAACAACCCAAAGTGTGTTTTTAAAAACATTGACACATTTTTAAACAACTTATTCAGTCTTGAATTGAGTTTAGAATTTACCTTGATAGGATTACCTATGTGACACAAAATTTAATCAGTGATAATGTTATTCATCATTTGAAATATAAAAACTTAGTAATTTTACATTTCTGACCAACATTTATCCTATATTTTCATTCAAGAATCGTGTTTTTGAACTTTTTCTTTTATCCTTGAAATTTCTTTTAGTTCTTCAAAACCAACATCACTTCTCAAACCCCCAATATCTTTACCCATAAATGAATATAAATATATAACAATTACAACTGATGGAGTATGATTAGAACCCATCACTAAAACACACATGGGATTCTCTTCTAAAAAGATTGCAACTGCATTATTTTGAGAAACAAATGATGATTATAGAGGTTTTACATTCCATGCATCTTGAATTTTAACATGTTAATTAAATATTAATAAAAATTATTTTGTAAATTATCTTAACATAATAATAGCATCTAATTAATAATTGTGGTTATATTATTGAATAATATTTCATTACAAAAAAAACATAAGTAGGAAAATAAAATTATAAAAACAATCACGTATTAAACAAAATTAATTAGGGCTAACTAAATAGATAAAAAATTAAATATAGATAATTAGTTCTATTTGATCCATGTAGCTGACCCCGTTTAATTGTATTTATGTATTTTTGTTGGTGTAATTTATCTTTCATTATCATTGTGTTTTAGTAATCAAATAAAATTACATTTTAATGAAAAGTACATACTCCAATGTCTCTGGTAGTTTCATTAAAAAATCGATCTTTAGGTTTCTGACAAGTGTTATTATACATCTCAATATCAAAAAAAGGAGAACCTATTCATTATATTTTATAAGAAAATAAATACATATTAGGGAAACAAATTTATAATAATATTATATAATAATAATGGATAAAATGCAATCATTATTGTTCTTATTCTATAAATAATGTACAACCTATGAGTAATATTGATGGATTGTTTTCAAAATTCATTTTTTTATAGATAATGTTATCAAAAATTTGAAACAATAATAAAATTTATAATTTTATTGTGTTTATGTTATTAAGATATAATAAAATAAGAAATAACCTCATTAGATTCATCTAACATAATACCAAAAAACATTTTCCACTACACGGGAGAGGTTACTTCAGGTTATTTCTCATATAACATTCTTATTCTTAGAGATTTTTCATTATTCCTGTCACAAAATCTATATTTAATGTTTATCCATTTTTTTCAAAAACATTTCATGGTCCATGGGCATGAAATAGAGTTAGGAACTTCAAAATGAATAAACATATTAAATAAAAAAACATAACACCTTAGAAGTATTTTAATAATTTTAATCATTCCTTTTAAATTACATATCAATTAATATTATTATAATGTTAAATTTAATATATTTTTTAAACACAGTATTTTTCCAATCTATTGGAAGTTGCTTATAATATTTATAACTAATGGGAATTCTTAACATCTTACAATAAAGTTGCAAAATAATCTATCCATAATTAATGAGAAAATCATTGTTATACACCCCAAAATCCTCAAATGGAGAGACCATTTTTATGTTATTTAGGATCCATGTATAAACTTGGATCATATTTATATATCTATTATTTTTAAACTTATCAGTTCATAAAATTCCTTGAATAATTAAAAAATATTCAGTTATTAATGCAATGAAATACATAACAATATTTGTAACTCGCTGATATCTCCTAGATATCGGGCATAAATGTAGTTCATATTTTTGGGGGCATCACACAATGGGCCAATAATATCATTTGGGGAAGCTAATGGCTCACAAAATGTCTATGCTATAGTAGAATCACATGGATCCACTTATGCTGATGGTAGTGGTGCTGTTCTTTGAGATATTGATCATCTAATAACTAATTTTTTCTATCATTCTTGCAATTAAAATGGAATAAAATATATTCAATGTATGAAATATGAAAAGTTAAATATTTTTATGAAATGGGAAAAATATAAAAATTTATATATGTATGTAATATTTATAAATGAGAAATTTTAATATTGTTTCATTACCAATTTTTATATTCAATTATTTTCATCTTCATTATTATCAACCTCCATTAGTAATTTTTCTTCATTTCCATATTATCAATCATGTTCTATTATTTTAATATTGTAATGAAAATACTATTAAATGTTTTTTGGTAGATATAGTACACTTTCATAATGTACCAATTGACCTTCATCACCCATATTATAAACTTTTACATGATTTTAGTGTTTAAAAACTATACAACCATCATTTATTTGGTCATCAACTTACTATAAAATATTTAATTGTGAATCCAAGATAAATGGATCTTGTTCTACATTCTCACTAGTGTGGAAGAAGTGAGAAATGTTTGAATAATTGATTGATAAGTTAAATTGTTATTATATAAAATAGAATGTATAATAGACAAGGCATCCTAAAGTGATGGAGACCAAGGGAATATCCCTTGGAAACATGATCACAACACATAGGGTGTGATCATGTACTTAAATATAAATAAATTGACTAACCTAGAAAATATTTACTTGATAACACATCCTTTGCAAGGTTTCTATCTCTCCATGTATTCCAGACCATCAAATCATGATCTAGAAGCCACCTCTTATTCATTATTCGATAGGTTTTCTCATAATGTGTATGGTTTATTCCATGAAGTATCCCTATAATCATATTATATTATGTTTCCAAATAATTTGGAACAATGTTGTACAACTTATCCAGTTGAAGCCAACTAATCAAACCCCTTACCTCTACTTCAATAGAGTTACATGCACCATAAAAATATTTAAAACCCAGAATAAAAGATCATCTACCATACCTAACCATCTGACCACCATTCATGGATACATTAACCCAAGAACCATACACATTAAATTTTATTCAATTTACTAGAGTATTATAGTTTAGGAACACACCCCTTTTTATCATTGAATAGCTCTCTGCCAAAAATACCACTCACGTAATGAAATTACTGAGGGATGGTAAGACATGACCACATGCCTAGAGGCCACCCATTAGAGGAACCATTGATTTGATCTTAATATATATGATACATTAATAATAAATTATACCCATATATCTTTGTGTCTCCTTCCTAGATAACCCAAAAACTAGTAAAAATGAGAATACACCTCACTTTAGGCTCCTCGCTACTAACATATGTCTGCTAAAACCTGGACATTAGAAAATACACCATATTCTTTATGTCACCTGTCAGTCTTATTTAGATTTGGATGTAATGCCATACTCCCCTTACCATATCACCACTGATTAACATGTTCCAAATAGATTAAATTCATGGTGTAGAACTACAAAAGGATTGATGGGACAGTGATACATCATTCTTCTGAATATTGTCCTCTATTAAAAGTTCCATGTTCCGCATCCACCACAATAGAAAATTCATCATCATCAAAATCCACATGCACCATAGGATATCTTCCCAATCATTGTTCCCACTCCATACATGCAGCTACTCTAAAATATCCATTCTTTTGAATCTCCCATAAGATGAATCAGTATGAATGCATTTTATTGGTTTTTTTCATAGAGATATATTACGAAAAATATCCCTCTACATGAGGTCTACAGTCACTAGAATAAATAATAGAAGTTTAGGGGCCTCCCTAACAATAATATCTAGAATCGGACAACCTTGAAATAATATAGTATCACCACTCCAATCATCCTACCATTACCTGATCTCACCCCACACCACCACCAACCATACATTATCATCAAATAAATCCAAACACTATATTATAGTTAAAGAAATCTTCTATAATTTTCTTATTCCAGAAAACCCATACTTTCATCATCCATCTTACTTATTTCTCATGAACCTCAAAAAATGAGACTTTAAATAAATTATTTCCCATTAATATTTATCTTGTAGAGATTTCATGACCTCCTAAATATCATATATATTGATTCACATTCCATCCACTAGTCATTCAGTTCTCTTCCATCCATCCCAATTTGTTTATTATTATACCATAGATGATATCATGCTAGAAACATAAAATCACTTGATATTTTAGCTCAATTCTCAACATTCATTATCTATTAAAATGATATAAGTTGTTACATTTAATATAGAAAAATAACTACATTTTAATAATATTAATATGAGTATACAATTACATAATGGTAAAATAATTCAACATTATCCTAACTAACAAGTATTTCTAATTCTAACTCATTTTGAGATTAACCACTTTATCATATATTTTTTTCAATCTCAAATATTAAATGAATGAATCTATAAATAGAATTTTTAATATACCATGTGTTTTTTCTTATAGTAACTCTAATTCAGTCAGTAGAAAATTTTACCCCTTTCCAACTAGTGATCAAATAGTTGGAAATAATGATGATTGGTTTTCAAAATGAGAATTATCAGAGATATTGTAAACACATCCAATATTATTGAACCTAGTATTAATCCCATCCAATTACATAAAATAGAATTTTGATCCCTATTCAGATATGTAATCTTTATAAATAGATCCTTGTGGTTGAGATTTAGTCCACACATATGATTTCAAATTACATTAAGTACAAGATGAAAATATATTACAATGTTTTATAAAATCATTTAATAAAATTTAAGTCTTGAAAATCAATAAATAATATTAATGAACCTATACAATGTATAATTCCTTTGATTGTGTACCGGTCCCCCATATTTAGCTTCATCAACAAAATTAACTATAATAAGAATCTTGATAGTGAAAAAGGAAGGGGTAAAAAACATCTTGAAATGAAAAAGTGTCCAAAAAATTATATCTACAAGCTTATCAAGATCAATTGGATTTAGTTTTTTCCCAAAAATCACTTCTAAGAAGGTAAATAACAAATTTATAACTAAAATTACTTTTTTAGGCAATGCATTAGGCATTGCCAACAACAATAACTACTCCATCAGAATATGTGATTCTTTCCAATCCAAATAATTTTTTATGTTCTATGTCAACACACTATTAAATTTTTATTGAATATTTATATGGAACTTTTAAACACAATAAAATTCAAAGGAATACATCTTTCACGTGAATTTTTATTATAACAAATATATATGAATAAATTACATTCTCATTTTCACAAAAACCACAATTCAAATTGTTGATTTCATGTCCTTACAAGCATTATAGTGATCCTTCAATATGACCTACTAATTAAGAAATGTTAAAAATACATTATCACCGAAGTTCTTCACAGTATTAATTATGAATATATTGTGTTGTATAAAATTAATCTCCTAATAAGGATGTTTGAAATATTCTTCCATTTTTTCCACTTTTTTCTACTACATACTTTATTAATAGAACCTCATACCATTTCCCCATTATTTAATCTGATTTCAGTTTCCAAATTCTATCATGACATTTAATAAATGTAAAAAAAATATAATCAAGATAACACGTTCAGTGACATTCTCAATTCAATGTATCTTTTTAATTATGTCATGTTAAACATTAATTTATTAAAAACACAATGAAATCAATGATGATAAAAAAAATTCTACTGTGAGGTAATCATTAAGGTTTACAATCAAAATTATAAATTTCCTAAGACAAAGCAGTATGTGTGTACCAATTTTATATGGTCTCATGTCTAAGAAAGTGAAAAATTTTATTCTCTAATGAGACTTTCATTTTGAATTGATTTCCAATTAAAGAATCATATGTTATCACACCATAATCCCTTAATCCCCACTCATTTATTATTTGATGTTGAAGGAATATGTCAATTTAATTTCCATAAATACTCATTCTAGGAATAATAATCCAAATAAATAATGAATTATTTTTCCTAAAAGTACATGGAGGTATATTATACAGGATCAAAAAAATTGTTAATACACTATATTTAGAAAATAAACACCAAAAGTGTTTACACCCATAGAATAAAATATAAAACATACATTCCTAGAATCTGAATAATAATATGGATATAATGAATCCGATATATCCCATGATGTTGAATCATTTTTATGTCTCATCAATCCATCAATGTTACTATTTTTTCTGGCCACATTATTTCGTATGCAGTCTTAGACAAAATGAATACTCTTTCTAATGATGGTTTCAGAGGAAATTAATTCAATACGTTTGTGGGATTTTTCATCATCTTATTCTTCATGGAGTTTAATTAATTTCTAATATAATCGTTTCTCATTAAATTCCATATAATTGTATGACATATTATCTATTATTTTTTATAATAATGTTATCTAAAATTCATTAAAGATTTCATGTATTTTGTATAATCAATTGCATGTTTGTTGATTATTTCTTCATATCATAAAATGGGGTAGGGATCTTCAATTTACTAAAGGAATCATGAGGAAACTCTAAAATCATAGACACTTAATTTTCATTAATTCCATAGATACAGATGATATGATACAACTTGTGTAGAAAATAAAACATTTAATACATGGGACACCCACCCTTCATACAATTCATTCTTTTCTTCTTCAACTAATTCATAAAAATCATTTTTATCACCTATATTATAAGAAATTCTAACCTAATCAAGATCAATCAGTGGATATAACAATTTATTAAAATCATAGACATTGTATATTACAAATCCACATTCCGTAATTATCAAATTTTGTATCGTAATCTCCTCTGGTTGGTCACTTTTTGGTTTTCAGATAGTAGAGTCATATTTTGTTCTTTATATATCATTAGATTCTCCATGAATAATACCATATACATATCTGGTGTGAAACGTCTTCATTATAATGTGTACATCATTTCAATTTAACCATTTTAGTAATTCACAATTTGGACACAATAATATTATTCTAACAACCCCTAAATGGTTTGAAATTACGTAATATAATAATTATTCAAATCCCTTCACATACCTTGGTGTGTTTCATGTTAAATTAATCAAATGTTTTCTATACGTATGTTATCATCACTCTTCTCACAATACATTCAAATATAAAAATATGAATGTATAATTGAATTATTAAAATAAATTTTAACATCACCCAAATTCATCATTGACCAAGTTAGGGTATTTATTTGATAGATTCCAAATTCAAAATGAAAATTATAAAATATTACATGAAAAACATCAAAAAAAGAGTAATAAATGTAAACACTCATAATAAAAAGGTAACATATCATGGAATAATTTAACTGATGTCAGGATTGGGAAACATAGAACATAGAGGTTAGGGATATGAGCCTAATAACATCTGACTCATGTAAGAAGAGGTGTAGGGTGAATTAGATTTTGGAATGTAGGAGTAAAGGGTGGGGGATAAGGGTTTAAGTATCTAAAATTTGTAGGGGATATTTTTCACTAGGAAATCGTAAAAGGAGCCTCCATCATGGGGATAAGATAATTCAACAGGATATTTTTTTGGTAGGTAGTTGGCCTCAATGGAGGGGGATTCAGGGGTGGGGGATTGGGGTTATTGGCATTGGTGAGGCGGTTGAGGGATGGTTTAATTAAAATGTTTTTAAAATAGTATAGATATTCTTTTAATATAATAACCACTAAATTAAAAATTATTTCCATTACAATGTCAGTTTCACAAAAACCACTACTATATTTTAAATTATAACCAATAATTATTAATTAGAAAAGTTATAAAAATTAATATTAAAAAAATGATAAGTATTATATTTTTGGTAGTGATCATAATAAATAATACATATCCATATTACGTATTTAGATAATTATTTATCCATTGAACTATCTATGAATCAAAATTTTTGTGATTGGGATGATTCCATTAAAAATAACTAACATATGAGATGAATGTTAGGTCATAGATGGAAATAAAAAATTGTCTAGAGGTGGTTGAATGTAATATATGAAAAAGGTTATGAAATAATAATATAAATTAATTATAAAAGTTAATTGTCAAGACATAAAATTTTATATCTAAATAATGATCAAAAGTGGATATTTTGAAGTAGTTTGGTGCATAGGGTACCTACTCTACTCTTACACTTCTATGTTCCTTGAGAGTTTCGTTGTGAACTAAGAACCTGATTTTTTTGGGATTCATAACCTATTAAAATTCATTACTTTATGAAATTTCTATAAAAATACACATTGAATTTGGTTTGGGGGTTCACAAGCCAAAGCAAATGTCTTTAGATAATGGGATTCACTACCTAAATAGCCCTAACATTAAATTATTTGAGTCAACCAAATATGTCTTGAAGTTATAAACTAGAAGATACCTAACCAATGGTTATGTCATTTGATTGTAAGAGTCACATCCTGGTAGAAAATCCTTTCGGGTTGGAAAATCTTAAACCAACGATAGAGTACAATTAGAAGAGATGGGAATAATTAAAGTGGCTCAAATTAAACTAGGAAGATGATTTTTTTGAAGTGTGATGATGCATAGGCCCAGGTCGGTGAGTAGTGGGTCTAAACATCACATAATGGTGGTAGTAGTTAAATATGTTTCTATTCTCCTTAAGATATCATCTTGTAAATGATACAATGACTAGGTATAACTTTACATATTTTCAGAACGCTTGAAAATTTGATATTTTAATGTTTATGTAAAAGTAATTAATCACAACAAGGCTTGTCAGTGTCTTTTAATTGGTGTGTGTCATATAAAATTTGAATGAGTCTTGAATCCCATTAATTTTTTTATAAAACTATCAATACAATATATAAGTGAGTAAATCATTTCAAATTCTATATTCATAATATTATAAGATTGTGGAAAGTGTTATTCCAAATTTTTTATAACAAAAAAAATTTGAATTAAAAAACATAAACATTAATTTATAAAATGTATGAAATAATTGATAATGAAAAAAATATCATCCTAATAATTTCTCATATAAATAGAATAAATTTCTCATAGATTATTTCTATTAAATAAAAAAATTCTGTTTTAAAAACAATTTCCACATTCAAAAAGATATGTTATTTTTCAAAAAAAAATCATTGTGTTATAATAAGTAAAAATTTATATTGAATATTTTTTTCAATAAATATTATTTTTGAAATGAATTAATAAATGAAATAACCAAATGATTATGATTTCAAATATTTTAAAAAATGTATTATGACTGTTTATATGTAACTTATAAATATATTTAGTCTCTGCATAAAATATTTAAAAAATACAGTAAAAATTTTTGTCAGGGTTTATATAACATTAATATGAATATATGATATTATCAATAAATTTGAAACATTGGAAATGAATATGTTTTAAATTTAAATATCAACATAATTGTAAAACATTTTATTATTGAAATTTCCATATTTTTGAAAAAACAGCAGAGTATTATAATAATCTTGGGTCCAGATCAACTATGAGGTATATACCATGAAGTAAATTTACATTCTATTTTGTCATTAAATTTAGTTATATGGTACGAATTGGGGTTTATCAATATTTTTTTGCACTGATCGTGTGGTCTTTGTATAGGTTTTTTATGACATCTTAATGCGGCATGATGCATTGTGGTCGATTGAATGTTAAGAATGTAGTAGGTTCACGTACTTCTAGAATAGAATACAATTAAACATTAGAAATTAATAATTTATATTATATTCTAGGTAAAATATATGAAGCTATGTCAATATCTACAAAATTTGTATGAGGATGATTTATACATCTTGAATAATGTAGGTGCGAGCGATTGTGATGGACAAGCCACCTTCTAACATCTTAAAGTCTATTTTCATGATTTATGGTGGTGTTCATCTGGTGGGATATCATTTATTTATGATCAGTTTAATATTATGAAAATTAAAATATATAGTGAACAAACATCAAAAAATTAAAAGTATATTATGAGATTATAAAAAAATTATTAACTGAATATAGAGAGGTTATAGGTGAGGTGAGTTGAGGTGAGGTGAGTATGGGATGTTCTGTTCTTCACTATAGGATGAAAATTTATATGTAACGCCCCGACCCCAACTACCCGGAGTCGGTGCATTACTTCGTAACATTGGCATGATCACAAAAGATCAAGTCTCGAAAGACCGATTAGTTTAGTAGCCTTGGAAACACTAGATACATTCATAAAATACTTCTTCACATCCTGGAAAATATTAAAACATTGAAAGGGGTGAGCTCAGATGCTCAGTAAGGATAACAATATTGCGAAAGATTTCATAAATAAACATAAAAATTTAAGGCAATGTATAACTAAAACAAAAGCCTTTTAAACTTGAACTTCAACATAATATGGAAAAAGTAAAATGAGATAATGCCATTCACTTCTTCACATGGATATTCTACTGGTCGAATAAACACATGGAATATCAATAACCACTTTCATAATGAGGGAATGTATAATGCCAGACATTCTGAAACACTTTGTCAAGGCCTCGGCCAAGACGTATAAAATGATTAAGGCCTCGGCCAAAACCATAAATCAAATTGGGAAAGGGCCTCGGCCAATTCCACGTCTAGTTGTCTCATGAGACCTACCGATGCATCGAGGAGCTATAGCGGGCTCCACCCGTCACTTATTAAGTCCAATACATTCCTCATATGAACAGGTTTAAACATTTCATAAACCATAACATAATCGTATCACATAAAACATGCATAAAGGAAACATAACATTTCCACATTTCAATTACAAGATATCAATACAACACATTGATATAATAAAAACGCTTTCAAAACCATTTTCAATACCAAAATAAAATAAAGTTAAAACTTTGTATTTATTTTTCATTAAAAAAAATGATGGCTTGTAGAGGAAGCCTAAACTCAAATAATGGTCACGGCGGCGGAGAAGTCATTGTCGCGGCATAAGTACGGAAAGAAAAACATTCCCTTTTGTCGTTTAGCAAAACGCTTCGTATAAAAAAGATTCCTTTTGAATAAACGTAAAAGTCAAAGGGGTTTATACACCGTATAAAAGAAAGTTGTGTATAAAACCAAATATGCCTCAATGAAAGGGGATTGAGACGAAGTCCTTAAAAGATCATTTTTAAAATAAAATAGATCTATTATGTGTATTCACTATAGGTACACATAAAGAAAGTAAAAATACAAAATAGGACATAATAATATCATGACATAATTTGATAATAGGAGATTAACCCAAAGAATGGAAATTGGGTTAAGAAATTCCCTTACCTTGCGTCCTGTCCTGACTCGACCGTTCTTTAAACTCCTGAATAATAAACTAGAGTTAATTTATATTTAATTAAGAACCTTTTTCATGTTCATTATTCCTTTTATATCCCTTATTACCATGTTATTAACATTATTTAATTATTTAAGTTAATAACGGTCGTTTTGTCGATCTTTGGTACTTGAGTAAAAAATAAACCTCCTATAATTTCAAGTTGTTCATGTGGTGAAATATCCATTATATCCATAATTATATTCATGATATAGATATAATATATATGATATATATCCAGTATATACATTCATTCATAATGTCACGTAACATTTAGAGGTAAGAAATGAAATGCACCGTTCATGGAGACGGTAAGCCGTACGTACGCATGAACGCTACTTTCATTTCTATTTCGTATTTAATGGAATGAAATAATAATGATATAAATTTATAATATAATTACCGTATAATATAGTGTATTATACCATTTAATCCATCCTTTATACATCCCACATATGGCATTAACGATTCAAATCACTTTGAGGGGGCGGTAGTCCGCACTTCCTAAAATGAAATTATCGCGTTTTACCCATAATGGAAATCATAAAGTATGCCATAAATGAGAAATACAGAAGCATAAGTAAAACATAAACATATTTTATAACATATATAAATATAGTGACATCTTAATGGCCACCATTTAAGGTGTTATATGAGTGTTGAACAATCATCATTTCGTGAGGCAGAAATTCTCCATCCACAGAAACAGTATGTTATTTAACCATTAGATGTAGGTGTGTGTAAGTGTAGCTCGAATACTTATTATAACAACATCCTAGTATATTGAGGATACTGGTGTTGTTACAAAAGAAATGAATAAAAAGAGTTTAGGTGGTTGGAGAATAAAAATAAAACAAAACAACATTAGAGAAGACATTACCTCAAAATCGGGTAACTCTTTTTGATTTGAGCCAAAGGCTTCCTTGGGAAGGGTTCTGCCCAAAGTGAGGCTTCTAGAAGTAATAGGGGGAAGTTGTGAGAGTATTTGGGCATAGGATGGCCGAGCCAAATGGGTTGAAAGTGTAAATTTGGTGGGAGAGGTGGGGGCCTTTTATAAGTGGAGAGGAGGGGCTCTTTTGGAAAGATTGCAATGTTACATTATTTCACAATGCTTTTCGGATTCTAAAGGTCTCACACTTATATAATTCGTGGATAAGGTGATAAGGGTTCGAAATCTACCCATCCAATAGTCTTTGGACAAGTGTAAGCCTTGGATTTTACATTATCTTTTCATTTTATTAAAATCGTTAAATAATGAGGTCATCGCTGCATCATAATGATGTCATAAATAATTTAATTTATTTAATGTCTAAAAATTATAAAAAAAATACTATGATGTAGGAAATATTTTTGTCTTTATAATGAATATTTATAGTCAAAATTTGGACTTGTGTAACCCCACTTAAAAACTGTTTTAGTAAAATAACTCATGTTTGTGTCAATTTAATTTTAACATTAAATAAATATATATTAATGTCATTTTCTAACTAAAGTGGCTCCATGGGGTCCCCAAGTTGACCCATGGGTTTTCTTGGTCGTCCATGACTCATCCAATAGGAGTAGTACAAGTGTTATGCTCATCTCATATTATTAAAACATTATTTGTACCTTAAACTACACTAATTACCTCTAATCGCGATTAAGAACTTAAAAGTTACTATTCACCAAAAAATTATTTTAATCTCACTGAACCACATTTTACTTCTTAATGACAACCATGTATGTCGGATTTTTGAAAATCAAATCACAGAAGTGGTAATATTTCATTTAAACGAAAAATCTGTTATTTAACTACCACTTAGTGGTTTCACTATTCATCAAAAATTGAAGTTTTTCAGAACAAGGACAAAATTTCACCCTAAGCTATAATTGATATTCCGAATTCAAAAATGATGTCTATTTTACAAAATTCCAAACATATAAGTTTCATTAATTTATTTTATTATTAATTCCCGCTGTTACGACAAATAGCGTGTTTTTAAGAAACAATTTATATCAAAAGATTGGCAATTGTTTATGCCCAATTTCAATGTTAAATTAATTCTAATGACCACCATTGGATAAAATGGTAAAAATATATTCTAATTATAATTTAAAACCACTAAATAGTATAATTTATCACAATAAATTATTTTGATTAAAAAAGTTGTTTTAAGTATTTTTCACTATTCATAAAAAAATTGGAAGTTCTCAGAAAGTTACAAAAAATTCAACTTAGGATAATTTTGATATTACGAATACAAAAATGAAGTCCATTTTGAAATATAAAATTTCTATAATTTTAAAAAGTGGTTATTACTATTCATAACGACTACTTTGATTAGTCGCGGTGTTTTAGAACTCGAAGTTGTGTACAATGCAAGTTATTTCATTATTGAATGAGAAGCGTATTGTGGAAGCTCGAGGTGTTACATTCTCCCCTCCTTCAATAAATTGCATCCTCGCAATTTGATATTTTTCTTTGAAAAAAAAAGGTTGAAAAGAGAAAATACCTTTGAGGAAAACCCACATCGGAAATGAGGTTAATAAATATATAACATTAAATGAAAGCAAGATAAGTACAAAGGTCACCCGAGATAGCCCATTCTAGGATTCTATGAAAATATGGATATGGAGGAGAAACAAACCATCAAGGTCTGATGGAGAGTTATAGAAAACAGGATTAGGAGAAAGTTTAACCACAAGAAAATCACAAACTTGTGATTGGTTAAACGGTCATTGAATCCCCAGTTGGAAAAGTTAACCGACAACATTTTTGTTTTAAGTTACCTTTTATAATGTTGAGGAATTTATTTAGGAGATTTACTAAGAACGTAAGGGAATATACATACTTGTTATGTATACTTTCATTCGTTAATAAATTTTTACCACAAACCCAACTTTTACTCCAAATGGTAACGGAACTCAAAAATATTCTATTTATCCTAATTGTATAAGGTTCCAAATGTTAACACATACCATTTAGATTAGTAAAACTATTTTGTAATAACCAGGGACTTCCTGTAGGCTAGTGGTAGGAAATAAAGGCCCGTCGCACTATGATTGTGGGTTCGATTCCTGCAGCTTTGTCCGACACGACGGGTTATGCCCCACCCTGTAGGTTGTCCTTTTCCTAAAACTATAGTATTATAATATTCCAAAAAAAATCTTCATAAATGCTTTAACCTTAAACAATACTATCCATGGTTCAACTTAATCCATTCCAACCTTAATAGTTATCCAAAATACCTTCGTCCAGACTTTCTCTAAAAGGTCTCTAAATTCCAAAATCAATTGTAACATCAGATTCCCCAAACAAAGAAAAGTTTCTCTTATTGTCACATACTAAAAATATAATTACCTTCATCATATTAAAACCTTACTGAAATCAACAAGTACTGCAGTACAATCCTTATATATATATATCACATTATTCTAATAACCAAAATATAATCCATGAGTCCAAAAGCACCAATACATTAGTTATTCTGCTTCAACTGTAGTAATAGCATAAGATTGTCCTTGATCCCTTGGCCTTTTCTGCGGTAAGTTTACCTGACGCTTAGGACATTCATTTGCATAATGACCCATTTCTCTACAATTATAGCATTCAACTTTGATAGCCTCTTTCTTTCCCTTGCAATCACGAGCCTGGTGACCCTTTTCTCCACATTTATAACAAACTCCCATTCCTTTTAGGCAAGTACCAGGGTGATTCTTCCCCCAATTATCACATAATGGAAAATCCTTCTTTCCATTTTTCCCTTTATCTGTCTCTTGTTCCACCGTTCTCTTCTTCTCTTGCTTTACTTTGTTGTCATAAGACTTAGAGAATTCCTTTTCTGTCTTGATAGAACACGAGACAATATCTTTGTATGACGAGAAGGTTTGTGAGACTAAAGATCGATGGAGAAATGGTTTTAAACCACCAAATAAATGATCAATCTTACTCCATGGGTTACGTATATAATCGGCAGCATGCCTCGCTAACCTAGTACAGTTAGCCTCATACTTTGCGACATTCTCATCCTCCTTCTGCCTGAGACTTAGAAATTGCCTTTCCATATCTGCTCGATGGTCACGAGGAAAGTATTTTTCTAAAAAAAGATCTTTGAACTCCCTCCATTCCATATTCGATACGTCATCATCTTCCTTTGTGTTTTGAATCATCGACCACCACTGATCGGCATCTCCAGTGAGGCGGTAAACTGTCATGAAAACCTTCTCCCTTTCACTACTCCCCAAGGCATGGAATATTTTCTCTAAGGAATTTATCCATTTCTCAGCTACTATAGGATTTGTACTCCCATTGAAGGTTGGTGGTTGTTGCCTCATAAAGCGGTCTAACATTGATTCTCCACGTTGCGGATCAGGGTGCTCCATACGAGTAAGGTTATTATTCATAACCTGAGTGAGTTGTCCCAGTATGGTAATAAGTTGATCAGCACCAGTTGTATCTCCAGCTCCACAATAATTATCTTGAGCAGGAGGGCAATCCCTACACGGAGTGCGTGCATTGATACGGTTTCCATTCCTTCCACTAGGCGCCATTTCTAAACAATGTCATAAACTATATTAGTTTATAAATCGAAATACATAATAACAAACTTGAAAACACTTATAATAAATTGAACTCTTTATGGATATAATCCATAATCATAAAAAGGTTTTCTTTGAGGAAGTATATCCTCATAACCGTTCATAGTGGTTTGTAAAGAAGATGAGAATTATCCAAAGCATATCCCCCGGGAGTGTCGTAACCAAGAGTGCGGCAAGGCCCATTGTCGTGAACCAGTTCCCGTTCGAGTCTAGCTCAAAGTGGTGTTTTCGGGTTTTACCCCTAGGTACATCTGTGCCAGAGCCACCTCTTCCTGCTCGTATCCAGACAGGGATGTATTGCTCGGAAAACTCATAGCATCTCTATAATACCAAAATTCTAGGAAGTTCTTATATACTAATCCTCAAAGTTCATCTTAGGTCTACGTGCTCTAATCAGAGTTTATCTAAATCTAGCTTCCAAGGTTTGTACTAAACTTCCTCTGATACCAACTGCAACGCCCCGACCCCAGCTACCCGGAGTCGGTGCATTACTTCGTAACATTGGCATGATCACAAAAGATCAAGTCTTGAAAGACCGATTAGTTTAGTAGCCTTGGAAACACTAGATACATTCATAAAATACTTATTCACATCCTGGAAAATATTAAAACATTGAAAGGGGTGAGCTCAGATGCTCAGTAAGGATAACAATATTGCGAAAGATTTCATAAATAAACATAAAAATTTAATGCAATGTATAACTAAAACAAAAGCCTTTTAAACTTGAACTTCAACATAATATGGAAAAAGTAAAATGAGATAATGCCATTCACTTCTTCACATGGATATTCTACTGGTCGAATAAACACATGCAATATCAATAACCACTTTCATAATGAGGGAATGTATAATTCCAGACATTCTGAAACACTTTGTCAAGGCCTCAGCCAAGACGTATAAAATGATTAAGGCCTCGGCCAAAACCATAAATCAAATTGGGAAAGGGCCTCGACCAATTCCACGTCTAGTTGTCTCATGAGACCTACCGATTCATCGAGGAGCTATAGCGGGCTCCACCCGTCACTTAATAAGTCCAATACATTCCTCATATGAACAGGTTTAAACATCTCATAAACCATAACATAATCGTATCACATAAAACATGCATAAAGGAAACATAACATTTCCACATTTCAATCACAAGATATCAATACAACACATTGATATAATAAAAACGCTTTCAAAACCATTTTCAATACCAAAATAAAATAAATTTAAAACTTTGTATTTATTTTTCATTAAAAAAATGATGGCTTGTAGAGGAAGTCGAAACTCAAATAATGGTCACGGTGGCGGAGAACTCATTGTCGCCGCATAAGTACGGAAAGAAAAACATTCCCTTTTGTCGTTTAGCAAAACGCTTCGTATAAAAAATATTCCTTTTGAATAAACGTAAAAGTCAAAGGGGTTTATACACCGTATAAAAGAAAGTTGTGTATAAAACCAAATATGCCTCAATGAAAGGGGATTGAGACGAAGTCCTTAAAAGATCATTTTTAAAATAAAATAGATCTATTATGTGTATTCACTATAGGTACACATAAAGAAAGTAAAAATACAAAATAGGACATAATAATATCATGACATAATTTGATAATAGGATATTAACCCAAAGAATGGAAATTGGGTTAAGAAATTCCCTTACCTTGCGTCCTGTCCTGACTCGACCGTTCTTTAAACTCCTGAATAATAAACTAGAGTTAATTTATATTTACTTAAGAACCTTTTTCATGTTCATTATTCCTTTTATATCCCTTATTACCATGTTATGAATATTATTTAATTATTTAAGTTAATAACGGTCGTTTTGTCGATCTTTGGTACTTGAGTCAAAAATAAACTTCCTATAATTTCAAGTTGTTCATGTGGTGAAATATCCATTATATCCAGAATTATATTCATGATATAGATATAATATATATGATATATATCCAGTATATACATTCATTCATAATGTCACGTAACATTTAGAGGTAAGAAATGAAATGCACCGTTCATGGAGACGGTAAGCCGTACGTACGCATGAACGCTACTTTCATTTCTATTTCGTATTTAATGGAATGAAATCATAACTATATAAATTTATAATATAATTACAGTATAATATAGTGTATAATACCATTTAATCCATCCTTTATACATCCCACATATGGAATTAACGATTCAAATCACTTTGAGGGGGCGGTAGTCCGCACTTCCTAAAATGAAATTTTCGCGTTTTACCCATAATGGAAATCATAAAGTATGCCATAAATGAGAAATACAGAAGCATACGTAAAACATAAACATATTTTATAACATATATAAATATAGTGACATCTTAATGGCCACCATTGAAGGTGTTACATGAGTGTTGAACAATCATCGTTTCGTGAGGCAGAAATTCGCCATCCACAGAAACCGTATGTTCTTTAACCATTAGATGTAGGTGTGTGTAAGTGTAGATCGAATCCTTATTATAAAAACATCCTAGTATATTAAGGATACTTCTGTTGTTACAAAAGAAATGAATAAAAAGAGTTTAGGGGGTTGGAGAAGAAAAATAAAACAAAACAACATTAGAGAAGACATTACCTCAAAATCGGGTAACTCTTTTTGATTTGAGCCAAAGGCTTCCTTGGGAAGAGTTCTGCCCAAAGTGAGGCTTCTAGGAGTAATAGGGGGAATTTGGGAGAGTATTTGGGCAGATTTTGGCCAAGCCAAATGGCTTGAAAGTGTAAATGTGGGGGGAGAGGTGGGGGCCTTTTATAAGTGGAGAGGAGGGGCTCTTTTGGAAAGATTGAAATGTTACATTATTACACAATGTTTTTCGGATTCTAAAGGTCCCACACTTATATAATTCGTGTATAAGGTGATAAGGGTTCGAAATCTACCCATCCAATAGTATTTGGACAATTGTAAGCCTTGGATTTTACATTATCTTTTCATTTTTTTAAAATCGTTAAATAATGAGGTCATCGCTGCATCATAATGATGTCATAAATAATTTAATTTATTTAATGTCTAAAAATTATAAAAAAAATACTATGATGTAGGAAATCTTTTTATCTTTATAATTAATATTTATAGTCAGAAGTTGGACTTGTGTAACCCCACTTAAAAACTGTTTTAGTAAAATAACTCATGTTTGTGTCAATTTAATTTTAACATTAAATAAATATATATTAATGTCATTTTCTAACTAAAGTGGCTCCATGGGGTCCCCAAGTTGACCCATGGGTTTTCTTGGTCGGCAATGACTCATCCAATAGGAGTAGGACAAGTGTTATTCTCATCTCATATTATTAAAACATTATTTGTACCTTAAACTACACTAATTACCTCTAATCGCGATTAAGAACTTAAAAGTTACTATTCACCAAAAAATTATTTTAATCTCATTGAACCACATTTTACTTCTTAATGACAACCATGTATGTCGGATTTTTGAAAATCAAATCACAGAAGTGGTAATATTTCATTTAAACGAAAAATCTGTTATTTAACTACCACTTAGTGGTTTCACGATTCATCAAAAATTGAAGTTTTTCAGAACAAGGCCAAAATTTCACCCTAAGCTATAATTGATATTCCGAATTCAAAAATGATTTCTATTTTACAAAATTCCAAACATATAAGTTGCATTAATTTATTTTATAATTAATTCCCACTGTTACGACAAATAGCGTGTTTTTAAGAAACAATTTATATCAAAAGATTGGCAATTGTTTATGTCCAATTTCAATGTTAAATTAATTCTAATGACCACCATTGGATAAAATGGTAAAAATATATTCTAATTATAATTTAAAACCACTAAATAGTATAATTTATCACAATAAATTATTTTGATTAAAAAATTTGTTTTAAGTATTTTTCACTATTCATAAAAAAATTGGAAGTTCTCAGAAAGTTACAAAAAATTAAACTTAGGATAATTTTGATATTACGAATACAAAACTGAAGTCCATTTTGAAATATAAAATTTCTATAATTTTAAAAAGTTGTTATTACTATTCATAACGGCTACTTTGATTAGTCGCGGTGTTTTAGAACTCGAAGTTGCGTACAATGCAAGTTATTTCATTATTGAATGAGAAGCGTATTGTGGAAGCTCGGGGTGTTACATTATAGATGTGGTAGATTTTAACATAATACATTTGGTAGACCATGTGATGTAAATACACTCACAATAGGCTTATTTTTCACCATGATGTAGCATGATATCATAACACATGTGGTAGGTCCTTGTTTAGGTCATGTGATAAGTGGGAAGCTTGAAATTAGTTCGTTACATTCAATAATCACAAATACATTTCAACATAATCAAATTCATATAACCAAATCATAATGTATAGAAACTACTCATATAGAAAAAATAACCACATAGCCAAATTACTCACATAATCAAATATAAAATCCTCCATAATCTTTTCATAATAAGATTTTTGGAATTTTTAGTCCCTCTAATCATCAGATTACTCAGTCAGACCTGCTGAATCATATTTGAAAATTTTAATGTGCTTTACTACCAATCAAATTAATCCCAAATAAACCTAATGATTCATAATATATCATTGGAAAAAATTATAATATAATAAAAATCTTTATAAAATATAATAGAAATATTATATAGGCTTGAGTAAATTTTCACATCCTACAAATTTTAATTTCCTCCTTCCATATAGTTGAATGAAATATAGATAAATATCATAGATTTATAACATAAAAATTGGTGTTAAATTCATAGGTATTTTTCTATAGTTGTCATTGATAAAGAGTTCCAAAGTTAAAATTTAAAATTTAAGTATAACTAAATGCATTCCCAAACATAACACAAAAAATGAAAATATTTGGAGACTGATTTAGGCATTGTTACAGTTGAATAAATAATAGATAAAAATATTATTTTTCACATGTAGGGGGGTTCTCATAGTCTCATGTTGGTCAAATAGTTCTAAAAACATATACCACCATTTACAAAACACTCGTCCTCAAGGTTCCCCAATTTTTTTGAATATTGTGAAGAAATTCCTCTTCTCTATGTCTAGACATTCGTGATTCTTCTGAAAGTATATTATTTTACTAAACCTGTTTTCTACCTTTTTTTGCATTCCCCCCCCCATCCATGTACTCCTCCATGATGTATGGTCTTCTTGTTTGCAAATATCCCATGTTTTCAAATTAAGAATTTTATTTTAAATTTAATTATATATTTGGGTTTTTTCAATAAAAAATTAGTATAATTATATATTAGCTTTTATAAATTTTTATTATTATATAATTTTTAGTTTAAGTTTCTAATAATTTTAATATATTTCTTAAAAAATATGTGGTTGTTTGATTGTATGAAAATGGTGTAATGTTTTTTTACTAGTTATTATAAATATTTTTTAAGATTTGTTATAAATTTTTAGGGTATTTTTATTATGTGTTGGGATATCATTTTTTGGGTTATTCAATTATATTAATATTTTTCCAAATATAGTGTTAATTATTTTCAATTTTTCAGAATACTTTTTTATTTATAATTTTTGAATTTTTGAATAATTTTTAATTATTTTATGAATCTTTATTCTGTTTCTTATAATTTGTTAAGTAATTATTTTTAGTCATTTTTCAATTTGATAATATTTAGTGTCTAAAAAAATTAATTCACACTTTTTCAATTAAATACTCTTTATTAATTTTATAATTTAATTTAGATAAATAAATATTTTTTTAATTATAAAATTTTATTTAAAAAACTCTATTCAATTAATATATTTTAATAAATTATTAATTTTTTTGTCAATTTAATTTCATATTAATAAATAGATTTTATTATAATAAAAACATTATCATAATATAATTACATTTAAATGTTTTGCAATTTATAGAATTGAACTTTGTGCATGCTATTCCATGTTTTCCTTGCTTAATTCATGGTATAGAGGTAATGAATTATCGACTTCCAAAAATTAATTATATGCATCATTTCATAGTATTAATTAATATATTAACATATTATTGACATGTATTTTAATATAAATATATATATAATGAGAAAAATATCAAATAAGGTGTCATGATTGGTACAAACAATTCCACTTATTCCTCACAAAATTCATAGTAAGTCATAGACATCCATAATTACTATTGATGAGGGAAGTTAGGGTGTTTATTACATTTTTACAAAATGGGATCCCTAAAAAATCTCATTCTATTCCACCTCGTTTGGGAACTCGAACGTCTTGTTTTTAAAACTGATTTGGGAAGACTCTATATAATTTGTAATTACCCCACATGGAATTTGCTGCATTAATACTTTATGGATTGGTGTCCTCTCCCCACTCCATGTTTATCTAGAAATATGAGGCCTAAGATATTTGATGTATGCAACAATTATTTTTTGAGGAGAAATTTGTAAAAATCCGTTAAAATTGATGGATTGATTAATTTTCTTTTCAAAATAAAATTGAGGTATGTAAAAACTGTGTGTTATCATGGGAGAGTCAGAATTCATATAGATTTGGATAGGGTATTAATAACTTAGAAATGATTGTCAAGCTAAAATTAGGGAACCATGTTTATTACAGCACCATCTGATGACTAATATTTGTGTAAGGGGGTCAACTCACAAGTTATAACCATTATGGGAGTCTTTATTAATGAGATATTCATTGGGTTTACTGAATTGATTTTATATGGGAGGGCTCTGGGGAACAACATTGGTCATTTCCAATACGTTATTAATTTACATTCACAACTTTTATAGTTATTATATTACGTTTTGTTTTAAATATATTTGAAATTATTGTGGGATAAATTGTTAATTTATTAATGGAGTATGTGTGATGTATCTGGGTTTTTTTAATGGTTTATATACTCACCCATATATATGTCCCTTGGGGAATATTTATATATTTCCCATCTTTTTATAGGTAAGTGGATGGTATCTTACTTCTCTAGTGGAGCAGTATGATTCGATGGTCTGGGTGTTTGGAGTTAGGAGTTTAGAGGTTTTCATGTGGTGAAGTCTAGAGAAACTCAATAATCGAGCATGCCATAACATAAAATGTGGAAGTGAAATTAGTTTGTGCGAATTATCTATATCATTTTATATTTAAATAAGAACATTCATAATAAAACCACAATAAAATAAAATAATAGAGAGAAGGTCATTCAAACAACCATACCATAAAGACCTAGAAAGGAATGGAACATAAAATAAATTTTTTGATCCATGAAAGTGCACCACATTGAGGGGTTTTATTATAAATCATGATATTATTATTCAATTAAATATTTTATTTCACTTAGGAAGATCCATTTTCATCATGAGGAATAAGTAACCCGCATAAACTGTTGTTAAAAAGTAATTGAGCACTATATTTTTGTATATAAATAAAAATATTCCCCAAAGGGTGGCTCTAACAAAGGAATATAATGAAAGGAAAGGGAGAACAATAGAACATACCTTTATGGGGAGGATCATGTTGTGGTAACAAACTCTAACCACACCAATTAGGGCCTACACACATGCAAATGAGGTCTATGAAATATAATTTAATTAAATTAATTATTGTGAAGCACAGTTGGGTATGTCTGGCATGTGGGAAAAATATTACATTTTATTAAATAATTGAAACACAATGTAAAAGATATTGACCACCTACCATAAAAAATGAATAACTCAAACATCCAATATTAAGGTTTTATTTGGTGTAGTTTTAGGTAAATCAAAGATACAACAGAACAACGATAAAATTGGGTGAATTAGGTCATACAAAAATAACATCCTTATTAGAGGTTTAAATATAAAAATTTTTAATAGTAACATAGAGATTCTCTAGAGGAATCTATTAAGCCTGAAGGATCTTGAATCCACATTCTAATAACAGAAAAATATCTATACCAAGCATGGGGAAATAGGAGCTCCATGAGAGAATAGGAGAAGCCTCGCACAAATAAAGGAAGAGAAGAAAAGAGAAGGGAAAAGAATGAAATAATTTATGGGAAAACTGCTAATTTCAACCCATTAATGAGGCTCATGGTTTGGTTACACAGTTTTCCAAAATGTGAACCATCCATGTGTGGGTTTCTACTTAGGTGGGGGGATTAAATAGTTTATGCACACAGATTCAGAAAATGTATACAAAATTTTTGGTTTTCCTCTATCAGAAACTAGCAAAAAACATCACAACTATGAATACCATTTTGCATGGTTTGAACAAAATATGTCTGAACTCTATCACTACTAGATCAGATAAATGTTTTCTTCTACAGGTTCACATAGTTTTTTTAGAAAAATGGTGTTCCCCTGTCAGTCTTCATTAGTTTAGAGTTTACTGTGTCTGAGAGTTCTGAAACTCAACCAATACCTAAGGCACCTCTCATCCATTTAACCACGCATAAAAGAAATTCATTTAATCATTGAAACTAATTTAATTTAATATTGAGGAATGTTTGGTAATATTTCACATCAAAAAAATTATAATATTCAAATTCCCTTGGAATTTCATCCAATTCAAAAACACATGATGCTACACCTTTATTGAAATATTTTCCTTCTATTAAAAAAGTTCATGTTTTTATTAAATATTTGAATGAAAGGTATTTCTATGTCCAATTTTATTTAAATTAACTACATGATTTGTTTAATTTAATGTAAAATATTATGGAAAACATGGTGAGACCCTACGGGGATTTATATCTCACACCCTACCTTTTCCTTCAAGAATTTATAGATTTCCTAATGTTAGGACTAAGAAAAGAGAAATAACCTCTTGGTAGAGGTTGGTGTTCTTCATCCATTGGGATTTGAGTGATGGTTGAGATAAATGGAGATGTTATCAAATTATTTTGGGGGTTTTATAATATTTATCTTATCTAAAAATGATTAAATTGATGATGTTACGATTTTTTTGTTATACATATTTTTATTCACATACATTCTCCCTTTGGATTATTGAGAATACTGAAAAGATTCATTTTATTCCACTTTTTTTGGCAAAAAAAACTATTGCCTCTTTGATCCGGAATTATGTGAGGTTCTGGTCATCAGCATGTGGAGATCTGAATCACCATTTATTCTACATCATAGATGAATTATTTATTAGTGTAACAGTGTATCTGGGATGGTTTGTAAAAAATTAGTATCAAAGGTTATAGGTTATACATATTTCCTTAATGTCAGCATGTAGATTGGGATGTCTCCTTGGGACTTAAGAGGTAGTTGTGTGCAATTTCCTAGCCAAGACTCACTATAATGGGAAATAATCCACCATGGGTGTTTGGGGAAGAAATATTTAATAATAAATTGATCTAATTATATTCATTTCCAACTTTTCATTTGGGTGTGTTCAAATCTAAATCATGTTACCATATTTGATGGGGATGAATTTTTCATTTCCATGATTTGATTTGCTGGTCTAAGGGATCTTTTGATGTCTTTAGTGTTTTTTTTTCTTATTTTGTAGCATCTTTACTCTATGAAGATGTGTGAACTGGTCCCAAAGAGAAGCTACTAGTGAACCAATGTGAGTATATCCTCTCATGGACAAGAATGTTATTGATATTATGATGTGTTTTTTCCAAGATCAGAAATATGAACCAACATTCATTCTTGTTTAGGCTCCTGTTATGGAACCTGAAAGGGATAAATCTTTAAATCATGCTCAAGAGTTTCTTCACGAGAATCAACTGGAATTTCAAATCTCTAATGATCATCATCAGGATGAGGATTTTTTGATAAATGTAGATCTTATATTTGAATTCTGGGCAATTCATAATTTGATTAAGTTGAAATGTGTCTCCTTCAAGATAAAAGGACTAATTAGGAGATGGTGGTATTCAATGGTTACGGTGACAAAGAACAAGGGTTTACAGTGGATGGACATTAAGGTTATTTCATTAATCAATTTTATCTAGATTCTATGGTTCTAGATAATCCTATAGGTTTTCTCAAACAAGAACAGTTTGACATCACCATGATAGACTATCCTAACAACTTAGTGAAGAATTTGAAGTTTTAACTTGAGATTATATCAAAAGAAAATATAATGACTCAACGGTTCAATATGGACCTTTGACCTGGAATTTGTTATCAAATTTTTGAAATTAATCTCGATTCTTATACTAACATGTTTGATTGAATATTGATAGTTGAGATTGATCAAGCTAGTATGTTAGGGTTTAAAAAAGTTAATTTCTTCTCTAAGTTGTATTTATATGAGTTTTCTTTAATGAATGATGAATTTTCATGAGTTCATAATGTTTCTTGATAGTAGGTCTCCTTTATACTGCCAGTAGTTCTATGTATATTCATTTTGACTCTCTTCTAATTCGGAATGGTTGGGCATTCAAAAGGGGTTTTCACTAAGGCACCCAAGATTTACAATTCCCATTGACAATCAGGTCACTTTTAGAAATTTTGGAATATCCTCTCATCATCACATAGTTTCATTGGATCATCATAAAAAAAGTACTACGATGAAATTGTATGCTTCAAGAACAAAGGAGTTCCATCCCAATGTATCTAGAATTAATATTATTAAATTTGTTGAAGAGTCTCCAAAGGAAGCTAATACATGTCCAGTGATAGACAGAAGTACAATCACTATAGCATCACCCTTAGTGACAGTTTTATGTGGTACATGTTGATCTCATTAATTTATATCTTATGGTAATATGATCATTTTAAACCCTCAAAAAATGTTTTCATTTTAGGTGATTGATATTACTATCCCTCTCAGAACGAAATGAAAGTAGGGCATCCACTATACTTCTTGTTTCTTCTCTTTATTATAGATTTATATTTCCTACAATTTTCTAGTTATCAATATAAAACCTATTGATTGTTTATCAAGATGGATTGATTTATCACTAATAAGATCAAAATTTAATATTATCTTCGAAGAGATTCCAATATATCAACTAATATAGTGTATCGTTTTTTTTTATAGGAGAATGGGACCTGAGGTCGAGTAGAGGCAAACCTTCTTATCTAGAGTTGGGGAATGTAATTTCGGTGTTATATTTTGAATTGGAGTGAGATTTTAGTATTAATAACCTCCCTCAAACATTCATCATGTTTTCAAATGATTTTTGTTATGATTTATCTATGTTTTAATAGATAAAAGTTGAAGAGGTTTCTATTGATTTAGTTCATGGTAAAATGCCAGTGTCTATTACATCTTATTTCATGGTAGTAGTTGAATTGAAAGAGATTAATTCATAGATAGATGATCTAATAGATAATGGATTTATAATCCTGATTGTCTCACTATGGAAGGTGATTTTCCTCTTTGTTAATAACGATCGTGGGAAACTTTGACTATGTGTTGATACACAAAAACAAAATCTATGTTTGATAAAGAACATGTATCTATTAAAATGAATTTGATGAGTTTAAAGGGGATAAGTTGTAATTGATTATTGATCATTTATTTGGTTATCATCCTTTTAGATTAAAATAATCTAACATTTAGAAGATTTCCTTCTAGAGAAGTTATGACCATTATGAGTATATTATTTTTCCATATGGTCTGACCAATTCTCTGGAGGATTTTATTTAACTAATGAATAGGATCTTCCATGATTATATTGATCTGTTCATAGTGGTATTTGAAGATGAAATATTGATTCATGATCAGTCGAAGGAGGATTATGTGCATCATCTGAGAGGAATTTTAGGAATATTGAGATTTCACCATCTCTATCCCTATATTTTTAATTATGAATTCTAAATTCCAGAAGTGAATTTATAAGGACATGTGATCTCAAAACATGGTATTTTAGTTGATCGTGAGAAGGTAAAAATTATTATGACATGGGAGAAACCATAAATTTTTTTTTATATTTAGAGATTCATGGGTTTATCAAGGTAATATTTTTAGTTTGATAAGTATTTCTCAAAGTTGGCTCCTTCCGTGACAAAAATCGCACAAAATTGAGTGAAGTTAATATGGAATGAAAAATTACAGAGTTCATTCATTGAGATTAAATTTATTCTGACATCTTTGTTAGTGTTGACTATTCCAGAGGCTATACAGTGCTAGGTGGTCTTCTGTGATGCATCAGGTTTGGTTTGGATTGTGTTCTTATGTGGGTTGATCACAAGGTACCCTATGGATATTAGCATCATAGGAAACAAAAGAATAATTAGTTAAATCACAACATCGAATATGAATATGTAATTACTTTTATTAAGAGTTGGTGGGTGAAATTTTCATAGAAAGGATTACAATTTTTCAGACCATTGGATCCTCAGAATGTGTTCTGAAAATAAAATTTTCATCTCTATCAAAGGTGTTGAGTGGAGTACCTGCAGAATGTTGACTTCAAAAATAAATATACCCTAGAAAATCGAAATGTCATATATAATTCATTATGTATGAAAATTTTAACTCAAGAGGTGAAAAAGTCACCAGAAGTGTGTAATTTGATGGATCTATTTTCTTAGTTTCACTTAAGAGTCCAGGAGAATGGGTCTGAGGGTGTTTTGATCGGTGTTCAATTGACCTCCTCTATTTCTGTGAGATTATTTGTTATCACCATGGGTATTATGAGTTCCATGGAATTAGATATTCTATTTATGGTTGAGTGACAGTCTCCGAGTATTCATTCCCTATAGAGCGTGTTCTATGTTTTCAAAATTAGTACATTATTCTTAATTCCATGAGGAATGTTTTTATTGTAAACAATAACAACTATCAGTGGTATGTGCACCCAGGTACCATGAAAATGTTTTATGATATGCGATGATGATTCCGAGAGCTTTGTATGAGATGAGACATTTATGATTTTTCTTATAATTGTTATACTTTTCAACAGGTCAAGGAAGAGAACCCAAGACCTTCATGATTTATCCCTTACCTTCCAATGCTGAATTGGAAGTGGGATGAGATTTATATGGAATATTTGGTTGTGTTTACTCATTTCCATTGAAATAATAATGTGATATGATTTGTGATGGATAGGTTTCTAAATCAACTAACTTTATACACAATCCCGATACAACCAATGTTGATGAGTTGGGAAATCTCTATTTGGGACAGATTGTTCATTTTTATGGAGTTCAGTCTACTATAGTCTCTCCTAGAGATCCCCACTTCACCACTTTTTTGGAAGGGAAGTTAGGGGTCATTGGGGTATCATGATCAGTTGACTATCGCATATCATCCACAGATGGACGGCCAGAAAGAGAGATCAATACATATTCATGAGGATATGTTACATCCATTCATTCTCGACATTGGTGGTTATTGGGATGTCCATTTGGGTCGGGTTTAGTTTTCCTATAACAATAATATCCAATCCAAAATTATCTTATCTTCCATTGAGGTCATGTGTGGTTTTCCAAGAAAATATACATTGTATTTGTTGAATATTTGTGAAATTTCATTAGTTGGAAAAAAATTATACAAGAACCAACACCAAAGATATTGTTTATTCATAAAATAATTTATACAATGAAGATTCATTAAAAATAATATGATAACCATCATAGGTGGAAGTTGGATTTCTCACATGGTGAATAAGTTCTTCTATGAGTTTCAACTCATTTTGGTCATTGATGGATTTAGAGGTAAGGGTATATTTATCCTCATTATGTGGGACCTTTTGAGGTTTATTAGGAGGTGGGGAAATATTCACATCATTAATAAATTCCACCTTATTTTATCTCAAAACATAATATATTCAATGTATCAAGGAATAAGTAGTACCTTTCAATACATTCTTGAGTGTTTAGATAAGGGAATCATGATGTTGAGCCCAATTTATATTTGACTGAGCATCTAGTATAAATTTTTTATTCTGATAAAATGTTACTTATTGGGTCAAAATCCTTTAGTTTATGTGCTTTAGATGCATTGTTTTGACACTCATGACACCTGGGACAATGATGAATTAGCGTGAGAGTAGTTTCCTCATCTATTTGATGTGGAATATTCTTAACATGATTTTTGGGAACAAAGTGTTCTTATGGTGGGTAGGTTGTAAAATCTTGTTAAGTTTCCAAATTAATTCCTTTTACTTTGGGTTTTTGGATTCATTTATCGTTTTTGGGTTTTCAGAAAAATCTAGGTTTTCTAATATCTAACAGGAAATTACACATTTTGTAATGGGATTAGACATGGTGTATTTGACCCCAAGATGGTATCATGATGATTTTATAGGTTGTGAATGGATTCATGCAGTGTAATTGGAAATCATGATGTCTTAGGAAAAAATCAGATTTTAATAAAAATGAGTTTTTTTATCAGTATAAGTGAATCTTTTGAATTATATGATTTAAATTAGGGTTACACATTATGTAATTCAAAATGAAGATGGTTTTACCTGTTTTACACAATTGACTTTCATGTCATTCGACTTTTATCCCATTATTGCAAGACCCAAATCCTCCCATATGTGATTTTCACTCCTCTAAATCCTTCAATTGGAAAATCAGAATTTCATTAACCTCTTTTGACTCCCTCTAGGTAAGAGGATCTTCTCATTCATGTTTTCGTCTGGTTTTTCATTCTCTCATCATTAACGTTTTATGGATCCTCACATAATTGATGGATATATACATATTTTTATTTCATATTTACTCTAGATTGTGTTCCTTGAACTTCCTCACCTTTAATCTCTATTGGAATTCTCATTGTAGGTGTTAATAAATGATTCCATGTTTTAAAGGTAAGTGTACCCGTTTGAGAATTTCCATATAATTGAAACTTGTATCCTCTTGACATTTTAGAAATTAGCTTCAATTTATTTATAAAAACCTGATTTGAATTTATTTGATTGTGAAATTTTAATTGGCCTCGATTTTAGGAAAACACACAATTCCAATTGAATTAGAATTGTTGTATAAATTTTAAAATAATATAAATGATGGAATGATTTGATAATTGTTTTAAAAAAATCCTTAAATTGAAATGATGAAAACCATTTTTTTCTCTGAAAAGTCATGAAATGATGAAAAAATATATTTTGGTTTTGAAAGTTAATTAGAATATTGAAATTCAAAAAATGAAAAATTGAATTGTAAATGATGAATTTTTATAGATGTGATGTTATTTCCCTTATTTTTTTATCGATTGAGAACATGTTTTCATGAGTAGTTAGTGGTTAATTTTGGAATCACACACTTGGATCATGATCCCCTAGTAATGGAATGATGATCAAAACACAAATAAAAACCTAATGTGTCATGATTTTCTCTAATGGTATATTATTTAGTCCTATTCATACACAACCTAAGGGATGGGTGCACACTTTTTTATCTTTGATCACTGGTTTGAGAAGTGTGAGGATCTTATATATATAATCAAATGTACATTAAATAATATGAAAATGGCCATTATTTTTCATGTTTGGATTATATATTCAATTGATTATATAACATTTTTACTCAAGCCAAATTATCTATATAAAATATTTTTTCAATCAATGTTTAATATGTTTTCCATCTATTGATGGAAGGAATGTTTTTAATTAAATATTCTAATTAAATGTATTTTCATTCCTTATTTTATTTAAATTGACACCAAGATTGGTTTATTATTATGGAATCTATTATAGAAAACATGGTAAGACCCTAATGGGTATTATAAATCACACCCTACCATATCCTTTAGGAATTTGTTGATTTTCATATGCTAGGTCCATGAAAAGGGAAAGAGCCTCTTGGGTGAGGTGGATGTTCTAAATCATTGGGTATTGGAGAGATAGAGTGTAAAAATAGATATTTATCCATTTTTTGTGGTTTTATGAGCTTTATCTTTCTAATGATGATTACATTGATGAGGTAGTACTTTGGGATTTTTTATACATGTTTTGTTTCTGGTACTTTCTCCCTTTGGTCTATTAAGCACACTGACGTGAATATCTATCTTCTTCTATTTGTGGGGAAAATAATTTCATATTTTATCATGAATGATTCTAGGTCCTAGTGACTATCCCATGGGGATCAATAATCACCTTAGGGATATGTCATATCTACCTTGGTTATTAGGGAATCATGGTATCTGGTCTGGTTATTCAGAATATTACTTCTTAACATGAAGAATAATTTATCATTTTTTCACTTTCTACCAAAAATTTATCATTTCCAATTTAATAAATATCCACTTCATTGGATTTATATTCCTTTAAACAATAATCTTAGTTAGATAAATTTAAATTTTTTATTAACTTTCATACATTTCATTGACATGCTTATTATTCTCTTTTTTTAATTCTTCATACAATTTTATAACCCTTAAATTTTTTTAATGTTTTTCATTTGCATCATATAGATCATAAAAAATGAAACCATTTGTATCATAATCATAAATAAAACTAAAATATTTATCATTACTGACATCATTTATATTTATCAAAATGAAATATATGTTGTTCGAATCATTGTAACTTCCAAATTCCTCACTGGAATTTGAAATTCAAAATTGGTTATCCATTATCAGTTTCACATCCCTAGAATTAAGAATATTTTTATGTGAAATTTGTAAATAACTTAAGTGAAATTCCATTATTTATTGAATTATCTTCTTGTATGATGTTGTTTTAGTTAATTTTATAATGAATAAGTAGTCTGATGAGTTCATCCAATGTGTACTATTTGAAATTATTATTGTCATCAATCATAGGATTCATTTAATTCCATTTCATGGGTGGAGAGAATAGATATGTTTTAACATATTGTTTGTTCTCTAAATATTATTTAAGTTAATTTATACTATACAAAACACTTTTTAATTTATGGAATATTTGGAAGACTCATTCATCTCATCCATTTGGAAATCTTGGTACTTTGTTCAATGAATTCATGGTTTGGTTCTAATCAGATTATATGGGATATCGTTAGTATCTAAAGAAATATTTTATATTCTGTGAGTTCTCTTATAGTAATACTCATGAATAAACCAACATTTGTTAATAGAACAACATAAATTATATTTTACTTTCTAATGAAAAACATATTTAAGGACACTATTTTCAATAATAGTATATAAGTTGATCTGAGGTAGTTTTTATTGTATTGCAATGATTGACCAGTGTTTTATTCTTAAAATATTTTTGTATACTTCCATTTAAGATTTAAAGTAACCATAATAATTTCCTTCAATGTGATGTGGATTTTGAAAATTACATTCACCATTTAAATTCAATAATTCCAAATTAAATGGATCTTTTTCCATAGACTGTAAGGTCATGGATAAAACATTAATAACAGAAACTATATCGAAAATGAATATTTTCTTAATACTTGGTATTTTATATTAGTAAGGGTAATATTATATCTACTATATACTTAATAACTCCCATTATCTGATACCAATTGAATGGTCCCATATGGAAATATCAAATGGTCTCGTAGGGTTTCATGTAAATAAAAAAAATTAAATAGATGAATTATATATGAAAATAAATTATCAGAGTTAATTATCAAGAGATAAATTGAAATAAATAAGTAAAATTGAAAACATGTATTTGTATAGTTTTTCAATATAAAATGAACCTAATCATCTCTTACACCTCTCTAATATGTGAGATATGTGTTCTGCTCTATAGACATAATTCTTATTTAGAAATCATAACCTACTACAATACTAACATTTTTATAGGATTTAAAATTTTGGCACACTAACCATTGTGTGCGGCGTCACTTGTTGGGGTGTGATGGGCCCTATATAGTGCATCCCACGCACAATATAAATTTGATAAGGTAATAGAAATAGGTTTGTTTGTACAATAGAAGAAATAAAATACATAAATGTATTAGGGTTAGATTAAATGAATTCATTAAATAAAATAGTATGAATGTAAAAAAAGATATTTTCTATCTTTAAACCTCATAGGTATTATGTTCATGACAAGAACACCCCCACCATGATTAATTCTTATACAAATAAAAATAAACAACATGCATAAAATATTATAACAGAGTACTAAAACACAAAGATTCCATTGATGTTATCCTATAATTTTGGCCTCATCACTCAAGATGCAATTGGTAAATCGTGGCTCAAATATGGTAACTCATTCCCTCTAATTATGTGGAATCACACAATAAACCCCATATTGACTTCAAAATAAATAAGAGGAGGAATAATACAGTGTAGATCCTAGTAAAAAAATGTGAATTCCCTTATATGATCAGGATTTACCTAAGAACATTAGAAGTGGCTCGTTGGAAGGGACACTACTGGAAATGCAGGATTTCCCAACGGTTTAGAACCATTGAGAAAGGCTGCCGAACAATTGGTATATGTTATACCAACGGTTCTGCAACCCGTAGGGAAGTAAGCCGTTGGGAAGAGTTTTTCCCAACGGTTTACAGCGAACCGTTGGGATACAGTGCTGAAAAGTTACCCTATCCCAACGGTTTTCAAGAACCGTTGGGAAATCTTTTTCCCAACGGTTTATAACCGTTGGGAAATTGTGCAAAAATTTATCATGTTTTTCCCAATGGTTTAGAACCGTTGGGAAAAGTGTTATACCAACGGTTCATAGAACCGTTGGTAAAACAAGGCCTACACATTCTATGCCAATGGTTCAAAACCATTGGAATAGACTCTGCTAGGCAAATTACCCAGCAGCTCTACAATTTCCCAGCATAGCAGCTCTGCAATTTCCTAGCAGATATCCAATTTTCCCACCAGGTCTCATTTTTTGGTTCCCTCTCATTTTCAATCCAATTATTGTACCTGCAATAAACTAACACATACATATACAATTATTGTACCTGTAATAACCAACTAAAATTATATATAGAGAACAAATTCATACACATTTAACATATAATGGTGGAACTATACACATCAATAATTAAATTAGAATTTATAATGTAATTATAATTTAGATGACAATTATTTGTGGAATCCAGAAGTCAATTCATAATTTGATTGGTTTTTTGTATACCATATATTTTTACATGAAATAATGTCCATTTTAAACATAATACATACACCTGGAGAGCTACCGGACACACCGCGCCTCGGATTGAGGTGGGGTTGACTTGTACACGTCACATATGACCCATGGATCATTGTGCTAATGTATCGACACAATCCGAATGTGTTTGGTAGGTTTTCCGTATGTCAGTTGATGTTTTTCAATTAAAATGACGTACTTTTAAAACAAAAGGCAGACACTTTGAGTGGTTCCAGCCACACCGCGCCTTGGATTGAGATGGCGTTGACACGTACACATCACATATGATCCATGGATCGTTCTCCTAAAGTTTCAATGGAAACCAAATGCGTTTGGTCAGTCTTCCGTATGTACTTAAATTGTTGTCCATTTTAAGCAAAAGACAGACACTTTGAGTGGTGGCGGCCACACCGCACCTCCTATTGAGGCAGGGTTTACTCGTACACATAACATATGACCCATTGATCATTGTGCTAAAATATCGACACAATCTGAATGCGTTTGGTCGGTTTTTCGAATGCCAGTTGATGTTTTTTACTTCAAATTACGTCCTTTTGAAACAGAAGACATACACTTTGAGTGGTGGCGGCCACACCGTGCCTCGGATTGAGGCGGGGTTGACTCTTACACGTCACATATGACCCATAGATCGTTTTTCTAATGTATCGACACAATCGGAATGCGTTTGGTCGGTTTTTCGTATGCCAGTTGTTGTTTTTCAATTAAAATGACGTACTTTTGAAACAAAAGACAGATACCTTGAGTGGTTCCGGACACACCGCACCTCAGATTGAGGCGAGGTTGACTCATACATGTCACATATGACCCATGGATTGTTGTGCTAAAGTATCGATACAATCCGAAGGCGTTTGGTCAGTTTTCCGTATGTACTTAAATTATTGTCCATTTTAAGCAAAAGATAGACACTTTGAGTGGTGGCGTCCACACCGCACCTCGGATTGAGGCGGGATTGACTCGTACACGTCACATATGACCCATGGATCATTGTGCTAAAGTATCGACACAATCCGAATGCGTTTGGTCGGTTTTCCGTATGCCAGTTGATGTATTTCACTTCAAATGACGTCCTTTTGAAACAGAAGACATACACTTTGAGTGGTGGTGGCCACACTGCGCCTTGGATTGAGGCGGGGTTGACTCGTACACATCACATATGACACATGGATCGTTCTCCTAAATTTTCAATGGAAACCGAATGCGTTTGGTCAGTTTTCCGTATGTACTTAAATTGTTGTCCATTTTAAGAAAAAGACAGACACTTTGAGTGGTGGTGGCCACACCGTGCCTTGGATTGTGGTGGGGTTGACTCGTACACGTCACATATGACCCATGGATCGTTGTGCTAAAGTATCGACACAATCCGAATGCATTTTGTTGGTTTTCCATATGCCAGTTGATGTATTTCACTCCAAATTGCGTCCTTTTGAAATAGAAGACAGACACTTTGAGTGGTGGCGGCCACACTGCACCTCGGATTGAGGCGGGGTTGACTCATACACGTCACATATGACCCATGGATCGTTCTCCTATAGTTTCAATGGAAACCGAATGCGTTTTGTCAGTTTTCCATATGTACTTAAATTGTTGTCCATTTTAAGCAAAATACAGACACTTTGAGTGGTGGCGGCCACACCGCGCCTCGGATTGAGGAGGGGTTGACTCTTACACATCACATATGACCCATGTATCGTTGTGCTAAAGTATTGACACAATCCGAATACGTTTGGTCGGTTTTCCGTATGCCAGTTGATGTATTTCACTTCAAATGACGTCCTTTTGAAACAGAAGACAAACACTTTGAGTGGTGGAGGCCACACCGCGCCTCGGATTGAGGCGGGGTTGACTCGTACACGTCACATATGACCCATGGATCGTTCTCCTAAAGTTTTTATGGAAACTGAATTCGTTTGGTCGGTTTCCGTATGTACTTAAATTGTTGTCCATTTTAAGCAAAAGACAGACACTTTGAGTGGTGGCAGCCACACCGCGCCTCAGATTGAGGCGGGGTTGACTCGTACACGTCACATATGTCCCATGTATCGTTGTGCTAAATTATCGACACAATCCGAATGCGTTTGGTCAGTTTTCCTGATGCCAGTTGATGTATTTCACTTCAAATGACGTCCTTTTGAAATAGAAGACAGGCACTTTGAGTTGTGGCAGCCACACCATGCCTCGGATTGAGTCGGGGTTGACTCTTACAAGTCACATATGACCCATGGATCGTTCTCCTAAAGTTTCAATGGAAACCGAATGCATTTGTTCGGTTTTCCATATGTACTTAAATTGTTGTCCATTTTAAGCCAAAGACAGACACTTTGAGTGGTGGCAGCCACACCACGCCTCGGATTGAGGCGGGGTTGACTTGTACACGTCACATATAACCTGTGGATCGTTGTGCTAAAGTATCGACACAATCCGAATGTGTTTGGTCGGTTTTCCGTATGCCAGTTGATGTATTTCACTTCAAATGACGTCCTTTTGAAACGGAAGATAGACACTTTGAGTAGTGGCGGCCACACTGCACCTCGGATTGAGGCGGGGTTGACTTGTACACGTCACATATGACCCATGGATCGTTCTCCTAAAGTTTCAATGGAATCCGAATGCATTTGGTCATTTTTCCGTATGTACTTAAATTGTTGTCCATTATAAGCAAAAGACAGACACCTTGAGTGGTGGCAGCCACACCGCGCCTCGGATTGAGGCGGGGTTGACTTGTACATGTCACATATGACCCATGGATCGTTGTGCTAAAGTATCGACACAATCCGAATGCATTTGGTCGGTTTTTCGTATGCCGGTTGATGTATTTCACTTCAAATGACGTCCTTTTGAAACAGAAGACAGACACTTTGAGTGGTGTCAGCCACACCGCACCTCGGATTGAGGTGGGGTTTACTCGTACACGTCACATATGGCCCATGGATCGTTCTCCTAAAGTTTCAATGGAATCCGAATGGGTTTGGTCGGTTTTATGTATGTACTTAAATTGTTGTCCATTTTAAGCAAAAGACAGACACTTTGAGTGGTGTCGGCCACACCGCGCCTCGGATTGAGGCGGGGTTGACTCGTACACATCGCATATGACCCATGGATCGTTGTGCTAAAGTATCGACACAATCCGAATTCGTTTGGTAGGTTTTCTGTATGCCATTTTATGTATTTCACTTCAAATGATGTCCTTTTGAAATAGAAGACAGACACTTTGAGTGGTGGCAGCCACACCACGCCTCAGATTGAGGCGGGGTGGACTCGTACACGTCACATATGACCCATGGATCGTTCTCCTAAATTTTCAATGGAAACCGAATGTGTTTGGTCGATTTTCCGTATGTACTTAAATTCTTGTCCATTTTAAGCAAAAGACAGACACTTTGAGTGGTGGCGGCCACACCGCGCCTCGGATTGAGGCAGGGTTGACTCTTATGCGTCACATATGACCCACGGATCGTTGTGCTAAATTATCAACACAATCCGAATGCGTTTGGTCGGTTTTCCATATGTCAGTTGATGTATTTCACTTCAAATGATGTCCTTTCGAAACAAAAGACAGACACATTGAGTGGTGGCGGCCACACCGCGCCTCGGATTGAGGCGGGGTTGACTCACACACATCACATATGACCCATGGATCTTTCTCCTAATGTTTCAATGGAAACGGAATGCGTTTGGTCGGTTTTCCATATGTACTTAAATTGTTGTCCATTTTAAGAAAAAGACTGACACTTTGAGTGGTGGCGGCCACACCGCGCCTCGGATTGAGATGGGGTTGACTCATACACGTCACATATGACCCATGGATCGTTGTGCTAAAGTATCGGCACAATCCGAATGCGTTTGGTCGGTTTTCCGTATGCCAGTTGATGTATTTCACTTCAAATGACGCCATTTTGAAACAGAAGACAGACACTTTGAGTGGTGGAGGCCACACTGTGCCTCGGATTGAGGCGGGGTTGACTCGTACACGTCACATATGACTCATGGATCATTCTCATAAAGTATCAATGGAAACCGAATGCATTTGGTCAGTTTTCCGTATGTACTTAAATTGTTGTCCATTTTAATCAAAATACATACACTTTGAGTGGTGGCGGCCACACCGCGCCTCGGATTGAGGAGGGGTTGACTCTTACACGTCACATATGACCCATGGATCGTTATCCTAAAGTTTCAATGGAAACTGAATGCGTTTGTTCGGTTTTCCTTATGTACTTAAATTGTTGTCCATTTTAAGAAAAAGATAGACACTTTGAGAGGTTGCGGCCACACCGCACCTCGGATTGAGGCGGGGTTGACTCGTACACGTCACATATGACCCAAGGATAATTTTTCTAAAGTATCTACACAATCTGAATGCGTTTGGTCGGTTTTTCGTATGCCAGTTGATGTAATTCACTTTAAATGACGTCCTTTTGAAACAGAAGACAGACACTTTGAGTGGTGGCGGCCACACCGCGCCTCATATTGAGGCGGGGTTGACTCATACAAGTCACATATGACCCATGGATCGTTCTCCTAAAGTTTCAATGGAATCCGAATGCGTTTGGTCGGTTTTCCGTATGTACTTAAATTGTTGACCATTTTAAGAAAAAGACAGACACTTTGAGTGGTGGCAGCCACACCGTGCCTCGGATTGAGGTGGGGTTGACTCGTACACGTCGAATATGACCCATGGATCGTTTTGATAAAGTATCGACACAATCCTAATTTGTTTGGTAGGTTTTCCGTATGCCAGTTGATGTATATCAATTCAAATGACGTCCTTTTGAAACAGAAGATAGACACTTTGAGTGGTGGCGGCCACACCGCGCCTCGGATTGAGGCGGGGTTGACTCGTACACGTCAAATATGACCCATGGATCGTTCTCCTAAAGTTTCAATGGAAACCAAATGCGTTTGGTCGGTTTTCCGTATGTACTTAAATTGTTGTCCATTTTAAGAAAAAGACAGACACTTTGAGTGGTGGCGGCCACACTGCGCCTCAGATTGAGGCGGGGTTGACTCATACATGTCACATATGACTCATTGATCGTTGTGCTAAAGTATCGACACAATCCGAATGCGTTTGGTCGGTTTTCCGTATTCCAGTTGATGTATTTCACTTCAAATAATGTCCTTTTGAAATAGAAGACACACACTTTGAGTGGTGGCGGCCACACCGCGCCTCGGATTGAGGCGGGTTTGATTCGTACACGTCACATATGACCCATGGATCGTTCTCCTAAAGTTTCAATGGAATCCGAATGCGTTTGGTCGGTTTTTCGTATGTACTTAAATTGTTGTCCATTTTAAGAAAAAGACAGACACTTTGAGTGGTGGCGGCCACACCGCGCATCGGATTGAGGCGGGATTGACTCGTACACCTCACATATGACCCATGGATCATTGTGCTAAAGTATCGACACAATCCGAATGCGTTTGGTTGGTTTTCCGTATTCCAGTTGATGTATTTAACTTCAAATGTCGTCCTTTTGAAACAGAAGACAAACACTTTGAGTAGTGGCAGCCACACCGTGCCTCGGATTGAGGCGGGGTTGACTCATACACGTCACATATGACCCATGGATCGTTCTCCTAAAGTTTCAATGGAAACCGAATGCGTTTGGTCAGTTTTCTGTATGTACTTAAATTGTTGTCCATTTTAAGAAAAAGACTGACACATTGAGTGGTGGCGGCCACACCGCACCTCGGAATGAGGTGGGGTTGACTCATACACGTCACATATGACCCATGGACCGTTGTGCTAAAGTATCGACACAATCCGAATGCGTTTGGTCAGTTTTCCGTATGTCAGTTGATGTATTTCACTTCAAATGACGTCCTTTTGAAACAGAAGACAGACACTTTGAGTGGTGGCGGCCACACCGTGCCTCGGATTGAAGCGGGGTTGACTCGTACACATCACATATGACCCATGGATCATTCTCCTAAGGTTTCAATGGAAACTGAATGCGTTTGGTCAGTTTTCCGTATGTACTTAAATTGTTGTCCATTTTAAGCAAAAGACAGACACTTTGAGTGGTGGCGGCCACACCGCACCTCGGATTGAGGCGGGGTTGACTCATACACGTCACATATGACCCATGGATCGTTCTCCTAAAGTTTCAATGGAAACCAAATGCGTTTGTTCGGTTTTCCTTATGTACATAAAGTGTTGTCCATTTTAAGCAAAAGATAGACACTTTGAGAGGTGGCGGCCACACCGCGCCTCAGATTGAGGCGGGGTTGACTCGTACACATCACATATGACCCATGGATCGTTGTTCTAAATTATCGACACAATCCGAATGCGTTTGGTCGGTTTTCCGTATGCCAGTTGATGTATTTCACTTCAAATGATGTCCTTTTGAAACAGAAGACAGACACTTTGAGTGGTGGTGGCCACACCGCGCCTCGGATTGAGGCGGGGTTGACTCGTACACGTCACATATGACCCATGGATCGTTCTCCTAAAGTTTCAATGGAATCCGAATGCGTTTCGTTGGTTTTCCGTATGTACCTAAATTGTTGTCCATTTTAAGAAAAAGACAGACACTTTGAGTGGGGGCAGCCACACCGTGCCTCGTATTGAGGCGGGGTTGACTCTTACACTTCGAATATGACCCATGGATCATTGTGACAAAGTATCGACACAATCCGAATTTGTTTGGTAGGTTTTCCGTATGCCGGCTGATGTATTTCAATTCAAATGACGTCCTTTTGAAACAGAAGACAGACACTTTGAGTGGTGGAGGCCACACCGTGCCTCGGATTGAGGCGGGGTTGACTCGTAGACGTCACATATGACCCATGGATCGTTCTCCTAAAGTTTCAATGGAAACCAAATGCGTTTGTTCAGTTTTCCGTATGTACTTAAATTGTTGTCCATTTTAAGAAAAAGACAAACACTTTGAGTGGTGGTGGCCACACCACGCCTCGGATTGAGGCGAGGTTGACTCGTACACATAACATATGAATCATTGATCGTTGTGCTAAAGTATCAACACAATCCCAATGCGTTTGGCCAGTTTTCCGTATGCCAGTTGATGTATTTCACTTCAAATGACGTCCTTTTGAAACAGAAGACAGACACTTTGAGTGGTGGCGGCCACACCGCGCCTCGGATTGAGGTGGGGTTGACTCGTACACGTCACATATGACCCATGGATCGTTCTCCTAATGTTTCAATGGAATCTGAATGCGTTTGGTCGGTTTTCTGTATGTACTTAAATTGTTTTCCATTTTAAGCAAAATACAGACACTTTGAGTGGTGGCGGCCACACCGCGCATCAGATTGAGGCGGGGTTGACTCGTACATGTCACATATGACCCATGGATCATTGTGCTAAAGTATCGACACAATCAGAATGCGTTTGGTCGGTTTTTCGTATGCCAGTTGATGTATTTCACTTCAAATGACGTCCTTTTGAAACAGAAGACAGACACTTTGAGTGGTGGCGGCCACACCACGCCTCGGATTGAGGCGGGGTTGACTCGTACACGTCACATATGACCCATGGATCGTTCTCCTAAATTTTCAATGGAATCCGAATGCGTTTGGTTGGTTTTCCGTATGTACTTAAATTGTTGTCCATTTTAAGCCAAAGACAGACATTTTGGGGTCCAAGGAAGAGGGTGGGGGGCTGTCCGGGGGGCTGTCTGGGGGGCTGTCTGGGGGGCTGTCCGGGGGGTGTTCGGGGGGTTGTTCGGGGTCCAAGGAGGAGGGTGGGGGGCTGTCTGGGTGGATGTCTGGGGCTGTCTGGGGGGCTGTTCGGGGGGCTGTCTGGGGTCCAGGGAGGAGGGTGGGGGGGCTGTCTGGGGGGCTGTTCGGGGGGCTGTCCGGGGGCTGTCCGGGGCTGTTCGAGGGGTTGTACGGGGTCCAAGGAAGAGGGTGGGGGGCTGTCTGGGGGGGGCTGTCTAGGGGGCTGTCCGGGGGGTTGTTTGGGGTCCAGGGTGGAGGGTGGGGGTGGCTGTCTTGGGGGCTGTCTTGGGGGCTGTCCGGCGGGGCTGTCCGGGGTCCAGGGAGGAGGGTGGGGGGTTGTCCATGGTCCAGGAAGGAGGGGGGTTCCCAAACACACAACCACTAAAAGATAACAACATCCATAAAAACAGATAATATATAAAAATAACTCAACTCCAATACTATACTACGAGTCTAGATAAAACCAACAACTAGAATAGATTAAATATCAAATATTAGTAATATCATTCAAAAATGTAATGGATCAACTTGTCCCACCTCACCATCACCATCATCATCATCATCATCATCACCCTCGTCCTCGTCCCCATCATCGTCCTCGCCCTCTCCCTCCTCCTCGTCCTCGCCCTCCTCCTCGCCCTCACCACTCACCTCGCCCTCCTCCTCTCCCTCCTCTTCCGCATCAGACTCCTCGCCATCATCATCGTCAAGTTGTACATCATCATGACCACCACTAGAATTGCCACCTGGTGAACCGAATATAGAACTTATCGACGACATATACTCATCAAAATCTGGGCTAGCCTCTGCTGGAAGTGTTGGACGTAGAACTTCAATAAATTTCATAAACGCAGTGTTTTCCCTAGCAGACTGTTCTGCCGTCTCTGTGGCCCTTTTCTCAGCTTGTTCTGCCTGTGCCCTAACTTGCTGCAGCTCGGTGGCACTACAGCTCGTACCTGAGGAGGTCCAATACCTCGTCGGGGCTATCCTAGGTCGGCAGCGTACTCTGCCAGAATGCTCCTCTCCCGACACCTGATGTAAGTGATCTGTTGGCCCAAAATTGTATGGTTCTTGGTCATCAAGGGCCTCTAAAGTATCCTGTTACAAATATAAATATATTATTAAGTTACAAAATAGATATTAAAAAATAAATTCAACAGATTAAAACTTACAATCTGCTGCTGAGTCGCTTCATTGACGGCACTTCCATCCTTTTTTCGTCTACTCGAGAAAAACAGTTTTGCTTGAGGCACGCATCCTTCAATATTTTGTATTTGCCTCTAAAATGACATTTAAAACTAAAGTTATATGAAAACTTTAGAAAAGTATTAAATAATTGAAGAAACAAAAGAAAGTGTAAGTCGAAAAGAAAAATTATAAACAATTGTTATACCTGCTTCCTCTCATGATCAGGCATCGTAGTGCGTCCCAGTGTGTGGAGGTATTTTTTTGCATAAATGTTCTTTTTATTTTTTCCAGATGATTCCTAAATAAAATTTGAAAATTAAATAGATAGTATTAATGAAAAACATGAAAGTTATTATTTAAATACCTCAAATGTTATTAATACCTTAAACTGGGTACTCGTCCAATGAGTAATCATCTAATGATACTGCTCTATAGGAAAATAATCCACAACTGGTACCACCTATAACTCAGTGCCAACTCTAGCACGCTAGCCCATATACAACTCATGCTTGTAGGCTCTCCAAAGCTCGCCTAAATCCTTTAGACGTTCTGATCGTGCACCCTCACCATCGGGAAAATTAAATCGAAGCTGAAATAAAAATATTAATTCATATAAATACAAAAATAATTCATGGCATTAAATAAAAAAGATTTTTTTAACCATATATCTACCCAAGATCTATCCTTGACCTAATGCGGCAAATGTTTCCACGATAGCGGGCAGACGGGAATGATGTCGGAGTATTTGGAAAGCGTCGCCAAAAAACTCCGACATTACTGCCCTGTTTTCTCAACCATTTGGTTGTCTTCATTATAATCCACCATAACCTGTGTGCGGCGGTTCCACACCGAACGCATGTGTGTATGCCCCCGCCCACGCCTCCTGTCAGTAGATGTATCTGTCATGAAAGAAAAACAAATATTTTATCAGAACATGTTATAAAGAAAATAAATATTTCTATAAAAATTTGTTAGGGTTCTATAAATATACCTGTGCCGGTCAGATCGCTGAGTGCCACTGGATCCACAGAAACTGATGGAACACCCTATGGTGGAACAAGAGTCAAAGACGATGGAATATAGAAGCTCGGAGAGACAGAAGTAGAAGGAAAAGAAGATGGGACAGTTGTCTGACCGGATGCTGACTGAGGAGTGGGAATCATCATGGGATGTGAAAATGATGGGCCAGAAGATGCAGAAGGTAGCGAAAACATGGGAGGCCTAAATATCCTGTGTGTCTATAACGACACACCGGGATCAGAATGTGGGAAGGATGACATGTCAGTGGGAGGGGCAGGGTCTAGTCGGGTACGCGCAGCTGCTCGTCCACCTCTGGTACGAACCCTCCTCGTACCACCGACCTGAGTACTAGGACCAGTACTAGGATCCTCGTCAAATAACTGTCGACGTATAGGTGGATCCTATAAAAATGTTTACAAAAAAAATTAATCACATGACATTATATATTCTTTAAATATATCAATTTGAAATAAAGTACTCACTGTAGACACTAATGGTGGAACGCCCATCTCCGTATTCGATGATTGTTCTCCATCATTTTTTTCCTTCATCTCTCTTCAATTGGATTCATTTCCTACTTTTGAAAACAAATATGTAATTAATTAGAAAAATAAAACTAATGTGTAACCGGGAAAAATGCAATTCAAATAAAATTGAAACCAATAAACATTGAAAATTCACATAATGGTCAATTAAACTATCAATTGTTTTAGAAGAGCTTGAATGGATTTAATAAATCATACAAGTTGTAATGTTCACCAAGTTAGAAATATTGTTTGACTATGTTTGAATACAGTTCAATTACAAATTAGAAAATGCAATTCAAATAAAACTGCAACCAATAAACATTGAAAATTCACATAACGGTCAAGTCAGCTATCAATTGTTTTAGAAGAGATTTAATGGATTTAATAAATCATACAAGTTGTAATGTTCACCAAGTTAGAAATATGTTTGACTATGTTTGAATACAGTTCAATTCCAAATTAGAAAATGAAATTCAAATAAAACTGCAACCAATAAACATTGAAAATTCACATAACGGTCAAGTCAGCTAAAACATATTTGTGATCAATACTAAATCAATTTGAATATTACCAACCATAACAACCCAACTTGAGGTAAACCAAAAGAATTGAGAACATGGATGAATGATTCTATATATTTTCAACCACAAATTCAGGTTCACAATCAACTCTGAAAATTGAGCTATTTGAGTCATCAAAAGAAATAAATGGATTGGTTCCAATAGCACTAGGGACAGTGTCAATTCCATCATCACCATCATCAAAAATATGTCTTGGAATTACTTCAACTATGACACCAAATTCAGGTCGAAGTTGGTCTTTGACATAAAAAACATGTTTAGCCATTGATGCCAACACATATGGTTCTTCGGTAGCAAGAGTGCGAGTCATATTAATTACTTGAAATCCACAATCATCAATAAATGTGCCATGTCTCATCATCGAATCAAAACAATGGAATTTCATCATTGTGACTCGTCCATGAGAGTAATAATCCAATATTATAATTTTCTCAACAACTCCATAATATCCCACATTTTCAAATCGCGGTCTACTATCTGATGCACTGGCATAACAATCTGTTGTGGTAGTAACCATAACACCATCATGTTGTGTTCTCATGTTTTTTTCTCGTTTAGTGACAATAAATTTGTACCCATTGATAACAATTGATTTACAGTCACGAACCATGGTATTAGGACCAAAAGCCAAAGCTCTTATTTCCTCAGAGACAGAGTCAGCAAACAAACTCAATACCTGCAATATAAATGACTATTAAAGTTAATTAAATATTGATATAATTATTTTAAACATTATTTTTTTTATACCTTCAATTTTAACCAAGCAGAAAACTCTTTGCTATGCAAAGTCTCTCTCCTTCTCAAAGATAAAGAACGATGCTTCCTATTTATCATTGTTTTATGTTCCCTGTAGATAAAAAATATTAATAGTTTAACAGATATACATGTAAGATATACATAATCAATTTAGTTACCTGATATAGTCATCAAAAAAATCACAGTTGAACACAACTGTGCGATGTGCCATCTCCCGCTCTTCATGGCTTAATGTCTTCAATGTATATGATCCAGGAATTCCTCCTGTTTGAGGAAGTGATGGAAAACTGGGTTCAATTTTCTCATATTGTTCTTCTTCATTTCTCATTGGTCTGTTCAATCTTGTAGTAAGATCAGACAAATAAATCGAGCATAAATCCATACATTCTTGAGACAAGTAACCGTTCATGATAGAACCTTCGGGATGATTTCTGTTTCGAACATAAGACTTTAATGTGAACATATTTCTTTTAGTTGGATACATCCAACGAAAATAAACAGGTCCTCCGAGAAGTATTTCAGTGGGAATATGGATAGTCAGATGTAGCATGCATGTGAAAAATGATGGAGGAAATATTTTTCCAACTCACACAAAATTAATGGGGCATCTGTCAACATTTGTTGCAAGAAATACTTGTAAAACTTTTTAGCACAAAGATCTCTAAAAAAATGGCACAACTGAATAACAACCACCCTTACATTATTGGACGAAAGATGACGGATTGCTATTGGAAGCAACTCATGCAGTAGAACGTGATAATCATATGTCTTCAAAGATTTTAGCTTCAACTCTCTTCTGTTGACCTGTTTAGATATGTTGCTTGAATAGCCATCAGGAACTCTAATAGTCTCTAATACTTCCAGAAATTGTTTTTTTTTCGCAGGTGTCATCCCATAAGAAGCACATGGAAGTTTCCATTTATTTTCGCTGATACGTACAGGATGCAATTCTGGTCTGATGCCCCAATCCACCAAGTCACGCCGAGATCGTAAATCATCTTTTGTCTTCCCCTTGACATTTAGAATAACCGAAAGAAGCATTTCACATATATTCTTTTCAATATGAATTACGTCTAAGCAATGACGTAACAAATTGGTTGACCAATAAGGGAAACAAAAAAGATACTCTTCTTCTTCCAATTGTAACAGGTTTTAGTGGAAACATTCTTTCTCTTTCCAGATTTCATTTGACCCTTCCCAAATGAAAAACTGAAATCTTTCAATTCATTAAGCACGTCAGTTCCAGACATATGCTGAGGTGGATCATCGGTCTCTATGGTATTATCAAATCTTTGATGATTCATTATATATGAATGATCCTTTGGCAAGAATCTCCGATGTCCCATAAAACTGAAACTACAGAAATGTTTCAGTCTTCTAGATCGTGTATTCTTCATACAAACTGGACATGATAGTTTTACCTTCGTGCTCCATCCAGACATCATTTCATAAGCCAGAAAATCATTGATCGTCCACATAAGCGCAACACGCATCTGAAATATGTCTTTCGAACATGCATCGTATATGCGCACACCCACATCCCAAAGAAGTTTCAAATCTTTTATTAAAGGTTGCATGTATACATCAATATCAATGCTGGGATCAGAAAGACCAGATGTGAGTATACTCATGAAAGTGAAAGGTTTTTTCATACACAACCATGGGGGAAGATTATAAATGTGTATAAAAACTGGCCATGTGCTGTTCAAAGTAAGAATCTGCCCAAACGGATTAAAACTGTCGCATGAAAGACCCAGCCTCACATTACGCACGTCAGCTGCAAAATCAGGATGTCGAGAATCAAATCTCTGCCATGAAAATCCATCTGTAGGATGAACCAACTCATCATTAGTCTTCTTTCTCTCGGTATCATGCCATCTCATTTTTATTGATATGTCATCAGACATAAAAAGATTTTGAAGTCTGGGGATCAATGGAAAGTGCCAAATTACTTTTTCTGGAACACGGGATGGTGTTCCATCAGACTTTGTCTTCCAGCGGGATGTGCCACATTTTATACAATCATTTCGTTCAGCGGTTTCCTCCCAGAATAAACTGCAATCTTTCGGGCAAGCATGAATTTTGTTTCTTGAAAATCCAAGTTCCTCAACTAACTTCCATGCCATATAGTGGTTTGAGGGAATATCTGCATCATCTGGAAGTAAATCCTTCAAGAGGGTAAGAATGTAATCGATTGCTCTATTAGAAATTCCATACATAGTTTTCCCATGAAACAATCGGATTAAAAATTCCAGCTTTTTCATTTTATCGCATTGTCGATATACTTGAGTCGTGGCAGCCTCATTCAATTTTTTCACCCTATCAATATCATCATTTTCACTAGATGAATCAGCTTTCCTCATATCAATGTCTTCTTGAGTCGAAATCCTTTCTTTTTCATGATGATGAATAAACGGAAACCGATCATCTAACAAATTCTCCATTCCAGTCCTTTCATTTCGATCATCACCAATTTGAGATTTCATTTTCTCCCCATTGTGATACCACACAAAGTAGTTTGCTTGAAAACCATTTTTGGTTATGTGGTAGCTGACTTCTTCACAGCTCAACCAAGGTCTACCAACACAATTGAAACATGGGCAGTGTATGCGACCACTCTCTGAAGCATTGTGAAATGCAAAATCTATAAATATCTCCAAATTGTTTTGAAAATCGCTTGAGATCCGATCGGTTTTATACATCCAACTTCTGTACATTCTGTAAAAAGAATTTATATAAGTCATTTTGTCATAAACAATTCAATAGGATTGATCTTTAATAGAAAATATATTTCGAAATCCATTTTAAATAATAAAATCCCTTTGATCATTTTTAACAAATATTTGGAGTATTCTCAAGGCACCCCCATTTTGAAAAGTCACATTAAATGCCCAATTTCCACGCCAAACCATTGAAATAAATTAACATCAGACAATCATCGACCAAAAATAACTTAACTGGAAATTAAAAAACAGAAACCAAGTGTGATATAGAATTTAATGTTAAGTTAGGGGAAATGAGATTAAATAGAGACAACAACATCATAAATGGTTCCAATATCATAACTTTTGATTAAAACCACCCATAATAGGAATGAGAATTCCTCATACACCTAATCCCTAATAAAACAAACCAAATCTCCAATTAAAACATTGAATTTAGGGTTTCCACCCCACTTGGACAGCCCTACCCCCACCCCACCTGGACAACCCAGCACCCCCCACCCCACGTGGATAGCCCTACCCCCACCCCACTTGGAACCCCCCCCCCCACCATACCTGGACACCCCTACCCCCCCACAACCCACTTGGATAACCCAGCCCCCCCCCCCCCCCGCACCCCACCTGGACAGCCCTACCGTCACCCCACTTGGACAACTCATCCCCCCCACCCTACCTAGACAGCCCCTCCCCCACCCCAACTGTACACCCTCCCCACCCCACTTGGACAACCCTACCTGGACACCCTCCCCCACCCCAACCTCCACACCCTCCCCACCCCAAACAGCCCTACCCCTACCCCATTTGGACAACCCAACCCCCCTCCCCCACCCAACCTAGACAGCCCCCTCCCCCACCCTACCTAGATAGCTCCTCCCCCACCCCAAACAGCCCTACCCCCACCCCATTTAGACAACCCAACCCCCCCCCCCACCCTACCTAGATGGCCCCCTCCCCCACCCTACCTAGACAGCCCCTCCCCCACCCCAAACAGCCCTACCCCTACCCAATTTGGACCACCCAGCCCCCTCCCCCACCCTACCTAGACAGCCCCCTCCCCCACCCTACCTAGACAGCCACTCCCCCACCCCAAACAGTCCTACCCCCACCCCATTTGGACAACCCAGCCCCCTCCCCCACCCTACCTAGACAGCCCCCTCCCCCACCCTACCTAGACAGCCCCTCCCCCAACCCACATGGAGAGCTCTCGACATCCTCCCCACTTGTACAGCTCTACCCCCACCCCACTTGGACAGCTCTACCCCCACCCACTTGGACAACCCAACCCCCCCCCACCCCACTTGGAAAACCCTACCCCCCCCCCACCTGGACAACCCTAACTGTATTTATTGCTAACCAATGAAATCAAGTCAATAGACCTTAAATTTAAAATAAATCAAGGATAAAATAACTCAGTATCATATTGACCTCTTCAATATCAACCAAAATTATTCAATACAGATAAATCACAACAAAACCACAACCTAAAATGATATATTGATTGTGTTCATAAGGGAATCATAATACACAATACATTGTAGAAAAATGGAACGGAAAAATCTAAAATAAATGAAGGCACACCTCTCGATTAAGAATGGAAGAACAAAAATTTATTAAATCAAAGATAGATTTCCCGTTGGAAATTTGAGTTAGCACCCTCTAGAGCAGGTTGTGAATTAGGGTTCCAACTATAACCAAAAATTATATATGCCTTATTTTCATAAGGGGATCATAATACACAATAAATTGCACTAAAATAGAATGAAAAAATCTAATATAAATTAACACACACGAACTGATTTAAACGGGAAGAACAAATCTAAAATCAATGAACTCACACATACTGATTTAAACAGGAAGAAAAAATCATTGAAAACCAGACCTATTGTGTTGGGAATTAGCGTTTGTGTCGATATTTAGAGGCAAACCTTGCAGACGATTGAGGTTTTGGGAAAAAATTTCGAGAGGGTGCGTCCAGGTCTCGGTTAGGGAAAAATTGTCGAGATGTCTGTAGTTGCAGATCGATGGTATTTGTGGATTTTATTTCCCAACGGTTTTAAAAAACCGTTGGGAAAGTTATGTTATCCCAACGGTTTCAAAAAACCGTTGGGAATAACCTCTTAATGCCATCTATACCAACGGTTATGATAAAACCATTGGTATAGGGGTCTTCATCTTTCCCAACGGTTCCACTAAACCGTTGGGAAAACTCTTTTTTACCCATTTTTTCCAATGGTTTTATCAAATCATTGGGAAAACACAATTTTTACATATCTTTACCAACGGTTTCCAAAAACCGTTGGTAAATCCTACCTATACCAATGGTTCTTTGAACCATTGGAATACTAGCGTTGGGAAAAACATGATTTCCAGTAGTGGGAGGATCGAGAATGAAATGGGAGAAAAATTTTAGAAATCCATAGTATAATGACATATACCTCAATGAACCGATAATTTCAGGATTTCTGATAGGGGTTCCACTTTTCTTACACCCACATGATATATTAGGTATAGGGTTTTAGATAATTAGGAAATCCATTATAATACATGGGGATGACACTCACATAGAGTCCATTTTTGAAAAAAAAATTGGTTTTTTTATGTTTACATTTATGTTTCTTTCCAGAAACACATTATTTATTTAATGAAAATTAAATTTATTAGGAGTTAGTCTTTATAATAGTTCATACTCTTATTTAGTCAATTTGAAATGTATTTGAAACATGGGATGAGTAAAAAAATCATAATTTCAGATATAAGGGAAATAAATCATTTAGTATAGCGAAAAACATGAAAATCAATAAAATGGTAAGAATTATAGTATTATTCATTGAGCCTATAAAATAAATCATATCCACATGGAAAAAAATGTCAAATAAAAACATTCAAACCTATAGTAGGGATATAAGAACCATTGAATCCATCATAGTGTTTTATGTTTATAAAATGGGTTAGATCAAATCTGAAATAACGAGAAACTTATTAAATTTATAGGGGAAACCTCCTCAATTAACTCCCCCCTTATTTTCTTTTGAGGATAAGGTACATTACTAAATTTAGTAGGAACCTATATTGGGCTCACCCAACGTGTAACCTGTATCGAGCTCACCCTTCATATAAGTTGTATCAGTCTCACTTTTAATAATCTATAATTCTCAGGTACCATATCATAAACATAAAAAATTAAACCTACACATTTTCATCCTGAATCCATTGAAAAAATCTTTTTAACCCAAAATAAAATCAGTTTCCATTTTCTTTAAAAAAAATAGAAATACCTGTTTCTTTTTATAAAAAATTAAAATTAATATTTCCAATGATATCATGGAAATGATTTTTTTGGAAAATAACCATGGAAACATTTAATGAATGATTCAATGAAATGAAAAATAATGGGAGTGTAAAATTTAATTCATGCTATAAAAGTTATAATAAATATTCCTTTCACACATAGAGTATACATACGTCATTCAAAAAATGATAAAAAGATTCTGTTTTAAAACTTTTAAAGTAAGGTAAATGTTTTTTTAAAATGACCACTTATAGTTCTTGAAGTTTAAATAAGAAAATTTTGAAACATGTTAATGAACAGGGATATGATGGAAATATAGAATAAAAATTTTAAAACATTTATTGTTTTGGTATACTGAAAAATCCCTTATGAATTTAGTCATATTTGAATCAAACCCATATTAAAGGATATAAAATGAAAAAGTTTGGTAAACCAATTTAAATTTTGTAAATCATAGATAAAATACATCCAAATAACAATATATGATCCACAAAAATAAAACATGTGGTGAAAATGGCATGAGTCTCAATGATAAGAATTTTATACCAGAAAACCATTACCATAAATGACATCTATCATCATACATTCTATAACTCCATAATAAAAAAATGATATTAATTTACTAATTTCATTGTAATATTTTTATGTTCATTCCACTATGATTATCTCTTCTATGTCATATAAGACCTTGTTTTATTTTTCCACTTAATCTATTAAGATTACATTAGATGTTTGGTGGACGTTCAATTTATAATACCAAACCAGTTTTGGTAGGTTGACCATGGTCAAAGGGGTCATGATTCTATCAATTCCAAAAATACTAATTAGTACATAATTATCATTTTAATACATTAAATACAGTTTTAGAACCATCCCTGAGTGTCGTACAGAAAAAAAGAATCAGATCACATCATTATGGTGGTAGTCCACACGTACACATGAATGACTATAAATTTTCAATGGATGGAAATAGAAAAAAAAAGATGATATATTATCATTCTACAATAATAATTATTTCAAGATACTCAAATATATTAATTAAATCCATAAAAAACATGTTTGTGTGGTGGTGACGAAAAACTAATAACATTGTTTCATGAACATATAAATCCACCCAAATGCACAAGGAAATTTATCAATTCCCATAGAATCGAAAAGGAGTTTGATTGCATTGTGTTCATAGGTCATGTATGTAATAATTTTTATTACTACACCTCATGAATTTAAGTGGTTGACCAAGGTTATCTATCCAGGAGTAGCGTGTGGGAGTTTCATTTATCATAGCAGTTATGATTTTTTTTGTTTTCGTAATATTGAAAGTAGGGAAACATGTTGATTTGATGGATTTTATGGTTTTATAAAATGAAAACTGAAACAATGAAACAAAATACATAGATTATATTCCAAATTCATGGGATCTTGGGTGGAACTCCAAAGAGTACAATCATTAATTATGTTTTCTCTAGTTCTTCAAATTAAATGATTAGATTCGATTTCGTTTATCTATTCACCCTCAACTACCAACATTATTATAAAACCTATAATCCTTTCAAGGGATCCCCTAAACGTACCAGAAATATCATATATTATCCTCGGTGCATGGGTAAAAAAACCTCCCAATCCTGTGGATGAACTTACATATCCACCTTGAAGCAACCACTTATCATTATTTATTTTGAACCACACTAATCAACTAGTATAGAGAATTTTCCAAATGGAGGGATACTTTGGTGCACAATAAGATGGAGGAATGAATTGTTTCAATGGAATATAGAGTGGTGATCTTAGATTCAATGAGCCATATGTACTCTATCACTCTGAGATTAGTGAAATAGGTCAGAAAATAAATGTCAAAACACTAGAACTACACCGTGATTCCCCTTGGACCACCTGTAATGGATTAATTCACCATAATTATTGAGATCTGGATCACTGGGTAATCCAAAGGGGTAATAAACAAAATCAAATGGAGGGCAAAGAGAAGAATATCATGTTGAAAAAAGAACCTAGTGGAATTGGAATCAAAATGCTAAAATAAATACAGGAAAACCAAAGTCCACATCCACTGGTATCGAATGCATTGCAAAATGTGGGGTGGAGAATTTTTATAAGATTTTCCATCTTCCTCCTCAAATTCAGCATCTAGGTGAACTAAAACATGCTCCTATTTGCCAAGATTTCCTCCATGGGTCATAGCTGACAGTTGTGATTGGCTCGGTTTAGAGAATATTCTTCTCACAATCTCACCCATGAGCGTTTGAGAAAATTCCAACAGATGTGTATTGCTACATCACAAGTGCAGTGGAAAATCATGCTCTGTATTCCAACAAGAGGAATGGATAGATGACTAGCATGTTGGGTTATTAGAATTAAATCATCCTTTGGGCTTCAATGAAATAAGCATGAGCCCGTGATGTTGGGATTGGACATTGTCATATGTGAGGATTTCCACTGGACTGTGGTGGGATAGTTGAAGGTTCTGAACCGAGGAGCATAGGTGTGTGGTCATCAGTAGAAGTAATGTTCCTTGGGGAAATTAGTTGAGCATGTGGCAACCATCATCCTTATGAGAAATAGTCACAATGTTGGAGATCTTCAACATCTCACTACTCTTGGATACCTGTAAGGGGAAGAAATAAAGTAGAAATTAAATAAAAACAGTGGCTTGATCGAGTTTCAACATTGGTGGTTTTCAAAAATTGATATTTGGTGATTTCTTCATGAAAAGGTGTTGCGGGCTTCAGTGCCGAATTCATACAGCCTTGGAATTTGCTGGTGATGTGGTCGGATATTCAATTTTTCCCCCCATCTTCAACTCACATGAATTTTATTGAACAGGCTCGGCCTCGACTTGTTCTTCTGTGAAGGATCTCCATTTGGATTCAGTTCGAGTTTGGGTCTGCATGCTGGATGTCTTGCTGATTTTGAAGGCTGCAGCACACTGTAAATATGAGTTCATTGTGAACTTGGGTCAAGCACCTGGAGTGCGTGGGTCTCTGGCAGCACAGCCAGTGCACGGGGGACGACCCCTGGCCTCTATGTCATCCTCTACCAGCATATATAGGGGACAGAAACACATCCAGAAAGTTGAGTGATTAAAATGTGTCCAGCTCATTTTGGGTTGCTTCGAGTTTCCTCATGGCATCTTCACTTCGGCCTTCTACGGTTCTTCACGGGTGGTTGGGGATTTCTTCCCGGCACATCCATGCGGCGCAGATGGGTTTCGCTTTAATCCTGGTCAAAAGTGTCATCAGTGATCTTGGTCGGCTGTGGCGAGCATGAATTGAATGGAGCCCGGGTATTCATCCCGCCGGCTCTTCTCGGTTCTTCGTCAGCGAGCACTAGAGACGTGATTTAAACAGGCTGCACGTCTCGTCCATTCTTCATCGACAGTCTCGCGTTCTATCTCCATGGTAGATCATGGGTTGTTCATCGGTGAGCCTTGGTTCAACCGGGCGGCGCGGCTCGACATAATCTTCAAAGCCAACTCCATGCGCTGCATCGATACACGACAGTCATATCCTCCAATCAGAACGTGCACGTATCACCCGTTTGAGTTCGTTGGCATCACTGGTCATGAAGGATCGTTGCTTCGACTGCATCGGAATTGATTCACATCTGGCATCTTCAAAATCATGGTTCCACCTCCACAATTACTCATTCCTTTCGGGTTATCTAGCTTCAGTTTCGATCGTATGACCACGGCTCAGATTCAATTTTATCTGGTTGTGGAGCTCGAGCGGGTTCTGCTTATTCTGGAAGACCAGGGCACAGGTGGCATGACTTGATCTTTGGGGCTTCATGGTCGATTTCTGGAGTGATGTGGTAGATTGCAGGACCACGGTACATTGTCATTGCTTCTTGCGGCAGGGAGCGTTCGATCTGTGATTAACTTCTGGAAAGGATATTCTCACGCTGTCGAGGAAGGATAGCGCACGGTTGAGGAGTCCTATATGGTATCCTGGGAAGAACTATAATGAGTACAATCATTATTTCCATTTGTTCTAGTTCTTCCAATTCAGTAAACAGAATCAACATCATATATTTATCACCATCCACTATATACTTTAGTATGTAACTACGAATCTTCTCTAAAGATCACTTAAATAGACCATAAATCTCATATATTATCCTTAGTGAATGCGTAACAACACCTCTCATTAAAGTGGACGAACTAACATACCGACTTCGAAGCAACCTATAACAAGCCGACCTTTTTAACAGGTACTGACTTATCTTTTTCATAGTTTATGTTCTTAGTTTTATATTGTTAAACAAGCACAATGGCTTATGGAATGTTCTATGAGCGTATGTGTCTTGTTTGGAGCCTAGAGCTCTAAGGATTTGGAAATCATTTTGGTACGCATGGTTAGAGTTGGATCACACTAACAGTGTTGGGTAACCATACAGAGCATTTTGTACATCAACAAGCCGTGTAGTTTGTTTGCAACTCTTTGAGATGAGGTACAAGCCCATGCGAAAACTGTAGATATGTTTATAGAGCCAAATCAAATAGTTTTTGTATAGTTTGGAAAACCAATCTCAAAAACTATGTGGGGTCCCTCCTTAGATAGTGAGGTAAACTTTGGGGTCCCTCCTTAGATAGTGAGGTAAACTTTGGCCAACCTTATGGCGAAATAGTGCGACCCTATTTTGAAGTATGAAAATAAAATTTTCCATTAATTAATTTAAAACCTAAACCCTTAATTCCTCATCTCCATTTCTAGAAAATGGTCTTTCTTCCCTCTCTAGTGTGTTCCCATGTAAAGACCAATAAATTTCAAGGAAAATTTTTTCTTAAATTCTTTGAGATTTTACGAGTATGCAATTTCTGACGGCACCTGAATCCGAGACCCGGTGTACCCGGAATCAATTTTCGAAGTTTAGCTCGGGTACATTCAGTGAACGAACGAACGAGTTTTTTTAACTTTTGAACTGGTGCTCGGAATCGAAATCTGAGGGCATCGATAAAACCGCAGCACCGGTAATTGCTTAAGAAGACCTTTACTGGAGTTGCATTTGCTCGGGAAGAGTTGTTTTAAATTGTGGTTTAACTGTTAAGTGAAATAAGATTTTGTTACAAATTTTATTCCACTTTCCTAAGTGATAGATCCTAGGTGTGGAAGTTGAAGTGGGACCCACCAGTTTTTAACTTCCCTTGAGAGGATTAAAGGTGAGGTGGGGCCCACACGAGCCCCCACATTTTCAAATTCCCTTAACTCCTCCTCCACATTAATGATGTCAACTTAGCTCACCATTTATTATGACAACTTAAGATTAATTAATTGGGTGAATTCAACTTTTGATGTTTTGAATTGTTGGCAAAGTAAATAAAATAAGGCAAAGGCCTTATTTTATTTTGGTTGTTTTCGTTGTGTGGAGAATTGAGAGAGGGAGAGTTCTTTACTTGGAAGAAATTCATCTTCCTCATTGAAGAATGTCAAGAACATCGACATGTCATTCTATCTTCTCTCCACGTCAAAGAAAGGGAGACGCTGCTTCCTCCTCGGACGATCTCCGTCAACCTATACGGAGCCTCACCTCGCGACGCCATTTTCCGCAAACTTCTTCGAGGTAGGGGTTGATTTTACATTCGAGTTTATTTTGACGTTCTTGGTTAACATTTGGCGGCCTATTATCAATATAACGGGAGTAGGTCGGACTGCACAAACACAGTCGAACCTCCTCCCCTTTTTGTCGTTGATCACCGTTGTGGTTTGGAACGTGGCGACGCGGTGCAACGGCACCGCGCGGGAACGGGAGATCCGCGGCCGGAGCGGGCCGCGGCAAAGGTGTGCGGTGTCGTCGCGCCGCGCCGATGAAGCCGAAGGAAGCCACGACCAAGAACAGGCCACGGCGGACGGGTGCGGCACCGAACAGAAGAAAGCTGCGGCCTCCGGCCGCGGCGGTTCAACAAGGGGGCGGCCGGACTTCCGGCCGCCGACACTACAGGGGGGTGGGACCTGCAGGTCCCACGATAGCCACAAACGGCCGGCCATTTTCGAGAATCCGGGGGGGCGAAGCCCCCGGTTTAATTAGGGCGGACCCCGCCATTAATGGGGGTCGCCGTTGCGAAACAAGGGGGGAAGCGCCCTCCCCCCTTCCGCGTCCGCTCAGCCTGCGGCGCATGCTCCGGGCTGGGCCGCCCGCCCTGGGACGGACCCCCGCACCGGGGCGCGCAAGCTGGGTCAGGCCGCGCCAGTCGGGTCGGGCCGTGCCAGCCGGGCCGGGCCGCGCCACCCGGGCCGGGCCGCGCCCTAACGGGCCGGACCCGGACCCGGTTCAGGCCGACCTAGGGGGTATTGGGCCGGGTTGGACCGGGCCCAAACCCCTATTTCCGGACAGATCTGTTCAAATGCCCATAACATGGACTACGGACCTCTGATCGACGCACCGTCAGTTGAGTAGCGATTATTGGATCGAGACGGTCGTTTCGGTATTTTACACTCAGGGTTTCGGAGAACTTTGGGTACGTTCGGGATAGTTCGAACACGAAACCAACCGGGCCCTCAGAGCGGAAACACTTATAACTTGAGTTACGGACGTCCGATTGATGTGTCGTTGACTTTGATGGATTCCTATTAGTGAGACGGTTCTTTTGGATTACTCCTCTTGAGGTTTGGACATAGCTGGTATATGGTCGGGTTAGTTTTAGCTTAAAAACCAACCGGGGCCCTGGGATGAAGAAGTCAATAACTCTCAGATCGGGCGTCCGATTGATGCGCCGTCTGTCACGTTGAGTTCCTTTTGACGAGACGGAACTTTGGGATAGATCAACTCCAAACTTTGTGTCAGTTGATTTATCGACCCCCCTTGGCTCGTGGAGAGGACCCTCCCAGAATCGAGCAAGCTGTGTGCGGGAACCCTAGAGCTGGCTGTGACTGCGACGATGATGATGACTGTACTTGAATCCTACGTGGGTTCGGCAGCGATGACGACTGTACTTGAATCCTACGTGGGTTCGGTAGCGATGACGACTGTACTTGAATCCTACGTGGGTTCGGCAGTGAGGACGACAATACTGGGATCCTCCGTGGGTTCGGCAGCAACGACGACCATACTGGAATCCTCTGTGGGGTCGATGATGATGACTACTGTTCTTGTATCCTATGTGGGTCCGGCAGTATTTGACTCTGTACTTGTATCCTATGTGGGTCCGACAGTATTTGACTCTGTACTTGTATCCTATGTGGGTCCGGCAGAGTGGTTGTTCTTGTATCCTTTGTGGGTCCGACAGCTTAGCTGGTCTTGTATCCTATGTGGGTCCGACAGCTTAGATGAATCAGTGGGTACATCTGATCATCTCTATCGTCTTACGAAGTGCATACCTATGAGAGCTGAGTCTTGACTTGCAATCATTATCACTGATATGATTGTTGTGCTTTCCTGTGTGGATTGGGTTGTGATTTCCTGTGTGGATTGGGTTGTGCTTTCCTGTGTGGATTGAGTTGTGATTTCCTATGTAGAATGAGTTTTGTTTTCATGTGTGGGTTGGGTTGTACTTGGACTCTTGTGCTGGAGCCGAGTTGGAATTGATGACTTAGGTATATGTATGGGCATATACCTAAGTAGAGTTGGTTGTTACTTCGTGATTGTATCTTTCCTTTGTGGTTTATCATTCACGGATTCTGGGAGACCTTTAGGGGTTTCGGGGTCCCTACTGAGTAGTGTATACTCACCCCTTCACGGGCTATGCCCGCACTACGTTGTGTTGGATGCAGACGACAAAAATCGCTGATCGAGGTGGGAGATCGTGGAGATGGACGGTACCAGGAGGTGGATCATTGGACGGGATATACACGGAGCGGACGGCTGCAGCTGAGGAGCAGAGGAGACTATCTATACCCACCCTTCAGGTGGGATTTCCAGAGGACGGCTCGGAGTTGCTGCTTTACTTTCCTCCTGCTGTACTTTCTTTCAGTTGTACTTTACTTTCAGTTGGGTTTGTATTCTGGCTCATTTACTTTCCAACACTTACTTTTGTACTCATTTTTCTTAGTGTTTACTTCATCTTGTGTACTCTGTGGTGTTTGTTTACTTTCTAAAGGCAATGTCTTCCCTTTTATCGGGATTTACGCCTTTGGTGCTAGTTGCCAGCCCCTGACCTATGGGAGGCGGGCTTGGGGTAGTCACGGAACGAGCTATGAGGATGGGTCGTGACAAATTGGTATCAGAGGAGTTGGTTCTACCATAGAGCTCAGGACTCTGATAATTTCTTCTTTTTGAAGCAATAGTGTTTAGATTATTGAGTGTGGTTATCAGTCCAGGGAGACCAGTGTTGGTGCAGCGGCCGACGTATCCATACACTAGGACCCTGACTTCTGATTTTCGACTCAGTGCACGAAAACACTGATTGCGTGTGTGTTTCAAGAGTTTCCTTTGTGGTCTCATTGAGTCAGCTCACCGGGTATAGGGTTTGACTGTGGCGCACCTGTATCTTAATAGGATGCCGCTGTGAAGACAACCAGCTTGGGTTCCTGAGAGAGAGTACATGATGACGGCCCACCGATTGACGAGACTCCGGTGCAGGGCCCTTTTTACTATTTTGGCACCCCCGGGTGGTGTACCAGCAGCACCACCACCTGTTGGGCAGCGGATGCCACTAGCCATACTAGTAGACGGTGCACGCCGACAGAGCGCATTGCTCAAGTCCCAGCAGCAGAGGCCTCTGAGGTTACGAGGTGAAACAGATTCCCAGGCAGCAGTGGACCAGATAGAGGCGATTGCAAGAGTTTTCCGCCTAGTTGAGACACCAGTAGAGTGGATGGTGGACTTAGCTACTAGTTTTTTCCAATTAGTGACCATGAGGTTGGTCCGTATAGTAATAAGGCCTCGGTACATGGACCGATGCTTGAGATAGTACCTTCGGGTAGTGTGCCAGCTATATCGCTACCTGTTGGTCAGCGGTTACAACTGGTGGTACCGGTAGATGACACATGTAGGCTTAGTTTCTTACACGTGTTTCAACATCAAATACCCTCAAGTTCTGAGGCGAGCCTGACTCTCAGGTGGCTGAGGACTGGCTTGAGGAGGTGGTTGAGAGTTTTTATAGAGCTTATACAACTACGATAGAACGACGTGTTGGTAGCTGAGTATTCATCGAGGCATACCGATCATTTTGAGTACTCGATGAATACGATGCAAATAGTGCTTCAGGGCTTGGACTTCTGAGTGTGGTGTGTTTAAGAAGAACTGAGCCAACACTTTCTCCTCTATGCATTCCTAGTCACACTAGGGTGCTAGAGAGAACCTTTGTGGTTGAATGTTCTTTGGCCGATTAGATACAGCTAGAGGATATTAGTAGTGTAAGAGCATGGAACTGGAGCCAGTTTCAGAGACTTGGGAGTGTAAATATTTCAAGAAGAGGAAGTTTTAAGGACAGATGAATCTGCAGAGCAGCAGACGTGGAAGCAGAGCTAGAGTGCAGCATGAGGTGGTGTACATTTCAACATGTTACAACCACCCACTTTTGTAGTCCCCGCCAGGCTCAGGGAGATGGAGGGTAGAGGAAGAGAATAAATGCATGCGGTCAAGGAGTGTGACCCAAGGGCTTTAAGAATGATTTGAGGTACGACATGTGTCTTCTACTAGCTACCGTATAAAAAGACATAGGTACTAGTCATTCCCACCTTCCACGAATCTTTTCCCTGACCTAGAGTTTCCAGTTAAGCCATTGACTTGACCCTCACGTCTGGAGATACCTTTGGGAGGAGACTCGATAATCAAACTTACGCCGACGGTGTGATATGAACCTTGAGGCGAGAGTTTTGGTTGGAACCTCTTGGTGGCAGCGTCGAGGCCTTACGACATTAGTTTGAGTATGGACTGGGCAACCATAGTTCATACATAGATTGTCTGTATTGGGAAAAATGGTTGTTGTTTATCTACAATGTTGGGAAGGGGTTTTCCTTGGTCGGCGGAAAGGAAAACATAGGCAGCACAAGATAAAATCATGCAAAAGAGGGCACATTCAATCACTCGGGAGATGACCAAACATACCTTTGTGCCAGAATTCTACAGAGTTGTGGCACCACTTCTAGCAGAGCTTTCAGGAGCTATGGTAGAGGTTGACTAGTGCACCCATATTGAGGCTACCAGAGGAGGGAGTAGGGTACGTAGTCTACTACAATGCATCAGGGACCATACACAGGTGTGTCCTGATTCAGGAGCGGGCAGTGATCGCCTATGGATCACGACAGTTGAGGCAACATGAGCAGAACTACGCTACCCATGACCTGGAGTTAGCAGCAATGGTCTTTGACTTGAAGATGTGGCGGAACTATCTGATGGGCGAGCGCTTTACAGTCTACTCTGACTACTAGAGTCTTAGGTACATCTTCTCACAGAAGGACCTGAACCTAAGACAACGGCAATGGCTCCAGTTCCTCCTGGACAATGACTTTGCGATAGTCTATACTCTTGGGAAGGGGAACGTATTAGCTGATGCTCTCAGCAAGAGGACGGTCATTCAGCTTCTTGGAGAGGCGACAGAGCAGTTAGCCACTTTGCAGATATCCTTCGTGGATAGATACGGCACAACCTTACTTTAGTCACTCACAGTCACACCTCCACTTCTTCAGCAGGTCAGAGAGGCACAACGTGGAGACGTTGACTGTGAGACGCGATGTGCACATATTTCCACAGGATAGACATCTGATGGTTTTTCTATAGGAGGAGATCACGTCATCCTTTTCAGAGGAATTACCATGGTACCAGATGCATTACAGGAGGAGATGCTGAGAGAGTTTCACACTTCCCCTTTGGCGGTACTTCCAGGGGTAGCGAAGATGTACTAGGATCTCAGACGATAACACTGGTGGCCGGGTATGAAGAAGGTTGTGGCAGAGTTTGTTTTTCGATGGCTCACCTGCCAGCAGGTGAAAGCGGAGCACTAGGTACCAGTAGGCTTGGTACAACCCTTGGAGGTCCCGGAGTGGAAGTGGGACGGGATATCTATGGATTTCATGACTGGGATTCCATGTACTTACATAGGAAACGACTGTATTTGGGTGATTGTTGACCGACTCACCAAGTCGAATCACTTCTTACCCATTAGAGAGCAGGGCTCAGTGGAGAGCTTGGAATGCCTCTACATTCAAGAGATCGTACAACTTCATGGTGTGTCATCATCTATCCTCTTCGATCGAGATGCTTGCTTTAATTCCCGGCTTTGGAAGGGGTTACAAGAGGCATTTTGGATGGAGCTACGCCTGAGCACTGCCTTTCACCCTCAGACGGATGGCCAGACAGAGATGACCATTCAGACTCTCAAGGACATGATCTGTGCATGTGTTCTCGACCTTGGTCGCAGTTGGGAGGACCACCTACCATTGGTGGAGTTTGCGTACAACAATATCTACCACTCCACCATCGAGATGGCACCATACGAGGCATTGTATGACCGACCTTGCAGATCACCTCTGTGCTGGACAGACCCCGCGGAGTCAGCACTTGTGGGACCTAAGATGGTCCAGGCCACGACAGAGAAGGTCCAAGTCATCCAGGAGTGGATGAGTATAGCTCAGAGCTGACAGAAGTCTTATGATGACAGGAGGCAGAGAGTACTAGAGTTCGAGGATCGCAACCACATTTTCTTATGGGTCTCACCTCGACATGGATTACAGAGATTTGGTCAGGGTGGAATGTTATCTCCGCGCTTCATCGGACCATTCCAGGTTCTCATTAGGATAGGCGATGTGGCTTATCACCTGGCTCTACCACCTCAGTTGCACCGGGTGCACGACGTCATCCATGTATCTCAGCTGAGGAGATACGTGCACGACCCGACGCATATCGTCGACCATGGGGAGCTGGACATCGATGACGGGGCGACTTTTGCGGAGGTCCTCATGGAGATCGAGGATCGACGGGAGCGGGTCCTATGTGGATGATCGATTCCTCTAGTACGTATCAGGTGGCAGCACAGGAACCTCCAAGAGAGCACTTGGGAGCGGGAGACTCAGATGCATGCTCAGTACCCCCATTTTTTTCCTAGTTTGTGATGTATCTTTATGGGGACGTAAAGCCTTGAGGTGGGAGTAATGTAAAGACCGGTAAATTTCAAGGAATTTTTTTTAAATTCTTTGGGATTTTACGAGTATGCAGTTTCTGACGGCACCTGATTCCAAGGCCTGGTGTGGTCGGAATCAATTTCCAAAGTTTAGCTCGGGTACGTTTAGTGAACGAACGAGAGGGTTTTTCTAACTTTTGAACTGGTGCTCAGAATTGAAATATGAGGGCACTAATGAAACTGCAACGCTGGTAATTGCATAATAAGACCTTTACTGGAGTTGCGTTTTCTTAGGAAGAGTTGTTTTAATTTATGGTTTAAGTGTTAAGTGAAATAAAATTTTGTTACAAATTTTATTCCACTTTCCTAAGTGATAGATCCTAGGTGTGGAAGTTGAAGTGGGACCCACCAGTTTTTAACTTCCCTTGAGAGGATTAAATGTGAGGTGGGGCCCACACGACCCCCACCTTTTCAAATTCCCTTAACTTTTTTTCCACATTAATGATGCCAACTTAGCACACCATTTATTATGACAACTTAAGATTAATTAATTGGGTGAATTCAACTTTTGAATTTTTGAATTGTTGGAAAAGTAAACAAAATAAGGCAAAGGCCTTATTTTATTTTGGTTGTTTTCATTGTGTGGAGAATTGAGAGAGGGAGAGTTCATTACTTCGAAGAACTTCATCTTCCTCATTGAAGAATGCGAAGAACACCGACACGTCGTTATATCTTCTCTCCACGTCAAAGAATGGGAGACGCCGCTTCCTCCTCATACGATCTCCGTCAACGTATACGAAGCCTCACCCCGTGATGCCAGTTTATGCAAAATTCATCAAGGTAGGGGTTGATTTAACATTTGAGTTTATTTTGATGTTCTTGGTTAACTTTTGGCCGCCTGTTATCAATATAACGGGAGATGGTTAGACTGCATGAACACGGCCGAACCTCTTGCCCTTTTTGTCGTTGATCACCGTTGTGGTTTGGAACGTGGTGATGCAGTGCAACGGAACTGTGTGGGAATGGGAGAACCATGACCAGAGTGGGCCGCAGCAAAGGGGCACGGCATCGTCACACCGCGCCAGTGAAGCCGAAGGAAGCCGCAGCCATGAACTGGCCACGACGCCGTCGCGCCACACCGGAGCGCCATGGAGGGCCGCAGCAGGGGCGGTCCGTGTCGGAGGGGCACGACACCGTCACAACACGCCGAACCAAAGAAAGCAGCGGACTCTGGTCAAGGCGGTTCAGAAAGGGGGCGGCCGGACTTCCGGCCACTGGCGCTCTAGGCGGGCGGGACCAGCAGGTCCCGTGACAGCCACAAACGGCCGGCCGTTTCCGAGAATCCGGGGGGCAAAGCCCCCGGTTTAATTAGGGCAGACCCCACCATTAATGGGGGGCCACCATTTTGAAACAAGGGGGGCAGCTCCGTCCCCCCTTCCGCGTCCGCTCAGCACGCGGCGCCCACACCGGTTCAGACCACCCGCGCCGAGACGGACCGCCCGCGCCGGGTCGGGCCGCCCGCGATGGGTCGGACCCCCGCGCTGGGCTGGGCCACGCCAGCCGGTCCGGGCTGCGCCAGCTGGGCCAGGCTGTGCCCTAACCGTCCAGACCCGGACCCGGTTCGGGTCGCCCCGGTTCGGGCCGAACCAGGGGGTATTGGGCCGGGTCGGACCGGGCCCAAACCCCCTGTTTCCGGACAGATCTGTTCAAACGCCCATAACTTGGTCTACAGAACTCCGATTGATGCACCGTCAGTTGCGTAGCAATCCTTAGATCGCAACGGTCGTTTAGGTATATTAAAATCAGGGTTTCGGAGGACTTTGGGTATGGTGGGGTTGGTTTGAACACGAAACCAACCAGGCCCTCGGAGTAGAAACACTTATAACTTGAGCTCTGGACATATGATTGGCGTGCCGTCGACTTTGATGGATTCCTCTTACAAAGATGATTATTTTGGATTACTCCGCTTGAGGTTTGGATGCAGTTGGAGTATGGTAGGGTTGGTTTTATCTTAAAAACCAACCGGGCCCCTAGGACGAAAAAGCCAATAACTCTCAGATCGGGCGTCCGATTGACGCGCCGTCTGTCGCGTTGACTTCCTTTTGATGAGACGGAACGTTGGGATACATCAACTCCAGACTTCATGTTAGTTGATGTAACGACCCCCCTTGGCTCATGGAGCGGACCCTTCCAGAATCGAGCATGCTGTGTGCGGGAACCCTTGAGGTGGCTGTGACTGCGACAACGATGATGACTGTACTTGAATCCTACGTGGGTTCGGCAGCGATGAGGACTGTACTTGAATCCTAGGTGGGTTCGGCAGTGATGACGACTGTACTTGAATCCTACATGGTTTCGGCAGTGATGGCGACTGTACATGAATCCTACGTGGGTTTTATAGCAATGATTACTGTACTGGGATCCTCCGTGGGTTCGGCAGCGACGACGATCGTTTTGGAATCCTCTGTGGGTTTGACGATGATGACTACTGTTCTTGTATCCTATGTGGGTCCAGTAGTACTTGACTACTGTTCTTGTATCCTATGTGGGTCCAGTAGTATTTGACTCTGTACTTGTATCCTATGTGGGTTCGACAGAGTGTCTGGTCTTGTATCCTTTGTGTGTCCAACAGCTTAGCTGGTCTTGTATCCTATGTGGGTCCAACAACTTAGATGAATTAGTGGCTACATCTGATCAACTGTATCATCTTACGAAGTGCATACCTGTGTGAGATGAGTCTTGACTTGCAATCATTATCACTGATATGATTGCTGTGCTTTCCTGTGTGGATTGGGTTGTGCTTTCCTGTGTGGATTGGGTTGTCCTTTTCTGTGTGGATTGGGTTGTGCTTTCATGTGTGGATTAGGTTGTGATTTCCTATGTGGAATGAGTTATGTTTTCTTGTGTGGACTGGGTTGTACTTGGGCTTGTGTGCTAGAGTCAAGCTGGAATTGATGACTTAGGTAAATGTATGGGCATATACCTAAGTAGAGTTGGTTGTTACTTCGTGATTGTATCTTTCCTTTGTGGTTTATCCTTCATGGATTCTGGGAGACCTTCGGGGGTTTCTGGGTCCCTACTGAGTAGTGTATACTCACCCCTACACGGGATATGCCCGCACTAAGTTGTGTTGGATGCAGCCATCGGACAACGCTGATCGAGGTGGGAGCTCATGGAGCTGGACGGTACCAGGAGGTGGATCATTGGACGGGACATACACAGAGCAGACGGCTGGAGCCGAGGAGTAGAGGAGACTATCTATACCCACCCTTCAGGTGGGATTTCTAGAGGATGGCTTGGTTTTGCTGCTTTACTTTTCTGCTATTGTACTTTCTTTAAGTTGTACTTTACTTTCAGTTGGGTTTGTATTCTGGCCCATTTACTTTCCAACACTTACTTTTGTACTCAGTTTACTTAGTGTTTACTTCATCTTGTGTACTCTTTGGTGTTTGTTTACTTTCTAAAGGCAATCCCTTCCCTTTTATCGAGATTTACGCCTTTGGTGCTAGTCGCCAGCCCCTTGCATATGGGAGGCGGGCTTGGGGTAGTCACGGCACGGGCCCTGAGCACAGGTCATGACATCTCCCAAAGAATAACCCAGTCTTTTTAATTACTTATCTATTAAGACTCCAAATATTTCACTATCAGAATCATTGGATCAAAGTTAGTAAGATCACTAACCCCCTTTCTTCCTTTCATGGTTAATATTCATATATATTTCAATATTTTGGTGTAAGCCCATTCACCCTTTTTTCGAGTGTGTACCACTTTTCAATTTTATTTTGATATAATTCTAATATGATGTTGATATTGGAAAAGGAGTCATCTATAAGACTATAGTATGAGGTCTAGTAGTTTTTTCAAAAAGCCAAGTGGATTTTATGTCTCTGCCATTGTGCTACTTCCCATCCCTTATTGCTTGTTAACTTTAATTAGGTTCTTCAATTCTAAATATTGGTACCCATGATGTTACCCTCATGATGACCCTTGCTATTTGATTAGTGGAATCCGACCTCAATCAAGGGAACCCTTTGGAAATTCCTAGAGTAATTCCCAGTATTATATAAAAATTTAAAGGACTGAATCATCTCTTATGGGTTTGTATTAGATTGGAAATAGAATTTCCCACAATTATATAATTGTTCAATGAATCAGAGCACCTTCTATGTGTTCGACTTCACCTTGAATTGAATTACCTTACATAATTAATAAAAATAATTAATTCTAATATATTTTTTTTGAATCACCTTGCATTGGTTTTTTAAAGAGATTGTATTTATTGAATGACAATTTGTGTAAAGGCCATGCCTCTAGTTATATAATTATAAAATGTGAATTTTGTTATGTGTGACACCCATGGTTGTTTTGGGCTGGATGGTCTCAAGGAATTATAGTTAATCCCTTAGGATATTACAATTATTATGAGAACTCCAGTGATATTGGATATGGAATGATGGTTAATGGACTTTTTTAGAATGACAACTCACTCACCTTTACATCGGGTGTTGAGCACACTGTCTCTATCTTTTACACAATTATTTCGGAAATGGGAATGATGTTCCACATTCCTTCTTATCATTTGTTGGTAAAGAATCCTCAAACCACCTATCTCGAGTGTTGAACATGATGAATCACATTTACCATGAGATTTAGGGCATGTACCTTTTACGGGAGCCTATACCTCGTTAGACATATCATGGATGCTTGAGTTACACCTCATGTCCCACCAACACCAATTATCCATGTATATGCCTACTTAAATCCTCAATCACTTAGTACATATTGGTGTATACAATATATAACTATACTATATATATTGTTATTATATGTGAGTATATTAATTGATCAGACTCTCACACTGACAAACTCCAAAGAAGGTAGAGCCATCTAGGTGTCCTGTAAGAACCTGATAAAGACTATATTTATATATTCATCATTGTTATTATTATTCACGCATTCACACCGACGATTCTTTGTACACAAGATAGATTATTTCTAGATAGTATTGGTGGTGTCATACTAGGATTTTATCTCAAACTGTATTCGGGACCCCTTTAGTACATGAGTATATTACTTTTTGGAAGGTATGGATATAGGAATGTTCCCGAAGATCTCCAGAAGTGGGAACCAGACACTTAGGTGAACAGTTCTCTTGGAAATTATCTAGGGAGACTAAAACTGGTAAGCTGCACTTTTATTTTAATGGCTTCATATCTTCCTTTTATGCTTGAACTTATGGTTTTTCAATTTTTCCTTAAAATTGTTTGATAATAAAATTAAAAATATATTGAGGATTAGATATAGGAAAGTTCCCATCTATTAATTTTTTATTTATATCACTTATCGAATGGAGCATGGGATCAGAGTATTGAGCATATACTCATCATGCTAGTGGAGTAGTATTTTGTCCTTTTTTGTATTTTTATATTGCATGTTGTATATTTTTTGTCCCCTATTTCCCATTTTTTATATTATTATTCTATGTAATAATCTTTTATTTTACTCAACCTATTACATTAGACATTATTATTATTGCTTGGTTGTTTATGGTTTTGTCTTTTTTATCATATATGTTTATGGTGTTCCATCTATCTATATATGATTCCACTGTTGTTTGTTTGTTTACTTTATCCTTTAGGAAACTCTAATGTGAGGTTATAGTCTCTTAAATGTACTAATATAGACCTTTACTAATAGTCAGCAGCCTTTGGTGTACAAGGAGGTGAGCTTGAGGCCATGTGACCCACCAGCTTAGGGCATAGAGTCTGATCCTGGGTCAGGACATTACCATGTGGTATTAAAGGAGTTTCTATTCCCTTTGTCTTAATATTTGTTATTATAATGGAGATTAGAACATAATAAATTTTTTTAATGATCATATTCATGGGAATAACTAAACAAGGTATAGGGGAACACCAGATTACCTTGGATGGATTATTTTCACTTTTTTTATTCTTATTATGGTTGATATGACTTCAACATTGGTTGAAAAATAATAATAATTATTTTAATATTATTACTGTCAATGCAATGAGATTATTATACAATGGAACAATGAAATGTGGGTGTTTCATTGCATGCATAATGGTAGGAACATTGAGGATAACATGCCATTCATTTTTCCATGTCACATCTATATTCAACATGCTTTTTCCTATTGCAAAAAGTTAGTTTTTGATTATTATGTATTGAAATCTGTTCAAATTTCTTATAAGAATATTATAATTAGATTAATTAATGTACCTAAAACAATCTAAATGGTGTTTTCCACATATATTAGTGATGAAACCTTATTTAATCAATTATACAAACTTATGGTTTCTGGACCAACTAGTTCTGGACCACAGTGTATATATATATACGGGATTACGAACTCAAGTAGAATTAAATCATTAAAAGAAAAAAACTTCCACTAAATGGGAATCTAATTTTAATGTAAAGGGTAATTTATTATATAACATGAAATTTACACCCTATATATCAGAACCCAATCATATGATATGATATCTATAATTGAATACAATCTATGTAGTGGGTAGATGGGAGTGCACCTTATGTTCATATGGAATGTTATGGTTTTTCATTAACACATAGAACGGGATTTTGGAGCACGAAGAGTGGTGTGATATGTTCATAAGAAGTATATATATTGTCATAGTTATATATCTATGATCTCTAGAATATTAATTTATCTTTTGAGGATTTCATTTGGAATTATAGAATCATTCTTCAAGGATAGGCTCTAGTTGTACACCCCGGGGGTGGTGATGACCGTGCATTATAGCTAGTGGGCCCTAAAACTCCAGTGAACTCATCTATAGTTCCACCTATGGGACCACCAGTTGTATGTGATATGGGTACCAATGCAAAGTTATGATAGTGTTTCTTATACATGATTCAAAATATACAATATGTCACTCGACCTTCCCCGATTATGGAAGAGTTGACTCCAGAGTTCCAAAAGCAGTATCCTGGCACCATTTTTGAGGATTGAAGGCCACCTGCTACTGAGTCATGGTTGGAGGCCATTCTTTCAATATTTCAGTATATAGAGGCACCTCCAGAGTGGACGGTCAATCTTACATCTTATATTAATTGTGGTTATGTCAAGAAAAGGAGGGATGTTATTATACATGCATATAAACAGCGAGATATGATCTAGGTAGACTTCCAGAAAATCTTTTATGACTATTTATTTTCACAGACTGTGAGGACCAGAGGAGCTAGAGATTTTATGAATATGAAGTAGGGAGGAATGTTTTTCACAGAATATTCTTCTCATTTCACTGATGTACAGTGTTTCACTCCTACTTTATATGGAGATGATCTTATAACCACAAGAAAATTTGAGGACGGGCTGGTATGTGCAATCCGATCACAGGTCAATGATTTTGGCATCATTACTATTTCAATTATAATCAACCAAACATCTATATCTAAGAATAATTTGAGGGAAGATGATATTGAAATTTTTTTTGGTTCGACAACTAGACCAGGCAGTGTTTCTTCTTACGGGAGAAAGTTTCTCTTTGATTCTACTCATGATGTTAATGGCAGTTAGTAAGCTCGTACTAACTGTTTCTTTATCTTTCACTAGTGTGCGATGTTAGGGCATACAAAAAAACAATATTTTTTTGATTGAGTGAAGTGAAATGGCTATGGATTGATGGGGAATATCGATTTCTTTTATAAGACATTTCCATTGGTTCTTAGTGAGTAGGGATCTACACCTACCCCCAATCCAAACCAGGGTAAGTAGTATCTCACTAGGATTGTTGCTGGAATACAACCTGCCACTTAGGATGAGGTGGTAGTTGAGGTAGAGGAAACCATAATCAATATTTTCAATTATAGTCACATGGGTCATCTTAGGGAAGTCAGTATATGACTCCGAGCCACTGTATGGTCTACCTACATGTAGTGTAGCCTATCATTGAGGTGTAGAGCACCTAAACTTCTACTTTTTGAGGAAATTTTCTAGTATACATTACTTTGGTGTCTACTTTATTTGACACATGTATGTCACAATCTATTAAATTTTAGTAAATTTTTTAATTCCTAGGTCTCGGGGTAAAAAAACTCTATGGAATGATGGTACATTATCCCTCATTGCATATTCAATAAGATATTAATCATCATTGTATTGATTGAACCCTTGATATAGGAGGATATATTTTCATGTTGAATCTTTTCATCCTCTAAATCATAGGTATTTTTGTAATTATTGAGACATAATAGTTTGTTACCTATCAATCCCATATTAAAATATAATTTTTCAAGGTTTTGTTTAAATCAACAAAGGGTTGCATGAACATGCATAAGGGAGAATGTGAGATCCAATCAACACGATCATGTCCTATAGGTCACGATATTGGTAGTGTGATAGGGAATATTTCTAGTCCATTCTTGGATGATAAGCAGTTATGACCCTGTATTTTCCCTCCTAAAGCTAAATGTTTCATGGATGTCTCCCCCGATGACTTATCTTGATTACCTTTAGTGAGATACGTATAATTCTATATTGATATCATGTTTGGGGTATCACCAGTGTCCATTGCTTTTTATAGGATGGACCCTATAGATATTTTTGATCTTGATAAATTTTTTAAGGACCTAGAGGATAAAGGTTTTATATTTCCCAAAAATTAACCTTAGGGTTCATTTGTTTATTTTTCTAAGAAGGAAGATTTAACCATCATGTTATTGTTAAAAAACTGATATCAATTTACATGAATTGAAGTCCTCTTTGATCAGCTCTAGGGAAAGAGATTATTTGAAAATATTGAATTGAGGTTAATATATCATATGGCATGGGTAAGGTCATCAATAATACCTCAAACATCTTTTAGAATCAGGTAGGATCTATATGAATACTCATTCATGTCGTTAGGTCTCACGAATGCACCTGCAATATTTTTGGCTTTGATGAATTAGGGTTTCCACCCATATCTGAATTCATTCATTGTAGTATTTGGTGGTTGAAATATTATTGTATTCATGATATCAACATGACCCTGAAAACCATCTTTAGATCATTTTGAATACATTGAAAGATCACCAGATTTATGATAGGTTCAGTCAATTACACTTTTCTATTAATAATGTCTACTGTCGGGGTCATATTATATCAATGATAGGAGTATAAGTAGACCCCAAGAAAGAGATATTTGTATGTTCCTTGGATCATTACATATCTTCTGTTATATGTGTATTTTCATAGATATATCAAGGTATTACTGATTATTCATCTATTATTTCTCATGCCTTATGACATAGATTATGCGCTTCATGAAAAAAGGCGTTAAATTTATATAGTCAAATGCTTGTGAAGTATCCTTTCATGTGAGGAAGGTAAAATTGACTTAATTGATGATATGTATTTGTTTCAAAGCTATGAAAAAGTTATAAGGTATACCGGGACACATCATGAATTTTTCATGGAGTGGATTAGTTACAGGATGAGCAAGTCATGTCATATGGGTCTCATCAGTTGAGGGTTCACCTGTGGAATTCCCTAATGAACGACCTCAAGCTAGATACTATTGTTCATGATTTGTGATGTTGGATACATTTTTTACTTGGTAGAATTATGTGATACTCACTGATTAGAAAAGTCTCAAATTCATCTTTACAAAGTGAGATCTCAATCCCAAGTTGTGTAGATTGGTTGAGTACAATAAATTCTTGGATTCTGAACTTGCCTATATTCCTAGAAAAGGGAATGTTGTAACTGATGTTCTGAACTAGATGAATTATAAAAATGTGGTCAAGTAGACCAGTGGTGAGTGTACTATAATGGAATTTCTTTCATAGATGCAATTTTAGGAAAAGGAGATTCATGGTCAAACTATCCTCTCATCTTTAACAATAACCACTACCAATTAATAGTAGGTGAGAATTAGGGAACTATCTAATCCCAATGTCTTAGTCCAAGTTGATTTTATCTCAGATGATGATTCATCTTTTGGTTGGATCATGGATGGGGATGATACTTACTACATTCAAGGGCTTCTATGGGTCCCAATAGACATCATAGAAGAGATGATGTGGGAATTTCCTGGCTTTGTTTTGGGAGTGCAACCTAATGTAACCAAGATGTATCAAGACTAATGTTGCTGGTATTAGTGGCCTAAAATGAAACATGAGGTGGCTTATTTTATCACTTTATGTACCACTTATCATTATGTGAAGGAAGAACATTAGTTATAATAAGGAATGTTATGGTCGTTTTCCATTCCTGATTGGAAATTAGACGATGTCTCTTCGGAATTCTTGACTGGTTTCCCTGATCATGTACTGGATATGATACCTTTTGGGTATTCATTGATCATTTGATTAAGGTCACAAATTTAAAAAAAAATTGATAGACCATTTAGGTAAATGATCTTGGGATGATTTAGGTCAGGGATGACATACATATTTATGGAGCTCTATGATCTATCATATCTAAAAGGGATGTGCACATCATGTATTGATTCTCATAGGGGTTGTAGAAGGCCGTTTGTACATTGTTTATTCTAAGAACATCCTATCTGCTTCATACTAACAGAAATATAGAGTGTACTATTTAGGTGTTATAGTACATGCTCAATGAAATTTTCATTGAATTTAGGGGTTCCTCAGAGAAAAACACATCCCTAAATGAATTTTCATATAATAACACCTTTCAAGATAACATTCTAATGGAGCCTTATGAGGCCTTGTATGGTATCCCTTATCAATCAACTTTGTGTTAGCTAGAGGAATGGGAGGATTATTTTCATCTACCATGTATTGTTTCAGATAATGAATATTAAGTCAAGTTGATCAGAAATCCAATGTTAAATGCTCAGTATAGATAGTATTCATATATGAATCTATGTTGTCAAACTCTTTAGTTTTACGTTGGATACTGGGATTTCATGTGAGTTTCTCCAAATTTGGGACATTGACATATTTAGATGTAGGGTAAGATAACACCTCAATATGATAGACCCGATGATGTTTTGAAATGAATCATAATAATAGATTACTAGATAGTGCTTCTACAAATATACTAGTATATGAAAGATGTCCTACTTGTATCTTAGCTTCACCGGTGTTATCCAAAACCATAGAAGGCATTCCATCCTAACAAGGTTGACTTAGGCATGGATTCATCCTTTAAAGAGTATATAGTAAAAATTGTTTATTGGAGCTTGAAAACACTTTGAGAAAGGTTAGTTCAATTAGTATGAGTTCAATGGAGGCTAGACCAAGTATAATATGAGACTTGGGTGTTGGAAGATGATATATGAGCTCATTTCCTGGGGATATTCTTAGATTATCCCTCTTTACTCTCACAATTCAAACTAAATGATAAGTTTCATTAAGGATGGGATGTTGTAATGACCCTACCATTCCAAGAGGTATGACTTGTTTGTTTCAATGTTTGTGCTTTTTTATTCTCTTGGTAAACATGAACTATGGCCTAAAGATGGTTCTAGGAGGTTTTTAGGTTTTTTTAGAGACTAGATCTATAATAATTTGTAAAATAGAGTGGGAATCATGGTTCACACACAATTAGTGATAACAGTGTGGGGTAACCATACATGGAACTTTTGTATATCTGGAGGCCGCACGGTTTTTCTGCTACCATGGGTGTTGAGATGTAAATCCATGAAAAACCTATTAACATATTGATAGATCCAAAAAACATGTTTTTTTCATGGTTTGGAAAACCAATATCACACACCATGTTGGGTCCCTCCTTAGACAGTCAGGTGTACATGAATGGAACATGGTTTCACCAATCATGAAGCTAAACATTTTTACCCTATCTTGAAGGGTGAAATTAAAATTTTCACTTAATGAAATTAAAACCTAGAAAATCATTTTGTATTTCCAATTTTCAAAGGATGGCCTCTACTCCCCCTCTCATGGGTTCAGCCAAAGCATAGAAAAGGATTGTTGATAACACTTTGACCCAGATTGAAGATTGATTTTTTTCAGAAGAATTGGGTCCATGTTGAAATGATCTATAATAATCTTGGTTCATTTTATTTTTAATCATCACATATCTTAAGATATTTTTGTGTGAGATTATTCACCCTATTTCAAGGGTGTTGAACCATTCATAGTTTTTTCTTCCGATCTACTACAAATATAAAGCAGATATTGGAAAAGGAGTCATCTATGACCCTATGGTAGGTGGTCTAGTTATTTTTCATTAAGTTTGAATTGATTTTATATCTCTACATTTTTGCAACACACTGAACATTTTCACATGTTTATATTAAATGAGTTCTTTTATTCTAAATATTTAAAATCATGATGTTACACATCTATTGACCCTTGATATTTTTTTAGAGGATGCTGAACTCGATCATAGACACCACATTAATAATTCTTTGAGTAATGATCACATTTATATTGTTATTTAATGTATTAAAACCCTTCTATGTGTTTTTCATGGAATGGAAGTGGAATTTACATTCATTATATAGTTGTTCAATGGATAAAAACACCATCTAAGGGTTCATCATGATCTTGAATTTAATTTCCTTATTTAATTAATTTTGAAAGAATTAATTCTAAATGATTTCTCATGAATTTAAATGCCTTGATTAATTAAATAGATTATTAATATTGAATGAATATGTGTAGAAATGCCACACCTCTTGTTATATAATTATAAAATGTGAATAGTTTTATATGTGATATCCTTGGATGTTTTGGGATTGAGGATCACGATATGTTAGAGGTAATACCTCAAAATATTACTATTAGTATGATTAGGCCATTTATATTTGTGATGGAATGATAGTTAAGGGAATTATTTTGAATGATGTTTCACTCTCCCTTTCATAGATTGTTGAGAATAATGTCTCTTGCTATTATATATTTATTCGAGTAATGGTCAGGGCATTCCACGTTCCTCCATATCGTGTATTGAGAATGAAGTATCACCCCACCCATATTGAGAGTTGAGCATGAAGACTCTCATTCACCATCAGATTCAGGTCATGTACCCCTTATAGGGGCCAATATATCATTAGACTAGTTATGGATTCTTGGGTTATTCCCCTAGTCTATCAAGTATATAGTATCCATGTATATACCTAATTATATCCACACGTACATAGTTCATATAGGTGTATATAGTATATAACTATATTTATATTTAATATATATAGGTATGGTCATTGATATGACTCACATACCAGCATACACTGAAGTAGGAAGAGCCAACCAGGTGTTCTATAGGCACCTGATCTGGATGATATTTATTTATTTAGTTTTGTTAATATTATATTTAATTACACATTTTTTATATTATGTACAAATGCTAGATTATTTATAGACACTGTCGGTGGTGACCTATTGAGATTTTATCACACACCCTACTGAGGTTGCCATAGGTACTCGAGTAGATTACTTGTTTGTAGTTATGGATATGGTAAAGAAACATACTATATATGTCTGATTTAATTCAATTATAGCATGATGCATGTAAGAAGAGGACCGAGCATACTATCATGATGCTAGTGGAGAAATACTTTGTACTTTTTTTATTTCTATATAGTATGTAGTATATTATTGTCCCGTATTTCCAATTTTATTTTATATCATCATTTCATGAAATCATATTATATTTTACTTATCCTAATAGATTTGACATTAATTTTGATACATTGTTATTTAAACATCCATAGTTGTTAATCATATAAATTTCCCCCATCTATTTATATATTCTTCAATTATTTTCTTTTTATTTACATTATTTGTTGTCCCACTCTGATATGAGGGTATAATATCCCAATTGTACCATCATAGAACCTTTATTATATTCAATAGCCTCTAGAATTTTTGGATTTGTGCTTGAGGTCATGTGACCCATCGACTCAAAGAACAATTTTAGTTGATATCAGGTTGGGATGTAATGCAAGCACTTACAATACTATCTTTAGAACCAAAAAACACCACTATCATGAAGTTTGGTCCAAATATATGGACACTTCAGTGAAAAATGAGTTAGAGGAATGAAATTGTGATGATGGAATATATAGTGAAACTTCAGACCTCTATGATCCACATTAACTATCACACTAGGATTAGTAGAATAGGTTAAAAATCAATAGTCAAAATTCAGGAATTCCACTATGACTCCCAAAATACAATTCATAATGCATTATTCCTTTATAATTATGGATATGGAGATTAATAGTTACATTACAGTGGTGAGAAACCATAATGAAATTGATGGATAAAAGTAGCATAAAATGATGAGTAGAGAAAAATGTGGAATTTGAACTGAACTACATAAATAAACATATAAATCCTAATTTTCAATTGGTGGGTGGAAAATACACAATAGAATGGGGTGATGGGATTATTTATAGGCATCACCCTCATCCTCATCATATTTAATGTCATGAAAAACTCATGTGTAATTCTCTTTGCTCGGATTTCCTCCACTTATAATAGTATATGATTAGGATTGATTATATTTACAGTCAGTTATTCCCCTGATCTCTCTAATTATCCATTGAGAAAATTCTAGAAGATATGTTACAATACATCGCATGTGTAAGGTAAAATCATTAATTGTATCCTCAAGAATGGAATCGAACATTGATTCACATGATAGGTTCATAGAATTAAATATTCCTCGAGGATTTATTAAATAAATATTGGGCCTCATATGTTGGGAATGTACATTTTCAGATGTGAGACTTGGAATTGGACTCTTCTTGGATAGTTATAGGTGATAAAAGAAGACCATGTCAATGTAAGCATCAACAGAGAGTGGGTTCATTTGGGAAATTTTTAAATCGGGTGGCATGAATATTCTTTCAAAGAAGAATTTTCAATTTTGGGGATCTATGAGGTGTTTTTGGTCTTGGATACCTACAAGGGGATGTAATATATTATAAATCAAACAAAAAGGGTGGATTCATAATGTTTTAGACTCAATTTTTTTCAAAAGTTCATAATTGATGATTTATTCATCAAATAACTCCACCAACATTGGCATGAAATTTATAGAGCCTTGGAATATACATGAAACATGAATCGAAATTCAATTTCAATTACCCCATAATCAAAATTGATGGTTTTTTAATAGGATTATCTTCAACATGTTATCCTTCAAAGTATCTTGGATCATATTATGTTTGAGTTTGGGTCTTCAACTAGTTTCAATTGTTGATTTTGTATGTTGTAGTGCACTAGATGTATGAATTTATTGGCTGTTTGGGTTGACCACCTAGTATTAATGTGTCTATAGCTACACAATTGATATGTTGGGGATAGACTAATTTCATTATCTTTATCCTCTACCTCCATATGGGACCTAAATATTCCATAAATTCCACCAATTCAAATGTTTCCATCTCAATTTTTCTTTTTTTGGGTTTCCCCGTGGCACTATCACTTAATCCTTCAATAGTTATAAATCTATGGTTCATGATTTCTTCACTAAAATCCCATGATATACACATGGGTTTTTCTTTAATACAACTATTTGGCATGATCAATGATACTCCTTAGTTGTGGAGAGCTTCAGTAGAGCTAATGTAGTCATTCAGGTTGCTCTTCTCTGTTCTAAATTAGATAGAACTGGAGATACAGTTTTAATAGTTAGTGCATATATTTCATTCGTTACTAGTATGTTCAGATTTTCTATTTATGAATTCATCAGCAATATTTGGAATCATTATTAAGTTTGGAGGTTCTCCATCTATGAGCATGATAGCATCATCTATCATGTTTTTGATCTAGTTTGCAACTAAGATTCATAGGGGAGGCTTGAGATCCTCCATTTCGATCTTCAGTTGAACTCTACGAATTCATTAAAAAGATTATATTAGTACATTGTTCAAAACATCAAAATTGTGATAGGATCATCCAAAGTCATTTTAATTTTAAATATTATGTTATTTTTAAATTTAAAAGGATTCATTTCACTTCCTATATACAAGCCTGGGTTTTCGAGATATCTTTTATATCTTTTCCAATTATATTTAAGTAGTTGTGGAGAGAAGTTATAGTGTATACCAAAAAGGAAAGGTGGGGTTGTGACTCATTCTTGTGTAGTAGGTAGGAAATGACTCTGGTAGAACTAGGAGAAAAAATGAGTAGAAACAAGGTTAACTTTGAGCATGGGAAGAATTATGAAGTTGGAAAATCATGTGGTAGAAAAATAGTGCAAAAATTTATTTGAGATACTGAAATGATGATGTGTGTGTGGTTTTTATCTTTGAAGGGTTACATCTTATTGTTAGAATATTATCAGAGAGGTTATAGAGTTTTATTAGGGTGTGGATTTAAAAATAGTTATTTAATGCTATATTTTCAATTCAATTTTGAGCATCCACTTTAATTATTTTACTCTTTTATCTATTTTGTATTTTCGAGTAGTTTCCACATTTTATTAAATCCTATGAATTGGATGGTTTTCCCTACTAAATTTAGGTGTCCCCATTTATTTTTTTCTATTATTTGTATGCCTTATTTTCATTGGTGGTTCTCACACTTTATTTTTTTCAATAGATTGTTTACTTAGGAACTGATTCGATTCCTCCACAACAACTAGTATCATAGTGATTTATCATTGTTTATTTATGATTATATATTGGTTATTCATGCAATAAAATTTCTTCCCACATTGAACTATTTAATTGGAAAAATGATTTCAATATATGGAATTAATAAATTAAAAATATTTTGGTATATGAGAAGACAATGATGGAACTCAATAAAAAATCGAAGAAGCCATAGGCAAGGAGAAATGGTGATTGTCATGATTTTTGAGAGTTAATGACAAGAACAATAAAAATTTATTTGGATGATAATACTCTTTAAAAAGTGATGAATCTAATATATCCTCAAGAGATCTATGTGAAGCATAATAGTATGTATAAATAAAAATCCATCACAAATCATTTATATCAGAAAAACAATTTATCATTTGAAAATGCCAGAGAATGGGGATTTAGGTAAACAACTGGATGAGTTCACAAAACCTATGATGGAGCTATATTTAGTAGTATTTTATATTGATTATAAAAGTTAATGTTTTACCTATAGAAATTGAATAAGAAGACATATATTTTCTTCTCTTAGTTTCATTTCCGGATACATATGACAATATCATCATTACATTGTTTTCAATAAATAAAAAATAATTTAGGATGTTGTTATTTCTTAATGTTTTATGAATGTGACACGGTAAAAGGCCAATAAATCTGAATCTTTAGGTTATAGTGGTATTTTGGCAGTTACAGATGGATGTGGTAATAAGAAAGGTCAGTCAAAGACAAGAATAAAGGTCAAGTGCTTGTTTTACGATAAGGAGGGTCATGTGTAGAAAAATTTCTATTCATTAAAAAATCATAAAGAGGAAAAGAAGGCACATGACTAAAATTCATAGGATACCAACATAAGTACTATAGGGGATTTGGGTGATTTACTTTCAATCGGTGTTTATTTTCACAGGTCATACCTATACGCCAAATGGGTGGTTGATTAACAACATCGTACCATATTTCACCAGAGGGAAACATTCTATTTATATAAAAAGGTAACTTTGCTAGATTAAATATGGTAAAGATATATTTAGGTTATGTCATTGGTGTTGGTGATATTTTTATCACTACAAATTTACGATCCACAGTAATGTTGAGGAATGAGTGACATGTTCTAGGTACACGGCATAATTTTTTATCTTCGTGTACCCTTGATAATGATGGATTCATGAGTTTGTTTAGAAATGGAAGATGAAACTTGGCTAGAGGATTGATGGTAAATGTGTGATGTAAAATACAAGACAATATTTACAAGATAGATTAAATGGTTCACAATGACTTGAAAAATGTAGTTGTAAAGAGGAATTTATTAGATTTGTGGAATATGTGATCATATTTCATGAGTAGAATACCATCAACTATGAAGAATAATGTTTGGAAGTTGAAGCATGTCAGTTTTTGTGTTTTGGGTTTTAAAAAAAATATTTTTTCTTCATTGAGTAAAAATTTATAATAAAAAGTAAAAAAAATATCTAGGTGATGTATTAATATTTTCAGACTTCTATGAGGTTGTTTCATAGATGGTTAAATTAATTCCTATAAGTTCTATAGATTATGTGGTGATCATAAATATGTGGGACACATATATTATTGAGTTTTTTATTACCAGTTCAGACACAAGTATGTCAAATAATTCAGCATTTGGATTTTTTTTCAATGAGAGATTTCAATTTTTCATCATTGATGGAAAAGAGGAATGTCATATTTTTTTCTAAGGATTAGAGTTTTTGAAATTTAAATCATTTTTTGATCCCACTATGATTGTAAGGATTTCATATCCTTATCTTTGGGCTGAAGGGGGATATTTTTATAGTCCGTTCAAATCTTTTTAAATTTAAAAGATAATTTTTTTAATTCAAAATGAGGCCTTCCACTTATTATATACATGTGTCAGTATTATGGATAGTTTTTTATATTTTTCTATTCTATTTAGAAATATGCTGGGAGAAGAAACATAGAATACAAAACATGAAGAATTGGGTTGGGACTCAAGCATGTGTAGAGGGTAGGCAATGACTACAGAAGACACCGGTGAAAAAATGGAGTAGATATGTGGGTGACATTGAGCATCAGAAACACCATGTTGTAGTAAAACTGGGTTGTGCAATGGTTGTGACACAGTTTATTTGAGGTTCAAAATGGCACAATGTTTTTATATTTTTTATTAAAAGGGTTATGTATTATTGTGATGTGATTATCAGTTATGTGAAAACCGCATAACTGGGTGTTTATTATCACATATATTTTCTATAATTCTTTTGAAATTCAATTTCTGGCATTTACTTGAATTTTTGTACTCTCTAATTTATTTGGGATTTTCCCAGAGTTTCCCCATGGGGTTTTAGTCCTTTTCATTGGAGGGTTTTTCCATATTAGATTTTTTGTCCCCATTTATTCTCTTCCCCTATTTTTGTTCTCTGTTTTCACTGGCGATTCTCACACATTATTTGTCGCAACTATATTTTTATTCAGAAACCGTTCTGCTTCCTCCCCAACAAGTTGCAACTATTTTTCTTCTTTATTCTTCCCCATGAAGAACAAGTGATAATCTATGAATCATTTCAGAATTACATGGTGGGGAAACCAACCATTGAATCATGCAATAACACATTGATCAACATCTACAAGTGATGATAGAACTATGAAGAGGATCAGTAAATGAATGATCGACCTCATGAAATGTTTTGATCATGTAGTCGATGTATGAGGGTGCATGGTAGATGAAGACCACTTTAATTTTTTTCTTTGTTTGGATAGACCACAATTCGGGAATTAAGGGCCATTTTACTTTGTTTTTTTACTTTTAAAAAAATATCCAAAATCCATATGGTTCCTCAAGGCCTTTTCCAATTTATTTTGTGGTCACTTTGGTCGACCGAATGGAGGGGGAGTCACCGTCGCTTCAGGAGTCTGATAATTGTGGTCCCCAAATGAAAATATAATAAAACATTTTTTTAAAAGGATGGTTTTCTATATTTAATTTAATAAAAATATATAAAATTAAAATACAATTATTTCTTCCATTTCACAATTTGGTTCGAAAATATATATCACAATAATAGATTTTTTTAAATGCATAAATTTTTTCAACTATATTAATTTGAATAAAATATTGAAAAAAATGTTCAAAATAATTAATAATTAATTTTTTTAATAAAAATAAACTATCCCTATTTAATTAATTCAGAATCAGAAAATGTAATTTTAAAAACTCCATTTAATATCCAGAGTAACATTTCATTATTTTAAATTCAAAATAATTTTTGAAAAAAAATCTATTAGTAAATTCTAGTACATTAAAAAATGGACAATATAATTAAAAGTAAGGAATAAATTCTTTTATGTATATAAATCTACATTGAATAAAAAAAATTAACTTCACAATTTAAATAAAAAATCAATTTGAATTTTAATATTATTACAAATTAATATATGACTTTATAATTAAATTTAAAAATTAATCAATCGGTCAAAATAATAAATTTAGGAATTTATATGTTAAATTCCAAATTCATTATATAAAAAGAATTGATTTACCTTGTATTTACATGATTTATTCAGTATATTTCTATGAAAGGCATATAATTGTTTTCAAATTCTCAACTCACACGAGTGAAGAAAAATGGATATACCATAATCATAATAAAATTTCAATATATGGATGACATATATGTTACTATTTAAGTAATGTTAAAGAATATATGAATATTATAGAAGATGACATATATTGGTTGGGAATTATAACATCTCCTTGAATGTCTCTATTTGGATAAAACCTTATGCCATTTAGGATTAATCTTTTGGAAAGACCAGGACCTCTAAGACATTAGGAGGGCATGTTGGGGAGTTACATGGATAGGTATTGGATGAAATAGAGTTCTACAAATGTGTTAAGAAGATAGGGGAAGGGGTTTACTTTTATAAGTGTGGGGAAGGGAACCTTGGAATTACATAATGTTTTAAATTAATAAAAATTAATTTTCTTGTTCATATGGATAAAAATTATGATACTTAGAATATTGGATGAGGATTAGTATAAATCCTCTAATTTTGTAAAATCTTGAACAAAATTAAATGATTTTTTCACACTTATCTCTTATTTTCAACCATCGATTGACCATTTGGATGATTATAGTGATACCAATGTTTTTTATACTATATGAGCCGTAATTTTTTAAAAAAGTATAAGTGACCCAAAATTGGACAAAGGATAAAATTATTGACCATATCCCATTAAATTTTACACAAAATATTTTTTACTAATTTTAAATCATTAAAAAACTAATATATATCGTAATATACTATTAAATACATTTTCAAGAATATTCAAATATTTTTGCATCAATCACATAAATATATTAATTGAATTATAATATAAACATTAAACAGATCACTAATATGTTTTATTTATCAAAAATATTCATGTAACATAACAATTCATCAATTTTTTTATTTTTGTGTTTTCCTATAATTATTTACATGATTTTTCTACTACTCGATCAAACATTATGTCAGTGAAAATAAATTACCACATAAAAAAATATCATCAAATTTTCAAATAACCATTTTGAACCAAACATAACCTATTTTAATCCCATTGAAATGAATATTAGATATATTAAAACATATAGAGTAATATTTTGTTTTTATTCATTACATAAAATCATAATAAGGACATTATAAATGGATTATGGAATTAATTTTAAGACCCAATATAAACGTATATATACATTACATCGTTTTCTGGTATTCTCAACACATTATACAAGCAGTCACCTAAAGACTGTATTAGTTTAGTGCCTTTGTAGACATTGAATCCAAAACACTAACACATAAGTGAAATACATCATCTACCATAAGTTTGTCCAAGACTATAACCCATCTAAGACATATCAAATATTAAATATATCATTATAAAATGGGGAAGGAAACACCAAAATTGATGAGATTTTATGCTTATTAAAGCTAAAAAAGGGATATACATAAGCATAAATATGATAATAATGGTATGAGAATGTGATCATAACATTAGAAGATCCTACCCTACATATAGTTTCTCATATACATGAGTAATTGAATAAATATTAGTTGTTCAAAAGTCATAAATTCTATGTGAATCAAGACAATATTCCAAGAAATCATAACATAGGAGTAAGGCATGGAATTATGGCATACACGTAAACATGTAACATCATTCCCTTTCAGTAAAGACACATTTATAGAACTTGTAAGGGCACTTCATTTTGATTACACCTACTGGGTGAGACACACCACCACCCCCATTTTAATTCCTTTCATTGTAAGGGATTTAATTTCACCATATTCAAAAAGTGGATAGGGTTTCCCTATCTTCCCATTAAGGATCAATCCCATCGACTTGATTAGCATTATTATCTTATTAGATATAAATGTTTACCCAACACATTTAAGTTATATATAGTTTACACTGATCTCAAAATGAAAACATACATACATGTGGCACAAGATAATAAAACTTTCATCATATCATGACCTATAAAAAGATATGGGTTTCATAAACATTATTTAATTACCCCTAAAATAAAATCGAAATAATAAAAATTTTAAAATAACATTACCTATGGAAAATAGATAGGTCTCATAATCATTTCATCAAATCATGACCCATTAAAAGAAGCGAGTTTCAAGAGAATATAACCCATTGAAAAGAAATGGCTGTCATAAATATCATTCCATAAAAACAAAAACAATTCAAGAATGAGTATGAATGGTGTTCTTGGATCATATACCAAATAAAGAAAAAATATAAAAAATTATGTCATATTAGATAGGGAAGTATTCTGATAGATCACAAGAAACATTTCTTATGGAATAATTCCTTAATATGAAAATCTTTATTTATCAAAACATTTCAAACAAATTTTCTTATAACGATTTGTTTACAATTTAATTTTATATATTTCTTGAGGAAAATATATTTTCCTCTTGGAAAAATGAATTTTAAAATATAAATAATTTTGAAAATCCTTTTTCTATAAAAATTTATTTGTAAACTGATAAAGGAATCATGAAAATATTTTGAAAACAATTCTCTTTGAAAATATATTGAAGCCTCACAATGAAATCTTGAAAAAATTTATAAAACCATTTCCATAGAAAATAAAATTAATACCTAAAAAATAATGATTGAAATATTTTAAAATCCATTTTTATGAAAATGTATTGGATGTATTATACAGATAGTTTGAAATTATTTGAATCATTATCTTTGAAAATAACTATTTCAATACATATAAATGAAGATTTTAAAATTATTTAAAACATTTTTTAAAAATAAAAACCTTTCAAAAACATTTTTTGGAAAACCAAATTAAATAAATAATATTTAAATAATATTTGGATAACAATTCCTTTGAATATAACCTTTTAATCTCACCAAGTATGTTTCATGGAAATTATGGTCATGAAAACGGCTAATTATGTACATGTGAAACATTCTTTTTTCACCACAGATGTTTAGGAGAGTGCCTTGATCGGGAAAATAAATGAATATTCATATTAATGTTTTTAAAAGAATATAAAACATGGGTAAAAATTTACTTTTAACATAATAGTATAATAGTAAAATAAATTTTTTGAAAATATTTTTAGAAAACAATGTTTTGAAAGATCACAGATATCCGACCGAAAGGCGAAATAATGTCAGATTTTAATAATTTTTTTCTTAATAATCATAACTAAAAAAAATTATGTAAAAAGGTTATACAACAAGAACTTATCATGTATAACTATAGTAGTATATATCATCAATTTTCCTGATATATGGATCATAGTATTTCATTAATGGAAAAATAAACACAAACAATCCTGATAAATGATGAGATTGGAACAATAAATTATAACCACCTTGGTAATATTGAGTCATAATAACCATGGAATAATAAAATATCATGAAGCATAAAATATCAAGAAAATAATTATACTCATGATATAAAATTTTAATGGGAAGTATATACACCCCATAGAAAAATATATATATATATAACCTAGCATGTATCTCAAAGAAGGAAAATTGAGACAAAATTACATTACCAATTTGGTATCTTTTGAACCATAAACCCCATTAAAGAAATATCATAAAATGTTTATGTAATTACCCATAAATATATTTATATGAATGATATAATACATCCATGGGAAGTATACACACCATATCTAAGAAATATTAGGTCAACATGGATTGTTTTTCATGGAAAATTAAACTGAAATGGAAAATACATTACTACTTGAGTAACATTATAATCATGATAACCATGAGAGAATATCATTATTTAATGATTTTAATGTTATTATATAAATTAAATTAATGATATAAAATTTCATATGTAATCATATATACTATAGAAAATAAGAGAACTTTGAATATGGAGTGTACCTCATGGAAATTAAATGTTAGATGAAATTCCCTTACCTTATTCCTTGACTCTCGTCAAAATCATAAAAATCACCATTATAATAAATATGAGATTATTATAAATATTTTTAAGAAACATATTCTTATATGTATATATAACACCATATATATTTTTTATGAATTTATATTACCCTCTTGTTAACAATTCCATGTTAAGGTCACGCTTCGGGTAATATCTACTTTGTTATTCATACATGTGCCTTAGCTTTTTATATTTTTTGACCTCATAATTATATCATGATATAAATAATGTAAACCATGATATAAAAATCATATATATTTAGTATATACATACTTATAATATTCTATAAAATATATAAATATAAAATGGAATACACCATTCATGGAGGTGGTAGGCCCTGCATACAATTGAACACCGTCTCTATTTTATTATCATAGTTAAATATAGAAATTAAATGATATATATATAATAATTAAATAATGATTATTATATAATATAATTTATATAATTTCACTAAACCCATCCTTAATTCAATCTATGTAGAGTGTGATCTAATCACATCGTTTTGAGGTGGTGGTAGTCCATATTTCCCCAAACGAAATAAGCATATTTATAATAAATGGAAATAATGAAGGTATTCATTATATAAAATTAATAGAAGAATAAAAACACCATATTAATCATTTATATCATATAAAATAGATTTTCTATCATAATTACCAACCATGAGTGCTAATAAAGGAAAAATGAACAACAATATCTGGTGATGCGGTAATGCGCAACACACAAGAGCGGTATGTTAATTACTCATTAGATGGATGTGTGTGTAACTATGTGTATAAACCTTATAAAAAATATCATTATACTGATTATAATTCGTTTATCATGTAATAATAGAATAATAATATTTTAGGTGGTGGATAATGAAAATAAAAAAATGGAGATTAAGGGAGGATGTTACCTATTATTTGGATAACTCCTTTTGGTTTCACCCAAGGGAATCTTTGGATGGATTTAATCAAAATATGAGGTTTCATGGATGAATGGAGTGAAGTTGAAGAGAAATTTGGGCAGATTTTGGTTAATCAAAAGTGACTTGATAGATGTAAGGAAGTGGGAGGGGTGAGTTCTTTTTTATAGTGGAGGATAAGTGGCATTCTTGTAAATTTTTTAAAAGAGACTTCCTCCCACATTTTTCCAATGACAAGTGTAATGTGTCTAATTTTCTATGTATTGTTTTTAGAAATTACATGGATTATTTTTGACACCATGATATATTAAAACATGAGATTTTGAGGCTCGTGTTCCTGGAATAAATGTTTGAAATATATTAAATATATTAACAAGAACGCATACACTATTTTCCTAAAAAAGTGAAATAACATATATATGGATTTATGGATTAAAAAATCCAAGGTAACTATTGATATTAGAATGTGATTTTTACCCTAATCAAGGCTTAACATTAGTTGGCATGGGTTGTTTTTGGAAAATTTGTCACGAGCACGAAAATTAATGAAATAATTAAAATAAATTATTTTATATATAATTCATGAGCCAACGAATGGTTAGCCTTTAAAATGGATATTGTTTCCGAATTATAGGTTTATCTGTAAAACTCTGTAACCCTTAGAAACCGTTGGAGATATCTTTGAGGATTCCCACTTAGGCGAACCACGACGCATCGTGGATCGATAATCAACACTCATCGATTTCGAAGGACATCTCCAATGAATGTGATGGGGATTAATTATTCATTACTGATCAATCCAAATTAACTTAGGGAATGTGTTTTGATTCAGTTCATCCTCGTTCATGATTTCCGTGTTGAATGAAAATCCATCAACGAAGAGATCAATTTGCGTTTTGAGTGTTCTGTGGGATGGGTTAATTTCTGTGGTGATATTACTTTTGGAGTTGATTATTTGTTTTTTTCTTCTTTCATAATTATATGGACAATTGATCATGGGTAACCAAACACAACCCAGGTTAGTTCCAATTTTGTGTGTTTTGTGGTTTTCTCCCATAATTCATTATTATTCACGGGTGTTCTTTTCTTAATCGGTAGTTCGATTAATCAATGATGAATCAGTTGTTGTGAAATTTTTTCTTGGAACAAAAATCTATGATTGTATATTTGGACTTGGTATAAAGAAACTAATGGGTGATGGCGGTAGCAAAAAATGATTCTGACCAGTTTGGTATCCCCAAAAATCAAATAGGTCGTATGAATGATGATCAATATGAATAGAATATTTTTTCAGAATGGATTCGAACCCCAAATACCATAACATTTTCATGTAATTATTCATCTAGGTAAGATCCATGTTTTTCAACATTATTGGAGCGAGGTTTCCTGACGATAGTAGTGCAAGCGTGAGTGGGATAATGAAGAAGGGTTTCTATAAAAACAAGATACACACAATGTATAGTCATGACTACACTATGTGTAGTTCCATTTTAATGACTCGACATGTAATTTTGAAAGTACATGAACATAGGGTGAAGTAAATGTGTTTCTTATAGGGCATGTACTCCACCACATGACATGGCTTGGACCATATACACTAGCTACCCCATGTACTGGGTCACGGGCATGAGTATGTGGCATGACGCCTTGTGCATGCACATGTCTGGAGTACACATGTGAGACCTGGGATATAGGGAAACAATGTGTCACCCCTCTACACATCGTGGAATCCTAAATACATGACTTTAATTTCTTGTCCTATGTATATTTGACATGATTTTTTAGTGTTTTCCTCTTTTATCCTTTCACTCAATGATAGATTTGGAATCATTTACTACCCCTAGGACTATGATTTCTTTAATAATTCATCTTGGATAGGGTTGTTGGAATCCTAAGAGAGGCCTTCGATGATCTCATCTATTCATCTTCATTACCTAGGTAGATTTCTTGGTATATTCCTGACCAGCCTTACATGGGCATCGATCCCCAAATTAGAAGGTTTATCCAGATTGATTTTTTGGTATCACCCCATGGACCGGGTAGTGATCCTCATCTTTGCATCGTTGTTCTCTTAATAATATTAGTGTTTTCATTCTCATGATGAGACACAATGAGAAGTAAATCTAAGATGAATTTCATCATTTTTATAAGATTCAAGAGCTTGTTCACTTGGATGTGTACTTTGTGGAATCTTCAAGACAGAATCCGAGATTGATATAATATGGTTGTGTATTACCTGTAAAAAATGTGTATTTGTTGATTATATCTAGATATTCCTATTTAATTTTATATATACATATAAATGTGTAGAGCTTAATGTATTTCCTTTGTTGTATGCTTTGTGTTTTCAAGCTAACCTATTGAGTATTGTTATACTCACTCATGCATGAGCATTGCCTGAACATGTTTTGTCTTATGTAAATGATCAACATTTCTAAATAATCCTAGTAGGACTAGTATTAGATAGTGATTAGTGAGACTGGATAGACTGAGGTTAGTTCCTACTCTGTTCAGAAAGCATTACCAATTCCATTACATTCAGGTTGGACTACTGTTTTCGAAACTTTAGGGTGGGCTTGTAATTAGCCCTTTTTTACATTCTACTACATCCTTTTGAACTATAGTTAAATTATTGAGTTTTATGCATGCTAGGTTTTTATTTTTTCTACATTTCTCCATTATGTAGGGTGATAGAAATGTGTGTGTGTGTCGGCACTTCGGCTAAGGCCTCCTGTGTCAGCAATGTTCCCACTTGACACTAGTCTATTGCCCCTATCCTAATAAAGGTGGTCTGGAGGAGTTGCGACATGGGCCCCACTATTATAGGCCATGAGAGAGTGGTATTAAAGCTAGGTTCTACTTTATGTCTGGGATTCCATGATATTTTTTTGGGGAAAAATTATTAAGTGCTTCAAGTTCATCTTTCAAGATAGGGAACTCGGTGTTATGGTAGTGACCGACGTATCCATACAACATGAATCTGATCACCTTCTTTTTGACTTGGTACATGAGAAAAATGGTTGTAGGGAAAACAATGTTACATGAATCATATAGGAATGGGTTGCGTTTTCCATTTCTTTCTTGAGTTATCTCTCTAGACGTACTCATAGCCCATGGTACAACTTGTTTGTTTCAGGATGACTTCATGACATATGAAAGCTTCGATTCATCCTGATTATGATGATGATACCTTTAGTGAAGAGGCATTGAATTAGTGACTTGTTCCTAAGATGTTACCACCATGTGGTGAAACACCGATACCACATGTAGAGTAGACCTTGGTACTCGCAATACCAACGAATGAGGTACGGAACTGAACATGATTCTTCAATTTTAGTGCAAAAGACCCATAATGTTTCGAGATGAGCATGAACCATAGGTAGCTGAGGATTGGTTTGAGGTAGTGACCTGATTTTTATGTCTATTCTGGACATCAGTAGACTAGATGTTGGTCCTGGCAGTGAGCATTTTTCACGGCTCAATTGGTTTATGGTCAGGTTTAGTCACCCAGTCTTATGATGAGGTGAATCTTTCATAGATATAGATTTAGTTACTTTTTAGAGAGGTGTTATCACCAGCTACATTGATGGATATATGTATCAAAGATATTTTAAAACTATAGTAGGACAAAAAGATAGTAACTGAGTATTCATCGTGGTTTAGAAAACATATCTGTGTACATAATATATATGGTCTCAGATCAGTTATTAAGGGCTTTAACCATTGATAATGGTCTTTGTAGAGACATCTGAGCTAGTTTTATCCATCTATGAATTCCTACCTATGATGTGATGATAGCGAAATATTTTGGTGGTTTAGAGTTTCTTAGCTGAGAAGATATAACTAGGGGTTGTCAGCAATGCCAAACAGGAGAAAATATCCCACCAATATGGATCCAACATTAGACTCAGGGACATAGACATGGGAGAAATTTTAGAAGGGGTTCCTTGCGCATGGTATCTATGGTGTTGGTTTTATAGGGTGGGTCTAGTCATCCAAGAGGGAGCCAGTGCTACTCATTTTATGGTAAGGGACATCTTGTTTTAGACTGTTCAACCCACCATACAATTGATAGAGCGAATATGGATGGGTCGCCTATTTAGAGGTATTGGTAGGGGTTGGGAGGTCTACATGGTGGAAAATGTGGCAGAGGAGATGGGATAGCACTGGTAGGTGGTAAATGTTTTGACATATTACCAACCCCACCCCTAGGTGGTCCACACGAAGCTAAAGGATCTAGAAGATAGGGGTAAGGGTAATTGACTGAAATTGAGGATTACAACCCAAGGGATCCAAGGATGATTCAATATACGATATGAATCTTTTCTTCCTTTGATATAGAAATCATAGACATATGTTCTGGTCATTTCTTTCTAACCACATACCATGTATGAGACATAGATATTCTGGTTGAACCTTTTGATCAACCCTTATTCTTGGAGACTTCTACTGGAGAAGAAATAGTGTTCACAATGATGTTCCAATATAGTGACCTAACTCATTGAGTTGAGAGTTTCTATTTGAATCTATTGGTAGAAGATTCAAGGCCTTATGTTGTAATTCTTTGTAGAGATTTTTATCTACAGTTCATGCCTAGATTAAAAATTTTAGGAGAATGTTGCGGCGTGTATGTAGTGATGGAACCAAGTTCTCAATTTTCTGTGAAAAGAAATCCCATTAAGCATAGGATGGTCTTGACAATAAGATGGTGTAGCCAATTACGCATCAATTAGATATACTAAACCTTAGTGCATTAGATGTTAAGAGTTCCCAATTTTATGGAGTGGTGGTTGTGTATGTGGAAGTCTTTCCTGATGATGTTCTAGTATTACCTCCTAGCCTTGAGATATAATTCATCATATATCTACACCCTAGGATGACACTGATATTTGTACCATCATATCTGATGGATACCATAGAGCTTAATGATCTATGGGTGTATTTTGAGGTCTTGCATAGGAATGGCTTCATGAGTCCCAATGTTTCTCCCAAGGCATCCCCAGTTATGTTTTCATGGAAAGAATAGAATATATTGAGGTTGTGTGTTGACTAACAATTCCTGAACCAAGTGACCTTGAAGAAAATGTATCCACTATTGAGGAATAATGACATCTTTAATCAGTTGTGATCGAAGATTTTTCTCAAATCAGTCTATCACTAGATGCAAGTACATTATGTGGATATATATAATATGACATTGAAATTTCATTATGGTCACTGTGAGTCCCTGGTGATTCCATTTTTCATGAAGAACACCCCATAAATATTCAAGGGACCCATGAATCAAATGGGTTTCACTTTAATCCAGGTAAATAGTGTCATCAATGATCTTGGTCGGGTGTGGAAAGTTTTAATTGAATGGAGCCCAAGTATTTATTCCACCATCTCTTCTCAGTTCATCGTGAGCGAGCACAATAGATGAGATTTGAATAGGCTGCACGTCTCATCCATTCTTCATCGACAATATTGTGTTCTATCTCCATGGTAACATCAACAAGCTTTGTTATCTCGATGAAGATCATAGGGTGTTCATCTGTGAGCATTGGCAATTCGTCTATCAAGCTTCAGATATGAACGCACGTAGCTAAATCCTTGCTCGGAGTCTATAGAAGATGTTCATCACCTCCAATCAGAATAGGCTTGTCTCGTCTGTAATTTAGTTCTCCCACATCACCGACCTGGAAGGATGTTTTCTTTAGTTTTGTTGGCATTGATTCACATCAAAAAAATATTTTTTTAGTTCATACATATTTCAAATAAAATTAATTTTATTAACACCACTAATATTTTTTTTCAAAAATAAATTAAAATCATCTTATCATATTTAATTAATTCCATGAAATCAATGTTCATTTAAAGAAAAAACATTTAGTATCCTGAATGACATTTCACTATTTTAAATTCAAATTTCATTCAAAAAAACAATTAATGTATTTCCATTAAATTCAAAATGTAATGAAACAATTTAAACACATGAAGAAATACTTTTATAAATATATTTCAAAATTGAGTCAAACATTTTAAAATTCGTACATTAAAATAAAAATAAAAATAAATTTTTATTTTCTTAAAAAAATTATTTATTATTCATTTACTTCAAAAATGAATAAATCAATAAAAATCACCAACTAATTCATTTTCAGATAAAATTAAAAAATCTGAAAAATAATAAAAATCTGTAATTTTCCCAATATTTACTTGAATTAGGGGGTAATTTCAATGCAAAATGAGTCAGTTTTTTTTTCAATTTTTCATCTCACCCCACTCCCTCACACATGAACTATTTCACTAACATTGAATTTTATCATTGAACTCTATTAATTAGAATAAAAAACAAAAAGATTCATCCAACACATATTTAAATATACAATCCAAAAACAAAGAAGTTCACAAGTTCATCCATTTTCTGAATCATCATACATCTTTTATGATATAAATTCATTCCTCACTTCAATCCAAAGAAACATCCAAGTCAATGATTGAATCAAATTATATTTGAGTGGCATCAATATTTAAACTAGAAGCACTTTCATTTATCCTATGACCCTATGATTCATAAACTAGATTTTGATTTTCCACATCATTGCTACAACTCAAATAAATATGTTTGATGTCAATTTTCCCCTTCTTCATTTTGGAACAATGTTTCACACGCCTGAATGAATTATTATTTTTAACTATGTGGATGTTTATTGTTTTTTTTAATTTTTAACACCCATGAATGTGTAGAGAACTATGAAAATGCACTTATTTGATGTGTAAAAGAGGGATTTAACGCACACAACCAAGGAATAATGTATGAAAGATCACTCTGAGATCCAAATTTTCTATTTTACTCCAATTTCAAATGACTTTAGATATTTCTTCTATGTTGGGTCACTGAGGTTTTCTTTTTCACAAATGAAAATTTTCCTCAAATTATATTCAAAATTACAATGATCTCATGTTCTAATTATAATTCCCAAAAAATAATTCTACTTACACTCCATTTCATAATTCTATGACCAAATTTTCATGAATGAAATGAAAAATTCACTCAATAATCATTAATATCTTATAATTTCTATACTAATGATTTTCTTCCACTCATGAATAATATTCAAACTCGGAAGGACAATGCTTATTTTCAAGAAATGATTGAAAAATCAAAATAAAAACAATACAGAAGTCATAAGTAACACATTTACAAGAAGATCAAAAAAATATGTTTAGATTTTTAATTAATTTTTTAATTTTTTTTTGAAAAAAATTCACGAAAAAATTTCTTTAGAATATTAAATATAAAAAAAATTATTTCAAAATTTATAAATATTAACACAAATTAATTTCAAAAAAATATACTCCAAAAAAGATTGAATCCCCACACCACACTAATTCATCACTTCCTATTTATGTTCTAGTAGAAATACTTAAAAATTCCAGTGATTAAATAGTGTAAAAGTATAGGTACAACCTTTGGTATTTAATGATAACAAGTTTGTTTTATTATATCCCCTTCTGTGTTATAGACACCAAAGAAAGTATCCTTGGTTCTTTCCACTATGGAAGACATAAAAATACAGTATGAATATTTGTAATTTTATTATAAGTTAAATAAAATTGAAATATACATATAAGGGAAGTGACTCAAGGGTTTTTTCCTCCCAAAAGGGGAAATGTTTTGAGTCTCCAAACCGGAAAATCAAATGTTCCTCCCCAATATGAAAAAGTATGGGGTTCATCTGATATGAAAAACCACATTCCTCCCCTTCCAAATTTTCTAAGATTCACAACTAATTGGATGAACCATTGAACAAACTTCATCATCCCCACCCCATCAAAATTATACTGTATCTGATGAACTGGGGATGTAAAGAGAGTGTATTGGGTCTCTTTGGCCTCATCCACTGCTAATGTAAGATTTACATGATCCAGTGGCTCCTCTATTAATGCTTCATTCTCATGTTCATACAAAGGAAATTAGTAAATAATCTATATTGAATAAGACTGATGAATAATTTGTTCAAATCAATATTCTTCCACTCATATTTACCATCATAAACTTCTTTTTATTCATGAAATAGTGGGGATTATTTTTCAAACATATCTCCTTCTATGCAGTTTTAAAATTTCAGTTTACGAAGTATTTGATTCACCATAGGTCCTAATGAATCTACTTCCTCAGAAATTTCCTAGGTGGCATCCTTTTAAAATTATTGAAGATCAAATTTGGGAGTATTTTCAAAGAACACATCATCCATATTTGTTTCTTTATCTTGTTTGGAAGAACTTTCTTCAATTTCTGTTCATGTTTCAATCCACGGGTAGTTCACATAGGATATTCATTATCATCATCTAAGATGGGAATCATTTTTGTTGAGTCTGAAAATTTATAACCAATGTGAGTAAATTATAATTTAGTTTACAAATTTTTTGAATGAAATGATTTCAGTTTAGTGCTATCCCCCACTCGAGTGTTAGTATATAGGCCATTCTCAAAGGGAAATTTCACTTGTAAAATATTTAGACGTGGATGGTAGAGTAGTGGGAATGCTAGCTTCTCTTCAAATATGAGCTCGCCCACTTATTTATATTCATAATATAGGCCCTAAAACTATTACTATAGTCAATTAATTTCATTTATAACAAATGGTAGACCAATAGATAATTTTATTTCAATAAATTAGATTGACAAAAGTTCAAAAAAGGCTATCTATAAATAGTTTCTATTTTTAATTTTTTTATCTAGGTATAAGAGATTCGAGAATATGTTCTCAATGAAATATAAATGTGGGATATTCCTATTATAAAAATTCTCCCTCCACCAATTGAATATCATTTTCACCAAATAGCAGGGGAACTATTTCTTCAACATCTTATTGTTTTCATCACTCTATAAGTTCTTAGAGGGAGATAACTATTACAACTGCCATGTTATTCAATTCCACCATTATTTCATCACATTTCATTACTTATTTGTCCATTAGAAAAGATATATTGAGGTAAATTTGAGTCTACTCCATTGTAGCCTCATCGTTAAATTGATGACATGGGAAAATGTATAATTGATTGTGATTGGGACCATTCTTGTAGTAGCTTCCATCCTCCCACCCATTGGTGTTTGCTGAAGGTTTCTCTTATTGGGGTGGTCCTTGAAAATTTATCTCCTTGAGTTCAAATGAGATTGAGATATGGGAATATGTGTGATGATCCATTAATGAATAGTCCCACTCTGGTGATTATCCCATTTGATGAAAAAGAGAATGAATAAAAATAAAAAAATAAAAAAATTAAACAGACATTAATGTTGTGTTTATATAACAAACCCTAAACCCTTCTCCCATATAATGGAACCAAATTGATCATGTAATTTTCATAGGATGTGGGAAAACATAATTTTAATTATTACTCATAATGCAACCTAGTGTCTGACCAAGGTCTTCTCTTAAGGAGTATGGCATGAGAGTTACACTTATAATAACACTTATTCATTTTTTTGATTTTATTAATTTTGAAAGAAGGGGAAAATTTTTACTTTCTTGGATATCTAATTTTATAAAATGAAAATATAATATCAATACTAAGGAAATAGTTATGTTGAAAATGTAGGGGATCTGGGGAAGCACTACAGTGACTACAATCATTAGTATCATTTTTCTAATTATTCTAATTCGACAAATAGATTCAACATACTTTAATTATTTTTTATCCAATTCATAAATTAATATGAGACTACTAATATTCCCAATAGATACCTTTAATAGGCCTGATATATCATATAAGTTTCTCATTGAATGGGTACAAACCCCTCTCAATCGAGTTGATGAACAAAGTTACCCACATAGAAGAAACCAATAATGAACCGACCTTCCTCAAAGGTAAGACATGTCAATTTATCTATTTATTTCCTTTTATTTGTATTGTTAAACATGAACTATAGAATAAGGAAGGATCTAGGATTATCTGGTGATTTTTTAGAGCCCAGATATCTGATAATTTTGAAAACATAGTGGGTCACACAATTAGCACATAGTTAGTACTAACCTTGTTGGGTAACTGTGTTATACAATTTTTTATAGCTGGAGACCATATAGTTTTCCACCAATTGTTCGAGATGAGGCACACCCCTATGTAAAAAATTTAGTAATCTTGGAATATCCATATAAAACCATTTACATAGGGTTTGAAAAACCTTTCTCACAATCTTTGTGGGGTCTCTTCGTAGATAGTGAGGTGCACACATTTGACACATTGTTTGGCCAGCCATTTGTCAAAATAATGAAATCGTTTCTTGATGGGTGATATTACAATTTTTCCATTAATGGTATTAAAACAAAACCCCTCCTTTAATCCACCCCATTTCAATTGGATTGCTTCTCCTCCACCTCCCGTGAGGTTTCACAAATCCTAACCTGGAATTGCTAATAACTCTCCAACCCAGACTCCAAATCATTCATCATCAGAAGCATTGGATCCACATAGGTAAGATATATATTAAACATGATCCATTTCATGGTTGATATTAAAATCTCTTTCATTATTTTGGGGAGAGCTCATTCAACATATATTTAGGGAATTTGACATCTCTTCTTTTTTCCCCTGATCTATATAAAATATGAAGTCTATATTAGACAAGAATTCATCTATGGTCCTATGATAGGTGGTCTAGCTATTTATCCAAATAGTCGAGTTGATTCCATATCTCTAAGTTTATTCTCCAAACCATCTATGGTCTTGCATTGACATTAAATGAGTTTTTTATTAAAAATATTTATATGCATGATGGTACACTGTTATTGAAACTTGGTAAGTGTTTCTAGGATGTCGACCTCTATCATAGCTACCCATTTGGGTGTGCCAAGTTTAATGGACTCTTATTTATAAATTTTTAAAGTACCAAAACTCCTTCTAATTGATCATCTTGGCTTGAAATAAAATTTCTATAATTTATATAACTGTTCAATGGAACAAGACACATTATATGTGTTCTTCTTGTTAATGAATTGAATCATCTCACTTAATTTATTGAAATAATTAATTATAAAGGGTTGTTAATGAATTGTTTATCCCTGATGTAAAAAATAGCTTGTTTTATTGAATGGAAATTGGTGGAGAGGACACCCCTCTTGTAATATAATTATAAACTGTGAATTGTATGATATGTGATGTCCTTGGATGTTTTGGCCTCAATGATCTTGAGGCATTGACGGTAATACCCCATTATATTACAATTATTATGAGTATGTCATTGATATTTGATGTGGAATAATGGGAAAAGACTTATTGAGCATGATGTTTCACTCTCCCTTAAATCTTGTGTTCAGAATGACGTCTCTCATTGTTATACATTTATTAGGGGGATTAGCATGACACACCATGTTCATATGTATTGGTTGTTGGGAAAGAAATCGCACCCCATAAATCTCAAGTGTTCCACCTAATGATTCACATTCACCATGATATTCAGGTAATATACCCTTTTTGGGTTCTTATAGCTTGTTAGAATAGTTATGGATGCTTGAGTTATGTCCCATGTCCTGCAAGTACAATCTATCAATCAATATGCCTACTTACATCCTAATGTACTTAGTTCATATAGATGCATACAACAAATAAATATTATATATATATATATATACTATTTCTATATATCTATATAGTTATTTATCATACTCTCATATCGGCCTATGCCAATATAGGTAGAGCCATCCAGGTGACCTGTAGAAACCGAAGGAGGTGGGTATTTATTTATATAGATTTATTATTATTCTTTGTACATTCACAGTATTGCTTCTATGTACACTAGCTAGATTATTTCTAGACACTATTGATGGTGGCATAATAGGATTTTAGCTCACATCCTACCCAAGAAGCCTTTGGTGCTATTGTAAATTATTTGTCCACATATATGTATAAGGGAAGGTTACCTGCTATAGATGATTGATTTATATCACTTATAACTTGAATGATGGGAGAATGGGATCATTTATATTCTCATGATCCTAGTAGAGTGTAATTTTTCCCTTTTTTGTTTTTGTATAGCATAGTGTATATTTTTGTCCCCTATTTACCCTTTTTTATATCAGCATGCCGCGATATCCTCATGTATTTGACTCATCCAATTTCCTTTGAATTTATTATATTTTCTTGGTTATTTATGCTTCCACAGTTGTTTATCAAATCTAGATCTATTGTTCTATATATTTATATATGCTTCTACTATTAACTATTTGTTTACATTAGTCATTATTCCACTATGATATGAGGGTATATTCTCCCAACTGTACCACCTTAGACACTCACTGATAGTAAGTATCCTCTAGAATACGGGGAGGCATGATTCCAGCAATGTGACGCACTAGCTCGTGTCATGTGTTAAATGGATCCTGTGAAAAGAATTTACATTGTGGTATCAAAAGATTTTCTTTTCCTTTTGTCTTTATATTTGGATAATACATATGATATTAGAACATAAAAGAATTTGGAAATGGGCATGAGCCTTGGAAAAGCTGTCCCACATAGAGGGGAAACCCAAATTACATGGGATGGGTTATTATTTTTCTTATTTTTCCTTTTATGGTGGATATGACCTCACTATTGGGTGAAACCCATGTCATATTATGTTATTGTTATTATTGTTATTGAAATGATATTCAATTTCCTTGGACCAATGAAATGATGGAATTTCATTATAGGTATCATTACAGGCACAATATGACTAATATTCTATTCATTTATCCACATCTAATATTCCTTTAGAATGCATTTTCCTATTGCATATAGTTAGTTCATGTTTATTATGTATTTAAACGTGATAGAATTTATTATAGGTAGAATATTATTGTACTAATTAACATTCATAAATCAATCTAAATGGTGTTTTCTAAAATATATTCCCATGAAGACTTAATTAATAAATTATACCAAGAAGTGGGTTCTAGACCATCTGGTTCAAGACATTGGTGTGTATATATATATAATAGATTATGAACTCAATTGGAATTAAACCATTAAAAGAAATTGGTTACCACCAAATTGGATTCCAATTGTAAAGTGACGGGTGTTTTACACTATACCTATAAATACACACACCATATATTGGTACCCAATAATATTATAAGAGATCTAGTCCTAAATACGTACTCAGTGTTGGGTAGATGGGAGTGTATGTTACATTCTTATGGCATGTTATGGTTTTTCATTAACACCTAGATCTATATTCTTGAGTAGGTAGATATGTGTAGACTGTTAATAAGAAGGCCATGTACATACCCTAGTAATCTATTAGTGAAATCATGACTAAAAATTCATCTTCAGAGGAATGTGTTTGGAATTATAGAATCATACCTATATGATATCCTCGAGTCATATGCCCTCAAAGTGGTGACCACCATGCACTGAAGCTAGTGGGCCCTAATACGCCAGGGATCCCACTTGTTGTGCCACCTATGAAACCACTGGTGGTTCATGATATGGAAACCGTTTCCTAGTTATTGGATGATTTATTCTTCATGATTAAAAATATGCAAGTTGGCACTCGACCATCCCCAACTAAAGTAATGTTGACTCATGAGTTCCAAAATTTACATCCACCCACTTTTTAGGGGATGGTGGGAGACATGCTACTGAGTCCTGGATGGAGTCCATGCTTTCTATATTTGAGCATCTGAAGACACCTCCAAAGTATAGGGTCAAGAATGTTACTTAGATTATATATGTTTCTATCAAGAGACGGTGGGATGTTATTACCTATGCAGATCAACATTGAGATATGATCTGGGAAGACATCCATACAACCTTTTATGATGGCTTGTTTTCTATGACTCTGATGACTGATCGGGCTGTAGAGATTATTAATATGTAGTATAGATCCATGTCTATAACTGAATATTCTAATCATTTCACTGATCTAAGGAGTTTCTATCCTAATTTATATGGATATGATATTATGAGCAAGATATAATTCACAGATGGGCTGGTATATCCAATTTTATTATAGGTTAATGTATTTAGGCTAAATACTCTTTTAGAGATCATAAACCAGACCCTCATTACTGAGTAGAATTTAAGGGAATTTGACTATGTGTGCCATGGAAGTTTATCACCTAGTCTTGAAATTGATTCTTTTAGTCATAGAAAGCATAGGTTTGAGTCTACTCATGTATTTAGTGGAATTTGGGCACCTCGTACTGATATTTTCTTGATCTATCACCATTGAGGGAACCCAAGGCATATAAAACTCCATTTTTTATGACATCTAGTTAAATTTAGAGGTTAAGGGAGTATATGGAATATCCAGTGCATCATCTAGACCTCTCGATTAGTTCATAGTGACATAGGATCTAGACATACCCCATGTTTTGGACTGGGTCCAGTAGTATCTATACAGGTAGAAAACTAGAATAAAATTGTCTACTTAGGCTAAAAAAGCGGTCGAGTAAGAGGAAAATGGAATCAGGATTGCCAATGCCAGTAGAGTGGGTCTTCTCAGGGATGTTAGGTTATGACTCAGGGCCATAGTATAGGCTAGTTACATGTAGTTTTTCCTATTCCATAGGAGTAGAGCTCTAGACCATCTACTATAATAGTTACTATTCTTGTAGGATCTACATTAATTTTTTCTATATATGACGTAGGCACATCTCACTATTATATATTTTGGAATTTAGGGAAATTATGTGTATTTAGATAACAAAAATCTATAGAATGATGAAACATGATACCCCATTGGTTATTCAATCAAACATTATTCATTTCTGTAAGTATTTTCCCCTTGAAATGTGAAGATATATTTTCTTGTGGAATCTATTCATCCTCAATGTGATAGGGTTTGATGTAATTTTTGGGAAGGAATGGTTAGTTTCTTATAGAGCCTATATTGACTAATATTCTTCAAGGATAACATTTAAATCACCAGATGGTGGTAGGTACATGAATAATGGACAATGTGAAATCCATTATACAAAATTGGGACCTAAGAATCATTGGATCTATAGTGTGATAGCCCAGATTTATAGTCTGTTCGTAGATGATAAGGTCTTCCAACTAGCTATTTCCCCTTCCATAGTTGATAATTTAAGGGATTTATTCTATGAAAACCTATCTGGATTACCTAATTTGAGAGAGGAATAATTCGTTATTTAGATAATCCATGTTGTAACACCAGATTCCATTCCTCCTTACAGGATTTCCCTTATAGAGCTTTGAGAGATCAAGAAATAGTTGGAGGACCTGAATGATAAATGTTTTATACTACCCAAAACATCTCCAAGGGGTTCAACTATATTTATTTTGATGAATGAGGATAGTATTATCAGGTTCTATGTAGATTACTATTAGTCTAACCAACATATAGTAAGAAAATGTATCCATTACCTCAAATAGATGGCCTCTTTGATCATCTTTAGGGAAAGATAGTGTTAACAAATATTGATTTGTGGTTAGTCTATCAGTAGGTGTGTGTTATGTTATCATAAAAACCTATAACCAATTTAATGATATTGTATGAGCTATATGAGTACATGTTCATTTCGTTTAATCCCATAAACACACTTGCTATTTTTATTGCATTGATTAATTGGTTCTTCCAACCACACCAGGATTCATTCAATTTAGTAATTTTGGTTGAAATATTAGTGTATTTTTTATATTTATATGAAAATTCTATACATATTAAAATCATGTTGAATAAATTGGGAGAGACCCAGATTTATTCTATGATTATTTAATTCCACTTTTTGGTCAATAAAGTCCACTTCTTGGGTTATATTATCCCATATTTGGGAGTATTGGTAGACCTAAATAATGTGATATCCTTATTTTCTCGAGGTTATCTATATAACTTATTTGATTTATAGTGTTCATTAAGGATATCTATTTATTAATGGTGCTTCATTATGTATTTCTCATATCTTGAAGAACCTCTTAAGGGATTGATGAAATGGGTGTGAAATTCATATGGTTAGAATCTAGGTAAGAAACCATTCATGAACTAAAGAGAAGATTGAATTAAATGTTAATCATAATTCTATCAGATCTAGGAATGAGTCATATGGTCTACTTTGATAGGCTATATATTGGTCTTGGAGGGATTATGTTATAAGAAGTGTGATTCATAGCGTATGAGACTCACCAATTGAGGCCTCATGCAAAGAATTACCCAAAGAACGACCTTGATCTAGATACTAATATTCATGTTGTATGATTTTTGAGACAATATTTACATGGATATCATTTTTTGGTACAAACTTATCACAAAAGCATCAAGTTAATCTTTGACCAGTTAGATCTAAATCTCTAACTATGAAGATGGATTGAGTACATGCAGTCCTTTGATTTCGAACAAGGATATATTCATATAAAAGGAAATGTTGTAGCAGAATATTTGTTCCAAAATACTCAGAAATAGGTGGTTTAGGATCCCAATGGTGAGTTAAATCTCATGGAAATCATTTCAGAGACATACTTTGAGTTTTAAGAGGATCATGGTTAGAATATCTTCTCACCTTTAGAAGTAACCTCTTCCCTTTCCAAATAGGTGAGAATGAGGAAACTATATAATCCATAGGGTTTAGACCTAAGGGAGAGTATCTCAGATAAATATTCATCTTCTAGTTGGACCATGGATGGGGATTCTACATTATACTTTCATGGGTGTTTATGGGTCTGATAAAATATCATAGAGGAGTTGATCCATGAATTTCGTGCCTATGTTTGGGCAGTAAATCCCATCATCACAAGGATGTATCGAGACTTATGTCACTAGTAATGGTGTCCTACTATGAAATAGGATATAGTAGGTTTTATCACTTGTTCTTCCACCATGCAGTAGGTAAAGGCTTAACATCATCAAACGACATGAGTTTTACAGTCATTGTCCATTCCCATGAGGAAATTGGATGATGTCTCTATGGATTTATTCACTGTTTTACCTATATAACCTCAAGTAAATGATATAGTTTGGGTTTTTTTGGATCATTAGATTTATGTCTTCCATTTATTACTAGATTGAGGGATATTTTTAGTAGGTGAGCTGTGGAGGGTATAAGTTTGGGAGGTCATATGTAATCATGAAATTGAATAATCTACCATATCTGATAGGGATTCTCCCTTCAAGCCTTGATTCTATTTGGGGTTTCATAATTACATGGGTACATAGGTTCCTCTAAGAACAACCTATAAAACTCATTCCTATAGAAATATAGAGTGTATGATTTAGGTGTTAGAGTACATGCTACGTGAATAATTCCTTGACATCGTGGGTTCCTGGTAGAAATACATACCCCTCATTGAATTCTATTATAATAACATCTTTTAGGATACAATTCTGATGGATACATATGAGGCCTTATTTGGTTGGCATTTTTTATCACCATTGTGTTTGATACAAGCATGGGAGGAAACTTTTCATGGAATTTATCTCATTTAGGAGACTACAGAGTTGGTCAAGTTGATCTAAAATTTCATGTTAATAGCTTAGTCTTGAGAATAGTCATATGCCAATAGAAAATGATGACCTCTTGGGTTCGAGGTTGGGGACTGAGTTTTCTTACGATTATATCCTATTTTGGTCCATAGACACATTTAGAGATAGGGTATGTTATCATCTCAATTTTTGGGACCCTATTAGTTTTTTAAACGAAACATAGCCACATATATCCATATAGACCTTGCCCAAAAATACTGGTATGTGCATGATGTCTTTCAGATACATCAACGTATTAGGTATTATCCAAACATGTCAAATGTATTCCTTCCAGATGATGATGAGTAAGATATGGATGCTTCCACTGAGGAGTATCCAATTCTTATTATGGATTGGATCATGATGACACTCAGAGGTAGGAAATTTCCTTTAGTAAGGATGGTATGGTAGCATAACCGAGTATAGAATGAGGCCTAGGAGTGGGAGGCTATTATACGAGCTTAGTGGTTGGATCTATTCACAGATGATCCCACTATACCTTTATAAGTCCAATTCAATGTTGATTTTCTTTAAAGAGTGTAGATTGTAGTGACCTAGCCTTTCTAAAAGTTATTTCTCATATATTTCATAGTTATGTCCTTTTTCTCTCTTAGTAAATGTGCACAATAGACTATGGAAGGTTCCAAGAGTGTTTGAGGTTTGTATGGAGCCCAAAGCTCTAATAATTTGGAAAATACAGTGGACCACACAAATAGTGCACAATTAGAACAAACCATTAGGGGTAACCAGGAAGGAATCATTTATACAGCTTGTGGCCACATAGTTATTCTATAACCATGAGATCTGAGGCACACACCCATATAAAAACTGGATACATATTGACATATTCAAATCACAATGTTTTAGATTGGATTTGAAGACCATTATCACAATCAATGAGGGGTCCCTACTTATATAGTGTAGTGCACATGATTGGCCATTAGTTTGGCCAACTGTGGGGCCAAATCCGGTGACCCTTTCTTAAATGGTGAAATTAAAATTTATCCTTTTATAAAATTGAAACCTAAACCCACCATTTGTACTACCCTTTTATAATATACCACTTCTACTCCCTTTCTCGTGAGTTCACCTAAATCCTAACATAGTATTATTGGTAAATCTTTAATCTAGAATCCAAATTGTTAACCACCTGAAGTATTGGATCCATGTTGGTAAGATTCTATTGCTTCCTTTCATTTTTAATATTCATATCTATTGTTATTTTTTTGTTACCTTATTCATCCTATTTATATATCATTATACATTTCCTCATTTTTCGTTCAATATACATCAAATATTAAACCTATATTGGATGTGGATTCATCAACAACCCAAATTTAGGTGATACAGTTGTTTTTCATAAAATTAAATTTGATTTCATGTATCCCCCTTTGTGCCACATGTCGGGCATTATCACGTGTTTCCTTTATATGAATTATTTGATTCTAAATATTTTTACTCACGATGTCACACTCTTTTTGACCCTTTTTAATTGTTTATATAATGTCAACCTCGATCATATCCACCCCTTTAAACAATCCATGTGTAACACCCCTTATTATATAATTATTTAATGGACTAAAGATCCTTTTAAGTGTTTGGATTATCTTGGAAATAGAATTTACCTCTGTTATGTAATTGATAAATGGGATAAAATATATTCTAATGGTTTATATTGACCTTGATTTTAATATCCATGATTAATTAATTGAATGAATGAATTATAAATGATTTTTATGAACATTAATTCATTGGTTAATTAAATAGATTCTTTTTATTGAATGAAAATGGTTGGAAATTCCCCAACTATAGTTATATAATAAAAAAATGTGAATTGTATTATATTTGATTCCCTTTGATGTTTTGGGATCGATAATAATGATAAACTATTGGTAATACCTCAAGATATTACCATAATTATTAGTATTCCATTGATATTTGCTGTGGAATGACATATAAGGGACTTATTAAGAAATTTTTTTCGATCTTCCTTATATCACGTGATGAAAAAGAAATCTCTCACTATTGTGATTTTATTCGGGTAATGGGAACAATGTCAAACATTACTTTAGATCAGTTGTTAGGAAAGATGTCTCACCACACCCATCCTGTGTTTTGAGCATGATGACTCGCATTCAACATGAGATTCAAGATATGTACCCTTTTCTAGAGCCTATAGATCATTAGAATGGTTACAGATTCTTGATATAATCCCCTTGTCCATCCTACACCTAGTATCCTTATATATTCCATCTTACATACTTATTTAAGTAGTGAATATAGGTGTAAACAGTATACAACCATAATATATATATATATATATATTACTATATATATGTGTATAGTTATTGATCACACCCTTTTACCATCCAATGTTGAGGTAGGTTTTGACAACTAGGTGTATAGTATGAACTTGAGTAGGATGGTAATTGTTTATTTATTTTTTTATAATTCACTATACGTTTATATTTTTGTTTCTTTTCACACTGGATGGATTATTTCTAGATACTGTTGGTGTTAGACTATGAGGATTTTATCTCACACCCAACTCGGGCTACCTTTTGTACCTGAGTTGACTCTTTGTATGTGGGTTTGGATTAGGGAATGCACCCAACTATGGGTGATTTGTTTATTTTTCTTATAGCATAAAGCATAAGAGAAAATGACCGAGAATATTATCATGATTCAAGTGGACCAGTCATTTTTTCCTTTATGTAATTTTTTATAGAATATAGAATATTCCTATCCCCTATTTCCCCATTTTTTTATCAGCATTCCTTGAAATCATCTTATTCTCCACTCATCCTATTGGTTTTCACATTATTACAATTTCTTGGTTATTTATGATTCCGTGATTATTTAGCATAGCTTATTCTGTTGTTCTATATGATTATATATGCTTCTATTATTTTTTATTTTTTACACTATCTGTTATTCCGCTCTGATATGAGGGTATAGTCTCCCCACCGTACAATTTATGAACCTTGTTTCTAGTTAGAAGCCTATGGTGGACGGATAGGATTGCATAAGGCTATGAGACCAACCAATTTGGGGAATAGGTTAAGTGGATACCAGGTCAGGATGCTACACAAACACATACAATTATTAAATTAGAACCACACAACTCCACTAGTTTGATGTGTTGTATAAATTAAGGGATGCATTGGTGAACAATGTGGTACATGAATATAATGGCGTTGATGTAATTTTGAGTGCCGATCAACTCCTCTATGTTCCACCATAAAATTTGCACTAGGATTAGTGAAATAGGTAAACAAATCATGTTTCTAAACTCATGAATGGTAATGTGATTCCACTTAGACTACCCATTGTTGATTAGTGATTCATAATTATGGTTCTTGGGATCATTGGGTAGATTACCATGGTGAGAAAAGAGAAATAAATTTACGGATAAAAGAATCCTAAAATGATTAGTAAAGAAAAAAGATGAATTGAAATTAATATGAAAAAATGAAATATAGAAACACCAATTTAATAATTAGTGGGTGAAGAATACACAACAGAATGGGGTTTGGTGGTTATTTATATGTTTCTCCATATGTATACTCATATTTTGTGTTGAGTATAACACATGTGTAATATTCTTTTCTTGAATTTCCTCCACCTTCCATAGTTGATGGTCATGATTCATTCTATTTAGTTCCACTTCCTCCCATGATCTCTCTTGTATTCTATTAAGAAAATTATAGTCGATATGTTCTTCCACATCACTGGTGTAATGTAAAATCATAATACATATTCCCATGTGAGGAATTGGAAGATGTTTCATGTTATAGGTACTTAGAATTAAATCTTTATTTGGGGATTAAAGAAAATTATTTTGGGCCACTAATGTCGGGATTGTACATTTCCAGATGTGGGACATGGAACATGACTCTTCTAGCTTAGTTAAAGGTGATAAATATTGGGCCATGCCCATGTATACATCAATAAAAGGTAGATTTTTTGGGAAATTCATTAAGCCTTTGGAAGGAATATACCTTCAAAGAATCATTATCAATGTTGAAGATCTCTAAGTGTTTTTTAGTATACGATACCGACATGGGGATAAAATATATAAGAATTCACAAAAAAATAGTTTCTTTATCATGTTTTAGATTCAATGGATTTAAAAAGTTGGGTGGCATTGATTTCTTCATAAAAAAAATCCACCGACATCAGTATGACATTAATGTGGCTTCAACATCTATATGATACATGACTCGACATTCAATGCATGATTCCTCTTTTTCAACTCAGATGAATTATCAAAAATAGGTTCATCCTTATCTTTTTCACCTTCATAGGATCTTGCATCATATTCCCATTGAGTTTGGGTATCCAAGAAGTTTGACTTGTGGATTTTGAAGGCTGCAGTGCAACAAAAGTTTGAATTATTTAGCCCTTAGATGAAACACCAAATGTGTATGGGTGTGCAGCTGCACCATTGGTATGTGGGGGATTGACCCATTTCCTTATCCTATTACTCTATCTCCACATGGGAAAAAATGTGTCAAAATATTTCTATGATTCAAATGTGGCTAGCTAAGTTTGTCATTCTATTAGTTTTTTCATGGTGATATCATTTCATCCTTAAATGGTTCTACACCTATGGTTCAAGATTTCTTCACTACACACCCTAGTGATGTAGATTGGTTAAGCTTCAATCTAGGTCTTAGCCAGTATTAGTGATCTCCCTATCGTATGTTCATCCAGACAGCTCTTCTAGTTTCTCCATTGGTAATATCCATAGATATAGTTTTAATAGAAAGTGAAGATCTTTTGTTCATTACTAGAATGCGTGGGTTTTTTCATTATAGCACCATCAACATGATTTGGAATATTATTGAAGATTGGAGGTTCTCCATCCGTGAGAATGGGAGATTCATCTATTATGTTTTGGATTTGGATTGCAACTGGGATGCATATGGGACAATTGAGATCCTCCTTTTCAATCTTCGGTTGACCTATAGGACTTATTTAAATAGCTTCGGTCAGTGTAGTGGTCAAATCATTAATGGTGTGATAATATCATCTTTAATCTTATTAATATTAAAGGTAATGATATTTTTAAATTTAAATTGCAGCCTTTAACTACATATCTACACACCAGAGTTTTGGAGATATTTTTTATATAATTTTCAATTTTATTTAACAACAGTTTGAGAAAAGATATAAGGTATACCAAATACAAAAATGTGGGCTATGAATCAGATTTGTGAAGTATTTATTCAATGACTATATAAGATATGATAAAAAAAGAGTGTGGATATATGGGTGACATTTAGCATGGGATGCATCATGAAATGATAAAATCAGGATGAAAAATTGTTGTGAAATATTTCATTTTAGACAATGAAATGATGTTTTGAATGTGTTATTGATATTTTATTGGTGAAATATTTTTGTTAGACAATTATCAGAGAGGTGAAAGAGGCATATTAGGATGTGTATGTTCACACAGGTTTTCTGAGGTTTATTTTCAATCCAATTTTGATATTCTTCATGAATTTTTATATTCAACAATGTATTGAAGATTTCTAAGAGTTTCCCCATGGTTTTTAAAACCAATGAATTTTAGGATTTTTGGCTGATATTTTTATTGTGTCTTATCTTATTTTTTCCTCTAATTGCTATGTTACATGTAACACCCTAGGTAAATAAAGAGTATGAAATTTTCAAATTTATCCATATTTGTGAATAAAATATTAATATTACTTTAAAGGGGATGCTATGCTCGATGGCGTACCCAACACGCAACAACGAATTTCTTGGGAATCTTACGTTGCACTCTAATAATAAAATAATATTATTTTAAATAGTAGTTAACGCATAGCCGTTGTAATGGAGAGAATGAATATAACTAACTAAAAAATTATTATATATGTTTTTCAAATATTTTTACTTTTTACAATAAATGTTAGAGGATTAAAAATGGGAATGAATCCAATTTTAAGCGTAAACATTCTAATATTCTTTAAAAGGTCGATTAACCGCCTTTTGATGGAGAACCTCTATTAAATCCACTTTTTGACAATTTTATGTGTTATATTTGACAAAATAAAATTATTCTTTAGAATTGGGACATCAAAATTTACTTTGTGTAAATTTTTGGTATTTTTCCGAAAAAGTTCAATTTTTAATGAATAGTGAAAATTATTGTATTTTAATTCAAAACCTCTTTTTAATCTAATTTATTTATATGATTAGATTACCTTTTGAATTGGTTTTAAAGTGAAATTAGAATATATTTTTTCCATTTAATCCAATAGTGGTTGTTGGAATTAATTTCACTTTGAAATCGGACTTAAACTAATGTTAATCTTTTGATACATTTTGTTTCATAAAAACACGCTATTTCTTTTGATAGCGGGAATTAATTATTAAATTAATTAATGAAACTTATATGTTTTGAATTTTTTAAAATAGACATCATTTTTGAATTCGAAATATCTAATATATCTTAGGGTGAATTTTTGGTAATTTTCTGAAAAATTTCAATTTTTGATGAATAGTGAAACCACTAAGTGGTACTTATAAAAACTGATTTTCCGTTTAAATGAAATTTTTCCAACTTTGTGTTTTGAATTTAAAAAATCCGACATACATGGTTTTCATTAAGAAGTAAAATGTGGTTCAATGGGATAAAAATAATTTTTTGGTGAATAGTAACTTATTAAGTTATTAATCGTGATTAGAGGTAATTATTGTAGTTTAAGGTAAGAATAATGTTTTAATAAAATGAAATTACCTAGAAACATGTCCTACTCTCATTTAATGTTTCATGGACTACCAATACAATCCATGGGTCAACTTGGGGACCCCATGGAGCCACTTTGGTTGGAAAATGGCATAAATACCTTTTTATTTAATGTTAAAGTAAAAATGACAGAAACATGAGATGTTTTACTAACAAAATTTTTACATTGGGTTATACAAGTCACATTTTTGACTATAAATAGTCATTGGAAATATAATAAGATTTCCTACATCATAGTATTTTTTTATAATTTATAGACATTAAAAAAATTAAATTAATTATGACATCATGATGATGCAGCGATGACCTCATTATTTAACGATTTAAATAAAATGGAAAGATAATATAATATATAAGACCTAAACATGTACAAAACCTATTGGATGGGTGGATTTCGAACCCTTATCACCTTATACTCTAAAAACATCAATGTGGGACCATTAAAATCCATAACTCATTCTAATATAAAGTAACATTTCTATACTTTCCAAGAGTGCCCCTCCTCTCTTCTTATAAAAGGCCCCCACCTCTACCTCCTTAACCACACCTCTCAAGCCTTTGGCTTGGCCAAACCCTGACCATTTCATCTCTCCACATCCCTCTATAACTCCTTGAAGCCTCAATTTGGGCATAATCCTTTCTAAGGAAGCCTTTGAGCTCAAATCAAAGGAAGTTACCCGATTTAATGGTAATGTCTTCACTTGTGTCCTTTTGTTTTATTTTGCTTCTCCAACCCCCTAGACTCTTTTTATTCATTTATTTTGTAAAAACTAAAGTATCTTAAATATACTATGATATTTTTATAAGAAGTATTTGAGCTACATTTACACACACCTACATCTAATTGTTAAAGAACATACTGTTTCCGTGGATGGCGAATTTCTGCCTCCCGAAACGATGATTGTTCAACATTCTTTTAACACCTTCAAAGGTGGCCATTAATGTGTCGCTATATTTATATATGATATATAATATGTTTATGTTTTCCTTAAGCTTATTAATTTTTCATTTATGACATACCTTTATGGTTTCCATTATGGGTAAATGCTATATCTTCATTTTAGGAAGGGCGGACTACCACCCCCTCAAAGTGATGTGATTCGTTAATGCCATATGTGGGACGTATAAAGGATGGATTTAAAGTTATTATATATGATGTTATACTGGAATTATAATATACCTCTATATAATTATTATTTCTTTCCATTAATGTATGAGATAGAAATGAAAGTAGCGTTCATGCGGCCGTACGGCTTACTGTCTCCATGAACGGTGCATTTCATTTCATATCCCCAAATGTAATGTACTATTATAAGTACATATTTATAATGGATATATATAATGTATGTTACATATAAATTATGAATATAATTCTGTAATTAAAATATAAATACCTCTCATTTAGTTTTAATTCCATTAATATGACAAAGAAATGAAAGTAGCGTTCATGCGTACGTACGGCTTACCGTCTCCATGAACGGTGCATTTCATTTCTTACCTCTAAATGATTATGTAATATTATAAATACATGTATATGCTGGAAATTTATGATATATATGATATCCAAATCATGAATATCATTCTGGATATAATGGACCTTTGACCACACGAACAACATGTAATTATAAGAAGTTCACTTTCGACTTAAGAACCAAATATCGACAAAACAAACATTATTAACGTAAATGATTACTTAATGTTTATAAAATGGAAATAAGTGATATAAAAGTAATTATAAACTTGAAAAATGTTCTTAAGAAAATATAAATTAACTCAAGTTTATTATTCAGGACGTTAAAGAACGATCGAGTCAAGTCAGACCCGAGGTAAGGGATCCTACCCCTCTCTTTCTTTTTAAGTACAATCTTTTTATGTCATTCCTTTTAAGCTCATATTTATTATGATTGGGATGTTATTTTATATTAATCCTACTGTAATTTTTTTTTTCATATGATGAGAGACCCTATTTGATCTCATAAATCCATTTTTGGAATCTTTAAGTGGCGTCGTTAGGCTACCGAGTTTTCGTAAGGGATTTTTCATCTCACATTTATTCTCGTGACATTTATGCTATATTTGCCACTATTTACTTTGAGTGGTGTATGTACTGCCCATTATTATACACTTTTTTTAGTATAATTTCATTTATTTGTATTTACATCTTCATTGTATGACCCTTCTTCCTTGGGGTGTACTTTTCAAAAGTTACCCAACTCGGTAAGGGGACCTTTCACCCTCCTCTTTTTAAAAGACTTCTTTTGTTCTGTCTTTTAATTCACATACTATAATGTTGGGATATGTTCTTCTATATCCTTATTTATTTAAATTTTATGTCCAAGTGATTAGATACCATTTTCTCTCTCATCAACTCATTTTCTGAATTTTAAAGTGACGCCGTTAGACTGTCAGATTTCTGTTAAGGGAACTTCTTAACCCACTTTCAATTCTTTGGGTTAAACCTCTACTTCATGATTTTATTATGCCAAGATTATGTGTGGAATCTATAGTTTTTAATTTCCACAAACCTTTTTGTGGATATGGTATTTCGACACATAATCACATCATTGATAAATTCTTACGAACTTGTATGGGAAATCATAACTCAATCTCATTTCATTGAGTTAAATATCTATATCATTGGTTTTGTTTTTCCAATATTATGCGTGAATGACCTATGATTGTTCCACACTTAATATACACTTATATTGGGTGTATTTATATTTCTCACACATAATTATGTGATAGATTTATCCTTAATTTAAGGATACCATCTTTATAATGGATTTCATCTCAATTTACATTTCCATTGAGACTTCATTGTTGTTATGCACCAATTCACTATTATATGGTGTGTACAATATCCTTTGACATATTATATCATGAATCCCTTTATTCTCATGATATTATGAAGCTCAGATTACATTTTATTCTACAACTATTTGTATTCAAGAGTCTCTCATTTTTTTAAAAACTCTTTAACAAAAAATATCGTTTGAAATGTTTTAAAGATTCATTATTCTAAATCTTTATCTTTAATGTCCATGTTTTCAAAATGGTTTTCAGTATTTATTTATATGGACATTAATGTTTTAAAATTATAATTCCATTAAAAGCTTTAAAGTGGTATGGGACACTTTAATTCAAAAATCTATTTTAAATGGTTTTTGAAAATGGATTGCTTAATTCAATATCTTGGAATTACTTATTGTGATTGCAAATGAAATGTTGTTATTGAAATGATTATATTTTCAATATTTTAAGTGTAATGATAGTACTTGGACATTTTACGGGTGGTTACGTGATAAACCATATGATGGGTGGTGCCGTGAATACCAAGACGGGTGGTTACGTTATAACCTCCAATGCATTGGGTATCGAAGTCGGCCGTATGGCTATTCCATTAAGTATGTGTGGAAGTCGGTCGTATGGCTATTCCATTAAGTTATATGTGTGGAAGTCGACCATATGGTTTTTCCTCTTAAGTATGTTTATCTCCCAAATTACCTTTATATGTTATGTGATCTTTATATGGGTTTTATGGTAATCTTTTGGTTACAGAAGGGTAAGTAATGAAATTTTATTTAGTGAAGAGTTTTTACTACTTCGAAAAGGTGAAAAGTATTACTTTGATAAAGTATACATGGTTTACTTGTTGTTTTGAAAAACTAACAGTTTTAATTCTTTGTGTATCCCTTACTGAGCTTTTTTATGCTCATCCCAGGTTTTTGAAATGTTTTTCACAGGACTTAACGTGGAATAGGGTCAAGGATGGGATCAAGGGAAAGTCATGCTACCTAAAACATGGAACAAGACATGTTCCTTTTTAAGAGTTTTTATTTTATGGAAACTTAGTAGAAGTTTCTACTTTGTAATATTTTGAGATGTAATAGTCATGTCCTAATTCTTTAAAACTCTAAACCTGAAAATATCCTTAATTTGAATTATTCATTTAATTCAATATTAAGTAAGGTTTAAGGTCGGGGCCTTATACTATAATTCATTGGTGGTTCTCACATGGTATTATTTCAAACTGACTTGTTATTTTGGAACAGATTTGCTTCTTCCTTAATAAATATTATAATAGGAAGTTATATATTGTCTTTCTAATTGGATATGGGTGATTCATTCCAAGGTATATTTACCCAAATTGAAATATTTAATGGGATATATGATTTTTTCTATATGTAATCAACAAGTAAAATATATATTGGATCATGAGAATACAATAATGGTATTGAAGAACAATTCATAGAATATAGAGATGAATATTGATAGTGATTTGGAATATTTGAGAGAGTTAGTGAAAAGAATGATTCAAATGTATTTAAATGACAATGCTCTCAAGGATGTGATGAATTTGATAGATCTAGTGGATATCTGGGTGAAGTATAATGTTTGTTATAAATCCAAATCCATCCTAAATCATTTATATCTAAAAAATGATTGTATCATTTGAAAATGCTAGAGAATGGGTATTTAGTTAACCATCTAGATGAGTTTACCAAACATCCAATGGTTCTTTATTTAGTGGAAATCAAAATCTTTGATAAAGGTAAAGTGATACCTATTTAAATAGATGATGAATAATAATATTTCCTTCTCTATGGTTGATTACCAGATTTATATTATAATATATTCAACACATTTATGCTTGGGAAAGACACACTGAATTTGAATGATGTGATTTCATCTTTTTTGATAAATGCGACTTGTTGAAAGACCGATGCTATTTTTGTGTGTAATAGTGGTAATTTGGGTGTGATAGATAAACATAGTAAACAGAAAGGTTGGTTGAAGACAATGAGAAATGTCCACCACTTCTTCTACAATAAGGAGGGTCATGTGTTGAGAAATGAATATGAATTTATAAATGATAAATTGAAAAATATGGAACAATACCCTAATTAATAGGATAAAGACAAAAGACTTATACTGGTTGATGGTGGTTTCATTTCCGTTGGTGATGATTTTCATAGGTCAGACCAATACATGAAATTGTTGGTTGATTAACATCATTATACAATATTTCACTATAAAGGGAAATATTCCATTCATGCGAAGAAGGTGACATTAGAATATTAAAATAGGAATTGGATATTCTTGTAATTTCATTAGTGTCAGTGATATTTTAATGATTATGAATATAGGTTTCACATTGACATTGAGGGATGTTTGACATGTTATAGGTATCAGCCATAATTTTTTTATCTTTGTGTATTCTTGATGATGATGGATTCAATAATTCAACTGAAATTTGAAGATGGACCTTGGCCATATGATTGATGGTATATGTGTGAGGTAGAATGAATTTCATGATTTACATTATAATTGTAAAGTAATCCACTGATGTGAAAAATGTTATTGTAGATAGTAAAATATTATATTGGTTGCACAAGTGATCGTTGTGCACGAGTCTAAGACCATCGACTAGAATGAAGAAGTTATGGATGTTGAAAAATGTTTGTTCAGTTGTTTCAGGTCTTAGACATAATTATTTTTTCCCATATATCCAATTTTTAATAATGGATTAAAATCAACTCTTGGGGTGATGAGTTGAGTGTTTATAAAATCTCTAAGGATTTTGAGAAGAGAGAGAAATTTTTTCTTTTATGTTCTCTAGAATATATGGTGATCATGATTGGGGTGATCCATATATTATTTATTTTTGTATTTATAGCTCATATACAAGTATCATATAGACATTAGAATTTGGATTTGTTTTTCAAAGGGAATATTGATGTTACCATAAAAGATAAAAGAGAGGAATGTCTTATTTTCTATATTGGATGATAGTTGGTGTTATGCTATTTATTTTTCAAACCCACTATGATTATACAGATTTAATTTCCCTATTTTTTGGGTGAAGGGGAGAATTGATAGTGTATGATCGAATATTTTAAAATTTTAATATATATTGTTTTTTGAAAAAAGCGGGCTTCCACTTCTTATCTACATGTGTTATTTTTGTATATATTTTTTATATCATTTCCAATTTTATTCAATGAGACACTATGTTCAGATACATAGTACCCCCAAAAGAAAAGATTTGGTGGTGAAAAAGGGTTGTGTAAAATGTAGGATGTGAGTATTATAGATATAAGAGAAGAAAAGGAGAATATACATGGGTGACATTGAGAATTAGAATCACCATACAACAGGAAAATCAGGTTGTTAAATAGTAGAGAAAAAATTTATTTGAGGTGCTAAACGAGACCATGTGTGCATTTTTTATCTTTAAAGGGTGATGTCTTGTCTTGAGACAATTATCAATGATGAGACATAAGACTATTAGGGTGTGTGTTTTCACATTGGTTTTATTTTTTGAATTCGCAATTCATGTTAGTGATTCTAAATAATTTTGTACTCTCTAATTTATTATGGATTTTCTCATAGAATCCCTATGTTTTTTATTCCTCTTCCATAGAGGGTTTTTTCATGTTAATTTTTTGTTTAACTATTTATTTTCATCCAATATTTCTATGATTTGTTTTCAATGGATACTCTCATTATTTTTTTGTCACAAATATTCTTTTATTTAGGAATCAATCCTCTTCCTCCCCCAACAAGGTACGACATGTTTTATTCACCAGTGATCCCCAAGAAGCACTAGAGATCATATATGAGACATTTTGGTATGACTCGGTGAGATATTGAACCATGGACTCACACAAAAACTACTTGGTAAACATCTATAAGCAACGGTAGATCTATGACATGGGTAAAAAACCGAATTATTAATCTCAAGAATGAATTTAACCATGTGGTCAATGTCAGATAGTTCATCATTCGTAAATTCCATTTTTATTTTCTTACTGTTTTGATCGACCACATGTAGAGAATTTACTGTCATTCACCATAGATTTTGATTACATTTACAAACACTTCCAATAACCTTATTATTCATATATAAATTTTCCAAATTAAATTTTGTCACAATGGTTAACCATAGGGAGGGGTTTCATAGTCATTTTAGGGTTTTCACAACAATTATCTCTAGAAGAAAGGGTAATTTTTTTATAGGTGAGTTTTCCCCAATTCATTTAATATAAAATTTCAAACAATTAAAATACAATTTTTTTCTTCCATTTCACAATTTGATTATAAACTAAACATTACACAAACACGTTTTATAAGATCATAATTTTTTAAGAAAATTAACATGAATAAAAACATGAAAGAATATTTAAAAAATAAATTCAAATGAATTTTTTCATTAAATTCAACTATCCATATTTAATTAATTCCAAATCATCAAAGATAATTTTAAAAATTCCATTTAAAATCAATAGTGAAAATTCAAAATTTCAAATCCACAATTCATTTTAAAAAATCAATGGATTTCTATTAAATTTAAATAATTAATATATGAATTAAAAATAATGAATAAATCCTTTTAGGAGTATAATTATTTATTAAATCAAACAAATATAAATTTACAGATTATATTAAATATAAACTTTAACAGCAATTGTTTTAAAAATTAATTTATTACTTTTTCATGAAATTTAGAAACAGATCATTTAATAAAAATAATAAATTAGTAAATTTATAGATTAAATTCCAAATTCAATAAATTAAAAGAAATACTAATTTTCATGGTATATACTTGAATTATTGGGTAAATTTCTATGAAAAGTAAACAATTTTGTTTTTTCAAATTCCCAACTCACATCATAGATAAAAAATGATGTACAATAATCATATTTAAAATGAAATATATTCATGATATTTACTTTAAAATTTCAGTATGATTAAATAATATTTGAATGTTGTAGAGGAAGAAATAAACTTAAAATAAGTTTTCCAGGACTTATGACTTCTCCTCGGATATCTCCCATTGGATTACACCTTAAGCCTTATAGGATTCATCTTTTATGGGGTCCATGTACTCTAAGACAATGATATGGGTAATGTGGGAGCTTTTTTTAATTCAAGGATAAAATAGATTAATAATAATATGTTAGGAAGATATGATAGGGGTTCCCATTAATAAGTGAGGGGAGGGGACAAAATGGAATTAATTAAATTATTTAATTAATACAAACAAATTTTCATGTTAAATTGGTGAAACAATTACATACATATGACATTTGATGGGTATTAGTCTAGATCCACTCATATAATAGAATTTGGACAACATTATGTGAATTTTTAAACATATCTCTTTGTTTTCATCATCCATTAACCCTTTTTATGATTATAGAAATATTAATGTTTTTATGCTATATGAGTCAAGAATGATACTGGAAAAGGACATGCGACCAAATATTATATAATGGATGAAATTAGTGACCGTATCTCCTTAAATTGTCCAAAAAAAATATTTTTATAAATTTTAAATCATTAAATAAAATACTATTCATCATAATATACGTTTAATTTCATTTTAATGACTATTCAAAATGTTTAACACTACTCATTAAATATAGTAATGTAATTATAATATTAAATTTTAACACATCACTAATGTGTTATTGTTATAAAAATATTCATGTAACATAATAATTAATCAAAAATTTATTACCTTTAATGTTTTTATAATCATTTACATGATTTTTCTATTACTAGATCATAAATTGTATATGCATTTTGTAAGCATCTAAGGTAAGTATTCCATCACTAAAAATTAAAAATAGATTTCCACAATAAAAATTTTGATTAATATTTCAAATAAACATTTAGAAAAAAACACAACCTCTTTTATCCCACTGAAATGAATAATAGATATATTAATCCAAAGATAGTGATATTTTGTTTTTATTCTCTATTTAGAATCATAGTAAGTCATTATTAATGGAATGTTGCATGAAATTGTAATAATTTTTATCCTTGGATGGATTTGAAAAAACACCCTTATACAATAAAATAAATATGAGTGATAGGGTGATTTTTGGGTCATATCTCATTGTTTTAGACCTGTTTTATTCCTTTTACAATTACCGATGGGAAAACATTACTACAATCACAATTCATAATATCAAAAAGGGGACATATATACCATATTTGAACCTTCAGATTCAAAATTATAAATCCATTTTTAAATATTCAATTTATATAAGTGACATTAGTCATTTTTTATATAAATTTTTAAATTGAAATAATTTTTTTAGTTGTATATGTTTCTATGCCTATAGATGAACTTATACCAATATCATGAGTTATTATTATTACTATATAATTAGTTTGATTATATATTATTAATTAATTTGTATTTTACATTAACATCAAATTCAATACATAATGGTAAATTTCAATTACTCTACTATATGAAAATAAATGTGAGTTTCATAAAAAGAGTTTCTTTTCACTATTCACAAAGAAAATTATCCAAAGAAGTCCAGAAAAATCACCCTATGCTAATATTAACATGATGATATTAAAAACATTAATCTGTTCCTAAAATATATTTTCTGAAATTGGTATAATTTTATTTTAATATCTATTCACAAAATGCAAATAATTTTTTTTAAAATATATATTTTTGATGCATAAAAAGAATTTACTAAAATTTTGAGGGAATATTAATTAATCAATACATTATATATGATATTTTGATATATTTTTTAAAATGTGGTTATTATTATTCAAAACTTCTAATTTAGCAGCTTGGTTACAATGATCACATTTAAATATAATAATTTCGATAATATATCCAAATTTCCTAAATCTCGATGTTTCATGTTAAGAAATCTATTGAACATTGATTTTTTAATCTAAATTTTCTAGTTATTGAATTCTACCCCCGTAATGAAATTTTATCTTCATAATTTCATCACATTCCTAATTAAATAGGGGTTTAATTTTGTTTTAAAATTCTACTCCACTAAGTCAATGTTAAAAAATACAATAATGATATAAAACCAATTTTTCATATTCAAAAATACCATGTTGAAAATTAACATCATAAAAAGGGATAATAAAAATTCCTTTCAAAATGTGGAAAATTGAAATATTACGGTCCCAAATAATAAATCCTAATATGCTTCCCATATAGAGGAAAAATTTAGTGGGAAGTGAAAATATGGATATGCGTGAAACAAATAATATATGAGGAATAATAAATAGTGATTGTGATTAGATTCATGATAAAATTAATGAAAAAAAACATAAATAAGTATAGGATAAATAATACTATAAATTTTTTATAAAATCTGTTCATAGGATAACATTTTTATTTTAAGATCCTTGTCATAGATTTGAGGGGTTCTTTTACATTCAAGATTAATAACCCATGAAAATATGCGTAATTGATTTCATTCCTTTTAAAATTCAAAATTACATGCTTTGGTTGTGCATTAATCAATTAATAACAATATATTATCTGTTACTCAATTAAAATAATATTATATGTGACTTTTTTCAGACATGAAGCACTAAAAAATCATTTAATGGATCAAAAGATCTACAAAAACGATAACAATTTATTAGTCTTGTCATTATACATTCACCAACACCAACATGACTAGCATAAATTTGAATAAAATATAATATTAAAAATACTTCATAAATAAATATGTAGAATATTAATAATAACAAAAATAATGAAACATAATCCATTCCAAAAATAATTAACCATAAAACTCTTTAAAATATGGATAGTCGTGAATGATAAAAAATGAATAGAATTACATAATCACATATTCTTCCATGATCAACTTAAAATTTAACAATAAATTTCATTAATCAATCATATGGTCGCTTAAGCACATAAACATATAATTTAATTCACGTTGGTTGTTTTCATATTATATTTCTTTTTCCCAAACAATAAATTCTACTTCAACATAATATATTGATAGTGCTGCATCAATCCCACAGGGAAATAGACTGACTAACATGAATTATGGCATTAAAACTTCTATGTCGGAGTCCTCAAAAGTTGATTTTGTTTGGAAAAAACTAAATATAAGGTAATTGGGTTTGATATTAGAGAGAAAGAAGGGATCATGATCAATTTCAGGGTTTAGGGAAAAGGGTAATATTAATCCAAACATGGTATGGTCTTAAGGTTTAGGATGAGTAGAATGCAAGAGAAACTAGTCATCATGGTCATACCAACTATATCAACCAATGAGGAAACTATTCCTTGGTCTACAGATTGAAACAACCAAGATTCATGAAGCCTAGATTCTATTTATTAATTTATCATAATCAATTTTTCATAACCTATTATACTCTAATCAAGTTAGGGTCATTTATAAAAACATCACTGTGTTAGGGTATCTTAAACAAATGAGATAAATAATTTTTTAAATTGATTACTATCCTTAAGGTTAAAATGATGATAATTAAAGATTTATTAAATTCATTTAACCATACTCTCAACCCCAACCCTAAAATTCTTATCAAATCATGGTGAAATTAATCAAGAGTGGGTAAAGAATAGAAAACATGATTAACATATCCATAAAAATTTAAATCAAACAATAAATGATCATGAATTCAAGAATAAGAAATATAAAATTTTAATAAATCACAACATCAACCCTCACATAATTGAAACAAGAATTTAGAAGAGTGTAATAAGGGTTTCATTATTGATTGGTGATTGAAAAATAGAATTCAAATAGACTGGATTGGTGGTGTAAAAATAACAAAGAATGCTTTAGAAGTTCAATACAATATGCTTGAATTTATGAAAAAAATTAAAATAAATTAAAACAAGTTCTGTTTTAGGAATAAGGAATAATAAATAATGAGGGACAAATTTGAGGAAAGCTAGATAAATTAATAAATCCCATGTGTTCTATCCAATGTGTGTCTATTGTAGATAATTAATTTGGATATTACACAATGTGTAATTCATATTCATGTTATGTAATTATGATACATGTTATTATCCGAAAAATTTTAATTTTTGTGAATCTCGCACAAATCTCAAATGAAATCATTGTGATTTGGAAATCTAATTCTTCTCAAGATACATAACTGGGATTTACAACATGTACCTTCCATCAATGTGGTCGTCAAAGAGGGAATCCTAATATGAACGTTACACAATGTGAATTGGTGACTCATTAAATTTCATGGTTTCATGGAATGTAACTCTTTCACAACATACATCATGACATGTAAAATGCCATGAAATATGAATACACATAATTTATAGGAGTTTCATGATGTGTAGTGGTCATTTTTTAGTTTATATAGATTTCCCTTTGAAACATTGAAAATATATTTCCATTAATAAAGAACATATACCAGGTTAATTATCAAGTAAAATAAGTCTAATCATTAATCAAATTAAAATATAATTTATATATTATTTAATCATATCAAATTCTCCCACAATTGAATAATTAATCGTCCTCCAGAAAAAATCTAAACAGGGGTTCCAAGTTATAGGAAATTTTTATAACACGAAGAATTCAGTATATCATGGAAAATAAAACTAATTATTTTTATAGAAATTCTATCTTCAGAATCATCCATATAAAGAAAATCATCCATCCATCATAGATCAACTATCTAAACAAATTCATATTCTTTTTGTTGAAATTTTTTAATGGTTCCTTAAATTCTGTACCCATTCTCAATATACCTCATAATAAATTTTCTCTCATCACTCAGGGTGAAATGAAACTATAGTTATTCTCACACCCTAAGTACATATTCATAACCATAGGATTTCATAGGTTATATGACCTCCTCTTCATAAAGATAAAGAAAAAATTAATCATGAGGGATATAACAAAAAAGTGAAAATTCCATTGAGGTTGTGGAAAGGATGGTAGAACATGAATAGTAATCTCAAAAAGAGGGTAATCTCTAAAGTATAATGAATTAATTTATTGTATAGTGTAATTAAATAACTCCTCCATAGTTATTGACTCTCATTCTCCCAATAATACAAGGTGGATCTATGAATATATAATGTGAGTGCATAAAGTATCATATTCCTTTATTTTTCATTACTTTTTTTTTCGTTTCCAAAAGTCTTATCTAGGTCATATATAAAATTAATCACCTAAAAAAAATTATCCTTCATGGGAATCATCAGTTTGGGAATGGTGATTTATCACATTTTTAATACACAACTCCAAATATTTTATTTTGTTTTTTGTATTTTTCAACGTAAAAGGATAAGTGTAAAATGCCAAAAATCACACATTGATCATAATCGATGAGTATGGTGAGAAACACAATTAATATCCTTAATAAATCCATCTTGTTTATACCATATTGAAAACATTTCCCACACATGTTCAATGAAAACTCATGCATAATACAAAGAGTAGGGTAGAACAGGATAATCTTCATGGAATATCCACATCCTACTATGATATTTCATGGAATTTATACGATAAATAAAGAAAATATTTAAGGTGGATGTCAAGAAAAAATAGCTTAAAAAACAATTCCTCAATCATATTAAAATTGTATTTGTTTATTCATTGACTCAATGAGATCTCAATGTATGTTCTGATATGTCTACATGTCCCAATATTAAATCATGAAATATTATTTAAAAAATATATTTATTCATAGGTTCATAATCATCTTGTGAATGGGATTAAATATAGAAAACAAGATTTCAAACAGTGTATAAAATAAATTAATATTTCAATTAAAATTTATTTAAAAAATAATTAATTTGAATTAAAATTCTAAACTCTTCAATCATTCTAAAAATATAAATGGAAGAAACACATGGAATTGCCACAATTTTTCACAGTACTTTTTCATTTATTTTAAATGGTGTAATGAGTTTCATTAATAAGTAATGAATTTGATTGAATAATGTTTCATATATAAATGAAAATAAGAAATGTTCCTCGCATGTCAAAATTGAAACTCAAGAATGACTCCCCCACAAAAAAATGAGACAGTCGATCTACTATCCATGGATGTACCCTGGGAGAGGTATGACATATATATCTGAAAGAATTGATATTGAAATGTATGAATTTTTATTTCATGAAATCAAGAGATCTATTTAATTATTGGAATTAAATAGGGACATTTGAGTTGTTTCTAATTTTGGATTGGTCTACCTGTAATATTGGGAAGGAATACTAATCATGCAATGGATAAACCATTAGTCCACATGGGTAAAATACAATGTTAGTAGAAAAAAAGGAATGTGCACATTGTGAATTGTAATTATTTTTTATTATTATTGTATGTATATCTATATAATGAAGCATGATGTAACTCAGGACTAAAAATAAAAAGTAACAAAGGGGAAACAAAGACAATATCATAAGTAAATGTTTGAGAAAAATAGTGGAAATATGGTTTGTTTCCCATAAAGTGCTAACAAAGACATCGTCATCTAGATAAATTAACTAGTGTAATAGCAAATGTCATCCATCGGCTCAGATCTCTTGTATCTTCTATATATAATAGTAGTGATATCCGCTAGCTCTCATGGCTATTTGGCATGATTTATCATTTTAGGAGCAAACCAAGAAAGAATTTTGGGTGGAAGGAAAGATATATGTCATCATATTGGTGGCTAAAGAGAAAGTAACTAATGGGATAACTATTGAATCTAGTTCTCAACCACATTCATATGTTGATTCATCCATAGAATAATGGATAATGGTGGTTTCATAGGTGCATTTATGACCATAGATGAAACAAATTATTTTGAGATGGCTACTAAAATAGTGCAATAAATTGAAAAATAATCCATGAAAAAATAGCATAGAGAGTATTCCATGTATATATCAATTGTAATGATATAATCATGAATGCAAAAAATTGAGGGTACAAAAAATGAGCACCCCAGAAATATAAAAAACAAGTTAGTGGACTATGACAGACTAAGATAAATCAATTTCATTAATTATCTCATCTAGAGCAAGCTCCCAAATAGTGTGTGGTTGCAGCTTCACCACCTAATCAATGACTGTAAGAGTAGAAGGGGCTAGGTGATAAGATATTGACTTTTTTCCTCATTGTTGAATGATATATCAGTGGTGGGTGGTGGGGAGCTACGGATATAGAGTTTGGTCATGGGGCTTGTAGATGGATCAAAGAAATAAACCTCAGTGCATAGGGCAACTATTGGTCCCTTACCTCTCTGAGTCCGCTCTTCAAGAAACTTCTGCTAGTATGTAGGGTCTTTTAGCATTGATGTTATGTTAGATGAGGTTGTGGTTATGGTAGGGGTGGTATATAATGAAGGGATGATTGAGGATGGTGGTGGATAAGAATTTTTCTCAGGGGATGGTGGTGAAGTGGGAGAAGTCATCAAAATGAATAGGATGGTGCTGGGATATTCAATATAGATTATCCAGGATAAATGGGATCATAGCCTATAGATCTAGTGGATATAATTTGGTGGGAGGATTAGTAGGGTTGGTGGTGGTGTACATAATAAAATGGGTGGGGTCATGGTGGGAATCCAATTTGTTGGTCCTAAGACTAAGGTGGGGGATCTATGTGGTGTAGGGCCTATTACATGATCTCCTGGGGCTTCGTCAGCAACCTCAATGACTTCGGGTTCCTAGTGGTAGATTTCCCCATCATTGGTCCATAGTTGGATCTTATGTAGAAATATTAAGTCAATATAATCTATAGGATTGAGGGAGGTGAGTGAAAGGAAGATGTCAAATATACCAAGGTGGATGTCCGAGTGGGTGTTGAAATATCCACCAATAAGAATTCATAACATCCTCTATGTATGATATATATGGTGAAACATGAATAGGGAGGTAGTGTTGATGAAATGGATTCCTATGGCTACAAAAAGGATGATGAAGTCCATCTATATTACGATGCCATGAGACTCAACTTTAGGTAACTAGACATGCATCAATGCCCAGAGTAGGATGGGGGGAGTTGTGCCTTGATGGTGTGTGGAATTCATAATCGTGGGATCATGCTTAGTGTGACCGTTCCATTAAATCATTTTCTAGAGCCTCTTTGAATCTGAATTGGATGTATCTTTTTGTAATTTCGGAAATACTATAGATGAGGAAAAGTTAATAGTATGGTTTCAGAGGCCTATGTTGAACTCTGTGAAGGAAATATCATGAGGTTTCCCACTTAGTCTGAAGTAGAGGCTATCAGCTGTGACCTAGAAGGAGTAATGGAACTCATGAAATATATCTCAGTATGCATCCTCACACAAATTTATTATAGAGGTGATACATTGAAAATATACAAGTTGGAGGACCTCTTGGATGATATTCACCTAAGTGAGAATGACTATATCACTATTTTTTGTTCCTTGGATTTTAATATAGACAATTGAGCGAAACATGGTCTGTGGGGTCTTAAAAATGAGGAATCGGTGAAGATGTTGTTGTTCACCATCATACCATTTACTGTAGTTGGATTAGGAGTCCTCATGAAAAGCATGCTTATTAAGGGCTACAATGGTTCTGGAGGAAATAGATATATGGGGTTTGAGAGGTCAAAATATTCATTAGTGCTTCACCAGAGGTGGAGTGTCTGGCTCAGATGTAGTATTGGTAGGTGTAATCTTCATGATATTTTTACAATCCATCAGAACACCAGAGATGGCTACAGAGGATTGTGGACAAGGGAGAATGGTTATGTAAGAGAGGTGGGTCGAGTGGATTGAGTGAGACAGGTGTACGGTAGGGGGTCAAGTGCAACTGGAGAGAGAGGGGGGTGCAGTTCATGAACCCTATGTTCCCAGTCATTTAAAAAAATCTTTGATTTACCAGACATGTATTGTGTTTTCAAATTAGGTCATTATGAATTTTAATAAAATATGGGCTGTGAAAATACACATCATGAATCATGGTTACACACACTATAATAGGATCATTTTTCTCAGATTTGGATTAGATACTAGTCCATTACTCTTATCATTCCCTACAATGACAAAAATCTTCTTCTGCCTAATCTAGCATACTGTGACCTATCCAAGGTTTCATACAAGTCAGTGCTTCATCTATCAATAAGATCTTGACACATCCCTCACAAAAGGGTTCTTTATATATTTTTAACCATTGAACATTTACTTTGAATAGTGGTCCACCTTCCTTCATAATGTCAATTGTCCATATGGGAACACTTTAACAACCACAAAGGGTCCTGACCATCTAGAAATCAGCTTCCCATGGAACAATTTTAATCACTTGTTGAACACATAAGACATTATTTCATGGGACACAATGTGTCTTAAAATGCATCAATCATGCCATTTCATTGTTTTTTAATTATAGATATTTCCATTTTCATGAACATTATTACTAATTTATTCTAATTATTCCAATTATTATATCCTATCTTATATATAGTTTGAGAATCTAGACTGGGATTCATAATTTCCCAATATGATAAATTCTCAAGTTCTACTAGAAAATGACATGGTTTTCCATATATCTATCTAAAAGGTGTGGTACCATTGGGAAATTTGTATGCAGTGTGGTTCTCCCGTAGTGTATCATCTAATTTCAGACTCTAATCATTTCAACCTGTCTTCACATTATTTTACAATATTTTAATAATTTCTATGACTGACAATTCTACTTTCCCACTTATATATAAGTGGTAGGTAGATCATTTGTTATAGAAGATTCTATATTTCCCCAACATTCATTTAACATCATGATAAGTTAAATTTGATCCTTGATCATGAATAAGTAATTTAAGAAATCAGAATTTTTGAAAACACTTTATTCTTAACTAAATTCATGACAACCTTTGTTGTTTCATGAGATATAGATTCAACTTATACCCATTTCGAAAGGTAGTCAAATCCATCAAACATATATGACATTCCATGTGAATTGGGAAATGGACCCATGAAATATATTCCCTAGAAATCGATTATTTCTTCTTTTTGGATTGGGTTTGGATGCATTTAATTTTGTTCGCAATGGTTTGTGTTCATTTCCATCAATCACAACATTGACAATAATCACATTCATCACGGTGGAGTGCTGGTGAAAAAACTATAATTTGCATAATTTTTTATATTGTGTGTTATGATCCATGATTTACTTCATTTGGTGACATATGACACATGTCTAACACATAGGTTATTTTATCCTCTAATATTTAACATCACAATAATCTCTTAGAATAATGATTAAAAAGGAGCGCTTCATCCAAGTACGAGTGTGGATATTTATAAAAATATTATTTTTCACTATTGGGAAATGTATGGGTTTATAAATCCCATGTAAAGATAATTTTCAATATCTAAAAGGTGTGGTTGTGCTTTTATGATGAAGATAGATTCATTGGGAACATCAACTACGATATCTAGGTTATCATCATCCTTTATTAGAGGTATAGGAAGTCACGATAAATGGTCTGAACAAAAATTATGTTCTGTTGGTATCCTAGATGATGATATAAAAATCTTGAAGCAATAGGATCCACCATATTATTATTGGATTGAAATCCTTTTTATTCGTCCAATAACACTGGGAAAGATAGTCAATGTACAAAATGAATATAAAAAAACTAGATAGGAGCATAATTTATCCAATGAGAAGACAAAAACTATGATATCCTTCTGTGTAGTTTAATTGTTCACATGTGCATCATTCAGTGTGTGACTGATATAGTTGATGGGGAAGAACAAGTGACCGAATCCATATACTAGGACATCAACAAAAGCAAAGTATCCATCTTCGCACATATGTTCAAATTATTTTTCCCAATATGGTGAAATAACAATAGGAGATAATAAATGGAATTTCATTAAATATTTAAATGCCTTCTGACAATCTTTAGTGAATTTAAATAGAATTTCTTTTGATAAAAAGTGTGTCAGAGGGTGAGAAACATTCAAAAAATTATTAAGGAATTACATATCGAATCTTGCATTTCTATGAAATCTCATTATGGATTTGAATCTTGAGGGATTAAGTGAATAATTAAAAAAAATTATATTAATGGGATCCACTTCCATGACATCCCTAAAAATATTTATTCCAATTTCAATTCCTCCTTAAACCATAATGTTGCATCATTCCCAATTTAAAATCAAGCACTTCTCTTTATAACATTGATATGCTAAGTCATGATTTCTTAGCTACACATTGAATGATCTTAAAAAAACTAAAAATTCATCCAAGAAAATTTAAAGGAATTCCTATAACATATTGGGGAATATATGTGTCATGCATCTTTTAAGGTTTTTTTGTTCATTACACATATTGAGCGACTTGTGAGTGAAGGCGAAGCAACCAAATGGAAATATGGATGTTGTTTTATAATAATCATCTTTATTGACTACTTTCTGATTGTATCCAAAATATATAGCCATGAAATAATATAATTCATATGTTTCTATTCCCTCCAACATTTTATCAATGATGATAAATGGGATATGATATTTTTCATTTCCACATTTATATCTATGAAGTCTACACATACTCTCCATCCAGTGATGGTGCGATTTGAGATTAATTCATCTTCATCTATTTTTAAAACTTTAGGCCAATATTCTTTACAATGAAATGTAGCTGGCTCAACCACTCTCTATCATAGATTGATATGATTATTATTTCATCAAGAAGTCTTAGTAAATTCTTTTTTAGTGGGTTGAGTCTCCAATGGGGTTTTCGTTTTTTTTCCACCTTCGTCTAATAAAATCATATAACTGAATAAATTAATATTGATCCCATTGATATCATCTACTCCCAAGAAAATTGAGAGATTTTGTATTTTTAGTACATCAGTTAATTTTTCCACTTATGACTAAGTTATCTCTGATTTGATGATGACTGGTAGTGCAACATGAGTCTCTATAAAGGAATAATTTTGTGTATTGGGGAGGGGTTTCAGTTAAATATTTGGTGGTTGAGTAATTGATGATATGAAAGGTGTGATTATTTCCATTGTAAGAGGTTCTATATAGTTTATTTACACATATTCATATTTGGTTGTGCCCAAATTTACCCTATAGGTATAAGAGGTCTATGAAGTACATATAGGGGTCGAATCCACAGGGACGAAAAGTAACCTTTAGAAATACACTTTTTATGGAGGATGGGCTGTGAAGTGGCCAACTTGGGATTGAATTGATTGGATAACTAATTATTTAATTTAAATAACAATTAAAAAAATAAATTTACTTGATCTAAAATAATTAATTAATATGGTTTGATCCTAGGTTGTTGCTTTTGGTGGATTGGATGCATTTCTTTTCTTAAAAATTTCATGTCATTAATTGAAGAAGTATCCAAACAATGAGATAATTCTCCCAAATCATTCACCAATTTAATCCCCACAAAATTCCAAGGCCAATAAAAAATTCACTTTGAGGATCACTTTACTGAGCACTCAATGGAAATAGATCGTATAAGCACTCAAAATGTGTCATCTTTAAACTTGGAAAAGATGAAGAAGAACATAACTCATCAAATGGAAATCTTAAAATAACAAACATATTTAGAAATTAAAGTACATGAAATAACATACAATCCATATCGTGAAATTCTTTAGGACAAAACCATAAATTTTTATCCCTCCATAGATGCTATTCTATCAATGGAAGCGAGAATCTGACTTAAAGAATTGGAATTCAAGAAGAAAAACATTAATAAAAATGAAGACTCCACCGTTGTGTAATTGAATTCACAAGTGTTGGTGTGAATAAATTCACAACTTGATTTAATTATATCAATGTGTTAAGAAAAGGAAAATAAATATTAAATAAGAAGAAAATTTTTTATTAAGATACTCAATGTGAAAGAAAAAACTTACATGGGAAAAATTGACGATACGATTACAAAATGAAAGCAGAAAATTACAATTGAAAGGAAAATATAAGATGCCTATTACATTCATCACCATATCCTTATATAGGCATATTAAGAGCCTTAGTTCCACCTCCCACAATCAATTCACCCCCAACAATTAATAGAGTCAAAATGAGGGTGAATAATCAAAAGGAAATTTATATTTCGAAGTTGACCTGGTAAACTGTCCAGATTCATCCACCATTTTAACGTTTGAATATTTAATTGATGGAGGCCGAATCATGAGGGGTCATAGAAGTGAAATATTCTCTCCCTGGTGTCCTCTATTATCTGTACAAATTTCATGAAATTTGGCATAGCTGTTTGGATGTTAAGGTCAAAATGGTGGGACGACTTTATGTGCATTAATATCGGGCCCACCATTAAATCTCAACATCAGATCCATTTATCATCATTAAAAATTCAGAATTATCTCTGGCCACAGTTGAATAAAAATGATCCTCATATTTTTATCTTTCTACTGTAAAAATTTGAGCTTCATTGGGCTTGGTTTGTGGGTCCCACATTTGTTTGATGGGCCTTAGGCCCATTATGCTTTTTCCATTAAACTTATGCATTCTTGAGAAAAAATATCCATCTTCCCTTAGGATTAATCAATCGGACCTAAAAAATAAAATGTACCAAATAGAGTCTTAAATCATATCCCAAAATATCAAATTCAGAAAATGAATATAATTTTGTCCACAAACAAATGAATGATTGGGCCCAAATTTTCATTTTAAACATGAATTGCATTTAAGATGAGAAATGAAGTTCTATTTATGTAATGAAAAAAAAAAACAATGTTTATGGACTTTGAAACAATGAATATAAAGATATTAACAATGAAAATTAGCCACTTTTAGTGACTAATCACACCCCCCAACTTGAGTTTTGCTAGTCCCGAGTAAAATATATTACAAATATGAAATTCAAATCCCCTTTTCTCAATACATTTTAATACACATTGCTCACCCAAAGACCTCATACCAAAAAAAATTATGAAACCCATCAAAATAATTTAAAATAATCTATGTACATAAGCATATCCCAAGCCCAAGCCCATTCCATTGTTCAAATTAATTACCACATTTAATCCAATTTCAATTAAGTATGATAAAGTGTTGGGTATCACAAAAGATATGGGGACCATTTTATTGTTCAAGGGGAAAATATGGAATCTCTAGGTGGGAATCACATTAAACCATAATATGAGTATCCAATTTTTTTTGATATTTTTTTGATGATTTTTTAACCACAATAGATATGAAAATACTAACTCTGGGCAAGACAACTATGGAGTCACGATCCCCAAGTGCTGGATGCCACACATATTGTCAATTTTATGCTCTAAAATAGATATATGAAGCCTAACTCTGAGCAAGACAACTATGGAGTCACGATCCCCAAGTACCGGACGCCACACATTTGGAAAAAACATTGCTCTATGTGGCTATATTGTTTTTTTGATACTCAAATTAAACTAAAAGTGACCCCAAAACCCTATGCTATAATGAAAGGGACCAAAGAACTCAAATTTACACCCACGATCTAGTATACGTGCATTGTGGCATTTTTATTAAAAAGATGAAAATTTAAACTTTGAAAAAATCACATCAGAAAATCGCACATTCCAAATACTATGCTCTTGAACTTAAACTTGCATTAAAATTAGAATCAATGAATCCATATTTTTTGATATCCAATTTCATAGTTTTCAATGTGTGTTATCATGCTCAAGGTTAATGGAATTTTTCTTTCCATGAATGTTCTTATAAAAAAATCATCTTTTTATTTCATCTCCCCCCAACTTAGAATAACACTGTCCCTAGTGTTTAATGAAAAGAAAAGTTAGAAAGGGGTAGGAGAGGAGTTCAAAGAGGAAATTGAAAATGATAAACATAGAAAAAATTCACTAGGTTTATTTTGATGTTTAAGTTCATGATGCTCCAGATTACTCCTTTAATCTTTTGGTGGATGTAGGAACCTCCTTGATTGAACATGTATCACCCAAAATTGTTCCTGAACCATACAAAGAAGAACAAAACAGACAAAAAAGAACAAAACAATTTATTTAAAACCATGTATCATCATTTTTATGGTTTTCCTTGTTTTTTATTTTTTTAAAAAATCAAACTGATGATACATTGTCTTATTTATATTTTTTGGGTAAGGTATTACTCAGGGATCACACCACGTGACACAGATGAATACGGTGCTCCCCTTTCATACCCATCCTTACTCATAAAAGAAGAACAGGTCAACAGTATATGGTAATTTATTATATAAAAATGAAAATGATTCAAAATGATTGGAAACATGAAAACCATGGTTTTCCTCCCATGCAATGCTTTTGTTTAACGTTGTTAGCTCGACTTGAACCCCCCAACTTATTCAATTCCAACTTTCAAAATTTTATTGAACCCATATTTCACAACTTCAATTTGATTGAGATTGATTGTTTTTTTATAATCCTTTCCTTGTATAAATCCATGTTCTAAAATAAATCTATAGATACACGGTATGTCAGAAATGGTTGATCTAGTTTCATTTTTTGTCTTTCCTAAGACGTCAAGGTTCAATATAAAATTATTTTTTTCATGAGAAGAATGAATGACTAAAGTATGGTCGTGGGTATCACCTATGACAGAATTATTGTGTGTGGAAGGAAGGATAATGATTTTGAGTTCTGGTCGATTGCAATTTCCTAATGAAGATTGACAATTTGAATGAAAGTCAGTTTCTTCACCAAAAAATTAAAAATAATTGGTACCATTTGAAAACATGATTCATCCCCAAAAGTTTCTAGTTGAATTTCAGGAGTTTGTATGGGCTCAATGTTTGGTATTTCTCCCAATTTATCAGTGACTGGTGTTTTTGAAAAATCATCAATAGAGAAATATTCAGGACTTCCCATCCACAATGTCAAATTTCCCTCTTGTGAATATAAAAAATCCGTTTCCTCTTGATTTAGGAACCCAAAAAAAATTATTTGATTATCTTCAACTATCCAAAATACAATGGTTGGTTCTTCAATAAATTCATGTGAGTTTTGTGGGAGAGAAGATTCTTGTATTAGTGATGAGGAAGAGACATCCTGAGTGGGAATGGGTTCCACAACCATTTCAATGCTTTATAGTTCTACTCTTAAGGATGAAACTTCTGAATTCATTTTAACCATTTTTTCACACAAATGATCAAGATTTTTTTTCAGAATTTGAATTGATAGATGTTTGGAGTTCGTGAACTTCATTAAGTTTGATCTCTTCAATCATCCTTGAGAGGTATGAAAATTGATCCTTTAAATAATCAGCATCCCATTGATTGTACATCTCATCTGGTTTGGTGTATTCACTCATGGTTTGGTAAATGAAATTTCCTATGTGAGGTGTTTCCCAATATTGATTTCCATCTTGATTACAATATTTTTTATGAAGGGGTATTTTGGAGGATAATCCATTGGAGTTGATTGAAAATTGGTTTTGGGATTTTTTGGACTCACAGAAACAGAAAGGGGAAAAGAGAAGAGAACTTGGGGTGAGAATATATAATTTGGGGTGAGAAAAGAATACGACGGTCTAAGGTACTTACTTTGGTCCCCGGAAACAGTGCCAAAATTTTGTTGAGCCCAAATTTACCCTACAGGTATAAGCGGTCGATGAAGTACATATAGGGGTCGAATCCACAGGGACCGAAGAAGTAACCTTTAGAAACACACGTTTTATGGAGGTTGGGCTGTGAAGTGGCCAACTTGGGTTTGAATTGATTGGATAAATAATTATTTAATTTAAAGAACAATTAAAAAAATTAATTGATCTAAAATAATTAATTAATATGGTTTGATCCTAGGTTGTTGCTTTTGGTGGATTGGATGCATTTCTTTTCTTAAAAATTCCATGTCATTTATTGAAGACGTATCCAAACAACGAGATAATTCTCCCAAATCATTCACCAATTTAATCCCTACACAATTCCAAGGCCAATCACCAATTCACTTTGAGGATAACTTTATATAGCACTCAAAGGAAATAGATCGTACTAGCACTCAAAATGTTTCATCATTAAACTTGGCAAAGATGAAGAAAAACATAACTCATCGAATGGAAATCTTAAAATAACAAACAGATTTAAAAATTAATGTACAATAAATAACATCAAATCCATCTCATGTAACTCTCTAGGACCAAACCATAAATTTTTAGCCCTCCATAGATGCTATTCTATCAAGGGAACCGAGAAGTCGACTTCAAGAAGTGGAATTGAAGAAGAAAAACATTAATAAAAATGAACACTCCACCGTTGTGTGATTGAATTCACAAGTGTTGGGGTGTATAAATTCACACCTTGATTCAATGATATCAACGTGTTAAGAAAAGGAAAATAAATATTAAAGAAGAAGAAAAACATTTATTAAGATACTCAACGTGAAGGAAAAAACTTAAATGGGAAAAATTGACGATACAATTACAAAATGAAAGCAGAAAATTAAAATTGAAAGGAAAATATAAGATACTTATTCCCTTCATCACCATATAATAATATAAGAATATTAGGAGCCTTAGGTCCACCCCCCACAATAAATTCACCTCTAATAATTAATAGATTCAAAAAGAGGGTGAATAATCAAAAGGAAATTGATGTTTCAAAGTTGACCCAGAAAACTGCCCAGATTTGTCCACCATTTTTACATTAGAATCATTAATTGATGGAGGTCGAATCTTGAGGGGTCATATTTTCTAAATATTCTCTTCCAGGTGTCCTTTATGAGCTGTAAAAAGTTCAGGATATTTGGCGCAACCGTTTGCATGTTAAGGTCAAAATGGTGGGATGACTTTATGTGCATTAATATCTGGCCCACCATTAAATCTCAACTTCAGGTCCCTTTATCATCATGAAAAATTCAGAATTAGCTCTGGCCACAGTTGAATAAAAATGATCCTCATATTTTTCTTTTTCTACTGTAAAAATTTGAGCTTCATTGGGCTGGGTTTTTGGGCCCCACATTTGTTTGATGGGCCTTAGGCCCATTAGGATTTTCCAGTAAACTTCTGCATTATTGAGAAAAAATCTCCATCTTCACTTAGGATTCATCCATCAGACCTACAAAATAAAATGTTCCAAATAGAGTGATAAATCATATCCCAAAATATCAAATTCAGAAAATGAATATAATGTTGTCCACAAACAAATGAATGATTGGGCCCAAATTTTCATTTTAAACATGAATTTCATTTAAGATGAGAAATGAAGTTCTTTTTATATAATGCAATAACAACAATGTTTATGGACTTTGGAACAATGAATATAAAGATATTAAAAATTAAAATTATCCACTTTTAGTGAATCAGCATCAGGGATAATTTCATCATTATCTTCTTCAATGTATAAGTTTCCATCTCTATCGCCTATGAGAAAGATAGATTGGTAGTCAAAAGAATAATCTATTTGGTTTACTTCATTTTCACAGTTGAACACTACTAGTTCTTCAGATAATTGGAATAATTATTCCTTGATTTACATAAATTAGTTTCTTTCCAGTGGCCAAGAATGGTCTTTCTAAGAAGATTGGAAGGTCTCCTTCCTATTCCATGTATAGAATGAGGATGTCTGATAGAAAAGTGAAAATTTTAATGTTGAATAGGATATCCTTGTAAAGGCCTCAGGGATACATTACCGATAGGTTATCCAATTGAAGATCTACTCTTGTGGATTTGTGTTCCTAGTGTCCCACCTTATGGAATATACTCATCACCTTGAGGTTGATGCTAGATTCTAAATCGCATAGGGGTCTCCGAAGATACATTCTCTTATTGTGTATGGGATTGAGATACTTCTTGGATCTCTCATTTCTACTTTAATATTCTACAGAAAAAATAATAGAATTCTATATAAATAAAGATGAATCATAGTTCATCCATATTTATGTTTCTATAAATTAGTTCCTTAAGAAAATTTTCATGGGAAAGTATTTCAGTGTTTCCTTCAAAAAAATATATGTTGATGTGAAATTTTATGAACATTTCTAATTGAATCATGTATTTACCTTTAGTTATTATTATCCTAACACATTCTAGAAATGTTATAGATGGTTTATAATGGGTTGGTGTAGTGTAAAAATATACTTTGGGTTGTTCTTGAATTTGAGATTTTGTAGATGGTAGTGCTTCTCAAATATTCTCTTGAGCATTTTTAGTTACATTTTCATCATTATCATGTTCTATGATCGTTGTTTGCCTTTTTGGTTTTCCTCAAAATGTTTTCATTATCTGCTATATGTATTTTAATTTCCATCACTTTTCCACACCTTATAATTAATTCCTTTCCCTCTTCTCTTGGGTATGTCACAATATTACCAGGTAGGGTACCTGGTAATCTATCAAAAAAATTTATTTGGATCTAACCCATTTTTTTCTCATGGTTATGAATAGATCCCTTTGATTCTTAATTTCTATCTCTTAGGTGGTAATCCTCTAATAATCCTTTTTATAAAATATCGAATGTATTTTTTTAGATTAGTTTGAAGAGGAATAGTTGGTTGTGGATGTCTTGGTGGAGTTGGTTTAAATTTTTATTCTGCTCAAAGAGGGAAGGGTTATTATTGTGTTACCTACTGTGGTGGTCTAGGTACTTGATTCATTACTGGATACCCTGATGATCCTTGGTTTTTGAATGGTGTCTTACCACTTATTTTTTGGAATTACCCTTGATTATTTTTTTTATTGTTGAATAATCCTTAGTAAATGTTATTATTTTGGTTCCAGAAATTATTGATTTGGTGATTGTAATAAATGTAATGAAACCCAGTGATTGGTTGTTACTCAACACATGCTTTACATTATTTATATAGATTCAGGCCACCACACATTTATAGAGATTTAATTTCAATTACTTTAGTGGGAGGGTATATGGTGAAGCAGGTAGTTGAAAGGATTCAAGCTTCTTGGTTAGGGTCCTAACCTAGACAGCTAGTCAATTATTCCCTTCAACGTGGTAGAATCCACACTAGGGTGGTCCAAAGCCACTTTTACACAAAATTTTATTGTGAAATACTTCATCTAGAAATTCTTAGCCTGATTTGGGTGTTTTAAAAATCATCCATCCATCAGTGGAGACATATACATCTATGTGAGAAACTAGTTGGGGGCCTTGATAAAATATTTGAAGTTGTATCCATGTATCAAATTCATGAACTGGAAACTTATGAGTGAGTTCCTAAAAATGATTCAATTCTGATTCTCTATCAGATTTAATGTAATTATGGATGTCATCCCCTAATTTCCATGCATGTATTAGAAGGAAGTAATTATATTGGTATTTCATGGACAAATCATCCCATGTCATTATGGAAATGAGAGTTTGAATTTTGTGCCAATCCATTTCATAGTATCACAAGGAAAAGGGAATGACTCTTAGCATTATAGAATTTGAAGATACACCCTAGTTGGAAAAGGTATCTAAGACTTCTGATAAGTTTTAGAAATGTTCATCGGGATCTTCACATTGAATTCCACTAAATTATCCCATATTCTTTATAATATGAATGAGTCTAGCTTTGAACTCAAAAGTGTTTGTTCATGAATAATAGGCTGTAAAGTGTTGGGAATTACACAATGGACATATGGTTATCCATATTCCATGATGGTGCATTATTGATTCACTTGTTTCTCTCCATGTATTCCATGATGCATGTTTTTATTTTTTGGTTTATTTAGTCAAGCATGATTGTTGTGGTCATCCATTTATAAATGAAAAAATGTAGAAATGTACCATTCAATTTTTGGTTTGATGGAAAGTTGTTCTTGTGAATAAGGGAAAACAGAAATATTCAAATGGCCCATATTCATGCACTAGTCTAAAAGAATATGAAAAAAGGTGTTCGAAATAAAAGGAATAATGAAAATATAAAAGATAAAGGGGGAACAGGTGAGGTAATCCTAGGTTATTTCAATAGGTTTCGGTTCCAAGTACTATGATTTCCCTAGAAATTGAGCCAAAATATGTAATTTTCACATGTCTTGTTTAATTCACATGGGATATGGTCTGATTAGATTTCTTATCTTTGAAATGATAATTTCTACTATGACGTAGTGTAGTGATAGTGTGTCATTAATCCCACGGGGAAACACGATAACTGATAGGAATTATGGATTTAAACACTATGAATTGGAGTTATTACATGTTTCTTCCATTTGGGAATACTAAATCTAATCGAATTGTGGTTCGATATCTTAGGGAGATAAAGGACCAAGATCAATTTTTGGGTTTATGTAAAAGTATAAACTCAATCATTAAATGGTATGGTCCTATAGTTTAGTCTATGAAGCAATAAAGGGAAAATATTTGACCATGGTTAATCCAAATTGATCTATCAAATAGGAAAATATTCCATAGTCTAGAGATAGCTACACCATGTATTCATTATGCATAGATTCTAATCTAGAATGTATTATAGGATATTGGTCATAATATTTTATGATCCAATCAAGTTAATTTTGTTCATTCAAGCATCTCGTGGTTAGGGTTGCTTAAATGAATGAGATAAACAATTATTGATTAACCTAATTATCACCCATAGTGTTACCAAGATAATAATTATAGATTAATTAAATTAAAAAACCCCTACTCTCAACCTTTACACTATGTGGTTTAGCTACAAATGGTTGAATTGATTAAGAGTGGGTAAAGAATTGAAAACGTGATTAACATACCAGTAACATTTGAAATGAAACAATCAAGGATCATGAATCCATGAATAATGAATCTAAAACATGAATCAATCAAAAATTAAACCAACACATACATGAAACAATAACATAGAATGGAGCAATACTGGTTTTATTGGAGATGGGAATCTAAATGGAGAATTCACATTGAACAACATTGCGGTGTAAAATAACAAAGAATTATTTGAAAGATCAATCCATTATTCCTAAATATACATATATTAGTATAATAATTCAATAAAAATTTTAGTTTATAGAGAATTAAGAAGAATTAATGATAGAATAATCTTAGAAAATACAAAGGAATTTAAGAAATATTGTCCAATCTATCCGTAGTATAACTTCTATAGGTAAATAATCAAGATATTACGTGACATGCAATGGGTGTTCACATCGTGTATTTATGATCCAAGGTTTTTTCACTAAATTTTTAATCTCCATGAACCTCCAATAGATCACATATAAAATATTTGAGATTTAGAAACATGACTCTTCTCATGATTTGTAACTGGGCTTCACAATTTCTTCCTTGCTTTAGGATCTTAAATGTGGGAATCTTAATTTGAACATTACACAAAGTGAATTGGTGACTCAAATTGTGTAATAGTTTCATGTCTTGTCATTTTCTATGAAATATGACTACATGTTGTGTAATAGTGTTTTATGACTTGTAATGGTAATTTTTTTTTCATTTTGTACAGATTTTCCTTTGAATCCATAAACAAATATTTCCTAAAATAAACCATATATACCTTGTTTATTATGGAGTAAAACCAGATTAATACTTAATCAAATGAAAACATATTTTATATATTATTCAATATTATCACTCACATAACAAAAATTTATAAGCTATAATCATATAATCTCCAAAATATGTTAATATTTTATATAAATATCTTGAATAACAGTAATGCTATAACAAAATAATATAAGATTCCAAAAGATAATTAATCCTTTATTTAATAAATATTCTCCCTTTTTGGCCATCAAAAATTCTATTTATCTTAGTCGTATAATATTCAAAATATAGTTATATTCTTTAAAATCCAAATTAATAATTTTTTCACCAAATAAATTTTAAATCCCTTAGTTATCTATATGATAATTCATATGTACATAAATTATAACATAACTTTTATCCATATTTACTATAATTACCATGATAAAAGAGATCATTTTAAATGTAAATGTTATCAATACCTTTTACCTTATTCCAAAAAATATAAAACAATTATTCCTAAAATATCCAATTAAATATTAATCCATTTGAATATATGTGTTTCATATGACTCACACAATTATGAAAACAAAATAAATTTCCCCCAATGTACTCCCAAGACATTAAACACCCAAAGGGAACTAATTAGTTTAACCCTATGAGAATACTTTAATTTATCTTCCCATAAATGAAATATTTCATCATAATATCACATGAAATCATATATGTAGAAACATTCAATCATTTATCATTTCTTATAATCCAGTATCCAAGAATATCTATGTTATTATTAAATACTTACTTCCATTAATCAAAATTATCAATAAAGTCTTATGATTCATCAATACAAAAACATAAATCACTATATAATTCATTATTTTAAATTACATTCTTTTTTTTTCATCATAATCATAAAAAATTTACAATCATTTACCCAAATTATCATGTTGGTATATGTCATGAGAGTTTCTCATAGGATAATAGTTTTCATAAGGCCCATACAACACACATTTAAATCAATCAACCAATACCATAGGAAGAATAGATTCCCCTTTATGGTGTTGTTTCGCACGGAATTCGGGGATGACCTCCTGGACGAGAGATTCAAACATTCCGGTCGGTTTCAAGAGGGTTTGTTCGTAGAACCGGAAACATCCAATGATTCCACATCCGTTTGGACCTACTTTCCAAAGGTAGGCGCTCATTAGTTTGTGGACTAATGAGTCTTAGGAATTTGCATTGGTCGAGAGGATGGGAGGTCAGACTCATCACACCTTTTTGAGGGGAATTATTGTCTACTCCGGGACTCTCTTTATAGATTTAAGTTATGTTCGTGAATCCTTATTACATTACCAAGTATAAAATGAGATTTCCTTTAGTTTTAACAATCAATGATTAAATATGCAAGAAATTTAGAGAATCTTTTATATGTATTCGAGGTTCTTCATCAATAGAGAATCATATGTATCTATTTAGAGATTCTCGGTCAATGGTATCCTTCAAAACATTTATATAAAAGTCTCTTGGTCCTTATAATGTCCAGGCTGGTTTTAAAGCCACTCAGTGGAGCACTTGAAGTTTATCGTCATTCAGAAGGACATGGATTATTTCAAAGTTTGGATCGAACCCATAAAGGGGCTACCTACGTATCCTTTGTTTTGGAAAAGGAATCAGAACCCACGTAGTTCGAGCAATGGGATATGATGTTTATGATTGATGGCTCAAAGAAGAATGTCATAATTACTTTTACACTCTAAGCTCACATGAGTCATGCTCAGTGTGAGAAACAAGAGGTATTGGTAAAATTTTATACAATTGTGCCATGAAAGATGCAATCATAAGAAATTGTTTTGGGGCTTATGTATGTATGACTGCCCAAATAGATGAAGGTTTAGGATTTACTTTTAGGGAGAAAATCTAGGAACAGGGTCCATAAAGGTATATATGTTTTATGGAGATTTGAATACTCTAACTTGGGACTTATTCCTGAAAAGGAAACCCAAATTAGGAGAGGATTGATAATTGGGTTCTACTCCTGAGAAGGAACCCCATATCAAACGTAATTTAGGACTGGTTAAGAGAAATTAAGGGACTTGGGGTTCACTCTTGAAAAGGAATCCCAAGATTATGACTGGGACTTACTCCTAAAAAAGGAAGCCCAGGTTTGGAGAATTGGGGCTTACTCCTGAAAAGGAAGCCCAAGATTATAACTGAGTCTTATTCCTGAAAAGGAGACCCAGGTTAGGGATTAAGGTTTGGGGCTTAATCCTGAAGAGGATGCCCAGATTAAAGGATTTATAACTAGGGATTAGTCCTGAAAAGGAGACCCAGGTTAAGGATTCTCTCATCTTAAAGGATGAGGTTGAATGATTGAACTCTCAATCTTTGGTGACATAAATATGTATAAATCACCAGGTTTTGAGAGTTATTCCACCAAATTCCTTTCAGATAAGGAAGTCAAATCAAGAAATCATGCCATCAATGGCTTTGAAGAGTATCTGGAAGACTGAATCTTGAATAGGAAAGGTGAAATGGCTTAAGAGGGGTAAAATGGGCATGATGGGCACCCAGAAAGGTAGGGGCGCGCAAGTGTTGAAAGGCGCGCAAGTCGTGCGTGGGCGCACAAGTATTGGTCGCGCAGGTGTACCTTGCGCGACACACGGTGTACTTGCGCAATTTTCAATCGGAATTGAAATACTTGAGCAACTCCTTTTTAAACCCTTTAGAATCCCCTTAAGGTTCTTCCAGAAAAGGGACGCGCAAATTCTATTGAAGGACTAAGGCGGCGCGCAAGTGTGACCAGTTCCCTTAAGGGCTGGCCATTCAGGCGTGCAAGTGTTGATGAGTTTCAACACTTAGGCCTTCCTCCCTCTCTTTAGATCTTTCGTTCTAGGTAAGAAATTACCTTAGAAGTGTTCCGGAAGCTTTGAGAAGAGACTTGGGCATCGAGAGATTCAATCCGAGTTTCTGGAAAAAGATCCTCCCAAATGGGGGGCCCACAGGGTCTATTTATAGGCTGGAGAAGACCCTGGGCGGTTACCGGGTGGTTATCACTTAGTTCGCGCAAGTCACTTGTGCGACCAAGGTCGTCGCGCAAGTTGACTTGCGCGATAGTGATATAACTTGTGCGGTGATGTTTCTTTTGATCCCGTGTTCCTGCCTTTGTCGATTTTTGATGTTTTCTTCAGAGGATGAATCACTTTCAGCTCAGATATTCCCCTTTTCCGATCTTTAGATTCTGTGATGAAAGGAGCGTCAACAAAAGTCCCCCCTCAGAGTTGGATCCAGAAAGAAATGAGGATTTGACTCTGAGGAAATCGAATCCATCCAAAGGAAGAGGGGGGCGCGCAAGTCTTCAGGGCACAAAGGGCGGCGCGCATGTTTTCGTCGCGCAGGCCTTAAGCGCTCTGGGTACGGTGCGCAGATAGGCTTCGTGGCCTATAAATACATGGCCTCACCTCCGTACAAGCATCTGGATTTCCAGACTTCATACCTTCGAGCTCTCACCGTGCAGGTCACTTTGACCGCGCAGGTTGCTCTGTTTTCTAGTTTTTTCCTTGATGTTGCGCTACTGTAAAGGTATTTGTACTTGCGCGGTTTATACTTGTGCGTCAAAAACTAGCGCGACACTCAAATACTAGCGCTCCATGTTTAGACTTGCGCGACATAAATGCCTTAGCCATTTTTCCAAATTTCTTCACAAATTTTATGAAAAACAAACCCATTTAAGAGTTAGTTTATTCATCTTTCGTGCAGATTCAGTGGTTCCTAATGGAATTGGAACTGCTGATGAACTGTCTAGCAAGCGGATTGATGACATGATGAACATCATTGGCCATGATTACTATGATATCTGCAATAGCACTCTCCCAGATTTGGCTAAGTACTTGAACAAATATCATCCTAATTTTCCACAGAGCATCCATATGCCTCTGTGTGGTCATGGTCATCTGCAAGGAGTCAATGTTCCAAATGAAAACAATTATACACCTGAGATGCAGTTGCACTGCTACTCCTCTATTTTGGTTATGCTGTGCATTAAGAGCAACAACAATGGTGTGAACTATCAAGTTCTTCCTCTATGCCATTTCCTTGAAGATATGAAAATGGAAAACCCATGGGCTGAAATGTTTTCCACTGCCAGTTGGTGGAGATAAGACAAACATGGCATTAGATAAATATCTGAAAAGAGTACTCTCTCCAAATGGATCTTTACTTCCAATGCTCCATTCTCAAATCCATGTATCCATCTTCCAAGTCTCTTGGACAGAAACAGAGTCACTGTTTGATCAGCAGAAAATTTTCTCAAACCGCACTAAAGAATATCCTTTTACAATTGTTCCAAGAAGAGCTAGTATCACTACATATCTTTTTGTATCCAGTTGAATGAATGAATTCCAGGTGGTTGATGATGAAGCTCGGGATGCCGTAAATCAAATGAACTATTACATTGGAAGCCTCTTGTAATTCTTGAAAAAGAGAAGAGACTCCAGTCTGTGGATGTCCTTCTAACTCTTGTGTATCAATGAAAAACACTTTTGTCTTCAATCATTTGTACCTGCATTCTTTCATTACCAGCTTCAAATTTACTTAAGCCAATGGGCCTAGTAAGCATAGTTTGATTTTTACTAGGATTATTACAATTAATTCTACAAACTTTGAACCTTTTAATTGCTCAATATTACCTAAATCATACAAAAATGTATATTTAGTGAGCTGGAACTTGACTTTTATTCAGAGTTCCTTTGTCTTTTGTGGGCAGTTTAAAGTCATGCATGCCAGACATAAAGGGTATAATGTTTAAGGTCGAAATATCTTTGACCGAAATGGACTAGAATTGACACAATTCCTTGAAAGTTCATCTGAAAACATACTACCATACTCAAGTATGAGGGAAAATATGTAAACTATGGCTTAAGAATATTTGAATATGAGGAATGATACGAAAAAGAGCTAAAAGGCATTAGAAGAAGTAGTTTCCAAGAATGAAGTTACTATTTTTTAACAAAACCCGTTAGGGGGTTGAAATATGCAGGGCCACCTAAGGGCATTGGTTGAATGGTTAAATAAATAGCATCTTTCGGCTGACAAGTCTGTTATGTGGACTGTTTATGCAAGGCCACCTATGGGCATGTGCTGCATAGTCAGGCAAAAGAACTCCCAGAAATTTACTTTCATAGTGCTAAAAGCCGGTGAAAGTTTATGGAGATTCAAATTTTCTAAAGTATAGAGTTTGTTGTATGGAAAGAGGTACTTGAATATGGAGAAGATATTTCCGAACAAGAATATCAAAGAACTGGATGAATATCACTCCTACGAAGGTCTGACCCAAACATAGGGAAGAAGAATAAACCATAGACTTGAATATTTTCAGATCATGAAAAAGGATATGGGACAAATATGTTAAGGATGACTATTTTTGCGGATCCTTACATACTGTCGTTTAAGACAAATAAGGAAAAACGAGAAATTCTTCCCAAGAATGAAGTTACTATTATTTAACAAAACCCGTTAGGGGGTTGAAATATGCAGGGCCACCTAAGGGTATTGGCTGCTTGGTCAAATAAATAGTATCTTTCGGCTGACAAGTCTATTATGTGGACTATTTATGCAAGGCCACCTATGGGCACGTGCTGCATAGTCAGGAAAAAGAATTCTCAGAATTTTTACATTTTTGTGATTAGAAGTCATGAAAATGGTTATGAAGATCTGAAAATATTTAAGGTTAGGATTATAACACATAAATATGGGTATTGTCCAATGTATATAGAGATACATAGGTCAATGAAAACCATAATCATGTTGTGGCTGGGTCCTGAATTGAAACTTGGACTTCACTACGTATCTCATAAGAATGAGAATCAAGCCATACGTAGTTCTTGAAATGCAGTTTAACGTCGTGCAGGACGAAAGTATGAGAAATCTTAGTTTAGGGTCATAGAATTCGGACCATAATAATGAATACACAGTGTGTGTTTTCATGAGGATTTTTTTAGCCAAGGGACTGAAAGTGAAATTTGGGGTTAGGCCCAAAAGACTTGGGGTTGGATTCGAGGGATACTCGAACGTTCCTACGTATCCCATAAGGATGGGAATCAAGCCCACGTAGTTCTAGAACTACCCTTTGTACAAATTTGGTTCATACATGTGAAGGGTGAAAGGGGACTTTAGTGCAATGATGGTTTAACCTGAGATAAAAAATTTAGGCATTACCATGTATGCACGTAGTTTTTTTTGAAATGAAACATGATTGAAAAATCAATGTCAATAATAGTTCTCTCTCAAATGAGGAAATTGAAGAGTATTGTAGTTTATTGTCGTACCGGAAAAAGGTGTTGTATAGTTTAACGTCGTATAACAAGGATGAAAGTGAATCAATGTAAAAATATTGATTCTAGGGGCGGTTTCACAAATCAACATCATATGAGATGGTGGTGAACCGATGTGAAGAGATTGTTTTTTTTGGACTTGAACCCTGGGAGGTTGCCAACATACCCAGCCTGGAGGGCAAGGATCAAAGTCCGTGTAGTTCAATTAAAGAATGAATTAATGATCAAGTTGTTCTTGGGGACAATGATCTAATTAAAATGTTGTTGGGACTTACACATGGTTAGTGGCCCAAAGGGAGTGTTATGGTTGATGTTCGCTCTAAGCTCACGTGAGTCATACTCGGTGTGAGAAACAAGAGGTAACAATAACCTTAACGATGCACAGTTTAATGTCATGTAGGACATATAAAGGGACTATGCAGTTTAAAGTCTTGCAGTTAGGACTATTGGTGCTGCACAGTTTAGTGTCATGTAGTAGGGACACAATACATTTTAATGTCATGTAGGAAATATCAAGGATTTTCTGTACAGTTTAGCGTCATGTAGTTAGGACGATGGGGATAAAATAGTTTAACGTCATATTGGACGAAAGGGGGACTGTGCAGGTTAATGTCATGCAGTAAGGACAAAATAACACACCATTTATGTCATGTTGGACGAAAGTGCGAATAGTTTAAGGTCATATGCATGGACCGTGGATGGTGTAGTTTAATGTCATGCTGGACCTTTGATGACTATATAGTTTAACGTCTTTCCGGACGTGAGGGACTTTTATACAGTTTAGCTTCATGTAGTTAGGACGTCACAGTTTAACGTCTTGCTGGACCTAAAGGATTTGCAAATAGTTTATGGTCATATACATGGACCAGGGATGATGCGGTTTAAGGTCATTCTGGACGGTTTAGGGAACTTTTTCACAGTTTAATGTCATGTGGGACGAAGTTGCAGTTTAAAGTCATACTGGACCATTGCTGTATAGTTTAATGTCATATAGCAAGGATGAACTGGTGCTGCACAGTTTAGTGTCATGTTGCAGGGACATCTTCTTTTCTACAGCTTAATTTCATGTTGGACGAAAAAGGGACTTTCCTATAGTTTAACGTCATGTTGGACGAAGTTGCAGTTTAAGGTCATACTGGACCATTTCTGTATAGTTTAACATCATATAGCAAGGAAGAACTGGTGAACCAATATGAGGATATCAGTTCTGGGGACTTTTTACAGTTTATCGTCATGTTGGACGCTGGAAGTGCCACACAGTTTAATGTCATGTTGCTAGGACACAATATATTTTAATGTCATCTCGGACAAAATATAGTTTAATGTCATCTCCGACAAAATATAGTTTAATGTCATCTCGGAAAATAAGGAACTTCTGTACAGTTTAATGTCATGTAGATAGGACATAATATAGTTTAGTGTCATGTAGGACATAATACAGTTTAGTGTCATGTAGGACATATAAATGAACCAATGTGACTATTTTGGCTATGGGAACAATATTTTGTGTTTATACAAAATACTTCTTCAGAAATCTGGCATTAGTTGGAGTCGTGATGTGTTCTCCATCCATTGAGATTAGAGAATACGCTCCATTGGAGTTGACCTTGTGTATTGAATAAGGTCCTTCCCATTTTGGTTCAAGCTTGGGAGGCTTCTTTCCTGGTATCATTGGTGCTCTGAGAACCAATACCAATTCTCCCTGAATGAATGAACGAAGATGAACTTTTTTGTTAAAAGCTCGTGCTATTCGATTCTGATAGATTTCTAAGTGGTGAAAAGTGCACAATCTTTTCTCATCTAACTGTTCTAATTCATTCAACCACTTTTGGGATTGCTCATCTGTAGATAACTGATCACAAATGGCTATTATGAGTGAGGGCAATTGAACTTCAATTGGAAAGACTGCTTCTTTTCCATATACCAATGAATATGGAGTTGACCACGTTGCATTGCGAGTGGTAGTCCGATAAGCCCATAAAGCATGAAAGAGTTTATCAGGCCATGACCTCTTATCTTTATCCACCATCTTTTTCAGTATATTTGAAAGAGTCTTGTTGAAGGCTTCTATCTGGCCATTAGCCGCCTCATGATATTGAGATGAATTGTTGGACTTAATGTTGTATTCTTGATACAATTTCTTTACCTCAAAAGAATAGTAGTTGGTGCCGTTGTCCGTCAATATGGTATGAGGGACACCAAATCTAGTAATGATGTTAGACTTGATGAAGCTAACAATGCATTTAGAACTGACTTCTTTGAGAGGTACTGCCTCTTCCCATTTGGAGAAGAAATCAGTAGCAGTAAGAATGTACTTAAACTGCTTGGCCGTAGCTGAAGGGTAAGGTCCCACCACATCCATTCCCCATGTGGAAAATGGCCACGAGTATTTAGCTGTATGAAGCAACTCTGGAGGTTGATGAATGAAGTTGGCATATACATGGCATGAATGACACTTCTTTGTGAAATTAACACAATCTTGTTTCATTGAAGGCCAAAAGTATCCAAGCCTTCGAATTTGACCAGACAGTCTATGTCCAGACTGGTGGGCACCACAGACTCCTGCATGCACTTCTTTTATGATAGCCATTGTCTCTTCACCATCAATACATATGAAGAGAACTCCATCAAAACCACGTTTGTAGAGAATTTTCTCGAGGTGGTTTGGGCTATCATAAAGAGTAAAATTGACCACACGTCACCAGATTTGTTCTTTCTCGGCTCTATCAGGTGTAAGTGTTCCATTTTGAAGGTATTCCCTGATAGGTGACATCCATCCTGTAGTATGACCATACGGTTCAGGAATGGGACTAATTTCATTAATTTCCTCTGTTCTGACTTGAACATAAGGTTAAATTGCTTGACGGTGGGCAATACAGATGGTTGTCTCATCCCGATTTGGATCTGCTAAAGCTGTGGCTATATTAGCCAGTGCATCAGCTTGAGCATTTTGTGATCTTGGGACATAAAAAAATGTCAGTTCTGAAGGGAATTCCGACATTAACTCTATGACATAATCATACAAAGTGATTAATTCTTCTTTTCTGATGGCATAATCCCCATTGACTTGTTTGATTACCCGGTCTGAATCACCTTTCACCTTTAAGTGATTCACTTGTTCTTGAAGCGCTAACTCCAAGCCTGTAATGAGAGCTTGGTATTCAGCTTCATTATTGGTACCACCTTCCCATAACAAAAAGGAATAAGGTAACACTTCCTTATCTGGAGAAATGAGAACAATTCCAAAACCAACTTTGTTGAATTTAGGATTTTCCATTTTCTTCCCTGTTAGACTTCTAGAAGCACCATCAAAATACATTTCCCATGTTTGAGGACTCTCTTGAATAGAGAAAACTTCCTCATCAGGGAGTTCGATATCTTGATACGTGTCTTCCACTGAAGGATGTTCAGCCAGGAAATCAGCCAGAGCTTGGCCCTTAATTGCCTTTTGAGACACATACTGAATGTCGAACTGCTGTAGAATAACTGCCCACCTTGCCAGACGTCCTGTAAGCATTGGACGACTAAGGATGAATTTGAGCGGATTATTACGAGATACCAATTGGACCTCGTGATGTTGCAGGTAGTGTCTCAGTTTCTGAACTACAATGATTAATGCTAGGCAGCACTTCTCAATACTTGAATACCGGGTTTCTGCCTCAATCATAGTTCTACTGAGATAGTAGAGACTATTTTCATTCCTACCATCATTCTTTTGAGCGAGAAAGGCACCCAATGATCGCTCTAGAGCTGCCACATAGAGGATAAGCGGTCTACCCTCAACAGGTGGCATGAGTACTGGTGGACTCAAGAGGTATTTTTTGAGAACATCAAATGCTTCTTGACATTCTTCAGTCCACTGGTAAGTGACTCCTTTCTTCAATAATTTGGTAAAGGGTAAAATTTTGCCTGCTAAATTGGCGATGAAACGCCGAATATAGGCTAAGTGTCCTTGAAGTCCTCTTAATTCTTTCAAATTCTGAGAAGGTGACATACCAAGGATTGATTTGGTCTTCTCAGGATCGACTTCAATACCGCGATGGCGTACAACAAAGCCGAGGAATTTTCCTGAGGTTACCCCAAAAGCACATTTTAAGGAGTTCATCTTCAAATTATGTTGTCGAAGCTTGTGGAATATGACTTCCAAATCAGCCAAGTGATTAGAACGTTGTTTTTATTTAACCACCAAATCATCTACATAGCATTCAACAAACTTCCCTAAAAGAGGTTTGAAGATACGATGCATGGCGCGTTGATATGTTGCACCTGCATTCTTTAAACCAAAGGGCATCACCCGGTAACAAAACACACCTTGAGGAGCTCTAAAGGCTGTATATTCCTCATCTTCTAGGGCCATTCGGATCTGATTATATCTGGAATATCCATCCATGAAAGAAAGTACTTCATAGCCAACCGTTGCATCAATTAAGAGTTCTGTAATCGGAACTGGGAAATCATCTTTAGGACAATACCGATTAAGATCTCTAAAATCGATGCAAACCCTAATTTGTCCGTTCTTCTTCTTTACAGGAAAAATATTAGCCAACCACTTGGGATATTGAACTTCTCTGACGAAGTTGGATTTGACCAGCTTATCCACTTCAGCTTCAATTTTGGAAGCATAGGTTGGGTGTGTTCTTCTCGCGGCTTGCTTAAAACCTCGATGTTCTTTTGGTAAACCCAAATGATGAGTAGAAACATCAGGATCAAGCCCAGACTTTTCTATATAATTCCAAGAAAAAATATCTTTATTTTTCTTTAGAAAATAAATATACATCTCTTTCTCTTCAAGGGTCATGGCCGCACTAATTAAAGTGGGGCGTGGATCTCTCTCTGTACCCAGATTTACTTCTCTAAGTTCATCCACAGTGGTAGAGATACCCTCTTCAAATACTGGAGGAGTATCTCTAAGATCTTCCTCTTCCTCTTCATCATGTGTTATTTCTTCCGTTTCTACTTGCAAAGTAGATGAAAAAACAAAATTCTCATGATCATAAGAGATGTCAACATTTTCACATTTTGAAGAAGAAGCTTCCATTTCCGACCCTATTGATGATAAAGGGTCTTCTTCGGGAATTAAAGAGGAGATGATGGATTGAGAATCGACATCATTATTCACCTATGGTGTTGCTATAACTTCTTCTGTCCTGATTAGCAAAGTATAGAATTGTTGGACTTCAGCAGATGAAATGAAAACTTCACCACTTATGCTTTCATCACTGCTTGGTAGGTTACCAATTTCTCCCATGTTGTCTGGCTCGATTTCCGTAATTGAATTTATGGATATTTCCATAAGAGTATTTTGATTTGGGCCTATTTTGTCAATTTGACTGATAGGTAACACATAATCTGTACTCACATGTGTAAATGGATTTATTGGAATTTTCTCCAAACCATATGGAGCATTAACTTTGGTAATTTCCTTCATTGTAGATTTTTCTCTTCCCTTCATGTGATAAAATTCCGCCTCAATGTATTGAGACTCACATGTCTTGAACGGGGCCTTATCACCATAAAATGTTCCAACTTGACCATCAAAACAGTATTTGAGACATTGATGGTATGATGAAGGAATAGCTGCATGCTGATGTAGCCAGGGTCTTCCAAGCAAGATATTGAAAGCTGAGTCTTGATCAACAATCATGAAATCCGAATTGGATACAAGATCCCCAAACTGAGTTCTGAGTGTAACTTCTCCCAGTGGTTCTTGTTCATTTTTATCATATCCTTGTAACATCATGGTAGAAGGAGATAAATCAGATTCCGTGAGGCCCAATCGACGAAGTGTACGAATGGGCATGAGGTTGACTTTTGAACCATTGTCAATGAAAGCTTTTCGAACATCTACACCATTGACTTTGCCAGATAAGTACAAAGGTTTTATATGCCCATGCACAACATCATCTTCATCTTTATCAGTAAAAGATATCACTGCATGGCATTCTGCAGGATTATTCTCTATGTGATAGATTTCAGCTGCAGCAATTTCAGCTTCAAACTCCTGAGGACTTGACAAAGATTCGATGAGTGCTTCCCAAAGATCTTTTGACAGATTCAAAGCATCCAAAATTGATAACTTGGCTGGTACTTGGGCCAAGTGTTTCAATATATCATACTTTTGATCTAGAGGTCTGCGTTTCCCAATAGGAATATGCGGTTTAGCAGGTACCTTGGAAGAAGATGCTTTGGAAGCTGATGCATCTTGTATTGAAGTTGGCAACATCCTTGGTTTTGGAAGATTAGACTGATTAGATCCATTTACTTGCTAAGATAAAGAAGATGGAACCTTTAATCGGTCTTCTAAAATAACTGTGCCAAAACTGAGTTGGCCATTGGCAGAAGAACTTGCTTGTTCTTTTTTAGCTCACTGAAGGGATCTACCACGAGTTTCTGCTGCATATACAGTGCTAGTAGGGGTAAAATTAGAGTAGTAGCTTCGAAAAGATCCACGTCTTCCCCTATATCCTGAACCTCTAGAACTTCCTTCGATTCCCTTATTTGATACAGGGAATTCAGGCTTATCAAGAATAGAATATGGATCTGTTAATTGAATCATATTAACAGAACTAAAGATTAACTCTTCATCTGATAAAGACTTTGCCTGGTTAGCCTGTTTAGGCCGTGCCGTTTGGTGGGATGGTGCCCGTGGATTTGAAGTAGATGGCATGAAATCTGCCAGAGTCAAAGACAATTTAGGCTTTGATACATACTCATCTTCTTCTGATTCCTCTTTCTTTTTTGAATTGCGCTGCCCTTTTGAGGATTTGTCTTTTGATGGAGGCTTTACTGCAGCTTTTGTAGGAGACACAATTGGCTTCTTCAATTGTGTTCGCAAAATGGAATGGGTCCGATTGATTGTCTTTCTGACCATCCAATCATCATATTTTTTTTCGCAATTTTTCTTTTGACTTCCTGCCACTCGCCTCCTTCCTCTGGATCTGTAGCGGTAATACACGCTACATGAGCTGAAGAACCCTTCAATATGACTTGTCCCAAGTCGACCATCTTTTGCAGGAGGTCTTTAAAGACAAAACACTCCTGGATGGGATGCCCCAACATTTGATGAAAGGGACAATAATTGGGATGGTCTTCATCTCCTTCCTTGTTTGGCCTCTTGGGCACTGGTAATTGAACCAAATTATTTTCCAGAGCTGAAATGAAGTAAGCAGGAACTTTCTCACTTCGAAAAGAGTATGTTTTACTCTTCAAATCCTCAAATTGTTTTCGTCGTTGATCTTTTTGATCATTCGGACAAAACAGCCTTTGTTGTTGGCATTCAGGCGGTGGAGCCCTTCGAGAAGATGATGGTTTTGAAGTAGAAATAGGTACAGGTTCTTGTTTAAGCATAACTATAGCAGTTTCTGCTTTACCCATTCTCCTTCCTGGAGCTGATGGAATTATACGAGATTTAACCTTAGCCTGTATAAGGGAATCTTCAATCTGTTGAGCGATTGAAGTAAGGTCTAGAAACCCTCCTGTGTATTTCCCAGGGATCAATGGCGTGTGTAATTCGTCACGCAAATTTGCCACACATATTGGCAACAGTTCTTCTTGGGGGAGTTCTAAACATAGGGAATACATTAATCCCTTTCAAAGAGCAATGAAATCAGAGACTCTTTCATTCTCTCTTTTCTTGCAGTTTGTAAGATCGAAAACTGTTGTTTTTGGAAAAGTTGAGCTGAACTGAAGAAGGAATTTTTGACAATGATCCTCCCATCCGATGATTGACTGGGATTTCAAGCTTGTATACCAGACAAAAGCTGGTCCTTAAAAGGTTCGCACGAAGCATCTGAGTTTCACTGCTTCTTGCTGCTCTGGAGTTCCCATCATAGGATCACAACAAGACACGTAAAGCGTCAAATGTTGTTCAGGGTTGCCTGATCCATTGAAAATAGGGAAAATAGGGTTTCCAAAACTGGATGGAGGAGAAATTGAATCTACCCATTCAGGGTAAACTTTCTTTTCAGGTTGAACTTGCACCCTTTTCCCTTCCATAGTTTCTAACCAAGCTGTTAATGACTCAATAGTAGTTATTAACTTTTGAGAAACATCAGGTTGAACTTGGTTTTGGGTAGGTGCAATTAATGGAGCTTGGACAGATGTGGTGGTTGGTGCTACAACTGATGGTAGTGCTGCCAACCGTTGTTGCGTTTGACCCATAGGATTAGACCTCTGAGGGTGTACTGAAAAAGGAGGATATTCCTAACCCATCTCAGTAGTTACAACAAATTCCTTCGGCTGTCGGACTTCAGCATTCTTAAGAAGAAGACTACTCTGAAGTAGTTCTGCATTCACCCTTCTTAATTCTTTCATTTCTTCCTCCTGTTGTGAAAACCTTTGCTCTAATGAGAGCGATTGACCTCCTTCAGAGGAAGGGTGAGAAGTAACCTAATTCTTTCCTTTCCCCTTATTGGATCCTTTTTGGAGAGGGGGAAGTGGGTTATTTGAAGGAATACCCAGATTTTGGGTAAGCCTTTGATTACGTGTGCACACACCTTCTTCATTTAGGTCTTTGTGCGCAACTTCTTGAGCAGGAACCTCTTCGTCCGATCCCTCGGATTGAGCCTCATCTGGTGAATCAGCAGCAACAACATTGATGAAATTAATGGATTCATATTGCATGGAATCCTTTCTATCAGCATTTCTGTGATATTGTCTTCTTCCATGTCCATGATGAGACATGACATTCCGTTGACATGATCCCTTAGGAACTTCTTGGAGAACCGTCACTTGGAGAGAATCTCCTGATAGCTTGGCTCTTCGTTCCTCTTGAGGCTTATTCCCTAATCGAGAGAATACTGACTTTCTCTAAGGGAGGGATTGAGGATTTGAAAAAGTCCCCAGGCCGGTGGACTGGGGATGTTCCTGCTGCTTCCTCTCAACTCCTCGAATCCCATTTGTTGACTCTGAGGGTTGGGTTAGAAAAGTCCCCAGTCTGACAAGCTGGGGTGTCTCTTGACATGCTATGTCTGAGATCTTCTTAAAATCTCTCTTGATCTTGCGAATCTTAGTTCGGAAATTAGCTGGATGCATTAACCTGTATCCACTTTTATCACCTGGTTCAACAGACCGTTGGATGATTTCCGAAACTTCTGTCATTTGATGACATGTTTTCTCCAGACGAGAGGCTTGTGCAATATTCTCGCCTTCTTGATGTAGGAGCAATTCAACAAATTGATCTCTATATACATGATTTTGAGAGGAACTAGTTGAAGCCTGTTCTTGAGTAAGCTTTTGATTATGAAAAAAGCCCATTGACTGTGGCCGGCCATGGGAAATAACATTGCATTAGACCATTTTCAGTGGGCTTTGCTGACTGGAAAGCACTGTGAAATGTAGTGCTCCGTGAACACCCCATCCTCTGATATGAACACCAGATGGAGCATTGGAAATTAACTGACGCAATTTTCTTAGTGCGCCAAGGCATGAAAGTTGAAGGGTTCTCTGTTTCTTTTCAGCCTTCGGACATCGAGAGACTAATAGAGATGCCAAATCAATCTGACTTTTTAGCCCTTCTATTATCTTAAGATTATTTTCATATTCATCATAAGATAATACCTTCTTCTTTATTTGACAAGGAGTTTTCCATATGTTGAGACGAACATCATGGATTCCATCATCCATCAACATCTTTGGAATGTCGTACTGGGAGTCAGCCAAAGGCTAAAACATGACTGGTACTTCACCTTTTGCCAGTTTTTTCCTCATGTTCAACATTTCCTCTTTATCATTAAATGAAGATTCTTCTACCTGTTTTGACCAAAGTTGGTGTTTCCTTGTTGCTTCATCGGATTCAACAAGATTGGTAGAAAGATCATTAATAAAACTAAAAGATGCATGACTTAGGGGTGGTTCGGAGAATGACCTACACCCTGGGCTATCTTCTGATTGAGAAAGTATTTCACTTGTTAGCGATAAATCATCATACATGACTGGTTTCGCATTTGCAAGTGCCTCAAGATAAGAGGGCTTTCTCGGCACTACATTATCCACTGGAGTATTTTCCAGGCAATGTGAATCACTACTGTAGAGAGGACTTTCGCAGCGATGTTCATCATCATGGGGAGGACCACCATAATGGGTTACAGCAAAAGATGAAATCTCTTGCTCCTTGGTCTTCTGACCACACAGAGGGTTCCTCTGGCTCTCATCTGAAGAATAAACTTCAAGATTGACCGAATTTTCATGAAGCAAGCCTTCATGAGGAAGTGTATGTTGAAGTCCTTTAGAATTAATTTTCCCGTTATTGGGAACTGAGGGAGTAGAATCTTGAATTCTGACAGATAAATGTATGAGGGCTTCAAGAACTCCAGCATCGAGCAAGGCCTTGTTGCAGATTTGCCTTTGATCTCCTGATTGTGCTGGGCGGATATTTTTCTTAGATGCCTTCTTACTCACTTTAGAAACCACTTGTTGACGAAAGTGGTTACTCTGAGTAGGTGTATGTGCCTGATCAGGAAAGATGGTCAGGTTAGGCTGACGATCTCCACTCAAATCAGGTGTATGTGCCTGACTTGGTTGTCCGTATGATATGGGGGAGTATGCCCCATAACCCTCTTGGACTGGAACATATGTGTGTGTCTGTTCCAGAGTGAATCGTTGATGTGTCACTCCACTACTAGGGACAGATTTATGTGTCTGTCCCTGAGATGATGCTGAAGCTGTTATGATATCCTGGCAAGCATCCAGAATATGAGCAGGAATTTGCTTCTGCTCTTTCACCATTGACAATATATGTTTGGTGACTTCAGCTGCCGGAACGGGGATATACGTCCATTCCGGGTTTGGAGTAGGTGTATGTGCCTGCTCATGTCCTCCTTTTCCTGTCAGTGAATCCTGACAGTACTCAAGTGTGTAGGCAGAGAGTTGAGTCTGCCTCCTGTTTGTCATCGGGGCTTTCTGACTGACTTCTCCGTGCACTACCAAGCGAGACTATTGGTAGGCTTGATTAGTATTAGCAGGTGTATGTGCCTGCTGATTACACTTCGCCAAACGCAGTTGACGAGATCCATCATATGTAGTCAGACGAGCCTGCTGACTAACTGATGATGCATAAGCAGGTGTATGTTCCTGCCTATAGTACTCCGTCGGAATTGCCTGGCAAGATTGGCGTGATGCTGCCAGACGAGTCTGCTGGACAGCGGAATTAAAACGTACAGGTGATTGTGCCTGCTCGTTATTTTCCACCAAGTTAGGTTGGTGGACTTCTCCGGAGATGGCAGGGATGACAACCTGCCCATTGTTAACCGGATTCCGTCTCTGGCGGTTCATCATGCCTGCTCAGGTTCGAGGGACCTGAGCTGAATGCCTGGAGTCAGTACCCTCATCATGTTGAGGGCGTACTACCGCACGAGTCTGGGGCGATTGTTGATGGGAGCCCTCGAGAAGGACTCTTGTCTTTTTTAATTAAGGCCCTACGGGACCTGCTCATTCACTTCCTCAGAGTAAGGGAGTGAATGGAAATTGTGTTCCGGGGATAACGAACCGAAATGGTTGGAGACGGTAGTCAGCACCGCCTGCTTCTTGATCGCTGGCCGCCATTGTCCGGACGACCAGGTAGAGTTGTTAACTTGGAGGGATTGACGAGCGGCCTCCAGAGTTGGGATAGTACCGTTGCGACGATACTACTTAACCAGTGCATTAGAAACCCAGCATTGAAGACGCTGAGTTGGTGATATCATCCTCAGAGCGGACGACGTTCCAGCAGGAGTAGCAGCATTGGTTTTCACAGCAGCAGACCTCACAGTAGAGGTGTTCACAGCAGCAGTATTCACAGGGGTGAATTTAAGAAAATCCATTTTGCAGAAGATCTTGAGAAAAGAGTGCCTGTTCCATATAACAGACATAATCAATATGAATCTGACCACTGCATCTTTTGGATGAGAACATGTCAATGATTGATTTGTTTCCCCAAGGGGCCTAACAAATAAGAAGAACATCACTTTAACTTGGTTCAGGATTCACGTCGGGTTCACCATTTTTTGTTTCGCACGGAATTCAGGGATGACCTCCTGGATGGGAGATTCAAACGTTCCAATCGGTTTCTAGCGGGTTTGTTTGTATAACCAGAAACATCCAATGATTCCACATCCGTTTGGACCTACTTTCCAAAGGTAGGTGCTCATTAGTTTGAGGGCTAATGAGGCTTAGGAATTTTCATTGGTCGAGAGGATGGGAGGTCGGACTCATCACACCTTTTTGAGGGGAATTATTGTATACTCCGGGACTCTCTTTATAGATTTAAGTTAGGTTCGTGAATCCTTATTACATTACCAAGTATAAAATGATCTTTCCTTTAGTTTTAACAATCAATGATTAAATATGCAAGAAATTTAGAGAATCTTTTATATGTATTCGAGGTTCTTCATCAATAGAGAATCATCTGTATCTATTTAGAGATTCTTGGTCAATTGTATCCTTCAAAACATTTATATAAAAGTCTCTTGGTCATTATGATGACCAGGCTGGTTTTAAAGCCACTCAGTGGGGCACTTGAAGTTTATCGTCATTCAGAAGGACAGGGATTATTTCAAAGTTGGGATCGAACCCATAAATGGGCTACCTAGGTATCCTTTGTTTTGGAAAAGGAATCAGAACCCACGTAGTTCGAGCAATGGGGTATGATGTTTATGATTGATGGCTCAAAGAAGAATGTCATAATTACTTTTACACTCTAAGCTCACGTGAGTCATTCTCAGTGTGAGAAACAAGAGGTATTGGTAAAATTTTATACAATTGTGCCATGAAAGATGCAATCATAAGAAATTGTTTGGGGCTTATGTATGTATGACTGCCCAAATAGATGAAGGTTTAGTATTTACTTTTAGGGAGAAAATCCAGGAACAGGGTCCATAAAGGTATATGTGCTTTATGGAGATTTGAATACTCAAACTTGGGACTTATTCCTGAAAAGGAAACCCAAATTAGGAGAGGATTGATAATTGGGTTTTACTCCTGAGAAGGAACCCCATATCAAACGTAATTTAGGACTGGTTAAGAGAAATTAAGGGAATTGGGGTTCACTCTTGAAAAGGAAGCCCAAGATTATGACTGGGACTTGCTCCTAAAAAAGGAAGCCCTGGTTAGGGGAATTGGGGCTTACTCCTGAAAAGGAAGCCCAACATTATAACTGAGTCTTATTCCTGAAAAGGAGACCCAGGTTAGGGATTAAGGTTTGGGGCTTAATCCTGAAGAGGATGCCCAGATTAAAGGATTTATAACTGGGGATTAGTCCTAAAAAGGAGACCCAGGTTAAGGATTCTCTCATCTTAAAGGATGAGGTTGAATGAATGAACTCTCAAACTTTGGTGACATAAAGATGTATAAATCACCAGGTTTGAGAGTTATTCCACCAAATTCCTTTCAGATAAGGAAGTCAAATCAAGAAATCATGCCATCAATGGCTTTGAAGAGTATCTTGAAGACTGAATCTTGAATAGGAAAGGTAAAATGGCTTAAGAGGGGTAAAATGGGCAAGATGGGCACCCAGAAAGGTAGGGGCACGCAAGTCTTGAAAGGCGCACAAGTCTTGCGTGGGCACGCAAGTATTGGTCGCGCAGGTATATCTTACGCGACACAAGGTGTACTTGCGCGATTTTCAATCGGAATTGAAATACTTGAGCGACTCCTTTTTAAACCCTTTAGAATCCCCCTGAGGTTCTTCCAGAAAAGGGACGCGCAAATTCTATTGAAGGAATAAGGCGGCGCACAAGTGTGACTAGTTCCCTTAAGGGCTGGCCATTCAGGCGTGCAAGTGTTGATGAGTTTCAACACTTAGGCCTTCCTCCCTCTCTTTAGATCTTCCGTTCTAGGTAAGAAATTACCTTAGAAGTGTTCTGGAAGCTTTGAGAAGAGACTTGGGCGTCGGGAGCTTCAATCCGAGTTTCTGTAAAAAGATCCTCCCGAATGGGGGGGCCCACAGGGTCTATTTATAGGCAAGAGAAGACCCTGGGCGGTTACTGGGTGGTTATCACTTAGGTCATGCAAGTCACTTGCGCGACCAAGGTCGTCGCGCAAGTTGACTTGCGCGACAGTGATATAACTTGCGCGGTGATGTTTCTTTTGATCTTGTGTTCCCCACTTTGTCGATTTTTGATGTTTTCTTCAAAGGATGAATCACTTTGAGCTCAGATATTCCCCTTTTCCGATCTTTAGATTCTGTGACGAAAGGAGCGTCAACAGGTGTTAACTGAACCCTTCCTTTACCCATTGTGGTTTATTGTTTTATGACATCTTTTATAGTATATAAGACATCTTATGTTTCAATTGATACATTACCGTATACGATTCTTCTAATTTTTTTTGATAAAAAGTTAATTTAATATTTTTACATTTAGGGTCTGAATCCTCTCAAATGCAATGTTACTCTATATACCTCTTATTTTTGAATTAGAAAACTCACATAGTTTTTGTTATTAATCATAAGACTTGATAAATAATTATTAATAACCATAATAATGTTAACTACATATCCCATTATATTTGGATTCCCATTAATAAATCCATTTTTTATCACATATATATTTAATATGGTTCTTTCTGGTTCAATCCATTTATAAAAATAGATATTGTTTGTGTGAGTATATCAGATTAAATCATAATAAAAAATCATATGGGGTAAATAAAAAAAGGTATTCTTAAATATTTTCTATTTTATTTAAGTATATTAATAAATTTAAAATAACTATCATTATCTATAACATATATACCATTGAGTCTATAGAGGAATTTTTAATTATCCTCAAACAGAATCCTAGATATTAATGTTATTTAAAACACGGTTCTGATACCAAATATAATGACATGTACCTTAAAAAACACATAAATACATGATTTATGAAAATGTTTCACTTTTCCTAAAAATCAATGATCTTTCAAGTTTATAGATTTATAGAATTAGAAAAATCATTACATTACATAGAGAATACCATCACACAATGTCCGTTTTTTATAAAAAATTATGATTTTTAAGTTTACACTCTTGTTTCAATAATGAAACACTTTATTAAATCATGGAAAAATACCTTTATTCAAATATATACTTCACAATAGTTTCCACTCAACATTAGGCCCTATGAAGTTTTTTTTGAAATTTTGGGGTGACAAGAACAAATCTCGGTAAGAGATAAAACTGAAATAAATATGTATGTATAGTGAAAAACATAGAAGACCATAAATTTTTTACCTTTCTCACATTATTCTATTACAGTATAAAATAAATAATATACACCTTAAAAGAAGGTTTTTTCCAAACCAAAACATTTAAAACACATTTCAAGAATATAAAAACCATTATAGGAATCTTTGAGAATTATACTCATAACATGTGCTCAATAATGTCAAATATAAATGGAGACTAGTAAAATCCATATGAGAAACATTCTATGTTATGTCCCTCTCTCTTAAATATGATGATTATAAACATTAAACAGTTAATTTGATAGATATATCTGGATCACTTGTAGTATAAGCTCTATCGGGCTCACCCATTTTATATGATGTATCAGGATCACCCATAAAATAGGTTGTATCATGCTCACCCATAATAATATAAATTTCTCATGTAAAATATAATAAATAATTTAATATGATATCACCTGTTCATAAATAACCCCTTGAAAAACTCATTTGAACCCATAAGCAATGAACTTTGAGTTTTCACATAGCAAATAGGGAGAAACTCTCCTTTCAATTAAAAACACTATAAAAAGAAAAAATAATGAAAATAATGTAGAAATTATTTTATTTGAAAATAATTACTGAATCCTATAATAGAAGACTAAATTTATGTTAAATAAATAATTATTTGAAATTTATTTCGTGTCATAAAAGATTAAACAATGATTTATTTCACACATCTGGTAAAGTTACCAGGTTTGGAAAATAACGATATGGTTCCCCTTCAAAGTTTATAAAGAAAGTTAATGATTCATTAATGAAAAATTTTATAGTTATTTATGTTTAAAGAATAACATTCTATAAAATTTTAGTTAGTCATTGTAAAGGAGTAAAAATATAACCAAAACATTAAATCTTTTAAAATAATGTTTAATGAAAAATCCCTTATGACTTTTGTAACCACTGAACCAACAGAACATTGATGGAGAGAAAATGAAATGGTTTTTAAATCACATTAAATTCTATAAATTAATGATATGATAAATCCATATGGTAGTCTATATTCTACTTAAAAAACTTGTATTGAAAATGGAATGAGTCTCAAAAGAAGGAATTTGAGACCAACAATCCCTTATCATAAATATTTTCTACTATCGTACATTCATTAGCACCAAAATAATAAATTAATATTATTTTTTAAAAATTATTAATATTATTTTTTTATTACATTAACATTTTCAGTTTTTTTAATTTATGACCATGTTTTTTAGTTACTTAATAAGTTATGTTTACGTTAGATGTTCTGATGATGTTCAGATCATAATCCCAAAAATAGATTTGGTCAGTTCACTATAGTCAATGTGGTAAAAATTTAATCATCTCTTGAATTTTAATCATGAAATTATTATATTTTTTAGGTATAAAATACAAATTTATAACTATCCATGAATTGAGTACTTGAAAAATTAATAACATCGCTTTGTGGAGATGGTTGTCCACACATATTCAAGAACAACATTATCATTTTTTAGTTTATAGAAAGGTAAGAAAATAGATGATATATTATATAAAAATAAATAAAATCATGTCATTATTATCTTATATAATAACTAAATTTATCATTATAAGAAACATTTTGAGGTGGTGATAAAAAAATGAAATACATTTACTTGTGGATCTGGTAATCCATTCATATGTACGACTGATGATTTCATTTCAAATAGAAGTGAAAAGGATATTAAAAATGGGTGAAAAAAATTATAATAATATTTTTATATGTATTATATTGATGGTTTGACTCTATATCAGTTAAATATGATTTGAGGATTGTAGATGATTAAATAAATATTAAAAAGTTCATTTAGGACTTATATTGTCCCGTCGGATAACTCTATATGGATTAAATTTTTTTCCTTCATGGATTGATATTTTGATAACAACAAGAACTTTATGATGTGGGGAGTGATATAGGAATATATTTTGGTAGGTTTTTTCCAAACTATAGTGATCGAAATATGAGAAATAGAGGGGAGAGGTGATTGCCCTTTATAAGTGTGGGGATGGGGGCCACTATAATTACTAAAGTGATAAAGTAATAAAAACTAGTTTCCATTCTCGTGTAAAAAAATTAATTATTTTAAGTATATTATGAGTATGAGTCTAAATACAATAATCCAATAAAATTTGAACAAGTATAGTAGTTTTTTACACCATATTCTCATAGTTTTAACCCCATGCTATACCTTTTGATGATTATCATGATATAAATCTTTTTTAATCTATATATGTTAATAAAGTTACAAGAAAGGTAAAAATGAAATATAATTGCACAATGGTTGATATTTTAGACAATATCCAATTCACTTAGAGAAATATAATATATTTATAACATTTAAATAATTAAATAATATTTTTAGAATAATATAAAAGTATACTAATTTTTAGGATAATTCACATAGTTTGATTTTAATGAAATAAATATAATAATTATTCCAACATATAAACATTTAACACATAAAATATTTGTTATATTTCTCTAAAAAATTAGTCGAACATAATTAAATGATAAAAAATTAATGATTTTCTTACAATAACTAACTATCATACCGGTTTTTATAGATATTTATATGACACATAAATATATAAGGCTAAAAATATTCATCCAACATGAATAATACATAGTGTGTGCTATGTAGGAAAACAATATACCTGTACCACCAAACAAATACTATCATAACTTATAAAAATGTTTAGAAAACTGTTAAAATTTGAATGAACAACATTAATACCAGGGCTTACCCCTATTTCCTAGGTTTCCAACAAATAAAAAAAAAATTAATTCCAAGGTGGAATGGAAGCCATTGAATATTTAAGAACCTTCCACGAAAGAATAAAATTTGATGAATAAAAAAGGATAATTTATAAGAAAATAATAGATAAAGAAATAGTTAAATGGTAGTAGAAACTCAAATTAAAAAAAAAATATGCATGTCAAAGGAGTTAATATCTCTACCTATGTCCACACAACTCAATCCAACACTAGAAAATACCCTTACATCCTACTGATCCCCACTACATGTTTCATATTGGGCCAATCCATGGAAAATAGAAAAGTGGCAATATAGAGTCTATACTAAACTATATTAAGAGGTTAATAAAAGACTACCAGACATATATAGTTTCAAAACATGGGAATTAAAGATTTGTTTATGACAAAAAATATATAGGATTTCGAGTAGGGAATTATATTTTAATATTTGCTTAATTTCTACACTCAAAGCACCACAAATTCTTGAATTAGTTCTTATCCTTCCATTAATTTCCATTTTTGACCTAGACTATAATGATCATTATCTACTGGTTTTGCAATTACATCACCTCCCATGTCTTTCAAACTATCAGTTTCATTATCACTAGAAAACAATGTAACCTTAATCTCTTCAACTGCATTTGAGACCCTATAATACATAATGAAATATTTTATCATGTTAAAATAATCATCAATGGATATTATATGTCGTATATCCTAATATCCATCCTTAACATTATCATATCTATTAGCTAGATCAAAACTCAATTTATTAAAATTTTCAATATAAAAATCAACTTAAGTGATTGGGTTCATTTTAAATTTATAAACCATATTTTCCTTGAATAGAAGACTAAGTTTTCATAAATTATCTTAGGTTATCGTTGAATCAAACATCTGATCTGGCTCACGTAAAGGACCGAAGGGCATTCGTTATCCCCACAGGGTGGGGACAAGTGGATTGGAATCAACAAATACTTTTGGGACTGATTTATCCTTCAAAATACCTAACAAAAAACATATGGAATATATGAAAGATAAAAAGGTAAAATACAATGTTAGACAACAAAATTCAAAGAATACAAAGAAAATAGAGGTTCCAATTCCATAAAAAAAATATTCCAAAATAATCATTATAAATGAAATATCATATTCATGTGACATGTATGTAAAAATCCAACTAATTTTCCACCAAAATCTACACCCCTCTAATATGGAAACCCACATCCACCATGTGACTCCTTGAAATTACCTATATTAGGTAAAAAAAGTTATATAGACAACCAATGGTAGGTGGATGTTATGATCAAAATAGGCCTCATAAAACCCCTCAAATTTTCCCATAGATATACTTTATAAAAAAAACAAGATATGTTCAATTATATAAAGTTTATCCATGAAATATATTTCTAAATAATTTATTCTGTATCACAAAAATCCATTGTTTTTGGTACAGTTTATAAAACATTCACTAATGAGCCATTATAAAAGCATTTAAAAACCCCATTTATAAAAAAATTATAAATACCCAATTCAAGAGAAATAACCATGGAAACTAGTACTATGGTAAGTTAGGTCCTGGTTTTCAAGGATCCTTACAAATCAATGATAAAATGACTATGTGTGGACATATCCTTAGAACACTAGTATGTGGATGAGAGAACACCCAGATTAGTGAACCCCTTCTCATAAAAATGTTTTGTTAAATTTTCTGCATACATCCTTTCTTTGAGTTTCAAACAATCCTAGTGTCCTTTTACTAATACATCTAACACCAAAGTTCTTCAGGTTCCAAAATTCCATATCCCAGATATGGAGTAACTACTAAAACCCATATTAGAGGCTTCAATTTTAATATATTAAATCAATCAACGGAATTTACCAGATAAATAATCAAAAAGACCTTGTAACAAATAAAAACATGATTTGAAATCAATATAAAATTTCAATATAGAATGGGAATTCAATTTTATTATAGAAACCAAAAAATTAAAAATTCAATAATAACATATCATGACATAAATCAATATCAAAAACAAGTTTGAAATGTGAATGAAATCAATTTCTAATAAATTATGTCATTTTTTGAAACTAGACACCATAAAAACATTAACTTTTTTCATAATCGAATGGAACTTGTGAAAAGTGAAAATAATGTTAATAATAAAAAATGGTTATATATTTACCTTTAATCTTATATCAACAACCCCTAATTAAACAATGCCATGAAAATGGAGATAAGAAAACTGTTTACCAGGACATTTCCCGATGGAGCACACATGCACTAACATAGACCCAACATCTTTATTCTATTCATGTAATAGGTGTTATTTAATTCTCATTAGATAATGACTCAACCAATATATTCATCCATAATATACATGATCTAATTTTCATTTCAACAAAGAGAAAGGATATCTAGAATAATAGTGATGAAAATCGATGAACATGATCTAAGCTTTCTTTTCTTGTATCTAACATCATAGGTTCTATCACAATTTCTCTCAAAAAGAGTTGGGAACTATAATGTCACCAAGTAGAAAACCAATATTTGAGATCATATATTGCTGGATGAGTAATAATACTAATGGGAGATGTTTCATTTTTAAGAATAATGTACTTTCTTATTAATTAATTAAGGTTTCACATTGGACACATGGTATAAAAAATAGTTCTATTGTTTATGTCCTTCATAGATAGTTGAATTCTTTGGTCACAATTTTTTTCTAACCACGATCTAATAACATTAAAAAACAATCTACCAAAACAAAAAAAATCACATCATATCTTAAGAATTTACTAGGTCTTGGCCAAACCATGCGCCAACAACATAGAAGCCTAGAAACCTCCAAAATGTCCTAAAAATCACATGAAACAACCCATTAATTTTTCAATATAGAATACTCCCAATAAATTCTAAAAAATATCCAAATGAAGCATTAATATATGACATTTATCTCCACCATGTATCTTTATATCCCCACAATGACATGCTGAGGAAGACCGATCAGTGAAAAGATTATGCCACAACTTCATCATCATTGATTTCCAATCCCATGTACTTGGAGAACATATTCCATACTTCCATAATACTCGAACCAATAAAATATACATCCTAGGTATAATATTTTCCTATGATAAGAAAATTGGAACCATTATTTTGAAGTGTGATTTATCTGATACTAATTCAAGATCACCCCTGTTCAGAACATGATAGGGATCAGGATGATACTTCTTAATTTAATGCACATGGAAAAAATCATGGGTAAAAGTAAAATGAGGTAAAAACTATAACAATTAAGACTGTTTTCAAATACTATTAGTGATCTTAAAGGCTCCCACAAATATAGAAACTAATTTACCTTACTTACCATGTCGTCAATGACACAACTATGGTGAAATATTCATGAAGAACTAGTCACCTACAAAAACATTATATAACATGACACTGGTGATATTTATAAAAACGTTATTCCAACATTGTTCCACCTCTATTTTTCATATAATAATCAAAATATTCATTTTCCTCTCATACAAATTATATGTATAACAAGGGAAACCTCACCCTCCTCTGAACAAAAAAATAGTGATTTATATGACAAACCATTCAAAACCTGAAAAGGATCCTTTATAACAAAGGACTGGTACCTATTTTTATAATCAAACTCAACCAGTGCAAATTAATTATCCCATGATCCTCCAAAGTCAATGAAACAAGAATATGGAATATCCTACAAAATATGAATAAATTTAATTATATGTTTTTCTATCAACGGATGGTTAGTCATTATCAACCAATCCTGAGAACCCATATCATCCTGGTGTACTTTTTAAAACCAAGTGGTAAATAAGTGGTACCTATCTAAAATTACAGTTGAAACCCCCATGAAACCCTACAATCATATGAATATATAGATTTCAAAAAATCCTTATCCTTGTTGCGGTCCTGATTCTTAACTAAAAGATTAAACTTGGTTAGATTATTAATCACAACTAATATAGAGTTAGTCCCTTAGAGGGTATATGGTATCTTAAAAAAGAAACAAACACACACACACACAAATATATATATATATATATATATATATAGATCATACCATTTCTATATTGGTATTGGGAGTGGTCGATGTACTCATGAATGATTTCATTGGTCATCCTTGATCTACTAATGTGTTGAATATTGAGTGAGAAAATCATATATGCCATATTTTAATCCTTAAAAGAAAAATATATTACTCATTTCAATGTACATAATCATTGTACTAGTATGAATAGGCCCATAAGAATAATCATAACATTATATCACATGCTTCCTTTGAGGTGAAGGAATGAAGAACTAGTTTTTAAAATGAAGAGAAACTTTTAGGGAGAAATAACACATAGTATGGTCTCACCACGTTATAAATTGATCATAATACTCAAGAACAATTCATACCACCATTTAACATAAAAAAATAACTCATGAAAATATTAAATCAATTGACTAAAATCCATAACAATACCATTATATTCCTCTATCATTTCTAGGCGCATCATGACAATGATTTCCATCAGGTTCCATTCATATATTGATTACCTCACAGTTTGAAAATGAACAATTATACATAAATCATCCAAAAAAACATTACCTTAATCTATATTCAAGGAAATGTCATATTAAAATGGAATATGATACTCCAACCATTTCATTTTCTTAACGTTTAGGTCTTTCTAAGTAATGTTTTACCTTAAATTATAATGGTCCGAATTTATTGTGAACCTTTCCCCAAAGTGATAATGTCAAGAAATATTGAGATCATACCAAAATAATTCACGTTCTTAATCATGAGTAGGATAATTCCTCTCATGTGGTCTAAACTGATGATAATCATACAACATTACATGATTTCCTTAAAAAATAACACTACCCAAACAAACACCTAAATCATTTTAAAACACGATATTTCCCTTTCATAATGCTGGTAAAATCTAGAAAGGTTATGATGTAAGATGTTACTTAAATTAATTAATGGATGTCTAAAAATTATAATCCCATGTGAATTTATCCCTTTACTTCTAATAAAATCTATTAAGGTGCATGATTATAAAATTCCTCAATAAACCATTCATATTATGCTTCATGAAATTTTTGGATTATAATATAAAAGTAATTATGTGGTTCCTACTATGACAAGATAACTTTTAGATTCTATTGATCAATTAAGATTCCATATTAAAAATCCACATTTTCCAAAAAAATATATAGATTGAATCCAAAATTGCAATTTCATTGAATTATCATAATGGTGAAGACCCCTCATGATTTATAGAGGACATTTTAGGTGATTCCCATGCACTACATCAGTTTATAAGAAAATTAAAATGCCATCCATGAATATCCTCATAATGGAATCAAGATAACAGTGAAAAATAATATCCATTATAGACATAAAAATAAATGAAGTATTAGTCAGACCAAATGTTATAACAAGATATTCAATGTGTCTATACACTACTACTAGACTGGGCTTTAATTTCATTAAAATTGGCCTCTATTAGCACAATAGATGGACTGTCTACCAGAGTGAGATTAAAATACCTAGTCTTTCATAAGCACTAAAATAAAACAAATAAATTGGTCCTTTATTAGAACATTTAAAAGGATGAATAAAGGGGTACATGTTTAGTTCATTTAGGATCACCGATATAGGTCCTTTATATGTGATTTTGAAGCACTGTTAAATGAGCCTTGTATCAGCGCTTCAAAAAGTGTAGACAATGGTTACCTATTTTAGTGCTTAAAAAAGCACTGATAATGAGGCATGTTGTAGTGTGTTGTAATCTGAAATTGTAGCACCAGTGAGTGTGTGGTAATAACACACCACATCACCCAAAACATAATCAAATTGTAAAAGTCATGTTTCGATATATAATTTAAATGAAATAAAATTTACTAAAAAAAATAAAAGAAACAAACTATATTATAGGATATGTAAACAGTGATTTATACAATTAAATATATAAGAATTATTACATATATTCAAAAACAACAGTGTTCCTTTTATATTTTGATCCTAACCCATGTTTGAGAAAAAAATAACCCTATATAAGAGAAAAATTCTGATGTTGGTAATAATATAAATAAATAGGTTAACACAATGTATAAATTTTACTGTAAACTTATAGTCATACAAGGAATATTGTGTATCATATTGAGTTGTATTTGATTTATTCATGTCAAACCATTTATTATTTATCATCAAGAATAATTTTTTTAAAAACTAACAAAATAATTATATGATAAAAATGATAAGGAAATTATTATGTAATTGGAGATAGAATGATGTGAAAAAAATCATGGCTCATTTCCTCTAATTTGGCGATGTGATGTGCATTTTAAACTAAAATGACACTTATATTTTGAAAAGATGAACATGAAGTCATACCAGCCACACCATGCATCATATTGTGGTGTAATTGAATACTACACATCTAATATAAATTATGGACATTTTCTCTATATTATCATAACAATCCAAACATGTTTTCTCTGGTTTTGAGAATGTCACATGTCTTTTTGACTAAAATTACATTTTAAACTAGAAACATGCACTTTGACTCATTTCAGGCACATTGTTCATTAATTTTATGTTATACTTAAATATTACACATTACAAAAACATTATGAATCATTTTCCATAATTATCAAGATAATATGATCACTTTTTCTCAATTTTTAGTGACTAAAACATTTTAAACTAAAATATTGATTAAAATAGATAATAGACACATTTAGTCTTACTGGGAACATATTTATTTGGATTGAGGTGCTTTTTAATCCCAAAAATCAAAAATAAGACATGTAGCATTTCCCTATTGTAATAAAAAAAATTACACTAATTTTTCTCATTTTTTATATGTTTATATGTATTTTTTATTAAAATTGATGTCAATTTTAAATTAAAAGACAAACTTGGAGTCATAACAGTCACAACGTGCATCTTATTGAGGTATGGTTGATTCTTACACGTCTCAAATGCCTTATGGATAATTTTCATATAGTATAAAAATAATCCAAATGTGTTTTCACGGTTTTGAGTATGTTACTTGTATTTTTTACTAAAATATCATTTTAAAATGGAAGCAAAATTTTTGAATCATATAAGTAACGTCATGTTCTGGTTTGATTTTATACTAATTAATATAGATAGAAATGAATTATAAAATATTTTTTCTAAATTATCAGGATAATCAGAGCTTGTTTTCTCAATATTCAGTGAGTAACACTTTTTTTATCTAAAATGAAAATTTTAAACTGATAATGGACACATGGAGTCATAATTGGCACATCATGTATTAAATTGATGTGTAGAAAATTCCAAAACATAAAAAATGACTTATGTTGTGCGAACCTAAATTAAGAAAACATTTGGGATGCATTTTTTATGTTTTGAGTAGGCCAATTTTTTTTTAATTAAATTGATGTAAATTAAAAATGAAATGATGCACTTGGAGTCATACCAGTCACACCAAGCATCATATTGAGGTGTATCTAATTCCTACACATCTAAAATTATTTATAAATCATTTTCCTAAAGTATTAAAATAATTTGATTTTGTTTTCCCTATTTTGAGTATGTCAGTTTTCATTTTTACAAAAATGTCATTTTAAACTAGAAACATTCACTTTGACTCATATCGGTCACATCATGTGTCATATTGGTGTGATAATGATTCCCAAACATAAAAAATGACATATGAAACTATGTAATAATTTATTAATAATATGTGATCTCATTTTATAGTATTTTAGTGAGTGACGCTTTTTGAACTAAAATATCGTTTCTAAACTCGTAATAGATATATTGAGTCATACCTAGTGCATCATGTGTCAGATAGAGGATTGACTGATTATTACACATCAAAAATGACATATGTACTGTTTTCCTAATGTATAAAATCAATTTAAATATATTTGATCATTTTTGAGTTGGTCAATTTTTCTTTTTTTACTAAAATTTAGGCCAATTCTAATGAAAGATGCACTCGGTGTCATACATGTAACATCATGCAATAGATTAAGGTTTGGTTGGTTTATAAATGTCTCAAATGAATTATGGATTATTTTTATAATGTTTCAAAATAATAAATATTTTTTCTCTAATTTTTCAGTAAATCACTTTTCTTTTTTTAATAAAATGTCATTTTAAACTAAAAGCACACACTTTGACTCATAAATGTCTCATAATGTGTTATTTTGATTTGATACCGATTCCTATACATAAAAAACGACCTAGGAATTAATTTCCTAAATTATTAAGAAAATATGTCTATGTTTAGTTAGTTTTCAATGATTAACACTTTTTGAACTAAAATAACGATTTTAAACTAATAACGAACACATTGAGTCCTATAGGGCACATGTTGTATTACATTGAGGTGTGATTGATTCTGACATGTCCGAAATAGAATATGGGTCATTTAACTAATGCATAAAAATAATCAGAATTCATTTTTTCTATTTTAAATAGTCGAGTTTTTCTTTTTACTAAAATTGATAACAATTTTAAATAAAAAGACACACATTTAGTCATGTTGGTCACACCATGCATCAGATTGAGGTGAGAATAATTAAAACATGTCCAAAATGACTTATAGATAATTTTAGTAAATTATAAAAACAATTAAATCATGTTTTCTTACTTTGATTTTGTCATTTTTCCATTATACTAAAAATAATTTCAATTTAGAAAAAAAGAACCACTTGGATTCATACCGGTCACACTAGGTGTCAGACTAGGGTGTATATGATTCATACACATCCCAACGGTCTTACAGATCATTTTTCTAAATTATAAAAATTATAGGAATGTGTTAGATTAGTTCTGAGTGTGCATGTTGTTATTTTTACTCACATGTCATTTTAAACTGGAAACAATCACATTGATTCATACAGATCACATCTTTTATTAGTTTTATGTGAGACTGATTCCAACATGAAAAAAATAATTTAGTAATAAATGTATTAAATTATATACAAAATTCTATCATGAATTCACATTTTTAAATGAGTGGCACTTTTTGATCTAAATTTTCCATTTTAAACTAAAAATGGATACTTTGAATCATACCGATAACATAATGTATCAGATTGTAGTGAGGCCAATTCCTCTATATCAAACATTCCATATATATCTTTGTAATAATGTATCAAAACAATTGTAGTATGTTTTATTATTTTTGACTATGTCAGTTGTCGTTTTCAGTATAGTTATTCTCAATTTTAAATAAAAATGAATCTCTTCAATTCAGACTATTCACACAGTGCATCCGATTGAGATCTTATAAATTTCTACAAGTCCTAAATTCTCAAAAATAATAAATGTGAATTTTACCATGTTTTCCATTTTTTTAAACTACCAAAATTTCATATTTACGCAATGATGTTAGCTGAAAATAATTTCTCATTTGTAAATTCTAGAAGAATAGAGGAATCTCATGTACCCTCTATCCTTCTGTATTTCTGCAATTAGAAGGGTTTTTGGCGTAGAAAATAGAATCATTATATAGTTTTTGTATTTCTATAATGAAAGAAAATGAAAATTGAAATCACGGTAATATTAGAATAAAGAAACATTTTATCTCTGTTATGTCTTATTCCTTGTAGTTGAATAGAAAATATGACTTCTCAAAATATCAATGAAAAAACTAAACATGTATTAGATAAAATTATTAGGAAATTAACATACAAATATTAGAAAATATAATGAAACTATTAATTAAATATGTTGTTGATGGCTGTATGAATTCTTGTCACATTTAATCACTGTCATTATATCCATTATAGGCTAAAAGTCTAATCTCTCATGATCCTGAGCAGCATCGAACAAGCCACCCAAACTCAACAATAAAATACACCTCTATATGAAAATTTTTTTTACAGGAATAATACTAAAAAGAAATTAATTAAACATAAATATTACAGAAATCATTAATTATATAGAAAATGATTTTATTATGAAAAAATCAATATTTCCTCTATAATTTTCTAGTGTAATGAACATGAAGGAAAGTGATAAATTTCAACACTACATAGATAAAATAGTTTTTAGTAAGAAGAAGTCGATGGATGTTTTGGTGCCAAAAGGGATGAAAGATGGACAGACCACCCAAAATAAAACAATGAATCGACCCGGTATAAGAAAACAATTCTTATGTGGGTAATGTTAAAAATAAATAAATTATATACATCTTTGAAACAATATATTAATTCAATGTAAAATGATGTTATTGTGAAAACATCATGATTAACTCACTGATTGAGAAGTCAAGGAATCTAGAAGGAATTTGGTAAATGCCAATATTATTGGGGTGAAATTATTTTGAGGGATAATAAGTATATGATAGTTTTGGTTATAATGGAATGAAATATGGGAAAAAATATTCTAAAATAAATGAACCCTACATGAAATAATGAAAGTTAAATCAATGTTTCATTATATAATTTTTTAGAAAAATATATAAAGTATATAATAAAAATACATTTTCACCTTTCCAAAGGTTTTCCATCATTATAGTTTGTTCTTATGAGGTATTGGTTAAATAATTATACGAAGAAGACATTGTATGAATGAGTTTTAAGACATTTAATATATTTTTTTTTCGTGTAGTAAATAACGTATAATATTTTGAAGAAAACAAAGTATATTTAAAAACCACTTTAACCGTCTCTTTGAGTACTTTTTATTTTTTAAAGGTTGTATGGATTTGGTTTCTCTATTGATATTCCAAATCCCCGATTTTGGTCCCCTATATTAGAAAATATGTTTCAATATTGGGACCAAAATTAACAAATTGCGATCTCCAAATAAATGGTTAATCCTATAAACTGTTTATTATGTGTATTTGATATCCATCTCCATGTCACGAACCAGGATGGATCGTCATCCGACCCGGCACCCGAACCGGTCTGCGACATGGCCTGAAGAGCGTTCCCGAACCCAACGGGCTGGAAACTAGTTCCAGGCATCAAAATAAACCAGTTGGGAACGGTTTGGCCCATAATGAAGATAAATGAACATAAACTGAAGAAGAAGATAAATAAAGGAAAATAAACTAACCAACTTGACAGCAGAAAAAGGAATAAACAAAGCAACGTGACATACCTCAGGTGACCCCATGGATCACCACGGTACGTCAACTACACTCGCTCCCAAAAAAAAAGTGATCCAAGACTGAAACCTACAACTAAAAAGTAAAGTAGGCATGAGCACTGAGATGCTAAATAGGAATACCAAAATATAACCACATCCTACGCCCCGCCTTTAGTAAGAAATCCAATTATACTAGTTTGAAAATAAGATATAATAAAATAATATTTCTCATTTTCAAATTCATGTAATGAGTTTTCATTTTCAGGTAAATCATTTTACTCCCACTACATTTTAAAAATAGGTTTCAAGCATGCATTAACATTTCAAAATGAAAAGAAACAAGTTTGGATTACAATATAGTTTTCACAAACAATACATAAAGTATGAAACAACTGAAAAGAAAGTTACATCACTATAATCATGTCACAAATGAGCACCATAGGTAATCCCTATAGGTATCTAGAACAAGTTGCAACCTATAGACCTAATTCCTCAGTGAAACGTGGCTTAAAAGACCACGACCCTCAGAAAACATGGCTTAGAAGACCATGACCCTCAGAAATTCATATGTTTAGTTTGTGTTGTTGCGTCAATCCTACTAGAAAAACAGGGACAAACCCATGCTGTGTCATCTAGCGTACTAGTCCTGGTCACCCACCTAGATACCCGGGTTTTCCATTATGCTTTATTTCAAGTGGTTGTGAGTTTTTCTTTATCATGCTAACATATATGAACATAACATTTTCTTTATAAAAAACATATTCAACCTCTCACCACTGTTCTCCCTCCTTAAGTGCATTCCCCCTCTTTCATGTCACACAATGCATAAACTTCAACGTTAGGCACATCATAACACTTCCAACATACAAGTCATTTTATAAAACCAAGGGGGAGTGCCTCAAGAGAGGTTTTTCTTTTTCATAAAACGTTATTAAGGTTCCAAATGGGCTTTATTACATAAAGTGAATAATTTTTAAAATTAGACGGCTAAAAGAACAAACACCTTCGGAAACACACATTACTAATTGAAAACCACTTAGGAAATTAATTTTTCAAGAAAAGGTCACTTAAACCGATAGCATTAAAAATACATTTCAATTTTCAAAGCAAAGGAATAATTTTTTCTAGCAACCATAACATGATTTCGTAGCATGTGTATATAGGGTAAATGTAAAAAATATTTTTAAAACAAGCAAGAAATTGTGAATCTCAAATTAAATGCATAAGCATAGCGGACCTACCTCAAACTTGTCGTTATTTGTCGATGGACACTCGAACCAACACTTGGCGCATACACGCACATGCATTTATACATATATATATACAAACCCCTAGCATCATTGCACATATTCCCCATGCCAAGAGGGAATATGTACAAAGAGGGCATATATATATATGCCTTAACCCATGCAGGTACATGTAGGATACCTCGAACCCGCGGCCCAAAACCATCATAGCAAGGCCCAATACACTACACATATAATTTAATAAAGTAATTAAACACTTAAACAATCCATAATGTGTTTCAAACTAACACATCATGGATTTGCACCAACGACGTGCCACTTACATAACTCATAAAACTAATTGAAAATATTAAAAGAAAAGCACAAAATCAATTTAACCATTTCCCAAGTCCATTTCAAATCGTCACATAAAGCGGAACAAATTCCAAAACATACATTTCATTGTTTAAAACCTTTTTTTCAGCAAACAAAACAACTTAAATATCCACCACTGGTATTCCATGAAGTCTCACATATACATATACCTATGCTAGCTCAAGAAACCATCCACTCACATCACCAATTTCTCCACTTTCCACATGCGCACCTCAATGTATGTGATCACTCATAGGAATACCAAGGGTCAATTCAAGACACTTCTCATTTCCAAAACAGACCATTCAGCATAAAGCAAAAATTCCCAACCAATTTTGTGAACGTCACTTATCATTAAAGAAACACATTTCCATATTCTGTAACGTTTTTCATTTCAAAAACCATTTTCCACTCCAACAACCAAATTCCAGTTTTGAAAAAACCTTCACAAAATCCATTTTCATTTTTTGGGATCTACTCACACCAACCAAAACGAAGGTCAAACATAAATCGCATCAAAATTTGCAAAAACAAGGAACTAGTGGCTATGCAAACCCTGTAACAAGGCATAGCAGACCATGCTCTGAGCGAGCATTAACCACAAGAACAGTCTTTAACCGTGCACTCGGGTTGTACATGGGTTGCTACTCCATACAAGTCTGCCGCGTAACACCGGTTCACCTCCTTGGTCATCCCTCATCCACACAGACCAATCCAAAGAAGAAAATTCAAATCCCAGACCACCCTTGGAAACTCAAGTCTTGGGATGAGAAAGGGTTCATGAGGTCCTTCCCTCACCTACCTCTCGAGTCCTGACACACCTAATCACCAGGATACTTGACACACCAAATAATGAGGGCCGCCTCTGATACCATTTCTTCACGAACTGAATCTGGTCTCCACAATTAACGGCACCAAACCAGGCCCGTGGTAAGGCCCGAAGGGCATTCCCTATCCCCATGGGCTGGAATAAGTGCCTGGGTGTCAAAAAATATGGTTTGGGAATGATTTACCCGAGTATGAAAGCATAAAACATAAAAAAACAATCAATAATTAGAATATGAAATTTTCATGCTAAACAATTCTTAACAAAACCAAATATGAATATATTTGTTTAAAGACACTACTGGTGGTCCAAATAAAAATAATTACAATATCAAGACATCCCCATGGACTCCACATGACAAGGGGGTCATCACCCGCAAGCCTTCTCCACAACTCTACCCCAGCGATGTGGACTAACACCCTAAATCGCTATCACCCTTAGCCTTACCTTTACCTGAGTCAAGAAAAATAAGGACTAATTACACACAATGGGTGTAATTATTGTGTAATCCTAAGGCCAATATGATAACACCAGATGATTCCAAAGAGCATGCAATATAATGTGAACAAAACAAGAAATTTTAATACACAAGGTGAAACAATTTTAAAATTCCATGAAATGCAACTTTCAATTGAAAACTGTTTTGAATACGAGAATTTAAGAATGTTAACACATTAAAATAAAATTTTTATCTACTGTAATTTACATCCAAACACACCCAAGTACATGGGTAAATACCACAAAACCAATGAGCAACAAAATTGGAACACCCCTAGGCACTAGGTTGTCTCAGGCCCTGTGTACCTCGTACCTCAGTGTAAAGTAACCATAGAAAAATCCATTCTCGTGCATGAGACACTATTATGGAACATACCCATAACCTAGTGGTCCCCAATCATCATCCTCATAGTTTAGTTAGAGTTGTCGTTATCCCAATGCTAAGTGATACAGGGACAAAACCCATCCGGTCCACTAGCCGTACTAGTACAAATCCACCCCACCTAGGTTCCCGGGCTTCCCCTTTTGTGATCAATCAATTTCATCATGCAACGTAAATCTATTTTCATATAACACACCACTACTGGTCACACACAATTAATATAGTAGCTATCACATTTTATACCACTTAAAACACACAACAAAACACGTAGATTTTTAATAAAACAATTCCACCAAATCCCGTAATGTTTCACACATCAAACTCCTTAAAAACCAAACTTGCACACTATGTGCACACCATAAGGTTACCAAAACAGAAAATTTAGACCAATACATTTCTATTAAAACAACAAATCGTTTTTTAGGGCAGCCCCTTGTGAACCAAGAAATGATAACATTGAAAAACCTCAATTTTTTACACAAACATGGGACTTAAAGTTCACTTGTTCCAAAAATACTATTAAAACCTATTTTCATAGAAAAAAACAAAGGGGATAAAATTCAAAATATTATTGGAAGCCATATTATAGTTCAATAAAATCAATTAAGTATTAATAGGGAATTCCCTAATAAACCAATAAGACATTCCCATGAAATCCCCCCCAATTTCACATGATGTTTGCATTTAAAAATTCATTTTCTAAACAAACACCAATAAAACTAAATTTTTATAGCAATAATAAAATGAGATAAACCTGAATGTATGCTAAGTACAACATTCTAAGACACAAAGATTGCATAAACATGGAATCACCTACCAAGAGAGTCAAGAACCGAAAATCCTAGTGTAGAACTTCAACCGCACCACCACCGCACCACAAGGGAGTGATATCAAACCCAAAACCAGAGGATTAGACCAAGAAACTAAAATGAATCCCTATTTATGAAGCCCTAGCTTCTAGAAATTTGGGGATTCATGAAAAAAAAAGAGAAAATGTAAAGACCTGTAAAATTCAAGGGAAAGTTTTTTCTTAATTTTCTTTGGGATTTTACAAGAATGCAGTTTCTGACGGCACCTGATTCTGAGGCCCGGTGCGCCCGGAATTAATTTCCGAAGTTTAGCTTGGGTACGTTCAGTGGACGAACGGGCAGGTTTTTCTAACTTTTGAACCGGTGCTCGAAATTTATATCTGAGCACACCGATGAACTCGCAGCGCTGTTAATTTCTTAAAAACACCTTTCAGGAGTTGTGTTTGAACAGGTGTTGTTTTTAATTGTTTTTTGGGGTAAAGTTAAGGAATTAAATAAATGTGGTGCGACAATTTATTTTATTTTACTTAAAGTGGCTTAACCTATGTTAAGCGGATAATATGAGACCCACAATATCCTACCCACTTGGTATGATATTTGTGAGGTGTGGCCCACATGAGCCCCATCATTTATTTCCCTCTAAGTAACGCACCCTCACCCCCCCTTTTTAATAAAATCAACCGTGCGTTTATTCTGTTTAATAAACGCCTCATTAATTTGGGATGTTAAATCGTTACAATCAATTCATTGAATTGATTGTCTCTTTTTGAATTTCAAAGGTTGACTTGTACATTAAAAAAATAAGACTGTTCTTATTTTATTTCTGTTGGAAATTGTTGCGTGGAGAGGATTTGGAGGAAAGCGTTCTTCTTCGGCGAAGAACGCGAAGAACGCGAAGAACACACTGATCTCTGACGAAGAACACCAAATCCTCGGAAATCAATGAGGCTTCTTCTATGACGCTTCTTCTGGGACGCGACGATCCCCCTTCCGCGATATCTTCTTCCACGATGTCCCTTTCCGTGACAAATCTCATTTAACGACAACACTTGAGGTAAGGAATTATTATTTTGAGAACGATTTTATTCCCTTGATTCTTTCATTCTAAAGAAAACAAAGAACACGGATCAACTTATTATCTAGTTCATCCGCGGACATTTTCCATGCGAGTTGGGAATAATTTTTTGTGGAAAGTTGTAGGGGTTTATTTTATTATTGATCACGATCTCATCTGTTGTCTTTCATGGTTTCATTTTGGGCCGCCTGTTATCATAATAACCGGAGGAGGTCGGACCGCACGAACACGACCGACCCTCCTCCCCCCCTTGTTTTTTTGAATTTGTTGCGGCACGTGAAAGGCAGCATGGTGCCATTGCACCGCGCGGAAATGAGAAAGAACGTGGTGAAGAAGCGTGGCACCATCGCACCATGCCGTTGAGTCCGAACGAAACCACGAGCGGTGTTGGGGCCGCAGAGGCGATTCAAAGACCCCGCAATTTGTTGTCGAAGTGCGGATCGACGGACGATGGTGATGCGATCTGCAAAGGTGTTTTGAAGCCTCCGCAGTAAAGGTCGGGTCCCGAGAGGACTGTTGGAGAATGCGGCGAGAAAAACAGACCACCAGAGCACGTCCGATGGTCCGTTGAAGACTCCCCCAGCACACCATGCTGGCACGGCGGCGCCGGCAGCCGGAGGTGGCGGCGCCCAGCGCGCCGCCGGGAAGGGGTCACCACGGCGGCGGGCGGCTGGTCCCGCGACCGCGCGGGACCAAAGGGACGTGACATCGCACCGCATCCGTTGAAAGGGATTGGTCCCTGTGCGGGGGCCGCAGTTTCGTCTAGGGGGGTGGTCCCCCCTTGCGCGACCGCTTGGCCAGCGCCAGCGAGCCGGCCCGAGCCGCCCGGCCGGACCACCAGGCCGGGCTGCGCGCTGGCCGGGCCGGGCTGCGCCATCCGGGCCGGGCCACGCCCATCCGGGTTGGACCCGGACCCGGGTCGGTTCGACCCAGGGGGGTTGGGCCGGGTCGGGCCGGGCCCAGACCCCCCGTTTTCGGACCTCTTCGGTCTTTTTCCCATAACTTGCGATACTAACCACTGATCGACACACCGTCAGTTGCGATGCGATCCGTGGATCGAGGCAGTCACTTTATTACATTACACTCAAGGTTTCGGTGAACTTTGGGTACGGCCGGGTTGGTTCGGTTACGAAACCAACCAGGCCCTTAGAGCAGAAACGCTTATATCTCGAGCTCTGGACGTCCGATTGGCATGTCGTCAACTTCGTTTAATTCCTTGTGATGAGACGGAACTTTTGGAATACTTCGTCTAAGTTTTGGTTGCTGTTGGATAGTGGTCGGGTTGGATTGTACCTGATATCCAACCGGGCCCCTGGAACGGAAAAACTGATATCTTTCAGACCGGACGTCCGTTTGACGAACTGTCCACGACGTTGGGGATCATGTGGAGAAACGACCCCTATGAGTATACCCTATGAGATTTAAGGGTACAGTTGTGATATGGCCGGGTTGGTTCGCACACGAAACCAACCGGGCCCCTGGGACGAACAGGCTAGTAACTCACAGACCGGGCGTCTGATTGATGTGTCGTCTATTGCATTGAGACCCCTATGACAATGCTGTCCTTTGATATACTTCTTTGTGGGACATTGAGATACTTAGAGTATCGACCTATAGCTCATGGATCGGACCCTCCCATAGCCGAGCGTGCGGAGTACGGAGACCGTGTAGCCGACTGAGACCTGGCGACTGCTTGACCGACTCGACTTGGAGTGAGTCGACTAGCCCAGGGGACGAAGCACTACTTTGTTTGGGTGCAGACCCATGACGGATGGAGCACTACCTGTGTGACAATGCAGACTTGCGGTACTTGTCTAGAGAGTACCTCTGCAGGCTACTAGGTGGTGTGCACTACTGTGTTTGGGTGGCATACCCCGACGGGAAGCACTACTGTGTTTTGGTGGCTGACCCACGATACTCGGTAGGAGGAGTACCTCAACAGTCTTAGGTTAGTGAGAAATACCTCAGAGTCGTGACAGGACCACTGTACACTCCAGAGACGGGGCTCTTCAGCAGTTACAGTTTCAATAATGAAAATCCTGGTTTGAGTTGAGTCTATGACCTTTGTGTTTACCTCTTGATTGAGATGGGTCACTTGATAACTTAGGTATATGTATGGGCATATACCTGGGTAGTGGCTATCTGATGATTTCATAATCTTGTATTTCCCCATGATTGAGATGGGTTACTTGATAACTTAGGTATATATATGCGCATATACCTAAGTAGAGGTTATCTATTAAGATCTTCTTTGTGGTTATCCATGTTGGTTTTAGTGATACCTTGAGGGTCTCGGGGTCCCTACTGAGTATCGTTATACTCACCCCCGCACGGGCTATGCCCGAACCTCATTATGTTGGTTGTAGACGACGGGCAGTGCTAAAAGAGGCCGAGTATTCGAGGACTGGACGGTACCCAGAGGTGGACCACACGACGAGTCAGCATCCGGAGGTGGACTTCATGGAGAGACCACACTCAGAGGAGGTTAACGGGAGAGAGCGTTGTGGAGGATATCTGTACCTACCCTTCAGGTAGGATCCGTGGTGGACGATCTAGGAGCTGTGGTATCTATACCTACCCTTCCGGTAGGATCCGTGGTGGACAATCCAGGAGCCGCGCAATCTATACCTACACTTCAGGTAGGATCCGAGGAGGACGACCCAGGAGATGCTTCCTTTCTTCCAGCTGTTTGTCTTTTTCTGTTGTACATTCTTTCAATTGTAGTTGTACTTTCAGTTGGGTTTGTATTCTGGCCCATTTACTTTTCAGCACTTTCTTTGTACTTAGTGTTTTACTTCAACTTGTACTCTATGGTGTTTTGTTACTTTTATAAAGGAAATTCCTTCCCAGTTATCGGGATTTATGCCTTTGGTGCTAGTCCCCAGCCCCTGGCCTATGGAAGGCGGGATTGGGGTAGTCACGACATGGGCCCCGAGGACAGGTTGAGACAAATTGGCATCAAAGGAGTCGGTTCTACCATACAACTTATAACTCTGATATTTCTTTTCTGTGAAGCAATAGTGTTAAGGGTACCGAGTGTGGTCTTCAGTTTAGGGAGTCCAGTTTTGGTGCGGGCGGCCGACGTATCCATACACCAGGACCCTGAAAACTGATTTCTGACTTTGTGCACGAAAACACTGATTGCGTGTGTGTTTCCAGAAGTTTTTTTTAAGTCAGCTCAAACCAGGTCAGCTCACCAGGTATAATCATTTGACCATGTCACGTTGTTTCTTTCAGGATTCCTTTTCAAGGATGACCAGCTAAAGCCCAGAGGGATGTGCATACTGACAGCATGCCGAGTGATTAGGCTTCGGTAAAGGGCCCTCTTGCAGTTGACGCACCAGCAGTACTACCATACGTTGGGCCACCGATGCCACCAGCCCCAGAAGTAGGCGATGCACACCACTTGAGCGCACTACATGAGTTCCAGCGCCAGAGGCCACATTTGTTCTTGGGAGAGACAGACCTACAGGCAGCTGAGGATTGGCTGGAGGCAGTGGTGAGAATCTTCAGGCTAGTGGGGACGCCTGCAGACTTCATGGTTATCTTTGCTTCCAGCCTTTTCAGGCAGCAGCGGGCAGGTGGTGGAGCCACTTGTTCGAGTTTTGCGACGGGATGACCTTCACATGGGAATACTTCGAGACCTTCTTCAGGGTGGAGTTTGAGCCAGTAGCTCTACACCCCGAGCGTGTATAGGAGCTGCTGCCTTTGCCGCAGGATTTTCGATCAGTATCCGAGTCATCTGTAGGAAGTAGACAGATGAGGCTTAGGTCTAAGAGGACCAGACCAGCAGGTGGTCGACCTCGGGTTATAGGATCGTTAGTGTGGGGCACCCAGGGTGGAGTCAGAGCCAGGTGTGCCGGAAACGGATAGTGTTTCTCCTGTGGCAAGAAGGGTCACCTGGCACGTGACTGTCCGACTCCTCGCACAGTTGATCTACAGGATTTAGAGGAGCCACCGAGGCAGAAGCAGCGGTGGGTTCTTGAGCAGAAACCGAGTAGTAGACAAGGCAGTAGAGCTCCGAGAGCAGGTGGACCGGAGGGGAACTAATGGATACGTCCCTTGTACTTCTAGTTCCATGTTGCTATTGTATTTGTGTCTTTGTACTATGTGCTGCAATAATAAAAAGACAATTATCTTTCATGCTTTCCGGTCCTTTTGTTTGGTTGATACTGAGTGGTCCCGGTTAAGACTGTTGACTTGACCCTCACTTTCAAGATTTCTACTAGAGGAGACCCAGTGACCTCTCACTGATGCCGACAGTGTGACTCGACCCTTGGAGGTGAGAGTGATAGTTGGATCTCTTGGTAGTTACGTCGAAGCCTTACAACGTCATCCATGGAATGAATGCATCATTCATGTCAGGATTGACTGTATTAGGCAATGAGCGTGGTTCATCCAAAGGATGAGACTGAGTTTCTCTTTTCGGAAAAGGTGAAATTTTTGCAGATCTTATAGATCATAGGAAAAGAAGGTGCAGATCATCCAGGAGTGGATAAAGACTGCACAGTGCAGTAAGAAACAGGAAACTGGTGCCATTCTTAGAGACTCGAGCGTGTTAAATGTTTCAAGAAGAAGAAGATTTTAGGAGAGATGAGTGTGAGAAGCAGTAGACGTGGATGCAGAGCTAAGAGGGAAGCATGAGGTGGTGTACATCTTAACATGCTACAACCACCCGCCTTAGTTGTCCCCGCCAGGCTCAGGGAGCTGGAGGGCAGGGGAAGAGGGTAGCTGCGTGCGGTCACGGAGAGAGACCCGATGGCTCTAAGAATGATTCGAGGGAAAGTCTGTGTCCACTACTAGATTCCATAGTAACAGACGATATGAATCATTCCTTCCTTCCACAAATCTTGTCCCAAACCTAGAGTTTCCGGTAAGCCTTAGACTTGACCCTCACGTCTGGAGATACCTTGGGAGAAGACTCGATAATCACACTTAATCCGACAGTGTGGTAAGACCCTCGAGGCGAGAGTTTCAGTTGGAATCTCTTGGTGGAAGCATCAAGGCCTTACGACGTTGGTTTGAGTATGGATTGGGCAATCACAGTTCATACACAAATTGATGGTATTAGGAAAAAAGTTTGTGGGTTAACTACGACGTCGAGATGGGTTTTCCTTGGTCGGCGAAAAAGGAAACCCCAGACAGCACAGGATAAACTCATGCACAGGAGGGTGCGACTGATCACTCTTGAGTCGGTCAACCTTACCCTCATGGCAGCAGTCATTTTGGGTTTCAGTTCTACCGGAATTGGAGACCTCTGGAGTTCGAGGATGACGATCACGTCCTTATACGGGTCTCACCTCGATGAGGTTTACAGAGATGTGGCCAAGGTGGAAAGTTATCTCCGAGGTTTAGCGGACCTTCTTAGGTCCTCAGCTAGGTAGGCGTGGTGGTTTACCGCTTGACCCATCCACCTCAGGGGCACCTGGTGCATGATGATTTCCAAGTATCTCAACTGAGGAGATACGTGCTCGACCCTTCACATATCATCGACGATGAGGAGCTGGACGATGGCGATGTGGTTACTTTCACGGTGGTTCCAGTGGGGATCGAGGATCGACAGGAGCGGATCCTACGAGGATAGTCGATTTCTCGGGTGCGGTTTCACTAGCAGTACAAGAACCTCTAGGTAAGCACATGGGAGCGGAAGGCTCAGATGCGTGCTCAGTACCGCTTTTGTGACCCTAGTTTGTGTTAAAGCTTTACGAGGACGTAAAGCCCTGTGCTGGGAGTAATGTAAAGACCTGTAAAATTCAAGGGAAATTTTTTTCTTAATTTTCTTTGGGATTTTAAAAGAACGCTGTTTCTAACGGCACATGATTCCAAGGCCCGGTGTGCCCGGATTTAATTTCTGAAGTTTATCTGAGGTACATTCAGTGAATGAATGAGTGGGTTTTTCTAACTTTTGAACTGGTGCTCGGAATTGAAATCCGAGGAAACCGATGAACTCACAGCGCCGATAATTGCTTAAAAACACCTTTTCTAGAGTTTCGTTTGCACGGGTGTAGTTTTTAATTTTTTTGGGGTTAAGTTAAAGGAATAAAATAAATGTGGTGCGACAATTTATTTTATTTTACTTAAAACGTCTTAACCTAAGTTAAGAAGATAAGATGGGACCCACAATATCCTACCCACTTGGTAGGATATTTCTGAGGTGGGGCCCGCATGAGCCCCACTCTTTCTTTCCCTCTACGTAACGCACCCATACCCCCCTTTTTAATAAAGTCAACTGTGCATTTATTCTGGTTAAGAAATGCCTCATTAATTTGGGCAGTTAAATCGTTACAATTAATTCATTGAATTGATTGTCTCTTTTTGAATTTCAAAGGTTGACTTGTGCGTTAATAAAATAAGACTATTCTTATTTTATTTCTGTTGGAACTTGTTCCATGAAGAGGATTTGGAGGAAAGCGTTCTTCTTCGGCGAAGAACGCGAAGAACGCGAAGAACGCAAAGAACACACCGATCTCCGAAGAAGAACGCCAAATCCTCGGAAATCAATGATGCTTCTTCTAAGAAGCTCCTTCCACGATGCTTCTTCCATGACGCGACGATCCCCCTTCCGTGAAATCTTCTTCCATAATGTCCCTTTCCGCAACAAATCTCTTTTGACGAAAACGCTTGAGGTAGGGAATTATTATTTTGAGAATGATTTTATTCCCTTGATTCGTTCATTCTGAAGAAAATAAAGAACAAAGATCAACTTATTATCTAGTTGATCCACGAACATTTTCATTGCAGGTTGGGAATAATTTTTTCGGAAAGTTGTGGGGGTTTATTTTATTGTGGATCGTGATCTCATATGTCGCCTTTCATGGTTTCATTTTGGGCCGCCTGTTATCATAATAATGGGAGGAGGTCGGACCGCATGAACACGGCCGACCCTCCTCCCCCCCTTGTTTGTTTGAATTTGTTGCGGCACATGAAAGGTAGTGTGGTGCCATTTCACCACGCATAAATGAGAAAGAACGCGACGAAGAAGCGCGGCGCCGTCGCGCCACGCCGTTGAGGTCGAACGAAACCATGGGCGGAGTCGGGGCCGCGGAGGGGATTCGAAGACCTCGCAGTTTGTTGTCGAATTTCAGATCAACAGATGATGGTGAGGCGATCCTCAATGGCGTTTTGAAGCCACCACAGTAATGGTCGGGTCCCGAGTGGACCGTTGGCGAAAGCGGCGAGCAAAACTGACCACCGGAGCGAGTTTGGTGGTCCGCGAAAGACTCCCCCGGTGCGCCCTGCCAGCACGGCGGCGCCGGCGGCCGGAGGCAGTGGCCGACACTGGCCAGCCGCCAGGAGGCGGCGGCGCCCTGCACCCTAAAAAGAAGGGGCCATCGCGGCTGGTCCCGCGGCCGCACAGGACTAGAGGGACAGGGCATCGCGCCGCGTCCGTTGACAGGGAGCGGCCCACGCGCGGGGGCCGTGGTTTCGTCCAGGGGGCGGTCCCCCCTTGCGTGGCCACTTGGCCAGCGCCAGCGAGCCAGCGCCGGCCCGAGCCGCCCTGCCGGACCACCAGGCGGGGCCGCGCCCGGCCGGGTCGAACCCGGACCCGGGTCGGTCGGGCTAGTCCCAGACCCCCCGTTTTCGGACCTTTTCGGATTTATGCCCATAACTTTGGATAAGGACCTCCGATCGACACACCGTCAGTTTCGATGCAATCCTTGGATCAAGGCGGTCGTTTTGGTATATTGCACTCAGGGTTTCGGAGAACTTTGGATTTGGCCGGGTTTGTTCAGTTACAAAACCAACCGGTCCCTCAGAGAGGAAACACTTATATATCGAGCTCCAGACGTCCGATTGAAGTGCCATTGACTTCGTTGAATTCCTCTTGATGAGACGGAACATTTGGCATACTTAGACAGAGTTTTGGTTTTTGTTGGATAGTGGTCGGGTTGGATTGTACCCGATTTCCAACCGGGCCCCTAGAACGGAAAAGATGATATCTTTCGGACCGGACATACGTTAGACGAACCGTCTGCGACGTTGGTGATCATGTGGAGAAACAGTCCCTATGAGTATACCCTATGAGAGTTCAGGGTACAGTTGTGATACGGCCGGGTTGGTTCGCACACGAAACCAACCGGGCCCCTAGGACGAACATGCTAGTAACTCACAGACAGGGCATCCGATTGACGCGCCATCTGTTGCATTGAGACCCCTATGATGAGGAGGTACTTTGATATACTTCATCGTTGGAATTTGAGATACATGTAGTATCGACCTGTAGCTTGTGGATTGGACCCTCCCAGAGACGAGCATGCGGAGTACGGAGACTGTGTAGCCGACTGAGACCTGACGACTGCTTGACCGACTCGACTTGGAGTGAGTCGACTAGCCCAGTGGACAGAGCACTACTTTTTTTGGGTGCAGACCCATGGTAGATGGAGCACTACCTGTGTGATAGTGCAGACCCGCGGAACTCGTCTGGAGAGTACCTCTGCAGGCTACTAGGGGGTGTGCACAACTGTCTTTGGGTGGCATACCCCGGCGGGAAGCACTACTGTGTTTGGGTGGCTGACCCGGGGTACTCGACAGGAGGAGTACCTCAACAGTCTTAGGTTAGTGAGCAATACCTCGAAGTCGTGATAGGACCACTATACACTCCAGAGACGGGGCACTTTAGTAGTTACGGTTTCGATAATGAAAATCCTAGTTTGAGCTGAGTCTATGACCTTTGTGTTTACCTCTTGATTGAGATGGGTCACTTGATAACTTAGGTATATGTATGGTCATATACCTGGGTAATGGTTATCCGATGATTTCATAATATTGTGTTTCCTCATTATTGAGATGGGTTACTTGATAACTTAGGTATATATATGGGCATATACCTAAGTAGAGGTTATTTGTTGAGATCTTCTTTGTGGTTATCCTTGTTGGTTTTATTGATACCTTGAGGGTCTCGGGGTCCCTAATGAGTATCGTTATACTCACTCCTGCACGGGCTATGCCCACACCTTGTTTTTTTGGTTGCAGACGACGGGTAGCGCTGACAGAGGCCGAGTATTCGAGGACTGGACAGTACCCGGAGGTGGACCACACGACGAGTCAGCATCCAGAGGCTGACTTCACGGTGAGACAACACTCAGAGGAGGTTGACGGGAGAGAGCGTTGTAGAGGCTATCTGTACCTACCCTTCAGGTAGGATCCATGGTGGATGATCCAGGAGCTGCGCTATCTGTACCTACCCTTCAGGTAGGATCCGTGGTGGACGATCCAGGAGCTGCGCTATCTGTACCTACCCTTCAGGTAGGATCCGAGGAGGACGACCTAGTAGCTGATTCCTTTCTTCTAGCTGTTTGTCTTTTTCCATTGTACTTTTGTTCAGTTGTAGCTGTACTTTCAGTTGGGTTTTTATTCTGGCCCATTTACTTTTCAGCACTTTCTTTGTACCTAGTGTTATAATTCTGCTTGTACTCTGTGGTGTTTTTTTACTTTTATAAAGGCAATGCCTTAACAGTTATCGGGATTTATGCCTTTGGTTCTAGTCACCATACCCTAGCCTATGGAAGAAGGTCTTGGGGTAGTCACGACATGGGCCCTGAGGATGGGTTGTGAGAGAAAACTTAAGGAAAGGGAAGCAACTTAGAAGGATAGTCACTTACTTCAAAAAACTGGAATATTTTAGAAACCTGAGAGGTTCAGCCCTAATTCCTGACTGATACAATCTCCAAAGAGGGGGAAACGAATCTGGTGGTGCGGACAGGTACAGTGGGAGAAGGTGAGAGGTGTAATCACCAAGAAAAGATAACAAATGAATATTTTATGAAAGTATTAAAAAACAATTTTAAAACTGGAAATGGGATTTCGGGTTGGCCCAATACCTAAATTGATCACCCAAATCCAATATGCTAATGAATTTTTAAGGGGCCCAAATTTCAATGGTAGTTTTAATAGTTAAATGAAGGTCATTTTGGAAGTTTAATGGGTGAAAAGGGTGAATAACGAAGGAGTTATTAAAGAAACAATAGATACTTTCAAAACTGGAAATGGGCTCTCGGGTTGGCCGAAATTTTATGAACCCACCATTTCCTTCAAAAATGCATGGAAAACCCCCAAAAGAAATCAAGGATGTAAATTAAATGAAATATACCTGTAAAATATGTCATGTATGTGACACTCCATCAGATCATCTCCTAAACATTTATCTTTTAATTTTTTACACGCATCCTCCATATCTTATGGACATTAATTTATATTTCATAAAATACTCTTTGTACTATTCGTTCATCAGATGAATAATTCTATGTGTATTATAAGGAACATAAAAGATATGGGAGATGAGTCCCAAGGAATCAAATTTATTAATAACTATTAATGAGAAGAATTCGATGAGGATGTCAATTATACTACATTATGCCCAATAAATGGATTAATGTTTCCCATTTGTTTGGAATTACACCATTGGAAAAAAGATATTAACTCTTGGCCCACTCAAGGTGATATTTTGGGGGTACAATCATTCAATTATGTGATTTAAGGGGTCTGGGTGGGGATATTTTTTGAAACGTGATTCTATGGGGCCTCTATAGTTTATATTTATATTATAAATATCCCATGTAATACTTTCAATCTTCTATGAACAGTCATCCAAATATTAAAATAAGCCATCACATATTAATTAAATCCCCTCGACAAATAAATATATAATATAGACAATTAAGGAGTAATAAGAAACCCAAATATGATAAAAAAGAATAATAATCTATCATTTGATCAACTAGAAGATATAAAAACACATTGATAAAATATTTTAATAAATAAATACTTAAATCATATACATGGTTGGTAATAAGATATTATTAGGGGTGGAACCAATAGATGTAGTCCAAAAATGGTGAATACATAAAAATAATTTCTCATAATTATTCAAATATATATAAAATTTGATAACCTACATTCCATATTTTAGAGCATTTGAGGAAACAACCTAAGGAATTATTATATTTAATATTAAATATATATCAAATATTTGAAAACATATCAATATTATAATTTGAATTAAAAATTTATATCGATTATAAAAAAATAATTTTATAAAATGAATATTCCAAATAAAGATAAAGGTTTTAAACTTCTCAAAATTCATTGTAGATAAATTGATTCAATAATTATTTCTACATATGTTGAATAATTGTTTTTTTCAAGAATTTTAATATTAGGTGTTATATGAAAAGTCCATTTTCTTGGCCATTATGGGGTCTATGGTGATTCTAAGAACATAGTATAAAATTGTAGTTATAATGAAATAAATAATTGTAATTGTTGAATATATAGAGTTTTTATCTTAAATAGGAGATAGTTGAGTATTGAAAAAATATTTTATATTTAGGATGAATCTTCGTAAAAAAAATTATTTTTTAATTGAATATATAATTTATTAAATATATTTTAATAGAATATGTGAATAAAATATTTTTTAATGTAAGCGTATAATTTATTTCCATAGTATATTTTCATAATATATTGGTATAATATATTTTTATAATATATTTTTATGATATATATTTGTATATTTTAATATTTATTTTTATTTGTATAATATGTATATTTTCGTAATGTAATTGTATAATATATCTCTATAAAGGATAGCTTGTGCATGCACCTAATGTGAAGGCTGACATACAGTCAGTTTATACTACAAAGGACTGCTCACAGTAGAGGGATCCTGCTCCTATGTTGGAGAATCCAAGAAATGTAAATTTAATGGTTAGATAGTGAACATATGGGATATATGGATTGGTTAATACAAGGAGAGTAGAGGATCTTGCATCAATTCAGTGCACTGGTAAAAATAAACTATGCTTTGAGATTATTGCTAGGGAGAATAATGTAGGGGAAGGAAGCCCGCATGCTCCAAATCTACAGAGATTATTTGCAGAAAATTTACTAATAAACATATATCACCAGTCATGGATATAATGGAGTTGATTGAGTATGATACTAGGGAACAAGATATGGTGGATGATGCTCCAAGAGTCATTCATGACACTATGGAGCATCCTATCATTGTACTAGAGGGGGATCAGTAGAAAACAAAAACATGTAAGCATGGTTGGCATCCAAAAAAACCCATGGACTAGGATGTGGTAGGGATGATCTTGCTAGGTGTGGCCAGTCTACCAGGAATTATTTAAATGATATCACCCTATAGAATACACAACTCAAGGAAAAGTACTTTATGATTTTCAATCAGAAGCATTCGCGGTCAGAATGGGAATCTGCTGATAACATCTCAGATCAAGATTATGGGGATGACCCTAGTGATACCCATTTATAGTTTTATTTTATGGATGAAGACTTTTCCTTTGTTGTTCTTACCCACTCTCCTCCTCATGGTTTGTCTTTTATTTTTCAAGAAGTTTCGGTAGGAGAAGACACACCTGACCCTGAACCTTTCTGGTATATTTTTATATAATTATAATTATATATTTATATTTTATAAATAAATTAAAATTCAAATATTGTAAATATATTTATTATTTATATACATTTATTATAATTTTATAATTGTATATTTAAAATTATCAAAATAATTTTAAATAATATTCATTTATTTTAAAAAATATATATATAAATGTATAAAAATAAAATATATAAAATTTTAAATATTTTTTGACAAATAAAATTTTAACATTAATAATGAACATTTAATCTTAAGTAAATATATATTAAAAATGAGTGGAATTGAATAATTAAAAGTTATTAAACGTTAAAAATATTGTTAAAATGGATAAGTTTTATTACAAAAATATAAATTCTTAAAAAATAACTATATATTGATATAGAGATGAATACATATTGAAAATATTAAAACATAATAAGTAAATAAATTTATATAAACAAAAGAAATTTATTAAACTTCAAAAAAATTGTGTGTGTACAAGAATTTTATATAAAAATGTAATAATTATATATATGTGAAATCAATAAAACACATGTTAAATCTATGTTAAATTTTGAAATCAAATGACATTCAATTATATCAATTACTCGATCCAATTAGTCAATATATTTAATTCCAATTAATTTTTAATTATAGAACAATATACCCAAAATATATTACTATTTAATATAAAGAATAAATAAATTGTATTACATAAATAATATTTATATAAATTAATATATATATATATATATTTAATATATACTATTTACTATGGTTATCAACAACTATTTAATTATTAAAATGTTTAATATTTTTATCAATTTAATTATTTTTATTTTTTATTTTTAATTTTTAATTTTACAAATATATATATATATATGTGTGTGTGTGTATTCAATATATAGTATTTATTAATATTTATAATTTACATATAGTATAATAAAATTATTCATTTTTATCAATAATTATGTAATTAATTAAGATTTTAATATTTTTTTTAAAATCTCATTTTTTAATTTAAATAATTTCTTTCATGTTATTTAATCATTAATGAGTGATACAAAGAGCTAACAAAGGATTTAATAAAGTGATATAAAAAATGCATGATAAAGGGTATCCTTTATCAATGCTACAAATAAAGCATAGATAAAGGGAGCCCTTTATCAATAATGAAAAATGCTAACAAAGGGTGTCCTTTATCAATTATAAAAATAGCACCGATAAAATGTAACCATTATAAGTGTTATTTTCAAGCACTAATAATGGCCAATTCTATTAAAAGCATTTTTTGTAGAATTGATACTAGATACTAATGAAAGTCCTTGGAATACTAGGTTTTTTAACATTAAGATGATGATATCTAGATTGAAGGTCAAATATTGACAACCACTTTTCCAACATTAATTAGTAATACAATTCCTTAGTGTAGGGTATATAATACTTACTATCTAGTATCTCCAAATTGATATTTTTGCAATTGATACAGGAGTAGATTTCTATTCAATATTTTTATAGAAAAAAACAGAGGATTCTACTTATGATACACTTGGATGAATCAATCCATTATCTTTTTTATTAGTCAACTAATGCATAAATTCATTTAATTCTGTTAGAGGCATAATATATAAAGTAATCTATATTTCTTGAGTTTTCTATCCAAAAATGATTGAAAACCCAACATCTCTATTTAGAGGAAGACAAGAGAAACCTTCTTTAATCACTTAAGGAATTTCCTTAAACCCCAAAGGAAAATCAAAATATATAGGTTCATACCCATGATTGACTACAATCTAGGAAATAAACATTCCATGATCTGGTAAATTGAGCCCTACTCGAAAAAATCTCAAATACAAAAATCTAAAGAACAATTTTTAGTTGCCATAATATTCTATATTGAACTCCTAATGAGGATAGAAATCAGTCTATTCATTATAGGAAACCCAAAAATCCATCCCAAGGATAACATTAAATAGAATCAATCCATTAACTAGGAAATCCTAAACTAACTCATCCTTTGATATCAAAAAATATCACGAGGGAGATCAAAAACTCCACTCCTTCTTCTTCCAAAGAAGCATGATAACATCATAACAAACGACATGAGTTACATTGGATGTTTTAAATTATTTATTAATAAGTTTTAAATAAATTACTAATAATACTTTTATCACAAAAACTAGTCTCTAAAGATGATTTAATAAATATTTTACCTATCATAATTTCATGTAAAATATAAACTTCAGCCTAGTAATCTTCTACTTCGTACAAATACTTTATTGAAAAATAATATGATAGAAACCAAGTATTATTTGAATCATTATACTACTCCACAAACCATTTAGGTTCAATGATTCTATAGAATTGTGGGGATAAGAAAATCACTTAAACAAAATATAATGTGGCATCAACATCAACATGAGTTATATATTATAGGAGGTGTGAGTCATGTTCATCTTTAATGAGCTATATTTCCACTACAGTAGAATTTCAAATGTAAAATACTAATTATCATTGAATGTATGGTATATTTCCTCTAATGGTATCCAATACCACCACTATTTTGGGCCTCATTCTACATCCTCTTCTTTCTATAAGATACACTGATACCACCATTAAGTCGAAAAGTAATCCCAACCAGACTCAACCTACCTGAGATTGAATATCAAATCACATGACCATATAAAAAATATAATCCTTAAACTCATAAAATAATATAATATTGGTAAAGAAGAAAATTATACTAGATAATTGTTCAGAATACTCTAATAAAGTTGGATCACCTTGTGGAAGCGTGAATAACTCCATGGATTGGCCCATCTTAAATGGTTAGGGAAAAAACTGCTAGAGTAAGATGCACTTCCTATCATTATACTCTAAATATTCATGTTTCTTTACCCAAACCATTGAATCCCACCACCTCTTACTAGGACCCTCATGTTTAATTTTGACACACATCACCTTGATATAATCTAGAGTTTCTAATATTTTAAATATTACCATGATCTTCTCCAAACAATAAATTGTTCTCATGGGATAATTAAATAATTTTGTGTTCATTTATTTCATTTAAATAATCAATTGAAAGTTTTCGTTATCTCCTCTTTCCCCTGGTTTCACTTAAATAGTTTAATCGGACTTGTAGATGACACCTTAATCAATAATCTAATTGGCTGACAAGTTTCCTCATTGATTATCATCTACATCACCCAATTTAGGAAATCAATGGATTATTATGGGGAGAATTTAAAAAATTCATTGAAATAAGATATAAAATAAGAAAAGTGATAAATATTAGTTTTCACAAAGATATTACAAAAAACATTTATCAAATCCAAAACTGAAACAATAAAATTTCCAGTATCTCGTGGTAACATGAGGGTTGATGCAATGAGATATAACTAGGCACTCAATCATAACCAACCCCTTAAGTCTTGAAATTCAATAATTTTTTATCCCAAACATCCTTAGACATGAATACCATCAGCATAAAAACCTTCTCTTTTATACCAATTTCTCACAAACCAACCTGGGTCATCCATGAACTAGAAAACTCAATCAACCTGTGGAAAGTCCCAAAGGGATTTCCCATTCCCCATAGGAAAAAAAATGAATTTAGTCATAAATGTAAACATTTGGAATAATTTTTCCTTAATAACCAATATAAAAATGATGTAATATAAAAAAGAAACAAAATTTCAATACAGTGTTAGACAATGGAAGTTAATGAATATAAAGAAACTACAACTACAATACACAAAAAAATTAACAAAAGTACTCATGAAAAATGATATATCATCTATTTCTGATATGTGGGTCCAAATAAAACAATGTTACCACCAAATTTCACACACTTATTACACGTATACCCACTTCCACCATGATACACCTTTTATTTAATTGCATCATACAAATCAATTTCTACACACACCCAAATGTGATTACTGTTTTTGAGAAAAACATGACTAGTATGATCCCACCATGTGTTCCATATGTATCAAATAATAAATAATCTTGTTATTCTTATTTAAATAAATTTATGGATTTAAATATACTTTTTCATAGTATAATGTTGATCAAGAAAATAATTTTTTTTTATTATATTTCATAAAACATTCATAATAGAACCATCTTCATTGAGTTCAAAAAATCCTATATATAAAATTGATTATAAAAAACTATTCAAAAAGAATAACCATTGAAAATTGTCTAAGATTACATTATGTTTGGGTTTTCTAGAAACCCGACACCCAAATTATCAAATGGATATGTGTTCACATAAAAGATGAACATGGGTTTAGGGATAGGATGACATAGTTATAATTGAACCCATTTTCATAACATAGTTCAGTTAGTGTTTTTTGGTATTTCCATGAAAGGTAACCAAAATCCATCCAAGAAAGATTATCCCAATCTACCCCTCCTATGTACCCTAGAATCCCATGTCCCAATGGCCACACTTGGAGAATATAATATTCACTAATGGAACAAAATTATAGGTTTAAATTTTCTTAACCTAAATCCCTCAAATGTCATTTCACACATAAATAATCAAATGACCCCTACAATACATGAAAACAATGAATTGAAACCCACTTCAATTTTTAACAACAACAGGGAAAAATATAGTTTATAAAATAGTATTAATCATTCAAATTTCAAAAAAAATATTTCATGCCATATATCATTTTGGGAAACCAATTTTTAATGATAAATATTGCATGCTTAAAAAAAGGCTTTTAATGAAATCATCCACCGTAAACACTTGTTTTTTCACAAAAGACCAAATCCATGCCAAGATGAATGGACGATCTAAATAAGAATATGAGTGTAATTAAACATGAAACTCATATCATGAATCCAAAATTCAATAATCCCATGAATAATTGAGAATATGAAAATCTATTACCATTAAAATTACCCCGGAAGGTCATAATGACTAATGTACATCTGACCTCTTTCTTCTTTCCTCACATCATATCCAAAATAATTTTCCTTCAATCAAGAAAATAATCATAGATTTCCCACTATGATCCCTGATATATGGTTGACATAATAAGATATGTAGTAGATCATGAAAAATGGTGATGAATAATAAAGAAGGCGCTCTTTCTGTTTCTTAGATCTGATGTCACATGATCTATCAGAATTGATGTATAGAAGAATTAGGATATCCAAAATATCCATGTTGAACTATTAGGGTCATGATCATATGTCTTGGGAGGTATAATGAGACAAGATATATATTCTCTATGTTTTGAAGGAAGTTTATATGTTAATTATGTCACTTTATACTATTTGGATGTATAGTTAAACAAATTGTCTACCAATCATACAGTCATTTCTATCCATTGAAGATAGCCATGCTATTTAGTCACATAGATTTTCAATCTATACATAAACCAGGAAATAAAAAAATATACAGAAACAATACAAGTCAACTTGGTTTTGGGGAATTTCATATGGTTTTGAAATGTATTGTTCCAACTTGCACATCCTAAAAAACCTCCAAAACTCCCAAAAATATCATGGAAAACACATAACATTATACAAGAAAACGGATTTTCAAAAAATAAATAAACATAACTAATATATATATATATATAACACATGAATTTTATTGGTTAAATAATTATTTTTGTGTTTATGATATATGAATTCAACAATAATTTTATCGGCGACATCATGTAAGACTTTATCTCATGGGGTTTAAATAAACATGTAGTGAGATTTTTCAAGAACAGTAGGGTAAACCTCAAAATATGTGGTGTATGAATATCCACCAGGATAGATAGTGAAAATATATTTCTTGGGAACATTTAAAGAATCTGCAAGACAATTGTGGTTAGGAAGTATGTGCATCTGAGCTCTCCACATACTAATTTCATTCTCACTAAAAAATTTCACAACCAAAAAAGTCATCGATGATATATATAAGAGCAATCATAGGAAATAATTGTGATTTTTAGGGTGAGTAAATTCTGATATATAGTATCCCATGCATAAAAAACATGATATGGTATTAGACATAGTGATTTTCATACATGATATGATAAAAATAGATCTCTGTAAGATTAAAAAAATTAGTTAAGAAAATAAAAAGAATGTAAAGAAAAAAAAAGAGAAAAAAATATTAAGAATATAATAGCTAAGAGGTGAAAAATAATACCACATGCACTGTAGAATCCATTCAATCATAGGGACCTCGTTACATAGGATCTAGTGGTAAACCCTAGATAAAATGATGGAATTATATTCCTTCAAACTAGACAAACTCTTGAACATAACCCAACATAGGGTGAAAAAGATTGAAAATGAAAAATACAACTTAGATACCAAAAAAGAATTTAAATTCACTTATAGGCTCAAGAATACCCCCATGAACTTGAAGAGGGTCTCATCAGAAGGGATGATCAACACACTCATAGTTGATCATCTCTAAAAAAGCTATATTCCACAAAGAGTTCACATTAAATGAACTCCTCACTAAAAAAATGGACTGCATCATGGGATGGAAATTCATCTAAGAAGGATTTTAGAGGTCCCACAAGCTCTCTCTTATCTCTCTAAAGTGAATGAAAAAATATTGAGAGCCACAACACCACTTTTAAAATCATATCAAACGATTGGGGGGTGAGTAAATGCAATAATAATGTTTTAGAATTAGATCATATGGAATGTAAAGTGAGGAAATTTAGGAGTAAAACAACTTTTTTGGGGGTGAGTGGGAAGATTATAGAACCTTATTAATTGAAAAGTCATAGAATATGATGATTGGAGAAAAACAATGGGTGAAGATTTTTGTAATATGAACCTATGTGAATATACAAGTTGAATCACTACCCAAAAAACAAATGGTAATTCTATCATACTTAATCAGAGACTAAAAAAACTAAGGGAAAATAGTGGGATCATGAAATAGAAATAGGTCCAATGAAAAAGATCCCCACAAAACCCAAAGAAACAACAGAATAAGGAAAGATATAAAAAAACCCTTGTAGTGGCCAAATGAGAAAAAAGTAAAACATTTCATAAATCATTTCATAATAAAAAATAAAAAAATTCAATGAAATAAACACCAAAATTTATTATGGAGGGCATTTTTACCTATAAAAATCACCTGATCTCATATAAAAACCCTTAGAAAATCACATTAGATAAAGGGAGATAAAATCTAATAATCCCAATATTAGAATCCAGAATAAAATACATGAATGGTTCAAACATTAGATTCTGTGATCCAAAAACTATATAGTTTAGAATGTAAAATTGGTTAGTCCCCACTCAAGAGAAATTTTTTTTTTGGGCTGGAAAAAAATAAACAAACAACATTGTTGTAAAGGAAGAGATGTTGATAATTGATGAAAACTAAAATAGAACCATACTAATGAATTCATAGAAGACTGATGAATCACATGCACTCAAATTTGAGTAGTGGATTAGATTGTCTCCCTGAGGATGCAGTAGTTTAATATTTTTTGGATCCCCTTAAGATATAATATAAAAGATGAAAAAAAGACTGAATAGGACATCACAACATTTCCAGGAACTTGAAAATATGAAAGATAAATACTCACATAAAAGTGATCCATCTAAGAAATTTATATGGTTTCCTCATAACCTGTTTTTCCTAACATCATTGAATGAGTCTCTAATCCCTAATGACAGGAAATATATAACTAACAAGTAAGTCATTAATTGGGTTAAAATATTCAAATTCATATATAATAATTAGTTATGAAACAATAAAAAAACATCATTTCGAATTTTTTTAAAAAAAATTATCAAAAATCAAAAACAAAAATAATAATTGAAATAATCTTTTATCTTAATTAATCAAAAAAAAATTTCTTCATCATAATATGTCAAGAATCCAATAAATAACCCATATATTATTTCTATAAAATTCAGAAAATAATTTTAAAAAATATAGTCCTTTTTTAAGAAGATACGTAATTATTCAAAAATTAATTACATGACATTAAGTACTAAATATATGGTAAAATATTTTTTTACCCACTAACATTACTTGTAAAAAGAATAAACATTGAAATATTTCATAAAATAAGAATTATAGTATCTAAATGAAATTATGATGTAGGTTTATGCATAAGTTAATAAAATATTAATTCTTCAATTAATATATTTATAAAATATAATAAAAATTATTATTATGGTTTTATATCAATAATATGAACTTATGAAATGATTAAAATAATTAAAAAAATCAACTAAAAATTTGATAAATAAATTTATAAAACTAATCCTAAGATAACGTGTTATTGATATTTATAGTTTTTAAAAAAATATATAGTGATGAAGTGTCCATGGTTTTTGATAATATGTGAGGAATATAAAAAAGATAGATGGACTTTATGTTCCATCATAACTTGTGGCAGGTTAGTATAATGTGTGGAAAATCCATATGTCGATGCACTAACCATGTGGTCATGTAGGGGTTGAATGTGCAGTGTGTGGTAAGTTTACATAGCACATGAAGATAATATGTTTGATATTCAGAAATTGATACTTTACATTATAGGATATAAATATGATATTATGGTAAGTCATTAACTGCATGATCTATATGATAATGACATCATCTTCTTCATGAATAATGCATGTGTGGCCTAACATGATGGAGAATTCATGATCAGACATCATGTGGTTGGTCAGCATGCTATATGAAGGTGTTCATATGGTTGGAGAGAACATATCAATGCTCAACCACACTATGTGAAAACTAAATTAAAAATTTAATTATATAGTTTTTGTCAAGATTATATGACTGGATTCTCAAAAAAATGAACAAAATATGATGATTAAAAATGCACATGATATATAATGAATAAAAGGAATGTGGTAGATTAATGGTTCACTCTTGTAGTAATATGCAAGGTCATGGTGGAATCACAGACTAGGTGGGTGTGAAAAGAGAATCTCTTTAACAAATGATGAATGTTTTCTTGTGTGACAACTTCAGGATTAACACATGTTGTAGATCACGTGTGGGTATCACACTCACATTTTCTTGAGTTTTCATCTTGTATTGGTTTGATATCATAACATATATGGTCGGTTGAAGTTCATATCATGTAGTTGATAGGAGGCTTCAGAGAAGGCCTTTCAATTAAAGAAACTTAAATACTTTGAAACAAAATCAAATTCACATAACCAAATAAAAATATAGGAAATATAATCAAGTATCCAAACTCTCAATGTAGGACAATTACTCACACAACCAAATATAAAAACCTATATTACTTTTTTATTAAATGATTTGAAGAATATTTACACCTAATATACGTCATATTCATCATTCCATCTAGTTCAATTTAATTTATATAATTCAATTATATTACTAAAGAGTTAAATAAAACATAAATTTGCCTATTGAAATGTTAGATATTGTGGTTAATTAGTAAAAAAATGGAATAAATCTGCAGAACATATATCTAGAAAATTTCGTAGAGTTTGGTTTATTTTTAGGGCATCCAAATGGTAATTTTAGCCATTAGTTTAGTTGAATGAAATATAAATAAATATCATATCCACCCAAGGATAAAATAAGTGTTCAATTATGTGGAATATTCCTAGAGTTGTTATTCACAATAATTTTGTCACTATAAATCAAAAAACTCATGTATAATAAAAACATTTAACAAAATTTAGGGAGAAAATGAAATAATCTAAAGACTGATACATATCTTTTTTTGATAAATAAAACTTAAATAAAAATTTTATCTTTCATAAAAATATTATTTTAAATATTATATTTATTTTATGTCAAGTTATAAAATAACTAAGTTAATTTATTAAAAATAAAAACAAAATCCTCATATTCGGTATTTACAGAATTCAAAATTGAAAGTGATATAAAACTAATACATGTAAAAAATAATTATAAAATTAAAATAAAAGTAAATTCATATAAATTATATATCAAGAAAAATTATATTTTCATAATTCTCATGTTACAGGTATAAAAATAATTATTATGTTTTATTTCATTATATTAAAAAATCATAAACAAAAAATAATAAACCCCCAACAACATCTCCCATTTTTCGATTATAAAACATGAAAATAATTCAAAAAAATCACCCCATTTTGTAATTAAAAAATATATAAGTATTTTTTAAAAAATATCTATATTAAAAAAATATTGAAATTAATATTGATATATTTAAACTATATTTAAACATGTAAAATTTTAAAAATCTAAAATTTTAAATACAACAAATAGTTACAAGGAACTCAAACATAAGTAAAGATAAAAACACAAACTCCCCCAAAAAAATATGCTAACAATACTCCAATTATAGAATTTTTATTTAAAATCCACATTAAAGAATAATTGTGCAACCACACTTAGAAAAAGTTCAATATGTACTAAAATAAATCAATAATTGATTAAATAATAGACATATATTATTATCATTAGAAACCCAATATAATTCCCAATGAAGTAAAAATACATGGATATCCTGGTCATCATTGATTAGATCTTCAAAGTGATTGGCCATTCTATCCATTTTATGTATAAATATTTATGAATTGATATTATGTGTATTGAAGCCTTAAGCTAGAATTTATCCTTTTTTATTTATCCACACCATTTTCTCCTCAATAGTATCAACTCAAAACCTCCTCTGAATAATTCTATGGACCTCCTCGATTGGATTATTGACCTGGATGACTCATTCATAAATTTCATCCTTAGAGTGAAGGATGGGTTCTAAACATTCCCCTTTGACTACATTGAAAACTCTGACTATTCCAATTTGTTATCTATTCATCACTAGTTCATAATCCAAAAAAATGGATGTAACAACCCAGGTAAATAAAGAATATGACATTTTTATATTTATACCTATTTGTGAATAAAATTTAAATATTAATCTAAAGGGAACGCTATGCTCGATGGCTTACCCAATACCCAACAACGAGTTCCTTTGAAATCATACGTTGCACTCTAATAATAAAGTAATATTATTTTAAATGGTAGTTAACACATAGTCGTTGTATTGTCAGTAATGAATAGAAATAACTAAAATAGGATTATATATGTGTGTTAAATGTTTTTACTTTTATCCAACAAATTTTAGAGGCTTAAAATACAAATGAATCCCATCTTAAGCATTGAATACACTAGTATTTTTAAAAGAATGTTTTACTACCTTTTGATGGAAAAAGATTTTATTAAATCAAACTTTTGACAATTTTATAAGCTCTATTTTTCAAAATAAATATATTATTTATGATTGGGACATTTAAATTTACCTTGGGTTAATTTTTGGTATTTTTCTGACAATTTTCATTTTTCAATGAATAGTGAAAAATACTGCATTTTACATCAAAACTGCTTTTTCATATAATTTAATTATAGGTTATATTATCTTTTTAATTTATTTTAAAGTGTAATTAGAATATATTTTTACCATGTAATTCAATGATGGTCATTGGGATTAATTTAACTTTGTAATTATGCATAAACAAGTGCCAAACTTTTCATAAATATTGTTTCCCAAAAACCCACTATTTATTTTGACAACGAGAAGTTTTTTTAAATTAATTATTGCAATTTATGTGTTTGGAATTTGGTAAAATGTATTACATATTTGTAATCAGAAGGTAGATATTATGTAATTAATACTCTTTTGTTTTTGGACATTATGAATAGTAACGACGGTAATTATCTTTAATTATCTTGATTAATGAGTAATCAGGTAGTTAAAGATAATAAAATAATATCATAATAATGAAAAATGACCACAAAATGTGTCCTAAGGCTACTGGTTGTCTCATGGCCGACCCTGGGATGCCTTGTGGCAAACTTGGGGGCCCCATGGAATCAATTTTTTGAGGAAGTGACTTTTTATCTTTTTATTTTTTAAAGAATGTCAAATGTAACAAAGAAGGTATCACCTAAGTAAAATATTTTTATTTTTGTCTACATAAATTATATTTTGGACTATAAATATTAATTTGAAATCTAAAAAGATTTCATATATCATAGTATTTTGTTCATAATTTTTATACATTAAAAAAATTAAATTATTTATGACATCATGATGATGCAGTGATGACCTCATTATTTAACAATTTAAATAAAATGGAAATATAATGTAAAATCTAAGACCTAAACATGTCCAAAACCTATTGTATTGGTGGATTTCGAACCTTTATCACCTTATCCTAGAAAAAAATCAATTTGGGACTACTAAAATCCGAAACTCATTTGCAAATAAAGTTACATTTTATACCTTTCCAAGAGTGCCCCTCCTCTCCTTTTATAAAAGGCCCCCACCTCTACCTCCTTACCCACACTTCATAAGCCTTTGGCTCGGCCAAACCCAGACCATTTTGTCTCTCCATATCCCTCTCTTACTCTTTTAAGCCTCACTTTTGGCAGAAGTCTTCCCAAGGAATCCTTTGAGCTCAAATCTAAGAGAGTTACCCGATTTTATGATAATGTCTTCACTTGAGTCCTTTTGATTTATTTTGCTTCTCCAACCCCATAAACTCCTATTATTCATTTCTTTTGTAACAAATCCAGTATCTTCAATATACTAGGATGTTTTTATAAGAATTATTAGAGCTACACTTACACACACCTACATCTAATGGTTAAAGAACATACTATTTTCGTGGGTGGCGAATTTCTGCCTCCCGAAACGATGATTGTTCAACATTATTTTAACACCTTAAAATGTGGACATTAAGATGGAACTATACTTATATATGATATATAATATGTTAATGTTTTACTTAAGCTTTTGTATTTTTCATTTATGGCATACCTTTGTGGTTTCCATTATGGGTAAACGCGATATCTTCATTTAAGGAAGTGCGGACTACCGCCCCTCAAAGTGACGTGATTCGTTAATGCCATATGAGGGACATATAAAGGATGTATTTAAAGTAATTATATATTATGTTATACTGTAATTATAATATACCTTTATATCATTATTATTTTCTTTCCATTAAAGTATGAGATAGAAAGGAAAGTAGCGTTCATTCGTATATACGGCTTACCGTCTCCATGAACGGTGCATTTCATTTCTTATCCCCAAATGTAATGTATTATTATGAGTACATATATATAATGGATATATATGATTTATTTTACATCTAAATGATTAATATAATTCTGGAATTAAAATATACATACCTCTAATATAGTTTTAATTCCATTAATATGACATAGAAATGAAAGTAGCGTTCATGCGTACGTACGACTTACCGTCTCCTTGAACGATGCATTTCATTTCCTTCCTCTAAATGATTATGTGATATTATATATACATGTATATGATGGATATATATGATATATATGATATCCAAATCAGGAATGTCATTCTGGATATAAAGAAACTTTGACCCCAGGAACAACATGTAATTGTAAGAAGTCCACTTTTGACTTAAGAACCAAATATCGACAAAACAAACATTCTTAACTTAATGATTACATAATGTTTATAACATGGAAATAAGTTATATAAAAGGAATAATAAACTTGAAAAAGGTTCTTAATCAAGTAGAAATTAACTCAAGTTTATTATTCAGGAGATTAAAGAATGATCAAGTCAAGTCGGACCCGAGGTAAGGGATCCTACTCCTCTCTTTCTTTTTAAGTACACTCTTTTATGTCATTCCTTTTAAAGCTCATCTTTCTTGTTATTGGGATGTTATTTTATATTAATATTACTGTAATTTTTATGTTCATGTGATGAGAGACCCTATTCTCTCTCATCAATCCATTTTTGTAAGTTTTATGTGGCGCCGTTTGGCTGCCGAGTTTTCGTAAGGGATTTTTCATCTCACTTTTATTCCCGTGAGATTTATGCTACATTTGTCACAATTTCCTTTGAGTGGTGTATGTACGGCCCATTATTCTACTCTTTGTGTAATATACTTTCGTTTATGAGTATTTACATCAATGATGTATTTTCCTTCTTTCATGGGGTGTATGTTTTGAAAGATACCCAAGTCGGTAAGGGAACCTTTCACCTTCCTCTTTTTAAAAGACTTATTTTGTTGGGTCTTTTAATTTACATATTGTTTTGTTGGGATATGTTCTCATATATCCTTATTGATGTAAATTTTATGTCCAAGTGATGAGATACACTTTTTATCTCTCATTAACTCATTTTGATGTGGCGCCATTAGGCTGTCAAGGGAACTTCTTAACCCAATTTCGATTTCTTTGGGTTCAACATGTAGTTATTGAATATGTCATCCTTTGAATATGTGTGAATGACATTTGATTATTTTACACTTAATATCCACTTATATTTGGTGTATTTGTTTTTCGCACATAATTATGTAATTGATTTATCCTTAAACCAAGGATACCGTCTTTGTATGGGACTTCGTCTCAATCTCCTTTCATTGAGGCATATTTTGTTTTATACAAAACCTTCTTTTATACGGTGTATAAACCCCTTTGACTTTTATGTTAATTCAAAAGAAATATTTTTTCTACGAATCGTTTTACTAAACGAAAAAAGGGAATGTTTTTGTCGTACGTATGCGGCGACAACGACTTCTCCGCCTCCGTGACCATTATTTGAGTTTCGGCTTCTTCTACAAGCCATACCTTCTTTTTAAAAGAAAAATAAATACCATGTTTTACTTTTCTTTTATTTTGGTATTGAAAATGGTTTTCATAATGTTTTTATATCAATGTGTTGTATTGATATCTTGTTATTGAAAGGTGTAAATGTTATGTTTCCTTTATGCATGATTTATGTGATAAGATCATGTTACGGTTCTTGGGAATTGTTATGAAAATAGGTGGTTCTGTGATAAACTAAGGGAGGGTGAGCCCATTATAGCTCGCCAATGCATTGGGTAACGCGAAGGAGTGAAACGATAAGGTTTCTCCAAATATATTTAGTGAATATACTGTGATGGGTATTCCAAACGTAACCAAGAGGGTTACTCCCTACGTAAGAATGTTATGAATGCCTCAAGTTACCTTTATGTCTTATGATTTCTATGATTTATTCATGATTTGATGAGGTACGTTAAAGTACTTATGTTTTATGGATAAAGTATGATTTCATTCTTATGTATATATGAACTGATGTTTCCTTTCCATATTTTTCATAACCCTTACTGAGCTTTTTATGCTCATCCCAAGTTTTTGAAATGTTTTTCACAGGTGAAGGGAAAGGTACATGATGTGATGATAGTGTCAAGGATGGGTCAAGAAAGAATCCGTGTTTTATTTTAAATATGTTTCTGTTGATGGGAAGAATGAATATTGTCTTTTATGTAACCACTTTGTTTAAATGTGGAATGTAATGCAAGTTTCATGATATAATTCTCTAAAACTCTAAACCTGAAAAGATCCTCAATGTGTAATCTTGTAATAACTCAACATTAAGTAAGGTTTAAGGCTGGGGCCTTATAATGGATTCATATTCATACAATCTATTTACCACTTTCTTAACCAGCTCTCCATGCATCAAATTACACACTTCAGAAATTTTTTATTTAGTTGGACATATTCTCATCTCACCTTTATTAAACATACATAAGGTTCACGTTATAGTTGTTTTTTGTATGTTTGAGTAGAAATTATGAGGCATTGATTCTATCCCGCTCTTTGAACTGGAATATTCCTGGATAAGATTGAATTGCTTTTCAATACTCAAACTAGATTCAGTAATCATGTCCCCAAAGGGGTATTAATTACACTAAATTGTTTCTTTAGAGTCATTATATTTCTCACACATCTCGGTGTTTTCAACGTATCTTGAACCTGGAAAATTAATTTTCCTTTTTTGAATACTAGCCCACCACCCTCCATATTCAGAATCTTCATTCACAATTCTAGAAAAAGATGAAAAAAATGTATTTAGTCATGATTAAACATGGTTTATCCTATATTAAATAATATTATTGTTCTTGACAAATTAAAGCATTCTAGTCTTGAGGTAACCTAGAGGAGGATGATGGTCTTGATACAAAAGTCCTCTTATCATCTTCCTTGAAACTAGTACTATGGGAAATCACCTACCCATTGTTCTTTCCTCCATCCATCACAGTCTCCATAAAGGAAAGGTAAATAATAAAGTTAATTGATAGCTACTCTTACAAGAAATGAATATCCATCTTGTTGACAGCCTAATCAATTTTCAAGATATCAAAATTTTCATCAGCACTCGAATCATTAGAACCTTTCACTATTTGAGGGGAAAAATAGTCGATGTTTCCTTAATTACCTATTTTCTAATGGAGATAAATGATTGATATTTAGAACCTCACTAAAAAACAAAATAAACATCCTGAGGGGGAAGTTTGTAGCCACAATGACAAACTATGTATAAGTTCCTCAAACATTGGCATAAAGCACAACATTCATTCAATGTTTAAGATTCCACTGATTGCTTGAACAAAAATTCCTCTACAACTATAACATCCCAAGTAAGTAATGAATAATAGATATTTTAATCTATGTCTATTAATGATTAAGATAGTGTTTTAGAGGATTAAAATGAGAATAAATCCAATCATAAGCATGGAATACACTAATATTCTTAAAAGATTGTTTTACTGCCTTATGATGGAAAACCGTTTTTAAATCTATCTTTTGAAAATTTTATAATCTATATTTGTCAAAATAAACATATTCATTATGATTGGTATATTGAATTTTACATTGGATATTTTTTTGGTATTTTTCTGACAATGTTCATTTTTTAATGAATAGTGGAAAATACTGCATTTTACATCAAAACTGCTTTTTAATATAATTTATTTATATGATTAGATTATCTTTTGAATTGGTCTTAATGTGTAATATGAATATATTTTTACCATTTAATCCAATGGTGGTCAACGGAATCAATTTCACTTTGAAATTGGACTTAAACTAGTGTCAATGTTTTGATACTTATTGTTTAATAAAAACACGCTCTTTGCTCTGAGAGAAGGAATTAATTATTAAATTAATTAATGCGACTTATATGTTTTGAATTTTGTAAAATAGACTTCATTTTTTAATTCTGAATATCAAATATAGCATAGGGTGAATTTTTGGTAATTTTCTGAAAAACTTCAATTTTATGATGAATAGTGAAACCACTAAGTGGTACTTATAAAGACTGATTTTTCGTTTAAATGAAAATTTTCCATCATTGTGTTTTTAATTTCAAAAATACGACATACATGGTTTTCATTAAGAATTAAAGTGTGGTTCAATGAGATTATAATAATTTTTTGGTGAATAGTAACTTATTAAGTTTTTAATCGCGATTAGTGGTAATTAGTGTGGTTTAAGGTAAAAATAATGCTTTAATAAAATAAGGTGAGCTTGAAACATGTCCTAACATCATTGGTTGTGTCATGGCAGACCCATAAAAGCCATGGGTCAACTTGGGGACCCCATGGATCCACTTTGGTTGGGAAATGACATAAATTACTTTTTATTTAATGTAAAGGTAAAATGACACAAACATAATATGTTTTACGAAAACAATTTTTACATGGGGTTATAAAGATTAGATTTTTGATTATAAATAGTCATTGGAAAGATAAAAATATTTCCTACATCATAGTAGTTTTTTTATAATTTTTAGACATTAAATAAAGTAAATCATTTATGACATAATAATGATGCAGCGATGACATCATTAATGGACGATTTAAATAAAATGGAAAGATAATGAATTATCTAAAACCTACACATGGTAAAAACCAATTGTATGAGTGAATTTAGAACCCTTATCACCTTATACATGAATTATATCAATGTGGGACCTTTTAAAACCGAAACACATTTTCAAATAAAGTAATAATTCTTTACTTTCCAAAAGTGCCCCTCCTCTCCTCTTATAAAAGGCCCCCACCTCTACCTCATTTCACACACTCCTCAAGCCTTTGGCTCGGCCAAACCCTGCCCATTTACTCTCTAAACATCCCTCTCCTCATCCTAGAGGATTCCACTTTGGCAGAATCCTTTCAAAGGAATCCTTTAGGGTCAAATCAAAAGGAGTTACACTTTTAAAGGCAATTCTTTCTCTCATGTTCATTTGTTTTATTTTGCTTCTCCAACCCCCTAAACTCTTTTTATTTACTTATTTTGTAAAAACAACAGTATCTTCAGTATACTAGGATGTTTTTATAATATTTATTTGAGCTAAACTCTCACACAACTACATCAAATGGTTAAAGAACATACGGTTTCCGTGGATAGCGAAATTCTGCCTCCCGAAACGATGATTGTTCAATACTCATTTAACACCTCAAAAGGTGGACATTATGATGTAACTATTTTTATATATGATATATAATATGTTTATGTTTTCCTTAAGCTTCTGGTTTTTCATTTTGGGCATACCTTTACGGTTTCCATTATGGGTAAACACGATATCTTCATTTTAGGAAGTGCGGACTACCGCCCCCTGAAAGTGATTTGATTCGTTAATACCATATATGGGATGTGTAAAGGATAAAGTTAATGATATTATATATGTTATTATACTGGAATTATAATATACTCTTATATCATTATGAATCCATTCCAGAAAATACGAAATAGAAATGGAAGTAGCGTTCATGCGTACGTACGGCTTACCGTCTCCATGAACGGTGCATTTCATTTCTTACCTCTAAATGTGATGTAATATTATAAATACATGTATATGATGAATATATATGATATATATGTTATCAAAATCATTAATATCATTCTGGATATAACGAACCTTTGACCAAATAAACAACATGTAAGTGTAAGAAGTCTATTTTTGACTTAAGAACCAAATACTGACAAAATGAACACCATTAACTTAAATGATTACATGATGTTCGTAACATGGTATAAAAGAAATAATGAACTTTAAAAAGGTTCATAATCAAGTATATATTAACTCAAGTTTATTATTCAGGAGATTAAAGAATGGTCGGGTCAAGTCGAATACGAGGTATGGAACTTCGTCTCAATCTCCTTTCATTGAGGCATATTTTATTTTATACACAAATTTCTTTTATACGGTGTATAAACCCCTTTGACTTTTACGTTTATTCAAAAGGAATCTTTTTTATATGAAGCGTTTACTAAACGACAAAAGGGAATGTTTTTGTCGTATGTATGCGGCGACAACGACTTCTCCGCCGTCGTGACCGTTATTTGAGTTTCGGCTTCCTCTACAAGCCACACCTTCTTTTTAAAAGAAAAATAAATACCATGTTTTACTTTTCTTTTATTTTGGTATTGAAAATGGTTTTCACAATGTTTTTATATCAATGTGTTGTATTGATATCTCATGATTGAAATGTGGAAATTTTATGTTTCCTTTATGCATGTTTTATGTGATATGATTATGTTATGGTTCTTGGGCATTATTATGAAGACGAGTGGTTCCGTGATAAACTAAGGGCGGGTGAGCCCGTTATAGCTCTCCAATGCATTGGGTAACATGAAGGAGTGAAACATTAAGGTTTCTCCGAAGAGATTTTAGGGAATATACTGTGATGGGTATTCCAAAACGTAACCAAGAGGGTTACTCCCTATGTAAGAATGTTATGAATGCCTCAAGTTACCTTTATGTCTTATGATTTCTATGATTTATTCAAGATTTTATGAGGTGTGTTAAAGTGCATATGTTTTATGGGTAATGTATGATTTCATTCTTATGTATATATGAACTCATGTTTCCTTTCCATGTTTTTTTAACCCATACTGAGTTTTTATGCTCATCCCAAGTTTTTGAAATGTTTTTCATAGGTCAAGGGAAAGGTACATGATAAGATGATAGAGTCAAGGATGTGTCAAGAAAGAATCCATGTTTTATTTTAAATATGTTTCCATTGATGGGAATGAAGAATACTATCTTTATATAACCACTTTGTTTTAATGTGGGTTGTAATGAAAGTTTTATGATCTAATTCTCTAAAACACTAAACCCGAAAAGATCCTCAATGTGTAATCTTGTAATAACTCAAGATTAAGTAAGGTTTAAGGCTGGGGCCTTATAGTTGGTATCAAAGGTCAGTTTAGATAACTTTAGGAGTTAGAATTATATTAAATGATTATCCAAAAATATTTTTGAAATGATATAGCATTTGAAGATTACCATGTTGCTTCATCTAAGACATGTTTGTTCAGAATGGTTTTCCGCAGAGGAAACAGGGAAGCAGTGCTAGGAAGGCATAGAGAAGGAAATAACCTTCCGAATCAGCATCCAGAAGTGGTCGGAATTGGAACTGAACAGTTTGTTGCAGTAATGGCGCAGTCGACTCAAGCGATAAATGGTGGTGGTATCCATGCACGAGATCAGCCAGATCAACCGCAGAGGAACATGTCAGTGGTGGAACATTTCATGAGGCAACATCCCCCATCATTCAGAGGATCATCTGACCCTGTGCTAGCTGAAGGGTGGATTAAAGCAGTAGAGAAGATTTTTAATGTCATGGGGCGTTCAGAAAATCAAAATGTTAGTCTTGCTATTTACCGTTTGGAGGGTGAAGCAGATCAGTGGTGGTCTATGGTTAAAAATATCAGGGATGCCGATGAGATTGATGCTCTCGACTGGGATGAATTCAAAGGTATGTTTCTTGAGAAGTATTTTCCTAAGGTTGTTCGACTTAGGATGGAAAAGTAATTCTTGGAATTGAGGCAAGAAGAGGACTCAGTGGCTGCCTATGAAGAAAGGTTCACTCGATTGGCAAGGTATGCTCCAAATTTTATCTGAGACCTTGATAGTAAAATCAATCGTTTTTACTCAGGATTAAAGCCAAAATATCGAAGGGAATTATCTTCTCGTGAGTTTAAAAGTTATGAAAAGCTTGTTCAATGTGCTGAGAAGGTGGAAATGGAGTTTGCCGATGACCAAGTGTTCTACAACAACCAGCAGAAGAAGAGACCGAGGTAGCAGGAGAATGGTAAGAATTCTTCAAAAAAGTCTGATGGTAAGAAAACTAAGTTTCCAGTTTGTGATAAATGTGGCAAAAGGCATGCTAGGGAATGTCTTCTGAATTCTGGAAAGTGCTACCGATGTGGTAAGATGGGACATAAGGCTCGTGATTTCACTGAAAAGGATCATGGTCAAGGTAAGAACAAATTTGATTTACAGTTAGTGAAATGTTATATGTGCAATGAGATGGGTCACTATGCAAACGAGTGTCCGACAAAGAGCTTGAGTGATGGGAAGCAGTTAGACTATAAGCAGAAAGGGGTGGTGAAATCCTTTGCAACTACTTCAGCAGATGTCGGGCCATCAAATGAAGTTGTATCAGGTAATTTGTTTGTTTTTTCAGATTATGCCAGTGTGTTGTTTGATTCGGGGTCTACACATTCTTTCATCTCTGAAACTTTTTCTAGTAAAATGGGAATACCATCTCAGGAAATGACTCCTGAAATTTTTTGTAAAAACACTTGGGGGAAATGTTGAGGAAAAAAGAATTTATAAGAATCTTCATATCCTTATCTGTGGAAAGAACCTACTTGCAAACCTTATTGTTCTACCTCTAGTAGAGTTTGATGTTATCCTGGGTATGGATTGGCTCTCTATTTACCATGCTAAGATTGACTGTAGATCTAAAGAAGTTTCTTTTCAAAAAGACTTTCAGTTTGTTTACAAGAATGAACCCTTACTTTTTATAACATATCAAGAGGTCGAGAATCTAGTAAAAGATGGAAATGAATGTTACCTTGCACACGTCGTTGAAAATAAAGGAACTATTCAGATTAATGATGTGCCGGTGGTAAATGAGTATCCTGATGTTTTTCCTGATGAGTTGCCTGGAATAATACCAGATCGGGAAGTTGAGTTTACTGTTGACTTAGTTCCTGATTCTAAGCCAATTTCAAAACCCCCTTATCAAATGGCACAAATTTAACTTTTAGAGTTGAAGGAGCAATTGCAAGATTTATTAGAGAAAGGTTTAATTAGACCTAGCACATCACCATGGGGTGCTCCTGTTTTATTTGTTAAAAAGAAAGATGGTTCTATGAGACTTTGCATTGATTATAGAGCCTTGAATAATATCACTGTTAAGAACAAATATCCTTTTCCTCATATCGATGATTTGTTTGATCAGCTCCAGGGAGCTCAGTTTTTTTCAAAGATTGACCTGAGATCGGGGTACCATCAGCTGAAGGTAAAGGAGGTAGATATTCCGAAGACCGCGTTCCGTATGAGATATGGCCATTATGAATTTGTATTAATGCCTTTTGGGCTAACCAATGCACCTGCTGTATTCATGGACTTAATGAATAGAATTTTCCATGAGTTCTTGGATAAGTTTGTGGTGGTTTTTATTGATGATATTTTGGTGTTTTCTAAAAGTAAAGAGGAGCATGAAAGACATTTAAGGGTTATCTTGCAAACCTTAAAAGAAAAGAAACTGTATGGGAAATTCAGCAAGTGTGAGTTTTGGTTGCAACAAATTTCTTTCCTTGGGCACATTGTTTATAAAGATGGAATAACTGTTGATCCTGCAAAAAAAAAAGTTTTGGAAGAATGGCCAAGACCCACAAATGTAACCGAGATTCGTAGCTTCCTTGGTTTGGCAGGCTATTACTGAAGGTTTGTTAGAAAATTTTCACGGTTATCTAGTCCAATGACTAAGCTAACTCAGAAGGGTGTTAAGTTTATCTGGACAAAAGAATGTGATGATTGTTTTCAGGAATTGAAAAGAAGATTGGTGAATGATCCGGTTTTGGCACTACCATCCAGGAATGGTGAGTTTGTTATATACAGTGATTCTTCATTGAAAGGACTTGGTTGCGTCCTAATACAGAATGATCAGGTAATTGCTTATGCTTCACGACAGTTGAAAACTCATGAGGTAAATTACCCTACACATGATTTGGAATTAGCTGTTGTTGTTTTTGCTTTAAAAATTTGGAGGCATCATTTGTATGGAGTAAAGTGTGAAATATATACCGATCACAAAAGTTTAAAGTAAATATTCACTCAGAAAGAGTTAAACATGAGATAGAGGAGATGGCTAGAATTAATCAAGGATTATGATTGTACAATTCATTATCATCCGGGAAAAGCAAATAAAGTGGCTGATGCTTTGAGTCGAAAAAGTAATGCTTCATTAACAATGTTGCATTTTGAACGTGATCCTTTGGTTAAGGATTTGATGAACTTTGGCATAGAAGTTGTTGGTGCAGGAAGTCCTTCTATTTTGTTTCAGGTATCAGTGAGATCTTCTCTATCAGATAGAATCAAGCAAGCACAGAAGCAAGAAATTGAGTTGCAAAAAAAGGTAGAGCTGGTTCAAAAAGGTAAGTTGCCTGAATTCAACATTGATAATGATTGTGTTTTGAGATTTGGGAAGAGATTGTGTGTGCCTTGTGATTCAAAGTTGAAGAAAGAGTTGTTATGTGAAGCTCATAGTTCTCCGTTTTCAGTTCATCCGGGCAGTACTAAGATGTATAGAGATCTGCGGGAGTATTACTGGTGGGATGGAATGAAAAGAGATATTGCTTATTTTACTGTGAAGTGTTTGACTTGTCAGCAGGTTAAAGTAGAGCGGCAGTTACCGAAAGGGATGCTTCAGCCTTTACCAGTGCCAGAGTGGAAATGGGAGATTATATCCATGGACTTTGTTGTTGGATTACCGAAGACATCTCGAGGTAATAATGCAATCTGGGTTATTGTTGATCGCTTGACCAAATCTACTCATTTCCTTGCTATACGAGATACTTTCTCTCTTGATCAACTTTCCCGTTTGTATCTTAAAGAAATAGTCAGGTTACAAGGAGTTCCTCTCTCCATTGTATCGGATCGTGATCCCAGGTTTACTTCTAACTTTTGGAAAGGCCCTCAGAAGTCGTTGGGTACTGAATTAAATTTTAGTACATCTTTTCATCCTCAATCAGATGGACAGTCAGAACGAACGATTTAGACATTGGAGGATATGCTACGAGCTTGTTCTATGGATTATCAGGGAAGTTGGGACCAACATCTTTCTTTGGTTGAGTTTTCATATAATAACAGTTTTCATTCCATTATACAGATGGCACCATTTCAGGCATTATATGGGAAGCGGTGTCGAACTCCAGCTTTCTGGGATGAAGTGGGTGAAAGGAAGTTGATGGGACCAGAATTGGTAGAAGAGTTGGCAGAAAAAGTTCAGCTGATTCAGAAACACATGAGAACAGCTCAGAGCAGGCAGAAGAGTTATGCGGATAACCGGAGGAAGGATCTATCTTTCGAGGTAGGTGATCATGTTTTTATCAAGGTTTCTCCTTGGAAAAGTGTGATGAGATTTGGTAAGAAAGGAATATTGAGTCCAAGGTTCGTTGGACCATACGAAATTCTGGAGAGAGTTGGATCAGTTGCATAACGAGTGGCTTTACCTCCGAGTTTATCTCAGGTACACAATGTTTTTCACGTTTCAATGTTGAGAAAGTATATGCCAGATCCATCTCATGTTTTGAGTCCAGAGGTAGTTCAACTGGAAGAGAACCTATCTTATGAGGAACAACCGGTCCAGATTCCTGACCACAGGGAGCAAGTGTTACGAAATAAGGTGATTAAGCAGGTAAAGGTTTTGTGGAAAAACCACATGATGGAAGAGGCAACATGGGAATCTGAAAATGCAACGAAGGATAAGTACCCCCATTTATTCGATAAGTAAATAAATTGCGGGGACGCAATTTTCTAAAGGGGGGAAGGATGTAACATCCCAAGTAAGTAATGAATAATAGATATTTTTATCTATGTCTATTAATGATTAATATAGTGTTTTAGAGGCTTAAAATGAGAATAAATCCAATCTTAAGCATGGAATACACTAATATTCTTAAAAGATTGTTTTACTGCCTTATGATGGAAAACCCTTTTTAAATCTATCTTTTGAGAATTTTATAATCTATATTTGTCAAAATAAACATATTCATTATGATTGGTACATTGAATTTTACATTGGACATTTTTTTGGTATTTTTCTGACAATGTTCATTTTTTAATGAATAGTGGAAAATACTGCATTTTACATCAAAACTGCTTTTTAATCTAATTTATTTATATGATTATATTATCTTTTGAATTGGTCTTAATGTGTAATATGAATATATTTTTACCATTTAATCCAATGGTAGTCAATGGAATCAATTTCACTTTGAAATTGGACTTAAACTAGTGTTAATCTTTTGATACTTATTGTTTCATAAAAACACGCTATTTGCTCTGACAGCGGGAATTAATTATTAAATTAATTAATGTGACTTATATGTTTTGAATTTTGTAAAATAGACTTAATTTTTTAATTCTGAATATCAAATATAGCTTAGGGTGAATTTTTTGTAATTTTCTGAAAAACTTCAATTTTTTGATGAATAGTGAAACCACTAAGTGGTACTTATAAAGACTGATTTTTCGTTTAAATGAAATTTTGCCATCATTGTGTTTTGAATTTCAAAAATCAGACATACATGGTTGTCATTAAGAAGTAAAATGTGGTTCAATGAGATTATAATTATTTTTTGGTGAATAGTTACTTATTAAGTTTTTAATCGCGATTAGTGGTAATTAGTGTAGCTTAAGGTAAAAATAATGCTTTAATAAAATAAGGTGAGCTTGACACATGTCCTAACCTCATTGGTTGTGTCATGGCCGACCAAGAAAAGCCATGGGTCAACTTGGGGACCCCATGGATCCACTTTGGTTGGGAAATGACATAAATTACTTTTTATTTAATGTAAAGGTTAAATGACACAAACATAATATATTTTATGAAAACAATTTTTACATGGGGTTATAATGATCAGATTTTTTATTATAAATAGTAATTGGAAATATAATAAGATTTCCTACATCATAGTATTTTTTTAATAATTTTTAGACATTAAATAAATTAAATAATTTATGATATAATAATGATGCAGCAATGACATCATTAATGGACGATTTAAATAAAATGGAAAGATAATGAAACATCTAAAACCTACACATGACCAAAACCAATTGGATGAGTGTATTTCTAACCCTTATCACCTTATCCACGAATTATATCAATGTGGGGCCTTTTAAAACCGAAAAACATTTTCAAATAAAGTAATAATTCTTTACTTTCCAAAAGTGCCCCTCCTCTCCTCTTATAAAAGGCCCCCACCTATACCCCATTTCACACACTCCTCAAGCCTTTGGCTCGGCCAACCCCTGCCCTTTTACTCTCTCCACATCCCTCTCCTCATCCTAGAGGATTCCCATTGGGAATAATCCTTTCAAAGGAAGCCTTTAGGCTCAAATCAAAAGGAGTTACACTTTTAAAGGTAATTCTTTCTCTCATGTTCATTTGTTTTATTTTACTTCTCCAACCCCCTAAACTCTTTTTATTTACTTCTTTTGTAACAACACCAGTATCTTTAATATACTAGGATGTTGTTATAAGATTTATTTGAGCTACACTCTCACACAACTACATCAAATGGTTAAAGAACATACGGTTTCTGTGGATGGCGAAATTCTGCCTCCCGAAACAATGATTGTTCAATACTCATTTAACACCTCCAAAGGTGGCCATTATGATGTCACTATTTTTATATATGATATATAATATGTTTATGTTTTCCTTAAGCTTCTGTTTTTTTCATTTTGGGCATACCTTTATGGTTTCCATTATGGGTAAACACGATATCTTCATTTTAGGAAGTGCGGACTACCGCCCCTGAAAGTGATTTGATTCGTTAATACCATATGTGGGATGTGTAAAGGATAAAGTTAATGATATTATATATGTTATTATACTGGAATTATAATATACTCTTATATCATTATGAATCCATTCCAGAAAATACGAAATAGAAATGGAAGTAGCGTTCATGCGTACGTACGGCTTACCGTCTCCATGAACGGTGCATTTCATTTCTTACCTCTAAATGTGATGTAATATTATAAATACATGTATATGCTGAATATATATGATATATATGTTATCAAAATCATTAATATCATTCTGGATATAACGAACCTTTGACCAAATTAACAACATGTAAGTGTAAGAAGTTTATTTTTGACTTAAGAACCAAATACTGACAAAATGAACACTATTAACTTAAATGATTACATAATGTTCATAACATGGTATAAAAGGAATAATGAACTTGAAAAGGGTTCATAAGAAAGTAGATATTAACTCAAGTTTATTATTCAGGAGATTAAAGAATGGTCGGGTCAAGTCGGATACGAGGTATGGGACTTCGTCTCAATCTCCTTTCATTGAGGCATATTTTATTTTATACACAACATTCTTTTATACGGTGTATAAACCCCTTTGACTTTTACGTTTATTCAAAAGGAATCATTTTTATACGAAGCATTTACTAAACGACAAAAGGGAATGTTTTTGTCGTACGTATGCGGTGACAACGACTTCTCCGCCGCCATGACCGTTATTTGAGTTTCGGCTTCCTCTACAAGCCACACCTTCTTTTTAAAAGAAAAATAAATACCATGTTTTACTTTTCTTTTATTTTGGTATTGGAAATGGTTTTCACATTGTTTTAATATCAATGTTTTGTATTGATATCTCGTGATGGAAATGTGGAAATTTTATGTTTCCTTTATGCATGTTTTATGTGATATGATTATGTTATGGTTCTTGGGCATTATTATGAAGACGGGTGGTTCCGTGATAAACTAAGGGCGGGTGAGCCCGATATAGCTCTCCAATGCATTGGGTAACGCAAAGGAGTGAAACGTTAAGGTTTATCTGAATAGATTTTAGGGAATATACTGTGATGGGTATTCCAAAACGTAACCAAGAGGGTTACTCCCTATGTAAGAATGTTATGAATGCCTCAAGTTACCTTTATGTCTTATGATTTCTAAGATTTATTCATGATTTTATGAGGTGTGTTAAAGTGCCTATGTTTTATGGGTAAATTATGATTTCATTCTTATGTATATATGAACTCATGTTTCCTTTCCATGTTTTTTTAACCCATACTGAGTTTTTATGCTCATCCCATGTTTTTGAAATGTTTTTCACAGGTCAAGGGAAAGGTACATGATAAGAAGATAGATTCAAGGATGTGTCAAGAAAGAATCCATGTTTTATTTTAAATATGTTTCCATTGATGGGAATGAAGAATACTATTTTTATGTAACCACTTTGTTTTAATGTGGGTTGTAATGAAAGTTTTATGATCTAATTCTCTAAAACTCTAAACCCGAAAAGATCCTCAATGTGTAATCTTGTAATAACTCTAGATTAAGTAAGGTTTAAGGCTGGGGCCTTATAACAACAGTTATCCAAATAAAACCAACATGAGGTTTTGAAACATCTACATCTATGAAGTTATATGGGAAAATGGGATGAAAGACTGACATATTTCGACTATCAGAATAAAAAAATCTCTTGACCATATTTTCAGGCCTATGAATAATTAAGGGGTTTCACAATGGAAAATGGAGTTTTGGAAAGGTAACCTAAAGATCCATATATGGATCATCACATTTAAAATATAAGTCATAGGGCCATTAAAAATGGTAGAAGACAGATCCATTGCATATTTGAGGATCTCTAGATAATTTAAGGATTATTTCCTCCTATGATGGATGGAAAAACTCCAGGTTTCATTTTTCCAGAGTCCCTACAATAACTCAATCTTGTAATCCATACAAAAAATCATCAACATATCAGAGGAGTAAACTCATGGGATATATTTCCTAAATATATCATCTATTATTAGATTCATGAAATATGAATCTTCAGTTAATTCTATCGATTCTAGTGAGAAATTGGGGAAACCCCAATGGAGGTCTGGAAAATTAGGGATAATCTCAATTAAAAGGAAAGGGAGAAGAATGTCTAGGTTAGAAAAAGGAAAGAAGAATGTCCATAAGAAAATGGAGAATTAAGGGAGTCCCCCGCCCTATGTTGGGGGAGGGAATGGATTTGGGACCATTTCTTCCTAGGTTATTGTCTTGAGCATTGAATGGTGGGAGTCACCAATAACATATTCGAACAAAAAATATATAAATTTGGCCTAATATATTTTACTCTCCTTTGAAACTGCTGGAATGCTGATGGACACTGTAGAGAATTTCGAAATTGGAAATGCAAGACTGATTATAGTAGAAGAACATCATTGAGGATTTGAACATCAAATTTATATATGGAAATGATAATGACATATAGAATTACAAATATAATATAAATACATTAATTAAATAAAATACCACAACATATATCCAAAAGTTCTATAAATTTCATTAACATATCACCATATATATAGAGTTCATAGAATCTGATATAATGGATGAGATTAATCCCTATAATACATAATCAAACATCTTTCATTATAATAATCAGTGAATATAGAAGTTTTTCCGATATAATGGAAATTTATTAGAAATAAAGGAGACAATAATATTAACACAATTATGAAATAAATTTAATAATGTTTCATAACACTCTACTTTTTGATGTTAAAATTACCTGGAATCTTATATAATATTCAATTAAGAAGTCTGTGGAAAAAGTATTTTATGCCAAATAAATTTAATTCAATGTCATGAAAGCTCATTAAAAACATTACCAGGAATACCCAGTGGAGGAAAACCCGATCAAGGGGAAATGAGTTCATCATTCCCAACTACTCTATATTATATCATTTAGTTATGTCTTCAAGACATTAATTAATAATATTATTTAATTATGTCCTCTAGACATGGGAGGAAACCCAAAGTTAATAATGAATGGTCATATTACAAATCACCACTCATGGGAAGGCCGAAATTTTCCATTAATTTGAGATATCCATACCATTCCATTGTATATTTGTTATGATATATTATTTCCTCAATTAAAACCTTATTATTGAAAAAAATAGAGGAAAACCCTTGGTTTGGAAAAAATTGTAAAATAACATCATTTCCAACAGGTGTTTCATTGTTAAAAACCATATCATGAAATCCCAATGGGAAAAATAACTAAGGTAAATATAGGACTAAAGTTACACCTCCCTCTCATATTGGTCATCACTATTGCATTACAGAATATCCATGACCATTTCATAATCAAGATATTTTGTTTGGAAATTTAGAATAATAATAATTTATTACCTTTAGATTACAATGAATAGGTAATAACATTACCTTTGAGTGTAATAGTATTTCTTATTATTTACAATGTATTTATACACATCTACATGTATATCCTTCAGCGATAAATAAATTTTGAATTTATATTTAATACTTATGGTGTAATTATGTTTTTCATAAACCCTTCATGTATGAAATATATAACTCCTGGAAGCAATAGATATAATGAATAAGGTTAATATCACTCAAAAATTTAATATTTCTTCATTATGATGATTGATTCAAAATAACATGGAATTCATCAAATTTTATGATAAAATAATTCATTTATTGCAAACAACTTTTTGAGAGTTTTTAATTTTATTCAAATAATCTAAATAATAAAATTAGTCACACAAACCATGGGATGATAAAATAAATTTATATTTTCCATAACTTAATATGGATACATGAAATAAAACATAGTTAGTTCACACCATAATATTTCATATTCGGTGTATCATTCATAATTTTGAATATGCTTCAATAATTTTGAAACCTTATATGATTCAAAAATAAATATCCAAATATACAAGGATGAATATTCCTTAAAATAGTTACTTCAATATTCAATAGTATTCATAGTTTGGATAATCAATCCAATACTTTAAATGTTAATCATTTCATAAGTCCCTCTATAAATTTTGTCCAATTATTATGATGTCAAAATCATTCAAAATCCATTGTCATCAATGATTCATAATATAATTAAAAGAAAATATATCACAAACAAAATTTGATTGTTATAAAATAATTTTTATCGTACCAGTGTCAATTTTTGGATAATATCTAAAAATATATAATGTTTTTGATATATTCATTTTCCTCATCAAGGGGAAAATATATTTGTTTCTTTCAACTCATGATGTAAAATGAATTTATATAATTACTTCAACAATACTTCAGGAGTGTATAATTAGGACATGTATTTCCAATAATTTACGATCATATAAATGTTTTGATCATCTATTAAATGGGTTTTAAGGAATATATAATACATGATACACAATATTTGTTTTAATCAACATGCATAATGTGAACTATTTACTCACCAGCAAGAAAACACACATGTGATCATTTAGTGGATGAATCATTCATACAACATTTAAATGGATCATATGGTTGGAGGGTTCCCCCATATATACTTCTTCATAAGTATAAGTTAAAATTATTTCCAAAATAATATATAATGGTAAAAACAAATTTCCAAAAAATTGTCACCTCTTGGTAAATTATTATACAAAGTAATTCATAATAACATAATGAGAATAAATTCATTGATAATTCAGTATATAACATGTTATGATATTGATCAATGATTTTTATCTCGACATAGACAACATTATTTATAAATAAAACACATTATTTTAGAATAATGGAGTGAAATTTATCATTCGTGAGTCACTACTGCTTCATAGGGAATCATTATTATTCAATAAACATATTATTATTAAAATAATATATTATTTTTGGATGAATCAATATGAGAAAAAGAAATGTAGAAATATATTGAATAAAAAATAACACTCACATTTTCATGTATCTATTTGAATGAGTGGAGTTGATGAACTTACCAAAGAGTATGTTAAAAAATAATGTCAATAAAAACATGTGACGTACATTTTTCACGTGATATTTATCTTATTCTGATGATGTGGAAGATGGAAGCTTCGTCACGGTGTGCAATGTTGAGAATAAAATCATGCTAATAAAGTGTTGTGAATTTGATTAAATACAGATTGAAACCACAATGAATTTTGATACTAGAAATGTACGACTAATTATAGGTGAAGTACATCATTGAAAAAGTGAATATTTAATATATGAATGGTGATGATGATGAAAACATAAGTAAAAAAATAATTAAAATATGTGAATTAATGAAAATATCACTAGGTATATCCAAGAGTTATATCCATTTCATTAACATATAACCATAAATATAGTGTACATGGAATTTGGTCCAATGGTTGATATTAAACCCTATAATATCTAATCTAATGGCTATAATTCCAATGGTCAAGGAATTTGGAAGGTTTGCCATTATGAAATAAATTTAGCATGAAATTTAGTAGCGATCATCATTATTATAATAATGACATTTGTTCATAAATTTTTCATAACATAGGATAAAATAAATTAGTAAATAACATAAAATAATATTTAATATACTTTCAAAAATCAATCAAATTACCATTTTATTCTCAATATTTTTTTTACTTAAAATAAAAATATTATATAATATTATAACTCCCATTAAAAGAAATCATAATAACATTATGTAAAATTATGCATGATTAATCATAAGAACAAACAACTATAGATATAAAAAATATTTAAATAATTCATTATATTAATTGACTAAAAACATTAGCAAAAACAACACATCCATGCAGCTTTAAAAAAATTAATAGTATTTATGTTAAAAGGTATATAACCCACTAATATAAAGATATATCAAGAGAAACGATTATCATGATTCAATAGAAAATAAAAAGTAATTTAATAAATGAAAATCATTATAAAATACATAAACAAACAAATTAGATATCTACCCTTTAATTTATGAATATTTTCCATCTTAAAGAGATATAATAATGAATATCCATTTTAACTCCTTAGCCTATATAAAACCAAAACATAAAAATTGAGTCATGAAAATAGGTTAATTATACTCAAAGTATTTATAAAATAGTTTGAAATCAATTAAAAAATAACTAAAAATTAAGTCAATGGAATAAGAAAAATATTTATATGCAGGCTAGAAAACCAAATTTAATTCTCCATTAAAGTAAAAATTTATAAAAATTATTTTTAGTTAATTAAATTATTATTTTGATAAATTTTCATAATATTAATGATATATATTAATCATATATAAAACATCAACATCTCTATTTATATTTTTACGTGTGAGGCCAATTGTTTTGTGTGGCTATCTTCAATATTGGGAAATCATTATCATGGAATGTATGAAAAGTGTGACAACCCCGACCATATTAGCCCAAACTGAGTGGTTATTTTATTACAATGGAATAGATACAAGAGGCCACATAACCATGGATCAATCATATACATAATCTTTAATAACTACAATACATACATGAAATATAATTTTACTTTTCTAATGTAAAATGAAATATAATACATTACAAAAGGTAATAAACTGCATCCTTGAAAACTCCTTATATGACCTCTTCTTCATAACCTGGGTAAAGAAATAAAATAAATTGTTATCTCAAATGTCCAGTATGGGTTAGTTACAATATAAATTAATATTAATTAGTAGTTATCATCAACATGTTATACAAAATAACTATAATAACATGTCAATCAATAAAATGAATATGAAAATGCATCAATATATATTTTTATATTGAAAATACACTAGATAAAAATAATAGAATTCTAAATATAGGGAATTATTAATTATTGGACACCGTGTATCTTTCACAAGAACTATTATACCATAAATATATTTTAATTCTTTGGGTATAAAACCATATAATTTTTCTTTTAAAAAATCATGGAGGTTTTTTTGCCTAGTGATTAAGTTTAATGAGACTACTGATGTATCGAGGGGATATCTATAATTGGGCCCCACTGGTAGTGCTTTCATTAACTAGTCCCCAAAAAATATGGCTTACATTAACTGATACCCAACTCATCTCATACCAGTCTAAATAATTACACATATATTGATTTAATAAATAAATTTCCTTATCATCAAATGCTCATATTAAATAAAAGATACACATTTTTCCATATCACCTCAAAAAATCAAATATTTATCAAGATTAATATGGATATTAGTGTCATTATAGTACATCACCAGTCAAAATAATCAAAAAACATTTAATAAAATATAGTAGATGGTAACATAAGATATAAAAAATAAGATTCAATAGAGGGTGTTTTAAATAGATTAAAATAATTTAATGGAAAAATTGAGAAATTCTATTGAGGAATACCATTATTTAATTTGGGAAAAAGATTTTATTGGAAAATAATTTTACTAGACATAAATTATAATTTATACATGTATATTCTAGAAAAAAAAATACAAGGTTAGTGAAATTATGTTTGAAACATAAATTATGTTAAATTTAAGTGAAAAAATGTTAAAATTATATTAAAGATGCTTTAGAAATGGGCCACTTCTATATGGTTTATTGAAGAAAATATTTAAAATACAAAGGATTAATTGTTTATATAAATCCAAAAATTGAACCGAGATAAAATTTAATTTTTAAATGAGTGATTCTATAAAAACAATGGTCTCTTAGAAAAGATAATCGTGTGTACTAAAAAATGGGTAATAAATCTGGATGATCCCTTTAATCAAGATTGCTTTTTTGGGATGAATTATGAATATAACCATGTGAAATATGTATTAACCCATAAAAGAGAAAATAATTCATCTTGGTATATATATTTTTAATATAAACATAGAATTTGTTAGGTGTAAATAGGTATAATTAACAATTACATTGTGATAAAGAGGGAGAAAGCATAACCAGAACGAAAAAAGGTGGTTCATAAAAAATCCCTTACAACATTGATACAATTTAAACCATATTCACCATAAAATTAATGGTCATAAAATGAAACATTTAACAACATGATAATGAGTATATTAATTATATAACAGATCAATGGGAAGTATATATACAAAATAAACAATAAATAGAGGTGAATAAGGCATATCTCAAAGAAATAAAGGTGAGATGGGGAGACATTTACCTTCTATCGAAAATTGTTCTACACATAAACATATTATATGGTATAATGAAATTAAATTCATTAAAAATTTAATTCAGAACCTATTGAACATTAATTTTGTTTAATATAATTTTATTATGTTCATTTTGGCCATTATGATGATTTATTTTATTCATTTGCTTCGAATCCTGTGTATTCGTTTGCTTGGTTTTCATGATTAGTTCACTTGAATAAATGTATGGAAGTTCATGTAAAAATGGTATTAATTCACCAAAATATAATTATATATTTTTAACGAACTTCCAAAATATTAAATCATATTATATATAATTTTTTTATATATATGAGGAATATTTTTTTGATAAAATTTTAAGGATTAACATTACATTATATTGGGGAATTTTTTATTATCACGAACCTTTTTTGTTTTTATTAGTTAATATTTTATATATAGACTATTCGAATAATCTTATATGAATTATAATATGTTTCATACAATCTTATTTAACCAAAATAATTGTTTTATGAAAAGACTTGAATGCGGAAAATGAAAATTAAAATACATCATCCATGATGGTGGTAAATCAGCACATCACAGATGATATTAGAATTTTTAGGATAAAATGGAGGGGAAAAGGGGATTGATGATTTATTTTACTTTAAAAAATAAAATTATGGTATATATAAGATAATGTATTTATCATTATTTATTGGATTGAGGATTTCAAATACTAATAATAAAATAAATAAAATTGAAAAAAATAATGGATATCAAAGGAGGATTTTAACTCTTTAATATATTCTTATTGAAAACTTTTTTAAGGGGCTTGGGATATGTCTTTCAATGAATAAAAAGGCTCTAGGAAGTGGGAATGAGACTTTAGAATAATATTGGATAGGAATTAAACAATAATCAAGGATTAATAGGTGTGACAAGAAGAGGTGGTGACGGTTGGTATTTATAGTAGATGTGAGAGGTGTTTTCTCATTATTTTATTCATTAGTTTATTATTTTTCCTCAAGATAATAAATAGTTTGACCATTATAACAAAATAATTAAAATAATGAGGGATTGTTCTAGATTATGTTGACTACATCATCAATGACCCAAGTAATAGTGTATTTTACTTAAATGTATATTTACCCTAAATTATCGTATTTTACTATTCCCCAAACATTCATATATACTAGAAAAATCTCAAAAAAATCTACCTAACCATTTCATGATGTGAAGAATTCAAAAATGAACTCAATTTTATGAAAATAATTTTATTAATTTGAGAAATTTTATTTTTAATTAAAATCATCATTTACGTGGAAAATACTTATTTGAAAATTATAAATGAATTTATAAGACATTAAAAAATTAATTAAGATTTCATAAAATTATCTTATAAAAATAAGACAAAAAAAATTAATTTATGAATAATTTTCTATAAAATAAATCCTATTTTAAATCATTATATTAATTATAAAATTGAAAATAATTTTTTTTGAAATAAATATCAACACATAGTTAATAATTTCTAAAACATTTATTTCATTGTACTATGATATTATTATATTAAATTTCAATTTATATGATTTATAAATATTATTAAAATATTCATAGGTGATATTACAATTCAATTTTTTGAATTACTATTCCCAAGGTTCAAATTACCATTCCAAAGGCCATGTTTCTATTTCATTTATATATGTTCCTTAATTTCTATAAAAAAGACTCTTATTTAAATCATTCCTAATTTATAAATATTTTTTTGAGTTCTCAATGTGATATTATATAAATTATACTATGTTAAATAATTTTTTGTGTCATGTATGCTATCAAATTAATTTACTTTTATAACTTGATACATAATGTAAAATCACGGGGTGTTACATTCTCCGCACCTTCAAGAAATTTTGGCCTCAATATATAAATTTCACATTAAAAAAATTACTTTCGGAAATGGAACATTGTGAAAAGGGTGTATATATTAACTCCTCAAAGATGTAAAGAGAATTGTAAATGAGGCCATAGTATATAATTTTGTAATAGGAGGTCATTCATAAAAATATGACCATTGAAGAGAAATAAAACTATCAAGTAATTATAGAGTGTGATAGGGGACATGGTCATCAGAAATTAAGCCATCATAAAATAATAAAATTGTGATCATTTAAAAAACCATTGATTTGTCATAATGAAAAGTAAATGGATAATTCTTTTGTTCTAAAATCCATTTCTTGGGGTTGTGGGTATATTTCACTATCTAGAGAAGAACATGGGAAAAATAAAATTACTTGATTCATTTATAGTTTATAATCTTATCCTTTGGTGGTGATTCAATATATATCTACTTCATTACACAATAAAAAAGGAACAATATTTGACATGAATATTTTTGGTTCCTAAATTTTTTGGACAAAAAAGATCCATATGTAATTCCTTTATCAATTAAATATTTACTAAAACAAAAATGGTTTTCATGGTTTATCCAATATAATAAATCATAGTTAAATATTAATCATTAATATCATTAACAAAATCATAAATTAGTTAAACTTGATACTCATAAAAATATATGTGTCAAAATCCAAGGACAATAATTTAGAAGGAAGGACACCAAAATTCAAAAATAAACATAACAAAATATTATCCCAAATAAAGTTTCACTTATTTCCACATACATAATATATGAAAACTATAATATATTTTAAACAATTATTAAAACATGCAATCTTCCAACTCCTTACAGAATTAGTAATTTAGTACAATACACATAGATATCATTTTTTATAATAATGAATAATTGATGAAATACTCAAATAATAGAATTCTTGAATCAAAACACATATATTGATCATACCTATTTTTCTTTGGAAGTAGAATAATATTGGAGTGGATTTATTATCCTATATCGGGGTATATTCCACAAAACATGGGACATTTATTTTAATAGTTCCTAATATCATTGTTGTTGAAGAATTTTATATTTGGTTTGTTTGATTCCCTCTGAAGCCATAATAAAAATATACTTCATTATTTGTCTTATTATCACATGAAACTATGTCCTCATATGATGATAATGTTTTAGAGACCAGTTCCCATGAAAGGATTGGAATAAGACAGAAAAATATTTGTTCATCCTTAATCTTTGGATAATGTGCATAGGTGAGGTTCCCATTCCTTATAGGAGGTGTTATTTATAAATTGTTATATACAATAAATTAGATCATATCCTTATGAAATATAATGTGCAATCCTAAAACTAGTGAAATACATAACATAAACTGTAAATTTTATGTGCAGTTAATCTCACAAACATGGCTTGTTTGATGTGTTTTTCAATTGTTATCCTTAAAATCTATCTTATGGTTATTTTCTGAATTCAAATATTTCTTAAATATAGTTCCAAAGGTTTCTACAAAACATTTTCTTATACCAACAGTAACAATCCAAACCCCAGTAGCCCAGATTTAGTAGTTATTTTATCACAATGTCATAGATTTGAGAGGCCACATCACCAATGATCAATATGTATAGAAGTATTCAAGAAATAGATACATATATGGAACCCATTTTACTTTGGGAAAAGAAAACTAAATATAATTAATAACCAAATTGAATAAATATAATCCTTGAAAACCCATTAAATGATGTATTCTTCTTAACCTGGGAAAGAAAAAAAAAATATGGTGAGCTAAAATGCTCAGTAAGTGTTAGTTATAGAAGAAGATAACATGAATCAATAATTATAACAATAATGGAAATGAAAATAACTAAAAAACACATACCAATAAATAATATGATAATGAAAATTCATCCACATATTTTTTAATAATAAAACCCCTCTCAAAAAAATAATTGAATTTTAAAAGAAAGAAATGCTAAATTTTTAGAAATAATTTATCTGGGATATCAACCATTATTTTTTCATGGTGAGTTAAATTTGTGGGTAGAAACCAATATGATTATTTTTGGAAATAGTCATGAAGGTTTAGCTCCCAACAGATTTTATCGCATCAGACTACTGGTGTGTCCAGTGGCTGCCTATAACTAGGCCCCATTTGTAGGGCTTACATTAACTGGTCCTCAACCATTAGGGGTTGAAATAACTGGTCCCAAACCCATATCATACTAGAACAATGAATTCATCACAAATTTATTTATTAAAAAAGTTACCTTATTTTAAAATATCTGTATTAAATAAATTATTCATATTTTTTAATATTTCCTCATATAATCAAATACCTATCAAGAGTAATATAGTAAATGGTATCAAGAGTGTATGTCCCCACTCAAAATAATCATAATATATTTAATGATATATGATAGGTGGTAACATAATATATCGATAATAATATTAAAAAAATGGTGTTTGAAAACGATTAAAATATCTTAATAAAATCATTGTGATGTTTTTAGTGGATTACCGTTTTTTACTTTGGAAAGAAGAGTTATTTTATGAAATCAATTGTATTTGTAATAAAATTATATTATAAACATGTATATGAAAAAAATAAAAGAGAAGTAAAATGGAATTATTTTAATGGAATAAAATATTTCCAATTTAATTCAAATCATATTAATATAGTTTTTAAGAAACATTAAAAATGGGCCACTTTTGTGAAAATTTAAGGGAAAAAGTAATACATCATTTAGAATGAAAAAATCCTTAATTGTTTGTATAAAACTTGAAATAAACCATGATATTTTATTCATGATAAAATTTGTTACTTTATAAAAATAATGATATATTAGATCATATTATGGACTACATTGGATAATGGGTATGAGATTGGGATGTTCCCTTTAATAGGGTTTTGTTATCCAGAATCAATGAGAGGAGAACCATATAAATCATGAAATTACCCATAAAACAATGGAAAATTGATCTAGTTTCAAATTTTCGGAACACAAATTAATAATACAAGAAGATTACATAATAATTAATAATTACATTGGGATAAAGGGGGACAAATTGTGACCCGAAGGAAAAAATGGGGGTTCAGAAATAATCACTTACCACATTGCAAACTGTCAAACCGTGTGCCCCATAAAATTAATGATCATCAAATTAAACATTTAATATCATAAATATGAAGATATTTTTGATATGGTACATCAATGGGTAGTATAAATACATCACACCCAATAAATAGTGGTCAATAAGGAATATCTCATAAAAATAAAGCTAATATGAGAAAAATTATAAGTTATGTCTAAAAGTAATATTCACATGGAGATAATATACTAGATAATCAAATTAGATTCATTATTATTTTAACTCAGAACCTATTCAACATATATTTTATTTATAATAATTTTTTTGAAATTATTTATGGACTTTTTTAGGAGTTATATTATTCATTTTTGTTGTTCAAGAGGGTTTGTTTCCTTGGATTTCCTGATTTTTTTTACTTGTATACTTATATGAAATTTCATTTTAAAATCTGAATAATCACACACAATTTAAATAACATGATATTAATGAACATAAATATTTTTAAATGGAATTATATATGAATTTGGTTCTATATATGATGATTTTTAATTTGATAAATTATTATTGATGAATGTTTGTTTATTTTGGTCAATTTTTGATTATCATGAACTAATTTTGTTTTATTTTCAATGACCCAAATTTTAAATGTATTTTTATAAAATTTATTGGAATTATTATAAGTCTATGAAAATTGATAGCATGTGATTCTGAGTCTCGGTGTTCCCAGAATGAATTTCTGAACTTTATTTTAGGTACGTTCAATAAACGTGTGAGCGGGTAATACAAACTTTTGAACTGGTTCTTGGAATTGAAATCTGAGGGCACCGTTGAACTTTCAGTGCCGAGATTCTGTTAAATAATGCCTCACTTACACCATAGTAGGTTGGGGGAAAAGATAGATTTTTAGAACTTAAATGAATAATAAAATAGATATTTTATTTTATTTCTCTTTTTCTTTTCTTCTAATGGAAAAGTGGTGATGGCGGAAACAATGACATGTCAAGCCATTAATTGGCTTGACTCCCCAATGTTTGTAACCATACTATTAGAGCTTGGGAGGTTCATTAATTTAATGATCCTCATATATACCCAACGGTGTTTCCCACCTCTTCCCCCTCCTATTTATGTGGTGCTTGGGGCGGGTTGTTGGCATGACCTCACTAAGCGTCGAAGATCTAGTTATGTACCACGATGCCAACCACCCAGAATACGAGATCAGTTCCAATGAGCGGTGACGAGTACCACAGAATCACGAAATGATGACAATGACGAAGGAGTTCCGTCGATCATCATTAGTAAACATCTCTTTTAGGTAGGGTTTTTTCTCGTTTATTTTCAATAGATTATTGAATCATATATCTTCTCCCATGTTAAGATGAAAACACGGATGGAATGGGCTAAACAAGAAAGGCCTAGTCCCTCATCCATCTGTTTATCGTTGAGTTCTTTGCTGGTAATTTTTCGGGTTGGATAGAACCCAAATATGAGGGTCAATAAGCGAAGGAGATGACCAGAGATGTCTGTAGGTGTGATCGGATGAAAAAATGGACCACAACAACTAACCTAGTGGCCTGTGTAATACCGACGGTGTGACATTAGCATTTTATCCTGACGAACCGTGCTGACAGATGATGGCAGCAGCTGACAGCAGCCGCCCGTGATGGAGTCGGCGCGCTGTCGCACAATGTAAAAGGAGGTTGTGGAGGTCTGAAGAGAGGCCTCCACCGGATGGCCACAGAGGTGGTGCTACGTGCCATCACATGCCGCTTGAGGGGAAGTCCAAGGATTCTTAGCCATAGTGGTCAGGCAGGGCGACCGGCACTGGCCGATCATGGAGGCAGAGCAGTGCGCTGCTGGAGAGGGCCACAACATTAAGCCGCAAAGGAGGAGGGACCTGCCCTTGCAGGTTCCGCAGTGACCAAGTGGCACAGACGCTTCACCACCCAAATGGATTAGACATTCTAGAGAATGGGGGGAGAATTACTTCCTGATCCAACTAGGTTAGGCCATAGCCCGCGGGTTGTACCCTTTGTGGGTCGGGTTGTGTGAGCCCAGTGGGCCGCACCCTCCGCGGGCCTGGCCGCACCCCACCGTGGGTCTGGCTATGATAGCCCTGCGAGTTAAGCCCACCGTAGCCCAACCTAACTGGGTTAGAACCATACTAGCTCGGGATGACCCAAACTGGGAGGGGTTGGTCATGATCGAGACTGGCCGGGTCGGTCTGACCAGGTCCGACCGGACCCAGACTCAACCAGAACCAGTTTACTTTAATAGAGCCATAACATGAAGTCCATACATCCTTTTGAAGAACCATCTATGGTGCTGAGATCCATAGAGTGAGATATTCCTTTTGGTATATTACAAATGTATTTTTGGAGAAATTTGGTGTACCTCCAGGTTAGATCAAACCCTAATCCAACCGGGCCTTTAGTACTAAAACGCTTATAAGTCACATACCGGGCGTCTGATTGGCTCGTCGTCTATTTCATTGGACCCCTTAATACATGGAGGTCTATTAAGATACATCTTCTTGGAACTTCGTGGGGGGGGGGGGTTGAGGTACAAAGTATGGCTTGTGGAGTGGATCTTCCTTGAATCAAGTGTGCTTAGTGTGGGAATCTAGTGGCTGTCTGTAATGTTAAGAAGGATCATTGATCCTATGCGGGTTAGAATCAATCATACATATGTGGGTCAGAATCTAACGATCTTATGTGGCTCAGCGCTTAGTGATCCTGATTGGGTCATCCCTCACCGATCCTATGGGGTTAATCATCTACCAATCTCTTGTGGGTAAGAAGTAGAGCCACTCGACCGAATTATATGATCCAACTATACATCTAATCATCTGTACTTCTGTACATAAGTTATACCTGGTGTGAGCTGAGTCTTTACCTTTGTGGTACTTTTACCTTCGTGTTGTTACATTCATGGTCTTTACCTTTGTGGTATTCTTCCCTCGTGGATCTATTGTGCAAATAGCTTAAAAGTTGGGTCCTTATGCTTCCTCATGTATGAGACGTGTATATTTTTATAACATAGGTATATGTATGGAAATATACCTAAAAAGAGTTTATGACTGCTTCGTGCTTTGTGATTGAGGTCTTACATTGTGTTTTTTCCTTTTTGGAACTCTGGGATACCTTCGAGGGTCTCAGGGTCCCTACTGAGTATTGTTATACTCACCCCTACACAGGATACACATGCACCTTGTTTTGTCTTGTGTTGACGATAAAAATTGTTGATAGAGGCTGAGGGAGCTAGGACTGGACAGTGCTCATAGGTGGACTATTTGACGTGATGTTCTATAGATACTACTAACTGTGAGCTGTACCTACCATTCAGGTTGGATCCTTGGAGGATGATCCATTATCTATTTTCTCTTTTTAGTTGTACATGTACTTTTCAATTGGTCTTGTATTCTGACCCCTTAACATCAGTACACTTTTTTACTACAGCAGTTTACATCGCGGTTTCTTCTTATTTTGTTCTTGGTTTGTGTGTTTGTATAGGTTTAAATTCAACGTCTTCCTGTTACAAGGATATGCCTTTCTTTTGGTAGTCGGTAGCCCATGGCCTATGTAAGGCGGGCATGGTAAAGTTAAGGCACGAGCCCTAGGGGACGGGTTGTGACAAAGTCGTATCAAAGGAGTCGATTCTAATGAAGAAATAGGACTCTGATATTTCCAATGGAAAAATAGTGTTGAGTGTTTTGAATGTTGATTTCAGTTTTGGGAGTCCAGTGTTGGTACGGCAGATGATGTATCTATACACTAGGACCCTGAATTCTGATTTCCGACTCGGTACATGAAAACACTGATTGTGTGTGTTTTGGAAGTGTCTTACTTTAGATATCTTGAGTCAACTCACTAGGTATAAGTTATTTACCATGGCACACCTATTTTCTTTCAGGATTCCTCTATGTAGACTTCCAGCCAGGTTCATAGGGAGAGTTTGTGATGACGGACCACCGAGTGATGAGGCTTCGTTGCATGGCCCTCCTTTAGCGAGACTACCATCTGGTGGTGTTCCAGCAGCACCACAACCCTTTGTGTAGCCATTTCTGCCCTACCCACCAGCAGATAGTGCACGCTGGCTGAGCGTACTGCACGAGTTCCAGCGTCAGAGGCCACCATTATTCCAAGGCGAGAAAGATCTGTAGGTGGCTGAGGACATGCTGGAGGCCGTCGACAGAGCTTTTTGCTTAGTTGGGACACTGACTGATTTGATGGTTATCACATATGAAAGTATCTTTTGGGAATAGCTAGGAGATGGTGGAGTCTAACACTCGAGATACATGATGAGGCGATCCCCAAATGGGTGGACTTATAGGGTGTTTTCAGGTTGGAGTTCGTCCCAATGACTCTATGATCAGTGTGTATACAAGAGATGCTTCACATACAATAGGGCAGCATGACTGTGGACCAGTACATGGAACGGTTCCCTGATATCCCCTAATACTCCACCGACATGGTATGAGACCCTTTCTTTAGGGACATAACCTCTGAGCAGGGTCTCTGACAAAAGATCATAGCACCGATGATATCATTCAGCATTCCGATGCAGGCTGGGGTGCTAGAGCGAGCACATTTGGTGGAGGGCATTCAAGATGAGTAGGGACCAATAGCGAGAGCCACCATTGGATTTCAGGTAACAAATTCATCCACAAAAGGTAGTAAACAGATGACGTGGAGGCCCTAGCATGCAAGACCTTCTAGTGAATGACCTCAGGGTACAGGGTCGGTGGGGGTGGGGCTCACGGGACTCCAGAGGAAAGATGAGGAGCAGGCAGTGCTACTCGTGTGGCGGGTGGGTCACATTGCTCATGATTTCCCAGCCCGCCATACAGATGACTTGAAGATGGTCAAGGGACTATCAATACAAAGGCAGAGATTCGATCAGGGAGGTTCGTAGGTAGCATGTGGATGTGGCAGAGGATATGGTCATGCAACAAGTGGTGGGTGGCGATAACGATTTTACCGCCACCACCTCCAGGTCGTCCACCCCGACCACAAGTACCAGGTGGATAGAAATAGGATCACCTCCGGATAGCTAAGGACAACGACCACATTTCTCTAGAGATTATATGAGGTATGATTTTTGTCTACTCAACCTTAGATACAGTACATAGAGGCTCATGTTCCAATAAATCTTTTATTGTCACGACCCTCATTCAGAGATCAGAGATTCTGGTTGAGTTGTTGGATCAATACTTGTGGTTAGAGACTCATACATGATGGGATTTTATTATTACACCCTAGTTTTGACAATTTGAGATTACTCTCGGAGGCAAGAGCTTCAGCTGGGATCTTCTAGTAGTGGCGTCAAGGCCTTAAGACATCATCTTGGGTATGGGATGGTTATCTATATCCAATGCTCAGATTTACCCCATTAGGTGAAAAATGAAGTGTGCCAGTAAGGATGTGACTGGGTTTTCCTTTACCATTGAGAAGGGAACTGTTGTAGCACAGTATGGACTTACCCGGAGATGGGTTCAGCCTATCACTCATCAGCTAGATAGCCTTACCCTCAGAGAAGTTGATATAGAGAGTTCGAGCTATCCTATAGTGTTTCTCCATGGTTAGCCCCCATTTTGTTCACAATGAAGGCAGATGGGAGTTTGAGACTCTGTGTGGATTATTGGTGCATAAACCAGGTGACTGTGAAGAACATGTATCCACATCCAAGGATTGATTTCCTTTTCAATCAGTTGAATGGTACTCATTGGTTATATAATATAGAACTCAAATCATGATATCATTAGCTCGAGGTACGAGATGAGGATGTGTAGAAGACGACCATCAGATATCAGTATGGCCGCGGTGATTTTTGGGTTAGATCATTTGGCATGACGAATGCCCCTGAAGTGTACATGGGACTTAGGAAAAGGATCTTTCACCCATATGTAGATCCGTTTTTGGTGGTCTTCATCGATGACATCTTGATATACTCCATGTCAGAGGAGGATAATTCCTCTCATCTATAGACATTTTTGGAAACACTTCGAGGGAACCAACTTTATGGTATGCTCTCGAAGATAATGTTCTGGATTTCGGAGGTCCACATTCTAGAACACGATATCTTGGACGATGGAGTTGTAGTGGATCCGACAATGATAAAGGCTATGCTATCTTGGGATCCACCCAAGAGTGTGACTGAGGTGCGGAGTTTCCTGGGGTTGGTTGGGTACTACTATAGATTTGTACCAGACATTTCAAGAGATACGACACCCTTGTTAGCATTGATGAAGAAGAGACATAACTTCACATGGACAGAGAGTTACCAGTAGATTTTTAAGGGTTGAGGCAGATACTGATGAGTGCCCCCATATTTAGGCTACTAGAAAGGTTGGTGGGTATGTAGTCTACTGCGACACATCAGGGACCGAACATGGATGTGTCCTGATGTAGGAGCGAGAAAAGATCACCTATGGTTCACTAAAGTTGAGCCCACATGAGCTGAACTACACAACCCATAACCTAGAGTTGGTAGTAGTGGTCTTCACCTTGAAAATTTGGCGAAACTACTTGCTGGGTCAATTGTTTACTATTTACTATAATCATAAGAGTCTCATGTATATCTTCTCACAGAAGGACCTGAACCATAGACAACGACGATGGATAGAGTTCCACCAAGATTATGACTATGAGATCGTTTACATTACTGGGGAGGGGAATGTAGTAGCAGACACACTCAGCATGAGGTCTGGTCTATAGTTGCTGAGTCAGGCGACATAGCATCTACTCGTGTTGTAGATGTTCTTTGTTAAAAGAGATGAGGCAACTTACCTCCAATCTATGACTTTCACTCCCCCACTTATTCAGCGAGTAAGAGAGGCACAACTTGGGGATATTGACAGTGATGCTCGACATGCCCAGATATCCTCAGGACATTCACAATATTGATTTTCTAATGTTTGGGAGTAGGTCATCCTCTTTAGAGGACGCACCATTGTACCAGTGGTGCAATGGGTGGAGTTGTTGAGGGAGTTGAATATGTCTCCTTTTGTAGTACATCCTAGTGTGGAGAAGATGTACCAGGACCTCTTGCATCAGCCCTGGTGGCTAGGGTTGAGGAAAGTGCTGGCGGAGTTTGTTTCACGATGCCTCACTTGTCAGTAAGTGAAGGATGAGCATCAGGTTCCAGCATGCTTAGCACAACCACTAGAGGTGCCAGAGTGGATATGGGATGGTATCCTCATGGACTTTGTGACATGGATTCCATGTACATCCCAGGGAAATGATTACATCTCGGTTATCGTTGACCGACTCACCAAGTCATCCCACATCCTACCAATCTGAGGGAAGGGATCATTAGAGGTCTTCTGATGCCTCTACGTACAGGAGATTGTATGACTTCATGGGGTTCCATCGACGTTCATCTCAAAATGTTATGCACATTTTATATACCGGTTGTGTAAGGGATTATAAGAGGTGTTCGGGACTCAGATACATTAGAGCACCACCTTACATCCACAGACGGATGGTCAGATGGAGCAGACCATTCAGACACTAGAGGACATGCTTCATGATCATGTCCAATATTTTTTCCATAGTTGGGAGGATCACCTGACCTTGGTGGAGTTCTCATACAAAAACATCTTTAACTCCACCATCGGTATGTCACCATTTGAGTCCTTCTAAGTTCAACCATGCAGATCACCTCTATTTTGGACAGACCTGGGGGAGTCAGCACTTATGGGTCCAGAGTTGGTATGGGCTACCACTAAGATAGAGCAAATCATCCATGAGTATATGAAGACTGCATAGATAAGACAAAATTCTTATGTTGATCGGATATAGAGGCCTTTGTAGTTCAAAGAGAGAGACCATTTCATCCTATGAGTCTCACCTCGACTTGGTTTTTTGAGATTTGGCCTAGGTGGAAAGCTATCCCCGAGGTTCATTAGACAATTTCAGGTTATCAGGAGAGTTTCCAAGGTGGAATATCGCCTGTCCCTTACCCCACAAATGCATCGGGTGCATGACGTCTTTCACGTGTTGCAGCTGAGGAAATATGTGCATGATCCATCGCACATTATCGATTGGGGTGAGCTGGACATTAATGATGGGGAAAATTTTATGGAGGTTCCAGTGGAGATTGAGGATCGATAGGAATGGGTCCCTCATGGATGATTGATACCTCTGGTGCGAGTTCGCTAGCTGCAAGGGAACCTCTCAGAGTGCACATGGGAGAGGGAGGCTCATATTCTTGCTCAGTACCCCCTTTATTTCCTTATTTTATGTTGTGTCTTTTTGGGATGAGATTCCCTAAGGTGAGGAGAATGTAATGACCCGAATTTTCAATTTAATTTTAGTTTAAATTAATTGGGATTATTATATGTATGTGGAAATTGATGGCATATGATTCAGAGGCCCAGTGTGCCAGGAATGAATTTCTGAATTTTTTAAGGTACATTAAGCTAACGTGTGAGTGAGAAATCCTATTATTTGAACTGGGGCATCGAATTGAAATCTGAGGGCACCATTGAACTCAGAGCACTAGAATTCTCTTATTGAAGGCTTTACTTCGACAACTGTAGGCCGGAAGAAAAAGATAGACTTTGGGCATTTAAATGAAAAATAAAATAACAAAGTTATTTTATTTTCTTTTTCTTTTCCTCAATTAGAGGATAATTGGCAGGGGGACCAATGAAATTTCAAACCATTTATTGGGATGACTTCTTAATGTTTGTAACCATACCATTGGAATTTGAGAGTTTACTTTATTAAATGAACCTCATAAATTCCCAACAGTGTTACCCACCTTTTCTCCCTCCTATTTATATAGATTTTGAAGAGGGGTTTTTGCACAACTTCACTGAGCATCGAATCATTGGTAATGTACCATGACACCAAGCACTTGGAGGATGAGATTAGTTCTAGCGAGCGGTGACAAGCGCAATAGAATAACGAACTGACGACAATGACACGGAAGTTCTGTCGATCATTGTTAGAAAACACATCTTCCAGGTAGGGTTTTGTCTTTTTTATTTTACAGAGATTATTGAATCATATATCGTCTCCCTTTTTACGAGGCAAACGCAGAGGGCATGGGCCAAATGAATAATTACTAGTCCCTCCGCCATATGTTTTTTGTTTCATTCTTTGTGGGTAATTTTTTGGGTTGGACATAACCCAGATCTGAGGGTCAAGAAGTGTAGGAGATGACCCAAAAAGTCCTTAGGCATGATCATATTGATAAAATGGACCACTGAAGCTCACCTAGTGGCCCATGGAAGACCGAAGACACAATATTGGTGACCTGCGCCACCAGGCAAGGGCGACAGCCATCACCGACCTTCCGCGATATAGGTGGTGCGCCGTCGAGCGCCGCAATAGGAGGCCTTGATGGTCAGTAGATCGGTTGACACTAGACAGCTTTGGTGGCAGTGTGGCATGAGGTCACACATTTCTAGAGGGGAATTCTGCAGTTTTCTAGTCCCGGTGGTCGAGTAGGGTGTCATACATCTTCCGACCGCAGAGGAGGAGCGGTGCACCATCACGGGCAACTGGAGATTTCCACAGCTCGAAGCTGTAGAAAAGGAGGAGGGACCCGCCCCTAGGGGTCCCACGGTGACCAGGCGGTGCCACGTGGTGCCACCGCTTCACCCCCACAAATTGATTAGCTGTTCCGGAGAAAGGGGGAGCATTACCCCCCTCACCAGTTAGGGAGGGCCCCAGCCAGTGAGTGGCATCCTCCGTGGGCAAGGCTACGCGAGCCCAGCGGGGTGTGCCCTCCACGGGCTTGGCCACGCCATAGCAGCAGGCCGTGCCCCTTCAAGGCCTGGGCTGTGCCGCCCAGGCAGGCATGGCCTGTCCGAGGCACAACGGGTTGAGTCTGCTATGGCCCAGCCTAGATGGGTCAGACCTGGACAGGGTAGGGTGGACCCGAACCGGGTCGGTTCGATGGGGTCGGTCCGGACCCGGACCCAACCGGCCCAATTTCGCTTAAGGGAGCCATAACCTGAAATCCAGACATACATCTAACGGACCATCTGGGGCAAAAGAATCCTTATAGAGATACAGTCCTTTTGGAATACTCCACACAGATTTTGGGGAATGTTGGAGTATGGTCAGGTTGGATGTCATGAAAATACAACTGAGCCTTCGGTACTAAAATGTTTATAAGTCACATATCGGGCATCTGATTGAAGCGTCTTCAGACACTTTGGAACCCATACAACATGGAGGCACTCTAGTATAATTATTTGTGGAACTTCCTGGAGGTTGAGGTACCACTGAAGGCTTGAGGAGTGGATCCTCCCAAATTCAAGCATGCTTAGTGCGGGAATCTTGTTCATGCCTCTAACATGAAGAAAGAACATCAATACTATGTGGGTCAGCATCTATCAATCCTATGTGGGTTAACATCTAATAATACTATGTGGGTCAGCACTCCGTGATCGTGAGTGGGTTAGCACTAACTGATCCTATGTTTTCAGCATCTACTGATCCTATGTGGGTCAGTAGTAGATCCTCTTGATAGAATAAGATGATCCAATGATACATCTAATCATATGTACTTATGTACTTATGTTATAACTGGAGTGAGCTAAGTCTTTAGCTTTGTCATAATTTTACCTTCATGGTGTTACCTTCGTGGTCATTACCTTTGTGGAATTCATCCCTTGTGGTTTAGTTGTGCAAATATCTTAAAATTTGGAGCCTTAGGTTTCCTCATGTATGAGACATGTATATTTTGATAATATAGGTATATGTATCGGAATATACCTAAGTAGAGTGGATGACTGCTTCATGCTTTGTGATTGAGGTCTTACCTTGTGGTTTTTCCTTTGTGTAACTCTAGGAGACCCTTGGGGGTCTCGGGGTCCCTATTGAGTATTGTTATACTCACCCCTGCACGGGCTAAGTTTGCACCTTGTTGTGTCTTTTGTAGATGACAGACAATGTTGATCGATGCTGAGGGAGCAAGGACTGGGCGTTGATCAGAGGTGGACCATTTTACATGACGTGACATAGTGACTACGGATCATGAGCTGCACCTACACATCAGGTAAGTTCCTCAATGGATTATCCGAGGGATGTTTTTTCTTTTTAGTTGAACATGTATTTTTCAATTGGGCGTGTATTCTGGCCCATTAATTTCAATACATTTTTTACTATAACAGCTTACTTCATGGTTGATTCTTGTTTTGTTCCTTGGTTGTGTGTTTTTATAGGTTTAAAGGATATGAATTCCTATTATAGGGATATGCCTTTTCGATGCTAGTCACCAGCCCCTGGCCTATGGAAGGCAAGCTTGGGGTAGTCACGGCACAGGCCCTGGGGGATGGGTCATGACATCATTAATTAATATTATGTATATATAATATAAATAGAGCACTATATGAAATATAATATGTATAATAAAACATTATTTAACCATAATAATGGTTTTATGACCATCCATGAATTTGGAAGTGGAATATGAAAACACATTGTCCATGATGTTAGTAAATCATCACATCATGAACGATATTTTCATTTCTAGAATAAAAGGTTGAGGAATAGGGGATTGATGATGGATTTTACATTAATGAAATAAAAATATAGTATATATAAGATACTAGAGTTATAATTCATATTTGGATAGAGTAGGTGATTTAATTATAAGAAATGAATTGAAATTGAAATGAAAATAAAGGAAAATAAAAGATGATTTTACCTCTTGAATTTCCTCTCCATGAAAATATTTTTAAGCTGACTGGGATGAGTCTTTTGATGAGATCAAATGCTCCTAGAAATTGGTAATAGAATCAGAAATAGTAATGTGTTGGAAACATACAATCATCATGGATTAAGAGGTGTGAGGTGAAGAGGTGGTGAGGGGCAGTTTTTATTGGGGTGGAGAGGGATGTTTTCCCATTATTTTATTCAACAGTTTATTATTTTTCCTCACGACTTTGAAAAGTTTTATTTTTATAACTATATATATTAAAATAATGAATTTCATATCAATATTTTGGTTATTACATAATTAATTCTTAGGAAATAGTGGATTTAACTAATAATTTATATATAACACAAATTACAACATTTTATTACTCACAAAAATTCAAGCATTTTAAAAAAATCTCAAAAATTCACACTAACAATTTTTTGAATTGGAGATTTAAAAAATGATCTCAATTTCATAAAAATTATTTTATAAATATGAGTAATATAATTTTTATTAAAAATCATCATTTAATTGGAAAATACCAATTTTAAAACTATTATATATTTTATAACACATTGAAAAATTAATCAACGACTCCAAAAATGATCTTAAAATCAGAAGACAAAAAAATATTAATTTATTGATAAAATTTATGAAAATAACTTTTATCTTAAATCATAATATTAATTGTAAAATTAAAAATAAACATTAATGTTTTAAAAAAATATCGACACATAATTAATAATTTTCAAAACATTTATTTCCTTATTCTAGGATATAAGTATATCATATTACCATTTATAAGAATCGAAAAATATTATTTATAATTTTATAGGTGAGGTTACTATTATATTGGGCGAATTACAAATTCTAAGGTTCATATTTCTGTTAAAAATTTCATGTTTCTATTTCATTGATATGTGTTCCTGAATTTCAAGAAGTAACCTCTTATTTCATTCATTATTTATTTATATAGTTTTTTTGTGATCCTTATTTGAAATTATTGAGTTTCTTAAATATGAAATATTTTTTTTGGGATGTAAGCTATCAAATGATTTGAATTTATTTAAGAGGATACATAATTTAAAATCATAGGGTGTTATAAAAAGTTATCAGAGTGATACCTGAGATTATTTGATATTATCGAGTGCATTGGTCATGTTGTGTATTTGTTAGATTTATCATCTATGTTTATTTCAATACATAATGTTTTCCAATAATCAAAATTGAATATATCCAAACTGGGAAAAATTCGAGATATATTTTGGATCATATTTGAGTTGAATAGGATTTTACTTTCATTCATACCCCAAATCACATTTTAGACTGATGAGATATGGACCTGGAGGTTGACACATCTATTTAGTATGGGAATTTGGATAAATTCACCAGTATAAAGATAATTTGGATAGATAGAAGTTGATGAAAGAAAAATATAAAAATATTTTCTAACACACTCTCCTCCTTTATCTTTCTATGGACATAAATCATAATGGTGGGGAGAATTTGAAACACTTGGATTGAGGTAGGTCTTTTCAATAAATTTTAAGTATTATGATGATTTGGTTCTATTTTGTTATTAATTATAGGGATTCATTATTGAATGATATAGTGTTGGGGACTTATAAATAAAACAATGGTGTTTCTGACTACAGTGTAGCTCATTTCTCTATGTGTTTAAGTGCTTCCGATGTAGAGAGTCGACCAGACTATGGGACATCACTATTCCATGTCCATGGTTGTTTTTACCAGGCATGGTATTTAAAATAGATCCCAATGTAAAATAGTGAGGGAAACAATGCCATAGTTATGGGTCTGGTTTCCCTGTTCAAGCATGGTCGGTCTATCACTCATTTTGTGGAACAAATACTTGTTGGATCCACCATGTCATGTTATATATCAGGGTGGGATTTAAATTAGTGATGGGATCACTCCTATTTAATTCCCATCAATGTTTAGGGAGTGAAGAGGTCAGTGGTTTCACAGTTGTGGTGTACGAAAACAAGATGTGGTGTAGGTTATATATGTGTTTAATATTTCCAAATTAACAAATGAATTTAGAGTGAATATGGGAATTAAAAATTAAATCCATGTGTATAATTATATGGGAGATATTAACACAATTATGAATAAATTTTTTAGAAATCCCTATTCCATTCTTCCCCACTAGGGAACTTGAACAATATGTTTTTGGAGTTGATTGGTCAATGGATATTTTTCATATGAAGCTCATAAAATTGGAATTTATTGGATGAAAATTTTATAGATTGGTTGTTTCACTCACACAATAATTTTATCTGTATCATAATTTTTGTGATATCTAAAGTATATTACATGTATTTTAGATGATATTTTTTTCACAATCCATTTAAATTTCCATCTTGGTAAATTTTTTTCAAAATAATAATTCAGTATGAACAAACTATGTATTAACATGAGTGGGTGTGAATTCATATTCATTGGATGAGGCATTATTGATTTTTACATGGTTGTTATGACGATATTAAGGGAAACATAGATATTACACAATGAACTGAAAATGGATTTAATGAATGGGGTTTCACTCATGAGTTTGATCTTTCATGTGAGTTTCACATGATAAGGTATTCATTTGGATAATTTCATGGGTTTCATATGGGAGGGAATGGAGAAACATCATGGGTTAAACCACTAATTTCTTTATTTACTTAAACTAAGTCGAATGATTATTATATTTTCTATAGTAATATATATATATATATATAATTATTGTGAGATAACTTGATATACTATTACAGGGATGTTTGGGAATTTGATTTTGATATCCAATTGGGTTGTATACTCACCCTCTTAATATTATCCTTGGTTTGTTATTCAGATATTGTTCCTTATGATACAAGTAAGGTGACAGTTTCTTACTTCTCTAGGAGAGCACCATGTTGTGATGGTCCTAGTTTATAGAGTCTAGATCATGGAGGAATCCATGGGATGGATTCTAGTGTTGTTAAACTTATGGAAACATGATGTATTTTTGATTTCATTAACTTTTTGAAATATTCTTTTTTATTCTTATATACACTACTACTCTTATTTATTATGTAGTAGTTTTTAGTATTGATTTTTTTTCATGAATAAAATCTTTTCATGTCTTTATCAATTTTTCCTATTGAAAGAGTTGTGTATTAGGGTAAATAAACCCACAATTAAGTTGTATAAATATGGAATTTATTTTCATCCTTTGGTGTTTTTGGGATACACATATGGTTAGTGAAATTAATCCCCATCTAAATCCAATGTGTTGGGTCATGATGTTTCAAATGGATGAATAAATCATTTGAAAGTTCTGTATGATGTCTAACTAGTCACATGTCGAAGAGGATGATGAAAAATGGTATTGTATAACTTTGTATCACTTTAATTTTTTATACCTTAACAAGAAATTCAAAATGGTAGTCCCAAATAGGAATGGTTTTCAATACTATTCAGGTTTATCATCCAATACACATTTAGGGCCTTCCATCAAATTCCAATGGTGTAGACCTTGAACAATGGACACAGCTATCATGCCACCCTAAATAGTGACACTCTTTACTAGCATAAATCTATCTTTTCTGAAAAATGTGAAATTCTTTTAGATCTCTTCGTCCTTCTATATATGGTATTGGCTTACTCCACCTTTTATATTTTCCAATGTCTACTTGATGGGAGGATACTTTGGTTCTACTAGCCATAAGGTTTGGAATATATTTTACAATCTTCTAAATCTCCTTCCAAATCATCCATACCAAGTATCTATTTTTTTTAAAAAAAACCATACTCCCACCTATCATCCTTGAAACATTACCTTCAAAATTTCTTTAAAAATATTACCAAATTCTAATCCAATAAAATCCTATAAATCCTTTATAGAAAGTTCCAACTCCATCCATCTTTTTAAAATCACTCGACTAAATCCAATTATATTTTATAATTATATTGACTATTAAAAATGAATGAAAAAATTATTTTGATATATAAATGATTGGGAATTTACTATTATATTAAGAAAATCCTCTATGTAGGAAAAACATTTTTAACCATCCATTTCCAAAAAAAGGTATCAGTCATATAAAATGAAGCTTAGTAGAACATCTGGAACCTGAAAAAAATCCTTCATGTGAATGAATCTTCTCAGATTTAATCATAATAAATACTCAAACCAACTTCCATGGTGTGTCTCAAATCTTCAATCACTTAATACAAATAGAAACTTTCCAATGTGCATCTATAACCTTATTCACTATATACAACATGAAACCTTTATTGGGAACTCTTCTACTCATAATTATGATGGGGTTTGTAAACCTAGTTTTAAATTTCATTCTTAATTATATATTTACATCAGGATCATTGATAATAAAAAGAACACAATAATAATTTGGGATCAAAAAATATCTATGTTGAAAATGGTGAATGACTGAAAACTTTAGTATTTGGATATTATCATATAATGTTAACTAATGGTTTGGTTTTATTATTAAATAATTATTATAATATATCATCAATTACCAAAATCATTATGTCATTTTTGTTTCCATAATCTATGAGATTTTATTTCCAATTCAGAAATAAATATTTCTTCATTTATAAGGATGATACATGTTATGGTATGTCACATCATATTAACGGATTACACATTAATGAACTTGGAAAACTATGTTTGGAAATAAATGAAAAATCCAATGAAAATGAATAAAATCCTACATATCAGTTATACTTTAGGATTCATTATGTAAATAAAAAATATTCAAATAAATTGCATCAATAAGGATATTTTTACACTATGTAGTTGAAACCATTATAAATTTTTTCCAATAATTTTTTTTAAGGAAAAATTACAAAATAACCCTTCATTAGGAAAAGTTAAGTGGAAATAGAAATACTAGAGTTGATTTATATTGATTCATGTTTTCTTTTTTGAGTAGTGGGAGGGGTGGTTTTTAATTATTCATTACATTTAATTATGAATTTAATGTATATTGATATACCTATTTGATGAGGTATAAGTAATATTCCTTTAATATATTTATGTAATATCAAAATGATGTAGTGCATCTTATTATTAAGATGATTTAGAAGATCCCCTTTAACCATATTGGAGAGTATTTAAACCAAGAATAAATTGATCACTTCAATGAGTGTGAAATATTATCCCAAATCACTTAATCATATAAACCTAAATAGAATGTTATATGTGAAATGAGGAATCATAAATTTATTGAAATAGTTATATTGACTATGAGAACTGAAACTCCACCTTTATCTTTTTGGGATATACCCTATAGATAGTGGCATGTCCACTGAAACATGTTCCAACTAATGCGAGAGATGGGATAATATTTGATTTAATTAATGTATGTACACTTAGTCATTCACAAATATATGTATGGTTATGTGGTGAATTTTTCCAGAAAACACCAAATTAAATACTACAATCTCAAAGAAAAAATTGTATCATTATAGGTGAGGTTTAAGAATATCAAGGATTTTAAAAATATAACCCTACATATAGAAAAGGAATTATGACATGAATTGAAATATTTTTTTAATAGGAACACATTTCCAATGGAAACAGTGGGGGAAGTATTGATTTATATGATATGTAAGAACTTTATTCAAAATAGTAGGTATGAGAAAAATCTACACATGATATAGTATAATATAGAGAAGTTATCATGGAACAAGTACCGTGTATATCTATAAGAGGGCTTAGAGAACCAGAGATATATGATTTAATTTTCACTAAGTCATGTGACACATTATACCATGTGGATAATGAACCCATATCATAAAAGAGAGCAGTATATGTAAATTATTCTATAAAATGGAAATAATTCATGAATTCTGAAATAGATTCATTCTACCAAAATTATGTTTGGACTTTAGTAATAGAATTAGCTAATGTAAAACCATTTTGTTGTAAATGGGTATTAATGAAAAAGTTAGACATTAGTGTTAGAGTAAAACCTATAATAAAATTATTGGTTCCAAATATTTTCATATAAGTTTTAGGCATTTAATTTGATAAAACCATTTTAATATCCATAATGCTAAAAATCCATTAAAATATTTCTTTCGACTGAAACATCCCAAGATTATGAGATTGGGAAAACTGATTTCAAAACAACATTCCTAAATCAAAAGTGGGTTAAAGATGTCTATGTGACATAAACAAAAGGTACTGTAAGGAATAGGAATTATTATAAAGTATAAATGATGAAAAAATAAATAAATTCATGGATTGAAACAAGAATTACAATCATATAATGTTCATTCTGACAGGGCCATAATAGAAAGTAGTTTTGTTAAGAATGAAATCTGGTCAAGAATAATTAAGAGTTTTAGTGGTTGAGTCATATTTTTTATATTATTATATGATGATGAACTAATACTAATAATAAATTAAGTTCATGTCTTACAATTAGGAATAAATTCGTTAAATTAATCCTTCTCCATGAAAGACATAGGTAGTGTTTCCTACATTTTATGGATCAAGATATAACATGGTAAATATAAATATATTTTTTGATTTATTCAAAGTGCATAGATTGAAATGTTAATAAAATGATGTAACATGGAAAAATCTATGAGTTAATTCTTATCAATATCATATGGCACTAATCACTCTTAAAACTATTGTCCTGTAAAACAAGAGAAGATAAATGGAATGAGATGAATTCCTTATTCTTTGGTTGTAGGATATATCTTGTATATCATGCAATGTACTAGGTTTGATGTTTTATATTCTTTAATTATTTGTTTATTATATCCATATAATCTTATATAGGCTCTTTTGGTAGTATTTAAAATTATCCTAATGTATTTGATATGTAAAAAAATAAATGTTCCTAGTGTATGAATGATAAGTGGAACTAATGGTGAGGGGATACACTAATGTTTGCCTCTATAGAGATCAAGATGATCATTTATCATAACTAATATGTTTTTTTACCTTAATAGTGGATATCAGGGTAGGATACGCTCAAAGAACCCCATGGTGATCGACTGAAGCAGAATATGACTATATAGTGGGTTTTGATGAAGCTAAAGAAGTTGTTTAAATATGATTTTTTCCTTAGATATTTGAATTGTACTTATCATAATAAACCCAATTATAGAATATTGTAGTAATACTACTATAGTGGTACTTTTCAAGGAACCTAGGAAAAATAGAGGATAGAGTATATAATTTATAATATTCATATATTGGGGTAATTTACTCAATGAGAATAAGAAACAATTAGTTGAGAAAATCCATAAGAAAATGTGGCTGACACCCTAAAAAATTAATTCTCTCACAAAAATAAAAACTCTAATACGAAATATATACAATTGAATGTGGTTAGTAGTAAGATTTAGTGATTGTGGATTTATTGTGAAAGTGGGTTCCCCATACCCAGCTCATATGAGTACTTTCATAACATTATATGTATATTACTTGATATATATATATACATGTGTGTGTGTGGGTTTGTGTGTGTGTTTCACTTTTAATGATAGTAATAATACTTTTTCATGTATTATGTATGGAAATTCACTAAGATTACATGTCATATAAAATAATTATATCATTTACAATTTATAATGAGAATATATGGATACTAGGAAACTAATATTTAAAATATTTCATATAATCTAGATACATCATTTATTAAGGAAACAAAAAAATGTTTGCTATAAATTTTTTTGGTATCATTATCATTGATACGTTTTCTCAAGATGTTCTCAATTGTTTATATTGGGTACATAATATCATGATGTCTAATGCGCCCATAAGAGTACCACATATTTTGGGTGTCATAAGTTATTTATGTTTACAAACATGTGTATTGATCACCTAACATGATATCACTATTAATTAATGTCATAGGTCACATAAAATGATGAAAAATAAAAACCATGAAAATTTATGTTTGTTGAGAGGTATCTTATGATCGGTCATCATTGATCATATGAAATTGATTGTATAATATGGAAATATTAATTTTTCATTTGATTATCTGAAGAGATATATCGATCCTTGTTGGCCAAGATTGTTGTACTATAATAAAATACATAACCATGATAGAAGGAGGGATATCTGTTTGGTATGGTCAAAAAATGATTAAATAAAGATTTTAAAGATGGTAAAAAAATATATGCATCTAGATTTATGACGTATCATGAGAAATATTGATTATATTACATATTATATGTTTGTAGGATATGTTATAATTTTTATGTCTTAACCATGTATCTCTAGCAGTATTGATGTATGCCTACACACTTCTATTTGTCTATGTGTGTCATAGACTACAATAGTTTTTTGATTTGAGAGTATTATACACACAAATATTACAAATGATTATACAATTCAAATAAATTGGATTTTAGGATATGATGAGACTCGTGATGGGGTACAAGTAGTTTCTTAGTTTGAAAAATCTCATGAAAATAATGAAATTAAATATTTCTTGAGTTTAGAATAGTAAATGTGGAATTTATTAAGCCAACATAATCACTATCTATTATCCGAATACAAGAAAATTATTTTTCTATTGTGGGGGTACTATTCACCATATGTGGAATTTTAGTCCATGTAATTGGGCCTTTAGTTAGTTAGGCCTTCGGTACACTAGGCCCTCAGCCCACCATATTTTGGTAGCAAGTCAGTATAATGGGACCAGGAAAATTATGTGGTGTGGATAGACATGTAGTGCTACATGTAACCACATAGGTGTTGTTGAGTGGTTGACTTGGAAAATTGATGGTGTCATTAGAGCATATCATCTGAACCTATACCCACTCATAGATTTGTAATGTTAGATAGAGGGGTACCTGGCCATGGTGTGTCAGATGGAAGAACAATGTTATGGTTTTTGGAAGGAGGTTGGTAGTGAATATTGACGGGTTACACTACATCCAATGTGACTAGGTATACAACATGCACATGGCAGGCCTGCATCACAATGTGAAGACATTCCATTTTTTGGGTGGTCTACTTGAGAGGTCAATAGGTGCATTAACAAATATAAATTTTCCCTATACACTAACCGATTTTTTATGTGGGATGGACGGATGACCAATAATTCTATGATAGAGTAGCATGTTTTAATGGGATATAAGGAGGGATGACATGGTATAAAATACTCGTGACACTTACAACCATAGAACTCATTTAGTAAGTGATGCCCTATATCAGTGTAAAAAATAACAAATAAAGGGGTACTATTATTAGTGCTAATTATAATAATTGTTAATGGTTACCATTATTAGGACAAAAAAATAATAAAATGGAGAACTTTCTTTGAATTTTTTAGCTCTGATGAAGGTACCCCTTTATTAATTCTTTTATTTGTTCTTATAATGGGGTGTCATTTATCAGTTCTAAATCACTGGTTTTAAATTCTAATAAAATTTATAATTTAAATAAAATACATTTTATTTAACTAAATGTCATATTATCGTATATAAATCTACTTATATTTACATAATTATAGTTTGAATGATTAAGTATGATTTAGATAACACTTATTATGTACAGTAACGTAATATATATTAGATTTAGTGAAATGGATAATAATATAATTAAAACACAAAATGAACATATTATGTTCTAATTATTAATGAGTAATATAAATTTAATAAATATTTTGTGATTGTTAATATTAATAAATTAATTAATACCACAATATTGGTTGAAAACCAGACTTTAAATTCAAACTATCAGCAATTTTGATCTGGCAATACATTTGAGATCCATGAGATATCAAATCAAATCATTCAACTATATCTATTGAATTTATTCTGAAATATACCCACACAATATTATTTCACTATAAAAAAATTATGAGAATGATTCTAAAAGTGATTTTTTTAGTTTTGATGCCCTGTTTTTTAAATATTCGATGGAATTTTATCTTCATTCAAGAGGGTCCACAAGAATTTTTTTAGTGGATACTAAATTTGTTTCTAGTTCTTACATTCATATGGTGATAGGGTGTTTTAATTTTAACATATTTAATATTATATTTTTGTTTATAAATTTATATATATATATATATATATAACCCTTATATTTGAAAATATATTTAAAAATACAAATTTAATTGTATAAATAAATACATAAACATTTTTAGATGTCGAATATATTTTTAAATATATATCCCAAATGGAAATAAACACATATTATATATTTTATTAAAAATGAAAATATATACATTTTACTTTCCTTTTAAAAATGTATGAATATGTGTATATGTATATATAAATTCATATATAATGTGTATATAGAAATGTATAAGTGTATTAATAAACAATTAGCTCTAGATATAAGATATGATTTCAAACCCAGTCCATTATGCCATGATGTGAGTGAAAATAATCTTTTGTTTTCTCTTAACATTAAGAATTATTGCAACAAACATTTAACGAATGGTTTTCTCAACATTCATTACATCTAAATAATGTCACAATTTATTTGATGTACAAAATGGTAATATGAATAATATACTTTTATTCCTCAAATTACTGATAATATTTTAATGATAAGGAATCCTCCTTTTGGATTCATGTTGACCCTTACCAATAATAATATTAAATAAATGATAATCCTTGACAATTTCCACCCATAACCATCGATGTGGTGATTCTCTATCAATATCCTTATAAAATTGTGGAAAATGTTTTCTATATGGATTTTCAAAATGATGAAATCATTTATGACTTATGAAGCTAAAAATGAATCAAAGTTTGACCCTTCATGAATGTGTATTTCTCATACAAATAGGGAATTATAATTTCCTTATATACTCCAACCAGACAACATTCCATAGTAGGGGAAGTCATTTATCATCCATAGAAATGTCACAGACATTTCGAATTGCTTCATTATAGATTCCTCATATGTATGCACACCCAAATCCATAACACCATAAACTCATGGTTTAAGGTTTAAAAGTATGCATTTTTTTCATTTCTAGGATCAGTGGGTCTAAATATCAATAGATACATGATAATTAATGGTTTGGTTATATATAATGAAGGAACGTAGTTAAAAATATGATTGAATATATTCCATGTACTTTGTAATGTATAAATTTTTCAAAATGAGTTAAATCCATCACATTATAATATCAAACTAAGATATTCTCATTGTAAAAAAAAAATTAATTATGTTCCCTATAAAATTCCAACAATTTTAATCAATATGTATGATGAAATATCTCTTCATTATCCTTTATCCTATGATCTTCATTCCATCATTTACAAAAATATGTAACACACTGAGAAATTAAATCCCATCCACTATTAAATTTAAGACATGAGGTTTTATAATTAGATCAGAATTAGATCATTTGATAACATTCAACATTTTGATACCAAGTAGTATATTCCCTTTGGAATCTTATTATCATTATATGGTTACAAAATTCGTCATGCGTCAACCATGCTCATACAATGAAATCATAGAATGGTAATCAAATAAACCTTCAACTTAATTCATGGATTAAGGAACAATATAAGTAAAGTTACCACACATTTTGAAAGGTGTGTAAAATACATAGTGTTGTACAAATAGCACATATATATTTTAATATCAAACAAATGATTTTTGTTAATATAAAATACTTTTAGAAAAAAAATATTTCTTTAATAAAAATGATTAAAATAAAAATTACACTTTAATTGGATAAAAATACAGTATTATATGAAAGAAATATTAATCTAATATAAATAAATCGTTCCCTTAGATTCATTTTTAAATTTTTTGAAATCATATCACTAACAAATTTACTACATTTAAAAAAATACATTGTTCAAGCTGACAATAACGATAAATATATATTTATAGTGAATAAATATTTAAAACAAATAAAAATGTGGATATTGAGGGTTATATACTCAATATATTATATGACATCAATTTATGAATTAGTAACCCATCAAAGATCAAAACTTCTAAATGACTAATTATACAACACCAAAATTAAGTCCTCATATTCTAAATCCCATTCCAAAATTCATTCCAAAAAACTATTAAATTTTAGACAAAAAGTCTTATAATTCAATGAAAATAAATTGGTCATCTCATCGATTATAAAAACAACTAATGCGATATTTTATTTACAAGAAAAACATTAACATTTCACTCACTGAAAATAAGATACCATAATGGAGAATAATATTTAGTATACCTCTCACATTAAACCGATGTCTCTAATTTTTAATAAAGTAATCATTTTAAATTAAAAAACATCTTGAAACCCCACTAATTTACCCTAGATTATGAATAATTAAATTAATGGTCTAATAATCCATGAAATGAATTTTCTACGTAACAAGTACCCAAAAAATCAACACAAACCATTCATATATTTTCCTTAGATTTTCCATATGGATTGACTCAACATGAGATTAACAATTTAACACACAATAAATGATAAATTTATTGATTTTAATTGATCAAAATACACTCCAAACAATAATAATAAATTGTGATATAAATATGTAGATCAATATAAAATGGAACAAAAAAATCAGGAATTGAAAATCTGTAAAAAGAATTTTGTAAAAACAAAAGAATGTTGCAGATTCAGTTTAAATAAACCTTTAGTAGTTTATTTGATTTCTGGAAATGTTAGGTGTTACGTAGTGGGTCTTGAAAAAGAGAGAGGAGGGGGATATCATCTTTACATGATGGTTTGATAGGGAATTAGATGTATGGTAGTGTAAACTACAATAGTGGAAGGGAATCAGGATTGGAGGGGTGTAAACACATGCCGCATCAACCATCGATGACTTGGAGGAGTGTTCAATGGTAGGGTGAGAGCACAACTGGTAGCCTAGTGCCAGAGTTTTGTGGAATGAAATGGAAGAAATCTAGTGAGCAATGATTCGGGGATGTGGCAATGAGGGAGAAAACGGGGACTCTATAAACACACACACACACACATAAACAAATATAATTGTATATATATTGATAATATATAATAATTTATGTTTATTTTGAGTTTATATATATTTATTATTATGAACTCAATGAAAAAATATATATTAAAATATGTGAACATTCAGATGTACTATCACACAATTCTTTAAAAATATATATACAAACCCTAAATTTCATATACAATATATATGTATTTTATGAATACATTATAAAAAATTAATATGTATGTATAATATTATATCAAAATATATATGTATATTGAAACCCATATTTTAAAAATGCACTTAAATATAATTATATAAATATATATAATTTTATGAATAAATATACATAAAATAAAAAATTTTCCGTAAATATAAATAAATCAAAACATATATCATAAATTATTGAAGAAAATAATCAAGGGTTGTGTTAAAAGAATTTATTGTGTACAAGGAGGTCATCTATTCAAATCATTGTTTTTGTGGGTGGTTGAGTAGTGTTTTTGGAGTGGTTATTTTGTGGCATTAATACTGATAAAAGGGATTAGGGCACTAGGAGGGAGGTAATATGTCCTGATAAAAGGGGGTCACTCAGTCTGAAACTATAGTTTTCAGGTTCTAAAATCATTAAAATGGTATTTTTTAAATTTTCATAGTGTAGGAAATTATCATTGATAATTTAAACATTAAACATTCACATTTGCAAACATGCGGTCGCGGTTGTCTATTTATCGAATATATCATATATATATATATATATATATTATCAGTCATAGTAAAAAATGATAGGGAATATCTTTATAAAAACATTTTCACCCTGATATAGAGTGTATTGATTATAAAATTATTAGCATTTATAAATATCAATAAAATTTAATGGAACCTATAACTGACTGAATGTTATTTTTTATTGATTGATTTTGAAAACGAACAAAACAAAAAACCTTCACGGAGGGAGAAAATGGTGCATACCAAGGTCTTACCTTTGTAAAAACTCTTACACACTATGGGAAGAGAGGCTAAAGTTGTGTAAATCTGGAGATCCTCATCCTGCCTACCCATACAAGCCAGTGAATCTACCGTGAAGTTATCCTCCCTCCAACTAAGATGCGTCATCCTCCCTTTATTGGTTTCTACTATGCATCTATGAATTGAATAAGTCAACTCCCAATGTATCACATGATGTCCCTCTATAGCCTTCATTAGTATATTTGAATCAAATTCAATCTCATACACCTGTAATCCCAGCCTCCTTCAAATATTTAGTCAGGAAAAAAGGGATCGAAAATCTTCACCCAATGTGTTTCTCAGACCATAAAAAGCACTGACCCATAGTTTTACCGAGCCCCCAAAATCCCGAAGATCCCCACCACCCCTCATGGACCCTTCTATATAATAACAATCCACATTCAGTTTGATTATACTACTATGGGGTTTCCATATAACCTAGTGGCCACTCTCCCTGCTCTGTATGTGAGGCCGGTTGAGGAGAATTCATAATGTAACTAAGTTGATATCCCCTTTCCATGAAAAACCACCTCATCAATAATGGTCCTTAGCCACATTTTCATGAATAAGGATGAGCAGCTAGAGGCCAACTAGATATTGTTGCAAGCCTCCCATAAGGTTTGGCATAGATGCACAAGAATGATAGCCCTTATTTTGCGCTTGATGATTCTATTCTCAAACCCGTGAAACCAAACATGCAAGAATTCATGTAATGACATTTTCATGTAGGTATCTTGGGTGTTCAGTAGAGTTTGGGAAACAACAAGTCTCAAAAATACAATTTCATGAGACACAATATTAGTTTCACTATTAGCACATGGTAAGTTCTTTATATGTGGCCCAAACCATGGATCCCAATATAATTAAGAAAATTTTATTTCAAACCATGAGGGGGGAGAACAACAGTATAATTTGGTACATAGGGGTTGAAAGACCTACATGATTTGGAACACAGTTTGTCTAACATTCTTCTCTAACCATGTGAGGTGGGAGTCCCTTTTGAGAGATCCACTGCACAATTGGAACATGGTTATCTAAAATTTATGGCTAAACCACATTGCTCATCTAATTATGTCAAATTACCAATCCAAACCTCCATTCATTTAGGATTCCTCCTCCATTTTCTTCTCCATTTCAAGCACAACATATTGTGTGGGAGCTCTCCTTACCTATCCCTTAGGCTTTTAGGGTTCTTCTTCATTTCGGCTCAAATTCAAGATTTTTCTGTTGTGATAGATAGCTAGTGGTATTGATTCTAGTACTCGTGATTCATTTATTATGTTTTTATTATTGTATTAGATGATATTTTCCTGTCAGATCATATTCCCTATTTATACAACATTGTTCATATTCCTTGTTTTCTATGGCTCGACTCAAATTTGAGTCCAGTCATCGATGAATGAATTCCTATCAGTATAATCTTAGTGGTTCCATGATTTCTCTTAATTTATATGTCTATTGTGGACTATTTAGTAAATGGGTGTGAGTGGGGTGGTCCAGGTGAGACTGTTAATTTATTATCTTATTTTATTTTATTTTCAAGATATACCGAAGGGAAATTTATTGTCTATTTAAATACATTAATCCTCGAAGGGATTGGGATGTCTCAAATAGTGTATCTATGATGGTTCATTGGTATATTCCAATACATTATTTAATTAAATTGATCTTTTGGCTATGTGAGTTCCCTAAGAATATGATATGCATAACCCATAACACATTGAGAGATGTTGGTCACCATAATTGAGGTAGATGGAAATTACCTATGCTGCACTTGGGAAATAAGGACCAAAAGTGGTGATCAAGAATCATCAGACGTGAGGAATAAGTATTTTGACGAATTTATGCTCATCATTTTTGGATGAAGGCAACAATGAGGTTTTTTGAACACAAGATCATAACCCTAGGAGGTGGTTTTGACAACACAATGTTGGTGGATGCCTCTGTATACGTAAAGACATTTGGGATCATGATTAACCTAAGGTATGGAGGTGGTTCTCATCTTAGAAAGCTAAAAATAATAGTCTGTGAGAACATTCGATGAGAGTGTAAGCTCACTGTAATGTTGGGGCCAATGGGTCGAAACCATTAAAATATGGATATCCACTACTAGAAAACTAACCTATACCAACGGTTTGGAACCGTTGTTATAGGCCTCCAAATCGTTGGTATAACCTATAACAATGATTTGGAGAACCGTTGCCATGTAATCCGTTGGGATAGGTCTATACCAACAGTTTTGGGAAAACTGTTGGTATAGACCTATACCAACGGTTTTGGAAACCGTTGGTATAAGTAATATGAAAATCTATACCAACTGTTATGGAACAGTTCATATATGTATTTAAAAAAAACATTCACTGTGATTTGATCCCAAGACCCCCTAGTTTATTAGGGAATGACTTAACCACTAACCTAACATGACTTTCTTAAACATAATTACATTAATATATATATATATATGTATTGTCATAATTATTTTAAATTTTTATTTATATAATGTTCTCGGTAAAAAGATCTGATAAAAATTCAAAGGACCTATACCAACGGTTTTGACAACCGTTGGTATAGGTCCTAATTATGGATTCAATTCTGGGCGGGAGGTTGATATATAGGGGACCTTTACCAATGGGTTTGGAAAACCATTGGGAAAGCCATACCCTTTCCCAAAGGTTTGGGAAAAACATTGGGAAAGGTGGCCTCAAAGTGGGCTTTCCCAATGGTTTGGCCAAACCGTTGGGAAAGGGGACCTATACCAATGGTTTTTACAAACTGTTGGTATAGAAGTGTTGGGAATGGTCAGATTTCCAGTAGTGATATCACCACACCTTTTTACATTAGGATTATATGTCAATTATTATTTGGTAAATGGAATTCCATGTACTTGTGAATTAATTATTTTAATTTTGATGAGATGTCTGAGATAATTGAAAGGTTATATATGTTATTTATTTGTATTATGGTGCCGTGTGTTATAGATATTTATGGGAGACTGAGGTTTCTTGCAGCTGACTAAACTTGGATACATCATTCCACCATAGTGTTGGCTAAAGGAGGTAAACCATCCCTTGTGGATGTTATTCACAAGTAAATTGAGTTGTGAGTTCTGTTTTTAGTTGTTAGTTAGTTATGTTTTCAATTCACATGTATAAATATGTATAATTTGAAGGAATATGTTGGTGGTGTCTTAATTATTTTATACTCACACCATGCATGGAACCCATGGGAAACATGTAGACTTTATGGCCTTGAGTGCTAGTAAGGGATCAAGATCATGGACTAAACATTCATGAGTGGGGTAGTGTCATGATGCATAGGATGGATGATAGTGTTTTGGTAGTTGGGCCTGATGCTTACTCTACACCAATCTAGAGTAATTTTTGTGGATTTGAGTGCATATATATATATATGATTATCTTACAAGTGATCTTACATGATTTTTTATGTCTATAATGAATTGTGTACATATTATCTAGTATGTATAATTGTTTCTTATGGATTTTTATTGCATTTATTTATTATTACTTTTTTCTAGTTTAGTTGACTGCTTCTTTAGTGCTATTATTATTAATTTCATTATTATTATTATCAATAGAGGTTTTTTTTATCCCAAATATAACCTATTACTACCTCACTAAATTTTTTACCCTTTGATCTATAGGGAGGCGAGACTAAATACATATGGTGCACTATCCCAGATCACCTGTTTAATGGATCCTAGTTCAAGATTTTATAATGTGGTATCATAAGTTTTTGTTTCCTTCAATTTAAAATTTTTGGAAGATAGGTGGATGGAATCTTGTCAGAGCTTGGTAATCAGCTCTTGTCTAGGTTCCTGTATCCCCAAATATAGGGGATAAACTGAGTTTCACCGGGAGAGAAATTTATGTTCTTTATTTATAGATTTACCATTTAAATAATTCCATCCCGATTTGTGCACCTGGATGTGATGTTACTGTTTTTTACGTATGTACCATTGGAATGATGTAGAAATAGATTAAGATCATCAATTCACCATGATATAAACATAGGTTCACATGACCTAAGTGTTTACTTGTGATTTTTTTTTGTAAATTAGAATATAGAAAAAGTGGTTGGGCTATATTTAATTTATAAAAATGATAAGAAACATTTTCATGCATAGCCACTTGGTATAATTATATTCATCCATCCTAGATACGTGGTTCCTTATGTGATCCAAATATTACACATTGTGAGTACGGTTTATTTGGATCAGGATTTTGGTATAGGTATTCAATAATGTAAATGATAAAGGTGTGAGTTATTTAAAATTTTACCAATAGACAAAAATGTCTTCTCCTAAATAGATTATTAGTGGAATTCTACTCTGTCATCCATAACTACAGATTTCGAGTGGTCATGATTTGTGATTCCTTGATCTAATTTAGATATATAGGGGGCTCTATGTCTATATGATATGTGATCGGGGTATGATAGGGTATTATAAGGGTGGTGACATGAACTACCTATTAAAAATGTTCTTATTTGTGATATATGGATTTTCATTATAGTTATTGATTTTGGATTTTTATATTTATAAAAAAATAACAAGGATAGGCTATGGTGGAGCATCTAGATAGAGGATATGTGTTTCCACTAGAGATTTTACATGATGAGGTCCCTTTGGTAAAATGTGATCTTTAGAAACAAGAAAAGACTCTAAGGAAGTTAGGACAACCATAGAAGATAGTAGAGTTTTGGTCATGGCTGGCTGAGAAGCCCAATGAAATAACGATGTGCATAATTAAATATATTGATTGAGCATATAATGTAAGAGATCTATCAATGTGTTATCGAATTTGGATGATTCAAATGCATCACGATTCTTTCATCATGTGTGAGGGTGGACCTTATGCAATAGAGAACTGTGTTGAGTCGATATAGACTATATTCAATCAGATTGAGAAAACAAATAGGGTGAGGGTTATGTTTTATATGTATATTCTTTTGGGTGTGGAGAAGTTATAGAAGTATTATGTATATATACGTATGCATGAGGGAATGACATGGAATGACTTTGAGACTATGTTCGTTGATAAATTCTCTTTGAAGACCGTGAGGGAAATCATGTTCGTGAGTTCATAAACTTATAGTAATGAGACACATCGTACAAGGATTATTATAGGAATTTCATGAACTTTCCCTTTTTTACACACTCTATGTATGGGGATGTCATAGCCAGGGAGATGCGGTGTGAAGAAGGATTTCACCATTCCATTAGGATTAATTTGAAATTTATTAGGTTGAAATCATTCTCAAAGGTGGTGAGTAAGGAATTTATAGCTGAGGGGAACATGATAGAAACTACTTATTCAATCCTATATATGATTTAAGGAGATACTAGTAGCAGTGCTTTAGGTAACTAGGAAAGAGTTCATGAGAAGTTTTCAATAGGGAACTCATGTTAATGATTTGGGAAAACCCTTGAGGATTGGATTGTCGAGAATGTGCATCTATTGTGGGTAGACATGTCATAATAGAATCTATGTAATTGGACTCTAAAGGATTTCCTAGCATGTGTGTAGATGCTTCACTTAGAGAGGTTCTATCAAAATATGTCTCAGATGAATGTGATTTAAGAATCTAGTAAAACATAGGGTTATATGGTGGGACCAATATTAATACCAATATCAGGTAGCCAATATAATACTACATACACAGTTCATTGTAGGGTGAGAGATGAAAAACATTACAGATAATGGCTGGTTGTAGGTGAAACTCATTCGAGAGGGTAGGAATCTGGTACTCAGGCTTGGTACTAGGTATAAGAAGCTAGGCTGATATATTTGGAGTAGTCTAGGGATCTAATGATTATTTGAGGTGCATCGGGAGCATCATTTTGTTCATTTTCATTGTGTATTGAAAAACACAGGTTCATGAGGTACATGTGTTGATGCTGAATTAACCTAGTTCTCCTTAATAGTTGGGCATCAGGAAAGTGTGTGTGGATTGTGTGGGATGCATTGGTATCAAGAAACTTTTATTGGAAATCTATATAAAATGTTGGACCTTTTTGGACATTAGGCGTGATGCGAAATTTAGAGGCATCAGATGTGATAAAGGATCTAATAGACATTGTATGTGTGGTTGGTATGAAATTAGTATCTATTGCAACACAAGAATGATGATATGTAATGTTGGAATGTGTTTTTCTAGAGGATGGATAGTAGGGGACAATCAGAATGTTTGATATGGGTTGGGAAGACACCAGGTAGGTGATTCTAAAGGTGGGTAGCACTGTAGTGGAATTAGATGTGAGTAAGTAACATGGGTACTCATAGATGTTAGATTTTATATGGGTATGTTATGTATCATCAAAATAAATTTCGAAATATCTTAGGGATAATTTATTATAAGGTGGGGAGACTCTAAGGTCCCATGTTATATTTGAGTTGAAAATTCCAGGGTAATATTAATGTATATATGGTGAGTGGTCTGTAATTATATTTAAGATTTGGAACATAAATTTTTAGATTTAAATATATTTGAGGTGTTTATTATTTATTTTAGATAAGGAATGGTATGTGTTGTGAGGGTTTGTTAAGGTTTTGAAATCATCAGGATTCAAAAACAAATTTTTGGGTGAAACAATACTGGGCACACGGTTGGTACCCTTTTAGAGCTAATTCTAGAGCCCAAACTGTGTTTCCCATTAGTACTAATACATGAAATTTTCAAACCATGTGAGGTTGGGGGAGTAGGACCCGGAAATTTGGTATAGTGGGGTAGATAGACCCACATGTTTGGGTGTGTGGTTTTCCTATCCATGTGTTTTAACTATCCGATGTGGGTTTCCCTTTAGACAGAGACACCGTCCAGTTAGTGTGACGTTATCCATACTGTGAGAATAATTTTATAGGTTGAAATTATGAAACCATAAATCCATTTTTTATGTTTCCTCCGCATTTTTCATCACCCATTCACAGAAAATTTTCCATGGGTGGATCACTCCTCTCTCCCTTAGGCATTGAGGGTTCTTCTACATTTTGGATCCAATCAAGCCCTATCAGTTGTGTTGTACCACTACCATTAAGGATTATAGTCTTCATGCTTCATTTATTTTTTTCTATTCATATTGTATGCTATTTCCCTAAGATATCATATTCCCTATATTTATTATATTCTAGATTCTTTTTTTCTCTCCAATTTCGACTCAAATTAGTGTTTGTTCTTAAATGAGTGAATGTATATGGGTATAGGGTAGGAGGTTCCTATATTTATCTAAACTTATACATGTGTTTACGATTGTGTAATAAATTATCATGAGTGTGGAGGTCAGGTGTGTACATTTATTTATTATTTTATGTTCAATTATTTTCTGCATACGGAAAAGGGAAATATCATACTTGATTCAAATGGTAAGCCTAATAGGATATGTTAATTCTGAAACAAGTTTCCCTTGTCAGTTTGGCAGGATGTGTAAAGAATGTAAATAATTAAATTGACCCATTGGCTACCTGATTTCGGTGGGAACATGACTATCCTAACCTGTGATACATAAGGTGATGTTGATAACTAGAATTATGATGGATGATGATAGACCATGCACTGTTCGTTGAAGAGGTTCTCATGTGGTGATGGAGATTATGTTGAGATGTCACTTAGAAATGTTGGTTAATTTCCTGTCACCTTTATTTTCCAAAATAACCATTGGGGTCATGTTGGCATAAGACCAGGACCCATAGATGTTTTTTTACCAATCAATGTGGGAGGATGACTCAACATACATAGTGGCATTGGGGATAGTGACTTACATTAGTTATACATGAGGTAATCACCATTGAAATCCATATATGATTGTGTGTGAGTGAACCAAATGGGAGTTAAGGCTTGATTTGATGTTAGGGATTATTGTCTACATCTATGGAAGGATAGATCCCTCAGTGTCGAGGTTGTAAGGCTTATATGAAAATGGAGGTTTTATAAATGGTTGTCCATGGAATTGTGATATATTTTTGGGAATTTTAATGGGATTCAAGACATATTCAATATGTAGGATTTGTGAATTTGGTTGCAATGTGGTGATGTGTGATATATATATATATATATGAATGTGAGACCATGTGTTATTATAGATGAATACCTATGAATACATAATTCTACTTTTATGTCAGACGATGTAGTTAAACTCTCTCTTTTTTCCATAAAGAACAAGTGATGTGAGTTATACGTTACCTATATTGTATTTATTTATTAATATTTGGTACACACTGATAGCAATATGGATGTATAACTGACACATGTTTGTAGTGGCCTACAGAGTCTATAATCACACACTTCATGATAAACTTCGCACACATTCTGACATTATAGCCTTTAATTTAATTAAGGGTTCAGGATTATATAATTGACCTTTGTGAATTTGGTAGAGTCGTGGTGCACTAGATGGAGGAAAATGTTTTGGCAGTTGGAGAAGTTGGTTCCTCAACACCGAGATCAAGTTCATTTTGGGGATTTTTGGAGGTGTACTTATATGATCTTCCTACATTATATCATTCTGGATTTTTTATGACTATCATGACATGATTACATATTATCTAGTTTATGTAGTAGTAGATTTGGGCTTGTTATTGATATTTTTTATTTAGTCTTCAATGTTTTGTTGAGTTGTTTTGCAATGTTGTAATTATTAATTCCATTATTACTACTATCATGACGGGGTATAGTCTCACAAATATCACCTACTAGACCCTCACTTCTAGTAGATAAAATATGGTTCATGAGTGGGAATTCATAAAAACACGTGCCACACCGACCCATAACACTGGTTTTGTGTCTCATGGGTTGGGATGTTGCAAATTCGTATTAGAGGTTTGTTTCCAACAATTCAATATTTTGGGAATTGGTATACATGGGTATGGAATATTGTTTTGGATATTTTCTAAAATAATACATGTCTAAATCTATTATCTCATGGGTTTTATGACTCAAATGTTACCAAAACATTAACTGTTTTATGGTACAATCTCATTTTTTAGAGATTTCATTTACCAAAATTTATATTTATGTAATTATCTGATCTATCTCCAAAAAATATTTGAATTTTCATATAATATTTTCATTTTATACTTGTTAAACCTATCCCAAATTCCTTTGATTTTTTTTTATTTCTAGATAATCCTACATTTATGAGATGAGGGGGAACCCTTATATGGCCCGTAGGCCTAGTGGCACAAGGTCCATGACATTTCCCGAAGGCTCAAGGAACAATTACTAATGCAAGACCTGGAGGATTAATACCCAAAAATAAAAGAAATACCCCTCCATAGCTTCTACATCAATGAAGAAATCTAGATCTCCACCTCACATGACTGAGTGGCTAACAATGCTCTGTATAGAGCTACACAATTCATGGTACCGACGGCAATTGTCATACTCTCTCTTCATTAGAATTTGGTTGTCTTTTATCTGGTAAATTCTACATTCTCTAAATCCTCATCTATAAAATACATGTTAACTTTTTATTTTTGCACTATTTATGCACTCAATATATAGAATTGTGTTTTTTAAGGAAACACATCATTATTTATCTCTTCAATCGAGAATAATTTTAATTAATGTGCCTTTCTACATTAATATGTATTCAATAATGGTTCTAAAATTATCATATCATAGTTTAAATTAATTTTTACCCATGATTTAATTTATATAAAAAAATTAAAAGGAATATTCTTATAAAATTCCAAATGATTACATTTGTATTTTTAATAAAAATGTACAAGAATATTTGCTTTAACAAACATAAAAAAAATGTACCAATGCTATAACCTCTCAACTCTTGGACGTTTGCATTAAAATTTTAGATATATATTTTCAAAAATAATATTTCTTTAAATTTTAGAAGTTTTTATATTTTGAATTGTTGACCTCACCTATTTTGATAATACCAATTATGTTTTGATATACTTTGATAATCTCAATCTAATGTTTTTCTATATATTAATTCATTCAATCTGTGCTCAAGATGATAATAATATTAAAATAATCCCTGAGATAGTTTAATATTTTTTTATCCATGTTTATATAAGTTCTGAAGTAATTCTAACCCATTCAGATATGTTGTGTATGAAACAGATAAGTATTAAGTTACTGGTCTGTGTTTTAGCTAGAGCTACCAGTACTCAGTCTACTAATAGACTTAGTATACCGATAGACAGAGTCACCGATACACTAATGTCACCGATATGTACAGGTCTACCGACAGACAGACCAGAGCTACCGATTTGAGGAAGTTTATTGATAGAAACATTCTACTAAGCTACCGATATAAAATAGACCAGATCTATCGATAGACATATGTCTACCGATAGAGCAAGTTCACAGATAGTTTCTGATACAAATATAGTCACCGATATATCGAGCTACCGATAGAAGTCTTCTGATAGTATAAGTCTACCGATAGACTACTGATGCAACGAGCTACCGATGGAGAGATAGCTACCGATAACAAGAGCTACCGATGGAACTAAAGTCACCGGTATATGAGCTACCGATGAAAGTTCAAAAGAGCTACCCATGGAAGGTTCTGCGACACAAAGACCACCGTGAATGTCTACCAATTGAACGTTACTAATGCTTGACCAACCAGTCAAACCCTATACTCTTCGTACTATTTATTTATTTATCTAATGGTTACATTTGATGGTTTTATTGCAGTTAATGTTATTTAATGATTTCTATTGCATGTCAGGGAACCGTACCTAGTACCCAGGCAAAAGGCGATTATTCTATTCTACCGAAGCAGAATGATATAAAGTGATGGAAAGAGAACACTGGATATACATGATGCATATGACACTCCTTGAATGAAAAAATAAGACACAAGAAGGGTGAAAGACAAAGATCTGAACAAGCATTCAAAAGTGGAGCATTTTGTTTTCTCTAATCTACATCCATACTCCAAGAATCTTGGACATACACGAAGAAACTTATTATAGAAGAGAACACAAGCTGCATCTTGAGTGAAGAACTACAACAAACATTTCATGCACTCAGGCTGCTAAGCTAAACCAAGAATCAAAGAAGAAAACGACACTCTATTTTCTGAGAAAAACCAGAGAAGGACTCAGAAGCTTTTCTGATAAACCAAACAAGTCCAGAGCTTCACTGCTAGTCACTAAAGCATTTCTAAACTCAATCATACTTCTCTTAGTGATTCTTTCTTTACATTTTTGAGCAGTGTGTGTATCCTGTTTATTTTACACACACACTGTCTCCTATGCTAAACTAGAGGATTCTTAAATCCTCACTCAAACTCCATAACTCTTTTGTTTCCCACTGTGGATGGTGGTAGAGGTCGATAAGACCTGAATAGCCTGTGAGCTATTGTTTGTTTTTCCCATGAAGAACTGTGGTAGAGGTCTTTGTACCTAAACAGTAGTGTACTGTTGTTTACCCCCGATCCAGGGTGTGGATCAATTTATATAAATTTTTGAGAGGACTAAGTCTTGGCTTGAGACTGAACCTCTTGGTTAACTTTTCTGTGCTTTTATTTTAAGTCTATAAGTATTACATATATATTTTACATATTTCATTGCCTGTTACTTTGGAATAAAAAACTATTTTAAAGCTACTTTGATAGTTAAATTATCAAGTGTTTGTACTTATTGTAAACTAGTAAGTTAGTTTCAAAAGTTAATTTAATCTTCAAATTAAGTTAACTAAGAACTAATCAATCATTGAGAAACTAATTGAACCTTTACACTATGTATAGATTCACTATATTTTAACTTTGTTTTTAAATTGGGGGATTTTAAGAGAAATATTTTTTAACAGAAATTTTAATTGGAACTCAATTCACCCCCTCTTGAGTATCCACTCCGACCAAAATTTGGTATAAAAGGTTATTTTAGTTCAAAGATTTTTGAAATACTCTATTTTTCAACAGTTATTTCAGTTACATCTTTAAAGATCATAAATTTATGTTAGTTCTAAATTTTTATCTCTTTAAAACTATTTTCTAAAATATAGTTATGGATAATAGACTATTGGGTGCTACTACTAACCTTCCACCTTCTTCAATGGCACAAACTATGCCCAGTGGAAACTGAAAATGAAAAGTTATTTAGAAAGTATGGGTTTTGATATTTGGACTGCTATAGAGTCTCAATATAAAATTCCAGAAACTGAAAGAACAACTTAGGATGAACCTAAAAAGACTTCTTATAATAATAATTGTAAAGCTATGAATGCTCTGTACTGTGCTTTAGGAGATGAAGAGTTTAACATAATTTCGTCTTGTAAAACTGACTTTGAAATATGGGATACTTTGGGTGTTTCTCATGAAGGAACAACCAATGCTAATGAAATGAGATTGAATACTTATACTATTAAATATGACAATTTTAAAATGAAAACTGAAGAACCTATTTCTGATATGTATCTCAGGTTTAATGAGATAGTCAATACAATGAATTCACTTGGTAATGTTGTTCCACCATAGGAAAAAATTATGAGGATACTGAGATGTCTGCCAGAATGATGGAGAGGCACCTCTGTCTCAATCAGAGAGTCATGTGACATTGGAGCACTGCTAGTAAAGGAGCTTATTGGTAAATTAATGATGTATGAGGAAGAACTAAAATTGAATAAGGAAGAAGATGATGAACCTAAGAGAAAATCCATAGCTTTCAAGTCTACTGCCTCTAAGAGTAAAGACAAGGAGAAAATGCAAATACCTATTGAGAGTTCAACCAGTGAAGATTCTGATTTAGATAGTGATGCTGAGATGGCTCAAATAGCCAGGAGATTCAAGATGTTTTATAGGAAGATGAAATTCTTCAGGAAATCTAACTACAAAGGAAAGTATGACAACAAGGGACACTAGAAGAAGGATTGGAAGAAAGCTGACAAGAATAATGAAATAGTCTGCTATGTGTGTAAAAGGAAAGGACACATCAAGGCTGATTGTCCAAAATTAAATGTCCAAAAGAAATACGATTATAAGGAAAAAAAGTATAAGAAAGCTATGAAGGCTACCTGGAGTGAATCTGAAGACAACCCAAGTGAATCTGAAGGTTTTGATTCTGATAAGAATCATGCCAACATGTGTTTCATTACCAACACATCTGAGGTAACCTTATATACTCTTGTTTTAAATTCTTATTATTCTGAAGATGATGCAGAATCTGATTCTGATTCTGAAAACATGACTAGTAAGGAATTATTTGAATACTGCAATATGATGCAGGAGACATGCAATGAACTTAAGGATAAATACAAATCATTAAAGAAACAACATGCACTCACTACTACTGTTAAAACCGAACTTGCTATTGAAAAAGAGAAGAATTCTCAACTGTTAAAGGAAAATACAGAACTGAAAATGTCAAATGATAAACTTAGAAAAGACTTAGAGAAGTTTACAAATGTAAAAGACACACTTACTCAAATGTTAGGTAAACAAGTTTCACCTAAATACACTAATGGTTTGGGATACAAACCTAGACAGAGACAGTTCACTAAAAGTTGATTTATTCTTAATTCTAGACAAAATTTTTCTTATTCTCGTTCTGGAAATTCATATGCTTCAACCAATTATTCATATGGTTATAGTTCAAATAAAGTTTATCTTTAAAAATCTATTGATTCTATAAATTATATGAGACCCATAAGACAAATATGGGTATGTAATTCTTTTATTGCTAACCTTTCTGGACCCAAGATGATCTGGGTACCAAAATCATTTCCTATATAAATCTGTTTTGTAGGAGTCATGCTTAAAGAGTTCTCACAAGAAGGTATCGTACTTGGACAGTGGATGTTCATGACATATTTCTGGAGATTATTCATGTTTCAAAAGTTTAATAAAGTTTTATGGAGGCCATGTCACCTTTGGTGATAATTCTAAAGGAAAGATCATCGGCCTAGGCCAAATTGGTAACACTAATTCAGTTTTAATTTTAAATTTATATTTTTTGATGGACTTAAGTATAACATGTTAAGTATTTCTCAATTATGTGATGATGGATTTAATGTGAAGTTTGAAAATGAATCTTGTAAAGTTTTTAATTCTAAAAATGTTTTAGTATTTTCTGCTTTAATAAATGAAAATGTTTATGGAGTTGATTTAAATTCCTTATCTAAACAAAATGTTACTTGTTTAAATGTTTTTTATAAATATTCTTGGCTTTGGCAGAGATGATTAGGACACTGCAACATCTATTCACTTAGAAAACTAACTAGGAAGAACTTAGTTAGAGACCTACCTAAACTTGAATTCCTAAATGACAATGTGTATAATCTCTGTCAAAAGGGAAAGAAACATAAAGTTTATTTTAAATCAAAGGAAGACGTTTCAACTTCTCAACCTCTCGATTTGGTTCAAATGGACTTGTTTGGACCATCAAGAGTTTCTAGTTCAAATGGGAAGCACTATGTCTATGTTCTAGTAGATGACTTTTCTCGATATACTTGGGTATACTTATTTTCTCAAATAAGTGAAGCTTGTTCTTACTTGGTTAAATACTCCAAATCTATAGAAAATATTAGTGGACTTAAGATTAAAACTCTAAGAAGTGATCATGGCCGTGAGTTTGAAAATCATGAATTTGAATCTTATTTCTCACACAATGGCTATAGTCACAACTTTTCTCCTCCTAGAACACCACAGCAGAATGGTGTAGTATAAAGAAGGAATAGAACCCTTCAAGAAATAGTTAGAACCATGATTAATGAATATGACCTACCTATTTACTTTTGGGCTAAAGCTGTGAATACAGCTTGTTATATTGTTAATAGATTCTTAATTAGACAAGTTCTTAAGAAGACCCCTTATGAGTTGTGGAATAATAGAAAACCTAATGTTAGTTACTTTAGAGTATTTGGCTGCAAAGTTTTTATTCATAATACAATGGATAATCTGGACAAGTTTTCTTCTAAGAGTGATGAAGGAATTTTTCTTGGTTATTATTTAACTAGCAAAGCCTATAAAGTCTTTAATAGAAGAACCAAATCTGTGGAAGAATCAGTTCACATCATGTTTGATGAAACTGATCTACATGAGCCTAAAACCTCTCTTGAAAATCTTGAGGAAGATTTGAGTATTCTGAACCATAATGATAAATCTAAAGAACATGCTATAAAAACATCCAGTTCTGGACATATTCCAGAATCTGCTGCTAAGGAACCCAAACCTATAGATGAACCTCAAATTTCTAGTCCTACCTTTACTAGATCATCAAGGATTCTAAAGAATCATCATTTGGATGTTGTTGTTGGTAATCTTGATAGAGGGACACAGACTAGAGCTTCTCTAAGAAACCAGGTTGAACATCAAGCCTTTTTGTCACAGCTAGAACCTAAAAATATAAATGATGCTATCAATGATGATTTTTGGGTAATTACAATGCAAGAAGAGTTAAATCAATTTGAAAGAAACAAATTCTAGTAATTAGTTGACAGACCTAAGGACACTTTAACAATAGGCACAAAATGGGTTTTTAGAAACAAAGATGATGAGTCTGGAAACATAGTTAGAAACAAAGCTAGACTAGTTGCTCAAGGATATAGTCAAGAAGAAGGAATAGACTATGAGGAAACTTTTTCACCTGTAGCCAGATTAGAAGCCATTAGGATCTTACTTGCATATGCTACTCATCTAAATTTCAAGTTATATCAAATGGATGTCAAAAGTTATTTTCTAAATGGTTTTATTGTTGAAGATGTTTTTGTTGAACAACCTCCAGGATTTACTAATATTCATTTTCCAAATCACGTTTTTAAACTTTCTAAAGCTTTATATGGTTTAATACAAGATCTAAGATATTGGTATGATAAACTTAGTAATTTTCTTATTTCAAAAAGTATTACTAAAGGGATTTTTGATCCAACTCTTTTTATTAAAAGAATTTCTAAATATGTTTTAACAGTTCAAATCTATGTTGATGATATAATTTATGGATCTTCCGAACATTCTTTATGTACTGATTTTTCAAAGAATATGCAAAATGAATTTGAAATGAGTTTAATGGGAGAACTTAAATATTTTCTTGGATTTCAAGTTTTTCAAAATGAAAATGGTATTTTTTTGAATCAAAGTAAATATAAAAAGGATCTTTTAAAATGTTTTGGTTTGGATAGTATTAAGGAAATTGAAACTCCTATGAGTACTGTTTTTAAATTGGATGCAGATGAAACTGGGAAACCACTAGATCAAACCAATTACAGAGGAATGATTGGAAACTTACTTTATCTTACTGCTAGTCGACCAGATATTAGGTTTATTGTGTGTATGTGCGAAAGATTTCAAGCGAATAAAAAATAATCGCATTTACTTGCTGTTAAATTAATTTTTATGTATCTTAAACCTATTGTAAACTTTGTTTTGTTTTACCGAAAAGGACAACCCTTTGAGTTAATGAGTTATTCAGATGCTGATTTTGCTGGTTTCAAGTTAGATAGAAAAAGCACTTTAGGAAAATGTCATTTATTAGAAATGTCCTTAGAATCTTGGTTTAGTAAGAAGAAGAATTCTGTAGCATTATCCACTGCCGAAGTAGAGTACATAACTGCTGGTAGATGCTGTGCGAAAATTCTGTGGATGAAACACACTCTTTTGTACTATAGATATGACTTTAGGCACATGTTAATCAACTGTGACAATACTAGTGCAATAATTATCTCTAAGAACCATTTGTCTCACTCTAAGAACAAACACGTCGATGTAAGGCACCATTTCTAGAGAGATCATTACCAAAAGGGTGATATTACTCTTGAGTTTATAGGCACTGAACATCAATTAGCTGACATTTTCACCAAACCATTGATTTCGGATAGGATAAGTTACATTAGACACAAGTTAGGAATGTTTAACCTCAATCGGTAACTATTATCACCGATTTGAAATTCTCACCGATGTGAAATTATCACCGATGTAAAATTATCACCGATGTTAAATTCTTACTGATGTAACCTCACTGATAGAAAACCTCACCAATGTAACCTCACTAATAGAAAACCTCACCGATGCAACCTCACTGATGTAAAACCTCACTGATATAACCTCACTAATAGAAAACCTCACCAATGTAACATCACTGATAGAAAACCTCACGGATGTAACCTCACTGATGTAAAACCTCACTGATAGAAATTCTCACCTATGTGCGCACTGGTTTAAAACTTTTGTCTGCCGCTAGAATCTGAATCATTTTTACTTTATTTAATTTTTTTATTTATTTTATGATTCCTAAATAATAAAATTAAAGTCCGAGCTACTTCAAAATCCACCGAGCCTCAAACATTAACCCTCGAACCTTAGCTCATGAATCCTTAGATAATCCTAAATCCTTCAAACCAGTGATGGAAAAAACCAAACTTCCTACCGTCAGAGATGACTCTGTTCAGCCAAAAACAAAGAAGCAAAGGACCAAGTAAGAAGAAAGTGGTAGTGGAAGTGTTTCTAGAACTAGGTCTGGGAGACGGCCAGTGAATCCTCATATGCAAAATCGAGTTATTGTGATTGAAAAGGAACTGTGTGTAGAGTGGATACTGCCTACCGGGTCCATAGTGCTTGATGTTCTTGAAGATCAAAAATGGGTAGAGTATTTTTCGAACAACAATGGTCCTTACTTTCCAAAATTAGTAAAACAATTTTACAATTTTGGAACCTTTGATGAATTGGAGAATGAAAATTGAGTAACTTATTTTGTGAATGGAAATGAGATGTCGTTCTCATCTGTTGAATGGGATGAGTGCTTGAAAGTTCCAGATGAAGGAGTATCTGGATATGTCACGAGACCCATGACTCCTACTAGTGACATTTTCGATTATGAGACTGCTTTGGAAGAGCTGACTGGTGATGGATGTCAAAGACAAGTAGTTTCTGTAAAAATGGATGGAGAGAATAGATTGTTGTTCAAATTTGTTCAACATGTCTCGATACCGAGGAGAGGAGACTTTACCAATTTGAGATATCAGGATATCAATCTCCTGCACCTCTTAAGACATTGTGTAAAGGTTAATTTATGCAGATTGCTGATGCCTCAGATGGAAGATATGACAAGGCCGAAATCAAAGACTAATTCCCTATTATTTTCTAAGTTAATCTCTATGATGATCAAGGTAAAAGGGGTTATTGAGTCTCAAGATGAGACACTAGTAGTGAAGAATAACTTCTGTATCACAACTACAGTTTGTAAGTACATGAAAATAAATTGGAACCCTTGAAGAGGAGAATGGGTTAATGATGACCAGAGGGTGTATGAAAAGTTTAATCCTGTTACTCATCCTTCAAGACCAAAGGATGTGAGGGATCCAGGTCTGGGACCTGATGAAGAGGAGCCAAAATACAGTGATGACTCAGAGGAGGAAGAGTCCTCTGAAGATGAAGGAGGAGAACCTGACTTGCCTCCTAGCCCAGCTCCTGAAAATCTATTTCAACATATATCAGATAAGGAAGAAGCTGATTTAGAGGTTGTTGAAGTGGATGCTATAGAAAATTAAGAAGATGTTGATGAGAGTGAAGCATCTATGTTAGCTGATTTGAGCCTGATTCCAGTGATTGGACAATCTTTAGTACCTACTGAGAAAGAAAATGAAGTTGACATACCCTTACCTAATCCAGAAGACCCTTCTGATGCTGCATTAATGGAATTGATAGTGGAAGGTTCTCCTCAGGATGAAAGACCTGCTGAGGATGCTACTGTGAATGTTGCTAATAATATTGTCATCCTAATTGAGGATTCAACCATTTAAGGGGAGCATCGATCTATTTTTGGAAGTGTCACAGTGGCTATTGGTTTTAATGATTGGGCATAAGACCCTAGTTTTATATTCTGTGGTTTAGACTATTCAGATTCAGATAATGAGGCATCTCACAATAGACCTAAGATTATTTATGATGTCAATTCTGAGTGATTGCCTAAAGATGTGGTCAGAATGCATGACCTGGATAAGCTGAAGAAAAACATAAAGGTATGTTATTTGGAAGAGGTAAATAAAATGGATGTTTCTATGGTATCTTCAATTCAATCAGTTATGACTAACACTGTGGTCAGTTTAGCATCTAAAAGAGCATCTGCAGTAGTTGCACCTACTGATTTGGTTACCAAGGCTGATATGGATATCTTAAGGGATGAGCTAAAATAATCTTTTCGTGTCTTAGTTGGTGAGATGAAGTACAATTTTTTTTTGAAGAAATGGTTATGCTGTAAAGATCTTCTGAACTATCTCTTTCCTGCATTTTGTCAACTTTTATGGGAGAAATAGTTGAAGAAGTTAAAGAATTCCATGCTCAAGTTTCTAGACTTGAAGCAGATCTTGAAGCTCTAAAGAAATATGTTGTTTCTTTAGACTATTACATGAGCTCAAAATCCCAAGCATATAAGGACTTAGCTTATGTGAAGATTGTTTCAAGTCATATGGTTTTAGTATTTGAAGGTTTAAAAACTTCTATGAAAGATCATATTAAAACCGATGAATTTGATGTTCAAAATCTTATCTGTGGTTTGACAAAATGCTTCAAAGAGACTATATCTTTCTCTGTTGGTTATCTTTCATCTAAACCTTTGATGGATTTGATTCAAATTCGAGATATGATGAAAGAATAGCTTGTTTCTTCCTCAACCAGGGGCTCTATAGACTCATCTGAACTAAGAAAAGCAGTTCTTTCTACCAGATATTCAGCCAGAGAAATTATGAAGATAGTCCAAGACTACATGAGAAAATCCTCTTCCTCTCAAAAAAATTTGAAAGAAATGGTGGATTCCTATTTCTCCAAAATTAGGACAAAGACCCAAATGACCATTCATTTAAAGCTTCTGATTGAGAATATGAAGCTGCCTCCTGTCAATCAAGCCTTTAGAGAACAAGTTAGAAAGCTAAGAGAATTGACTCCAGCTCTGGACAAGTTTATGGAGAACAAGGATGACTTCATATTCGCTATGGAGAGAGGAGGATGAATCATTATGGATTTCAGAAATCTGTTGATGCCTTTTCTGCATGTTGATGGTAAGCCAGTAATTTTCCCTCTTGCTTTTCCTGCCACTGCCTCTACTACTTGTTCAATTCAGATGACTCTTATTCAATCCATTTGAAGCCTCACACCTATGATCACACAAAAGAATCCTCAATATAGTCCATGCACAGTGTCAGTTTCTCATCCTCCTATGGTGTTTTCAGGAATTCCTAAGACTTCACCAGAATCCCCACCACCTGAATCCTCTTCTGACCCCACGGGAAAATATCACATTGAGAATGTGGATTGATCCAGTAGATGGACTATTTTATAGGAATCCTATGTATTTTGTTTTCCGTATTTGTGTCTTTTTGTCGCATTTAATACAAGTGATTTTCTTATATTTTTTCCACTTATCTTTATTATTTCCCACCTTTTTATTATCACAAAGGGGGAGAAATGTTTTACAAAGGAGGAGAAATACTCTCTATGTATCAAAAGATGGAGAGATATTAATGAAAGGGGGAGTAATTTTATGTAAGAGCTATCATACTTTGCCTCTTTGATACCTCTGAATTTCATCTTCTAATACCAGTGTCTTCACTCTCATCCTCTGATATAATTTCATTTAGTTCTCTGATGTTCTCTGATACCACTAAATTTTACCTTTGATATCATGGTTTTTTCTTTTATCTCTGGTACATTTAATTCTATCTCTGATAGAATATGTTTTATTCCATACTGTTTTCTCTGAGAAAATTGAGCTTAATTATATATCCTCTGATATATATTTTTTAATGATAATATCATAAGTTGTGATTATAAAAAACGGGTAGATTATTGACCTCACTTGTTTTAATAATCCCAATTATGTTTTCATATACTTTGATAATATCAATCTAAGGTTTTTCTATATATTAATTCTTTCAATCTATGCTCAAGATGATAATAATATTAAAATAATCCCTAATAGAGTTTAATCTTGGTTTATAGATGTTTATAAAAGTTTTGAAGTAATTCTAACCCATTCGGATATGTTGTGTATGAAACAGATAAGTATTATGTTACTGGTCTGCGTTTTAGCTAGAGCTACCGGTACTCAGTCTACCGATAGACTTAGTCTACTGATAGACAGAGTCACCAATATACTAAGGTCACCGATATGTACAGGTCTACCGACACACAGACCAGAGCTACCAATACGAGGAAGTCTACTGATAGAACCAGTTTACCAAGCTACCAATACAGAACAGACCAGAGCTACCAATAGACAGAAGTCTACCGATAGAGCTAGTTCACATATAGTTACTGATACAAGTATAGTCACCGATAGATTGAGCTACCGATAAGATTCTGCTGATAATATTAGTCTACCAATAGACTACTGATGCAATGAGCTACTGATGGAGAGATAGCTACTTATAACAAGAGCTACCGATGGAACTAAAGTCACTGGTATATGAGCTATCGATGCATGTTCAAAAGAGCTACCGATGGAAGGTTCTACGACACAATGACCACCGTGCATGTCTACCAATAGAATGATACTAATGATTGACCAACCAGTCAAACCCTATACTCTTCATACTATTTATTTATTTAGCTAATGCTTACATTTTATGGTTTTAATGTAGTTAATGTTATTTAATGATTTCTGTTGCATGTCAGGGAACCGTACCTAGTACCCATGCAAAATGTGATTATTTCTTTCTGCCAAATCAGAAAGCTATAAAGTGATAGAAAGAGAACACTAGATATACATGATGCATATGACACTCCTTGAAAGAAAAAATAAGACACACAAAGGGTGAAATAGAAACAGCTGAACAAGCATTCAAAAGTTGAGCATTTTTTTTTCTCTAACCTACATCTATACTCCAAGAATCTTGGACATACACGAAGAAACTTATTCTAGAGGAGAACACAAGATGCATCTTGAGTGAAGAACTACAACAACCATTTCATGCACTCAGGCTGTTAAGCTAAAACAAGAATCAATGAAGAAAATGACACTATGTTTTCTAAGAAAACCCAGAGAAGGACTCAGAAGCTTTTCTGATAAACCAACCGAGTCCAGAGCTACACTACTAATCACTAAAGGATTTCTAAACTCAAACATACTTCTCTTAGTGATTCTTTCATTATATTTTTCAGCAGTGTCTGTATCCTGTTTATTTTACACACGCACTGTCTCTTGTTCTAAACTGGAGGATTCTTAAATCCTCACTCAAACTTCATAACACTTTTGTTTCCCACTGTGGATGGTGGTAGACGTCGAGTAAGACCTGTATAGCCTATGAGATATTGTTTGTTTTTTCCACGAAGAATTGTGGTAGAGGTCTTTGTACCTAGACAGTAGTGTACTGTTGTTTACCCCCGATCCAGGGTGTGGATCAATTTATATAAATTGTTGAGAGGACTAAGTCTCAACTTGATACTGAACCTCTTGGTTAACTTTTCTGTGCTTTTATTTTAAGTCTATAAGTATTACATATATATTTTACATATTACGCTACCTATTACTTTGAAATACAAAACTATTTTAAATCTACTTTGATAGTTAAATTAGCAAGTGTTTTTACTTATTGTAAACCAGTAATTTAGTTTCAAAAGTTAATTTAATCTTCAAATTATGTTAACTAAGACCTAATCAATCTTTGAGAAACTAATTGAACCTTTACACTCTGTATAGATTCACTACAGTTTAAATTTGTTTTTAAATTGGGGGATTTTAAGAGAAATATTTTTTAACATAAATTTTAATTGGAACTCAATTCACCCCCCTCTTGAGTATCCACTCAACCAACATGAAAAATATATTTTAAAATGAAAAAGTTGTTTTCCTAAAAACGTTTCAAGTGGAATTTTTTTAAAAATAGTCTATGAAAACACCATTTGATATTTCTTATTCTTAATTGGAGATAAGATTAAATGATATTATCCTTATTCCATATATATATGGTTTATCATTATGAAGATGAAATATTGATGAAACCCATTTAAGTTTTCATAGTCAATGTTGTGATGACTGATAAATATTTTCATGACATTATCATATATTTATGAATGAATTATTATTTTGTTAGTGGTGGGTATATTGTATCCTTCCAATGAATTGGGTATAAAATAATGTTTTATGTACTCAATGGGTATACATGAGGATATCCTAATCCAAAACGAGGGTACACTGGAGGTTATCCAAAGTATAAAACAAACTACATAAGAGATCATATTTTTCCTAAAGTAGGTACACATGTGGATAAAACAAGCATAACATGTGGTGAATATTTTGGTCGGGATATTCTTCATAATATTTATAGGATTATGATTATTCCAAAAATTATAATTTTCATTAATTACATTATTTTATGCCAATTTTATTTTCTTATGGATCATGTAATTTGATTTCATTATGATTTATGTATTATTAAATTCCATGATTTATTTAATAACTTGTTATTATGTTTTTTAAATTTCTAGATATGATTTTCATATGTTAAAATAATTTCTCCATACCCTTATTATCATGTTATTGTTGAATGATCATTCATATTTCCCTCGTTTACCCTTATTGAGCATTTAAGCTCACCCTTTATCATGTTTTATTTTCCTTAGGATATAAATAAATTTTTTATGTATTATACTTATATGAAAGATTGTAGTAGGGAATAACAATGTGGGAAATGATGTCGAACATTTATGTTCTTTATTTTTATGTATCCATGATTCTAGTAACAGTAAAACATTATGGTTACGGAATGGATCTTGATGATATATAACTAATAGTAATATAATAATTTGTAATAATATGCATTAAATGTTTTGGTTTCAATAACTTTTAAAGTAATAAATTTGTACACATTCTCCTTTAACCACTCTCAACATGTAGATTTATATTTATGGATATTGCATTATCAATATTACATTAGTGATAACATGGAAGGTTTTTTTCATTTTACATTGGTTATATCCATGTCCTGAGTAAATTGGTGACAAATTTTATTTATGTTTTGAGTATATATTTTTACCTCTAGTTTGAAATTGATGCAATTATTTTATGACAATATATTTGAGATTGTATATAATGTATTACATAAATGTAAATATGGATTTATGAGGATTGAATTTATAGTATCATTATTTTATATTTAAATTTCGTTTTTATTTTCCCTTACATTTTTCATAACTATAAATCTTGTTAATGAAAAATTTTAATACTGGTTTTTATGAAATAAATGTTTTATTTTATTTTTTATTTTGTTCATTTTATTGTTCCATGTTTTTTATTAATATTTCATTTTTCATTTTACAATTTGAATGTGCTTATTTTTTAAACTATATTTATTTTTTTCACTAAAATGTGATATTTTACCATCTATGTTGAGATATATATTTTTCAAACACGATACACATATTATATATAATTCATGACATTATAGAAAATTCTACTCACTATAACAGAGTTTTATAATGGAACCATGTTCTTCACAATCTAGTTCATGTAAATAACAGAAGAACCCATATCTTATTATTCTTATTGATTTTAGGTTTCACCATTCATTATTATTTTCTATATAAAATGCTAGAGATTTCTCTAGAGTTTTGATCTTTTATCATAGTTTTCTAGATGTGTAGTATATAATGACTCATACCATAAATATATATTACTTTATCGGTTTTAGTTCTTTTTGGTATTTGGGGGAGGATATAGGTTCTTTCAAAGATTCTAGAGCTATAAGATTACTCTAGTGGGTGGTTCATAATGAGACATAGTTTCATGATATGAATAGATAGTTCATGAAATGTGTGTGGTGGTGAGGGAATATGTGAAAACAATTCATATCATTAAATCGATTCATGATTTGTAAACAATTTTATCCAAGGAAGCATCAAATTAGGTGAATATAAGTATTTTGGGTAATTACCATGGAATTCTCATCGTGAAAGGGATTCACAACATGCAATGTTTGGTTTCTAGTTTTTATTCCATTTTATTCTATTCCCAATTCATCAGTCAACCAATCTATGATTCATATATTTTTTGGTGGAACCCTATCTGATTTTTGAGTATATTCCATCCATCCTTCCCTCAAATTGATACACGTGTTATTCTATATTCCTATTGGCTATTGGTGGAATGTTCTTCCCCCTTTCTTGTTTTTTAACGTTTTCTCCTCTGGTGTATTCAAATCAGTGATGAAGATTTTATTTTGGGTGAGTATGGGATTAATTTTTATTATACATGTGTGTGGTGAAGGTTGATCCACAGTTCCACATTTTTTATTTTGGTTTGAGGTTATTTCTATTACATCCTTTTCAACTCATTGAGTCAAAAATTATCTATTTGAGGTAGGGTTTCCTTCATTTTATATTTTGTATCATGTTGGAGGGGTTTTCAATTGTTTATATATATGAAGATGGTATTCACCAACAAAATATAGTTAACAAAATATTTTAAAGTGAAATTGATAGGGTAGGGGAATGATTCTCATTCTTTTACTCCTTTGATATTATATTGTAATGTTGTAATGATATGAGATTGATAACCCAATTAAAATCATGTCTATTAGAATCCTTTATTTTCATTGGTTTGCTATATGATTAGTAACTCAGTTTGTTGTAATTATTTTATGCACCCTAAAATAGAGATTCCTTAACAACTTATTTTTATCTAATAAACGGGTTTCCCATAGATTGATTGTTTCTATGGAAATACCACTAAAATAAAAGTAGAATGTGATAAAATATCCTGTTAAAAAATTGAAATATGTCATGTAATCTGATGTGATGTGTTGTAACTATTCTAGGTGATGGTGGGGTGATGTTGTGATGTAAATATAATGGGTTTTTTCATGTATTTTTTGGGAGGTGATGGATTATGAGATTGTGTGGCTATGCTATGGGGTGGTGATGGTGTTGTGTAGATGTTATGAGGTCGTGATATAGGGTAGTGAGGAGTGGATGTGATGTGTAATATTTTTGGAAAGGTGATTGGTGGCATTATGATGTTTTTAACATTTTATGGTGTGGTTTTTGTTTTTTGTTATATGACCAATTAGTAATAGAATATTAAATTTAAAAATTAATGTAGAACATCATTGGATGATAATTTATAATGAACTATTGAAATGGGTTGTGTGGTTACCTATGATTGGTTATAAATGAGGCTGTTGGGCTGGAATAATATAGAATAAATGGGATATTATTTGGAATTGGTTTGTAATGTGAAATTGGAAAAGTTTATTAAGAAGAAATTAAATGTGGGATATGGTGTTCATATTGTGATTTGATAGGTGGGTTTTTTCATGTATTGTTGGTAGTGAAAGTGGATGACCTTGTGAGGTGATGTGGTGATGTTGTGAGATTTTTAGTGCATTTTCAGAACCCATAAGAATAATTGTTTATCTCTATGTTTTTAAATACATTTAAAATTCATTATAATCTCTATATGCACCCCACTAACATTAAGAAGCACATACCAACACTAATATTTATATATTTGGGGGTTTTCTGCAACATTTTAATGATGACGATGGATGGCTCATTATGCTCGCTTTTTTAATCTTGCTCCCAAGTCAATAGATATACATAGGCTATGATTGACTAATATTTGATAGTGTACATAGTGATGGGCCAGGTGTCTATGGGTGTGATTTGATATGAACTTGATGTGTGGTTTATTATGGTGTGGGTCGTGCATGGTATGTGGTGGTCATGGGGTTTATGTTCTTCATGTTCAAGATATCCTACTACTCTAGGAATATGATGTTACAATGTTGTGGGGTAGTGAGATGTGATGAATAAGTTTTCATCAGGTGAGATGTTTTTTGACCACAATATGGGGTAGTCCTATATGTTATATGGAAGAGATCGAATATCTAAGACATATGTCGTTGTGGTGTGGGATCATCAAATTAGTGGGAAAGAAGTGATGGGTACCCTTTCATGATATGATTCATTGTTGGAACAAGAATCCTCTTCCAAAATATGAATCTAATGCTTCCATATTTGATCCTAGAACATAGATCATTTCCTAGGCATCAATTGGATTGTTCATGGAGCTCAAATAGAGTTACATATAAGATGTTATGGACAGTTGAATTTAGGCTAGGATATGGTTGGTGGAGCCCATTTTCAAATCTACAGTTTGAAGAGCTCCCCTCACATTTGTGATGATGTTTGATAGTACTACTGTGAGTCTGATAAGCCCCATGACCACCATAATATCAGTTGATGGTCGCCTTCATGAGCCTGATGAGCCTCAATACCTCTATGAAGGCAGTTGGTGGACACCTCTGTGATTCTGAAAGAGCTACAGTCCTTTTAATGAACTTTTTTTTCTTCATGGCATTATTCCTATAATCACGATACCCCTTGACTATAAACACCCCATAATTAATTCATTCAAAGGGAGGATACAGTAGGTTGTGGCCCTAGTCATTCAATTCAAAGAGCTCATGAGCGTCACGAGACCCTCTTCTACGGAGACCATAGGCTTTACAAGAAAACATCCCATGCATTGGGTGGGCCTCCACCCAAACCGTGGAGTTCTTTTTTTTCAGATCCAACCAACCTTTGTGAATAAATAAGGCCCTATAAGGCACTTGTGTCTTCACAAGGCATCCATCCTTCATCAAGAACTCCCCCTTTGAATCATGCATTCTCATTTAGCCATGGGAAACCTGCTTTGTGAAGCCACATTTGTGAAACTATGATCTCCACAAATCTCCTTCGTGAATCCCTATCTTTGATTAATCACCTAACCTCACACCCGATAGTATATACCACGAGGTCTGTTCCCCTACCCCCACTCAGGATCACTATCGGGCATCGGTACCGGGCATTCAGCCTAGTCCCTTTGCTATCATCATTGACTCCCATGACCAATGGGGAGTTTCACTGTGAACATTCTGAGCAAGTCAACAGAATTTTCTATTGTTCCCTTCAACATCACCAACTTCCACAATTGGGACTCTATTAATCAAGATACTCCTCCAGAGTCACAGAAATAACTTGAGTCAACCTAATCATGTTGACCCCTTTCCAATGTCATGGGTAATGTTTCTCCCATTGTATTTATCGAGCACACTGAGTCTAAGACTTCTTATGAAAACTCTTTATACCCCATCACATGAATCCTATGCAAGTTTAAACTAGAGACGAAATCCATTTCTTAAGTCCAATTCCAACCATTTCTTGGAATCATCCTCCAAGTCATCCATGAAACATGACATTAAACAGTGCTACAATAGTCCTCACAATATGTATTTAAACTGTATCATACCCTATATTTTATGAATAGGATTACTTATTCCTCATGTATAATATACCTCATTCACCAACCACGAGAAGATACACTGGGTCCATATTCATGACTTTAAACTATGATGTTACCACATTCATTGCACATTGGATTCCCTCGTGGAAAAAAACGAGGAAGAAATTACGGTCTGCATTCACACGTAATCCCCATTAACCATTGTTGATACATAGTGGCACTCAGATAGCTTTCATGAATAATCCCCATTCATCCTTGCTGCTCCATAGCGGCACTTGAGGCTCCATTAATGCCTAATCCCCATTCACCATTTTTCTCAATAGCAGCACTTGTGCTACATTCCCATATACGCCAAATTCACCCTTTCTTATCCATAAATGAACTCAGGCTACATTAAGGTATACTACCCATTAGCACTTATTGCTTCATAGTTCCACATGGACTAATTTCATGTGTAATCACTATTTACAGAGTTTCCTCTCCATAGTGGCACCCAGGAATACCTCCTAGAGTAACCCCATATATCCATCTGCCTCGATAACAAATATGTATAAGCCCTGCCCCATGGGTCTCATAAGGGGAATATGCACCCCTGACTCATTAACATTCACATGGGAGCACCACATATACGATTTTATTGTTTAGTGATCATGCATTGTTCCCCACATTCAAACTTCCAAAGGTGGTAAATATTCATCACCTCTTCGTGGATATGTATTCCTAGAGTAGAATAGGATGATGGGATATCCGTTTCTCTTTCTGTGGATTCTCCTAAGTACTCGTCCCATAGTCCATGTCTCCCTTGTTGATTGAGATGTGGTTTGTGAAACTAATTCTTGGTGACATATATTCATGGATGCCTATTAATTATGCTTCTATTGTCTAGACATTCCAATAATTCTAGATAGGGAAGAAACCTTCTGTTAGGGTAGTAGTCTTATAGGGATTTACTGATCATGTCTGGACATTACAACATTGGAGCACCTATATTCTTCGTCAATAAAGGGAATATCAATGGAGAAGAACCCAAGGAATCTCACATTGATCACATGGTATCTTATTCCATGGTAATATCTTCTTAAGGTTTTCCTCATGTATCCCTTAATAAACATGAGGTGGGCCACAAGTTTAGATTCTTTCGGATTTGAACACTGATGGTGTAATTTGCATTGTATTCTTCAAACATCCCATGTTTTACATGGGGTAGGCCACAAGTTTATGGTGTTGTGGATATGGATTTTATTATCTTGTTAGGATAGTTTGGGACATACATTTACCTTCTTGTGGAAACATAAATGGATTGGTCTTGAAACCACTGATGGAGGATCAAGGATGTGCACAACTAGGCAAGGTCACCTAAAAGGTTTATCACGTGGATAGGCCAGAACTCCCAAAGAGAGCAGACCCAGGGTTGTGTGTCCCAAAAGGGGAGGATGGAACACTGTGAGGGCTGATATAGAAATCACTGAGGGGGGGTCATGGAGGCTCACCCCTACAAGGGGGGAACAACTTTTTATTGTTAGTTGGGATTGAACCTCATGGAGTTTTCCTACATAAGTTTTATAGAGGAAAGTTATGAAAACCATGTACTTTGACATATGGAATGGGGCTCACACATGGGTAGCTGACTAGTTAATTTTCGGAGGAGTGATGATGTGAATTGGGAGGCATGACTCCACCAGGATATTGCAACCCTGGTAACATTAGGATGGATTGTTGATAGATTTAATGGAATAAAGGAAATTTATGAAGTGTTGGTGGTGTTAGAATGAAAACTTGGAGTGGCTTCCTACATATCCCTGTGACTGGGAATCAAAGTTCACATTGTTCGTTGGGGGTGATGGGACACCTAAGGAGGTGACTTGTGAGAATACAATTCATGGATAGGGACCCAAAGTAAGTGTGATCTTGGGTTGGGGCATGATCCTCCTAAGACTTGATGACCCAGGGGAAAGACAAGGATTTAGAATGGATAATGGACTTGAACATTAGATAGGCTTCCAACATACCTTGTTTTGATGATAGGGATCAAATACCCATTGTTAAGATGATATTGGGGAGTACACACTACTATCATCCCATTGACATGTTGTGGATTATGCATGGTTACTATCCCAACGAGGGTACATCCCTTGGGGGGAGAACATAACAATACCATTGGTCAGGAATGAATCTCAGGGAGGTTTCCTATGTACCCTGTGTAGAATACAATGATTAAAACCGATGTAGTTTTGAAGTCCCATTATGATCGATGTCATATATCATGGAAAATGGGTGAACTGTTATGAAACAGATTGAATGGATATAAAATAGCTCTTGAACCCCAAAAGTGGATTCCAACATACCCTATTTAGAAGATAGGGAATAATTTATGTGGTGTTCAAAAGTGAGGAGCATGAGGTATATACATGGGTAGAGGCCTGGGAATATGATTGGGGATTATGCATAATTAGATTCCATTGGACATGATGGGGATTATGCATAAAGGAGTATCTGGTTCCACATATTCATGGATTCCAGTTAATTATAATACTTATATCTAGACATTCCAAGGGGTATATATAGGGTAAAACCCTTCAGTCATAAGAGTTGCCTTTCTAGGAATCAATGAGCATGTCTGGACAATGGGACATTGGAGAGCCTATAATCGTCCTCAAAGGATGGATTCTCAAAGGTGAGAAACCTGAGGGATCCCATGTCAATCATATTGTATCTTATTACATGGGAATATCATCCAAGGTTTTAGTCGTGATTCCTATAATTAAGAAAATGTTGGCCGTAGGTTTATCCTGTTTCACATATAAACACAAAATGCATAATTTACGAGGTTTTCCTCAGACATCTGATGTTTTTCTGGGGGTAGGCCATGATTTTATCATATTTTGGAGATGGATAAGATTATCCTATGAGGATAGATCACAAAACATTTTTAACATCTTATGGAGATGGAAATGGATTTATTGGGACACCACTAAGGGTGTATCCGGGAGGTGTACCCCTAAAAGGGGGAACCTGAAATGTTTACTGGGTGAATGGGTCAGAATTCACATAAATATTAGACCTAGGGTAGTGTGTCTAATAAAGGGAAGATAGTGCACTATGAGGAAAAATCATGACACCACGGAGGGCAGATCTGCTAGGTGCACTGCTAGAAGGGGGACTCCATGTTTTACCATTGGTTTGGATTGAACCATGGAGAGTTTTCCTACATAACCTGTATAGAGGAAAAGATCAATATTCATGTAGATCATTGGATGGAATTAGGGTTACACATTTCTATCTTCTTAGTTGCTACAAGGAGAAGCAATGACATGAACTGGGTGGCATGACTCTTCTAGGATGTGACTGTCTTTGAAAATTCTGGATGGATTGTTGAAGGAATGTATAGAATTGATTTAATGGGTAATGTTTTGGGGGTGTTGGTATTGAACCTCAGGGAGGCTTCTTACATATCCCAGTTGTTGGGAATAAAATTCCACAATGTTCGGTTGGGCTATGGGACACCTAAGGAGGCATCCCACTAGAATGGAACACATGCATATGGACCCAAAGGAAGCATGAACTATGGCTATGGCATGATCCTCCTAATACATAGTGGCCTAGGGAAAAGACTGGGATGGGACATGAATATTAGGTTGAAACATCTTGGAGGCTTCCTACATACCAAGCTTATAAGACATGGATCAATGTTCATGTACTTTAGATGACATCATTTCTTACACATTGTGAGCTTCCCATTAACATGATGGGGCTGACGTGTGGTTAGAGTCCCAAAAAGGGTACATCCATAGGAGAAAGCACCAGAGTTTACTATTGGTCAGGATTGATCCTTAGTGAGGGAACCTACGTACCCTATGTAGAAGATAGGGATCAAAACCCACATAGCTCATATGTCCCATGAAATTTAATTTCATACTTTAAGGATGATAGGTGAACTAATTTGAAATAGATGTAATGGATGGAAAATAGGTATTTAACCTCAAGGAGGCTTCTTACAAACACTATTTAGAAGATAGCGATCAATGTCTACATTGTACAGATGCAAGTAGAATAAGGATTACGCATGGTTAGCAGCCTTATCATATGGTTGGTGCTTATTCATAAGGGAGGTTGAATAGACATTCTAGGTATTATTCATAATGGAAGACCATGTTCTATATATTCATTGACATTAGTTAATTATGTTGCTTTTGAATGGTCATTTCAAGGGTCCAAGATAGGGAAGCAACCATTGGTCAAGGGATTTTTCAAGATGGGAATCTCTAAGCATTTTAGGACACTGTATCATTGGAGCACCGGTATTCTTCATCAATGGATGGATTCTTATGGGAGCGGAACCCGAGGCATCTCATGTCAACCATGGGTTATCTTTCTCCATGGTAATATCTTCTGAGCATTTCGACAACCATCCCATGTTTAACAAGAGGTGGGCCACATGTTTAGAATCTTGCGGAGATGAACGCCAAATCCATAATTTCAGAGGTTTTCCATAGACATCCCATGTTAAACATGTAGTAGGCCATGAGTATACTATCATGAAGAGATGGATTAGATTATACTATGAAGATGGATTGGGACATGAGTTTGACATATTGTGGAGATGGAAAATGATTGATCTAGAAAACATTGAGTGCAGATCTGGGTGATGTACCCCTAAAAGGGGGAACCTAAAAGGATTACTGGGTGGATGGGTCTGAACTCCCAAAAAGATTGGAAAAAGGGTGTTTTGTCCCATAAAGGGAAGATGGCACATTGGGAGGGTTGATCTGGACACCACTAATGGTGGATAAGGTTGGTTCACCCCTATAAGTGGGACACCATGGCTTACCATTGGTTAGGACTAAACTTCAGCGAAGTTTCTTACTTATATTATATAGAAGACATGGATCAAAAACAATGTAATTGTTTAGAAGGAATGGGGATTACACAAAGCTAGCTACTCGGTTTCTACTAGGAGAAGCAATGATGTGAACTGGGTGGCATGATTTCACTAGGAGGTGGCAGCTGGGGTAAAATTAGAATGGTTTGTGGATGGATTTTATGGAATGGATTTAATAAAATAATTGGGGGGGTGTAGGGATTGAACCTCACAGAGGATTCCTATGTATCCCAATGGCTGGGAAACATAGTATACATTGTTTGGTGGGATGATGGGATACCTATGGAGGTGACCTATGATATAAAAATGCATGTATAGGGATCCTAAGGAAGCGGGACCTTGGGTTGGGGCATGTTCATCCTAATACATAGTGACCTTGGGGAAATTCCATGATGGGCCATTGATGATGGGATTGAACCACAGAGAGGATTCCTATATCACCATTTTAGAAGACACGAATAAATTTAATTTTATTTCCAATGAAATAGGGGATTACACATGGATAACTTCCCTTTGAAATTATGTGTATTTTTAATGGTTAGAATCCCAAAGAGGGTACATCCCTTAGAGGGAGAACCAGAGTTTACCATTGGTCTGGATTGATCCTTATGGAGGCTTCTTACATACCCTGTATGGAAGATATAGATCACAAACCATGTAGATTAAATTTCCCTAGTAGTTTGATGTCCTACATTTAGAATTATATTTAAAGAGACATGAAAAAGACAAAATTGATGGACTATAGGCCTTGAACCACAAGGAGGTACCCTACATACCCTATTTAGATGATAATGATCAATGTCCAAATAGTCTATAAGTGAGGAGCATGAGGCTTACAAATAGTTAGCGGCCCAAACATATGGTTGGTGCTTATACATAATGGTGGACAACCGGTCATGCTATGGATTACACATAAAGGACATCACTTGGTTCCATCTCTTCCTGGACACTGGTTAATTATTCTACATCTATTGATAAATTACAAGTGTTCTAGAGAGGGAATCAAACTTTCCTTAGGGGGGTGGCCACACTGGGTATCCTTGAGCATTTCTGGATGTTGGAACATTAGAGCACCATTATTATTCATCAAGGGAGGTCTTTTAAAGGGTGTGGAAGTCAAGGAATTCCACATCCTTCATAGGGCATCTTATTCCATGGGCTTAACTTTTGACGTTTTCTTAAGGCATACAATGTTTATCTTTTGGTGAGCCTCAATTTTATTGTCTTATGAGAATGAATAGAAAAGGTGTAATTTTCATGTTTTTCCTTAGACATCCCATATTTGAAACGGGTTAGTCCATTAGTTTAATTTCTTGTAGAGATGGATTGAATTATCATATGAGGATAGATCAAGACACATTATTAATGTCTTATGAAGAAAGACAATGATTGATCTGGATAAAACATATAGAGGATCAGGGACATGCACCCAAAGAATGGGGTACCTATAAACATTACTAGGATGATGTGTCAGAACAACCAAATAGGGCAGACCTAGGGTGATGTGTCCCTTAAAGGGAAGATGGAACGCCATGAGGGATGATTTGGACACCATAAAGTGTGGTTTATGGATGTTCGCCCCTAGAAGGGGGCACTGTGGATTAATATTGGTTGGGATTGAACCTTAGTGAGGTTTCCTACATACCCTATATAGAGGATGGGTATCAAAACTCACATTCATCATTTCATGGAATGGGGAATACACATGGATAGATACCTATTTGTAGCTATGTTCATCCATGTCGTGAAATGGGTGGTATCATTCCCCATGGTTCTGGTGGCATGGGTAAAATAAAGATAGAATGTGGAAGGATTGTACGGAGTGGATGAAATGGATGATGTATTGGGGGTGTTGGTCTTGAACCTCAAACAGTCTTCTTATGTATCCCAGTGGTTTGGAATCATAGTCTACATACTTTATGGGGGTGATGGAACACCTATAGAGGTGACCCTCGATAATTGAATGCATATATAGGGACCCAAAAGAATCATGACCATGGGCTGGGGAAGGATCCTCTAGACACATAATGGCCCAGTGTAATGACAAGGATGGGCCATGGATGATGGGACTAAATCTCAGGGAGGCTTCTTACATACCCGGTTTCGAAGATAGAGTCCAAATTCCACTTTTCTCAGATGATATTGGGGCATACAAATACTAGCTTATATTTTACAAAATGGGGATTACACATGTTTTGTGAAACAAAGAGGGTAAATCTGAAGGAGGTAGCACCAGAGTTAACCATTGGTCAGTGTTGAACCTCAGGGGGATTCCTATCTACCCGTTGTTAAATACATAGATAAAAACCTATGTAGTTTGTAACTCCCATGTATTTTAACATCACACATTGAGGAAAATATTTAAACAGTCATGAAATAAATAGAATGGATGGGCTATAGGGCTTAAACCTCAAGAATTATTCCAATATACCATGTTTAGAAGATAGATATCATAGTCCTCTTAATTGAAATGTGAGGAGCATGGGGATTATTCAAGGTTAGCGGCCAAGACATATGGTTGGGGAATTTTCATAATGGATTCCCATATGATAAGAATGGTATTAAGCATAAAGGTAGCCATGGTTCATTATCTTTTTGGACACCGATTAACTATGCTACTTATGTCTTAACATTCCAAGGGGTCTAGACAGGAAAAAAACTTCGGTTAGGGGAGTAGTCTTGTTGGGAACCACAGAGTATGTTTGTACACTAGAACATTGAAGAACCTATAGTCATCCTCAAATGAGGGATTATCAAGGTCATGGAACCCAAGGAATCCGATATATATCCTGGGGTATCATATTCCATGGGAATATATTCTGAGTTTTTCCTCAAGAATCTCATTTTTAACACAATGCAGGCATCGAGTTTAGTATCTTGTGGAGACAAACACAAAAGGAATATTTTTCAAGGTTTTACTTAGAAATCACACATCTAAAATGAGGTAGACGTAGAGCATGACATCTTGAAAATAAGGATCATATAATCATGTGAGGACAAATTGGAACACAATTATAACATCCTTTGGAGATAGAAAATGATTTATCTGGATGCCACTAAGGGAGGATTAGGGAGGTGCACCACTAGAAGGGGGTACCTGAATGGTTTACCTGGTGGATGGGTCAGAATGCCCAATGAGAGTATATCTAAGGTTGTGTGTCCTATAAATGGAAGATGGCACACTATGAGGGATGATCTAGAAACCAGTGAAGGTGGATCCGAGAAGTGCACCCCTAGATGTGGGACACCAAGGATTACCATTGTTTGGGATTGATCCTAAGGGAGTTTTTATATGTACGCTATATATAAGATAGCGATCCAATCCCAAATAGTTGTTGGATGGAGTGGGGCTTACACATGTCTAGCTACCCTGTTGCTACAAGGAGTAGTGTTGATGTGAATCGGGTGGCATGATTTATCTAGGATGTGGAGTCCTAGATAAATTTTAGATGGATTGTGGGAGGATTTTATAGAAGATATTGAATGGAAAATGTGTTGGGGTATTGGACATGAACCTTAAGGAGGATTCATATGTATCCTAGTGTTTGAGAATAAATTTCCATGTAGTTTGGTGGGGCGATGGGACACTGTAGGAGGAGACTCATGAGAATAGAATGCATGGATATAATCCAGAAGGAAGTGTGACCATGGGTTGGGCTTGATCCTCTCGAGACATAGTGATATAGGGGGAAGATCGGGATGGGGAATGGATGATGGGTTGAACCTTTGGGATGCTTCATAAATTCAATTTATAGAATATAGGGATCAAATTCTAGGTAGTTTAGTTGAAATTGGGGTTTACACATGGCTAGTTTCCATTTGACCTGCTAGTTCTTACACTTGGTTAGAATTCAAGAGAGGTTAAATCCCTAAAAGGGGGAACCCGTTTTTACCATTAGAAGAGATTGAACCTTAGGGAGGATTCCTACATACCTTGTGTATAATACAAGGATCAAAGACCACATTTTTTGGATGTCCTAAGAATCTTAACGTAATAAATTTAGGATTATAGGTGAACCAATGTGAAATAGAATAAATGGATGGACTATTGTTCTGGAACCAGAATTAGTATCCATACATACCCTATAAAGAAGATAGGGATCAACTTATGCATAGTTTGGAAGTGAGGATCATGGGGATAACACATAGATAGGGGCACAAGCATATGGTTTGGGATTTTGTATAAAGTTAGACCATTGTTCATGCTTGGATTATGCATAAAGGCAGTCCTAGCACCATCTCTTCTTAGAAGCCAATTAATTAGGAATCCTCTGCCTACACATTAATGGGGTCTAGAGAGGGATGCAACCTTCGGTCAGGGGTGTAGTCACCCTGGGCACCGCTGTTCATGTATGGAAATTGGAAAATTTGAGTGCCTATATTTTTTATCATATGAGGTCTTCCCAAGGGAAAAGAACCCAAGTCATCCCATTTCAATTACAGTGTATCTTATACCCTAAGAATGTCTTTCGAGGGTTTCCTTAGGAATCCCATGGTTAACATGAGGCAGGACACGAGTTTAGAATCTTGTGGAGATGATCACCAAATGCATAATTTCAATGGTTTTACTCAGAAATACCATGTTTAACACTCATTAGGCCATTAGTTTAACTTCTATCAGAGATGAATCATATTATCCAATGAGGATAGATTGGGATACATATTTAACTTCTTGTTGAGGAAGAACAGGTTTGATTTGGACTCCACTGAGGGAAGATCAGAGTGGTGCCCCACATGAAGGCAGAACTAAATGGATTACCTAGTGGATGGCATAGAATTCCCAAATAGAGCAGACCCGGGGTTTTTTATCCCATAAATAGAGGATGGAACACCATGATGAGATATTTGAACACCCTTGAGGGTGGATTTGGGAGGTTCACCCTTTGAAGGGGGACACCAAGGATTACAATTGGTTGGTATTAAACGTCAGGGAGGTTTCCTATGTACTCTATAGAGATAATAGATATAAAACCCCATGTAGTTCATTAGGATGGAATGGGGATTACACAATGCAACATTTCTAGTTGCTTCTTTGAGTAGTGAGGAATTGAACTGGGTGGCATGATTACACCAGGATGTGGTGGCCCAGGTAAAATCAAGATACATTGTGGAAGGATTAGACAGAATGGAGTGAATGGATGTAGTGTTGAAGGTTTTTTACATTATCCTTAGGGAGGCATTCTATATATCCTGATGTGTGAGAATAATATTCCATGTATTTCAGTGGAGAGATTGGACACTTATGTAGGATAACCCTTAGAATGGAAGACATATATAGGGACCCGAAGGAAGCATGGCCCTAGGATGGGTAATGATCCTCCTGAGACATAGTTACCCAAGGGAAAAACAAAGATGCGACATTTATGATAGGTTTGAACAACAGGGAGGCTTCCTATATACCATATCTAGAAGACAAGGATCAATGTTCATGTAGTTCAGACGGCATTGGGGCTTACACATGGGTAGATACCCTTTTTTATATTTGGTCATAAACAAGGTAAGCGGCCCAAAGAGTGTAAATCCATAGGATGCAGAACAATATTTTACTATTGGTCATGATTGAACCTCATGGAGGAATCCTACATACATTATGTTGAATACATGTATCAAAACCGATGTATTTCAGAAGTACCATGCAGTATAATGTCACACATTAAAGACGATAGGTGAATGAGTTTGAAATCGACAAAATGGATGTACTATAGGTCTTTAAACTCAATGAAGATTCCTATATACCTTGTTTAGAAGATAGGGATCAATGTATGCATAGTTAGGATGCGAAGATTATGTGGCTTACGCATGGTTAGTGGCATAAGCATATTGTTTGGGATTACACCTAAATGAAGCACATTGGACATGATAGGGTTTACACATAAAGGCAGACTTATTGAAATCTTTTTGTAGACACCGATTAATTATGCTGCATCTGTGTATAAATTACAGGGGTTCTAGATAGAAAAGTAACCTTTCATCAGGATAGTAGTCACAATGGTAATCACTGCGGATGTTTTGACACAAGAACATTGGAGGACCTATATTCTTACTCAAAGGAGTGATTCCCAAGGGAGGGGAAATCAAAGCATTAAACATAAATTGCAGAGTATCCTATGACATTGGATTATATTTCATAGTATTCCTCAGGCATTAATTTTTTAATATAATGTGGTCTATGAATTTAGTGTCTTCAAAGGATGAACACCAAAGTAGTAATTTCATAGGTTTTCCTCAAAAATCCCATATTTATCATGGGGTATGTTGTGAGTTAAATTTCTTGTGGAGATAGAACATATTATTCTATTAGGATAGATTAGGAAACAAGTTTAAATTATTATGGAAAATAGTTTATCTACACACAACAGAGGGATGATTAGGAACGTTCACCCCTAGAGTGGGGAACAAGAATGGTTTACCTTGTGGATGGGTTATAACACCCAAAGTGAGGAGACCCTTGGTTGTTTGTCCCATAAAGGTAATATGGAATACCATGAGAGTTAATATAGACACCATTGATGGAAGACCATGTATTTTTTCCCCTTGAAGGGGGACACCAAGGATTACCATTTGTTGGTATTAGACCTTATGGAGGTTTCTGATGTACCATATATAGAGGACAAGGATCAAACCCGATGGAGTTCATTAGATTAAATGAGTTTAACACAAGACTATCTTCTTGGTTGCTTCGAGGAGAAGCGATGATATGAACTGTGTGGCATGAATCCAATAGAATGTGGAAGGGTAAAATCGGGATGGATTGTGGAAGGATTTTATGGAATTGAACGAATGGATGAAATGTTGGGGGTGTTTGGATTGAACCACATGGTGGATTTCAACATATCTTAGTGGCATAGTATCAATGGAAATGTTGTTCTGTGGGGATATGGCACACATATAGAGGAAAAAAATGATAATTGAATGCATATATAGGGACCAGAAGGATGTGTGCCCTTTGGATAGGGAATGATCCTCCCGATACATAGTGACCTTGGGGAAATAACTTGGTCGAGACTGGATGATGGGCTTGAACCTTGGGGAGGCATTCTACGAACACAGTTTAGAAGACAGGGACCAAATTCCATGTAGTTTAAATGACATCAAGGCTTACACATATATATCTCCCCTTTGACGTATTGGGTCTTGCAGATTGTTAGACACCCAAAGAGGGTACATCCCAAGGAGGGAGCACCAGAGTGTATCATTGGTAAGGAATATTTCTTATGGAGGCATCATACATACCATGTGTAGAAGAAAAGGATCAAAACCTGTGAACTTTGGAATTCCCATGAATCTTAAAATCATACATTGAGGATGATAGGTGAAATGATGTGAAGTAGATGAAATGGATGGACTATAGGACTTGAACCTCAATAAGGATTCCTATGTATCATATATAGAAGATAAGGACCAAAGTCTGCATAATTTGGATTTGAGGAGCAAGGGGATTATGCATGGTTAGTGGTGCATGAATATGGTTTGGGATTGCACATAAAGAAATCACATTCGGTATGTTGGGGCTTAAACATACTTATGGCCCTAGTTCCATCACTTAATGGAGGTTGGTTAACTATGTTTCTTCTATCTAGAAATTACAAGGGGTTAATACTTGGTGGCATGCTTCAGTCAGCGGAGTAGTCATGTTGGGCCTTGCAAAGAATTTCAGGACATTAAAACATTGGAGGGCATGTATTCTTCCCCATATGGGGAATTCTCAAGGGTGAAAATCATTAAGAATCCCACATATATTGTGGGGTATTTTATTCCATGGGAATATCAGGGATAATTTCCATTTACATCCCATGTTTAACACATGGTGGGTCATGTGTTAATATTCTTACAGAGATGAACACGAAGGTGTAATTTTCAAGTTTTTCCCGAATTATCCCATGCATAACATAGGATAGGCATGGAGATTAATTCCTTGGAGAGACAGACCGGATTATAATGTTTTGATATATTGGGAAACAAGAATAATATCTTGTTGAGTTTGAAAAGGAATGATCGGGACACTGATGTGGGTATATTAGGTTGTTTCAAAACTATAAGGGAGAACATTAAAGGTTTACTTTATGGATGGGTTAGAATACCCAAAGAGAGTAGACCTAGGGTGGTGGGTCCCATAAAGGGAATATTGAAATCCATGAGTGTTGATCTAGACACCACTGAGAGATGATCATGGGGTTTTAGGTATAGAATGGGAACTCCAAGGATCGCCATTGTATGGGATTGAACTTCTGGGAGGTTTCTTATGTACCTTGTAATGAGGACACAGACCAAAACCAACACAGTTCATTAGATAGAATGTGTCTTACATATTGCTAGCTACCTCATTTATTCTAGGAGGAGCAATGATATGAATTGGGTTGCATGAATCAACCATGATGTGGAAGCCTAGCTAAAATCTAAATTGATTATAGGAGTGTATGGAATGGATAGAATGGATGAATTGTTGGGGGTGTTGGCCTTGAACATCAAGAAGGCTTCCTATTTATCCTATTTTCTAGGAATAAAATTCCACATATTATTGATGGGGTGATGGGAAACCTAAGGAGGTGACCCATGAGAATGGATCACATGGATAGGGAGCCGAAGGAAGAGTTACAATGGTTTGGGGAATGATTATATTGAGGCATACTGACCCAGGGGAAAGACTAAGATGGCTCATGGATGATGGAATTGATCCTTAGGGTGGCTTCCTATGTAACCTTTTTAGATTACATGGATCAAAGTCCACATAGATCATATTAAAATGGGGATTAAAAATGGTTATCTACCCTTTTAAATGTTGGGGAATGAACATGGTTAGTATCCCAAAGAGGGTATATAAATTGGATAGAGAACCAGAGTTTACCATTTGTCAGGAATGATTCTCAGGGAGAATTCCTATATACCATGTGTAGAAGAAAAGGTTCAAACCCAATTTAGTTCGGATGTACCATGATTATTAATTTCATACATTGAGGGTGACAGTTGCACCGATATGAAACTGAGAGAACAGATGGACTACGAAGCCTGAACCCCAAGGAAGCTTCCTATGTAACCTATTTAGAATATAGGGATCAAATTCTTCGTAGATCGGAAGTGAAGAACATGGGCCTTACCCATGGTTAGTGTCCATGCATATAGTTGGGGCTTATGCATAAATTCAGACCATTAAACATGTTGGGGATTAAATATAATGGTGTCCCAAAGTGAATGTGGTTGGGATTAAACATCATAAAGGCTTCCTACATACATTGTTTAGAAAAAATTCAACTAAAAACACATATTTTGGAAGTTATGGGATTTTTTCATTGTTATTTACAATCTCTATGTCCATTTGGGTCATGTTTGGTGTGAAAAACAAGAGGAATCAATAGTATTAATGATCATGTCGCAAAAAAGGTGCAACCAAGAGAGATAGTATAGTGCATACACATAGGTTCCACCCAGGGATAAGGAGATTGAGGCTTACCCTAGGAGGGATCCCTAGATACCATTATTGAGAGGCAATGGTGTGAATAGGAATTACCAATGAATGCATCCAGATTACCACTATTTTGAAAAAAGGGGGAATGGTGATTAAGTATTAAAGTAGTCTGAGTGCCATTATTGAGTAGTAAGGGTGAATGTGGCCTTTGCATGAAAGCAGCCCAAGTGATTCTATGGAGAAACAATGGTGAATTTGAATTATTTGTGAAATAATCAGGAGTGTTGATATGGAGTAGAAAGGTTGAATGGGAATTACACCTGAAAGAAACCTATGTGACACTATGTAGAAGAAGGGGTGAATGGGGATTATGCATGAAATCAGACAATAATATCTTCCCCATGTCTAGCTATTAAGAAATCCCATATGCATGGAATGGGATAATATCATACATTTAAATCTTGAGTAAGGATAGGGTTTATCTTATCATGTTCAAAACATGAGGATATTATACACGAGGAATAAAGAAATCAATTCATAAAAGACCGTGTATCCTATAGTTTAAACACATATATTGAGGACTATTGTATCACAGTTTAACATCATGTTTCAAGGATGACTAGGATGAAGATTCCTAGAAATGGTTGGTGTAGGAATTATGCAAGTAAAACCCTGTCTAGTTCAACCTGGAATATGAGTTAGGTGATGGGGTATGAGGTGTTTGCTGAGGAAGGGTTCAATTCTAGGTGCTCATTAAATCCTTGGGGATAATTTCAATGTAGGAAATTAGAATGGGATGAATAGGATTAGGTTAAATCATTGTATTTATATGAGTTTGTAGGATTATCTCGACAGTTAGTATCCTAATAGAGGATGTTGGGGAAATTGAAGGGAACAATATAAAATTCTGTCAACCTAGCATGAAACATTTGTGATGTGACTCTGATTTTTTTACGAGGGTTAGTGACGAAAGTGAAGAGATCAGGCCAGAGGTCTTTGACTACAGGCTAGTAGTGATCCCAAAGGGTGGGGGGTAGGTTAAAAGACCTTGTGGTATAGACCATCAGGTGAGAAGGTCAGAACTTTGCAAAAGATAGGGCTTCATGAAGGATCTTCCTGGAGATCACGATCTCACAAGGGGGGATTTCTGAAGTATTGTTCCCCTGCCTCGAATTGAATGTATGATTCCATATGGGATTGCTTAATTAAGGATGAATTTTTAATAAAACCTTATGTGCCTCATAGGTCCTACATCCTCCATAAAGGGTGTGAGACTCCATGGAACACATCCCCACATAGGGTGGAGGCTCTCCAAACTGCCTCGGAGGTTGCTTTGTGAAACATATGGGATCCAAGGAAGAGTCTCTTGTAAATATCATAAGCACAAAAAATTGAATGTCTAGGGCCTCAGCCCAATGGCTTATCCCATTGAATGAAGGTGTGAGTGTTAAAAATAGTAAAGGGGTCTCATGATGATAGTAAGTGTGTCATGAAGAAAAAAAGGGTGTTGCGAAGGTCCAAAACTGCATAAATATCAGGGAGGAATCCATCAAATACCTTCAGGGTGGCCATAGGGATAATCAAACTTATGATGGAATCCCTAAACTACCTTAGTGGAATTGATGAGGATAGTCAAACTTGTGGGAGTACTATGAACATTCTTCATGGTCGTGAAGGGAGCTTTGCAAACCATTTTCTATCCTAACATCAAACAAACATAACTTATAATCCATTACACCATTTGGGTTCCGATTTCTATCAAATCCAAGCCTTCAAAATGATTAATTCTTCTAGATCATCTATAGACGCATTAAGTTAATATTTTGTACATCTTTTCTAGTTACAACAATAATATTATTTATTATACTTGGATGGATTATTTGGTGATCATACCATGGTGCAGATAGACATAGTTACTTGACTTTATTAAGTTACATTTGATTATTTTATTTTCTCAATATTTCATTAGTATGATTCTTTCACACCTAGATGAGAGAAATTTGTTACCCTACTGATTATATTTTCATTATCACCCAGAATATATTCACTAATTTTCCAGTTTTCAATTAGGCTACGTGGATCGTGCATGATATTACTAGATCAGATAATTGGATTGATGTTGTGACACTAATTTATATTTATTTTTGGGTATTTAAATATGGAGACTTTTATCCATATCATTTTTTATTTATGAATTAATTTTGGGATGTTTTTTTTCTAATTTTATATTATCTCATGTAGTTTCTTATAGTTGATCCATATAATCTCCCAATCATGTTTATATTATAGAGTTTAATGCCTCTTATTTGTGAGATTTTTCATTCCATTGGTTCTAGTCACAAACCTGGAGACTATTTGAGGTGAAACTCATGGATCATTATCTCTATCCCCTAATTATGATATATTTTGATGGAGGGGTTCAAGATAGAGTGGTATAAGAGGATTATGGTTAAGAGATATGACATAATTTATTGTTAGGAACTATGGGGTTGTCATGGCCTAGTATGGTGATAGTTAAATTTTACCTTGGAATGTGACATGGGCCAGGGAGACTAGGTAGGATATGGGATTTTAAGAGCCCTTGAAAACTGTTTCCTGATATCTGAGCTTGTTTAACAACCAAGCGTGTTACACATGATTATAGTGGAGAGACATATGAGGGTTACATGAATCATGATGACTTGGTTCTAGTCACCAACTTGGAGACTACTGGAGGTGATACTCAAGGATCATTATCTCTCTCCACTCATTGTGTAATTTTTAAAGGGAGGGGCTCATGAGAGTGTGGTATTAGATTCAAATGGTTGAGAGAGAGCAGGTAATTTATAGTTAGGAACTATGGGGATTTCATTTCTTGGTAGGGTGATAATTAAATATGACATTGGAATGTGACATGGGCTAGGGAGACCAGGCAAGACGTGGGATCTTATTGGCCCCTATAAAAATTTTCATTTGATTTGAGATTGTGGAACAACCAATTGAGGTACACATGATTATTAAGAAGAGACATAGGAGGGTTACATGCATCATGATGACTTTTGATACTCTTTGAATCGGGTGGTTTAGGTAATGTAAAAAATAATTAATGTGACTTAAAATGAATCCTAAAAAAATTCCATAGTGTTTGGATTTGAAAATCATATATTTTTTTAAATGATGGTACCAGGTAATCATTTATATGTTGTTTAGGAACTGGAGGATCAATAGGATGGTCCAATAGATCATTAGAGAATTGATCTGGTGAGGTGTGATCCGTGGTTGCAGATGTTATATACATTTTGACAGATAGATTTGGAGAATTTTGAGCAGAGTGTTATAGATATGAAGATAGAGATATTTTTAAAGCATACTAAGATAGATTTTAGTCTAATCCAAGACATAGTTGGTGTACATGGTCTCTTTGGTAGTAAGTTAGTTGGGGGGAGATGCGAGTTAGTGGTGTACATTGTATCTGGGTTATCAGAAAGAGGCAGATGTTTCCTGAGACAACTGTTACAGAGAATTTTGGGTAGACTACCTTTCATTGACCATGATTATATCAAGTATGTTGTAGATTATTTCTATTTAGTTTGATAGTATGTTAGTGATGAATCTAAGAATCATGTTTGAGAACTATGTTCAATTTTTTTCGCATATGTTTCCATCTAATGAGTCTCCTGAGAGATGTATTTAAGAGGTTCTCAATATTTCTACCTAATATTATGTTACTCATTCTCCATGGCTAATGTAAATTGATGTTTGGAATAATGTTTGTGGAATGTGTGGACTCACTCGAGAGGGGTTTTACCATTATAAGGGAGATTTTATGATTCCTTAAAGAGTAGAGTTATCAGTGCCTGGACTCAGGTGCTAGGACCTTAATGTTTTTTTAAGGTAGGTCGTCGAACTCATCAACTTCCTTTATGACCATCAGGGACCTATGGTTTTTGTGATTTCATGGTTACATTAGGAAAATTTTTATTTTTAATATGATTTAAGAAACAAATCCTCATACCGATTCATAGTAGTCCTTCAATATTAGTTTCTTTGGAAGGGGATTGGTTTTGTATCAGCCTTATCAACAATTTCAAGTTACACTATTTCAGTAGAAGGGGAGTAGTATTATGATCCATTAAGAGGGTATGGATCCAATAGAGTGTAAATATAATATGTTCCTCATGTTTAATGACCTTAACCTAAGTGAGTTCATTGCGGTGGTTGTCATTAGAGAGGTTGTGCACAGGGAATGGACAATTTCTTGCAGTAGAGGTCAAAGTGATAGAGTGGATAGATATCGTTCTAGGTATAATTTTATTATCTTCCACCCCTATTTAAGCCCAAATTTATTTAGGATATTCATAATCATTTGTTTAATTGGAAGTATTACATGCTATGGAACTACACATAGAGTGAACTATCATGCCCATGGTGTTGACTATTCTAGTCAGAGGCCGAAATAACCATTGTTGATGTATGACATGGGATTAGACTATGTATAGGGCAACATTAGTCCCATGGGGATCTTTTCATGATTTATATGGTGTCATATGATTACATCCTTGGAATAAACTCGATTTATTATGTGCATGTTGTTATCAACTACATTCATAGGAGAGTCATATTCTTAGATGTGGATGGTTAGTGTGTGGTTTTTATTTGTGAGTGAAGTTATCAGGTGGGGAGTTTACGTGTGGATTACCGTCATTATTTAATTCTGAGTTATTAGTGGAATCAGTATAAGATTGGATGTCAGAGGTTCCTAGTGTTTTTTGGGGAGTTTTATAATTTATTTCATGAAGAGGGTGTGCCACTACCCCTTTATATGATGTTAAGTTTAGTATATACTTGAATTATAGTGATTCTCCTATTTCAATGGATTTTTATTAGTTACATCCTTTTGAATCATTAGAGCTGAGAATTTGGATAGATGACTTGATTTGGAGGGGTTTACTCTAACCCAACATGTCACCATGGGGTGATCAAGTGTTATTCACCATGAAGGAGGATATTAGTCTAAGACATAGTAAATAATATCAAATTTTGAATCAGGTAATAATCTTGAACCATTACTCTCATTTGAGGATAAACAATTTTTTCAACCAATTGATATAGACCAGTTGAATTTCAAATATTTTTTATTTGGTCTATGAATAACCAGTTGAGAGTGAATGAGGGTGATATCCAAAATACTATCTTCAAATGTAGGTATGGGAACTTTTTTTTCATCATCATGTCGTTCTGTGTTCCAAAAACACCAAAAATGTTCATGGGGCTAATGAAAACCATGTTCCATGAATTCTTAGACATGTTCATATTTTTTTTCATTGATGAAATTTTTATCTACTTGAATTTAGAGGAAGAGCATGCTATACATATTATAGATTTCTTGAATGTTCTTTAAAGCTAGAAGATCTATGTAATGTTGTATAAGTGTATGATTTTGAAACCATAGGTTCATTTCCTTGGGAATGTGGTGTCTAATTGGGGTGTTGTAGTGGACCCATTGATGGATGCCGAAGATTTTTGTTAGGAATAACCTAAGATTTTAGTTGAGGATCATAGTTTCCTGGGTCTCACCCACTATTATGAGATGTTTTTACCTGAATTATATAAATTTTCAATGAAATTAATTGTGTTGGAGATGAATGAACAAACACTTTTCTGACTGATGTGTACCCTATATCATTCAAATGCATGTAAGAGATGTTTTTTAGGGTTGTAGTTCTTCTATTTCCTAAGGAGGGTATGTTGTATTTTTTGTTCTATTACACGTCATGTCTAGGATTGAAATTAATGATATTGAAGAAGACAGAACTGATCTCATATGGTTCTAGGTAGTTACATCCCCATGATCATAATTATGGCACTCATGACCTGGAGATAGTAGAAGTTGTGTTTGCACTATTGTCGTAGAAAAATTACATCATTGGGTAGTGATTTTATTCTAAACCAATCATTAGATATTTTGGTATATACATTAATAGTTTGATATATATATATGAGGTACTAGAGGTGAGTGGAGTTTATTTAGGACTATGATTTTTATATATAATATACTGAAGTAAGGTGGATCTTGGGGCCAACATATTTATTAGGAAATCATGGAAAGATGTAGTTCAGGAATATAGAGATTCATAGTGTATGATGGATGATTTGGAGGCCCAACACATATCTATGAGGTTGGTTGGTGGGAGACGTTGCAGGTTTCATTTGAATATGGAGTCATCCTGAATGTGACAGGTGGATGAGTCTTAGTGGGTAGACCCAGAGGTGGATGTGATGTTTTGTTATGCTGACCGTGTTGATGCTCTAGATGTATGGATAGGAAATGATTTAAACTAGATATTTGTTTTTCTTGTGGATTCATGTTCCAAAAACGATGAATGAGGTATTCCTTCATGAGTTTAAAAAACCAAAATTAATTGAACATATGGTAATGTAAATGACATATCCATTCTCAAGGAGGTATTTTTCATGTCCTATGATGAAATAAGTAATGGAAGTGTTTATTAATCAATGTCTGGTTATGTAGTACATAAATTTAAAGTGACTTGTTCCTGGATGTTCAATACCACCTTTAAATATTTTTTAGTGTAAATGGAATGACATCTCAATAGAATTTTTCATCACATTACCCCAAGTTTAGGAAGGTTGTGATCCAATCTGGTTAATCATTGATTAGTTGATGAAATAACCATACTTCCTAGGGATAATACAATCTGGTTCCATGTATTCATTGTAAAATATGTATATATATGATGTGGTAAGGCTGCATGGTGTCCCAAGGTCCATAGTCTTGGATCAAGATGCATGTTTTAGTTCGTAAGTCTGTATGGGATTACAACATGATTTTGGAACTCAATTACTCCTTAGGACAAGTTTCTACCCTCAAATGATAAGATTTATAAAGAGAACTATAAAGATATTTGAGGATATGTTGTTTCCATCAATTTTAGACTTTGGTGGATCATGTGTAAGGTATGTTCCTTTGGTTGATATTTTCATAAAAATTGTTGCAATCACTCTTCCATTGGTTTGTCCACTTTTGAGGAATTGTATAGGTCAATGTGTTATTATTTATTGTGTAGGTTAGAGATTAGGGAAGAAACTATTATTATTCCAGATCTGGGGAATAACATGATAGAAAAGTTTTATATTGTTTCTGGTAGGATGATTTTAGTGTAGAACTTTATGAAGTCCTTTGTCGCTCATATGAGGAGGCCCTTGGAGTTCGAGGTTAGAGACCATGTGTTTTTTATATTCTCCCCTCGATAGGGGTAGAAAATGATTGGTTGGGAGAGTAATATTTCCCTTCTGTTTTTTGGGTAATTTTGAGATGTTGGGGTTAGTTAGAAATGTGGATTATTAGTTGGAATTTCTATAATGGCATGAGAGGATCCACAACATCTTCTACATTTCCCATCTTCATCAATATCTTCACAGGGACTCCCACATCATGTATTAGGGAGAGTTGGGTACTGAGGATGTTTAAACATTCATGGAGAGACCAATAGAGATCCATTATCATCAAGAGAAGGTGTTCTATGAATGAACAATTCCATTTTTTGATTGTTCTATAGGAGTTTTTGGCTTACATGAGATTATTTGGGAGTGAGAGACATAGATATGTTCTTGATATCCAATGTTGTTTCAAGTTTTTCTTTTCCCTATTTTTATTTAGGATGTGAAATTTTGATATTAATATTTTATTATATGAACTATTTCCCTTGATGTGTGATGTATGATAATTTTTTCGACATATGAAAAGGGAAGGACATAAATTATAATCATGGGGACTATACTATGATGTGATTAAACCCATTGTGGAGAGTCAGTGCCACCTAGATCATACAATATTTGGACATTTAGAATGCAATTACCCAAATCACGTGCTTGTGGAAGTTTTATATCTTGGTTGAAGAGGTTATAGGATTGAGAGGATTCAAAGATCTGACACTTAAGTAGGAAACAATTTGGGAATGTGGTTGTAGTGGTAATTTTGATCTATGGGATTTTGTTGGTGTATTAGTTGTTGAGTTTCGATAGTGGTAACCCTTATTCTTTGACCAAATCCTTGAGTGGTATCTCATGGGGAGGTTGTTTGGACCCCATTATTTTCCATGGTATAATTTTATTCTCAAGGTAGAGAATCATTTGATAGGTATTTGATGGAAAAACTCATACCTTCTCGAACTATTACATTGTTAGTTTTGGTGGGTAGACATATTTGTGGGGGGGGGGGATCCATGAGTTTTTGGAGATGTTAGAGATATAGTAGTACTACAGTAGGAGGTTCATTATGTGAACATGATTCCACTACAATATTAAGAGTTATTTGTAGTGAGATATTTGTGACTAGATCCTGTCCCAAATAACCCATCATTGAAATCAAGATGAAAACACATTTTTTGCATTGGGCCATCACACTAAAATAATATATAAGACAATGAATCCCCAACCACAAAAAACCTTTCACATATCATTTGTTTGCAATGGATGATATCTCCAATCATAAAAATATTAAAAACTATTTGCAATGGGGCCATAATCCTACGATAAATAGTTTAAAAAATACAAATAAAAAAAACAAAATAAAAAAATATGAAGCCTCAAAATTGTCTAAAAAAAATGCATAATAGAAATGTTTAAATTTAATAATTATTTAAAATATTATACAAAAAAATCATTCAAATGGTTAATATATTAAAAGTATCTATAAAGTTCATAAATCCCAGGGAAGGAGGAGGGTCACATGAATGGGGAGGTGTTGGGGAGAACTCAATACAAATACCCAATGGAAAACGTCTCATATAATCCATAATCTACTTCTACTACTTCTCAAGCAATCAACACAACTCATCCTACTACTACTCATGATTCCACTGAAACTGTTACTGCTCTTTATGTAGGACCAATATAACCTCATACTAATCTTGTAAACATTCCTCATACTGGAAAGCCGATGATGATGCCTCTCAATGAGCTCCCATAAAGATGGATGCAAACATCGCATCTATACCATAATAAATCCCATGCAATGATCAGGAGACAACACCAAATACATGGCCTTTTCTAAAGGCAAACCGAGCCTTCTATATCGATACTGAGTGATGAAATCTGACTACACTAGTGTTTATACCCTTAGTTTTTGACTAACTATCATCATGAGTGTGAGATTTTGTGTCCTCATATGCTTCTTTCAAATTAAATTTAAAATTAAATACTTAAAATATTATATTTAGGTAATTTTAAAAGGAAAAAAATTTGATTCTAATATTGAACTATCAATCACTAAAAGCACCTCCAATGATAGGAATTTTGTATATCCTCTCATAAACATAAACATATGATGTATTGGTCGACTAAACGGAATATATGAAAAATAAAATAATCATTTTTCATTTAAAGGAATATAAATTATTAAATAAAAGTAGATACCAGATGACGTTAATGAATACTAAAGGTTTGACCACTAGCTCTATGGATGACCTCTTTTATCCCCTGATTCAATCAAACTAATGATGATCTTCTCTAAAACCTGTATGTAATATAATATGTGAAAAATCTATCCCATACATGAGAGGAGATGTATCTAGTTTGATAGAAGCTGTAAGATTGATAAAAAATAGTTACTCTTGCCTTCTACATGGGTCCCTTCAACAGATTGTTCTAAAACCAATGACATAAGTCCTCCATACAAGCCACCTAGTCCCCCCAGATATAGTTCCACATTCTATCATTGATGATATACCATCAAACCTATAAATAACTAATAATATAATTTTAATAGTTAAATAAAATTCAGAATAAATATTATATATTTATATACCATCCAATTATCATACATGTTTTACCGAACCTCAATGGGAATATGATCACATGTCACCCATGGACTTGAAAAATAATTTTGTAGAATATCCCAGCCCTATCCAACAACTATATGTGATAAAATTTGTTAAAATTGAACTTATAATAAAATAATTAGTACATAAATTAAATAATGAAAGTAAAAGATAAATAAAATTAACTAAAGTACATAGCTGAACATAACTCCCCAATCATGGATTAAAATCTAGATGTGGGTGTTGCATGGGAATGGGGTTAGGTATCATCAATATTGCAAGACCATTACCCCTATAAGATAATGCATCTCCTAAAACCAGAGTGTCTAGTGGCATATCAATAGACTCATCACCAGGTTGTAGATCATCCTCATGGTCATGAAATATGTCATTATAAGTCTCATCAACCATCTAAAACATGAAATTAATGTTTTTTTAATAATTAAAAATTATTATTATAAATATTTATATATTTATTTTTACTATAAAAAACATATAACTATTTAATTTTTCATCTTTATCCATATCTTCATATAAAATGGGGTTACTATTTTCATCTTTATCAATTGTGTCATCAATATTGATAGTAATTTAAACATTATCATCTCTTGTTAATTTAAATTAAATTGATACATCGTCATCATCATCATCATCGACCTATAAACATGCAGTGTTATCATTGATATTTTCATCTCTTCCTTGAAAACATGTTCATGGAACTTTCTCTTGAAAATTTTAAATTCTTTTCATTTCAATAGAATGTCACTCAGTTTTTATTAACTGGTTTTCATGAAATTTCATTCTTGAAATGCTACAATAATCAACTAACTCTGTTGAAGATGCACAATAATTTTCATAATATATTTGGTTTTCATGAATTGCCAATAAAAATGGTTCATTTAATGAATGAAGTATTTTATATTTGATATCAATGAATCCATGGAATATATGAACATATAGAAATCTATCAGTAACAAAACAAGGAATTTAATCAGCGTTTCATATTTCATTCCAAGATAATATAGCTCAACTATTTCATCTTGTATTCCATAAAAGTCAAAATTACTTCTTCAAGCATGAGATCATCTTATGAAAACACAACTTTTAATTGTTTTTCTGATTCACCATCTGAACATGTATGAAATCGAAAACCATTCACTACATATTAATTATAATATTTTACTATTTCTGACGGTGGGTTACTCAATAAACATAATCATTAATCAATATTATAACCATGTATCAATACCACAAAAAATGAAAAAAATAGTACAAAATTAATAAATTTATTTCATATGATTAACTATAAAAAATTTAACCTACTAGTCATTAAAACCTCTAGGAAAATGTATGATTTCAACATTTTACAGGAGAAGCTGCTATAATTTGTTGAAATTATTTCTTGATATGATCACCATATAATCACCATATAAAATAATATATATTTATATTTTAAATAAAATTAATATGAGTTATTAGAACCCACTTTAAAAGTAATGTCATTCCATCATAGTTAAAAATAACCCATGTATGATCCATGTGATGTTCATCATCTGAAAGAAAAAATTAATGAACTCCTTTAAAAATGTTCAGAATGATTAAAAATTTATAATTGAAGGTTCAATGCAATGCCAATATATACCACATTACCACCCATTTGATTATTTTATGAAAGATATTCAGGTTTAAAATAATGGGAGAATAAAATTGATACATTTTTATATAAATTAGATTATATAATTGACCCTTCAACAAATGATATGTTAAACGCATTTTTCTTCAGTTTTTACATACATTTCTCATAGGGATAAATCCATCGAGATGGTACCATCTCTCCATATGTTTCTTCATATGGTAAATATAAGTCAAATTTTTAATTAAATCTTTTAATCCAGTGGAATTTATTTTTCCAATTTACAAAAAAATAAAACAACATCTTCTTATAGTATACAAAATGCATCATAGTTTTTCGTTACCATACAATTGTCTCTGAAAAAATATTATATTTTTGTTATTGCATCCCAAATCAAATTATTAAACAAACCTTTAAATCTAATCTGTAGATTTATTTCAAATATAACCTTAAAATAAATAACTTTTTAATCTAGTAATGTGACTTTTTCTAACACATCATGAATAATTGGAAACATAACCATTGAATTGTCTCAAATCTATAATATACTGATAAAATAATAGGAATTTTTATTTAGAAAGTTTATATGATGTTTTCAGGTTCATTAACTTAAGTGATATATACCTTTTAAACAACTCATATTCTGGTCAATTATAAATTAGGGAAAGATCTAATCATTCCTTTACATTATCTTTGTTTTTAATAGGTGTGTCAAAAATAGAATAATATATCATATCAAAATAGTTCATCTCAATAAGAATGACATCCAACATGTGATAGACCATCAAATTATGCATGTTAGGATGATCCCAAAAAAACTCAACTTAATAAAATTATTATCATTCCCTAATCCCTTTATTTATGGTTTGTTCATAGTCAACTCAAAGGTAATCAGAGGTAATGTTGAGACAATAGATTTTACATCAATATATGAAATATTTTTTACAGGCCCATATCTTTCATGTGTACCCTTTCTGAAATGATTTTCATTTTGTCATAAAGGATGATTAATTGGAAAAAATCGACAAGGAAAGTAAATACAATAATATTTTCTCCCATTGATGAGGATAAACACATTTATTTCCATAATACAATACAGAAATGATTTTGGTCTACGTGTAACCCAAATTTATAAAATTCCATAAGATTGAAATTCACCAATTTTCTACATTAATGAGGCTTTCATTAGTAATTTTTTTTCAAAACAACATAATATATACTGACATCATTACTCCAAAATAAATTTAACTCATCATTTAATGGATTCCAAAAAACATAGATATTCCTCTTCTGTATGACCTATAATTAATAAGTACAAAAAAGATATATGGATCATTCATCAACATCTATGGAGGTAAGTTTTACGTAGTTATAATGATAGGAAAACAAGAATATTGACTACCATATACACCAAATAGATTGAAAACACTAGTAGAAATACCCATTGACACATTTCTAGCTTCTAAAGAAAAACACCAATGTGCCTTTTCATAATGTTTCCATGAATCATCATCATAATAATAATTTCATATTTTAGTGGTTGAAATATTTATTAGGGACATGCCATCCATGACACTATTTTTTAGATATAGAAAAATGATATAATCAGTGCGTAAAAAGGAAATACCACAACTGTTTGACAAGATTAAATCCAAACACCCCTAATTAATCCTATTTGCACATCAATTTTATAAATCAAGGAAAACTAACTGACAATTTTTTTTCATCATATTATAATATGAAATTATTTGAGAATGAATGAATCTTCTGATAACCAAGACCCAAATCACAAATCTTCCTATTGATCTCATAAATTTTTTTTGGAATTATATTTCCTTCAGGTAATAATGCTTTAACCAATGAAAATATATGATCAAAACAACTATTTGACATTCGATAATATCATTAATAGACCTAAAATTTTCAACCACATCAAATTTACTAATTTTACAACAAGAATATAAATCATCTTTAGAAGGATTTAGAAACTCATAGAATCATGATGGTTTAAAATCAATAGGGCAATCAATATCATACTTGGTTTTAGATTTTTTGGAAAGATATACCAACAACATCATATACTACAGTTTCAAACTATGATGGATCTAGAAACAAGTTATTAACATTTTATCTTGAAATGTGTTCGCTGTTTTGATACCAAAACCACATTTTTTTAAAACCAAAATTCAATATATCAACCCAAAATTTTCAAATGTGTCAAGCCGACTCAAATAACATTTCTTACATGGAAACAAAATTTTCCCATCTGAAATAATATATACGTTTGATGATGAAAATTATAAAAATACCTTTAATAACCTCAATATATACATGAATTATACTTGAAGAATTCGGATTTCTATGATGATATATCCAATAATAATCATGTAATAATGTTTTTTTCAACATCCTTATTCTAAATTTCTATTAAAAATTGAAGTAATTTTTATTCATATATTAAATATAATAAAAAGATGAACCAAAAAATATTAGTAATTTAAAAATTATAATTTACATATAAATATTATAAATATTAGCAATTAATCATTTATTTTTACATATTATTTCTTATTTTTACTAATTATCTTTAATTACTGATAATTACAAGGATACTAATATTTCGAAACTCTTATTATGATCAAGTTTTATACCAAAATAATTTTGATTCATTGGATGACTTATCAAATCATGATTTCATGACATTAAATGTTTCTTATTTCTTATGTCTATAATTATTCAAAAAATTTCTAAATGTTTAGAATTTTAATTATATAAAAATATGAAAATGTATTATGTTAAATAATATATTTTGGATGTGATCATATTAATGTATTTTTTTATTAATTTGTTATTTTTTACAATTTAGTATAAATTATTTTAAATTCACCATTAATTACAGTAAGTTACCATTTTTTAAATTTTAAAAAATAACAAGTAAATAGAAATCATTATAAATTTATATATTGTAATAAAATATATTATAAATTACTAAAAATGTGTAAATTATAGAATTTATAGTCTTACCATCCTGAAAAATTACCAATTTGGGTCAATTATCCATGTACAAATATGTTATTGATCATGACCTAAAAATTATCGAGCTATTTCATTTTCACATTTTCTAGTGATTAATAAGTATTTGTATTATTTCATAGTAATTAATAATATCATTTTAATTATTACTCTTTCATAATAATTTTTAACTATATATAAAATTTAATTTTAAATTAAATGAATTTGTAAATTTTACTATAATTTATGATAATGTATACTACTTAAAGGAAACTTTTCAATAACTTATAGTGATCTATACCAAATTATAATAATTTAAACCATCTTTTTTTAAATATGTGTAAAAAATTATAATAATTTATGACAATTTTTATTTATAATAATATTAATTATTAATTAACATTTTCTTGTTAATTTATAATAATTTATACTAATATATAATAGCTCTTATTAATTTATATGATTATAAATTAAATTTTTAATTTATATTATTTTTTAAAAAAATTTACAAACTATACACAATATATAGTATTTTAAATTAAATTATTTTCACTTATTCTATTTTTTAATAATGATTTCTATTTAGGAATAATTATTTCTAATTACACCAAATTATTCCAATTTATTAATAATTAATTTAAATTTTGACTAATTATTGTTCATTACCACTCATTTTTGCTAATTCTTATTAATTATTGCTTTTACCCACTAATTATTGCCTAATTCCACTAATTATTGATATTTTTTTTAATTGTTACTAATTCATACTAATTGTTGCTAGTTCAATTTAATTATTTCTATTTATTGCTAACTACGAATAATTATTTCTAATTCTAGATACTTATTGTTAATTACTACTACTTATTGAAAATAAAGCTATTTGTTTCTAATTACCAATAATTGTTTTCTAACTACTGCTAATTATTTCTAATTATAGCTAATATGTTCTAATTACCACTAGTTATTGTTAGATACCACCAATTATTCAAAATTACAGTTAATTATTGATAATTACCTCTAAATATTTCAATTTTATGCTAATTATTTCAAATTAATACAAATTAGTCCTATTTTTATGCTAAATATTGATAATTAAGGATAATTATTGGAAATTACCCATACACAACTCTAAGTACTAATAAATATTTTAAATTACCACTAATAAATTCTATTTTATCACTAATAATTTCTAATTACTGCTAATTATTTCTAATTGCAACTATGAAATTCTACTTACCTCTAAAAATTTCTAATTGTCCAAAACTATTGGTAATTAATGCTACTTACCACTAATTACCGATAATTATTTCTAATTAATGCTAATTAATTATAATAACCACTAATTATTTATAATTACCTCTAATTATTTCTTGTTACTACAAATGATTTCTGATTACTACTAATTATTTTTAATTACCTCTAATTATTTTTAATTAGCACTTATTATTTCTAATTAATGCTATTTATTTCTAATTACAACACATTATTTCCAAATATTTCTTATTAGAACTAATCATTTTTCATTAACACTAATTATTGCTAATTACCTCTAATTATTTTTAATTACCACTAATTATATATAAATATTACTAATTACATACTTGTAATTACAAATAATTTTCAACAATAAATAATAAATACTTCTAATTAAAAATTTATTAATCCTAAATAGAATTTATATAAATTCTAATTAAAACTAGTTATGGATAATTAATAAGAATAATTACTATAAAATTAACCAAAATAAGTAAAAATAAAAAACATTAAACAAATAACTTAATAGTAAATTTTTCATCAGATGCGAAGAACAATACTTTCTTCCCTGTAAAATTAAAAACATCTAACAATTTATGGAGAAGAAAAGGGTTGGAGGATAAAAGAAAAGAGGAACATATAGAGTGAGTGAAAAATATAATGGGGGTATATATAGCTTAGATAGTTTGGGACGGAATTGTCTCTGATGGGACTCCCATCACAATTCATATTTTATGTGATGGGCCCCACTGCAAATATTACCTACCATATATATATATATGCATCATAGCTAAAAAATTATTTGAAATGAGATCAGTCATAAATACCCCTCTATTGATAGTTTATTTACAATGTGATTAAATCTCATCACAAATAACTATTAATGACCTAATTTATTTGTGACAAGACCTGTCATAAATAATTATTTTCCCATAGTGTTCACATCATGAATTGGAGGTTCATTGATTATGTACCACGGGGGATGAATTCAATCAAATTGATTGACGTTATGAATGTGATTCATGACTTGTAATTAATTCATGTTGATGTGATGTGAAATTCAGATGATGTTCGAATTTTTGTGAATTCTCATTGAATTCATGTTGTGAATGGGATTCAAGATGCGAATAGTTTGGGTTCATATTTTTTGTTCATTTTTTGGGACGACTCTTCTTCATTAAGAGGCCCCTCCCATCCACACATTTTTTGTGTAAAACTTGGAATTATGAAGGATCTTTTTTTCCTCCATACATCATCTTGATCAAATGGTTTCGGTGGATTCCCATTCATGATCAGTGGTAATTTATTCCCCCCTTCTTGGTTACTTTCCCTTGTTCTTCTCCAAGAGATTATTTGTGGTGATTATGTTTTTATTTGGGATCTATGTGGGCTGTTTTTTGATGATTTATGGGTGCGGTGTAGGTTGATCCATGGTATCTAATGTTCGGTGGTGGTTTTCATGATTTTGTTCATCTCCCTATGGTGTATAGTGAGTTGACATGGCTCTATTTGAGATATGGATTCATTTTTTTCGAAATTTGGTTAACTTTCCAAAGGGGGTTGTTTATATTTTTTATGGGAATATTTTATGCCTTGACCAAATAACGATAATGATCTATTTTAAATATATATTTATGGGTATTTTAAATGACTCACATGATTTTGAATATTTATATTATCATGTAATTTTCGGATTATACGAGCTTCATTCCCCACTAAAATTCATGGATTTTGGTAGCCTTTATGTGCACTGGTTTGAAATATGATGTGAAACCTTTTTTTATTCATTGGCATCACTCTAAAATGAAAATTAGTTAACCACTAATATTTCTCTTATTAAATGGTTTCCCCTGGATTGTTGGTTTGTCTGCGAATACCCCTAAAAGAAAATTTAAATTTGATGAAAACCCTCCTTAATAAATATAATAAATGTTTTTAATGTAATTTGTTATAGTTTAACCATTTTGAAGGATGGTGGGGTATAGTTGTGATGTGGGTTTGATGGGTTTTTGAGGTCGTGTGGTGGGATGGTGTTGAGTTATTAGCTTATGTGGACGTGTTTTGGGGAAGTGATAGTGGCGTGTGGTCAGTATGTGGCCGTTTTTTGGGGTGGTGAGGTGTGGATATGATCTGTGGTCTTGTTGGAAAGAGTAATGGTGTGATTTTTATGGGTTTTGATTCTTGTGATGTATGTTCAAATAGATTTTGAGTAAGTAATATAATATGTAGTGGTAAAAATGAAAGTGGAATTGACTAGGACGATAATGTATAATGAACTCTTGAAATTGGGATTTTGGTTAACAATGGATGATTATAAATGAAACTAATAGGCTGGAATAATATGGAATAAATGAGTTTTTGGGTGGAATTGTTTAATATTTATAAATGAGGATAATGGATTAAAATGAAATGGATGGTTGGATGTAGTGTGTGGCTTGATCTATTTTGGTGGTGTTTTCTAGGTAGCATTGAAAAAAAGTGGAGGTCCTTGTGAGGTGGAATGGGTATGATATGATATTGTTAGTACATTACTGTGAACTTTCATGAAGAGATTGTATGTGTCTATTTATATATATATACCTTCTATATTCCTTTTTATTTTTATACATGCCCTACCTTCATTGAGCCCCATGTGTCGACACTGGTATTTATATATGGGGGTGTTTTTTCCAATATCCCAGTGATGATTATGGATGGTTGGCTACCCTATATTTCCTACTCTCTGTTATAGGTGAGTAGATATTACTAGATTAGAATGGAAGGGGGTCTGATATTTTAATAAGTGATGAACCAAGTCCCTAAGGGTGAGATTCTTTATGACCATACTATGGGGTGGATTGTGGTGGGGGTCATGGATTGTAGGAGGAGGGAATGAGGTATATTTAATTCATGTTCATGTTACCCTACAGCTCTAGATATGTGATGTGACCAAGTTTTGGGGAGGTGAGGTGTGATTGTCCTTGTTTCTTTGGGTGATATGTAATGTGACCATGCTTCTAGGAGGTGGTATTTGTTAAATGGAAAATATGGAAGTGCCAAGACATACAAACATGGGGTGTGAGGGCATAAAATTAGTGGGAAATTTGTAAAGGGTACCCTTTATAGATATGAGTAATATTATGATATTATTCATCGACGCATTATTTGGGGAGCATTCAATGGTGAGGATGGGCTTCGATATTTGACCTAGTTAGGTGACGTTTAGTTCTATTGTTTTCCCATTAGTGAATTACTATAATTCATTAACAAGTTCATAAGAGACTTGGGTTACCATTATATATATAGTTTTATGCTCATCCTATGTATATAAATTTATTTTTCAAGTTTTCAAGAGGACATCATGGACCTTGGTAGAAATTACTAGCTCATATCATTATATTGACGCTATATCGCTGCTTTAAATTTTATTTTGAGTATTTACATTTGGAGGCTTTAATATATATTGGTTTAATTTTTTCATGAATTATACGATTGGGTAGGAATTAATTTTATATTATGTCATGGACTTACATGAATTTGATCCATCTTATCTTTTGATCTATTTTATATTGTTTACGAAAATCTCTCCCATTAATGGCATTACTCAAACCTCTGTGATAGTCGCTAACCCGAAACCTACTAGATGAGGGACTCAAGGGTCATTATCTATCTCCCCTCACTATGTTATCTTTACATCTAGGTGGTAATGACTTAGTCTACTATAGATTATAAATGTGAAAATGGATATTCTAATATTTTCAACCATTTGATGTCTAGAAATGATTGGAGAAGGTTGTTTACATTTAACAAAGCCATCATGAAAAGAGTTCAAAAAGAATTTTATTCACCATAATAAATTAGATGATGAATTTTTTTATAAGTGATTTATATGAATGAATTATGGTTTTTTATTCAAGTTGAAATTTAATACAACAATGAAAACAAATTATTCTTTTTGCAGCCCTTTTATTTTTTACATGTGATTAATATATAATTTGATAAATGGTTCTATCATTACTGTAGTGAATTAGAGAATATAAAAACATTTAATATTTAAAATTATTCAATTATATTCATTTTGAACACTATATATAGGGATTAATCTCCAATTAAATGACATACAAAAGACTTTAATTAATTTTGATAGTGGTGTTTGAAATGGTTGAATGAGGAACCATTGTGGTTTTTCATAGGGTGAAAATTTTATGATGGATTGGTTCTAATGTCTTTCATTTTATGAATATTTTTAATTATTTTTTCCATAAAAATTATATAAATAACATCAATAACGTCAAGGAGAAATTATAATATTTTATTTTGAATATAGTGGAAAGGGATAAACTGAAATTTTCTGTAGAATTTGGTGTGAAAAGGATCACAAATTCTTCATTATTAGTTTTTTAACTAAGGAATAATAGAGAATTATGGAAAAAAATTGAAGTAAAATTTCCAAATATTGGTTAATGTGTAGTGGGTCACTATATTAACTCTTAGCGTTCTGGGACCAATTCTCAGTTGGATAGGCAATGGATTTATACAATATTATTAGAACTATTGTACTAATGGAAGAACACTAATCGTATAATGGTACCATTGGAGGTTTATTTGTGTGGATTGTATCTCTTATGTGTTCTTGTTCAAGGAATTTTAAATGTTTTATTTTTGATATTTTTTTCGGTTTGGATTTTTTTTATAACAATTGTTGTCCACCTATGGAACACAATTTAATCAATAATTTTACTTTCCTTTTAAAAATAATTTTAACTAATCTGAGAAATCTAAAGGTGGTTACATGGATATGTTTCTTGGATAATGATGTTGTGATGTAATATTAATTCTTTTTTTACTTTTTATCCATAACCTATTAATTTATTTTTGTGTATCCTTAATATTTTTCAGATTATTTATAGTGGTAGATCTGACTAACGTCAAAAAAAAAATAGTATGAATTAAACCTGTATGCATATTATATAGATAAATTCACATTTTTAAAGAACTAAAATATAAAATTAAATACATACCTTCATATTGTTTAAAAAACATCTTTTGGGACACCATTATACACACAATCAAAATTTCAAAATCACCTGTATCCAAACACTTGTATGATACAATATGAAAATAGTATGGATACATATGATAATGTCAAAGAATTATAGTATGGATAACACTTAAATTGATTAAAAAACAAAAACTTATTTAGTGTATTCACAACACATTATATAATAAAATTTCAATCTATAATGACACCAATATTCATGAAATTTTGTGCATATTTTTAATACAACATGAATATTTCTCTATTATTGTAAATACAGCAATTTGAACCTTGATGAATTCCAGAACCACTAAAATGAAACTAAGGAGGATGATAAGGGAAACAGACTGGGTATTTTTTTAGCTTGTGGTCTCAAAGTGAATTGAATAGGTGGGGGAGGAGGTTCACTTTTAAAATTGAGGTGAGGGGAACTTTCAGAAACAACAAAAATATTATTTTATAAAAAGATCAAACCCCATACAAAAACCACAAATATGTCTGAATTTATGATATGATATGAGATATAGTTTTAATATACTCATCCAATAAATTTTATATAAATTTTTATATCAATTTAAACATTATTAGTTTAATTAACAGATAGTTATACTATTTAATTTTAATAAAGATAACAAATATTTCAATATTAAAATGGTGAAATATTTACTTATTTGATGTTAAATAAACTAAAAATAAATAAATTATAACATTTTAGACCATATAATAATTATTATATATATTTAAAAACTATTTATGATGCTAATGGAATTTAATAAAACATTATTTTGATAAAAAATCAATAGTGTCAATTTTGTCTATAATGAATTCATTTTTGTTTTAAAAATATCAATATAACATGTTAAATTAAAACCAAATATTTTTTTAAATTCATAAGAGGTAAATGTATTATATAAAATTCACCATACATATTAATTATCCAAAATTATATTTAATTTATTTTTTTTAATAACATTTATTTTTTAATCTCTATTAATAAAGTAATTAATACATTAATTTTGTATAATTATTTAATATACTTATTTGTTGAATAAATATAAAAAATCAAATACTATAATGAATATAAATACAATATATTTCATTAGAATACTTGTAGTTGAATATATCTTCTTTAAAATCCAATATTAAAAATGTTATATTAATTAAAAGACGAATATGACAAGTTTATCATCACTTTAAATAAAATAATATAAGTACTGTAATCCCTTTTATAAGGATCCAAATGGTCAAAAAATATAAACATGGATGTTTATGGTATGTTTTCACTCATCAAAAAAGATTTGGTCAGGTTTTGGGGTCTTTTAATGGGTATTATAATTTTAATAAAAACTATATTATCGTTTTTCATCAATTAAATAATTTCTTCATCTTTAATTTATAAGCTACTGAGGTAATAATTTATTTCCTAAAATTTACAAACAAATTACCCTGATAAAGGAAAAAAATTTATTTTTAAAATTTGTGTTTATATTAGAATTTATATACTGTATAACCTTATATTAAAATGATCTAGTTATTAAAATTTGAGTGAGGCATATTTAACTTTTCTTTGAATAAAATAAATCAAATGTCCTAATCTCATCAAAATAGATTCTAAAGGATATAATTTTGACCTAAGGATTATTTAGGTAAAAATAACTCATAAAATGATATTATAACAATTTTTGGGTAATTTTATAATTTTATTCCAACCCTTAATTAACAAATTTACCCTTTTACATTAAAACAATTTCCAAAGTTATTATTCATAATACTCAAAAATAAAATAAGGATATTTAAATAATTTGGACCTAATGATATAATATATTTAATCCATTTTAAAATTTTAAAAAAACAGATGTTTTATTAATTAATTTGAAATTAATCTTGTTGTTATAAAGATAAAATAGGTTTGAAAAGTTAAAATATAGTAAAATATTGAAATCTTTTTACCTCTGAATTTAATGAAAATTAATGTCAATGACTTAAAATTTATTAACTGATTAAAATATATTTTATTTATACTTTAAACTAATTAACTAATATAATATTACCATATAAATTATTTCAATGAAAATTTTTTTTCTGTCAAAATATAGCGTATTTATACTATTCATCAAAACATGACAATTATCAGAGAAAATATGAAAAAATTATCGAAAGTTAATTTTTAATTCCCACATGAAATCAAAATGTTTATTTTGTCATATAATAATTATCAATGTGTCAAAATCTTAATTTGAAAGTCGATCCCCATTAATAGGTAGAAAATTATCCTTTTGAAAAATATTGGTTTGTATACATCAAATAGGGTTTATTCATACCCAATGATAAAAAATATCAATTGGATGAATATAAAAATTATTTTATTAAGTATATAACATATATATTTGATCAATTTCATTTAATAATAGCAATTATCCAAATTTATTAAAACAAAAAATATATAATTGATTTATATTTTACATAATTATTTGGCAGACAATGAATTAACTATACATTTTCAAAATTTTGTTATATTTATTCCCTCTTATGTAAAAACTAGGTTATAATGGTAATTTTACATTAAGAGCATATCAAGATTCATTTAGACACATGGGTGTGTGAAAAACAAGCTATTGAATAATTAATATTATTTAAAGAAAAAAATTTCAGAAATATGTTTGGATGTTTCATTCTATCAGCCTTAAACTAAATTTCATCCTCAAAATTCATTATTGGGAAACAAATAGAAGAGGTTACCACTCCCTCACCATATATTCAAGTTCCCAGGTAGGTTCCTATTTTTTTTGTTCCACCATAAAATATTTACCCATAAAGTGGTTTTGTTTCATAGAACATTTTCTCTACGATCCAAAATCGCTATTGGCTGTTCTTAATAAGAATGATATTGATCTAGTGGTATGACTTATGAGATTAGTACATGTAAAGGATCAAGTATATACTTTCTGAGGAGGGATACATGGAACACATCATGAACATGGGAGAGATTTTGTGGAAGCACCAATCGGTATGTTACCTTCCAAACTTGATATAAAATCTCAAAAGGACCAATACACATGTGGCTCAACTTTATCATCTTTCAAAATATCATTAATCTATTCTAGAGAGATAATGGTAGAAATTGCATGTCAGAAAATTCAATCTGTAGGACTTTTCTTCAATTGTCATCATAACTTTTTTTCATTGTGAGATGCTCTTATGTGTTGTGGAATAGATCTGTCCTTTACTTACATTTCATTAACAATATCACGCCCTAATAGCTTTCCTTCTCCAACTTAATCCCAATATACTGGAGTTCTACACTCATTTCCATAGAGGGATTCATAAGGATCCAACTGAACACTAGAATGAATTATTTTATAGTATGACAATTCCACCAAAGGTACATGTTGATCCCAATGGCAATTTAAATCTATAGAAAAAACTCTCAACATGCCTTCTAGGGTTTGAATTGTCCTCTTAGAATGATCGACTACATGATGATGATAATAAGTGATGAAACATTACTCCAAATCTAAATCCTATTGAGAAATTCTCAATATTTTCGACATAAACCTTGAATCCTGATCATATATAATGGAAATTGGTATGCCATGCAATTTTATCACTTCATTTACATATATCCTAGAATGCTACTCAAGGGTGAAATCTTCTCTAATATAAATGAAGTATGATGAATTTTTATGGTGATCAAATATAATCCATATAGAATTATGGCATTTAGATGTTTTGGGATGTCCAATGACAAAGTACATAGTGATTTTTTATATTTTTCATTCTTGTATGGGTATTGGTTGTGATATCCCCTTATACTACTATCTCTCAGCCTTAACTTGCTGAAAAACCAAGAACTGAGAGACCAATTCAGCAACATTTCTTTTCATTCCATCCCATCAGAAATAATCTATCTGGTCCATGTACATTATTGTGCTTCCCGTATGAATAAATAATGAAGAATAATTAGCTTAATCCGACATCTCATTTAATTCTGGTATGGGACAAATAAAAACCCTGTTCCTAGACATTATTATTCCATCACAATCATGGTTTAATACAAGAAAAATTTCTCACATTTTTTGTAGCTCTACATATTCCTTATGTGCCTCATTAATCTTCACATGTATAAATGGATGAACATTCATTTTAAAAATACATCATTTTTCCCATTCTTTTAAATTTTGAAGATCCATACATTAAAAATCAATAAATATTGGATCTTTTGTGATCCTGATCATGTATAGGCTAGAATGGTCCTTTTGACTCAAAGCATCCTCCACCTTGTTTGATTTCTAAGGGTGGTAATGTATGGAGAATTCATAATCATTAAAAAATTACAACCATCTTCTTTGAATCATATTCAACTAGTTTTGTGTGAAAATATACTTTAAAATTTTATGATTAGTATAAATATCATACCTTTCACCATAAGGATAATTCCTTAATATCATTAATGTAATTATTACCATATATAACTCTAAATCATGAGTTGGGTAATTTTTCTCACGTATTTTTAATTTTCATGTCGAAGAATCTATCACCTTTTCACTTTTCATTAAGAAACATACACACCCCCTCATAGATGCATCACTATAGATCATGACCATTTTTCTACTATGAGGCATGTGACCACAGGTGTACTGGCTAACCTTCATTTTAGCTCATTGATGTTCTCTTTTCATTCCTTCTTCTATACAAACCTAACTCCATTTCGAGTCAACTAGGTGAGTGGATTGGATAATCATGAAAAATATATCACAAAATTGTGATAATATCCAGCCAATCCAAGAAAACTTTATATCTTAGTTACCATTGTTGGTTTCATCCAACATTGAATAACTTATTTTTTGTTGGATCCACCAATATCCCCTCTCTTGACAATATGTGACCTAAAAATGAAACATTCTGATGTCAAAAAATTCACACTTGGAAATTTTTTTTAACACCTCTCATTTTTCAGGGTCATCAAGTCTGTTCTCAAGTGTTCTTCATGTTCTTACTTGATCTTTGAATATATAATAATTTTATCTATAATGACAACCAAAAACTGATCATGATTGTCTCTAAAGACTCTATTAATTAGATCTATCAATATATTGGGGGTATTAGTAAGACCAAAAGGCATCACTATGTTTTCATAGTGTCTATTCCTTATACAGAATGTCATCTTTTGTATATACTCCTTCTTGACACTTAATTGATGATAACCAGAATGATGACCGATCTTAGAAAATCATTAAACTCCACTTATATTTTCTCATAAGTAATCAATATAGGAAAGATTATATTTTTTCTTGATAGTGATATTTTTAACTTCTCAACAATCAATGAAGATTCTCATTGATTCATTTTATTCATAACAAATAGAATAGGTTCTCTCCATGGTGACATACGAGGGAGAATGAATCCCTTATAATGATTCTTTTGGAGTTTCTTCTTTAATTCCTGAAACTAAATTAGGCCCTTCTATTTGGTGTCTTTGAAATAGGCATAACACCCGGTATGAGATCTAATGAAAAATCAACCTCAAAATTCCTTGAAAGGCATAGAAAGTTTTCCATAAAGACATCATCAAACTCGTGTACAATTTGTGTATTTTGTATGGTGGGGTTTTCCCCATGATTTTTAGATATATAGCCTTCATTTATAGAATCATGACACATAATATAAAATAAATTTATACTAGATGGTCATGTTAATCCTTGAATTGATATATGATCATAGATTGATCCAGTATATGAAATGTGACTTCCCTTCCCTAGATATTGATATGAAATCTAGATAGAGATAGCCAATGCATGCTAAGAATCACCTCAAATTCTACTATATGATGTATCACAATATTTCTAGGAATCACTTTCCAAAAATCTTCAATTGGAGAATAATTATAGACTTTTGATGTGTCCTTTGTTCTGTTATGATTTTTCATAGCTATCTCAACATATTATTGTTAAGGTACTATGAAGATACCCTAATAAAATTCATTACAAATAAGAGTGGGTGGATCCAAAATCAAATAAAACATTTTCTACTATAGAGTGGATGGTATGTGTACCTTTCAACATTTCATTATCGTACTCCACTACACTGATAGTGATCACGTGTGACTTTCCATTGTCTTTGGCCTTAAGATTTTGATAATTCCAATCATCATAAATAACCCTTTGATTAGTGAATTTAATGGAATAATGCCCCATTTCCTTAAACAAGTTGCTTTGATGTGTAAGAGGTGGATTGTTTGTGGCCTTTTCTTTATTCAGATCATTATAAATTATTTCTTATCACTTTGGCATTAAAATACCATATGACCTTTCATTACAATCATGAAACATTTTCTAGTCTTGTTAAGACAATTTCCTCCAAATTTATTTCAATAAATTGAGCATAAGTGAAGACACGTCTTATTTTCAGCGTGGTGTTTATATTTTACTTTGAACTCCATTTTCTACTTTTATCAAACCCATAATACTGATTGGTTACTCTATCAACATGTCAACCTTGAGATAACATCGAATGATTTACTCATAGCTATTGAAGCCCCTTATGTATAATTAACTTTTGAGAATTGGTTTTAAGCCACTAAAGAATCGATCAACTTTACTATCAGGTTGGATAATAATTCCAGAAATGTACCTTGATATTCCTTCAACATTTTTGTCATAGGTATGAACCAATTCATCATCATTTTTCTTAATCTAATGGAACTCCTCCATATTTGTTTGAATAATATAAGAAAATTAATTAATGAAAAAGAATTTTTGGAACTCATCCCATTCCATAATGTTAGTTTCATATCCTCTCCTTATATTCGGGATATAATTCCACCATTTATAAAATTCACCATGCAAATGATAGACTCAGAAGATGACATTATCTTTTTCTGAACATTGGAGGGTTGAAAATTAATTTTAGTGGTACTGATCCATTTTTAGCCACTATTGGATCAAAATACTCACTGAAGTAAGGTGGATGGTATCTCATGAAGGACTTAATTGATTGTATTTCCCTCCTGTTATATTTTTTTTAGTCCTTCATGATTCATAGCTTGAGAAATTTGGGTGAGTATAGATAAAATATTTTTAATTCTAGGCCCCACAACATTTTTTTGATCAGGGGGAAAATAATTGTATTTCCCTTCGCATTCAACATTTACATGGTTCCATCGAGTTCTAGCCATTAACTAAAACCAAGAAGTATAGTGTGAGAAAAACTAATCATAATGTAAATGCCATAAAATCAATAATAAAATTTCAATATAGGACACATTCTCTTGGTTAATCATTATTATTTCCAAAATACTAGGATTGTTACTTATACGTAGACATATCCTTAGTGTTCTTACAAAGGTTTTGTCATCCTAGTTTCCAAAGGTGAACTATGCCTTTTCTCTGATACCAACTATAACAATTCATACACTACATACATAGATATTACTTCAAAATTGAAGAATATTTTCTACAAAACATTACAAAACCATGCCAGGACCGTATGTGGTTAGTGTATCTAGAATCTTGGAAACATAAAAAACTGGTTCAAAAATAATCTACATTATCTCCCACTCATTCCATCATAACTAAAAAAACCTTGACATATCATACATAATACCCTTTTTATGGCCTGGAGAAAAGAAATATATGAAATCTTGAGATCAGTTTCCATATGGTTGTTATCAATAATATCCTAATCATTCGACATATAAATATTACATTTGAAAATCTAATCCTATACATACAAGATCATGATATCATGTCATGGGATTAATCATAAAAGTTAAATGTGATCCCATAAGTCATAACATAAGAAATGAAATTTTATGGCATACATATAAGCTTAGAAAATCATTTCATATTAGTCAAGGCTCATTTCCAAGACCATCACAATGGAAAAACTCCATTACTGAACTGGATTTACTTGTAGTTCCAGTCATGTCTATCTCATGAGATATAAATCGTTACCTGATTCAGTGGAGGGAGATATAGGACCCAAACATCTAATAATGAAATCATTCTTACGTGTTCTACAAAAACATAAATCATTCATCCCAACATAACCCATGGAATAAAATGGGTTTCTTAAACATCATTCCATTAGAATCCATATAAAAAAATGGATTTCATAAATATAATTCCATAATAAACACAATAAAATCAAAGTAATAATATGGATAGAAAAATAAACCTATTTTAAAAATCTCATTTAGGATGGAAAATAATTTTGTATAACACACATGAAATTAAATCTTGATGAAAATATCCTACGCTCTTCAAAAACATTTTGTTTTCCCAAATTGTTGTGCAATTTTAAAAGAAAACCATATAGTTGAAGATAAAATTAAAATATTCTAAATAAATGTTCCTATAAATAAGGACTTATAAAAACATAATAATCTATTCATGATGTATATATTAAAAAGAAACATACTTCTAGTACTATTGATGGAAAAATCAAGTAGTACCTCATACCAAAAAGGATAAAACATTCCTTTCATATCATTTATTAAAAATTCACCAATTGGTTAAATTGAATTTAAAAAATTGTTAAAGGATAGAAATAATATTTTGGAATACATATTAACTAAACATATTCATAGATGATAAATATACACTAGAATATATTTATGAATAAACAATCTCAGATAATATTGAGATTGAAAAATTATCTGTTACCTTGGGTTTGATATCCTTTGAATGTATCTAAACCTCCTATATAATGATTTACATAATATTATTGACTTATTTTATAATAATTTTCATTTTTATGATATCATATATGATCATATTATCAACTTTTTTTAGTAACACTTCTTTGATACTCATTATTCGTGTATTAACAGCTTTATGATCCAATGCAATTTTTTTACGGTCAAGTTACTCTTCTTAGTTTATAGCTATATCATTAAAAAATAATATGAAAATATTATATAGCATATTTATTAAATATTTACAATTATATAATCATGATTTAATGGATATCATATTGAATTAACCACATCATATCATGGAGATGGTTAATTTTACGTCTACATGAGCAATGAATCATTCTGATAATTAGGAACTGGAATAGAATTGGATGGGATATACGTTGTTCTAGAATCCATATAATTTTTTATTAATGATATATTTTTATTATTTCAATTATTATTTCCTTCCACGTATTATGGTGATGAAAAATATATTACACCATGGCGTGGAGATGGTATGTCATATGTACGAAGACATGGTGATTTCATTTTTCATAGGATGAATAGAAGATGGTGTATGGTTATTTCATAACTATAATACCATCTCATTATATACTTTATACTATAGTTATTAATTTATAATGAAACAAATTATGAAGTGTAAGTAGAATAAGACATAATTTGAATGAATCAGTAGAAAAGATTACTTCTTCTTTGACATGCTACCTCTAAATATACTCATAAAGCACTACATTTGGTCTTTGAAAAAGACTAGAAACTACGGAATGAAACTAGGTAAGATTGGAAGGGAAAATTTTCAGGGATTTTTCTAGATTTAAGTCTCAATGTGAGGCGAATATATGGATGAACAGGTGCCTTCTATAATGGATTTAAGGGGCAATTTTGGAATCCTCAAAAGGTTAATTTATAAAAAAATAAAACCCCATCTGAAAAGCTCAAAAATGTCCCAATTTCAAAGATGAGCTAAGATATGGTTTAAATATAAACAAAAAATAAATTTTAGGCCATTTTTTATGTTAATTTAAACATTATCATTTTTATTAACACTTCATTATTCTATTAAATTTTAACTAAGATAAAAATATTTTGAAATTAAAAGGGTTCAATAGTTACTTATTTAATGTAAAATAGACCATAAATAAATACCTTGAAAAATATTTTACCGTATCATAAATATTCTATATTTTTAAAAATTTTGTACGATATTTAAATAATTTAGTAAGACATTATTTTTAAAAACAATCAAAAGTGTCAATTTTGACACTATTTAAATAATCTATTTTTTAAAATATCCAGATAAAAAGTTAACATTGATCCAAATATATTATTATATTTATAATATGTTAGGGTAATCTATAAAATTCATTATACATATTAATTACTCTGAATTTTATTATTTTTTATATTTTTATTAACATTTATTTGTTATATCTATTAATAAAATAATTACTACATTAATTTTGTGTAATTATATAGTATAGTTATTTTTGAAAAACAAATTACCATGATGATGATAAATCTATTATAATTTTGAAGAATACATATAGTCAATTATATCTTCTATAAAATCCAATTTAAAAATGTTATATTATTTTAAACATGAATGCGATAAGTTTATCGTCACTTGAAATAAAACAATATATGTTTCATAATCCCTTCTATAAGTATTTAAATGGTCAATAAATCGTCCCTTGGATGATTATGGTCAATATATACATGAAAAATAATATTTTGAAAGATTTTTTTTCTCTTAATGGGTATTATCATTTTAATAAAAACAATATTATTTATTTTTCTTTAATTAAATAAAATCTACATCCTTAATGTATATTCTATTATGGAAATTATTTATTTACTAAAAAATAATAATAAATTACTATGATAAAGGAAAACATATTAATTCTAAAATGAGTATTTACAATCGATTTTTTCTATGGTATAGCCTTATATATAAATTATTTAGTTATTAAAATTTGAGTGAGTCTTGTTTGACTTTTCTTTAAATAAAATAAATTAAATGTCCTTATCTTATCCAAGTGGATTACAAAGGATACCATTTCGGCCAAACGATGATTTAAGTTGAAAACAAATCATCCAATGATATAAGGAAAAGTGTTTGGATAATTTTTGTAATATTATTCTTACCCTTAATTACCTAATTTACCCTTTTTACTATAAAAACAATAATTATAAAAGTTAATAGGCACAATAAAAAAAATAAAATTAAAATATTTATATAATTTGGACCTACTGATTCCAAATATGAAATCCATTTTTTACAATTAAAAACACATAAGGATTAGTAATTAATTTAAGAATAATAACCTTATTAGAATGAGAGAAATGGTTTAAAAAGTTAAAACATTACAAATGACTGAAATGTTTTTACATTTAAAATCAATGAAAAATTAATGATATTGATATAAATTATATTAACAGATAAAAATATATTATATATATATATACATAAAAATCATTCAATAATAAAATTTATCCATATGGATTATTTCGATGAAAAAAGTTGTGTTCAATTAAAATTTACTGTATTTATTCAATTTATTTAAAGTTTAATGTTATCATAAAATATATAAAAAATTTATCCAAAGTAATTTATTATATCCCACATCCTAAAAAATGTTTATGTTGTTATATAACGATTATCAATGTGTCAAAATGATAATTTAAAAAGGGTTCTACATTAAAATGTAGGAATTTATCATTTTGAAAAATATTGATTTTTAAACATCAAATATGTTTTATTCATACCCTGTGACAAAAAATATCCTTAGGATGAATATAAAAATATTTTATTAAGTACATAACAAATATATTTCATTAATTTCATTTAATAATAGTAATTCACTAATTTTATTAATACAAATAAACAGATGTATAGTAGATTTATAATTTAAATAATTAATTATTAGTAAATAAATTCACTTTACATTTTCATAAGATAGTTATATTTATTAATGACAACCTAACTACTGGGTTATAATTGTCATTTTATATCAAGGAAATTTCATTATTTTTTAAACGCACAGTTGTGTTCAATGAAAGATCTTGAAGAATCTTGGAGGGCTTGGAGTCAAGGACCTAAATATATTTAATGATTTTCTCATTGGGAAATTCACATGGAGCCTGATCTCCAATGATGCTTCTAATGCTTTTTTGGTCAAAAGATTCATGGAAAGGTTTCTGAATGGGTACAAACATTATCTTGGGTCATCCGTGTGGGCTTCGCTTAGACATGCCTTCAATAAAATCATGAATGACACAAAGTGGCTGGTGTGTGAGAACTCCAACCTAAACTACTGGAATATCACTTAGCTTGATAGGCCACTGCACGATATCATGAGCACTCACTCTGAAGTAAGCAATATGCCCATTGCTGATTTCAGAACACAATGGAAAAGATTTGACAGCCTGCTGCCCCCTCAAATTAGAATTGAAATTCAGAATTACACAGTCATGGATCATGACACTCTGATATGGAAGCTGAATACGCATGGGTGCTTCAACATCAAGGAATTTTATTGGATGGAATGTGGGAACTCTTCTCACACTCCAAGATCCATTAAAGCATTTCAGGCTCCCTGTATCCGACCATCCAGATTCATCTTAATTTTGAGAATCTGGAAAAATAGACTTCCCACATATGATCAACTCAAGCGGGCTGGAATTCAGATTGCTTCAGCTTGCTATCTATGTATGTGTGCAGAGGAAAATGTGCAACACTTGTTTGTGGGCTGCAGATATGTGCGCCAACTTTTGTCATATGTAGGTTCTCTGTTTGGGCTGGATTTGTGCTCTCATATGCAGGTTGATGAGATCCTTTTAGGGCTGTCCAACGCTGGGTGAAGTGAGCAAATTCAGAATCTGCTACTGGTGGCTGGTGCTGCAATTTTTGCGGCTGTTTGGCATGCGCGCAATGCCATCCTGTTTGAGAACAAGCAGATTTCTGCCCAGACCGGAATGCTTGCCCTGCATAGAGAAGTGTATGTGGTATCTATGGTGAAAACTGGAGGGGTGAATAACAACTTATCTGACCTGCAGGTCCTCAGAATTCTAGGTGTTCTCGGTCACCCCCGAAGGCCCAAAACTCTCAAATACATCCGATGGATACCTCCGATAGGTGCGTGGCTCAAGGTAAATGTAGATGGGGCTGCTGCTGGTGCACCAGGGCCATCTGGATGTGGTGGAGTCTTCCACACACGTCGTGGTTTTGTGAAGGGTTGCTATTACTGTTACACTGATACAGGGGTGGCCTATGAAGCTGAGCTTTGGGCTATTATACATGCGGTCAATTTTGCTGTTCAATTCAAATGGAGTTTGTTATGGATTGAATCAGATTCTCAAACTGCAGTGCAGGCCTTGAAAACAAGAACACGAGATGTGCCATGGAGAATTCTACCTCACTGGATTACGTGTCTCAACAAGGCTACTGAGCTCAATCTGATAATATCACATGCTTATAGGGAAGCCAATCAAGTTGTCGATGCTTTGGAAAAGAAAGCAATAATGGCGAAGAATATGATGTGGTCTTTCACGGCACCAGAATACTGCGCTCCACTAGTGGAGGCGGACATGCGTGGTGTAATATACTCTCACCTTTGTAAAAATCCCTTGTACGCCTGAATCTCTTATCATTTTCTTAATAAATTTTTAGGGACGGATCTGACCGGACCCTGGACTTTTTGGTAAAGATCTTGATGAATTAAAATTATATAAAGGAAATATTTCATAAAAACATATGGGTGTAACATCCAACACCCATAAAAATGAATTTCTCCCACAAAATTCATCATTTGGAAAAAAAAATACATGATTATATCTCTCCCCAATCATATCCTCATGTTTTATTCTCAAAATGGTGGTGGCACCATAAAACGTTAACCAAGTCAGTGGTTTTATTTCGTAGAATGTTTTTGCTGCTATTTATAATCTCTATTAGTTTTTCTCTCATAAGAAGTATTTTTCTCCAACAGCTTGACTTCTACGTTTCGTACGTGTGAAGGTTCAGGTATGTACATTCATATGATAGATATATGGAACACATCATGAACATGATAGATATTCTATTGAAGTTCCAATCAGTAAACTAATTTCCCAACATGATCCATAATTTCAAAATGACTGATATACCTGGGTCTCATAATGCCCTAATTTTCAAATATCTTTACTCTATTTCAAGGATATATTCCTTGAAACACGTTGTCACATACTTCAAACTCTATGTCTTTTCTTCGATTTCCATCATATCTTTTTTTCGACTCTGTTATGATATTTTGTGTTGTTCAATTGATCTCACATTTTCTACCATTTCTTCAACAAGATGAGGTTCTAATATCTTTATATCCCAAACACCATTTCATAAATTTGGAGTTCCACAATTTATTTCATATAGGGATTCATGGGGAGAAATCTAAATACGAAAATGAAATATATTTTTGTATGAAATTTTCCCCAAAGGAAGATGTTGATCCCAACCACATTTTAGATCCCTAGAAAAAATTTCCAACACGAAATCTATGATTTGAATTATTCTCTCCGAATGACCATCAATTGGTGGATTATAAAAATTATAAAACATATCTCTATATCTAGGGCATGCGGAGTAATTCTCTAGAACATCGAGGTAATCCTCAAATCCTGATCAGATATAATGGAATTTGGTATTCCCTGAAATCCTACCACTTTCTTTACATATTTCCTTGAAATATAATCAAGATTGAAGTAAACTTGAATAAAAATGATGTGTTTTTACTTCGTAATATGATAAACTATAATCCATATAACATTATGGCCTTTATATTTTTTGGTATTTCCAACGACAATGTCTATAGATATTTTTCCCATTTCCATTATATTATGAGTAATGGTAGTAACATTCTATTAGACTTCTATCTCTCAACAATAACTTACTGACAAACCAAGCATTGAGAGACATATTAAGAAACATCCCTTTTCATTCCATCCAACTAGAATTTCTGTTTCAGGTTCTTGTACATATTCTTTTATCTAGGATTAGTATAGAATATATATATATAAGCCTCATCTAATATATCCTTCTTTAATTCTAGTCTGGGAAGAATAAAAACCTAGTTCTTGGACTTTATTATTCTATTATTGTCAATGTTGGATTCAGGATCATTTCTTAGCTAATTTTTTTTCTCAACATCTTCCTTCTTCACCTCCTTAATCATAACATGTTTATATGGTTGAACATTCATGTGAGAAATCCAGTATGCATCCCCTCACTTTAAAATTTTAGGATTCGTACTTTAGAAATCAAAAAATATTATGTCTTTTGAGATCCTCATCATGTATAGAATAGAATGTTCCTTTAAACTCAAAGAATCTTCTACCTTTATATTTTTTCCAAGGGAGATAATTTATTGTGTAGTCATAACCATTAATTAACTACAAGAATCACCTTTGGTTCATATTCAACAAATTTTGTGTGAAAGTATAATCTAAACATTTATGATTAGTATAAATATCACAATTTTCACTATAAATATAATTCCTCCATGTCATTATTGCAATGATTACCACAGCTAACTCCAAATCATGAGTTGGGTAATTTTTTTCATGGTGTTTAAATTTTAGTGAGTAATAAGCTATCACCATATCATTTTTTAGGAGAATACAACCCAACCCATTATTTGATTAATCACTATAGATCACAAAACATTATCCACAACAAGGAAGTGTGAGCAGATGTGCACAGTATAACCTTATTTTCAACTCTTTGAATTTATCTTCACATTCCCCCTTCCACAAAATCTAACTCCTTTGTGAGTCAACATAAATATTGGATTACATAATAATGAAAAATATTTCCCAAAATATCAAAAATATCCTATGAAGCTGAGAACAATTCAGATCCCAGTTACAAATGGGTTTGTCAACCAACTTCTAATAACATATGTTTTTGATAGATCCACATATATCCCCTCTTTTGAGATTATCTGACCAAAAAATGAAAATTTTTGAATCCAAAATTCACACTTGGTAATTTTTTCATAAAAATTTCCTCTCCCATGACCTTAAAATAAATTCTCAAGTGATCTTCATGTTATTTCATTCCCTTTGAATAGAAAAGAATATAATCTATAATGATAGCCACAAACTGATCAAGATAGTCTCTAAAGACACTGTTCATTTGATGCATGAAGATAGAGGGGGAATTAGTAAGACCAAAATGCATCCCAATAAATTCAGAGTGTCCATACCATTTACAAAATGTCATATTTGGTATATCCTCTTTGACTCCTAGTTGATAATATATTGAACGAAGAAAAAACATGGATGTGTTCTGAGCTCTACAAGGTTGGTGGAATAGGTCATCAATTTGGGTAAGAGGAAATTTGTTCTTGAAAGTGATATTGTTATGTTGTCGACAATCAATGGAGAGTCTCATTGATTAGTCAAGCTTATTAGAAAATATAATAGGTTCTCCCTAAGGCGATTCACTAGGGAATATGAATCCACTCTCAATATTCTCCTGGAGTTTGTTATCCAATTCCTACAACTCAATTAGGGCCATTCCATAAGGTGTCTTTGAAATAGTTATAACATTTAGTATGAGTTCTATAGAAAACTCAACCACACGATTTAGTGGAATTCCTTGAAATTATACTAGAAATACATCATCAAACTCCTATAAAATTTGTTTATTTTTAATGGTGATTTTATCCCTAGACATTTGAGATAGAGAACCTTCATTTATACGAATATAGACTGATTAGATAGAATAAATTTCCATTAGAATGTCATATTCATCATTTCATCGATAGTTGATCAGAGATTAATATGGAATATGAAATTTGGATTCCCTTCCATGGAAATTTATAGTACCTATATATAGGTAAATCTACCAAGAATCAAATTAAATTATACTATTGGTAGGATAATGATATTTTTAGGAAGAACTTTCCCATAATCATTAACTGGAGAAGAATTGTACACTTTTTATGTTACTATTGTGCAATTAGGAGTTGTCACAGCTATCTCAATATATAATGGATGAACTACTATGATGGTACCCTTAGTAAATTTTTTATTCATAAAAGTGTGGGTGGATCCAGAATCAAATAAAACATTTTATACATTAGAGTGGATGGTAGGTCTACCTTTCACCACATCATTATTGTAAATCACATTATTGATAGTGATCACATGCAACTTGGCCTTGTCTTTGGACATAGGAGTTTTCTAATGTCAATCATCATCAAAAGACCATATATTTGGTCATTGATTGGAATAATGGCCCCTTTATTTTCACTTTGTAGCATTTAAGTGTAAGAGTTTCATTCTGTGTAGCCTTTTATTTATTCTCATCATTAGTCAACTTTTTCACATCACATAGGCATTAAACAGCCCAATGAAATTTCTTTTCACATATAAGATATTTTTTAGTACATTTAAGACAATTGACTATATTTTTTCATTCTACATTTTGAGCATTTGGGAATGCTCATCTTCTTTTCAGTGTGTTCTTTAGATTTTCCAGTGAATTCAATTTTTCTCTTCTTATCAAACCCAAAGGACTGATGGGTAACTCTAATATCCATCTCAACCATGAGAGCATAACAAAATATTTTCTCATAATAATTGAATTCCCTTATGGATAATTCCCTTTACAGACATTGCTTTAAACCAGTAATGAATCAATCAAGTATACTCTCAGGTTGGATAATAATTCTAGAACCGTACCATTAGGTCTTGTAAAATTGTCTTCATAGGTATGAACTGATTCATCATATTTTTAATTAAGCTCAAGGAACTCCTTCCCCATGTTTCTTCAAATAATAAGAGGAATGTAATTATTTAAAAATATATTAATTAAGTCATCCCATTCTATAGAGTCAATTTCTTATATTTTCCCCATATTCTTAATAGTATTCCACCATTTATTAGATTCAACTACCAAATGATAGACTAAAAATTTGAATTTATCATGTTCTGAACATTGGAGGACTAAAAATATCATATTAGTGTTACTGACCCATTGTTGAAGCACTAATAGATTAGAAGGCTTGCTGAAGGAAGGTAGAAACTGATCATGAAGGACTCAACAGAATGTTGTTCCCACCTTTTCTCATTTATTAGTATTTCAAGATTCATATCTTGAGAATTTTGTGTGATCATAGTTACACTAATTTTCATTCCATCTTGCATCACATTTTGTTTCTCAAGAAGAAAATCATTGAATTCCCCTTCACATTCAACATTATTGTGGTTCCACTGGGTTGCAACCATTTACATAAACCATGAAGCATTGTGAGAGAAAAACTAATAATATTTGAAAAACCATATAATCATGAATAAAATTTCAATTTTGGACAAATTATCATATGTTATTCATTATCAATTATAAAATACTAGGATTATGATAATTAGTTAGTCATATCCTTATTTTTCTCACTATAGTTTTCTCATCCTATTTTATAAAGGATAACTATTCTTTTGCTATGATACCAACTATAAAAACCTATACATTACATACATAGATATTACTTCAAAATTTAAGAATATTTATTAGTAAAAATATCAAACTACACCATGAACAAATACGTTTATTGTATTTAGAAACATGCAAATGTGAACAACATGTTTATAAATCATCTACATTGTATCCTACTTATTCCGTCTTAACTTGACCAGTTTTTGACATATCATACATAATACCATTTTTCAAGACCTGGGGAAAGGAAATATATGAAAGGGTAAGATTTGATGACCAATAAGAGTTATCAATCATATCATAATCATATGACATAAAAAAATAACATTTAAAAATATTATCCTGCATATAAAAGATCATGATATCATGTCCTGGGATAAATCATAAAAGATAAATGTAATCTCATAAGCCATAACATAAGACATTAAATTTTGTGGCATACACATAATCATAGAAAATCTTTTCACATTAGTCATGGCTTATTTCCAAACCATCGGAGTGGATAAAGTCAATTACTAAATAGGATTTACTTGTCATTCTAGTCATGTATTACTAAACATGATTTACATTCTATTCTTGTCATTTTAATCTCATGAGGTATAAATCATTAACCAATGCATTGGAGGGAGATATAGGGCCCAACCATCTTATAATAAAATCATTTTTATGTGTGAAATAAAAACCAAAATAATTCATCATAGCATAACCTATGGAATAAATTTTGTTTCTTAAACATAATTTCATCAAAATACATATAAAACAAATGGATTTCATATATATAATTCCATCAAAAACACACACAAAATCATACTAATAAAATTTATAGAAACATAACCTTATTGAATTAATCTCATTTTATATGGAAAATAGCTTTGAAAAAACACAAGAAATGACATCATGAAGAAAATATCCTATGTTCTTCAAAAACATTTTCCTTGGAAATGAAGATGAATTTTAAAAGGAAAGAATTTATTTGAAAATAAAATTGAAATTTCTTAATGGAAGATTCGTGGAAATAAGGAATTATGAAAACGTAAGAATCTATTCTTGTTGTATACATTGGAAAGAAATATTATCCTCGTAGTATTATTGGAAAAGTGAAAAAGTATCTTGTACTGAAAATGACAACAGATTCCTTTTAACCCATTTAAAAAAAATTCCCCAATGTGTAAAATTAAATTTAAAAAAAATAGAAGGATAGAAATAATATTTTGGAATACATATTTAGGAATCTTGGACATGGATGATAAATATACCCTAATAAATATTTATGAAAAAACAATCATGGATAACAAGGAGATTACAATAATATCTCTTACCTTGGGTACGAAATCCTTCGTATGTATCTGAACCTCCTGTGTAATGATTATAATAATTTCATTGACTTATTCCATAATAATTATCATTTTTATCATTTCTTATATTAACTTATTATTTTATGTTCATTAGTAACATTTTTCTTTATTACTCGTTATTCATGTATTAAATGCTTTATGTTCTTATACATGTTTTATAAAATATGTTTTTGTTATCCTTCTTAGGTCATAGTTATAACATTAAAACAAAAAATGAACATAATATATATAATAATAATTAAATATTTGAATTTATATAATAATTATATAATGGATATCATATAGAATGAATCCAATCGCATCGTTGAGTTGGGAGGCCATACGTATGCACGAGCGTTGATATCAATTCGATAATTGTGAAATGGTATGGAATTAGACATTATATATGTTTTTATATAATATATTTCATATTTTAATAATCATATATAGATATTATTTCCATCATTATATCCATCCATGTATGATGGTGGTGAAAAATAGATTACACCAGGGTATGGAGACGATAAGCTGTATGTACGCACACATTGTGATTTCGTTTTTCATAGGATGGATATAAGGTACAGTATTGTTGTTTCATAATTATGATAACATAATTGTAAATAATTGATACTGGAGATATTAATTTATAATTAAACAACTCCAAATGTGGTTTTAGAAGAAGTAATAATTTGATTGAATCATTAGAAGAGATTACCTCTTATTTGATGTGCTCCCTCTGAATATAATCTTATAGAACTAGATTTTGTCTTTGAATAATACCATAACCTCTAAAATGAAACTATGTAATTTGATAAGGGAAATGGGAAGATTATTTTTCAACATGAATTCTCAAAGTGAATTGAAGGGGTGAGGGTGCAGGTCCAAATTTATAATTGAGAATCAAACCGCTAAAAATTTCCTAAATGTCCCAATTTAGAAGATTAGATGAGATAGGGTTGTTATATCATCAACCAATAAATTTTAGACAAGTTTTTCTATGAATTTAAACATTATCAACTTAATTAAAACTTATATATTCTATTTAATATATATCAAGATAAAAAATATATCAATATTAAAAGGCTGAAATATTTATTTATTTGATGTTAAATAGACCATAAATAAATACCATAGAACATTTTAGACCATATAATAATAATTATATATATATATATTGAAATTTTTTAATGATATTCTAATAATTGAATAAAACATTATTGTTATAAATAATCAATAGTGTCAATTTTGACACTATTAAATTCATTGATTTATAAAAAATCAATACTATAACTTAAATTAGAACCAAAAAAATATTGTATTCATAACAGGAAAATGTAATATATACAATTAATTATACATATTAGTTATCACAAATTATATTTTGTTCAATATTTCTAATAACCTTTATTTGATATCTCTATTAATAAAATAATTACTACATTAATTTTCTGTAAATATTTAAGATACTTATTTGTTGAATAAAAATTAAAAATTATATACTATGATGAACATAAATCCCATATCATTAAGAATAATACTTTTAGTCTAATATATCATATTTAAGATCTAATATTAAAAATGTTATATTAATTAGAACATTAATGTGACAAGTTTATCATCACTTTAAATGAAATAATATAAATGTTGCAATCCCATCTATAAGGATCCAAATGGCCAATAACTCTACCCTTGGATTCTTATGGTCGAGATATAATCAAAAAATAATATTTAGTCCAGTTTTGGGTTTTTTTAATGTGTATTATCATTTTAATATAAACTATATTATTGATTTTACGTCAAATAAATAATTTCTTCATCATTAATGTATAAGCTATTAAGGAAATTATTTATTTCCTAAAAATTAAAATTAAATTATCCTAATATAGGAAAAACTTTATATTTCAAATGAGTATTTATAATCAACTTTATCTACTATATAACAATTTGAAAATTTATTTAGTTATTAAAATTTTACTGAGACAAATTTAACATTTTAGTAAATAAAATAAATTAAATGTTCTAATATCTCCAATAGTATTCCAAATGATACCATTTTGACCCAAGGATTATTTAGTTCGAAATAAACTCATAAAATTATATTAGGGAAAATTTTAGGATAGTTTTATAATATTATTCTTACCATTAATTACCAGATTTACCCTTTTACCATAAAAATAAAAATTACTGAAGTTAATATTCATAATGCACAAAAACATATATTTGTTTACATAATTGGAACATACCGATTCCAAATTTTGAATCCATTTTTAAAATTTTAGAACATATAATTTTAAGTAAATAAATTAAAATTATTCCCATTTTTAGAAAGAGAGAATGAGTTTAAAGGGTTAAAACATTAAAACATATTTAAATGTTTTTCCAACTAATTCAATGTAAAATTATTACCAATTACCTATATTATATTAAATAATAAAAATATATAGTATTTATATTTTAAAACCATTTAATAATCTATTTTAACCTTGAAAATTATTTCTATAAAAAAACTTGTTTTCAATTAAAGTTTAGTGAATTTTACTATTCATAAAAACTTGAATGTTATCAGAAAAAATATAAAAAATTTATCCAAAGTAATTTTTTATTTCCTGATTCCAAAAAACATGTTTTTATTTAATAGAAAAAAATTTAATTTGTTAAAATTTTAATTTGAAGGGGGTTTTACGTTAAAATAAGGAAAATTCTGCTTTTGAAAAATATATGTTTTATACATAAAATAGGGTTTATTCATACCCTATTACAAAAATATCAATTGGTTGAATATAAATAATATTTTATTAAGTATATATCATATATATTTAGTTAATTTTAATTAATAATAGTTCTTCACTCAATTTGTTAATACAAACAAACCAATATATAATTGATTTATATTTTATTTAATTAGTTGGTTGTTAATGAATTCAATATACATTTACATAAGTCAGTTATATTTTTCCCAATAACCTAACATCTAGGTGATAATGGTTATTTTATATCAAGTACATTTTTCAGTTCTATTAAACTCGTGGTTTCATGAAATTCAATCTATTTAAAAATTAAAATTATTTAAAAAAAATATTTCATAAAAACATATGTGTGTTATTGAAAATAATTCAATACATAAAAGGGTCTGATAAAAATGAGGTATACATCTTATATATAATTTAACAAGGATCTAAGGGAATATCGTAAGATGGTTCAATTACTATTCAATGGAAAATTACATTTTTAGGTATCATTCAGAAATGATTGGTGTGTGTAACAATGGTGAATTCTATAAAAACACATAAATTTTTAAGTAAAATTACCATAAATCCCACCACAGTGAGGTGGATGAATCCCCATTCAATAATAGATTCTGGTTTTTAGTTAAATAGAAGAAAATTAATGAATAGGAATAATTAGTGAAAATAGGTTGTATTAACTTACAACAAAATAGCACCACTGATGAAAAGATAAATGATGAATATATTAAATATAATTATGGAGATTAACCATAACAATAAAATGCATCTAATGGTGAAGGAAATGGAGTATATATGGAAGATATATTATCAATACTAATTTAGGGATTTAGAGAATTATCACAAGAGGGGAGGAGGATGTGTGTCTTCTGAAGAAGAAAAGGTGGATGGGGTTTTATAAAATAATATGGGAAAAGTGTTACATTACCCATCATTAATGGGTTTCATGGTATTGATTCATTTTTGGCCAAACCATGTTCTATCTATGCAAAATATACAACCCTAGGAACCAACTTGCTCAGGCTAGGAACACAATTTGACTAACCATGCATAACCCATGTGAAATTCCACAATCACTTCTTTTTGAAAAACTAGAAAACCATGTGTCCAAGTCAATATGGTTTTCCCTAACCATGATCCCAAATACATCCCTACTATAGTAACCCCACATAGTTTTACTAACCTTGCATACGTGGATACACAGTTCCAACTAAACATTCCACCAAGCTATTTCCCCCCAATATTTAGGGTTCTAGGCATTGAACAAGACCCAAACTCCCTAATAACAAATGTGACCTTATTTGGAACAGTTATTAGGAGTAAACTATTTAATTATAACTCAAAAAATGATCCATAACATTATTAAAAATCATTTCATGACAAATGTACCTTCTTAATGAAACTTATCCCCAAGTCCCCGTTTGGAGAGAAGTAAGGGGTCATCTTAGGGAAGATTCCACCATATAGTGCATACATCATCTTCTCACTTAATGGCCTCATCATGTACTTATCCATGGTTATATAGAACCTACACTAGAGGAAATGACATGCCTGAGAGAGTTATCATGCTCTTTGCAACGATACGCACTAGTCACTCCTCAAAAGAAGCATCTACCTCTATCTAAACCTCTTTAAGATAAAATACATGGCATGGGTCTATATAATATAATTGAAGCTGAGACACAAGGAAAAAATCATACATATATGGATACCTCTATGTAGGATTTATCCTACAATCCAATGGTATGATTCTCCCTAATATTTCAAAAAGTCTGAAAATCTAGGAGATAACTTACCATACATCCTGATGCTTCATAGGCCCAACCTGAGTAAAACATGCAGGAAAACAAGATTCCCATCCTTGAACACTAGAGTTAATCAAAAAAGGCTATCATGTGACTACAACATAGACTGAGTGATCATCATGTGATTCCTGATTTGATGAACATGTTCTTGAATTCTCCTAGATTCGACGTGGTCTATGTAGTACTTCAACCCATAACTCTTACTAGAATATAGGTAAATGAAAGGGAAAAATTTATGGGGCCTTATAAATATACATCTAGATGTAATCCTAAAATATCTTAATTTATGTAAACACAACTATGGTATATTATTCCCCCATGAACACTCAATGTTAAGGATACATGCACAAATAATTTAATCTAACACTTGAATCATGTGCTACTTCTGTCCTTATGTCTAAGGGTGGTAGTATGCACATAAAAGTGAATATGTATCCAACTCCATCTATAAAATCTTCTAGAATGATGATGTCGGACAAATATCCATTTTAGATATGATATAATATAGATATCCATCATGGAATGTGATCTCCCAAATGTACAACATCCCTAGATCTTCAACGGAGAAAATATCACATATAGGAAGAAGATGGGTTGTCTTCATCAACTGGTCAATGAAAACCAAAACTCTATCAGTTTCTCCTGTATATAATAGAAAACTAATCATGAAAACCATGGTGACATCATCCTATTTATATTGAATAATGGGGAATAGCAATAAAAGTCCAGTTAGTTTATGATGTTCCACCATAAACTTCTCACAGGTAGAACACTATGTAACCAAACCCAACTATCACCTATTTCATACCCAACCAACAGTACCTGTGACTTATACCTTTATCATCTCAGTGGATTCAGGATTCATTTACCACACTGAGGGATAATATTCACACATCAACTCTTTTGAGATGTCTGTTTAAACACATAATTTTCCAAACATGCTTAAGATCTCATCTTTATCCATTATTCAACCATTCAATAAATCCTCACCAGAGATAATTTCCATTATAAGGACCCCATTTGGATTTGAAATTTGCCTATTCTAAAACCTTTCTATAAATATTTGGGTAATTTCTAAAATCTAACAGGATTTTTTTCACAAAAATCTCCTAAACCTAAACATAGAACTCTATAAAAAATGTCCATAAGCTTCTACTCACCACATTCTTCTTGAATCGCCTATATCTGAGTCTTGTATCACTAAGAATCACTTAAGTTTTTCTATTACAGGGTTTATATGTAAGGTCAATGTCAATCCCACTACAATTATTCAACCCATATGTGCTTCCTGAGATTCAGATCAAACTGTGTAAAGATATACTTGAGTGTTTAGTTGTCTCTGAACACCACCAAATTCCTACAAAGAAAATAATTCATCTAATATAATAAATCATGAAATAAAACTGCTAACTCAAGGTCATGAATTAAAAAATTCATCTTATGTAGTCTCAAATGATGTGACCCGTATGATATGACTCACTCATCTTTCACTAGTAATGTGTAATGCCAAATTTCATAATCTTCATAATTAATTGTATAGCTTCTCTCATGAACCCTTGATGCTCCTCCTTGGAAGGTGACAACGGCGGCCTCTGCGCCATCCCCTCCCCCCTCTATGGGGGAGGGGGAACCACTAGTTTACAAGAGGGCAAGGTTCTTTCAACCCTTCACTAACCCGGATTTTCTTCCTCCCATCCCAAAATCATCTTTTTTCCCTAAGGTCCCAGATCTGGTTGACTGGGTGTCGAATCTCTATCTCTCTTCCGCCGGGTTCTCGGATTCCTCTAGCTTGTTGAATCTAACTCTGGTGGCCCGGTTTAATAACATGAGGCCTTCTGTGGATGACTTCGACCGATTTGTTTTCGGCTTGTGGGATATTCAAGAGCGCGCGGTGGTTGGCCTGCTTGATAGTAAGCATATAATGATCTGTTTTGAGTCAGAAGCTGATCTCATTCTAGCGTGGTCAAGAGCACCACGCTACTTCCAGAGAACTCTCTTTTTACTGCTCCACTGGTCATTTGATCTTCACATGAATTGCGACTCTCCATCCATCGCAGTCTGGGTAAGATTTCATAAACTTCCATTGCGGTTTCAAAATCCTTCGATTATTAGAATGCTGGCCAACATGGTTGGTCATTTTTTTGCTCTGATAGTCGCACCGAGGTGGTTTTCCATCCGATAAACCCTCGGGTGTGTGTTGAAATCGATGTGTCTCGCATCCCATATGACTTTGTTTGGGTTACGATTGGTGAAGAGTGTCATTGTAAGCAGCGAGTCATTTATGAAGATTGGATCGAGTTTTGTGCTTCTTGTAGGAGGCTGGGTCACGCAACAGAGGTATGTCAAAGGGGACATGCAATAAGACAGATGAAGAACCACTGTAAAAGGAATTCTTCTCTACCCATGGAAGATGACTCTCATTTGGAAGCTGGTTTAGAGAGGGGTCCTAAGCTGAGATCTACAGGTCCTGTGGGTAGAGATGGGTGTGTTGGTGGGTCTAGTACAACCCAGAATGGTAAAGAAGTTGGATCCGGTAAGCTGTCTTTTGAGTGCAATAGCCATGACTCTGGAATGTTGGGGGAAAACAAGATTAACCCAAAAGACAGTGGAGATTTTAACAGGTTAATGATGGAGACTGGGGCTTCTACTAGTTATCTGATCAGTGAATGTGCAGGGAAGGATGGGAATGGGGTGACCTTGGTTTATACAGATGTGGTTGGCTCTGTTGGTGTCAAGGAACCCAGAGGTTTGGATCCTTTAGCACAAAATTTTCTGTCATTGAGTAATAGCTTTGATTGTTTGTCTAACTTGATACTCTAGGGTATGGAGGAGGATGGTCTGACTAGACAGAAGGATGCAGAGGAGGATCCAGGGAGACAGCTGAATGAAGTATTGGTTGATGAAATCGGTGGTTTCATGGGACCTTCAGCGAGTCAGCCGATTGATGTTGGAAGACTGATTGCAGGTGCTCTAGGGAGCCAGTCAGTGGAGGTTACACAGGCTGGAGACAGGGGGTTAGATGTTAGTGGTTTGGCAATGGAAGATAACCACTTAGTGGTCAGAAATTTCACCATGGTTGAAATAGTTAGGAATTCAGATCTTCAGATTAGTGGTGGTGTGTTAGAGGCTTCTGTGGTGACTTTGGAAAAGGAACCTACAAAGAGTGACTCCCAACCTTTGATGGAAAATAATTCTCTAGATCAGCGGAGGGAGGAAAATGATGGGAGACCTGTAACAGATTTGGGGGTCCAGTCCGGTAAAGGAAAGGGGATATCTGGGGAAGGTAAAGAAAACATGAGCGGCCATGTTGGTCAATCTTTTAGCGATGTTGTTCAAGGTGGGAAGCAGCCTCGGGTTTCAGTTGAAGGTCCTATTTCAGATAATCCTAGAAGACGGCCAAGGAGGGATTATTCTTGTCTTCCTCGACCGCTGCAGACTAGGTCCTCCTCCAAGAGGAATAGTGAGGTTACCATAGCCTTCAGGAAGGGTAGCTTGACCAAGGGGACTTCTTCAGATCAAGCAGATCTGGAAATTCTCAGGAGTTAGATTAAAAGTGAAAACTACTAGAGATCGCCAGAATGGGAATCGGCTACGGCTACCAGTGAAAATGAATCTAGCTTGGGATGTGGAGATGACTTTGCCTTCTATAATGGGTAAGTCTTTTTTTGTTGTTTTCCATGAGTTTGAGTTTGTTTGACTTGTGGTTGTACGTGGGAACCAGATCCCATAAACCAGCTTCTGATAATCAAAAAATAAATAAATTTCAGTCAGTCTTAATTAATTGTATAACTTATTCCTGGATGTGGAAGAATCCGGATCGATGAAGAATTCAACTGACAATTATATTCCGAAAATGATTCTTCAAATGATTTTAGCCACACATATTTCACACCTTTCATAGTCAAACCCATAAGAGGTTCTGATAGTTGTGAAATATCCCAAATGAAGCGTCTATAATACATATCAAACTAAATGAAAATCTGTTTATCAACGATGTTATTGGGATAAGCCCTAGAAACTAAATCTTTAACCACATTTGGGTCTACTGATACTCTTGAAATTCAAATAATATGACCCATTAAGTAGAACTTTTCCATCCAAATTTGAAATTTAGTGAACTTTTCATAATTATGGTTCTCTCTCAATGTATTCACCACAATATCATGATAAATTGAATGGTCAGGAAAATTGTGTGGATACACCAATTGTGATCCATAGAAACTACCATGAATTAATCCAGATATGGGTGCAAACCTGATTCATCATGGCCATGTTAACATAAGGCATGTTTGTGAGACCAAACAAATTTATTGGGTACTCATAAAGACCATTCCAACTTCAAAAATCTATATGAGGTGCGTCTGAAGGACTAAAACACACATGATGATAACTCGAACTCAAATTAATATTCGATAACCCCCTCTCTCCTCATAGATGATCAAAGTGGTCATCTTTATGAGGTATTGGATACCAAATCTTATTGGTGGGTTGGTTCAGCCTTCGATAATCCATGAAAATTTTATGTGTACCATTGGAATTTATAGAAAAAATGAGCAGGTGAACCCCATGGATATGTATGAGGGTAGATAAAACCATTAGATTCTAGGTCCTGTAACTACATCTTGATCTATAATATCTCCGTAGGTTTCATCTGATAATTTGGAATGGATGGTGGGTTTTTTCCAGCACTATCCCAAAATTGAATTATACCACTCTCACCAAAGGTAACCCATAAAATTTTTCAGGGATGACATCCTTGAAAATATTTCCCATAGGAGGGAAAATTTAAGGTCACATTTCATGATCTTGTAATAGGTGAACAACAATACTAGATATCACTTTACATATAACATGATGCTCGCATCCATCATGTGTTGCACTTATGTCCCATTTTCCCTTGTAAGATTGTCTACCCCCCTATTGTGATATAAATCCATCCTTCTAGAAATAAAAATCAATATGGGATTGAAAAGTAACAAACTATTATACCCCATAAATTACATCAAACCCTTTCATTTTGGGGATGAAAATGAATCACATTATCAAATAAATGGAAATCTCAAGGGAACACTCCTTCCACCAACTAACAATCTTTGATTAGATACCCAATGAGGTATATTGTTTCATCACGCCACCAAATTAATCTACCTTAAGGACCCGAATCTCTATAATTTCGATAGATAAAATATATCCTAAAGTGCCTTTTTTTTAAAAATGACACATATTAGAGGATAATATAATAATACCTTGAACTATAGAAGGTCTGATGCACTACATAGCTAGCATAAGTTCCACTACATTTAACTAGGTTGTAGCATGGAATTGAGTTTAATCCTAGGTGCATTAAGAAGGACCACTAATCAAATGATGTGAATCTAGAGTTCGATTTTCCCTACCTCGACCCCCACCATATCCTTAGTCGCTAATGGTACTCCAGCTACCTACCTCGGGAGGTGCTACTATCCTTTATCCTAGACATGAATATATTGTATATCCTCTCCCACTAGGTACTGGGGGAATGGCCTTACATAACTATTAAATATTACCCATCCCATTATACCCTCTGTACAAAACTCGATCCAACATACAGTTGGATTTTTCATCTCTCAGATTGAAAGACTGGTGAAATATAATGAAATTGTCAATGCATCATATCCAACTACCACTACCCCCAGAAGAATCCTTAAAAGTGACCCTTCCTTCTGTTAGAAGAACTATTTCCTAATCATGATATTGAACTTCTTAATTCGCACTTTTTATTCCCAAAGAATTCTCTTAGTATGAAGGCCTTGGTTTACTATCTCATAAATAAGGGTCAATGAGAAAACATAAAATTGTGATCAGATTGAATATACCATCCCATCCCAAAGATGCCTCATATTCATGAGCTCATCCGTAGACAGAGTTAGGGAAAATTTGGTGATGATCAACAAAATGTGTAGAATACTCCATCACAGATATATCTACCCTCTACATGTTCATAAACCCTCTAGCCCGATCATCCCTCATTGAATTGGGAATGAAGTAATTATAGAAGAATGTATGGAAGTATTTCTAGATCATATCATGATATCAGTATTCCTAGGAAATAACATCCATCCATCTCTTATTATAACCATTTAATGTATAAGATTAAATCTAGACCCTCATATCTAATGGTTTCTCGATATGCTAAAATATAGAAACCCTGGCTTCAAGAGATTTCTCAATAGCCCGAGGGACACTACCCCCAAATAATAAAGGTGGATGATAGAATGTGAACCTCAACATCATCTCTTCTATGTTCAGGTTTGGTTAGGAAACTACTGGCATAGAATATATCATACATTGAAAACCCTCTCATAACTGGGTGTTACTAATTGAATAAATTATAGAATGTGGTTCCTCTAATGGAACCACTCGAGGTAATATTGGTAGTTTAAGGCCCACCACCTCTGGGCCATGGTCATCACCATGACTGGCATATAACTCAAGTATGTCTTTTTGGAATGATTCTAAAATTCCAAAATTCCTTCCTCAGAATATAATTGAATATTTCAAAGGACTATTGATAAACAATTACTATAGGTAAAAGCCTTAATATTTTCTAACTAAACCATTTTTGTCTACTCCTATGTCCAATACTAGGTGATAAATGTAAATCATATCATGCTATAAGAAATAAAAAAGGCACCACCAACTACCCACTACTAAGGCTGGGTTTGGTTCTATGTCTCGTATCACATGACTAAGGTCCTAGTATTTATAGTGTCAATTACATGTTATAAATGAAACAACCCTTTAATTTGAAATTGGCCACACTATTTATGGGTAACCATTTCATTTGAAACATTAGTTTCATTTAAATTTTTACTCATATATATATATATAGATATATATCATGATCCATTTTTATATGTCATCATTCCAAATATAAAAAGTTCATACACCATATAAATTTAAATTATAACATCATGTTAATGAAACCTACATATTAATTCTAGTATTATGATATATCTTGTCAAATTAATGCTTTTATTAAATTATTATCCATTCCAAATTTATAGAATATCTTGATTCATAAATTATAATTTTCCCTTGTTTAACCAATCATCTAATGATTTTTATATTAATGGAACTAGTGGGTCCAGATATCAAAACATGGTATAATATCTAAATTAAGGAGGAATAATCTATCTATATGGGAAAAACATTTAGATTGATGCATGACCTTTAATTAATTCCATTACCATATACCTACGCGAAACATTATCACATTTCAAATACATAACAACAAAGTCACTAACTATATGTAGCAGGAAATGCACACAGTAATGAGATGTGGTTTGGAAAATATTTTTACATGTTAATCCTCAAGTCCCTATAATGATGAATGAGATAATACCTCTATCCCTTACAAATCCGTGGAATAAAAAATCCATAATAAAACTATCATAAAAAATATCATCCAAAAACATGTGCATCACCCAAAGGTGAATTCAATACAACTATAAGAGGCACAGTCCAATAATATATATATCCCAACCTAGCTAACTTGTGTTTCCCCTATATGTGGGTTAAATAATCATAGTAATAGGATCATTGATATGTTTTTTTCAAATACTTATCTCTTGTATTATACCCAAATAGTGTCTTAAATGGAAAACGAAACATCTTCAAATACAAATTTTTATTATCCCAACTTGAAGAGATAATAAACGGTTCCATGAACTGGTGGTTAACAAGGCATCATGTAATCCCTCATACGCTAGAGGATGATAACTAGAAGTGAGATTCTATGGTTGTATAGTTGGAATACTATACCATCTTCTATCAGTGTAGCACAATGCTAACAATTAATAAAAAGAAATAGTGGAAGCATGATATAACTGACAACAAATCATAAAAAAATACAGTAATCAACAATAGTAGAAAAACATCCATGAAATAATAATAATAATAATCAAATCATATGGTGAGTCATATAAATAACAATTCCATGTCATGATGATGTATAAGAATGGGTTGTATATGCTATATAAAGAAAAAGCATATTCAACATGCCATAAAAATGTATAAAATGATTAAAATATATCTACTCTAACAAAGTGAGCATACAAGTAGCCCTCTACTATCATTCTCCCATGCTGTAAGAAAATTAGATATATCATCAAAGACAGGGTGCTTGACCTTATCCCTACCTACATCCATATGGTGAGTCTAGGTACGAATCAGCGTACCAAATAGGGTGTGAGATAAACTCTGTATGTCACAACCTAAACATTCATGAATAGTATAGTTGGTGTTTATAGAAGTGCATCGTCTAGGTTTAAAAAATTACAACCAACACTAAAATCTATTAATTTTTCAACAGAGGTTTCTAAAGGACACCTAGAAAACACTATCTACATTAGCATTGGACATGATAACATTGATCTCAGTTTACCATATACATATTTTTATAAATAATAATACATAAATGTAATATATGTATATATGATATATATGTGAGGACATATATAGTAATATACATAAATACTTATTGGTAGCCAGACCTAGGATGTGACATAGGAACCCATTCATAGTAAAATGAGCTATGGGCTACAATAAAGGATCTTGGCCTGAATCTTGTGATAGTTTGAGAAGTCATTCATGTACCTATAGACAATGGGGCGAGTCATCATTCCTAACACGTGATGAAATGGAACAGGGAATGTTACGCCTATATTTTATGTAAATTGTGTGAGATGCTATACCCAACACCCAACATAAGGGATAATGAAATCCAATACTAAAAAAGACTATTTACCATTGTCTACAGACCAATATACATGTTCAAATCATAATAAGTAGGAATTAATCCTTTAACATTTATAATCATTTATAATAATATTGATGTGGGTTCCCCAAATTATATAATTCATTATCATTTGAAATAGTTGACAAGGTTAAAAAATAACTTCATTTAATTAATCATAAATAATTAAACACACACCCACACACACTCATATATATATATATAGGAAAAAAGAGAAAAAGGTCAGGGAAACCTACTTTTTTGGTGGTTTTGTCAATTATATATTTTACTCAATGTTAGAAAAAAATTACACACACTTAAATGGGTGGTGACCATTGATGTATAAATCCTGTAAAAAATATTTCATGGGTTACTAGTGTATCATAACAATGATCAATTAATTTTAAAAGGAAAATTATATTCTAAGGAACCATGTTGAAATGTCTTGCAGGCATTACAATGATGAATTCTATAAAAACAACTAAAAATTTAGGGAAACAAACTATACCAAATTCTTTATTCCAAATGACGATTTCTTATCCAGTGTCATATTTATTTTTGGACTATAATAGAGGATAATGTAATCATAGAAAAATGGTTTGAAAACAGGGCATATGAGATTGAACAAAAATAGCACAATATATGTTAATATAAACAAAGAAATTATGAAATAAAGTTAATGAGATTAACAATAGATATAAAATTAGTTTTATGGTGTTGGAAATGGATTTTGGAAATATATGAAATGAAAAATCTTAGGTGTGGTCTTGGGAGAGATCTCATGACAAGCGGGGAGGTTGTGCGTCCGCTTGAGTAGAGAAGGAGGAGGATTTATAACATTTTAAGGGAAAATTGTATTTAAAACTTTATTATATAGTTTCGTTTTTTGGAACATGTTTGGCCCAACTATGCACCTATTCTATGGAAGGTAATACCCAATGAACCCCCTCACATGAGCTAAGTGCACATTTTTACTAACCCTACACAACTCATGGAAAAAATTCCATTGTCACCAGTCTGAGATAAATTGCATGTCCGTGTAGCCCAGGGTAAATGGTTTAGTATAACCATGGACCCTTCTCCATCCCTCTAAAATCACCCCATGTGGTTTAAAAAAGTATTCAATCTAGGTTGAATTGTTTCTACTAATCATGTGGCCTAGCTGTTTCCACCAAATGTCAAGGCTTTGGGCTCCGATCAAGCCCCAAATACCACCATAACCACCATTAATTCATTAGAAAAACTTATTAAGATTTAACTAAAGAATTAAAAATATAAAATAATTTTACATACCATTATAAAAATTTAGGGTGTTTATTTTATCAGAGCACATGAGGAAACCAAAGTACATAGTCAAGTGGACTAAAAGGACACAAAAGTCAAAACTCCAAAGTGAAAAAACTAGAAATACCACACTCAATAAATCATTACATTTCACATTCCAAGTCATAATTTCAATAATCATCAGTAAAGAACTAAGATACCTTGCCTTTACCTATGTATCGATAGATGAAAAACGTAAACACAAAATAGTGTCTAACTCGAGTGGTGACACTAAACACTGATTCATTTTCCCAGTGACTTCCCAACTCATTCCACTCAAGAAAATGTTTTAGAAATTTTTATTAAATAGTTTCAAGAAGTAAAATTAGTTTTTCTCAAATCCATAAACTAATTTTACAAGGAACTGATAGAAAATCCCTTAACAATCCATTTCTCATTTAATTTGGTATATATTTTGTCCCATGTATTCATGCATAACCACACACACACAAAAGCTTGGTATAACCGTTGATAGTGGAACTTCACATCTATGCTCTGTCCAATTTGATGGTGGTATATCAAAACTATTATTGACACCATTCAATTGAAAAAGCCCATTTACTCCAAAACCAAGCCATGTTTTTCAATTAATTTATTTATTTTTTAAAATCATATCATGAAATACATTATATGAACAAAACAAAATAATAATTTTAAAATCACCATTTTTAATTAAAAACATTGTGTTTTTGAAAAAAAAGCAATCAAATTAATACTATTTACTAGATAAAAAAAAACAAGAAATCCTTTAAGAATCAAATCTATATTTCAAAAAAATCCAGAATAACATAGAAATAATGCTACTACATAATGTTTTAAATCATAAGGAGTCGATATAGAAGCCACCTACCTCTGAAACAATTGAAAAAAATGAAGAATGGTGAAAAAAAATCAATACCTAATCAAAAATCATGTTCCCTACAATAGATAAAATAATATTTCTTTATAAAACCGTTAAAAAGATAATGATCTATAAAAAAAAAGTCTTGATCCATGTTTTAGATACTAAGAGATAATAATCCTGGCTTTAATAAAAATGAAGAACAAAAGTCACTTACTGACAAATCTGAGACTCTGACTCCCTTTGATTCTCCAAAGGATCACTCTCTTATAGTAGGTGATCTTCTCTCACACCATATGAGAAAATAGAATTCATGTAATGGGAGGATTAGGGAAAAAATTATTTTCAAATTGGCTAATTCGGATTAGATACACTTTTTAATGAGGGCCAACCGCATAGTGCATGGTTTTGCTACACTATTTTTCAAACCACGCACCAACCATGCTATTTTACTATCTTAAGGCCACAACTCACATAATTGGCTTGCATAGTTAGCCAAATTGTGCTCCAACCATGATTTTAGATCTTTTTTAAAATTTAAGGTTTACACTATTTATTTTTACAGTTTCTCTATGTCATGCACCATCCATGAACTTACCCAATATCCATTGTCTTCCCTTTTAATATTTCATAGAGATGTATTATAGATTATAATAACCATGAACAAACCTTGACCCTCTATATATTCATCCAAAACATACCAAAATCCCTTAGAACCTCCCAAAACATAACAGAAACATTGTAAAGAAGCAAAATACATGAATAAAGTTTAGTTTACTGGAAAACATGGGTGTTACCCATTGTATATCTCATAATTGGAAATTTGTTTCCTTCATTCCTAGATAAGGGGTATAGGAATGTATAGAAATGGTCATATAAACACTAAAAAATAATCAATATAAATTCAAAATAACATTGAGAGTGATTGTATGATATTCTTGGATATTCACAAGCATTTATTCCTTCAAATATAGTAAAATTCTGACATGAAAAAAATTTACAATATTTTCCATGATTTGAAATTTACATTTTGGCATGTATTTGTCACATTGAATGAGATACTTTTTTATCTGGATTCATCAACTACAAATGAAAATTTTAACTATATATGGTATCATTATAAATAAATTTTCAGTAGATTTTTACTTTCAAACTCCTACCCAATATATATTTTTAAATAGTTGATTCATATCTATTACCTATAATGCCCGAGAGTTTAGTTTACGATGTAACATCATCAGAATGAAAATGTCAAGCAAGTGATATTCCTTCAACTAAGGAAGTGAATAATGCATGATGATTTCCACTAACTAGGGCATTACTATCTATCAAAGGAATAATATAATGTTCATTACCCACATCACCATCATCTACTTCACCTCCTAATGCATCACCAAATACATCCTCATCTGATAAAGTTCCATTCATTAAAATAGTATCATAGACAGGGATTTCCCATATACTTCCTTATAAATTTTTATAATCTTCTTCATAATTTTGTTCTATTACCACTGCCATATAGGAAGTAAATTAAGGAGAGTGTGGTAAAGAAATGAATTAAAAAGATGTCACATAACTTGGTTATTTAGTAAAAGGTCACGCCTAATAAATATCATAAAAGATCACACATAGTTCTATTGAATCATTACTACACTATTTTCTGAATAATGATGATGCATCCATCACATCCTTATCATTTACCAGATGATACTAAGTGTTCCATAATGTTCAGGATATTTAATATTCTGGTATATAATAAATGTAATTGATTGATCATCCCTTAATTTTAACTAACTATGATTCTTCTTATGAACTTCAAAAAATGTCACACATTTAAATTGATTTCCCACTCTTATAGGTGGATAGATAAATGTATAATCCATATAAATTAACTCACCATTAAAATATATTCACATAGACATGATTACCTAGAAAAATATTATTAATAACCTGTTATGTACTAATATATCAAACATTAAAATGTTTTAATTTGTTATGATTAAATAATTATGACCTCTTCTTGAGAATTTTTTATGTTCTAGTATATCATTATTTTATAAAACATCCAAAATTTTTGGGGGAAATCCTGGAGAAAATATTATATTAGTTTTTCATAAATTTCAGACTCTTTTCATGTAGGGTGTAAAAAAATAGCTTAAAATTGAAACACATTATATCAAATGACCTTTTATTATAATGTTTCTCAAATGAAATTGATGGGAGATCAAGGTTTAGGAATCATAACATTTTTTACACTATCACATAGGTCATTACATAATTGGTACAAGGATAACACATTAGTCATAAGTTTGAAAAATAAAATGAAATTATTAAAAATTATATAGCATTAAAAAATGACATGGAAATTAAATTCTACATTTGAAAGTAATCTCATGAATAGTAAATTAATAAAAATTAAATAAATAGATAAAAAAATAAAACATTCAATTTAAATTAAACAATAGATGGGAATCTTAAGATCATTTTTCATAGAAGATTACTAACATGTTTGTTTTAGATAATTATTATGTTCAACATATTGAATATTATCCTATAACTAAATACAATAAATATTATATATATACATATATTTTAATATATATATACATCTATTTATGTTAATTTAAATTTTATAAAATGAAATATGTATATAAATTATTTTGGAAGTATTTATATTTTACAAAATTTAAATAATAATATTTTATATAATATTACATGGATGAAATATTATTTATAATAAATAAAATTTAATATTATTATTCATAGTAAACTTTTTTTCACCATAAAAAAATAATATTAAATATATATTTTAAATAATATATAATATAATAATGTAAATTTAAATATACACTAAAATCCTGAAGTCCTTATATTTTTATTGATATTTTTAAAAATCCCCCTTCTAAGGGATGAGGGGGAACCCTTACATGATCGGTAGGTTCAGAGTCAAATGGTCTATAAATGACCCGAAGGCCTAGAGTCACAAGGCCTAGTTCATGACCTTTAATGTATCAGACTTATAAATTCTTTTTGGACTACATCTTCCAAGCATATTGCATATTTTAATGTACATATCTCCCCACATAACATGGTAGATTTGCTAGCATTTCACTATGCATAGAGGCATGGTTCCTAGGACTGATGGAAGGCGTCATACCCTCCCATTTTTACAATATTGTAATATCGACTCTAGTGGATGTTACTTATTGTTAATCCACTTTTAGGGAATTCTATTATGTGCTCTTCCTAGTCTACTTAGTCATTTGTGGCCCAAAGGCCCAATGTAATGAAGGCATATGCTGGAACGAAGGCTATCTAGCACTAAGGATATTTTGATGGCCTGAAATTTTTGTGCCCTAATGGACTTGGATTCCCAAAGGCCCTGAGACCCGTAGGTCTATACCGGTGCTTCAAGTCCCATATCGGATGAATAAATCCCACTACTATAGTAACTCGTAATAGATGCTATAGAACTACAACATTATCCTAAAAATTCACCCCCAGCTAGATTTGAACCTTGGTATTTTGGATTCAAAGCATGAACATATACCACTCGGGTACATTCTTGCTGAAAAATAAATTTAAATATGATACATAATATAAGTACTATTTTTTACAACTAAATATATGTAATATTTTTTAATATATTTATTTAGATTTATGCTATTTACGTATGTGTATTGAATATTATAATTAACTTTTTTTACATAAAATATAATATATACAAATATATACATATAAATATATTCAAATCAAATTATTAACTATTTAATTTTAAAAAAATTAAAATTTGTAAATAATAATATTTTCATAAATATAAATTATATTTTTATATAAAATTTAAATTATGAAAATAACACATTTAAATTTACTAAATGACTAAATTTATATCAAGTAACACAAATTAATATTCATACATAAATAAAATCATGAAAATATCCATAATGTAAACATTAATACATCCATTCATCCATAAATCCATGCATTAATACATATTAAATAAATAAACCATATAAAAAATTAATAAAAATAATATACATGATTAAAATTTTAAAATTGAAAATATTTCCTTTTAAAAGACATAATGATATGTTCAAAATGAAATACTATGGATCTTCTCAAGAAAATATAGTGCAGAATAATAGAAAATGGAGGGGAGGAACCTGTATTTATAGTTTTTGATACATAAGAAGTGTGAAGCTCATTCAAAAATCTACCATAAAAAATTATTAGGATATGTAAATAGGGTTCATGATTCTTTTGATATTGAGAAAGAACCGTGAAAAACTAAAAAATATATTTATTTGTGATAGGGAATTTGTGATGGTACCCAATGATAAATTAACCATCGATGAAAAAGATATCTCAAAAGGAATTTATTATTACATTCCAACACAATTAACTGTCTTTTGTGATGGGCCACACTCCCTCCATAAATAGTTTTTTACGAGATTATTTAAATATTTATTTATTTTGTTCTAGGTGAGCCATTGAAAATAATTATTTATAGATTGACTAAAATTCATTGGAAATAAGTTAAAAAATAGAAAAAAGAAAACTGATAAAATATATTAATAATAAAAAAATTAAAAAATTTGAAATAATATAATAAATAAAACTGTAAACATCTAAAATAATAATAATATTACACTGAGTAATTACATTCAAATGTTTACATAATAAGTGAGTACATCACTATAGAGGTGGTTGGGGAGGGGGAGGGTAATCTAGAAGAGGAGGGCTAGGAACTCCCTCATAAAACCTTGAGCTAACCATCACATGTACTCCATCATCTGATTGTGCTGGTCTTGGTGCTTTTGTTTCACCTCCTCCTACTGTTTCTCATACTGTTGATAGAGATCCCCCTACTCCCTACACAAGGTCTATATAACATTACCGTGTTCATTTAGATTCTCCTAATATTATGAGTATGATGACTATGACTCTCCATGAGTTTCCCTCGAGCAAGACACTGACCATACAGTTGTGCCTTAATAACTACTAGGTGTCAATGGAGAACTGATTCCAAGAATTCAGCCCTACATGAAATTATAGTGTCACCTGCATCCATGCTACATCATCAAATCTCACTATGCCAGCGGCATGACTCTTAGTCATAGCCTAACTATCATATTATTTCTATGAGTTCACTGCCTCATATGAATCATTCCATTACAATTTGGAATTAAAATAGTTAAAATGATATTTTTGGTAAATTTAAAAAATAAAAACAATATACTAGCCATAATCTGACTCTGGAAGCCACTAATAGTCTCTATAGTGATAGGATCATTGTACATCCTCTTATGAACATTGAACAAAAAAATCTATGGATATCAAACTCCCTATATGATTATAAAATAAATATTTACATTTAATGTTATATGGTTCTAAAAAATGTACGAACCATATGTCTTCGTTTCATACTGAATTTACCACTCTTAACTCAATGTGCCACCCCCTTCCGCCCATGGTACTATTGAGATAATGATTCCAACTTCTGAATACTATATCCTTTCTATTATGAACATAACCCATCCCAAATCTAATATGACACGTAATATGGTTAGTGGGTATTGTAAGAGTGATCCAAATATATTACTATCACATTCTTTATGGTTTTCCTCTTTAGATTTTCCAAAAAATGATGGAAACAATCATGCATAAAGGTATCCTAGGCCTCCTAGAATGAATTATTCATGCTATCATTTACAATATAACATAAAACAACTAACTAATTATTAATTTACTATGAATAATTGAATAAATTTTAAAATAATGTTTTTTAATGTATCATAAAATGATAAAATAAGCACTATTGAACATAAATGGGAAACTGATCCCACGTCACCCAATTATCTAGAAAAAATAGTTCTAAAAAATAGAACTCTGGTATAGAATATATTAATGAACAATTTTAATAAAAAATAAATCAAATAATGAAAAAATTAGTAAATAAATAAATTAATGAAATTTAATGAATGGAAAGTAAAATACACAACTTAGCATACCTCTTTGTACATGATCCAAACTCCAGATGAGGACATCGATTGGGAATAGGGTTAGGAATCATCATTCTCACAAGCCCCTGACCACTCCATATATATTATAAATCTCTATGAACCTGAGGTTCAGATGATAAAGCATCGGGCTCATCATGTGGTAGTACAACCTCATCAAGTATATAGAATATATCATCACCAGTCTAATAATCCATCTAACACTTAAAAAGAGTTTTGTTAGAAAATATTTCAAAATTAGATTTATATATATTTATATATTCTTACTATACAAACAATTAATTATTTCATTATTCATCATCATCATTCTCATCATTTTATATGAAGGTGTTAATATCTTCATCTTCCTCCTCAGTATCATTGATTTCTACAGAAATTTCACGCTCATCAACACTTGTTAATTAAAATTCATTTGATACATCATCAAATTCATTACCACTATCATCCTATCACTATGGGGTGTCATCATCGATATTCAGGCATCTTTATTTAAAATATGAACTAGGATCTATCTCTTTAAAATATTCAATTCCTTTCTCTTCCATAGATCCACATTCAATTTTAAAAAACTAATTTTCATAGTATTTCAAATTTATAATGCTCCAAAAATCAATTAATACTCTTGATGTACAAGAATAATTGATATAATATATTTTATGTGCATTATGAGCTAATAAAAATGGTTCATTCACTACAGAAATGATTTTATATTTAATATCAATGATTCTATGGCATAGATGAACACACATTCCTCAATCTGTATTAAACAATTGAAATTAAAAAATCATTACGTATTTATATAATAGATAACCCAACTCGATTATATCATTTAGCATGCCATAAAAGTCATCTTCACTCACTCTATAATGATATCCTCTCAAGAAAACACCAAAATTCATTTTATTTATTCACCATAGGCACATGTATGATATCGAAAACTATTCACCATATATACATTACAGATTTAATCATTTTGGATGGTGGGTTTCTCAATACACATAATCCATTTTCAGTTTTATCATCATGTTGTGATACATGAAAATTTGAAAAATAATTAACAAAGTAATAAATGAAAAAAAAATTCATATGTTAAATTATAAAAAATTTACTTTTCCTTTCATTGAATATAGTGGGAATAGTTTTTTTGCTAACATTATTTAAGAGCATATACTATACTGTTTTGGAAATTGATTGTTGATATGTTCATCATATAATATACAAAAAAATCTATTAATTTATTTTTTAAAAAATTTATAATATTTTATTTTAGAACTAACTATAAAAATTGTGTGATTTCTTCATTATTAAGAAGAAAATATATATGATCCATGTGATGTTAATCATTATAAATCCATCATTCATGAAATCCAATTAATCCATGTTTTTACTAATTAAAATATAATAATTTAATGTTCAATGAATCATCAACATTTCCATCATTACACACCACTCCATTATTGTTTATGGTTATTCAGGTTGGAAATAATGAGATCATAAAAAAGGATGCTCCTCCTGTAAATAAACATCTACAATCTACCCTTAAATTGATTCTTTTTTATGTAAATTTTTTTTAGTTTATGTATACATCTCTCTAATTGATACATCCATCAATACTTTACAAACCCTACCCAATTTACATTACATGAAAAATATAATATCCATTGTTCTAATGAATTAATTAAAGATATTATAAATTATTTTTCAACTTTAACAAAAATTATAAAAAACACTTCTTATAGTCTACAAATTTCATCATTGTCTATTATCACTACACATATATCTTCAAAGAAATATGATATTTATATTAACTCATACAATATCAAAGAATTCAAAAAACCTATAAATCTAATAGGCAGATGTTTTTAAAATATAACCAGGAATTAATGATTTTTTTAATTTCATATTAAGACTCTTTCTAACACATGTAATCAAATTGGAAACATAACCATTTATTAGTCTCTAATATATAATACATTTACAAAATAATAAATAGTTTTATTTGGTAAATATATAATACTCTTTTGGAATCATTAACTTGTTTTGATATTTTATTTTCAAACTACTCATGTTCTGGTCTCCTACAATTTTTCACAATATCTGACCTTGCTTTTACATTATCTTTGGTAATTCTATGTGTGTTCAAAGAAATATAAAATATATTTTTAAAATAGTTCTTATCAATATTCATGACATCAAACATGTGATAGACCAATAAATCATAAAAATATAGAAGTGACTAGAAAATTGTTTTTAGTCCATTTATGATCCTTCCAAAAAAACATTCTTTTGTTGGTTTATAGTCAACCTAAAGGTTATGGGAGGTAATAATGAGATAATAGATTTTAAATCAATACAAGAGATAATTTTTGGAGTTATGTCCCTTTCAATTTTTCCATTTCTAGAATGGTTTTTGTTCTATTAGAAACAATGATCAAGATGAATAAATCTATGATGATAGTTGAAAAATAAATATTCCTCTGATTAATGATCATAAACTCAATGATGTCACTAATAAAGTATAGACATGAGATTGGACCATGTGTACTCTAGTCAAATAACTTGGCGTTCTCTGGGAATTTTCAAATTTTCCACTTTAATGCAGCCTTCATTCGGATTTTTTTGTAACAAAATTATATGTATTAACACCATTACACCATTATAAATTATAATCATCAATCAATGGATTTAAATAAAAATAATTTTTATTTTTTATAAGTATTATAATTAATAAGGTCAAAAGGATATATGGAATATTTTCCAACAATAAAGGAAGTATGATACAGATTTACAATGATGGTCTAACAGGAATATTAAATACTATAAGAACCAAATGGATAGAACATTTTAGTGGAAATACCTAAATAGATTTTTTACTATTTTGATGAAAATGATAGATTTACCTGGTGAATATATTTCCATGAATCATAATCACAAGAAAAAATTATTATTTTAATAGTTGAAATATTGGTTTTATGCAATCAGTTCGATGACACTGGGTTCATATATATAAATTAACGCTTTAATTAGGTTGTATGTTGGAAATAGAAAAATAGTATATTTGGAATCAATCCAAAATTCCTTAGTTGATACTTTTTGTACCTCTATTTTTCACATGTATGGAAACTAACTAGAAACTCTTTTTCACCATAATATAGTATTAAATAATTTAAATATTCATGAATCTTCTTATATCCAAGTCCCAAATTATGAACTAGACTCTTTCTCTCATATACATTTATAGGAAACACAATTATTTCTGTAAGATTTTATTAGTCAAAGAAAAAATCTTATAAAAATAGTTATGTCTCATTCCATTATCTGATTTAATAGTTATAATTTTTTAAACCTCTTAAAATATTCATATTATTAAACTAGGCCATAAATCATCATTAGAAAACTTCAGAAACTCTTCAAAACTATATTCTTCTAACTTGTGATTTAAATCAATTTCATCTCGAGTTTCAATTATTTTAAAAAATAGAACAACAAAATCATGTACTAAGTCTTAAAACCACGATGGATCTAGAACCAGACTATTAATATTTCTTATACAATTAGGTTCACTATGTTGATGCAGAAAATAATAATAATCTCCAAAACCAAAGCATAATTGATGACTCCCAATGTTCTCAAATGTATCAAAGCTCCTCAGATCACATTTCTTATATGGTCACATAATTTCCAATTCTAAAAAAATATATTCTAGATGATGTAAGTGATTAAAAAGCATTATGTCCAACAATATATATAGGATTTATACCAGATATGTTTGGTTTGGTGATATGATTAATCTTATCATGATCATTTAACAAAGACTCATGTCGAATTCCTTGTGATATATTTCTCATCAAAAAAAATAAAAAAAATAATGATTAATTTCATCTATGAAAAGGAAGATCCAAAAAGGTTAAAAATAAATAAATTATAATTTAATTTCAGATAATGTAAATTTTTTTCTAATGACAACTAATTTTTAATAATTGGAGATGATTTTTACTAGGTGTCATTAATTACTTATAACAAAATGTAATAGTTAAAAATTCCAAATATTTATTACCTATAATATTTTTTTATTAATCACTACAAATTATAATAAAATGTACTATTTACGAAAAATTATTAAAAATTACCCCTAATTATTATAATTTAAGATATTATTTTAATTACGGATTTTTTTAGTAATTATTAATATTTTTTAGTCATTAACACTAATTTTTTGTAATTACAGCTATATCTTACTAATTTCTGCTAATTTTTATTAATTTCTTCTAATTTATACTAACTAATGCTAATTTTTACTATTTAGTGCTAATTATCACTATTTTTTGAGATAACTATCACACATTTTTTCTAATTATGTCTAATTATCACTATTTTTTGTAGTTACAAATAATTGTTAATAATTTTCATTTTTTAAGTTATTACAACTATTTACCATAAAAATTTACTAATTATATATAATTATTTATAATTCCTAGTAATAATTAATAATTACCTCAAATTATTACTTATTGAGACTAATTATTACCAATTAACTCTTATTTTTAGTAATTAACTATAATTGTTACCATGTTTCACTAATTTTTACTAAGTAACACTAATTACAGCAAATTACCTCTAATTTTAACTAACTGCTTCTTATTTTTACTACGTCCTGATTTTTAACTAAGCACCACTAATTAACACTAATTATTACTATGTGATTAATATTTATACATTTTCCACTAATTTTTAATAACTACCACTAATTTTTTCAAAGTCCCATTAATTATCAATAATTTCTACTATGTAACTCTAATTATCACTAATTTTTCCTAGGTACTGCAATTTTTTTATAATTTATGCTAATTTTTGGAAAATATTTATAATTTTTAATAAATACAATTGATTTTTTACTATGTACAGCTTATTACCACTAATATTTACTAAGTACCACTATTTGACCCCGATTTTTAATAAGAAATACTAATTACTGCTAACTTTTAGTAGTTACTGCTAATATTTGGCAATTACCATGATTTTTTTGTAATTGAAACTAATTGTTTACAATGTATGACTAATTAACAAAAAATACCAATTACATCTATTTACCACAAAATTTTAGTAATTATGAACAATGTTAACAAATTTCTACTAACATTTAGTAATTATCTCTAAGGATAAATTATTTTTAATCATTAGTACAAATTAAAATTAACTGCCGCATATTATTCCTATTTACCATTTATTTTTATGGATTATCATTTATTTTAAGTTATTATTTATAATTTATAATAATTATTTTAAATTTATAATAATTCAAGTAAATTTTGAACAATTACCACTAATTTTTACTGTTTTTATAATTATTTTTAATTACATTTAGTGATTATTTATTACTAAGATCTATAAATTTTCATTGATTCCTTTTAATTCCTAATCATTACAATTAATTTTTACAAATATATTAAAACAAAATCTATTAGCAGATGCGAATACAACTATTTTCATCCCTTAAAACTTTTAATCTTTAAAAGTTTTATGTTTGAGAATATTAGAAGATAAGAGGACAGTGGAGATCACATGATTTGATAATGAAAAAAAATCATGTTGGTGGGGGATATATAGGTTAGATAAAATGTGAAAGTACTATTTTTGATGGTTTTCCTATCACATGGTTCATTAGATGGGACAGGTCCTGGCATAATTCTTTTATACTATTAAAAATTACATCGGGGTTACAAAATATATTTGTGATCAGTCCCATCAAAAATAGTCTTTTTCTAACATTTTATTTGTGGTAAGAGTTAATTTATATCTTAAATTACTATAATGAAGAATGGTATTTGTGACAGGAATCAATTTCATTCAAATGTACCTTTCCATTGGTTTCATGCACACCGTGGGCCCTAGGTATTTGTGATGGGAATTGTATCATGCCACAATAGCCATTTTTTATCTTAGTGTTGATCGTTTTTCAGGTATCATAGAAAAATGAAGAAGTGTGAATTTGGTTTATGCTCCCATGGACCAACATTTAAATAGGTTTAACCTTATCCCTTTTTTTATTATAATTATAAAACCCTTTGAATAACATTAAAACCCACCTTTATTGTCCATTTAGTCACAAAATAGACTGGACAATTCCCCCATCTAATCCACCAAATGTGATGCCCAATTTTCTAACACAAAGCATGTCCCCAAAGTATTTATAGGTGGGGAACATGGAAACGAATCCAGTGGAGAGGTAGAGATAGATCATACAAAATCATTGCTAATGTGAATGAATAGTATGGAAAAAATGTGAGATCATAATGATATCATGTAATGACATATTGATGTAGGAGAATGAAGTTGCATATGGGAGAGAATTATGAGATCTATGGTGGAGATCCATGTATCTAATGTCCACATAGATTTGGATCTTAAGTTGTGTGTCTCGGTTTCCATGATCTATGGTAAAAAAAATGGTATTTCTTTCTCTATGAAAAATATCCTTTAGGTGATAGAAAATTTCCTCTAGGTGTCGAGATAAAAATAAATTAGGTACATTATCAAATTATTTTGGTTTATTTTTAAAATTCCATTAGGGGAAAAAATTCCTTTAAGTGAATCTTCTAATGTGCTTTCAAACTACTTATATTGCAGTGTCACCCTCCACACCAACAACTAGTATCAATGGAGGTTCAATGTTTCGACTATAGAAGATCCAGATGTGTCTATGAAGTCTCATTACATAGTTTATTAGAAATATAAAAATTTGAAACATGTAATGGGGGTGATGAATCATGCTAGTGTTGACATGAATAATTCAACAAAAATGAAAATATGACTAATTTGGTGTTGATGATGGCCGAGTTAGACCATCACTATTGTGACAGTGTTGGATATGGAAATGAAGTGTTCAAATTTTGAACCAAGGGTGATATTTTTTTGGATATTTTGTTTCTGAATTTTCAATATGAGAGAGATAAAAAATATAATTGTGTTTTAAAAATAGATTTTAAGATTTTTTAAAAAATAGAGAGGTATATATTCTCCCCTTTTTGTGTGAGTTAGGTGTTTACAACTCCTATAAAAGATATTTCCATGGAAATGGTGGAAAAAAATAAAAACAAGAGAAGGAGGAGTGCTAGAATGATGTGGGATCCAAGTGATAATAAGGATAGTTCTAAAATTTTTGTGCCAGTTAATATAAAGAACGTAAAATGGGGAATGAATAGTTGATGGGGAACAATGTGAGATAATTACAATCTCGTCAATTTTTTTATGATGAAAGAGAATGATGATGATAAGGAGGTAGAACTACGAGATCCATGGTGGAGAGCCATGTATCAGAATTCATCATGGTTATGGATATTTAGTGGTGTGTTCTAGTACCCATTATTATTGGTATAAAAAATTGGTATTATGATGTTTGTGAAAAGTTCATTATTTGAATGAGAATATCCTCCTTGTGATGAGATAAAATTCCTTCAGATGTATTGTAAAATTCTTTAAGGTGATGTGTAAAATTCCATTGGGTGAAAAAACGTTTTATGGTTAATCTTATTTTCCATTTTTTGTTTTCTTTTGCTGTGACATTGGGCTCCACACCAACACCCATCAACTACCTAAGCAACCAACTTTTCTAATACAATGAAATACCCTAAAGTGTTAGTGGGTGGGGGACACAATTCAATGGCTGGTTGAGAGGCATAGGTTAAGCGGAAGCATCTTCCAGTTATTTTTCTTCAAATTAGGGCCACAAAATGAAAATTCAGCTATATTATAGGCCATCATCGACTCCCCTGGCATATCGAAGGTCCACATCCAACACATATAATTTAAGTGATCACTTAACTTATTGGGTACCTCTATCCCTATTTTAGATTCCTTTATGGTTGCATGATCATGGAATCACCATTAAAGAGTCGTCAAACACACAATTGATGTATCTAGAATAGAGGATAGAGATACGGCACAAATATAAGTTATTACATAAAGAAAGTGCAATGGTTGGGGAAAATAAAAATTCTAGTGGATCTAAGGATGACAGTATTTAGCACTACACTATCACAATGCTACCCCATTATGAAGGAAAACATCTTAAAGACATTTCCAATGAACCACAATATCACCATCGGATGCCTCCCACAACTTATTTTCTTTTAGGAACCACATCATTGGGGGAACACGCTATGTTGGGGGGATGGAGGGATTACATGGTCTTTTTTGTGGGCATGTCCCCAATAGAGGTGGGTTTCCCAACTGCCCAAATAGTGGGTGGAAAATCTGAGAATATGACATTAGTTTTTCTACCCATCGACCCACAAATATTTACTATTTATTTTTCTAGGAAACATGATAAGTGATTAATGTGTAAACAAACAAAAAAGGGAACATCCAGTGGTAATAAATTATCATTCCCTTTGAATTAGACTAATTTTTTTTAGATGTATAGTGAACCAATATTTGTGATAAAAAATAAAATGACAGCAGAAATTATTAACATTGAAAACAAAATGTTACGACAACCATGGGACATAGTCCAGAAATAATATTCACTATATTCAGCGAGTACAAGGTAGAGACATTCAAAAATAAAATGTAACATATAGGTTATACTCAAATAAAATAGAATATCAATGGAAGAAAGAAGATTATTATTTAAAGAATCCTGAACTAAATAATGAACTTGACAATTAAACCCCAATAGATCTCACCATGTGGAGAAATTGTTCACTTTCCAAATAAAATGTGTAGATGAAAAACACCAGGATCAGATCAATGATTACTACAAATGAAATTCAAAATGTTCTGGGGAATTTTCCATGTTCCAAATCAGAAATTTTTTTTCTTGAAACTATAATTACAACTCCACAGATAAAGGTATATATAGAGATATCCACACTACTAAATCCCTTTTAAAACCATTTTATCCACAAAAAACCCTTCCACCATTTAAAAAACCATAACTCTAAAAATTCAATTTACTTAATTTTATATTATAAAAAATTCTTGTCCGATGAATGTTGATGATGAAACCCAAAAATATCCCCATCCAACTTCATTGTGGATCACCACCAAACATATAATTGTTTTAAAAGTCTCAATTTTACCTCTAGGTAAACTCTTGGTCAACATGTTTGTACCATTTTCACCATTGTAGATCTTATAAAACTCCAACTTTCTCGAATCAAGGATGTTGTAAATCTAAGGATACCGAAGATTAGTATTTTTTGAACTTCCATGAAGAGTGAGATTATTTATTAAATAATATCCCTTGGACACTCACAAAATAAAACATAACTTTCCTGATTAAAATTGTGATCCCAAATAATAGTTTTCAACCACAAAATTCCTTTCATACCTCTATAGTTACACTAAAATAACACTCAATGGTAGATAAGGAATCACATCTTCATAATTTTGAATTCCAAGATAAAAATCCCCATAAAAAGAGTGATCAAATAGATTGAAGTAGACTTTATCAAATATATATCTCCAGTCATGTTTGAATTAATAAATTCAAATTTCAAAGGTTCCCCTTAAAGAACAATATTTCATCAAAATTACCTTGAAGATAAGTAAATAAATACTTCAATACACTATAATAATATATATGGATTATATTGAAAATCAATGACATCACAAACTGATTAATCTATGTTAGGTCTAGAACATATGATCACTTATATTAAACAACAAATAGAAGATAAGTAAGGTGTGTGCTACATCAACTCTATCTCTTCACCATTATAAGTTGATTTAATGGTACTAATCTTAAAATCTTTGTAAAGTGGAGTAATAAACACTTTCTCTCTATCTATAGAAAATCTCTAAAGATCATTCTCAATATATTTATCTTTAGATAACCATAAATTCATGGCCTTTTTCATGGGAAATAAACATGCAAAGAATTTTTTTGTGGTGGCCGGTTGTTTTTTATCATCAAAAACTGAAAAATATCCCTCTTAAATATGTCATTTCTAGTAGTATCATGGCCATTAATGATTATATAATCATAATGAAATAGTATAATGAAATAATTTAATATAAATTTCTAAAATAAAAAAATTTTCCGAATGTTTCTTCCAAAAAAACCAATGAAAAATTACAAATTCAATCTTCTTATAACATTACCTCAGAGGTTTCTTCAAACCATATTAAATATTCTATAACCTGTAGACATAATTAACATTACATATTTCCAAAAAAACTCTCTTGGTTCTCCATAAAAATCCCATCATTTAAATATCTATGGACTAATTATGTATTCACATCAATATGCTAAATATATAGATCCAAAAAAGAACCCAAATCATGATCAACCTGAATGGAAGAAATATTGACATCATGTGAAAACACATCATCAAAATGAAAAAAAACATTCTCATGAAACCATTCATTTAATTTATCTTAAAAAATATCGTTTTTTGGGATTGTTTCTATATAATTTCATTAACTATTACTATATTTTTTATTGAATATTTGTCATAGACTAACCCGAGTCAACCCTGAACCGGTCACCTGAGTCGGTCCATAGAAAGGCCCTAAGGGTGTTCTTAATAACCATATGCATGAAACTTCTCTTAGGGAATCAATAGATAATTGACGAGAATAATTTAGATAAATGTAAATAAATAAAATTAAAGAAAAAATCGATAATACCAGTAAATAAAAAAATTTACATTTTGATCATAATTTATAAATAAACTAAAATACAAAAAATCCCTTCTAATCCAGATGACAAAAAATCTCCATTTTACCCCAAGGGTCACTCACCAATAAGAAAACTTTCAATCACCCATGATGATCAAAACCAAGATGAAACCTACACCAAAAGATATAAACAAGAATGAATAATAGGCATGAGTTTGAAAACACTGTAGGCATACACGAATAAATCTATTTATAATATATTTCCATTAAATAAAAGAAAAATAAATTGAGGGTTTGAAATAAAATATATATAACTATGATTTTCAAACATTTTGACTTTGATCCAAACTTGTTCTATTTACCTTTTTCATTCAAGACAAACACTTTTCCATGAGAGAACCATTATCACTTTAGAAAAAAGTATAATTTTTGAAATTTAAAATAAATAAATGGGATGTAAATCATTTTCAAAAAAAATTATGCAATCATTTGAAATCCTACACATACATTTCCAAAGGATTTACACCATAATAGGGAGCAAAAAATGATCACATAACAAGTGAAATATAAATAAACACACATGAGTAACCAACCAACAATTTATCTTAATCATCCATCCTAGAAAACTAAGTGTTGAAGGACATGGGGGAACCTAAGAGCACATTGGAATAATCTATAACATATTATACATGTTGACTCACCTCAAAAGAATGTCTCACCTGAAGAAATAAAATTCTACCAAAATGTTCAATTGCACCCTACCTGGACTCACTAAGGGGAACTATCCCATATTAATAAAAAAAAATTCCCCTACTATGGGCCACTATCCAGAGTGAAATCCCTAGATAGTGAAACAACCACTCATCCAAAATCCACTAGCTATGCCAGGTTCCCATGTCAATACTAAAGTGGGGGTGATCTAACACTTCCAACCAAGAATAAAATCACATGTAGATATGTATATATATATATATATATCACATACAAGAATCTCACATAACAAGTCACCCCCGAGCCACCCTCGAGAACAATCTTAGGATTTCAATTCATCTGATTATAAGGGAGCCTCTCACTACGAGCCTCCTAATACTATCCACACCACCAAGGAAATATGACTATCCATGGAGGGTTTTCTAGATGCCCATATTCATTAAAAGTCCAAACATGCCTCATGCACCCTTTAAGAAAATATCCTTTTTCCAAGAACCAATTCCACCATTCTGTAATTTTGAAAATACATCATCATAAATTTGACAACCATTTAGAAAATTTCATTTAAGCACTCAAACCATGTTATCAAACCAAAGAAAATTTCATAAAAGTGCCAATGGGCCACATACCATCATCACATGTCAAACAATCTCCAAAAAACCAAACACACCACAGATTCATGACCAAACCATTAAGAAATCCATTTAATAAATCTAAACTATAGTTTAAATGACACAAATGAATTCACAAATCTATTCCATGGTCTAAAATTCAGAAATTTCTTACAAAATCCACCCAATGTTTTTATCGATCACTTGGTGGGAGGAACATAACAATAAAAATCCATATACTTCAAAATAATTAAGAATCACATCTCATTTTAGCAAAATTTTTATTTTTACAGACATCATGCATCATTAAATAATGTATAAAGAAGGGGTGAAAAGTAAGAAACCAGTTAAAATTAAATTTAATGGAAAATTTCAATTGGAAACTAACCTCAAATCACATGTTCTTTAAAAAAAATGTAAAAGAAACTCCAAAAAGGTTCCAATAGGTGAGAAACACAATGAGAAACCCTATGAAGACATAACTTTCAACATGAACTAAGGGTAAACGAATCCCTAGATCCACAAGACCATTTAAGAAGAGTAAATTGAATGAAATTGGAAGAATAAATAATATGGAGAATAGTGGATAATATTAACTTGATAAATAATCCCCAAAACTACAAGTAAACTCTATATTTTTATAATGGGAGAGGAGTTGAGGATTGGAGAAAATGGTAGAGGCCTCCCTGTGGCCACATGAACCAGTATGAGAAGGAAAAGGGTGTTTAAAGCATAAAATTTTGAGAGGGTAGATAGGTAAAATCACACATTAAATGACATGGGCACTATGTGCATTTAGGAATTATGGTTTCCCAGACCATGCACTAATTATGTTCCCCTTACTAAACATATTGTTCACTCACGTGCTTTTGACACAAATTTATGTAAACTTTGTGCCAAATCTATTAGATGGTTCTACACAAAATGGAAGAATATTCACATGCCTTTTGCACAGTTTCCATAACTATTTCTAGGTTGTACACCATAGACAAGAGACACTCAAAGGCTTTCAGAGTTTCCTTGAGCACGCCACATGATTTCATCTAACCATGCTTCAACTATGATCCCTTAGGGCTCAATCCCAAAATCTCTATTTTCACCCAAAACTGAATGGGAGACTAAACAATCGACATGGGATCAAAAATAGACCAAAGAATACCTAAAAACATATATTTGAAAATTCACCCAACCACGAAAATATTCCTCCCCCAGAAAGCCACAAAACATCCAAATTTAAATCCAATGCACCTGGAATTCAAGGGAAAACCAGGATCCAAAAGATAAAACTAGAGAGATATGATTATAAAAAATTTCATGTGACAATTCTCTAACAAATCAAGATTTTTGACCCTCGAAATCCACCACATCCCCAGTTTATCGATCAGTGACAAGGGACTCCTATACTACATGGTAGGACCACTCACACGAAGAACTCCCCAAAAATAACCCAAAAACACTCATACAACATTCCGGAAATGAACCAACTTACTAAAACCACTTCTTAGAAGTTGAGATGGAAAATTCAAGCTACCACTCGAACAACGTAGCCATAGAAAAAATATTAGGTGTGCTCCAGAATCCCAATATTCACTAAATTCTATAGAAATTCATAATTACGTAACATCAAATTAAACCACTCATTTCAAATCCATCACCAAAAAATAAAATATTTTTCCATAATTAGTGGCTCGAATGGACTCCCCCACCATTAGAAACCCACTAGAATCAATCAAGGAAATCATAATAGGTCGTACAGTGGGACTTCCTTCCAATAAGGAATGATCTACTTATCAAACCCAAGAACAAATCCCATATACCAAATATAATAACCACCAAAAATTTCCAACGCATACATCAAACCCATAAAATATGGTGAACCCACTAAAGGAGCTCAATACAAATATGGAACTAAACTATGATTTATCATTTTCCTAGATGAGAACTATCCAAAATCAAAAGTAACTCACGAAGGCTAACCGTATATGGAAAAACAATTATATATCCTCTTCTAGATTGAAACCACCACTGGGATTTCTAGAAATCGAGGCCACTATGCCTTGTAACAAACAAATAGGAACACTCAGAAAACAATGATATCAATGATTAAATGAGGCATATATGACTTTTATAATAAAACTAGACCTTCCATGATTAAGAAGATACAACATAGAAACATAAATTGTCCACTTTTCAAAACTAGAGACAATGTTTTTACCATGGTCCTCTATACCTCCATGATTCCATACTGTAGGAAAAGATTTACTCTATGAACTATAGTTGGAGCCATGATGCCTTGATTCATTTCCTTACCCACAGTGATGAGATGCTAATCCGTGATCAGAACTCATTCTTTTGGTTTCATGATCTTCCACAATGTACCCAAGGAAAAAACAATAAAATATGAAACACAACAGGATTCACATTCCCCAAACAGGTCGCATTCACAAATACATGTATTTAAGATATGAAAATGAACTATTCTATATCTACATGATGGGAAACAATAGGAACACAATATCTATGAAACACACATTCACTTAATATTGATATGTTTGATATCTTTCTAAAGATACTCATTAATTAAAAAATGAGTTCTCAGGAGGACCCCTACACCCCCTTACATATAAAACAGTATATAACAACATCAGAAGAAACCACTACAACAAAAGAATATCTACACAGATAGGGTCTTTAATTCAATCCCAAAAAAACAACCTGCTCCTAAAAATGGGATTGTGTGTTTTTCCAAGGGGTGGATCTAGAATCACAGTTCTTACTAGAGAACCCATGGCCTATGAATTCATAGATACACCATGTCTACATAAAATTCATAAATTAAGTAATCATATGATTTGAATTTATCCATTGGTGAATGACAATGATTCTACATGTAGATGAATCTAACAAAGTATCGATGAGTTTTTTGATTCCACATCAAGAACCAAAAACCTCAAGAAAATATTCAATCTCTTTATTGGAATTATTTCCACCATATCCAAAGACTAGAGGAATTATGGATGACTCAACAATTCTAGTTAGCACTGCTTCAATAAAAACAACTTGTCCCACCAAATTTGATAAGGAGGTTAGACCAAACTATGACACTATAGATTATAAATCAAAATGAATCCCACTATCAAATCATTGATCCTCCAAATAATCATCTTCAACCCAGTCCGGAATGTAAGGAATTGGATCCATAAAATAATAGAATAACAGAAACATCGATCCATCACGTTGCTGTTGGCAGTACATCACCATTCCCTTTCTCACCTTCAATACCTCATTGAAATATTTCATGATAAATTAATAGTTGATGAACTACTAGGTAAGATCATCAAAACACATGGTTAAACCGACCTACTTCCACCATATCCAGTTATTTCCTTCAATAATAATGATAGAAAATATTAGCTTTATGGAATTAGGAAACTAAAGGGGAACTGGAGTTTCTATGAATTTTACACATCCATTATTCTTCTTAGAGAGGATCCAATTGAATATAAAATAGTGGAGGATTCAAAATTAAAAATTCAATAAAGATGTATATGTTTTGATCAACTATATTTTCTTCAAAGGGAAAACTAATTGTGGATTCACATCAACTATGCCTCAAATCATTGTGGGGGTGTGAACTAAGCAATAGGAAAAACAAGAGCCCAATCAAAACCAATTCATCAAAAATAATTCCAAAAAAATATACCACATTACGAAAAATTCCAAATCACAAGGAAATGATTTACACAACCATATATTTTAAATGAATCACACTTTATTTCCCAAAAAATTTGAAAATAAAAATAGACTTCATATATTGTGACGTCACTAATGGTATTTCATGGAGCCTCACATAATCACATTCTCATGAAAGCCTGGGCACTCTTAATATCATGCCAAATCTGTTCTTTCTTACACCCATATAATCAACTATACAAAGTCCCACAAAATTCCATGCATGTTATAACCCATTTCAATACCAAAGAAAAAAAACAAAAAAATTTCACGTTGCGATACAATACATTAAACCCATGTTATCACATTCCAAATTTACCTACCAAATCATAATTCCCAAATCATTATCAAGGGACCACTAACCACTAGATAAAAATCCTTTTTAAAACACTATGATTTAGTTCATTTGATTCCATTTACGAATAAAAATTCCTTGACTTCCATCCAAAAATCCAATTCAACCCACTAAAAACATTTCCCAAAATTCAACAAATTATCTACTATAAATAATCATTGGATAATGTTTTTTTATCAAAATTCATTTTTATAAGGCTTCATTGAAATTAAATATGAAAATCCAATTCCTATAATCCAAAAACCGAACCATTACAACTATAAAATCATTTATTGAAATTTTCAAAACAACGGTTTACAAAATAATCTTCAGAATCAACAAGACCCCAAAAAATGTACATGTCAGAACAAGTATTGATGGTTGACTAGGTCAAATGGTTGGATGCCATTTTACAATCACACCACCATAATGGAGAGCCTCTCATGGCCATGTCCCTATCTCAACATGACCTTTTTGTCCCTTTAAGCTCACAAAAACCATTGTCCCAACTCTCTTTACATTTCCAAAACACCAAACTAACCAACAACAACCAGAAAAGAAAAATAAAACATGACATCCGAGTGAAACTCTTGGTTCAGTCCAGAAAGTGTTTTCCAGACACTCCCCCTAACCTACACCCCAATCTCCAATAGTCAAAATCCAACTACATCGATAAAATAAATATAAAATGGTTCTCTAAAATCAAGTTCATCTAAGTAACACACTTTCTTTTATACCATTTTATCACAAAGAATACTATGTTAACTCCAAACCGGCCACCTAAGTCAGTCTATAGAAAGGGTCGAATAGAATTCTCGATCCTCAAAGGCTAGAAACTAGATTTGGGGAATCAATAGAGAAGAAAAGGGAATTATTTAACCCAATGTAAATAACTAAAATAGTGGAAACAAATATAGCATCCCAATAAATAAATAAAATTAAAATTTTGAACACAATTTACATATAAATTAAACATACAAAAAAATCACAAATGATCCTTATAACCATATCATCTCCATCTGACCCCATGTGTTATTCTTTGATTCCATAACCAATTATTGCACAAAAAAATAGAAATAGAGATAAAACCTACACAAAAATCTAAAAATATGAATGAACTATAAGCATGAGTATTAAAAATCAATAGTCATGCCGGAAATGTTTTATTCCCAATGAAGTTTTTTAAATAAATAAAACCTCAATTTCAAGCTTGAAAAAAATATATGAAATTAATATTTTTTCACGTATTTTCTTTACACAAAGAATGGTACATTTATCATATAATGGGAAACCAAATCTTTTCCAAGAAGGAATAATTATCACTTTAGAGAATAATAATTACATTTTCACATAAAAATGATGAAAGGTAACGAGAATCATTTTTTAAAAAATCCATAAAACCTAGAAAATGAACCAATCACTCTCTAAAACAAGTAAACCACATAAGGTAACATCAACAATAATCACATAATAAAGGAATTGGAAATAAAAACATGAGAGTATCCAACCAATAATAAATCTCAATCATCCACTGCAGAAAAATTTATGTTCCTAAGGAAATGATAGAACACGTGATCTTAGTAGATTAATTTAGAATATACTATACATATTGACTCATCCGGAAGCCATTCCTCACCCAATAAAATCAAATTAACCAACACTCTTGATCACACCATACTTAGTCTGATCAATGGGACGTATTCCATAACAAGAAAAATAAAAACCATATCCCCTCTTATGGGCCACTAGTCAGAGCACAATCCTCATCTAGTGCAGCAACCATTCACTAAAAATCCTCTAGTTATATATGGTTATAATTTCAATACTAATGTGAGGGTGAGGCCCGAATTCCCACAAATAATCCAATCACATTCATATATATATATATATAACACAAGTATCTCACCAAACAAGTCACCCCTAGGATGCCCCAGGGAAACATATACTTCCTTTAAAACTTTTTATCATAAGAGATACCTCAATGTGGGCCTCCCAAAATAATAAACATAACCATGTGAAAATGATTATCCAAGGGGGTTACTCTAAATGATTGTTATTATAAAAATTCCAAACATGCCACAAGAATATATCAAGAAAAAAAATCCATTTTTCAAAGAATCAATTACCCCATTCCAAAATGGTGAAAATATGTCCTCTTCCATTTCAAAAAAATTTAGAAAATATCATTTAAGCACTCACAACATTTTTCTAACCAAATTAACTTTCATCAAAGTGCCAAACATGCTACATAACTTCATGACATGTCAAATAATTTTCAAAGAAGTAACAAAAACCACATTAAAGTAAAAAATAATTAGAAACCCATATAATATATCCAAGACACCATTTTAAATTCCCCATATGAAATTAAAAATCCATGTGATGAATTAAAAATAAAAAATCCCTTATAAAAGCCATTTGTAAATTTTATCAAACTCTTAGTGTGCGATACTTAACAAAATAATTACATATACTTCAAAAAAATTAAGAAAAACTTTTCTTTTCACACCAAACTAATATTAAAAGCATCATGCATCACTAATTATCATATAATGAAGTCATGAAATGAATGAAACCAAGGATTATTAAATTTAATGGATAAGTGCAGAGGGAAACCTACCTCAAATAACATGGACTTCAGAAACATCAACCCAAATCTCTCTATAAGGATTCCTAGAGTCAATAAAACCAATAGAAACTGAAAGAAGAAATAATTCCCAAACATAACCCAATTGAAAGATAAAACCTTGAACCAATATACCATGTAAGAAGAGAAAGTCAAAATAAAATGGAATATTAATGAAGAGGGAGAAGAGAAGTGAAGATTACCATGAACAATCACCCCCCAAATCATTGAAGAAACCCTAGATCCACACCATGAAGAGGAGATGCGGATTGGGGAATAAGGGAGAGGATCCCTAAGGACCATATGAATGATGATTAAAAAGAAAGAGTCTATTTTAATTTAAAATCCTGAGAGGATAAAATTATAAAATCACTCTTTTCATGGCATGGGAAATGTTCAGGGTTAGTCTACACAGTTTCCCAAAATGTGTGAAAATCGAGTTCCCCTTACAGGACACATTGGTCACTCTCATAGTCTGGCCTTATGGTTTCATAAATTATTCTCTAAATTTTTGACCGAGTTCTATACAAAATGGATGAACCAAATTCTTGCCTTCAAAATGGTTTTTCAAACTATAAATGGGACATGAACCCCTAACCAGAGGCATCCAAAGGCATACACAGTTTCTTTGAGGAGGTTTCAATATTTCATATAATAGTGCACTAATATTGTTCCACATTCTGCCAGGCCCAAAATTTACATTTTTCACTAATAATTCATGGGGAGACTAAAGAAGAAACATGGGTTCAATAATAACCAAGGGGATACCTCGAAACAAAAACTTGAATGTTACAATATTGATACTCAATAGTTATGTTTATTTATTTATCATACCATGTATATTCATGAAAATATTTCTATATATTTATATTTATTGATAATTTTAATTTTTTTATATAGGAGTTTTTGATGAGACGGAAATATGAAATTTAATGTATTCAAAAATAATTCATGTGATCATCCGGGAAAATATATCAATGAAAAACTATAGAAAACATTCTATTAATAATAGATTTTATAGGGAGTTATAAAAATAATCCTCTAACATATTGTTTTTTAAAATTAAATAATCGATCCCTTTAAAATAATAAATCATATTTGAGGTGGTTAACTAGATGGGGATATGCAAACCCCCCTCTATATCCATTTTCTGTATAAATTATAGGGGGATATGTTCAACCATTACTAATCATCAACTTTATAAGGGTTATGAACACACTGTGATTTCGTAAATTACAGGGGGTTTTGAAACCCCTCTAATTTTTAAAATTATCTTTTAATACCTGGTTGTATTTTAGAGGGGGTTTTGAACCCCCTCTAATGAGTTATGTTAGAGTGGGATGAAAACCACCGCTATTGTCATTAATTAGTGGGGGTTCGACCTGCCCCCCTCCCCTAATATGTTTGTCTATAAGGAGGGGGGTTCAAAACCCCCTCTTCTTTATAATTGACGGGGTTGAAACCCCACTATAATTTATTACAAAAGAGGGTGGATTGAACCCCAAATATTTTAAAAATAAATTCCCTTATATATATATATTTAGTATATATATATTTTTAATACATTATATGATCATATTATATAAAATATTTATATGATTGAATTTATTTGTATTTATTTTTTACAAAAATATAATTTTATTATATTGTGTCCCTTAGTTTATATTTATATGTATAAATTTCATTTCAAATAATATTAATTTTATAAAATATAAAATCATTTCCATATTATATAAATATATACCTAAATTTAATTTAATTAAAAAATATATCGTAATAAAACTCAATCTTGTAGTTTTTATAATTTATATTATAATAATAATAAATGTATTTTCAAAATTATTTTTTATTCTTTTATATTGTATTTAATTAATGTTATTAGAAATATAATATATGAAAATAAGTATAAATTAATGCACACAATATTATTCAATTATGTTTATTAAAATACATATATTTTAATATACATTATAATAATTATGTGCATTGATATACATTATATAAATATTTTTATAAATTTTATATAATATATTATTAATTATATATTATTAAAAAAATTCAAATAATATTTATTATATAATTATTTAATTTATAAATTAGAAAATATTAATTATATATTATATACATATAAATTATGCATAATATAAAATTGTATTTCATATAACATTATATAAACATTTGTATATATAGTACTTCATATAATATTAATTATATATAAAATAAATTTTTGTGTAAATTGTATTTCATATATCTTTATTTCATATAATATTATTTATATATTAATTATAAATAATATTATACAAATTATACAAATATATATTTATTAATGTAAATAATAAAAAACATATGTTTAGAAATACATTATATTAATCTATTTTTAAATGACAATATAAAAATATATTAAATAAATACTTATATATATACTATGTAAATAAAAATGTATATAATATATGAATTGGTTTACAAGTGTACATATAATTTACATAAATTTATTTAAAAATATATAAATATAAGTTTGTATACATAAAAAAATAAAATTCTAAATATATTAAAAAATACATTTACTCAAATGTATACAAATACACATGTTAAATATATAGTTAATATAAATATATAAACTGAATAATATATAAATTTTTTATCGTACATATATGTACTTACATAATATAAATACACACACACACACATATATATATATGAAATATATTTTTATGTATTTAAATATTTATTCAAATAATATTTATTTGAATTAGATTCTACAAATATATAAATAGAATTAGGTGTATTGCTTTCTATTATCATTGAGTTTCTATAGTGGTAGAGGTGTGGGAGTTTTCATTGTGCGATCCCGGGTTTGAAACCTACGGCCTCGAAAATTTTACAGGGGGAATGCGCCCGGTACGTTAGTGGAGAAGCCCATTGAATAGTTTTGGAATGGGAGGGAGTGGGGAAGGAGGAATAGACAAGGTGATTTCATCATCTATATTTACCACCTAAATAGGTGGGTTAATATATAACTTAAAATTGTGACACGTTTCCCAGTTCCATTGCATGTGTTCAATTTATTGACCAAATTCTGATATATATTTCTTTTGTGTTACCACCCTTGGTAATTGCGAGTCCATTATTATATGAAATATAGAATAAATATCGATTTGTATTTTATCTCACCTTCTATCGATTTGGGGTTATTTTCCGATGGACATCATTTGTTCTTCATTTCCGCCAAAGGTAGGATAGATTTAGGGTTTCAGTCTACTTATAGAATCGTGGTACAATGGAATTTCTACTCACTATCAGATGACCGTCATTTTTTATTTCCATGAAACAGAGAAATTTACGGGCTAAGTCATCTAAGATCAATGAACACATACTAATTAGAAACCACACATTATTTCTTCTGGTATTTACCTAATAAACTATTACTTATGGAAGTTTTGTAATATTTATTACTGGAAAATGATCCAATTATATTTTTCAGTGTATGAATTTTTCAAAAACACTTATTGTTTAGTTTTGTTACCCATCAACATATAATAACTTTTCATTTTCAAAAATTTTAATCAGTTTAAATTAAACATTACAACTACTTGAAATCCCTTATAAAAAATGGATTTTTTGTTGAATGTTTTCTTTATAATATTTTTGTAGGGAGTTATTCATGTGGTGTGATTAGAGCATAGAGTGATAACTGTAGCTGTGGAAAGGAAGCTTCCATCAATATATAAATGACTATGACAATACCAGATAGATTTTTTTTACATGTAACACTGTAAAATGTAATCTTTCAAGTGTTTGAATCACCTCATAAATTAGGAGGTTAGGTAAGAATCAAATATGATGTAATTATAGTTAAATATTAGTCACAAATGGAAGACTAGAGGAATTTTATTGAAAAAATGAATGAAAAATGTATTGAGATCGTCTTTCATGTTAATGACACGAAGATGAAGATGTTCAGATTGCCTGTAATTTTCATTATTCTACTAATACTTCTAGCTATTGTTTTAATCGAAGTCATGTGATTGTTAGTGATCTGAATGTCTTATGTACTAAACTATTCTTGGATGTAATTTTTCAAAATTTAAACTATTAAGTCACTCTATCCCTATTATACTTAATTTTTTTGGAATTTGTTAACAAGATCAATTTATGGAAGGTGATATATTAAGAAAATCCCAAAAAAAAAAATTTATAGAATCATTAATAAAGTGTAGGATCCCAGATATTTATAGAATAATACATTTTTTATATTAATATTTATGTATAAGATATTATTTTTCACTAAAGGAGACTCTTTTTCTAATAGCGTACCAATCATGCAACAAAGTGTTTCTTTGAAATCTTACATTGCACAAAGCTTTGACTTATACTGAAAAAATAATATATTATTACTATTATAATAAATGGTAGTAAACACCTAGAAGTTTTATTGGTAGGAATGAAAAATAAAAAACTACAATATGATAATACATTTTTTTAAATTTTTTTACATTTATCTAATAAATTTTAGAGGCTTAAAATGAGAATAAATCCAATTTTAAGTATAAAATCCTATATTATTTTTAAGGGTCGGTTTATATCCTTTTGATGGAGAAACCTTTTAAAATATAGTTTTTATACCTTATTTATGTTCTATTTGTCAAAATAAACATCTAATTTTGAATAGGCACAGAAAAAATTTACCTTGGATGAAATTTTGGTATTTTTCTGATTAAATCGATATTTAATGATTAGTGATAATTAGTACATTTTAATTCAAAAATGTCTTTTCATCTAATTTATTTATATAGATAGATAGTCATTTTAATTGGTTATAAAGTTTAATTGGATTATGATAGTATAATTTAATATAATTTTGATTATTGCAATTGATTTCATATTTAAATTGGACATAAACACATGTCAATCTTTATCTAGTTTTTACATCTCAAAACCATGTTTTTTGGATTTGACAAGGTGAATTAATTTAAATTAATTTCAGAAAATTCGAGGTCTTTAAGTTGTAAAAATTTATTCTATATTTGTAATCATAAGTTCCATATTTTTTAAATGAGTTTCTTTTTTTGGAAATTATGAATAGTAACTTCAGTTATTATTTTTATTTACCATGCATAAAGGGTAAATATAGTAAATAATGGTAAAAAATAATATTATAATAATATTAAAAGATGCTAAAACATGTCCTAATCCTATTTTATAAGATATATCCAACCATGGGCATCCTTGGGTCGATTTTGGGATACCATGGAGACACTTGGTTGTGATAATGACTAGTTATAAGATTTAATTTAATGTAAAGGGAGAGATTACATAAACTTGTATCTTATATTAAAGCAATTTTAATATAGAGTTATATAATAGATATATATCACTATAAACATTAATTATAATTCAAAAAATATTTCCTACATCATTGTATCTTATTTATAATTTTTAGACATTAAATAAAAAGGTTTAATTATGAAACAATGATGATACAATGATTTATTTATTAATAAAGGATTCAAATAAATGATATTATAAATATTAAAATAAATATTATTTTAAATAATTTATGTCATTCTATAATTTGATAGGTTTTAATGACATGTTATGATTGATTATTTTTTTTGTTCGAATGAATCAGGTTTTTATGAATATATAAAAAAGACAGGTATGAATGTTGACCTAAATTGATATAATTCATAACATACAATATAAAATAATTTATTAAATGATATTAAATTCCTAAAAATAGAAGATTCATAAAAATGGTTAATATATGTCTAAATATTTCATAAATGACATATTTTTGGGTCTTTTGACATGATATGGTAATTTCATTAACCCACAATTTATAAATAACATGATATCACTATAAGATTACAAATCTTAGAATAACGATGAAACCAAACAGGTAAGGATAGAAATAATTAAAAACGTATATAAAAATATATAGATGAAGTTTATTCGAACCAAAATCATCTTATTATAGAATTAAATAAATTTCAGACCATTTTTAATCTAAATTGATTTTATAATAAATTTATATTTCAAGACCTTCCTAAAATTCCCCTCCTCCCTCTAATAAAAATCCACCATCTCTACACCCATATTCACACCACTCAAGCCCCTTGTTACATCCAAATTATTCTCAAATAATCTCCAATAATCCTTCATATCCTCATATAATCCCTAAATTGGGAATAAAGCAATTCAGGAAAGCTTTTTGGCACAAATCAAAAGAAGTTACTCAATTTATAGTTAACTTCTTTTCTCAAGTTCCTTTTATTATTTTCCCTCTAAAAACCATCTTATCTTCATATTCTTTAATTACATAACAAAAACAGTATCCTAATATTACTATTATGTTTCTATGAGAATTATTATAACTACACTTACACATAGCTCCATCTAACGGATACAAACATATTGAGTCCATGTACAGAAAACTACTGCCTCACAAAACGATGATTGTTCAGTTTTCTCCTACTACCTCTCATGGTGGCCATTCAGATGGAACTATATTTATATATGATATTTATTATATTTATACTGTCTCTATGCTTCTATATTTTTTATTTACACCATACCGTTATGCTTTCCATAATGTGTAATTACGGTAATTTCATTTGAGGAAATGTGGACTACCACCCACTCAAAATGATATGGATCATTCAATACATACATGGAATGTATAAAGGATGGTATTAATTAAATTATGAAACATATATAACATAGATATTATACTGAAATTAAAACATACCTACATATCATTTATTTTTAATTCCTTTAATATGATAATGAAATGAAAGTAGAGTTCATGCGTACGTACAACCTACTATCTCCATGAACTATGCATTTCATTTCATATCTCCAAATGTTATGGAATATTAAAAATAAATATATAGACTAAATATATATGATATTTAAATCACTAATTATACTATGTAGATAATGGAATATTGACCACATGGACAATTGGTAATTTTAACAAGTTCATTTTTTGACTCAAGTACCAAATATCGACAAAATTACCAATTTGAACTTGAATAAATATATAATTGTTATAACTAGGTAATAAGTGATGTAAATGGAATAATAAACTGGAAAAATTATCTTATTAAAGTATAAATTAACTTATGTTTATTATTTAGGGAGATAAAGAACGAACAAACAAGTCAGACTAAATGTAAGGGACTTAATCTAAATCTCTTTTCATTGAGGCATATTTTTATGTTATACACCACCTTATTTTATATGGTGTATAAACCCATTTGATTTTTAATTTCATTCAATGGTAATGTTTTTCTATAAAGAATTTTACTAAATGACAAAAAGAATTTTTTTTCATCGTATGCGGTGACAATGACATTTCCGCTATTGCGAGCATTATTTAAAATTTAGCTTCTTTAAAAAGTTATAATGTATTTAAAATTAAAATAAATACCATATAGACCTTTTATGTATTTTGGTATTGAAAATGTTTTTTATAAAGAATTAATTATCTCAATATCTTGAAATAATATATTGTGATTGTGATGTAGAAATGTTATCTTTCTTTTATACTTGTTTTATGTGTTATGATTATGTTATTATTCTTTGGTATTGTTTATGTATACGGGTGGTTAAATGATAAATAGAGTGTGGGTGATCCCGAAGTGGATCTCAAACACATTGGGTAACATGATGGAGGTAAACGAAAAAGTTTCTCCTAAGAGGTTTATAGAATATACTGTGATGGGTATTATAAACGTAACCATGAATGTTACTCCCTATGTAGCTGTGAAAGATATAATGTATGTATACTGGGTTCTTATGAAGAAAAATTCACCTGACTGGAAAGGTATGCTACAAATTTCAAACGGGGTCTTGAAAATAAAATAAATCCACTTTACTTAAGATTAAAGACAATGTATTGAAGGGTATTGGCTTCTCAGTAGTTCATAAGTAAAAAAACCCATATGATGTGAAATGAAGGTGGAAATGGAGTTTTTCGATGATCTTGTGTTATTTGAAAAACAATATAACAAGAATTTGGGATGGAAGATAAATGGGAAAAAATTATAAAAAATGCCTAATGATCACAATATTATGTTTATATTTTTTAAAAATTGTGGTAAAAAGAAAATTGGGGAATGCCTTTTGAATTATGGAATGTGCTTAGGATGTGGTAAAATGGGACATGGGGCATGTAATTACAGGGAAAAAAGATTAGGTAGTGGTAAGATAAAATATGATTTACAGTCAAAAAAATGTATTAAGTGAAATTAAATGGTTTATTATAAGAATGTGTGTCTGATGAAGAACTCAAATGATGGAAAGAAGCCAAACTACAAACAAAAAGTGGTGGTTATATCCTTTGAAACTACTTTAGAAGATGTTGGGCCATCAAATTAAGTAGTATGAGGTATATTGTCTATTTTTTTAGATTATGACAATGTGTTGTTTGAATCTAGGTGTACACATTATTTCATTTCAATTAAATTTTATAGTTAATTTGGAATTCCATCTCAACATATGAATCCCAAACTTATGGTAAAAACAACTGGAGGAAATTTTGAGATAAAATGAACATATAACAACCTTCCTATACTTTTATAGGGAATGAATCTACCAGTAATCCTTATTGTTCTACCTCTAGTAGAGTTTGATGTTATTTGGGTATAGATTGGATTTCCCTTTATCGGGCAAGGATTGAATGAAAATATAAAGTGGTTTCTTTTTAGAATTAATTTCATTTTGTGTACAAGAATGAACCCCTAATATTGATTATATATCAGGAAGCTGATAAGCTATTAAAATATGAAAATTAATGTTACATTACACATATTTTTGAAAATAAAGGAACTATTTAGATTAATGATCTACCGGTGGTCAATGAGTTTTGTAATTCTTTTACAAATGAATTTCATATTATAATAACTTATTAGGAATTTGAATTTACTATTGACTGGGTTCATGATGCTAATCCAATTTCAAAACCCATTTATCTAATGAATCAAATTCAAATTTTAGTGGTATATAATCAATTGTAGGAGTTATTATATAATGGTTTGGTTTAACCGATCACTTCACCATGGGGTGCTCCTATCTTGTTTCATAAAAACAAATATGGATCAATGATACTTTGAATTGATTGTAGAGCTTAAAATAACATCACTATTAACAAAAAGTATCTTTTCCCTCATATAGATGATTTCGTTGATCAACACTATGGAGATTAATATTTTTCGAATAATTACATGAGGTTGGGGAACCATTAGTTGAATGTAAAGGAAGAAGACATTCTGAATAATGAATTTACTAGAAAAGGCCATTAGGATTTTTTTTCCTTTTGGGATAACCAATTATCCTACTATCTTTATGGATCATATTAATAGAATTTTCCATTCCTTCATGGATAAGTATGTGGTTGTGTTTATTGATGATGTTTTAGTATATTATAAAATTAAAAAGGAGAATGAAATTCATTTAAGGGATGTATTACAGACCATAAAAATGAAAATATTTGGGAATTTCATAAAGTGTATGTTTTCGTTACAAAAAATTTCAATCCTTGTCACATTGTTTCTAAAGAAAGCATAACTATTGATCCTGCTAAAACAAAAGTTGTGGAAGAATGTCCAAAATTGACAAATATAATAGAAATTTTTATTTTTCTTTGTTTGGTAGGTTATCCCTGGAAGTGTTTCAAAAAAAATATTGGTTATCTATCCCACTTACAACGTTAACTCGAAAAAATGTTATATTCGAATGGATAAAATAATGTGATGATTTTTTTTCAGAATTCCAAACAAGATTGTTGAATGCTCCCGTTTTGGAAATAGAATCCAAGAATAATGAATTTCTTAGTTACAGAGATGCTTCATTGAAAGGACTTGGTTGTGTCCTAATAAATAATTATCATGTAATTGCTTATGCTTCACTTCAGTTGAAAACTCTTGAATTATATTACCCTACACATGATTTTTAATTAGCTGATATTGTTTTTCTTTAAAAATTATGAGGCATCATCTATATGGCGTGAAGTGTGAAATATATACTGATCATAAAATTTTGAAGTATATAATAACTTATAAGTAATTAAACATGAGACGAAGGAGATGTCTAGATTTAATCAAGGATTATGATTTCACAACTCATTTCCATCCAAGAATTTCAAATAATGTGCTTGACACTTTGAGTCAAAATAGTAGTTCTATATTAACCATGATACATTTGGAATGAGATCCTCTGGTTTTTGATTTGATGAATTTTGGATTGGAAGCTGTTGGTGCAGGGAATTTCACTATTTTGTTTCAGGTGGCACTAAAATCATCTATATCAGACAAAATTAATAAAGTGCATAAAGGAGACAACAAGTTGCAGAAAAAGGTAAAATTTGTTCAAGAAGGGTATGTTTCATGAATTTATCATTGATAAAGTCTATTTTTTGAGGTTTGGGAATAGATTATCTGTGTATTTTGATTCCCATTTTAAGAAAGTGTTGTTGTGTGAAGCTTATAATTCCATATTTTCAGTTTATCAAAGAAGTACTAAGATGTACAGAGATCTTTTGGAGTATTACTAGACAGATGGAATTAAAAGAGATATTTCTTAGATTACCCTGAGATATTTGATTTTTCAATGGGTTAAAGAAGAGTGATTGTTACCAAAATGGATGATTCATACTTTTCTAGTTCTATAGTTGAAATGGAAAATGTGTGCATGTATTTCTTAGTGGGATTTCAAAAGAATTTTCATGGTTACAGTGCAATCTGTGTTACTATTGATCAATTGATTAAATATTCTCATTTTATTTCAATTCGAGATACACTATCTCTAGATAAACATTCTCTATTGTATATTAATGTGATATTCAGGTTATATAGAGTTCCCCTATCCATTTTATATGATCATGATCATAGGTTCAAATCTATATTTTGGAAGGTCTTTCAGAAGTAGTTGGGTACTGGATTAAATTTTAGTACATCTTTTCACCCGCAATCAGATGGGTAGTCAGAATGAAATATTCAAACATTTGATGGTATGATACGTTCTTGTTCAATGGATTACCAGGGAAGTTGGGACTAACATCTTTCTTAGGTTGAGTTTTTTTTTATTATAGCAGTATTCATTCTACTCTAAAGATGGAATAATTTCAAACATTATTTGGAAAGGGGTGTCGAACTGCAGATTTATAAGAGGAAGAATGTGAAAGGATGTTGATAGAAACAGAATTAGTAGAAGAGATGATGGAAAAAGTTTAGTTGATTTAGAAGCACATGAGAACAGCTCAGGCCATGCCAAAAAGTTATGCGAATAACTGGAGGAAGGATATTTTTTTAGGTAGGGGATCATGTCTTTATCAACGTTTCTCGATGGCAAATTATGATTCATTTTGGTAAGAAGAGAAAGTGGAGTATGATGTCTATTGGACCCTATAAAATCCTGGAAAAAGTTGGATCAGTTTACTACAGAGTGGATTCACCTCCCAATTTATCCTAGGTATATATTTTTTTCCATGTTTCAATGTTGAGAAAGTATATGTTGGATCAATATCATGTTTTATGTCCATAGGTAGTTCAGTAGGAAGAGAATATTTCTTGTGAGTAATATCCAGTCCAAATTTTTGACTGTAGAGAGAATGTGTCACAGAATATGGTAATTTATCAGGTAATGGTTTTGTGGAAAAACCCTATGGTTTAATTGGAGAAAAGGGAAGCATAAAATGCTAAAAGTGGTAAATAACCCCACTTATTTGATATGAAAATAAAATTGTGGGGATGGAGGAATGATGTAGGATCCCAAGTGTTTATAGAATAATACATTATCATTCCTATTAATATTTATGAATAAGATATTATTTTTACATTAATGGGGATTCTTTTTCCGATAGTTTACTTAACATGAAACAACAAGTTTCTTTGAATTCTTACGTTGCACACAACATTGAGTTATACCAAAAAATAATATATTATTATTATTATTATTCTAAATCATAGTTAACGCCTAGCCATTGTATTGATAGTAATAAATATAACCAACTAAAATATTATTATACATATTTGTTAATTTTTTTAGTATTTATCCCATAAATTTTTTAGGCCTAAATGACAATGAATCCAAATTTAACCATAGAAGACTCTGATATTTTTAAAAGGTCACTTATCACCTTCTGATGGAGAAACCTTTAAAAATCTCATTTTGACACATTTATATTTTATATTTGAAAAAATAAACATCTTTTTTTGAATCAGGTTATAAAAATTTTCTTTGGAGGAAATTTTGGTGTTTTTCTAATGAAATTCATATTTTAATTAATTTTGAAAAATACTACATTTTAATTGAAAACTGGCTTTTCATATAATTAATTTTTATAAATATATTTTCCATACTATTTATTTTAATGTGTTATTGTATTATGTATTTACTATTTAATCAAATTTTTGTCATTGGAAGTAATTTTATATTGAAATTGGATATAAACACATGTTAATCTTTTGGTATTTTTTATTTCTTAAAAACACGCTTATTGGTTTTGTCAACGGGAGTTAATTTTACATTAATTTCTCCAAATTAAATGTTTTGAATTTTTAAAAATGGATTCCATATTTATAATCATAAGTTCCATATTTTTTAAATAATTACCTTTTATTTTTTGACATTATGAATAGTAACTTCAGTATTTTTTACCAAGGTTAAAGGGTAAATCTGGTAAATAAGGGAAAAAATAATATTATAATTATATTAAACTACTATGACACATGTCTTAATCCCATTGGATATGATATCTCAGATAATGCGCATCCTAGGGTCGATTATGTGACCCCATGGAGCAATCTGGTTGTGAGAATGACAGGTTATAATAATTAATTTTACGTTAAGAGAAATATAACACAAACAAGTATATTTTAATTAAAAAAATTTAATTTTTTGTTATATTACTTATCTATTTGACTATAAATAGTAATTATAAATATAAATTTTTTTCCTACATTATGGTATTTTATTTATTATTTTTATACATTCAATAATTAATTTTCATTTTGACAAAATGATGATGCAGTGATTGCTTCATTAATAACAGATTCAAATAAATGATACTATTAAAATTAAAATTAAGATTATATGACATAGTTTATCTCAACCACGAATTTTATAGGTTAATATGACTTTTTTGATTAATTAAATGTTTTTTCAATGGAATCAGGTTGTTATAAATTTGTATAAAAGTCAAGTATGGTAAGTGACCCAAATTCACATAATTCAAAATATAAACAATAAAAGTGTTTATTAAATGATATCAAATTCCAAAATATATTATATTTTGAAAAATCCTTAAGATATGTCCTAATATGTCATAAATATAATTTCTACGGGTCTTTTTACATGATATGAAAATTACATTAAGCCACCATGTGTAAATAACATGATATCACTATAAGATTAAAAAGGGTTAAATAAGGATTCAACCCAAAATATAAGGCTAAAAAAATAATAAAAACATTTCTAAAAATTATTTTATGATGGGTATTTTAACCAAAATCATCTTATCTTCTAAATAATTAAGTCTTCAACCATTTTTAATCAAAATTGAATTTCTAAAAAAATGATATTTTATGACCTTCCAAAAGTTCCCCTCATCCCTCATATAAAAGGACAATACATCTACTAACATATTCACACCTCTAAACCCCTTTTATCAAACATATTCTTCTCAAATATTCTCCAAATATCCCCAGTGTCCACTTAGAATCCTTACCATGGGTGGAAGGTAATTCAAGAAATCCTTTGGGCTTAAATAAAATGAAGTTATCTGATTTAGAGGTAACGCCTTCTCTCAGGTTACTTTCCTTTATCTTCCATTTCCACTCCCAATAATTTTATTATTATTTTATTACATAACAACATCAGTATAATCAATATAATAATATGTTTTTATGATAATTATTTTAACTACACTTACACACACCTTCATCTAATGGATACGAACATACTTTTTCTGTGAACAGTGAACTACTGCCTCACGAAATGATGTTTGTTCAGTTTTCTAAAACCACATCTCAGGGAAGTCATAATGATGGAAATGTATTTATATATTATATATATTATATTTATAATATCTCTATGCTATTTTATTTTTTATTTACAGTATACCTTTTTGCTCTTCATAATGTGTAAACATGGTAATTTCATTTGAGGAAGTGCGGACTATCAGCCCCTCAAAGTGATATGAATCGTTCATTCCATACATGGACCCTATAAAGGATTTAATTAATGAAAATATCTATAATTTATAACATATATATTATAATTTAATTATAACATACCTATGTATCATTAATTTTTCATTCTGTTAGTAAGAAACTGAAATGAATGTAGCGTTCTTGCATATGTATGACCTACCGTATCCATGAGCTTTGCATTTCATTTAATATCTCCAAATGTTACGGAATATTATAAATACAAATATATACAAGATTTATGGTAAATTTGAATCATTAATACTATTTTGAAGATAAATGACAATTGACCACATGGCCAATTTGTAATTATAACAAATTTATTTTTGACTTTATTATAGAATATCGACAAAATGATCGATATGAGCATGAATTATTATATGTTTTTTTATAAAAAGGTAATGAGTGATAAAAAAGTTTTAAGAAACCTGAAAAATGTTCTAATAAAAGTATAAATTAACTTTTTTTTATTATCCTAGGAGATAACGAATGAAAAATAAAATTCGGATTCAATGTAAGGGACTTCGTCTCAATATCATTTCTTTGAGGAATACTTTTATCTTATACACCAAATTATTTTATATGGTATGTAAAACCCTTTGAATTTTAATTTCATTCAAATTTAATAATTTATATATGAATTATTTTAATAAATTACAAAATTAAAGTTTCTTTATAACGTACTTAGCGATAACAACCTTTACGTCACCATGAGAAATATAGCCTAATTCTCTATAAATGTAAACCTAAAAAGATCCTTCAAGTGAATTAAAATAAACAGTTGAATTATCTCAATATTAAGTTATCTTTTAGGTTGGAGCCTTATATGAAGTCTTAACTAGGGAATTCTAATATAAATGCACCATTATATATAATATTTCAAATGATAAAAATGATAAAAATACCTTGAAAAAGATTTTCAGCATCAAAAATGGAAATATCCAGATGAGGATTCTAGTGCAGCTTCTTCCCTTTAGAAAACAAGTGATAGTGCAGGGTACATTTCTAAAAAAATTGTTGTATAGTATAGTAAAAGTCAGAAAATGATGTAAAAAAATCAATTATTTTTATATATATAATCCAAAAGAATTCCATGACACTGCAAATCCCTTGTAGAAGATTTACAGGATAAGAAATAGAAATATGTCTACTAAGATTTTAGTGTAGCTTCTTCCCTATGAAGAACCAGTGATAGTACAAATTACTTTTCATTGAATTTCGAATTATATTATATTAAATGTCTATTCAGGATGTACTATTTTATGTAATGGTTTTTATTCTTATAGTTAAATAAAATGTAATGATTCTGAAAATCCCCTGTATGGTATTTTCAACCATGATTATGGAAATATCTATGTGAGGATTCTTGGGTCTATGTGTCCCTTTGAAGAAATTGTGATAGTTCATAGTATGTTTTAATGATGTCTAAATTATGGAATTATAAAAGGCCCCACATGGTATAAAAAATATTGGTAATGTATTTTTTCCATATAATACATCACAACATACTAATTCTTAAAATCCCCTATTAGGGATTTTGAAGATTGGAACTAGAAATATCCACTTGGGGAGTCAACTTTTTCCACTTATATTTGAAGGACATGTTTTAATTCATGATAATTTACTAAGAATTTCAAAATCTAATATAGTAAAAGGGCCTATTTTAATTTTTAATTTTTTTAAATCTAGATTTCCTTATAATGAAATAAATTTTTATGAAATTGTAAATCCCATGTAATAGATTTGCATGATGTAACTGAAAATCTCCAAATAGGAATTCTAGTGTAGCATTTTCCATTTGATGAACCACTTATAGAGAACTATATATTTTTATAATGGTCCTACATGGGTATAATTAAATCCCCCACATGATGTACAAAATATTCTGTTGAGGCTGATGTCCCTACAATCCAAAAAAATGAAATGATGCTAAAAATCCCATGCAGGGGTTTCTCATCACCGTAACTAGAAATCTACACCAAAGGATTATAGTGTAGTATATTCTCATATAAGAAATAGTGATTGAGTTCCATAATTATCCATGATGTTTAATATCTAGTACAGTAAATGTCCCCAAATAATGTAATTTTTTTATGGTTCTATATATTATAATTCAACAAAATGTAATGATGCGGCAAATCCCATGTAGGGGATTTGTAGAATTATAACTAGAAATACCCACCTTTGGATTTTATGTTAGCCATTTCTTTTTGAAGAATGAGTTATAGTTCAATGAACCCTTCTTTTTATTTCTATCATTGTTATAGTTAATGGTCCCATTTTATTTATAAATTTTTATACTATTTGTCCTTAAAATACAAAAAAAATGTAATGATGATGAAAATCCCCTGCTCCAGAATGACTACATGAGTGTTGGAAATATTTGACCTGGTATTCTAGTGTAACTACTTCCTTTGAATAAAAAGTGATATTTTAAGATACTTTTCAATGATGTTTGATCTCAAGTATAGTATAAGTCTCGAAATAATGTAAAAATATGTTATTGAATGTTTTTATCCTTATATTGGAACAAAATTCAATGACGCTATACATCCTATGTTTACAATTTTTTGTATCAGAGATAGAAATATCCACCAGGGGATTCCTATATATCCACTTCCCAGTGAAGTACCAATGATATTGCAACTCACATTTCTTTGATGCTTGAATTATTGAATAGTAAAAGGCCCCATATTATGTAAAAATTACTTTTCTAAGTTTATTGTCTTCATAATGCAAAAAACATTAATGTTTCAAATCCCCAATAGGGGAATTTAAACCTCAGAATCTGAAATCTCCACCAAGGGATTATTGGGTAGCCACAACATTTTAAAGAAATCAAGATATTGAATTATATTTATCTATGTGTTTGAAAAATTTGTATATCCCAACATGAATATATAATGTATTACATTTTTATTTCTTATATATATATATATTTACATGTTAAAACAACATCTAGGTGAGGAACTCTATATTATCCCAAACATGACTTCTCTTCGGTTCTTATTAAATTAAATTCAACCCCTTCTAATGAAAACCCATAATATTTAATTAATGGAAACCCATGTTTGTATTTTTTTCAATATGATTTTGAAGGAAAAGGTATGCTATACAGACACTATAGCACCCTTGTTTTCAAGTAAGTAACCCAATATTTTTGTATTCAAGGTATGGAATGTGTTCAAGAGATTTTTGGGAGGGTTTGGAGGACTTTGGGATTAGTTTTCTATATTTATTTGTAGGTGAACAGTTTGGTAATACTTACTTCAAACTGTGAAACTCCTACAGAGTACCATACACATTTAGGAAGTTGTATCTGGTTAGGCACATAGTTTTTTCAAACCACGTGGCCACCATAGAGTAACCATGAAAAGTGGAATGGACCGAAAAACATTGTTGGGGCATGGTTTTTCAAACCATGTGATCCAACCACAATAATGGTGTTTGGATTTAGTGGCTAGTTCGTAGTTTCCACATGGTCTTCCAAATGTTACGATCCAACCATCCATAGTGAATTTTTATATTGTAAAATAGGTGATCTCACACGGCTTTACCCCTAAACCTCTATTTTTTACTTTTCTAACCCTAACATAGTTTTCAATCCTAACTATGTCTATGGATACCATCCCCATTGAACGAAGACCGATCTTTTAGAAAATAATAGGGCATTGATGGTCAGATTACTTGGTAAGTCTCTCTTCATGATGGAATTACTTAGATATAGTTTTCTCCCCTCCCTTGGATTCATTTATTATGTATTATGGGGATAGATATACGACATTTGATGCAAATAATGATGAAATATGATCTTTTTTATGATAGGTAATGATATATCGGTCATGTTTTTGGAGATTCAACCCATTTTTCTGGATTTAATTCATTTCATTCTTCATTTTTTCATAGTTTCCAATGCATTATTCTTCACTCTCAACTACACTTTTTAGAAGATTAAGTATTAGTTTCATTATTTTTAAATTTCATAAAATTGATTTGAAAATTCAAGGGAAAATATTTCTAGAAGCCCAATTTAGTGATATTTTTTGAAATTTTAGAAATTAGTCTTCTAATGTTCATTATTCAATCGATTTAAAAATGTTTAATTTAGAAGATGACTTTGTTGGATTTATGGAAATATTTTTTTTAACTTTTTTAAATAAAAGAAAAATTGTATTGAAATTGTTGAAATAGTTTTTTTGACATTTGTGTTTGGAATAACGGTTAGTGAGTGTTCCTATGCATTTGGGGTTGATATGGGTATAATGCTTACCCCATCAGTTGTGGGAACCATAAGTTAATGAACTTTCACAGATCAAATTTTCTCACCATGTAACAAATTGGGGAAACGGTGACTCAACAATCATGAGTATAAAGAGGTCCATGATTTCATGGTTTTTTGGATGTGTGGATATGTGGGAAAAAATGGGTTATACCAAAACGAAAATTTGAGAAATTGTTTTGAAGTCTTGTATGGTTGATTTCCTAGAAATTTTTTCAGGTATTGAAATTGTTGTATATCCCCATATAAAATTTTTTAAAGTGTTTTACATATACTATTTTGTATAAGTGTTTGAACAATATCTATACTAGTGGTGTGATTAGGGATGTTAATTAGGGAAATTATATTGATATTTACTACTCACACCATACTTTGGCACATTGGTACTTTTGAAAATATGGTTTATCAATATATAGGTAAATGAAAAGTATCTAATTTCATTATAGATTATTCATGATACATTGAGTATGTTTTGTGGATTTTAATCTTTGAGAATGAAGGGATCTATGGTGTTAGTCACATTAAATCCTTTAAGTCCTGTTGGTATTGTCTTTTTCTTTTTTAATTTATCTTGCATATGTTCTGCTTGGTACACTAATATGGATCATAGTTTTAGTGGATTATTATTATTATTCAGTGTAATTTGGGTTTTATACATTGTTATAATGAATCAAATATATATTTTTTGGTAATGATATGTTTATTTTGTTTGTTGATTTCTATTCAAATGGAAAATCATACCCCAGCCGTATTGAATCCAATGGAATTTATTCCTAGTCATTGGTATCATACGTATATCTCGTAAGTCCAAGTAAAAATAAATTATCATATTAATACAATGAAGAGGTTTGGGATGTAATAAATGTTATCATTCTTTGTTGGATAGTATTTCATTTTAGAAAAATGGTATTGGTTTTAGATCATGGAGTGAAATACATTATTTTTTTATCTATTTGGGATCATTTAAAGGACTAGTATTATTAGGAAATGAAATATAGAGAATAAAAAAGACGTACCTATCCTATTTATGTTGAACATAAAGTTAATGAATATTTGTTTACATAATTATTTTGGAGATACTTATGTGAGTTGTAATCTCATTGTCATGGGTTTAGCCAATGAGAAGAGCATGGAATGTATTTATAGAAATGACATACCACTAAGATTTAATATTTAATTTTCACTATTGATTTATAATTTGGTGATAAAATTTTGATAATGGAAAAGTACATATTTTTTTCAAATAAAATATTTTGAAAATGACATGATAGTGTAATTTTTTAGAATGGTTTGATTTTCAAAAAGCGGTTCAAAATAGAAAATATGGAATTTTGGAAATGAAATGTGGTCATATATGATGTGGTAGAATTTGAAATTGTTAAGACTTCAGTTTCTAGAGGGTGAAACATATTTCATTTTTTTGTTATATAATAAAGTACCTTGTAGGCATCATAAAAACCAACTGAAAGAGGCTGTTGAAGAGTGGTTAGACATGATACATAGGTGAACCAACTACAAGTACCAGTATTTCCTTGGATTTTTTTTGTAGTTGATAAAGTGAACTTAAGGGGTGAGCCAATGAAAGTGGATCATTCAGTTTAGTTCCAGAAGATGAATCTAGGAATCATTTTTGTGTAATTTGGAACCTGTGATAGAAGAGGTGTGCATAAATATGATGAATCATATATTTGAATTCTTAGGAACATGGGAAGACCAAATGTCATGTTGGATATATATACTGGGGATCTTCTACACAACTAGTGTTATTTAGCATTTGAAGCTAAATTAGACCACAAAATTTCATGGGAGTATTTTGAATTATTTTTCAATGAAAAAAATTATTTCATCATACATTTTAGATTGAAAAAAATGACATAATTTCTTTTCTTGTACTAGGAAAAACTTTTGGAAATAGAGCTTGTGTATAAATTTAAATATTTATGACATTTTTCACCTAAAGTTACTACTACTATGTGCTTCTAGGATTTCATTTATTAATAGGGTCTGAGGCTAGAGATTAATTTGAATATCTTCATGCTTCGAATAGTGGATTATGCATATATAGTCAACATAGTGGTTGTGGAAGAAGGGTAAATCTCATGTATTATTTGTGGGGGAAGCATGTAAATTCCTATAGGTAATAGTGGGAACACTAATGTTGGGAGAAAGAGTAAGAGGCACACCTATTTCAAAGGTAGTAGAATGGATCATGGCCAAATGATGAGATTTGTGAATATTCCACACAAAAATTGAAATAATGGACATTTTCAGTGTTGTTCATTCAACAGCATGAAGTGAGATTGTACGATAGCACCCACAAAATTCCACAATTGAAATCACATGAGGCATCTTTAGTGCTATTGTTATTGTGCACCATGGCCAGGTGTTCAGGACATATCCCACATTTTGCAGATTTCGTATACTTCGATGGGATGTAGGTATGAGAATACTTATCATTAGAAGAATTGAACTAGCCGTGATGATTCTAGGAATACCATGCCACCTAAACAAGGGAAATCTCCACAAGGAAATAAAGAACAAATTTCATTGATTATGGAGTTATATGGAGTGGAGAAGGTTGTTATAGATGATCAATCTAGACCATCAATGGTGAAGGGGATGATTATTTTGAATTCATCACTTATGAAATTTTTATTCATACGATTACATCACATTACTTTATTTCTTCTCATTTTGGAGAACATGTGGGTTTAAAATTTTATATGATTCTTTATTTTTTAAAACATTAATATTGTATTGGTTATAGAGAATGTCAAGCCATTATGTGTAAAGCATGTCCTGTAACTATTGATGGATATGACTTGATACCGAATCACTTCATGATTGTTATGTATTTATATGATATAATCCAAGGTATGTATTGGTCGACAATTTTCAAGGCTCACATCAACTGTTATACCCAATGGTTTAGTTTTATGACTGAAAATGGCATCAAGCCTCACTTTAAATAATAACAATGTGTAAAGTTAGGTGATACAAGTTTTTGGAACCAGCTATTAAAACGACATCATACATGATTGAAGTCATAACATTGTAATCAATGGGAGATATTTATAATAACATCTTTTCAATTGTCTTTTATCAGTTTTCATATTTTTTTCATGAAAATTTATCTTGTTTTAAACTCATAAGATATATGGATTATATTATTGACTTTCTCTAGGAATACAATCTTTTCTCAAATCCCTATTATTGTATGGAACTAATAGAAATAATGGAACACAAAGTGTATTTGGAATAGATGGAAAGAAAAATTTTCATTCATCCAAGTACATCTTTGTGGGTAACATTGGTCATGTTTGTCAGAAAGATGGATGGATGAATTTTTTTGTCTGTGGATTATCATAAAATTAACCATGTTTGGATAAATAATCTATATCCACATCCATAAATTAACAATATATTTAATCAATTGAGTGGATTCAAGTGGTTTTCTAAAATTAACTTGTGATCAGGAAATCACCAATAGTGTGTTCAGAAGGAAGATAATCCAAAGACATCTTTTAGGAGTAAATATGTCCATTTTGAGTATGTTCTCATTCGTTTTGGTCTTATGAATGATCTTGTATCCATTATTGAAAATTTTTAATTGGAAATATATCTAGATTATTTATTGTGGTGTTTGTGGATGAAGCATTAGATTTTCTAGGACAAGGACTAAGCATGAGAAATACAAAGAGATAGTGTTGGGAATCATGATTGATCGTAATCTGTATGAAAAATTTTAAAAGTGTGATTTCTGGATATAGAAAGTAGCCTTTATGGAATTATTATCATGTAATGATGTCTTTCTATGGATCTAGAGAACATAGATGCTATTATATCTTGGACACGACTGAAGAATGTCATAGAGATATGAAATATGTTTGTCTTTCTAGTAATTACCATTATTTTGTTGGTTATTTTCACCACTACATTCACTAATCATTTTTTAATGGAATGATGTATCATTAATGTTGAATGAGGAATTCAATAATTATGTTCATGATTTATTGGTACACCTTACATCAACACCAATATTTATTCATTCAAAATCTGGAAAAGGGTATGTGTTGTACTTTTATACTTCAGTATCTAGTTTGGGATGTGTTCTCTTGTAGGTAGATCATGTTATTTTTTATAGATCAACAACGTTACGTTTTAATGTGAATAACTACAAATATATTATTTGGCGTTCAAATTTAATGACTATGCTTTGAAGGCTTAGCGTCATTACCAATTTTAGGAGAAATTTATTGTTCTTACAGATCATAAGAGTTTGAAAAATATACCCTCCCAAATGGTTTTTAAAATAATACATAGAGGTTGGATAGATGCTTTCTAAATGTTTGACTCTTAATTGATGTATACCGATGGAAAATTGAAATTTTGTGGAAGATTCATTAGGTAAAATATAATATGCTATGTTGGAAATAGATGCTTTAGATAAGTGGTATCTGTTGTTTTTCATAGCTGACATGAACTTGGATTTTGAAGATTAAGTTACTCTTTTTGTTTTCTTCCTAGTTTATTTTGTGCCAAATTTGTTGGAGATTGTCACAGTGGCAGAGACATCCATGTTAGATTGTGTTACTACAGGGTAAAAAATCACTGTTTTGTAGACCATTGAGGGATGGAATAAGGATATGAATTCAAAATTGTGGCTTCAAAATAATATCGTTGAATAAGAATATTTTTAGGTAAAATCAATTCATTCTTACCAAAAATTTAGATTGGATATGAAACCTAGAATAAAAAAATTGTAGGGAAATTAATTCACAATTTTGGTTAGTGGGTATGAAAAGGAAGGTTGCTGAATTTGATTCAAGATGCTTTTCCTTTTAGCTGGTTAATACAAAACACCAATGGAAAGTGGGTATGTTGTAGTCCTTAACTATACCTTTTTATAAATGGGAGAAAAAACATGGATTTTTTGAAAGTCTTCCCTAGAATGGTTTCAAAACATGATTCCATATGGGTGATAGAGGATTATCTCACAAATTCATCTCGTTTCATTCCTATCTGTGAATTTCATATACTGGATTTCCTTATAAATTATATATATGAGAACTAGTAAAGAGGAATTGTGTAAATTTATTGATAATATCATACTGAGATAGGAGTTCAATGTCCTGATTATGAAAATACTTAGAGATAACCCATGAGACTCATTTTATTATGAGTATAATGTATCATCCTTCGATGGATGGACAATTTGGAATGATGATAAAAACATTAAATTTTATGATTCTAGCTTGTGTAATGGATTTTGATGGCTCATAGGAGGAGCACGTACCATTATTGGAATTATCATATAACAACAATTATAAAGCCTTGATACATATTAGACATTTTTGAAGCATTATATAGGATTCCTTATTATTCACCACTTTGTTGGGTGGAAATCAGTGACACTTCACCAGTAGGGCTGAGCCTTGTCCAAAAGACAACATAGGGAATTCAGCTAACCTATAAGATGATGGAGGTGTCTTAGAGTCACCATAAATAGTTTGTGGATTATATTTTATGGACATTGTAATTAAAGTGAGTGATCATGTTTTCTTGAGAATTTCTGAATGGATTGGGTATCATTATTTAGGAAAGTGGGGAAATTTATCTCCATGATACATCATCCCTTTTGATATAATTGAATTTTATGGTGAGGTGAAATATAACATGGATTTGACACTATGGGTTAGTAATATATTTAATGTGTTTCATGTATCTCAGTTTAAAAATAATCATTCTAATCTTGACCACCTGACTCCATGGGATCACATTGAACTATAGTTGAACGCTTCATTGGTAGAAGATTCAGTGTGGGTTTTGGAAAGGAAAGAGAATTCATGACATGGAAAAATCATAAATCTAGAAGTTTTTTTGAAACATGGTTTGATTTAGGATTGAAAATGGGAATGGGAGAAATAAATTTTTGATCTCTCGACCAAAATCTTTTTGTGAAGTAGTGGGTTCCTACATTATGGGGATTGAAAGGCCAATGGTGGGGAGAATGTTTCACCCATAGATTCAATTAAGATACCATATCATTTTGTACTACATGAATGTAATGTGTTATAGTGATTTTTGGGAGGGTTCAGAGGACTTTTGGTATGTTTATGGGGCTTTACTAGAGGTGAAATGTTTGAGTATGGTTAGTACCAACAATGAAACTCCTACTACAAACCATGAAAAGTGAGGTCGTGGGTTTGGGTATGTACATGGATTAGAACATGGTTTATTCAAAACATTCATCCACCAAATAGTATCCATGAAATGTGTAATAGAGGGAAAACATGGTTGGCACGCTGTTTGGTTCACGGTGTGAACCGACCATGTGATGGGTGTTTGGAGGCAGTGTCAGGTGCATATTTTACAAATGGTATTCATAAACTTGTGATCCAACTATGCATGAATAATTTTTAGATCATAAAAATTTTATATCACTTTGTTCTACACCAACAACAGTTTTTTACCATTTAGACACAAACTTAGTTATCTATCCTCTTAAAGGATTTGGAGACCTTTCCCATCAATTTGGGAGCAATCCGTTGGAAAATCATGCTGTGATGAAGCTTGGATTTATTGGTAAGTAATCATTCATGATGGATTTCCTTATATCTGCTTGTCTTCCCTCAATAGGATTCATAGATATACATTGTTGGGGATAGATCTATAATATTTTATTCCAATCATGATGAGATATGTTTTTTTGTGGTCAGGTATTGAGATCTAAGGCTAGTTTTTAGATATTCAACCCATTTTTGTTGAAAATTTCTCTCATTCTTAAATTCATCCATAATTTCCTAGAAATGTGGCTTTACTATTTACTCCTTATATTAGATAATTATGTATTAGTATCAAACTATTTAAATTTTGACTGAAAAATTGACGTGAAAAGGTTGTTTGAAACCATTTTTGTGAAGCTTTGTAAAATTGTGGAAATTGGTTTTGGATGGTGCTTTGTTCCTATGATTATAAAATATTGATCATAAAATATAAATTTTCTGGATTAATGAAATTGTATTCTTTTTTAGGTTATCTATAAAATAACTATTATATTTAAGTGTTTTATATGGGAATTGGTTTTTTGAATAATGGTCGGGGTGTGTTCATGTGCATTGGGGACGGGTATGGGTATGTTGTTTCCCCAAACATTTGTGTGATAGATAAGGGCATGAACTTTACCCCATAAAAATGGTTCACCATGTGATGACATGGTGAAAGGATGACTCACTACTTGCATTTATAGGGAGTTCAATCATTGCATACATTCTTTGATGTGTGGATATCTAGAATGAAATGGGTTATTCCAAAATGGAAAATTGAGAAATGGTGTTATAGATTTGTTTAGTTATTTTCCCTGAAAACTACATTTTTATGGAAATTTCTTTATGTACTGATATTAAATTTTTAATTTTTTTTATATAAATTTTTTTATATAAATTTTCAAATATGTTCTATCTTAGTTGAGTTAGTGGGGATGTAATTGGTGGAAAACCTTCTTAGTTTCATTGGTCACCCCCTGATTTGCACTTTGGTGTTGTTGTAGATATTGGTAATCAAGACACACGTAAAGGAAATTTATATAATTTATTTAGTTATTCTTCTTGATATATTGAGTATGTATTATGGAGTTGGATCTTGGAGCACGTTGGTAGCTATTGATTCTGTGGCCTTGGAGTCTTTGAGTCATTTTCGGTTTTTCTTCCACATTTTCTAATGATTCTAGATTGTTTTCATCTTGGAAATATATTATGGTTCACAGACATAGTTGAGTTTTATAATCAGTTTATTTACTTTTTTTAATGAAAAATTATCATTCATCGTATATTTTTTGTTTTGTTATAGTATTCTATGTTTTGGTTGTTTTATTTTTCCATGGGAAAATCATCCCCTTAATGTATTCAATTACTTAGCATTTATTGCACGCCATTGGAATTATGGGGATGTCACCTAGGGGATCATAACAATTCCACCTCATATAAAGCCGATAAGGAGGGATGGGATGTTACATATAGAATTAGTATTTGAAGGTCTCTTATTTATTTTGGAAAAAATGGTATTGGTTTTCAGCCTTGGATTTGAAATTCATTTTGGATTATTCTTTCAGTTGGGGTGGTGGAATGGAGTAGGATTATCCATACATGAAATGTGGAGAATAAAAATACATAACTAACCTATTTATAATGAACTGAAAATTAACTATGATTTGGGTACATTTGTATTTTAGATAACATTATAGGAGTTGTAATCTCATTTTCATGGGTTTATCCAATTAGAAGTTCATGACATGCGTTGATAGAAATAGATTCTAACTAAGATATCATATTTAATTTTGAGTACTGATGCATAATTTAGTGAAAAAAATTTGATCATTGAAATTTATTGATTTTTTTTTTCAATACGTGTTTTTCAAATTGGAATGATTATTGTATTTTAAAAATGGATTTATTTTCAAAATAATGATGGAATTTTTAAAAAGGGGTTGAAAATAGAAAGTGTGGAATTTTATGAAATCTGTGTGGTGATATATGTTTTCATATAATTTGAAATTATAAATACTTTGATTTATATAGTGTGAAACTTATGGATTTTTTTATAAAAAATGTTACCCGGTAGGAATCATAGAAGTTAACCATAAGAGGCTTCTAAGAATGGGGTTTCAGCTGGGCCATAATTGAACCAATAGTGGGTTCCAAATATTTTCCAGGCCTTTCAAGGAGTGGATAAAGGGAATAAAATTGATGAACCAAGGAATGTGAATCAACCAGTATACATCCATAATAAGAATCCACCCATATTTTAGGGTGAGTTGTAACTAGAGAAATCATAAGTGATCATGAATATGATGAATCCGATATTTTATGTCCTCGGTACGCTATCAGAGTTGAATGTAAAATTAGAAATGTATATTCTAGAGGATGTTTCATTCCAGTTGAGGGATTTAGCATTTTAGGATAAATTATATCATGGAAGATCGATGGATGAATTTTTTGAGTTTTTCTACAATGAATTATGTACTTATACATTCAAGATTTCATGAATGACATATTTTTTTAGATTATTGTCAGTGAATCTTATGTTAATAGAGTATGTGGCTATATTTATCAATTTAGTATACTTTTCAAATGATATTTCTAGAAGTGCATCCTTCAAGGAACAAATTATTCTATCAGGAATGAGGAAATACATTTTCTAGAATATTTTCATGATTTTTTAGATAATTATTCATAGATTATCAATAAATAGATAGTGTAAGAAAGTTAAATCTAATATATTATTGATGAGGGAAGAATGTTAATACCTATATGTAATGGTGAGAACTCTAATTTAGGGAATAATAGGAAGAGGGAAACCTATTTCCAAGGTAGTGGTATCCCTTAGAACCATACATATGGATCTAGGAATCTTCCTCCAAAACCAAAGGGCATTCATGGATGTTTTAATTTTGGTCCCTTTGACCACATGAAGGGAAATTATACATCCGCAACTAGAGAAGTAAACAATTTAAATCGGATTTGTAATATTTAGTGGTTTTATCACAGTGCTCCAATGTTAGGTGTTTAGGACACATCTCTGGATTTAAAGATGTCATATGCTTCAATAGGAAGAGGGAAATAGAATTATTTTTATCAAAAGATTTAATTTGGACATGGTTATACTAGGAATAACATACCTCCTTAACAAGGTAAATATCGACAGGAAAATAAAGAAATAAGTGCAGTGAGTAAGCTGTTATATGGAGCTGAGGAAGTTATTATGGATGATCAATCTAGACCATTAATGGGGAAAGTATTGTTATTTGTAATTAAACTAACATTCATGATTTGTTTGATATAGGTTCATCACATTAGTTTATTTATTCTCATGATGCTGACCATATAGGTTTAAAATGATGAAATGATGTCTTCCAATTGGAAACACCAAACTCCTCTTTTTCAATGAGAAGGTCAAGAAATTTTGGGTAGATCATGTTATATAATAGTTGATAGAGCTAACTTGATATGGGATCTCTTTGTGCTTTAAATGGATATATATTATTTTATCCTACGCATGGATTGGTTGACAATGTTAAAGACTCACAACAAATATTATACCGTAAGGATTAGTTTTATGACTGGTGATGGTGTATAGCATTTACTTAATGGAAACTGAAGTTTAATGGTAGGTGAAATGGGGTTGTTGTAACTAATTGTTATTATGATAAAATTCCTATTTTTAGTGTTGAATATGGAATCAATTTAATATTTCATTAATAATAGTATTCCAGTGGTATTTTATCAGTTTTTGTATGTTTTTCAAGAATATTTCTCAAGGTTACCACCAAAAAAGAGAAGTGGAGTTTATGATTAACCACCCACCAGGGAACAATCCTATATCACTTAAAAATTACCGTATGGAACCAAAAAAATTAAGGGAACTAAAATTATAGATTAATGAGTTGGAAATAAAAGGGTTCATTCTGCGTGGAATGAACCCTTGTGAAGAACCAGTCTTGTTAGTAAAAAATATTAACGGAACTATTCATTTGAGTGTGTATTATAGTAAGCATAAAAATGTTATGATATATAATCAGTATCCAGTTCCACATTTTGATGATATGTATGATCGATTTATTGGAGCCTAGTGGTTCTCTGAAATTAAATTATTATCAGGATATCACCAATTGCTGGTTTGGAAGAAGATATTCCAATGAAATATTTTAGGATTTGATATGGACATTATAAGTATGTGTTTATGCCTTTTGGTATTAATAATACTCTATAAGTCATTATAGAATTATGAACCATATATTTGAATGATATCTAGAGTCAATTTTTATGTTGTTTATGGATGACATATTGGTGTATTCAAGAACAAGGGATGAGCATGAGGAATACTCAGAGAAAGTTTTGTTAATCATGAAAGATATTCATTTGTATTCCAAGTTTTGATAGTGTGAATTTTATATTAATGAATTATATTTTACTAGTCATTTTATATTAGAAATAGAGGTGGATTCCTCTAAGAAACTAGCATTGAATGTCTTTGAGATGCACAACTTCCTAATTCTGTCTTGTTATTACCAATGTTTTGTTCATTATTTTCAAGACTAACTTCATATGTGATATATTTGAAAATGAAATATGTTACATTCCAATGGAATGAGGAATTTAAAAATTCATTTTAAGAGATAATGGAAAAACATACATTTGTACTGATCTTGATATTTTTTGAATCATGATATGGGTATGTGGTGTATTGTGATACTTCTACAACATGGTTGGGATGTGTTCTCATTCAACGAGATCATGTTTTTTCATATGTCTCACAATACTTATCATTTCATGATAAGAACTACCCAACACATGATTTGGAGGTAGAGAATTAAGTCTATGCTTTAAAGTCTTACAATCAATACCTATTTAGAGATAAATTTATTGGGTTTTTGTATCATATGAGTTTAAATCAAAATTTCTCACAAAGGTATTTGAACCTGATAAAAAGTAGATGGATAGAGTGTCACTAAAGCACATGACCCTCAGCCCAGTTGGTGAGATATCCTTTAGTGCATCCACAAGACCCGGGTTCAAAACTAGGTTGATGCATATTTCCAGGGGCACTATAGCAATACTATAGCAGGTACTGTACACTGTGCGGGTACTGTATCTGAACTGTGCATTGTACAGGTACTGTACCAGACTGTACACTGTGCAGGTACTGTAGCGGGTACTATTCCATACTGTATCAGCTAGAACTATTCACCTTGGGCCACCGGTTTGGGCTTGGAGTCCTTAAGGCTTTCGGGCCTCCCAGGCCTTCTGGTCAGTTGGGCTTTCAGGACACCTTTAAGGCCCTCGGGCCACCTCAAGGCCTTCCGGCCTCATGCAGTTTCCCCAGACACACTATAAAAAAGGAGCATCCCCAGAATAAGATTCAAAGAAGGTCGACTCACCAGAGCAAAACCAAATGGATTGTTCGAATGAGAGGGTATGGCTATGCCAATGGTACCAGCCTGTGCTTGCAGAGGAAGCCTAGCCAGATGGCCATGCAAAGGTGGAGAGCTACTATCATGATGCAGATGTTGGGGAATTTAATGAAAAAAGTTAGTGGGTCGGTATGAAAAGGGCGGGGGTTGTGTTTGTTTCAAGATGATTATATTTTCACCATGTTAATGTAGAACACGAGTGACCCATGGTAAGGTTTCAATCATTACCTATTCTTATTTGGAAATGGAATAAAATAAAAATGCATATTGTCACATGCCTCCCAAGAATGGTATTGAAAAATGATTCCATGTGGATGAGAGTGGACCAACTGACAAATTAATCCCATTTAATTCTCATTATTGAATATCATATGGTAGAGGAATTATCTAAATTCTATATCTGATATGTGGTAAAGAGGCATGGTGTACCAGTTTCAATAGTATCTAAATTAGATTTGAGGTTTACATCTAAATCCTACAAATCCATAATGTAATCCCTTTGGTTTATGTTTGACTATGAGTATATCACATCATCGTCAGATAGATGGAAAATATGAAAGCAATATACAAACATTGGGAGAAATTAATCATTCTTGTGTAAGGGATCTTATTGTCTCATGGGAGGATAATATATCATTAGCTCAGTTATAAGGACCTAGCCTTAGAACATTACTTAATCTCAAGTTCAATCAATAATTTACATTGAGGATCTTTTCAGGATTATAGTTTTTGAGAATTATGCCATAAATATTACATTAAATCTCAAATATTACAATGTAGACACTTCTACTCAGTATCCATTTTTTCATAGAATAAAAAATCATTAAAGAAAACAAGAATTATTTTCTTGATATAAATATTCTTGAATTTTACCTTTCTCTTACCTTCCTTATACCCTATGAAAAACATTTTAGATACATGGGATGAGCATAAAAAGCTCAGTAATGGTTATAAAATAAAGAAATTAAATATTTTTCCATCTATACATACAAAACATAAGCTCTTTAACATACCTCATGAAATCATGAGATTTAATAATAACACATAAAAATCCTAAATAATAAAGGTAACTTGTGGCATCCATAACATACTTACATTGTAGCTTTCACAGCTACATTGGGAGTTATGTTTGGAATATACATCATTGTATATTCCCTAAATATCATAGGAGAATCATTAATGTTTACCTCCGTCACATTACACAATGCATTGGAGAGCTATCTCAGGCTCACTCACCCTAGGTTTATCATAGAACCACCCATATACACAAACAATTCTCAAGAACTATAACATAATCATAACATACAACATAATCCTAAAGGAAAGATAACATTTCCACATTGCAATCATGATATATCCTTTCAACATGTTGACATAATAAATCCATTTTCAAAACCATTCTCAATACTTAAATACATAAAAATATTATATATTACTTAGTTTCCTTTTAAAAACATTATATCTTGTTAAGGAATCCAAATATCAAATAATGTTCGCAGCAGCAGAATGGTCATTGTCAGTGCATACGTCAAAAATAAATATTCATTTTTTCATTTAGTACAATGATTTAAAGAGAAAATATTACATTTGAATTAAAGTAAAATTTAAAGGTTTTTATACACCGTATAAATAAAAATCATGTATAAATTAATATATGCCTCAATGAAAGGATATTGACACGAAGTCCCTTACAATAATATGGAAGCCTAGCGACATTACTAAAAAATTCAAAAAATGAGTTGATGAAAAAGAAAAGTGTATCTAATAACTTGGGAATAAGATTTACATCAATAAGGATATATAAGAACATATACCACCATAAAAAATGTAAATTAAAATAAATAACATAAAAGAAGTCTTTGACTAAAAGAGAAAGGTGAAAGGTTCTCTTACATTGTGTCCAACTTGACTCGTTCATTCATTAATTTCTTGAATAATAAATATATGTTAATTCTACATGATTTAGAATTTTTTTATGTTTTTTATTCCTTTTATATCACTTATAACCTTGCTATAATAGTCATATAATTATTTATGTTCAGATCGCTCTTTTTGTCGATGTTCGGTACTTGAGTCGTAAAGGAACTTGTTATAATTACAAATTGTTTGTGTGGTCAAAAGTCCATTATATATTGAATTTTATTCATGATTTAAATATCATATATATCTATTATATATGTATATATATATACCATATATATATTTATAATAATCCAAAACATTTTTATATAATTAAATGTAATGCACCGTTCATGGAGACAGTAATCCGTACGTACGCTTGAACGCTACTTTCATTTTTTCATTTTAATGGATTGTAAACTAAATGATACGGATCTATATTATAATTAATTTATAATATATTTTTTATATATGTTACATTATTTCATTAATTCCATTACTTATACTTTCCATGTATAGCATGAATGAGCCACATCACTTTTAGGGGGTGGTAGTATTCCCTTCCTCAAATGAAATTATCGATTCGTGAGGCAACAGTTGGTCATCCACAGAAATAGTATGTTCTCAATCCATTAGATGTAGGTTTGTGTAAGTGTTGATTGAATCATTATAACAAAAAAATCCTAATATATTTAGGATAATTGATCTTTTATGTAATCAATTTAAAAGAATAGAATACATAGGAATATGTAGAATAATGGAATGGAATTTAAGAGAAGACGTTACCTCTTAAAACGTGTAACTCTCTTTGATTTGAGCCAAAAGGATATCATGAATTGCCTTCTGGAAAAGGTAAATCTTATAGAAGGAATATTGGTATGACAATATCTTATTTTATTAGAGTTTGGATGAGAAAAGGGGAATTATTGGTGTGTGTTTTGTGTTAGAGGTGGTGGCCTTTTATAAAAGAGAAGAGGGGATCTTTATGAATGTTTGAAAGTATTATTTTATTATAAAAATGATTTTATGTTTCAAAAGGTCCAAAACTCATTAAAGTATAATATTAGATGAATATAAGTCTAAATAAAATCATCCAATAAAAATTGTACAGGTTTTTGATATTTTTTAATCCATATCCTTTTTATTTAACCCTTTTTAATCTTACGGTTTTATCTATCATTTAACACATTGAGAATCAAAATAGTTACCGAAACCATAAAAATATCCAAATAAAGAGTAATTAATAAAATTTGAGATGCATGATAACTATATGGATGAATCTTAGATTTTTTTGAATTTTATTATATTTAATAAAATATTTTATATTTTAAAATATGAATTATCTCAATTTTGACACTATTCATATCATGTCTTTTTTAAAAATTCATAACAACCTAATTGATTCAAAATAATTAATTAATAAAAATATAACAAGTAAATATCATCAAAAAAATTCATGTATGATAGAAAAATAAATAAATTAAATTTATTTTAATGTTTACAATATCATTTATTTGAATCTGTTTTTAATAAAGCATACACTACATCACAATTATGTCATAATTAAATTTATTTATTTAATGCATATAAATTATAAATAAAATACCATGATGTATTAAATATTTATATATTTATAATGATTATTTATAGTCTAAAATATCATCTATATAACCCCATATAAAAATTCTATTACTGAAAGATATATTTTTATGTTACATTTTCATTAACATTAAAATATATTTTATAATATGACATTTTCACTTAAAAGTGGCTCCATGGGGTCCCCAAATAGACCCAAGGATGCCCACGATTGGAAATATCTCATTCAATAGGGTTAAAACAATTTTTATGGTAATTTGATATTATTATAAAATTATTTTTTAAACCTTCTTTACCAGATTTACCCTTAAACCACGATAAATAAAATATTTACTAATGTAATTATTCATAATGTATAAAAATAAAAGTTATCTATTTACACAATTTGGACCTCCTGATTCCAAAAGTGGAATCCATTTTTCCAAATTCAAAACACATAAGTTACCTAAATTAATTTAAAATTAATTCATGTTGTCAAAACCAAAAAGCATGTTTTTAAGAAGTAAAAACTACCAAAAGATTGACATGTGTTTATGTCTAATTTAAAAATTAAATTACTTATAATGACCAAAATTGGATTAAATATTAAAAATATAATCCAATTATACTTTAAACCTAATAAGAATAACAACATAACTATATAAAAAATAATATTAAAAGTCAGTTTTGAATTAAAATGCATTATTTATCACTATTACTTAAGAATGAACTATATCAGATAAATACCAAAATTTCATCCAATGTAAATTTTTATGTCCCACTTCTAAATAATAATACTATATTTTTAAATATAATATATAAACTTGAAAAAAGCTATATTTAAAATGGGTTCTCCATCAAAATGTGGTAAATAGACCTTTTAAAGAATATTAGAGTATTTCTTGCTTAAAATCAGATACATTCTTATTTTAAGACTCTATAATTTATTTGAAAAAAGTAAACAACATTTAACAAACATGTGTAATCATATTGTAATTTTTTCTGTTCACTCCTACCAATACAATGGCTAAGTGATAACTGCCATTTAAATAATAATATTATTATATTATTTTTCAGTATAACTCATTATTGTGTGCAACGTAAGATTTCAAAGAAAATTGTTGTTGTGTGATGAGTATGCAATCAGACATAAAACCTACTTGAATGTAAAATTAATATTTAATTCAGAAATATTAATAAATATGAAAATTTCATATTCTTTATTTACCTGGAATGTTACATCTTTCCCCCTATTGAGAATTGCATCCCCAAAATTTTAAAATTTGGCTTGGAAACATCATTAAAAGTATAACATCGGAAAAAGAGTCTATAAAACTAGCACATTAAATGAAATAATGTGATGTATAAAGGTAACCCAAGATCACCCATACTAGGATTCCAGTTGGTGAGGTCTCTCAAACTGCATCCTTGAGACCCAATTTCAAAACCAGTTAGAGGCATAATTTCGAGTAATGTAGTAGTAATGTAGCAGGTATTATAGTATGTATTATAGCAGTAATGTATGGGTACTATTGTAGGTACTGTTGTAGTTCCTATTGAAGGTATTGTTTAGTACTGTAGCAGCTGAAAGTATTCACCTTCGGTCCCCAGTTTGGGCTTGTAGTCCTAAAGGCCTATGGGAGACCTAGGCCTTCGGGTCAGAATGGCCTTTGAGCCACCATTATGGCTTCAAGCCACCTCAATGTGTTCGGAAAACATGATCAATGCAGTTTCCCTAGACAGACTCTACACAAAAGGAGCATCCCTAGAGTAGGATTCAGAGTAGGCACACTCACAAAAGTAGAACCAATGAATTTGGAAGAATGAAAGGGTATAGAAACATCATCAGGACTAGCATGTGCTTTAATGGTATGATAATCTAGATGGGCATGTGAAGGTGTAGGGCTACCATCATGAAGAAGATGTTGGTCAGGGGAAGTTCCTTGTAGTTATAGTCTAGTTTAATTCTCTAAGACCTTCAGTTCATGTAATTCCTCTTAATCTTATGGTACATGTAATCTCTAAATCCTATGGTCATTTTAAGGGTTCCCCATCATCCCTTGAAATGGGGTTATCAAAAATAAAAAAAAGAACTACTTTGGGACATTCATGTCTATGATAGAAGACATGGCCCATAGAAAGTTAACAACAAGAAAACCAGAAACTTGTGATGGGTTAAAAGTTCATTGGTTTCCCAGTAAGAAAAGTTTACAGAATTTTTTTGTTTTAAGTTCCATTTCATAAATTTGGAGAATTTATTTACAATATTGACTAATGAAAAAGGGAAATATAGTACCTTTTCAATTAGAGTTTCATCATTTAAAATGTTTCTACAAAAACACATGTTTTCTCCAAGCAATTAGTATTCAAAATGACTTAGTCCCAACTAAAGCACAAGAATAAACTTCTAGAGAATCAAATAAACCATAAAGGATGAAATATATATTTACCCTATCTTTATACATTAACCAAAACCAAAATTGTTAGTACAAGATTAGATAATCCCAAAAAGGATAATCTTTTATAAATATAAGTACTACTATTAATATCTATAATTGAACAAACAATACCTAAAGTTCAAAAAATATCTTTCAATAAACAATTGTCCTTAAAATCGATACCCAAAACTCCAATGAATTTAATCACATAGTCTTCAATATTGAAACCCAAAACTCCAATGAAACCCAAAACTAATATTGAAACCCAAAACTAATATTGAAACCCAAAACTCCAATGAATTTAATCACATAGTCTTCAATATTAAATATGAACATTTATCTTCAAATAACATCAACTACTCTTAAAGTCTCTACTGATGTGTAATTATAAAAATAAAATATTCTCTATAATAGGTTAATTATTTCCATAAATAACCCAAATCTTCATATTCCCATAATAAAAACATAGATTCTTCCAAAATAAAATTTCAACCAATTCTCCACAAATGAACTCCCATTGTATTCTAATTTCCTTAGGCATATAGTGTTTCCCCAAAAGAGAGAACGTCTTCTAAAATAACATTTATCACATAGTCACCAAATCATTTATCTATACTAAGTATATACATTTGATATAACATAAGTTCCCAAAATCAACTTATTCTCCATCCATAAAATTATTTAAATAAAAATAATTAGTCATAATAACCATGGACTTCACGTAGTCTAGTGGTAGGCTATAAATCCCAATCTCACATTGGTTGTTGGTTTGATTCCTACAGCTTTTTCTGATGCAATGGGTTGTCACATGGTATGTGTGTTTTCCTCTTTCAAAATTTAAATAATTTTATAACATTCCCAAAATTTAGATAAATTTCACAAAAATAACAATAACATATTTTAACCACAAATACTATCTAATACCTCACATTTTAAGCCCGAAAATGTAATAACCTATAATTACCAAAAATTCAAGGATCATATAAACCCAAATGGTTATTTATAACTATATCCACAAAAGAAAAGATAATTCTTCCCTGAATAATAAATTTCACAATTCACTCTTCAGGTGTACACATATAAGAAAAAATCATCCAATGTAATCCAATAATTAATACATTTGAAGATATCATCATCTGTAGATCCGAGATAACTCTTCAATTCCAAAAATGTAGACATCTATTTTATCAAACATTCTTCTGGATCCTTTATCCATGTTCTTCCATCTTATTCTTTTATACTTATTTCCAGCCTATAAAATCATTCCTAATGTCCTAATATTTCAGTAATGTCAAAACATGAGCTAGGAAATAATCCATACATTTTATAGTTCATTTTCAGTTTCCTCATCTTCAATTGGAATAGAATTATGAATTAGTAGACATATATTTGTATGATCCTGTTGATCCCATTCTCGAACCTTTTTCATATAAAATATATTTGTATAATTATTATTCACACCACATTAAAATCATTCAATTGATGCTTTGGAAAGAACTTTGTTCCCTTTCCTGGAGTCAACATGATGCTTCCTTTTTCCAGGAATTTTTATTGCTTTATGACATTCATTACCACATCTTGAACATCTTCGCGTCCCATTGAATCATTTTCCAAGGTGTTTCATTCCACATCCTTGACCCATAGTTTTTTGCATATACTTACCTTTATTATTATTACTTGAACATCCGTTGGGATTTTTTCGCATATATGATGCCTTAGAAAAATCACCAAGGATCAAGTGGTCAATACTGACTCCAGATAGGTTTTTTAAGAATAACCACAAGATTTCTTTATTGTATCTCCCATTTAATTTAGTTTCTCATTCAGAAAACAACCACAGTTTCATTCACATGCATTGTATTTGTGGTGCCTTCTAGATCCATCCATTTACAAAAACCTTTAAGGTTATTTTGATTATATGAGTAAAATCATTATATACTAACTTATGTGGAGGTTAAACACTATGATATACTTACTCAAGTTAGATTAAACTCATTTTATTTATATAAAATAACTATGAATAATTCTAATATCCTAACTATTATGGTGATGTCACTTATTCTTAAATAACACATTAACTTCTAAAGATATCTAAACCGATCTTTGATACCAACTATAAGGCACCATCATTAAAATATTACTTAATTTTGAGTTAAATCAATAATTAAAATTAAGGATCTTTCAAGGGTTAGAGTTTTAGAGAATTAGGCCATAACTATTACATAATATCTCAAATGATAAAAAGTAGACACTTTTACTCAATATCCATTTTTCATAAAATAAAAACAATTAAAAGAAAACAATAATTCTTTTCTTGATATAAATATTATTTAATTATTCCTTTCTCTAAAAATTCCTTATAACTTGTGAAAATCAATTAAAAAATAGTTGATTAGCATAAAAATCTATGAAAGGGTTTTAAAATAAAGAAAGAAAAAATCAATACATCAATACATACAAAACATAATCTCTTAAACATTACTCATGAAATCTTAAGATCTGTGAATAAAAAAAATAAATCATAAATCATAATGTTAACTTGTGGCATCTATAACATACGTACATTGTAGCTTTCACAGCTACGTAGGGAGTTACGTTTGGAATACCCATCAAAGTATATTCCCTAAATCTCATAGGAAAAACAATAAAGTTTACCTAAATCACATTTCCCAATGAATTGGAGATCTATCTTTCTCACCCTCCATAGGTTTATTAGGGAACCACCCACATACACAAACAATTCCCAAGAACTATAAAATAATCTTAACACATAACATAATAATAATGTAAAGATAACATTTCAACATTTTAATCACAATATATCATTTCAATATGTTGACATAATCAATCCATTCTCAAAAAAAAATTCAATAAAAAATTATGTAAAAATAGTATATGTTATTTATTTTCCTTTGAAATACATTACAACTTGTTAAGGAATCCAAATATCAAATAATGCTCACAGTGGAGGAAAAGGTCATTGTCACCACAAATGACAAGAAGGAAATAATTTTTTTTCATTTAGTAAATTGATTCATAGAGAAAAGAATATATTTGAATGAAATTAAAATTAAAATGGTTTTATACACCTTATAAAGTAAAATAATGTATAAATAAATGTACACATAATGAATGGAGATTCAGATGAAATCCCTTACAAAAATTTGGCAGCCTGGCAGTGTAAGTTAAAAATTCAGAAAATCAGTTGATGAGAGAAAGAAAGGGTATATAATCAGTTGGGAATAAAATTTAAAACAATAATGATATATAATAACATATCCAAACATAATAGAACATAAATTAAAATATATAACATAAAATAAGTCTTTGACTAAAACATGAACGTGAAAGGTTTCCTTACCTTGTGTCCGACTTGACTCGTCTATTCTTTAATTTCATGAATAATAAACATAATTTAATTTTAATTGCTTCCTAACACTTTTCAATTTTATTAATCCTTTTATATCTCTTATTAACTTGGTATAAAAATTATATAATTATTCAAGTTCAAATCGGTCTTTTTGTCGATGTTTGGTACTTTAGTCATAAATGAACATGATATAATTATAAGTTTTTTATGTGGTCAAAAGTCCGTTATCTCCTGAATATTTTTCATGTTTTAAATATCATATTAATTGATTATATATGTATTTATATCTAGTATATATGTATTTATAATAATCCATATCCTTTGGATATAAGAAAATTAAATGCATCGTTCCTAGAGACGGTAAGCTGTATGTACTCATGAACGCTACTTTCATTTATTTTTCATTTTTAATGGAATTAAATATAAATTATACATAGGTATATTATAATTACATTATAATATATATTTTATATATGTTACATATGTTCATTAATTCCATCCTTTATACATTTCATGTACATCTTGAATGAGTCTTATCACTTTCAGGGGCGGTAGTGCGAACTTCCTCCAATGAAATTATTGTATTTACCCATTATGGAAATAATAAAGGTATACTATAAATGATAAATACAAAATCATAGAGAAAAAATAAATATAATATATATCACATTTTAATATAGTTCCATCATAATGGCCACTATGATAGGTGGTACGGAAAAATTGAACAATCATCGTTTCATGAGATAGTAGTTCGCCATCCACAGAAACAGTATGTTCTAAATCTATTAGATGGAGGTGCTTGTAAGTGTAGTTTTAATACTTCCCATTACACCATCCTCACATATTTAGGATACTTTATTTTTAAGAAATCAAAAAAAATAGAATAGGGATTGAAGAAGTAGAATAATGGAATGGAATTTTAAAAAAGATACTACCTATTAAAAAAAGTAACTATCTTTCATTTGAGCCAAAAAACATTCTTGAAATTCCTTATAGCTAGGATATAGCTTATACAATAAATAGAGGGATGTTGGGAGCTTATAGGAGTTCATTTTGGATAATCCAAGGGTGTAATATCCTAGGTAAATGAAGAATAAGGAATATTTCATATTTATTAATATTTGCGAATTAAATATTAATTTTACTTTAAAGGGGTTTTTATGTTTGATAGCGTACCTAATACGCAACAACGGGTTTCTTTGGAATCTTACATTGCACACTAATAATATAATATTATTATTTTAAATTGTAGTCAACTCCTAGTCATTGTATTGGCGTAAATGAATGAAACCATCTAAAATATGATTATCCATTATTGTTAAATGTATTTACATTTATCCAATAAAATGTTAGAGGCTTAAAATATGAATGAATCTAATTTTAAGCATAATTTACATTAAAAGGCTGATTTACCGCCTTTTAATGGGGAACCATATTTAAATATAGTTTTGGTCACTTTAATACATTCTAATTGACGAAATATAATCCTTCTTTTTAATGGGGACATCAAATTTTACTTTGGGTAATTTTTTGGTATTTTTATGATAAAGTTCATTTTTTAATGAATAGTGAAAAATAATTTATTTTAATTCAAAAGTGCCTTTTAATATAATTTATTTATTTGGTTAGATTATCTTTTTAATTGGTTTTAAAGTGAAATTGAAATATATTTTTACCAGTTAATCCAATGTTGGTCATTGGAATTAATTTCACATTGAAATTGGACATAAACAAGTATCAATCGTTTGATAGTTATTATTTCTTTAAAAATGCTATCTATTTGAACAACGGGAATTAATTTTTAAATTAATTAATTCCACTTCTATGTTTTGAATTTGAAAAAATATACATCCATTTTTAATTTGGAATATCAAATAAATCTTATGCTGAATTTTTTATATTTTTCTAAAGAACTCCATTTTTTGATGAATAGTGACACCACTTAGTGGTAGTTAAAAAAACAGAATTTTTCATTTAAATGAAATTTTCCCACTTCTGTGAATTGAATTTCAAAAATCCTCTATACATGGTTGTCATAAAGAAGTAAAATTTTGTTCATTAATATGAAAATAATTTTTTGGTGAATAGTAACTTTTGACTTTTATTTACCACGGTAAAGATAAATAAGGTAATTTAAGGTAAAAAGAATATAATAATAATTCAAAATTACCTTAAAACTTGTCCAATCATTTTTGGATGACTCATTTAAGACCATGGTCATCTTTGGGTCTATTTGGGGACCCATTTGATCCATTTGGAAGTGATAATGACAATTTCGATTAATTAACTTAATGTAAAGACAAAATTGACATTAACAAAAATATTTTAGTAATTAATTTTATATGGTGTTATATAAGTCCTATGTCCGACTATAAATACTCATTGGAAAGATAAAATTATTTCCTACATGATGGTAGTTTTTTTATAATTTTTAAACATCAAATAAATTACATTATTTATGACACAATAATGATGCAGTATATATCTCATTAATAAATGATTTAAATAAATAAGATTATAATGATTAAAATATTATCCAAAACATGTCCAATTATTATTGGATGATTTTATTTCTACCATGACTCACTTATCTTCTACTATAATGATTTATGGACCTTTAGAAACCGAATATCATTATATAATAAAATAATTTTTTCACACTTTCCTAAAGAGCCCCTCCTCTCCATTATAAAAGAAGACCTCTTCTAACCAATTACTCACACCTATAAAGCCACTTGGCTCATCCAAACACTGCCCAATTGAGCTCCCTACATCCCTCTACTCCCTTTATAACCATTACCTTAGGAATAAAAAACTTTAAGAAGTCCTTTGTTCCAACCAAAGGGAGTTACCCAAATTAAAGGTAATAGTTTCTCTTAAATTGTTTTCTTTTATTTTACTTCTCCAACCCCTAAAATCTCTTTATTACTTTATTTTATAAAAACACCAGTATCATCAATATACTAGGATATTTTTATGAGAAGTATTCGAACTAATCATTCACACACCTCTATTTAATGGATGAAGAACATAATGTTTCTGTGGACGGCAAACTAAGGCCACACGAAACGATGATTGTTCAGTTAAAACTTATCACCTCTCATGGTGGCCATTATGATGGAAATATATTTATATATGATATATATTATTTTTATTATTTCCTTATGCTTATGTACTTTTCATTTATAGAACGCCTTTATGGTTTCTATAGTGGGTAAATACAGTAATCTCATTTGAGGAAGTGCGGACTACCGCCCCCTCAAAGTGATTTGATTCATTAATGCCTTATATGGGATGTATAAAGGATAGAGTTAACAATATTATATATGATATTATACTGGAATTATAATATACCTATGTATAATTATTTTTTATTTCCATTTAAATAAGAAATAGAAATGAAAGTAACGTTCATGCGTATGTACGGCTTACCGTCTCCATGAATAGTGTATTTCATTTCTTACCTCTAAATGTTATTTGCAATTATAAAAACATGTATATACCAGAGATATATGATATATATGATATTAAAATCATAAATATCATTCTGGATATAATGAACCTTTGACCGCAGGGTCAACTTGTAAATATAAGGTGTTCATTTTTACTCAAGTTCCAAATATCTTCAAAATAAACATTATTAACTTAAATGATTGCATAATGTTTATAACATGATAATAAGTGATATAAAAGGAATAAAAAACTTGAAAAAGGTTTTTATGAAAGTATAAATTAACTTTATTTTATTATTCATGAGATTAAAGAATGATCGAGTCAAGTCGGATGCGAGGTAAGGGACTTCGTCTCAATATCCTTTCATTGAGGCTTTTTTAGTTTTATTCACGACTTTATTTTAAATGGTGTATAAACCCCTCTGACTTTTCATTTTATTCAAAAGGAATCTTTGTATACAAATCATTTTACTAAATGAAAAGGAGGAATGTTTTTTTAACGTAAGTGGTGACAATGACCTTTCCGTTGCCGTGAATATTATTTGATCTTTGGCTTTCTTAACAAGCTTGAATGTTTTTTAAATGGAAAAAATAAATAACATATACTCTTTCTATGTATTATGGTATTGAAAATGATTTTTATAATTGATTTATTATTTCAATATCTTGAAAAGATATTTTATTATTTCAATGTGGAAATGTTATATTTCCTTTATGCTTATGTTATGTGTTATGATCATGTTATGGTTCTTGGGAATTATTTATGTATACGATTGGTTCTGCAATAAACCTAGGTCAGGTGAGACTGAGATAGCTCTCCAATGCATTGGGTAACATGATAGAGGTAAACGTGAATGTTTCTCCTAAAATATTTAGGGAATTTACTATGATGGTATTCCAAAGTAACTCCCTATGTAGTTGTGATAGCTACAATGTAAGTATGATATGGATTCCACAAGTTACCTTTATGATTAATGATTTCTATGTATCTTTCATAAATCATATGATTTGATGAGGTAAGTAAAAGAGTTCATGTTTTTTATGTATTTATGAAAAAAAATGTTTTCATTCTTTGTTTTATAACCCTTACTGAGCTTTTTATGCTAATCCCAAGTTTTGAAATGTTTGCACAAGACTTAAAGATGAATAAGGTTAGGCATGGGATCAAGGAAAAGTCATGCTGTCTAAAACATGGAAATAGACATGAATTTTTTTTTCAAGAGTTTTTATTTTTTGAAAAAAATGGAAACTATGTAGATATTTCTACCTTGTAATCTTTTGAGATGTAATAGTTATGTCCTAATTCACTAAAACTCTAAACCTGAAAACACCCTCAATGTGAATTATTCATTTAATTCAATATTACGTAATGTTTAAGGTCAGGTCCTTATAGTTGGTATTAGAGATCTGTTTAGATAACTTTAGGAATTAGGGTATTGTTAAATTAATATCCATAAAGTAATTTATGTTAATATTGATATAATATAGCATTTACAGATTACCATGTTGCTTCGCCTAATATATTTCTATGTTCAGAATGGTTTTCCGAAGAGGATATAGGGCAGCTATGTTGGGGCGACATCCGGAGGATGAAAACCTTCTAAATTAGCAACCTGGGATGGTTAGAATCGGAACTGAACAGTTTGTAGCAGTGATGGCACAGTTGACTCGTGCTATAAATGGTGGTGGTATCCATGTATGTGATCAGCCATATCAACCACAGAGGAACATTTCAGTAGTGGGGCATTTCATGAGGAAACATCCCTCATCATTCAGAGGATCATCTAACCATGTGCTCTATTATGGGTGTATTAAAGCATTGGAGAATATTTTTGATTTCATGGGTTGTTTATAACATCAAAAGGTTTGTCATGCTGCTTAGCGTTTTGAAGGTGATGCTGATCAGCGGTGGTCGATGGTGAAAAATATCAGGGATAGTAAGGATATTTAAGCTCTCGATTGGGATGAATTAAAAGGTATGTTTCTTGAGAAATATTTTCCTAAGGTATTTCATCTTAGGATGGAAAAAAAATTCCTGTAATTGAGGCAGGAGGATGACTTAGTGGCTGCTTATGAAGAAAAATTCACTCAACTGGCAAGGTATGCTCTACAATTCATACGAGATTTTGATAGTATAATCAACTGTTTTTACTCAGGATTAAAGATAATTTATCGAAGGGCTTTAGATTATCATGAGATCAAAAGTTATGAAAAGCATGTTCATTGTGTGGAGAATGTGGAAATGGGGTTTTCTAATGATCATGTATTCTTTGAAAAACAACAGAACAAGAGGACGAGGTAGTAGGTCAAAGGGAAGAACTCTTAAAGAAAGTCTGATGGTAAGAAACTTAAGTTTACAGTTTGTGAAAATTGTGGTAAAAAGCTTGCTTGGGAATATCTTTTGAATTCTGGAAATTCCTACCGATGTGGTAAAATGGAACATAAGGCTCGTAATTGCACTGAAAAATACAAGGGTAATGGTAAGACAAAATATGATTCACAGTCAGTAATATGTTTTAAGATAAATTATTTGGGTCATTATTCAAATGAGTGTCCAACAAAGAACTCAACCGAAGGAAAGCATCCAGACTACAAGTAGAAAGGGGTGGAGAAATCCTTTGAAACTACATCAGTAGATGTTGGGCCATCAAATAAAGTTGTATCAGGTACACTGTTTGTTTGTTCAGTTTATGTCAATGTGTTGTTTGATGTGGTGTCTACACACTCTTTCATTTCTGAGAAGTTTTTTAGTAAATTGGGAATTCCAACTCATGATATGAATACATAACTTACGTTAAAAACACCTGGAGGAAATGTTGAGACAAAAATAAAGCTTAAGAACATTCTTGTCCTTGTGTGTGGAAAGAATCTACCTGAAAACCTTATTGTTTTTCCACTAGTAGAGTTTGATGTTATTTTGGGCATGGATGGGAATTCTATTTATCATGCTAAGATTGATTTCAGAGCTAAAAATGTTTCTTTTCAAAATGATTTTCAGTTTGTATAAAAAAATGAACCCTTGATGTTGATAACATATCAGGAAGCTGAGAAACTAGTAAAATATGGAAATGAATGTTACCTTGCACATACTGTTGAAAACAAAGAAAATGTTCAGATTAATGATGTGCCAGTGGTAAACGAGTACCTTGATGTTTTTCCTGATGAGTTTCTTGGTATTATACAGGACCAGGAAGTTGAATTTACTCTTGACTTAGTTCCTAATGCTAAGCCAATTTCAAAACCCCCTTATCAAATGGCTCAAATTGAACTTTTAGAGTTAAAGAATCAGTTGCAGGAGTTATTAGATAAAGGTTTCATTTGACCTAGAACGTCACCATGGGGTGCTCCAGTCTGGTTTTTTAAAAAGACAGATGGTTCAATGAGACTTTGCATTGATTATAGATCATTGAATAACATCACTGTTAAGAATAAGTATCTTTTGCCTCATATCAGGGATTTGTTTGATCAGCTCCAGGTAGCTAAGTATTTTTCGAAGATTTAATTGAGGTTGGGGTACCATCAGTTGAAAGTAAAGGAAGCAGACGTTCCAAAGACAGCGTTTCGTACTGGATATGGCCATTATGAATTTGTAGTTATGCCTTTTGGGTTAACCAATTCACCGGCTATATTCATGGATCTTATTAATAGAATTTTCAGTTAGTTCTTGGATAATTTTGTGGTTGTGTTCATTGATGATATTTTGGTTTATTCCAAAAGTAAATAGGAACATGAAAGTCATTTAAGGATTGTCTTGAAAACCTTAAAAGAAAACAACCTATTTGGGAAATTCAGCAAGTGTGAGTTTGGTTACAACAAATTTCTTTCCTTGGATACATTGTTTCAAAAAATTGAATAATTGTTGATCCCACTAAAACAAAAGTTGTTGAAGAATGGCCAAGACCCACAAATATAACTAACATTCATAGTTTTTATGGTTTGGCTAGTTATTATCAGAGGTTCATTGAAAATTTTCCACGGTTATCTAGTCCAATGACTAAGTTAACTCAAAAATGTGTTAAGTTCATCTGGAAAAAAGAATATGATGATTGTTTTCAGGAATTGAAAAGGAGATTGGTGAATGCTTCAGTTTTGGCACTGCCATCCAGAAATGGTGAATTTGTTATCTACATTGATGCTTTGTTGAAAGGACTGGGATGTGTCTTAATACAGAATGATCAGGTGATTTCTTATGATTTACGTCAATTGAAACCTCATGAGTTAAATTACCCAACAAATGATTTGGAATTAGCTGCTCTTTTTTTTCTTTAAAAATTTGGAGGCATCATTTTTATGGAGTGAAGTGTGAAATATATAATAATCATAAAAGTTTTATGTAAATATTCACTCAGGAAGAATTGAACATTAGACAGAGGAGATGACTGGAATTAATCAAGGATTATGTTTTCACGATCTTTTATCATCCAGGAAAAGAAAATAAAGTGGACGATTCTTTGAGTTTAAAAGGTAATACTTCATTAACTATGATACGTTTGGAATGAGATCCTTTGGTTTTTGATTTGATGAACTTTGGAATAGATGTTTTTGTTACTAGAAATTATTCTATTTTGTTTCAGGTGTTAGTGAAATAATCTCTATCAGACAGTATTAGGAAATTGTAGAAGGAAGACAATGAGTTACCGAAAAAGGTTGTGTTGGTTCAGAAGGGTAAGTTTCCTGATTTTAACATTGATAATAATTGTTTTTTGAGATTTGGAAAGAGATTATGTGTTCCTTGTGATTCACAGTTGAAGAATGAGTTGTTATGTAAAGCTCACAGTTCTCTGATTTCAGTTCATCCGGGCAGTACTAAGATACACCGAGATCTTCGGGAGTATTACTGGTGGGATGGAATGAAAAGAGGTGTTGTTGATTTTACTGTGAAGTGTTTGACTTGTCAGCAGGTTAAAACATAACGATAGTTACAAAAAGGAATGCTTCAGCCTTTACCGGTGCCATAGTGGAAATGGGAAAATATATCCATGGACTTTGTTGTGGGATTACCAAAGACATCTCGAGGTATTAATGCAATCTAGGTTATAGTTAACCGATTAACTAAATCTAATCATTTATTTCATATTAGAGATACTTTGTCTCTAGTTCAACTTGATCGGTTGTATGTTAAAGAGATAGTCAGGTTGCATGGAGTTCCCCTCTCCATTGTATCTGATCGTGATCCCAGGTTCACTTATAACTTTTGGAAAGGGCTTCAGAAGTCATTGGGTACTGAATTAGATTTTATTACAACTTTTCATCCTTAATCAGATGGGAAGTTAGAACGAACAATTCAGACCTTTGAGGATATATTACGTGCTTGCTTGATGTATTATTAAGGAAGTTGGGACCAACATCTTTCTTTGGTTGAATTTTCTTATAATAATGGTTTTCATTCCAGTATACATATGACTCAATTTGAGGCATTATATGTAAAGCATTTTCGAACTCCAACATTCTGGGATGAAGTAGGTGAAAGGAAGCTGATGGGACCCGAATTGGTAGAAGAGATGGTAAAGAAAGTTCAGTTGATTCATAAGCACATGAGAACAGCTCAGAGCAGACAGAAAAGTTGTGCAGATAACCGGAGGAAGGATCATTCCTTTGAGGTAGGTGATGTCGTCTTTCTCAATGCTTCTCCATGGAAAAGTGTGATGTGTTTTGGTAAGAAGGGAATTTTGTGTCTGAGGTTCATTGGACCTTATGAAATTCTGGAGAAAGTTGGATCAGTTGCGTATAGAGTGGCTTCACCTCCATGTTTATCCCAGGTACACATTGTTTTTCATGTTTCAATATTGAGAAAGTATATGCCAGATCCATCTCATGTTTTGAGCCCATAGGTAGTTCAGTAGGAAGAGAATCTCTCTATGAAGAACAACCATTCCAGATTCTTGACCATAGAGAGCAGGTGTTGCGGAATAAGGTAATTCACCAGGTAATGGTTTTGTGGAAAAACCATATGGTTGAAGAGGAAACGTGGGAATCTGAAAATGATATAAGGGGCAAATACCCCCACATATTTTGATAAGTGGATAAAATTTACGAGGACACAATTCCCAAAGGGGGGGAACGATGTAACATCCCAGGTAAATGAAGAATGAGACATATTTCACATTTGTTAATATTTGTAAATTAAAAATTAATTTTACTTTAAATGGGTTTCTATGTTCGATAGCGTACCCGATACGCTACATCAGGTTTCATTGGAATCTTACGTTGCACACTAATAATATAATAATATAATTTTAAATTTTAGTTAACTCCTAATTGTTGTGTTGGTGGGAATGAATGAAACCAACTACAATATGATTATACATGATTGTTAAATGTATTTACATTTATCCAATAAAAAGTTAGAGGCTTAAAATATGAATGAATCTAATTTTAAGCATAATTTACATTAAAAGGTTGATTTACCACCTTTTAATGGTGAACCCTCATTAAATATAGTTTTGGTCACTTTAATATATACCAATTGACCAAAAATAATCCTTCTTGAGAATGGGGACATCAAATTTTACTTTGGGTAATTTTTTGGTATTTTTATGATAAAGTTTATTTTTTTAATGAATAGTGAAAAATACTTTATTTTAATTCAAAAGTGCCTTTTAATATAATTTATTTATATGGTTAGATTATATTTTTAGTTGGATTTAAAGTTAAATTGAAATATATTTTTACCATTTAATCCAATTTTGGTCATTGAAATTAATTTTACATTGAAATTGGACATAAACTAGTATCAATCTTTTGATAGTAATTGTTTCTTAAAAACACGCTATTTATTTTAACAACCAGAATTAATTATTAAATTAATTAATTCCACTTATATGTTTTGAATGTGTAAAAATAGACATCAATTTTGAATTTAGAATACAAAATAATTCTTAGGCTGAATTTTTGGTATTTTTCTGAAAAACATCAATTTTTGATGAATAGTGACAACACATAGTGGTAGTTAAGAAAATTGAGTTTTTCTTTTAAATAAAATTTTACCACTTTTGTGAATTGAAATTCAAAAATCTGACATACACGGTTGTTATCAAGAAGTAAAATTTGGTTCATTAAGATGAAAATAATTTTTGGTGAATAGTTACTTTTGACTTTTATTTACAGTAGTTAAAGGTGAATAAGGTAATTCAAGGTAAAAAGAATATTATAATAATTCAAAATTACCTTAAAACTTGTCTAATCCTTATTGGATGAGTCATTTACGACCACAGCCATTTTTGGGTCGATTTTGGGACCCCATTGATCCACATGGAATTGATATTGACAATTTAGATTAATTAACTTAAAGTAAAGACAAAATTGACATTAACAAAAATCTTTTAGTAATTAATTTTTATATGGTGTTATACAAGTTCTATTCTAGACTATAAATACTCATTAGAAAGATAAAAACATTTCCTACAGGATGGTATTTTTTTATAACTTTTATACATCAAATAAATTAAATTATTTATGACACAATAATGATGCAGTATTTATCTCATTAATAAATTATTTAAATAAATATGGTTATAATGATTAAAATATTCTCCAAAACATGTACAATTCTGATTGGATGATTTTATTTTGACCATGAATCATCTTATCTTCGACTATAATTATTTTTGGACCTTTATAAACTTAATATCATTATATAATAAAATAATGTTTTCACACTTTCCTAAAGAGCCCCTCCTCTCCCTTATAAAAGGAGACCACTTATAACCAATTCCTCACACATCTAAAGACATTTGGCTCCTCCAAAATCTGACCAATTAATCTCCTTACATCCCTCTACTCCCTTTATAAGACTTAACTTTGGCAGAAGGAACTTCCAGAAGTCCTTTGGTTCAAACCAAAGGGAGTTACCCAAATTAAAGGTAACGATTTCTCTTAAATTGTTTTCTTTTATTTTACTTCTCCAACCACTAAACTCTTTTTATTCATTTCTTTTGTAACAACACTAGTATATTAAATATACTAGTATGTTTTTATTAGAAGGATTCGAACTAAACATTCACACACCTCCATCTAATGGATGAAGAACATAATGTTTATGTGGATGGAAAACTAACGCCTCACGAAACGATGATTGTTCAATTACATCTTACCGCCTCTCATGGTGGCCATTATGATGGCACTATATTTATATATGATATATATTATTTTTATGATTTCCTTATGCTGCTGTACTTCACATTTATATCACGCTTTTTTGGTTTCCATAGTGGGTAAATACGATAATCTCATTTGAGGAAGTGCGGACTACCGACCCCTCAAAGGGATTTGATTCGTTAATGCCTTATGTTAGATATATTAAGGAAGGAGATAACAATATTATATATGATATTATACTGGAATTATAATATACCAATGTATCATTATGTTTTATTTCCATTAAAATAAGAAATATAAATGAAAGTAGCGTTCATGCGTACGTACGACTTACCATCTCCATGAATGGTGCATTTCACTTCTTACCTCTAAATATTATTTACTATTATAAAAACATGTATATACTAGATATATTTGATATATATGATATCTAAATCATAAATATTATTCTGTATATAATGAACCTTTGACCACATGGTAAAATTGTAAATATAAGGTGTTCATTTTTACTCAAGTAGCAAATATCGACAAAATAAACGTTATTAACATAAATGATTGCATAATGTTTATAAAATGATAATAAGTGATATAAAAGGAATAATAAACTTGAAAAAGGTTCTTAAGTAATTAGAAATTAACATTAATTTATTATTCAGGAGATTAAAGAATGATCGAGTCATGTCGGACGCGAGGTAAGGGACTTCATCTCAATCTACTTTCTTTGAGGCATTTTTAGTTTTATACACAACATTATTTTAAATGGTGTATAAACCCCTTTGAATTTTCATTTTATTAAAAAGGGAATCTTTTTATACGAAGCGTTTTACTAAACGAAAAAAAGGAATGTTTTTTTAACATAAGTGGTGACAACGACCTTTCCGCCACCGTTACAATTATTTGATCTTTGGCTTCCTTAACAAGCAAGAATGTTTTTTAAAAGGAAAAATAAAGACCATATACTCTTTCAATGTATTTTATTATTGAAAATGATTTTGAGAATGGATTTATTATTTCAATATCTTGAAATGATATTTTATTATTGAAATGTGGAAATGTTATCTTTCTTTTATGCTTATGTAATGTGTTATGATCATGTGATGGTTCTTGGGTATTATTTACATAAATGAGTGGTTCCGTGATAAACCTAGGGAGGGTGAGCCCGAGATAGCTCTCCAATGCATTGGGGAACATGAAGGAGCTAAAGGTTAATGTTTCTCCTAAGATATTTAGGGAATATACTGTGATGGGTATTCCAAAGTAACTCCCTATGTAGTTGTGATAGCTACAATGTAAGTATGATATGAATTCCATAAGTTACCATTATGATTAATGATTTCTATGTGTCTTTCATAAATCTTATGATTTCATGAGGTAAGTAAAAATTTCATGTTTCGTATGTATTTATGAAAAAAAAAATCATTATTTGTTTTATAACCCTTACTGAGCTTTTTATGATCATCCCACATTTTGAAATGTTTTCACAGGACTTAAAGATGAATAAAGTCAAGGATGGGATCAAGGAAAAGTCATAAACTCTAAAACATGGAACTAGACATGAATTTGTTTTCAAGAGTTTTTATTTTAAGAAAAACATGAAAACTATATAGATATTTCTACCTTGTAATCTTGTGAGATGTAATAGTTATGTCCTAATTCTCTAAAACTCAAAACCTGAAAAGATCCTCAATGTGAATTATTCATTTATTTCAATCTTATGTAATGTTTAAGGTCGGGTCCTTATAGTTGGTATTAGAGGTCGGTTTAGATAAATTTAGGAGTTAGGGTATTGTTAAATTAATATCCATAAAGTAATTTATGATAATATTGATATCATATAGCATTTACAGATTACTATGCTACTTCACCTAAGATATTTCTATGTTCAGAATGGTTTTCCAAAGAGGAAACAGGGAAGCTATATTGGGACGACATCAGGAGGAAGAAAACCTTCTAAATCAGCAACCTAGGATGGTCGAAATCGGAAGTGAATAGTTTTTTGCAGCAATGGCACAGTTGACTCATGATATAAATGGTGGTGGTATCCATGTACGAGATCAGCCAGATCAACCACAGAATAACATGTCAGTAGTGGAGCATTTCATGAGGCAAAATCCCCCATCATTCAGAGGATCATCTGACCCTGTTCTAGCTGAAGGGTGGATTAAAGCATTCGAGAAGATTTTTGATGTCATGGGTTGTTTAGAACATCAAAAGTTTAGTCTTAATGCTTACAATTTTGATGGTGAAGCTGATCGGTGGTGGTTGATGGTGAAAAATATCATGGATATTAAGGAGATTGATGCTCTCGATTAGGATGAATTCAAAGGTATGTTTCTTGAGAAATATTTCCCTAAGGTGGTATGTCTTTGGATGGAAAAACAATTCTTGGAATTGAGGCAAGAGGATGACTCAGTGGCTGCTTATGAAGAAAAATTCACTCGACTGGCAAGGTATGCTCCAAATTTCATACGAGATCTTGATATTAAAATCAACCATTTTTACTCTGGATTAAAGCCAAAGTATTGATGGGATTTAGCTTCTCATGAGTTAAAAAGTTATGAAAAACTTGTTCGTTGTGCGGAGATGGTGGAAATGGTGTTTTCTAATGATCAGGAATTCTTTGAAAAACAACAGAATAGAGGACGAGGTGGCAGGTGAAAGGGAATAACTCTTCAAAGAAGTCTTATTGTAAGAAAATTAAGTTTACAGTTTGTGAAAATTGTGGTAAAAAGCATGCTGGGGAATGTCTTTTGAATTCTGGTAAGTGCTACTGATGTGTAAAATGGGACATAAGGCTCGTAATTGCACTGAAAAAGACCAGGGTAATGTTAAGACAAAATCTGATTTATAGTCAGTAAAATTTTTAAGTGCAATGAAATGGGTCATTATGCAAATGAGTTTCCAACAAAGAACTCAACTGAAGGAAAGAAGCCAGACTACAAGAAGAAGGGGTGACGAAATCCTTTGCAACTACTTCAGCATATGTTGGGCCATTAGATGAAGTTGTATCAGGTACAATATTTGTTTTTTCAGATTATGCCAATGTGTTGTTCGATTCGGGGTCTACACACTCTTTAATTTCTAAGAAGTTTTCTAGTAAATTGGGAATTCCAACACAAGATATAAATACAGAACATACGGTAAAAACACCTCCAGGAAATGTTGAGAAAAAAAGATAACATAAGAACATTCATGACCTTGTGTGCAGAAAAAATCTACCTGCAAACCTTATTGTTTTGCCGTTAGTAGAGTTTGATGTTATTTTGGGCATGGATTGGCTTTCTGTTTATCATGATAAGATTGATTATAGAGCTAAAGATGTTTCTTTTCATAATGATTTCCAGTTTTTATACAAAAATGAACCCTTTAAATTGATAACATATCATGAAACTGAGAAACTATTAAAAGATGGAAATTAATGTTACCTTGCACATATTATTGAAAATAAAGAAACTGTTCGGATTAATGATGTGCCTGTGGTAAACGAGTACCTCAATGTTTTTCCTGATGAGTTTCTTGGTATTATACCTGATTAGGAAGTTGAATTAACTGTTGACTTTGTTCCTAATGCTAATCCAATTTCAAAACCCCCTTATCAAATGGCTCAAATTGAACTTTTAGACTTAAAGAAGAAATTTCAGGAGTATTAGATAAAGGTTTCATTCGACCTAGCACGTCACAATGGGGTGCTCCTGTCTTGTTTTGTTAAAAAGAAATATGGTTCAATGAGACTTTTCATTGATTATAGAGCATTGAATAACATCACTGTTAAGAATAAGTATCTTTTTCCTCATATCGTTGATTTGTTTGATCAGCTCCAGGGAGCTCAGTATTTTTCGAAGACTTACTAGAGGTCGGGGTACCATCAGTTGAATGTAAAGGAAGAAGACATTCCCAAGACCGCGTTTCATACTAGATATGTCCATTATGAATTTTTAGTTATGCCTTTTTGGTTAACCAATGCACCTATTGTATTCATGGATCTTATGAATAGAATTTTCAATGAGATCTTGGATAAGTTTGTGGTTGTGTTCATTGATGATATTTTGCTTTATTCCAAAACTAAATAAGAACATGAAAGTCATTTAAGGATTGTCTTGCAAACCATAAAAGAAAATAAACTATTTGGGAAATTTAGAAAATGTGAGTTTTGGTTACAACATATTTCTTTCTATGGTCACATTGTTTAAAAAAATGTCATAACTGTTGATCCTTCTAAAACAAAAGTAGTTAAAGAATGGCCAAGACCCACAAATATAACTAAGATTCGTAGCTTTCTTGGCTTTTCAGGTTTTTATTAGAGGGTTGTTGAAAATTTTGCACGGTTATCTAGTCCGATGACTAAGTTAACTTGAAAAGGTGTTAAGTTTATCTAGACAAAAGAATGTGATGATTGTTTTCAGGAATTGAAAACGAGATTGGGGAATGCTCCAGTTTTGGCATTGCCCTCTAGAAATGGTGAGTTTTTTATCTACAGTGATGCTTTGTTGAAAGGACTGGGATGTGTCCTAATGCAGAATGATCAGGTAATTGCTTATACTTCACGTCAATTGAAACCTCATGAGTTAAATTACATTAAACTTGATTTTGAATTAGTTTCTATTTTTTTGCTTTAAAAATTTGAACGCATCATTTGTATGGAGTGAAGTGTGAAATATATACTGATCATAAAAGATTGAAGTATATATTCACTCAGAAATAAATGAACATGAGACAGAGGAGATTGTTGGAATTAATCAAGGATTATTATTGCACGATCCTTTATCATCCTGGAAAAGAAAATAAAGTGGCTGATGCTTTGAGTCGAAAAAGTAATACTTCATTAACCATGATATTTTTGGAACCAGATCCTTTGGTTTTTGATTTGATGAACTTTGGCATAGAAGTTGTTGTTGCAGGAAATTATTCTATTTTGTTTTAGGTGTCAGTGAAATAATATCTATAAGATAGAATTAAGTAAGCACAGAAGGAAGACAGTGAGTTACAGAAAAAGGTTGTGTTGGTTCAAAAGGGTAAGTTTTCTATTTTTAATGTTGATAATGATTTTGTTTTGATATTTGGAAAGAGATTATGTTTGCCTTATGATTCAAAGTTGAAGAATGAGTTGTTATGTGAATCTCATTGTTCTCTGTTTTCAGTTCATCCTGGAAGTACTAAGATGTACAGAGATCTTCGAGAGTATTACTGGTGGGATGGAATGAAAAGAGATTTTGTTGATTTTACTGTGAAGTTTTTGAATTTTTAGCAGGTTAAAGTAGAGCGATAGTTACCAAAAGGAATGCTTCAGCCTTTACCAGTGCCACAATGGAAATGGGAAAATATATCCATGGACTTTGTTGTGGGATTACCATAGACATCTCGAGGTAATAATGCAATCTGGGTTATAGTTGACCGATTGACTAAATCTGCTTATTTCCATACTATTAGAGATACTTTGTCTCTAGATCAACTTCCTCGGTTGTATGTTAAAGAGATAGTCAAGTTGCATTGAGTTCCCCTCTATATTGTATATGATCATGATCCCAGGTTCACTTCTATCCTTTGGAAAGGCCTTCAAGAGTAATTGTGTACTGAATTAAATTTTAGTACAGATTTTCATCCTCAATCAGATGGGTACTCAGAATGAACAATTTAGACCATGGAGGATATGTTACATTCTTTATCGATGGATTACTTGGGTATTTGGGACCAACATCTTTCTTTGGTTGAATTTTCTTATAATAACAGTTTTCATTCCAGAATACATATGGCTCCATTTGAGGCATTAAATAGAAAGCATTGTCGAACTCCAACATTTTGGGATGAAGTAGGTGAAGGGAAGCTGATGGGACCAGAATTAGTAGAAGAGACGGCAGATAATGTTCAGTTGATTTAGAAGCACATGAGAATAGCTCAGAGAAAACAAAAAATTTATGTAGATAACTAGAGGAAGGATCTTTCCTTTTAGGTAGGTGATAATGTCTTTCTCAAATTTTCTCCATGGAAAAGTGTCATGTGTTTTGGTAAGAAGGGAAAGTTGAGTCCGAGGTTCTTTGAACCTTATGAAATTCTGGTGAAAATTGGATTAGTTGTGTATAGAGTGGCTTTACCTCCATGTTTATCCCATGTACACATTGTTTTTCATGTTTCAATGTTGAGAAAGTATATGCCAGATCCATCTCATGTTTTGAGCCCAGAGGTAGTTCAGTTGGAAGAGAATCTCTCTTATGAAGAACAACCAGTCCAGATTCTTGACCATAGAGAGAAGGTCTTGCGGAATAAAGTAATTCACTAGGTAAAGGTATTGTGGAAAAACCATATGGTTGAAGAGGCAACATGGGAATTTGAAAATGCTATGAGGGACATCTACCCCCACATATTTTGATAAGTGAATAAAAATTGCGAGGATGCAATCCCCAAAAGGGTGGAAGGATGTAACATCACAGGTAAATGAAGAATAAGATATATTTCATATTTATTAATATTTGCGAATTAAATAATAATTTTACTTTAAAGGGGTTTCTATATTCGATAGCGTACCCGATACGCAACAACAGGTTTCTTTGGAATCTTATGTTGCACACTAATAATATAATATTATTATTTTAAATTGTAGTTAACTCATAACTATTTTATTGGCGGGAATGAATGAAACTAACTACAATATGATTATACATTATTATTAAATGTATTTACATTTATCCAATAAAAAGTTAGGGGCTTAAAATATGAATGAATCTAATTTTAAGCATAAGTTACATTAAAAGGCTGATTTACCGCCTTTTAATGTAGAACCATATTTAAATATAATTTTTGTAACTTTAATACATTCTAATTGACCAAATATAATCCTTATTTAGAATTGGGGAATCAAATTTTACTTTGGGTAATTTGTTGGTATTTTTCTGATAAAGTTCATTTTTTAATGAATAGTGAAAATACTTTATTTTAATTCAAAAGTGCCTTTTAATCTAATTTAGTTATATGGTTAGATTATCTATTTAGTTGGTTTTAAATTGAAATTTAAATATATTTTTTCCTTTTAATCCAATCTTGGTCATTGGAATTAATTTCACTTTGAAATTGGACATAAACAAGTATCAATCTTTTGATAGTTATTGTTTCTTAAAAACACGCTATTTGTTTTAACAACGGTAATTAATTTTTAAAATAACTAATTCCACTTATATGTTTTGAATTTGAAAAAATGGGCATCAATTTGGAATTCAGAATATCAAATAATTATTAGGCTGAAATTTTTGTATTTTTCTAAAAAACATCACTGTTTGATGAATAGTGACACCACTTAGTGGTAGTTAAAAAAACTGAATTTTTCATTTAATTGAAATTATACCACTTCTGTGAATTGAATTTCAAAAATCTGACATACATGGTTGTTATAAAGAAGTAAAATGTGATTCATTAAGATGAAAATAATTTTTTGTGAATAGTAACTTTTGACTTTTATTTACTGCAGTTAAAGGTAAATAAGGTAATTCAAGGTAAACATAATATTATAATAATTAAAAATTACCTCAAAACTTGTCCAATCCTTATTTTATGAGTAATTTACGACCATGGTCATATTTGGATCGATTTTGGGACCCCTTTGATCCACTTGGAAGTGATAATGACAATTTAGATTAATTAACTTGAAGTAAAGACAAAATTAACATTAACAAAAATCTAATCTTAATTAATTTTTATATGGCGCTATATAAGTCCTATTTTCGACTATAAATACTCATTGGAAAGATAAAATGATTTCCTATATGATGGTATTTTTTTATAATGTTTAGACATCAAATAAATTAAATTATTTATGACACAATAATGATGCAGTATTTATCTCATTAATAAATGATTTAAATAAATAAGATTATTATGATTAAAATACTATCCAAAAGAATCCAATTCTGATTGGATTATTTTATTTCGACCATGAATCATATTATCTTCAACTATAACTATTTTTGGATTTTAGAAATTCAATATCATTATATATTAAAATAATGTTTTCACACTTTCCAAAAGAGCCCATCCTCTCCCTTATAGAGGAGACCACTTCTAACCAATTCCTCACACCTCCCAAGCCATTTGGATCATCCAAACTCTTCCCAATTAAGCTCCCTACATCAGTTTCCTCCCCTTAGAAGCCTCAACTTAGGCATTAGGCACTTCAATAAGTCCTTTGGTTCAAACCAAAGGGAGTTACCCAAATTAAAGGTAATAGTTTCTCTTAAATTGTTTTCTTTTACTTTACTTCTCCAACCCCTAAACTATTTTTATTACATTCTTTTGTAACAACACCAGTATCCTCAATATACTAGGATGTTTTTATTACAAGTATTATAACTAAACTTACACACACCTCCATCTAATTGATGAAGAACATAATGTTTCTATGGATGGAAAACTAAGGCCTCACGAAACGATGATTGTTCAATTACATCTTACCGCCTCTCATGGTGGCCATTATGATGGCACTATATTTATATATGATATATATTATTTTTATGATTTCTTTATGCTTCTGTACTTCACATTTATATCACACGTTTGTGGTTTCCATAGTGGGTAAATACGATAATCTCATTTTAGGAAGTGCGGACTACCGCCCCCTCAAACTAATTTGATTCGTTAATGCCTTATGTGGGATGTATAAAGGATAGAGTTAATGATATTATATATGATATTATAATGTTATTATAATATACCTATGTATCATTATGTTTTATTTCCATTAAAATAAGAAATATAAATAAAATTAGCGTTCATGCATACGTACGGCTTACCATCTCCATGAAGGTGCATTTCATTTCGTACCTCTAAATGTGATGTAATATTATAAAAACATGTATATACTGGATATATATGATATATATGATATCCAAATAATAAATATCATTCTGGATATAATTTAACTTTTACCACATGGTCATCTTGTAAATATAAGGTTTTCATTTTTACTCATGTACCAAATATCGACAAAATGAACATTATTAACTTAAATGTTTGCATAATGTTTATAAAATGACAATAAGCTATATAAAAGGAATAATAAACTAGAAAAAGGTTCTAAATAAAATAGAAACTAACTTTATTTTATTATTCAAGAGATTAAGGAATGATCGATTTAAGTCGGACGCGAGCCAAGGGACTTCGTCTCATTCTCCTTTCATTGAGGGATTTTTAGTTTTATACATGACTTTATTTTATACAGTTTATAAACCCCTTTGAATTTTAATTTTATTCAAAGGGAATATTTTTATATGAAGCATTTTACTAAACTAAAAAAGGAATTTTTTTAACGTAAGCAGTGACAACGACCTTTCCGCCGCCGCGAGTATTATTTGACCTTTGGCTTCCTTAACAAGCCAGATTGTTTTTTAAAAGGAAAAATAAATACCATATACTCTTTCTACGTATTTTGGTATTGAAAATTATTTTGAGAATAGATTTATTAGTTCAATATCTTGAAATGATATTTTATTATTGCAATGTGGAAATGTTATCTTTCCTTTATGCTTATGTTATGTGTTCTGATCATGTTATGGTTCTTGGGAATTATTTACGTATATGGGTGGTTCCGTGATAAACCTAGGGTGGGTGAGCCCGAGATAGCTCTCCAATGCATTGTGTAATGTGACGGAGGTAAACCTAAATGTTTCTCCTAAGAGATTTAGGGAATATACTATGATGGGTATTCCAAAGTAACTCCCTATGTAGCTGTGATAGCTACAATGTAAGTATGATATGGATGCCACAAGTTACCTTTATGATTAATGATTTCTATGTGTCCTTCATAAATCTTATTCTTTCATGAGGTAAGTAAAAGAGTTCATGTTATGTATGTATTTACGAACAAATGTTTTCATTCTTTGTTTAATAACCCTTACTGAGCTTTTTATGCTCATCCCACGTTTTGAAATGTTTTCACAGGACTTAAAGATGTATAAGGTCAAGGATGGGATCAAGGAAAATTCTTGGTGTCTAAAACATGGAACTAGACATGACGTTTTTTCAAGAGTTTTTATTTTATGAAAAAAATGGAAACTATGTAGATATTTCTACCTTGTAATCTTTTGAGATGTAATAGTTATGTCTTAATTATCTAAACTCTAAACCTGAAAATATCCTCAATGTGAATTATTCATTTAATTCAGTATTATGTAATGTTTAAGGTTGGGTCCTTATAAAGGGGCTTCAGAGGTGTGTGTTATGGGTTAGAGGTGGTTGCCTTTTATAAGATAGGGGAGGGTTTCTTTAGGATTATTTGAATGTATTATTTCATTATTAAACTGATTTTATATTTAAAAAGATCAAAAACTCATTAAATTAAAATATAAGATGATTATAAGTCTATATAAAATCATCTAATAAGAAATAGATTGGTTTTGAATATTTTAATATCTTTATCCTTTTTATTTAACCCTTTTTTACTCTTACAGTTTGATCATGCATTTAACACATTAAGAATCAAAATAGTTACAAAAACATGACACATTTTCAAATAATGAGACATTAATAAAATTTTAGACATATGATAACTATTTGGCCAAATCTTATATTTTTTGGAATTTTATAATATTTAATAAATAATTTTATATTTTAAAATATGAATTATGACAATTTTGACACTATTCATATCATGACATTTTTAAAAATCCATAATAACCATATTGATTCTAAAAAACATCATTAATACAAATATAACATGTCACTATAATTTAAAATAATCATGGATAAAAAAAATAAAAAAATTACATTTATTTTATCATTTAAAATATCATTTATTTGAATCCATTGTTAATGAAGCAATCACTGCATCACCGATGTGTCATAATAATATTTATTTATTTAATGTCTATAAATTATATATAAACTACCATTAAGTATTAAATCATTATATATATAATAACAATTTATAGTTAAAAATCACTTATAGAACCCCATATAAAAATTCATTTACTAAATGATATATGTTTATGTTATATTCTCCTTAACATTAAATTAATTTTAATAAAATGTAATTTTCACATACAAGTGGCTCTATGGGGTCTCCAAATCTTCCCAAGGATGACCATGGTCGGAAATATATCATCCAATAGGGTTAGTACAATCATAAGGGTAATTTAATATTATTATAATATTATTTTTGTACCCTTATTTAATAGATTTACCCTTTAACCATGATAAATTAAATATTTACTAAAATAACAATTCATAATGTCTAAAAATAAAAGATACATGTTTATAAAATTTTGACCTCATGATTAGAAATATGGAATCCCTTTTTCCTATTTAAAAACACAGATGTTGTAGGAATTGTGTTAAAATTAATTCCCATTCTCAAAACCAAAAAACGAGTTTTTAAGAAATAAAAACAACCAAAAGATTGAAAAGCGATTTTCTCCAATTTCAAAGTAAAATTACTTAAAATGGATAAAATTAGATTAAATGGTAAAAATATAATCCAATTACATTTAAAACCAACAATATTAATAATCCAAATAAATAAAAAATAATATTAAAAAGCATTTTTGAAATAAAATGCAGTAATTTTCACTATTTAGTAAAAATATGAACTTTATCAGAAATATACGAAAATTTCACCCAATGTTAATTTTTATGTCCCTCTTCTAAATAAGAATATTATTTTGTCAAATAAAATAAATAAAAGTTTCAAAACAATATTTAAAATTGTTTCTTCATCAAAAGGTGGTAAATCATCCTTTTAGAGAATATTTGAATATTTCATGCATAAAATCATATTCATTCTTGTTTTAAGCCTCTAAAATTTATTTAATAAAAGTAAAAACATTTAAAAAATTTGTGTAATCATATTAGTTAGTTTTTTTCATTCCCACCAATACAATGTCTGGGAATTAACTACCATTTAGATAATAATATTATTATATAATTATTCGGTATAACTCAATGTTGTGTGCAATGTAAGATTTCAAAGAAACCCATTGTTGCATGCTGAGTATGTTATCAGAAATAGAATCCCCATTATAGTATAATTAATATTTAATTCAAAAATATTAATAAATATAAAAATTTCATATTTTTTATTTACCTTGGATGTTACAGAAGATCTCAAATAACAATTATTATCAAACCTTGATAAATATGGATCCTTTTGAATCATTTTATGAGTTTCTTTGTTATTATTTACATTGATGGATGTAAAAATGTGAGACATCATGGGTTGGGATGATCCATTCCCAAGACACAATGGAGAATATTATGTTGATTAGGAATAGAAAAAAGATGTCTTAGAGTCACCAGAAATCATATGAGAATCATTTTGGACTGTCATTGTTAATCAAAGTGAGTGATCAAGTGTTCATAAGAATATATACAAGGCTTGTGAATCATTGTTTTGGAATGTAAGGAAATATATACCCTTGATATGTATTCTCTTTTTTGGTACATTAATGGGTTAGTGATGTGGAATATAGGTTTTCTTTTCTATAAAGGTTCAGTGTAGTTTATAATGTTCATTATGTATCACTATAGAAAGAGTATCATCCTAATCTGGATAATGATATTTGATGGGATCACTTTAACCTAGGGAAGTATGCTTCATTATTTTATATTCAAGTGTGGATTCTGGATGTGAATGATAAATTATTTTTTCATAAAAGAATCATTCTACTGCTGGTGTTGGGGAATCATGGTATGATTCAATAAGAAACACAGGAATGAGAGAATGAAATGGTCGACCAATGTCCGGAACACATCTAGGACAACATTGAGTTTCTACTCTTAGGGGATGGTAAGGAAAATGGTGTGGAGAATGTAACACCATTTTTTATGGTTTTTAGCCTTTATTTATGTATTTTATGTATAAAAATTGTTTTAGTGATGTTTGGATGGATTTGGAAGACTTTTAGATTGTTTTAGGGGCTTTTCTTGTGGTGCAAGATTTTACAAATGTTATTAAAATCCATAAAACTCATACCAAGAACTGTGAAAAGTGAGGTAGTGGGCTCTGGGTAGGCTCACAGTTTAATATACATTTTTTTCAAACCAGGTGGACACTTAGAATTAAATAAGAAAATTGTAATATAGGAAAAACATGGGTTGAACATGGTGTATCAAACAGTGTGAGACTATAATGTTATTGATGACATAAAGTGGTTAGAGAAAGTTTTTTTCATGGTTTTCCTAACCCTGGGATCCAACCAATCATGGTTGGTTATTAGATACTAAAATTTTGATCTCACCCAGTTTTACCACATGAAATCTTGTTTCTCAGATTTTTTTTACCATAAAATAGTTTTCTATCATCCCAAAGGCTGTGAAGAACATCCCCTTTGATCATGGAGGTATTTTTTTTGTAAAATCGTGGTGCTTTGAAGGATGGATAGCTTGGAAAGACTTATTTAATGTTGGCTTTACTTATATCTAGTCTTCTAAACTCTGGGATTCGTTGATCTTGTATTTTTGGGACATAACACTGATACATTAAGCTAATAATGATGAGGTGTGTCTATTTTTATATTAGTGAATGACATCTATGGTTGTTTTTTGGAGATTCATCCTGGTTCTGTTGAAGAATTCATGCACTTCATTGTTTCTTCCATATTTTCTATGGTAGGTGGATTAAATCTTCACAACTCTTATGATAACATGAATTTTTTATTTCAAATTGTTTGAATTACTTGAAATAAATTTATGAGAATGTTTCTGTAAAACCCTATCTTGTGATGGTTTGTGATACTAAGTAAAATGGTTGTTGAATTTTATTTTACTCATTATTTTAAAAAATTGATTTAAAATATAGATTTTTTTGATTTAATAAAATATTTGTTTTGAATGGTTTTCAATAAAATAACTCTTATATTGAAATTTATGAAATGGTTGTTTTGGAATTAGTGTTTTTCATAATGGTTGGTGTGTGTTCATTTGAATTTGGGATATATATGTGTATGGAAATTTCCCCTATAATTTATGGGATGGTTAAGGGTATGAACATTACCCAATAAAACATAGTCACCAAGTAATGAATTCTTGAAAGGATGATTCACCACTCATATGTGTAGGTTGTTCCATAGTTGAATGAATGAATGGATTTATGGATTTGTGGGATGGAATGGGTTCTGAAAAAAATAAATTTTGAGAAATTGTTTTAAAGAGTTGATTGATTTCTTACCATAAAAACATATTCTTATGGAATTATTTTATCACATGATATAAATTGTTTTAAAGTGTTGTATATAATTTTTTTATATAAATGTGATAACTCGTTCTATACTACCGGGGTTTGATGGGAATTCATTTGGGTAAAACCTACTTAGATTCATTACTCACCCCTACATTTTCACTTTGGTGGAATTGCTGATTTTATATATCAGGAAACTATTAATGAAAAGGTATCTCATTTATTCAGTGATTATTCATGATACATTGAGTATTTCTAGTGTAGTTGGAGAACTAACAATGTTGGTAGATGTGTAGTCAATGACCTTGGAGTCTTTGATTCATGATGGTTTTGTCTTCTTCTTTGTTTTATAATTCTATTTTTGTTTCCCATCGGTACACTAATATGGTTCATTATTGTAGTTGAGTTTTATTATCAATTTTTTTACGTTGAGTTATAAAAAAATTATAATATGCATCTTATATTTCTTTTTTGGTTGTGGTATACATACTTTTTTTATTTTATTTTCAAAGGTCAAATCATCACCCAATAGTATTGAAGCCCTTTGAATTAATTTCCACACATTTGAATCATGGGGATGTCACCTATGTATAAGTATTAGTTTCTCCTCATAAAAATAAAATGAGAAGGCTCAGTATGTTATTGAATCCAAGTGATTTGTTAGTGGTTTGATCCGCATATTATGATTATATAATTCCCAAACAAAGAAGTTAAACTTTTTCAGATAGGAAGAAGAATTTATTGAAGATGATATTCATTGAATATGTCAAATTAGTTATGGAAGACTCCCAATAAGTGAATACTATACTTAAAAACTAGGAAAATCACAAATCATGATGAAAGTATTTAGTAATTGAGGGAATCCACTTATTTATAATGCAATTAAGAATGAAATTACAAAAGTGGTATCGTGAAAGGATACTATAGAATATAATGACAATAGAATTTTTTTTACATTACGTATGTGAAACATTGTTTTTAACTTGGATTGGTAACTGTCATTGATGGGTTTTTATACATTTCATAGAAAATGAAAATCGAATCAAACTTTTATCATGATCTCAATGTATTTATCGATATATTAAAAAATAAATATAGTCATCCAAAAAAATAATGGGAATGTATATGGCTTAGTTGTATAGTTGTTTGAAATTTCAAGCATATTTTTCCTGTCTATTGAATTTTAAACATTCTATTCATGTACATATTTTGATCTGATTAAATATGTAGTAATGGTTTTGTGAGGATACAAAAATCATTCAACTAAAGGTTAGTGGCTTTAAATATTACTTTAATTAGCGGAACATCAATGTGCTATACTATACATTAAATACATAGTCTTAACATCTCATAGAAATTTCTTTTATGATAGACTAAGTTTATCCCAAAATAAGAGAGATGATATAATAATATATAGAAGAATATAATAGAGTCTTAGAGCTATAGGTAAAAACAAAAAAGTTGACTGAGGTTATATAACAACATTTTAAGTGAATACATAAAAATCAATAAGATTACTCAGGTGAATATATTGATAAATCAGAAAAAAATACCCTAATAATAGATACTATGGATGATGTAATGTGAACTAGATCTAAATGAAAACATAGGGTTAGTTCCCCCATTGGAGTAGAATTTCAATCAAAAGGCAACCTATAAAACTACATTTACTCCTCTAGATCCAGTTGTGATCTTAATCTATGACATTTTTAATTTGATACAAAAATTATTGATAATTATGATTTTGAATTCCAGGTCATGAAAGAAAAAACAACTAGACCGAACATATGTCTAAATCCATTGACTAAGAAAGAGAGAATTTACAGACTCAACACAACCAAAATTTTATGTTCAAATTTCATCTACAACTATTACCATTCCTAAATAGTTGAGGGAACAACTAAATATTATAGCTGAGGCCCATTACAAATTTTAAAAAATAATAAAAAAGGAAACTGACTCATAAGTTATGATTAAATTATTTTAAATAAGTAACTGAATACAATATTTCATTGTACTCTATTTACATAGATTCTTATATGTTTTGGTTATTAGTGTGGGAGTCAACTAATAGAAATTAATAAGTATCGAGTAAGATAATTGTATAACTAATGCATATGGGTATGAAATCTGGATGTGTAAGTCTTACACTAGTTATTTTAAATAAGTATTATAATTATTTGTCTTACAAATATGTCCTCACCAGGTTATTGATGCCAAATATGATAACATTAATGAAATGTTTAATGATGTTGGTGTTGTAATTATTTTTCCTTATGAATAAGTGTTCATTAAATGTTCTTATGTCATAAATATGAAATTTGTTGGCATTAACAATAGGATAATTTAAAACAATATCAACTATGCACAATTTTAATTTTTGTGTATAATCAAAGGTCGGAATGAATAATTGAGAATAAACCTCATAGATAAACCAATTATAAAACTTTTTCAATTTACTTGACTAGTATTTTTTTCTAAAAATAAAATATAATATCATTAGACATTAATTGATCGTTATATAGAGGAAAATGTTTTTTCATACTTAAATTCAATGAAACCAATTTTTGTACTAAGAGGAGAAGATAAATATATAATACACACCATTTCAATTCTATGAATTTTAATTTTTTAGAATCCTACAGTTAGAGAACTATATATGAACCATTGGATTATAATTCAAATACATAATATTGTTTTTCTGGAAGCATACACAGATTAGATGATTGCCAATTCAGAACAAAATTTGATAAAATTTTGTGTAATTATTAATCTATGAGTTTAGTAAACTCCACATAAGGCCCCACATGTTTATACTATGGAATTATTTTTTGTTATTTGGTCAATATAACAGCATCTGGTTTGTTCAAATCAATTTCATTTTCATAGATCAACATAGATGATATAAGGGTATCAATGCATCATAAATTAATGAAACATCCAATAGTGAGTCGGAATGATACTAACATCACTACAAGGAGAAGTTTTGATATGTAAACGAACATTTATAAGGAATGAAATTACTGAGGTAGGGTTTTTTAATCAACTAATGAAAATGTATTTAAGAAACATTTTTTTTAGAATAATTTCATATTCACATTCCATTTTTAATCATCATGGTACATCCTTGAAATAATTTCTTAAGATAAACCAAAGTTGACTAAAAATGAAAGATACCACTAAATTAATTATCTCATTATAGTTGAACTCATAAATATTTTTTTGAATTAAAAACACATCTTTGATTAAATAAAAATTTCAAAACATCGGTAATAAATATGTTTCCATTAGAGACACTAATCTATTACCATGTTCTTAGAAATATTGGAATCTATTCATATAAGTTTTATAGAAATTCAATAGTCAATGTCCCTTATTTTGTAAAGGAATAAAATTTAAACATACTTTATCATCAATACCTTCCACATCAAATAGTTTTGGTTTATGGATGTTGTGATTCATTTACTCCAAATATCTGTTCACATGATCTACTCCTCTTCTAGTTGGAGTCCATTTAAGTATAAAAAATTCCCAAACTATAGATCCATTACTACCCACATTTTCTTATATATTGGTGATATTGATGTTATCCAAGTTCTTAGAAAAGGTTTTGAGCTTCAGAAGACTATCCCCATATCCACCATCCATTTCCCATGCCATTATTTCCAATTTCATTTTCATTAGGGCATGTTTTTGAAACATTTTCATTAATTAAATTCTATTTTACCTCTTTACCAATAGGAGCATCTTCACCAATGTCATGTTTCATGAATTTTTACAACCTTATAGAAATGTAATGTTTTGGAATAGATCTCATATCTATCCTATCAAACAATATTAAAACATGGAAGTACAATATTCCAATTGATTAAAATTTTCCACAACAACACTTCACCATTCCAGTATGCTTATCATATAAAATCTGAAACTCTACTCGTGATCATTTCATTCAAAAATATATTAGCCTGAAGAATAAATTTCATGAGAATATTTAAGAAAAAATTCGCATAATCATTTTATATTCATTCTGAAATCAATCATATTTTTTGGGAGTGTATCTATCTACAGGTTGTAAAACCAATGGATGGAAAGGGAATAAAATTTCTTGAAGTTTTTTACAATATAATTCAAATTTTATTTATCGATATCTATACATTTCAGCAACATTCTAAAATAACATGAAAAATTCACAAACACTCTATCAATGATGACAAAAATCTTTTATGTCACCATTAAAAAATTATCTTAATTTTGTACTATGTATCCCCAATTTTAATGTATTCTTCATAATGTAATGATACAATTTCCCCTAAATTTATGTAAAAGATCCATCCAATGTGGTTTATCTTCAATATGTTTAATTTTATCCTTCCTCCACTATAACTCAAAATCAACTGCATTATGGTACTCTAACATACACAACCTCAAAGAATGAAGGAACCTAGAACCATCATTCATCAAGATTCCTTGGTATTTTATAAAATTTTATTAGATTCCATTTACATAGGACATGATGAGTATCAAGAAGTACCTTAGATATTTCTTTGTAAATATTTGCTTCATGGTTAGTAAATAGAGTCATAAATATGTTCATATTGTGCACCTAAAAATATTTATGAAGTAACCATTAAAAAGAACCCATAATTTCCTCATATAACAATGTATTAAAAAAGGTAATTGTTTTCCAAAAATGACTAAATACAAAAAACAAAAAATAGGTATGAATTATTTATTACCGATAAATATCATATCAAACAAAACATCGCTAAATTTATTTAAATAAATCCTTCTTTTTGGGTCATCTAAAAAAACATTATTTGTAATTTTCTCATTCATGTAATATTGAATGGAATTTTAGCGACACAATCCTTTTACATATAAAATTTTAGGATTTTAAGCATAATTAATCATTCGAGTACATGACAGGGATCGTTACGTCTGGTGTCTTGGAAGACTAGGTACATATAAAAAAAACTTGTGGCCAAAAAAAGCAGTACATTATTTAATCTCCATAAAGATATCCTAACTTCCTTTGATCCCTTACATTAGGGTACCCTGGGGAACACATGAACAAAGGTTTGAGCTGAAAATTCTTGTAAGGGTATGGACATAAGGATACATCCTAAGCACATGATTTATGAGGCATGACATAATGATATACAAAGCATGGAACTTATGAAATCATATCGTATAAGCATGCGTTCATATAAACATAGAATCATATAAATGTTTCAGAATCATCAAACATTTCATTATTGTGGGTCAAGGCTAACTGCCAATCCCGTTTCCCATTTTAGTACAGGTCACGGCTAACCGCCAATCCCGTTTCACATCCCATCTCACGAGACCTAACTTTACCCAATGCATTGTGGTGCTATCTAGGCGCACCCATATCAACATTTTCATGAATTTTCTTTCCACATAAATATTCTTTCTACATATAAAATCATACATATTCATTTTTCCATAAAAATAAGGATACCCGTGGAGAGAATTGGGTACCACAATCATGACATAAAGCATATCAAATGAGTGTATCATGAAAGTATCCATGAAAGAAATGGATTAGAACATACATGGACGTTCATAAGGTAATATAGTCATATAACTTAGTAGGTGGTAACACAAATAAGTGACAAAATATAAGAAATTAATTGGAGAATCATTAGCATTAAAACATTTTTGTGCATTTTTAAGGAAAATATTATAGAGGTTTTAAAATAGTAAAGATGAAATTCTTTTATATAAAACCTAAATTGACCCGAGAAGGTTTTAATGATAAAATTACTTATTTTTTAAAGACATGGTGTCTTAAAATATTGGATAGAGTGCACTTTAAATTCATTAATGATTGGTATGTTCCTTTAAAACGAGTGTTCTTATTAGGAAGTATCGAGGATGGATTGACTTAAAAGCATGTATATCCCCAAACGAGAATGAGAGATGGATCTTGGAACATTATTTTGGATCATATAAACTGAATGTATATGTTTTACATAAAATTAAAAAGAAAACTACATTTTGGTAAAAATAAAGATAGAGTAACCCGAAATAATAATGGAAGTTCGGGTAGAACTCATTACGGGTTATCGGCATGGTATTAGGTGTAACTAAGAGGACTTGAGGAGAAAGATAAGGGGTTTCTAATCACTTATAAAAAATTTCAGAAGTACGGGGGAGGTGAAAAAACATACCCTATTACTTTTTATTACACAAAAAATGGAATATCATAGAGAACAACCTTGATTAAGAGTGAAAAAGGAGAGGATCCCTTACCTTATATCTGTTGGTGTTCTCCACCGGTTATCAAAGACCTGAATAAGCATATCAGGGTTATTAATTAATAATTCCAGAATCTATTATATATGTAATTGGTTTATTATAATCATTTTATGTTTATTTATAATCATTTTGATTGGTTATGAGGTTCAATTTCATTATTTGGGATTGTTTGTTTACTTGGTTTTGAAAGATCGGTTCACTTATATTCAAGTTCGGATAAACATGAATGATGGAAGTGGTCTTCCAGAAATGAAGTTATATGATATTAGTGGACATATAAGAGAATATATGGTTATAGACTTAATTTGGTTACTTATAATGAAGTTGAATTATTATATAAAACAAAAGTGACAACTACTTTTTGTTAATTGGTTGGTTTGATTACAAAGAACATATTTTTCTTTCTAACTTAATAACATTTGAAAAAAAAGATTACAGAATCAAAATAGCACATATTACATATATATATTCTGTTTCAACCATAAAAAAATGTTTTCGTGACCAGATTTGATAATGATAATAGAAATTGATAAATTGTTGTCCTTGAATGTGCTAAATTAGCACATCTCAAACGGTGCTTTCATTTCTTTCAAACAAAAGGTGAGGAAAGGAGACAAGATAACGAAGTATCCCATTAGAATAATAGAACTATGGTACATGTATTCCACTAGGGTTATCAAGCCATTTGGGTGAAGGGGGTGAGGAATGAAACCAAAAGAAAAGAACTTAAATGAAAAGAAGGAATTGGAAAGAGGAATTTACCCCTTGAGACTTCCTCATTTGAGAACCTCTTAAAAGGGGAGGTTTTGGTATTTTTAAGAGGCTATGAGCTTTTAGAAGTGGGGGATGATATTGGGGAGAGATATTGGTAGAATATTATAAAGTCACAAGGCTTGAGAGGAGTGAAGAGAAGAGGGAGTGATGGGGGGTTTTATAGTGGAGGAGAGAGGGAATTTCACAATATAAAATCCATTAATTTATTATTTCCCCACAAGACAAGGAATAGTGAGTCTTCCTTGTCCAAGAATAGGATATTTATCATGTAATCACGAACCAAGTGGGATTACATCCGCAGAACATCATCAATGACTCAATAAATCCAATATTTAGGATTTATTATAAACTATCGTATTTTTACTATTCATCAAAAAATCTATTTTTTCAGAAAAATATCAAAAATTTACCCTAACCATTTTCCGATGAGTAGAATCAAAAAATGAAGACCATTTATCAAAACTAATTTTCTAAATATGAATAATTTGATATGTAATTTAAATTATAATTTATTATTAGAAACCAGTTTTAGAACCTTCATTTACTCATTCTAAAATATAGGTACATCATAATTTCACTTGAATATTATTTTATGACTATCATAGGTAAGTTTACTATTTATTAGGGTATTTTACTATTCATAAGGTTATGTTACTATTCATAAGGGTAGGTTATTATTCACCAAAAAAAAGTTTTTCTTATTGGACTCCAAATAACTTATTGATTGCAACCATGTATATCGGATTTTCAATGTTCTAGACACAGAAGTGACAAACTTATGTTCAAAGGATAGTTATGACTTGGTAGTTCATTATGTTGTGTTTTCATGTTCTTTTATGACATAATTATATGATGTGAAATTTCCATTGAAAACTTTCAGTCATTACATTCTTCCCCCCTTATGAAATTTCTCCCTCGAAATTTTATTTTACATTCTAGGCCGTAAACAGGTGAGGGTACTTCTCCATCATCGCCTCCTCCGGTTCCCTAGTAGCTTCTTTAAACTTTTGTTTCCTCCAAAACATGTTGACATGGTGGGTTTTCTTGTTTTGTAGAACCTTATCTCTTCAATCTAGAATCTTCACTAGCTACTCATCATATGAGAGATCATCTTCCAGTTGCACCACCTCTGAGTTCATTACATGTGAGGGATCAGGTATGTACTTCCTCAAGGGTGATACATAAAAAACATCATGAACTCGAGTCATATTTGGAGGAAGTTCAAGTTGATTGGCCACAACTCATATGTGGTCAAGGATCTCAAAGGGTCCAATGTACCTTGGGCATAGCTTCCCTATCTTTCCAAACCGCATGACTCTCTTCCATGGGGACATTTGAAGGAAAAATTTATGCCCATTGTTGAACTCCAAGTCCATTCAATAGTTGTCAGCATAGATCTTTTGTCAACTTTGCGTAGCTTTGATGTATCTCTGGATGACTTGAACATTCTCTATAATCTCTTTCACAAGATCTGGTCCATGTAGCTTTCGTTCTCCAACTTCAGCCCAGCAGGCTGAGGTTCTACATCGCTATCCATACAGAGCTTCATACGGAGCCATTTGAATACTCAAGTGGAATCTATTATTGTATGAGACTGAACCAATGGGAGATGATGATCCCATCCACCTTTTATTTCTGGAGAGTAGGATCTTAGCATATCTTCTAGTGTCTGAATAGTCCTTTCAGATTTTCCATCAGTTTGGGGGTGATAGGCCATGATGAAATTTAATTTAGTATTCAATGCGTGTTGAAGACTCCTCTGAAATTTAGATATGAACCTTGGATCATGATCGGATACCATAGATAGTGGAACACCATGAATTTTCACCACATCCATCACATATATTTTATCAAGTTGTTATAGAGAGAGGTCTTCCTAAATAGTGATAAAATGGGTAGTCTTGGTGAGTCGGTCAACCATAAACCATATCACATTATTTCCCTTCGACGTCTTCGGGAGACCTGTGACAAAGTCCATCATGACATTCTCCCATTTACACATGGGTATAGTCAATGGTTGCATCCTCCCCTTGGACTATTGTCACTCTTCTTTAACATGCTGACGTACCAAGCACCATGATATATATTCTGCAATCTTCTTCTTCGTGTTAACCCACCAGAAGTGTTCTCAGAGATCACGATACATCTTGGGACTCCAAGGATATATAGAGAATTTTTAGACATGTTCATTTTCAAATAGATATTTCCTTATCCTAGGAGATTAAGGCACACAAATCCACGTTCCAAACCAAATCACACTATCATCATTAATATGGCACTCTTGTAGCTTCCCTTCCTTTACAGCATTGACCTTCATTTGTAACTCCACATCATCCCTTTGTGTTTCCTTAATATTATCTTGAATGGATGGTCTCATAATCATTTGGGAAAGATAGGTTGTATCCCCTAACCTTATGATTTCTAAATCCATCCTTCTCATATACAAGAGGATAGGGTCTTTCTCAATCAATAACATGTATTGAGTATCAAGTTATTTTCAACTTATAGCATCATCTACCTTGTTCGCCTTTCCAGGATGATAGTGAATCGAGCAATAGTAATCCTTAATTAGCTCTAACCATCTCCTTTGACGCATTTTGAGCTCCTTTTGTGTGAATATATACTTTAGGATCATTTGTTAGTTGTATATGTCACACTTCTCACCATAAAGATAGTGATGCTATATTTTCAAGGAAAAAATCATGTCTACCAACACTATATCATTTTTCAGGTAGTTCTGCTCATGTATCTTCAACTATCATGAGGAATAGGCTATCACATTATCATCTTTCATGAGTACACAACCCAATCCTTCCTTTGAATCATCACTGTATATAACAAAACTTTCTCCACCTTTTGGTAATGTGAGTATAGGTGCATTGATCGGCCTTCTCTTTAGCTCCATGATGCTTACCTCACTTTCTTTCATAAAGAAAGACTTTACCTCATTCATTTCAGATGGGTCATTGGGTTTGACAATCATGAAATGTTATTCACGAATCATCAATAACACCCAGCTAGACACAAAAATCTACGGATCTCCATTATAGAAGTTGGCCTGGGCCACTCTTCAATTGCCTTCGTCTTGGAAGGGTCTATAGATATCCCTTTTTTGGTGATAACATGCCTCAGGAATGATACTTACTCCATCAAGAACTCGCATTTACTATACTTTTCATAAAACTTCTCCCTTCTCAAAGTATTGAACACTATTTTTAAATGATCCTGATGTTGCTTCTTACTCTTGTAGTATATCAGAATATAATCCACAAATACTACAATAAAATTGTTAAGGAAATATCTATAGACTCTATTCCTTAAATCCTTAAAAATTTCTGGAGCATTAGTGAGTCTAAAGGGAATAAATATGAACTCATAGTGTCAATACCTCGTTCGAAATGTAGTATTGGGTAGATCTTCCTTCCTCACCTTTAGTTGGTGATATCCTAACTGAAGTTCTACCTTAGAGATATAACTTCCCCCACAAAGATGATCCAACAAGTCATCTATCCATTGAAGGGGATACTTGTTCTTAATCATGATTTTATTGAGCTCACAATAATCAATGCAGAGGCATGTTGATTCATATTTCTTCTTGACTAAGCGGACTGGAGCACCCCATGGTGAAGCACTCGGGCATATAAAACCCTTCCATATGTTCTCATGTAACTGCTTCTTCATCTCTTCCAGCTCTACGGTTACCATTCTGTAAAGTGTCTTTGGGATAGGCAGAGATCCTGGGATAAGTTAAATTGATAACTCAACATCTCAGACAAAAGGAATACAAGGGAATTCTTCAGGGAATACATAACTGTAATCAATCATGATGGGCATGTCTACAACCATGATTCTCTCCTTTGTATCAATCATTTGGGCTAGATATGATTTCACATAAGTAAATAATATCCACATTTGAGACGAATATTCTAAAGGAGAATCATGTTCCTCATTGAACTTATAAAGAATCAGAGGATGCTTCAGGATGTGAAAAGTGATCTCCGATTTCGGACAGTTGATGTTGGATTTATACAAAGATAGCCAATCCATGCCCAAGATTGCGTCAAACTCTACTAATGTAATTATGATGAGATTTTATGGTAGGTTCAGTCCACAAACATCAACTAGGGAGGAGTTATATACCATGGTTGTAATGATTTCCCAATTTTATATTTTCATAAATAACTTTTTCTCCAAAATTTGAGGTGTTGTTTGAATAGTCATACTAAACATGAAATATATGAAATAATGTGTAGAACTAGAATCAAATAGTACGTATGCTATTCTTGAATGAATAAACAACATACCTTTCACCACATCATTGTTCTGCTCCACCTAAGTAGTAGTGATAGAATAATCCCTTCCTTGTTTCCTTATAGGTAGGTATCGATTGCCTCCAACAACCCTCAACATAGGGAAATTGTTTGCATAATGCCCAAGCTCCTTACAGTTGTGACACTATCCTGCAGTCTTGGTGTTGATCTGAACCTTCCTTTCATCCTCAACATTAGAGGTATTTTTCATATCCCTTTAGCTTTTCTTTGCCAGATGGCCAAACATTCCACATCTGAAGCAATTTTTGGTTCCATTCAGTCAGGTACCAGGATGCTTCTTCCCACAATTTTTGCAGAGGTAAAAGTCATGCTTCTTTCCATCATGGGATTTGTTTGATGAACCACCCAGGTTGTTTTCCATTTTCTGCTTATTTTCACTAGGCCCATGAGACCACTGATAGTCTCCAATATCAATTTACACCTTTAAGGAATAACCAACAATATCCTCATAACATTCAAATTCTCGAATTTCCAACACTTTTTGTAGACACGGCTTTAGTCCGCTAAAGAAGTGATCTACCTTTCTTTCGGTGTTCATGACAATGCCAGAGGCATACCTTGTATGCCTTTTAATGTTTGCTTCATATGCTCCGATGGACTCATCTTCCTTCTTCTTGAGTCCGAGGAACTCCCTTTACATCTTGATACGGAGGTTTCGAGGAAAATATTTGTTGAAAAACATCCACTTGAATTCCTTCCAATCCATGGAATCAATTTCCTCTTAGGACTCTATATTCATTATCAGTGTCCACCACTGATCAGCTTCCACCATCAAAACGAAAGACTGATAGTACAACATTCTCTTTTCCGAGCACTATAGAATAGAGAATATCTTTTCAATGGAGTTAATCCATTGTTCCTTGAGGAGGGGATCAAATGATCGGCTAAACATGGAAGGCCTTTTCCACATGAAGGATTCTATGGAAACTTGCTCTTTCTTTGGAGGAGGAGGGAATTCCGCGTGATTCAAGTTATTATTCATAACTTGTGCCAGCTGAACAAGTACTGTTATAAAGTTTCTAGCACCCACTCCCTTCATATCAGGAATATCGTTAGAGACATCTTCACATTTCCTATCACATTGGTTTTTAGAACATATTCAACTATTTCACGCAATTAACTATGAAAAAGAATGTATAATTAGAGGTCTTGAATACTTATTTATTGAGCATATAAATGAAATATTCAACATTAAAGGATAAACATATAAAGAAGATATATATCCTAACTTGTGATTCCATAGGATTAAATCTGGGGTATCCTCAATCAATTTCATACCTTATATTCTTTTGGGCTTTTTTGTCCCTTAATAATGTTTTGTACTATGCTATTGAATCTATATAATCATATCCCCTAGAAGTCCCATAACTAAGAGTGCAGCAAGGCCCATTGTCATGCACCAGTTCCCATTCAAGTCTCACTCAAAGTGGTTTTTTTGGGTTTTACCCCAAGATACATCTGTACGAGAGCCACCTTTACCAGCTCATATCTAGACAGGGATGTATTTGCTTGATAAAACACATACTCAATACTCACCAAAATTCTGAAATGATTTCTTATACATAGTCTCATTATTAAGGTTCTCATAAAGGTGCTCTATTCCTAATATACAAAAATAACTAGACCATCCTCTCATACCAACTATAGAAACCCAAGCCTTTTACATATAACATTTCATGATTTTAAGCATAATTAATCATCAGAGTACAATCCAAGGATCGTAAAGTCTTGTGTCTTGGAAGACTAGGTACATATTACAAAAACAATGGGGAAAAACACGTCTTTATTTAATCTTTATAATGAGATCCTAACTTTCTTTGAGCCCTTACATCTACATAGGGTACCCTAGTGAACACATGAAAAAAGTGGTGAGTTGAAAATCCCAGTAAGGGTATGGACATAAGATACATCTTAAGCACATGAGTTAGGAGACATGAAAAAAAGATATACAAATAATGGACCATATGAAATATTATCATATAAGCATGTGTTCATATAAAAATGGAATCATATAAATGTGGCAGAATCATAAAACATTTCTTTAGCATGGTTTATGTCTAACCGCCAATCACGTTTCCGATTTTAGTATAGGTCAAGGCTAACTGCCAATCTCGTTTCACATCACATCTCATGAGACCTAACTTTACCCAATGAATTAGAGCGCTATCTGGGTGCATCCATCTCAACATTTTCATTAATATTCTTACCACATAAATAATCATACATAATAAATTGTTCATGAACATAAGGATAACCATGGAGAGAATTGGGTACCACAATAATGACATAAAGCATAACCAATGAGTGTATCATGAAAACGTCCAAGAACGAAAGGGATTAGAACACACATGGACGTTCATAAGGTAATATATGCATATAACATGGTAGGTAGTGACAAATATAAGTGACAACATATAAAAAATGTATTGTAGAAACAATCTCATTAAAACATTTTTCTACGGTTTCATAGAAAATACTATAGAGCTTTTAAAATAGTAAAGATGACATTATTTTATATAAAACAAGAATTTAACCTAGAAGGTTTTGATTATAAAAATACTGATTTTACAAAGACAATGGGGTCTTAAAATAATGTTTATAGTGCACTTAAAATTGGGTAAAAGTTCAGGATGTTCCTTTAAAACGAGTGTGCATATTGGGAAGTATCGAGGAGGGATTCACTTAAAAGCATGTATATCTCCGAAAGAGAATGAGGGATGGATCATGGAACAATATTTTAGATCATATAAAAATAATTTAGAAGTTTTAAATAAAAATAAATGACAACTAAATTTTGGTAAAATGAAAGATAGAGCAACCCAAAGGAATAAAAGAAGTTCGGCTAGAATTCATTACAGTTTATCGGCATTGTATCGGGTGTAAATAAGAGGGCTTGATGAGAGAGATAAGGGGTTTCACATCACATAACATTAGGAAAGTATGTAGGAGGTGAAATAACATTCCCCATCACTTTTTATTACACAAAAAAGGCATATCATAGAGAACAATCTTGATTAAGAGTGAAAATGAGAGGATCCCTTAGCTTAAATCTATTGGTGTTCCCCACTTGTTATTAAAGACCTGAATAAACAACTTAAGTTTATTAATTAATAATTACAGAAACTAATATATATGTATATATATGTAATTAGTTATGTATAATCATTTTATGTTCATTTATAATTGTTTTTATTGGTTATGATGTTAAATTTCATTGTTCGGGCTCGTTTGTTTACTTGGTTTTGAGAGATCCGTTCACTTATATTCAACTTCAGATAAACAGAAAAGATGGAAGTGGTTGTCCAGGAATGAAGTTAAATTATATTAGTAAACATATAGGAGATTAAATTTTTTTATATTTAAATTGGTTACATATAATGATGTATAATTACTATATAAAATCAAAGTGACAACCGTTTTTGTTAATTGGTTGGTTTGATTACAAGGAACATACTTTTCATTATAACTTAACCCCATTGGTACAAAAATATTAATAAATAAAAATAGGATATATTAAATATATATATATTCTGGTTCAACCTTAACAAAAATGGTTTCATGACCATATTTTATTATGATAATAGAAATTGATAAACGGTTGACTTTGAATGTGCTATATTTGCACATCTCAAATAGGGCATTCATTTCTTTTATAAAAAAGGTGAGGATATGAGAGAAGATAATGAAGTATCCCATTAGCATAATATAGTTCTAGTACATGTATTCTATTGGTGTTATTATACCATTTGGGTGAAGGGAGGTGAGGAAATAAACAAAAAGAAAAGAACTTCAAAGAAAAAAAGGAATTGGAAAGAGGAATTTACCTCATGAGACTTCCTCCTTTGAGATCCTCTTAAGGGGAGAGGTTTTGGTATTTTGAAGGGTCTATTAGATTTTAGACGTGGTGGAGGTTCTTGGGGAGTTATTTGGGCATAATATTTTCAAGGAACAAGTCTTGAGAGGAGTGAAGAGAAGAGGGAGTGAACGGGGGTTTTTTATAGTGAAGGAGAGAGGGAATTTCACAATATAAAATTCATTAATTTATTATTTCCCCACAAGAAAAGGAATAGTGTGTCTTCCTTGACCAATAATATTATTTTTATCATGTGATCCTGAACCAAGTTGTCTTACAACAATAGAACATCATCAATGACACAATAAATCCATTATTTAGCATTTATTGTACATTATCATATTTTTACTATTCATCAAAAATGCAAGTATTTCAGGAAAATCTAAAAAATCCCCCCTAACCATTTATCAACATGTAGAATCCAAAAATGAAGTCAATTTTTCAAAAATAATTTTATAAATATGATTAATTTAATATTTTATTAAAATCATAATTTATTTTTAAGAACCAGTTTTAATAAATTTATTTACTTATTCTAAAATATGGGTACATCATAATTTCACTTGAATATTATTTTTTGACTATCATAGGTAAGGTTACTATTCATTAGGGTATTTCACTATTCATATGTGTATGATACTATTCATACGTCTAGGTTACAATCCCCTAAATGGTTTTTTATCGGACTCCAAATAACTTACTGATTACAACCATGTATATGAGCTTTTCGAAATTTCAAACACAGAAGTGACAAACTTTTGTTTAAAGTCCACATAGAACTTAGTAGTTCATTATGTTGTGTTTTCATGTTATTTTATGACATATTAATAAGAAGGGAAATTTCCATTGAAACTTTGGGTTATTACAGGCATGGTCAAATGAATTATTATATTGACATTATCATTCAAAAAACTCCATCATGACTACACTATCCCCTACAATGAAATATGTTTGACGTTTTGATCATAAAAAATTAATTTTTTCAACTCAGGGTATACAATAAAACATATTTGCTACTAGAACTATTCACTACCAAAGATAAATAATCAGCCAGCCTAATTCCTATCAAATAATTAACATCTAAATCTACAACATAACATTCATTCAACATTCTATCAGTCCTCATAAATTTGAATAAATCGTAAATATGATGGGGATGATTGTGAGTTCTACAAATAAATTTCATGAATATTACTGATTGGAATATATAATAACAAAAATATGAACATGGATAATTATCTTAATATCCATATAATTATTTTTCAAAAAAACATTACTCTTCTCATTATTTGTGTGCCCTTACCTATTAAAATTATAGATAAATAATTTAATTATTTTTTTCATCAAGCTATTTTTCAAAAATTACTAATTCACACAAAAACCAAATCTCCTAGTATAAAAAATATAAAATCTATGGGAATTAAAAATCTCTTTGACTATTATTCCTACGTTAGTTTCTATGTTTTTGAGACACCAAACATTGTCTTCCACAACATTACTACATAATCCCAATGAAATTACCAATGATTAAATTTATATAACTAGTCATAATTTTTCATCTGTATATCCAGTTGATTTTTTTACATATAATAAAAATCATAATGGAAACCCCCTCTTTAATAATTATCTTCTCAATTTCATCATTTGACAATATAGTGGTTTAATCATAGAAAATAGAGCCATGTGTTTCCCCTCATCTATCTATGATCATACCATATCTAACCATTTAGTGAATTTAATGATATGAATCACTCATAGACCTCCATCATCTCCATTAGCTTTTGTCCTAACTTCCACCTCCTTGGTCTTATCTGTTATTCGGGCAAGACAACTATTCTAATAAACATAATGGTGGGAAACCTGTTAATTCATCACGGAATAAATTCTAATTAAACTAAATGGTAAATATTTCCAAGAATTTTATTTTATATATCTATAATTATTACGTTGATATACTGTATAAGGTATTAAAAAATCCCCCTTTTTAATAGCACGTCGAATCTACTGCCGCATTGTGAGGAGGCACGTTTCCCAAACAAAGGGAATAAATCAATGCCCAATTTTTTGTGGGAAATTGAGATGATGTTAATAAATAAAAAATGGTGTGGGAGAGAATAGGATGGCTCACAAGGGTGGAATAGAGTGGGTCCATAGGACCACATGGTTCGAAGGGAAGGATAGGGGGTTACATGGGGGAATATAGTGGGTTTAGGAAGGAGGACGGGTATGGGATGGGGCAACATGGAACTAGGTTGGTGGATCTGATAAAAATGTTAAAAAATAGTAAAAGTATTATTCAAAAAACATCTAATATGTATCTCAATTATAGGTGGTTAAAACCACTCTAATTTATACTCAAATAGAGGAAGCTTAAAATTACCCCTAACAATTTACATATTACTCAATTGGGGGTGGTTTTTAATAGCCAAAAAATGGTTAATAAATTATAAGGGGTTCTAGCCCACTCTAAACTATCTATTCAATGATATTTTGTGTTGGAATTATAGGGGGATTAAATAACCTATAATTGAAATACTTGTAATTTATATTTACCTTAACAATTTTTAAATTAAAACCACTTCTCACAGCATATGGTAGGAAAAATTATGGCAATTACCCCTAACCTCTGGTAATGTATATGGAGAGTGTTTTAACACCTCTAAAAAGAAAAATAACCCCTAACAATAGAGAAAATTATTTTATAGTGTTTCATGTATATATTATCATATCTAATGAAGGAAAACTAAAATGATATATAAGGATTTGTCCCACATTCACTTGTGTGGTCATGATTCCCTTCTCCCATGTGTCAACATAAAACATTTGTTTTATTATAACATATATTCCTCACTTCATTCATATACACATAAGAAAAACCCCTTTTGGGTTCATCCATATTAATTTATAGTATATGAAAACAAACACATTGGGTTGACCATTTCTAATTGATAATTACTTTAATAGTTGTGTATAAAACATTCCACTAACATCATATGGAGGGAACATCATCGGCGGTTACCCACATCCACCGCTACTGTAATTATAGGGTGATAAAACAAAAACTAAAAAAAATATAACCCCATATATTATAGAACCTTTTTAGAGTGGTTCTTTTATATATTTTCATTAATAATGACTAATAACAAAAAATTATATATTTATTTGTCCTTTAATTACATGTCCGACCACATTTCTTATCTTACAGGTTTCAACTGAAGAAATATATTTTATCATACTAGAAATTCATCACATGACACATATATTCACCACTAAAAACCCTTCTGGTTTAATAAAAAGAAATACTTTCCTTTTTTTCTTTCTTCCAAATTCATCGAATTGTAATTTTCATCTACCTATACCTATTCCTATAACACCTTTGCCTCTTCCTTTTTCACCTCTCCTATAAATTTATTTTCCTCTGACTCGTCACATTGCATCCCTACCTCTCCATATATAAATCAACATCCATGTAAAAAAAATTCACATTAAGATGTTTTTATTTCCAAATTTAATATGGTTTCATAATTTCTCTAAACCTTATATTTTATTTTATTCTCCATATATTATTTTATATGTTTTTAAATTTATCCTTTACTAAATATCATTATTTGTTGAAATCTACTTCCTCCATGATTCCCTATAGGTTTATTCATTATTGAACATTCATGTATCACACCCAGTTTTAGGTATGTCACCCTTTATTCATGTATTTTGCGTCTATGTAATAATGAGGCTGAGTTTCAGGGGTTTTGGATTGTTTTTGAGGAATTTATGGAGGTTTAAGGTTTGTGAAAATTTTGTAATAACCATACGACACATCTTGGAAACCCTTTATGTGAGGAAAATGGTGAGTGTAAAGTCACATGGTTTGTACATAGTTTGGAAAACCCATGTTAGGGTATAGGGGAAACCTTGTAAAATGATAGAATGGAAAAAATCAGGGTTTGTGAAAAAATTTCTAACTATTTGAGCCTACTGTTCAAGGGGTTGTTCTGAGACTGTAACACCACATGGTTGGCAGATAGTTTCCCAAAATGTGTAGCCTAGCCTTTTTTCAATGTTTTGAACTCAAAAATTGGTGGATCTAATCCATATTAAGACCATTGAACCTGATTAATGGAATATTCTATCAATATCTATAATTCCATTTTCTCCCTAGGCATGAGAGACGATCTCCTTATATCTAGAAGTTATTCTAAGGTGAATAAAATCATGTTATAGGTTTGGAAACTTTGGTACATCACTTTTTTCACTTTTATTCATATATATTTTCTTCTTCTTTCCCCCATAATTATAGATCTAATCCTTTAATGATAGATATATTTTCTCTACAGGGAATCATGATAAAATTTTATTAGATTGATTGAATAGAATATGATCCATTCCCACATATAATTTTCTACTGTTTCGTTATTCATTTTTCTCCATCTATTGAGAGGTAGGTGGAATCCCTCTTTTCTCCACTTACCTTATAACCTGAATTCATAGTTTTCTTTTAATGAAATGATTTAATTTTTTTCAAATTCATGTGTGATTCTTTTTGGAATCTTCTTTTCAGAAATGTCATTGAAATTCTAAAATTATAAGGTTTCATAGAAAAATATATATTATTATAATTTAAAATGATTATTTTATAATCGTGGTTTTGATTAAATGTATGGAAAATAATGGATTAAATTTTTTTAGGAATGAATGAGTATATGTGAAATGGAATTTCAGATAATATTTTTCATATATAGATGGTGCGAGTGAATTCATTGGAGTGAACTTGTAGAAAGGGCACGTTCAATTGTTGAAACTGGTGTTGTTCACCATGTGGTGACTTGGTATATCGAATAAATAAATATCATGATTATGAAACTATCACTATGTCATTTATTGGTGGTGTTTGTTTGTTTTTGGGGAAACATCGTAATGGGTATGAAAAATAATTGAAAGAGGTTTTATGTTAATGTTTTTGCATCAAATTTGTTTACTTATTAAATATAAACAATTGTAAACTAATTTTGAATTATTTTATATAGTTTTTTCTAAATGTTTTTTTTCATGTTCATGTGTTTTGGGAAGTCATTTACATCGTGCTGATTTTATACTCACCCCACGATTGTCCACCATAGTGAATTCGAAAATTTCATGTATCACGTAATAGGGAATGGACACTTATATCATTGATTTAGTGATTATTCTTGATTAAATAGATGAGTAATTGGGATTTAGAGATTATATCCGGTTGGGGTTCAGTGGTTTATTTTATTTGCATGTTTTCTTTTTGTGGTCATTTGGGTATCTTATAGTATGTCTGTTGGTTTACACTTGTACACTAGTAATATAGCACCCACGGTTTGAAGTATTCAGAATTTTTTTATGCATTTTTATGTGTTTAAAGTGCATGGGATTAGTTGGGAAGAGGTTGGAAAAGTTTGGGATGGTTTTGGATGAGTTTGGAGGCTTTTCTATGGGTGCATGGTTTGAGCACAGTTAGTGGAAATCGTACAGATTCCACAAGAAACGGTGCAGGGGGAGACAATAGGCTTCGCACAGTCTACACACAGTTTTCCAAACCATGCGAGGAAACTGTGCGGACCATTTCTCTTGAGGTAGTATCGTGCACACGGTTAGTGCACGGTTGGACAAACCGTGCAGGCTAACCGTGCGACCACTTAAAAATAGGGTCATATGTTTTGGGCTCCCTTGTATATAACCTATTTCACTTCAAATTTCCTCCCACTCGAATCTGAATTGGTATTATCAGTTCTAAAGGGTTTTAGGGGATCTCCCACTCGATTTGGAAGCGTTTTGAAGAAAAATCTTGGTGTATTGAAGGTGGTTTCACCCGGGTAAATCTCTCCTCTTGGTTTCTTTGTGTTTTCATCTAGATATACTCTTCCCTCTTTCTTGGGTTTCCATATATACACTTGTTCTGTGTATATATAGGGTTTTGGTTTCGTTTGATGATGTTTTTAGGGCTTGTGAATGTTAGGGAAGGGGATCTAGAGTGTTTTCGGTGGTGTGTTCACCGGATTAGAGGTGCAATTACTTATGGTTCGATTTCTCAGGAACCCTAAAGGTAGGTGGCTTCTCTCTCGACTCCACTTGGTTAGAGCTAATGGTTTTGGTTATTATTAATTTGTTTTCAATGAAAATAATTTTGTTTTGATGTGAAAAATTGGTTAGTAATCCCTTGGGTGATGTTTTGGGGATTTTTGGGAAAAAGGGGGTTTTATGGTGAAATGTTATTCTTGTGGATTTTAAAATGTAGATTTGAAAATGGGATGATGTGTTTGATTTGTGAAATTGATTGATGGAAATTGTTTTCAATAAAAGGGTTATTTTATTGAAATTCTGTTTGGCATGGAAAATGGTTTTTAATATATGGTGATTTATTGAAGTGAATTGATATGCAATGGAATTGGTTAATTGCATGTGGTTGTGACCCTGGTGGGTTATATTCCTGGCATTGGATTACATTGAATGTTGTGTGAAAGTGGCGAGAAGTAACACTATAAAAATGGGGTGGATAGTGGATGGAAGGGCCACCATCAAGGATAAGTGGACGGGAAGTGCTGCTTAGTGTGAATGGGTGAACGGGTTAGAAGAAAGCTCCACCATTTGGTTGTTATGGTTGTTTTGTTGTGAATTACATTACAAGATTGATTTTTTGTGCTAATGAGTAAATGTTGGAATTCATTTTGTCTTGATTTTTTGGGTTTCCCTTGGTGGTTTGGTTTGGGTGAAATGGCTTGGTAAGGGTGTGGTTGGATTGTGGTAATGGTAGCACTTGTGATTATTTTATATAAACTATTTTATATAAATGTGCAGATGGTTTTATCCTAGTGGCATGTTAGGGAAGTCATTTGGTAAAAAACTACTGAGTTTTAGTACTCACCCCCTGCTTTGGAACGTTGGTGTCTTTTTAGATGTTGTGTATCATGATATGGGAAAAGGTAAGGCATCACCCTCCTTTAGTGGAGCATTGTGATCCCTTGGTGGAGCTTGGAGCGTGGAGCTTGTTTTGGAGTTGTGGTGGTGTCATGGCTTGTGTGGTGTTTGGTTGTTTAGTTTCCTCAGTGTACTCTGATGTCATGTGGACATGTTTGGTTGTATTGGTTTTGAGTTGTGTTGTGGAACAACTTGGTTGTATTTTGGGAATGCATGGTTGGGTAATTTAATTGACATGAATGATATAGTGGCTGTTAGTGGATGGTTTGGTTGGGTTTTCTTAAAGGGAAAATCATTCCCCAACTTGATCTTAAAGCCCTTGACATTTATTTCCAGCCTTTGGCATCTTGGGTACATCACTTAAGGCCAAGTAGCCCTCACTGCCTCCTCAAGCCAATGAGGTAGGGGTGGGGTATTACAGGTGGTATTAGTTTTTTTGGTCGATATCTTTCAAGTGAGAGCGGTTGTTTGGTCGCTTTGGCACCTTGGTTTTGGTGTTGACATTCATTGTGGTATATTCCTTGAGTCAGGATGGTAGAAAGGCATAGGAATGTCAGAACTTGGAAGGTATAGCATAAAAGGACATAGCTAACCCTTTTATGCTTAAATTCAAGTTACTAGGGATTTGGCTAGATTAGTATTTTGGAGACACTTATAGACATTGGATATCTCATTGTCGTGGGTATAGCCAATGAGATAAGCATGAAATGCATGGTAGAAATGAATTCTCTCTAGGATACATATTTCATTGGGGTAAAATGATAAATGATGTGATATGAATGTGTGTATTTTGAAAAATCTGAATTAGGTTTTAAAAAGGAAGGATTTGAAACATGGAAACTAGTGGTATTTTAAAAATGGTTTAGTTTTCAACAATGGTGAAACATGGAAAATGTGAACTTATGGAAAGCCTTGTGTGATAGTGTTGTGTAATTTGATTTGAAATGGGATTTCGTGATGTCTATGGAAGTGAGACTCATGGTTGTTTGATCTCTGTTTACAGAAATGGCTATGGGTAGGCGTCATAGAACCAGCCAGAGGAGGATGTTGAGAATGTGGTAGCACTTGAGCCTCAGGGGAACCAGCAGCTGGTGCAAAGTATAGTTAAATCATTCGAAGCTGTGGAAAGTGGGAACAAAGTGGATGAACCAAGGCATGTGGATCACGTGGTTCAGTTTCGAAAGTAGAATCCACCCACCTTCAGGGGAGATTCAGAGTTGGAAAGGATAGAAGCATGGTTAAGTAGAATGTACAACATATTTGAGTTCTTGTAAACACCTCTAGAGTTGTAAGTGAAGTTGTCCACGTATATGTTGGAAGATCTTGACCTTAAGTGGTGGTAGTTGGTAGTCTAGAAGGGGACGAACTAGGGTATGACTTGGGAAGAATTTGAGGAATTGTTAAATAAAAAAATTCTACCCACATACATTCAGAATTCAGAGTACGACTGATTTCTTTAGTTTTAAGCAAGAGCTTATGTCTGTGATGGAGTATGCATCTCAGTTTATGAACTTAGTGCGGTTTTCACCCAAGGTGGTGGGTAGCACGTCGTTGAAGGCAAGGATATTTGAATCTTTATTAATGCAATAAATCCGTTCAAAGATAGCGGTGTTGTGTATAGATGATTACACAGAGATGGTGAATAGAGCCTAAGTAGCTGAGTGGGATTTGTTAGGCGCTCTGGGCAGAGGAAGCATGGTGGTACCCATGTGGAATAGTGGGAACTATAACATTGTGTTCAAGCGAAGGAGAGAAACTTATTCTCAGGGCTGGAATATGGCATATAATCCGACGGCAGGATCGCTAAATCTTCCTCCGAATCCCCAGAGAAATCTGTGATGTTTGCAGTGTGGTTCTATGAGACACATCAAGTGGGATTATATGACACAACCTCAATCATGTCATAATTGTAAGTATATGGGAAATCTGCAGTGTTATTGTTGGAATGCACCAAGGTCGGGTACACGTGACACTCCTCAAGGATCGCAGACGTCGTATGATTCGACGGGATGGAGACAGTAGCACACCCCTCTTCATCAGAGTAAAGTGGGTCATGGTGATTCTCAGAATACCACAACACCTCAGAAAAGAAATAAAGAGCATAGTGTGGCGAAAAAGGCATTGTTTGGTGCTGATAAGGTTATGGTGAATGATCTGTCGGGACCATCCACGGTGTGAGGTATTATTATTTTGAATTCTACCTTGATGAAACTATTGTTTGATACAGATGCTTCAAACTCATTTATTGATGTACGTGTGGTTGATTATATGGGTTTAAGGGTATAAATTATTCCCTTCGTTTTGAATCTTCAAACTCCTATGGGTTGAAGAGAATGTTGAGCATTCATTTGTAAAGAATTTTGCATCATTGTGTTTGAGGTTGGGCTAATGTGGAATTTATCAATGCTTGAGATGGATGGGTATGATGTAATCCAGGGAATGGATTTGCTGGTGGCTTTTAAGGCCCACATCGACTACGATGTGCGGACAATGTGTTTTACGACATATGATGCCGTTAGACATCTCTTTAGAGGAGAGAAGCATGAAAGGCTAGGTGAAAAGGGTTTGTTGACACCTTCAGTGGGCACGTCATCGTATCAGTTCGTGGTGTTGTCATTGGAATTGGTAAACAGTGTTGAGCAGAGTGTTCTTTCAGCAGTGGTGGATCAGTTTGTGGATGTTTTTCCTGAATAATTCTCTGGGTTAACTCCCATAAGAGAAGTGGAGTTTTATATTGATCTCCTTTTAGGGACCAATCCTATCTCACTCTGTCTTACTGGATGGAACCTACTGAATTGTGGAAATTTAAGGCCCAGTTTGAAGAGTTAGAAAATAAAGGGTTTATCTGGCCTAGCATGGCTCTGTTGGCAGTGCCGGTGTTGTTCATGAAAAAAGTGGACGGAGCTTTGAGGATATGTGTTGATTATCATAGACTTAACCAAGTTACGGTAAAGAATAGATATCCACTTCCATGAATTGATGATTTTTTCGACCAGTTGAGGGGATCCCAGTGGTTTTCCATGATGGACCTGGGGTCGGTATATCATCAATTGTTGTTGAGGAATGGTGATATTCCTAAAACTGCTTTCAGAAGTAGATATGTCCATTATAAATTTGTTTTTATTCCCTTTGTTCTAACGAATGTGCTAGCAGTGTTCATGGCATAGATGAAGTTGGTATTTTAGAGATATCTGGATTCATTTGTGGTGGTGTTTGAAGATTATATTCTGGTGTATTCAAAGATAAGGGTGGAGCATGAGCAGTACATAATGATAGTGTTGGGGGATCTTGAGGGATCAGCGGTTGTATGCCAAATTGGCAAAGAGTGACTTTTGGATACATGAAGTTTGTTTTCTTGGCCATGTGATTTCTGAAAGAGGTGTTTTAGTGGATTCGGAAAAGATAGAGGCTGTTATCTCATGGAAACCGCAAAAGAAAATGTATGAGATAAGGAGTTTTCTTGGTCTAGTTGGGTATTATGGATGTTTTGTTCATTATTTTTCATGTTTGGCTTCTCCGATGACAGCTTTGACAAGAAATAATGTTCTATTCCATTGGAATGAATTGTGTCAGTAGTGTTTCGAAGAGCTAAAGGGTCGCCCTACATCAGCACTAATCTCTGTTGTTCTAGAACCAGGAAAAGGGTACGTAGAGTATTGTGATGCATCAGGATCAGGTTTGGGGTGTGATCTCATGAAAGGGAATCATGTGGATGTTTATGGCTCACTACAGTTGAGGGTGAATGAGAAGAACTACCCAACTCATGATTTGGAGTTGGCAGTAGTGTTCTATGTAATGAAAGTCTGGCGTCATTATCTCTTTGGTGAGAAATTCACGGTATATATAGATAATAAGAGCTTGAAGCACATTTTTTCACAAATGGATTTGAACTTGAGGAAAGAGAGATGGATGGAATATCTATAGATGTTTTATTTTGACTTAATGTGCACACCAGGTAAGGGAAATTCGGTGGCAGATGCATTATGTAGAAAATCATATGCTCAGGTGGTAAAATAGGCATCAGACCAGTGGCAGTTGATGTCAGTTATAGCCAATATGTGGTTGGAATATGAGGAACAGGATGATTGAGTGGTCTTATTTCTAGTTTTGTTCCTTCCTGAATAAGTTGGACTGGTTAGAGAGGCACAAATATCTGATTCTGAGTGTGTGACATTGGGGTCATGTCTCAATGGTGGGGAGACCATTAAGGGTTGGAAACTGAATAGAGATTCAGTTTTGTGTTTTCAGAATCAGATGGTTGTACTAGTTTCTTTTCAATAGGATCTTCTAACAGTGTATCATCTTTCTTGGTGGGATGTTCATCCTAGAATTCAGAAAATGTATAAAGCATTGAAAGCTAAGTTTTTTGTGCGCTGGTTTGAAAATAAGAGTAGCTGAGTTTGTTTCGCGATTCTTGACTTGTCAGCAGGTCAATGCATAGCATCAGAGGCCAGTAGGAATGTTGTAGTCTTTACCAATCCCTGTTTCGAAGTGGGAGTAGATATATATGTATTTTGTTACTGGTCTCCCAAGAACGGTCAGAAAGCATGATGCCATTTGGGTGATAGTGGATCAGATAAGGAAGTCGGCCCATTTCATCCCGATTCATGAATCTCATATGGTGGAGGATATGTCCAAAATCTATATCTGGGAGGTGGTAAAGAGGAAATGTGTTCCAGTTTCGATTGTATATGATAGAGATTTGAGGATTACATCTCGTTTCTAGAAATCCTTACAGCAATCCCTTAGGACATAGTTGACTATGTTCAAGGCGTATCAGCCACCTACGAATGGTCAATCTGATAGGATGATACAAACTCTGGAGGATATGTTGTGGGCTTGTGTCAAGGATTTTGGTGTCTCAAGGGAAGATCACTAGTCGTTGTTTGAGTTCTCATAAAATAACAGTTATCATGCATCCATACAAATGGCTCTGTTTTAAGCGTTGTATGGGAGGTCGTGTCATTCTTCACTATGTTGGATGGAAACCGGAGAGTCCTCGATGGTTGGACCGAGCCTTGTCCAGGAGACTATGGAGAATATCAATTTGATCAGGAAGAGAATGGAGATGGATCTGAGATATTAGAAATTGAATGTGGATCATTGTCGACGACAGTTGTCATTTGAGGTGAGTGATCTTGTTTTCTTGAGGATCTCTCCTAGGTTGGAACATTGTCAGTTTGGGAAGTAGGGAAAGTTATCTCCAAGGTATATTGGAGCTTTTGAGATTCTCGAGCGGGTTGGTGAGTTGGCTTATCATTTGCCTTTTCCACCTAGGTTCAGTGTGGTGCACATTGTGTTTCATGTGTCGCAGTTGAAAAAGTATCAGCTGGATCGTGACCATGTAATTTGATGGTATCATGTTGAGCTAGAACCAGATGCTTCATTGGGGCACGTGCCAGTGCGGGTTGTGGATAGGCAAGAGAAAGTCTTGCATGGTAGAAGCATAGGTTTAGTCATTTTTTGTTACAACTTGGTCAGATTCAATAGGAGACTTGGGAACGGGAGAAAGAGATGGTCGAGCAGTGGCCTGAGCTCTTCCGGTAAAGGGCGGGTTCACGACTTTCCAAGGATGGAAAGTGGAATGGTGGGGAGAATATAGCACCCCTGGTTTGAGTTATATGACCTTTTTTTATGAATTTTTATGTTTTTAAAGTTCATGGGATGAGTTTGGAAGAGGATGGGAGAGTTTGGGATGGTTTTGGATGAGTTTGGAGGCTTTTCTACGGGTGCACGGTTTGAGCATAGTTAGTGGAAACCAAGTTGATTCTCCAGGAAACCGTGCAGTGGGAGACAATAGGTTTCACACAGCCTGTGCATGGTTTTCAAACTGTGTGAGGAAACCGTGTGGACCCTTGCTCTCGAGGAAGTAGTGTGCGCACGGTTAACGCATGGTTTGACAAATCGTGCGGACTAACCATGTGGCCACATAAAAATAGAGTTATATGTTCCAGGATCTTTCAGGCATAACCTATTTCACTCCAAATTTCCTCCCACTCAAATCTCACTCAGTATTTTCGGTTCTCAAGGGTTTTAGGGGCTCTCAAACTCGATTTGGAAGCATTTTTAAGAGTATTCTTGGAGTATTAATGTTGGTTTCTCTCGGGTAAGTCTCTCCTCTTGGTTTCTTTGTGTTTTCCTCTAGATCTACTGTTCCATCTTTATTTTTTTCCTAGATCTACACTTTTTGTGTGTAGATCTATGGTTGTTGGTTCCTTGAATGATGTTTTTAAGGCTTTTGAATGTTAGGTATAGGGATCTAGAGATGTTTCGGTGGTGTGTTCGTCGGATTGGAGGTGCGGTTAATCGTGGGTCGATTTCTCTGTAAACCTAAAGGTAGGTCGCTTCTCTCTCGACTCCACTTGGTTAGAGCTAATAGTTTTGTTTACAATTAATGTATTGTGCTTGAAATTAATTGTGTTTTTATTTGTGAAATTGTTTAGAAATCCCTTGGGTGATGTTTTAGGGATTTTTGGGAAAAGGGGGTTTTATGGTGAAATGTTATTCTTATGGATTTTAAAATGGAGATTCTAAAATGGGATTCTATGGTTTATTTCTGAAAATTATTGATGGAAATGGTTTTCAATAAAAGGTTTGTTTTATTGAAATGTTTTTTTCATGGAAAATGGTTTTCAATTAATGTGTGATTTATTGAAGTGGATTGATATGCAATGGAGTTGGTTGATTGCTTGTGGTTGTGACCTTGGTGGGTTATAAGCCTGGCATAGGGTTGTTATGAATGTTGTGTGAAAGTGGATAGAAGTACAACTATAAAAGGTGGATGGATAGTGGAAGGAAGGGCCACCATTAAGGAAAAGTGGATGGGAAGTGTCGCTTGGTGTGAATGGTTGAACGGGTTGGAAAGAAGCTCCACTGTTTGGGTTTTATGGTTGTTTTTTTGAGCATTGCTTTGCAAGATGGAATTTTTGTACTAATGTGTAAATATAGGAATGGTTTGTGGCTTGTTTGTTTGGAATTCCCTTGGTGGATTGGTTTGGGTGAAATGGCTTGGTAAGGATGTGGTTGGCTTATGGTAATGGTAGCACTTGTGATTATTTTATATAAACTGTTTCATATAAATTTTCTAATGGTTTTATCCTAGTGGCGTGTGTAGGGAAGTCATTTGGGAAAAACCTACTGAGTTTTAGTACTCAACCCCTACTTTGGTATGTTGGTGTCTGTGTAGATGTTGTGTATCGTGACGTGGGAAAAGGTACGATGTCACCCTCATTTAGTGGTGCATTGTGATCCCTTAGTGGATCTTGGAGCATGGATCTTGGGGTTTAGTTGTGGTGGTGTCATGGCTTGTGTGGTTTCTGGTTATTTAGTTTCCACAGTGTACTATAATGTTGTCTGGACATGCCTGGTTGTATTGGTTTTCAGTTGTGTTTTGGAACAACTTGGTTGTCTTTTTGGAATGCATGGTTGGGTAATTTAATTGACATTCATCATATAGTGGTTGTAAGTGGATGATTTGTTTAGTTTTTCCTTAAGGGAAAATCATTCCCCAACATGATCTTGAAGCCCTCAGAATTTATTTCTAGCCTTTGGCGTCTTGGGAATGTTTCTTAAGGCCAAGTATCCCTCACTGCCTCCTTAAGACAATGAGGTAGGGGCCGTGTGTAACAGATATGGTTTAATGATGTGGTTATATTTTTATTTTTATTCTATATTCATTCATAATTTATAGGAATAGATGTTTATTATTTATGTTTATGGGTGCTTTATCAATAAAGGTAAATAATAATCAAAATGTTTTTAATGACCTTGGAATTTATTTCTATCCATTGGTGACTTGGGGATGTCACCTAAGGCCTTGCATCACCACATCCTCTTCACATGACAATGAGGAGGGGCATGATGTTACAAATGGAATCATCTTTTATGGTCCTTAAGTTGAAAATGGTACAAGCCTTTCTCTTAGGTGGGTTGAAAATAGATAATTTCATTAAAACATGAAATATATATCTTAAAATTAAATAGGACACATTTTCATGCTAAAAATCACATAACCCTGGTTTTTGGGTACATAACTATTTTAAGACACTTCTATATCAGTATTTACCAAATCATCCTAGGATTAGCTGATGAGTGTTGCATTGAATGCATTGATAGTATGGATACTAACTATAATTTAATTTTTCTTTCTGAGTTTAATGGTTTATAAAATGAGGAGAATGGTGGATTTTTAAAAATAGTTAAATTATATGATTTTAGAAATCATTGTTGTAGTATTTTTAAAAATTATTAAAGTTTATATAGTGGTTGAATTTTTAGTGGAATGTTTTTAGAATTTATAGGTATTTTAGTATGGAATTTCTATGCCTTCGATGGACAATTAGGGAGAATAGATTGAGTTTCTTATGGTTATAGTGAATGGAACTGGGTAAAAATCATATAAATCAATTGAAATATGCCACTAAAATTTTTGTTTCACTAGAGACAAATGTGAACCAAGACCTGTTCAAAATAATTGTATATGTTTTTCATATCAGGGATCGGGGTAATCCGAATGATGATCCTCAAAAAGTGGACTAATCATTTTAGTTCAAAATTCCAAACCAACACACCTTTTGGGTGTATTTAGAATAAAAAAGAGAAGATGTATAGTTCAATCTGATGAATAAAATAATTTATTTATATAGGGCATCAACATAGTTGAAAGTTAAGTTTTCCATGTATTTGTTGGAGGATCAGTCACACAAATGGTGGTATTTAATCATTCAGGATAATGTTTACCAAGTCATGATGAGGAATAGTATTGAGGAATTATTTAACAAGAAAGTATATCTTCACACCTTTAATATTTCTAAAATATAGACTTCATTATTTTGATATAAGAAAACATATTAGTAACAAAGTATGATGCAAAATTCTGGAATTTAGTCAGCTTTTCTTGGGTAGATACTGCAAGTGCATCCTTGAAAGAATAGTTTTTTGAGTCGAGGATGAGTTTATAAATTCACTCAAACATTTTCCCTGTATGTGTTACAGTCTATATAGAAATGGTAAATAGTGTGACTATTCCAAAAAGGGATATCTCAAGAAATAAGGTTAGAGGAATAATGTTTATTCTTATAGGAATATGAGGGAACTATAATGTTGGGAACAAGAAGAGGATGCACACACACTTCTAGAGTGGTGGGTTACCTAAAAATAACAACATGGAATTAGTAAACATTCCTTATAAAAAAAGGCAATTCTTTATGTTTTTAGTGTCTTTTTTATAATATGAAGTGACTTTCAATGATACCCCCTAGATATTGTCTCAATGATAATGATACGGGACATCTATAAAATTATATTCATAGTGCTCTAATGTTTGGTGCAATAGATACAACTCCTATTTCTCATAAATATTATTCTTTGACAGGATGAGCTTAGTAGAATAATTATCATCATCAAAACCAAGTGATCAATGGTTATAATAGAAAAACTATGAATCTTTAACCTGTGCAATCTCAATATAGTAACAAAGAGAAAACTATACAAAGTATGAAATTGTATGGAGCTAAGAATATGATCATGGATCATCAATCTTGTGCTTTAATGGTGTGAGATACTATTATTTTGAATTATTCCCTAATTCATTTTTTTAATTTGGTGTATCCCACTCATTTAGTACTTCTCATTTTTTGATAATATGGATTTTCATGTTGGGATGATTCTAACTATGTTGAAATTTAAATATCCTCTTCACTAAAATGATTTATCAGTATTTTTTTGTAAAACCTATTTTATAACTATTGTTGGGGATAAGTTTCTTTGGATGTTATCTTTTCTTAACATGGATATCAACAAATTGATTTTTTATATGGATCAGTAGACATTAATCAAGGACCACATCGATTATTATAACTAAAAGGATAGTTTTTGATATCTTAATGGAATCAGCAATCACTGCAATGTCTTTGATTTTCTATGTATTATTTTTGGATAATCAATCAATTAGTTTCGAGACCATTAAATAATATGGTGTGTGATATCTATGTCTAGTGTTCCTGAACCAAAATTTAGAAAATTTATTAAATATTTTTAATAACACACACATGTCATTTTCCTATAAAATTGGAATAACATTTAAACAAGTTCTCAGATTTGAAATTAAATGGAACCATTGTGATTATAATGTCGACTTTACCCTAGGAATGACTAAACATTAGTCGGTGTGGTTTGTTTGAAGAAAATTCACCATGGGCACCGTAATTCATAAAATATTTATGTAAATATATATTATTTTTAATTGTTTAAACATCGATTGAAACATAATAAAATAGATCCTTATGGAGAAATCCCAAGGTTATCCACATAACCTTGAAACCTATAGACAATCATTGGGGAGATCTTATATAGATCCTATCAGGTGAATGATGTTCAAATCATGGTTTTAAAATCAACAAACCTAATATTTGAGGGATATTTCTAATGATAATGAAGATCCATCATTCTCTATCATTGATAGAACATAATTGAGGTAGGCTTGTGTTTCAATTTTTTTATTCCCTGTTCATGATTTCTACAAAGATGGTGGACCAATCAATGAATGGGTTGGTGTGTGGTTCGATCATCCTACTGGATGGGTATGATTGTGGGGTTTATCGAGATTTTATTTTCCTTGTTATTAAATTGTAGATTTATTCTATTATTGTTATAATGGAAATGAACCAATATCAATAAAAAATAGATTGAGGTTTGTTAATCCTGATTGATTTGTTCTTTTCTCCCCCTAATTCATCATTCATCATGGGAATTATTCATTTGGTCTGTGAATCAACTATTCATAATATATTGATCGTTGTGAATATTTTTTATAGTTAAATGATTCAGTATTATAGATCCGTGATTGGGATGACACATTGGAAGAGCGACGATGGATATAGAATAAATTAGATGATGAATGATTCCCCAATTCAAATTCTTCAGTGTACTTTTGTATATAAAAATGAATGGAAATTTGATCTATTTTGATAGTATATATGATGATGAAATGTTTTGTTCAATGATTCCATCGAATAGATGATATTTGGTCTTTAGTTTCCCAGTAAGGAATTTCCATTGTGGGTGTAGTGACCGACGTATCCGTAAAATAGTACTCGAGTCACCTTATTTTTTACTCGGTATATGAGAACATTGGTCATAGGAAAAACTATATTGCATGAATAATATTTAAATGGGTTGTGGATTCTATGTCCTTATTTATTCATCTCTCTATATATACTCATTGACCACGTAACATATTTTTTATTTAAATTGGCTCATTGAAAATGGCTCTTCAGCGGGGGAGGCCTGTGCATTTCGGCCTCGCCTCCCCCCTTCCCTCTCTTCTCCCCTCTCCTTATCCTCCCTCTCCTAGTTGTTTTATATTTGTTCTTGTTTTCCCCTCTCATCCTCTCATTTCTTTTCCCTCGGGTTTGTTATCAATGATGTCTCTCAAGGATTTTCTGTTAATCTTGACGATGGTGGTCCGATTTTGAATTCCCCTACCGTTTTAACCCTGCTCTAACCTCACATTCCACCGCGTCTCTCCATGTCGAACCTGGAGTAATGGTTTCATACTGCTTTTGGGATTTTCAATTTGGCGTTCGACGGCTTTCCAGGTACTCTTGAGTCGGTTCGCTCTTGTCTCGGGTTTCTACCCACAGTGTTGTCCTCGTCTGAAGCCCTCGATCGTTCATGTCTCTGCCCTGACCTCAAGTCTCTATGCTACTTTCCTGGATGGATCTCAAGTAGTTATCTCTTGATGTTTTGGGATGTGGGGTTTGGCGGCTGACGATCCTTCTCGCGCGGCCTGAATCGAGATCTTTCTTTGATGGCATTATGGTTCTCTTTCTTCAAGGTGACATCAACACCGTCTTTGGTTTGTTTTCTGATTTTCGGATTTATTCCATTTTTTGGTGAATGTGGGTTGGGTTCTTCTACAATATGTTCAGTGATGGTCCCATTTTGCGATTCTGGTTTATTTTGGTTCTTATTTTCTTTGGCCATTAGTTTTTTCACAATGGTGATGTGTCGTGGCTATGACTGATTTCGATGGAATCTGGAACTCTTGTGTGGTGTTTTAGATGACAACGGTGATGGAGGACAACAACGTTCTGCTTTGGTGTTTTGGACATCAATGGATTTGATGTTAGTGGTGATGTAGACAAGAGGGCAGTGGTATTGTGTGATGGTTGTGGTGATGGACGACGAAGATGATGGTTGATGGCTGGAAATATTTTTTTGGTGTGGAACTAGTTCATTAGGGAACAAAGACTAGGTGGTGTGATCGTTTTCAGTGGATTCAACGGGCTCTGACATTATCCTGTGGTGTGGTGGTTGAACGAAGATGTCGACAGCGGTGATGGATGGTGACGATGACATGGGTACTCATGATTTGGGCGGCAGGTGACTTGACTTCGGCAGATGTGGATGAATCAGTTCTTGATCTTCTCAGGTGTAGTGAAATTTTTTGAATTTTGAACCTTTTGTTCCGGTTCCCGCTCACCTATAAAGTGGGTTTATAAAATCAAATAAAAATATATTTTGAGGATAAGGCATCGATATAGAGACCAGTTCCAAAGATGATACCTCCAGATGGTGCACCATCCATACTATCACACATAGAGTAGCATGTGGTACATGTAGTACTATATGTTATGTTTACAATATGAGGGTTCTTCACAAAATACAATAATACATACCCCTCATGTTTCAAGGTGATCCCAACCCACAGGTGGCTGGGGACTAGATTGTGGTTGTGACATGAGTTTTCTCTCTAGTTAATACACTATTGGATAAGATAGTGTTCCTAGAGGAAATCCTACTTCACATCTCATCAGGGAAATGGTGGGGCTTGGTAATCTTGTAATACGGTGAGGTGATACTTTTGTGGATAGAGTTAAAGATCCTTTTTAGAGAGGATTCATCACTAGCTATGTTGTGAGTTCTATTTATCTCGAAGTTTTTGTGCTCTAGTAGGGTAGCATGATAGTAGTTGAATATTCAATGAGTTTCACCAACCATTATCGGTAATCAATGGATATGGTTCAAGATCAATTAATTAGGTTTCTGACCATTGAGTGGGGTCTATGTAGAGACATTAATGGTAGTGTTATACCTCTATTAATTAATACCCATACTGCGGTGATAGAATGAGATTTGGTTGTTTAGTGTTTCACAGCAGAGTAGAAAATGTTGGTGGTGGTAAGAAGTGGGCATACAAGAGCAGAGACATTGGAATCAGGTATTTAATGTCATTCCCAATGACCTAGACACATGAGATGTTTCATGAGGAGGTTCTAAGAGAGATCATTTTCTGTTCTAGCCTAAGAGGGTGGGTCCAGCCAGCCTAGAGATTGGTAGTGATACTCATGTGATGGTAGGGGACAACTCTCCTGGTATTTACTGACCTTACAAAAGGATGAAAGAGTTATTATGGATGGACTACTAAGGAAATGATAGCGACATGAGAAGGCAGGATTATAGGGTGTAGAATGTTCCATATGAGGTTAGAGAGTTGAAGTAGGTGGTCAACATTTCAACATATTACCACCCCCACCCCCAGTTTTTCCAGACCAGGCTCCGGGAGGTGGAGGACAAGGGTAGGGAAAGCTATAGGTGGATAATGATTATGATCCATAAGCTCTGAGAATTATTTGAGGTTTGATATGTGCCTTTTCAACTTTATCTGGAGTATTGATAGACATAGGTGATAGTCATTCAATTTTTCCACATACCTTATATAATTCATAGATATTTTAGTTTAAATTTTGGCTGAAACCTTATTTTTAGATACTCTTATTGGAGAAGCTCAGTGATCACTAACTTTTTCTGAATATGTGTCCTTAACCATGGAGTTGATAGATTTAGTTGGAAATTCTTAGAAGTAGTATCGAGGCCTTACGATTTCATTCTGGGTATGGATTTTTTATCAATAGTTCATATCCATATTTAATGTTTCAAGAAATTATTATGGTGTTTCCATAGTGTTGTAACCATTTATTCCATTATTGGATTAAATGAAACCCTGACATTATAGGATGGACTTGTACATAATAGGGTGTAACCGGTTACACATTATTTGGATATCCTAACCCTTGGAGCAGTGGATATTGTGAGTTCCTAGTTTCCTAAAGTGGTGGAGGAGTATGAGTATATCTTTGCTGATGATGTTCCAGGTTTACACTATTGGAATCCTGACCTTTCCCAACGCTTCTATACCAACGGTTGTAAAAACAGTTGGTATAGTCCCCCTTTCGCAATGATTTGGCCAAACCATTGGGAAATCCCACTAATGGTATGGATTTCCCAATGGTTTGGCCAAACCGTTGGAAAAAATCTTTTTGTGGCCACTTTTCCCAACGGTTTGGCCAAACCGTTGGGAAAAGTCCATGGCTTTCCCAACAGTTTGGCCAAAATGTTGGGAAAAGTACCTTGGGTATGTCTTTTCCAATGGTTTGGCCAAACCATTGGAAAAAGTCTATGGATTTACCAATGGTTTGGCCAAACCATTGGGAAAAGTCCGTTGGGTATGGCTTTCCCAACGGTTTGGGAAAATCGTTGGGAAAATTCCACCACTTTTCCCAACGGTTTGGCCAAACCGTTGGGAATGGTTGGACACCTATCTTTCCCAATGGTTTTGAGAACTGTTGGGATAGGTTTTATGAGTACATTGGCCGAATATCGTCGAATACATCAATATATAAATTACATATATATATATATATATCCTAATATATTCTCAAAGGATACTATAGGATTGTGGTAAAGTCATTGATTAATAACGTGGAGGTTGTGGGTTCAACCCTTGGTAGGAACTCATTTTTATATATTTACCTTTCCCAACAGTTTACTCAAACCACTGGGAAAGACCTAGGGAATTTTTTTCCAACGGTTGGACAAACCGTTGCCATAGGTTAATTTTACTAACCTATACCAATGGTTCTTTGTAAACCATTGGGATAACTTTTCCCAACGGCTTACTTCCCTATGGTTTGCAAAACCGTTGGTATAACATATACCAACAGTTCTACAGGCTTTCCCAACAGTTTAGAACTGTTGGGAAAGATGCCACTTCCAGTAGTGTTATCTCCCAACAATAGTTATAATTATGTATTGATATACACCTTGGAATGACACTGATATCTATGAAATCATATAGAATGTCACCCGAAAATCTTCAAAATCTAAGGGTATAGTTAGAGGACTGAGAGAGGAAGGGATTCGTTATACCAAGTAATTCACCCTTGGTAGCCCCATTTTTGTTTTACCAGAAGAAATATGGGGGTCTAGGTTGTCTGTGGACAACCAATTCTTGAACCACGTGACCATGAAGAAAACTTATCCCCTACCGATGATTAATGACCTCTTCGATTTGTTGAGGGGCATAATAGATCTTTATGGTTTACCTCATGTCAATATATCCTCATCTTTGAGTACAATATCATGATATATAGAATATTAGATTTATATTTTTCTATGGACACTATGAGTACTTGGTTATTCCCTTTGGTGTGAACACTCTAGTAGTGTTAATCGGACTCATGAAATAGATCTTTCACCCTCACATTGACCGGTTCACGGTGGACTTCATCAACGATATCCTTGTGTACTCAAAATCTAAGGATGAGCATGTGAGACACTCAAGGATAGTTTTAGACATAGTTAGATATAACCATATTTACTGAAATCACTCGAAGTTCCAGTCATAGATTTAGTCGGTACACTTTCTAGAACATGTTACCTCAGTATATAGGGTATTAGTGTACCCCTAAAAAGTTGATTTGGTGTTATCTTGGGAACAACCGAAGACTATGATAGAAGTATAGATATTATTTGAGATTTATGGCTCTTATTAGAGATTCATAAATGATTTCTCCAGAATATCAGCACCCATGATATCCTTGAATCTAAAGGTTCATCCTTTCTTATCGATAGAGGGATGCTATAGGGATTTTCAGTTGTTCCTATAGTGTTTGAGGAGTGTTACCATATTGATAGATAAAGTGGAGGGTTTCAACTATGTATTGTCTTGTGATTTATCAAGAACCAGTCTTGGTTGTGTTCTGATTCTGTAGAAAGTAGTGATTGCCTGTGGTTCACTCTAGTTGAGACCACATTAGTAGAACTGCATGACCCATGATCTAAAGTTATTAGTGGTAGTATTTGGTTTGATTTTATGGTGACACTACCTGATGGGTGAGAAATTTATCATCTACTCTAATCACAAGAGTCTCAATTATTTCTTCTGTCATAAGGATCCCAACATGAGATAGAGGCAATGAATAGAGTTCCTCCCGCATTATGGATTCAAAATTTTCTATACTCATGTGAAGAGGAATGTTGTAGTATATTCTCTTAGCAGGATATCTTGTTCATAGTTATTGGACCCATCATTAGTGTCATTGGCCTCATTGAAGATATCCATTGTGAAAGGAGATGGAGCATCTTACCAGCAATCAATGGTTTTTACCCCTCCAATATTATAGAGAGTTAAAGATGATTAGCTTGGCATTACTGACTATGAGACCCTATGTTATGATATATCCATAGGGAATGCACCTGATGGATATTCTAAAGTGGTGAAAATATCATTCTTTTTAGGGGATACCAGAATTTACTAGTGATGTTGTGGGATAAAGATTTGATAGAGAATTATAAATCTCTATTAGTAGTACATCCATGTGTGGAAATGATGTACTAGGACCACTGATGTCAGTCTTGGTGTCAAGGTTTGTAGAAAGGAGTCACATAGATTGTCTCTGAATACCATAATTGTTAGAATGTGAAACATGCTAACTATGTTCTAATGGGGTTTTCTCATCCCCTTGACATTCCAGTGTGAAATTTTGATGGGATATATTTGGATTTTAATACGGGATACCACCTACTTTGAGGGTACATGATTCAATCTAGGTGATTGTAGACTGAGTCACCTTGTCGTCCCGCATCCATTCAATTCAATAGAAAAGTTCATTAGAGATCTTTGGACACCTCTACATTTAGGATATAGTATGACTCCATGGATTTCCATCAATTATTATTTATGATCATGTTTCTAGATTCACATCACAATTGGGAAAGTGGTTGCATGAGGTGTTTGGGACACATTTATGCTTGAGCATAGTGTTTCAACTCGAAACTGACAGACAGACAAAGCGGACCATTCATTTTTTAGATGATATGTTGTGACCATAAATGTTGGACTTCATTCGTAGTTGGGAGGATCACTTATATGGGTGGATTATTTGTAAAAAACAACTTCCATTACTCCATCGATGTAAAACCATTTTAGGAATTGTACAGGCAACCCTAAAGGTCACCACTTTGCGAGATTGACCTAGGAGAGTCAACACTCATGGTCTCGAAGTTTGTGTGAGCTACAACATATAAGGTTAAAATAATCCTAGACAATATGATTAATAAACAAAGCCTTTAGAAGGTTATTAAGTCCATTTCAGTTCAAGGAAAGGGATCGTTGAAGGACCCCAGAACACCCTGAGAGTGGAGGGGTGAACCAGGGTGAAAACTTTTTCTTTTTAATGGATGTATCTTGTTCGCACATTGATAGGATCCTGTTAAAAAAGTTTGATGATAATGTGAATTAAAAAAACAATCACATTAAAAGATAATACACAAATATTTTATGTGGTTCACCAATAAGGTCTACTGTAACAACACTTCTCTTTATTACACACTAGAAACGATTTATTACATTTACTCTTCACTTGATACAACATAGAAGATATAGAGGTCTAGTGTCATTGGGGATTAGGAACATTTCATAATAACTTATAACATAAAACACACAACATCTTTATTGAAAGCTTCTTTTACATGACCACTACATTCTCTCGTATTTAGTGTTGCATGGGATAACCCGAGGACATGCATAAGAAAAGGGTCAGCTATAAAGACCTGAAAGGGAATAAACATGGAATAACACGAGGAATAAAATACATGTTAAACAATAGGAATATCAATGGATAAAAAGATAAACATTAACATAAAGGCATGATATAGCATGATAATCATAACATGGAAATGTGGCTACTACACTTAACATGAAATTAGCATGATCCAAGGCCCATTGCACATGGATCATGAGTAAACCCTCATTACACATGAAGCACGAGTAAAACATCATTTCAAATGAATTATAATGATTTATTACCCATTTCACATGACTTAACATGATACTATACTTTACCCAATGCATTGGAACGCTATCAAGGTGCACCCTACTTAAACATTTCATTTCATGCATAACTATGCCACATGGATCATATAACAAGGAATCAATCGACAACCAAATTTATTCCACGATTAATTAATGTTGAATAAAGAAATTAACGAACCATTCAATAGGTATATATTAATAAAGGTGGATACCCATGATAGAGACATGGGTATGGTATTCACTACACAATGATCTTTGATTGGAAAAACGGGATGCAATTTCGGCAGCATAACGGTGTGACATAAGGATTCATGAAAATAGTTGATGAGATAGAAAAGGGTGTCTCATAATATGTACATGAAATGGACAGTAATAGGGGTCATATGGTACATGTACAAACCAATGTAATTGAATTTAAATTCATAATACAAAATAATTACTTGGATGTAAAAGAGGATAGAGAAATCTATCATAGAATTTCGGCATGGTAACGGGTGTACATGAGAAGCTTTAATGAGATATAAAGGGGTCTCTCATCATCCAGACATAAAGAGGAAAGTATGGGGGAGTTGAGAAATCATACCCCAACATTTTTAATTGAAAAAAAAGTGTATAACAAATTAATGAAAATTAGAAAAAAAATGAGAAAGGAAGAAATCCCTTACTTGGGAGCGTGATCCCAAAGGCATAGAAGGGGCTTGATAGAAGCTTATTGGGAGCTTGGGGCACCTTGGGATGATTATAGAGATATTAGGGTAGGTTTTGTTCTAACTCCAAAGGATTGTAGTGAAGAGGATGTGGGAGTTTGTGTGGGTTTATATAGAAAAAGAGAGGGAATTCTTTATTATTTAGGTTTGGGACACCTCATATTAAACTAATCAAAACCACAAACCAGTCCATGGTTTTTCCCAGAAGGGAGTGGAAAAAATGTTTTATAAGAAAATTAGCCTAAATTAATAAAATAATAGGGTGGATTATGTGGAGGTGAGTCACACTCTCAAGGAAAACAATTTAAAAAGACAAAATGTTTTGTAAGCCCTGAAGGGTCCACTAAAGCTTTGTAAAATAAATAAAACAAATCTAAAATCACATTATTTTAATGGTAAAACATATATTTTCCAAAAATAATTTTTATATTATTCTATTACATCACTATTGGGTCATTATTATGTCATAAATCACATTATATATTTACACGTTATTTAATTTTTACCCAAAAATTCAACTGTCTCAAGAAATTATGAAAAAATAACCATTAGATAATTTAGAAATCCAGATTCCGAAAATAATAATCATTGTATATAAATAATTTTATAAATATTTGAATTTTTACTTTTAAAATAAATACCAGCATTTATTGAAAAGTCATGGGTTTTGACAAAAACAACTTTCAAACATTAACAAAAATTACAGTTACATTCATACAATTATATGATCATTTATATTAAATAAAAATTAATTTAATAATAATAATAATTTTTTAAGATATTATTTAATTCAAAAATCCATTAATTCATCAAAATAGATTTCTTAGTTGAATATTAACTAAAAATACTATTTTTGCTTTAAAAACTATTTACAAAGTAACAATAATAAAATGAATACACATTCTTTATACAAAAATAATGTCTATAGTAATAGTGCTAGAGTCTTGTTACATAACCCCTTATAACACCTTCATTACTCTAAAGGGTATGGTGTGAGATGGTGAAAAACTCTTGGGGTGGTTTAGATAACATTGCTCAGGTGGTAATCTCAGTTAACTTCCCCTTAACCCATAGTTGGTTCCACTCATGCTTAACATGTTCAAGATTGGATTGGGCTTGGTCAAGAGCAAATCCCAATGATGCCACCTCCTTTCTAAGATTCGAAAAATGGGCTTCATATGGGGAAAGTTTAATGGATGAGGTCATCGATTCCTTTGTCTGAGTAAATTGGATTTTTTAAAGCCCTATCTTTATACAAATCATGTGATCACTGTTCAACAGCTATATTAGCAATGGTAACAATTCATAATGGTATTTTGAAATTCAGAAACATAAAACCAATGAAGTTCACATTTATATAACCATAATAATACATTTAATGAGATCAAGAGGAATTTTCATCAATGAAATTTTGGGTCATTACATCTACAACCAAAGAACATGTGCTGATAGGTTTTTGACCATACCAGAGTCCACTAATCATCACTAGTTGGGGATTACAAATGTTTAGTGTCATCACTCTTTGCCAAGTGCACCACTTTTAAAAGGTTTTAAGGATTTCACACTGTGTCCCTCAGATCACTTTTGTTGACTACCCTTTACCAATGCTTTGGGAAGGATTTGAACTTAGTTTACCGACTTAAAGGTTTCTATAATGTGTTGGAATTTAATCATCCATCCTTAACTATAGATAAATTCTTTGGTGAAGTCATGTTCTCCCCTATATATGTAATCTACTTTTCTTCGTACCATATATTCTTGATCATGTCCACAGTGTACTGGGATTTTTCCTTTGTATACTAAAGAGTTCCACGTACCACCTCCATGTACTGCCTCTAAAAACTACGACCGTGTACTACCTTATCGAATCTCTTTCACATACTACCCTCTCTTCTACTCTAGTGTACAGCCATCCTTTTGGTATATCCTTGATCTACATACCACCTCCATATCTCTTCATACTGCAAAGAGAACAGTGGAATGAGTTAATACTCTGGGTATATATTCTGCTCCTTGTACCACTTCTCCTCTCATGGAATACTCCCTGTGAACCATCTTCCGTGAACTGGCCTTCTTCCTCCATGTATATTCTTCCACGAACTATTCCGGATATCACCGAATTCCTTTCAGATTCTTTAATTAATGTCATTAGGGGGTTTCTTTCCATGAAAGACATCTAGATTTTTCCAAATTCCTCTCATATTTTTAATCCCAGATTTGGATTCTAATAAAGGTATTAGTGCTCCCTATATAGGAAAAATAGATCTGAAAAATCCAGTAAATGATGATTTAACCAATCTTTATTGCTGCATCGCCATTACCACATACCATGCATCTCTTTTGAACCATATACTTTACACGGTCCACATGCTACCATTATCCCTACATAGTGAGACAAATCAGACTCTCTTTTCTACAGAAGACACCCATTACGGCTTCTCAAAACACCACCTCATTTTGGTGAATGACACACCATCCCATGAACCATTTATAATGAAGCACCTGCAACAATGAAAACCAAATATGTGAGAATAAAATCATCCCACATTCTAAGTCTACATGAGATAATCTCAATTTAGAAAATAAGGGGAGCATAAATTGGGTTCCCACGTCTTGTAGCTCATCATTATCTTATAGTTCATCATTCTCTGCCATTGTAACATTTTTTAATTTCTCTATTATCCAAACTTATGTAACCAATAAAAAACAGTACATGATTATTGAATTTCTCAATTATAACTCATTGGAAACAAACCCATTGAATCAAATTTTGACTTTTAGATCCCAAAGCATGCCCCCCATGGATCATATCTCTCCCATAAACCTGTAATACATCTGAAAACAGATTATAATAGATTGCACAATTGGGGAGAGGAGATGTTCAAAACCACCATTTTCAAGGGGATTTTTTTAAACATTGAGGTTCAACCAATGCTTTTCGAACAAATTTGCTAACAATGGTTTAGTTAGTATGTCAACCATTTGATCCTCCCTTCTAATATGATCTATTTTAATCATGCCTTGTTCAATTATTTCCTTGATAAGGTGATATCTGATTTCATGGTTTTTCATATAGGAATGCTGAAAATGATTATTTAGAAGATCAACTACACTCTTTTTATCATAGTGCATCACAATTGGGTGTTTCCCATAATCACTAATATCAATCAGTCGTTACTGCATCCACAGTAGTGGAGTGCAATCCTTTGTAGCAGAGGAATACTCAGATTTAGCTGTAATAAGAGAGGTACGTTCCAATTTCTTACTAAAACAACCCACACATTTCTTGATAATAATTAATTCTCCACCACTTGTGGGCATTATATAAATACAATCTCCACCCAAGTCACCATCAAAAAATGTTGATAGTTCACCACCTCTTCCTACAGCAAAGTATAAGTAAATATTTTGAGTTCCTTGAGTATACCTCATGATTCATTTCACTTCTACAATATGTTCTTCCTTAAAATTTAATTGAAAGAGAGCTTCTAAGAATATTTCATTGAAAATATATGGCCATGTTGCAGTTATGTACAGTGGGATTCTGCTGATTCTCCTATACATGATGGGATCCACAAAAGACCCATTCATATGCTTTCCCAGTTTAGTTCCAACCACAATCAGAGATGAAATTGGTTTGGATTCATGCATATTGAATTACTTAATAAACTACCATGCATAATTTTTCTATGAAATTTAATTTTAGTCTTTCCTATTAATTAGTTGTATCCCTAAGAAGTATGTGAGATCAACAATCATTGAAATTTCAAATTCTGGTTTAATGTGATCGGAAAATTCATATACTGATCCATGCCTTCATCCTCCAAAAATAATATCATATATTCTCACAATATCCATTAACTAATATTTCTATAAATTCTTCAAAAATATATTATGATCCACTCCTCTTTTAAATTCACACTTCATCAGATAAGAATCCAGCTGAGAGTACCATGCCCATGGTGCCTATTTTAGACCATATATAGCCTTATTTAAATTTTACACCTTCATTTTATAATTTCCATTAAGAAATACAACTAGTTGTTCAATATATACGTCTTCTCCAAGAACACCATTTATGAAATCTATCATGACATCCATTTGATACACATTGTATCCTATTTGAATTTCCATTGAAGCAAATAGTCTAATTGACTCTAGTATTTCCACTAGGGAAATTGTTTCATCAACATCAACAAATTCAATATCTGAATAGACTTTACACACTAATCATTCCTTATTTCTGATCACATTTCTTTGTGAGTTACATTTATTTTTAAAAATCTACTTTGTATCAATCACATTGTAGGTTTCAGGTCTCCAAATAAAAACCAATGTTTTTTTCTTATTGATCTGATTAAATTCTTCATTCATGGCCTTAACCCATGATTCATTCTTTGTAACCACATAAAATAAGGATGGTTCCACAATTGAAAGAAATAAATATTGTGCACTATTATTCATTCTTATTGTCTGTGTGGGAGCTTTCCAATCCCTAATGATGTCAGATCGATCAATTTATACTCTTTGATTTCTTTTGTGAGATTCAAAATAAATTTCTTCATCCATGGTTTCTTCTAATGATTCTTCTTCTAATTCATAATACTTATGTGACTCTTTGATGTTTTCAATGCCTTCCTCTATTTCTATATTTGGATATACTCCATTTCCACATTCTTCCTCATATTAGATCACATCAGCGAACAAAATCCTTGATCCATTTGTGGTTTTATCTTCAATGAAATTCTCATCACTACATTCCACAGTTTTTCCAAGATGTTCATTAAAGAATTTTTAGGGTTTTCTATTCATTGAATATACAAGGAATATTCCATCATCCATAGCATCACCACACTTACATCGATTTCCTTCATTTTTTTAAATGAATCATTTATTCCTAAAACATGAAAATACTTGAAGGAGGGTTTCCTTCCATGACCTAACTCATAGGGTGTCTTCATTTCCCCCATATAAAGCCATATTTGTTTTTCAATATATACTACAACATGAACAAACTCTTTCTAGTAATGGTGTGAGATACAACTCTCAATCAGCATAGTTCTGGCCATATTATTCACCTATTGATTATAGAGCTCAACAATTCCATTTTTTTTTGGAGTTCTCACAGCCGCTACCTCATGTTGTACACCATTTTTCTCCAAGTAGTTTTCAAAAAATAGTGGATTTATATTATCCTCCATTGTTAGACCATAGAACATTAATTTTTGATCTAGTATCATTCTCATCGATTCGGTGGTAAGTTGTTATGCAATCATGTACTCTTCATTTCCTGCGTATAACCATCACTCAATCCATTATACTAAAATCCTCAATTAACAAAACAATGTACCTTTTTACATGAGTTTCTAGAAACAGTTATCAGACCACGTATGTTTGTATGAATTTGATCAATAAGATTTGATTCACTTTTCTTCTTTAGCCGATATGAAATGTAGTCCAACTTACCTCGACTGCAAGAATCATAAATATTTTCCATTTCATGCTTCAGACTAGGGATATCCATGACTATCTAAAGCATAGATATATTTTCCATTTATTGTTTATTGATTTGTACCAACCTCTAGTGCCACAAGTTATTTTATTCTTAAATAGTCATGAATAAAATGTTCTATTTAATATCAACTTGATATAGGTTTCCATTTGTTCCACAACCTTTTAGGATATAATCCCCATTTCTTACTTTTATAGTGAACCCCTTTTGATTGATCTTCACTATAAGTCTTGATTCACAGTTGTGGCATGAACTCAGGAGATGGTGAAACAACCCATCCACATAAAGAACATCGGTTTTCATTAGCTCACCATTAGAAAGTTCAGTACCTACACTACATTTGATCTTCAAAGCACCATAATTTACAAATATCACTTTTCAATACACCTCGTTCTTGAAATTCATTAATAAGTTAGCATTTCCTGTTATATGAGATGGGCATCCACTATCAAGATTCTATGTGATGGTGTTCTTGGTAGTTTTGATAGCTACTTATGCAAGGATTTATTTGTCAATTTCCATCTTTTCCTTACATGAAAAATTAGTTTATATAAAGGATAGAGATGTATTTTCATATCTCTCTTCCATGATCATAAGTTCATCATACTCATACTCTTCTTCCATTGGATAGAAATTTTTTGTAAAAAAAATCTTTTGGTTGGTGAGTATAGACTTGTATCTTAGTTTCATAGGGATTTTTCCTACCATTCCCCTATATAAAATCAATGGAATTATATCCAAATATATAATAATGAAATCAATATCCATATAGAATATTACTTATATAAGAATTAAGATATGAATTTGTTATCCTTTTTTGACTTCCTAGATCTTCCCTGTCCAAATAGCCCATTGCCTCTTCATAGTATGACATGGTACGACCCTGAATGGCATGAAATTGACATTTCATAAGTTAAAATGTCTTTTCAATTCTATTTCTACTCATGTCGACATTACATGAAGGATTGTTTTTCATTATATAATTTTGGGAAACATAAGGATAGTTTTTAATCCTCCTTTCAGTCTGGTTTTAGGATTTCTTTGTTTGGACTTCAGATGTCTCTATGATATGTCTGACTTTTAACATGCCTTTATTTTGGGCCATTTTACTTCCAAAATTTGATGTTTAAGCATAAAAACTGATCCCTATTTTTCCCTTGTATGAGGTTATTTTATTATTTATAACCTTTTAAACTCCATCAAAACCATGTTTTACCCTCTATTGCAGCTTAACATCTAAGAATTTTCCAAACTGGATTTTCATCACTATTTCTATTGGACTTTATTCACTTTAATGTTTGCTCCTCATATTAATGAATTATTCTTCAAATCCCTCAACAATTTTTTACTTCTCCTCTAGTCTCAATGTATGTTAATTAATGACTTTTTCTTGTTCTTAATTGATGATCTTATGTTAAACTATATCTTCTGATCTTCTAGAAGTTCTTGAATGTTCTTTAGCAACATCCTCAAGGCAATCAATTTCGTCATCCAGTATATCAAAATAATCTAATGACTCTTTTGCAATTGAATACCAATTTTTTAATCTCTTTAATTGATTAACAATGTTACTAAAAGAAACATTATGTTGAAACTTGAGATCGAAATTAGTGGTCAATTGATTATCTGTGGATTTATCTCCCAGTAGTTTGGATTTTTCAATAGTGGCCATCATTGATGCATGGTTCAATATTTAAATACCTATTTATATTCGCCAAATAATTCACTATCATCATGTTATTATTCATAAAAAACATTCTCAATAGTTTCTTCATTTAATTATAGTCTCCCTTTTTGAAAAAACAATTTTCAAGGATTTTCCATGTCACCAATTTCACTTTGTTCATCATCAAACATTTTTGTGCATCGAGAGGAAATGTTCCCAACTCTACCATAAAAAAAATGCTAGAGGTAACTTACCTTCCAATTTCCATTATCCCTTATTGAATTTCTTATTAATGTGAAAATGAATTTAATTTTACTCATTATATTCATCAATACTATCTCCTAAAAATTCATGTTTTTCCATGGATTTTAATTCCATTTCATTACTTACAGGAGTCCTAGAATCTTCTAGTTCAAGTCTCATGTCATATGCCACTAGGCTACTCAATTATCATCCAAAGAAAGTTTGTAAATATCCATTTCTTCAAGGGATGACACCTTTTCATTTTAAAGAGGTGGAATTCTTCTCATTATCTTATTTACAATATCATTGTCTTTGATTTCTTCACAAAGTCCTCGTATTTCTCCAAAAACATTAGTAATTTGATTGAATGTGGTTTCTTCATTTTCATCTGGATGAATCTTCAGAAAGTGAAACTATTGTGAAAAACTTTTATTTTATCCTCCTTCAATTTTCTGTCACCTTCATAAATATTCTCTAGTTTTTGTCACATGAACAATACTCATGTGAAACTCATCATGTTTAGATATATCTGATCAGAAAGAGCTTCATGGAAGACATTATGTTCTCTGGCATCTGTATCCATCATTGTTTTTCCATTATCAGTCATATACATCAAAATTGGCCCAGTGGAATGTATTCCTTGTTTAGTGGAAAACATGAATTCCATTCCATGAGATCATAGATAAGATCTCATCCTATTCTTCCATATATGAATGTTTCTTCCATTAAAGTGGGGATCTCCCCTAACATTCACTATATTCTTCATTGTAAAAATGATGGGGATATTTAACACTAGTAACATTTACACTCTGATACCACTTAAAGGACCCCAGAACACCCTAATAGGGGTGGGGTGAATCAGGGTGTCATATTTTTCTTTTTAACTAATGGATCATGTTCCCACATTGGTAGGAACCTATTAAACATGTCTGATGAGAATGTTTAGGAAAAAAATAATCAAATGATAAGTAAAGACACATTACTTTTAAATAGTTCACCAGTAAGGGATCCATCAAATGAGCATGAACCGATAGGTTTTCATTCATACCAATGTACACTAATCATCACTAGTTGTGGATTACAAAAGATTAGCATTATCACTCTGTGCAAGGTGTAATTCATTTTCATGATTTTCGGGATAACACATTGTGTCACATAGATCACATTCATTGACTCCCCCTTTCTCATCACATTGGGAAGGATATGAACTCAGTTTATTGACTTGAATTTCACTTCAATTGGCTATCATTTAACCATGCATCCTTAACCGTATATAGATTCTATGTTTAATTCCCATTTTCCCCTGCAGATGTAATCTACTTTTCTGCAAATTTTTCATTCCTGAATGTGTCCTTCGTGTATTGGGCTTCCTTCTATATGTATTAGAGTTCTCTGCATGCCACCTCTACATATTTCCTCCTTGTACTTTCTCTGAAAACTGTGACTATGTATTTCCTTAACAACCTGTGTAAAGGTACTGCCTTCGCCACTACCCTCATGTACGACCTTCCATTACGTACTCCCTTTCTCATTGTACCGCCTCACAATCTCTGTGTAATGTAAGAGAATCATGGACCATGTTTTCACTCTAGGTACAGACTCTTCTCGGCATACCACTTCTCCTCTGATGGAATCCTCCTCATGAATAGTCTTTTACGAACTATCCTTCTTCCTCCACGTATTATCTTCCGTGAACTATTCTGGACTTCACCGAATTCCTTTCCAAATTTTTAATTAATGTATTTGATTTTTTATCTTCTGTGAACAAATTTTAGATTTCCCCAAATTTCCTGCAGATATTTAAACTGAGAGATATATTCTAATAAAGGGATTAGTGCTCCATATATATGAAAAATTGATTTGAAAAATCCTCTAAACTAGGATTTATCTAATATTAGTTGTGGAAATTCCTTCACAGTGTATTGTGATTCTCCCAAAAACCATATCTTTTTCATGGTCAGGGTACCTATATTCTCCCAACATGTTGGAATAAATCACAGTCTCATTAATATAAAAAAAACTCTTTGTTTTTTGACAAAACTCTACCTCATTTTTGTGAATGACACACCATCCTATGAACCATTTTCCTTCTGAGTACTACAAGCCATCCCATGAACCATATGTATTCCCACGAACCTGCTTCACTCTGTAAACCATTCCTCCAATGTGGCTGCATAACATTCACACTTCTTGGTTCACTATTCACCATTCTGCATACTAAATTATGGATCAGTGAATGATTATCATAAAACCAATTCCACATAATACCCTAGCGGAAAACCATACTTTTCTAAAAAAACACGTGATTTTGAGGCCCAAAAATTTTAAAAACACTGGGAAATATTTCACCTTCAATATTTCTTTCAACATCAATAGTAAGACCACATTCCATGCAATATACTCGATCAACCTAGTGAGGATTGAAAACAAGAACAAGTCGCACTCCATTTCCAGCAAAGAATATCATTGGTTCAAACAACCATTTCTTCCTATGGGTTTCACCTCAACGTGTATTATATAGATTTGGGTAGGGTTGTAAGATATCTCCAATGATTATTTTCCCTTTTCTGATACTTTATAGAGATGAGAATTTGGAATACATATTTGCTTTACCTCCACTGTTAGACCATGTATATGTTGATGACTACATGTTGATGCTGAGGAGGTATGTGCATAACTCATTGCATGTTAAAAACTGGAGAGATATTGACATCGAGGAATGAGATACCTTTGGTTGAGTACCGGGTGAATATTGATGATCAGTAGGAGATGATACTTCACAATAGATTTATTCTTTTGGTTCATGTCCAGTGCTATCATGTGACTCTCCCTGAGAGAACTTGGGTGTGGGAGGCACAGATTTGTGCATAGTACCTACATATTTTTAAGTAACCCTTGTTTTTTCTTTTGTGGGATGTAAAGCACCAAGGTGGATATAATGCAATGTCTCGAATTTTCCATGTATTATTTTTGTGTATTAATTAGATTATTTTTGTGAAAAAACAATAAGATTACCTGAGATTCCAAGGCAAACATCTCCCAAATGAAATGTTTGAAAATATATTAATTATATTTAACAACATAAACATACAATTTTCTAGAAGAAGTGGAATAACATCTAAACATTTAACTAGATCAGAAATATGAAGGAACAATTGAGCTCATAATGGTGATTTTACCCTTGGTGGGACATAACGTTGGTCGAAATAGGTTATTTGCATAAATTTCTTTGTGGGCACAAAAATGAATAATTTAATTAAGTGAAATTATTATTATTTTAATTTTAAATGATGTGAATGAAACATATAGATATATATCATTATGAATACATCAAAGGGTTAGCCACATAACCTTGGACCCTCAAGAGATTCATTGGAAGGAGTCTCAAGATATTCCTCTCCTGAGAACGATGAAAGAATAATGGATTGATGATCAACTAACCATAGATTCCATAGGTCCTTCCAAGGACAATGACAACACATAATTAGTTATCTGGGATCAATCTGAATCAATCTTGGGAATTTTTTTCAATTTGTTTATTCTAGTTTCTTGGATTCTATGACGATTTTTTACAAATGAATGAATAGATTGGCCTAATATCTGATCATCATGTGGGATTGGTATGATTACAGGGTTTATTAAGAGATTATTTTCTTTGTGATTACATTTTTTATTTATTTTATTTTCATTCTAATGATAATGATACATTATTTTCACAAACATCAATCAATTTTTTTCCTCTTGTTTTATTTTTGATTTTCTCCTCCGGATTCATCTTTCATTTTGGTATATCTTAATTTGTCTCCCTGAATCGAATATTCCCAATAGATCGATCAATGCACATCCATTTCATGGTTCAATTATATGATATCATATATCTGGGATTAGCACGTCACGAAGAAGGTGAAATGATAGAGATGGGCTGAATAGGAAATTGGATGATCCTTAATTTCATAGTCATTGACATTCTTCAGTGAGGAAAAAAATAAATATTTGATATAGTTTTGTGAGATGATCTGATGATGATACATTTTGTTCAATGATAGCATGACATGGATGAGATTGGATCTAATGTTTCCTAGAAAGGTGTGTCTAGAATGGTGGCCAGAGTGATGTTGGAGATGAATTGATAAAAAACTAGAGATTCTAGAAAATCCATGTACACCCTTTGTGTAATCCTAGATTACATGGCACGTGGGGACCCTTGAGTGGCGGCTTAGGTTTCAGGTCGGATATAAGTATCACATGACATGTGTCTTGGCTTACATTCCATGAGACTGATCCCCAAAGACTCCACATGTGTTTGGTGAAGTACACATACACGGCATGGAGTGCATGGTTTTCCTACACGGTGTGTATTCCACCACATGAACAGGCCTTGAGCATATACATGGGTTACCCTATGTAGTGGTATACAGGCATGGATACACAGACTGATTTCTTATAAAATCACATGACTAGAGTTCACTGGTGAGATTTGGGATATAGGGACATGGTGTTCCACTAATCTATACACAATGTACTCTCCTTCTACATGGATACAGTTTAATGAAACACGTTCTCTATATGTGAAAGAACCTAGGACAAGGGACACGATGTGTGACCACTACTAAATGTTGTGTACTCATTTATTCAGGGCTTGATCTCTTTCCCTATATACCATGGAAATCATCCATTAGTGTTTATTCCCCTTATCCATTACCTAAAGGTAGGTATTGTATAATTTCCTACTCCTAGGACAATGATTTCTTTAGTGAGACTTCATGGAAATAGTTATTTTAATCCCCCCAAGATGCCCAAAGTGTGATCCTATTTTCATCTTCATGCCCTTGGTGGAGTTCACAGTGTCTTTGTGAAAAACCCTACCTTAGCTCCGATCATACACATAGAAGGATTAACTAAGATTGAGTTTTTGTTATCACCCTATATCCTTGGTTGTGATCTTCATCTGGGTATTATATTCCCTTTGGAATATCATTGAACATTATCTCTCTCATGGCATGACCTGATGATCAGTAACTCTCAGATGGATGTCATTAGTGCAATCAAACATTGGAGTGTGTTCTCCCTAGTGAGAACTCCATGGAGTCTTTAAACTAGATCCCAAGGATTTTATACTTGGATTGTGGCTTACATCGTGACTATTTCTCTTGGATTGAGTATATCTGGATATTCTTATTAGTTGTGTTGTAGACAAAATATTTCTGTAGAGGTGACTATATTTACAATATATAATTATTTGTGCATTCATGGTGTCCTACTGAATATTTTATACACAACCTTAAACAGGCTTTTCCCACATGTGTCATGTATTGTGAAGATTATGTACCTTTTGAAAGAGTCCTTGATAGACATGTTATAGATGAATCTTAGTGATACCATTCATACTGTGGTGTATTCCACTAGTTTTTAGATATTATTCCCAGTACCTTTACATTCACGTTGGACTTGTGTTGTAGACTTCTTTATGGTGGGATTGTATTTGTCCTTGTTTACTTTACATTGCATTCTGTCATACTCTAGTTATAGTATTAAGATTTATTAATTCATGATTTCTTAGTGGTTATTAAATTTTAGTATGTGTATGATATTGGAGATTTTGTGTTAGTACAGGTACTTAGTATAAGGGCACCCATATCAATTATATGTCTTATCAACACTAATCTATAGCCCCTGGACTATTGGAAGAAGTCTTGGAGAGTAACAGAATTGGACACAATGTGATGGTCGATGTCAATATCATTAGTGGATTTCAGGATTTAATGGAAAGAAATAAGGGAACAATTTACCTCTGGTTAGACCCATATTATATCAGTTGGAATCACTTACTTTCCCATATGTGGATGAAATTGGAAATATATTTTTTCTAATCATCATTGACCAATTTCATGATGTTTCACCTGAAACATTATTGGGTTTTACTCCCAAAATAGAATTTTCTTATTTGATTGTTCTTCAATCAGAGACTAGTCCAATTTTCAATCCATCTTATAGGATGTTAGTAAAAGATTTCAGTGAGATGAAAGAATAGTAGGATGGGTGGGAATAAAATAGTTAATTTGACTATGTAAATCTCTATGCGAAACACCGGTTGTTTTTTGATGATATAAGATGGAACTCTTAGACATTTTGTGGTTATCATAATATTATCCATTATACAATAAAGAATCAACATTCTCTTCCAGAAATCGATAATCTATTTTATCAATTAAAGGGAGCCATGTGGTTCTCTAATGTTGACTTCCTCTTCCAGAAATCTGTAATATATTTTATTAAATAAAGGGATCCATGTGGTTCTATAATGTTCACTTACTTCTGAGATATCACCAAATCCAAGTATGAAATGAGGATATTCTAAATAGTGAATTTAGAATATGATATGGACATTATTAAATTGACATTATCCCTTTTGGTCTTATGAACATAGTTGACAACTTTATGGAATTGATGTGTCTAATCATTTAGAGGTATCTGGATTCGTTTTTGGTGGTAATTGTTGATGATATGCTGGAGTATTCGAGAAAAAAAGGGGATCATGAGAAACACATGAATATTGTTTTGGGTATCTTATCAGGTAATCTTCTCTATGATAAATTATCAAAATTGTATTTATGGATAAAAGATGTTTGTTTACATGGTCATGTTATTTCTGATAAATATGTTTCTATAAATCCTAAAAAGATAAAATATTTTTTCTATTGGAAATGAATGATTTTTTTAGATGTGTGGAATTATTGTGTTTTCATGATTATACAGTCAATTTTTATGATATTTTAATATTTTAACACATAGATTAAAACTTTTAAATTGAACATCGTTACTTTTCAATTGAATGATGAAATCCAGAAATATTTTAAAAAACATAATGATAAACATACATAAAAACATATCCTAATTTTTTCAGATATGGATGGGGATATGTAGTCAATTTTTGAAGCATCCAGATCTAGGTTGGGTTGTGTTCTCATATAGGGGGGTTATGATTTTTTATTTCTGAAATTTGTTAAGAATTCATGAATATAACTACCTAATAGAAGACGTAGAATTAACTAATCTTATCCATGAATTGAAAACAATGTGCCATTATATCTTTGTTGAGAAATTCATGGTTTTGTGGATTATAAAATTTTGAAACAAATTTTATCACAAATGGATTTGAAATAATGGCAGCATAGATGGATGATGTATCTGCATATGTTTTAATTCAATTATTTTTATTCACCAAAAATTGGAAATTCTAAAGTATATTCCTTGTGTATGACGTCTTATTCTCAATTATCCAAATATGATTTAGATCATTGTTACATTATTCTAGTTATAACTGATATGCATCTAGATTATGAAGAATATGGTGATGTTTTAGTTTTTGTTCAAATTTCTATAAATCATAACTTGGATGAGTAGGTTATAATTTCTCGAAAATTTGACAATGAATATGATACCATGAAGTCCAAACATAATGGATGGGAGACCATTATAGGATTGAATATGTAAGATATGTAAGTGTTATGATTTAGATACTGTATTGCTATAAGATTGGGTTATCCTAAAAATCTTCATAGTGACTACTATTATTCAAGATTTGTTGTTCACATTGGGATTCAAAAAGTGTATAATGCATATTGAGCACATTTTTAGTCTGTTTTCATAAAGGGGAATGTTATAGATTTCATCACAAGATGCCTCACCTATCTACACGTAATTGTAGATCACCGAAGTCCATCTATTATGTTTTAGTATTTAACTATTACCATATAGAAATGGGAGAATATAGTTATGGAATTTTTTTGAAAGGTAAACTAAGGATGTTTTGGAAACATGATGCAATATAGATAATAGTGAATCATCTCACCATGTTTTCTCACCTCATAAACATTCAAAAAAACTATTACAATTTACAAAATACTAATGAAAATACATTATTGAAATTGAAAAGATATATGATATTCCAGTTTCAATTTTATCTGATTGGGACACTGAAATCATTAGAACAATCACTTAGAACCCTATTGACTATGATCATGGATTATCAACCTCAAATGGATGGAAAATATGAATGGATGATACAAAAATCTAAGGACATTATTAATGATATTTTAATGAATTTTGGAATCGTAATAGTGGAACACATACCTCTATTTGAGTTCTCAAGAAATAACAGTTTTATGTCCTTGATAATATAGATCCTTTTGAAGAATTGTATGGCCTCTATTTTCATTCCACATTTGTTGGGTAGAAATGGGTGAGATATTTTATATTAAAACCATCCTTTTGTAATAGAAAATATAGAATATTAATATGATTCGAATGAAGATGGTTATAGATCAAAGCTGTTAGAAATCATTTGCTGACCATCATCAATAATTGTTATCGTTTTTGGTAGCTAATAATTGTTTCTTGAGAATACTTCCAAGGATTGGGCATGATCATTTTTGTAAGTGAGGAATTTTTTCTTCATAAAACTTAGGACCATTTTAGATTTTTTTAATGCATTAGTCAGGTGGAATATTGGTTGCATTTACTGCTATGATTATGTTCAGTGCACAATGTGTTTCATGTATCTTTGTAGTAGAAGTACCAACCTGATCCTGACCATGGGATTTTATGGGATCATTTTGACCTAGAAAATTATTCTATGTTGATTTGTGGGCTGGTATGAATTTTGATTAGGTAATAGAATGGATTTAATGAGAAAATCATCAGTCTAGAATAGAATTTTTGGTAATATGGTATGATTTTGGAAGAAACATGGGAGTGTGAAAAGGAAATGCCAGAGTAATGGCCTAAAATCATTCAAGAAAACATTGGTTTTCTACATTCTTGGGATAGAAGGACCAATGGTGTGGAAAATGTATCACCCTCAGTTTTAGATACATGACATCTTTTATTGTATTTTGTGTCTATTTATTGCTCAGGTTGATTTTTAGGAGGTTTTGAGGGGTGTTTTCTTGTTTTATATGCATTTCTAGAGTTACAATGTTTTTGAACAGTTAGTAGAAACTATATACCACCTCTAAGAAACCATGAAAGAGAGGATATTTCTCACTTGGTAGGTGCATGTTTAAGGCACAGTTGGGATAAGCCTTGGGAGGTCCAAGGGAATACAATGAAACCTGAAATAGAGGGAAAATAAATGTTGGAGGACAAATTTTATAACCATGGGATCTAACCATGTGGGGGGTTATATTGAGATTGTATAACTGTAAGGTTGGATCAAGGTTTTCCAAACTATGTTTCCAAACTATGCTCTGTATAGTTTTCAAATCAAAATTTGGAGATCAAATCAGAATTAAGACCACTAATCCTCATTAATCCCCTATTATGTCAATATCTTAAATTCCTTTTTCTACATAAGAATGAATTATTGTCTCCTACAAGATGTAATTTATTCTTAGGTGAATCAAGTCATGTTGGAGGTCTAGATTCATCGGGATGTCTTTTTCTTCACCATTGTTCTCAGATAATTACTATTCATTTCCCATGGATTGATAGATCTAATCCATATAGGATAAGCACAAACCACATAGAAGTTCAATTCATATATATATATATATATTCAAAAACCACTTAGCAACTCATGCGCCATCCAAGAATTTTGGATCCTCTAATTCAATAACACTATATCAAAATGACTGTTATGTAGTAAATGTCATGGACTAGTGGTGCATTTCCACTGATAATAATACCCCATGAAAATTTTATATGTTTCATTAGTTCCTAAAATAGAATTTAAAAGATGATACATAACATAATTATTTTCCCCTTAGGTTCATAGGTTCTCTTGTGCACTTTCAATTTCAATAAAACTATTTTAACAAATGAATTTATTCCACTTAAAACAATTTATACATTAAAACTAAAGAATCCATTTGAGAATAACTAAATGACATGCACACTTTCTCATTCAAATTTTATTAAAATATCTTTCATTAATTGAGATTACCTTTGTATAACATAACAGGAAAAATTGAACAAGCCAATTAGGCCTACATAATTTATTTTCAAAATCAACATAAAGACTTGTTTGAAAATGATTTTGAAGAAAATGTTTAAATTCATAATTATTCCTTATCATTGGGAACATATAAAATTGCACAAAAAGAAACACACACACACACACACACTTATATATATTATTCAATAATTCGCATGATAACAAGTGAATTTATAAAATTCCACTTACATATATATACTCTTGTATAGAGCATTACCATTAGATACCTAAAAACCCATTACAAAATATGATATTTATTTTATAGAATCATTTTGTTGAAGCAATATAGAAATACGTATCCATTAATATTTATACTCATGTACATGAACATATTCACAGATTATTCTATAAATATATACAATAGTATATATATACACACACACACAAACAGAAACATATATATAGATAATAATTAAAAAAACTAAACAACATTGTTCAGAAATATATTGTAATTGAAATGAATTGTAAAAAATAAAATTAAAATAAATCTCTTTAATAATTTATTACTGATTATATATCACATAAGAGATATTAAATATCACAATCACACTTTAAAAACCATATAAAAATTCAACCATAGGAAAAAACATATTTTTTAAAATAAGTGGAAACCATGTGACAATATATTGGAAAAAAAGATGGAATATAATTTCATTGTTAGAAATTTTATAAACAAAATATTAAAAATAATAAAAATAATAAATAATTATTTTAATATTAACGTAGTTATGTTCCAATTAATTAAAGAAATGTGAATTGGGGAAACCTACTAGTAACAAGCACCAATGGTAGAAATACTTTAAGAAAATAAAGAGATGGCACTCCGGAGTAATCCACCTACCCTATAAAATCAAAACCGCTAGAGTAAATGAATAATTGATCAACCCTATTATCTAGGGTATAGCCCACACACCCCACACCATGGGGAATGTAAAGGGTTGGATTAAAATATAAGATGAAGAATATAGAGATGAATAAATACATACCTCTTACGATTTCACATGAAATTAAAAGGAAAAAAGATAGATAATAGAGGCCAAGAACTAGGGGTTGAATGCTCCTAGGATTCTTGGATACGGTGAGGTGTGAGTTAAGTAGAATTGAAATGGGGAGGAGAAATTTTTCTATGAATCATTAATGTTATTTTTTGAATTTTAAAAAATATAATTTCTATGTAGATTTGTGTGGTTTGTTTGCATTCATGGAATAATCATGCATCGTCCATGCAGCTAACACTAGACATTCGAGGCACCTATACTGTTGTATCACATTGTTTACAAAACCGTGTACTGATTATGAAAAAACCATTATTATAAGAAACATTACCACCCACATTGTTTCCAAATGGTTTAGTCAACAATAAATCCAATCCTTGTGATACAAATAAGGATTAATATTTTAATAATATTTCAAAATTGAAATACACAGACCATTGAAAAAAATAGAGAGAAAATAATTAAATAAAATTCTTTCTAAATCAGGGTTAGGGAGTGACATTTATTTTTCATATTTTATATTCTTTTGTTATTCAATCATGACTATTGTACTGAAATTGGGTCGCATTTGTTGTTACCCCACCATGAGAGGACTTGTACTGGGGTAATGGGGTTCCACACATATGTTTTATATGTTCTATGAGTTCCTCTAAATGGGTAATGCATTGGATTTACTATATGGATTTCATATGGATGGGCTCGAGGGAACATCATGGGTAATTTCCACTACCATATTTCTCTAATTACATTTTTTTAGTTATTATGTTTCCTTTTTATAAGAATATAATTTTTATTTGTATGAGATAATGTTTTCTTACCTTTATGGTGTGTGTTGTAAATATCTGGGGGTTTTCTTTTTGGTGTATAGTCACCTCAATATATTCTCCTTGGGTGAATATGCTGATGATATCCCCCATGATTGAGGTTAGAGGAAGGTTTCTTATGTCTCTATAATAGCACCTAAATGCAATGGTCATGGTTTATAGAGTTTAGAGCATGGTGGAATTCATGGGAAGGAATCTAGTGTAGTTCCACCAATAAAACCTTGATGTCTATTTGATTTTTGATTTTTGTTGTTTTTAATTGTGTACTTCTATGTCTGGAGTAACTCTAGTTTTTTAATGTTAATCATATGATTCTTGGCATTTTTTCATGAATAATATTACATTTCTGGTCTTTATCATTTGTTTCTTTAGGTAGAGTTCTATATTTGGGTAAATAATACTCCAAATATATTTTACACCCTTGACATGAATTTCAATTCTTTAGTATCTAGAGAACACACCTAAGGTAATTGGAATTATAGTAATTCTCATGCCAATGGGTAGGGGTTGAAAATGATAATAATGGGGAAATAAAATATCAGAAATATGGGCATGGTGTGTAACTAGTCAGGCGAGGAAGGGGATGATGTTAAACAAAATTATATAACATAGTATCACATGCATTTTTTATTGATGAAAAATAAATGTTTAAATAATGTCCAACATTTCAATGTAATTTGAAATTGAATTTTCTTATCAAATAAAAAATTGAGGGCCTACCATGGAATTGTTTGAAATGTTCAAAAAACCCATATTAATTAGGATTACTAATCTTCCCATATAGTTTTATCAAATATGATTTTTTTTATTATTTTTTTGAATATTGTAAAGACCCGTAAAATTCAAGGGAATTTTTTTTCTTAATTTTCTTTAGAATTTTACAAGAGCGCGGTTTCAGACGGCACCTGATTCCGAGGCCCGGAGTGCCCGGAATTAATTTCCGAAGTTTGGCTCGGGTACGTTCAGTGAACGAACGAGCGGGAATTCCTAACTTTTGATCCGGTGCTCGGAATTGAAATCCGAGGGCACCGATGAACTCGCAACGCCGATATTCGCTTTAAGAGACCTTTTCGGGAGTTGCGTTTGTTGCGGGTTGAAAGTTAAGTTTTGGAATTTTTTTAGTTTGAGTTAAATAAAATTGTGAAGAACAATTTTATTTTTACTTGTTAAAACCTATAAAAGGAGGTTGGAAGTGGGACCCACACCCACTTAACCTCCCTTGGGAGGATTAAGTGTGGTGGGGCCCACACGAACCCCTAGACTTTTCAAGTTCCCTTAACCCCCTCTTAATTGACTTAAGTTACTTAATTAATTTTGGGAGTTAAACTCTTTTGAATTTCAAACATTTGAAATTCTTTTGTGTTATGTGTTAATAAAATAAGATGTAATCTTATTTTATTATGGGTTGTTTGTTTGTCTCCTTGAGAGCTTTTGGAGAGCTTCTTCTTCATCTTCAAGCTCTGACGAAGAACGAAGAACGCTCAAACTCCGACGAAGAACGACGCCTCTCTTCTTCGTCCTCGGTGTCAACAAGAGGGAACGCCGCTTCCTCCTCGGACCTTCTTCGTCGGCATACGAAGATTCGCCAACGACGTATCTCTTCGGGCATATCTCTTCGTCAACGGATTTGACGAACGACGACCGCGACGCCCGACCTCCGCGACGCCGTCTTCCGCGGAACGTAGACGAATCTTCGAATCTTAAACCCGAGGTAGGGGATTGTTGATTCATTATTTATTTATTCCATTTCTTGAACGTGGATCTCGCATGTCTAACTTGAGGCTTGAATGTTTAAGTTGAGTTGTTTATTTTAACGTGAGGGGAGACGGACCGCATGAACACGGCCGAACCCCCCTCCATCGTTCATGTTTATTCATGCGGGTGGAAGCAAGTGGCGTGGTGCCGTCGCACCACGCGGTTGATCGTGCAAATATTTTTTACGCGGCGCCGTCGCGCTACGTCAAGGAAAAATCTTCAAGAACGCGACGTCGTCGCGCCGCGTTGAAAAGAATCATGGCACGGCGAAAGGGGCGCGGTGTCGTCGCACCGCGCCGGACGACGAACACCGCGGCCGGTTCCGGGCCGCGGCGGGATGAGGAGACCGCGGCCGGATCCGGGCCGCGGCGGAATGTGAAGACCGGCAGCCGGGCCGCCGGCGTCGGAAGTCGAAGGCGGGACCGGAATTTCCGGTCCCGTTGGTAAAAACCGGCCGGCCAGCTGGCCGGCCGGATGACATAAAACCGGGGGAATAAATCCCCCGGCCGGTTCAACAAAACCCCCCTCTTAATGAGGGGGGCGGTTCTTTGAAGGAGGGGGGCAGCCGGCCCCCCCTCGGTTCCGCACCAGCAGGCCCCCCACGTGGGGGGGGGGGGGGCTTCTTTAAAAAAAAGGGCGCGGCCCTTTGTGCCGCGCCGCCCCTCAAAAACCGCGGGGCTTAGCCCCCGCGTGCGTGCGGCCTCCCCGCAGGCGACAGCCGCCGCGCCGCCGCCCGCCGCCGCCGCCGCCGGCCGCCCCAGGGGGGGGGGGGGGTCGGGCCGGGTCGGCCCGGACCCGGACCCCCCCGTTTCGAACCAGATTTGGTTTTTGGCCCATAACTTGAGCCTCGGACCTCCGAATGACGAACCGTCTGCGGCAACGCGATCCTTGGATCGAGACGGTCGTTTCGGTATATCGCAATCAAGGTTTCGGTTTACTTTGAGTTCGGCCGGGTTGGTTCGTTCACGAAACCAACCGGGCCTTCGGAGCGGAAACGCTCATATCTTGAGCTACGGACGTCCGATTGACGTGCCGTCAGTCGCGTAGTGTTCCTCTTAGTGAGACGGATCTTTTGGCATACTCCGCCCGAGGTTTGAACGCAGGTGGAGTACGGTCGGGTTGGTTTTGCCTTAAAAACCAACCGGGCCCCGGAGACGAAAATGCCAATAACTCTCAGACCGGGCGTCCGATCGACGCGCCGTCTGTTGCGTTGAGTTCCTGTTGACGATACGGAACTTTTGGATACATCAACTCTGGTCTTTGTGACAGTTGATGTATCAGCCTCTCGGCTCGTGGAGCGGACCCTCCGTACGAGCTTGCTGTGTGCGGGAACCCTAGTGCTGGCTGCGACTGTTCTACTGCTACTACTGCTACTGTGACTGCGACGACGACAGTACAGAGATCCTGTGTGGATTCGACGACGACGACTTCAACACTCAGCGATCCTACGTGGATCAGTGCTACAGGTCCTGTGTGGGCCCGATCCTGTGTGGGTCCTTGCGCTCAGCGGTTCTGTGTGAGCCAGCGCCTACAGGTTCTGTGTGAGCCCGATCCTGTGTGGGTCTTCTGCGGGGGTTAGTTACCTATCGATCCTTCGTGGGTCCGACGACTTAGATGGATCAGTGATAATCTTTATCGTCCTTGAAGAAGTATACCTGTGTGAGCTGAATCCTGTTACTTTCCTGTGTGGATTGTGTTGTGCAATCCTGTGTGGATTATGTTTTGCTTTCCTATGTGGAATACGTATACTTTCCTGCGTGGACTGAGTTGTACTTGGGCTCGGAGGTTGGAGCGTATTTGAATTGATGACTTAGGTATATGTATGGTCATATACCTAAGCAGTGTCGGTTGTTACTTCGTGTTTGTACATTTCTTCGTGGTTTATCATTTGTGGATTTGAGAGACCTTCAGGGGTCTCGGGGTCCCTACTGAGTAGCTTATACTCACCCCTGCACGGGCTTTGCCCGCACTACGTTGTGTTGGTTGCAGACGACGGACAGCGTTGACCTTAGCTGAGGCTTGCAGAGCGGGACGGTACCCGGAGGTGGACCACTGGGCGGGACGTGCATGGAGCGGACGGTGGGACCCGTGGAGCAGAGGAGCTATCTGTACCCACCCTTCAGGTGGGATTTCCAGTGGACAGCTCGGAGTAGCGGCTTTTACTTTTCAGTTGCTTTTTTTCCCTTTCGAGTTGTACTTTACTTTCAGTTTGGGTTTGTATACTGGCCCATTTACTTTTCCGCACTTTCAGTAGTACTCTGCTTTTGTTTAGTGTTTACTTTCCGCTTGCTTACTCTGTGGTGATGTTTTCTTTTCAAAGGCAATGCCTTCCCATTTTACTGGGATTTACGCCTTGGTGCTAGTCGCCAGCCCCTGGACTATGGAAGGCGGGCTTGGGGTAGTCACGACACGGACCCCGAGGGCGGGTCGTGACAAATTGGTATCAGAGGAGTTCGGTTCTACCGTGAACTCTGATCATTTCTATGTGAAGCAATAATGTTTAGCGTATTGAGTGTGGATATCAGTCCAGGGAGTCCAGTGTTGGTGCGGCGGCCGACGTATCCGTACACCAGGACCCTGACTTCTGATTTCCGACTTAATGCACGAAAACATTGATTGTGTGTGTGTTTCAAAGTTTTCTTTGTGATTACTTATATCAGCTCACCAGGTATACTGTTCTGACCGTGGCGCACCTGTTTCCTTTTCAGGATGGCCCCACGACGGCAGCCAGCTAGGGTTCCGAGAGTCGAGCGAGACGACAGCCCACCGAGCGACGAGGCTTCGGTGCAGGGCCCTTTGCCAGTAGTGGCACCGGCGGTAGCTTTACCCGCCGATCCCCCGATGCTTCCAGCAGCAGCTGCTGACGATGCACGTCGCCTCAGCGCACTGCATGAGTTTCAGCGCCAGCGACCGCCCAGGTTTCACGGGGAGACGGATCCCCAGGCAGCAGAGGACTGGCTGGAGGCAGTGGTTCGAGTGTTTAGGCTAGTGAGGACACCAGCAGACCTCATGGGGATCCTCGCTGCGAGCCTATTACACGCAGCAGCAGGACGATGGTGGAGCTTGATGCTCCAGGTTCACGATGAGGCATCTCTACTTTGGACGGACTTTGAGAGCCTCTTCCGCTCGGAGTTCGTCCCAGCCACCCTTCGTGCGGTGCGTATCCAGGAGCTTCTACAGCTGCGGCAGGGCAGCATGACGGTCTCTTAGTACTCGGCGAGATTTACCGATCTCTCGCGCTACTCGACCGACATGGTACGGGACCCATTCTTCCGGGCCCGGACCTTCGAGCAGGGTTTGAGACACGAGATCAGGGCATCGCTGATCTCCCTCAGCATACCGACTCAGACAGGAGTACTGGAGCGGGCCCTTCTGATCGAGAGCTTCCTTGCTGAGTCTACACCAGCACAGCGACCCACCGCAGGGAGGCACGTGGCAGAGTCATCTGCAGCAGGCAGTCGACAGATGACTCAGGGGTCCAGACAGACCAGACCTTCAGGCCGACGATCTCAGGGAACTGGCTCAGCAGTGCGGGGCACACAGCACGGAGCCAGTCTTCCGAGAGGCAGACAGTGCTACTCGTGCGGCGGGCAGGGCCACATGGCTCGCGACTGCCCGACCCGCCCTGCCGAGGAGCAGCAGTCAGTTGATGGACCACCGAGGCAGAGGCAGAGGGTCGACCGTGGCGGTCCGCAGGGAGGAGGCGGACGAGGCAGAGGAGCTGGACGAGCAGCTGGTGGTGGCCGACGCTTTGAGGCTCTACCACCACCACCACCAGGAGGTCCACCCCGACCACAGGGAGCTGGCGGGCAGCGACAGGCACAGCTCCAGGCAGCAGAGGCCTACGACCACGGCGCACCCGAGATGATTCGAGGTACTATCTGTGTCTATTCCACCCTTGCTGCAGTTCTTTTAGACACAGGAGCGAGTCATTCTTTCATAGCCGCTGCCCTTGTTCGGAGCTCGGAGATTCCGACAGAGCCGTTGGCTCGATCCTTACGGCTAGAGACTCCTACGGGAGCAGACTCGACGATTACGCACTGGTGTCGGCAGTGTGAGCTTACTCTAGGAGGCGAGAGCTTCGGCTGGGATCTTCTTGTAGCAGCGTCGAGGCCTTACGACGTCATCTTGGGCATGGATTGGCTGTCTACGGTCCATGCACAGATTGACTGTTTTAGGCGCAAGGTGCGATGTGTACGCACCGACGGGAGCAGGTTCACCTTCCCCGGTGAGAAGGGAGCCTTAGCAGCACAGGATGTACTTTCGCAGAGGAAAGGACAGCCCATCACTCATCAGTTGGCTAGCCTTATCCTTGGAGCAGTTGACGTGCGGAGTCCTGGTTTTCCTGCAGTAGTGGATCAGTTTGCGGACGTTTTCCCCGACGACGTTCCAGGGCTACCTCCTCGCAGGGAGGTAGACTTTTATATTGACTTGTACCCCGGGACAGCCCCGATATCCACTCCAGCATATCGGATGGCCCCCGCCGAGCTTCGAGAGCTACGGGTACAGTTGGAGGACTTGCAGGGCAAGGGGTTCATCCGACCCAGTGTTTCACCCTGGGCTTCCCCGATATTGTTCGCCAAGAAGGCGGACGGGAGCTTGCGACTTTGTGTTGACTATCATCGCCTGAACCAGGTGACAGTGAGGAACAATTATCCGCTACCGAGGATTGATGACCTCTTTGATCAGCTCAAGGGAGCACGGTGGTTCTCGAAGATAGACCTCAGGTCAGGCTATCATCAGCTCAGAGTCAGAGACGAGGATGTGCAGAAGACAGCCTTCAGATGTCGGTATGGCCACTATGAGTTCTTGGTTATGCCTTTCGGTGTAACCAATGCTCCAGCAGTGTTCATGGCTCTCATGAACAGGATCTTTCAGCCATACCTCGATCAGTTTGTCGTGGTCTTCATCGACGACATTCTGATTTACTCTACGACAGAGGAGGAGAACGCCTATCACTTGCGAGTTGTTCTTGACACACTCTGAGAGCACCAGCTTTATGGTAAGCTCTCGAAGTGCCAGTTCTGGATACGTGAGGTCCACTTTTTGGGACACGTTATCTCTGAGGCGGGAGTTGCAGTGGATCCCGCGAAGATTGAGGCTGTGTTAGCATGGGAGCCACCCAGGAGCGTGACTGAGGTTCGGAGTTTCTTGGGACTAGCTGGATACTATCGGAGATTTGTGCCGAACTTCTCCAGAGTTGCGGAATCACTCACAGCTTTGACGAAGAAGGGGAAACCCTTCGTGTGGTCAGACAGATGTCAGCAGAGCTTCCAGGAGCTGAGACAGAGATTGACTAGCGCACCTATCTTGAGGTTGCCTGAGGAGGGAGTAGGGTACGTAGTCTACTGCGATGCATCAGGGACCGGACTCGGATGTGTTCTGATGCAGGAGCGGGCGGTGATCGCCTATGGATCACGACAGTTGAGGCCGCATGAGCAGAACTACGCTACCCATGACCTGGAGTTAGCAGCAGTGGTCTTCGCTCTGAAGACATGGCGACACTATCTGATGGGCGAGCGCTTTACAGTCTTTTCCGATCATCAGAGTCTCAGGTATATCTTCTCGCAGAAGGACCTGAACCTGAGACAGCGACGATGGCTCGAGTTACTCCAGGACTATGACTTTGAGATAGTCTATACTCCTGGGAAGGGGAACGTAGTAGCCGATTCCCTCAGCAGGAGGACGGGCATTCAGTTACTCGAGGAGGCGACGGAGCAGCTAGCCTCTTTGCAGATATCCTTCGTGGATAGAGATGGAGCAGCCTTTCTTCAGTCTCTCACAGTCACCCCTCCACTACTGCAGCGAGTCAGGGAGGCACAGCATGGGGACGCTGACTGTGAGACATGGCGTGCACAGATATCCTCGGGACAGGCACCTGATGGTTTCTCCCTTGGAGCAGAGCACGACATCCTTTTCAGAGGACGTACCATGGTACCAGTCGCTTTGCGAGAGGAAGTGCTGAGGGAGTTTCACACTTCTCCTTTGGCGGTACATCCTGGAGTGGCGAAGATGTACCAAGATCTCAGACGACAGCACTGGTGGCCGGGCATGAAGAAAGCTGTAGCAGAGCTCGTTTCTCGATGCCTCACCTGTCAGCAGGTGAAGGCAGAGCATCAGGTACCAGCAGGCTTGGTACAGCCCTTGGAGGTTCCGGAGTGGAAGTGGGATGGCATATCTATGGACTTCGTGACTGGACTTCCACGCACTTCCATAGGTCACGACTCCATCTGGGTGATTGTTGACTGACTCACCAAGTCGGCACACTTCTTACCCATCACAGAGCAGGGCTCAGTAGAGAGCTTGGGACGTCTCTACGTTCAGGAGATTGTGCGGCTCCACGGAGTGCCATCATCTATCGTTTCCGATCGAGATGCCCGCTTTACTTCTCGGCTTTGGAAGGGGTTACAGGTGGCGTTCGGGACGCAGCTACGTCTTAGCACATCTTTTCACCCTCAGACAGATGGTCAGACGGAGAGGACCATTCAGACTCTCGAGGACATGCTCCGCGCATGTGTCCTTGACTTTGGTCGAAGCTGGGAGGACCACCTACCCTTGGTGGAGTTCGCGTACAACAACAGCTACCACTCCACCATCGGGATGGCACCGTACGAGGCGTTGTACGGCCGACCTTGTAGATCTCCTTTGTGCTGGACAGACCCCGGAGAGTCAGCACTGGTGGGACCGAAGATGGTCCAGGCCACGACAGAGAAGGTCCAGGTCATCCAGGAGCGGATGAGGACAGCTCAGAGTCGGCAGAAGTCATACGCTGACAGGAGGCGGAGGCCACTGGAGTTCGAGGATGGCGACCACGTCTTCTTGCGGGTCTCACCTCGACGTGGTATTCGGAGATTTGGCCGAGGCGGCAAGTTATCTCCGCGCTTCATCGGACCTTTCCAGATTCTCAGCAGGATTGGCGAGGTGGCTTATCGCCTGGCTCTACCACCTCATTTGCACCGGGTGCACGACGTCTTCCACGTATCCCAGCTGAGGAGATATGTGCACGACCCGACGCACATCATTGACCATGGGGAGCTTGACGTTGATGATGGGGCGACTTTTACGGAGGTCCCGGTGGAGATAGAGGATCGACAGGAGCGGGTCCTGCGTGGGCGATCGATTCCTCTTGTGCGCATCAGATGGAAGCACAGGAATCTCCAGGAGAGCACATGGGAGCGGGAGGCTCAGATGCGTGCTCAGTACCCTCTTTTGTTTCCCTAGTTTTTGTTGTATCTTTACGGGGACGTAAAGCCCTGAGGTGGGAGTAATGTAAAGACCCGTAAAATTCAAGGGAATTTTTTTTCTTAATTTTCTTTAGAATTTTACAAGAGCGCGGTTTCAGACGGCACCTGATTCCGAGGCCCGGAGTGCCCGAAATTAATTTCCGAAGTTTGGCTCGGGTACGTTCAGTGAACGAACGAGCGGGAATTCCTAACTTTTGATCCGGTGCTCGGAATTGAAATCCGAGGGCACCGATGAACTCGCAACGCCGATATTCGCTTTAAGAGACCTTTTCGGGAATTGCGTTTGTTGCGGGTTGAAAGTTAAGTTTTGGAATTTTTTTAGTTTGAGTTAAATAAAATTGTGAAGAACAATTTTATTTTTACTTGTTAAAACCTATCAAAGGAGGTTGGAAGTGGGACCCACACCCACTTAACCTCCCTTGGGAGGATTAAGTGTGGTGGGGCCCACACGAACCCCTAGACTTTTCAAGTTCCCTTAACCCCCTCTTAATTGACTTAAGTTACTTAATTAATTTAGGGAGTTAAACTCTTTTGAATTTCAAACATTTGAAATTCTTTTGTGTTATGTGTTAATAAAATAAGATGTAATCTTATTTTATTATGGGTTGTTTGTTTGTCTCCTTGAGAGCTTTTGGAGAGCTTCTTCTTCATCTTCAAGCTCTGACGAAGAACGAAGAACGCTCAAACTCCGACGAAGAACGACGCCTCTCTTCTTCGTCCTCGGTGTCAAAAAGAGGGAACGCCGCTTCCTCCTCGGACCTTCTTCGTCGGCATACGAAGATTCGCCAACGACGTATCTCTTCAGGCATATCTCTTCGTCAACGGATTTGACGAACGACGACCGCGACGCCCGACCTCCGCGACGCCGTCTTCCGCGGAACGTAGACGAATCTTCGAATCTTAAACCCGAGGTAGGGGATTGTTGATTCATTATTTATTTATTCCATTTCTTGAACGTGGATCTCGCATGTCTAACTTGAGGCTTGAATGTTTAAGTTGAGTTGTTTATTTTAACGTGAGGGGGGCCGGACCGCATGAACACGGACGAACCCCCCTCCATCGTTCATGTTTATTCATGCGGGTGGAAGCAAGTGGCGTGGTGCCGTCACACCACGCGGTTGATCGTGCAAATATTTTTTACGCGGCACCGTCGCGCTACGTCAAGGAAAAATCTTCAAGAACGCGACGCCGTCGCGCCGCGTTGAAAAGAATCATGGCACGGCGAAAGGGGCGCGGTGCCGTCGCACCGTGCCGGACGACGAACACCGCGGCCGGTTCCGGGCCGCGGTGGGACGAGGAGACCGCGGCCGGATCCGGGCCGCGGCGGAATGTGAAGACCGGCGGCCGGGCCGCCGGCGTCGGAAGTCAAAGGCGGGACCGGAATTTCCGGTCCCGTTGGTAAAAACCGGTCGGCCAGCTGGCCGGCCGGATGACATAAAACCGGGGGAATAAATCCCCCAGCCGGTTCAACAAAACCCCCCTCTTAATGAGGGGGGTGGTTCTTTGAAGGAGGGGGCAGCCGGCCCCCCCTCGGTTCCACACCAGCAGGCCCCCCACGTGGGGGGGGCTTCTTTAAAAAAAAAAGGGTGCGGCCCTTTGTGCCGCGCCGCCCCTCAAAAACCGCGGGGCTTAGCCCCCGCGTGCGTGCGGCCTCCCCGTAGGCGACAGCCGCCGCGGTTCCCCGCGGCTCCCCGCACCGTCGCGCCGCCCCAGGGGGGGGGGGTCGGGCCGGATCGGCCCGGACCCGGACCCCCCCCCCCCCCCGTTTCGAACCAGATTTGGTTTTTGGCCCATAACTTGAGCCTCGGACCTCCGAATGACGAACCGTCTGCGGCAACGCGATCCTTGGATCGAGACGGTCGTTTCGGTATATCGCACTCAAGGTTTCGGTTTACTTTGAGTTCGGCCGGGTTGGTTCGTTCACGAAACCAACCGGGCCTTCGGAGCGGAAACGCTCATATCTTGAGCTACGGACGTCCGATTGACGTGCCGTCAGTCGCGTAGTGTTCCTCTTAGTGAGACGGATCTTTTGGCATACTCTGCCCGAGGTTTGGACGCAGTTGGAGTACGGTCGGGTTGGTTTTGCCTTAAAAACCAACCGGGCCCCGGAGACGAAAATGCCAATAACTCTCAGACCGGGCGTCCGATCGACGCGCCGTCTGTTGCGTTGAGTTCCTGTTGACGATACGGAACTTTTGGATACATCAACTCTGGTCTTTCTGACAGTTGATGTATCAGCCTCTCGGCTCGTGGAGCGGACCCTCCGTACGAGCTTGCTGTGTGCGGGAACCCTAGTGCTGGCTGGGACTGTTCTACTGCTACTACTGCTACTGTGACTGCGACGACGACAGTACAGAGATCCTGTGTGGATTCGACGACGACGACTTCAGCACTCAGCGATCCTACGTGGATCAGTGCTACAGGTCCTGTGTGGGCCCGATCCTGTGTGGGTCCTTGCGCTCAGCGGTTCTGTGTGAGCCAGCGCCTACAGGTTCTGTGTGAGCCCGATCCTGTGTGGGTCTTCTGCGGGGGTTAGTTACCTATCGATCCTTCGTGGGTCCGACGACTTAGATGGATCAGTGATCATCTTTATCGTCCTTGAAGAAGTATACCTGTGTGAGCTGAATCCTGTTACTTTCCTGTGTGGATTGTGTTGTGCAATCCTGTGTGGATTATGTTTTGCTTTCCTATGTGGAATACGTATACTTTCCTGCGTGGACTGAGTTGTACTTGGGCTCGGAGGTTGGAGCGTATTTGAATTGATGACTTAGGTATATGTATGGGCATATACCTAAGCAGTGTCGGTTGTTACTTCGTGTTAGTACATTTCTTCGTGGTTTATCCTTTGTGGATTTGAGAGACCTTCAGGGGTCTCGGGGTCCCTACTGAGTAGCTTATACTCACCCCTGCACGGGCTTTGCCCGCACTACGTTGTGTTGGTTGCAGACGACGGACAGCGTTGACCTTAGCCGAGGCTTGCAGAGCGGGACGGTACCCGGAGGTGGACCACTGGGCGGGACGTGCATGGAGCGGACGGTGGGACCCGTGGAGCAGAGGAGCTATCTGTACCCACCCTTCAGGTGGGATTTCCAGTGGACAGGTCGGAGTAGCGGCTTTTACTTTTCAGTTGCTGTTTTTCCCTTTCGAGTTGTACTTTACTTTCAGTTTGGGTTTGTATACTGGCCCATTTACTTTTCCGCACTTTCAGTAGTACTCTGCATTTGTTTAGTGTTTACTTTCCGCTTGCTTACTCTGTGGTGATGTTTTCTTTTCAAAGGCAATGCCTTCCCATTTTACTGGGATTTACGCCTTGGTGCTAGTCGCCAGCCCCTGGCCTATGGAAGGCGGGCATGGGGTAGTCACGGCACGGACCCCGAGGGCGGGTCGTGACAAATATTCATGTGAATAAAATTTGGATGAATTTATGAAAATATGAATAATTAATAAAGGAACACTAATCATGAAAGGCTAGGTTAATACCTATTTTTTAAATAAAATATCAAAAAGGAAAGAAAAAAGAGAGGATGTGAATGGGCCCGACATGGCCACACTATCCCTATTCAAAATAAAAAACAAAGAAAAGTTGAAAGTGAATCAAAAATCTTAATTTGGACTATTTCAATATTCCAAATCCTGAGAATAATTATAATAATATCCCAACTAACTAAATGAATTAGCATGAGTAACCCAATTTTTTACATTAAATGTCGACTTAATGATCATTGTGGGATTAAGATATGTATAATCGTTCATAGACATTGAATTATATCTTATAAAAATTTAGAATCCTTAGATTTTCTATTGTTTTCCTTTTGAAGTTTCATCCATATAAGAATAACTTTATGTTGACCTGTTATCCTTTTCTTCATAATCCTAATCTAAAACCTCTCTCATGTTATAAAGAATTCCAGATGATATCCTAAGATCATGAATGGATTTTTGATAGTCAGTATTCTATTGAAAATTAATATTTTAAAGCTCTAAAGTCTCCAACTCTATAGATCATGTTCCATCCCACATTCTAGAAATATATACCTCAAATGATTTTGTGACATCCCGATCAATATAAAATTACTTTAACTAGTATAGTCACCATTTATTACTCCCATTTTAACACCCTATAATGATAAAGGGTTAAATTGATATATGATATGAATCTTGCCAATCAAGGAGAAACATTCATTTCCTGAACCTTCCATATTATAACTCCGTAGTTAGGCATGCATATCTTGGAGTACTGATCAGAATGAGTGACATTCTTAGGAGATTTTTGGTCTTTGTGCGAGTGAGGAAAAATCACAATAAAAGAAATCACGTTGGCCTGTGGATACAATCATTGGTCTGATGACCCATTCAGGTATGTGGTTGATCTCAATTGTGGGGGCCATGTGTCGACTGTTGAACTGGTGGTAACTGTAGGCAAGGATGGAAATGTTATGGGTGGGTGTATGTGTTGTCAAAAAGTCCCAGTAGTTATATTGGTAATAGAGGAAAGACCTAGACTTATGTCTGGTGGCACTGCATGGGTTGATATGTATGGTCCAACAAAAGGACATTTTTCTCTAATGTTTGGGTGAATGTAACACCCTAAAATGATAAAGGTATTAATGAATAAATCATATAACACATTTCAATGAGGGGAAATAAAATTTAGAATCCAACCTTATTATATCTCCATAGTTTAGTGTGTTTAAACCAGAGAATTGTTTTGGATGGGTGACCTTATAGGAAGATTCATAGGGTGTGTGTGAGTAAAATAACATGTTTTAACCTATGTGGATAATTGTTATCCCAGTGACCCATTTGGGAACATGGGTGATCCCTAGGAAGGGGATCGTGTGTCTATGGGAAGAATAGTTATACCCGGTCGGCCATGACCCAATTAATGCAATATCTTTTATTTTCTATGTATAAATTTTGGATATTAAATGGATTAATTTTGATACCAGGCATAGATATAGTGAGTGATTCAGAGGCACGATGTGCTCAAAATTTATTTTTTAAATATATTAAATATATAAAATAGCACCTGCATGCAGTTTTCCTAAAAAAATTGAATAACACCTAAAAAGGTTCCCATATCAGAAATCTTGGAGAACAATTGAGTTAGGAATTCATGGTTTACACTAGGAATGACTTCACCTCACTCATTTTGAGTCATTTTTAAAAAAAGACATTATGGGTGTGGAAATAAATAAAATAATTGAATAAATTATTATTATTATTTTTATTTAGAAATTTAATTTATTTAAATAGAATATTATGGATAAATCGTAAGGTTAGCTACATAACCCTAGATCTATTGGAGAGCCATTAAAGAGTGTTTGGGAGGATTAATATCATACGAACAATGATTTTATCATGGATTGATGATCTATGCCCAATGGATTCAATGGATCTAACCAACAGTCACTACATAGCTCCATTCCTAATCAGTGATCTATCTGAATTGAGGTAGGGTGTTTGTTTTGATTTTATTCTTCCTTTTTCATATTTTCCTATGATGAACATGGAATATTTGACCAATTGAGTGACTGTCAAATTGTGTGTATTGTGGGATCGCTTATTTTGGGAGGTTTTATAGGGTAATGAATATTTGATTTTTGATTATTCAATTTTAATTCAAATATAAATTAATCTATTTTCTCTTGTATGTTCTTGTGATTTTCCTCGTCATTTCATTGTTCTTCGTGGTAATTCATCGTTTGGATTGCAGCTCGAATTGTCCAAATAAATCGAATTTTGTGCACCCATGTCATGGAGAAACGTTCTAATATAGTATATATGGGATTGAAATGACATGATGGAGGTGAAACGATAGATATGGAGTGAATCAAAAAATGGTGGATACCCAATTTCTTGATCTTCAGCTCAAAAAAATAAAATGATTTGATCTGTTTCTCGAGAAGATATGATGGTGGAACTTGTGGTTTATTGTTGGAAAGGATTATACATGGGATCCCCTTCAGTTTCCGGGAATGGAATAGCTGTAACGGTGGTTGGAGCTGTGGAGAATATGAACTAACATCAGATCCCAAATTCTGGAAAACCTCGCAATACACAACGGGCAATGCAGATGTATACACAATGTGGGGTCCCGTTTTGTGGTGGATAGGGTGTTGGTAGAATTCTAATTATCAAATGGCTGGTAAAATATGTCACATAGTGTGTGGTCTCTCTCAAGAGACCTGGCATGAGCCTTGGAAACTACACAGGCATAGGGTGGACTGCATGGATTGGGCCATGCTGTGTACTCCCCCTCACAGACATGACCAAAACCAGGTACATGGGATATGCCTTGTACTAGTACACGATCACATTTACATGAGATTATTTATGTATGATAACATAGGTAGACTACATGGAAAGCCTATATGTAATTTAGTACTACATGAAAAAGGTATGATGAAACTGACTGTTTACACGAACAGAACACCAGATCAAGGGATATGGCATGCTACTCCTACTACACACTGTTTACACTGTTATAAATTGATTATATATGATTTCCTCAATATCATAAAAGATTTAATTTACGATAATTTAATCTTATCCTTTTCCTAAGGGTTGGTGAAGAATTAACCCATACTCCCAGGACTATAATCCCTTCAACAAGAATTCTTGGATAGAGTCATTGTAATCCCTCTGAGAGGCTCGAAGTGAGATCCTATTTTTAATTTCATTATCTGGGTGGAGTTCTGGGTCTAATAGTGACAAACAATAAGTGGTTATCGATCCAAAAGATAGAGGATTAATCTAGATTCAGTTTTTGGGGTCATACCATGGCCATGGTAGTCATCCTTTTCTATTTATCATATACTCGTCAAACTACAAACATGTTCGTTCTCATGATGAGACCTGAAGAGTTGTTTCGAATGAATCGACAATATATGTTCTACCAAGCTTTGGAGTGAGTTTTCATGGATGAGTTTGTCGTGGAATCATTGGGATGGAATACTAGGTTGGTATAATATGGTTATAAATTACCTCTAGACTATGTATATTTTTATAGTATATCAAGATATTCATATTATATGATTTACAGACATATAGATGTGTAGAGATGAATATATTTCCTTTTTGTATTCTTTGTGGTTTCGAGGAGTCTTATTGATTATTTTTATACTCACCCCTGCAGTTTCTTCCTCTACTTGTTTCATGTCATATGTAAATGATAGACCTTTGGATAGATTCCCATGAAATCAAGGACCATATGGTGCTTAGTGACACCAGACTGGCCAAGGTGAGTTCTTGTAGCTTTCTTACATCAGTCACAGTATGTGCTTTCAGGATGGACATCTGTTAAAGACATTTTTGGGGGGCTTGTATTTGGACCTGTTTATAGTCATTAAATTCATGTCATACTCCAGTTATGAGATTTAGATGTATTAATGCATGGTAGATCAGTTAATTTAAAAATTTTTCTTTGTATAGGACTAGCTATGGATGTGTGTGTCTGTATAGGTAATTAGACTAAGGCCTCCGATGTCAGTGATATGCCTTCTCATCAATTATTGTCATCCCATATATTATTGGATGTGGTCTTGGGGAGTTAGGACACAAGCTCCTCTAGGACGGGTCATGGTAATGAAGTATTAGATAATCCTTTTCAACTTTGGGACTAGATTCTGTGAGATTGGGTTAGGGTGATAATTTTAAGTGTTTCAATTATGTTTTTTAGGTTAGGTACTCTAGTGTTGGTGTGGTGGTTAACGTTTCCATACCCCTGGACTCTGATCACCTGATTTTTGACCCAACACAAGATAACCTTGGTTTTAAGGAATTTTTTTACAATAATCATATAGAAATGGGTTATTTCTTCTTTTTCCTCTTATGTCATCTCTCAAGTTATAATAATTGATCGTGGTGCATTTTTTTGGATTCTTATGCAACATATTCCATCTAGGATTTAGAAATAGGATCATAAGGATGATCCCATCAATGGTGAGGCGTCAATATAGGGACTAGTACCTGATATGTTAATTCTTAGTGGTTTACCATCCATGCCACCACCTGTAGATAAGAACATGGTATCGGTAGTACTAGCAAATGAGGCACACAAAATGAGCATACTTTGGGACTTTAAGTGATAGATACCCCTAATGTTCTGAGGTGAGTCCCACCTGGAGGTGGCTGAGGACTAGAGTGAGGATCTAACATGTGGTTTACATCTATATTGGACACCAAAAGAATTTATGGTGGTCCTGGATGCCATACATCTACAATGCTCAGTAGGGTGATGGTGGGGGTTAGTGACCTAGTCATACGATTAGATGACTCTTTCATGGAAAATGTTTAGAAGCATTTTTAAAGAGGAGTTCACACCAGCTATATTGAGGGTTGAACATATCTAAGAGATTTTGTAGCTTCAGTAGGCTGTTATGTATGTTTTGGATTATTCATTGTGGTTTACCATCCTCTCAACGCACTCGATGGATATGGTTCCTTATCAGATCATCAGGCCTTGGATAGTCGAGCAAGGTCTATATATTGGCATATAATCCAGTTTTATCTCTCTATTAATTCCTACCTATGATAGGGTTCTAAAAAAATATTTATTGGTTGTGCATTTCATGGATGAGTAGATACATATGGTTGTTTTTAGTAGTTGGAATGAAGGAGGAGAGACCTTGGAATTAGGGATCCATCATCAGTCCCAAGGACATGGACACGTGAGATGTTTCAGGAAGAGATCCCATGGTAGAGGATGTATGGATCATGGATCACATAGTGGGTCTCATTATCCCAAAGATAGGTAGTTCTAATCATGTGATGGAAGGTGGAATCTCACTCAATGTTTTCCAACTAGTTGTACCACTAACTGAGAGACCATGGATGTTCCAGTTAGGAAAATAAAGTGGTAGGAGTATGAATTTTTGTAGGGTGGAGGACATGGTGAAGGAGATAAGAGTGTAGCTGGAGGTGACCAATGTTTTTAAGTGTTACCACCACCACCCCATGTGGTATACTTCAGGAATAGAGAGATTGAGGAAAGGGTCAGAGACAACTATAGGTGTTTGGAGCCTACAACCCAGAGGATCCATGAATGATTTGAGGAATGTTATGTGTCTTTTAGACCATAGTTGTAGTGTTGATAGACATAGTTTCAAGTCATCACATTATTCCATAATACCTATTACGAGAAATTTAAATTCTATTTGATCATTTCGCTCGACCCTTATGGTTAGAGACTCATACTAGAGAAGACTCAATGATCACAAACTTGTGCTAGCAGTGTAACCTATTTCTTGGAGGGGAGAGTTTCTATTGAAATCTCTTAGTAGAATCATCAAGGAATTCTAAATTCATTATTGTATTGGATTGGTTATTTACCATTCATGCATAGATTTACGATTTTTTAGGAAGGGTTCATTGTGTCCACAGTTATGGAACTAATTTATCCTTTCATAGTGAAATGGAAAACCAAGCATTACAGGATGTAATCATTCATCGGAGGGTGCAACTGATTACTCATAAGTTGGATAGCCAGACCCTTTGTCCAGTAGATGTTTTGAGTTCCTATATTATTTTAGAATTGGAGGCGTATGAGTATTTCATAGAAAAGGATGTTCAAGGCTAACCTCCCCATTGAGAGATAATTTTTTTATCGATCTATAGATCAGGAAGTCAATGATATCTGCCACACCATATCGACCGGAACCCATATAGCTTTGTCAATTATGGGTAAAGATGGTGGAATTTAATAGTAAGGGCTTCTTTCGACTTAGTTTTCATGTTGGAAATCCCCAGTTTTGTTTTATATGATGTATTATGGGAGAATGTGGTTTTGTGTGGACTATTTATGCTTGTTCCTCATGACCATGAAGAAATATTATGCACTACTAAGGATTGAAGACCTATGTGAGCAGTTGAAAGGAGCATGATGTTTCACACTGGCTAATCTTAGGTCCCTCTATCACCAGTTTCCACTACTAGAAGAGGATAAACTAAAGATAGAAATTATATGTTTTTGTAGTTACTATGAGTACATGGTGATTTCCATTATCGTGATGAATTTTCCAACAGTTTTTATGTGACTCGTCAACCAGATCTTTTAGCATTACATAGACTAGTTCATGGTGGTCTTCATCGATGATATCCATATGTACATCATCTCTGAGGAGGATCATGTAATACACTTTTGGATAATTTTGGATGTTCTCTAAGAGAACCATGATTACAAAATTCTCTCTATGTTACAGTTCTGGATTCAGTTGGTCCAATTTTAGAGACATGATATCTCAGTGGATGGGGTGGTAGTGGATCCATCCATGGTCGAGGTAGTGTTAGATTTGGATCCCCCCAAAAGTATGATAGAGTTGAAGTTTTTCCTTGGGTTTTAAAGCTAAAACTAGATATTAATGCCTAATTTCTCTAGGATATTATCACCCATGACATAATTGACTCAAAAGAGGCAGCCATTCATGTTGATAGAGAGGTGACAACATGCTTTTCAATAGTTGAGTCAGAGTTTGACAAGACATCCCATCTTGAGATTTTTAGAGGATGGTGGCTAGTAAATAGAGTTCTATGATTCATTATGAAGTGGGATTGGTTTTTTTCTATTGCATAGGAAAGTGGTGATTGCCTATGGTTTACACTAGTTAAACCATTAAGAGTAAAGTTTTGTGATCCATGATCTTTATCTAGAAGCGGTGCTCTTCGCTTGGAAGATGTGGAGATACTACCAAATGTGTGAATAGATTATCATCTACTGTAATCAAAAGAGTATCAAGTATTTCTTCTCTCTAGAGGATCTTATATTGAGAGAATGATTAGGGATATATTTCCTCTATAATTATGATTAAATAATTATCTATACTCATGGGAACTGAAATTTGGTAGCAGATTCTCTCAATAAGAGATTGTATTCATAGTTGATGAATGAGGACAATGAGGAGCCTTCCTCATTGAAGTTATACATTCTGGATGAATATGGAACATCTTACCACATGTTGATGGTTTTCACCCATCCACTCTTGCATCGAGTTAGGAAGGCACATATATGTGATACAAACTTGGAGACTGTACACACTTATATTTCTATAGGGAATTCTCCTAATGGATTTTCTAAAGGTGGGGAGCACTTTGTACTTCTTAGAGTGTGCTTTATGGTTCCAATGATTTTGAAGGAGTGTTTTCTGATATATTTTCATACATATCCTTCGGCGATACATCCAGGTGTGGAAATTATGTATTACGATCTATGACATCAGTTTTGTTGTTATGGGATGAATAAAAGAGTTTTAATGTTTGTCTCTCAAAGCCTTAATATTCAACCAATGAAGGCTAAGAATTATATTCCAAGAGGTTTATCTCAACCCCTTGTGTTTAGATAATGGAAGTGGGATGGGATATCTATGGACTTCATGAAATTATTATAATGTATTTCATGGACACACAAATCCATATGTGAGACCATAGACCAACTCAACAAGTCGGTCCACTTCCAAGCTATAGGGGAGAAGAGTTCAGTAGAGAGCATGGGAAACAACTATGTTTATGAGATATTCTGAATCCATGGAGTTCTATTGATAGTTATTTCTGAATGTGTTGATTTCTTTGTATATTAGTTTTGTAAAGGATATCATGAGGCATTTGGGACATAGTTAAACTTCATAAAGTGTTTCACGCCCAAACTAATGGTTTGACTGAGCAAACCATTTAGGTTCTGGATTACATGATGTAATCTTTCATGTTGGACTTTGGCTGTAGTTGGGAGTTTCACCCTCCAATGATGGATTTTTTGTACAACTACAGTTACCATTCAACCACTGGTATGGAACCATTTGAGACATTCAATGGTTGACCCTATATGAAACTACATTGCTGGACTGGACCAAGAGAGTTAGCTCTAATGGTTCTAGTGTAGGTGTGATCTAAAACTGTGATGGTGAAGATCATCCAAGAGTTGTTGAATACTATATAGAGACATTATAAGTCTTATGTTGATTTCCAATGAATATTCATAGTGTTCTTGGTAGGATACCATCTGTTCATATAGGATTTACCAAGATGAGGATTATAGATATTTTTCCTAGGTGGCAAGATATATCTGAGGTTCATAATTCCTTTCCATTTACTACATAGAGTTGGTGAGGTGTAATACTGCTTATAACAACCTCCATATTTAGACAAGTTACATTATATTTTCTACATGTTACAGTAGAGTAGGTTCATGAATAACCCATAGAAAATTTATGACTGGGAAAATTTGATTGTTAAGAATGGAGAAACCATTTATGTATACCTGGTAAAGATTAAGAATAAGTAGTATTGGATCCTTCATGGGTGATTAATTCTATTTTTTTGTGTCAAAGGGTAGCAAAAAATATCTAATAGAGAACATGGGAGTGGGAGGCTTAAATTCATGCTCAGTACCTATATCTTTTTTACTCTCCCTTGTTTTGTATTTATAGGGATGTAAAGCCCCATGGTGGGATATTGTAATGTCATAGATTTTACATTTATTATTTTTGTATATCATATGGATTAATTTTGGGATCATTTGTGAGAATGATATTCGATTCGGATGCATGGTGTTCCCAAAGTAATTTTTTTTATGTATTAAATATATTTAATAGAAGGTTCTAAATTTTTTTCCTAAAAAAGTAGAATAACTTATAAAAGGGTTCCCAGATCTGAAATCAAAGGGCACCATTGTGTTCATAATGTGAGGGGTTTCCTTGGCGTGACTTAACATTAGTCGACATGATTTATTTATAGAAATGTTTTCTTGAGCATGAAAATAAATAAAATAATTGAATAAATTTTTTTAATTAATTTTTTTATCAAGTAATTGAATGTCATTAAATAGACTCTTATGGATAAATACCATGGTTATCCACATAACCCTGGAAGAATTTGAGAGATCTTTAGAGGAATTCTCCCGGAAGAATTGTGATAGGAATGTGGATCGATGATTGACACAAAACAAATTCAAAGGATCTCACCCAAGATCACAGAAATGGTACATTCTTCATCATTGATCAATCCAAATTGTGGTATGGTGTGTGTTTTGATTTTATTATTATATATTCTTATTTACCTTTGTCAAATGTAGATCAATTGACCAAATGATTGATTTTAGGATCATGTGTATGGAAGGATGGGTTATTTTGCGGGGCATTGATAGGATAATATCTTATTAATTATGATTTATTATATTTTTATTCTAACAGATACTAATCGAGATCATCATGAACATAAATCATGGTTCGTTCCACTAATTTTTTCTTGTTCTTTTCTCCATCTATTTTTCACTCATCACATGTGTTCTTTGTTCGGCCCATGACTCATCTTATCCTGAATAATCAACCATTGTGCCCCCATTTCTAGGGAAAAGATCTGATATCATTGATATGATATCATTACTATTAGACAGAGGTGTGATGATAGAGAATGATTGAATCAGATGATAGTGGATATCTGATTTTTTGTTATTTAGTTCACACGGATGAATGTTGATTTGATCGACTTTTTAAGCAGGTATGATGGTGGAACATGTTGTTTGTTGATTCAAAATCTTGTAAAAGGACTCCCCTTGAGTTTAAAAGCAAGATGAATCTTAAATAGTGGTCGAAGAGAGGGAGAATATGATTGGATAGTGGATCAGTTATTTTGGAAAATATCTTGCATCACAGCAAGTAATCCATATCTACATGCCGTGTTGATCCCCCTTACTATTGGATACTGTTTTGGTAGAAAGATATGTATCACACAACATATGACCCTGGTCACATGGTGTGTGGTCTCTCCCAGGGGACTCAACATGTAGCTTGTGATGTAAACAGACTTGGGGTGGACTACACAGGTTGGAGCACACCATGTACTCCCCCACATAGACACAACAAGTACTAGGTACATGGGCTATGCCATGTACAAGTACATGGGAACATGTACATGGGATTAATCCATTTAATAGAACATGGTTAGACTACACGGTCAAGATACACACTGTTTAGTACTACAAAGACATGGCATGATGACCTGAGCTATTTTGTAGCACCACTAGAATAATGGCTTTTTGCGACAGGAAATTTGTGACGGGGTCCCATTTCAAATGGCCAATTGCGGAAAAGGATATAAAAAATATTACATTTTTCAACGGACCTCCGCAAAAAGTTATTATTTGTGATGGGAAGTGGCACCATAAAAAAAGATTCGTCAATTTTTTTAAAAAATCATTTTGTGACAGGCTGGCCACTTGTCACAAATTTTTTTCCCAAATATTATATTTTTGTGATCGTCCTTCACAAATAATAAAAAATCCTTTTGCAACAGACTGTCACAATTAGTATTTGTGACAAGCCCATCGTAAATAGTTTAAAAAAAATTAAATAAATAAAATAAAATAATATTTATAAAATTCTAATATTAATATAAATGAAATCATAATATTAAAATTAGTACAATAAAATTATTTATAAAAATATTATTAAAAATTATAATATAATATTAATATTAATAAATTAATGATATTAATATTCACAAAAAATTAGAAAATATTTTAATAATATACTATTATTATTAATAATATTAATTATGTGTTAATATTAATATTAGTAATATAAAAAAACAAAAGTATTTACAAAATATAAAAATATATTAATTAATAAAATAATAAATATAATAAAACAAATTAAATAAATAACAAAACTTCTAATATACAAGACAATATAAAAAACACACTATTTAAATCATTAGATAGTTTATATTACAAAAAAATACATTCAAATGTTTCATTATAAAATAAAAATGCATCACTAAGGTGGGGTCGTCTGGAGGAGCTGGAGGAGATGGTGGAGGGAACGTCATCCCTAAACTGTGAGTTATACATCGCATGTACTCCATCTACTCCTACTTCTGCCGATTCCTCCATCAATTCATCTCATCATGCATCTCATGTTGCTGCTGCTACTACTATTGTTGGAACTCTTCCTACAATAGCTGCTGCTGTCATAGGAACACTTTATGCTGCTACTGTCACTAATGCTTCTTCTCCAGCTCCCTATGCATAGTCTCTCTAAGATCACTCTAATCTCATAGCTGCTCATCATACATCACATGAGTTTATGATGACTCTATGTGTTCTCCTCTCATGCTGGACGCTGACATCATAGAGGTGCCATGAAAAACCCCAGGGGCCAATCGAGATTTGATACCATCAAGTCATACATTCTCTAAGGCATATTGGGTCGCCCTCACCTGTGTTTCCCCATCAAATCGGGCGGTATTGGTCTAACCATCAGTCTGGACATAACTCTAACTACGTTTCTGAGATGTCACGACCTCATATAACTCCTTAAATTTAAATTTAAAATTAAAAAGTGTAAGATTTACTTGTATTTAAATTTAAAAGTCACTAAGAAGTAACACTGACCACAATCTGACACTAGAGGGCACATCTAATATCCCCAATGGCTGGATCTCTGTACATTATCCAATAAATGTCGTACTCCATAATATCATGTTGTGTGACGGCCTATATGAATATAAAATAAACCTTTTATATTTAAAGTTACGTAAAATATTTAAAAAACCTACTTACCAAATTCTCCTTATGCATATTAAATGTTCCACTACCAGCTCAATGTGTCACCTCCTGTCTCCCTTGATTTTGTTGGCCTTTTGATTATCTACTCTAAAACTGCCTACTCAACCAGTGTATACATAATCCATCCCCAACCTTAGATTAAATATAATCTGGTCAATGGATGTGACATGTCTCGTCAATCTTGGTCACTCCTTCTTTCTCTATGGCTTTTATTTTCAAATTGTGCAAAAATTGGGTGCAACCTGAATGCATAGCTCCCATCCATGCCTTCCAGATAGCCTCACACATTCTCTCATCAATGGGATACCAAAAAAACTAAAAATAATTTATTAAATGAAGTTATTAAATAAATTAAATTCAAATGATATATTATTCATTTATGTACCATCCAATAGTCGAACATATGGTGTTGTGCATCAATGATAATCTGATCCCATGACACATATGCATCAGATACATAATTGTGCAATATATTGATCCCCTATCCAATAGCTATATGCATAAATCTATGAAAAAAATATAAATTAATCAATGAATTTGAATATAAATAAATTAATGAAAACTAACTAAAATACATGGGTAAACATACCACTACGTGTGTTGATCGAACCCAAGATGAGGATGTCACTTAGGGATAGGTTCAAGAATCATTAGTCATGCATGACCACACCCCCTCCATGTGCCCCCTAAACAAACAGAAGTCTGAGGGTCAGATGATCGGACCTCCTACTCATCCAAAGGTAGATCAACCTCTTGTAACAAATGATACATATCTTTGTCTATCTGAAACATGAAATGATTGTTGTTAGAAAACAGTTGAAAACAATTATTATATATAGAAATTTATTATATATGATTATAAACAGTATTTAACTATGTCAATTTCTATCATCATCCTCATCTTCATAGCTATCTATGTCAATGTCTTCATCTTACTCCTCATCATCATCAATTTCCATATTAGTTTCAATTTCATCATCACTTTTCATTTCACATTTAGTTATAACATCATTAACATCATCATCATTATCAAACCTTAACTATGGGGTGTCATAAATGATATTCATGTCTCTTCATATAAAATATGGATTTGGAATAGTCACTTGAAAAAATTTAATTCCTTGCACTTAAGCACAACCACATTCACGTTCAGTAAACATATTCTCTCTAGAGTAAATTTTTATTTTTCTCCACCAATCACCCAACTCCTTTAAAGTAGCACCATAATTTTCAAAATAAATTTTATGTGGTTAATGAGCCAATAGAAATGGTTCTTTTTCTACAACAAGACTTTTATATTTAATATCAATGATTCCATGGATCAGATGAACACACAAGACTCTCTCAGTATAGAACCACTATCAATTAAACATCAGCTTCTAATGATGTCCCATATAACACAGTTCAATGATTTCGTATAGCATTGTGTAAAAAGAAACATCTGTTTATCTATGATGAAATTCTATCAATCAAACACCACTATTCATTGTTTATTGGATTCTCCATATGTATGTGTATGAAATCAAAAACCATTTCACATAAATGAATTATAATATTTTACCATTTTGGATGGTGGGTTACTTAATACACACAATCAATTATCAATTTTATCTGCACGTTGAGATACCTGAAATGTTATAAACAATTATCACTATAACAATTATTAAATATATTTTTTATGTGAATGAAATATTATGTTACCAGTTTTTATGACATGTAGGAATTGGTTTTATAATGTTCATTAAGAGAAGCATCTGTAATTTGTGGAAATTGTTTCTTGATATGATTATCATATAACCTACAAATAAAATATGTATAATGTACTTTTATAAAAATTATATAATAATTGATAGGAGCACTCACAATAAAAAGGGTTTATTTCTTCATAGTTAAGCAGAATATATTAATGATCTCTATGATGTTATTCATCTAAAATTCATAATTCATGAACTCCACTATTTCCATATTTGGGAGGATTGATAAGTGATAATTAGTTTCTCATGTCATCATCATTATTTCCCTCATTACGACTTACGTAGTTGTGTTTTGATAGATACTCAGATTAAATTTAATGTGGGCATAAAAAAGAAATTTTATGTTGCAAATAATATTTTATAATTAAGCCTTCGACTCAAGATTTGATACATAATTTTTTTCAACTCTTTTATGCATCTCTCAGATAGTTACATCCATTGAAACTGTACAATATCTCTACATTATATTTAATGTGAAAAATCTAATATCAAATGTTCCATTGAGTTAAACAAACCTGGTGGTAAATTTTTGTCATGTTTACATAAAAATAAAATGAAATCTTCTTGCTGTTTGATTACTTCATCATAGTATCTTATAGATGAAAACATGTCTCGAAAAAAATATGATATGTTTGATAGCGTGTTCCAAATAATAGAATTTAAAAAACCTCATAATCTAGTCACCACATGTCTTTCCATTAAAACATGACAGTCATGACTTTTCAATACTATAATTTGACCATTTCTGACACATCTTCCAAAAGTGGAAGCATGGCCATTTTGAAGACTAAAATATTAAACCCATTTACAAATAATAATCAACACACTCTTTACAATGTATAAGCTAATTTTGGCTTCATTAACATCTTTTATCTAGCATTTTCAAATAGGTTAATTTTTTGTTGCTTGCAATCATTGGAGTGATCTAATCATTCAATTATATTATCTTTGATCTTTCCTGGTTTATCTAAAACTTTATGAAATAAATTATCAAAATAGTTCATCTCAATATGCATCATATCCAACATGTGGCAGACCAACAAACCAAACTAATACGAAAAATCTCAAAAAATGATCTGTTTTATCCAATTGTGTATTTTCCAAACTCATCAATTTTTTGTTGGTTTATTGTGGTTCCAAATGGGATTTAAGGTAATGAAGTGTCAATTTATTTTTAACACTATACCTGATATCATTGTTAGAGGCCTATCCTTTTCAATTGTTCCTCTTCTGAAATGATATTAGTTTCTTCGCAAAGGATGGTTGGTAGGAAGAAATTTGTGATGATAGTTTAAAAAACTAGGTTTCTTACACTGACAAGCATAACTGCTTTGTTGTCTCTCATATAGTACGGACATGATTTTGGACCATGTGTACTCCATCTCGATAACATGACATATGCTAGGAAGTTACTAACTGTCCACATCAATGAAAAATTCAGTAGGAATTTTTGTTTCGTTGAAACATCATATGTTCTAACACCATTACTCCACATTAAATTTAACTCTTCAATCAATGGTTTCAAATAAACATCGATATTATGTTTTGGTTGACCTGAAATTAATAAGGTCAATGATTTATATGTCTTCTTCATCAACATCCATGGAGGTAAATTGTACAGATTTATAAAGATAGACCAACATGAGTACTGAGTACTGTAAGAACCAAATGGACAAAAATCATCAATATGAAGACCCAATCCCACGTTTGGGCTTCTAAAGCAAAAGGAAGATTCACTTTTTCAAAAATTTTCCATGAATCACTAGCCGAGGGATGATTTAAGCATTTACTTGATGAAATGTTGGTTTTATACCATGAAATTAATGATGATGTGTTTTGAGACATTATTAAATACTGCAATATGGGTGTGAGCAGGAAAGAACTCAAATGTTTTATAGGAACAAATCCAGACAACCCTGGTTGAGATTCTTTATACCGTGATTATATAAATGTCGGATTACTATCCAAAGACTCCTTTTCACCATAATATAAGATGTAGTCATTTGAACATGCTAGAATATTTTGATAAAAATTAAATAGTTTATGAAGAAACCACATGCTCTAACAGAAATTTCCAGGCAACACATTTTCTTCAGGTATCAGTGTTTTTAAAAAAGAGAATATTTGATCAAAATAACTATTTGACATTCCATTATCTAATTTAATATACATAAATTTAGAAAGTACGTTAAAATTGATTATATTTCAACCAGGATATATGGAATCCTCAGCGGGCCACAATAACTCATATAAATGGGATGAATCTAACTTATGATTTAAATTAATGTCGTCCAGAATTTCAGTTTGTGGAAAAGATGAACCTGCCACATCATGTACTAAATTTGGAAACTATGCTCGATCTAGAACGAAATTATTAGTATCTTATCTGGAACATCATTAACCATGTTGATACCAAAAAACATAATCTATTTGAAAAAAAAATGTAATAAATAACCTCCAACATTGTCAAATGTGTCATACGTCCTCAGAGCACATTTTTTTCAAGGACAATTAATTTTTCCTTCTAAAACAAATTTTGGTTGTGATGATGCAAATGATACGAAAGCTTGACCATAATCAATATATATAGGATATAAACAAGAATATTTTTGATTCCTATACTAATTTATCCAAGCATGATCATCTAATAATTACTTTTTTCAACTTCTTCATTCCTTATTTTTCTAAGAAATATGAAATAATTGGTATTTTGTATAATTAGACATAAAATAAACACTATCCAAAAACTCATAGACAAATAAATTCTATTTTCCATTAACTTATAATATTTTCTATTAATATATAGTTAGATTTATTACTCTTGAATATTTTATACAAATCTAAAATCATTTATAAAAATTTATTCTAATTACAACTAATTATTATCAATTTTAGTTATTTTGTTCTTATTAATGTTAATTACTAGCAACATAATTTCAAATGGATTGGCGACAACTCTTTTGTTTGAAGACTCATCCCCTTGAAACATTCTATGACTAAAATCACTATAAAAAGTCTGTTCTGACATACACATATCCATTTTTATATGCACTAGGATGGAGATTAGGGAGGCCTCGATGCACTACTCTCTATTCGCATGCATAAGAAGTGGATATTCGAACATTAAAGTATACATTTTATATTGATTTCAACTAGAGAAGTTCCATAGAGATGAGTCGTCAGGAAAAAGAGCCTCTTTTGCCTGACTGCTCACCTCCTCACAACTTTATCTAACTTAAATCATTGTGAAAAATCTTTCTCGACGGATGTAAAGCATATTTTTTATACTAATTTCTGTGTGAGAAATTTGCAAGGAGATGAGGCATCGATCAAAAGGAATGCCTTCAATCCTTTAGAAATTGTGCCAGTTTATCGATGCACTTGAATTTATTCTAATTTATTACTAATTATTCCTAATTATTAATAACTAATACTAATTATTACTAATTGATACTAATTATTACTAATACTTAATAATTATTACTAATTTTTCCTAATTATTACGAACTGATACTAATTGTTACTAATTATTACTAATTATTCGTAATTAATCCTAATTAATACAAATTATTACAATATAATTTTAATTATTTCCAATTATTCCTTATTATTAATAATTAATCCTAACTATTAATAATAATTTCTAATTAATCATAATTATTACTAATTATTCGTAATTATTATTAATTAATTGTAATTATTACTAATTAATTGTAATTATTACTAATTATTCCTGATTATTAATAATTAATAATAATTACTATTAATTAATCCCAATTGTTACTAATTAATCATAATTGTTACTAATTATAACAATTTTTACTCATTATTTCAAATTATTACAATTTATTATTAATTATTTCAATTTATTACTAATTATTGATAATTATTACTAATTTATCCAAATTATTACTAATTAACCCTTATTATTAATAACTAATCCTAATTAAATATAATTATTACTAATTATGACTAAATATTTCTTACTATTAAAAATTAATTCTAATTATTACAAATTATTAATAACCATTAAAAAATTTTCTTATTATCTCAAATTATGACTAATTATTTCAAATTATAACTAATTATTTCTAATTATTACAAATTATTTCTAATTATTGCAAATTATTAGTAATTATTTCTAATTATTAGTAATTATTACTAATTAATACAATTTATTATTAATTATTATAAATTATTTCTAGCTATTAAAAATTATTTATAATTATTAAAAATTATTTCTAATTATTAAAAATCATTACTAATTATTACAAATTACTACAAATTAATACAAATTATTTCAATTTATTACTAATTATTACAATCTATTACAAATTATTGAAATTCATTTCTAATTACTACTAATTATTATAGTTTATTACTAATTATTACTGTTAATAACTAATTAATACAAATTAATACAATTTGAAACTAATTATTACTTATTATTACTAATTATTACTAATTATTACATATTATTGCAAATTATTACAAATTATTCCATTTATTTCAAATTATTACAAATTATTTCAAATTATTACTAATTACTACTAGTTATTACTAATTGTTACAAATTATTACAAATTATAAAAAATTCTTACAAATTCTTAAAAATTATTACAAATTATTTCAAATTATTTAAAATTATTACTTATTGTTACAAATTATTACAATTTGTTACAAAATATTACAAATTATCATTAATTATTACAGTTTATTACTAATTATTGCAATGTACTACTAATCATTACAATTTATTAATCATTATTACAAATTATTTCTAATTATTATATTACAATTTATAATTAATTATTACAGTGTATTACTAATTATTACAATTTATTACTAATTATTGCAATTTATTAATAACTATTAATCTTTATGAATAATAAATACAAATTATTACAAATTATAACAAATTATTACTAATTATTACATATTATTACAAATTAATCCTAATTATTACTAAATATTTCAATTTATTACTTATTATTTCAATTTATTACTAATTATTTCAATTTATTACTAATTTTTGAAATTCATTACTTAATATTTCAAATTTATTTCTAATTATTTCAATTTAGTACTAATTATTTAAATTTATTACAAATTATTAATATTTACTCCTAATTAGTAAATTTTTTTTACTAATTATTTATAATTATTACTTAGACATAATTATTCATAAAAATAAATACTAAAAAAGAAATATCTAATTCTAATTTATTTAATTTCTTCTAACTAATAAAAATTGTAAATAATTAAAAATAAAAGAAATTAACTAAAAAATAAAAAATGGATAAATACCTTGAAACTAGTGATTTCAGAGAATAAAATCTAAGAATTATACTCTAATTTAAAAGTTTAAACTATGAAAAAATTTAGAATAAATTTTTCCAGAAGATATAGAGAGAAATGTAGAATAAGAGGGAAAAGTGATGTGGGAATATATTTGTCAGATTATTTGCAATGGTAAGCCCATCGCAACTAGTGGGAATTGCTATGAAACTAGTCAAAAATTCCCACTTCCCGCATTAATTATAGTCATTCAAAAATATTTTTGAAGGACCCATTGTAAATGGATACCTAATTACACACTATTTTCTATAGGAAGAGTACCCCGTCGCAAATACTAAAAAGTGTCTTCGGGCATTTGCGATGAGAATAGGGAACCAGTTGCAAATACCCTTCCCACAGTTTGGTGCTCATTTCATGCCAATCCTTTTATAACAGGTCCTTACCCCCCCCCCCCAATGCAAATGCCTATTATTTGAAATGGGACAATGGGCCCATAAAAAATAACCCATTCTGATGGATTTTTTGTAACAGGGCCCTGACCTGTCGCAAATAACCCATTGCAAATGGCCATTTTTCATGTTGTGAAGGGAAGGACCTCAGGTCATGTGACGTGTCCTCTTTACCATACAACAATATGAGTAATCTTTTGTACATTATGTGTATCCCTTTTTGTTCATATCATGGATAAGATTCATTAGGGTGCATTACCCTTATCCTTTCCCGGATTTTTTGTATAGAATCGTATCCTACTCTTCGGACTATGATCCCTTCTGCATGACTTCTTGGATAGAGTCGTTAGAATCCCTCTGAGAGGCCTTGAGTGAGATCCTCTATTCCTCTTCACACCCTTGGTGGTGTTCTTGGTATCTTTATGACCAATACTATGTGTTTTTCGAACCTTTACTATTGGGATAATTTAGATTGAGTTGTTCGTATCACTCTATAGCCCTTACAGTGATCCTCCTATATGTATTGTATTCTCTTCAGACTATCAGTGTGTTCTTTCTCATGCTGAGAGCCGATGAAGAGTACCTCTCAGACAGACACCATCAGTGTTATAATATATAGTATTGTGTTCTCCCATATGAGTGTTGTGTAGAATATTCATGCTAAAATCCTAAGATAGTATACTATGGTTGTTACTTACCCTTAGATTGTGTGTGTTTGTTGAGTATATCCAGATATTATTATTATATGTGTTATAGATAGATACCTATGTATAGATGATGGTATTTCCTTTGTTGTATGCTTTGTGGTTTCAGGGTGTCTTACTACGTATTTTTATACTCAATCATTCACAAGCATTTCCCGCAAGCATGGTGTATTGTGTCCAAGATCGACACTTTGATAGAGTCCTAGGATGACCAGGACCAAATGGTACATATTGAGGCCAGACAGGAGGAGGTGTGTTCCTACGACTTTCATACCATAGTCCTAATACATACTTTCATGTTGGACATGTACTATAGAAATTTGTGGTGGGCTTGTATTTGACCCTGTTAACATTTTTTACATCATGATGTATTCTCTTTAAAAGATTTAGATTATATGAATTCATAGTTTTTTAGTTTTTTGCATTTATGCACTGTATAGGATAGGAGATGTGTTCGTGTGTATAACTACTTAGTCTAATGGATCTCATATCAATGATAGGACTTCTCGGTGCTTGTCACCAGCCCCTATCCTATTGGATATGGGCATGGGGGGTTGCGGGACATGCCCCTCTGGGATGGGTCATGAAAAAGACCATGTTATGGAGGGTTAAATGTGCATTCAATGGGGAAAATGTGTTACATTGGTATCAGAGGAAGAACACTTCCTTAATTGTGGTGGCACTACATGGGTAAAGATATAGTGTACACAATGAGGATATTGTTATCTAATGGGGGTTGAATTTAGCAACCAAGAATGACTAAATGATAGCACTAATGTCAACAAGGGGGAACCGTCCTTTTAAGAGAATATCGAATTAGAACTCTATTGTTAAGCATGATTGGAATGTGGTACCAATTTGGATGAGTGATACTCTTAAAGGATTCTCATGGTGTGTCTTAGTGAGGATGGAGCACACTGGAAAGAAAATGTGGAGGAATGTGGGGACAATCATTAGAATGACGACCCGTTTAGGATTGTGGGTGGCCCCCATGGATTGGACCATGTGTCTGTATGGAAACCGGTTGAACCTAAAGAGCCAGGACTTGACGAACACGTAATTACAGGGTGACTGTGCTATCAGCATGTCTAGTTTTTATACCCACCAACATCAAACTGATCCATAGCCTTCCTTGAATGAGCTATGAAGGTCCCTCAAGAAGAATTGACACATTAATAGAACTACACCAACTTGAACTACTAATCCAGAACATTCTAGCATGGATTCATAAACCTGAGTATTTGAAATCCACACATTTATGGAAACAAAAAAAAATCGAAAGTGAACCAGCACAATCTCCCTGATCAACCGTCACATACCCAGTAAGAGAAAAAATAACATGCAATGATTCGTTTTATTACTTCCTCCCTTGGGATCCACTATCACTCTATGATCCAGCAAAAATAAATGAATCTTGGATAGAGTTAATAATATTCCTCTCTTCCTTATTTGAATATTCATGAACCTAGTGCTCCACCCATGAATCAATATTAACATATGGGGTATCGTCATCCATTTTTCTGGCACTTGAGTTAGTATCATTTGTAAAACTATGTTGGAAAACCTTAGAAAAATCATGCTGAATCTTATATTTTTCAATATCACATTTATCTATCCCATTATGTATATACATAAACATTTAATTATAATAAAATTTATCCAGATCATATCCCTTATCAAATGTATAAATTGTAAGAAAATTTTCATTTTCATTGATCTTCTACACTACCAACCTATTAAAAAACTAATTAAAAATGAGGTAACATATCATATTATATACATTTATATAATCATTAGGATTAGATAAAACTAAATAATTATAGTATAAATATCAAATTCTAACATTATCATACCATATTATCCATATTTGGTAGATTCTATGGAATCATCCATTTTAATAAGCACACTAATAGAGAAAAAAATGTAATAAAGAATATAAGGATTCCAAAAAATCTAATTGAGACACTTGAATTTAATCCTAAATTTGATTTGAGAGTTCAGAATAGAAAATTGACTAAATATATATTCCCAATCTTGGATGAAAAGTTTCCCAAACTTCAACACAATAGAGATAGGATCCCAGGTCTTTATTGTGAACTATATCAAAGAAAAGAAAATGTAAAAAAACGCTTAATCATTGGATTTCACTTATAGTCTGAAAAAATGTTAAAACCCATTAAAAATTTATTACGTCACCAAATATTTATGGTTAATCACTAGTAGGAAATAAAATAAATGTAATAACATAGTTTTTAAATATCTAGAATTTCTTTAAAATAGATTTTTCATTATCATTAATATGAGTGATATTACCTTTTAGGAAAATTATTTCCAAAACTTCATCAATTAGTGAATTGAAATATAATAGAATTTGGAGACCATCTTATATATTTACTTAAAAATATTGATCTTTATTTGGGATATTTTTCTTCGATTCCAATAGAGGACCTCCATCGAAGAGATCTATCTCAATTTCATGTGGTAAATCCATTCCGACAAAACCCTAATCACCATCACCAAATCTATCTTGAGATAAGGACTATAGTACCATTCTTATCAACCATAATTGGTGATCTTAATAATATATAGAAATATTTAATATGGTTGATCCATATAATAAAAAAAAAATATTCCATGAATGATTAAATAAATATTATTTCAAGAAAACCTCATCATAATTTCTTTTAGGGTTCGTGACCTTTTCTATTTGTTTTGAGAGTAATAATTCTAAATCCATTCTAATTACCATTCACATTTGTTTCCATTTTTTATTCTACATATATAAATCTATATAATTCATTGATATATTTTTAATCAATTTACAAGGCTTTTAAAAGAATTTATATTCTAATAAATCTCAATGATTCCTCTTTAGTGGTTTATTATTTGTACCATTGCCCATGATATTTTATGCCAATAAACAATGTCCAAAATATATTTTCCATTATAATTTATTAAACCACCAGTTTTATTAGTTGAAATATGATTTATGAAACCTTTATAAAACCCATCCCTTTTTTCAGTTCATTTCATGATTACAACTATCATGTATTTCCTTTAAATTTGGAATGCATGATTATTAGTATAAAATAATGGGATAAGTGGTCCTAAATTAATATATCCCTATAATTTATTGTATAGCGTGATATTTCAAAATAGATTATGTGAGTTTTAAATGAACTTGATGCTATATTCATTCATATTTCATGAAATTATAATTGGTACACAAAGGATATGTGTGAACTTGATGTTAGTTTCTTTACGAATAATTAGTTTTATTTGAAAATGATGTGAAGATAATTCTTCATTATGAATATTACATATTTCATGATACAAAAATGAATTATTTATCCTTTTTTTGATGACCCATTTATTATGATATTATTTTTATTATTATCATACTCACCCATGTGTAATATTTTTTGATGTTTCTTATTTCTTACATTAACTTCTTACCCTAACTATGATTTTATCGCACCACTTCATTAATGTATATACTTCTGAGAATACATGTACTTAAGAAAATATTAATAAAAATAAGAGGAAGTTTTTGAAGGAATTAAAAATTTTATAATGTTATATGTATGATTAAGGTGTGAGAACTTAATTTTCCCTAAATACTAATCCTTTAGATTCTTTAATTTAATGATTATTATGTTATAAATTATAAGATCATGTAATAATGTGATATGAAAAGGTTGGGTCATTCTTTTTTTTTTTTGTAAAAAATTTTATTCTCTTTTGGAAATTAGGTCTAGTAAAAATTAATGTAAACCCTAAATATAAGTCTTAATATAGGGTAGCATCCTAAAATATTTGGTAATGTAGAATGTGTTTGGATTCTAGGAAAATACATCTATATTGGGGAACAAATAAGTGGGTAAAGTCCCTATAAAAGATTTCATTATAGTAAATAACCCATAAAATACTCAATATATATTTATTCATCATCACATGGTGAATGGTTAATGTCCTTAACTAAACACATGCATTGAAACACTTTAGAGATATGCTATGAACATTCTTATAATGTTACAGACCATATTTTCTGTTACTTTTGTTTCCTATGGAACGTTGGTGCTCATAGGGAGTTTAGTGATGTTAAAAGGTTTTGGAGAGAGACATAGGCCCTTTTAGAGGTCACCACACCTAGGGGTGGGTGTTTTGGGAGTACGGTGGTTGGATGTGGGGTTTTTAGTGCATCATGACCATCGAAACAACTTTTCACGCTGATTTTTTAATTTTAGGCATTATGAGTTCTTGAGAGAAATGAGCTTGAGGAAACTCTTGGGAAGTGTCATAGAGCTAGGGTGGAACCAAGAGGGTTCTCATATTCAAATGGGAAATCCTTGAAATGTATTTGGAAGACATTTTAGAATATGTGGATTGGGGAAAATGTCTTCGATATAGGAACCACAATGTTGGGGATTCTATTTAGTATTTATGCATTGAAGACCAGCACCGATAATGGATAGGATATGTTATAATACATGGTGGTGTTTTGTGTTATTTTTAAATGGTTGAAATGAATACATTCTTCCTCTAATATTAACTTGTTTGAAATTTAAAAATGTGAGTAACTTAATAGGGGATTTTGAATGTGGTTTTAGGTGGTTTCTTCTAATATTAATTGATCTATCACCCTTCTTTGAGTGATCCCTTATATTCTACATACACCAGATGAACTAGGTATTATTTGATTATTTTCATATTTGGAGGACATATTTTTATAAATTTTTGCTGGATAGTGTTCGTTCTACCTATTTTTTGTGTCCCTTGATACATTCCTTGAGTTTTTGACCCCTAGTTCATAGAGAAAAAATGATTTTGGTTAAAGATACCAATATATTCTTATTCCTTCATTCAAGAGTTATTTGTGGATGTTTGTTAAGACAATGACCCTTATTTAAGTGTTGTTTGCACATATTTTGTATTGGTTTTTAAATTCTAGGTTTCACATCATATTCCGCTACCTTTTTGGTTTTTCATTCAATGGTTGTTGAACCTCATTCATCTATTCTTACAAAAGGAATGATAAACATTTAAATCATTATAGGGGATTCATTGATTCTTCTATAAATTTTCGTACAATCACAAATTTATCATGCTTTATCTCTTTATGTGATAGTGGAATTAACTTTAATAAATATTAAACAGGACTAAAAAATAGACCTCAATTCTAGTTTTTTTGATCACTTTTGTTTACACTATGAAAATAATTTTCCTCTTGATTTGCTAGTCAGTATCCAATCAATGTTAATTATATTGTTATTGTGTCTATTTATGATTTCTTATAACAAATATATTTTGTTGAAATTAGTTAAATATATATTATCTAATAATTTTTGTTGGATAAATAAGTAAATATTAAAGTTTAATGATATTGTTACTATAAATTTATGGAAATAAATGTGATATTTTAAGAATGATTAAATGATTTTTTTTTAATGGAATTGGATAAAGAACGTAACGCTGATTTTTTTTATTGAAATAATAAAAGGTAATGTTAATTGAAATTTTTAATCGTTAAATTTGGATAAAACATTAATTTATTCTTTGAGGAATTTTTCAAATATTTATAGATTTTAATTTAGGGTTCCTTAGGTTTCTTATTGTTGTAACCAGTAATAAATAAATTAGTAAGTCTATGATATCAATAAACTGATTTCTTGATAATGTTGAATAATTGAGACTAATTTATCCTATTATATTGTAATGGATGGATTATATGGTTATTAGGGCATATAAACAAGGTTTACAATATTTTATTCCCCTTCTACCTTTTGAAATTGATCTATATGTGTTCCATTCTATGAGTCCATATTTCACCTTAGCATGGTGGATAATTCATGATATATGGGTGGTAAGTCCCATGTATGTGGTAGAAGTTTACATAAGTGATATCAGGAGAGATGCGTGGTGGTATCAGGGATGTATCCATTAATGATTAATGGGTTAAAACTAGTATTTCCCATTTTTTAATGAATCTATGGTGCATTATTATTGATGAATATACTTTAATGATCATGTTCCCAGGATTCTTGTTTCTACATTCATTTCCCCACTGCTATATGCAACAAATAGTTATTGGTTTATGAATCGAATTATTGGTATCTTAGGATGAGTCCTTGATTAAATGTAAATAATGAATGATAATGAGTAATAAATGTTTTTACCCATGGGGTAGATGAATTTTAGAATAAAAATGATGGCGATCTTGTGAAATTGTGGGAACAACTAGTTTACAAAAGGATGGAATGAGAATCAGTTATGGACCAATTAAAATTAATTTTTAATGGTTAATTGGATGAATTGAGGTAATGTGGAATGTTTAATGGGAATAAATAAATTAATTACTTCTTTAATTCTTGGTTCTTATAGGACATCTAGTATTTAGTGGTGGCATTCAAGATCTCAAGTGACTATAGTGGTAGTTAATTCAAATACTATATTTATTATAAAAGTGTTTTTGTGAGCTATATTATATAATATAACTTATGCGATTTCATACACTACGCCACCCTTGTCAGTATGGTGACTTACACCTAGTGGAATCTAGGAGGGTGTTTTTTCCAACATCGTAGTTAGGAAGAAATTGTTTTTTGACTATCTCCTCTTAACCAACTATATTTTCCCGATGGTATTATGTGAAAATATATATGATGGTTACCATTCCCATATATGTGGGAAGAAGGGTATAATGGATTGTGGTATAATACTCATCAAACAGATATGGTGGATCCTATAAGCTACCCAGCCACTATCTGGAGATGTATCTTTGGATGGTGTGATGAATGTGGTGCATGGTGTGATGCAGTATCCTAGGTTTCATCAGGATAAATTACATTTGGGGATAGATACCTCAGGACTGGTGGCATTGGGGTAGTGATGAAAAACAATGGTAAAGTGGTAACTAGGTACCTTCTTTTGATATTATTTTATATGATCTCAGGTATCTGACACATGGTTAGAGGGATATAGTGATGATGGTAACATATCATACCTATTTAGATTAATAGTTGACAACGCTTTTCCAATATTAATTATTATGCTTTATTTTTCTTTTGAACAAGTCTCTATAACAAGGATCCTACTGACTATACATACCATTCTCTCCCAATGTTTATATTTTTTTCAGGTCCACAAGAGAGGTTTAGATATCTGTCTGGACATTACTAGATCATGGAGTTATTTTAGGAGTTTTTTGGGTTTTGAGGTGATTTCTAAGTATTTAATTTTATTGGTGTAGTTTGTTTTACTTTTTCTAGTGTTTTTGACATTACAAGCATGTAATATATAACTAGTTTGGTTGTAGGACCTAATAGTAATATTCTCATGGATAACTTAGTTTGAGTACTAGAGACTCATAATCTATCCTATCCATGTAATTTATTAATTTCTTCTTCTATGTTTATTTTTTCTTATTTTAAATTTAGTAATTTAACAAATTGCAATCCTCAAATTTACATTATTTAATGTAATGGTTGAATCCATGAGGATCTATGTCCATAATCAATGTCATGAAAAATTTGGAGATAATCCAAATATGAAACTGAATGAGATATGAGATGGAGTGAGAAAGCATGGGGTTATTCCTTAACATCAATCTTTAGTAATTTTTGAAATTTTGATCCAATATGAATTTCCAAACACAAAAAATAAGTAAAAAAAGGAGTTTTAGGAAAGTATAAGTAATGAAAACCATGGGGAGAAAAAATTCAATTTCATACATGTTGATAATGGTGGTAAAATTAACCTAGAGTTTATCCCACTTCTCTCTCATTTCAAAGAGTGAGATAGGAAAATTTTATGTACCAGAGTCAAGTTATTCTTCATAGTTAAATTAATTGGTGCTCCAACAATTTTGAACATGTGGTATGTTACTAAAAACTATTTTTTTTGTATTAAAATTTTATATATTAAGTTTTTTAAAATATTTTGAATTGGATTTGTATGATCTATACATATTCTACTTTATATCAATCAAGAAATGATTACCTATGAAGAGAAGAATTCCCCAACAAATACACATTGAATGGGGTGTCATTTAAATTTAGAAATCATGCTTATAAAATTTATAGCAGACCCTCATATTGATAAACAAGTACTTAAAATATTGTATTTAATTTTTGGGAATTGTTTCAATGAATGAAATTACTTTTACATGCTTTTACGCTCACCATAAAACACTCAGTATCAATATATTTAAATATTTGTTTACTTATTTTTATGGATGCTACTATATATATATATAGATATTTAATGGAATTAATTATTATTCATTTGTAATTATCATATTTCAATTTTTTTAATACATTAGATGATGTTATAATATATGATAATATGTTGCAGTAATGTCAATATAGTGTATTGTTCATAATTGAAAAACTACTATGTTAAAATATTATATTATTAGGAATTTGTGTTATTTTTAACCTGAAAATAAAATTATTTTTAACAAATTTTAATACTGTAAATGTTTCATTAGTAAATATACACTTTCATATACATAATTTTATTTAACATTATTATACAAAAAACAAAATTATTTTTGAATAAAGAAGTGGAGTACTGGTAATATTATATTAAAATAGAAAAGTGATTATCAAAATTTGAAATTGTGATCAATAAATGGTTTTATAGTTAAAATTTTAATTGATATTGGGAATGATATTTATTGGATTTATTAAAAATTATATTATATTTCATTTATGGTTTTATTTATTTTTAAATTTAAATAAAAATGTGGGATATAATTTTTTTCTACTATGTGTGGGGATCTACATATTGGGTGTTTCTTAATATCTTGTTTAAGTAGTAATTCTTGGGTACTCATCCTCAATACAAAATTGAGAAATTAGTATTAGGAATATTTTTTAGAAGCGGTTTCTATGACAACTAAAAATTAATAATTTTTTATTATTATCTATAATATAGGGGTTATTTGGTGGAACCCCCAGTATACATGTTATACATTTCAATTTCACAGGGGTTTTATTAAAATTTAAAATATATAATTTTTTATAAAATCCCAATTAACTCCACCGCTACCCCTGTCTCGACCCCTACAGCCCTAACCCCCCTCCACCCCAACCCTTGGCCCCCTTCCATCAATACCGACCATCATCCACCAACCACATCACCCCCTACCCCAAATGAATCTTCTCCCCAAAACTATCGCCCCTCTTACTCATTTCTTAATGAACACCACCCCAATGGTAGAAGAACCTTATCCCTTTACCGCCTTTGTTTTCTTTCTCCCGGTATTGAATGAATTTCCCCTACTCATGTTCATGAATGAGTTGGACATTGATATTTTTTATCCTCTCCCTCTACATTGACTGTTTCCCAATCCTTTCCTTAGTGGATTTATCCCACAAAACATGATAATTATTTTTTGAGGGGAATTTTTTTTAATTTATGTTGTTTATTTTTTAAATTTTTTAGTTTTTTACATTCATGTTGAACTTATGTTATGAACAATAATGACCCTACATTAATCAATGATGAATTTAGATGATGTGAAAAACTGATTGTACTTATCTGATTCTAAATTAATATCATTATTTTTTAACGTATATGGAAAATAGTTTTAATGAAATATGTATTGTGAAATTTTGAATTAATTTACCTCAAAAAAGTCCTCATTGTTCCAAGGGTTTGCATGAATTTTTAAATTATGCAATTGAAAACTGATCAGTGGACGGTAGAATAAAATGTCCATTTCATGATTGTAAATTTAATTGAGATGGAATAAAAACCTCGTATACAAGAACTTGATATTTAAATAGTTTATTTATACATATGTATGTTATATTTTCCCAAGTGAATCGAATGTTTTGGAATGTGAAAATAGTTACAATCATGTCAACAAAATTCATAGTGATCCGCCATTGGTGAACTCAGTTTGAAACATGATAAATGATGCATTTTAATAAGAAAGATCCAATGAATAAAATTTTAATAAGTCAATAAAACCACCAATAGATAATGAGAAATGAAATATTTATCAATATATATGTGACAAAAAAAAATTTATGAATTAGTTGAAGACGAATTAAAAGATCTATATAAAGGTTGTTATAAGTTTTAATATTATCGTTTCTACTTAATTTGTATCATTTTAATTATCTTGGTGGAATTATAGTCATAGTGGTGTATAGAATTTTATATTTTCTTCATTATTCATTTAGTGAAGCTAAGATCCATGTATAATTCTAAGAGATGAAGAAAATCATCAAAAAAGGGACATGATTATACCAAGATACAAGCATGTCCAAATGATTTCATTCATATTGGAGATATGAGTCTGATAAGAATTGTTGAATAATAATTCATATAATTTATAGATTTTAATGAGAAATAATTACTTTAAAAATGAATGAAACACCAACAAGAAGAAAAAACACCCACAAATTGTTTGAGTTACATTCCTCTGAAAAAACACTTGAAAAGATTAGTAATGTAATATAATACTTTTTATGAAATGTAGTGGCATTATCAAGATAGAATCTATAATAGTGTAATGAGTCTTCTAAATTATTCAACATCATGTAAGGTATTTGATTCATTATATCCATATTTTTTTGGATCCTATGAATGTATTTTTGGGATTATATTCTAATGGTTTTAACCCTTTTTAACATTAGAAACTAATTATAACATATGCAATATTATTTTGATCCCTATAATCTTACTCTATAAATGTTTATTAAGAGTACCTCATTCTTTATTTATATGATTACTCCATGAAAATAAACATTATGGATAGGTCCTTAATGTATACCATCAATATATAATCAATTAATTTTAAGAATTATAATATGATATCATAGAGAAATATGATACATAAATGAAAATAATATGCAAAATTAATGCTTATTTAATGTGGAAAATTAGTTACTTTCCTATACAAGGAATCTTATCATGTTTTAACAATCACAACAGTTTGGATTTTATAGTTTGTAATTTTTATTTTGAACTTCAGTGACTACCTCATTGTAAAAAATGATTTTTTATGAGTCATTGTTGATTTCATGATGAAACTCAAAAATAAATTGTTAAAAGACACATTTCAATAGAGATATTTAATTAAGAACGTCCCAGGAAGGTGTTATCCTATACCAAAATCTTGGGATAATTGATCAATTTCACTATAGAATTTAGAAAAGTTAATTAATTTAATCAATAGTGAAATGGGTATGAGCTATAATATCTGAATTATCTGGAACACAATGGTGTAAGAAAATGAGATTATTTTTCAATCATCTAAATTAAGAGTATAATTAGATATTTTATAATATTTACATAACTCATATTTAGATTAAAATAATTGATAATATATTTTTTACATTTCTTAATGAGGTGTGTAAATTAAAGGGTAATGTTAATGCTCATATGTATTTGGAATCAATAAATATAGAGAGTTTTATGGGAGAAATGACAATGTAAATTATCTTTAATCTATTTATACAATGAAATATTATGTGAAATATATATTCTTTAAAAATTTATAAAATGAAAATGTTCTTGATGGATATTCATTTAACATTTCATAGTGTTGACTTAAAACATCCCAAATTATAGAATTAAAAATTCATGACTCACATATTCTGAGGGAATAGCTATTGTTATTGTTGGCACTGCCTATTACATTACCTAAAAATGTAACTATAGTTTTAGTTGATTTTTTCACCTTCTTCTGATATTTTTGTGGAAATAAACTCAATCCAACCGAGATTCACAGAAAGCACAACTGAGTTGTGAGGGAAATTTTTCATTTGAATAGGAATTATATTATATAAAATTAGAGTAGGAATTTTTTAAAAATGTTTTTTATTATTTTTCATCAGTTACTTAATTCATTTGAAATCATATGTGAGAAATGTGTCTCAACTAAAAGTGTATATAGATAATGGTTACATATAAAAAGAGTTTTTGACCTTCTGTTCAAGGTAGTTGATGAGATTTGGAGTATATTCAATTATGTAGGACTTGTTTAAAACCGATAAAATAATTCTTATTTAGAAAATAAACCGTCATTATTTTAAACAAATTATGACTTGTGGGAAGAGGTATTGATTTTACACTAACAAAATTGGAGTTACTACATGTTCATAAATATTTAATACTCCATAGTTTTACAACTAACCAATTTATTGAATAATTTATATTTCAAACCAAGAGGTGACCAAGAGTTTGAGCTCGAAATGAGATGGAATTTATGAAAATTGTTAATTAGGAGATTTTCTAATGGTTTTATCATCGTTTTATTATATATTCATATTTATATTTTTGATGTATAATTATTTTTTCTATATTAAAATTAATAAACTATAATTTATTGTTTAGATAAATAGCTTGTAGAATCAATCAAAAATATAATATGATTTGATGTTTTGTCTCGATTTCCTCAAAATAATCGTAAGATATTTGATTCCTAAAATACTCATGGCTTTATGTTTTTTATAAATTAACAGTAATAAGGAATTAAAACTCAAAATAGTGGTGTATTTACACTTTTAGTGATGGGATACTATTGAGATAAGATTGATATAATCACTTTAAATTATCATGGTCAATTTCCTACTTTCTTGTTAAAATTCAAGGGGGAGAACATTGATAAGGGTATAATGAAACTATACTTTAATTTTACTTCTATCGAAATCTCTCCCTTGATCTATTCTAGTCAGCATAAAGATCATGATCTATTTATGTTGGATTCACATGTGAAGATGGTTTATTACGTTGATTATTAAATACATGATGGTTAGAGGAATTTTGTATAGTTAAAATCTCGATACTTGTACAATATGGCAGATGAAGAAAAATTTGTACTTTTTGAATATAAACCTCATCACCCACAAAGTATTCAATAGATTTTTTCTCGAAATTTCTGAACTAATAAAACATATAGGTGGGGGGGTAAATGAATTAATCTAGATAATGGTGGTTTATAATAATTATGACTTTTAAGATGAAGATAATTTAATATATAAATTGTTAGTTAAGCAATATTAAAGGTTCTCATTTATAATTTCATATATATATATATATATATATATTGTTTTTTATTTTTTTCAAAAAAAAATATTTTACATATACTTTTCTTATAAATTGAATATATTCTAAGCCATTTTCATTAAATGAATTCGAAGAATTTTTTTTGAGATCCCAGCTGATAAAAATCTTATAGAAGACCTAAAATATTTTAATCATTAGTGGATCTGAGTGATTTTGATGTACCATATACATTTAGCAATATAGAAACATCCTAAAATGATGCATTAGTCCAGACATATTATACACCTTCAATGATTGAGCTATTGGTCAACCCACTATCATAGAGATATTGGTGAGTTTCCACAACTTGTATATATTGAATTGTATAAAAATTATATATTTTTTAAACTATTTAATTTGTTGTATAAAGAGACAATGATAATAATAAAAGAGAAAAAATATGAACATAAACAAAGAATGAGACCTAAAATACATAAACATTAATGTTCCATTTCATGAGTTTGAGGTTCCAACTTGAGATGTTGTTGGGAACTTTTGAGAGATTCTTTGGAATATTATTTTTGAGGTGGTGATACTTCCAATTAATTATAAATATTGGAGGTATGATCCCATAAATTGGATAAATGATGTTTCTGAGGACCAGGTAATGGTATTATTAATTTAAAATTCATTAATAAGTTATTTATAACGAAATAAAAATAATTAATATTATTATAAAGTGTTATGTATTTTATTTCTAAATGATTTTTCATTTTGATGCCTCTAAACTTGAATCACACTCATGGACTATGAAAAAATGTGTATGAAATAGAGGGAGTTTAAATGGTGATTTTGGGAATAAGTTTAATGAAACATCATTGAACAATTAACAGATGTATGAGAAAGTACATGTATGCATTTATTCTGATCAATGAATAATGTTTATTTATATTAACAGTAATGAGTCTCATAATATATCTGCATATTTTATAATAATTTAACCACATAAAAACAATAGAATTATCATTATCATTAATTTTTATTTTTATTTAATGAATTCACTAAAAATACACTGAATCATGAAAAACAATTTATTCATGATATTGTTGGGTCATATAGAGTTTCGAGTAAAACAATTGTCTTATTTTTATTTTTTCAATAATTATTTATATTATTTATATTATATTATTGTTTCTAATGTTTTTTTAGAACTTCTATATTTTTTTTTATAATGTATCATAAATTAGGTCACTCAGTTTGTTGAATAGATATATTTCCAAAAGTTCATCAGAATCCAGAAAAATTGTTTATTAATTAAAGCTACTCAAGACGATAGTTTATGTACATTAAATTACTATTTATTGTTATTTCATTAATGTAAAATAATAATAATGAAAAATAAATTACAACGTCACCCAAGATATAGAACAAATTAAATGGGGTCATCCACATTGATTAAACAATTACACTTTACATTATTGGTGGAATTTTATACATCTAGTCATCCCTAATTAATATTGTTTTAGGATTATTTTTTTATAATTTATTTTTCATTATTAATATTTTATAGTAATAATAAAAAATAAACTATTAATGAAAAAATTATTAATTATATAATAATATGTTTTTTAGATGATTTTAAAAAAATTACTAATATTGTTATATTAAAAGGATAAAATTCAAACCCATCACAATAATCATTAGTAGGATAATATAATCCTTTTACAATACACCTATAGTGGGTTTGAGTAGTGATATTGATTAGGATGTACATTGAGAAATTTATAGAATGAAATAAAAATTTAAATTACTTGACTCTTATTAGAAAACATAGGATTAGTTGCAGTCTGTAATAGAATATTACTTGGTTTATCTACATTAGAGGATGAAAAGAATGATCTCGAAGAAAACTATAAATGTTATAGCTCATCCAATAGAGTTAAATTATAAAATCAATCCATGAAATGTACAAATAATTATTTTCCAACTAATTATTATAATATGAAATATTTTTGAGGTTTCTTCTATGAGGAGGAGTTGCAGTAATGTGGGATGAGTGTTCTTTATGAATTACATAGGTTTAGATTGATGTTAAATCAATGGATATCTATTTTTGTGATATTTACGATGTGTATGGGAAGTCAACACACCAATCTGATTTTTTTTTATGCTAGGAATGACTTGATAAATAAGTTGTAAGTGATATAAATGTCATTAGAAACATGTGTTACGTGGTAAGAACCAAGAAAATGATTTAAGAGGGTCATAAAATCATAGGACAGTTATTGTAGATTTGTTTTTGATATGTAGATACTGAATCCACATCAATCTATGTTTTGGTTTTTGTGATAATATTAAAAACGAAATTTTAGTGTTTTAAAACACTAAAACATGTGCCAAATGGTCAATACCAATAAAAAATTATTAAGTCTGATGTGAAGTCCTGAGAAAAATTAATTGCATTATTTGTAACATCTAAGAGAAAACAACACATCCATGCGATGTTTGGTGTTCTCATGATTACACAATAAACTGTTTTAAATTATTTCAATGTTCTTAAAAATAGTTTTATGGGGTAAAATACAAACAAATAATGTCATTGGTTTATGAAATAATTGGAAAAATACAATCTATTATTTTATGACATGTATAAACTAATTTCATGTCAATCTAAGTTTCACTTTTCCCATGATGCCCATGAATTATTTTTTAGTGTTCTAAAGTAATAAAATTATTTGTAACAATTAAATCCATATATAATATCATTGTATTGATTTTAAATAATGTTAAAGCTAGGGTTGAATTATTTTATATGTATAAAATTAGACAACACATCCATCTAACGCATGGTGGGATCATAATGACATAATAAGAAGTTTTTAAAGTTATAAATGTAATTAAAAAAATGATTAATGTTGTCAAAGAAAAAAAATGAAATTTAAGTGTTTTTAAATCCTTGTAAAATTATTGTATATTGATTTTTGAAATGTGGGAATTGACTATATGTGAATCTGACTTATGGTTCTCCCAAGATGCACGTAAACACATTTTTATTATTTTAAAAAACTAAAAAATTCATGTAATAGTAAAAACCAAGGGTTGTGACCAAATATTGACATGAAATCATGGAGGAATTGTGTTTGAATTATTTTTGATGTGTACGAGTAGACAACATGTTCATATGACATGTAGAGTTCAAATATTGACTCAATAAATAGTTTTAAAAGAATTCAGTGTTCTTAAACATAGGTGTTAGGTGGTAAAAGAGATAAAATTATATTAAAGGGCCATAAAATCATAGGAATATGATTATATATTTATTTTTTAAATGTAGGAAATAAAATCAAAACAATCTAAGTTTTTGTTTTTCGGAATGCCCATAATGGCATTTTTAGTGATTCAAAATATGATAACATTCATTAAATTGTATAAAACACACAAAATAACATTAATATGATGTAAAATCAAGGGGTAATAGTTTTTGTGTAATTTATGACATGTATGAGAATGAAAAACACTGATCAGTTGTGCATTGTGCTCAGAATGGCTCATGGAATTTCCATATATATCAATGTCTTTAAAAACATGCATTTGGGGGGTCAAACCCGAAATAAATATCAATGGGATGTGAAATCATAATACAATAACTATAGATATATATTGACATGTAGAAATAGAACCCAGTTCAATCATAGTTTCATGTTTCCCCTGATGAACATAAATACATTTGTTTGTTTTAAAACACTAAAATTTGAGTGTAACTATTAAATAATAGTAAATGACCTTCGATTGATGTGAAATAATGAGGAAAATATTTTTTGTTTTATTTTTTGAATATACAAATATAAAAAACTTTTATATAATGTGCGGTGTGAATGGAATAAACCAAAAATATGTTATAAAAGAGATTATATTCTTTAAAAGCATTCTTTATAGGGAATGAAAGTGATGTTAGAATGACATAAAATCTTAAGAAAATGATCTTCAACAAATTTTTTGAAATGTAGGAACTAACAACATGACAATCCAAGTTATTGTTCTCATGGGAATCTAGTAAACACATTTTCATTTTTTTAGAAAACTAAATCATGTGTGTAACAGTTAGACGAATAGAAAAATACCTCTGATTGAAATTAAATCTTTAGAAAATATGATTGAATTTTTTGTGACATGTACAACCAAACAACATTTCCATCTGATGAGAGGTGTTCGTTGAATGGATCAATAAGCAATTTAAAAAATATAATATTTTTTAAAAACATGCCTCATAGGGTCAATTGTAGAAACATGGAATTAGAGGGATGTGAAATCACATGACAAAGATTGTATATTTATTTTTGAGATTTAATAAGAGATGGAATATCAATATATGTTCTGGTTTTCCTGGGATGCCTGTAAATGCATTTTTACTATTTTATATTACTAAAACACAGGTTTAACATTCAACACCATATAAATTTATGTCATATTTATCTGAAATGTATTTAAAAAAATTAATTTATATTGAAATGTGGGAAATGATTCCATATCAAATTTAATAAATTTTTGAATTATGAAATTTCAAGCACACTAAAAATTAAAAAATCATTATATCATTATATAATTATCCATTTAGTGTTTTATTTTTGAATCATATCATAAATAAATTTTTTAAATGTTTTCTTCATGATGATTTTTTTATTAAAATTAAATTCATTTTGATTAACAACATATTGTTATGGTTTTATATAATTGTTTAGAATCCTCTCCCTTTAAAAATATTAAATTTGTGTGTATGACCATTTCATTTTTGATGTTAATAACCTAATTATGAGCTCTAAAACAACCCAATATATTTTTTTGGATGGATTTATAGGCTTGTAAATTTCCTTGGGTGTTTTGGGGGGATTTGTTTACGTTGGATCCTGAAAACCTAGTTTTGGGATGTCATAGGTCAAGGCGCGTTATTTGGGTAAAGCATTATAGCCGCTACCAACTTACTGTGTGCCCTATTTTTACATTGATAATTGTTCCAAAAATTGTGCAAGTTAAGTAGAATGGCCATTTGTATACCTATATATTTTTTTCATAGGCATTACACATGTCATGCATAGGGTTAAAAAAATCCATGCATAAGCCGCACGGGTAGCACCACTTAGGTAGTACCTAAACACTATAACACAAATAGTTTGTGCATGGTTTCAAAACTCATGACTATGTGGACTCATAAAGAAGATATTATACCATTTTCCCATCCCTTATTATTAGTTTTTTCTCCTTTTTTTCTCCAAATTTATAGTATAGTGGTGGAGGGAATCTCTTTCCTTCCACTTATTGGATTTTCTCCCACTCCTTCATCTGTCATCCATTCATGAATTTATTGAGTGTGTTAGAACGGTATCGTTAATGACTTTCCCAAAAATGCTTTACTTATCTTTTCCGCTCATATCACGGAGTACTAAATATATTTTATTCATTTTTCATTATTTATATGGTGTTTGATGAAAACACCCATTTCTTATAAAAGGCTTCGAGTAATAGGATAATATTGGGCATGCCTATGTCTATGACTACATGGTAGGTGGTTCATTATTTTCATTGTGTTTTCATAGAATTTGGGGGGTGCAACTTTTAGCGCAATGATGGGTATTTGAGTGAGACCCTATTAAAATTATTTATTGATGTTAAATTGATTTTATGATATTATGGGATGCCTTTGGGAATGATATAGAAACATTCATACGTGTGGAAGTCATGTTGGAGGTCGTCGACCACCATTGGTAGTTGGGATGAGGTTTGTTTTTGTAATAATGTGAATTTTTTTCATTAATTGTAATTATGCAATTCATTTATATTTAATTATATTTTTATAATTCAGTTGGGTTGTATATAAAATGTTTGATTTCATTTGAGGTTATCCGTGGGATCATGATGGGAATGTCCTGAGGGAATGAGGTGTCATGACTATCAGGGTTAAGGAATCATGGTCACCTGGTTAGAGTTGGCCCGGATGTATATATATTTGAGTGATGATCATCATAGGATTTTCCATCGTGGACATTATTTTAAGGATGAGTGGCTTTCAAGTTATGGTATGGGCCGTGATATTGGATTTCAATACCATTAGGTTGAGCAAAATGGTTTTAAGGGTGTGAGGTGTCACGCTTAGTGTGGAAAAGGTACTATATTGGTGATTAACACACACCCATGATTGGAAAAGTGCGACTTAGAGTCATGTGCATACGGTTTGACTAAGTGATGATGTGGTATTAACCATTCATGTGGGTAGTAGACCCCAACAGTGCATCATAGGTAATTTTTTGGGGGTGATTTCTCTAGAATTCAATGGGTAAGGTGGGGATCCTTTGGATGTTAGAGACGAGGCTATCAGTTAGGGGGTGTGTCTCACCATGATTGAGACCATTGGGACATAATTATTTTGGAAGAACTGAAATCTTCATTTCATGGGTCATTGGGCTATGAGAAGACAATGATTTTAATTTATGATAGGTATCACAATTCCTCTAGATGTCGGTCTTAAGTTGATGAGTTCTTTCGAGTAGTGTTCTAAGGTAATGGTTACATTCATTTTGGTTTACCTCAGGGTTGTTGATACTTTGTTGAGACATGATGTATCAGGAGGCAGATGGTTATAGGTTACTTTAATTGATGTATAACCTAAGAGTTCACTTGGACATGTTACATTAAGGGATTTCATGAGCCTTGAGCTAAGGAACCTACCTACTTTGGCATTCTAGTATTGTTCATGGATAGTGATGGATTCCTAATGGATCTTCAATACTATGTAATTTTGTGTCTACTTTATATCCCATTGTTTAAAAATATTTATAAACATATTTTGGGTATGAACATGTGGTTGGAATCCTATTGAGACTCGTTCTCACTCCCTAAATGGGTCCATTAGGATGACTGTAGTCTTTATTATTTTATGATCAGGTATGGATTTGGGATTTGGAATAGGAAAACATATCAGTTTTGCATCGGATGTTTTCAAGGGACCTAGAGGTCTTATCTGATTTGAAGCTTTCCTTTCCTTTATATTTATGTATCAAGTGTCTTATATGTATTTATTTTACTGAGTTCATCCTTTTTAATCCCAAATGATAATTGTAATTATAAGGACCTGGCCTTAAACATTACATAATATTGAATTAAATGAATAATTCACATTGAGGATCTTTTTAGGTTTAGAGTTTTAGGGAATTAGAACATAACTATTACATCTCAAAAGTTAACAAGGTAGACATATCTACATAGTTCGCAGTTTTTTCATAAAATAAAAACTCTTGAAAAAAAAGAGTCATGTCTAGTTCCATGTTTTAGACAGCATGACTTTTCCTTGATCTCATCCTTGACCTTATTCATCATTATGTCTTGTGAAAACATTCAAAACTTGGGATGAGCATAAAAGCTCAGTAAGGGTTATAAAATAAAGAATGAAAACATTTGTTCATAAGTACAAACAAAACATGAACTATTTTACTTACCTCCTGAAATCATATGATTTATAAAAGACACATAGAAATCCGAAATCAAAAAGGTAACTTGTGGCATCCATATCATACTTACATTTTAGCTATCACAGCTACATAGGGAGTTACTTTGGAATACCTATCACAGTATATTCCCTAAATCTCTTAGCAGAAACATTCATGTTTACCTCCATCACGTTACCCAATGCATTGGAGAGCTATCTCGGGCTCGCCCGCCCTAGGTTTATCACGGAACCACCCGTATACGTAAATAATGCCCAAGAACCATAAAATGATCATAAAACATAACATAAGCATAAAGGAAAGATAAAATTTCCACATTGTAATAAAAAATATCATTTCAAGATAGTTATATAATAAATCCTATTGTTAAAATCATTTTTAATCCCAAAATAAATAAAAAGAGTATATGGTATTTATTCTTCCTTTTAAAAAACATCTCGACTTGTTAAGATAGCCAAAGATCAAACAATACTCGCGGCGGCCGCAAGGTCATTGTCACCGCTTATGTTAAAAAAACATTCCTTTTTTCATTTAGTAAAATGCTTCGTATAAAAAGATTCCCTTTGAATAAAATGTAAATTCAAAGGGGTTTATACACTGTATAAAATAAAGTCATGTATAAAACTAAAAATGCCTCAATGAAAGGAGATTGAGAAGAAGTCTCTTACCTCGCGTCCGACTTGAATAGATCGTTCTTTAATTTCTTGAATAATAAACTAAAGAAAATTTCTACTTTATTAAGAAAATTTTTCATGTTTATTATTCCTTTTATATCACTTATTACCATGTTATAAACATTATGCAATCATTTAAGTTAATAACGTTCATTTTGTTGATATTTGGTACATGAGTAAAAATGAACACCTTATATTTACATGTCTTCCATGTGTTCAAAGGTTCATTATATCAAGAATGGTATTCATTATTTGGATATCATATATATCATATATATCCAGTATATACATGTTTTTATAGTAGTACATAACATTTAGAGGTAAGAAATGAAATGCACCGTTCATGGAGACGGTAAGCCGTACGTACGCATGAACGCTACTTTCATTTCTATTTCATATTTTAATGGAAATAAAACATAATGATACATAGGTATATTATAATTCCACTATAATATCATATATAATATCTTTAACTCCATCCTTAATAAATCCCATATAAGCCATTAACGAATCAAATCACTTTGAGGGGGCGGTAGTCCGCACTTCCTCAAATGAGATTATCGTATTTACCCACTATAGAAACCATAAATGCTTGATATAATTGGTAAGTACAGAATCATAATGAAATCATAAAAAAATATCATATATAAATACAGTTCCATCATAATGGCCAGCATGAGAGGCGGTAAGATGTAATTGAACAATCATCGTTTCGCGAGGCCTTAGTTTTCCATCCACAGAAACATTCTGTTCTTCATCCATTAGATGGAGGTGTTTTTATGTGTAGTTCAAATCATTCTCATAACAACATACTAGTATATTGAAGATACTGGTGTTGTTACAAAATAAATTAATAAAAAGAGTTTATGGGTTAGAGATGTAAAATAAAAGAAAACAATTTAAGAGAAACCATTACCTTTAATTTGGGTAACTTCTTTTGGTTTAATCCAAAAAGACTTCTTGAAGTGCCTTATGCCTAAGGTAAGGCTTTTAATAGGAGTAGAGGGATGTAGGGAGATTAATTGGACAGATTTTGGATGATCCAAAAGGCTTGAGAGGTGCGAGGAATTGGTTAGAACTGGCCTCCTTTTATAAGGGGGAGGAGGGGCTCTTTATGAAAGTGTGAAACTATTATTTTATTATATAATGATATTCGGTTTCTAATGGTCCAATAATCATTATATTCGAATATAATATGACTCATGGTCGAAATAAAATCATCCAATCAGAATTGGACATGTTTTGGATAATATTTCAAACATTAAAATCTTATTTACTTAAATCATTTATTAACGAGGTAAATACTGCATCATTATTGTGACATATATAATTTAATTTATTTGATGTCTAAAAATTATAAAACAAATACCATGATATAGGAAATATTTTTATATTTCCAATGAATTTTTATAGTCGAAAATAGGACGTATATAACACCATATACAAATTAATTACTAAAAGATTTTTGTTTATATCATTTTGGCCTTTACTTTAAATTAATTAATCTATATTGTCATTATCACTTCCAAGTGGATCAAAGGGGTCCCAAAATCGACCCAAGGATTCCCATGGTCGGCCACTACTCATCAAATAAGGTTAGGACAAGTGTTAAGGTGATTTTGAATTATTATAATATTCTTTTTACCTTGAATTACCTTATTTAACTTTAACCACGATAAATAAAAGTCACAAGTTACTATTCACCAAAAATTATTTTCATCTTAATGGACCACATTTTAGTTCTTGATAACAACCATGTATGTCGAATTTTTGAAATTCAATTCACAGAAGTAGTAAAATTTCATTTAAATGAAAAAGTCAATTTTTTAACTACCACTAAGTGGTTTCATTATTCATCAAAAAATGAAGTTTTTAAGAAAAATACCAAAAATTCAGTCTAAGATATATTTGATATTCTGAATTCAAAAATGATGTCTATTTTATCAAATTCAAAACATAGAAGTGGCATTAATTAATCTTAAAATTAATTACTATTCTCAAAACAAATAGCGTGTTTTTAAGTTACAATAACTATCAAAAGATTGATACTTGTTTACGTCCAATTTCAATGTGAAATTAATTCCAATGAAAAAATTTGATTAAATGGTAAAAATATATTTCAATTTCAATTTAAAACCAACTAAAAAGATAATATAACCATATAAATAAATTATATTAAAAGGAACTTTTGAATTAAAATACAGTATTTTTCACTGTTCATTAAAAAAATGAACTTTATCAGAAAAATACCAAAAAATTACCCAAAGTAAAACTTGATGTCCCCATTATAAAGAAGGATTATATTTGGGAAATTATAATTTATTAAAGTGACCAAAATTATATTTAATTAGGGTTCTCCATTAAAAGGTGGTAAATCGGCCTTTTAAAGTAAATTTTGCTTAAAATTAGATTCATTCATATTTTAAGCCTCTGAATTTTTATTGGATAATTGTAAATACATTTAACAATCATGTTTAATAATATTGTAGTTAGTTTCATTCATTCCTGCCAATACAATGGCAAGGAGTTAACTACAATTTATAATAATAATATTATATTATCAGTATGTAACATAAGATTCCAAGAAACCCATTGTTGCGTATCGGGTACACTATCGAACATAGATACCTATTTAAAGTAAAATTAATATTTCATTAACAAATATTAATAAATATGAAATATGTATTATTCTTCATTTACCTAGGGTGTTACAGTAATATATGGCCTATATTGATTCATGTAATGTTTTAGTGGATACAAGTAGTATGATGGAATGTTTACTTATTTTCATTATTATTGATTATTATGCTTCTATTATTCTATGTTATTGATTAGGATTATGCCTTTAAAAGGTCTAGTATGAGTTTTATGAGTCTTTCTTCCACTACATGATATATATATCCTCTCTAACAATTTAATATATCATCACCTGAGGGTATATACTCCACATTATTCCCTCTTACAGCCTCACTTTTATTCAGAAACATTGGAATTCTAAGATTTGCGCCTATGGTCTAATGTCCCTTTCGGCCCATAGCACCAGTTTAAGTGGCATCCAGGCTAGGAACCATACAAATGGTATAAAATATGTTCTTCACTAGGAATTATTCGCAGTTTTTGGCTGGATACTAATCATATCATGTATCTTTTTCATTTCTGATACTCTTACAATTTATCATGTGGTAAATAAGTGATTAGGATACAGTCGGAACTATGATTAAAACCCATTTTTTGTGCTTGTATCAATATGCATGAGGTCCAAACCCAGTTACCTTGTGTTGGAATTACTATTATATTTTTCTCAGTATTGAATTATATGATTTCCACTACGAGTGGTACACTGGAATATGTTTTTTATTTTTTGTGTTTTGTGTCCCTTTACCTGGTATGGTAAGGGAGAACATAGACCCTTGACCTAGTATGCTTTGGGGTGTATACCTGTTTTACTTTTATCAAGTCACATGATGGTATGATTTAGTTAATTATAATCATGTTCCTAGGTATGTATCTTCTGAAGTGTGAAATATATATGTTTATATGTTGTGATATATATATATATATTGTTTTTTATGTGTGAATTGGTCTTGGGTCCTATACAAATAAGAATATACTAGAGCCTAGGGGAATTTGATCGCCATGTTCTGCAACGTGTTCATCAAAATGAGGAAACATTGTTCATCATGATGGGTGTGGCCCAAGGAATAATTTGTACTTGGCTGTGTTATGGGTGGGTAAGGAGGCCAGGATTCCATGTGGAATGGTTACAAAGGGGAACGGTAAGGTTATTTAGTTGACACTACATAATACATCTTTCCCTATAATCAATATATATATATATTCGGGGTTGACTAACCTTGTTGATGGTATTCAGTGGATTTCCACAGATATGGCCTGGATGGAGCATCGTGTGGGGGATGATAGGGTGCTTCTAAGGCATGAGAAGGTTGAGATCCCTAAGGGTTAGGTATAGTAGGTACATGCTCAAACTCAAGAAGAGGATCAGGTGCATAAGGGGAAGCCAGCTGATTTGATAGTGTTTGGCTTGAGGCTTGATGATTGTCTTAGATAACACATGGTATGTGTTATCTCTGGTATCGACAAGGTTGATCAGGTAGTGGATCCATATATTTTGTATCTTTCTTGGGTGTTCTAGTTGCATTTACCACCACTTTTTTAGTGTAAGGGTAGTCCACTAGAAGTTGAGAATGGGATCGAGTCCATGCATATGATTTTTGAGACAAAAGAGATGCCTCTAGAGAGGAGGATGAAATTAGCAAACAACTTGCTCAAAGGACCATTATTGTGATGATAGAATATGCAGTTTTCGGATTGTATACATAAGGTACATTTTTGGATGGAGTTTGAGGCTAGGTTTTTGGATTATTTCATCCCTTAGATGCTAAGGGATGAAATAACGAGATTGTTATATAGCCTTCAGCTAGATGACATATCTATCATGGACTATACAGTGAATTTCACTGAATTGTCACAATTTTCACATATAATTGTCTGTGACTACATCCTGAGGGTGAGGCATTTGGAGGATGGTTTACAACACAACATTTGGGTGTAGTTGAAAACATTTATGTTGGATTAATTCTATAAGGTAGTGAATCAGGCACTCATAGATTATGGAAAGATGAATTTTTGGTCATACTCAAGCCAATAAAAGATGTCAGGTGGTGTTAGTGGCAATGCTTTAGATGGTATGAATCGAGGCCAGGATCAGTTCTAAAATGACAGTTAGGAAACAGACTTGAGAAGAACACATTGGAGTGGTTATTAGATGGATTAAATTTATTTTGTGAAGGAAATACATGTTTAGACTCAGCGTGAAAGGAATCCAAGGGAGTGTAAAGCAAGTGGATAGGTTAGGAATCTCAAGGGGTAATGTAGAAAACCTTTTTGAAAAGACAGTAGTTAGGGACCATAGTAGACATGGTGTTTTGATATTAGACTAGGATTGTTACATGGTGATGTTAGTTGATTTTCAGCTATATCCAATTGTCAAGGAAGAGATAGTGAGATCTAGATGTAGGGTCAATGGCTAACAGATTGTAAAACACCACAGGGAGGTCATGCATTGGGAATTCAGATGTTAGGCTAGATGTAGGTCATGGATTTTCTAAGTGTTGATCATGTTGGTTAGATGGAAACAGTCAGTGGTAAAATATGGGTGTAGTCATACTCTTTTGTTTTGTTTTGGAATGGCCTTTGAAGCATGTCCATTTTTTCCAAAAGGTTCAAGGGTTATATATATGTTGACTAAACAGATGATAGAGAGTAGGTTGGAACAAGTTAATGTGTGTTATTATATATATATATGAGATTCATGGAATTATGATCTATGTGAGAATCATTGGATGCATGATTATTGGGGTGGGCTGGCATCATGGCATTGAGGTGATGTAGGTTACAAGTGGTGTGTTTGTATCAGGGGACCATTGTGGCATGGTACATATTGAGGTGTAATGCACAAGGTATTTTTTTTTATTTATGAGATGCGGGACCACAATGGTTCCATGTGTGACATGGTAATGAGGCAGGCATTGATACGAGGAGGGATTTCGATGAGTGTCAGGTATGTCATAACACAAACTGATGAGGTGACTAAGGGATCATGCATCACAGGAGGACTTCTGAGTCTTGGAATGGATGTTGGACCTTTTTTTGAGATTTGGGTTAGATGCAACTGATATAGGTCACTTAACATATGGGGATCCCCCCTTAAGGTAGTTGACATGTTCCCTTGAGACTGGTGATGTTCATTTGAGTTTAAATGAGATGGTTATGTTTAATACCACATTGGATTTATGTATTATAGAATAAGGATGAGCTATATTATGGTGTGTAGATTTTAACATCCTGAGTTTTTTTAATGGTTTAGAAACCACTCCATTTTTTAATTGGTTGGTTTACCAATTTTTTTATGATCAGAACCAAATTCCATATTTTTTATCAATGAAATATTGTTTTTATAGTTTTATTATCTTTGAATATTCCTTGGGAGTTTTGGCTGGTTTTTTGGTGCATCGGATCCCAAAAAAATGTTTTAGGAAGTTTTAGGTCAAGGCGCATGGTTTGGGGAATACGATGTGGTCCCTTCCTACTATATTTGCACCATATTTTTTACATTGATCGTGGTTTTAAGAACCATTTAGGGCATAATGCACTCCCAAACATGACCCTCAACATTTTTTTCAGAGGTAATTCACATGTCCTGCACACAGTTTGGGAAAACTGTGTGGGAGTCTCATGGGTAATGCCACTTAGGTTGTAGCTCATCACTTTAGCGCACACAATTTATACACGGTTTGGATAACCATGTGGGATAACTATAAAACCTATTAAAGAGGTTATTTACACATTTTCACATTCTTCTTTATTAGGGGATTCACCTTATTTTCTTTTCCAAATTTATTGTATATTTGTTGGGTCACCTCTTTCCTTCCTATCATTGGATTTGATACATCTAATTTTCAGTGCTCTGTTATTCAATCTATATGGTGCTTTCGAATAGAATTTGTAAGGCTCTCCTCCCACATGCTTGTCTTCTACATTTATCTTTTCTAATGAAAAAAAAAATCTACTTGGGTCATTTTTCCATATTTTAACAATGTTATTTATAAATGATGATTTCTTATAGACTGATTCTAGATAGATGCTAAAATAGATCCTTCCTATGTCTATGACTCCATGGTAGGTGGTTCAAACATTTCTTCATATTTTCTTGGATGTTTGGGGCACGAAGCTTCAAGAATGCCATTCAGAATTTGAGTGAGACCCTATTACACTGATTGATTGTTGTTAATTTGATCATATGACTTTATAGGATAACTTTGGGGATTCCCTAGCCAAATTCATATGTGTGAGGCTGGGATAGAGGTTGTTGACCACCTTGGGTATTTAATTTGGGTGTGTGGTAAAATTTTAATTTGAATTATATTGTTTAATTGTACTTTTAAAATTCAGTTATATTTAATTATTCTTGCAAAATGGAATTCGAATATCTATAAAATTATTCATTGCATGTCATGTGATCCATGGGATCGTGATGGACAGGTCCCATGAGAATGTGGGGGAATGGCCACTAATACATATGAGACTTTTTTGTTTGGTTGGTCTTTTACCATATGTACAAATAGTTGAGTGATTATGATCATAGGATTATGAATCATAGACATTGATTTTACATGGTCTGGTCATCAAGTTGAGATCATAGCCTATGATATTGGACGGAAAGTCAGTCAATTTTGTGAAACATAGTTGCTAGGTAATGAGGTTCTAGGATTGGTGTGGATTAGTTACTAAATTTGTGATTTCCTCTAAACCGTGATGGCCACAGAACCACTTGGAGCCGTGTACATGAAGGATTACTTAGTGATGAGGTTGTATTGACCACTCATGTGGGTAGAGGCTACCAATAATGAAGCTAAGGTATTTTGTTAGGGGTTGATTAACTTAGAAATAGATATGGAAGGTGAAGAGCCTTTAGATGACAAAAAGAAAATAAAAAAACAATATCCAACTATAAAAATAAAATTGATACCTAATACATAAGAACGATTAATAAATGCTAAAGGTGACTACATTATTGGAAGATAATACAGATTAGTTCATAAGGAATAAAAAAACTCATGAATGGAGTTATCTGAAAACATTAAATTTTGGTTACCCTTTTCTATATGAAAAATAGTGTGTCTCCAAACTTTTCACCTCATTCATACCCCACTAAAACGGTACCATGTTTCTGCAACCTCAAAGTAATTCCTTTACTTCACCCTTGTCCTAAAAAATGTTGTATACACGTACCCAATGGAAGTGTGTAAGGTCTGAGAAAGACATACCCAGTATGATTCCAGCACATTCCCAATATAGTAAAATTAAAAAATATTCCAATTATTTTATGTTTAAACTATATATATAAATGTTATTCCATTGATCTTTAGGAATAACAAATCATAAGAGCTATCATATACAATGTTTGAAATAATGAATTAAGTGGCGGTATGATACATTTTAATAAATAATGATATGATGGATAGAAATAATTTTTTAGAACAATCATGGTTAGGAACTGAGGGGATAACATGATAAATATAACATCCTTATCATAAATAAGTCGATAAGTAATATTCAAAAAATAATGTTATACATAATTACAATGTAATCTATTTCCAATTGTGCATATAATGCTATCAAGATCTTTATTATAATCTAGAGAGAATCCCATAATGGAAATATTATTATTCCCATCATGACAAGACACCCAAGACACAGTCAAATCATTATTAGTAGGACACAAGGATATAATATTTTTCTCACAACATATCTTGTAACACGCCCTTGGTACCCATCCCAGTACAAAATTCATTTCATTTTAATGTTTTACATTATAGTTCATGTTTTTAATTTGTCCAAATAAAATTCTGGAATTCAACCATTTTAATAGACTTTATACTTATCAATATACTAGTTCCATGAATCAATGTTTCATGATTTAAATGGAACACTAAGGGAATGAGGAATGAATAATACATCCATGTTAAAGGAATCAAACAATTATTTTAAACATGTGACTCCTAGATAAGAGGCGCATTGTTAAATCATTATAATTCATTTCTGAACATTGTTTGGAACAATTCCATTAAATTCAATGAAAAATAGTATTTGAATTCTTATAAATAACCAATATTAATCATACAAAATCAATAAATTCTTGAATATATAGTTTCAAACTATCCTGAATCTTTTGAAAATATTGAGAGATAATAATATAGTTATCAAAGACGAAAAAAATTTATCAACATAAATTTAATACTACTCATAACACTAATTAAATATATTGACCACATTTGGTTTATAAGGTTATAGGATTAACATAGGGACACCTACTAGTAATAATTGAATTCATTTTCAATGATTGTTAAAATAAAAAAAATAATAGGTATTTCTAGGAATATACATGATTCCTTAGAAAAAATAATCCCCATGTTAATCCAAATTTTTTTTAAAAACATGGCTATCATGATAATATGAGAGAATGTGAGTAGGTAAAGTGGGAGAAATTAGGTGGAAAGAAGAGATAATGACCACATAGTTATTGAATACCTTGATTTTTAATGGATAATAAACAAGATAAAAGTTGAGATGAGGGAAAGGTAGCAGTGATCTGTATGAGGAAGGTCAGTAGGGCTTCTAGAGAAGTTGGGGACTGAAAATACATTCCTCTTATTAAATTTATTTTTTTAAAATTAATTTTTTTTCATATTTAAAATTATTCATGGGATCTATACATTTCAAAGATTCATATTCAAAGAGTCCATGAAACTCCCTTCCTCAAATGTGATAACATACCATTTTCACCTTCCATTTTCATAGCCTCATTCATGGACATTAACCATAACCATGAATGTTGTAAAATTCCAATAAAACATTTAATTTTTTACCCAAACCTTAAACTAAATGATAAAATAAATTAATAAAAAAATTATTATCTGAAAATTACAATATGGGTATTAAAATTCTTTATAGTATATCACATTAAGCAACTAGAAATTCCAGATTAGGTTTATCAATCTATGAAGTGGTGAGGATAATAATCCCTAAAATATGACTCCTTATCCAATGTATCATAGGAATAAATTATGTGTTTACACTAGATAGGAACTATATAAATATATTTTCTTTATATTATATTATTCTATGAATAAGAGTTTAGATATGTTTCTCAACCATAGAAGAATCAGATTCCAAAACTAACCCTTACCATCTCAAAATGTGGGGGGAATCAGGGTGGTACTTATTTAATTGAGTGAAATTGATGAAATTGTGAATCAATATAATTTTATGATATATTGTCAATTTATATATGAGCTTTCTCAACCATTCAATAATTTAAAATGTTACTACATACCTCATCATTAGATTCCAATATTTCCCCACTTGTCAATGACCTAATCATGGAGAGGGTGCCAAGAATACATGACCACCAGAAATTTACAAGGGCCTCTAAATATTATTAAATTATAAATTATAGAGTCTTTAATACATCAATAGGGATTTTAAAATAAGATAAATTTTTACTTTCATATATTGTGCAATGTTTGGTCCCACTAGAGAAGTCACATCAATCTCATCCAAATAATGTAGTAAAAAAATGACTAACAATAAAAGGATTCATAGGGTGGTATATTTATTAATTATTGGTAGATATTAATATCCAATGATAATGGGTTCCCCAAAATCCTATGAAATCCAACACACATTAATGGATTATATCTTATAAAATTCAGATGGTCCTTTCTGGTTAACTAAATATTTATGAATGTTATATCATGATAATCTTCACATGTGGTCCTAGATCCTCATAATACATTTCAAAATTTTATTGGGATATAGGTATCTCTTAGAGAATAAATTATGGAGGTTACCCCAAGAAAATCCACTATCTCAATCACAAACATTTTTCCAAGATCCACGACCTTTTTGTTATCCTAAATAGGAGGATAATGGGATAGATAAGTTAGTTGGAATATAATTTTCCTGTTATAATTATTTCGTTTATTTATTTTTTAAAATATTAATATTATAGAATCAAATAGTTTTGATATGACTAAATAATGGATGATTTCCAATCATATGATGAAAGAATATGAATATGGAGTGAAAGAGTTTATTATGTTTTCAAAAGATCATGCATATGACCCTCTCAAATCCATTGTTTATGTTTATGCTATTTTTATTCAAGGATAAATAGTATAAATTTTTTCTAAGAATCATTTATCATTCATGAAATTTATCAAAGATATAAATTTTGTAATCAAAACTAGGAAAAGTGAATGTTTCTACAGGCTAAGATTATAATGCCTTTTATTGATCTTCATATATGATTACTAGTGTGAAAATTGAATAAGAGTGTGTTGAGGATGTGATTGTAGATAGAATGATGAGGATGGTTGTATTGAAGAAAATTAATATGATAGTAGAAGACGAACTTCGTGATTTCCAAAAATATTTCAAGAATATAAAAATTTATTAAAAGATGACATTGCCTGTTTGTTGCAATAAGTGTATAGATTTGTTACTTGTAATGAATCTGTATAATATGAAAGTAGGAAATAGATGGAGTGACTACAGTTTTACTGATATACTTTCTCTATTGAATGATATGATCCTAGAAGAGACTGAGCCCCCTAGAAGAACATGTGATGCCAAACAAATGCGAAGATAGATGTGTACGATCTCTGAAATAATACAAGACTTCATGAATGACTGTATACAATTTTTCTAGGGCCAAAAATTACTTACAGAATTCTAAAAGTGTGTTTTTTCTGAATACAAGAAATATGAATCTAGTCTTATGGTTGTTTTATGGTAATTTTCAATCCATCTAATGTTTATGATCTTATATTGAATTTATAATATTGTAGGTCAATTCAAAAGGCAGGGATATATTAGAAATATTGATGGGAAAATACATCACCTGATAAACTCTCCTTAGTGGAAGAGAATTGATCATGAGTATCTTGAATTTGGAAATAATCGAAGAAACTATCCTCTTGTGTTATCTGTAGTTAGAGTGAATCCTTTTGGTTACTAAATAATCTCTTCCATTACATGACCAGTTACATTGATAAATTATAACTTTCCATCATGGTTATGCATGAAATGAAAATAGATCATGTTATCTATGCTCATATCATGAAAAAAACAATTGGTTAATTGAATTGATGTTTATTTCATTCCATTAAACGAGGATTTGCAATTACTTTGGGTTTTGGGTGCTACCTAGTTTGATGATTACAAAATTAAAGATTTCACATTGAGATCCATGATATTTGGGGAGAAGAATGACATTCCATCTTATAGTAATTTTTTAGGATATACTACTAAAATTATTCAAGGGTTTCTCATTTTCAAATAAGGTAAATAATCAATTAAGTTGAAACATACATCAAATATTGTGTATGTAGGATGTTATAGACTTATACCATCCATATATATGTATTTATTTTGGACGACATCATTTGATGGATGTTCAAAAGAATGTATAACAGAGTCTCCACTAATAGGTGATAAATTTTTTGAGAAGGTAAAATATGTGGACACTGCTTTTGGTAAACCTTTGTTGAAAAACCTTATAAAAACCAACTAGAAGAAGAGATAAGATTTATTGAATTTTCATTCTATAGTTTTCTATACGATAGAAATTTCCTTGATATTATGCATATTCTGAAAAATATTTGTGATAGTGTCATTGGAATGTTGGAAAATAAAACCGAAAAAGAAAGGATGGAATTAATGATTTGTTTTGCATGTTTGAGATGGTAATACAAGAAGAGTTGGTACCAATAAAAGGTGAAAAATGAACTTTTATTCCTCTAGCTACTTATACTCTCCACAAGGAGGAGAGATATCCTTTGTTCTACATCATGAATGATGTAATGGTTCTAAAGGGGTTTACATTGAATATCAATAATATCATTTCAATGAGTTATTTAAAGATAAAATGCCTTAAATCACCTAACTACCATGTTCTGGTGAAAGATCAAATAACTAGTGCTTTACATAACATTTTTTCCAATAATGAACATCATACATTAACCATACTTATTTTCTTTTTAAATGATATATGAAACAATGTTATAGACCCGGTGATATTATAGACTATAGAAAGAGAATTTTCCATCATATTTTCTGAATTGGAATTGTTATTCACTCCACCATTATTTGATATGATTGTTCACTTGATGGTTCACTTGGTGATAGAGATTCTCCTATGCGTTCCTAGAAACTATTGATGGATGTACCCCATTAAATGGTATATAAATATTTTGAATGGGTATGTCAAAGATTGTAGAAGGATATAGGGCTGTATTGAAAGGAAAAATATAGTTGAGGATGTTATTGAAATCTATACCAATGACCTGTTCAACATGGAATGCATTGGTCTACTAAAAACTCATTACAGAGGGTGGCTTGTGGGTGAAGTAATTCATGGAATAGATGTTTTTGCAATCATTATTATAGATCTGGAGTAGGCCCGCCATTAACATTGCATAAATGTTTGACGGTTTACCCATATGTTGAAACACAAAAAAAACTTTTTATAAATTTCAATCCATAAAGGAATAAAATATGGATATCAAATAAACATAAACAAAATATCATTGAATGGTTTTGAGAGAGTATTTTTAAGTATTCAGAAGAAAATTTGGATTCAAATTCCAAATTTCTTCGATGGATATCTATTGGAACATGTGTATATGTATTATCTCATAATGGTTATATAATTAACGGTTACATGTTTTATGAAAATGAATAGGATGAAGATAGTACCATATAAAATAATGGAGTTACACTTTTTAATGAATCGATGCATGTTTCTAGTACGAAGGAATGAAATTCAATTTACTTTAAAATGTCATACATTAGAATCATTAAAAAAATATTGGTGTTAGATTATAAAATATTCAAAGTGCTGATTTTTCATTCCAAGTTGGATTATAATTGGGGTGATTTTAGAATAGATGAATTGTAATTTGAGAAAGTGCATTTAAGAATGTAAAGGTACAAATTCCAACCATTTATAATGTAATCACAATCAGTAAAAGTTTTTTATTTTCGTGATCCCATACTTTGAATGTGGTCAATTATTCTATTATCGACCATAACCATTGAAGGGGTAGATGAAAATTCAACTGAGGATGACCCATTCATTGGGATGCAAAAATCATTTCATAGTAGTCCCATTGTAGAACAAGTTTTTTATGTAATAGGAGATGATGATGAAGGGATTTGGATGAAATTCTGATGTTTCAAATACCATTATCCTTAAAAAAAGAAGTCAACAATCAGGTAATATATATTATTTAATATACATATCTTTAACTCATTTCATTATATGTTCATGACTTCATTTGTTTAATCAAGATTAAATGTTAAAAAACATCTACAGATATGACTTATTCACAATTATGATGCTTGAAATCATGAGGAACAAGATGTCTCTCAATCTATTAATACTCTCATTATAGAGGAACAATGACCTTCTGCACATGCTGATGCAGCCTCTCAAGAGGAACAATAGGTTTCTCTACCTAATACTCCTCCCATCATAGAGGATCAATGACCTTCAAAAAGGTTGACAATATGTCTCTAGAGTAAAAAAAATATTGATGATGTTGAATCTAAGGATAGGGTAGGTGATGGAGGACTGGTGATGTAGAAAAAAAAAGAGATCCATAGTTTGATAATGTTATAAGAAATCATTAAGGTAAAAAAATGGAATAAAATTTGATGTTGTGAATAATTCTCCAAGATATCATGTTACCACAATATGTAAATGTTCAGTAGTTATATTAAATTCATCACTCAACAATGGGTTCTGATTTAGGTGTATTTGTGGCGCCAGGTTGTGCCCACACAAAATACCCTAATGTGAGAAGAGATTATGGTAAAATTATGATATTATTTTTTCATTTTACTAAAACTAAAATAATGAAATATTGAATTTCTCTTCATAATCCCTTGTATAGTGTATTAGTAGTAGATAAATTCCATAATAAATATGTATTAATTATTAATATAATGATTCTCTAATTCTTACAAACAATTATAATCAGATTTCATCTTAAATATGCTAAAGGGAAAATAAACCCACAATGATTGCTGATGTGTACACACTTAATAGCCTTGGAAGCGTGGGATGTGTTTACAGGCTATTGTCCATATGTATCTTTTCTAGGTACATTATCATTGGTAATAAATTATTTGAAAATATTTGTATTAATAAATTTTATTAATAATTTTTTATTTATGAAACAACATATGAGTGTTGAAAATAATGAATGAGAATAAAATCCAATATACCCCTAAAATAATTCAAGGATGGGGTAAACTTCCCTTGAAATAAATTGGTATTTATTTTAAATCTACTGTAATAATATTTTGTGACATGAAACAACACCATATTTATATTCCTCAATTTATATGGATATTTTTGTATCAAAGTCCAAATCCACATCTGTACCACAACATTTGATATGGTAGAATGAATCTGAAAATATTTACTTGATAATAATGGATGAAAACACAAAAAAGTGTGGGAAACATGTGTATATATGAAATAATAATTTTTTTCATAAAATCAAAATTACATAAAAATGATTACTTATTTTCCTATATTTTTATTCCGACATAGTCTCTAGAATCACCAACACCTGTACTAGCAGAAAACATACTATTGAGGTCCTTAAATTGGCCAAAACTCTTTGGCTACGTTAGTGGTGTGGGTTTTGGGGTGAAACCCAAAACATAATTTGAGGAAAACTAGAGGAGGATAAATATAATGAAATGAAAAAGATGAAATCAAGATTAAATTCACTTCATGAACAATATCATTTCAAGACTAGGTTTCTATAAAATGTTATGGGGGAAGAAAATAGAATAAATAACTCAAGGAAAACCACTGTGTGAAGAACTTGCCCCTCCCTCCACCTGCTTTTTAGAGAACTATTCTACTCCAAGAGTTATCTTAGTTGAGGTAATCAATATTATAAAAAAAAGTGAAATGAAAATAAAAATGACACTAATACCTTTCCTGTACTGATGTTCTACATGGATAAAATGACTATGATTTATATCTTTCAATGCCCAACCATATTCTTGTAGTGAGGGATGCAGTGTTTAATATCCATGATGACATGTTTTACAATAAAAAATATCAAAAAATCATGATAGAGTGGAAATATGCATATCTCTTGAGTCATGAACCAAGCTACTTGCTTAACTTAATGAAGAAGATATTCATAAGGTTGATATAGATGTTAGAACATTTATCACATGTCAGTCAAATATTGTAGAAACACATGTCGAAAAGAAGTCATTCATTTATAATTTCTTTTTCAAGGTAAAAAATTATCAATTATTGATAATGCTCTAAAACAATGAGTTTTATTATAGAACGATAAAGGTATGTGGGTGAAATGAAAGTTCAACTAAAAACCATATAATCGATCAACCAAACGACCCAAAATATATTCTGAAAGAACCCTTACCCCACCTATTCAATATTTATAGTTACTAACATTTATGGTTCATGAGGACACAATGTTAAAAAATGTTATTAGTTATATACTTGTTGTTCAATAAAATGATTCATAGAGTTGAAGGTACTGCCAATATTTATTTTGATAATTTAAATGAAACCATCAACTATGAATGACTCGAAGCCTCATTTGTAAATGTATACATGTGGTATGTTTTCCTGATTTTATTTTCCAAAATCTAATATAATATGTTAATAACTTCTAAATAAATTCCATACATTTTTTGGTGTATATATCAATAAAATTTTAAACTATTTCTCCAAGAATTATTTTTGATGCGTTATACCTCACACCACCTCTAATGAAAAAAATAGAATCCAAAAATTGGATGAAATAGTTTAAGACATATCCAAATTGTTTGAAATAAATCATGGTGATTACATACTCTTCACAATAAAAATGATGATGTGGTAAAACTCAACTATTTAATAATATACAATATATTTTCATTTAATTCATTAATAATTCATTTTTTTATTTTTAGGAAATATTGGATGCTCATTATAGTCAATTTGGATTCATTGAATATTTATTTTCAAGATTCACTACATGGATAACAAAAAAACAATCCATACATGATGGAATATCTCATTTTGTAATACTATACATCCAACTTATTAGATCTTAAAATCATGTTTTATAATTTATATTATGTTTTAATGTGGATTACTTTATGATAGGTTGGTGTATAGATATCATTAAAATCATGTCATTAGAATAATAATTTTATAAAATTACCCTCAAAAGTTCTAAAAGTAGATAAATATCATGGTATATATAATACTTTTACACAATCATAAGAGATAAAAAAATAATTACATAACTTTTTCAATGATTCTATATTATTAAAAACAAACCAATGGGAACGTTTGTGGTTGTTATGTTTATAAATATATTAGATAGACTATATTCCATAAAAAACTAGCATACCCAAAGGGGTATTTTCAATGATAATTACTATTTTATTTACAACATTTATTAATCATTTGTGTATTTATACTTTTTTAGTTGAACTATGACTGTCAAAAATAATCATATTCAAAAGATGACATAGATTTTCATAGAAATGATTGGGTAGTATACCTAATCATAAAATGTACACAAATAACATGAATATGATAGAAGAATATAAGTAATTAATTGTGTCATATTTATGTTAAATTTATTTCATTTTAGTATTACTCGCATAATATTTTTTTCTTATATAGGTGGATTCCTTTGTTTGAGTTCATCTGTATTTATCAAATCTGCTCATACTCATGAGATATTAGACTTAGAGGCTACAACTACTATAATGATAAAAAGGAAATGAGTCAAGAATGTATACAACCATCATGAAAAGGTGAATTACTACTACATAATTAATTAATTTTTTAATAATTTTATCTTATATTTTTAATTTATTTTCCCAGCCATTTTTATATAATATACATTTTGTTTTTTCTCATAGATTTTTTTGGAAGTTATATTTTTCTTTCAAATACAAACCACAAAAGAGAGAACATGATTATTTAGTCCAATGTTACAATTCTTTCTATTATTTTTGTTTGTCGACCATCCAAAAAAATATTGATTCTATCTTAATAGCTTAAAAAATATTATTATTGAAAACTAAAGGATTTACCGAAGATCTTTCACCAAATGTGGTGACTTCTTAAGTTATAATTGGAAATAGGTCATCTTAAACACTTCTAGTTTTAAATAATTAGAAAGGTTTTGTTTCTAATAACATCGAATAAATATGATGTTTTGTAATTTTAAAAAATAAAGGCAATGGTAATCATGGTAAAATTGGATTTTAGGGATGTTTTGAGACTTTGGAACATGAAAAATCTGCCACACCTCTATCCGACACATGGTGTAACCCGTAATACTGCAAGTGTGTATTTTTATTTAAAATTGACAACAATTTTCATAAAATAGACAATTGAAAAAATTAAAACTAAAAAAATTAATTCATATTTTTTTGATACTTTAGGATAATGATACATATGTCATTTAGGATGTGTATAAATTATCCTTGCCTCAATCTAGAAAATAGTGTGACTGGTATGACTTAAAGTGTCTGTAATCAGTTTAAAATCAATATTTTAGTTTAGAATGTGTCACTTATTGAAATAAATGTAAAAATTGTTATACTTTTATAATATTTTAGGGAAATATTTCATAAATATTTTTCTATATGTAGGAATATTTATCATGTAAAGCTAATTAATGATGTGATCGGTATGATCCAATGTGGATATTTCTAGATTAAAATGACATTTTAGTAAAAAAATTAATGTGATGTACAAAAAACCATGAAATCATATTTTTGTTGTTATGATTCATTATGAAAATTATCCATGTTTAACTCGTGATGGGAAGGAAAAACCCTCACTTAAATATGATCCACATTGTGATTGGTATGACTCCAAGTGCATCTCTTTATTTAAAATTGACCTCAATTTTCGCAAAAAAAAGGACTATTAGCCTACTCAAACATAATAAAAGGAATTAGAATTGTTTTAATAATTTAACGAAATGATATAAATGTAATATGAGACATGTAGTAATAAGATTCACCACAATTTTATCCATGGTCTGACTGGAATGACATTATGTTCACTTTTTATTTAAAAAGGAAATCAATTTTAGTAAAAAGGATAACTGATCTAATTAAAAACAATAAAGGACTTTTGGAATGTTATGATAATTTTGGAAGATGATTCCTCATTTTTTTATTCATAAGAGTATAATTAACCTCAATCTAATTCATGGTTTGATCGATATGACTCCAAGTGTGTATTTTTATTTTTATTTGACATTAATTCTAGAAAAAAAAAGAACATCTTCTCTATTGAAAAGAGAGAAAAATTAGGATTGTTTTGATACATTAGAACAATAATCCATGTGTCATTTAGAAAAAGTATGAATCCACCACACCTAAATCTGATACACAGTGGAACTAGTATAACCCCAAGTGTGTCTTTTTATTTAAAATTAACATCAATTTGTGAAAAAGGACAAGTGACCTACTGAAAACTGAGAAGAGCCATAAAAATTATAATTATACCTTGGAAAATTGATCCATATTTCCTTTGAGATATTTTGGAATCAAACTCACTTAAATATGATATATGGTGTGACCAGTATGACTCAATGTATGCTTATTAATTTAAAATTGACATCAATTTTAGTAAAATGGACAATTTACCTACTCAAAATTGAGAAAATGCATTCATATTATTTTCATTATTTTGGAAAACGATCCATGTGTCATTTTTGATGTGTATGAATCATCAAAAAATCAATATAACATGATGTGTGACTAGTATGACTCCAAGAGTTTCGTTTTATTTTAAATTGACCGAAATTTCAGCAAAAAAAGTGATGTATTGAAAACCAATAAAACACTTTCATTTTTTTTGATACTTTAGAGAAATGTTCCCAGAATCATGATTGTTGTGTTGAAATAACCATCACCTGAATCTGATGCACAATGTGATTTGCATGGCTCCAAGTATATCTTTTTATTTTACAATTGAAATCTATTTTAGTAAAATGAACAACTATGGTACTTAGAATTTGTAAAATTCTTTTATATTGTTTTCAAAATTAGAAAAATTATCTATTAGTCCTTTGTGACATGTAAGAAATTACTAAACCTCTATTTGATTTACAGTGTGACCTATATGGATCCAATTTTATCATTTTATTTAAAACTGACATTAATTTAAGGAAAAGGAAGATGCGCCATACTGGAAATTGATGAAACACATTTATATTATGATAATACATTTGGAAAACAACCCATGATTCATTTGGGAATTGTAAGAATCATCCGCACCTCAATCTGATGCACGGTGTGTCTGGTGTTACTCTATGATTGTATTTTTATTTAAAATTGACATCAATTTTAGTAAAAAGGACAACTAACCTACTCCAAAATAGATAAATGTGTTCATAATGTTTTGATACATTATAAAAGGTAACCATATGTCATATAAGATGTGTATGAATTTCGGACACCTCAATGTGATGAAAGAGGTGATCATTATGAATTAATGTGTGACTATTTGTTTAAAATTTACATCCATTTTAGGTTGAATGATAACTAAAATACAAGAAACAAAAACATGATTTCAGATTATTTAAATACGTTATGAAAATGATCAATAAGTCATTTTTGAAATTTAGGAATCATCCTCACCTAAATCTAATGCACGATGTGACTTGTATTGTAACACCCCAAGTAAATAAAGAATATGAAATTTTCATATTTATCCATATTTGTGAATAAAATATTAATATGGCTTTAAAGGGGACGCTATGCTCGATGGCGTACCCAATACGCAACAACGAGTTTCTTGGGAATCTTACGTTGCACTCTAATAATAAAATAATATTATTTCAAATGGTAGTTAACATGTAGCCGTTGTATTGGCGGGAATGGATATAAATAACTAAAATATGATTATATATGTTTTATAAATGTTTTTACATTTATCCAATAAAAGACAATGTCTTAAAATATGGAAAGAATTCAATTTTAGGTGTATATGCCCTAGTTTTCACTAAAGGTTCACTTATCGCATTTTAATGGAGAAATGTCATTAAATATAGTTTTGACCACTCTTATACATTCTTTTGGACCAAATAAAACTCTTATTAAGAATCGAGACATCGAATTTTACTTTGTGTAATTTTTTGGTATCTTTCTGATAAAGTTCATTTTTTTTAATGAATAGTGTAGAATGTTGTGTTTTAATTCAAAACCTCTTTTTAATCTAATTTATTTATATGATTAGATAATATTTTGAATTGGTTTTAAAGTTAAATTAGAAAATATTTTTACCATTTTATCCAATGGTGGTCATTGGAATCAATTTCACTTTGAAATTAGACTTAAACTGGTGTCAATCTTTTGATACTTATTGTTTTGTAAAAACACGCTATTTGCTCTGGCAGCGGGAATTAATTATTAAATTAATTAATGTGACTTATATAATTTTAATTTTGTAAAAAAGACTTCATTTTTGAATTAGGAGTATCAAATATAGCTTAGGGTGAATTTTTGGTAATTTTCTGAAAAACTTCAATTTTTGATGAATAGTGAAACCACTAAGTGATAATCAAGCAAACTGATTTTTCAGTTAAATGAAAGTTTACCACTAATGTGTATTGAATTTTGAAAATCCGACATACATGGTTTTCATTAAGAAGTAAAATTTGGTTCAATGAGATTATAATAATTTTTTTGGTGAATAGTAACTGATTAAGTTTTTAATCGCGATTAGTGATAATTAGTGTAGTTTAAGGTATAAATAATACTTTAAAAATATGAAATGACCTAGACACATGTCCCAACCCTATTGTTTGTGTCATGGCCGACCAAGACAAGCCATGGCCTAACTTTGGGACCCCATGGATCCACTTTTGTTGGGAAATAACATAAAATACTTTTTATTTAATGTTAAAGTGAAAATGACACTAACATAGTATGTTTTACTAAAACAATTTTTAAGTGGGGTTATACAAGTCCAAATTTTGATTATAAATAGTCATTGGAAATATAAAAAGATTTCCTATATCATAGTATTTTTTTTATAATTTTTAGTCATTAAAGAAATTAAATTATTTATGACATAATAATGATGCAGCGATGACATCATTATTTGACAATTTAATTAAAATGGAAAGATAATAAAAACTCTACAATATACACATGGACAAAACCAATTGGATGAGTGGATTTCGATGCCTTATCACCTTATCCACGAATTCTACCAATGTGAGACCCTTTAAAACCGAAAATCATTTTCAAATAAAGTAATATTTCTTTGCTTTCCAAAAGTGCCCCTCCTCTCCTCTTATAAAAGGCCCCCACCTCCACCTTATTTCACACACTTCAAAAGCCTTTGGCTCGGACAACCCCTGACCATTTGCTCTCTCCACATCCCTCTCCTCATCCTAGAGGATTTCCTTTGGGCAGAATCCTTTCAAAGGAAGCCTTTAGGCTCAAATCAAAAGGAGATTACACTTTTAAAGGTAATTCATTCTCTCTTGTTCATTTGTTTTATTTTGCTTCTCCAAACCTCTAATCTATTTTTTATTTACTTATTTTGTAACAACACCAGTATCTTCAATATACTAGGATGTTGTTACAAGATTTATTTGAGCTACACTCTCACACAACTACATCAAATGGTTAAAGAACATACGGTTTCCGTGGATGGTGAAATTCTGCCTCCCGAAACGATGATTGTTCAATAATCATTTAACACCTTCAAAGGTGGCCATTATGATGTCACTATTTTTATATATGATATATAGTATGTTTATGTTTTCCTTAAGATTATGTTTTTACATTTTGGTCAAACCTTTATGGTTCCCATTATGGGTAAACACGATATCTTCATTTAAGGAAGTGCGGACTACCGCCCCCTCAAAGTGATTTGATTCGTTAAATACCATATGTGGGACATATAAAGGATGGAACTATGATATTAAATATGATATTATACTGGAATTATAATATACCTTTATATCATTATTATTCCATTCTATAAAATACGAATAGAAATGGAAGTAGCGTTCATGCGTACGTATGGCTTACCGTCTCCATGAACGATGCATTTCATTTCTTACCTCTAAATGATTATGTAATGTTATAAATGCATGAATGTATTGGATATATATGACATATATTATATCTACAACATGAATACAATTCTGGATATAATAAACATTTAGCCACATGAACAACATGTAATTGTAAGAAGTCCACTTTCGACTTAAGAACCAAATACCGACAAAATGAACATTATTAACTTAAATGATTACATAATGTTCACAACATGTCAATAATTGATATAAAAGGAATAATGAACTTGGAAAAGGTTCTTAAGCAAATATAAATTAACTCAAGTTTATTATTCAGGACGTTAAAGAACGATCGAGTCAAGTCGGACCCGAGGTAAGGGATCCTGCAACTCTCTTTCTCTTTAAGTACACTCTTTTATGTCATTTCTTTTAAGCTCATCTTTCTGATGATTGGGATGTTATTTTATATTAATCCTACTGTAATTTTTATGTTCATGTGATGAGAGACCCTATTCTCTCTCATCAATCCATTTTGGAAGTTTTATGTGGCGCCGTTAGGCTGCCGAGTTCTCGTAAGGGATTTCTCATCTCACTTTTATTCTCGTGAGATTTATGCTACATTTTCCACAAATTCCATTGAGTGGTGTAAGTACTGCCCATTATTATACTCTTTTTGTAATATACTTTCGTTTATGAGTATTTACATCAAAGATCTATTGTCCTTCTCTCATGGGGTGTATGTTTTGAAAGATACCCAAGTCGGTAAGGGAACCTTTCACCCTCCTCTTTTTTAAAAGACTTCTTTTGTTGGGTCTGTTAATTTACATATTGCTATGTTGGGATATGTTCTCATATATCCTTATTGATGTAAATTTTATGTCCAAGTGATGAGATACACTTTTTGTCTCTCATCAACTCATTTTGATGTGATGCCGTTAGGCTGTCAAGGGAACTTTTTAACCCAATTTCGATTTCTTTGGGTTGAACATGTAGTCATTGAATATGTCATCCATTGAATATGTGTGAACGACCTTTTATTGTTTTACACTTAATATCCACTCATATTGGGTGTATTTATATTTGTCACACATATTTTTGAGATTGATTTGTCCTTGATTTAAGGACACCTTCTTTATAATGGATTTCATCACATTTTACATCCCTATTGAGACTTCATTGTTGTTATGCACCAATTCACTCTTATATGGTGTATATACTGTCCTTTGGAATATTATATCATGGATTCCTTTATTCCCATGATATTACAAAGTTTTGACTAAATGTCATTCCTCAATTATTGTATTCAAGTGTCTCTAATTTTGGTAAAACCCCTTTAACCAAAATATCGTTTTAAATGTTTTAATTATTAGTTCTTATTAATATCCATGTTTTCAAAGTGGTTTTAAGGATTTATTTATTTGGATATTAATGGTTTAAAATTTTAAAAGCTTCAAGGTGGTATGGGACACTTTGATTCAAAAATCTCTTTATTAAATGTTTTAAATGGTTTTGAAAATGGTTTTTAATGGATTCATTATTTCAATATCTTAAACTGTTATATTGTGATTGAAATGTGGAAATGTTATGTTTCCTTTATTCATGTTTTATGTGATACGATTATGTTATGGTTCTTGGGCATTGTTATGAAGAACGGGTGGTTCCGTGATAAACTAAGGGCGGGTGAGCCCGATATAGCTCTCCAATGCATTGGGTAACGCGAAGGAGTGAAACGTTAAGGTTTCTCCGAAGAGATTTTAGGGAATATACTGTGATGGGTATTCCAAACGTAACCAAGAGGGTTACTCCCTACATAAGAATGTTATGAATGCCTCAAGTTACCTTTATGTCTTATGATTTCTATGATTTATTCATGATTTGATGAGGTAGGTTAAAGTGCCTATGTTTTATGGGTGAATTATGATTTTATTCTTGTGTATATATGAACTCATGTTTCCTTTCCATATTTTTATATCCCTTACTGAGCTTTTTATGCTCATCCCAAGTTTTTGAAATGTTTTTTTCAGGTCAAGGGAAAGGTACATGATAAGATGATAGAGTCAAGGATGTGTTAAGAAAGATTCCATGTTTTATTTTCAATATGTTTCCGTTGATGGGAAGAATGGATACTATCTTTTATGTAACCACTTTGTTTAAAAGTGGAATGTAATGCAAGTTTCATGATCTAATTCTCTAAAACTCTAAACCTGAAAAGATCCTCAATGTGTAATCTTGTAATAACTCAAGATTAAGTAAGTTTTAAGGCTGGGGCCTTATAGTTGGTATCAAAGGTCGGTTTAGATAACTTTAGAGGTTAGGGTATTCCTTAAGCATAAGTGACATTACCATAATGGTTAGGATTTCAGAAAGAGTCCTAGTTTTAGATAAAGTGAATGAGTAAGTGTATCTTAGTGTTTATCTTCCTCATTAGTACATAATGGTTTTGTTGATATACTCACACTGACCTTTTTGGTTTTAGTAAATGGCTGGATCTAGCAGGCACCAAAGTAACAGTGGATGTGAAGGAAACTATGATAGTTTTTTGAGCAAGCAACTGAATGATATGGGAGCTGCAATGAGAACTCTTCTGATTATCCTCAACCAACTATCTGGAGTTATGATTGACCACCTAAACCTTGGAGTTTTCTCTAAGGCATCATATATGCAAGAAACAAATCCCTACGGAAGTGCAGGTAATAATCATAAAGGTATGTGTGTTCAAAAACCTATGTGTCAGAGATGTGGAAAGAAACACCTAGGGAAATGTTTCAAAGGGACAGAAATATGCTATAGATGTGGAAATGAAGGTCATAAAGCAAGAACCTGCAATGGAAAAAGGAAGCATCCCGTTGACTCGAGGAAAGGGAAAGAAGTTCATTCTGAGGGATCAATTGAATGTTTTAAATGTGGTATGCATGGTCATTATGCAAACACATGTTCTATGAAGAAGTATCGTGAATGGGGTCACCAAGAGCGTACAAATGTTCGTTTACCAATACCTAATGCCATTCCTATTGAGGATGAAGAAACTGACAATGACCAATCAAAGGTATGTACTATTTCATGACTGTTGTTTTCCTATTTTGAAATCTTAGGATATGATTCATGGTTTTGTTTGTAGGAAAGAGGTATTTCGGAATAGGTTGGAAAGGAATGGATAATGGATCATGAAGAATGTTGAATGAGTAAGATGTCAACATATAAGGGCTTCAAGAGTTATGGTGAAATTCTTAAGAGTATTATGTCTCTTTTGATGATGGGGTTACATTAGAAGACTTTTTATATTATGTGTAACCCTGATGATTAATATAGGAAAATTTTATCCAAGGAATAGTTACCTTTTCTTTTGTGGACATAGTTATAAAGAACCATTTGGGTTTATATGATCCTTACTTTTGAGGTAATTATGGGTTACCAAAGGTTATGATTGAAGTGGAGGGCATGAGATGAAATTGAGGTTAAAATGTGTTATGATTATTTTTGAAGATTTTATCTCGTTTTGGGGAATGTTTTAAGAATTATATAGTTTTGGAAAAAGGACAACACGCAGACCGTGTGACATCCCGTCGCGTCGGACAAAGCTGCGGGAATCGAACCCACAACCAAAGTGCGACTGGTATTTATCGCCTACCACTGGACTACGTGAAGTCCCTGGTTAGTTTGACTGATTCTTTTGGTTATATGATTTTATGAATTAAGAGTAAGTTGATTTTGGGTTATTTATTAAAATGATTACCCTATCATGGAGGATATGTGATTGGGATAATTATTTTTTTCAATGCGAGACTTTAGGAGTGACTAATGTTGTTTGGAGATAAATGTTACAATTTAACTTGGAGGACTATGTGAATAAATCCTACAAATATTTGGGTTTCAATCTTAGATTGGTTTACTTTGAAGAATTTTATGGAAAAATTGTTTATCGGATGATCCTTGTTGAACTTTCGGTTTTGTTTGGCAAATTTTGGAGATTAAGAATAGATTTTCTTTTTATAAAGGATTATCCTTTTCTGGATTATCTGATCTTGTAGTAACCTTTTTGGTTTTAGTTTTGGATAAGGTTTGAAGACATGGGAAGTATATAGCTCTCTTTTGTGGATTAGGTGATTCTCTAGAAGTTGATTATGGTACTCTTAATGCGAACAAGTCTCCCTAAATACTCGTCTTTTGGAAAAAATATGAGTTTGATTAAGGAATCTAGTAAAAGTTGAAGGTCAACATGATAAGTGATTATGTTTCCTTATGAATAAAATTCCTCAATAAAAAGTAACTTAAAACAAAAGTGTTGTCTATTAACTTTTCCTACTAGGAAATCAAATACCGTTTAACCCATCACAAGTTTGTGATTTTCTCGTTGTTAACTTTCTCTTAGACATGTTTACTATCACTCTCCTTCAAGAACACGACCCTATGTTTTCTCCTCCATGTCCATATTTTCATACTTGTAATCCTAGTATGGGTTAACTCGGGTGACCTCTGTGCTTATCTTTCTTTATTTTAAAGTGATTGGTTTACCGACTCTTGTTCCGATGTGGGACTTTCAAGGATGTTTCCAAGCGCAATTTTAAAATTGCGAGGACGCAATTCCCAAAAGGGGGGAAGGATGTAACACCCCAGGTAAATAAAGAATATGAAATTTTCATATTTATCCATATTTGTGAATAAAATATTAATATGGCTTTAAAGGGGACGCTATGCTCGATGGCGTACCCAATACGCAACAACGAGTTTCTTGGGAATCTTACGTTGCACTCTAATAATAAAATAATATTATTTCAAATGGTAGTTAACATGTAGCCGTTGTATTGGCGGGAATGGATATAAATAACTAAAATATGATTATATATGTTTTATAAATGTTTTTACATTTATCCAATAAAAGACAATGTCTTAAAATATGGAAAGAATTCAATTTTAGGTGTATATGCCCTAGTTTTCACTAAAGGTTCACTTATCGCATTTTAATGGAGAAATGTCATTAAATATAGTTTTGACCACTCTTATACATTCTTTTGGACCAAATAAAACTCTTATTAAGAATCGAGACATCAAATTTTACTTTGTGTAATTTTTTGGTATCTTTCTGATAAAGTTCATTTTTTTTAATGAATAGTGTAGAATGTTGTGTTTTAATTCAAAACCTCTTTTTAATCTAATTTATTTATATGATTAGATAATATTTTGAATTGGTTTTAAAGTTAAATTAGAAAATATTTTTACCATTTTATCCAATGGTGGTCATTGGAATCAATTTCACTTTGAAATTAGACTTAAACTGGTGTCAATCTTTTGATACTTATTGTTTTGTAAAAACACGCTATTTGCTCTGGCAGCGGGAATTAATTATTAAATTAATTAATGTGACTTATATAATTTTAATTTTGTAAAAAAGACTTCATTTTTGAATTAGGAGTATCAAATATAGCTTAGGGTGAATTTTTGGTAATTTTCTGAAAAACTTCAATTTTTGATGAATAGTGAAACCACTAAGTGATAATCAAGCAAACTGATTTTTCAGTTAAATGAAAGTTTACCACTAATGTGTATTGAATTTTGAAAATCCGACATACATGGTTTTCATTAAGAAGTAAAATTTGGTTCAATGAGATTATAATAATTTTTTTGGTGAATAGTAACTGATTAAGTTTTTAATCGCGATTAGTGATAATTAGTGTAGTTTAAGGTATAAATAATACTTTAAAAATATGAAATGACCTAGACACATGTCCCAACCCTATTGTTTGTGTCATGGCCGACCAAGACAAGCCATGGCCTAACTTTGGGACCCCATGGATCCACTTTTGTTGGGAAATAACATAAAATACTTTTTATTTAATGTTAAAGTGAAAATGACACTAACATAGTATGTTTTACTAAAACAATTTTTAAGTGGGGTTATACAAGTCCAAATTTTGATTATAAATAGTCATTGGAAATATAAAAAGATTTCCTATATCATAGTATTTTTTTTATAATTTTTAGTCATTAAAGAAATTAAATTATTTATGACATAATAATGATGCAGCGATGACATCATTATTTGACAATTTAATTAAAATGGAAAGATAATAAAAACTCTACAATATACACATGGACAAAACCAATTGGATGAGTGGATTTCGATGCCTTATCACCTTATCCACGAATTCTACCAATGTGAGACCCTTTAAAACCGAAAATCATTTTCAAATAAAGTAATATTTCTTTTCTTTCCAAAAGTGCCCCTCCTCTCCTCTTATAAAAGGCCCCCACCTCCACCTTATTTCACACACTTCAAAAGCCTTTGGCTCGGACAACCCCTGACCATTTGCACTCTCCACATCCCTCTCCTCATCCTAGAGGATTTCCTTTGGGCAGAATCCTTTCAAAGGAAGCCTTTAGGCTCAAATCAAAAGGAGATTACACTTTTAAAGGTAATTCATTCTCTCTTGTTCATTTGTTTTATTTTGCTTCTCCAAACCTCTAATCTATTTTTTATTTACTTCTTTTGTAACAACACCAGTATCTTCAATATACTAGGATGTTGTTACAAGATTTATTTGAGCTACACTCTCACACAACTACATCAAATGGTTAAAGAACATACGGTTTCCGTGGATGGTGAAATTCTGCCTCCCGAAACGATGATTGTTCAATAATCATTTAACACCTTCAAAGGTGGCCATTATGATGTCACTATTTTTATATATGATATATAGTATGTTTATGTTTTCCTTAAGATTATGTTTTTACATTTTGGTCAAACCTTTATGGTTCCCATTATGGGTAAACACGATATCTTCATTTAAGGAAGTGCGGACTACCGCCCCCTCAAAGTGATTTGATTCGTTAAATACCATATGTGGGACATATAAAGGATGGAACTATGATATTAAATATGATATTATACTGGAATTATAATATACCTTTATATCATTATTATTCCATTCTATAAAATACGAATAGAAATGGAAGTAGCGTTCATGCGTACGTATGGCTTACCGTCTCCATGAACGATGCATTTCATTTCTTACCTCTAAATGATTATGTAATGTTATAAATGCATGAATGTATTGGATATATATGACATATATTATATCTACAACATGAATACAATTCTGGATATAATAAACATTTAGCCACATGAACAACATGTAATTGTAAGAAGTCCACTTTCGACTTAAGAACCAAATACCGACAAAATGAACATTATTAACTTAAATGATTACATAATGTTCACAACATGTCAATAATTGATATAAAAGGAATAATGAACTTGGAAAAGGTTCTTAAGCAAATATAAATTAACTCAAGTTTATTATTCAGGACGTTAAAGAACGATCGAGTCAAGTCGGACCCGAGGTAAGGGATCCTGCAACTCTCTTTCTCTTTAAGTACACTCTTTTATGTCATTTCTTTTAAGCTCATCTTTCTGATGATTGGGATGTTATTTTATATTAATCCTACTGTAATTTTTATGTTCATGTGATGAGAGACCCTATTCTCTCTCATCAATCCATTTTGGAAGTTTTATGTGGCGCCGTTAGGCTGCCGAGTTCTCGTAAGGGATTTCTCATCTCACTTTTATTCTCGTGAGATTTATGCTACATTTTCCACAAATTCCATTGAGTGGTGTAAGTACTGCCCATTATTCTACTCTTTTTGTAATATACTTTCGTTTATGAGTATTTACATCAAAGATCTATTGTCCTTCTCTCATGGGGTGTATGTTTTGAAAGATACCCAAGTCGGTAAGGGAACCTTTCACCCTCCTCTTTTTTAAAAGACTTCTTTTGTTGGGTCTGTTAATTTACATATTGCTATGTTGGGATATGTTCTCATATATCCTTATTGATGTAAATTTTATGTCCAAGTGATGAGATACACTTTTTGTCTCTCATCAACTCATTTTGATGTGATGCCGTTAGGCTGTCAAGGGAACTTTTTAACCCAATTTCGATTTCTTTGGGTTGAACATGTAGTCATTGAATATGTCATCCATTGAATATGTGTGAACGACCTTTTATTGTTTTACACTTAATATCCACTCATATTGGGTGTATTTATATTTTTCACACATATTTTTGAGATTGATTTGTCCTTGATTTAAGGACACCTTCTTTATAAGGGATTTCATCACATTTTACATCCCTATTGAGACTTCATTGTTGTTATGCACCAATTCACTCTTATATGGTGTATATACTGTCCTTTGGAATATTATATCATGGATTCCTTTATTCCCATGATATTACAAAGTTTTGACTAAATGTCATTCCTCAATTATTGTATTCAAGTGTCTCTAATTTTGGTAAAACCCCTTTAACCAAAATATCGTTTTAAATGTTTTAATTATTAGTTCTTATTAATATCCATGTTTTCAAAGTGGTTTTAAGGATTTATTTATTTGGATATTAATGGTTTAAAATTTTAAAAGCTTCAAGGTGGTATGGGACACTTTGATTCAAAAATCTCTTTATTAAATGTTTTAAATGGTTTTGAAAATGGTTTTTAATGGATTCATTATTTCAATATCTTAAACTGTTATATTGTGATTGAAATGTGGAAATGTTATGTTTCCTTTATTCATGTTTTATGTGATACGATTATGTTATGGTTCTTGGGAATTGTTATGAAGAACGGGTGGTTCCGTGATAAACTAAGGGCGGGTGAGCCCGATATAGCTCTCCAATGCATTGGGTAACGCGAAGGAGTGAAACGTTAAGGTTTCTCCGAAGAGATTTTAGGGAATATACTGTGATGGGTATTCCAAACGTAACCAAGAGGGTTACTCCCTACATAAGAATGTTATGAATGCCTCAAGTTACCTTTATGTCTTATGATTTCTATGATTTATTCATGATTTGATGAGGTAGGTTAAAGTGCCTATGTTTTATGGGTGAATTATGATTTTATTCTTGTGTATATATGAACTCATGTTTCCTTTCCATATTTTTATATCCCTTACTGAGCTTTTTATGCTCATCCCAAGTTTTTGAAATGTTTTTTTCAGGTCAAGGGAAAGGTACATGATAAGATGATAGAGTCAAGGATGTGTTAAGAAAGATTCCATGTTTTATTTTCAATATGTTTCCGTTGATGGGAAGAATGGATACTATCTTTTATGTAACCACTTTGTTTAAAAGTGGAATGTAATGCAAGTTTCATGATCTAATTCTCTAAAACTCTAAACCTGAAAAGATCCTCAATGTGTAATCTTGTAATAACTCAAGATTAAGTAAGTTTTAAGGCTGGGGCCTTATATGTATGACTCCATGTGTGTCTTGACATTAATGATAAAAAATATAAAATGAAATTCTGAAAACCTAGAGAACACATTCATATTATTTTAATACTTTATGGAAAATTTGAATTAGTCATTTGTGATGTGTACGAATCACCCACACCTCAATTAAATTCATGTTGTTACCAATATGACCAGATGATCCTATCAAAAATTTGAAATTTATATTTTAGGTCAAAACTTGTGTCAGTCTCTAAAAACCAAGAAAATGTGTTCCTATTATCTTTAATTTTTTTAAAAATAAATCAGAAGTCATTTTTGATATGTGAGATGTTTTCTCATGTCATACTAACACATGATGTAACCAGTATGACTCAAAGTGCATGTTTCCTGTTTGAATTTAAATTTTAGTAAAAAACCCAAATGACATACTAGAAAGTATGAAAATGAATTCTGATTGTTTTGTTACTATAGAAAAATGATCCAAACATAATTTTTTATGTATTGGAATTAGGATAACCTCAATCCCACACACAGTGTGACTAATATAAAAATAATTATGACCTTATTTAAAATTCACATTAATTTCATTAAAAAATATTAGAACACTAATAACTAAGAAAACACATTCAAACTATTTTCATCCATTAGGAAAATGATCCATAAATCATTTGGGACATTTTGGAAACAACCACACCTTAACAAAACATAAAATGTGACCCGTATAAATCAACATGTGTCTTTTTATTTAAATTTGACATTTTTAATGTGTTCTTTTGTTTTAATTTCTAATTTATTTCATTATAGTATTAAAAACATAATATTTTTTCCTTATATAGGTGTATTCATTCGCTTGGAATGAGGTGATATGTTCAGTAATAGATACTATGGGTAGACCTTTTTGAGAGGGGATCACTGATTACAAAGATGTTGAAACATTAATGTTTTTATATGTATGTGGATTGTAATTTTAAATTTAATTATACAAACATTGTTTGAAATGTATATAGTAGTGTTTTCTTGAATTCATTACGATTATTTCAATTAAATTATATATTTTTTGTACAGGTTATAGGTTGTTGAAGTGAGATATTATAAAAACATCACACTACAATAGATGTGGTTTTATCAATGCTATTTCTATAACTTAGAAAAGACCATGTTTATCAATTCTATTGAAATATATGATAAAGTGGAATCATTATCAGTGATAAACTAGTGCTGATAAAGGGGTCCCTTATTAACAGTGCTTATATTAATAACAATTTTTTATGTATGTTAAATTCTTTTTGGTGTTCTATTAAAGGGAAAATCAATACTTGTGTCTTGGGTAATTTTAGTACCCAAAGTTTCAAGAATATAACCCTTAATAGATTCTTTTTATGGTTTTAATGTTTATGGGTGATGTATGAGAAGGTTGGGAGAACATTGGATGTGGTTTTGGGGAAAAATTAAAGTCGCAGGGGCGGCACATGGTTTGCCTAACTATGCAGCCATACCATGTGCAATGGTCCACTTGAGGCAATAGCTCAAGCATGATTGGAGCAAGGTTATTGAGACTATGCGAAAAAATAGAGTGGGGGACTACCTAGGAAGTATCTAATGCACAGTTGGTGCACTGTTTGTCTAACCATGCAAACTAACTGTGCTTATGGTTAAACTGAGAACCTAAAAAAATTTATCTAACATGTTATTGCCCTTAAGTGCCTCGTTTTTTGCTCATAAGTTGTCATAACTCGTCATTTCTAGTCCTAAATGGTATGAGAACCTCTCCCAATCATGTTTGAGTCAATATAAAGGCTTTACATGGTGAATTGAGGATGGATTCTTGAGGTATGTGATCGTTCTTCTTCGTTCTTGGTCAGTTTCTTAGATATAATTTTCCTTTTCTCTTTGTTTCTTAGATATCTTCTCCTTATGGGTAGATATAGGGGTGTGGATTCCATATATGATGTGATTTCATCTTGATCTTATAAGGAGAATAGAACTATGGTAGGTTCTTGGAGAATCAACTTTGTTTTCTTGTGCGTTCATCATTCGTTGGGGGGGTTTTATCAAATCCTTTTAGGTAGGTGGCTTCATTCTCAACTCCAATTTAGAGAACTGATTGGGATGATTTCAAAGTTATTAATTTTTCTGAAATTGATTTTTATTTGGATTTTGAATAATTTTTCAAATTCTTCTTTTGCGACGATTTGGTAAAGTGTGAAATTTATGAAAAATTAGGGTTTTGATGAAAGTGCTTTTATTCATAATTTTAAATTTGGAATTTAAAATGGGGATTTTATGGAATAATGGAATATGGTTTTATTAATGTGTTTTCCATAAAATAGCTATTTAATTTAAATTAATTACACATTGGTTTTGGCATTGGTGTAATGGAATAATGGTTGTGTGTGTTCATATTTCATTCAAGAAGGATAAGGGTTAGGAGTCTCCCCCATTGATGTTGGGACATATAAGGGTTATGTCTCTCCCCTGTAAAACATTCATATTTCATTCAGGATGGATAAGGGTTAGGAGTTTTCCCCATCAGTGTTAGGATGGATAAGGGTTTGGGCTCTCCCCCATCAAACAATCATATTGAATTTGGGACGGATAAGGGTTAGGAGTCTCCCCCATTAGTTTTTCAATGGATAAGGGTTAGGCATCCACCCATCAAACATTTATCTTGAATTCAGGATAGATAAGGGTTAGGGATATCCCCCATCAGTGTTGGGATTGATAAGGGTTAGGGATTTCCCCCATCTAACATTCATGTGCATTTTGTTTAGATAAGGGTAAGAAGTCTTCCCCATCATTGTTGGGATGGATAGGGGTTATATCATTCCCCCTCTTCCAGGTTTAATGCATGGTATTTTGTGTTGTTATATGGAATGGTTTCACAAAATAGAATGTTAAATAACTTAAATTATTGGTTATGTTCATTCATTATAAAAAAAAATTTATGTCTTTATATTATATTTTTATATAAACTATTTTAAGAAATTATTTTATAGAAACGGTTTTATATAAATGTAGCTAAATTATCAATCCTAGTTGTGTGAGTATAGAAGTCATTGGGGGAAACCTAATGAGTTTTATACTCACCCATGGTTTGGAACTTTGGTTATTTTGAGGATGTTATCTTCCAGGACTGGGGAAAAGGTAATGTGTCTCATGTTCTTAGCACCACTTCATGTTACATGGATTGTTCAGTGATTCTGGAGCTTAGAGATTTTTGAGAATGGATTTGTGTGGTCTTTTAGGAGTCTTTTAGGTTTTTATCTATAGTTCACATTGACACTTCTTTAGTCTTCCATTGTTGCACACTTCGATGTTTTTATATATATATAAATTTGTTAAGTTATATTTCTTTTGTTCATGCATCATTTAGTAATGGTTTGGTTAAGGTTTATTGGTTTATTTGTTTATTACATAATTGTTATATTTTCCCCCACATGTATTTGAAACCCTTTTGGCATTTATTTCCAGCCTTTGGCATCTTGGAGATGTCACTTAAGGCCAAGTAAGAACTCATTGTACTCTCAATCGAATTGGAATTAACATGTTATTACATGAATGATAGTGAAAACATATATGGATTAGTGAAGGCTTATATATAATCTTTGATAATTTTTTCTAGAGTGATATTGGAAACATCATAAGTTTTTTTTTTCATTTCATAATCTCTCATAGCTTTTTACTATATGTATTTAAAATTAATTTTTTCCCTTATACTACATATTATTCATTGTATTTCAAATCAAAGAAACCATCTTCGTTGATAAAAATTAGAATTGCACCTCTTCTTACATTAATGGTTCTGATATATTATAATTTTATATATCTTTATTTGAACATAATGTTCAATGTCTATAATTTTTTTATTCTATGTTTTATTTTTATTTGTTTATTTATTAACTCTCTCTATATTGTACTCCTATTCTAAAATATAACCCATAAATTTATAATGTATAAAATTTCACATATATATTTATTCAATACAATTTCATGATTATAATATTGACACTCTCTATGTCAACTTTATTGTTTTTTATAATATTTACTTTATTATTTTCCAAATTATATTTTTTTATATGCGTTTATCATTATTTTATTTTATTTTCTCCTTGTATAACATTTTTTCCTTTCATTCCCCTATATATCAAACATTTTCATATTATCATTCATATAATTATTCTTAATGAAATATAAATAATTATTTCTTATCTAACATCTTTGATGTGTTTGCCTTGTATTTTATTTAATGGTTTCCCCTGAATTTGATTTCATCAACCCTTTTCTTTTAACTTAATATGGACCTCTTCTTTCAAAGATCACACCATAAAGGATTGTCCATTTTCAAATGATTGGGTTGTTTTTTAATTCTAGCCTATCACCTTATAAAAGCTATCATTTTAATATTTTCCATGTATCTATATTACTAAAATTAGATTTTTCACCCTTCATTGATCAAACTATGTTAGGTAAATATGCATATACATACAAAATAAATTTATTTTCCTCTTCCACCATCAATTTCCACAAATGACCAGGCTACCCCCGATCAGTGTAAATCATTTCCATGCATCCAGTTAAAAACTATAGAATATGTGCCTTTTCAATAATAAATCACGATCATATGTTTTATCAAACTAATTATCACAGCTGATATGTGGGATAAAAAATTTTTCATTATGGTTTATTAAGAAAATAGTATAATCATATTTTTAGTATTTTTTTATTATTTATTGGAAATAATGTTACTTCAATTTATTTTCTTATAAATTTTATGTTTATATTTTTTTTAAACCTAAAAAATGCTAGTAATTTAGAAGTTATTAGAGGTTATATAGATTTTTCCATTAGAAGGTTGAATGATTATTATGATAGATGGTCTATAAGGTATTAATCCACACCCTAACACATACTAATAATTTCCCTATGAAGCATATTGGTTGTTGAGAGATTTATTCCCCCGTTGTGTATAAACTTTTTATGGCATAATTTCTTATTAGTGAATGCATTGACATAAACTTTTATGGGTTTTTTTGGATTTTATTTTCTTTGTTCAAAAGTATTTTTGATTGGTTGTAAAACATTAATAGATTTTGAATGCATATCATTTTATTTTAAATTAAAATATTTTAGATAATACTAAAAAAACTTGGTGTTTTATCATTTGAAGGATGAGAGGTTTATAATTTTCTCATTAAAATTGTTGAGGAAGAGACTAAAATAGTGTAAATTAAATTTTTATTGGTTGGTAATGTTGACATCAATTGATTGTTTTTATTTATAGTCTAATTATTATATAATTTCATTTTTTAGGATGTATAAGTGTTATACATACTTTATGAAAATATGAGATATTAAATCATCGATGATTATTGACAATATGTTTTTTTTAGATTATGGTCATAAATATGTCATTTTTTGACATTCACATAGGGACTTTCTATACATGAATTCATGGTTTTGAAGTCAATTATTACACATTCTTCATAATTTTCCAAAACTGAAATTATAGATTCAAGGTATATGTAGTGGATTAATAGTGATGACATTAATCTTATTTGGGTTTTAATAGTGAATACATTCATTAATAATGATTTTTTGTGATATAATAGTATCCCAATAAACATATCATATAAACATAATTATTCAATTGATAAATATTCGTTACAGATTCTATCATGTATATTACATGATGCTCTATTATCTTCAATAATTTTCATTGCTTTCATTAATTTTTATTACTATTAACTATCCAATTCCATCTTAAGAAATGATAAAAAAAATTGTTCCTATAATCTCACTAAACCAACAATAATTAGTTTCTCTAGGAGATTAGAAATGTTTAAACTTCTAAGAATAATATTGACTCAATTAACTGTGGAAAACAATTTCATGGATAGAATACCTGATGGAGAATACACGTTTACCATAAATTATATTCTATTTTTTAGGAAGTTAGCTGTAGTGCATCAAGTAATTTCATATTTTATTAAATTATTTTTATTATTTATGTTGACCCCGAATTATTGTTTGGAGAGTTTCTGTATTTTCATAATCTTGCTTCTATCTAATTAGTTAATAATTAATTTATAATTTTGTTCAAAAAAAATTTCAACTCAATGTCAATAAATTTTTTCACTTGATTCTATTTTTGGATGTTTTTTATACAAATTAATGGATACAAGACATAACCATAATATCATCCCCACCAACATCATGTAAAACAATAGAAAAATCTTTTCTAATTTATAGTAGTAAAATTAATATGAATACACTATTTGTTGATTATTTAATGAAATAATGTTTTCAACATAATTACATAGTTTCTTCATTAAAATATAAATCAACATGTATTTGAACATCATGATATTATACTATAAAATATATGCATTCATCACATTATATATTAAAAAACATTAGTAACAATGTCTAGTTTATGAAATTTCCCAAACACCTTCCACCAAATGTATTCTCAAATTTTAGATATTCATCCTCGGTCCCTACCTAGTGACCCTGTATTCTTGATGACTAATAATCCCTAAAGAAATAGTAATGTTTTAAACAAAATATAATCACATAAGATCATATAATATTTTTCAATTATAATTGAATAAAATTAAAAAACATGAGAATTTCATTCATAGCATGATTGATTTTAAACCTTTTAGATACAATATTTATTTATGAAATGACACAAAAAAATATACATTTTAAATTAAAAATTAGTATTAATTACACCAATATTCCTATTGTAATCATACCATGATCGTTTTAAATAACACCAATATGAATAACCTTATATACATACTATATAAAAACTAGTAATGTTTGGATAACCACCATAATATAGACAACTATATGATTCATTATGAAAACATTCCATATATGGTATGTGTACAGATTTGGTAATTATATAAATTTATATCCATATAGTATGAATTGATTACATGAAACTACATGATCGTGATCACATATGGTAAACTATATATATTTTTCAATTGCATACTATCATGCCTTACATGAATGTCCCATAATCATTTAGTCTATAATGAGAGTTTGTGTAATGTGTATTCTATTTGTAAATTTATATCAACTATATTCATATAACACATACAATATGAAAATAATTTTTTAATATACTTACATATAAAGGAATAATATATTCATATGATAATTAAAATAATATTAAATTAGATACAGACTACTATAAGAATATTTGACATTGAAACTATATGAAAATAAATAATTCATACATAAATATATTTAATTTTCATGTAATTGTTTTTTGGATTTGACATATTCAATACTATTCGTTGAGTTTTCAATTTGAAACTAATTATTTAATCAATCATTAAAAATGAAAAAATATTCTAAAAATGAATTATACCTGATTTTATTTTTTATTTTCAAATTTACCTAGAATTTCGAATTTTTGTTAAAGGAAATTTCTTTGTGTTTTCGATGATGTTCAATTTTAAATACTAAAAAAATAAAATAATCTCTTTTATATTACTGAAAATGAATTTTGTATGAATTTATTTTTATTATATTTGATCATTATTGTAACTTTTATTGTTTTTCACAAATGTTGATCATGTGGTTTTGCAATTGTACAGTTTTGAAGACTAATATAAATAAAATTGTATTTTTATATACCGTGATTTTTTATAGTCGAACTCACACATGTGAAAAAATTTATTTTAGATTATATCATTTTTATGATAATTTATGAAGAATTGATGATATAGTAAATGAATGATATAAATTTTAAAGGTTTTTTGTAATTCTAAATATCACAGAGGTATTCTCATTAAACTGAATTTCTTTTGTAAATATTTTTTCCTTTCACACAATTGTTTTTTTCATAACTATTATGAATTTTTCAAGTAGCTTGATGACTGATAGATTTTAAAATGGCTTTCATTCATGTCATGGTATGATATAATTATTCAATTTTAGTAGTGTTTGATGAATTAATGCGAGTAATAATGAACCAAATTAATATGTTACATCGTTGTGTATTTTTCATGAAGTCATTTCTGGGTTTTAGTGGGTGGAAAGGGAAATAATCATATCGAATAATTTTGTATACATAAAAGAAATTTAAATTAAATTTTTACGTATTTTAATTTTGGATATGATGTACAAAGACTATTCATTGATTTGTTGATTTGAAACTCATCAGCTTAACCTTCTTTAGAGATGAAATATTTTACTGAAAATAAATTATGCCTAAATGTATTTTTTTATTTTAAAACATTCATTTTATATTTATTTTCCCCCAATTTTTTTATTCAATTTTGAGGATACATAATTTTGACGACAAATCATTCAATGAAGTGCATGTTTTCCTTTGGAATTTGAAATATTCAACTTTTGTTACTAAATTGAAAAAATAATAAACTGATTTATAGAAAATTTTCAACGTTCAATAAAATTATATATATATTTGTGTTTACATATTCTAGTATTAAAAGATATTTAGGACATTATTAAATTATTATTATTATATTCTCCCAAATAGTTAATGTTTGTTCATATTTCAGTAGTTATTTACAGTGTACAATAGTTGTATTTTATCCATTATTCAATGTATTTTTTGGGGGGTTTATAAATTAAAGAAAAATCAAGGACTTGAATGTTATTTGAGGTATTTATTTCGATTTACATTGCTTATTTTAATCATAAGTGTTTTAAACTCTTAAATTGTTGAAGTTAGAGCTCATTTCAAGTCTTATATTATTCCATCTAGTCGAAGAAATTAAATCCCATTATGAATTTTCTATTATTATTTCAAAATTTATTTTCTTGAATTATATTCATTTATCTACAACTAAATTTTTTATGATTGTAATTGTTATTTTGTTTTGTTAAAATTTCACTTTTGAAGTGATCACGAAGGTAGTAAAATGAGAGGTCATTAAACCACCATTGATATGTTAATTTTTATAATAATGATTATTATTTATAATTTTGTAATTGTATTTTTATATAGCTAATTTCCTATTTGAGAAAATATTTCTCATGAGAATCTCAATTGGGATTCCTTTCAAAAGGTAATCTCTTTGTTTCATGTTCTAATTCAATTTTTAAATCGTTCCTTAATTAAATATGTTTTCATCATTATTTATCATTTTTTCTCAGTGAATTAGGTATCCCCTATGTTTCAGTTAATAATTTCAATTTCTTCCTTTGGGGGTACTATTTTTCTCTTGTTGGTTATTAGGTTGTGCTGAACTAAATCATAATTAGAAATAGACGTGATAGTTTTCAGATTAAAGGCCTCAAATAAACCATATCAAGGTATTTTCAATCACCATCTATAGTTATTTATTTTCATTATACTTTTATGTAATTTAATTAATTTACTCACATGTGTTGCAAAAAATTAAATTTGGATATGAAGCTAATTTTTGTGGACTTTGAGCTCATTTGAAGTGCATATAATGTAGTATTTTAAAACAATTAATATTAATTATTCATTTTATGTTTTTTATTCAATTGGTTTTCAATAATATTTAAATATTTTTATTATCATCTCATAATGGTTTGAGCCCAGAAATACCATCACAACAACAAAAACATGGGCATGGAGCCATCAACAATACCTAAAAAGTGATAGTGGTAGAAATCTCAAGCCACACACCAAGATGGTTGTTGTCAGCACACATCACACACCCCTAAAACCTCAAACAACTCCCCTCAAGAGATGAATATTTTGAACATAATAGGGGTCCACCACTCATTACATCCATGCGAAGACCACAATATCTCATGTGATACCCTATTCTGATATTGTCTTCCATTTTGATCACATCTGGCTTCCCAGTATAATCAACCCTTGACCCATGGAGGTGTTTCTATCCAAATATGGTTATTATATAATGTATATATGCATTAATTTTATTATTATCAACTATATGAGTTCCAAATTCAACTGTATAAATTATATGAGCTCCAACTTCAACAGTCTTCATATATGAATAAAGTTTAATTTTTGAAAATTGTTACCAATTTAGTATAAATATATGATTAATGTTTATAAATACATGGATACAGTTTACTATCTGTAATTGTTTTCACCCCAACATAAACTGTTCAAAAATATGCATATAGTTTAATATTTTAAAATAGTTTTTCTATTCATCTAAATAATAAGTTAGATCTTGTTAATATTATTTAATATGTTGATATTCAAAATATGCCTTATTATCCATAAAATTTTGTTTCCAAAATTTGATTTGGTATTCCAAATTTCATCATTAGATATATGCATATAGTTTATTAATATTATATAAATGCATTTTACACATATACCCTTCATTCATATATACACCATTCATTTGAACAGCATATAGGGGATCTAATTATTAGATCTAAAAAAGGTGTCCAGTGGTTTAGACATAGGAGATAATGCTCCTAAATATAGATGATATTAAGTAATAATGATGAAAAATATATAGTTTTCAATACACCGCCTGTATAGTTTATGCCAAAAAAATTCTTCATAAATCATAAAATTCTCATTAACATTTATATTTCATTACTTTATCCATAAATAATAAGCTATTTTATTATAGGTTTCTTTGTTTTTGTAAAATCTTCACCTTCTTTTTCTAAAATGTGAACTAAATTTGAGAGATCCATAGTTTATAATCAAATGTTCATTTCTCATTTCATCAAACATGTACTATTCTATTTTTTTAATTTTCTAAAATCTTCTTATAAAGTTTTAGATAATATATTCTGATATTTATATTTTCATTATCCTATGGTGGAGTTTTTTTAATCAATTTTAAAATATTCTTTACACACTACTTATTATTTCTATTTCCACTCTTGTAAATGCATAACATATACCCATATGTTCTATCTTATTTTGTCATGAATTAAACCTCTATTATATACTATTTGGTACATTAGATAAACTTCAATGACTCATATGATATTTTATCAAGTTTTTTATTTAGATACATCCAATTGGATGTTTCAAGGTTTCATCAAATGCTCTATTTGAGTGCCTCTTCACCATTATCAATGTGGAACAGTTTTTTTGTTAAATTTAAGGTTAGTTTTTTTTACATTAAATGGAACTCTCTTTGTGAATTATTAAGTATGTGTCTTCAATTTATAAAATTATATATACTCTTTTATATTGTAAAATTCAAATCCATATAAAATTAACTATATTTTTTTATTTCAATGATGTAATGATTCTTAAATTATTTTATGTCATGACTTTCAAGATTCAGTTTTGTTTAACATATTTTTTTATTATTCACACTTGTGTTTCTTTCCCTTCTTATATTTCTTATGTCAAAAGTTTAACATCAAATTATTAATATGAGCATGTGCATTTGAAATTAAAGGAGTATTCCATGAAAATGAGGGGCTGGGTACTAGTTTAATTCCACAATAGCACAAAAAATTCCATTAAATTATATTAAAATGAATTAATGACCACCTCTCTCTAATGGTACACTTTCATAGAGGTTGATGGTGAGGTAGAGAAAATGAATTTCAATGTCCACCACCAATAGGACATGTGTTGTTAACTAGCATCATGGGTATATCCATCACACACATAGGAGGCATAACCCACTATATATTTAACAATCTGTGAATTTTTGTATATTTCTCTTTAAATAAATTTAATTTTTCCAACAAATATTGGTACAAACAAAATTGAGTCTTATTGAACTATAATATATTATACCATTATAAAATAACTAATAAATCTGTATAATGAATATTAAAAAGGAAAAGTTTCAAAAAAATATGTATTAATTGATTAGATAAATATAATAAATTCAATAATAAGTACTCATTTTTTATTGAATTCATTATATGTTTTTAAAATACATTTTCCACAAAAAATGGCTTCTATTTATTTCCACAAGAAAATAATATAATTAATTTTTACCACTTTAGGAAAATGTGTTTGAAAAAATTAAATTCTTTTTTGGAATCAAAAATTCAAAATCTTCATTGAGTAATTTTATATAATTGTCATAAAATATTTATTTTTGGATTAATATTAAAAAATATGGTTTTTTATTTAGAACTGCTTTTTTGATTAAATATTTTACAGAGATATAATTTGTATTATAATGGTATTAAAACTAAAAACAATTCATTTATATGTTTAATAATTCAATTATTATAGTTAGAAATAATTTTATTTTTAATTTTGGTATAAATTTTTTTTATACTTGAGAAAAAAAATTCTATAAAGATATTTTTCATAATGTTTTGTGTGTTTAATTTCAAGTTAAATTTTATAATTTATGTTAATTTAATTTTAGAATATGAATTCCTTATTTTTAATCAATTTTATCAATTTTTTTAATGAAATTATTTCCACTTTTGGTCAAAATGAATAGTAAAAAATGTAAAAAAATTATTTGATAAGGTTAATGTTAAGATAGATTTACTGAAGGGTTAATTTTATAGTTAGTTCCCAAAAAACAACTTCTGTATATTTTATGATTACCTGTATTCATATTTTTGAATATAAACGAACTACTTGGCACATCATTATTTTTATTCCTCGTAACATGGTATACGATAATGTCCAAAGAGTTGTTGATGCCCTAAATGGTCATAGAAATTCCCCAATTTTAAGAGAATGTAGAAGTTCTAAAAAAATATTCATAAAATATATGTTATATAGAAATATGAATTTATTTGTGGGAAAATATTATATAGGATATATGGGGTCAAGATTAATTTTAATTATATCTACTTTACCATAGTCTACTCCATTGAATATTTCCACTATTGGAATTTATGAGAACAAGAACCACTAGTAGGAAATCAAATTTCATATTATTTATTGGATGTTCCTATGAACATAAGTTTATATTAATCAATAGAATTTAATATTATTATTAACAGATATTATTAATCATGTTCTTTTTTGTATTTAAAAAAATCCTGATGACATATATTCATAGTGAAGTAGGATATGATGGATGTGTTATGAGTAAAATTTTATTAATGAATACTAAGAGAAATTAGTTGCCCCTTAAACTATTTAATAGAAGATTATATCATAGGCCCTTCGATGTAAATGATAAAAACTAAATAAATGCATGACTATGGTGTCTTGTAATCATGTTCAATTTCTAAAAAATCAATGAAATATACATCAATCATATTGGTTGATGGAACTAGTTTTCAACATCCTTGATTAGAGATATAATGATAAAGGGATTATATTAGAATGTAAGAATCCATATAAGGTTTTATATAATTGTGAAACTATCTTATTTTTCTATGGGTACATTGGTGTGTTTCCAGATGTTAACCCTATCTTTGGGCCAAGTCACTTATTTCCAATTTGAAAGAGTTAGAGAGGGTTACAGACTATGTGTATCTATAAGTTTAGTTTAAAAATATTAGTCTTTATTATTTGACATGTTGAATCAATATTATTCCAACACTTGGTTTTCTCAAGACCTAACCCATAGGGTCCCACCTATCTGACAAAAGGTAGATGTGTAACTACCCCAAACCCACCTCCATAGGCCAAGGTCTAGTGACAAGTTCCAATAGGAATAACTAAAATGGAAGGAATTTACCTTATATACCTGTATTCACACACCCAAACATCTCTATTCAAAATTTATGAGGAATAAAATGAAACATATAATCATTTAGGGTAAAAAAAATCATGTAAAACCTATAGGGAAAACATGTTTTATGACAGAGTAATCCAAATGAAAATCTAAAAATAACCACTCATCTAGAAAATATTCTACAACTAGTCATAAAGTGACAAATAAATGCTAATAGGTCCTGAATCCAAATATCTAATCCTAACCACTATTCAAGTTCTATACACTGGGGTATCCCTATGCTCCTTTTAAATCACCACTTAGCTATCCATTGTCTTAATAATAGATGTCATGTGTGTGAAAATCACATGAAGGGGTGAGTATATACATACCTAGTAGGATGACCTAAACATCCAAATAAGGTGGAATAAAAGACACAATAGAAGTAGAAAGATCAACACATAATAATAGAGGAATGAATACCAACACATAGATATACATATATATTCACAAAAAATAATTCCATATGATAGATCAATTTATTTCCATATCATATCCTAGCCCAGGATATTGAGAATTCCAATAGTTTCAGGAGGTCCATCATTGATTCCTACCATTTCCGGTGCCCTCCCAAATAAGTAACCATGTGGAGCCACACCTCGCCACAATTCCACACAGTCGAGGGGACATAATATCTAGGTTTAAGACCCATTCCATGGTTTAGATGAGGGTTGCACTCAATATTTACAGGATACATTCATTAATACAACTGGAGGTTTCCACTCACTAGGTAGATGACTCACTCGCTGATTCAATAGGAGGGTTCCAATAATTATGTAGAGTCACCATGACCTAAGAAAAGATGGGTGTTCTACTAAGTGGATAGAGGTCACATTCCATGATACAATAGGATGGTTCCACTCAGTAGGTATATGAACTATTCCATAATACATTACAAGGGTTCCACTAAATTTGTAGAAGGATAATTCCTTGAAAAATGAGGGGGGTTCTACATAGTATATGGAGTACCCATTCCGTAATATAACAAGGGGTTCCACTATATTGGTGGAGGACTCATCCCCTAACCCATCATGATGGTTCCACTCTATAATTATAAGTCTCATTCCCTGATACAATAATAGGATTCAAATCTTTAGATAATAGACCCATTCCCTGATATAGTAGGAGGGTTTAACTCTGTTAACTATGAGTATTAATGGGGATTTCCAACATTAGATTCTCTTTGATGATCTAGACTGACTTCATTCATCATAGAGAACCTCCAAAATAGTCATCATAGCTTCTAATAGATTCTTTATCCAAACATCCAACACAGACCAACATTAGGTCATGCCAAAGGTAAATCATGTTCTCTAAATTTTATCATGTCCATATATTTTTTCATTAGAGACTCTATCAAGGAGATATCACGCTATTTATGAAAAAGGTTCATTCATGATATAAAATATATTTAATATTTTTCCAAAATAAATTCCAGGGTCACCATGCCTCAAATTTGAGTGCCATCTTAGTACGTGGTTCTGAAAATATTACTTAATATGTTTCAAAGTCATATAAGGAAAAAGTAGAGTCTATAAATTATTCCTTACTTCATTTTTTCATCGTCGAAAAGAACAAAATTAGAAAACATATGGGGAAACTAAGAAAGCATCTAGCTATCTCACTTTTAGTAGCTCTCTTATATAATTTTGTACTGACATAACCCATGAACCAAGGGAATTTTTCATCCATGAAGTATCCTCTCATACAGATCCATGATCAGCTCTAGGTACTCCATGAAGGAGTCTTTGTCCATGATTTTCATCTCACCATAGTTAAAAACAAGGATATGGCCATGCCCATATCTCCTAACCTATGACAAATGGATGATCACATGCACCCTCTCCAACCGTATGGTTATGGAAAGGTGGTAAGAAACCTCTCCAACACATGGAATGTTCATGAATTACACTAATAAACCTCTGGGATATATTTCCACCCCATCCAAATATCCATAATACAGAGAGTTGGGAGACTATTAGGAAATCATGGTATCCCTACTCAATATCCAAGGGCCAATGACATCAATCATCATAAGATTTATATCTACACTAGGATATCCGCATTTTCTCAAAAATCACATAGAAATTCTATATTGATTCTTTCACCATCATTAACCTAACTGGATGTACCTCATTGATCTCAATCAATCATGTGTGTTACCATTATGGTCTCATATACATGTCCTCAAAAGGTTCCATGTTGATAGTAGATTTATAGCTATTGTTGTAAGAAAACCAATCCAAATGGAATTGATACCCCCAACTCTATCCAATGTCTAACATGAAAGATCTGAGAATATCTTCCAACACCTAGATAGTGTTCTTCATCATACCTTCTGTTTTGGGGAGGAATGATGTAATCATCCATAGCTGGGTCCGAAATTCCACATATAGGCCTCTCCCCAACCAATACATGATCTATGAATCTCAGTCCAAGACAATCACTGAGGGAACCCTATGACGGAAAACAACAAACCTCATGTAAAAATATCTTAAACACTCAAACAAACTCTACTCCCAGATAGAATGGAAGTTCACCGACACCACATGTTGGCCAACTATCACCGAGATAACTTCATGGACTCATGTTTTCCATGGTTTCCATGACACAAAGTTATTGAATATGCCCTCACATTTCCCCTGTATGAACTCATGGGGATACAACAAACCTGTAAGAACCTAGTGCTCAAACATCACCCACTAACATGTGATACACTGAGAGATATACACCGCCATGTTGTTCCTTATTCCATCTCACAAAATATTCCACTGAATATCCTTGTAAAACATTCCTATGCTGAGATGTACATCAAAATTTGAATTGTTAAACTCACTCATCACCTCCTCTCACATCATGGCTTCAAGCACTATCTATTACTAGAAAATAATGATGTGATTTCCTCTTTCATATAATACATCTGGTCAATTTATTTAGGATATATGGTTATATAGGAAGTCATTGATGATGTCTCCAAATATTGTATCCCTCACACACAATATAAGAGGAGACAACACAATAAATTAAAGAAAATCTACACAATCCTCCTACAAAATGTTTATATAAAATGAATCCAACAAATCATATACCTCCTCCATCATACAAGAATGGAAAATTCTTCTAATGGATTATGTTTCCACACTTCCCATCCCAGTGTATAGGCTATATCAAATTCATAATCCTATATGATCTCTAACCATTCCCTCTATCTCTGGTTTAGAAATCTCTACATGAAGACACACTTAATAATCTTGTGGTTTAAGTAAAAAAAAGAGTGCTCCCATGGAAGATATTTCATAAAAATCCTTAGAGTGAAAGATAACACATCAAACTATAGGTCTGAATTTATGTAGTTCTTCACATGGGGTCTCAATTTTCTCAAAACTTATGAGATCACTCCCTGCCTCGACATCAACACGCAACCAAGACTATATGAAGTGAAATTGAAATACACTATGTACTCCACAACCTCATCTAGTTGTATCAAAAATATGGGTAGTCATCTGCCTCATTCTTATCTGTTAAATGGATCTCTAGATGGTCCATGAGATACAAAACCATGAGCCTATTTCTAGTCATGATAAGATATCTTACGTATAGACACTGCAAATTATGAATTTTATCTTCTATAAATTACTCTAAATTGTGACACCCACTTCCAGATCAATCTACATTGAGTCCCCGAGATAATAAACATTCCATCACTAACAACCTCTCTAGTACTCTGGTATGTATTAGAATGCACATGGGTACCACACTAGAAGGGATGTCTAGGTGGAGACCCAGCTTGAACTTCTATACCCAGAGGTAACCATCCAAATTCTAGTCAAGGTAGTACTATATAATGTCATTGAACCTCACATAATACTCATTAATAATAATCCCTCCCTTCTATAGCTCTAAAATATCCTTAATTTTTGTGGTGCGTAAGCATGAGGGGTTATACTCCTCAAGAAATTTCAACTCGATGTTAGACTATGAGAGTATTGACTAATCATGCATCTATATAAATAAACTCTACAAACACCCAACTACAGTGATTAAAAGGATGTCTTCCACAAAACCCATATAATTAAACAAGGAAAACACAATCTGGTAAACTTATATCAATGACTCGTGAAAATCCCCCACTTACTGGAGATTTTTCATATCGTGGAACCTTAGCAGTAACTATTACTTTAACTCAAAGAGTGTGCTACGTCTAAACACATCCTCATCTTTCTCCACCGATATAATATTTTGTTCTACAAGTCAAGGTTCTTCTATTTATCAACCAAGAGGAAAGATCTTGTGTGATGGTACCTAAATTGGGACCTCATCACTCATTAGACAACCATCATGATCCATAATTAGTATCCCATATGGCTATCATCATGGTGGAATCATGAAAATTTAATCAAGGTGCACCACAGTATGTTGAGAATATATATATGGGGATATGGGTCACGAAAGATAGTAAAACAAACTCAATCCTATATTATGTGTGTTCCAATTTTCCCTACAAAAAATTTATCTGAATAGAAATTCAACAAGTTGGTAATTAAAGTCTTCGTGAATGGATACCTAAACCTCTATACCAACCCATGGTTCCCTATCCTGAAGTATTCCCTTATGAAACATTGCAACAATTTCCATAATTCCCAAGGAAACCACATCTGGGGAAAAAATCCATTCACTGTACTGAGGTCTAACCACCTATGATAACAATCATTCATGACCTAAACCACTATGGAACACATATCTGGTGGAAATATGAGCCATAAATGTACCAAGACCACCTTCCTAGGCTATGGGTTGATGGAAATCCCTAAAATGAAAAAATAAAATGGGAGGCCATTAACTTAAGTACTGATATATGCACCCAACTATATCCATATAGAAGTACATAAGTATAAAATATAAGAAAAAAATTCAAGAATAATAAACATGCAAGTTAATTCTTTATGGAATATGAATATTTAAAAAAAATAATCAAAATGGAATGTTAAAAAATAAAACCCCACTGAGAAATGATGTCCCACCCAGAAAACAACTAGAAAACAAATTATTAAAGAGAATGATGCTAGATATATAATCTAGAACAAATGTATGCGGTCTATGAACCCAATAACCCCTTTTCTCCTTATAAATTGTTTTCAAACTATCCATATTTTGTATAATATGGGACACATATTGTATAATGCCATGCTAGGGTAGGACATCCCAAAAAATTGTATGGGAGAAACCAAAGACACTATTGATGTAATTATCTCAACCACTAAAAATAGAATATTGAATCCCAGTGTGTATATATATATATATATTCACATAAAAGAAACCCAAATGATATATAAAGGGGATCTAAATATCACATCATTTCCCAGTTTGATGAGTCTACCAATAGTTCTACGAGGTCCAACATCGATTCCATGTATCTTGCATGTTTACCTAAAGAATTAACCATGTGGAGCCACACCTCACTACCATAATGCATAGTCGAGGGGATATAATGTCTTTGTATTGGAACCATGAACTAGTTTAATTAGAGGGTTCCACTTAGTAGGTAGAGGACCCATGACTTAAAACAATAGGATGATTCCACTCAATAGGTAGAGGACCCAATACATGATATAATAGGAGGGTTCCACTCAGTAGGTATAGGAACCCTTCCGAGATATAATAGGTGGGTTTCACTCTGTTGATAGAGGAACCATTACCAAATACAATAGAAGGGTTCCACATAGTATATAGATGACCCAATCCATGATGCAACATTGTGGTTCAACTAATTAAGTATATGATCCATTACCCAACATAGTAAGAGGGTTATACTTAGTGGATATAGGATCAACTCCCTTATATAACATTAGGGTTCTGCTATATAGGTCGATGAAACATTACCTAATACTATAAGATTGTTTCTCAATATATATTGGGGAACCATTCCCTACCATTGTAGGAGGTTTCCACTATGTAGGTAGAGGACCCATGCCCAGATATAATTGGAGGGTCCCACTTTATAGATAGAAAACCCATACCCTAACACCATACGAGAGTTCTACTCTATTGATTCAGAATATTAAATGGAATTGGAATCCCTAGATTCTCTATAATGAAATTTCTTGATCACTTCTATATCTGAGATCTACCTAAAAAAGTTTCATGCTCATAAAATTTTAGATCACATCTCAAAGTCCACTTTGAAGGACACCATCACATTCGATGTGAAAGACCACATAAGATAGGATACTCATAGTCCAAAATATAATTCAAAATGAAAGATATATGATTGGTAGAAGATTTGCATGCATTACATGGTGTGTAAGGGGTCCACACAACAAGTGGCCTCAAACGGATTCATGGTCGTGTCCTTTCTAGTACATGTCTCAATATTCATGTGGAACTACATGGTGTGTAAGGGTACTACACAACATGTATCAGTCTCTAGAGGTCGATTTATATGCTCCTAACTATTCCAATGTATATTGTCCATATACTAGTACATTTCCTATGCATGTCCATATCCATGTCCATGAACACATATAATACATACCAAGACACCATTACCAGGTCACATGGTATGTTGGGATCCCAGATGTTGTCCTATATTTAAATCCCCAATATACAATACCTGTTGAGGTTAGGGGGATATATGTAGTGTCTTTTCTTAGGCTAAACGATGTGTATTCTGATTTTTCACAAAAATCATAGAAACCATTATGTGGTTTCTAGATATTGTTTTATAAATCTATTCCCAAAATTTGAATACATGAAATTGTGGTAAAAATCCCCCATCAATCGATTCCAATCCTTTTACATCTATAAATTGTTGTTATAATCCTCTAATTGAATCCACCACATTTCATGTGCCCCTCCCATTCAATTTTCATATCCACATTGAATCCCATATATAGGAATCCATCACTGATTCTCAAAAACCCCTCTGATTCATCCTCTAAACACAAATACTTTCATTTTATACACAACCACCATGATTCTCAGGGTCGAATCATGCTCGGACCCCATGAAAATAGTTGAATCATGATCCCATGATCCAACGATGAAGAATGTGAAGAAAACATGGGGTAAAGGAACAAGAACAAAGTTGATATCTTTACTAGCCAAGAGTTGTTGGAAAATGATCATAAAACTGGGGATGGGAAGATGTGATTTCATGGTATAGTCAAATAAATAAATCGAGGAATAATTCATATTGATACACATGCACTTGAAAAAGAATAATTTAAAAGTATATCAAATGAAAAAAAAATTATCATGGTCAATATATTAATCAATGGAATAGACCATAATTTACAATACCTATATTGATATTGGGTCGTTTGTTAGATAAGAACATAGTTTCCATCAAAGGAGAAGACCCATTGTGTTCTTTATGAATCTATTCACATTAACCCAGTTTTTTTCATCATCTAATCTCAATTCGATAATGAATAATGGTGGAAACTTTTCTCAGTGATCATAGGGGTATGCATAGAAACATGTGGAATTAGAATAACCACATATTTATAAAGGAAATTAGTTCAGGGTTATTAAATGAATTAAATAGATAATTTAATTTATTAATTCACTTAATGTCCCCTCCAATAGTTTCCTTATCTGAACATCCAACACCTACCAACATTAGACCCCAACTATGCTAAATCCAGTACTCTAGATTGAAACATTGCCTTAAATTTTAGATCGGAGAATCCTTTTCTGAAATATTGATTTTTTGTAAAAAAATGAATGTATGTGATATGAAATATAATTAATATTTTATAAAAATAAATTCTCAGATCATAGTGCCTCATAATTTTCCACCTCCTCAGTGCCTGAACCCAAAAATATTTTTTAGTATATTTCAATGTCTTACAAGGAAAAGAATGAGTCTCCATAAGTTAAAAATTATTTCATGTTTTAATGGTCATAAATATTTCATCTCAGTATATTTAATAAAATATCTTATGAGAATAATATTTAATACATATTTATTTTCTATTTAATGAATATAATATTTTTTTTATTTTTTGGAGAGTAATGTATTGATAATTATTTACTAAATAAAAAGTCATTATTTGAGGCCCAATAAATATATTTTATATGAATTTAATTCTAATATTAATGATCTAGTGAGAAATAATATGTATTAAATATCATTTATGTAAATCATATTTAATTTAATTCCAATGTTTTGTGCATGTCAAAAAATAAATTTTTTATTATTTTTATTATAAACATGGGGTTCCATGAGGATTAAAGATATAATATTCAGGCATGTGAAATTATTATTTTATAACCTAGAAGTATTTAAACCCATTATATTATTTTATAATATAGAATATAGATCTCTTATCATTGAAAATTATCTATAATGGAATTTGATCCTCTTCCACCAATACTATCATGTATAGAATAATCAAGGATAATCACTCTTGTAGAAATTCTCGAGGTGATTAAAGATAAACAGCACAACTGCTATGATTTATCATTCCAGAACCTTGAGATTATATTGATGATGTTTAGAGGTTCATAGAACACATATGGATCACCGCTGGAGGGAATATACTCATGATTAATATATTGTAATCCTATCATGACGTATAATAAATGACATATCCATCAACCAAGTGATTGTTCATAAAAAACAATTCGTTAATTGTATAAATTAATAATAAATATTTTTTGATGATCCTACCTAGTGGTTTTGGTTTTCTCTAGTCTATTAATTTTTCATTCAATTCTATTTGGTATGGTTTTTATCACTAATGTAATCATGGATTTATTAATGATAATGTTAAAAATTAGAGTTGATCATTCCAAATCAGTTGTTACTATAGCTCCCAAAACCAAAATTTTGTATAATAGCTATCACATAATTATTTAAAATTATTAAAATATCATTGATTTATTTGTGTATTTATCTTTAGTTTCCAATTTCAGTTTAGTCATTCTTTAATTTGAATCATGATATCTCTCTTAACCGTCTCCATTCCCACAAATTTAATCAAAACCAATTAATGGTATGAATGAAATAAATTCTATGAATTCATTTAGTGGTTCCAAATATTCTATATAGATAAAAAAATATTATATTCCAAGTAGCTCATTGGACACGTAGTGTACATGTTTTCAATGAACCAAATTAATTCATAATTTTTACATGTTGTTTGAATTTATTACATACAGTGTGCATTTATTACACCATGTGTTGACCAAGCCATCCCGATGCATCGTCTTCTTGGATACATGTCGTTTGATTGTTGTACATGACTTTTTTTCCATTATTCATTGATTTTCCACATATTTCTTTAAATCAAATAAATGACTCGAATAATTTTATCATGGAGACGGCATTATGTGTTTCCTATGCATACACCACGTATTCCATCAATATTAGTGAGTGGTGACATGTCGAGTCCATTGGTATTTGTCATTGATGGATAATGAGGTAAATAAATTCCATGTAGGTAGATTGTACACAATGTGCCTATTACCAAATTAAAAATATTTAAATTAATTTATTATACTACTTCACAATAATCAATATGTATTAGATGAGTCATTAATTTGACAAAGAACACACCATGTGAAGAATTATATATATATATAATAAATATCTAATAAATTTCTACAAAATTTTTATAACTAAAAAGTGTGTATAAGTTATAATATATTCATTTTTAAAAGAACATTGAAGCATAACATGTTATGTAAATACCATGTGTTCTGTGTGTCATTAATTTTATAATGTATATGATATGAAATTTTGTGATAATTCATGAATTCTATATGTATCTTGAGTAAATAGTATCCAAATAAAATAATCATTGTGTACTTTTGAGGGGTACTCACGTGCTTCCTCAAATTTACACGTTTTTTATGTATAAAATGTTTTAAAAATTATTTAATGTGTATTAAATTTTAATGGATCAATATCTCAAGAAAAGTATGATGTGAATTATGATAAAATATTGATTAATAAAATAATATAATTAATTTATTCAAGCATGATTTTTATAAAATATGAATGATTATAATTGAAGGATATTTGTTCATTATTGAGTGTAATATTTCATTTATACACCTGGGATATTAGAAAATTATTTGTCTATCACATATATTTCTATATGTAGTAACAAAGATGATTAAAAAATATTTCTAGGGAAGTGGTGGAATTGTGAGATGTCAATGGTGTGAGGTATGTTGATCTATCTATTGAAGACTACCACCATTCATTTCCAATATTTATGACATATGATTATAGTGATTTATATTATGTATCAGCTACTACATTGAATATAATTTCAGTATCCTTCCAACAGACATATGGTGTTATTTTGAAATTATGAAATATATGTTTTTTTGTTTATAATGAAAACATAAGTTATTGTATGACACATGAAAATAATATTTTTTATATATTAAATTAAAAATATATTCTAAATTGAAAGTAAATCATCTTTATTAGAATCATATTATACCTAGATACAGAATCACTATCTCAGACTTGTAAATGAGAATATTCTTACAAATCTCTATCAATATGGGTATTTAGACTCTTTGGAGGGAAAACCACTTGAAATAAGTCATGTTTTTATAGGGAAACCTGCCCAAGGCACTATTTGGTGGACATGGATAAAGGGACACAATTATTTTAGAATGAAGAATAGAATCAACGTGGAATGAAGATAGATAATATTAGATCAAATTGAGGTTGTTAATATCTTCAGAGTTTATCAACATAGTATTAAAAGTAGACTTATTTTCAATGGGATATTTGTGACGGGGCACCATCGCAAATAGAATGTTGCAGAAATGGCATCACAAATAATTTTTTCAGGTTCTTTAAATTAACTTTTTTCTATAGGCCCATAGAAAATAACTATTTGTGGTGGGAAACCCTACCTATCACAAATAGTTTTTTGAGGTTTTTAAAAAAAACTATTTATGATATGCCCATAGAAAATAACATAAAAAATTAAAAAAATTAATACTAATAAATTAATATTTCAAAAAATAAAATAACAATAGTGATAAAATTTAACAATATAATAATAATAATAATAAAATTATAAAAAAAATAACAACAACAATAAGAAAATAATATTAATATTACCATAATAATATTTATAATAATTTTAATTTTAATTGTTAAGATAAAACCAATAATATAATAATAATAAATATTATTATGATTATTATTAAAATAATATTAAAAAAAATTAATAAAAATATTAATAATCACCTTAGGATTTAAAATTTTACAATTTTATGGAAAATTATTAATAATAGATTTTACAATAATTTGGTGATGAAAGCAATTTATGTTGACTGTGTCGAAATTTTTCATTACACTTATTTATTCCAACCATGTCTAGTCATCAACACATATTATCCTCCTACTACTGTTGCTACTATCATCGACACATCACATTATGCCTATACTTGTATATACTAATCACACCGTGTTTCGGATTGAGGTGTGGTGGATTCTTAGACATCTTAAAGTCTCAAAACAATCCTAATTACCAATTTATCCACATTTCCATTGACATTCTATGTTTAACTTCCAACACTACATATTAACTTGATGTTTTTAGCTGATATATTTTTCTCGTTGTTGAAATTCAGAGGAGCAGAAGAATCTCATGTGCCCATTATATCATGAGAAGTCACAATAATGGGAATATGGACTTCCTCAACACTTATGTTTTTCAAAAATGATAAATATTTTTTGGTTAACAACATCGAAGCAATATGAAGAGTTGAAATTTCAACAAATAAAGACTCTGAATTTGGAAAATGTGGTTATATTGGCAAAAGAAATCATTCTATCTCTTTTCTGGGTTATGGAAGATAATTGAAAGAAAAATATGGCTTCTCAAGAATTTGGCAAAAAAACTAAATATGTATTAGATAATAATGATAAGTAAATTATTTATAATTATTAGTAATTAATTCTAATTATAATTAATTATTACTATTTATGGCTATTCATTTCTATTTACCACTATTTACCACTATTTACCATTGATTACCTCTAATTATAACTAATTACAGATAATTACAATTAATTGTTAAATTCATTACTAATTGTTACTAATTAATACTATTTGTTAATATTTTTTATAATTAAATCCAATTAACGCTAATTATTACTAATTACCGCTATTTGTTACTATTTCTATGAATTATTACTCATTATTACTAATTATTACTATTTATTACCATTTAATGCTAATTGTTATTAATTGTTACTACTAATTGAAACCAATTATTACTAATTAACACTATTTACAACTAACTATTACTATTTATTACTAATTATTGCTATTTATTGTTATTTATTTCTATATATTGTTAATTACCACTAATTACCGCTATTTACCGCTAATTTGTGCAAATTATGGTTATTACTGCTAATTATTAATAATTATTTCTAATTGTTACTAGTTATTATTATTTTTTACTATTTATTAATAATTTCAGCTAATTTCAACTAATTATTACTAATTATTGGTATTTATTACAAACTATTACTAATTATTACTAATTATTACTCACTATTACTAATTATTACTAATAATTACAATTCATTCCTATTATTACTACTTATTATTTGTTACCGCTAATTAACATTAACTATTACTAATTACCGATATTTATTACTATTTGTTACTAATTATTACTCATCATTAATATTTATTACTATTTATTACTAATTATAACTAATTATTAGAAATTATTTCTAATTATTACCAATTATTACTATTTATTACTATATAGTATAAATTATTACTAATTATTACTAATTATCACAATTTATTGTCATTTATTTCTATTTACCACTATTTTCACTAATTACCTCTAATAGAACTAATTAATGTTAATTGGTGATAATTATGGCTAATTAATGCTAATTAATAATAATTAATACTAATTAATACAAATTCTTACTATTTATTAACATTTATTACTATTTATTAATAATTAATGCTATGTACTACCAATTATTACTAATTACCACTATTTAATACTAATTATTACTAATTATTACAAAATATTATTAAATATTACTATTTAGTACTAATTATTACTAAGTATTACTAAGTATTACAAGGTATTTCTAATTATTACTAAATATTACTATTTAATATTAGTTATTAAAATTTATTAGTATTTATTAAACTTTACTGCAATTTACCTCTAATTATTACTAATTACTACTATTTATAACTATTTATTACTTATTATTTCAGATTATTACTAATTATTACAACTTAGTTCTAATCATTATTAATTATTACTAATAATTATTATTTATTACTAATTATTACCAATTATTGTTTTTTATTGTTTTTTACCCCAATTTTCTGCCAATTACGGCTATTTACTAGTAATTATGGCTAATTACTGCTAATTGTTAATAAATATTACTAATTATTAGTATTTATTAGTATTTATTATTATTTATTACTATTTTTTACTATTTATTACTATTTATTTAATATTTATTAATAATTACTGATAATTAACGCTAATTATTACTAATTACCGCAATTTATTACTAATTATTACTAATTATTTCTAGTTGTTACTAATTATTAAAATTTATTACTAATTATTTCTAGTTATTAATAATTATTACTATTTAATAATATTTAGTACTAAATGTTACCATTTAGTGATAATTATTACTAATTGTTATTAATTATTACTAATAATTAATGTCTTTTTATTAATTATTACTATTTATTTCTATTTATTACTAATTATTACTAATTATTACTAATTAATATTATTTATTTCTAGTTATTACTAATTATTATTTATTGTTACTAATTATTAACAATTATTACTATTTGATACTATTTATTACTAATTATTTATAATTATTACAAATTATTACTATTTATTACCGATTAATACTAGTTATTAAAATTTTATACTAATTTATAGAAATTATTTCTAATAATAGTAACCAATATATTTGTAGAGATAAAAAATAAAAAATAAAATAAAATAATTCTAATTTAATTTAACGACCCCTAATTAATAGTAATTATTACTAATATAAAATAAATTAAATTAACTAAAAAAAGAAAGCATTAAATAAATACCTTAAACATGAATCTTTCATTGGATGGAAGTCCAAGAAATTGGTCCGTTATAAAAATAAAAAGGTGGGAAAAAAATAAGAGAGAAATATGAAAGGAGAGAATAAGAGAGAACTTGAGAGAATTTTGAAATGGTGAAAATCAGATGGCTGTATATATTGGTTGGGTCATTAGAGATATGGATATTTGCGATAGGGCACGTCGCAACTGCTAATCCCCAAATTAATTACGCGTGGTGGTAAAAAAGTAATTTGTGATGGGTCTCATCGCAAATACCTACAAGTCGACATAGTATTTGCAACAATCGGTCTCAAATATTTTATTCGTGATGTCCTGTAGTAAATAGTTTATCGGGTTTTAATCATGGCGGTGGTAAAAGAAATTATTTATGATACGGTTATGGTAAATACCATATTATTTGCTATGGGGCCCGTCACAAATAATAAACTCTAAACATAATATTTTTCAATGGGGATCAACCCCCTGTCGCAAATAACCAAAACCCAGTAAGGGTATTTGCGATGGGTAATCATCCTCTTTGTAAATTACTTCTCACGCAACCGTGTGAAGTGAGCACTTAGGGTATTTGTGACGAGAATATGCATCCATCAAAAATAGTCACTTTTGACAAATTATTTGTGATGGGCCTTAGACCCGTCACAAATAATCCATTGCAAAAGGCAATTTTTTTAGTGACATTCTATGGTTATTTGGGATTCTATCTCAACTAACTCAACTTTACTCACCAATGTGGTATGATATTATTGAAAGTAGTTACCATAAATTACAAGTCATGGTTAGGTTGATGATTGGTTATACTGAAATTCCATTATTATTTCAGGGAAATACCTTACAAACTATATAATATACTCTAAAATGACTACCAAATAAAGTTAAAAACATAAATACCTTCGTGTTATGGAGTGGAAATCCCCCAATTGTTTTCAAAAACACTTTTATGGGGTTGGGATGCAATTGTTAAGGCCTAATCAGGGAAAAAAATTCACATGAGGGAACAAAGTGTGTCTTTATAGGATTTCCTAAGGAAATAATAACCATATAACTCCTCAAACAAGAAAGTGATTGTTTCTAGGCAAGAATTCTTTCTTAAGTGGAAGAAAATTCTCAAGAATGATAGTCTGAGAAATATTAACATTAATTAAAATGATTTTCAAGATACACAATAGTTAGTACATTTGAAGATTCCAATGATCCACATTGATGAATTTGTTCCTAAAAAATACTCTATATGGGAACCACAGAGGTAAGATAACTTGAGAGATGTGATTTTTTATTCACCGAAGATGTTGACTCATTGTTGGTTAAAAATAATGAACTTGTTTCCTATAAACAAGTAGTATCAATCTTAGATGTTGAAAGATTCCATGAAGCCATGAATTATGAAATTAATTCCTTATATCATAACAGTGTTTGGGTTCTTATTGATCCTCTTGTTATTATAGTTCATATTGGGTGTATAAGGGTATTCAAGTATTAATTGAGCATTGAGGGTTGTGAACATAGTTATAAAGAAATGCTATTGGACAATGGTATTAAACATTTTAATGCCTTGATTATAATTAAACCTATTCTCTAGTTTCCATGTTAAAATCTATCAGAATTCAATATGACATAGAAACATACCAGGACTATGCAATTTATAAGATGGGTGTCAAAATAGCTTTCATTAATGGGAACCTCTAGTAGTAGGTCCATACGATAGAAATAGAATGGTTTTTGACTCTTGGGGATGCCAAAAGAATATTTAAGATGCAGAGATAAATTTATATTTTTAATAAAGCATCTATGTCATTGAATAGTTTGTTTGACGATGCTATAAAATAATTTCATTTCATTAAGAAAAAATGATATCCATGACTATTAAATAATTTTTGTGGGAATGTGTTCATTATAATAGTATCATATGTTGATGAAATATTTCTTATTTGAAAAAACATAACTACATTATAGTTTGTTAAGGACTAGTTAAATAATTGTTTCTCCGTGAAGGAATTTGGTTGATAAACCAACATTATGGGGATCGGGATCATTCATGATCGATCCAAGATGCTTCTTGGGATAAGTGAGGGTACATTAATTTCCTAGATACAAAATAGATTTAATATGGAACAATCCATGAGGGGTTTATTTCCAATGGAACATGGTATACATCTTTCCTATAAAATGTGTCCATAGATACAAGAGGAGAAATAGAAAATGAGTAAGATCCCATATGATTCGGTTATATGATCAATCATTTATGCCATTTTACATACATTTATTGTTGTTTACGAAACATTGAGTATGGTAGGAAGATATTAAACTGATACAGGTGAACATAATTGGTTTGATATTATGGTTATCCACAAATATACGTGATGAACTATGGAAATCCGCCTAATTTATGGATGACATAATGAGCTGTAAATCATGGGTTTTATTGATTCAAGTATTCAAATATATGATATCAATATGAAGCCATGTTCAGTATTTGTTTTTAGTCATAATGGAGGAGTTTTGAGCCAGAGGAGAACAAATCTTTCAGCTACCGTTGAACATACAGTGGAGTTTGAGTATACAGAATACTATGATGCAACCAATGAATCAATTTGGATATGAAATATTATCATGTATCTTGATGTGTTACTTAGTATCAAATACCATATGACATTATATTATGATAATACTACAGTTGAGGATCTTTTTAAAGAGCTAACATCGCACCAATGGATGAATCATATACTCTAAAAGTATAACCTATGGAGTTATTTTTGTTAGAGAGGTGAAGTTTCAGTTTTCCAAGTTTATATTGAAGAAAACATGGTATATTCCTTTACTAAATCCTATCTAAATTGAAGAAGGATTATCATGTGATAGATACAAGACTTAATGTTATTAGTAGTTGGCACTAGTGAAAGTAGAATTCAGCTGGAGTTCTTTCATAAGACCAATATCTATATACATTTTGGTGACATGTATTCAATGTTTTGAATAAAAATAAAATACTTATCACATCATGATTATTCTTTTCTGTAAAATATTATAAGATAATGTCATAATAGTGGTTGTCGCACCGAATGGTTAGTGTAGTTCCTTACTATGATGATAACAAACAAGTTCCGTGATTGTATACATAAAATATATTTTCTATAGTCTAATGTCACTAATTTTGGGACACTAATGATATAGGATATTTGTGATGGAAACTCATATTACATTTGGTAACATTCTCATAGTGTATTCCCTTGGTAATGTTGAGTGTTTTAAATTTTTAAAATGTTACTCGCTAGTAGGGAATCAACATTTAAAATTTTCATTAGATATTTCTATCATCATATGTGTGTATTGATCCTTAGGTTTTATGATTATTATTAATGAATATTATGAGTCACGTACTTTAATACGTTGATGAAACACCTGATGACATGTGTTTGTGGGAAGGTAGGATATATTGGGTGCATCACGAGTAATATTGTATTAATAAATAATGAATGAAATGATTTTCTATTCTATTCATTAATAGAAGATGATATCTCAGTCCATTTGATGGAAATGATACATCCAAATTAAATCCATATCCCTGGTGCTTAGTAGGAAAGCTCAATTTATGGAAATTAAAAGAAAGAGACATCGAGCATATAGGATGATGACACCAGCATGAAACTTTCTTGCTTATAGATATCATGTTAAAGGGATTATATTACATAGTTAGTGATCATATGTGGTTTTCTATCATTGTTACATTTACATATTTATCTCTATGTTCCTTTACTTGTTAATAGATTATAACCATGGACTTTTGGATGTTTCACCTATTTCCCCCTTGGAAGCGGTATAAAGGTTCACACAGTGAGTGTATACAGAACATCAGTGAAATAATAATAATATTTAACATTAAACAAGTTGAATAAATATTATTCCTTCATTTGGTTTAACAATTATTCATTTTTCGTGGTCAAAAATATTCATTCCCTAGTAATTATCGAGAATATTTTTTGTGTGGAGTATTTAAAAAAATATTTCTTATTAGGTGAATATAATATTTATTTATAAATTAGTGAATAATAATGTGATATTTATTTACTAAATAAATAGTAATTATTCAGGACTCGATAAATATTTTGGGGGAATAACAAAGAATGTTTTAAGGTCTATTGAAAAATAATATATATATATATATACAATATTATGTGAATAAATATTTTTTAATTTTATTTTTCAATTATAGTCATGTGAAGAAAAAAACAATTATATTATTATTTTTATGGACATGATATTCTTCGATGAATAAATGAATAATAAGAGTTTGTTTTTAATTATTATTTTCTAACACAATAATTATTTAAACCCAACTATATTATTTCCTATGAGGAAATGTTTTTGTGCATAAAGAGATCTGGAGAATTCTATCAATACTTAGAGAGATCCACTCCATGTATTCTCTCAAGAATAGAATGAAATCCCCCCACCACTCTCAAGTCAATATATATCAAGGATAATTATTCATAAAAATATCATCAAGGTGATTAAAAATAAATGATTTATGTTCAAAGATCTACCATTCTATAACTCAGAAATTCATACAGCAGTGTTTGGAAAATCATGGAATGCATATGAATCACTACTAGAAGAAATATACTCCTCAATCATATAACAATATTACTATATGAATTCTATATGTCTTGCCAATCAATTTATAAATAATTCGTCATAAATTAATTCATTAATTGTTTAAATTAATTAAAAATATTAAGAAATTATTATCCCTTTTGATTGTATAGTTTTTTCCTTAATTAATAATTGATTAAATTAGGTTGTCCATGGATGTTTTCTTCGATGTATATATCTCATTAATCATAGATTATAAAAAAATTATGTGTTGGTTGTGCCCAATTTGACACTTCGGATGTGCTACGAACCTATAGTTAAACCAATAGGTTAGGGAATTTTTTCCAATTAAACATTTCTATATCCTATCAGATGACCATATTTTAACATAATCATATCCCATATTAAATATATATCCATTTAGAATCATTTTTATCATGAATGACATTATTATATTTTAATATTTTATAAAATTCTTATTGTGTCCTCCCCCAACAAAAAAAGGACAACCCTCATTTTCCTTGTTTACATCACATTGGGTCATATATCACGATGAAACCCTTACTAATTTTCTTCTAAACATCCCTGACCATTAATTATAGGTGGTTTTGTTCTTAAAAACTCATCCTAGAATCCTTAAGATTGGATCTAAAGGATGCCTACTGAAGAAGAGGTAATCATCATACCCCACAACATTCAATTTATTTGATTCTTATATCTCCACCGAATTTTTTTTATTCATACTAAAAAATATGAAATGTATAAGAAATATACAATCATGTTATCATGATTATGAATCCACCATTATTCCCTATATTTTCCAACAAATGTGAGATAAATCTGTCCCTCATGCACATGCATGGACTACCTTCTTCACATGGCCATACAATTATTTTTCCTTCACCATATTTCATTGATGGTTATTAATATGAGTTTAAAGTCTATATATTATATTTTTGACATATATATAATTCTATAATTATAAAATGATTTTTATATTCTTACGTTATGATTCATTGTAAGATGATAAAATCACTCATTTATATCTATAGACTACCACATTCTCAAACCGATGTGATTTTTTTTTGTTTCCAATTTACAAGGATGATAATAAGGTTAAATTTTATTAATATAAATGATATATATGATATAAAAAATATTCTTAAATTGTGAATTATTCTTTTCTTTTCTTTCATTACATATATGGAATATTGAAAGCAATGTTCTTGCAAACATATGACCTACCATCTCCATGAATGGATTAATTGTTTATTATATACATATCTTTTATGGATGAATATAAATATATATATTATATTAATATAATGATTTTCATTTTGGAGATGATAGAACTATGATAAAATACAAGGACCAGAACAAAAGAACCTAAATTATCATAAAAAACAAAACTATAAACACCCATAAAATATGATTTTAATAAGGAAATATTACTAAATCTGTGTTGGAATAAGATAAATGGATCATACATGATATTATATTTATTTACATTACTCTAGTATATAATTATTATACATTTTAAATTATTATATATGATGTTATTTTTTTATAATAAATTCTATCTTGTTGTAATGGATTTGTGATATTATCTCATTCTTTATCATTATATATTTGTTTATGTTTCCAATGATGAATTTTTCTTTCCCATATGTTAATAATAAAATGTATTTTCTTCTCTCATGATTATTTCAATATATTAGATGTTTCTCATTCATTTTATTATCTTCAAATAATCAATAAATTGAAATAAATTTTTAATAAACACCTATAATATTTCTCCCTTCTATCAAAAATAATTTTTCTTCCATATCCATATTTCCAAAAAAATATGTTTAGAAATTTTTTAATAATATACTATGTGTGTATAGATTAATTTTTTACTAGTTCTAAATTTTTAAAAAATTGATAAAAAGAAATATACTTTTTATTTTTCAAATTTGGTTCTTTTTTGACTTTTAACAAAAATGTGAATGTAATATCTATTTTATCATACACGTCCTGAAAAGAATATTCATCCATCATGACCACGCAATGAATTAATGCTTCCTTCAAAATTTTCCATATTTCATTTAAATGAATGTTGTTACCTTTATAATTGAGAATTTTTTATATTTTAAATAATGGATTTCAATTTATAATGTTTATTTTCATCAAGAAATTATTTAGTGATATTTTAAAGTCATTTTTAATATATGATATCATCCATTGATGGTATTTATAAAATATCATGTATATAATCTAGTGATACCATTCACTTTCATTCTTGTATAGACTTTGATGATTTAAGGTTGATTATATGAAATTCATTTCATTCTAATTTATTAATTATGATATGATGAAATGTTTATGAAACTAATTTATATTCAATGAGATATCCTATGATAATAGTTTGAAGTGTTTATATAATTAGATTCATTTAGATGGTCTAGGATATTATGAATATTTTATAATCTTATAAAATTAATATATATGATTTTCATTATGTAATGGAGGGTATAGAATTATATAACCACCCCATATATGTGTTCATCATGGATATCTCATTGGATAATAATTTCTGAAATGATGGAGTGAACCCATTTCAATAAGGGACATTGTACACTATAATAGTATTGGGAGGGAACCTTGATTAAGGATATGAGGGAATGGGTAGTGAACCCCATCCACTATAATAGTGTTTGTAATGATCCTTTAACCAAGAAATTATTTCCAATCCTTATGTGTGTGCCCCAAACTTATGTCATATGTTAATGTTATGCTCTCATTTCTCATGATATTTGATACATTAATGATTTGTGTCTTATAAACTTTCATAATTCATGTTATGGATTAATATTACGATATATGGTTTGATGGGTTTAGTTTCAAAATGTGAGCCTCATGTTATCATACACTTATCCTCGTGTTATATTTTAGTGACCATTGATATATCCCTTTTTTACCATTTCTGAGTATTTCATCTAACACATTATTTTTTATTCCATTCCCATAGTTGTTAAGAAAGGTCTTAGGTTTTATATTTCAATGAATGGTTCTAGTTATGAATATCTTACAAGGACATGATTTAGAACTCTTATGAGCAAGATTTCTTATATATAAATGATTCTAAATACACTAAACCCTTATGATTCTAGAATGGATCTTAATGTTATATGTTGAATATTCATATAATTTGATGTAATATAAAGTTAGGAAAATAAGGGATTACTATAGTTTGTATTAGGGAAATATTTAGTTACCTTTTGATATAAGTATAAGAAAATGTAAGTGGGAACCACTTGATAATAATATGTACAGGATAACATCCTATTTTATGGTAAAGGGGTGTGGATTTAAAAGACAAATACCCATGTATTGATACTATCAGTGTTCGTGGTTTTAGAGAAGATGCATTTAGGTGTAATAACTCGGAAAGGAGTCAGTCAGGTATATCTGAACACTCACTCTAGTCAACGGTGAGTGTCCCTTTACTAGACACCTACTCTAACACTCATTAGAGATATGCATGGGTTAAAAAATATATTCTTTAAGAACCATTATAATTTTTTGAATAGATGATGTTCATGAATGACTTATTTTAATCATAATGTATTATATATTGTAAATAATGTTTCATGATTTGGACATCTCATAGATTATTTTTCATGTTCTTCAGTTTTCATCTATTATTAGTGATTCTCACACTATTATTTTTTGGTTTTAGTCATTGGATGTAATCCAAAGGAACTTTGCTAATGATGAATGTGATAGAGAATGTCTCAAATTTCCGCTCGTGAAATAACAATTTATAGGAGTGGGAATGAAAATAATTTTGGATGGGCTTACACAACATTCAAAAGATGTAACGCCCCAAGATTTCAAACTACATTATTTCTTCTATGTATTTCAATAACTAGTACTACACGCAACACCGAGTTCAAGCACCCCACAACTTACCAAACTAGACGTTCAAAAGAAATTATGAATAGTATTAACTGAATTTTAAACTTTTTATAATCCTTATAATTTTAGAATTCATATTATGAGTTTCTTAGACATAATGATAGAACAAATAAATTTTTTCAGATAAAAGATTTATTTTTCAAAAAAAATGCAATTTTACCGCTATTTAATGGTGAACCTTTTTTAATCCAATATTTGAAATTTTTATATATTAAATTTTAAAAAATAAACTTCTTCCTTATAATCGGGACATAAGAATTTAGTTTCAATAAATTTTTGTTGTTTTTCTGATAACTTTTATATTTAGGTGAATAGTGAAAAATACTATATTTTAACTGAAAACAACTTTTTTAATCAAAATAATTTATAGCATTGAATTATACATTTTAATGTTTTATAAGAATAATTATATTATATTCTTACCCTTTAATTCAATTTTGGTCATTGGAATTAATTTCACATTGAAATTATACATAAACAAGTGTCAATCTTTTGATAGTTGTTGTTTCTTAAAAACATGTTATTTGTTTTGACAACGATAATTAATTTTAAATTAATTAATTAAATTTCTATGTTTTTAATTTGATAAAATAGACATAATTTTTGGGTTCGGAATATCAAAATTAGCTTAGGGTGAATTTTTTGTATTTTTCTGAAAACTTTCAATTTTTGTTGAATAGTTAAAAACTTTGAGTTATTTGTTAAAAAAGACTTTTTTATTTAATTAATTATTTAATTTATTTAAATTTATTTTAGGTAAAAATATATACATAATACTTATATAATTTCAATGTAATTAATATGAGTAATTTTATAATAATTTTAGATATATAAATTTTTTTTTTGAACTTTTCACCGTCTTTTGCTCATCTCCTAGGAGAATTTGAAAATTCACATAAAATATAATTTTACCGCTTCTGTGAATGGAATTTTAAAAATCCAAGAGAAATGGTTAATATCAAAGAGTAAAATGTGGTTCAGTAAGATAAAAATAATTTTTGTTGAATAGTAACATTTTACTTTTATTTACCACGGTTAAAAGTAAATAGGCTAATTAAGGGTAAAAATGATATTAATATTACCCTAAAACATGTCCTAATTCTATTGGACAAGTGTATATAGACCAAAAACAACCATAGGAATAAACTATTATCATTTAGTTACACTTTTATTAGATTAGGACATTTATTATTATTTAATTTAAAGAAGAGTTGAAAGTGTTAAATTCAAAGTTTATTAACTAAACCATTTTTTATATAGGGTTATACATAAGATAAATTCATCTATAAATATTCATTAAAAATATAAAACGTTTTCCTACATCATGGAGTTTTATTTATAATTTTTAGACATTAAATAATTATATTTATTTATGACACAATGATGATGCAGTAATTACCTTATTAATGAATGAATCAAATAAATGGTATTATAAATATTAAAATAAATATAATTTCAAAGTTTTTACGACATACCCAAATTTTCTAGATGCCTAAGACATTTTAGGGATGATTAAATGTATCTTTTTCGAAATAATCAATTTTTTATGACTTTCAAAAAAATAAAATACCAAATAGTGTCAAAATTGACATAAATTAATATTTAAAACAAATACTATATTATTGGTGATATAATATTCCTAAAAATGTAAGGTTCGGCCAAAGATCATAAATAATATTTTATTTGTCATTAATGAGCCACTTGAGGTTCTATTTTATGTTTAGAGTATGTTTATTAACCATATAGTGTAAGAATACAATAAGACATGGTAAAAGTTAAACTATTTATCTTAGAGTTAAATCTAAATGATAAGGTTAAAATGGAAACCTAAACTTGTCCAAAACCTATTGGTTGAGTGGTTTTAGACCCATACCCACCTTATTCTTTAAATAATACATTTTGGAGCCATTATAAAAAAATATATAAATTTATTATAAAATAATATATTAAGTTTTTCGAAAGGTACCCCTCACCCCTCTTATAAAAGGGCACTCTCCCTTCACTCTAATTCACACCTTCTAATCCATTTTTCTCGGCCTAACCCTACCCAAATACCCTCTAAAACATCCTACCTTCAACCTAGATGCCTTTTATTGATCATAAATCCAACCTAAGGAGCCCTTTTGATCAAATCAAAAGGAAGAACCCGAAGAAGAGGTAATAATTTCACCACCCTCTTTCATGTTCCTTTCTTCTTCCACTTAATTTTTCTTTGTTGTTTTGATTATAAAATTATAACTCCAGTATCTTATATATACATTGATGTTATTATAATAATGGTACAACCGAATTCATTATTCTATTCACCCTTTGAATGACATGTCACCATACATGTGTATGTACGGCTTACCATCACCATGTCGTGGTGTAATTGTTATTCAATACATTATTATTTGGATTGGTATAATAATAATGTGTATTTGATGTAAATAATAAATATAACATGATAAGTATTCTGTATATATGATATAACATCCAATTTTATATTATCTTAATATCAAAAGAATGATATTTTCACTCATGCGTACATACGAATTACCGTCTCCACGATGCGATGAGATTCATTTCCAAGTTCACCATTCATCGACGATTATAAAAATATATATTATTAATAAGTATGTAATATATGAAATAATAATTCTAATGGATACATATATATATTTATATATATAAGTATTTATGTACTTAGATATATCTTATTCACTTACTTCCATTCAATACTATATGAAAACGGAAACAACCTTTTTGCGTACGTACGGACTATCGTCTCCATAAACGGTGTTTTCCATTTCATATATACATCTATTATACATATTTATATTCTAAATATATATGATATATAGATCATTTTTTATATTATGGAATTATTTAAATCATGATCTAAGTGATACAATCAAGAGTAACAAGTTAAAACACGTACGATAAAGAAAGCGATTATTACCCAAAATATTAATATAACATGGAAATTATTATTAAATGGGTATTATAAAGTCATAAATGAATAATGTATGATATCATAAATATTAATATGGTTCTGGTATAATTTAATAACATACTATAGTCTTCATACAAGATGTTAAACGTACCCTCTACTAAAGGAAAGTGCAATGTAAGGGGTTTTCATCTCACTACTTATTCTCATGATATTCATGCCATATTGCTACTATTACCTTTTGTGTGGTGTATGTACTGAACATAATTTTATTCTTTATGTAATACACTTTAATTTATGTGTATTCACATATTCATTGTACTATGCTTCTTTCATGGGATGTATTTTACGTAAGTTACCAAATTCATATGGGTTAATTTCTCAATCTCATTATTATCCGAGACTGTTTATGTGTAAGTATTTACTGGGACATTTTTATCATCCATGTCCATTTTCCATAAAAATTATTTCAAAATGAATATTTCAAAGATTTTTGAAAGGTACTCTTTATCAAGATCAGAATTTTAAATGTTTTAATGATTTATCTTTCTAAATATTTTTAATTAATGTCTTTGTTTTCAAAATGAATTTATGGATTTATTTATATGGACTTGAATGTTTTTAAATGATAATTATTTTCAAAATTTTCAAATTGGTATGGGACACTTTGATTCAGAAATCTCTTTTAAATTACTTCCTTTATAAATGTGTGACTTTTAAATGATTTTACAAAAAATTATATTTCTCTCAAAATGTTTTACTCATCATTTTCAACTATGTCAGTATCTTTTACTGGATATTATTTTTGATTGAGGTTGATTAGTTATAATAAATTCTTCAATATTTTATTGAATGAGTTATGATATGTTTGAATGTTTATGTTCTATTTTTATACCATTCATGGTTTATGCTTAATTTATTGACATTTCGTATGCTAGTTTTAATAAGAATGTTTATGTCAGGTTTTAACTTATTCATATGAGAAATGCAGTGGACTTAGTAAGTGACGGGTGGAGACTTCTATAGATCCTCGATGCATCAGTAGGACTCATTAGACAAACTAGTGTCTTGGCATGAGGCCTTGTCAAAAAATTTATTTGTAGTCTTGGAACGAGGCCTTGGCTATGTGGTAATGATGTCCGGTATTAGGCATTCCCTCATTGTGAAATTAGTTATTACATGTGATTATTCGACAAGTAGAATATCCATGTGCATGTTTATATGGAAATGTGTCAACTATTTTTACCATATTATGTTCAATTTTATTTTTAAAAAGGCTGTTGTTTTTATTACACATCTTGCCTTAAAAAGTTTATAGCTTCCGCTAAATTATTTACCCTTACTGAGCATCTGAGCTCACCCCTTTCTTATGTTTTATATTCCCAGGATTCCAAGAAGTTTATTATGATTGATATGAAGGGTTAAGCTACAGGGTAAATAGAATTCTCAAAGATCTATCTATGTTATGTCTTATTTTTCAAATTTAAATGTAAAGTTAGTGTATGTAATCTATTTTCCAAGACTGCTAAACTGATCGGTCCGTCAAGACATGATTCCTTATAATCGTGCCAATGTATTAAAATAATGCACTAGCTCTGGGTAACTGGGGTCGGGGAGTTATAGTTCGTATCAAAGGAAGTTTTTCAATAACCTTGGAGTCTAGATTTAGATAAACTCTAATTAGAGCACATAGGCCTAAGATAGACTTTGAGGATTAGTATAGAAGGACTTCCTAGAATTTTGGTAATGTAGAGATATTGTGATTTTTCTAAGTAAATACATTCCTGTATGGATACGAGCAGGTAGAGGTGGCTCTGGAATAGATGTACGTAGGGGTAAATCCCAAAAACACCGCTTTGAGATAGACTCAAACGGGAACTGGTGCACCACAACGGGACATGCTGCACTCTTGGTTACGACACTCCCGGGGGATATGATTAGGATAAATCTTGTTTTCATTACAAACCACTATGAAGGGTCTATGAGTATATAGCTCCTAAAAAACATTTTTGTGATTATGGATTATATCCATAAACTTTTCAATTTACATTAGGTATTTTACATTATTGGAATTATGAATTGTGATTCATAAACTGACTTAATATTTGACATTGTTTAGAAATGGTGCCCAGTAGAAGGAATGAGAACTCCAACAATACATATGATCCAAAGAGTAAGAATGATCACATCTTTCATGGTAATAAGCCCAAATTTAGAAGTAAAATAGTCTCTCATGTATTCTCAACATATGGAGAAATAGTATCTTGTGTTAATAAGATAAGTAAATAATTCTCTAAATCATGTGTCTTTGAAGGGAATCCATAGGATAAAAGTATGGTAGAAATAATGATGGATTAAGGGAAATAATTATTTTCCAATATGTGATAAATTTGGAATGAATCACCTTCATAAATTCTTGAAGGGAATTGGGTTTTGTTATAAGTGTGGAGAAAAAGGACACTATGTACGTGATTGCAAGGGTAAGAAAAAGTTTTCAAATGTAAAATGCTTCACCTACAATGCGTTGAGACACTACGCAAATCAATGTCCCATTCATAAGATTATACCACAAATGATGTTATTGGATAATAATGAAGTTATGAAACTACCTCAGATGAAGAAGAATGACTTGTGTTCTTATGTTGTTATTATAGAATTATTTCATTTGAGTGTTTTATCAACGGTATAATGGTTACATGAATTATGGAGATAAATAAGGATTGTACTGCAGTAATATTTTATTGGGAATTTGAGATTATATGGTCCTGATACTAAGGTAGTGATTTTGTAATAAGAGATGGTTTATTTTGGTAATTCAGGATGTAGTGATGTTGTAAAAGAAAACACGATGAAGGCGTTCACATGTTATTACCTGAAAAAAAGGATCCTCATTATGTTTAACTTCCTTATAAACTTTGGACTAAGAGTGTGGATATAACTATTTTGGATAATTCTAAAGGATGGAATGGATTATGTTTGAAATTGGATATTATTGTTCAGGTTATTTTTGGATTTCCATAAAAAGGACAACCCTGAGGTCGGGCGGCAACCCGTCACGTCTGGTAAGACAGCAAGACCTGAACCCGCAACCAAAGGGCAACAAGGGTTCATCACATACGATTGGACTACATGATGTACTGGTTTTTATAATTTTGTTTTTTTAAATTGTTTGACAAATGAATTATAAATTCATTATTTTTGGAACCCTATACGGTTAGGATAAATAGAATATTTTTTTTAAATATTTTGGAGTAAAAGTTGAGTTTGTGGTAGGAATTAGTTGAATAATGAAACTCTACTTGTCAAGTATATATATATATATATAATTTTTTTCCTCTTATTAAGACTAAATTTTATTAACCCAATTTCCTATATGGGGTTTCCTACAAAGGTATTTTCTATTTTCAACCTTTTATTTTTGAACAACAATTTCAAATTGTGAGGATGCAATTTATTGAAGGAGGGAAGAATGTAACACCCCAAGATTTCAAAGTATGTTATTTCTTCAAGGTAATTCAATAACTTGCACTACACGCAACACCGAGTTCAAGCGCAGAACAACTTACCAAACTAGCCTTTCAAAAGCAGTTATGAATAGTATTAACTGAATTTTAAACTTTATATAATCCTTATAATTTTAGAATACATATTACGAGTTTCTTAGACATAATTTAATAACAAATACATTTTTTCAGATAAAAACATTATTTTTCAAAAAAAAATGCAATTTTATCACCTATTAATGGCGAACCTTTTTTAATTCATTATTTGAAACTTTTTTACATTCCATTTGAGAAAATAAACTTCTTATTTATAATTAGGACATAATAATTTAGTTCCAATAAATTTTTGGTGTTTTTATGATAACTTTCATATTTGTGTGAATAGTGAAAAATATTATATTTTAACTGAAAACAACTTTTTTAATCAAAATAATTTATAGTTCTGAATTATACATTTTAATGTTTTGGTAGAATAATTAGATTATATTTTTACCCTTTAACTCAATTTTGGTCACTGGAATTAATTTCACATTGAAATTATACATAAACAAGTGTCAATCTTTTGGTAGTTATTGTTTCTTAAAAACATGCTATTTGTTTTGACAACGAGAATTAATTTTAAATTAATTAATGAAAATTCTATGTTTTTAATTTGGTAAAATAGACATCATTTTTGGATTCGGAATATCAAAATTATCTTAGGGTGAATTTTTTTTATTTTTTTGAAAACTTTCAATTTTTAATAAATAGTGAAAAACCCTGAGTTATTGGTTAAAACAGAATTTTTTATTTAATTATTTATTTATTTTAATAAAATTTATTTTAGGTCAAAATAGATACATTATACCTATATAAGTTCAATATAATTCATTGGATTCAGTTTATAATAATTTTAGATATAAAAAATTGTTATTGAACATTTCACCGTCTTTTACCCATCTCCTAGGAGAATTTGCAAATTCACGTAAAACCTAATTTTACCACTTCTATGAATAGAATTTCTAAAATATGAGAGACGCGGATAATATCATGGAGTAAAATGTGGTTCAATAAGAAAAAAATAATTTTTTGTGAGTAGTTACTTTTTACTTTTATTTACCATGGTTAAAAGTAAATAGGGTAATTAAGGGTAAAAATGCTATTAATATTACCCTAACACATGTCCTAATTCTATTGGACAATTGTATCTCGACCAAAAACAACCTTAGTAATAAACTATTATCATTTAGGTCCATTTGGATTAGATTAGGACATTTATTAATATTTAATTTAAAGAAGAGTTAAAAGTGTTAAACTCAAAGTTTAATAACTAAATGATTTTTAATATAGTGTTATACATAATATAAATTTGACTATAAATATTCATTAGAAATATACAATGATTTCCTACATCATGGTATTTTATTTATAATTTTGAGACATTAAATAATTAAATTTATTTATGACATAATGATGATGCAGTAATTACCTTATTAATGAATGAATCAAATAAATGGTATTATAAATATTAAAATAAATATAATTTCAAAGTTTTTATGACATCCACGAATTTATAGGTGACTATGACATGTTATGGATGATTCAATGTATCATGTTCTAAGTAATCATGTTGTGATGACTTTCACTAAAACAAAATACCAAATAGTGTCAAAATTTATATAAATTAATATTTAAAAGAAATACTATATTATTGGTGATATGATATTCTTAATAATTTAAGGTTCAAAAAATTGATTAAATTATATTATATATGTCATTAATGAGCCACTTTAGGCTATATTGTATGTTTATAGTATGTTTATTAACCATATAGAGTAAGAATACAAGAAGGCGCGGTAAAAGTTAAACTATTTAACTTAGAGTTAAATCTAAATGATAAGGTTAAAATGGCATCCTAAACTTTTCTAAAACCTATTGGTTGAGTTTTTTTGACCCATACCCACCTTATACTTTAAATAATTCATTTTTGAGCTATTATATAATGAATATGAATTTATTATAAAATAATATATTATGTTTTTCAAAAGGTACCCCTCACCCCTCTTATAAAAGAGCACTCATCCTTTACTCTAATTTACACCTTCTATGCCATTTTTCTCAGACAAACCCTACCCAAATACCCTATAAACTATCCTCCCTTCAACCTAGAGTCCTTATTTTGATCAAAAATCCAACCTAAAGAGCCATTTTGATCAAATCAAAAGGAAGAACCTGAAGAAGAGGTAATGATTTCACCACCCTCTTTCATGTTCCTTTCTTCTTCCACTTACTTTTTCTTTGTTGATTCCATTCTAAAATTATAAATCCCATATATTATATATACTGTGATGTTATTATAATTATGGTACCACCAAATTCATTATTCTATCCACCCTTTGAATAACATGTCACCAAATGTGCGTACGTACGGCATACCGTCTCCACGTCGTGGTGTAATTGTTATTCAATACATTATTATTTGGATGCGTATAATAATGATGTGTATTTGATGTAGATAATAAATATAACATGATAAATATTCTCTATATATGATATACCATCAAATTATATATTATTTTAATATCAAAAGAATGATATTTTCGCTCGTGCGTACGTACGGAGTACCGCCTCCACGACGCGATGAGATTCATTTCCAAGTTCACCATTCATCGACGATTATAAAAATATATATTACTAATAAGTATGTAATATATGACATAATAATGCTAATTTAGATATATATATTAATATATATATGTATTTATGTACTTACAGATATCTTATTCACTTACTTCCATTCACTACTATATGAAAACGGAAACAGCATTTATGCGTACGTACGGACTACCATCTCCGTAAATGGTGTTTTCCATTTAATATATACGTCTATTATACATATTTATATTATAAATATATATGATATATAAATCATGTTTTATATTCTGGATGTATTTAAATCATGATCTATGTGATACAATCAAGAGTAACAAGTTAAAACATGTTCGATAATGAAAGTGATTATTACCTGAAATATTAATATAACATGGAAATTATTATTAAATGGGTAGTATAAAGTCACAAATGAATAATGTATGATATCAAAAATATTAATATGGTTCTGGTATAATTTAATAACATACTATAGTCTTCATACAGGTGGTTAAAAATACCCTCGACTAATGTAATGTCCAAAGTAAGGGGTTTTCATCTCACTCTTTATTCTCGTGAGATTCATGCCATATTGCCACTATTAACATTTGTGTGGTGTATGTACTGACCATAATTTTATTATTTTTGTAATACACTTTAATTTAAGTGTATTTACATATTCATTGTATGATACTTCTTTCATGGGGTGTATGTTTCGTATGTTACCAAATTGGTAAGGGTTAATTTCTCAATCTCATTATTATCTGAGATTGTTTATGTGTATGTATTTACAGGGAAATTTTTCTAATCCAAGTCCATTTTTCATAAAAATTATTTCAAAATGAATATTTTAAGGATTTTTGAAAGGTACTCTTTATCAAGATCATAATTTTAAATGTTTTAAAGATTTATCTTTCTAAATATTTTTAATCAATGTCCACGTTTTAAAAATGATTTTATGGACTTATTTATATGGACATGAATGTTTTGAAATGATTATTATTTTCAAAAGTTTCAAAGTGTTATGAAACACTTTGATTCAAAAATTACTTTTAAATTAATTCCTTTATAAATGTATGAATTTTAAATGATTTTACAAAAAAGGGTATTTCTCTCAAAAAGTTTTACTCATCATTTTCAACTATGTCAGCATCCTTTACTGGAAATTATTTTGGATTGTGGTTGATTTTTTATAATAAAATCTTCAATATTGTATTAAATGAGTTATGATATGTGTGACTGTTGATGTTCTATTTTATACCATTCAAGGTTTATGGTTAATGTACTGACATTTCATATGCTAGTGTGAATATGAATGTCTATGTCATGTTTCAACTTTTTCATATGAGGAATACAGTGGACTTAGTAAGTGACAGGTGGAGCCCGCTATAGCTCCTGGATGCATTGATAGGTCTCATGAGACAAACTAGTGTCTTATCATGAGGCCTTGACAAAAAAAATTAGTCTTGGCACGATGCATAGACTATATGGTAATGATGTCCGGTATTAGGCATTCCCTCACTGTGAAATTAGTTATTACATGTGATTATTCGACTAGTAGAATATCCATGTGCATGTTTATATGGTAATGTTTCATTTATTTTTACCATATTATGTTCAAGTTTATGATTAAAAGGTTTTTGTTTTTATTACACATGTTGCCTTAAAATGTTTATAGCTTCCGCTAAATTATTTACCCTTACTGAGCATCTGAGCTCACCCCATTCTTATGTTTTATTTTCCCAGGATTCAAAGAAGTGTATTATGATTGATATGAAGGTTTAAGGTATAAGGAAAAATTTAATTCTCAAAGAAATATCTATTCTATGTTTTATGTTTCAAATTCTAATGTAAAGTTAATGTATGTAATCTATTTTCCAAGACTGCTAAACTGATTAGTCCTTCAGGACTTGATTCCTTGTAATCGTGCCAATGTATTAAAATAATGCACCAGCTCTGGGTTACTGGGGTTAGGGCATTACAAAAGCTATGATTCATATTTAGAATCCAAATGAGAATCGGAGGGGACAAGATTATTTTCAGTCCTTCATGAGGAATCACCCACCTTTTTTTAGTCAGACTAATGGTCTACTAGTTACTATGTACTGGACTAGTACCACTGCAAAGTTATTTTCTATTCTCCATTGTTTGGATCAGAAAATATAATTTTTTTTATCATTTAGAAGGTTAAGGAGATCAATGTTGAACTCCTATTAGGAACATGATTAAAATAATGAAATTTAATCCATGGATTTGGAAATGTTTATGTTATAAAACAATAAGTACATTCATCATATTCTTCCAATGAAAATAGTAAATTAAATCCTTGAGATAAGGGATAAGGATGAAAAATATATTAGTACATGTGAAGAAAATTTAAAAGGAATTATAGGTACGCATATGGTAGTATCATCTAACCTATTATGATCAATTTTTCATTGGATTAATACCAAAAATAGGAAGGGTATTAATAGTATGTGATTTTAGAAGTTATGAGTAAATAATAAAATATATTGTCAAGGTGGAAATGGATATTATAGTAACCACTAATATAATAGTTTAGAAAATAAAATAAATATGAAAATCAAAGGAAACTCCAATAGTATAAAACATAGAGAGAATAAGATTAAATTTAATTTATTTTCAAATATTTAAAGGAAAAATAGGGGAAATTTTATTATTGTAACTTTTGAGTGTTTTAAGTATGAAAGGGATGGTCATCAGGAAACAAAATTTCAATGTGATGGTGACAAGATATTTACAAATGATGGAGTGAAACCACCACATAATGTACCACAAACACATTAGAGATTCATAATACAAGGAGTATGAGATTTAGGATAATCGGTGCTCATATCCAAAGTTTAATGATGATGATTGACATCAATAAACTCTTAATCTATGAGAAAATGTATATTCCCACATGATCACAATTTATATTGTGATATTTTATGAATAAATGTTGAAAGGTACACCTTCCATCCACTCTTTAACTACTAATGTATTTCTAGATTACGAATTTACACACTCTAGTATATTTGATGAACTTATTATAGGTATAAAAATACCAAAAAATTATTATATAATTAATTCTAATTGAAAAAAATTAATTGTATCATGATCACATCTCTTCTATTTTTTCTTCTCTAATTAAATTTTTTGGAAATTTGGTTCATGAAAATATTATTATTCTACCTCTAGTGTAATTTGATGTTATTTTGGGAATTTTTTTGGATTTATTTATATAAATTAAATATTAATTTTTGAGGGAGGATAGTCAAATTTGATATTACGAAACAACTAATGATCACCTTTAAGTGTTATGATAAATAAAAATATCCAATGGAACTTACATCCATTATACATGAATTGATTAAAATTCAAAATGGATGGTTATCTCAAATTGTTCGTGAGAAAATAAAAACTGAAGTTATTACAATTTCATGAGAGTTTGTATGGTTTTTGGAAGAATATCCTAGTCTTCTTTAGATACATGAAGTTAAATATTAAATTGAACTCACACCTGGGGAAACACATATTTAAAAGACTACATAGAGAATTACCTAGATTATGTTATATTAATTGAATAAGTAAGGCCAGACAAGGTATTAATTAAACCAAGTACATTAACATAGGGATCACCTATTATTTTTTTAATAATAATATAGGTTCTATGTGACTTTTCATCAGTTATTGATAACATAAAATGATCAAAATAAATTATAAATAACCCCTAATGTAATTGATGATTTTTTCGGTCTATTATAAGGATCTCAATATTTTTAAAATATAAAAAATTAATCAAGATATTATTATTTGAATGTTAAATGTGAAGTCATGCCTAAGAAAACCTATTGAATGAGTTATGAACACTATGAATTTATAGTGTTTCCCATTATTCTTACTAATTCCCCAGCAATTTTAATTGATTTAATAAATATATTATTAAAATAATACTTTCATTTGTTTTTTAGTATTTATATATGATATTATTGTATATTCCAAAAGTGAGTAAGAGGATTTAGATAACATGAGAATTATAATAAAGACCGTGAAAAATGATATTTTGTGTGAAAAAATTTTGATATCTGAATTTTCCCTATAATAGGTTTCTTTTTTGGGTCATATAACCTCACGCATGGGTATATTGGTGTATCCATCAAAGATGGATGTTATAGATTGTCAGTCAAGAACATCCACTATGACAGTGATCTCTATTGGTCATTGGTTTTTGGGATATTATCAACTATTTGTGGATAATTTATCATGACTATCTAATAAAATCATCATTTTAACATTTAAATGATCCATCTTCATTTGGATATATAAATGTGAAGAAAATTTAAAGGAACTAATGTGATGGTTAGTTATTGAACATTTGAATACACTACCTTATTGTGGAGAATGGTTTAGGATCTATTGTGATTCATAGAACAAGGGATTGAGATGTATCTAGTTTCAAGATGATATGGATATAGACTATTCCTCACAATAATTGAATGTTCATGGGAAAAATTACCCACATATTATTTTATGTTTTCTACGGTAATTATTTCCTTAATGATATAATGGGATTTTCCTTATGGATAATGGTGTGATAAATATTTTGATCATAAAATTTTAAAAAATCTAATAAATAAATTAGAATTTAATATGAGCCATAGAATATGGTTTTATTTGATTTAATTATTATGAATACTCAATAAATTACCACCTTTCTAAAGAAAACAAGGTGGAATATGCTCTGATTTGAATGGATAATGATAGATTATCTTTGATGAGGATTATAAAAGATAAAAATATTTTGGTATTTTCAATGGATGAATCTATAAATATTGATGTAAGGGAATAAATATTATCTTTCTCAAATGGGTGTAAAACCATCTATCCATGTAATGATTAAAGAGTTAAGAAATGAAGTTATTGAACTACAAAATAAGGAGATAAATGTTCCTAAGTTCAACCTTGATTGTAATGGAATGATAAGGTTTAGGAATTGTGTATGTGTCCCATAAAATCTGGAATTAAATAATGATCTGTTTGATGAATCACATAGATCATCATTCTTTATTCATCATAGAAGTATTAAGATTTCATTTCACGAACCAATCCGACATGGCCTGAGTCGCAACTCCCAATGAACACCTATAATAGGCCAAGGGATGGAGTATAGAGTAAAGTAATCTTATCACAATAATTGGAGGCCTTAGGCTGTGGTACATGTATGGAGGCACCCAAAAACATCTCTATAAATAGTGCATAGATAGTAAAATTGAAGGAAATTCCCATGTATAACTAACCCGCAACCATAGTAATGAAATCATAAAAGGTAAAAAATTAAAAGCGTAATAAAATCTATAAAATAATCCCAACTACATAGATGGTGGGGATCACTGGGAAAGGAAACATCCAGAAATATCCTCATCAAGGCACTAACAAAAAATCTCAGTCAGTCTATCTCACTATTCATTTCCTGCTTCGGGCCTTTCGTGGACACCAAAGGAAGCCCTATAATCTACAAAAGAAACGGCATGTGCATGAAAATCCAGGACATGGGAATGTAGATAATACATAGTGGGTGCCAAAAATACCCAATATTAATGGGAGAAAATAAAAAGAAATAGCCTGCTCGAACCATATAGATGGAATGAAAAAGAGAGATAAACTCCATCTCAACCATCCTTGGACATAAACGATTTTTTAGATGTATGCACATGGTTTCTAAACAAACCAATGTGACAACACCACAAGGAAACCTAGTTAACACCCAAATATACTCTTCACATATAAAAAGACTCTTGAGGATCTGACCACATTGCCAGCCATAGGATTCAACTTAAGGATCAGTGGTTACACCCATCTAGGATTACACACTTCATGAGACTTACTATCCTAGATGGAACCAATTCAATATATATGATCCATCAAGAACAACTCTCTAGTTCTAACCCTATTGGATAGCACCAGAGGTCCCCCCCCCCCCAATGTTGTCTTTCATCCAATGCATGCTCATAGAAAACCTAGGTGTAGAGTCGTACTCCTCATCCATGTACATAGTTGAGGAAATATTCATCCCAAGCATATACCATGTGCATCCACTTAAGGGAGAGTGTGTAAAGAGTGACCCTCTCCTCACCGCTTCTATATAGTAGAGGGAGTAATAACTCAAAACCAACCCAAGAAACCTCATAATCACCCACATGGGGAGGCCACCCATCAATGAATTGAGGTAGAAATTAGTCTTAAATAGGCATCATGCTTAGAATGTTTAGGGGCACACACTTTGTAACTACACTTTACATCTAAAGGAATCTAAACACCCTAGAGGACCTCCTCAATGTTATATCGTGATGATGGGGGAGTAAAAATCCCTAAATTAAGGTCTCATAACCTATGTGTTTGGGAGTACAGACTCTATTCACACAATGGGTGCCCGACACTCAGATTCTAGAGGGGAGTACTGACCCTTTGGAGGACCTTAAACCCAGTATGTTGGGGGTGTACCAACTAAACATGTATAATATCTATTGGGGACCCTGACCCTGATATGATAGGGGAGTACTGACCCCAGGATAGAGTACTCATGCCCATGTGTTACAGGGGAGTATTGACCCAACCTACATGTCACGTATGGTGGAAATACTCCCTAATATGATAGGGGAGTACCAAATACTATAATAATGGGATCATTCCCTCATATGATGGGGGAGTACCTACTCTAACGAAACCCAGATTAAGTGGGAATGCACCATAATATATTAGAGTAGTACCAACACTTGGAAAAATAAACCACGGGGTAGAGGACCTAAACCCACCTTAGCGCAGTTCCATCTCTACCAAATTGAGAAGTAATGTAAACCCACACCCTGGTACAACATGGGAGTACCCATCCCAGAATCTTTATGATAACCACATTTCTCTCCTGTATCAGTCATGATTCACATCACAATACATCCAAATATAGGGGGAAACATGAAAAAATATGACAAATACCTACCAATCTATCAAGGAAAAGTGTCTTGGGGGTCTGCATCCTTATCTGATATAGATAGGGTACTAACCCCCACATATCTCCAGTTATCTACACTGATCATTATTCGTGATTAAGAACTGCTACTACAACATCATTGTCATAATCTAGAAATTATTACATTAAAATCCACTAATAGGGTTAACATCAAGTTCTATATGGAAACTTTTTCAAGATAGGGTACTCACTCACCAGTATCTGAGTCACAAAGAAGGAGATACACTGGGAGAAAAAGTCCATGAAAAGAACTAATAGTGTACTAGGGTCCAGACTACATTTAACCCCAAATGAAAGTTTATATGTGTCCATTAAAACATGTAATGGGTGGCCATGTGATCTTATATGAAATGAACATGGGATACATAACATATCCCATCTCACTCGGGCCCCTATCCATGTCCTCAGCACCAACTTATTTATTATACCCATTGTCTATGTCAAAGGTTATGTGGAGTCACACAACAATGTCGGAAGACATGGCTACCGTAGCCATGTCCCTGGCCACATGACTCGTGATCACTAAATTAAATATAACCCCATTACATTGTGTGTATTCATCAAAATCCCAACTATCCTAGATAAAAATAACCCATGGTGTGTTCCCTTGCACTCCTTAACGTATGATCAGTAACTGTGAATGGAATATTCCTCACGAGCTGCCCAAAACACCCTGGTTTCTCCTAAAACCCATAGATCAACCATCATAGAGTCCTGAGAAGATATAAAAGGGATCTAAATCCTTTAAAACTACATCAAAATTTTATGACGAATTAATACTCGAGTCCACATATATCATGGGGAAACACCGTGGATTTTGGTGTAGATCCAAACATCAAACCACTAAAACTGATCTTTGAGTGATCACCATCATGATCAAAGATTGATGGTGCCTCTAATCCATTATTCCTCCATTATTCATCTATCAATATATGGGGTTGGTGGGTTTATCCACTCTACTATGAATGCACCAATGGGGTAGGTATGAGGTATTTATTTATATTGTATTAAATCAATATCATCAATTTAACAACCTTCCAACAATCCTCCAACTCAACAGCTAATGCTAACAAAATTTATGCCACGCCTAGGATAAAACCTATATTATGAACATAACCAAAACATCATATTTTTTATATAATTATCCACATGTGATTTATTCCACTCTTTCAAAGAAGATTCAAGGAAATGTTAACACATATTTAATATATTTTATATCTCCAAACCAAGGATCTCTAGGCTGCAGAATCCTGCTTTGACTTACGACCTAACTTCAGATATATTTTTAGAAATATTTAAAAGTATTCATCTCAAAACAAAAGTAATTATTTCCTACCCAACATAATTATTTTCATCCATGGGAAGGGAAATCCTGGGTTGAAAGGGAAAAACTGAGCCCTCAAATGAAACTTCATACCCATAAGGTCATCAAGGGTTCCATGCTGCCTAAAAACACACACTTAAAAGAACCTCATTGGGAAAACACTCTCAATTTCAAGCTGAATCAAGGTAAACTCCATGAAACTAGTCATGAAAATGTATCCTCTACTGTGATTGGTGGATAAAACCAGAACCCAGTCTATCTGCGTTCATAATGTCTAGCAGTACACCACCTTGATATCCTGACGTAGATGTCGATGGAACCTGGAAGTTCTCCACTACCCCTGGATGAACTGCACAAAGACCTCCTCAAGTATCTTGTTTAAAAAATTTATATTAATCACATGATCATAGAAACAAAAAACATAGGGTTATCCAAGTGTATGCACTGGTTCATACCAGGACCTTTGCGCAAACCTATAAAACGCAACCTAACCTCAAACATAGAATTCAAAGGTACTCATCCACCACAAATCAACACCATCTTAACTGGGAAACACTAACACACTGGCATGATTTTAAACACATCACAAGACCACATCTCAATGGGGTAAGCATCCCCCTTCATCATTCATTCCTATATTCCTAAAAACACCAAAAAGGGTTCTACCAACACCCCATGACACCCTAATAATACCTTGAGAAAGAAGTTACATGAAAAGAGTTCCTCCAACTGTGTCCACAAAAACTACAAAAAAATAAGAAAGGAAACAAAGTACAACTCTAATCATCAATAGATATATTGGGTCCTAGGCCTCTGTGACACATAAATTTTCTCTCCCCCATTCTCTATATCCTTACGCAAAGTGATGACTAGTTGAGGGTGGTGGGGGAGAAATCTTGAACTGTCAGTAACCTCCATCTATTATCCCTACTCCTATATAATTTCTGGTATCATGCATAACTCAATTCTATAGAATCTTCCTCTACTCAGGGGGGTTCTATTGACTGCCTCCCTCCCATAAGCTTGGTGGTTAAGAAAATATTGTACATGATGACCCCACCCATCAAAAGTGTTACACTGCCTCTCCCATGGTTAACTAGGTCCCCAATGAAACTCCTACATTTCATGATCATGTGTTTGAGTCTGGCCATAAGTATTCATCGAGATCTGTGATCCTGAGGACTATATTATACTACTTATTTTGGAAGTTTCATCCTTATGATAGCAATTTCTAGCTCCATTCACCCAATGCTCATCCAGGAAGCTCTTTACCACTAGATCGTGTTCCGTCACCACCAAATAAGTGGCAAAAACTATTAGAATTGAACTATTAAATTTTCTCCAGAGATTTCCTTACCAGAGGACTAATCTATAAAAAAATATCCCAAATGATATCTAGGGAGTATTTTGAATGGTCAGTGATCTCGTAGAATACTCTTCCATGGACATGTTATCCTTCTAAAGCTGAGGAGCCTCTTAGATATTCTCTGATCTCAATTTTTCAAGATAAAATACTTCATTGAAGATAATATTAAACCCAATATTTGTGGAAATAAACTCATATATTTGCATCACCAGATTCCACCATCACCAGATTCCACCATCACCATACCAGACCCTACAGAATACTCGCTGCTAGGACAAAAATCTTATTAGGATTTTTCCTTAAAAGGTAAAAAAACATGCCTGACTACCTCAAGATAGTCATCAACATCTTAAAGTTCTGGCTCACCTTGGTACTTCATATGTCACTACATATAGAACTCATATAGAATAATCAAACAGTGTTCATCCTCATCCTAAATTTCCCTCAAATAGTACTGCTTAATGGTTGATTGGTCATCTAGCGGACCACCCAAATATACTACCTCAAAACTAGTACCTTACACTAAATCCTCATCACAGGGATGATATTATAGAGTTGTTTTCCTTGGACCAACTAATTTTACTTTTATTACATGTATATTAGATTACAAGAAATTTAAGTAAAAAACTTATTTTATAATGTTAATTGTTTTTTATGGATTTAATGTAATAATTACATAGTGTATTTTTTCATTGATAAGTTTATAGATGTTACATGATATGATGATAAAATTGATGTGCTATGAAAAGGTTATAAAAATAGTTCAATGCTTTCATAACATATTATGATGGGACATGTAGTATAATTAATGTTATGTGAGATTAATCATGTGTGGATGAGGCTTCTTATCATGAATTTCACAGTTAGTAAACTCCAAGATGATAGATTTTGATAATATACCCACCAGTAGCAATTTTTCATGTTTTGGTGTTCATAAAAATTCCAATCAACGAGCATGTGTAATTATCGTAAGAATAAAATATTATAATTAATTCATGTCATGAATCACACAATTTGATTTATTGAAGAATACTATTACACCATATGTTTCTGGGGAGTATGTTATGTTGGGTGGGTAATGAGTGACATGTTATTAATGGATATATTGATGAAGGATTTTCCCTTCCATAATTATTGGATTTTATATGTTGGTGCATTTATGGGAATATAATTGTAACATAACTTTCTTGTCCCTAGTGTAATGACATGTTTATTTTATATTTTCAATGAAAAATGTATTGATAAAATAGGTTGAATACACCATCATGTATCTTTCTTGATGATATATTGTGAAAATGTATTATATTAATAAATGAATTATTATATGTGGTTGTCTTCATTAAAAAATTAAGTTCTTTCTCATGGGTTCATTGACCCTTCTCTAGATAGTAATCATGGACTTTATATGGGACTTCCTAATACCAATGTGAAATAATTCTAGAGGGTCGCATACACTAACTGTTTCCATTTATCTGGTTAAAAATATATTTGAATATAATTATTGTAATAAATATTATTATGAACATATATAAATTATATTATTTATGTTATAATAATCATATAAATTTAATTAATATTTATTTGAAAGATTGTAAATAAAAAAATATTTGGTTATTTTATTGAATATTGAATATATATTTACTTTATAGTGTGTGAATTAATTATCTATTTAGATATTCAATAAATACCGAGGAGTTCCAATAGACCACAACCACATATGTGCATTAAATAATTATTTATAGGAAAATAAATATTATTTCTCAATTTTCACAAGTTGGCACACTAAAAATTATTATTATTATTATTATGCCCAATGGAGTTTATTAAAGTTAATAAATGTGATTTAATATCATCCACGAATTTAAATAATAATTTATCCTAAATCATAACTATATAAATTGGTAGGTATGTATATTGTGTATTATACCCCAAATTGATAATTGATAATTTTTGCTCAAAAAAATTATCCAAGGACTCCTTATCTAAACCTCTCAAGAACATTAAAATAAATATAGATTTATTCAAGACCAAACAATGAGATATCAAGAATGGCCAATGCAAGATATTTTATTTTTCTCACTTGCACCCAGATAACGAGTCATGTTTGTTAGAGAATATTAGAGCCCATGTAGATCACTACTAGAGTGATTTCATCCTTATATCATCATTGATTAGTGAAGGAAATTATAAAGTGTCATTTAAAACATTAAAATTTCATCATTGAATAATTTCCCTAATCCTAGTTATTTATTTATTCATTAATTAAATAAATTAATTATTAATTTTATGTGAAAGAACCTCCCTCTTGGATTCAAGCAATAATTGTTAAAATAAATTTTAATATATCATCCACCTCCATATGCTTTTGTTGTTCCCAGAACCAATATGATTTTCATCACAATCCCATAATTGAACCCTATTTTCTTATTCATGTAATGCTATCCTAATTTAGAAATAAGATACACCATAGTCAAATATTATATCTGGGGAGCATACATAAAAACGACATGGAAACAAAAATATTGACATATATTATTCATGTACAAAAATTTCCCTAAAAACAATGTCAAAATATTGAGAGTAAATATGAAGTTTATCATTCTCTTAGTGAAGGGATACGTTATCCACTAGACAAACACTCGAATTCATGGCCTAAAATCCAAACTCAAATCACTTTAACGCATTCTCTATGAAACAGAAAACAAGATCACACCAAGAAAACCATCTTAGTGTAGTCCTATAGTGGTACCCCCTATGATACCACTCTGTCACACCCAAACCTATTCGGGACTGTTCCATAACTCCCCCTAACAACCTACAATAGGCCAGGGATGGCTTATTGCACCGATTATGCATATAAAGTGAATGGGAGGCCTTAGACAATGTTAATTATACAAAAAAAACTAATAAACATGTCCATGAATCAGTCTAGAGATAGTAACAGTGAAAATTAATGCATGCATAAAACTATCCCACAACTAGAGTACTGAAAATGTAAAAGGGGAAAAATTAAACCCCACTAAAAACTATAAATGTTTCCAACCTACTCAGATTGGGGGTTGATAATTTTCAAATGAAACTAGTATAATTCTCTTCATCTATGAATCAGAAAACACCTTAGTTAGTCTAGCTCACTAAGCTTTTGCTGCTCTAGGTCCTCCGAGGAATCTATTGAAAGAAACTTCCTCTACACATGACACAACCTGTGTGGGAAATTCCCATGTAGGGGTGCGTATAAAAATACACATTAGGATACCCAAATACCCAAAATTAATGTCAGAAACTAAAGGGAAATAGTCCACCTGACCTATAAATAGGGAACCCAAATGAGTGAGAAAAACCATATCAACCACCCCATTTGATACATAACTAATCATCTCTATCAACATTGTGTGTCAACAAAGAAATGTGAAAATACCAAATGGAAACCTAGAAAAGACCTAGATATACTCATCTTAGACTCTATGTCTTATAGGGTTTTAACCTCATAAGCAGCCATAATATTTTAATCAAGGTTAAAAAGTGAAACTCATCTAGGAGCAGACACACCACAAGCCCATCCATCTGAGATGGAACTAATCAAATAGATACACTCCATCAGGATCATGTCTCTCATTCAAGCAGTTGTAATAAACAAGGCTTGATGTATGTGGAAATTAAATTTCATTCGGTGGAATACATAAAAACATACACCAAAATACACCCAAAGATCTTATTAGTTTAGTGTATTTGGAATCATGGAACATAATATTCCATCTTGGGGAAATATCTTCAATATATCCCATAAGAATCTCCCCATTTTTCCAACCTAAATCCTTTGTTTAAATCCTAGGGAAATGAATGCGGAAAAATGGTGAGCAAAAATGATCATTTAGGGTAAATATGGAGAACATAAACATAAGGATGTAAAAAAATGAACATAAATTTTAAATATCAATATCTTGAGTCATGAAATAAATCATTGTATTACGTAAGGAATATATCATAAATGAAAATTAACCATAATAGAATTAGCATAGAACATGGAATTGGGGAAAATAAATAATAACATAATATGATTTCCATTGTAGCCAATACATTGCATCAAAGACCATAATAGGGGAAAAAGTCCATTTCTGAACTAGGTCTGCTTGCAGTTCCAGCTTTGTGTTACTGAATCATATTTACATATCATTCAAGCCCTATATTACTAAACCATATTTACTTGTAGTTCCATTCATGTCTATATCGTGATATATAAATCATTACCAAATGAATTAGAGGGATATATAGGTCCCAACCATCTCATAATAAAATCATTATTACATGTTCCAAAAAAACATAAATAATTCATCATAACATAACCTGTGAAATAAAATTGGTTTTTAAAAATCATTCCATCATAATTCATATAAAATAAATTTATTTCATAAAAATAATACCATCATTAACACAATAATTTAAAAACAATATTAGGAAAAAACATAACCCTATGTCATCTTATATGGGAAATAATTTAGATAAAACACTTGAACATAATTTTTGAGGAAAATATACTCTCTCTTTAAAAAATGATTTTTCCACAAAATGCCATGAAATTTTAAAAGAAATGAATTTATTTGAAAATATTCTTTAAATAGTGTAATGGAATATTCATTGAAATAGGGTGTTTGGAAACGGTAAAAATCTATTAATGTCTTACATCTTAAAAATAATTCTCCTTATACTTTTCCAAGAAAAGTCAAAAAGTACATCAAATCGAATAACAACAAAATATTTATTTCATATCATTTAATAAAAATTAAACAAATTAAAAAATTATCTTTAAAAAATTGTATAATAATATAAATAATATTACATATTGAGTAAATATGGATGTGGATGATAAATATACCCTAGTAAGTACTTACAAATAAACAAACTCAGATAATAATGAGATTGTAAAATTATCCTTTACCTAAAGTCCAATATGATTCAAATGTTTACATAACTATTTTATAGTGGGTTTGAGAAAATTATTTACTTATAATAGAACCGTTATAATATTTATGAAATCATATTTTATTCACTTATGACTTTATATTACCCATTCATTCATCAATTCCTTGTTAAAGCAGCATTTTTTTGTAATAATTGTTTTATTTATCACACATGTTTTGACTTGTATTATTGATATTATTAATTAGATATTGATTAAATTAATTCCATAATTTAAAACATGATTTATATATCATGAATATGTAGTATATAAATATATATAATAGATAGATAAATGTAATGGAATACACCGTTCATGTAGATAGTATGTCGTATGTACGCATGAAAGTTGTTTCTGATTCCTTATTGACTTGAATGTAAGAAAGTAAATGAAATATATATATATCCATTAGAATTAATATGTCATATATTTAATTATTATTTATTATATAAACTTTATAATCATTCTTTAATGATTAAAGTGGATAATTAATATCATCGTGTCATGGTGACGGTAAGCCGTACATACGCAAAAGCAACGATATAATTCTTTTGATGGTTAAATGGATTGGAATTGGATGGTATAGGAATTTTAATGAAATAATATCATGTTATATTTATTATTTATTTCATTTATATTCACCATTATACCCGTCAAAATAATGTATAGGTGTAAAAATTTTACACCACAGTGTGGGCACGGTAAGTTGTACCTACACACACATGGTGATTTTCTTTTTAATTGGATGGGTAAAAGGAAAAATATGGTTGTCCCAAAATCATAAAAACATATCATAATATATTATATAAAGGATTTAAAATTTTTGTATGTTATCAACTTAGTAAGAGGAATTATAAGAATAAAAGAACAGTGGAATAAGGGTTAAAATGATTACCCCTTCTTTGGGTGTCTACTTTTGATTTGCAGAATAGAACTCATTAAGATGTTTTTTTCCCAAAATGTTTCCTATAAGATGAAGTGATGGATTTTCAGAGGAGATTTGGTCAGGGTTTGGCTGAGCTAGAGGGCTTTGGAGGTGTGAATAAAACAGGAGGAGTGCCCTTTTACAGGAGTGGTGAGGGGTACTTTAAGAATGTATTTAAATATTAATGTATTATAAGTTCATTTTAGGTTTCTAACGGTCCCAAAATAATATATTTCGATGTTAAGATGAGGATTGGTTGTAATAATCTCAACAAATAGGTTTTATACAAGTTTAGGTCACAATATTAACATTATCTTTTTTCATTAACCCTTAGTTAAAAACATTAACTCTTACCATGTCTTCTTGAATTTTCAAAATATGTGATAACTGTAGTTACTATAAAATTTCAAGAGAACCAAAAGTGTATCATTAATGAAATTATTGAAATTATATAATTAATTTGGACAAATAATAGATTTTTTTGGACTATTGTATCATTTAATAAAATACTATCTGTTTTAGAAAATCATTTATGTCAATTTGGACATTATTTACTAATTGATTTTTTGTAAATCCATAAAAACATTATTCTTTTGTAAAAAATACATTAAGTCAAAGATAAAATGTTATATTCTTCCCTAAAGTTAGTGGATGTAATCATAATCTTTAATTTATATTTATTTTAATATATATAATCTCATTTATTTTAATCTTTCTTTAATAAGGTAATCAGTGCATCATCATTGTGTAATAAATAAATTTATTTATATATTGTCTAAAAATTATGCATAAAATACCATAATGTGGGAAATATTTTTATATCTCTAACTACTATTTATAGTTTAATAAATCAGTTTTATAAACATATATTAAAAATATTTTACTAGAATTTACATGTTTATGTTATATTTCTCTTTATATTAAATTAAAAATTCTAAAAGGCCATTATCAAACACAAGTTGCTCCATGTGGTCTTAAAATAGACCCAAATATTCTCATGGTCGGATATTTCTCATCAAATAGATTTAGGAAACATTTTATTGTACTTTTATATTATTATAATGTTATCTTTTTACCCTTATTTACTTGATTTGCCCTTTATCCATGGTAAATAAAAATAATTACTAAAGTTACTATTCCTAATGTACAAAAAGAGAAAGGTATATATTTAAATAGTTTAGATATTCTAATTCAAAATAAGGAATCCATTTTAAAAAATTCAAAACACATAATTGTTAGAAGATAATTTAAAATTAATTCTAGTTTTCAAAACTAGAAAGTGTGGTTTTATTAAATAAAACTATCAAAATATTGACATGTGTTTAGGTCCAATTTAAATATTAAATTACATTCAATGAAAAAAATTGGATTAAATGATGAAAAAATTATCCAAATATACTCTAAAACCAAATAAAATATAATCTATCTATTAAAAAGATAGACAAAAATAATGTTTTGAATTAAAATGTAGTACTTTTCACTATTAATTAAAATATGAATTTTTTATGAAAAATACCAAAAATTGAACCAATGTAAATTTTGTTGTCCCAATTACAATGAAGAAGTTTATTTTGTCAAATAAAATATATATAATATTAAAAAATATATTTAAAATGGGTGTTCCATCAAAAGGTGTAAAAACTGCATTTTTTTAAAAATATTTATTTTACCCTAAAAAATGAATTTGTTATTATATCATATCTAGTAAATATGTAAGATGAATGTTAATGTTATACAATATTCAAAATGTGGTTAATAATATTCATGATGTCTATTTTATATCCCATTAAATATCAACATTTTAATAATATATTGTATTTTACTAAAACCCGGTATTGCGTACAAGGAAAGCTATCGAGGAAGGTCCCTCTTGCATGTAACCCAAGCCAAGTAATTGTTGCATGTATTGAAAGACTACATTGATGTTACATACATCATAATACAAACATTGAACATTTATTCAATTATCAAAATATATACTTAGTGTTGCGTGTATCGTATGTCAACTCGGTGTTGCATTTAACATACGACAAGTCAGTTTATTGTGAAAGAAATGTTTTAATTTGTGTCTTCAATTATACAAATGAAAATTTTAATTTATTCAATAAAATGGTCCATAAAAACTAGGCTTGTTAAAACTATAGTTCCCAACAAAAGGTTTTTTCTCAAAAATGTCTTGTGACCTACGCACGCACATAGAAAATCTAGGTGGAATTTCCCACTCCTCACCACTAATAGAAGTCAAAGGAGAAAAACTATAGATCATGCACCCTGTGTAACCCCTCAATATAATGACGGTATGTTGGGAATTGATCCTCAATACTTCCCTAGAGTAGAGGGAGTACTAACTCCAATCCAACCTGGAAAACCACTAAATAACCCCCATGGAAAGGCCCTCACCTCACTGTGTTGAGAGATGACTTCCCCATAATCAGATATCATGCATAAAAAGTAGTGGGGCCTTATCTTCGTAACAACACTCTATAGGCTAGGGAGATAAAACCACAGTGGAGGAACCAATCCCCATTAAAGATTAAATATGAGGTAGTACCACTCCATAGATAGAGACCTCACACCTTGTGTGTAGGGGAGTACCAAATCTATGATTGTAATGGGGGACCCTCACCCTAACATTAGTGGGGAGTACCAACCATATAGAGGACCCACACCCCAGTACATCAACTAGAGTATGGACTCTACCTATGTGATCACTATTGGGGACATTCACCCTAAAACGAAAGGGGGGTATTGACCCTAAGCTAGAGTAATCACATCTTAGTTCTATAGGGGAGTATTGACCCTGCATACACATCGCATATGGAGGAACCACTCCCTGATATGATTGGTGAGTACTAACTATAAGAATAGAGGACCGAAGAACCAGTATGGCGATGGAGTACATACTCTATCTGGATAATGAGTAAGAAGTACCTACAACCTAACACATCATGGGAGATCCATCTCCATCTAAACAAATGATATGATGGACATGTACCATAATACATTAGAAAAGTACTAACCAAGGGAGAACTAATCTGTGGGTATAAGACCAACAACCAAAGTAGGTACATTCCATATCTACTGATCTAAGAGGTATGGTAAACCCATTCCCTAGTACATTAGGAGTGTACTGATCCTAGTGTCTCTCTGATAACCACACTGATCACATAAATCAGTCACATGTCGCATTTTGACACTACCACGGATATGGGACATTCTTTCTAATACGATAGGGGAGCACTACTCTACAAGAAAAAGGAGTCTAAGGGACTTAAATCCTGAGTAATAGGGAAGGGAACTATCCTTTAAATCTCTCCAATGATAAACACATATCAGTATTCATGATTAATAACAACTAGTTAAATTCCATGCTCAAAATCACACCACATCATATCTCGAAACCCACCCTGGGGTCCACCATCACATTCTATGTAGAAACAAATCATTATAGGATACTCAAAGACTTGTATGAGAGTCCCAAAGAATGAGATATGCCTAGTGGAAGTCTCCAAGAATAGTACATAATGTGTATTGGGGTCCACATGGTGTGTGGCCCTGTGTGAACACGTAGCTCAATCCTCTACTACATAGATTGGATTTCCACATGATATTACACAGCCTGTACATGAGATACATAGCATATCTCACCTAACTAGATCCATTATTCAAGTCCCAAGACCATGACCATGTACTCTACACCATGTCCATTTCTTTATCCATAAACAGTCACACAACCATTTCCCATGATGTGGTTACACTGGTGATGTCCTTTGCCACAAGATAGGTGCTCACTACAAGGATCGTAACCTCGGTACCTAGATTTTAGTTCAAAAAAGAACATTTTCACAAAACAAAAATAATAAATGTAATGTTCTTATATAATAGACATCATGTGACTAGGAATTCTAAATTGTAATTCCCTATGAGTTACCCAAAGCATCCTTGTTTCCCCAAAACCCACAGATTGACCCAAACAGGTTCCCCATAAGTCATAATAGGGATTTACAACATCAACCAACACATAAAAATGGGATTGAGAATTAAAAATGAAATAATCATACCTCATTGTTAAATATTGAATCATTTAGTGATGATCATTTCTCTAAAGATACAACACCATGATCCGGCAGAAATTCATATCAAGAACGAAGATCTGTGGTTCCTCCTCTCATTTGTTTCTCCTCACAATATCCATCTATTTTGGGGTGCTTACTATTATATTATATGAATACACCAATGGGGATGGGATATTTATTTAATTTTTATTAAATCACTATCCTCAATGTAACACCTCATCAACATTCCTTCGACTTAATACCTGATACTGACAAAAGTTTTGTCACACATAGGGTGAAAACCACATTTTGAACCCAACTACAACCATATATTTTAGTTATGAGTCTCAAAGTGGGATTTATTCCACGTTTCATGATAAATAAATTGATTTTGTTAATTTAAATTTTCAATATTACATCACCGAGGCATTTCGGGGCTTAGAATCCCACACCAACCTAGTGCCTAGCTTTAGAAATTTTCATAGAAATACTCCAAATTTATATATCTCAAAATCCAATTCCATTCATGTAGGGAGATCTGATAGTGTATTTATAGTTAAAAAAATAGAAATATATTTTAAATTACATTTTTATTAGTTCATGGTTTCTCATCATGTAATGACTAAGAGACTGATGTCTAAGGGGATGTAAAAACCACTAGCCATACTATAATGAAAATGGGAAAATATCAAAATAATTTTTTTCATTAGACTCCTCACAATGTATAAAGAACATAATGGTCATTTATTTGTATTCAATAAACTTATTAGGTAATCCAACTTGGTTTTTATCGAAGAATATTTCTCTCATTATAATCTAGGAATATTATATATTAAGGATGTCATATAGTTTTCTAATGTACAACATTTTATTGTATCTGATTAGGATTTAAGGTTTATCAGGATGTTATAGTGAAGTATTTAGTAAGATCTGGAATCAAAATTCAGTTTTTGAACATCTTATCATCCTTAAATAGATTTTCAGTCTAAGAGAATTGTTCAAACCATAGACGATATGCTATGATATTTATTTATTGATTTCAAAGGTGGTTGGGATCAACAACTTCTTGATGTCTAGTATTCTTACAAAAACATCATTCACATAATAATTAATATTGTTACATATGATTCCCTATATATAAATATGTTTATAAAAAAACTTTGTATGATGAATATGGAGAATGAAAGAAACTCGTACATGAGATTATAGGGGAAATCGAAGAGAATGTTAGAGATATTCAGTCGCACAGCACGGAAGCCTAGAGTAGATAGAAATGCTATACAATCATTACTAAAATCTGGTATTTGAATTTTGGGATACAACATTTCAAAATATTTCTCCATTAATAATTTCTATGATATATATAATTGTGAATTATTATTTATCTTTTCTTACATCCATCAAAAATTCAAAGTAGTGTTTATGTGTACATACGACCTACCATCACTATGAACAATGTAATTAATTTTTCTATATCTACCATTTATGGATAAATATCTATGACTATATATTTTTCATATATAATGACTCAAATTCTAGAGATGATGGATTTGTGATCAAACATCATGGACCAAAACTACTGAACATTAATTTAATTAAAAGGGAAATAGTTAACACCCAAAAATGACTATTTTAATATGGAATTATCAATAAATGGGTTCGGAAATATTATAATTAGATCATATATAATATTATAATTATTTAAATTAATCATTTAAATAATTATTATATAATTAATATTATTCTATATGTGGTTAAGGGCATTTTGTACAAGTCAAACATTATGAAATGGATTACGCTTACAATATCATTGTTTATTAGGATTATTTATGATTAGGTTTCTAATGATGAAATATTATTCTCTCTCTACCAAGAATCAAAATAATATTTTTACCATCTTGTTATTTTAGTTTCCTCAATGTTTTCAATTCATTTTCCACTATTTAATAACTCAAGAGGATGAAAGATTGTTATTAATAAAAACAACATTAATTTTTCTATTCAGTCAAAATTTATTTTTCTTCCCTATCCGTGTTTTCTAAAAAAAATTCTCGAAATGAAATTAATATTATCATATGATTTTTAAAGTCATTTTTATCAACGATATAAATTTTATAAAATTTTTAAAATGGAATCATCTGGTTATTTTTTTAATGATGTAGTTTTGAATTTTTACAAAAAATCTGAACGTTTTAAACATACACAGACTAAATTAGATTTACAACTATCATAATTGTCAAGTTATTTGAAGATTACCATAAATTTTTCCATGTTTCATAGAAGAGAAAAAGTTTTCCAAAATAATTTAGATATTTTTATATTTTAAATAAGTTATTTCAATTTGATAATAGAATTTTCCTCATGAAATGATATAATAATTTTTTAAAAACATATTTCATCTATTATTTCATCCATTTATGTTACTTATTATTTATTAGGGATATGATGAAATGATACCATCCTCTTTTATTTTTTTTTGGCCAATGAATATTTAATTTTGATTCAATTAAACAAGTTTCTTTCCCGTGGGTTAATTACGTAATGTTGAAACTTTTATGAAACCTATATATTTTTCATGACTTGTAATATGATGAAATGAAAAAGTTTTCATAATTCCTAGAAAATTTAAATAGGTTATGTTATAATTATAGTGTTATAATCATGTGCCAAACATTTATAGGATTTTCATTATGTGACTGGTGGGTCAAGAATTATATTTCCCTTGAGAGAATTGGGTAATGATGGATATCTCATGAGATAATATAAACTAAATTTGGGAGTGAATAAATATGATTAAGGGACTCTATTCACCAAAATAGTATAGGTATTAATCCTTGGACAAGTATATAATAGAATGGAGAGTGAATGAAATCGACTATGATAGTCTTTACCGGAATCCTTTACTAAGGAAATAATTTAATATGCATGTGTGTATGCCACAGACTTATGTACTATGCTAGTGATATGATTTCATGGATCATATTCATTGATACCGTAATGATTATTCAATTATAAAATTACATGATTTATTTGATGACTAAATAATATGACATATTATATGATTGATATAGTTTTTAGTGGTAATCATCACTTTTCCTTACAGATCATATGAGCTCTCCCATACTGAGCATCTGATATCACCCTTACTGAGCATCTTAGGTCACCATTTATCATGGTTCCTTTACCTAGATTAGGTTAAATGTTTATAAGTTTGATATGTTTTAGAAGGTATTTTTTATTATGAATAATTTTGTTGAATACTATGTAGACTACTTAGGAACATTATTTTATTTATCTAAGTATCCAATGGCAACAAACCTATATAATTATGGATTGGATCCTAAATATATGTATTGAATATTCATTTAATATTATTTAATAATATTTTATTAAAAGTATGTGTTTATATAATACAGTTTCAAGAGTAATAGACAATATTTATAAATAAATAACCCCATTTTAATGAGTAAATATAATAACAAATCCCAAATCATGTGATGTCAAACTTGAACTAATGTGACTAAAATAAAATTGTATATAAAAAATGATCTTTAGGAAGATATCAGTGACACCAAAAGTATAAAAAATAGAATAATAACTACTATGCACTAGAAACATTCAGAATATCCTTCAAACTGTCCCTACTAACATAAAAATTAGTTTATATATATGAAGGGTGGGCATAACATGTATAATTATTAGGATCCTACGTGAAACCACTAATGAAAAATATGAATGTATTATACTATGACCGGTTTTACAAAAAAAACTAACTCTCCACCTATATAACTAATACTAGTTTCCCCCATCCTCACCATGCATTACACACCATGTAACACATATAAGTAAAGAATACATTACAAAAAAAATTTATATATAAATAAGGGTAACCTGCTTCCAAGCCTCTACTATTTCTTCACACTAATGATCCATCACCACACACCCTATTATCATACCTATGATTAGTAATTCATCCTATAATTTAGATATCCTTTTAATCTACATATCTTTGTCCCTCATAGGGGCCACAATTTGTTTTATAATTAATCAGCACCAACATAATCAGTACACCATCCATAAAAACATGTATGTATTAAATCCACTACATTGTGTGTATGTGTATTATACCACTTTTTTCATAGCCCATTCATGTACTCAATTTTGAGGGGAGATCCAAAATTCAAGATTAATATTAGATTCTATACCTTAGGCCACTGCATCCCAAATGTAAATGTATAGTAAATGGTGATCCATCTTAGCCTTTCAAGGTAACACCCTATATTGGAAGCCATTATAGATTGAGATATGATGACTTATCTATATATGAAGGTATTTATTTAGAGAGGGAGAAGTTGGACATTTATTCCACCTTCATACAAGATTTTGGAGAAAACCCCCTCTATAACATTTAGGTTTTAGTTCACTTACTGATATGGGAATGGTAGCATATGAAATTAGAAAATATACTGAAATATCAAACATAACCACACTATGGTAATCTCTATATCCATAGAATCATCTATGAATATCAACTCCTTAAACCACCAACTACAAAAGATATGGTCTAGGTATCAATAATAATACAATCATCAAACTAAATATTAATTGATTAATTATGCATTTATTATTATTACTACATATTAAATTTTGAAGTTTAATTCTTTAATATTTTTATCCAAGTGTCAAATACATAATTAATTATATTTTTATATTCTCAATACATCATCACTATCCTCTTAAAGCACCATAAAAACCCTATTAATTTATTAAATCATTTATAATTTCATAATATTACAGGTACTATAGAACTCAACATAATCTACCACTTAAATAATGTACACACTGTTTATGACATTAGGGTACTTTTAGAAGTTAAGTTATTATAATATAAATAAAATCTGGCCATCTAACCATAAAATATGCATAATGTTAAATTATGAATATAGAAAATGAATCCCAACTCTGAACACATCATGATTACCCAATATACCACACTATTTCATATAATATAAATCATCCCAACTATCATTAACATTCGCAATTGAAACATGCTTGACCATTATTCCAACTATATAATTAATCACACTAACTCAAATGTTTTCAACCAAAACCAAGATAACATCAATAAAAAAACAAGGCCATAAATTCATAGACAAAACATATATGTAAAATTTATAACTCTTCATATAGGCAAAACACACTATGACAAAACAACAAGGCAATAAGGCTTGGCACAAAAATAAAATAGGCTCAATCATCCCCAAAAATTAATTCAATATTTAATTAAATCAATTATTAGTAGAAACCATTTAGCATGTGCCTTATTTTTAATCATAAAATTCCATGTATTTACATTTTTTATTGTTTTATGAATTGAATAATGCAAAATACATAATAAGAAACTCGTCAAAACATGTATTAGTATTTTTTCATGTAATACTTTGGACTACTTCTAGGAATATTTTTAGAGCCAGGTAGTATGATGGGGTGAGATTCCAAGACCCAATTGTCCTGAAATTTATATTTTAAAAATATTAAATATATTAATATTATAAATATAAATTTTTAATTAAATAGTGAAATAAATCCCAAATAGAATATTAGATTGGAAATATGAGAACGTGGTTGAGTTTAGAAGTTTCAGTTTACGCATGGTGTAACATTATCATTGTTGGCATCAGGAATTTCTGTTAAATTTTATCAAATGCAAAAATAATAAAAATAAATCAACTTATTTAATTTATTTCATTATTTTGATCCAATGACCTAGAATACTCTATTTAAACATAAATATTCCTAATCAAAGATGCTATCCTCGTAACCTATGGATTTAGGGGAATCATTAGAGATGATTCCTTGGAGGATCATTATAAGAGGAAATTAGATCATGATCATATCCAGGATCATACACCAAGGCTATTGGTGGATCACATCAATGAAAATTATGTGAAATCGTTCTTCATTTTTTATTGTACAAAACCAAGGTAGGATGTTGGTTTTGTAGATATATCACCATTTTATTATCCCATGATAAATATGAATTAATTAACCGTTGAATTTATTTTCATATATATCATTTTGAGAGTATGGTTTAATTTAATAAATTTAAAGATAATTATTATTTTTTTGTTCATTTATGTTTATATATATTTGTTCTTATTTTATAAAAAATGGATTGAGTCCAAAAATGATAAAAGGACAATGTTTGTTCCACACATGTTCGGAATACTATTTTCTCTCCCCATTCATTATGTGTTAATCATTGGCATTATGTTTTTGCCTAAGATGAGATGAATACCCTATGAATGATAAATTCACATTCAATATTTGATGAATAATATTTATACCATGGGTTAGGGATAGTGATTAGACATCAAGTATGAAGTACACAAGGATGGTAGTAGATTTATAAATGGATTAAAAGTTCATGATCCTTAGTTGTGGTGTGGCACCAACAAGGTGTGACAGTGGGTGTTTCCCAAGCATCATGCATGGATGAATTCAAGATATATATAGTGAGATGGTTTTTAAAACTCATATCCACAATATAAGGTGAGATTTAGGGTGTAAATAGTGATTATAGAGTCGCAATAAAATGCATTTGAAAATTTTTGGGGGTTCTGCGAAAAACCTAACAATACAATGTGCAGTTTAGAAGATCAAACACCATGTTTCCATTCTCTGAGGCCATGGGGTATCTTTTTACAGATAAGGATGACACTCTTTGTGAAAATTTTCACATTCCATGTCACCCAAATCCTACCATAATAGTATGTATAGGGAGTACATTCCCTATCGGAAATGTGGCCCACACACTGAGTACATGGGATGTACAATGAAAGAATGAATCACACTGGAAACATCGTATATCTTTACATAGCCAAGTATGTGGGCATGAAATGTTGTACATGAGCATATTTAGAATTACACACTGAGTGCTAGGTCAATATCTACACATTGTGTGCCTCAAGGGACATGTCATTTATTGAAAAAAGTGAAATTTTTGTGAACATGATACACCGTTACTGCTTTGATTTGTAAGACATCTCATGTACCCTAGGGACACACTATGTATTCCTTTTAAGACAAGTTGGAATCAAAATTCTTCATAGTGCATTTGGGTTGAGAGATTGGGTGAGAATCCACAGATAGGTATTGGTTGAGAGTGTTCCCATGGTCTATTTCTATGAGGGTTAATTGTAGTATCCCATTATTTCTATAGAGGTTGGCCCATCTTCAACATCCCATTAACTATTCTAGTGTAGTTGAGTTCCCTTTTTGTGGAGTGAGTTTTCTTAGTTTTCTTCAAGAGATTCATCAACATCATTGATCATGTATCCCTCTAAGAGTCCTCGAGGGATCCTAATTTTTTTTCCTTACGTAGTGTTTGAGGAATTGGAATGGCCAATTCTTATATGGGCAGCTATCCCATGTGTAGGAGGATATTTATTTTAAGTTCTAGGGTCCCTACCATATATCCATGGACATATATACCCTCAATGCCTATCAATATATTTTATTTATGAAGGGGAATTAGTCTAATTGATTGTGTGTCTCAAATGAACCCTCCAAATTTCATATGTGCATATTCATGGATAGACATTACAGGAATGACCTCTAGGAAGAGTTTGGTCAGTGTAATTATAGATCAGGGACAGTTTCCTCCAAGATGGGAATGAAATATGGGATGGAAGGGATGTTCCATTGGATTATAGATACCTGAGGATTGATATCTATTGGTTGAGTTCCATGCGGGATGATAGGGATCATGTATTGTTATCTCTTGGAGAATCATTACCTTGAAACATCATAGTGCATCTATGGATTGTAGTGTGTGAGACCATTGTGACTTGAATTATTTTATGAGTATATATGGATGTTTTATTATATTTCTCATATTATGATTAACAAATTCAATGATTAGATAATTACTCTTAGTTCATTACAATTAGTGATTGTGGGGTTTCCTTCTTTGTATTTTTATAATCACCCCAACATGGACTTTTCCTGCACATATCATGTCTTATAGAGGTGAATAACAATTGAAGAGTTCTTTAAGGACTAAGAGAAGGTGGAAATTAGTTTTTATAGATAGAATGATGTATTAAATAGTGTTTATTTAATAAAATCCCCTCTTTATGATAAGGTTGGATATTATTTTCCTGTTTTTGCGTGGTCTTGTACTTGGACCCTTTTTATGCTTTACAGTACATTATTCCATAATATGTTTTTGGTATTATAGGTTTATTCATGCATTATTTTTTTGTTGTACTAAATTTCATTATTTTATAGGATTTGAGAATTGTGTGTGTGTGTGTACATGTACATTAAGATAATGCCTCCCAAGTGTGTGATTTTACTTATTGGTGCTAGTCTCCCACTCCAGGCCTACTGGAGGATAGGTTTAGTTTTCGCGGGTTGGACCCCGGTGGGTTAGTTCATGATAGAATGGTACCAGAAGAGAGTACCCATCCTAATTTTTTATGAAACAACATTGGATAATGAATACATTTTACAGTTTATTTTTAAAAAAATTGAGTTGGTTTGGGAACTTGGGAAAAGTGATAAAATGTTTTATGTTTGAAACTCTTAATAGGGTGTCTAATATTGTTTTGGAAACTGACATATCCATTCACTAGGACCTTGATAAACTATTTGTTTACTCAGTAAATTTAGGCACAAATTGCTGGGAAATCCATAGTTCATGTATCATATATGAATGGGTTGTGGTTTCCATGTCCTTATTGTGTCATATCACTTGATATACTCATTGACCATGGAACATCTTGTCTTATTTAAACACGTATTCATGATGATATCCTATGAGGTTTCCACAACAAGTTTAAGAGTTTGACATGAAGAGTAATGAGATCTCATTGAATGGGGTTAGTCACAAATTGGTCTTTCATTAGGATGGTTTTTAGGTGGAACTTTATCTAGTTGATCAGTTAATAGACCCAAACCCAGTGGTTCATGTGTATGTTGTATTCTATACTAATTCATGGATATATATTTTAGTGATGTGGGTGATTTGGAATGATCAAGTGTGTATCATGAGCTTATGAGGTAGGTATCTCTTAAGATGCAGGGTTAACAAGACATACTAATAGTATGAGTGTGACATTAGTCAAAAAATAGGATGTTTCCTCAGACATATCAGGTATAAATAAATTATATGAGGCTAAGATAATTATTTTATTTTGGGGGGAGAGGGAATCTCACATGCTATTGTCTTACCAGTTTTACTAAAATTAGAGATATGGTCAAAAAAACTAAATTGGAAGAGGCACCATCTAGATCAAAGAGTTTTTTTAGGGAGGCAGATCTATTTGAGGATTTGGGGTAGTAGTAGGAGGTTTTTACTGATTTGGATTTGATGCCACCACCACTACATCGAGGTGGAACACTATATGTTTGGGAAGGTTGTTTTCTGAGTCATAGATAGATATAGGAACTACATGTTATGTACTTAGATTTTCCTAGAGTGTCTCATTGTATGTTCTATGTTCCCTATATTCCTTCTCTACCGCTGTTAAACATAGGTTCAAGACACTCTTTTTCCTCCATTGTTTGAGTTCTTTTATAGTGAGACACATGACATCTGTATAGCCCCATGTTATTGATGTATGGTGTGACTTCAGAAATTCTAGGAAGAGGGGAAAATCTCCCATTGAGACATGTTCTTCAGATGCGAGCAAAAACCATGTGGTCTAGTTACTACCAACCAAAGAGGATAGTGTTGAGGGGTGGTGGTTGGGTTCCTTTGAATTTTGTGTTTAAGGTTTCTTATAGTGCTAATGTATTGAATAAATCCATGGTAATTTTAAATAGATAGGTAAGGGAAATGAAGAGTTTTAGTTGGTAGGAGCTCTCAGTTGCTTCATGTAAGGTTTCAGATATGAGGTGTTTCTTGATTACCATAGTTTTATGTTCTACATAGAGTTAGGATCCACTTTTACCTTTGTGTGTCCCCAGTTTGAGACATAATGATACTGGTGGTCCCCTATTTCTCAACCCATGTGTTTGAGTCTCCTACAAAGAGGGACATTGATTACATTTTTTTCACCAATAGTATTAATTGAATCTATGAGGAAGGGGATCCTCACAATCAATCTCTCTATAGAGACAGTGATACCCTCTGATTTTTTACTCACTAAGTAATTTTTCCCTATAATCCATGCTCGATTGTTTTCCACCAGTGAGTGTGGTTGGGTTTTCAACATGTTGGGAAAGATTTTTTCCACTTTTGATATGGAGTGATCCCATTAAAAGATAGATGAGCTCATGTAAAAGAGGATATGACAGAATCCTTGGTAATTCGCTAGTGACACATTTAGAGTAGTGGATACTATAAGCATTTTTTCCTCAATGGAAGTAGAGTATGAGGGTGTATTTCTTAAGGATATTATGGGTTTACCTACCCATCGAATGTTTTTCTTCTGGATATACATTTACTAGGGATGACACTATATTTTCACTAGCACATCAGATGACCCATATGAATGTGATAGGTGGGTGTGTTATTATAGCAGTCAATAGAACATGTACTTCATAAGACCAAGTGTGTTTTATTGGGTATCCCTATGTTTTACACCTTAGAGTAAGATGAGTGATTTAGTATGGGTTTTGGTTGGTGAAACATGAACTAGGTGATGTGGGGAATATTATCAACACATGATAATTACGGAGTTCCTCGACCACTAGTTTAGGGATAAGTGGTTCTCAATATTTTCCTTAAGATCGTTTATCATTATATCTATTTATAGGAGAGTATATAATAGATATGGTTTTCTAAATCCATTATGGATTCCTTAATATAATGTTTATACCCTTTAATGAACTGTACTCCATAAAATATTCATGAGCCTTATGTACAATATCAATAACCCTTATTTGATTTGTTGATGGTAGTCTTCTTTGATGAAATTCATGTGTGATCTGCATCCAAGTTAGATTATGTGAGATACATGAGGATTGTGTGGTTCACCTCTAGTCGATATTCATTACACATAAGATTATTCTATGATCTATTGATGTACAACCCAGATATATCAATTATCAGATGTTACAGTGATTAAATATCTTTTTGATGTGTTTCATATGGATTCTATAATGGAGTTAATTTTTATTTCCATGATATAGGATGGATGGTGACACAATTCATGATGCATAAGGTGGTTATAAGGAGGTTTTTTATCCTTAATAGTACATCTGATGGAGGTGACGATGTGATAATATATCTTGGCATCAATTAGGAATCCAATAGAGTTGAATAATGTATTCATTCTAAAATATTTTTTTCATTACTCTATAAGGGTGATGAACAAGAGAGATTTTGGAGAGTTTGAGAAAATTATTCATGTGGTTGGTAGTCTGGCTTAGTGGAATTAACATGACAATAATTTCCTGTATAGATGCCTACTTCGTGACATTATTAGGGAGAGGATGTGGGATATATTTGGGGACTTGGTGGTAGATGTGTATACTGTTTTACTGTAACCATTATGCACTGTAATGTGGAAAATTCAGTTTCTGCTGAACATTATTGGAGTTTTCATGATGGTTTTGAGCCATATATGGGATGATCATATACCATCAGTGGAGTTTGGATATTGTTTTGATTACCACTCCTCCACTAGAGTGGAAAAAAATTTCGTCCATGTATATGAGACCATTTACAATACAATTTTACTTGTTAGAGAAAGTGGGTGAAACTACTTGGGTCCTAGTTTTGGTGGTAGTGGTTATTGTAAATATTGAATTTCATCCAGTATAGGATGAGGGCTTCCAGGTAAATTTTAGGAGTTCTCGGTGAGATAACGATGTAGGCCATATGAATTCTACATTCTCAGAGTCTTATCTTGGGGTATAGGATATATCTTGAGTTTCAAGGAGCGTTATTTTAGAACTGTTATGTTCGGTTAGAGAGGTGGTGTACTGCTTAATCCTCTAACCATATAAGCTATGGTTTATTGGTGTCCTACAATTATTGAAAATGAAGAGGTATGTGAATGAATCATTTCAAGATATCAACCTGGTTAATCTAGGTCATGTGAAGGATTTTACATTTATATGGAGCAGGTGGTATTCAGAACTAATTTAGAAAGACCCTTCTCAAGAAAGTGTTTTCCCTGGGTGTGAATTTGTTGAAAACATAGTAAACCATAGGGGAATCACATGGGTGTGGTAAAACTAGTTGAGAGTTCAATATCCCAATTTTTTTTAGTTTATGGTTATTTGGGGATAGAAAACATTTAATAGGTGAATAATGTAATGTCCCAATTTTTCCATATATGAATTTTTAATATTTATAGGAATATTTATGGATCCTGGTCTATAGATGGAATGGGATTCTGAGGCATGGTGATCGTAGAATTATTATTTGGAAAATAATAAAAATATTTATATAACATGCGCACAATTTTCTTGAAAAAGTTGAATAAAACCTAAATAGAGTCTCAAATCTAATATTTGAGACCACCAGTGAGTTTATAAGATGATTTTTATCATAGAAACGAAATAATATGTGTTGGTGTCAATCATCTCGGTAAAATGGTTTCACATGGGAAAATAATTAAATGAATTAATTTATTTTATTTTATTTATTTATTTCCAAAATAGTTCCTAGAATTTTCTATTTCAACCAGGGTATTCCAATTTCCATGTGTTATCCATATAATCTAGGGATTAAGATGAGTTATTGGAGGATCATTGTTAGATGACATCCTATTCAGATTTGACCGAGGATCATACACCAACCTAGATGGTTGATCTCATCAATGAAAATGATGTGTGATTCTTTATTCATCATCGATTGATCCAAATCAATTTATAATGATTTAATTGTGGATTTATCCCATTTATACTATACAATGAAAGATATGAATTAATTGACAAACAAATTAATTCTTGGATTGGTCGTTTTTTGGTTATCAGTGTATTTACTGAATTTGGGGATAATATAATTTTTTCCTTGATTTTTATACTACTAAATTCATATTTTATAGAATAACTAGTTTATGTTGAAAATGAACATAGGTTAAGGTTAGTTCGTCACATTTTTGGTTTATGGGTATCTCTCCCCATTCAACCTATGCTCATCATTGACATTTTCATTTTGGAATTCAATTCGAATAATAGCATGTGAATGATCGTGGAATATTAATTCTTTGGGGGAAAACTATATTGGGTTTGGGATGATGATTTTATATAATGATTTTAGTACATGATGCTGGAAATAGGCCCATGGATGTATCGGAGGTTCATGATCCCATGTTGGTGTTCTGCACCACTGAGGCATGATGGCATGTGTTTCCTGATCAACAAATACAACCAGATTCTAGCTATCTTTGGTGAGAAGATTTGGTCAAACTCAAATATACAACATATAGAATAATTATAGGAATAATCATGGATTTAAGAGTCATGTTTGAAGACATGTGATGATATCCATGGGTTCTTTGAAAAACCCAACTACAAGACATGTAGTTCTAAATAACACACACCATATACAGACACATGATACGGTGGTAGGGTTTCAACAAATATATATGGATTACACACCATGTGAAACTTATCACACACAGTGTGACTATTATCTAAATAGATTAGTGTGTAGATAGAGTACACAACTAGGTTTCAATGTGTCTCCACACACCATTCACTTTGGAAGTACACATGAAGGCAGAAGAACTCATCCAAAGAAATGTACTCGGATACGACTAAGTAAATGGGCATGGTCGTAATGGAATGTTGAGTCCTTGGGTGACATATACAAAACATGTACCTCATGGGATATATTATGTATTTGAAAAAAATGCATTTTATGTGAGCATGAGACATGGGATGTTCTATGATTTTTGAAACATTTTCTGTACCCATAGGGAGAAATTGTGCACTATATTACTGAAAAGTTGGTCTCCATCTTATTCTTAGTTCAAAATCATTGAGTGATTTTGTGAAACTCCTTTGACCCATATCGGTTGAGATTGTTCCCTTGGTCTGTTTATATTATGGTTTGGTGTAGTATCATGTTAACGTCATTAAAGGTGACCCCTCTATAGCATATTATAGATCTGTGCAGTGTGGGAAAGTTCCCTTTTTCTTGAGTGAGTAGTCCTTATAGAGTTTGACAGATCCCTCAGGAACATGGATCATGTTTCCCTCTGAGAGTCCTGGAGTGAACGTCATTTCCTCTAGTCTCTCCATATGTTGGTTTTTTTTGGAATTTGTGTGACCAATATTTTCAAGATCATCAATCCCCCATCTTGGAGGATGTTTACAGAATTTTTTGGCATACCCCTTGTGAGAAATAGGAATTGACACCTACGTATGTGTAGATATAAGATCAATCTGAAGAGGTATTATTCTGATGAAGTGAATATCTAGAATAAACCCTCTCAATTCCTTATTTGGTTCTTCTTTGGTAGACTAGATGATTGTTACCTCCAGGGTGAGTGTCATCAGTGGTTTTATAACTCAAGGATAGGTTCATCCCTGATGAATGTGACCTATAGGATTGTAGGGATTTTCCATTTTCTCAGTGATTCTAGGTTTGTGATATCTCTTAGTTAAGTACGATCAAGGATGATAAGGCTCATGGAGTGATATCTCAAGGAGAAGAGCTGCCTTTAAATCTCACAGTGGATTTATGGATACCAGTGGATGAGACCATTAAGATTCAGAGACTTATATGAGTATATCAAGATGTCTTATTATAGGTATCACTTTATTATTAACATATCATGTGAGGAGATAACTACTCTTGGTTCTTTAGATTTTTGGGTGTCATACTAGTAATTATTTTATTCAAACCTGATTGGGATCCAAGAGCACATTTCATGACTTATTAAGATGGAAGATCCTTTACATAGACCATTGATGAATAAGATCAAGTGAAGCATAGTTGGGATAGATAGACTGAGGTGTTTATCAGTGTTTCATTTGACATCAGTCCACTCCCACTTAGCTGGTCAATCTTTATTTTCTAGTTTTGGGTTGGCTTGTATTTGTCCATTTTTATGATTTCCAGTATTTTATCATGCAATCTTGTTTGAGGATTACAATTTTATTGATTCAATTTTATTATTTATGATTTAAATTTCATCATTTTATGGGATTGGATATGTTTCCATGTGTATAGGTACATTAGGATAATTCTTCCCATGTGTTTAATATGCCTTATCGGTGTTATACGCCAACCCCTGGCCTATTACATGCGGTATTTGGGTTGTTATAGCTTGGACCCTAGTGGGCCATGATTTTCGGTATCAAATAAAAATAAAAATAAATTTAAATATAAATATCATAAAACATCATATTAAATCAGAAATCCAAACAATAATTTAATTATAACATCAATAAATTTAAATTGTCCTTATTATGTGATAATTCCAATTTCAATATAATATTTTTGGAATTAAAAAATAAATTATTCTCAAATTTATAAAAAGATTATTTCTATTATGTATGATTGTTTTTTCCCTCTCTCCTAGAAATTTACAATATTAAAAGCACATATCTTTAAACAACAACATGAATATTCATATTGTTTATTCTATGAAATACTATAAACAATATTAAATATAAATTAAACATGTAATGTTTAGATTCTTAAGGTAATATTTTTTCTGCATAATGTAATTTACCAATTTCAATTATTGAAATAATAAAAAAAAATATTATCATATTATAAAACATGTAATTATATCACATCATCCGATAAAAATTTCAATGTTATTAAGAAATTATACTTTACAATTTTATTATCTGATTATTGTTTTTCACGCCTATTAAGAAAAATAGTGATAAATCATGATATCATCATACATCACATAAATAAATAGAATTAAATATACCCCCTAACTCAAATAATTGATCTTCACATGACTCCACAATAATAAATAGAGGTTTCATGAAGAAGCTGGAAACTCTAAAGGAAAAACTCAAACCAATAATAAATGGGTTCAATGAATCCACTAAAAATGTATAGATCCTCTATTATTTAGGGAATGTAAGTTGAATGGATGAAGAAGATAATCTACAATTATAATTAATGATATAGTCTCTTAGTATTAAAATATAATTGTTCATCTACTTGTAATTATAGATTATTATAAATCCAATTTAATTCATATAGAATGACTAATTTAATATTTCAGACTCAAAATAATGGAAGGAGATAATTATCCCCTCTAATAGATCTTTAAATTCCCTAATTTATGTCATTAAGAGAATTATGATAAAAAATAATTTTAAAAAATTCAGCCATGGCGTGAACTGGCCGCATGAACAACAAACCGATCCGATGAAACAAAGAACTGGCCATATGAAAAAATAAATCAATAACATGAAGGAACCAATTGACTGCAAGAAGAAAAAAACTCACCACATGAATGAAATAACTGACCAAAATAAGGAACCAACTGACCACATGAACAGCCAACTGACGACATTAAGAATTCAACTTATTGAATGAAAAAACAACTAACCAAATGTATAAAAGGAACCAATTTACACTGTAAGAAAATCCTAACATAAAAAATTCATGGAATGAACATCACGAGAACCCTTTAGGCACCTAAAAACCCCATGAAACAAAAATGGAATGGTTTAAAATAATCTATGAAGATATATTAGATTCCTCTCATAAAATTATCATCCCCATGAATTTAAAACAAGACCTCAAAGAATGAGAAAAGGAGGTTCAAATAACAACCCCCTGACATGACTCTCAAGAATATTATTACAATAGAATCACAACCATCCTATCCAAGGAACACGCATACCAAGAATGAAACATAAATAATCATGAATGGGAAAATATCCCATTTATCATCAAAATTTCAATAGTAATTTCATCAAAAGTGAATTAGATCATATTCCCTATAAAGATCAAGTAAATAACAGATTAGGATATTTAAAACATATTTGTAACTCTCACACCATAATTATCTAATCCATTAAACTGTGTCTAAATAGTACATGAACCAAATGAATAATATGCCCATGCAGAATCATTTCTTAATGTTCCTAACTCTTTATGATTCATTCTTCAAAGATATTATTTTCTTCAATATCAAGTTCACCTCAATTATTAACTGAGAATAGTCATAGAGATAACAAAGAATCTATGATATATAGAACATGTCATGAATCTAGATCATTTATAGGCATAAATCATATCAATAGTATATGGATTTAACCTAATATGACACCATGAATGGCCTAGAAACGTGGTATAAATATTACTACCTTCATAAACCTTTTTTCCCGTGATAGGGATAAAAATTTAAAAAACACAGGATATATGTTTTAAAACTATAGATACCTTCTATTATGGTTAAAAGAGACTGTAAAAATATCTTACATTGACTTAATTTTCTCATGGATTACATAAACCTTCTCAATTAAACTCTACACCTATTCAGATCCAAGAATAGCTGAATCAATGAACTTATTCCTACACAATGGATAAGATAATTTTTTTCCAAAGAAAGATTCAAAATGTATCACACCAATAGTGGAGTGGAAAATATTATTGTACAAAAACTCCACTAATAGTAGGGTATGCACCCATGAATCTCCAAAATCTATATTGTATGCACAAAAAATGTCATCAAAAGTCTTCATAGTCTAATGTGTTGGACCAGATGTTTTGGGATAAAAATGGCAGGAAAGCATAATGGAGAGCTGAATGTAGGATAGAGACTTGTATTCACCATGTATATAAAATGAGGATCAGGATACTATAATATCATCTTCAGAATCCCATGAAGCCTCACTCTCTCCTCTAGATACATCCACAACAACACCTCAACTGAGATTGAATCCTTAATTTCTAGAAAGTCTGTTGACATCACCAATGTTCCATAATAACCAATAAAACATAAAAACCACCCCAATGCCCAAGAAAAATATTGATTATGTCAATTTAAATTTCCTCCCACTTCCACAAAGGGATATATAGTGGATGAAGCAAACCACTAGGAATATGATGGATGTCCCATACCTTATAGAAGAATGAACATTGAGAAAAATCATTGTAACTGAATTATTTAACCTAAAACACAAAAAATAATCTTTCAACTGATGATACATATTAACTATACCAAGATATACCACTGTGGAAAAATTATGGAATTCATAGATAAACACATCACACATCACTGAAGGAATAAAAATATTTCCATGGAATAACAATAGATGTTTTCAAACCTATAAAAATCTATCAAGAAAATTTCCAAAAACACTATGATCACACAAAACTTCTACCATATGATCATCATGTGGGGACTCCACCACCCACTACACCATGTATGACTATATTTTCATCCGATAAACAATACCTCTCTTTTCAAATACTCTTATATCAAGGTGAAATACATCCATATCTTCCATTAATCACTAATAGCCTCTATACTCATCCATGACACAACCACACAACTTTCAAATTAAGTAATCTTTCACAACATTACCATTACATAGTTTAAAGTAAATCTTGAAGCTATTTTCACATTGGAACACAATCTATTATTACTGACTCAAATTTAAATCACATTGGGAGAATACATAATTTGATTCTTGTTATCTTTAATGACCACAAAGCACTAATTAAAGAGGTAGTACTACCATTGATTCAAAGAAAACATCATCCCAATAATTTCATGGTAATGTCTGGAATATTTACATTAATGAGGTTTTAAATTATAAGACCCATTTGAGTAGATTTTATATTCCTGCATCAATACATAACACAATCCACGTTGAGAAACATCACTATAAATCTAAAAAAACATCATCCATGGGAAAGTGAATGGCCAGAGCATTATCAAGATTATCCTTCAAATACATTAAAGAATATTGAAACTAATTAATCTATATGAATTCCCAATAATTTCTCTTCAATGCTATCATATGAGTCATAATCATAGATTATTTGGGTATGAACCTCTTATAATAAATAGAGAGACCATGGAATATGTGTACCTCCGAAACATTCTTGGGGGAAACCCAATAAACCAGCACCTCAATCCTTATAAAATCGATGGATACTCTATGCTAGGATACGAAAAGATATATGAACTAGATTTCAAGATCCCAAAACTCCCAATTTTAATTCTTCCCAAATAGATGATGACACCAAAGGACTCATATAACAGCTCATAGACACAATATGCACCCCCAAGATGATAAAAATAGAAATTTTTCCTTAATGAAGACCATTATGAACCAATCTAGAAATTGATAGAAAATAGGATTCCTTATTCCAATAGATAGGGTTGGAATATTCATACCATTATACAAAAATTTGAATAAGGTCTTTATAATATCCAAATCCTTCACCTGTATCTGATGATACTCTAGCGCCAAATATGTCTCTTAGAATTGGCTAGATCCCATCAGTTGGTTGAATAAAAAATTTATATTTGGAAGATGATTTTGGTTATATACATTCACATGACTCATAAAATGATAACAAATACACAATCACATACTCATGTATTCCATATTTGAAAATAGATCTAGACCTCCCCATAGTGACACAATAGATATAATAAATCCCATAGAAAACTATCATCCATTGGAATCCATAGATATCATGGAAAATAATGTGTCATCCTATATGAAGAAATTGATATAGGTGTAGCACCAAGTTGTGGATCTATCCCGATATAGATCTCTTATGGCAGGGGTACCCCCACAACCTCTTTTGGGAAGACATTAGGGTACTCTTCAACCACCATGGGAAACACTACTAGATGAACCTACAATGAAATTAGAATCTACTTATACATTGTTTGAGATAGAGTATTAACATTACTATGACCCATTCACACACATTACTCTCAAACAGACACAACCAGGTCTCACTAACAAAATAGAATATGATGCAACTCTTTTATAAATCCTCAATATCATACACTGAATATATATAATCCATTCCCTTGGTGATATAATATAGTTGTATGTAATATAATTGGAAATCTCATAAAAATTGGTGCTTCCCCAACACCAATACATAATCATTCCTCACATTATATAAAAAAGATCAACATCTAACTAATATAGCTAATTTCAAGGGAACTAGAATCCTATATAACACAAGTCTGAAGTCACCTACAAGGTGTATGAAATAAATGAGTCTATATCTCCAAAATAAATTCATGCATAAAACCATATATATATATAAATAAAATTTTACATTTCATAGAATTTTTTGTATCTGATGTTGGAAATTATAAATCATTCATATGACCACGACCATATCCATGACATCTATGGCCCTAATGGTGACCACATATATGGGTTGTAACTAATCATAGTCATTGAGGATGAGGGATATCATTGGGATAACCACTACATAAAAAACCCACTCTACTAACCATGAGCTCAAATTCTCTACCTTTACTGATGCATTATTAGATACTGCTACAATGGTTGGGTTGAAAAAATAATGACACTAGAAAAATGTTTGCTACCATGGAAGGTCGAGCACTCTCTCATCTATTGGCCACAAACTCCATAGGAATAAAAAAAATCCAAATCCAATGGTGGGAGTATGAGAACTGATATCTATGGTGAAATGTGTTAAATAAGTCTAAATACTTCTACCTATGGACTAATACATATTTAGGTAGAAAAAAATTAAGATCTCTATGTCACATCTCAAATTCCAAGAAGGTATTAGAGTCTCCCATCTCATTATCAAATAGCCTTATAAAATTCCCTCTTGGTGACCTCTATCTTATCCTTCAACTATGTATAATACTTTATTATCAATAGGGTGACCTTGAACTATATATCAACCTAAAAAAATCCTCATAATGCATCAATATAGCCTCATAATCTAGAATATGGTCCAAATCATATCATATAAGGTCTTGTAGTGTATATGGAACACAAAAACATTGCAACTTCCTATATATGGTTAAGGATATCCTATTTGGAAGCTACCATGACTATTTAAGATTTACACTCACCCTAAAACTAATCCCTAAACTTCTCTAACTCAAGAGTTGAATTCTCATGATCCTTATGAAATAAAACTACCACTTCTGAGAAAACCCACACAATATTATCAAATATAAATAAACACATTTATCATTTTATGAGTGAATAAAAGTAATGAAATATCCACAACCTATAACTATTCATCTATCTTAAGATATGATATAGATCCTTCATAATTCTATAGACCCTAGAATAATTACTCCCAATGTTTCCTCCACAATGATTCATCTTATTCAACCACCACACTATGAAAATTCAATGGAACATGATACTAAGAATCTTCTATAAAAACCTAATTGGGATATGAAACTAATGTCATATCTACTAAATAAAAAATATATTTAACTACTAGTCCCATTATAAAAGATGATTTTTGGTTTAATTAATTAATAAATTTATTTATTTTAACATAATTCATATTTTTTACTCAATTCATACATAGGTAAAAAACACCATGGTGCATGATGCATTCCTAGGTTTCTAACCTATGTCAACATCACTTCACATATCTTGCTCTGTAAACATGAAGGGCCTAGTTCCAAATCATAATTTCATTTAAATATCATATGTTTTCCAATAACTCTTTTTATATAACATGTTATGATTAGTAAACAATGTTTCCTTACCAAACCATTAATACTAATTAGTACCTAACTATAGACTACATCCTATAACTAAACCATCTGCTGTGATACCATGCTATTATGACCCACTCTCCCCAAAGGTACCCCTCATAGATGAGTGATAAATATAGATAGTTAATGACACATGATGACCATCTCCAATAGGATATGGTTTGGGGACTATCATTAAGGTCTTATCAATCGCAAACATTGGTGTAATTTTCTTCTATTTTGTTTATGGAGTAAAAGATAAGATGAGAAAACCAGAAACCTATTCTAAGTGCATCATTATAATAAGAAAATACAATAAATTTAATTTCATATAAAAAATGATACATCTGAAATAGATTTAGATCTAAAAAATTAAACATTGTGAAGTAGACATGAACAGAAGAAAATCGTGATAGTTTCTCGATAAATCTTCCAAGATATTAATGTTCAAAATGCTCTTTAAGATTTCTTTTCTGAACAAAAAACACTTTATATATATATGGTGTGTATAACATGTATACTCGGTAGGATCGTCCTTGAATCCCCATATGAAAAATGTGAATGAATCATACTAAAACCTAGTGAATAAAAATTAAACTAACTCGTCACCTAAAAAGGTAATACTATTTTCCCTTGTTCTCAGAAAGGCTTACAAAATAGTTAATCAATACAAGTAAACCATACTTTATCAGACACATATATATAAATAATGGCACCCCACATCAACTTCACAACTAGTTTTTCACCCTCAAGGCCCAATTAAAACATTATGTTCTTGCCCCTTCCTAATGTAATCCATCACTAATTTGAGTTAGGCCTCAGACTATTGTATCCTAGACCCACATGGAGACTAACATATCATTTTTGAATCGATCTAGAAATCCACGTCATCATCATCATTGTACCATTCACAAATATGTGTATGTTCAGAATCCACTATATCCTCTTCATGTACAATATACCTTAATACATCGTTGACAATTCATGCAAACCCATGGGACGTTAGAGATTCTGTGTCTTGATAAATGTATGTGGTATACCTCAAGCCATTACATCCCACAAAAAATGTATATAAAACCATTATACATTAATTCCCTGGTACGAAAACACCCTATAGTTTATGTCATTATAACACAAGATATACATATCCATCTATATCGAAAGAGAGAATGGGTGAGAGGGATAAGTTATACATTCATTCACTCTATATCCAAGAAGATATAGAAAATACCCCCCGAAATATTTTTGTGTATGTTTTCATACAAACATGGGTGGGGTAGCATATGAAATCATAAAATATAGAGAAATATACCACCAACATCACAGAGGGAAACTGCCAAGACATAAACTCTTCTATTGTTATCTTCATATATTTCCACAAATACCACTACTATGGACTAGGTGTTAATAAAAAAACATGCATAAAACTAAATATTGAAAATTTTATTAGCCATTAATTAATATTAATACTCCAAATTAAATTTAAAATATTAATACATTAATTATTTAATCTATGTGTAGACAACCATATTAATTCTCTTTATATATATTCTTAATAATTATGCTCATAGAAAATTATCATTAATCCACATAGTTATTTTATTACTTCATTTATCATTTATTAATCATGTGGGTATCCTAGGACTCAGCCTACAATACCACTTAAAAGACCCACTCATTATGCATATAATAAAACTCCTATAGTTAAAAATAGATCACAAAAATAATATCTATCTACCTATCAACAAAAAATGCAAAAAAAAATCATATTGACTAGCAACCCGCACTTTGAACTTTTCCCAACCACCCAGTGCCCAATGCCATTGCCCATAATATAAATATTATCCCCCGTCACAGATAACATTTATCATATCATCCCCAGGCTTCGGACCTATACTATAATCAATAATTTCACCAAATAATTTTGTTATCTAGACCTATCAATCAAGATGATCATCATATAAAGTTCACCTAGCCTCCATATTATATATCATCAAGGGTTCATAACAAGAAAAAAAAAGATACCAATAATAAAAAAACAATGCTCTAAATCCCTATATCTCCCATACATTTCAAATATATAACTATTCACTTAATCAAAAGGAACTAGGGTCAATGAAATGTGAAAAAATTCCCTCCCAGACAATAAATTATGTATTCTCATCAAAAATAATTAATTCCATATTTAATGAAATCCTAGATTATTTAAAACCATTCTACATGTGCCTAATTACTTTAATCATATCATTCCATATATTTACATTTTTAAAGTATTAATAATTCTAACAAGATAAACATATGATAACATAACACTTCAAAAATTATATAACGTGATATTAATAATAAGAGGAAACATAAATATCTTAAAATATAACATGTGATCAATAACCCCTTAATTCATTTTATTATCAAATCATGAAATATCAATTATTATTATAATGCTATAATTCCCATTTAAATATAGTATTCCAATAATTTTAGATATTATTATTATTTTTTTATAATTAGATTATTTTTGTTTAATGAGATTAACATTTTTTCAAACTCTTGGATAAATTAAAATTTTATCTAGTAATCACATAAATATATGACATGCATGTTCATCATATTTTCTTACTGAAAATTCCACAATGAAATTAAATAAATATTAATCATTTTATTTATGAATTATTAAGATAATAATTATATCTAAAACGTGATAATTAACCATGTCAAATATTGAAATAATTTATAAAAATATATTATCATATTCCATAACCTGATTTTATATATCTTCTGCCTATATAAATTACATGGTTCTAAATAATAGTTTGATTCCATAATATTATATCATTATGTTAAATAACACGCATTCATAAAATGGGTGAAAATTATAATATGATCAAACAAAAAATAAAGAAATAAAATTAAATTTATACCCCAAATAAAAAAGGATCTTCATGAAACTCTTCCAAAAAAAATTAATGTTTCATTCACATATTGGAATATCTATAGGAACAAATCAGAAAATAAACATAAGGGTTGAATAAAACGAATGGTAAATCTCTTTAACCTCAAATCATGAGAGGAATCAATAAAAAATAATGAATTAATGAATCTTTATTTAGAATTAATGATAAAATCTCCCTATATTAACAGATCCAAAGTAAAGTATATTATGTAAGAAAAATTGAAGATCCCATTAAATTCAGACATAATGAACCATTACAAACTTTGGAATATTAATAATGTAAATATTTAAATATTCCCTAAAAACAGACATTAAATTTCCAAATTTAAGGCATTAAAACCAAAAATTTTATAAAATGTCCTATTCGCAACATTTTCGACATTATGGGAAAATATTAAAATTCTACGAAAATTGAAAAGGTTGTAAACTAACTACATGAAGATAGAACCATCCATGTGAAAAATTAAACCAACCATATTAAAAATAAAATTGACCAAAATTTGTAACCAACTAAATGTAATAAGTAACCAAATAGTTTGATGAATAAATCAACTAACCATAATAAGTATCAAACTTACTTCATTAAGAACCAAGTGACTGCATGAACAAATCAACAAATCATAATAACAACCAACTGAACAATTGAAAAAACTAACTGACTATATGAAAATTCAAGATGATTGTAAGTACAACCAACATAATTCATGAAAAATTCAACTAATCATAATAATTATCATATTGAATGCACAATGGGACCAACTCAACATAAGAAGGAACAGACTAGATTCCCAAATAAAATTCAAACATAGATAATTGTTGGTAAAAACATCCTCTGCACCCTCCAGACACCTCTAAACCTCTAGAAATACTAATGGAAGGGGTTTAGAAATTATATATCTGATAAATTTTTATCATAATGTTTCATTATTATTATATTATAGAAAATTATACTTGAATGCATCATCTAGAAAATTCCACATAAAATTTAAGTTTAAATTTATTTTTGAAAAATTCACTAATTATTTGTAGTTAAAACTTTTATTGGATTTATGAAAAAAATCAAAAGAAATTTTATATTGAAAAAATTAACTATATGTGAATATTTCCCATGTAAAATTATTTTGAAAAGTATAAAATTAACAATAATAGTTTTTATTTTATTTTTCAACATCCACTATAAAAATCTAGTTATTACATCCAAGGAAAAACTATAGTTCAAAAATTAACTAGAAAATATTAGTTTTAAACATTAACAGGAAAATTCCAGTGGAATGTTATAGTGTAAAATTATAGTGAAAATTTATAATGGAAAAATATAGATGAAATTTACTTTGTAAAATCCCATTGATTCAAATAGAAAATTCTATCAAAAATTTTCACTGAAAATATTATGTCTCGATATTCACTATAAAGTTACAGTTAAATCCTCCAATGAAAAATTACATTTGATTCATAAAATGGAATATTCGATTGTAAATTTATACTAGATTATTATAGTATCAAATTACACTAGGAAATTCTATTCAAATATTCCATTTTAAATTTTAGTCTTACCATCAACATCAACTTGAAAAATTTAGTTGAAACTATTACATTTTATTTTAGTGAAACGTTCAGCAGATCATTCTATTTGAAACGACTGCTAAAACATTCCAATAGACACCCCCATATAATAATTTCATGAGTGACATCATATTTCACAAGAAAATTTAAACTAATACCTTCATATTAATTTCAAGTAAACCAACCATTAAAAATTAGAGTGAAACTTCAACTGGATATTCAATTGAAACTTCGATTGGAAATTCCAAAGCATCTTTCACTAAGAAATCCATTAAAACTTCAATATGAATATTAAAATGGAAAATAGCATAGGAATATTCCATTAGTAACATCATATTTCACAAGAAAATATAATCTAAATCATTAATTGGACATTCTAGTGACATTTACATGGAAATTATTGTAAAACATCAATGGGAAATTTCGATGAAATATCAACTATAATATCCCAATTGAAGCTTCATTTGGAAAATTACAATGATAACATTAACTTACACTTCAAAATTTTAGTTAAAAATTTCATAGGAGGTTTCGGTTACATTTCAATTGCAAATTTTTTTGAAACAACAATTGTAAATCGCATTGAAACTTCCACTGAATCATTCTAGTGAAAAATTCCACTGGAAACTTTTAGTGGTTACTTCATCTTCCACATGAAAATTCTAATAGAAACCCCCATTTAAAAATCATATTGAAAATTCTAATGATATATTCTAATGAAAATTACAATGGAAAATTCTAGTATATTTCCCCTACAAAATTCTTGTGAAAACTTACACTTATCATCAATAGATAATATCCCTAAAAATCAATGTTTTAACTCAGGATAAGGTTTTAATTAAAAAAATTAAGGATTTATCCAAATCAAATCACCCAATAATTACTATTAAAATATATAATTTAATTTTACATTTTTAGTAGAAACATAAATTAGATAATTATAATATAAAAATTCATTGGATGATTTTTTTCCAAACATTCACATTAAAATTATAGTGAGAAATTTCATTGGAAAAATTTCAGTTGAAAATTACACAAGAACTATTACATTCAAGAATTATATTTTAAATTTTTCATGAAAATTTCAATTGAAAAATTCCACTAAAAATTCCCTCATGTAATTTTTTTAAAAAAAGCATAGTATAATATTATAATGAAAATTTCAAGATGAAAATAAAAAATAATTACCATTTAGAAATTACATTGGAAAAACCCATTTTAATTATCCTATAAAATTTTTAAATCAATCAAAATTTTCAAGATTGATCTATTACTATGATGTATTTTTAAGATTTTGTTCACCTATCTAGTCCACATTTATAATAACAATTATAATATTAATTTTTTTGTGTATTTTTATTTTTATTTTTTCACCAACAACTTCTAGATCAATTTTACAAAAACATTCTAATTTTTTATAATGATTTTTTCTGTTAAAATTTCATATTTATTTTTATGAACATTTTTATATAGTTTTAATTGATAAACTTTTTTAAATAATTTTTTTAAAACATATCAACTTATGGAAAAAATCAAAATTTCATAAATTTTGAAATTATTTTTAAAGAAATTTTAAGAAAATAATATATTTTAATATTTATAAAAAATCTCATTTACATACTTTAAAAAACATAATTTTAATTCATTTTTGTAAATAATATTATATAAAATTATTAATAAAATTGTAATGAATTATAGAGGTTATTTATTATGGTTTTCAAAGAAATAATAATTTTAAATGTTTGAAAATTTTAATTGATGTAACCATAAAAATTAATTTCTATTTGATAAATGAAGAATAAAAAATTAAATAATTTTAAGTCAAATTTCATTATAAAATGTTATAGTTTTTTATAACAAAAAACGATTGATCTTTTTAGAAAAATTAAAATTTATTCATTTTTTTGACATTATTAAAAAATAAAAAAGTTATAAAATAAACAAAATTTTTATTTTTCAAAAGTGAATAATTTAATTTTTGTATAAGTATTAAAATTTATTCCACACTTTATACTTTTTCCCCTGAAAACCTATAGACTCTTTTTAAATATAAAAACATAATTATTATGATATCAAATTATTTTTTATTAATTCAAAATTTTCTTCTTAATATAGTGAAATATTTAGTCGATCTCATTCTTTGTTCTTAATGCATGAAGTATCAACCAAATGACATCATCTATCACCATTACCATATGATCTCATATTTACGGTAAATAATGAAGATAACTTCTCGAAACTATATTTAGGTTTTAATTTATTTATTTCATGAAATTATTCTATTTTATTTCATTGGAAATTTTTAATTCTAGATATATATATATACCATATTTAATAATATGATATAATGTATTGATAAATTTTTCACAAGGTATATATATTTATACACATGTATATATTACATGAATATATATATATAACGCTTCATTAAAATGCAATATTTTTATTAAAAAACTATTATATATAATCTTATATTATGTAACATTTAAATAATAAGAAATTATAATAAAAAATATCAATTTTTTCAAACCTTATATAACATATTTCACCTAGATAAAATGATTAAAAGCTTTATTAAGGACAGAAAATTTATTTAATTTACTAAAATATACATAAGCATTTATAACCCATAAAACTGAGAGGAAACATATTGCGACTCACTCAACATCTGATAAATGAATACGGATTTAGAAGAATCGTGGCTCCTCACATTAGATACCAATCAATTGATTCTTGTACTTGAGAATCAAAACTAAACACAAAATTAAAAATAACCAAAAATATATTATGACACTCTACTAGTTACATCTCTAAAGTCTCTCTATATTCAGAAACAATTTCCTATGTGAGATACCTCTTTAATAGGATACTGACTATCGATGATAACTAAAAAACCAAAAAGAGATGGATTTTAGAAATGGAATTCAATTTTAATAAAAAACTTATAATCAATTTAAAACATTTAATAATTACAACTTTTTTTAAAACATAAAATATTTATAACGCTACCCAATATTTCCATAACAGAAAAAACAACCTATTTTCTAAATATTTTTTTGAGTAAACTTTAATAACTCTCTCAATTAAGATAATTTCATTTGTACCGTAGTTCAATATTTATATATTTTTTTAAAATTCAATTATTTTAAAGATATATTATATTAATATATTAATATACCATAATGTCTTTTTGTATTAAGGATGTTCAAAAAATAAACAAATCTTAACAAATAAAAAATCCACCTTTTAGAAAAAAAAATTAAAATAGTTTGTAGTATTTAATTTAGAAATTTTATTTTGAATGTGTAGAGCAATCAACCAATGACATATGTCACTCTCAATCAATTTCCACATTAGAATAATAGACTTTTTATATTAATATTACACATGTAGATAATTCCTCAATGGAAATATTGAGAATACAAAGATGAACTAGACTTGGAACATGTTGTATATCCTTTGTCATGTCATTCTTTTCTCATAATATGAATCAAGGAAATGAAAAAGGGTAGAATGAATTTATAATAAATCATATTAAGAATGAATCAAAATTAACAATATTCTAATCAACCTAGAGATTAGTATTCCAATTTAATATCATAGAATGACATGATATTTATGGTTACATTCCAATAAAGGCATTTTGAATCAACATAAAATTTCATGAAACCTAACTACATCAATCAAATCATTGATGGTTAAAGAAAATAATGATTATAAATAAAAAAATATTATTTTTAAAATAAAAATATATTAGTTATAGGTAAAAAAGAGTTGTTACCAATAATATATAAATATCTTACCACCACAACATCTTTCCCTAAAATTTATATATTACACACTTCCAGCAACATCACACAACAAAATTAACGACGACTACTTAATCTCATAATGCTTTATTTGGAACTAACGGATCAATACCTACATACACATTCTATACTAAAAAATAATTAAATGAAATCATAATGAATGATTACATCTAACATAGAATGTTATATTGATATGAATCAAGATGAATGGAATAAGAATCACAAATTATCAACTTCCCTTGGACAAGATCCCATGACTCTCCCAAATTGATGTTATAAAGAATATAATAATGGAAATTATTCAAAGATCCCTCCCATAGACAAAATTTCCACCACAATGGGCCCAAGAGGTATCTTAGAATGCACATGAAAAATAGAAATCTCATCCCCATAATCAAACATGGGTCAGTGAGAAGAGATGGGTAGTAAAAACATACATAAATGATAAAACCATCCTTAATCTAAATCATATATACGAAACATGGGGATATAGAAATATCTTACTATCTATAAATGAAATTCTAGTGTAAGTTAGAAAATAATGATTGATGTAATACAACAATCATGGAGAAAATTATTTAATAGATGGGTTACAATCAAATTAATTTTGAGGTTTTCTTTCACTCTTTATAAATGAATAAAAAATGATAAATGATGATAATATTAGTCATTCTCTTTTAGGAGATAACATTTAAATGGTTTTGGTTTGAATAAGGAATGTTAGAAGTATCATAACACATTAAATTGAAAATAATGATATTCCAAAAATTATGGAAATAGTATCCTTCAAAAAATACTCCTTCACAATAAAGGCAAGGAAATTATCCACAAGATGATCTTGAAACATTCCCCATAATTTATTAGATACCTTGTAATCCTTGATGAAGAAGTAACACCTTTATGAAGATTCCCTACACAACATCAAGAAAACTAATAAAAACTGTGTTATTATTCCGAGAAAAAATTATCTCGAAGGGTAACACCACATCCTCCAACTAATCCTCTATATCACACTCTAAAATATATTGACCATATAACTACATACTTTGGAACTAAATCTCTCAATGTTACCTCCTCTATGTGTTACCTTCATTGACTTTCATTCCATGACGTTCTACTAGAACATTTTGTGCAATGTATTTGGAAAAAAACCTAAGAAGGAGGTACAAAATGATCTATATATAGAAAGAAAAAAAGTTATAGAATATATAATTGTCATTATAGAATATTTAAGTTTAATTAATTAATTCAATGTTATCTAAATTTTCATTTTTCTAAAACATTATAAAATATATTCTAATAATATTGATGCACAAGTCTCATTTAGGCAATCTATTCAGCAAGAAACATCACATATATTTATACATTAAACATCAATTCCCCTAACATGGATCATTAGGGGTCTAAAATAATCTTTCCATATATATTATCCCTTTCATATGTCATGTTCTATGTTTAAATGATGGAATTTATATATCATCTCAGTAAAACCTCACCAACACCTAACTATGAACTCCATCCACTACTAAAAAGTAGGATTTTCCCAACACTTGTATACCAACGGTTCTAGATAGTAGTTGGAATAAGTGTTTTTTACCAATGATTTGTAAAAACCATTGGTAAATCTTGGTTTTGTGGACCTTTACCAATGGGTTGCTACAAATCATTGGTAAAGGCCATTTTTTCCAACAGTTTTTATAAACCATTGGGAATGATCTCTTCAAATATATAGATTTCTAGTAGCCCCCCCCCCCCCCCGTAGCATAGCAGAAATCAATTCCTCTAATTTCCAGAAGCCCCGGCACGAAGGTGAACCCTAACCCACCCTGAGTTCTTCCATCTGATCGGCTACAACTCCCCATTCCAGTTTAGACTCTTTAAACCTCTTCCCAAATACAAACATAGAAGCCCTCTTCCTTTAATTTCTACATTTATTTCAATATCTTGCAATATCATGTCATTTTTTCTATTTTAGGGATTTTGGAAAATTTTATGATTCACACAATTTGATATTGAATCAATGACTGATACAAGATTGGTAGATGTTTGTGACTGGGGTTGACTTTGGTTTCATATATCATTTGTAACTAAACATATGACACACGAACACTAATATAGTGATTCCACCTAAGAGTGGTGGAATTTTCCAAGGATCATGGGGCTTCCTCTTCTTTTGTTCTATAGAGTTTGTAGTGTTGGTTTTTAATGTATTTTATTTTCTTATGGATTTATAGTGATTATGTATTGGGTTCCTTTGGACATGAATTTTGGGTGATTTATTCTTAAGATATTCTTAGAGATCATTGTATTCATAAAGTGTGCCTACTTTTATTTTAGGTGGTGTCGACTCACTAAGTGACTATTTGGTTATGTTTTTATGATGCCAAAATTCGATTTTTTTAATAATGAAACCTATTTATATTTTAATGATATAAATGAGTGGTTTTTAAATATATGTTTATAAAATAGGTAAAATGTTTCCTAAGTGGTATATTTGGAACTATACAAAGACAGATCCCATTTTTATTGTATTCTAAAATCTCATTAAACATATTTATACTTAGTGAATCCCATATAAGTTTGGATCCATGTTTGAGAATTACCACTAATATCCCATAGCATAATATAGTTTTTATATTTTTTACATCTCATTATATTTTTTAATGAGTTCACTTATTCCTTTATTAATGACTTCCAAGGATGTCTTATAAATCTAATAGCCACTTGAATTTTTCTCCTTGCTTAAATAATGTAATGTATTCCTGGAATAATTACTTCTATATTTGTTTTCATTATAGGAAATGACACCCATTGAAGATAGGTGGCGGAAAAAGATGACAAAAAATAATCATCACATGACACAGATGGGCATTCCTCCACACATCCCTGTTGTGAGTATTTTATTTCATATATATATATATATCAATAACTTATAATACCATGTGTTTACTTTTGTGTTAAACTTTTTTTCATGATCCACCTCCTAGACAAGAGATATCTGATGAGGAGCCTGATATTACTCCCAGTACAGAGGCTGGTGGTAGGAGGGGGGTGGTGTCAGAGTTAGACGACCATCTGGTGGTCCCATTACTGAGGCCGGTGGTATGAGGGCTCGTGGTGAGAGAGTTAGACGATCCACTGGTCGTACCATATTGGATTATGACCCTACCATAGACATATCTTTTATGCCTCAGTTTGATCATAGTTTGTCTTTATGGACACGTGGGATATTTAGGCCTCCGATGTTTACACTACCAGTTGGCCAGACGTCTGTGCCATCATCTTTTGCTTCTGGTTCATTATATTCGGGCTATTATATTCCACCTTCTTTGACTCCTTCTCTAACACAGTATGTGGCTGAGGATCGTACACTGAGGGACACTCCACCTGTACAGGATATTCCTTCAACTTCTGCACATCCAGTGACGTCCGTTGATCCTACTACCACAGGTATATTTATATAACTCTAACAAATTTTTATACCAAAATTTATTTTTATTATAACATATACTGATATTTTTTTTAATAACAAATTCTTCTACCGATAGGAGGTGGGGGAGGAGGTGTACTCACTTGTGTACGGTATGGAACCACCAGACATAGTTTATGGTTGGATAAATTGATGATCGACAGATGATTGATAAATCTGGGCAGGAATGTCGAGGTTTTTTGGCAACGCTACCCAAATACTCCGACATCATTCCGGTGAGCCCTCTCTCTTGGAGACATCTGCCACATAAAGTCAGGGATAATGCGTGGGCACAAATATAGGTAAAGAATCTATTAGATTTAATGTAGTATTTTTTTGTAATTATATGAATTAATCTATTAGGTGTCAGCTTCGGCACTACTTTCCTAATGGCGAAGGTGCATGACCGTTACGTTTAAAGGAGCTAGGAGAGCTTTGGAGATCTTATAAGCATGAGTTGTATGTTGACTGGTGTGATAGAGTGGGCACAAAGTTGGAGACATTACCTATTGTGGATGACTTCCCGATAGTGTGATATCACCAAATGATTACCCATTGGGCGACTGTCAAATTTAAGGTATAAATCCCATATGAGGTATTTAAATGAAAACTTTCATATTTTTCATTAATATTATCTAATTTATTATTAAAAATTATGTAGGAATCTTCTGAAAAAAACAAAAAAATATTAATTCAAAACAATACCTCCACACTTTGGGGCGCACGACTATGTCAGATCATGAGAGGCAGCTGGTACGATATAGTTGTTTATAATTTTTCCTTAGGACTTTCCCTTTTTATTGTTTCCAACTTAAATTATCTGATTTATTGAATATTGAATATATGATTATACATGAACTTTATATTGTTTCAATTTCATTACAGAATCACAAATTGAATATTGAAGGATGTATCCCTTGAGAAAAATTGTTTTTCTCCAGTAGACGGAAAAAAGATGGAACTGCAGGTAATGAACCGACATAAGAAAAGTTTTTAAGTTTGAATTTGTTTATTTCAATGTTTTATATCTATTTTGAAATTTAATAATCTATTAATATTTTTAACAGGCTTCTTTAGAGGCCCTTGATGCCTAGGAGCCTGAAAATTTAGGGCCATATGATCATTTATATCAGGTTTTGGGAGAGGAGCACTCTGGTCGAGTACGCTGCTGACCTGGTAAGAATATAGTCCCAACGAGGTATTGGTCCTCTCCAGGTATCCATTCTAGTACCATCGAGATGGAACAGTTCAAGGAGCATGCAATACAGTCTGATAAAAGCTTCACATAGTTGGAAGTACAAGCTTAAACAAGGGACAAAGAATTTATGAAACTGATGAAAGATTTATCTTCATCACTTCCACCAGTGGCCAGCATGTCTTGTTAGACATTTATGTCATCAATGGATGCATTATCCAATGCACCAGGAAGCAGTTCTAGAGGTGTTCTAGATGATGACGTTCCTAGTGATGATGAGGATATTGAAGAGGATGAGGGCGAGGATGAGGATGAGGATGAGGACGAGGGTGAGGATGGGGCCGAGGGCGAGGATGGGGCCGATGATGAGCTTGGGGACGATGATGAGGACGGCGACGAGGACGGATTTAGAGGTGAGGATGAGGCCGATGATGATAGTGGTAATGGTGATGGTGATCCGGGGCAGATTGATCCATTAAATTTTTAAATTCTGTATAAATATTTATTTTTGAACCTGGTTTTTCACTTGGGTATGGATATTTTTGAATTCAATATAACTCTTTATTTTCGACAAAATATGGAAGCATATTTAATTTACGAATGCTTTAAATTGAATTTAGCTTCTTTCTTAATTATGCCTTTTTATATTGAATTGCATATCTTGAATAAGTTTTCTTTAATATAATTGTTTCATTTGATAAATAAAGTCATATTTTTATAATAAAACCCCTCCAACAGAGGTGCGCTGTCTGTGAAAACTCACAGTGATAGTTTAGGTTGTGATAATTTGACTCTCAATTAGTAGTTTCAACTACCTAGTACCACTTTTAAAAAAAACAAATATAAAATATATATCATTATCATACCACAATCCTGAATCAAGATTCTGGTTTTTATAACCTAAGATCAGTTTCTATAATTTGAAGGACACCTACATAGGATTTATTCAGAATCATGGCTGGAAGATGTTCCCCCGCAAATGTCGCTGGACCGGGCCGACACGCCACGGTCACGCTGCGGTCAATCAGCGGTCACACTGCGGTCACGCCGCGGTAATGCCGTGATTTGGCCCTGCTCCAGAATTACACCCCACGGCGGTTTGGAGTCCTGTCGGAATTCGATGTATGATACCTAGATAGATTCTTAGATACATTATCCACCCTCCTTCCTAGACATCCCCCCCCCCCCCCCGAACAGCCCCCCACCCACCTCAATCTGAGGCATGGTGTGGCCGCTACCACTCAAAGTGTCTTTCTTTTGTTTAAAATGGATACTCTTTTTATTAAAAACAAGTGGCATATGGAAAACTGACCAAATGCATTCGGATTGTGTTGATACTTTAGGAAAATTATCCATGGGTCATTTTTGACGTGTACGAGTGAACCCTACCTCAATCCGAGGCATGATGTTACTGGCACCACTCAAAGTGTCACACTATTATTTTAAATGGACAACATTTTCAGTGAAAACAATAACTGGCATATGTTAAACTAACAAACGCAATCGAATTATTTTGATACTTCAACACAATGATCCATGGGTGAATTGTGAAGTGGTCCGCTAAACGGAACGTCAATCAGAGGTGTCGTGTGACCGCGCTGGCCGAAAATAAACTATGTGTGTCGTAAATGGCCAAAACATGCATTTAATGGTCAAATGAATGCCAAACAACATCGTAATGACTTGAAATCACATGAAAACATCCTAATTATTATTCGTGAGGTGTACGAGGAGACGACACATCATTCAGACATGCATTTTTCACGGCACGACTGAATATGTGTTTTTTAGGTGTTTGGCGCAATTGAAAAGCACGTGTGGGGTGTTCGAAACTGGCCGAACGGCCTCGTAATTCCATTAAATTAGATGACAACAAAGGGTGGGTGAATTTTAAAATGGTCGGCCAGATGACACATCAATCTGAGGTGTCGTGTGACCGCGCTGGCTGAAAATGCACTCCATGTGTCGTAATTGGCCAAAACATGCGTTTAACGGTCAAATGCATTCCGAACAAAATCAGAATGACTTTAAATCCCACTAAAACACCCTAATTTTTATTATTGAGGTGTACGAGGAGAAGTCACATCATTTGGATGCGCGGTTTTCACAGCACGGCTGAATATGTGTTTTTTAGGTGTTTGGTGCGCATGAAAAGTGCGTGTGGGGTGGTCAAAACCAGCCAAACGACCTCATAATGCCATGAAGTCGGACTACAACAAAGGTTGGGTGAATTGTGAAATGGTCGGCTAGACGGCATGTCAAACGGAGTTGTTGTGTGACCGTGCTAGCAGAAAATGCACTCTGCGTGTCGTAAATGGCCGAACCATGCATTTAATGGTCCAATGCATGCCGAACAACATCAGAATGACTAGAAATCATAGGAAAACACCGTAATTATTATTCTTTAGCTATAATAGGAGACGACACATCATTCAGACACGCAGTTTGCACGACACGGCTGAATATGTGTTTTTTAGGTGTTTGGCGCGCTTGAAAAGCACGCATGGGGTGGTCGAAACTGGACGAATGACCTTGGAATTCCATGAAATCGGACGACAACAAATGGTGGGTGAATTTTGAAATGGTTAGCCAGACGTCATGTCAATTGGTGGTGTCGTGTGACCACGCTGGCCGAAAACACACTCTGCGTGTCGTAAATGTCCAAAACATGCGTTTAACGGTCAAATGCATTCCGAATGACATCGGAATGACTTGAAATCACACGAAAACACCCTAATTATTATTCTTGAGGTTTAGGAGGAGACATCACATCATTCAGATGTGTTGTTTGCGTGGAACAGCAGAATATATGTTTTTAGGTGTATGGCGCGCTTGAAAAACACGCGTGGGGTGATCGAAACCGGCCGAACGACCTCGTAATGCCATGAAATCAAATGACAATAAAGGGTGGGTCAATTGTGAAATTTTCGGCCATACAACATGTCAATAGGAGGTGTCGTGTGACCGAGCTGGCTGAAAATGCACTCCACCTGTTATAAAAGGCCAAAACATGTGTTTAACGATCAAATGCACGCAGAATGACATCGGAATGACTTGAAATCATAGGAAAACACCATAATTATTATTTTTAAGGTGTATGAGGAGACGGAACGTCATCCAGACGTGCGTTTTGCGCGGAACGGCTGAATATGTGTTTTTTAGGTGTTTGGCGAGCTTGGAAAGCACGCGTGGGGTGGTCGAAACCTATAAAACAACCTCAGAATACCATGAAATAGGACGAAAACAAAGGGTGGTGATTTTTGAAATGGTCAGCCATACGACACATCAATCGGAGGTGTCGTGTGACCGCACTGGCAAAAAACGCACTCCATGTGTCGTAAATGGACAAAACATGAGTTTAACTGTCAAATACATGCCGAACGACATCATAATGACTTGAAATCCCAGGAAAACACCCTAATAATTATTTATGAGGTATACAAGCAGACAGCACGTCATTCAGATGTGTGGTTTGTATGGAACGGGTGAATATGTGGTTTTTAGGTGTTTGGCGTGCTTGAAAAGCCCACGTGGGGTGGTCGAAACTGGCCGATCGACCTCAACATGCCATGAAATCGGACGCCAACAAAAGGTGGGTGAATTGGGAAATGGTCGGCCAGACGACATGTCAATTCATGGTGTCATGTCACCGCACTGCCGAAAACGCACTCCGTGTGTCGTAAATGGCCAAAACATGCGTTTAATGGTCAAATGCATGCTGAACAACCTTAGAATGACTGGAAATCACACAAAAACACCCAAATTATTATTCGTGAGGTGTACGAGGAGACAGAACGTTATTTAGATGCACATTTTGCGCGGCATGGATGAATATGTGTTTTTAAGGTGTTTGGTGCGCTTGAAAAGCGCGCGTGGGGTGGTTGAAACTGGCCAAACGACCTTAGAATTCCATGAAATACTATGTCAACAAACGGTGGGTGAATTGTGAAATGTTCGGCTAGACGACACGTCAATCAAAGGTGTCGTGTGACCGCGCTGGTCGAAAACGCACTCTACCTGTCGTAAATGGACAAAACATGCATTTAATAGTCAAATGCATGCTAAACGACATCAGAATGACTTGAAAGTACATGAAAAACCCCAAATTATTATTCTTGAGGTTTACGAGGAGACAACACATCATTCAGATGTCTGGTTTGCGTGGAATGGCTGAATACGTGTTTGTAGGTGTTTGGTGTGCGTGGGGTGGTCGAAACCGGCCGAACGTCCCCAGAATGCCATAAAATTGGACAAAAATAGGGTTGGTGAATTTTGAAATGGTATTCCAGAGGGCACTTTAATCAGGGGTGTTGTGTGACCGCATTGGCTGAAAACGCACTCCGCATGTTGTAAACGGCCAAAACACGCATTTAACGGTCAAATGTATTCCGAATGACATCGTAATGACTTGAAATCACACGAAAACGCCCTAATTATTATTTTTGATGTGAAAAAGGATAGGGAACGTCATTCGAATACGCGGTTTTCACGGCACGGCTGAATATGTGTTTTTTAGGTGTTTGGCAAGGTTGAAAAGCACATGTGGGGTGGTTGAAAATGGCCGAATGAACTCAGAATTCCATGAAATAAGACGACAACAAAGGGTGGTTGAATTGTGAAATGTTTGGCCAGACGTCACATCAATCGGATGTGTCGGGTGACCTCACTAGCCGAAAACGCACTTCGCGTGTCATAAATGGACAAAACATGCGTTTAACGGTCAATTGCAAGTCGAACGACATCAAAATGACTTGAAATCACACGAAAACATCATAATTATTATTTGTGAGGTGTATGTGGTAAAGGAATGTCATTCGGACGTGCAGTTTGAGTGGCATGGATGAATATGTGCTTTTAGGTTTTTAGCGTGCTTGAAGAGCACACGTGGGGTGGTCGAAACTGGCCGAATGGCCTCGGATTGTCATGAAATCGGACGACAACAAATCTTGGGTGAATTGTAAAATGGTCGGCCAGACGGCATGTCAATCATAGGTTTCGTGTGACCTCACTGGCCCAAAACACACTCTATGTGTCGTAAATGGCCTAAACATGCATTTAACGGTCAAATACATGCTGAACGACATCTAAATGACTTGAAATCACACTAAAAACCTGTAATTATTATTTTTGAGGTGTACGATGAGACGTCACATCATTCGGACATGCGGTTTCCACGGCATGGCTAAATATGTGTTTTTTAGGTGTTTGGCGTGCTTGAAAAGCACGCGTGGGGTGGTCGAAACTGGACGAACGACCTTAGAATTCCATGAAATCGGATGGCAACAAAGGGTGGGTGAATTGTGAATTGGTCAGATAGACAGAACATCAATCGGTAGTGTCGTGTGAACGTACTGGCCGAAAACGCACTCCGCATGTCTTAATTGGCCAAAACATGCATTTAACGGTCAAATGCATGCCAAACGACATCGGAATGACTTGAAATCACATGCAAACACCCTAATTTTTATTCGTGAAGTTTACGAGGAGACATCACATCATTCGGACGCGCGATTTTCATGAAACGACTCAATATGTGTTTTTTAGGTGTTTGGCGCGCTGGAAAAGCGCGCGTGGGGTGGTCGAAACCGGCCGAACAACCTCAGAATGCCATGAAATCAGACGAAAACAAAGGGTGGGTGAATTTTGAAATGGTCGGCTAGACGGCACATCAATCGGAGGTGTCGTGTGACCGCGCTGGCTGAAAATGTACTCCACATGACGTAAATGGCCAAAACATGTGTTTAACGGTCAAATGCATTCCAAACGACATCAGAATGACTTAAAATCCCATGAAAACACCATAATTATTATTCGTGAGGTGTATGAGGAGACGGCACCTCATTCATACCCACGGTTTTCACAGAATGGCTGAATATGTGTTTTTTAGGTGTTTGGCGTGCATGAAAAGCGCGCGTGGGGTGGTCGAAACTGGACGAACGACCTTGAAATGCCATGAAATCGGATGACAACATAGGGTTGGTGAATTTGGGTGGCCAGAAAGCATGTCAATCGGAGGTGTTGTGTGATCACACTGGCCAAAAATGCACTTCGCCTGTCGTAAATGGCCAAAACATGCGTTTAATGGTCAAATGCATGTCGAACGACAACAGAATGAATTGAAATCACATGAAAACACCCTAATTATTATTTGTGAGGTTTAAGAGGATACAACACGTCATTCAAACACGCGGTTTCCATGGCACAGCTGAATATGTGTTTTTTAGGTGTTTGGTGTGATTGAAAAGCGCGCATGGGGTGCTCAAAACCGGACGAACGACCTCGGAATGCCATGAAATCAGACGACAACAAAGTATGGGTAACATTCAAAATTGTCAGGAAGACGACACATCAATCGGAGGTGTTGTGTGACCGCGTTGGCCAAAAACGCACTCCACGTGTAGTAAAAAGCCAAAACATACGTTTAACGGTCAAATTCATGCCGAAAGGCATTGGAATGACTTAAAATCACACAAATACCCCCAAATTATTATTCGTGAGGTGTATGTGGAGACATAACGTCATTTGGATGCGCGGTTTGCACGACATAGTGGAATATGTGTTTTTTAGGTGTTTGGCGCGCTTGAAAAGCGCGTGTGGGGTGGTCAAAACTAGCTAAATGGCCTCAGAATGCCATGAAATTGGATGAAAACAAAGTTTGGGTGAATTGTAAAATGGTCGGCTAGACGGCACGTCAATCGGAGGTGTTGTGTGACTGCGCTGGATGAAAATGCACTTCGCGTGTCGTAAATGGCCAAAACATGCTTTTAACGGTCAAATGCATGCCGAATGACATCAGAATGACTTGGAATCACATGAAAACACCCTAATTATTATTCTTGAGGTGTATGAGGAGACGGAACATCATTCGGACTCGCGGTTTGTGCAACACGGCTGAATGTGTGTTTTTTAGGTGTTGGGCGCGCTTGAAAAGCGCACGTGGGGTGGTCGAAACCGGCCGAACGACCTCAAAATTCCATGAAATCGGACAAAAACAAAGGTTGGGGGAATTTTGAAATCGCCGGCCAGACGGCATGTGAATCGAATGTTTCGTGTGATCGCGCTGGCTGAAAACGCACTCCGTGTGTCATAAATGGCCAAAACATGCGTTTAACGGTCAAATGCATGCCGAACAAAATCAGAATTACTTGAAATCTCATGAAAACACCATAATTATTATTTTTGATGTGTATTAGGAGAGGACATGTCATTCGGACGCACGGCTTGCGCGGCACGGCTGAATATGTGTTTTTTTTTGTGTTTAGCGTGCTTGAAAAGCATGCGTGGGGTGGTTGAAACTGGCCGAACGCAATCAGATTGTGTTGATAATTTCGAAAAACGATCCATGGGTCATTTTTGACATGTAAGAGTCAACCCCGCCTCAATCCGAGGCGTTGTGTGGCCGGCACCACTCAAAGAGTCTCTCTTTTGTTTCAAAAGGACATCATTTTAAGTGAATACAACAACTGACATACGGAAAACTAAACAAATGCATCCAGATTCTATTGAAACTTTAGGATAATGATTCATGGCTCATATGTGACGTGTAAGAGTCAACCCTGCCTCATTCTGAGGGCCAGTTTGGCTGGCACCACTCAAAGTGTTTCTTTTTTTAAAATGGACAAGATTTTAAGTGAAAACAAAAATTGGCATACTTAAAATGGACCAAACGTATTCAGATTGTGTTGATATTTTATGACAACGATCCATGGGAAATTTTTGATGGGTAGGAGTCAACCATGCCTCAATCATAGTCATGGTGTGGCCTCCACCACTCAAAATTTATCTATTTTGTTTAAAATGGACATGATTTTATGTGAAAACAACAACTAACATACGGAAAACCGACCAAATGCTTTCGGATTCTATTAAAACATTAGGTAAAAAAACCATGGGTCATTTTTGATGTGTACGAGTCAACCCCGTCTCAATATGAGGTGTCGTGTGGCTGGCACCACTCTAAGTGTCTCACGTTTCTTTGAAATGGACAACATTTTAAGTGAAAACAACAACTGACATATGAAAAACTGACCAAACGCATTTGGATTCTATTGATACATTTGGAAAACGATCCATGGGTCATTTTTTAACGTGTACGAGTCAACCCTACCTCAATCCGAGGAACAGTGTGTCTGGTACCACTCAATGTGTCTTTCTTTTGTTTAAAATGTATAAGCTTTTATGTAAAAACAACCTGCATATGGAAAACCATCCAAACGCATTCAGATTGTGTTGATACTTTAGGAAAAAAATCCATGGGTCATTTGTGATGTGTATGAGTCAACCCTGCCACAATCCAAGGTGTGGTGTGGCCGGAACCACTCAATGTGTCTCTCTTTTGTTTCAAAAGGACATCATTTTAAGTGAATACAATAACTGAAATTTACACTCATCAATGATAGTTGCAAACTCTTTTTCATGATTTGGGTAGTTTCACTCATGGGATCATAAGTGAAGAGACTCCAAAGAAAATAAATTTTCCCCATATATTGTAAAAAATACATGTTCAGTGCAAAATGCATCACAAATCATTACATACCCAAATCTAGGATCATAAAAACAAAATTGGGATTTGAGTCAATTTCAAACTCTTATTCAACTCTAATAAGTATTTCTCAACCTATTATGCCTATTATAATTTTATGGGGATGTGGGGGGTTGTTCTGGTTGGGGGGTTGTGCAGGGGTGAGGTGAATTTCTACTGGAAGAGTGGTTGTCATTTGAACATAGAAATGTATGTAAATAATGTTTGACTTATTGAAACAATTATTAACTTTACTGGATGATTGTTGTCATATGAATGTTGAAATAGATAATTGTAGTACATGACATGGTTGGAAGAGTTTGATGGTTTTATGTGTTTTTTTTTTGTGCTATTTTAGGTGTTTTTTATGCTGTTTTAAGTCTATATGTGGTTTTTGTGATATTTTTTTTACAGGTGTATACTGGAGGGGCTACTGGAGGGGGTGTTGTGCAATAGTTCTGGAAAAACACATTACCAACAATTTTAAACCGTTGGTATAATAGTTCTGAAAAAACACATCACCAATGGTTTAAAACCGTTAGTATAATAGTTCTAGAAATAGAAATTTAAAAACTATACCAACGGTTTAGAACTGTTGGTATAGTTTTTATTATACAATATATACCAACAGTTTCTGGAAACCATTGGTAAAAACAGTATTGCCACCTAATGGTAAAACCATTCACAATACTCCATTTACACTTCCTTTACCAACGGTTATACAAAAACTATTTCTAATGGGCTACTGCCCTGCCGTACTTGCCAATGGTTTTCCATACCGTTGGTATACTATATACCAACGGTTTGGTAGCCTTTACTAATGGTTTGAAACCATTGGTAAAGGTTTAATTTCCAGTAGTGATCCTATCTATTAAAAATTCATTAAAACTACATTATTAGTACCCACCCCCAATGGTACCGCACATGGAATAGTAGTGATGATGAGATGTGAACCCCAAAATCGCACCTCCAATAGGCCACTAGTTGGAGACTAACAATGAGGGTATAAATAGACCAAAATGAATGGAATTTATATAAATATATGTTTAGTGATAAGAGATTAGATGAAATCCACCAACTAAATCCTTATAAAAAATAATACCTTGAATTATAGTACATGATAAAAATAATAAACAAATGTAATTACATATATTATTGATATAACTAGAATAATTGAAATAACGAAAAATATCTTTAATAGGAACCACCAAATACAAACCAAAAATAAAAAATCCATTATCTTTTAATTACAAGATTGATTTATATCCATATTATGTAGACCTACAAATTTGTTTATATATATACAGGGTGAGAACAACATATATAATAAATAGTATCCTTCATAAAACCTCTCACAAATGATGTGATATAAGCATTCTAAAGTCGATATAATAAATAAATCAAACTTTCTCATCGCCTAATCAGATAAAATAATTTTACAATCCGTCTATGAATCATATAACACATGATTTATAGAATACGATACCACAATATAAAGAATATTTATAATAAAATTTCCTTACAACCACATCCCCTCCGATCCAATCACCCTAATCCCCGATATTTGATGTCTTGGGGATCCCATATCCTCCTATGTTATGTTGTCTAATTGGTGAGTCACATCATAAACATCATATCTTGAATCCCATGTATCCCATCATAATCACATCATAATTATCATGATTTTTTCACCTTGTGTATCTAGACATCATATCTCATAACTAGATTGTATGTATGAAGCCAATCACAACTGACATACCCTGCATTATATCGTGAGCCATTACATCCAGTGAAAGAGTACACTTATAATAGCAACAACCTTTACATAAGGATAATGGTATATGCTATAATTTCAATCCAACAAAGCATACAAATAAAATTATAATGAAAATGAGAGACATTAAAACCCATATGTATTCATACCCTAAAATATCAAGCCACCATAGTTATAAATGCATATGATCATACAAAATATTTTCCTTTGAATTTTCTTCTTTTTTAGAACATACTTCATGTGAAACATTAATCCAAAATGTAATGAAGAACATTTTATAACCACTTAAATTTATATTTATAATTTGTGGGAAAAATTGATAGATCAAAATTATGAAATACATATAAAATAAAATAAAGTCTATAATTAATTCTATGTATTTAATATAACTCAGTAAGTATAGCTAAATAACTAACATGATTGATTTATACATTAAAATGTAACTTTTATAAAAATATAATTTTTTTGTAATTTATTTTATGAATATAAATTTTTAAAAATTAAAATTTTTATTTTCCAGAATAAAATATAAATAGACATATGATTGGTAATTGATAAGAAATAATAATAATAATAGTTAATATTTCAAAGAGTAGTTTTTTATGAAAATAGTTGTTGTTATCATTTTATGCTTTTTATTTTAAAGATAAACTCCAAAATTCATGAAATTCAATTTGAAAAACTGAAAATATTTTTTATATAGAAGATCAATGTTATCTTAATTTGAATTTTTGGAATTTTTTCTAATGTTTAATTTTTAGGTTAATAATGAAAAATACAATTTTTACCAAAAAATATAATTTTTATGACATTGTAAAATAATAATGTTGAAATAGAGATGTATACAACAGTGAATATTTATTTAAATAGTACAAATTATACATTTTATAATATTATTTTTAATTTATAACACTTATTAATGAAAATTTATGGAATTAATAAATATTTTAAATAAAAAATGGTTTTTGGCATTTTCATTTAAATAAATAAAAAAATTAAATTTGTTTTGGATATATATAAAATGAAAATAAATATCATTGTTTTATAATAAATAAATTTATAACACAAAATTAATATATTTAGATAAATTACAATAAAAAAAATTATCCTTACAAACAATCCTTTTTAAGAAAATGGTTTTTATGCTTTAGATGTGCTAATATTAAATTTATTTTTTACCATTTAAAAAGGTCATCGAATAAAATTTGTTTATTATTTATAATTATTTTGTGTAAATTATATACTAATTTTAATTTTATATTTAGGGATAAAAGTAATATACCTTGGTAAAAAATAGTTATTCAATGAAAATGAGAAAAAAGTAAAAGAAAAATGCCAAACAAATGACATTCAACATGTTTAAAACATGTGTGAAAATACATGGATGAGTATTTATATATCATATCTCACCACACACCCAATGTTAGTATTTTTTAATGATAGACTCTTAAATAGTTTCATTAAATTCTATAAAACTAATATGTGATCCCAAAAGGTATGATTTCGAATCGTTGAAGGCTTTCACTCCTTAGAGAATCATCCAAAAAGGTAAGATTTTGCATGTCAATGTTAATGAGGATTCCATTATAGATAGGATTAATATTTTCCAAAACTCAATTCTTTCCCGTATGGTTTTTCCAATTGGGGCTAAACCGTTGAGGGTGACATAACTTTCAGAAAGACTCTATTTGGTTTGGGGATTCCCAGATTACCGATTTATCTCTATGTGGAAAGGCATTTTTCATTTCCTCTTCCCAAATGAGGATCTGAAACATAAAGCATAGAGATTTGGCTTAATTTCCCTGAAACATGGAATGGTTTCCATTCAAGAATAGAATGACTGATTCAACCCATTCTCTATCAAGGAAACTGGGGTTCAGGTATGGATCAAAATTCTTGGCTTAAACTAGATATTTTGGCACCCCCGTATATTGTTTGATATTGCATCAGGTGTGGGTGTTACCAATAAAATTGACAGAGTCATAGAAATTTCTATGTATGGATACATTTCTAGGATTCTAGTTAAAATTGATCTAAATTTTGACTTGGTTGAACAAGTTGTTCTTTCTAAATCTGAGGATGATATTAATCTACTTATTAAGTATGAAAATGTACCTCAATTTTTTTGGAATGTCAATCCATTGGACATCTTAAGAGATATTGTCTTAGAAATGAAATCCGCTCTTATTTCTTTGCTAAGGGTCAAAACCTGAAGGTATGTAAGAAGCTCCATAAAATATAGTGAAGAGATGTAGAAGCTCTTCCATCAACTGGATATTTGGGTGATTACATTGAAGATAATGAGTCTGGTCCAATGTAGGTGCAGGTTGTCCAATCTCAGAAGGAGGATCGACTCCTTTCTAAGGGGTCACATCAAGATTTGGATGGGGAAAATCATCTAGAAGATGGTACTGATCTATCATCATAAGTGCAGGTTGTAAGTCATCATGAGGTCTGCTGCCATGATGTGGAGTTACAAGGATCTGTTGACAAACAAGATGGGCATTTGACTCCTCTCCATGTCCCTTTTTCACATGCAGGGTACAAATTAGATGTTGTTTTGGTGGAATACACTCATGTTAATGATGCTGAAACCCAGGTAAGGGATGATGCATTGACCATTAATACATACATGGATTCTTGCAAAGATTCTAATAAAAGCTTACATATTATTGAGGAAATTAACAAGCAGTGGAGAACAATGAATATCAGGGGAAAATGGTCTAATATAGAGGATTATGATTCACCAAAGAAATGTTCATATAAAGATGATGTTAAAGGTAAATTAGTTTCTAATGAAGGCTCTTCACCATCAATGATGAAGTCTCAGCCAAGGAAGGACTACTCACATCAGATGCCCACCATGGTGACTAGATCCATCTCTAGTGGGAGAAAGGCTCAAGGTAATTCTTTCAGTCCCTTAGAAGATGAGACTGATTAGGATTTTGATAATTATAATCCTCTAGAATATTATTACTGATGTCTTTGGAATTTTATGTTTTATATTGAGGTCAGTTCGTCTTTTCTGACCCCAATCACTTGTTGTTCCATTTTTCGGATTTTATTTGAATAAAGTGGCATACCTCACCTTTTCAAAAAAAGGGAAACATACAAAAAAATTACACAAGATTTTCCTATAATTCATTCATTACTTTCTATAATTTTACACAAAAAAACAACCCACTCTAAATTTCTTAAGCTTCGGATATCAATTAGTTAGCATATTCCCGTCATTCCAAAGGATTTTTTTAAGAGAACATTGTGGTCCCAAAGTGAATTTGACTTAATCATGATCTATTTATTGTTTTACATTCCCATAAATAAATTCAAAATAATTTTTCTTTAATGACTAGTTATCAATAGTATACTGATGTGTTTTTATGTTAATTTAAATAATTATTTATTTCCTTTCATCCTCTCAGAAAAACAAAACAACATTAATCGTGCCTTTGTAGACAACCACCCCAAAAATGTAATATATTTCATTTTTTATCTTTTTTATCTATTATTACTAATAAAACATCATATGTAATTCACCGAAATAAAAAAATAATTGGAATTTTTATTCATATTATATTATGATATTACAGGCTTCCATAACCATACTCATCCATGGAGATATATTTTGTTCATGTTTGGAGTTGGTTTAAGCACCTAATTGGGAAATCTGACAAAACAAATCATGAATGTTTATGGGAATATAAAAAATGTTATTATAATTTAATAAAAAATTAATTATTAGTTTATTTTTGTTAATATTTTATATTATTTATATAAATTATTATTAAAATAACTTCTTTCATTTTTAAAATTTCCAAAATAAGTTGACACAGATTAAATTATCACACATTCATCACAAAAAATATAAAAAAGTAATTTAATATGATAATAAAGGGTCCTTATAAAAATAAATTGAGAAGATTATGTTCTTCATTATTTTTCTATGACACTTTATTCTGTTATTTAAGAAGTTTTTTTCCTGCAAAAAATGAATCCTAAACAAACTAATGGTTTCTAATCTAAATTTATACCACTAGAGATATATTTATTATTTTACACCACGCTTTCTATAGAATAGAATATCTAAAAAGAATTAATATTTTTAATCATATATATATTATATTTTAGGTTATTGTATTTTATATTCAAACTTCTTTAAATTAGTGTATTTTAACATAATTAAAAAAGATTGAATGGTTTGTTCTAACTCAATTTTCACCCTTTTATTTATAAGAATTATTTTACATCAATTATTCCATATTGAATTTTTCTGAAGGAACGAATATATTTTATATAATTTTTCCTTATTTTCATGTGTTATATAATCTTATTTATGACCTCATTAAAAATTATTTCTTACCAACATGATAATGTTACATTAAATGGGTCTATTGGACTCAATTCTTATTCATTGATACATGCATCTTATGAAACACTAATATAATTTTATATGGTGTATATATTTAATTTATGATAAATTATATCATGAATGGTCAATAATTTTATTTGAATATCAGGTTCAATTCCATTCTCCATTATGGGTTTTTATTAAAATGTTACACAAACCATAAGGTGTTTGATTCCAAATTTTCTTTAAAACCCATGATTTTTTCTAAAAGATAATAATTATAGGGATGTTTCAATTTTTTAAAATACCCCTCATCATATTATTTGGTTATTCAACGGATTTTATATGTCCCTTACAAAATATAAGTCCCCTTGACTCATAATTTACATGTAGTAGTCCTTTATATGTGAAACCGAACACACGTTTTCTTTTCAGCTGGGTATCATTCCATTATATATCATTATTCATTGAATACCTTTAGATATGTCCTTATTTATGCATCGATTATTTATCTAGGAAATTAATAAAATTATATCACTCTACTTAAATATTGAAATATATTATGAAATTTTATATTTTTTTATGAAATGACCAATCAATGCATTTTTCTTTCCTATTCATTAATTGTTAATAAACATAATTAATCATCCAATTCCTTTCAACAATTACCTTGATTGTAAGGTGTTTAAAAATATTCTATACATTTATTAATTTTGGAAATTATTGAAAACCCCATATACCACATTTTATATATGGTTTTAGTTTGAGGTATATATACATTATTAGTTATTCCATTTATTTATTAGGGAAATATTGAAAATCAATATTTTTTTATTTAAATGTGGATGTTGATTAACTACTCAGGGAAGATTATTATGGATTGCTTCACCATCAAACATCATTATTTGGAAGGGTTACATCATTTAATACTTTATTTACTAGGATAAAATTATTAAAATTATGCATGATGAAATTTAAATAAAAATATTTATGAAGGATTGTTAATTATGCATGATATTTTTATTCATATACTTAAATTGGGTAGTATAGTATACTTAATGAAGTGTCAAGTGGGGATAGATATTACACCACCCCTGGACACATCAGTTAGTCTCATGAAACAAAATTTTTGGGTATTTTGTGTCATACTACCCAATATAATCTTGATATCTTTATTTTAACATCAGTTACATAAATGATGACATTGATATACCCTTTATGGATTGTATGATGTCTTGGAAATAGGAATGTAGGTAAAATATACACAAAATTATATATTCCATAAGATGGAAATTAATTTATTGTTTTCTTTGTGATTATTTATATTATTAACCATTGATATCATTCAAGCTCATGTGATTTGATATATATGATTATTCAATTATAAATAGTTTCTTATTATATTATTCATTCCATGTTATGTTCTTTATAGATTTTAGTATAAAATTCAATTATTTGAAGTCTTATCCCACAAATATTACATTTTTATTTCCCCAGGTTATAATGCAATGTATAATGTATGATATGTCTAGAATAAAATATTTATAGGGGAGTTTATTGGGGATGTTGAATATTTTTTATAGATTATCTATTTTTTAAAATAGTGGAAATAATTACCATTAGATGAGAAATAAAAGATCATAATTTGTTTATGGTTTATTCTAACTATGTAAAAATATAAACTTATGGTGGTCCTTGGAAATTAAATGTTACATTAATTGTGAACAATATTACACTTAAGAGTGTCTTTCAATTCCATTATGTAATGTATATTGATATTAGCATCATAACCAGGATTGAGGGTATTTGAGGTTTACAATTAGTATAAAAACACTATTTATATATATTTGGATTTTAATATTTTTTGGATTAAGGATAATTTTGGAGTTAAAAATATCTCCATTGACAGATAAGATAATATTTCTATAAATTCAGAAGGTATAGATTACCCTGTAGGTGATTTGGGATAACATTGCATATTTTATGGATTAAGATAAGATAAATATAGTAAAAACAAAATGGTTAATTCTATGAGATTAGTATAAATATAATATATCATCATGGAGTTTTAGAAATGTAGTGACTATTTGGTTCACCTATAAATTACATCATTTTCTAGATACTGCCAAGTGGATATGACTATGGAATAGATGAACCTAGGGGTAATCACTCTTAAAAAGTCATGTTGAGTATCAAATACACCGTCAAATTGTGCATGATGTGTGGGACTAAGACAATAGAACATGATTGATACATCAAGGGGATATGATTTGGTTAATCGCATACACTTTAACATTCATTTTGAAGGATTCAATATGAAATGTAATTTGGTTTTGAAGTATGAGAAATCATATCTTAATGTAGCCTAAGATGAACTAGTAGTGTTATTGGATGAACATTATGTGAAATAGTTTAAAGGAATGTATCCTAGGTTGAAATTTTGGTGTCATTGGAGAAGACATCATAATATTGGGATTTAATATTTTTATAATCATTAACTATGATTTTATTAGATATTTTCATTAACAAAGGATGATAAGGATGATTGGAATGAATAACCCCCATAAAGATGGGGAATAAGGTAGATAATGTTCAATGTGTACTAATGAGATGGATTGTGAGAACTAAATCCTCCTCATTAAAATTGTTTTTATGGTATCATTATTATAGACACACTTTGTTTTGAAGATTATTTTCAAATGGTACCACCAAAATATTATGTTTATCAAATAAAAAATCATTTTGTAAGATTTTTTTCATTTAGAATTTATGTTTATCGGAATATAGATCATATTTTGGGTCCATTAGACGAATTTTACATGATGGTGATAATAGATTAACTATTTCAACATAGACTCAATTTTCACTTATTGTTGTTAAACATATATATATAGATATATATATAGATATATATATAGATATATATATTTGAAAATATAGATGGGGGAGGAGATAACAACTAGTATTTACCATAGATATATTTTAATGTCCGTAAAACAATAGATAATAGCATATGATATTTATCCCAATCCATGAATTCACTATTTTCACATGTAGGTCCAAATGTTTCTAGAGATTTTGAAGGTACCATGCCAATGGTGGATGTAGATTAAAACCCCACAACTTCCACTGGTATAAAAAATCATTATGGTTAGGTGAAAAGGGTGGAGTACACCTAGTAAACATGGGTTTGGGAGAGTTTTGATTATCAGGTTCAAGTCCCCTGATTAGATGAGCCCATGTAACATAGAAAGAAACAGTTTACGTCATGAAATGGCCTATTTTGTAACATGAAAATACACCCATATAATATTGGGTGGGGTGTCCATACCCCAACAACAATTATCTAGGAGGTTATCATAGAGTGGACATTATAGAGATTGGTACAAAAAGCAGGATATGAGATTGGTGTTTATCTGTTATAGATGGGACCGTAGGTGAGGGAAAATTTGGATATAGGAGAAGCTGATGCAATAGATTTGGAAAATCAAGAATATTCTAATAGGGGTATAAATAAAGATCTCAATGAAATTTATAATACAGTGTTGCATTCTTCATTAAATTCACCATTCAACCTCAACTTTCTACCGAAGCTATTTTTTTGAATAACCATGGGGGTCAATAGATAGGTGTGTGTGGTGTATCTGTTATGAAAAAAAGGTAATTTCATTTCCAACCTCAAACAAAGTTATGATAATATTTAACAATAGGTTTGAATATGCACTCAAGGAATAAGAATTTAGTTATTCACACAAAACTATGGGATGTATTTATCTCTGAGAGATAGAAAGAAAGATAATACTAAAAATTTTCTTATTAGAAGTGGAAACATGTGATTGATAACGCATTAGAAAATTTTATCAAAATACATCTTATAGAAATGGTTTAATATTTCACAAGTGAATAACCATTAAAATAATTAGAATGAAATTTATTTAAGGGGGAGAATGTTAGACTCTAGAAAATTAAATTTTAATTTCCATTCAAACTTATTGTGTTCAATAGCTTTCTTCACATACAAGACAAGACCAAAAATTATGTTGGTAAATTATATAAATATTAAAATTTCACTATAAAATTGGAGGGTAAAAATAGATTGAACTAACTTATGATATATTCGTAGAAATAAAAATAAAATCTCCTATTAAAACTAAGGCATTGATAAAACTCAATTAGTGTACCTAAATAAAAAAATATACTTTAAAATTAATACTTTTTAAAAAAATCATTTTTCCATACATTATTTTAAGAAACAAAATATATTATTAATAAATATATTTTCAAAATTAATATAAAATTAACACCATTTAATGGGTGATTTTCCGGAAATAAAAATAATAACAGTTAATATTTTTAAATGTTATTTTCCTGTAAAAACAGTTTTCATTCTATTTTAATATTTTTATTTTGAAGTTAAATTAAAATATTCCAAAACTTTAATTTGAATAAATGATATTCATTTTTTTATTTACAATTTCAATATTATATTGATACAATTTTTTCAGATTTTGCTGAAAAGATTATTTTTTATGTGAATAGTGAAAAATACTATTTTTAGGAATACTATAATATTAGTTAAATTTTCAATAGAAAATACTGATGTAAATGTTTATAATAAGTTTCATATTTATTTTAGGAATAAAAATTATTCATTTTTAATTATTATAATGAATTTAGAAAACCAATTATTGTGATTTTAAGGATATAAGTAATATTTTATAATTAAAACTCTTGATATTTTCATGTAGTAAAATATAATCGTCTAAATTTTTTATAATTTATTAAAAAGAAACTTAAATTTATTTTTTTATAATAAAAAAATTTATATCATTAATCTTAAATTTATGGGAAATATACCATACACATAAGTTTTAAACTGACAGATACAGGTTTTCTAAAAACAAGTTTTCACAAGATACATGTATTAATGTGAAAATGGGATTTTACTAATCATAATTATTTTATATGATAAAATTTAATTAATATTTTATATAAATATTTATAATTTATTTAAAAAGTTACATTTTATTTTTAGGCATTAGAAAATTGACCTAAGTAAAAACTAGTTACTCTGAAAAAAAATAATAAGGATAAAATTATAACATATGAGAAAATGACTTCTAAAATGTTTATAACATGTGTGGAAATTCATGGTTTAGGATATCTCAACAATATCAAAAAAAAGAATTATATTATTCTTTTTTAATCAATTACCCATTAATAAATTCATTTAATTATTGAAAAATAATGGATGTTCACAAAAGTGTTGTTTTGTTAACCTATAAAATGGAACAATTCCACGAGTTGGCATCACACCCATTAATTTTAATTTATTCTTGGAAATAATAATTTTTTCCCCTAATAGTGTTATTTCTCAATTTCATAAAATTCTAGTCTCAATTAGATATCATAATCCCTTCATTTTCAAGGATACTTTCAAAAAAATGATCATGGTATCAAAGGGAGTATTACTTAATCCTTATGTTTTTCTTCTTCTTATTTTTATTCAAAAATATTATTAAACATAATTATATAATTTAAAGAGTTTAATTATTATAATCAAGAGTTATTATATTTATGTATCAAAAAATATTTTACTCTTTTAAATCCACATATTAAAACAAAATAACGTTAACTGTGTGTTGCGTATACTACAATTCCCATGAATTACCTCTTTCATTTTTCATGTTGATTTTTATGCATTACCAAAACAACTTCAAATATGATTCATAAAATTAGTAAAATATAAAAAATATAATTATGATTATACAATAATTATTTTATTTTCTTCCATCACCATACTCAACCATTGAGATATATTAGGTTCAGGTTTAGTTTAGGTTTAACCTCCTACTATAACGGTGATATAATACTCTATCATGGATTATAATGGGAAAATAAATAATAATGTTATTATAATTTTTTTAAAATAAGGATTGGTTTATGTTTTTTAGTGGTTTAATTATGTATTTATATTATTAGTAAAATATCACTTTTTATTATTAAACATACCGAAATAATCTATCATCGATTCCAATTTCCAAAAACACAAGATATAAGTATAATAAATAAATATCATATAAATATAAATTTTGAATATAAAATTAAATATATAAGAATATGGTTCCACATAATTTAAATAAAAAACATAACTGGATTATTCAATATGTTAGGTACACATATAGTCAAACAACCCAACATCTTATACATAAATATTTTGACTTTTTACATAAATATTCATTACATTAAAAAAAATACATGACTAAGGACTGTATTGGATTAATTTTTTTGGGGACCGGATAAACTTTTTCATATTTTTATAAGTATCATAAATTTACTATACAATGATCTTCCCATTATGGAATTATCATATACATATCATATTTAAAACTATTCTCCATAAACTGGGGAAAGGAAACACTAGAACGAGTGACCTCAGATGCTTAGTAAGGGTAATAAAGTGAAATATGTAAGCATAATGTGAGAATAACATATTAAAACCATAAAATTCATATAAAAGATAAAAATATAGAGTCATGGAGTAAATATTGGATGTTTATAAGACATGAATCACAAGTAAATCAATGAACCTGATCTGTGAGATCATAAAATCAATACAAGACATTGAATTTTGGTATACATAGAGAGAAATAAAATCATTTTCATAGTAGTCATCCATCCCCCAAAAGGATATCATAATGGAATGGGTTCAGTCCCCAAATCATCATAGTACTCACAATTCACTCCCAATACCATCATAGTAGAAAAAGTCCATTACTGAACCGAGTTCACTCCCCATTCTATTCAAACTTATCCCATGACATATAAATAATTACCCAATACATTTGAGGTATACATTGGTCCCAATAACATAATGAAAGTCATATATATGTGGGCCATAATAATTTATAAAATTCATCACATTATAACCCAAGGATAGAAATTATTTTCATAAACATTTCATGATATCATAATATATTAAAAAAGATAGTATTCATAATCGTGTCATCATGACATCATGTCATCATAGCACTACCAATCAAAATAAATGGGTTTCATGAGAATTTTATCATCACATAACACATGGAAGAGAAAAAGGGTTCGTAATCCACTTTTTATAACAAAAATAAGCCATTAAGAGAATTAATAAGAATGATATACTAAGATCATATACTGAGTAAATCAAAAGTAGCATCAAAGGATGTTATATTAGATGGAAAATGAATTTTGATTATCCCATTAAACATTTCCTGAGGAAAATAAATATTATTTGAATATCAATTTTTAAAAATAAAAATTCATATTATATTTTAGAAATTATTTTCTTTGAAAATAACATTGAAAATATATAAAAGGATATTTAAAAAAATAGATCATTTATTTATAAAAACACCATTTATTCTTTGAAAAAAATTTAAAACTTAAAACATTTTAAAAATCCATTTATTTGAAAATAATCTTTTAAAAAATAAAGTAATATTTTAAAAGTTTTGAAAATTTTTTTAGGTAAAATATCATTTTTGGTTTGAAAAAAAAACACTTTTTAAAACATTAATTTTTTTAACATCTTTCTCATTGAATTCGAGATTGAAATCTTCTAAATGATGATTTCAAAATAATTTAAAACCATTTTTTGTTGAAAGTATCCTTTTATCAAAGAAAATTCCTTTTTAAGAAATAATGTTTTTAAAATACTTTTTTTAAATAAAATTGATAAAATAAAAGGGAATTTTTATTTAAATAATTTTATTGATGGTGGAAATTCTTGTTCATGCCATCCATGATAAAATAATGACTCCATTAAATTTTTTGTTAGAACCCAAAGAGAGATTATTTGGAAAATAATATGGTGTTTCCTTTCAAAACATTTTGAAAAAATAAAATCCGGGTTAGATATTTTTAATAAATCATTTTTATAATTCTAAAACTTTTTGAATTTTTTTAGAATACATGGTTTTAGATGAAAAAATATTTTCGACTATAGAGATAAAAAATAAAAAAAATTTCATTTAAATGTGATTTTGAACTCTTGAGTATATAAAAAATGTAAAATTAATGGAAAAAAATATTTTCATGACATAACCATAGGAGAATAAATTTCATGATTTTATTTAAATATTTATCAGAATATTTTATAATCAGAAGCATAATCACAAATAATCCCAATAAAGTAAGAGATTGAAACATAATATCACTACCACTCTGGTTACATTGAATTGTATTCCCATGAAAGAATAAAATTTAATAAAACAAAAAATATCATGAGAATATATAAATTTCTGACAAAAAATGTAAGCAAGGGTCGTATATGTACCTCATAAAATAAAATAGGTGGATAACATGACATATATCTTAGGGAATGAAAAATGGGACAAAAATACGTTACAGCTTTGGAATCTCTTTAATTGTAAACCCCAATAAAGTTATATCTTAAAGTGGATATATAAATACAAATAATATTAAATATAAGATTCATTAAATTCATTCATAGATATTATATAAACCACAAAAAATAATTAGGTGGTGAATGTGGCATACGTCTCCCAAAAGTAAAAATTGATAATGAAATCCCATAACTTTTGTCTCGACTACATTCATAAAAATTCAAACCTCAAGTATAGAAAATATTTATTTGTTATAAATGTATTAAAAAAACCATAATTATATAAATATGTGTGTATATATATATCAAACCATATATTATTTTTTTATGACTTTTTAATTTTTGTTTATTAACAACACCATGTTAAAGTCATGTTTCGAGAAATAATTACATTGTTATTCGTGTATTTTTTTATTTTTGGAAAACATTATTTAATTCTAATAAATCAACTCTGTAATGATAACAAGGATATGAAGATAATATATATATATATATATATATTATTTTTTTAGTTTAATCCATTAAATATAGAGACAGAAAATTGATTACACTATTCATGGGGATGGAAGGCCATACATACACAGGAACACTATTTACATTTTCTTGAAGGACTGAATGAAAGAGAGTATGTAATATATTAAAATACATGATTAATTTTTCATGTAATAAATATATCACATATGTTCATTAAACCCATTTTTATTTAATTTCATATAATACATGAATGAATCACATCTCTTCTTGAAGCGGTAGTGTACTGCCCACATGAGCAATGTTATCATATTCCTAGAGAATATAATTTATAAAGGTTTATTTGATAATGTAATTAAATAATTTTAATAATATAGTAAATATAATATACAAATATTTAATAAATCATTATATCCATTGATGAGAGTGGGTGATGGAAAATGGATAACATCAATTCGAAAAGCAGTAGTCTACCGTACACTCGAATGATGGATTCATGAATGGTTTAATTAAAGAGGATAAGGGTTTAGTTTATAAATTTCTATAATAAAATATAATAATATTAAATATTCTGGGGTAGTCATATAATAATTTTTTAATAAGAATTTATGCAGGCATAAGAAGAAATAATGTAAAACACATGATTTGGGATGTTACCTCTTCTTTAGAACATATTCTTTGGTTTACCCCAAGAGAATTGTAATGATGGATTCATTAAAAAAATAAGGCTTATAGTATGATAGGTGGTAATTAAGGAAGATATATTTTTTTGAATTTTTCAATCCAATGGGGATTGAATATTTGAAGAGGATAATTGTGGGGTTGGTCTTTGACATGTGTGGTAAGTGGAAAACTTTTATTTTTTGAAAAGATAATGGTGTGCCCATGTTTTTAAAATGAAAAAATCTAGAAAATGGGAAATTACAGATAATATAAGATATTAGATCTAATTATGATCATGTAATGTGTTTTTTAGTTTTTTTTTTATTATTTTTAGCACATAACTTTTTAGTATAACCCCCAGGTAAACTTTTTTTTCATGGTTGGGGCTGAATCCTCAAATTATTATTTAAAGCAAAGACCACTTTAGACTGGGTAGAGGAAGATACATTACATAGCCCGAAATCCCAAGGCCAAGTGGCCAAAATATAAGTCTTGAAAACCCATTTTTAGCCCAAAGGGCCCCTCAGTGAATAGTACTGCTATAATACCTGTGCTACTACAGTACAGTTGTCACTACAATACCTGCTACAGTCCCTCCATAGCTACAGTGATGTCACTACTGCAGTTTGGTCGCAGCTACTGTACTGCTACAGTGATCTTCTACAGTACTGATACAGTACCTAGAAATTCTCCCCTACCCAGATTTGATCTTGGGTCTTTTGGATGCCAAGCAGGAGCATGTACCACTAGGGTACAGGCTCGTTGTCACCCTAGGTAAACTCATTCTAAACTAAACCATGGTAACTAATTTTTATTATTTTATCTTTTAAATATGGTAATAAATAATTTAGAACTAGTTAAATAATATAAATCATTTTGATTACAAATATTGAATCCATTATTGGAAATTTAAATCATATAAGTGTCAAATTTTAATTTGAAATTAACCCAATAGTCACGATAAGAATGTTTTTTTCCAAAGAGAAAATGGTCAAATGAATAAAAATATTTTCTATAAAAATTAATTATAAACTTAAATAAAATGATCCAGATTAAATTAATATATATAAATGAAAATTTTATACCATTAAAACCATAATAATACAATTTTTAAGTATTAAATTCTTTTAAATAAATGATAATTCTTAATAAAAATCTATAATGTTCACTATTTATCGAAACATTAATCTTCTTAAAAGATTAATAAAATTACCTTAAGATGTTTTTTCATTATTATTTCTGAAATATGTTTCAATTTTCAAAATAAAATTTTGTAATGTATTAAACCTTTACTTTAAAATTACAAAAAAAATGGATGTAACTACTTTCTTTAGGAAAATATTTTTTTAAGTATAAAATTGGATTTATTCTTATCATTTGTATAGAAAATAGATAAGATAAATTTTAAAACTTTTATCGAGTATATAACATATAATTTTCATTAAATTAATTCATAAAATGTTATTTAATTAATGTACTAAAATAAAAATGTTTGTGTGTATAAAAATAGTTTTTCATAAAAAAATTGTTTATTTTCAAATTGTTTTTTTAATTTATTATTTATTTTCCGTGAAGTAAATAATTATATATACATGAGTAAAAACATTTCCTAATTTTGTAAACCATATCTATACCCACCATTATAAATACTAGGTGATAAATAACATATTAAATAATAATTTATTAATATTATGTGAAATTTCATTTAAACTTGGCATTGTGTGTAATGGAAGCTAAACTAATGGATGTTTGTGACACATGATAATATTAGTCTTTCATGTAACTAAAGATAAAGTTTATGTTTCATTTAACGCAATATAAAATCTTAGTTTCATGTAATGAAAAATATTAAAAAAATTAAATTTATTTAACAAAACAATTCATAAACTTTTGTTGTGTTACATTCTACCCTGTTAAAAAGATTTTCCACTCAAAATTCATCACTATTATAAAAATTAGTATAATTATACCTAATTATATAATAATTTTTTCATGTAGCTTAATGAAGCAGGTGGTTTCAATACTAAGAATTAAACTGGAGAGTGGCTATGATTCATTAAACTTTCTTTATATGATCTATAATATCAAAATATTTTTCTTTATAAAAATGATTATGCTCTAGTGATATGACATTTGAGTTCATTACAGGTTAATAAATTGGTATTCACTTACTATGGATGGGTACATAGAACACATAGTGAACCTTAGAGAGGTTTGTTGTAAGCACAAATTGGAAAGTTTTTGTCTCGAAACAATCATGTATTCTAAAGGGACCAATATACCTAGGATAAGTTTTCTCATCGTTCATCCATGGAGAAATACATAAAATGTGCTTCTCACTAATATAAAATTCTAGATAAAATTTATGATTATTAAAATAAATATTTTTTTGACTTTGTGTTGTCCTTATGTGACTCTGAATTTCTCTAACCTTCTCTTCTATCACATCAACATGATAAGGTACCGATAGATTTCATTCGACAATATCATTTTGGTACATTGGAGTTATAAAAATCTTTATATAATGGTATTCATAAGGATATATCTTAACACTTCATTAAAAGCTACTATTTCTTTAAAGCTCAACATGAGGAAGGTTTTTATCCTAATAATCATTAAAATCCATAGAACAAGTTCATATCAGATCCTTGATATCCTGCTTTTTTCTCTCAGACATTCCATCTGTCTAAGGATGTGACATAGTGTGGTAACATTACTCTATATCAGGATATTTCTGAATAGTCTTACAAAAATTCATGTAAAACATCTGATCATGATAATATACAATTGAATGTTGTACCCCATTAACCCTTACCAATTCCTTAATAAATATTTTTGATGAATGATTTTGAGATAATTATTCTATAATATCAACAAAAGGAGATACATTCATAATGAGATAAACTAAATCCCCCAAATATCTCAAAATAAAAGATAATATAAACCATAAAGGTTACCTATACCTTTAATAAAAAATTTAAAAAGTGTAATGGATTTACTTCTTAAATAACTTTTTCACCAAAACACATTCAAAACCAGATGGTTGAATTTCTAAAAATGTTTTTAAACCCCCCTTAAAAAAGATAAACTCCCATTATATAAAATTTAAAAAGGTGTTTGAATGAATATGAACATATGAAGAGAATTAAACTCATAAACCCATGATGGTATCATAAATTCTGAATAAATCTATCTTGAAAACATATATGCTTCCAAAATTAACACAATCATCTGATGTTTCCTGATTCGTATAACTGATATACAATTAGTAAAATACATCAATGACATAATTCATGAATCCAAATGCATATACATATCAATCCATTCACTTAACGATTGGAATAATATATTACTTTATATAGTCTATAAGTTAATCGTTATATTATATCATTGAATTAAATGACATACAAGTTCCTCAAAAATAAGTCATTGAGCTCCTCAAATTTATTTCACTCTATAACCTTATTTTACACATAGATAACATCTTACCCTCTATATGATATATTATTCTAGTATCTAAATCCAACTTTATTTAAATGTGTGAATCTAAATGTACATTTTTCTATCTTTATTACCTCATAAACATTAATAAAAGTTCATCTTAATCTTATTTTACCCTTTATAAATATCACTAATGTTCATGTTGTTAATTATATATCGTGATATCTGATTAGGCATAATCACAATAACTATATCTATATTCATCACCCAATTTGGATCCTTATTGTCACAAAATGTTCCATTAGATTTAGTGTCAATAATATTCCTTCTAGTTATATCCATTTACACTAACCAAAAATCATAGAATGAACAATAATAATCATTGTGTGATATAAAAAATCCTCAAAATATAACATATAGGATGTCAAAATGATGGAAAATTATTTTAAATAGTGAAAACAATAGTATAATACTAGGTTATTCAAAGGAATTATTCAAATCCTCCCTGATAGTTCATAAAGTGTTAGTGAATTTACAGAGAATATCCCACAAGACTATCAATACAAGTGCATAACAAGGCCCATTTTCATGAAAAAGATGATTATAAAGTGCACATCTATGGACCCTTTACAGAGTTATTACCCCTAGAAACCTATGTGATAGATCAACTTGTTGTATCCATACTATTATTTAATTTCTTGTAAACCACTCAAACTATCCTTTACAAAAATTATAGGCACTTTATCTATACTTTGAATCATCCTTAGACTAGTCAATAGACATATCCTTATATATTTTTCAAATGTTTTCTTATCCTAGTTTCTAAATGATAGCTAAACTATTCCATCAATACAAAATTTAATGAAAAGGGATTTTCATAAATAAATTTCAGATGTTTTTATATGAATATTCATTACATTTAAAAAATATATTCCCAAGGTCTATTTTGATTTAGGGAATTTGGATACCAGATACACTATTTTCTTATTACATTAAATATTATAAATATCCCCCACAATGATACTACCGTTAATTACTCTTCATAGACATACTAAACTTAAAACCATTATTCGTAACTTCAGAAAATGAATCTAAAGAAAGGGTGGGGTTAGATGCCTTATAAGGGTAATGAAGGGAAATTTTTAAACATAACATGAATATAAGGGTATGATAACCTGAGAATAACAAATGAAAATAGTATCATTCATATCCAAAATGAAAAAAATAGTTATGAAATAAATATTGCAATTTCAAAATACGTGAATCGTAATGAAATTAATGAATATAAGACATGATAAAATAACATTGGCATAATAGATAGAATATTTTCATACAATAAATCATATAAAATCACTTTTTTAATAATCTATTATCACCTCCAAATCAATCAAATTTGAATGGGTTAACTCCTCAAACCATCATAGTAGTTAAGGTTATCTCCCAAGACCATCAAGGTAGATAAATTACCTTACTGAACTATATTCTATCCCCATTAACTTCCTCTATATATCATGAGATATAAATATTTACCTAATTAATTTTATGGAGATGTTTTTACCTCCCAAAAATAAAAATAAAAAACATATTTAGGTGTACCATAAGATTATAAAACATTATTCATTTCATAACCCTTATATTAAAATGTGTTTCAAAAGAATTTCAATATATCATAAGCTATTCAGGAGAGAAATAATTAATAATAATTTCACCATTACTTTATATCATTAATCATTAATGAAGTAGGATTCATAAGTATTTCATCATGGTGTATCCCAATGAATAGAAACTAGTTTTGTAAAAAAATTTGTAAAAAAAATAATCCATCCAGGGAGAGAATAATAATGGTTTTATTGTAAATGACTTTGGTAAATCATAATTATCATAAAACAATTTCAACATAGATGGAAAAGTAATTTGAAAGATTAGTTAAAAAATTTGTTAAGGAAAATAATTTTTCATCGAAATTGAATCTTTAATACTCAAAAATTATAAAATATCTTGGAAATCCATTTCAATTAAAATAAACATGATACATTTTATATGGTACTTAAAAAATATTTTAAACCCATTCCTGAGGAAAAAATCCTTTATTCTATAAATAAAACTTTTTTAAAAATAAAAATAATTATAATATATTTCATATAAAAAAATATGAAAAATCAGAAAGGAAGTTCTAAAAATAATTCAAAAAAAAATTTAAGTAAAATTTCCATTATTCTTTAAAAAATAATTCATTTTAAAACCTAAATCATCTTTAAAACCGTTTTTTTTTCTGAAAATAATCATTAATACATATAATAGAAACTATAAAAATTATTTTAAACATTTATTAAGGAAAATATATTTTTAATTTGAAAAAAAATAAAACATAAAAAATTTTGGGAATAATTTTATTTGAAAGTAACCTTGAAAAATTATTTATGAATATCCAATAAAAATAATGGTCATTATGGTGTGTAATTACTTTAAATCTATATATGTTAATATTCCTTTTTCATTTTTTGGTAAAAGAAAAATGTTAAAAATTTGGAATAAAAAAGAAGAAGATTAATTTCAATTTTCATTGAAATTAGATAATGAGTAAAAAAATTTAATAAATATTTATGAGAATTATAAATACATTTTTTATTTTTTAGAAAACAATGTTTTGGAAGATAAAGTGTTTTTAACTTAATGGAGAAATAAAATTTATTTTTTATAAAATATTTCATTTGAACTCTTTAGTACATAAATAGATGAAAATTATAGGAAAAATTTTATTATCTTGAAAAAACCAGAGGATAAAAAAATTATCCATTTTTTTATAATTGGTTAATAATATTTTTCATCGAAAACATAATCATAAAAAATCTTCATAAATTATGAGATTGTAACAAAAAATCATTACCACTTAAGTAACTTTTCATTACAAGATTCATGGTAAAATAACATTAAATGAAACATATGATATCATGAGAATAATAAATTCATGATATTAAATTTTAAATAGGATGTACATAGACCTCATAATTGAATATTGGTTCATAACATGACATATGTCTCAAGGAAGGAAAATTAATATAAAAAACCCTTACCGCTTTGGTATTTTTGAATTGTAAACCCCATGAAATAGAGATCATCAAGTGGACATATATGTTCCAAAAATATTCAAGATAATAATCATAAAATATATTAATTTAAATTATATAAACCCCATAAAGGAAATAGGTGGTTATTGTTGCATGTTTCTCATAGATGTAAAAAGTGAGACAAAAACCCCCTTACTATAATGCTCGACATGCTCCTTATATGTTCAAACGTCCTATGTAATAAATATAAATTTATTATACATATATTAAAGAACCATAAATATATTTTTCATATTTTATTTTATTTTCTTATGGATTTCAATACCTTTTTATTAAAAAATATTTGTAAAAGTGACATTTTATAGAATAATTGCTTTGTATTGCATGTATGTTTTTATTTTTATTTTTTGTTACTATTAATTTTATAAAATTTAAATAATATACAAAATTTTAACCAAGATATTAATATTATATATACTCCCTATATAGGTTTTTTTAATCAATAAGAGTTAGAAAAGGAAAATTAATTATATTTTTCATGAAGATAGTATTTCATGTGTACGCAAGAATTTGTTTTCTATCTTATTGATGGACTGAAAGATATAAGGTATGTAATATATTCCCATTAAAATATAATTTTTATTTCATATATATATACATATAAATTTCATAATTAAACCAATCCTTATTATAATCCATTTAACGTGTGACAAAATGACATCGCTTTGTGAGGGATTAGTTTGTCGTACACATGAGTGACATTCTCTTATTCCAACAGAATGGAAAGTATAAATTTTTATGTGATAAAATATTTAAATATGTATAATAATTTCATAAATATAATTTATAAACATGTAATTCATTATTATATCTAGCCTTGATAAGTGGTTATGGAAAATAGATAACATTTGATGGTGAGGCGGTAGTCTGCCATACCCACGAAGGATTATTTCATGACCCATTTGACGGAAGAGGATAATGATTTAATTAATTATATTATCATAATAACATATAATTATATTTTTAATACTTATTTTATAATAAAATAATGGGGTAATAATAATTTAATTGGGTGGAGGAAGAAATAATATAAAATGCTTGATTAAGGATGTTACCTCTTCTTCAGACAATTTTTTTTGGTTTGCAAAAAAATAATTCATAGAATGGATTTATGAATAATATAAGGATTATAGGATGATATAATGGATTTAATGAAGTGATATGGTTAGTTTATGGATGAAAGAATTGGTTTTGATAGTATGAAGTAGAGAGGATTTTGGGTGGCCTTTTATAAGTGTTGTGAGTGGGATACCTGTAACTTTTAAAATGAAAAGGTGTTACTGGGTTATCACAATCCAAAAAAAATGGTTAATTATATATAAAATAATATATAAGGTGTATATATGGTTAACACATGTGTTTGGGACATGTTTTGGGTCATTTTTTACCCTTATAAATTTAGTTTAACCCCTTGGTAAACCCATTTTTTCATAAACATGATAAATAATTTTTACTATTTTCACCATTAATAATTGTAAAAATTACATATGAATTATTATATAATATAAATAATAATGATTCCAAGTATTTAATCCATTTCTATAAATTCCAATCACATATGTAAAATAATTTAATTTAAAATAAATCCCAAAGTCGCGACGAGAAAGCAGTTTTCAAAAAAGAATGTGTTTGAATGATTAAATTGTTTGTATATTAAAATTTAACTTGAAATTAATTAAAATGAGATAAATAGGGTTAATATATAAAATTTTGAATTAATTTAACATTTAGTTTAATGTTAAATTAGTTTTTATATATGTAAATGCTTTCAAATAAATGAAAATTGAAAACAAAAACCAGTTTTTTACTATTCATTAAAAATTTATCATCATATAAAATTATAAAGAAATTTTCCCTAAATTAATTTTAACATTATGATATAAAAAATAAATTAAATGTTTCATAAAAAATTACTAAAATTTCGATGAAAAATAATTTTTAAATATGTTCACAAAAGGAAACAGAACTTCTTTTTTAGGAAAACATAGTTTGAAGCGTAAAATTGGATTTATTATTATCCCTTTCCTAGAAAACCCATAAGAAAAATTTAAAACATTTGATTGAATAATTTTAAATATAAAAATTATTAAAAAAATTCAAAAAAATTCATTAATTTAATTTTTTTATATAAAACATGTTTGTGTAAATAAAAATAATTTTTTCTAAAAGATATTTCCTTTATTTTAATATTCTTATTATACTCATTTCAAATTAATTGGTCATCAAGGAATTCATTATATATACACTTTTAATCAATATATCTTCCTAATTTAGTTATTATTATTCATACCTTCCATTCTAATGTCTTTTTTATTACTATAATATTAAATAATAATTTCCTACTAGTAAGCCATGTTTCATTTTAACTCAATGTTCTGCGTAACACTAGATTAAATCAATGTTTTTTGTAACAAAATCTGAACATAATGTTTTCTATAAGGAAATATTAACTTTGTTTTCTATTTAATTAAATATAAACTCACTATTTATTGTAAAGAAATATCATAAAGAATAAATTTATATGAAAGAAAATAAAAAATCATGGGTTGTTACCTGTATAATAAATAATTAACAAGGTAAGGGTTTCTTATCTTAATTATTACCCCTTATATTATATTTCATGTTATAAAACGTTTTTTTGTCATAGTGTATTTAATGAACATTTAATATTTTTAACCAGATTTAACTAAATTTCATGACATTAAAATTATATTCCATGTTCATTCTCTCATTGAGTTTGGACCAAAAAATGTAAATAGTCAGCAGGGTTTGTGATAACTCAATTTTATTCCATTGAATTAAAAATATTATTTTTTAATACTATTGTTCCATGTTTAATTTTTTATAACTAATAAATAATTTCTGTTTAATTTCATAATGCGTCTATGGGATTATAAAATTCTTATTTATAACCTTATTATCTACATAAAATATTACATGACTTGAATAGAAATTCTTGATGTGATTTTCTATTTCTTGAGGAATGATTTTTGTAATGCCCCACTTTTTTTATAACATATATATATTACTCATTTTTTTATTACATCATTAATTATCAATAATTATCTTTTAATTTTAGATTTATGACGTTTCTCATTCAAGGGTTTTGATTAAAATATTACTCAAACTATAAGGATTTTTATTGACAATCTTATTTTCAAATTAATATTTTTTATAAAAGACAATTCACTTATGGAATTTTTATTCTATATAATACCCTTCATTATATTCATTAGATAATATTGTGGTTATAATTTTCCCTTCCACGTTTCACTTCCCCTTGACTTATAATTTACAATTAGTGATAATTGTAAGAGAAACAATCCCTTTTATTTATTATTGGTCAGGTATCATTCACTTTTATGTTTTTATTCACTGGATGCATTTATAAATTTATTTATTTATTCCTAATTTATTGATCTAACACAATTTTCTAATAATACCAGAAACCATTTTTCTCATTATGGATTATAAAATGTTCTTTTATATTTTAAAATGACTCATCACATACTTTGTTTGGTGTAGTCCTTGATTGTTTATAAACATAGTTTTCTTTTATATTATTTCCTCTTTGAATAATAAATTTTGTATTCCTTTTACAAAAGGGTGTTCACTATCATTACACACGTCAATTGATATGGGAAATTATTGACTTAACAATATACCAATTTTATATATGGTGTAAATTTTCAGGATACATATATATTAGGTTATTCCATTTATTGATTGGGGAAATACTGAAAATCCATATACTTGAAATTTTTAAATTCATGAATATTGGATACTTTGGTAATTTGATGATGTATTTTTTAACCACCCACTATCATTCCCTAGATGGGTTATGATGATGTTATCCTTTTTTCCTATAAAAATTTATTAACATTAAATATGTTGATATTCTACTATATATGTTTATGATTTTTATTTTATAAGGTATTGTTAATCATATCATTCATATGGTAAATGAATTGAACATAAATTGATCATGGAATAATGATATTATATAGGCCCTCGATGCATCATTTGGTATCATAATACAATTGAAATTGGTATATTTATTATTACTACCCAATATAATCTTGAAGCATTGATTTCATCCTTGATGACAAAAATAATGTCTAGCTATATCTTTCATGGGAAGAATGATGTCTGTGTTGTGCTCTTGATGGTAAAATATGTTTGAAATTATGAATTCCAATGTAATAAATTTATTTATTATTATTGATGAGTTTTTCATTATTTTTAAACATTGATTTGTTTCAATCTCAGGTGATTAGTTATAGGGCATTATTTGATTATATTTTATTTTCCTACCATATTATTCATTCCACATTCATTCTTTTATAACATATGATATATATTTTCCTTTACTGAGAATTTTATCTTTACATTATTTTTTTCCATTACCCACGGTTATGATGGATATTAACATATATGATATGTTTATAAGAATAGATTTTTTGGATAATTTATAAAATTTGTTAAAAATTGGTGATGGATTAAGTAGTAGAAAAAATTCATTAGTTAAAACGAAATGGGATTTATTAGTGTATGATTTTTCATAACACACTAAATATATAAACATAAAATACTCATTGGAATATAAATGTTACATTATTTTTTAAGTAACATGTAATTAACGATGTTTAACAAAGTCTGTATATAAATATTTTTTCCTCCAATTTTGGGGGTATGATGATTCATGATTTTAAAAAACCCATGAATTAATTCACACTTTGTATTTCATGAGGAGAGATTGGGGAGTAGGTTGCAGTCAGTAATATATTCCCTTAATAACCGAGATATTGGGAAACAGTTGGAACCCAAGTCAAATAAGGGCATCAACCACCCCAATCGACTCATGTGGTGAAGCATAATAAATCAAAAAATATAATGATATTAGTATCAAAAAATAACATTTTGGAAACTACATATCCTTGGACTCATATGTAGATAACATCACAGAAGACACTTAGCTGCCATCTATAAGTTATAAATAACAATGATTCTAAAAGAATCAATATTAAATATTAATTATTAATCAACCATGAATTAGTAAACATTATTCTGATATAATTTCAATGTTTAAGGATTTTGAATCCATGTAACGTTGACACTATAATATTTCTTATAATCAAGTATTACATCATCATTAACATTCATCAATAACCATCCCAATTATTTAATTAATTCATTCACTATTTTATGACACTAGGTTACTCCTGGACCCATCCTATGATACTAAAAATAGAGATCTACCTATCGTGAGTAAACCTACTATAGTAGGTAGTAGATAATTATTTTAAAGAACCATTATATTAATATAACACTAAAAATCATATCAAGAATATATATATGATAATTCTAAGATTAAACGTGTCTTTTCTACCCCAATTTCATCCCCATAACCATTATGCATAATCTAATATACACTTCCATAAACAACATAAATTGTTATCATAGCCCAAGGAAATCCCAACCATTACTCTTCAATGATCCAAACCATACCACATTATTAATAAATCACATCAAGGATACAATTTACTTGAGAAATAATTCATAGTGGAAACACATTTATTTTTTAGAAACAAGTTCATAAGGAAACTGAGTCCTTCACTTCAAGTCATGTAATAATTTATCAAGAAAATCAATTTTTCTAAGATAATTTTTTTTATCGTATAACTGTTTCCATTATCTACTATATTAATCCATTTCATTATTCATAATTTCACTTTATAATGAAACCTAATTAATTGTCAATCAAAATCTATCAAAATCCACAAATAAAAATTTCAGAATGTTTCCATATTTCATAAATATTCATGACATAAAAACAATAATATACTCAGGCCTCATTAATTATATAATTCCATCATTTTGGTTTCACAATATTTGTCAACATCCATATAATATGATTTATGTTACATAATAATAATAACACATCTAATATATATCACACCATTTAATAAATCAAGTGGTAATATCAATCATATTGTAAAATATAAAAGGACACTTTTCCCCATATATATCATGCGATAATAATCTTACATGACCCAAAATTTTCATTTTATGTTTTTTAATTAATTCATATACTCATCACATCAATTTTAATACTGAAGACCCAAATGGACGAGGTAAACACTACATCCTAAGAAAATTCATGTAATACACACTCAATAACAATAGAATGAGACCTTATTCTTGTTTATAAGTTAAATTTTTAAATTTTAGGATTTATATATAGTAACTTTTATTTAGTTTTTAAATTCTACCAAGAAAAAATATCTTAGGGTGATTTTTTATAATTTTTAGAAATTATTTTTAGGTGAAAAGTGAAAAATATAGTTTTTATCAAGATTGTAAACTTATATATGACATTCCAAAAAAATTATAATATATTTTAATTTATTAATATTTTTAAGAGGTCAAAAATATAATTTATTTTTAAAAACAAATTTTAAAACCTAGGATTAACATTTGAAAGACAATTGTAATAATTTCTAGGTAAATATACATTTTTAGACATTTTTGTTAGTTAAATATTTTTTTAAGAATATTTATTCTTTCATTTAAAGCAAAAAATATTTTATTTTCATTATTATAGACCAATTTATATAATTACAATAAATTAAATTTATAATTTTATCATACATATAAATTTTAATCATAAATATAATGTTTTTCAAAAAAAAGTGTGTTAACAATACAAACACTAATGTTAAAGTTTATTTTTCTTAACCATGTAAATATTATATAGAAATATGAATTTAATATTTTTAATTATTATTTTTAAATTATTTAAAAAATTATATTATAAATTTAGGCATAAAAAGTTATTTATTTAGGTAAAATCTAGTTACTCTGTAAAATTAAAAAAGGTAAATGAAAATATATAATAACATTTGATTTAAAGTGTGCTTTAACCATCAAAATTATTCATAAAACAATGACATCTGTTCAGGTCATATAATCCACTAATTGGTTTATAAGCATCTTGTTGGAATTAGTTAGAATAATCCACATATTTCTGTGGTGACTTCCAAGAGAAATTTTAAGGTCCCAATGTGAGCATTACATATTCCTTATATTTTTTTTCTTATTATTTCACATAAAAACATATCTAAACTATAATTATATAATCAACTAAATATAATTGTTTTATTTATGTTTTATTATTTTATTTGAATAACCCCGATATATTCTTTTTACCATCTACTTATAAAAAAATAACGGTAATTGTATGTTGTTCGGGAAACCACCTTCGCGAAGTAACATTTTTCATTTTCTCACATATTGATTTTCATTATGGATCCTAAATACTTAATATATGATTAAAAATATAAATAAACTATAAAAGATCAATATTTTACTATTATAATTCTCTAATATACTTCCTTACCCATATTCACTCATCGAGATATATTGTATTCATGTTTGGTTTTGGATTAAGCATGAACTTGAACAATGCTATAAAAATCAAACATGAGAGAATATGAAAAGTTAAAAACTATTATAATTGTAATTTAATAACAATATCATTATTGATTTATGGTTTTGTATTTATTTATGTATTCTACTTATTATTAAAATATCATCGTTTATTGTTAAAATAATCATAATAAACTGACAATAGTTCAATTTTCATGAACACATATTAAAAAAATTAATAAATATATTGTATATGATTATAAATGGTATATCTACTATATATACATAGATAAATATTTATTACTCATTCAATAAAATGGATGATGTTCCTTAGTAAATATCATGTAGGGTATTATTTAACAATCCACCCACTTTCTCTAGATGGTTCTCAACATGGTTTCACTTTTATTAACATGAGGAAATGTATTTAAATTTTATATGTCATTTTTCCATTATTCATTTTTATGAAGTTATTTTAATTATTCATAAATTTCATATGGTATATGCATTAGACATAATCCTGTGATGGGAGGGGATCAAAATTATATATCCCCTCGATGAATTATTTGTCTTAAAACGATAAAAGATTTGAATATTTTGTGTATGTATACACAATGAATGAATGATGTCTTGTTTTGACATTGTAAACCAAATTAACATATTGAATTTGGAATTTAAAAAATAAATAATATCTTGTATAAGGGATTTATGGTAAAATTCATGATGTTTGTAATTATGAAATTCATCTGTAAGGATTCATTTATTATTATGCATGTAACATATTTTTACAATATGTCATGTACTTCCCGATCCTTATTTTTCTTATAATCATTTCAATGCATTCCATTATTGTCCCTTAGTTTTTGAGTTTGGGGAAAGAAATTATGGTTTTATAATGGGAGATGCATTATGGTGTTATGGGATACAATTTAGTAGGTGTGGGTAGCATTATGGACCACCAGGCTATAGAGTTTCCATTTTTTGGCCTCTACCTTTTGTAGAACCATAGTACAGTCGAGTTCAGGGTTTCAGCATGGGGAATATCCATGCCTCTTCATGTATTGGCATCACAATTAAATATTGAGTATACTTCACTATGGAGTTCACTTTAAAATATAGAAATGTTACAGTGTTGACCATTGGGCTCCTAATGTTATGCACACTTCCAATTTATACAAGGCTATAGAATAGTGTCTGGACTATGGAATGGAATATTGATAGATCAATCAGACCTATAAGGGATCATTTTCATGTTTCCAAGAAGCCGGTTTTCCGAGGGTGGATATAGTGTGTCCAGGGGTGTCTACCCAATGGTCTATCATATTTTTACCAAGACTGTTCCATGGACATAGGGGGATATAGTGTGGCATCTTTTTAATTGATGTAAATTCCCAAACACATTATAAACTACCACTTCAACCATAAGAACTCTATTCAACCGTTTTTCTCTTAAAGGCTTCTAATAGGCATTTTTTACCCTCTCAACTCAATTTTTAATGGATAAAATATCTAATAGAAGAATTTGATTACTATATTGTAAGTGTATTTTCCAATGGCTTTATATTTGATGGATTTCCCTTATCTACTTTTTAGAGTGTGATTGATCACCATGTTATTGATGGCTCGAAATGTTTTTATGGGTCATTATTCAAGGTTATGTTCCTTGAACTCCTTTACATTCTTCCTTCATATTTTTTTCCCCATTGAGGGTTTTTATTTGATCAATGCTTAAGAAAAGGTGGTTACATATGATTTACATTAAAATTAAATCCTTATATTGTTTGATTCATTTAAGGTTAGTTTTAAATTATTTTAAAACACATAGTTGAACTGATTTTATGTGTGATTTAAAATGGTAATGAAATTATAAAAACCACTATTTTAATTGAATTGAAATTGTGTGAATGATTTTGTGAAAAATGGTTGCTTGAATTGAAACACGATTTTCTAACATGATTGAATGTTGATTATTTAAAAACATGTATTTAAATGAATGATGACTTGAAAAGTCCTGAAATTGATGTAATAAATTGACATGGTATTTAAGTGAAAAGGTATGTTATAAACTGAAATTAGGTAATTGAATTTATTTTGATGAAATGGTTTGAATAAATAATTTTCCCATGTATGAGTGGCTCATTATTGGAATCACTTGTCATCCAAGGTAGTTAGTTGGTAATTATGAAAAGAACACTTGGATCTAATACATAGAAATGAATTGATGATAAAACATTTAAGATATATTTAATGTGGCATGAATTTTCCTAAAGGGAAGTTCAGTCTTGATGGCCTATGCTTAGGGGTGTGTGTAGACTTTGATCCAAGACCACTGATTGTGTATTGTAAGGATCCTATTTCTTCAAATTAATGTAACACATGGATTATTTCATGGTTTTATGATATATTTTGAGTTGATGATTACATTCCATTGATTTTATAACTATTTTATTCATTCCAAATATTTTATATAAATTATTTATATAAATTGATAATTTAATCATGTTAAAATCCATTTTATATCCTCCAACACAGATTATGAAAGATTTTTTTGTTGAAAATATATGTATTTCATTCCCATGTATTTTTTTATAAATATTTAAATCTACAATGGTATATTGTTATGGTATTGATTATGAAGCACTTGGTGATACCCTAATGGGATGTCTAGCTCACACCCAAAATTTTTCATAAATTATTTATATATTATCTTATTCCAAGACCATGAAAGGGGAAAAATACACTTGTAGGTGGAAGACATACTTGATTCAGGGGACCATGGAGTGATGATAGTGTCCAATGGGGCTATCTTCTACATGTTACAGAAGGTGTTGAGATTTTCCTTGAATACTATGTGACCTTTATTGGTTTATTTATTATTTGAGTTTCTTTTATGTATTTTTATTATGGTACATTCTCTATGAGGAGTGTTGAAATACAAAATTATGTATTTCATCTTCCAATATTATATAGAAAAATCATTCCATATTTATTATTGTAAGATTTTGTGTTGTTTTTACTAACCTGTGGGGATCTGGAACACAAATTGGGCCATTTTAGAGATAGATCAGATATAATTATTCTAGGGTGTCAAGATTGGATCCCGAAAATTGGGATCATAGTGAAGGTTTATCTTATTTCCATGATATTTTTATGTATTTTAGGTTGTCTCTATAGAAAAGAGGTAGAGTTTTTAGGACATAGGAGGTTGTTATGAGGGGATTCCTGTCAGGATCTCACTATAATGAACCTTATGTCACCATGGATGTTTGGGAAAATGGTACTTTTAGAATGATTTATCTAATTCTAGAATTTTTATATATTTATCTGAGTGTGTTGAAATCCTAGAATATTGAATCTTATTTGATGGAATTGATATTCCAATATCTCATGTTTTAGGTGATGATATGAGTAACCATTATAATATATTATTGTATTTTATGATTATTTTTCTCATCATTACTCTGATAATATTCTTGAATAAGTCACAAGACGGAGATACTAGTGATCCATGGAATGAAAATCCATTGGTTGAATAGAATATCATTGTGATATTTCTGCATGTTGTCCATGCTTAGGGACATGTGGATACAGTAGTCCACGTTAAGTATCTATTTTTGGATCCATTAAGGGATGAACCCTGAGATCATTATCAATTGATTTATCATCAGAAGGTAAAAACATTCCATGGAAATAATGATCCTCCAGAGTTTGAGGATTGGTTGAAAAATATAGGGATTATGTTTTAGTTTTTACAGAATACATAATCTATAACGGTGATGTGATCCACCATTAATAAAGGGAATAGAAGTAGATGGTGAGATTTAATGGTGATAATGAAGAATCATCGGGTCATTAAGTGGGGGGTATTAGAGTTTGTTTCATAGACAATTTCAATCCAGAATTTATGGTCTTGGTCAAATCCATTGATTATCTGATCCTCTGTCGGGGTGATAAGTCAATGAAATAGTATCAAAACCATTTCATTGAGCATGCTAATTTTTCTCCTAATGTAATGAATAATGATAAGATTAAGGTATTAAAATTGTATATGGTATTTCATTATGACACTGAATCATCGGTCTTTATACTAAAGATAAATTATTATGATAATTTTCTGGATATGGTGTTGATGGTTAAGCTTGATCTGGCTGGTATTTTGGGGTAGATTGGAGTTAGAAATTATTCTATTAGATTTTTTTAGATTTCCTTTAATATGAAAATTAAATTTTATAAGACTCATTATGAATCCAGATAGTATGAAACGTATAGACCACCTATAGTACCTAAAATATACCCTTTGACTTCCCTCTAGTGTTGTATGGTCAGGGATTTTTGGTGGGGTTATATTGAGGCCCCACAAATTTCTAGTTCTTGTAGTCACTCATGAAACAAAGATATATCCTGCCATATCTTTTCTACTCCATGTAGTTACATGGTCTAATCCTCTTCTAAAAGTAATTTTTTTAATGAAATGCTTAAATATATAAGATGTTTCATCCATATTCATCCATAATAATGATTCTTTTTATAGTGGAAGAGTCCCTAGAGTAAGCTAATATGGGTCTAGTGACTGTGAGAGGTACTATCACTATATTTTCAACTTTAGAAAATACTTTATTAGATACTGGTACATCTCACTTGTTTACATTGAACCATGTTTTTAACTTACTAAACATTCTTATAAATATTTTTTTCTTATTTTTTGGATATTATTATGCCCATTGGAATAAAGAGAGATGATGATCTTTGACGCCCCTCTTATGTTTTATCTCTTTCAATGTTCGAACACACATGTGGTTTTCTAGTTCTATACATGAATCATATTGATTCCATTTATTGTATGGGTTGGATGATTTCACATAAGTCCTTAATTGACTATTACCTTCAGTGTACCCCCTTTGCTATACCTAATGGGGTATGTCATGTTTTTTAGGGAGAATGGAACCAGGTTCGAGTATATATTGTATTTATTTTTCTAAATTAAGAAGGTTAATATTAGTGTTTTATTTCGACATGGAGTGATAATATTTGAGTGAAGATCTCCCTCCAATTATCATTGAGTTTCCCAATGTATTTTGTTCTGATTTCTCTAAACTATCTCTTATATGAAAGGTGGATTTATCTATGGATTTAGTACGTGGTAATCATCTAGTAATGATTCCCTCTTTCCATATGGAACCAACCGAATTGAAAGAGTTGTAAAACCATTTGGATGAACATTTATAGAGTGGATTTATCTTCTCATGTGTGTCATCGTGGTTTTCACCTATTCTATTTGAAAATAAAATGGATGGGACACTTAAAATTTGTGGGGATTATCGAAATATCAATCAAGTTAGTGTGAAGAATAGGTATCCAATTCCACATATTGATGATCAATTAATGTATTTTAAAGTTTTAAAGTGTACCTAAAATATTCATCATCAATATGGTTACTAGTAGTTGATAATTAAAGAATTGAACATTCATAAGTCCACCTTCAATAGTAGGTATGTCCATTATGAGTACATTGTTATATTTCTTGGTATAACAAATGATCCTATAGCTTTTATAACTTTGATGAACATGATGTCCATGTGTACCTATATTTATTCATTTAATGTTGATGATATCTTAGTTTAATCCATGATCGTGTATAATGATGTGCATCATTTGAATGTAGTTCTATAAATATTGAGAAATCATAGTCCTTAAACGAAGAATTATAATTGTAATTTCTAGATTTAGTGAATGAAGTTTATTGGACCTAGGGTCAAAGAACATGGTATTTTAGTCGATCATAAGAAGGTGATGGTTTTTATGAGATGTGAGTAATGATATTTTTTTATATTATATGCTTATTGGTATTGGGGGTATTACCAATGGTTTTTCATTTATTTCTCAAATCATGTTTCTCTGATGACCTCTCTCACTTGGATGTTGTGAAATTTGTTTGGGACGAGAAATTATAGTGATATTTTGATGGCCTAAAGAGTCTATTTTCATCTGTGATGGTGTTGTCTCTTTCTAAGGAATGTTGGGGCTATGCAATATTTTTTGACACATCAACTTAGGGTTTGGGATATGTTATTTTGTAAGGTGATCACATTGTAGCCTATGGTTCCTGATATCATAGAAAACAAGATAATATTTATCCGACCCTTTATGTCCAACAATTTTTGTGATTCATGATCATAAGAGTGAGTGAAATTAACTTTTTGTCAAAGATTTTACATATTCTATGACCAAAAAACTTGATTTATTTTTTCTCTCAAAAAATATATGAATCTAAGACAAAGGTATTGTGTGGATTATTTGATGTTTTTCAATTCCAATATTTCCTACTCCTCTGGAAAAGTTAATTTCTTTACTAATGAATTGATCATAAAACATATGAAAGAGGTCATGAACGAATCATCATATGTGTAGAATATGATTGATCTCTTCGCTCAGTTTTATTTGGGAGTATGGGAGAATGAGTGTGTGGTTTTTTTCTTTTATGTAGTATAAATGCTCTATTTTCAGATGAATCAACATGAGTATCCATTTGATGATAAATTAAGTGGCATTTTGGACTATCTTTATTATGGAGAGATCTTCGGTGGGAGGATATTATCTCTGAAAGTTATCCTATTTTTTGGTAGTTAGTTTGTTATAACCTTACTCATGAGAATATTTGTTATTGTGTCTTTATATAATTCTCAATGGGTGTTTAACCAAGGTTCTATGATGATTTTCTATGATATTACATGACAATTCTAGTGTCTAGTTGTGTGACGATACATCACTAAATATATATATATATATATATCATTATAATACATTCAAATGGGACAATGTTTTGAGGCATATACCTTTGGGTTTTTATTAGCAGCTTCTAGTGACGAATTGGAAGTGGGACGAGATCTTTATAGAAACTATATTTGGTTTTCCGTGAACCCATCATTGGAATAATGAAATATGGTTGGTGATCTATATGCTGACCAAATTGGATAACTTTATACCCATTCATTATATATAAAAATTAGAGGACATGGTTTTTTCTAAGTGTATGAAACTTTTAGATTTTATAGTGTCCCATCATCAATAGTATTGAATAGGGAGACTCATTTAACTTATAAATTATAGAGGGGCATCTAGTAGGAACATGGATCTCTAGTAAATTTGACAATGTGATATCATCCATTTATATATGGAATGACTAAACAAGAATTTCAGATTTTGGATGACATGCATCATTCTGATGTTCATACCTTTGGTTGATCTTGGGATGACTATTATTGTCTCGCTGAATTTTTCTATAGCCATAGTAAATTGTATGCTATAGAATGGATCCTTTGAGGCCTTGTATGGTCAAATTTATTAATTTCTATTGTATTGGTTAAGGATTGTATAAAACAACCATGTTGGACCATATTTAGTCAAATAGATGATAGTGAATATTCAATTTATTCATTATAGAATTTTTATTGAACATAGTAGGTCTAATTCCAATGATTGTTTTTACAGATGGATATTGGAGTTTCTAATAGGTGAGTAGGTGTTATTGGGAGTTTCACCTCAGTTAGGTTACTCATATCATTGGAAACATGGAAATCATGTGGAAAGTTTTCTAGGTCCTTTTGATATTGATAAGAGAGTGGAAAATATGGATTTTTTTGGAACATCAACCACATTTGATAGTGATCAACAGTGTGTTTCATGTGTCCATGTTTTATTGTTTCTTTCTTACCCTTAACAAGTTATTAGATATTTAGATAATTATATTGAACCTAATTTATCAATGATTGGGAATCTAGTTAGGATTGTTGATTGAGAGGTAAAGGTACATCATGGGAAGATGATACATTTGTACTATGTGTTTTAGAAGTAAGGTTCTGATTCTTATGATTCAAGGGAGCAAGGGGCATTGATAAGAGAGTATCATCCTCTTCTCATTGAAATGGTATCTTCATGAAAATACTTATAGGTTTAAAAGGTTTTTTTGGGATTATGTATTATCTCGTTGCCTTCTTCCAGGAACTTCACAACCCTGGTTTTTGATTCCTTGTCATTTGGGTGTGTTTCCATGTTATTTCAGTGCTCTTCAGTTTTGGGAATGAGATGGTGGGTTTCTATAGGGAGCTATTTCATGGAGTTAGGTGCTCTAACATAGAGTGTGATGAATATAACGTGGACCACTAGTCTATGGAGTATCCTTTTATGATGCCTCTGCCTTTTAGTGAACCACTTCGGCATTGAGAGCATGGTTGAGGTATTGAGAATATTCATTTCTCCAAACAATATTGGAACCAATATATTATAGGGGGTATGATGCATTTTTTATCACCTGAGTGGAATTTCAAGTACATTGGAAAATAAAGGATGAATACTATGTGGACCATAGGGTTATGGTGTGGTGATTTTTTCACCATGCCCAATTTTTTTAGGGGATACAGCATGGTTTTAGAGATGTGTTATAACCTCCATGAGAATGATATAGATCTTTAAGAGGTATGTGGCTTGTTTTTAGGAGTCCAGTTAGCTTATGGTGGTTGCAACATGCCCGA